>CAKXYN010000079.1:0-2500000 GCA_935064755.1 Tragelaphus eurycerus | reverse complement strand
TAAAGGAGTGAATCCTTAGATTACTCAGACATGTGAAAATCAACTATTGCATCTCTCAGTTCATCAACATGGAAAAGCACGTGTGCCTTTCCAAAAGATGCAAATCCTTCTTTATCTTTGTTATTTTGATGAGCTAACAAGAGGAATTCCTGTCCAGAACACTATTCAATTATGATCAGCGTCCCTAAGAATATAACCTCTTATGGATTATACCTATAATTTGGGAATTCCCTATGGGAACTAGAATTTAATAGAATTATATTAAAGAATTCTATTAATTCTGTGTCAAAGTCATACAACTAGAGGATTTGCCCTCCTCTGGAAAACTTAACATTGAGGGTAAGCTGAGAGATGGTCATTTTAATACGAAAGATTTTTCATAAATAAAAGGAATTGAGTTTTAGAAGTTGAAGCAAATTCTCCATATGTATCATGTTTTTATCTTTTGCTGAATGCTGAATTAATACAATTAACACAGCAACTGAAAGTTTCCAGGCTTTGAAAATACTCAGATTTAAGTAACCACCTCTTAAACATATGTTTATTGCAACTGCTCATACATAAGCTTTTAGGTAAACATTTTTATAACACATATTTTATATACAAAATTGAAACCACATTTTATAGGATTAGATTTGTATGCCAAAAATCTTTAGACAGCCTCTTCCATGGCTCTAATGCTGGGAAATCAAAAACAGGTCTAATTGAACAGATTAGTATTAAGCAGACTTTATCAATCTACAGGGACCCTGTAACCAGACTGGCCTGTATCTCGTATAAGTATAAAAATTATTCAGCTTGGCACTGGCGTGTAAAATTTGAGTTCAGCAAAAGTTCTTAAGTGGCTTTACACTGCCTAAGCATATGGGTTACGGACAAAGACGCTGCGGCGCTAAGTTGCAGGGTTGTTTTGACAAACATTTTTACCCTATCCTGGGAGCTTTGGAACACCATATACTTAGAGTCATGGTGATTTTAATGTATAGTCTCATAATTTCAAGTTTGGAATAGAAGCATTGTCAGCAAACAAAAATGTAAGTTGATTCAGTTTTGTGGGCAGATGTGAGAAGACATCATCGCTTATTATATGACAGGTTTAATCGACTTTCTCCTGAGTTACACAGACATCGTGTTCCTCACCTGTTTATACCTAGGTGTTTAATACCGACATCTTTGAATTGTCGTTTGAGTGTTTCCTCTTTTCTGCTAAGAGTTATACCTACCAAGCGATGTATAATGACCAAGGGGCGGGGTGGGTAACCGCGACTCCATGTGGAACAAGCCGCTGTCCAAAAATCTTTCTCCTCAAATCTCTAAGACAAAAATCAGTTCTAGGTAAATCAGTTATTGGAAATGGATTCCCAGGACCTTTTTGTGTACTTTTTGTTGTCTATCTATGTGTGGGTGCTCAATCAAGATTTATGTATATTCATTGATTTTCCAAGTCTGATTAGCCTTGAAAACATAGCTTGAATCCTTATGCACACCCCTCCAAAAAATGTCACTCACAATGAAAATTAAAGTCACGATACCAAAATTACTGGTGGCAGAATGCCAAGATTTAGAGTTCAAAATGGTGTCATGGCAAAATTATAAGCTAGATTACATATGCAGCCTACAATTACGTATTTTAGAATAAATTGATGTATTAGGCTGAGGTTACCAATTCGAGGGGAGCAGCGATCACTCGTGGGAATTAATTCGATTACCTGGTTTTTTTTATTTCAGACAAAATATGTTATGTATGAGCATATTCAATGAAAGAAAGCCAAGAACAGACTGTGCACTGGTGTCTTAGTTGAGAGCACACACGATTCGTGCCTCTTCAGAGACCGTGCTTTTCCAGCTCTTTTCAGTGCGTGGATTGAGTGGCCTATCATTAAATGAACAAGCTAGAAAAACCCTGCAGTCAAAAGGAAAACAAAATTTGCTAATGAAACTCAGGCCAGTCCAAGATTAAGACAGTCAGGCAAACATCACTGCCGCGGTCTCTGACTTAGTTTGCGCTGTCAGGACCGCTACTTTAAATCGGCACTGTTACATCCGGGGCCTTGAGTTAACCCATAGGGTTTCTAGTCCATCACCCTGCTGGTAACCACTGGTAACCACATTGCTCTAAACCACTCCCAAAGAAAGGAACCACATCCCTCTTTAGAGAAGTATTTGATTCTTGACAAACCAAATATATCTACAGAGAAATATAATATATATATATATATTTTAATTTAAAAACAATGAATTTCCAACCCAAAAAAGTTCACAGTAAGATTTCTTTAGAAACAGCCACATTTCCCCCCCAAATATATCTTTGGGAGTTTTTTTTTTTTTCTCCTTTTTGTTTTCTGTTGCGTGGACTGTTTTCCTGCCTATTATACTCCTATGGAAAACCTGAAATTCCCTAGTGTTTGAGTCTTTAAGTAACTATTGCCGCCTTAGTCTCTGAAACCTAATAATGTTTTACAAAAATTCTCAGCACCCTTTCCTGAGGGTAGCAGTTCCCAGGTGTCTGTGTCCAGAGCCCTGGCTCTGCAGGTGCCCTGCAGAGTAGCCTCGCGCATGCGTCCAGCTCCCCACCGCTTCCTCCCTCTCTTCTCCCACTGTCTGTTCACGGTCAATGTCTATAATTCTACCTTCTCATCCTTTTTGACTTCTCTCTCAACATTAACCACACAAGTTAAAAACAGGCTGTTGGAAGAATAACCTATTGCAGCATGTTAAAAAGTCATTCTGAATGCAGTCGACATAAAGATGTCTGCCTGCAGGGGATGAAGGAAGTGACTGTGTGATGGTAGACATACGTGTTAGTACACATGACAATCACGGCAGATACCTGCAGCTGGGATAAAGGCAGGTTACCTCCACTGTCAGCACTTCTGCTATCTGTACCCTCTTATGTTTTAGCTAATATCCTTCATAAAAGGAATATTTTTGCATATTATACCCTTTTTGCTTGAAGAGGTAGTAATTTTCAGAAACAGCAGTGGCCCAGAGAAGGGGTTGGAAATTAGTGGTAATTCTAAAGTTAACATATGCCTCTTTTTTCTACCAACGTTCAACGGAGAAACACCACAGTGAGTTCTAGTCATGATTATACAATGATTTCGAACCATATCTATGGGCAAGTCATGTAACTTATCCAGGCATCAATTTCTCAAATGAAAAAAATTTAACTGTTTGACATCTAAGCTTTCTTATATTTTTAAAATCAATGGTTTTATTACCTCTTTAATTAAATAAGGTTTAGAAAGCTCACCTATCAAATGAAATTACTGTAAAGAGTAAAAACAAGAGAAATAATTTCAAATATCAACTATGTCAGCTGAGCAGACATTTGGAGGATAATTCTAACTAGCTTCAATCAATTCTGTATTATTCCATTTTTTTCCTATGTGCATTTTATTAAGAATGATGCACAAAATATTCTATGTGCATTCTATTGGGGATGCCAATTAAGATTTATTTTTAAAGTTGTTTATAATGTCAATATAGTCTTAAGAAATGCCCAAATAATAGTTGCTAGGAGAGAGGCTAAAATGCCTATTAGATGGTCTTGGAGATTTCTATAATACCTGTAATACCTAAGTATGTCTAGATCCAGGTTGTTCATACTTAATATACAAATAACTGCTAGAATTAGAATGGTTTGACTAGTACATACTACTAAGGGGACATATTTTAACCCTTTTCTTAGAAAGTTGTTTGTAATAAGAGCATTTTTAGGTGATGTATTTAATCCAAAATCTTCAACATCTCACCATTAGGTTCTCATAAACAGTTAATATCATTTTGTTACATTAAAACAAAAGATCCTCTACATCCAGTACACACTTTTTCTTCTACTATGTTGTGTAAATACTTAAACATGTTTGCATGTAGCTACGGGGGAGGTGGGCAATAGATGGAGCTGGGCCTGAAAACACCTGCAATGTACTTGGAACATTTTTCCATTTCCTTAGTCACCATCTTTCAACACTTATGTCTTTTTTCTCTCCAACACATACACATCACTGTCTTTCTTAAAAAAAAAAAAAAAACACTACTGATTTCAGGGGAAGAATTGTATGCTTGAAACCATGCAGTGCTAGAAATTTCTAAAAGGGTTTCCATATTCTTTCTATTCACAGAAAACTTAAACAGATACTTCAAATCCCAGTTTCTAGCACAAATCATAAAAATTATACAAAGGACATGATACTTATGATTTTACACACACGATTTATGTCTCCATCTGCTAAGCCTGTGACATACCTAAGTCTTGCTGTTTAACAAACTCCTAAGGAACTCACTTTTGAACGCTATGTGTATTCATGCTTCCTGAAATCTAGTTATGCCATGTTTATAAAAAATACTTAAGTCAAATTATCCTATTTGTCCCATTATTCTCCATGACTGTCTACTTGCAACAGAATTATGTAAGTAGGTTATTCTCATTCACCTTTCACACCCTGGCAGGAAATTAAGGTATGGAAATATCAGTCCTGGCTCAAGCCATATTTTCCATAAATTATAGAATATGTTAGGGCAACACATCTTTAAACAACACAATAGTCAACCACAGTTTTGTATAAAGATGCTGAACTGATGATACCCCACTGTAAAAATTCTAGTACGAGGTATTTATACTCTTCCCAGTAATGTGTCCTCTGATAGATCTAGTAAGTCCTAAATTAAATTAGACAGCCCATGGAAATGAAGAACATATTTAGCACACTTAAATAATGTAAGATACTGTCATTTGCTAAGTGCTTGATAAGAATCAGACACTGTGCCAAGTGTAGCACAGAGAATAGCTGGTCTAATCCTCACAGCATCCCTGTGGGAAAAGCAAGCACTCTCATCATTTTGCAGATGAGGGAGCTAAAACTTTAAGAACTTAAGTAGCTGTTCACTATTATGGAGACAGAGCTAGAAGCCATGTTCATCTGGCTCTGTAATCATCATTCTACCCTGCACCTTAGCTTCATGTCTATATTCAGGTTTCCTTTGCTATCTCACCATACAGTGCCGCCACCTCATCTTAATGGTTGAAGAGTTTCCAGTCTCACTTCTAGCATGTATCATGGGACACAATTTTAAATGTAACTCTGGAAGTTTCCAAGAATATTTAGCTTGATTGCCAAACTCAAAGTTGAATTCAGTCCTTCGTGGGCTTCACTCTAGCCGTCCAGTGCAAATTATATCACCTGGAGCAAGTTGACAGTCGTTACTTTCAAGATCAGTTACAGCCACTAGGCACAGAGGTTAAACAGTTGTATTCTACCAGAAGGGTGTGTTGTTATAGAATCTCCAGGGATAGTTGTTAAAAATGTGGGTGCCCAGACCCACCCCAGTGATTCTGACTCTGCATCTCTGGGATAGAGACTCAGGTATCTGCATATAACAACTCCTGGTTATTCCGATGCAAAGTCTTGAAGAATCACCCTCTAAGAAACACCAACTTCACAATATATAACACAAAACAAACGACAAAAGTGTTTTTTGGAAACAAACAGTAAAAGAAGTTTTCAGGAGGGGATGCATGTATACCGATGGCTGATTCATGTTGAGGTTGGACAGAAAACAGCAAAATTCTGCAAAGCAATTATCCTTCAATAAAAAAATAAATTAAAAAAAATTCCTTCCCAGTTCTGAAATGTGTACATTGGGGGACACTGGAGTCAGTGCTCAGAAATTTTGGAAAGCCCCCTAAGTATGCAAAAACCTAGTTCAATAAAGAATGAAACAGTCCGTAGGTCATTAACTCCAAAGCATGTATTAGGATGGTGGCCAAGAGCTAACATGGCCCATTTTCATTGTTTTCTAAATGTGGAAAAGATGTTGCCAAGAGCAAAGAAAAGATATTATCTTTTATAACCACTGAAAATAGAATCTTTAGCTGATCCCCCAACAGTCTTGAGTAGACAGTAAGAATTACACATGATTACACCAGTCAGGAAAATGAAGAAAAGAAATAGATGGATTTATTTTTATCCGGGGTGGCTGATTTGTTGTGATAAGAAGTCAAGGAATCTTAAAATACCAAGAAGCTCAAACCTTCCTGCTAGGTTTGGGAGACAATGGGCCAAATGCTACATGTCATGAATAAAAATGAGGCCATCACTACAGCAATTTTGTAAGCTATGTGGCAAATATCAATCCACTGTTTAAAGCTCTGCAATTTGTATACACTGTAAATTCTTCTCCAAATGCACCACATCCACACCACGTGATCGGCGTGTGTCACCACAGAAATAATGCTCTTTGGAGAATCAGCGGGGATCAGCAGACACGAGACATAACAATATGCTATTAATCATGTTTGTTTCTCCATAAAAGGAACCATTTAGATATTGTTTCATGAGACTATCTCCATGGCTGCCTCATTTTCAATCTTTTTAAAAACGTACATTTGAAACACCCCAAATAGGCAAGTTTCCATGGGGATGCACTTGTGGACAACAATTTGAAAAACCAGTAGTTACAAACCATTTTCTAAAACATCCTTTTGTCTTTCTCACATATCTATTAAAAACCACATCACTTTTTGCCATTGTGGGAAAACTACAATAGGAAAATGATGATATAGAATAATGATATAGAGCCCATAATTTATAGTCAAGCCATCAGCTGCACAAAGATTTTAAGAACACAGCAAATAATGCTGACTGTTTATACATAAGTGAGAATATATTCACAACTTACAGCAAATGAAGACGGGAAGATGGAGGGTAATTCTTTACTCCCCACATGACCCTACCTGTAACATACAATGTACTTAAAGTATTTGAAGTATTAAGAAGAAAAAGAGTAGAGAAAGAATATCAAGGGAGGCAAACCTATGTAAGTTGGTATAATGATGATGTACATATATGTTTATCTGATGTACGTAAAATAAATGTTTAGTCAAGATTGGTCTCTCCAGTTAAAGAAATCTGAGGATATCTAGTTTGACCCTGTCCGGAGAGACCATCCTGAAAGCACTTCTTTAGACGCCTGTCAGTCTCCATCCTTCCCCACCGCATCCCTCTCTGATACGGGAATTCTCCAGGCCAAAGTACTGGAGCGGATAGCCGTTCCCTTCTCCAGGGGGTCTTCCCAACCCAGGGATGGAAGCCGGGTCTCCTGCACTGCAGGCAGACGCTTTACCAGATGAGCCACCAGGGAAGCCCTCGCCGACACTGACCCTCAGCCACACTGTGCCATCTCTGTGTTGTCAGGTAACGTGTCTGTGTCTGGGCGCATGAGGGGCAAAAACAACTGCCATGTCAATGTGTCCCCTCTCTCTGACTAAACTGAAAGCTCTAGCAGGTGCTGACTGCAGAAGCAATATTATCTGGCCACAGTTCACGCTCATGCGTTACATCTGGTCACATGTATTATTTAAAATCAGACAGATACATGAACTGTTGACGTAGCCCAGATGGCTGGGTGATAAGGACCTAGTAAATGCCAGGGGTCTATAGCTAAGTATTAACATAAATTGTATGTAACAGAAGAGTCTGCAGCATGATTCAGTATCCAAATATGAACCCATTTAAACTCAAAGATCAATACCCACCAGAAGTTAATGACATATAACTCACCCTTTATTCTAACATCTCCTATCAGAGTTAACATTTTTCACAATTATTACATTTAAAGATGCTTGACTATTGAGATAAGAGTCGATCTGTTTGGCATATGCTAAAGAAAACTTGTTTTAGCCCACATCAATAAACTGTAATACCTAACTAGACTTCATCAAAACAGATTACTGCATCATTTTAAAACAGATGATATATTTTTCCTCTTATTCAAATGCTAAAACACCTGGACCATAAATTTCATCTTACCAATGACATATCTACACAATAGAGTTGTTTTGCTATTGAGTGTATTTAGTTATTAAATGTCTACATAAAATTACCTCCATAATTATCAGTAGAATTAAGATTCAACAGATTAATTTCATGATAACTCTAATGTTTAAAAACTATTTACACACCACCCAGTTTTTTATAGCATTTCTTAATGCCAAGATGATTTTAAAAGACCTAATACAAAATAGGCATTAAACACAGTTGTCAAACTGAGAAGACAGGAAAAAGATGTAGAGAAGACTAGTTATAGAAAAGACATCAATCAATCATGTCTACACTACAAAAGTTCCTCTGAATGGGTTAGTGGTTTAATTAGTGAAGCAGAGAGCTTCACATTTATTATACACTTCAAAAGTAATCTTTGATTCATGAAGTGAAAGAAATTTCTTCTCCTATGTATCATATACACTTTACTCAGTATAATGAAAGGAGAAAAGATACAGGAAACATACCAATGGGGAGGAAAACAATTTAAGTTGATGCATATCATATCAAAAATAAAATAATTTATAGTAAACTTGATTTTTGTTACTATACCACACTTAGTAAAGAAAGCAAGTATCCAGGTTTTCCTAAATTAATCCTTAGTACTAAATTCAGGGAGACTTTTATAGTCTACCCAGTCAATCATTGATAGTCTTTGTTATATTATGGCTGCAAAATAACTCAATACTTCACACACTAAATTGGTTACTGTATCTAGGAATATAATTTATAATCCTTTCTATACCAAATCCTTTAATACTTTAGAAAGTGAGGTATTTATTATGTCTAACACTTTATAGGATCTAAAGATTTCCAGGTAACAGTAAAGAATCTCTGTAATGATGGCTAGGTTACCCTACTAGAGGAAGGCTGGTTGATGTGATTTCTGCCCTAAATTGATACTTGTTTGGTTTTTTTTTTTAACTTAAATACATGCTAGAAGGATATATTTGATCATTTTATAGCATTTTAAAGTAAAGATTAAATATCTAAATGTTAAGCTATTATTGCAGTCTTTCTCAATCCTTTCCCTACATAGCCACCTTCGATTTTTAAAATGTAGATGCCAGTCTCACTGGCTAAAGGTCACGGGAAGCAATAACTTTAATTTTCCCAGTTGATACTAATCTTATACAAAATGAAATTAAATTCTTTTTCTGATTGAGAATGAGATAGAGCTCAAAGAATAGAAGTTTTATAAACTCATATATATCCAGGCTAAGAGATATAATCATAGATTGAATGGAGAAAATTGTAGCTCAAATACTTTGTGTGGCTTGATCAAAAACTAGTATTTTTCAGACAGTCTGTGTCAAATACTTACTGAGCATTTATTTAGTGGCAGGCAGTATCATAGATACACAGGGAATAGACAAGTTAACATGATCATTCACCCACAAGGACTTATATTCTAGTAGGGAGAGATAATAAGAATCAAATAAAACCAAAGAAAAATAAGATAATTTGTGATACCGTTAAATGCTAAGGAAACGACCTACAGAATAATTTAGTAGGTGACTGCAGAGGGCTGACCGCTCTGGCAAACACAGACATTTGAAACTCTGGAAGAAAGTTTTTTAAGCAACAAGGAAAGTGCCAAGTTCCTGAGATGGGAAGAAATGCTGTGTATTTGAGGAGTATCTGGAAGGCTGGTGTGGCTGGACCTTGGTACCCCATTGAGAGCATGAAGGGAATTAAGTCTGAGAGGCAGGCAGGAGCCAGTTCTTGCAGGAGCTACTAAACTTTGGGACAGTATTTGCTTGCATCCAGTGGCACTGGGGAGCTGGCCACAAAAGGGTTCTCGAGGAAAAGATGGCACTGGGGAGACCTGCCTGCACTGTCGAACGTTGTTCTGCTTGCTGCTGAGGAAAGTGTCTGCAGAAAGGGCCAAAACTGGGGGCAGTGTCCTTCCTTCCTCCCTGCAGTAAGATGACGACGGCCTGGTACCGGGGAGGTTCCAGCTGGTCCTCCAAATGTCTCAAGTAATGGTTTTCTTCATCATTATTTTAGATCAAATACACCATTGTCTAAGTCTTCAACATGAGGTAGGGTGGGGGATATGATTCGTAGAGAAATATATCAGGATGGTTTATATGTTATATCAGGATCTTTTTATATGTCTGTGTGATGTTATAATCCCAACAGTTTCCAACCTAGGAAAAAACTTACACAGTATTTTCCATTAGCAACTGTAAATTCTATATGAGTATGTCAAATTGAAGTCTCTCAAGTTTGGGGGTCTCAGAAAATCATGGTGAATTTTTTAACCTTATAACTGGATAAGGTCAGGTTATGTTAATACTGCAAACATTAGATGCTGAGTTGCTGTTTAAAGTTGAAAGTTGACCTAATTGATTTCTAAATACAAAGTATTTTTCCTGTTACTATCAATTGTACTCCATTTGTCATTTATTATACCTCAGAAAGCAATCACTATGCAAAGTCAGTCTGACCCGCAGAACAGGAGAACCGGGGGATAGCAGGGCCCTTGCTACAACAGAGGCTGAGCTCCTCTGAACTAGCAGGGGAAATCTGTTCAAACGTTACTGAAGGAATTTCACACTTTAGTTGGATAGAATACTAAGAACTACGCTCCAAGTTCACAGCAATCATTATCTTGTATTCAATAATTGATGTAGCTTTTCAGCAAGTACTGTCTAAAAAAAAGACCATTTGTGTTACTGTGTTCAATTCTTAACTTGCCTCTTAACTCATCCTGGCTTTGTATTGTCAGCCAACTTAACAGTTTTCCTTCTGACAGGGATCAAATCATATAGCACATATGTCTTAATACCTTATTTATGGTGCAATGTGATAGGGGACAGTTAATATCCACTGAACAAAACATTTAATGAAATGTGGTCCCTCTACTCCAGAAGCCAAGAATAAAACAGATTTTAAAACATGATTGCATCAATGTTAACATATGTTATAAATCAACATGTGTAAAGTTTCATCAATAATAAATTTATCAAAACACAAATAGGATTTATGGACGAGAAAAGTTTTCTGGGAGAACTTATCTAAATTAATATTTCCAAAAAAAGGTATAAGTATACGGGATGGGCATGTTTTATAAACAGTGGAGTTTGAATAGAAGGGATAACTTGATATTGGAAGAGTCAGAAAGACAATTTTTTATGTTTTACAGTGATTCCCTTCATGTTTCTGTCACAGCCCTTTTAGCTGGTCTCTCTCCAGACCTCTACTACAAACCACCATCCAGCTCATCATGTAGATTACGCCATGGTAGGCTGTGTTTCTGGAGAAGGCAATGGCACCCCATTCCAGTACTCTTGCCTGGAAAATCCCATGGACAGAGGAGCCTGGTGGGCTGCAGTCCATGGGGTCACTAAGAGTCGGACACAACTGAGCGACTTCATTTTCACTTTTCACTTTCATGCATTGGAGAAGGAAATGGCAACCCACTCCAGTGTTCTTGCCTGGAGAATCCCAGGGACAGGGGAGCCTGGTGGGCTGCCGTCTATGGGGTCGCACAGAGTCGGACACGACTGAAGCGACTTAGCAGCAGCAGCAGGCTGTGTTTCTGCCTACCTAGTCAGTGCTGGCAGCTTCAGTACACAGTCCAGGACCACCATGATTGGTCTCCTTTGAAATCTTGCAAACCCATAATCTTATCATTTCAAAGATATTTCTTATCTTAGGGGATTAGGATAGGACAGAAATAGAAGAAACATTGATTCTTTCTTAAATCATTTTAGAAGTGTTTTTGATATTGTTATATTTTAAGTGAATTTTGTCATAGGACATTGAAACAAGTGATCTGTGGTTATCTGAATAATTTTTGGCTTTTTAAAATTTCAATTATTGTCTTCAGGAGATAATTTCAAAGAAAATAAGATAAAAAATAAAGTAAAAATTCAGATGTAATGTTCTATTTAGAAGGTGTATTTTCTCTAGAATTAAAGTGCTCAAATACATTGCCAGGAAGGGAAAAACCTTCACTGGTTTTATTTCTAATAACCAGACAGTTCCTAGAATTGCACTTATCTTCTATTACATACAAGGAGAAAAATAAATTAAGTCCTAGCAAGCACATTTGATGATTGCTGATGATTTGTTTTTAAAGGCACCTTTTCACATATAGGCAAGCAAAGACTAAAATTCTCAGGTAGTAGATATCACAGACTAGAGAAGTGGTTCTCAAAGTTGGGCATAATTCAGAATCATCTGGCAATCTGGTTAAAATACAGATTGCTGGTCCCATCCACCCAACCACAGAGCTCTGGAGTAGAGCCCAAGAATTTGCATTTCACACAAGTCTCCCAGCAAATGCTGGTGTTGACAGTAATGAGAACCAATGAAATAATGTTTGCCCTCCGTCTTGAGGAATACATTTTAAGCTAATTATTATATCCAAAAGAACAATGTCTTAAGAGAAGCTTTACCTTTCGCCACATTTACGTACAGCTGGACAAACCACAATGACTCAAACGAAAGCAAAGAGTTCGAGCACCCTTCTCTCTAAAACCAGGATGAGTGGAACATACCTAGTCCCCCACCTTCTCTCCTATTCTTGAGCCTCACTTCAAACACTCTAGTAAGACCTTCCATCGTCTTCAGAGTCCCCACTCTAACCTCCTTCCCCTAGGCCTGATCCTCCTTAAGGGTTCCAGACACAGTGTGACATCGGAGAGAGAAGCAGGCCTGGGGACCTGAGGCGAAGAACCCAGCTGAGCCATGATTTCCCCATCGCAACAAACAGCTACACCTCCTGGCTATTACTGATGATCTAAATGAAATGATACATGTCCAGAAGCAAGCGTGATGCCCAGCACACAAGGAGACTCTCTCCTGCTGCCTGCAAAACAAGTTTCCTTTCCCTCCTAGAACTTCTGGGCCATCCACATCATTACATTAATCCCCTTACCAACTGTACTTTTACAGAGTGTGCCGGGCAAATAGTACAAGAGTGAGGATGGGAGGCAGAGTTTTCAATTTTTCACATAGCAAAGAAACACAAAGAGGGTAGGTGCTTGCAGGAAGGTCAAGTGCCAGAAATCAGGCCTCTGGAACTTTAAGGCCATTTCGTCACCTCGGTACAGCTATCTACAGGTAACCAGGCCATCTGACAGGTGACCATCTAATGCTCGAGACCAAGTTTGAGACCAAAGGCACAGTGTGGAAAGGCAGGTGCCACTTTATCCACCTTTCCTAACTACTGTTTGGGTCACTGCTGTGCAGCTGTTGAACCCCCCAGTGTATTTGGTTTTTGTGAAGCCCTTGCACGAACCTAGAAGAACCTCTAAGCCAAAAGCAGGACTTCCTTATGTGTTCATTCACCCCTTTAGACAACATCATAATACTCTAGGGATGCATGCCATCACCCCAGCACGTCTGAGAAGCACCACGGTAGCAGTTAGGGACATGTCACCTGGGTGCCAGCCCTAACAATGTGACCTTCAGTAAACCTCTTCAGTTTCTTGTATCTGTTACCACGTCTAGAAGATGCATCTAATGCCACTTGGCTCATCTGCTTTTTATTGTTATTATACTGTATCAAAATGCTCTAAGAAGTCAAACATAAGCAAATGTAACACTTGTGGTTAGCTTGAAAGAACTCTGTTAACTAGCAGTCAAGAATCAGTTTCCATATAGACCACATATCAAGAATTGCTATAATATTCCCATAACAGTTTCACTTGGCATTCATGAAGCTAGTTATGTGAATCTCCTGATGATAAAGCCTGTGGGGGGGAAACCCAGGTTGGCCCATCCTTCCACTCCAGAATGCCTGTCTTTTCCAAGTGCCTCTGTCGTCTAGGAGAGTCTTGTGAGAAGCATTTTACTCTTCAATTGTATTTTGCTCCTCAGGAGGAGATTACCTCATGGAAGCCAGACATTAAAAATAATTACATCGCAAAAAATAAAAATAATAATGAAGTCGCAAGCTTTTTAGGAAGAAAGAAAAAGGTGCACTAGTACATACTCACAGCACTGTTCGCAGACGAGTGCTGTGGCACTGTCAGAAGCACCAAGCCCTTCAGAGAACCCTCTGACACTGACTGACCCTCCAGCTTGGGTCGTTTCAGTGTTCGCGAGCTCAGAGAGGAAGGAAGCATTCCTCCCATGGAAAGCGTCCACAACTGCTACACACGCGTCCACAACTGATACACACAGCCCCCGCAGGGGCCAGCTCCTGGGCAGCCTCAAGACCGCGCCTCCCGCGAGCTGCCGTACCACACTTGACCAGTAGGTGCCGCCATCTCAACACGTTGTGAACTTTCCTTCCAACCTCAGCACAAGTTCAGGGTTTCCAGCTTTGGGAGATAAAGCCTGGCTTTCAAGTTTGATAGAGGCTTTTTCACTGCCGTGATTAGGACTAAGCCAGCATCGTAGACAGACGCTTTACCATCTGAGCCACCAGGGAAGTCCATTCTGAAAGCTCTAATTTCTGTTCACAAGGCAAACTTAAAAACAAGGCAGCCCAATAAACACCCTTCTAGGATGCTGTGCTAAGTCACTTCAGTCGTGTCCGACTCTGTGTGACCCCATAGACAGCAGCCCACCAGGCTCCCCCCGTCCCTGGGATTCTCCAGGCAAGAACACTGGAGTGGATTGCCGTTTCCTTCTCCAATGCATGAAAGTGAAAAGTGAAAGTGAAGTCGCTCAGTCGCGTCCGACTCTTAGCGACCCCATGGATTGCAGCCTAACAGGCCCCTCCATCCATGGGATTTTCCAAGCAAGATTGCTGGAGTGGAGTGCCATTGTCTTCTAGGATGGGCAGCCTCAAAAGGCAGATTTTCACAGGTGTCTCCTCTGTGCTGCAAACTTAAATAGCCCCCTAAGTTTAATCACATGGATGCCGGAGGCAGGGGAAAAAACCACAATAGAAGACGAGACAAGCAAGCTCAGTAAGGCTTATGGCTCCGCGAGGGCTGTTTTGATGTAGACATCTCTGTGAAAGCTCATTAAATCCTCAGTGTGTGAGGCAGGACTTAGGGAAAAGTCAAAATGAAGGTAATAAGACACCATAGCCACTCATGCTGACACATTTGTAAAGCATTCTGAATACTCCGAGGAAATTCCACGTGACTCCCCTGCATATTAAGGGCCTGAATTAGCCCTTGCAGTTAAACCACAGTCCCAAGGAGCAGACAGACTTGGGGGAGAGTTTTTTATAACACTGACCACAAACAAGACTATTAAAAATGCAATGCAAAGTATGGTCCCCATGATGGAGGGCCCATTAGGTTCTCTTCTTGAGCACACAGCAATCCCCAAACATCATAAATCTTCAACATATCCGAACAGACGATCATAAAAAGCGATAGGGAAAGCCAGCAAGCTCCATTTTCCCAGTGCTTTATGTATCCCGAAAAAATACTCCTAAGAAAAGATTCACCCTCAGACTTCAACCAGAGCTTGAGTGGGAGTGAAACCTTGTATGAAGGTACTCCAGAGCAGCGGTCCCCAACCTTTTTGGCACCAGAGACCAGTTACGTGGAAGGCAGTTTTTCTAAGGACGGTGGGTGGGAGGGGAGGGAATGGTTCAGGCAGTAATGTGAGTGATGGAGAGCTGAGCTTGCTAGCCTACTTGCTTGCCTGCTGCTTACCTCCTGCTGTGTGGCCTGGTTCCTAACAGGCTGGTACCAAGGGTTGCAGACCTCTGCTCCAGAAGAACAGAACCAGCAGGATGGATACGTGTGTGTAAAGAGAAAGAAAATTTAAGTAACTGACTCACATGGAATTTTCAAGGTTGTCAGGGTAGGCAGGAGGCTGGAGAACCAGGGCAGAGTTGATGCTGCAGCTCAAAAATCCGCAGGCAGTCTGCGGGCAGAACTCCCTCCTCCTTGGGAAAGGCCAGGGCCGCCCAGGGGGCTCAGTGATAAAGAACCCGCCTGCCAGTGCAAGAGACACAGGAGACACGGGGTCGGTCTCTGGGCCTAGAAGATCCCCTGCCGGAGGAAACGGCAACCCCCTCCAGTATTCTTGCTTGAGAAAGACCACGGACAAAGGAAGCTGGCAGGCTATAGTCCGTGGACTTGCAAAGAGTCAGACGTGAACTGAACACAACGCAGGCGCTTAGCACAGGTCAGCGTTTCTCTATGATGGCCTTCGATTAGATGAGGCCCACCCTTGTTTTAATCTTACTTCCCTATTTAAAGACCCCATCACCAAATACAGTCACATTCTGGGGTACTACTAGGGGTTAAGCCCTCAACAATATGAACTGGGGGAACCTAATTCAGCCCATAACAGGCCCAAATGATCTAGAGATGAAGAAAGAAAGAAGTGGGAAGAGGTTGATAAAATACACGTGTGAGTCTCAACGTGTGGTCCCAGGCCCAGCAGCATCAACAACAGCTAGAAGTTGTTAGAAAGGCAAATCCTCAGATCCCACCCAGAATCTACTGCGTCTGTGAGTGGGGCTCAGCAATTTGTTTTTAGTAAGCCCACCAGAAAGGCTGCCATTTGGGAATAACAATTGTAGAAGTTTCTTGATTACAGGAACGACGCCACCTGAGAAATTTTCCAACCAGTGTGGCTGAAAATGTTGTTTAATCTGTGTGTTTTCTTTAAATATATGAAGCTGAGTCATATTTTATAAATGGTCCTCAGAATTCATTTTACTCTTAAAATTGGAACGAAGCCAGACCTCCAAGGATAAGCAAGATAACAACACTGCAAAGGGACTTTGCCTCTGAGTACAGATCTTACAGGGTAAAAGCAAAACTATGGGTCCCAATAAAGCTAATTTATCAAATACAGGAGCAGTCTAATAGCCCTCTGTCTGGTTGGAGGCCTCATGTTGCCTATGAAATCCCCATGAATGCCAGGCTAAATTATAATGGTTGATCTTCATAAAATTCATTCTACTCTCCTTAAAAAATGAAACCCTAGAAATAGTATTGTTAAGTGGCCACTTCTGAGCAAGAATCAAATTTATACTATGCCACGTGCAAACGTGCTAAGTTGCCTCAGTTGTGTCCAACTCTTTGACAACCTGATGGACTGTAGTCCACAAGGCTCTTCTGTCCATGGGATTCTCCAGGCAGGAATACTGGAGTGAGTAAGCCATTCCCCTCTCCAGGAGATCTTCCTGACCCAGGGATTGAACCCACGTCTCCTGTGGCTCCTTCATTGCAGGCAGATTCTTTATTGCTGAGCCACCGGGGAAGTCCATATTATGCTACACTTGGCCTCCAAACACACTCTATACCCTCATAGCATTAGCCTCTGCAGATATTCTGGCCATGCGTCTCACCAGACCCTTTAAGAATCTACGCCACAGCATCAGGAGCAAAAAGGCTGAATTCATCCCTGAGTTATTTCCAAGCCTCAGTGGATGGTGAGATATACAACCAGAATTCACATAAGCGATCTATCTGGACAGGTCAGCTTCGTCTGAGGCTCCTTTGATGACTGCTCCTGAAATCACAGGATTTTCTGTGCTCCCTCGCCTCTCTTGCACGTGGCCGGCACAGAGGTTTCCGTTGCAGTGATGGTTCACGCAAGACACTCAGAGTAGACGCACATCGCCGCCTTGCTTGCCTCCATCTTTGACCACGTCTCCACCTCGCAGACCTCTTCTTCCCGCTCTCTCTTCCTGCAAACAATAGCCTTCACTCCCTTCATCCCGTTCTCACCAGCTTCCAGTGCTGGCCACCAGAAGTCACGGCCTCCAGAACAGGTTGAATAGGGACCCTCAAAGGCAGGGAGGAATATTCCTGAACCTCACCTGGAATCAGGTGGACCTGGGTATGGCACTCGGATTTACAGCAAACGTGTGTTGCTGCTGCTGCTAAGTTGCTTCAGTCGTGTCCGACTCTGTGTGACCCCATAGACGGCAGCCCACCAGGCTCCCCCGTCCCTGGCATTCTCCAGGTGAGAGTCCTGGAGTGGGTTGCCATTGCCTTTTCTGAAACATGTGTTAGGGCAGGTCTGCGTGAGCACTCTGAACAGGAGATGGCAGCAGCAGCCCGGGTATCTGGGCATCCTTTCCCAGTCCTCCTAACAAAAGGCATTCCACCCCCATCTCTCTGTCCATTCAGGGCAGAGCTTTACCTCCCCAGAGCCAAGCTGTGGGCTCCCGCAACTATTACAGATTGCTCAAATGGAAGGCTGGACAACCGAACGAACAAACTGGGGAGCTGTTACTAAGTCTCATCGCAAAGGAAAGGAGGAACCCCCAGAAGGCACCAACAACCTCTTAGGTTGGCATTAGTGGGAGTTTGAGAAAGGACTTGAGATCTAGTGCACAGTCTTACAGAGAATTTGGGCAAGTAATTTAGCAGAACTGATTCAACCTGTGCCCTCACTTGGCTTAAGGGAGTAAGGAGGTCCTCCTTGCAGACTTCACAAAGTGTCAAATGAGACAAGATCCAGGGACATCTTGTAAACTATGGCATGCTATAGTCATACAAGAAAAGCATTTTTGTTGGTTTGTCCCTGTACCTTCAAATGTTCTAGACCACTTTTTTCCCCCTTTGTTATTTTCTTTTTCTCATCCAGAGGCAATTTGACCATGGGTCTATTATTTCTCTGATAATTATAATTTCCCAGGGAGGTACAGCACACAAATTACATTGTAATAGCTCTGAATTCTTTGCTTCATCCTGAGTCTACAATTTTGCTCTCACCCAGACTCCTGTTATCTATTGTCTTGATTTATGAAAGCTTCTGTTCTCTGATCTCCTCACTTCTTACACCTGCCTCCTTTAAAACTTCTGAAACGTGGCCACAAGGTCAAATTTCTCATCTTACTAGCATTATATTATCAGGTGTAACCATTACTGTCTTCATAAAGCAGGCAGTTCGTTCCACAATAATCTGTTTAATTCACTAGATGGTTGCTCAGCCCTCACTATATAATCCCAATCCTGTCCCTCGCTAGGATCCCAGAACCACTGTGCTGTGATTTGAAGCAGCTCTTAATTTGTCACATGTATTAATTAAACATTTATTTCCAGTCAAATATGTGATAGACCAAGTGCTGTGTATAAGTTAGGAAGATACTACTTATCTCACAACCAACTTCAACTGGAGTGAAAGCAATAGCTGGATCGTTTACTGGTAACTTCCACATACTGAGAGGCCTTTTCCAAAAGTTGGCAAAAGACAAATCTAAGCCTTAAAGTATTGCAGAATCAGTTTGGTATTAAGGTAGAAGATTGAGGAGGTGTGCAAACCACAACCATTTTTGATGCAGTTAACAACACAGAGATATATTATTTCATTTTGCTACACTTGTGACCTAGAGTGTATTATACCCACAGTAAAATTAGACAGAACCAGACTCTGGTACTTGACTAGCCAAGAGGTACAGAAATTTCCAGCACAGCTTTATTAGTGAGTGGGATATAACAAGACCACAATCTACAGCCAGTGCTCAGTTTTATTATTTATTTTGCTGCCTTGATCATTTCTCTGCACTCATTTGGCTTGAAGGCACAGACATTCCCTGTTGATTATCTCGACTTGGCAGTAGGGATCTGCTACACATTTTGATTCCTAATATGGCAGCAGGAGAGGGTTTTGTATGAGTTCCAGCGAGTTTCTCTGGGCTTGTGGAATGCAGTGAGGAAAAATTCCTACCGAGATGAAAACATGAACATTTGCATTGATAAGGAGAAAAATAAAAGAAAAAGAGGATGTCTCTCTAAAAAAATTTTTTTCCTTCTTTTCTACTCAGGCCACTTTCATTTCTAATAATGTCTTACAGTTGGAGGATGGAAAGAATTAACTTTGTGTTTTTTAATTGCCTATATTGTCAGACCATTTCAAAAATCATTTTGAAATGCCTGAGTGTTTTTATAGAAGCAGAACTGACAAAAGAAACTTTTCATCATCATCAAGGTTTAAATCCTTGAAGCACCCAATCACACTGTTCTCTAAATTGGCCACATAATGATGAAATCTGGGAAAATAAGTTATAAATCCCCAAAAGACAACAATAGATGACATCCATTGATGGTAGAAATTATACTGTTCCTCTTAATTTTGGTAGCAATAAGACTTGAAGCTAAAGAATCCATGTTTCAGAGGTCAATACAGTTTTCCTCTCAAATTTATAAGTTGGTTCACAGAAATATTCATTTGGCAAAAATTCCTTTAACAATACATCCCAGATGATAAACTTTCCTTTAGTAATTGGCTCTTTTTTCCTAAATGCAATTATTAAAAACTTCTGTACTTTAAAAAGCCACATTTGCTCTGGTGTGAAAATGTCATTATTCTCATCATCATTAACATCCATTTAATGTTTAACTCCTATAATTAAGAATTATATTTGGCAGCCATTGCTATTATAATTGGCTGTATCAACCTTTGAGATCATGTCTAGATAGGCTTATCTGCTACATCAAAAAAAAAATCAACTAATGAGAGAGTCATCTAGAAATTCAAGAAAGTACATCAAAAGTATGGTTTTAATGATGCTCCATATTTCTTCTTTTTCTGGACAAGCAGTTGTAAGAAGCCCTTCCGTAAAGGGTTCTGATCAGTTAGCAACAACCACAAACACAATTAGTCTATATATTAGTTAGGCCCAGGCACGACAACAAATAACTGAAACCCCCGAATAGCAGAGCTTTAAAGGAAGTAGAAATGTATGATGCTATAATATGAAACAGAATGAGAGCCGTCAGTCCAGAGCTGACATGATGTCTCCATGTGTCGCAAGGAACCTACAGCTGTCTTTGTCCTCTACCATCCTCTGCATGTGGCTTCCATGCCATGGACCCCTGTGGCAGTGGCTACATCCATGCCAGAAGAAAAAGGGAAATAAAGTAAACCCGGGCCCTTCAGTGAAAATTCTTCAAGTCCCACATGGTATTTCCACTTAGGTTTCAATGATCCAAATCTAGTCTCGAGCACCTTACCTGCAAGGGAAGCTGGGAAAAGCAGTTTTTTATTCTGGCAGTGTGCCCACCTAAAATCTGGGGTGCTAAAACCAAGGCGTGAGGTGGGTACTGGAGTAGGCAACACACAGCACCCATCGTAGGTTCACGGGCTCCTTGACTCGCTCTCATCGTCACAGTCACAGAAGACTTAGCTTCTCCGTGAATATTCATACTGATTAATTAGAAGTAGGTTTTGGTTTTCACTAATGTAAATATAAATTATAAAATTTTTGAAAATACGGATAATTAGGAAAAATTTTAACCTATCTTGAATTTCACCACTCAGAAATAATGGGGTTAATTTCTTTAGTACATAATTCTAGGCCTATCTTTATGCACATCTGTATACCTATATACTTTCCATTATAAAGTTGGAATATACAAAACATGCTAATTTTTAATCTACTTTTGTTAACAACATAATGTTGTGAACATTATTCTGCATCAGTAATTTTTCAATGTTGTTTTAAATGACTATAGATCATTTCTTTATGTGATTTTTACCATAGTTTATTTAACTAACATCCAACTGTTAAATTCTTTAGTCATTTCAAGTTTTTCTGTATTATAAGCCACATGCAATTAATAGGACTTCCCTCATAGTTCAGTTGGTAAAGAATCTGCCTGCACGGCAGGAGACCCAAGTTCGATTCCTGGGTTGGGAAGATCCCCTGGAGAAGGAAATGACAACCCACTCCAGTGTCCTTGCCTGGGAAATCCCATGGACAGAGGAGCCTGGCGGGCTATATAGTCCATGGGGTCACAAGAATCAGACACAAGTTAATGACTAAACCACCACCACAATTATTATCTTTGTCACTATATCTTTTCTCATATCCTCAATTACATCCAAAACATACCTTAGAAGGTGTATTTTCCAATCAAAGATATGCATATCTTAAGGCTCTGGCATGTCAAATTCCTCTTTAGAAAGAGTACTAATATTTTACATTGTTATTACCTCCCATCCTAGTAAATGACTGCACACTTTGACCAACAATGAACATTATATAATTTTTTTAAGTCTTTGCCAATCTGGTAGAACCAACTTAGGAGTCCCTTTTTTATTTGGATTTCTTTTATTTGGATTACCATTGTATTGGAACATTTCCCCCTGCCTTAGATGTAGCCTTATTTATTACTGTGAAAAGATAGGACATGAGAGAAAGAGGTTCATGAACTCAAATTTGGAAGTACTAACTTCAGTCTGAAAGGAACAAGACCCTAGCCATTGATGAGTCATGTATGCTTATGAATGGCAACATTAGAGAAGAGGTTTCCTTCCATTTCAGTGACACTCAATGAAGAGGCCACCTGACCACTTCAGGTAAGGTACCTCATTTTGTTTAAGAAAGAAGCCACCCTGATCTTGGTTCATTTTGCCTTGATCTTGATAAACAATCCTTCCGATGTAACTTGTGAGTTTTCTCCTAGCCGAGTCATTCCCTTGAGTTGACTGTCAAGCTCCTGTCTCAGTGGAGACGCAGGTAAAAATATTCAGAGGATCTCCAATTTAATTAAGTAGTCAGCAAACCACAAGATCTGCTAATTATTTTCACGCCAAATACTTTCCTATCTAAATTTGTAACTGAGCTGCCAGCGACTTTATGGCTTTAAGCATCTGATGGCGTGCGGCATTTCACTACATCAAAAGCCAGGGCGATATAAGTAGCCAGATCACAACATGCCAGTCAAACTGGCATGTTGGTGTCATTTCCTGATGTTTGCTAAGCAGAGAACTTCACGTATCTTAGACACAAACTCTCTATGAATGGGATTGAGTTTCCTTCTCGCTTGTGTGTTATATACATTGTTCTGGAACAGTTTGTCTCCGCAGCTTCTTAATCCTCTCTTTGTGTCTAGAAGTCAGTTAGTAAATCAAGAATTAATATAAGAGGTCGCTTGAACACCATAGGAGAATCCCCAATTAGATCATAAGGACAAAACTTCAGACAATCACGTGCCTGAATACTAAGGCACAACTAAAACTAGGAGGAATAAAAATAAACTTCATCTTCAACCAGCAGAACCAAAAATTAAACACCAAACCACAACTATCTCCTTTTCTCTGTGAGCCTAACAATTCTCTTCCATGCATGGAAGGAAAACGAATCCTCGTTTTTGTTCACAGTTTAGGCTAGATGTTGCACCGTGACTCATATGGACCAGGCAACAACACGGAACACTACAAACCCACCAGACCCTAAGACACGGGGGCGGTTGCCATCCTCCCAACTGTCTCACTGGACTCTTTTTTCTCCTTCTGTGGAAGAAGCTATTTAGAGTTAAGCATCATTAAGCAAAATGCAAAGGAAGGAGAAAATGAATATGGGTTAATTGCATTCTGGATGCCATTGAACCACAGTTGGGATAAATTATTATCATGGTATAAAAACACATTGTGCATTCCAGGAAGACAAATAATTTGGTAAAGCAGAAGTATGGGTATGTAGCAGGAAGTGGCTGCAGATGAGGATTCTGAGTGTGTATTGTGTGTGTGTATGTGTGCACGCACTCACGTGTGCACGCTCATGCATGTTTGTTGACAGGCTGAGAACACATACTTCATGCTGAGAGGTCAAGACTTTGTCCTGAATCAAGACTCTCCCAGGATAGCTGTGTCTACTGTGCAGGAATGTCCCACTATATGCAATTTGACACATGCTGTGTGATCTTCTCCCTTTGCCACACAAAGAGGCCCTACCTGCAAAACTGGCACAGAAGTAAAACCTGCATTTGCTATCAGACAATCTGCAGGGCAACAGGGCCCACTATGATGGGGGCAGCTGTAATTACTGAAGCTGAAGACATCTTCCTACCATCAATGGCCTAGAAAGAAAAGGAATGCTGTCAGTATAAATAAAGGGCAGATAGGCACCAACCCTAAAGCAATGAATTTTTTGTAATGGGAGTAAAAAGAAGACAGGAGCCAGTGAGGGCTACAAGAATCACAGGAGACTTCTCGGAAGACGTGATGTTCGCTACCCCTGCCAGTCTTAGGACAAAACCTTCAGGTCCTAAAGAATCAGTGGCAATTGGACTGTAGAGGAACCATGTCTTCAGTAGGGATACAGTGATGGGCAATACAGACACACCTCTGATGTCTCGCCCACCACAGGAGACACAGGGACTTGTTTATCTGTGGTGTCTGGTTAGAGTGTCTGCTCACAAAGGACTTAGATAACTGCCCTTTTCCCATGGCCTTTCCCAGTTTTTCATTTTATGTACTTGTGTATATAGAATTATTTATTTAATTTCATTTTTTTTAATTTATAAAAGTAATGTGTTCATGAAAAAGCAGTAAAAACAGACCAGAAGTATAAAGTCCCTCTCCAACCCCATAGCCAACCCTTCTAACCTGAGATAACCACTGTTTCAGATAAATCCTTCCAGAAATTTTCCATGTGCATATATGCATAGATTCTATATTATGTATAAATATCATCATACATTTTTTACTTTTTAAACTGTAATTATGTTTATAGTTTTATCTCTATAATGTAGATTTAGAAGGAGCTTGACATAGGCAATCTGGCTGACAGAAGGTCTGGAAGCTCTGTTGTAATCCACTTTAGATAAAATGGAACATCAAGGGCCCATATCTAAGAAAGGGGAGTGCTGTGAAGTAGGGAACAGTAAAGCCCCACCAAGAAATTCCTTGGCTTTACCACTGAGGCGTCTCCGCATGAGCAGAGAACAATTGCCTACCATTTTAGTGTGTGAATGGACAGTAATTTCTAAATCATTCTCTAGTAGTAGATACATAGAGATTGTATGTAGTGCTTTTGCCTTCAGAAACAATATTATTTTGAATTTCCTTATACATGTATCTTTGAATGCTTGGGCTTCCCAGGTGGTACAATGGTCAAGAACCCAACTGCCAATGCAGGAGATGCAGGTTCGATCTCTGGGTCGGGAAGATTCCCTGGAAGAGGAAATGGCAAAGTACTGAAACTGTTCCAATATTCTTGCTGGGATAATCCCATGGACAGAGGAGCCAGGAAGGCTACAGTCCCTGGGGTTGCGAAGAGTCGGACACGACTGAGCACGTATATATAGCTATCTTGGATACTTAGGCAAGAGAGTTTACAGCCTAAAAACTTCCAAGCAGAATCCCTGAGTGGAAGGGAATGTGCACTTGAAACGCTGATAAATGTTGCCAAACTGCCCTCCCCAGATGTTCCAGTTAACAGTCAACGGAAGAGACAATCTGGACATTTTAGGATTCTTTGTAGAAAGTGCTGAGCTATGCTACCATAGAACTCGTTCTGCAAGCCTCAGCCTATTTGCAATCGGGATCCCAGCCATGCATGCAAATCCAGCTTTCTCTGAACTTTTGAGGTCTCCAGGCAGTTTGCATAAGTAGTGCAGCTACGTTGGAATGGTAGGGCCGTTGACACCACAAATCGTCTGTGTTTTAGTTTTCGGGAGTGTAAATAGATATTAACGGATTTTCACTCCAAACCTAGGGAATATTCTGCTGAGAACATAAACTAATGAGAAGGAGGGAACTGTGAAGGTTAAGTCTGAGCTGCTGTTGTCAGACAGACAGACAGAAAGAAGCAGAGCAGAGGCAAGGTCAGGAAAGTGAAGAAGTGGTCCCGTGCCCACTCTGGTCTCCTGAAAAAAAAAGGTTTGGTAGCTGTTTGCCTGGAAGAGGAGACAGCAGCAAGGCGGAGGGCAAAGACAAAAAGTCCAACTCCTTTGCTATTTTCCTCTCATGTTCAAACACTGGGTTGGCCAAAAAGTTTGCTTGCGTTTTCCCATATCATCATACAGAAAAACTCAAAAAGAACTTTGTGGCCAACCCAATACTGCTCAGAAACATATACAGTCATTGTCATGACCATTTGATGCTTATATTTATGAATCCTCTTCTAAGTAGATCTGAGGTTTTACATTCATGCTTTTGTGATAAAATAACAGATAATCAACATTTTCAAAGGTATAAAAAATTATAGCATTGGTAATTTAGTTTCATGTTTTGTCAAATATCTTTTTTTTTAATGCAGTCAATAATAAACTAAGCCTCATATACCATTAGTGTTATTGACTAAAAGGTAAAAATGGAAGTAAAAAGACCGAATTCAATTTCTTTTTTGTTACGAGAATGAATAAAAAACAATCAGCCTCATTAATATTTCAAATAACAGACAGTTGGAAGTTTATTTCCACTCTTATAAGTTTGGAACTAACAAATTATTTTACCAATGTGCTACTGATAAACGGAGGCAGAAAAGGTACGATATGCTCTAGAAAATAATTACACCTTCAGTGAAATGTGAAAAGAACAGCTCTTTTGTGGCCAGTAAGGAAACCATACTTTGTAGTCATAAACAACAAAAATACACAAAAATCTGGAGAGAGAGATATATATGTAAGTGTGCGTACATATTTTCTGTGCTTTGTTTCCTGTGAAATTGTACAACAGCAATGCATATTTAAATTAAAATGAAATCATAAAGTGTGTATCAATTATCAGTCATCAAAAGTGTCCATTTAATATATTTGAGGCAGCACAAGAAAAATGGAACAACAGACATTTTCATTCGGTCTTATCTGCTTCTCAGAGAAGGCAATGGCACCCCATTCCAGTACTCTTGCCTAGAAAATCCCATGGATGGAGGAGCTGGTGGGCTGCAGTCCATGGGGTCGCTAAGAGTCAAACATGACTAAGCAACTTCACTTTCACTTTTCAGTTTCACGCATTGGAGAAGGAAATAGCAACCCACTCCAGTGTTCTTGCCTGGAGAATCCCAGGGACAGAGAAGCCTGGTGGGCTGCAGTCCATGGGGTCACTAAGAGTCAGACATGACTGAGCAACTTCACTTTCACTTTTCACTTTCACGCATTGGAGAAGGAAATGGCTACCCACTCCAGTGTTCTTGCCTGGAGAATCCCAGGGACGGGGAAGCCTGGTGGGCTGCCGTCTCTGGGGTCGCACAGAGTCGGACATGACTGAATCGACTTAGTAGTAGTAGCAGTATCTGCTTCTATCATTCATCATGGATACCTGTGTTTTCCTCCTAATCCTGTTTTCTTGAATTTTACTTTGATTTAGGATCAGGTATTTGAAAATTTTGATTTGAGGTTTGTTTATGTATTGGTTTTTCTTCTTCCAGTGATATACAACATATTTCTAAAAGGCTTTTCAAGGAAATGGGAGTTGTCAGTGGTGATGAGTCCTGTTGCTCAGGCCTCTCAGATAACCCCTGTCTCCACCTCCATCTTTCCCCCCAGGGCTGCCTGGGTTCAGGTCTCACTGCTTCTCTGTGATGGTAATAGCCTCCCAAACCCAGGCCCCTGGGCTCCTGCCCTGACCTTCCTTCCATCCTCCCCACTCCTGCCAGTGTATCTTCCTAAACCAAAAATCTCACTGTGCCACTCTCCTGCTGAAAAGCCTTAATTGGCTTTAATTAGCCTCTCACCACCTTCAGGATGAAATCCAAATTCCTAAGAAAACTCCACAAGCCCCTTCGTGAGCAGGCTCAGGCCTGCCTCTCCGGATGCCAGCACTTGCTCCTCGTTCACCGTTTGCCCGAGCTGAGAGAGCCCATGCCCTTTCACACGCGGGTGAAGCTCTGGGTGGTGGTACTCTCACAGGACAGTCGTGCTTCTCGGGCCTTCGTGCCCATATGAATCTCCTGGGGACCTTGTTAAAATAAGATTTGCTGCAGGTCTCTGCAGCAAAGTTCTACAGCAAACAGGACGGGGCCTGAAGTTCTGCATTTTTATCAAGTTCTCAGGTCATGCTGAGGCTGCTCAAAACCCATACTGACAACAAGGCTCTAAAAACATTAGTCATCCCTCCCTCCGCGCAAAAACTCCTCCCCTCCAGAGCTGGACTGCATGGAGCTCCTTCTGTCCTCAGTTTACGTCCCGAGTACAGAACATGTACGACCTTCCAAGTCTCATACTATCGTAATTACTTGGTTACGTGTCTACGGGATAGGCCCACAGTGACCATCCCAACCACGGTAACCAGGGGCCCAGAAAGTTGCTCAGTGGTCTATCCGGACCACAGACATAACAGCTGCAGCACAGCAGTCCTCAATGCTGGATGAAGGGAAGCATCATGGGAAAGTGAGAGCGATAAACTGTGAACACCAAGGGCACCAGCCCGGACCAACCAGTTCAGAATCTCCAGGAGCGGGCCCAAGGAGTCAGGAGTTTTTCAAGCTCTCCAGTGATCAAAATGCAAAGCCCGTGTTGACAGACACTGAGAGAGGGTGTCACCTAACTGGATGCTTGAAATGCGCTACAGGGGCCTCCAAATGGGACCTCTAGCCTCACCTTAAGCACCCAACTGACTGACCTCTGAGTTTTATCCGTTATAGCCAAATACAAGCTAGCCAGGATGTTTCACCTTCTTCCTCACGCAGCAGGCACTCACAGTGCTACGACTGAGGATGTCTTTATTTCCCCCCACATTACTCAGTGTTCATCAAGTTCAGAGAGGCTTCCTTCAACAGAAGGAAACTGACGTCATTTGGAACCCACAGTTCCAAATCCAGCACATTCCCTTTTTCCTAAGTCTGCACAGCCTGCCTTGCTTTGCTTCTCTTCTACCTGCACCCTCTCTGCATGAACCCCAGTCACGATGGGGAGCTCATGCCATCTGGGGGGGTCAGATGGGAACTTGACTGATGGGCAAGTCAGACGGGGTCACATGGGTTGCATCTGAAGGTAACATGGGGCATCTCAGGACGGTGGGTTCAGTTAGGTTTGTAAGCACAGACTGGCTCAGTGTTGGCAGTCATGCTACCAAATGGAAAGGGCCCTCATAGCAGGGACCGCAGACATCTTAGTCGAATCTGGATCAGAGCTCCTCGGTTGCTTTTATGAAATATTTCAGGCCTTACAATGTCAAGTATAATACAGTGAATACTTACATACGCAGTACATAAGAGAAACCAAGCTTAGCACATATAGACACCCCACCTTGGGCACCCTTTCCGGTCCTTTTGCTCCCATTGTCCTCAGAGGTAACTGTTAATCAAATTTCTTAAATTTGATGTTTGTGATCCTCAGCCTAGTTTCATGTTTTATGTTCATTATTCTTAAGTATGTTTTTATTACACATACAGTTTTGTTTTTGCATGTCTCCAGTTATATAAATGACATTATACTCTATGTATTTTACGTGTTTTCAAACTTTATATATATATAAACGGTATCATATTATGTGGGCTTCCGTGGTGGCTCAGACGGTAAAGAATCTGCCTGCAAATTGAGGTTGGATCCCTGGGTCGGGAAGATCCCCTGGAGAAGGGAATGGCTACCCACTCCAGTATTGTTGCCTGGAGAATTCCATGGACAGAGGAGCTTGGTGGTCTACAGTCCATGGGGTCACAGAGTCAGACAGGACGGAGAGACTAATACACACACATGTCATATTATGTATTCTTATGCAGGAATGGCAATGGCACCCCACTCCAGTACTCTTGCCTGGGAAATCCCGTGGACGGAGGAGCCTGGTGGGCTGCAGTCCATGGATGGGGTTGCGAAGAGTCGGACACGACTGAGCGACTTCACTTTCACTTCTCACTTTCATGCATTGGAGAAGGAAATTGCAACCCGCTCCAGAGTTCTTTCCTGGAGAATCCCAGGGACGAGGGAGCCTGGTGGGCTGCCATCTATGGGGTCACACAGAGTTAGACATGACTGAAGCGACTTAGCAGCAGCAGCAGCATGCAGGAATGTATCCAAATTATATTCTTGAGATGTATTCATATTGATTAATGTAAACTTGCTACCTTTAAATTGCTGTACAGCATTCCATGGTAGGAGTATACTCCTATTAAGGTTTACACTTTGCTGTTAATGAGCATCTAGGTTGTTTCCAATTTCTTACTGTCACAAACAGTGCAACAGGAAGCACTCCTATACATGTCTCCTGATACAAAAAATGGACGAATATCTCTAGGATGTTTACGTAAGAGTGAGATTTCTGGGATATAGGGAATGTACATCTTCAACTTTTCTGCTGCTGTTGCTGCTAAGTCACTTCAGTCGTGTCCGACTCTGTGCGACCCCATAGACAGCTATGCTGCTGCTGCTAAGTCACTTCAGTCATGTCCGACTCTGTGTGACCCCACAGACGGCAGCCCAGACATTACCAAGTAACACCCCAACCAGAACACATTCTGTCAACACGGATTTTAACATTTTAACTGGTGTGTTATTCCCTACATGTCCTGCAGGGGGCAGCATATCCTGATGATTCCTGTTGCTGCGGCATTCCAGTTCGTGGGTCCCCTCCTTCACTCCTTGAAATCCTTTGACCCTCTCTAAGTTAGTTACTTCTTAACCTGCTCTCTTATCTTCATCAGCTCCCTGGTGATATCTTACACGTACAGACATATATAACACTATCTGAAAGCCGAAAGCTCCCTCCCACCTTTCCTCCACATTCCGGCACCTATCTCTCTCCTAACAGGATGGGAGGGAAATAGAGACAACTCAGACTTGAATATAAATACTTGTTCCAGTTCAAAGTGGCGTAAGAGAGGATGTGAGTAGACAGCAAAGTCTTCCAACCATTCTCTAGCAGTCGTATATAACCTAATTAGAAGGCACTGCACACTGTCAGAAACTGTTTATCTAAATTGGAAAATTACTGAGAAGTAGGGAAAAGTATTGCAAAGCGGCAGTGGCTTTGTCTTTCTTCTGGAATAGAAGATGTGTACTCCTTTGCCTTCTTAGTTATCGTTCTTAGTTCCCAAAGGAAGAAAAAGAGTGTTCGGATTCAGTACACCTCCTCGGATGTCTCTCATTTGTCCTGAGCTAGTCCTGCCTCGTCCAGAGTTCCAAAGTGGGAACGCAGCCTTCAGAGACGCATTCCTTTCCACAAAGCAGATGTGAAATTGAGCTATGCTTAAAGATTGAAAATGGCTGCTTTAGGAGAGAGTTTATTATTAATACTTTCAAAGTGGTCCGACTGTCACCCCTCTGCTGGGAGTATTGTTTTCTTCCTGTCCCTGGATTTTTTAATTTCAATACTTTAAAATGAATGAATGAATGATAAAATTGTATTACTGTTCTTAAGGGGGAAAGTAGGCAAATAAATATGATTTGCTTTGGATTGGCTAAGGTTTTGAGTTACTAAATCTTTCCCCCCTCCATTATCATAGATCAAAATTTCTCCAAATGGGATCTCTTTCAGCAAGATGTTATTAGATGCTCTGGGGAGTAAAATTTATGTCAGTAAAAATGTTGGGTTACAGAATGGTTTTTTAAAGGAAAATCAGGTTTCTCTAATGGAGAAATTTTGTAGAGTCATTTATTTGCTGATGTGTATTATAAATCTCTGGGTCTGCCTGGTGGCTCAGATGGTAAAGAGCCTGCCTGCAATGTGGGGACACCTGAGTTGGATCCCTGGGTGGGGAAGATCCCCTGGAGGAGGAAATGCCAACCCACTCCAGTGTTCTTGCCTGGAGAATTCCATGGACAGAGGAGCCTGGTGGGCTGCAGTCCGTGGGGTTACAAAGCATAGGACATGACTGACCGACTAACACTGTCACACTTTATGATAAAGCTCTAAGGCAAGACTGACAAGGGCTCTGCGTCTCTCAGTGGTCTGACCGCAGCTCCCTTTCTCATGAATCACATGACAGGATTAGACTTCAGAAGACATACTTTGGAAGATGCGAGGATAGATATTCTAAGGTTGGCTACCCCATCATCCCAAATCACTGAAACCAGAAATTCATGAGACCCAGTTGCCTGTTATCCTTGACTGACATTCTTTAACGATAGAATATGTCTTGACATGTTGGTTGGCATACACACTGCTTCTGTGTTGAATGTATTGTGGAGATCTTTGAGGGCAGCTTAATTTTTGCTTCCTTGTCTGTGATTTTTTTTTTCCCCCGCTTCAATGACTGAGGAATGTCTGTGTTCTTGAACTTCAATTATTCGTTCAGGGATATGCTTGCAATGTTAAACATTCTGTTATCAATATGTCCGAGAATGTGGTATACTCTTTCAATCTGTGGGCTTGTCTTCGGTGATACTTCCTTGTATGATATTTGCAAATTCTTTTCCTGTTGCATTTACTAGAGGCTCTTTTTCAGGAATCCTCAATTATGTTAAGTGCTTTGGAACTCCGATCTATTACCTTCTAATTCATTTGCTCCCCTTGTATTTATTTATAAGCCATTCTTCCAAGTCACTGATCTTTTTTTGCTGCCATGTTCATCGCATTCCTTGTTATATCATCTTTACTTATTGTGTATAATACTGTTTTTGTCCTCAACCTTTGTAATTAGGAAATGGCAGTCCACTCCAGTACTATTGCCTGGAAAATCCCATGGACAGAGGAGCCTGGTAGGCTACAGTCCATGGGGTCGCAAAGAGTCGGACACGACTGAGCGACTTCACGTTCACGTTTGTAATTCTGTAGCTTTCCTGTTGCTCTATCATCCCATCTTTGAGTTCATATTTTTCTGAGTGCATGTTCTCATTAAGTTGATTCATAGCACAAAGCCCTTCTGAGGAATTCTGGTTTGTGCTTTGGATTATGTTTTCTTTAAGAGTGGGGGTTTTATCATTCCTCTGCATGCCAGGTTCCTTTCTCTTAAGGGTTGATTAGTTTTGTTTGTTTTTATTTGGGAGCGTTGCCTTAGCACGTCTGGATATTTACTGCAGTTTTGTTCCTCCTATTTTGTTCTATCCAGAGCTTCTCTTTGTTCTGGTCTAGAGTACATGACTTTTCCTTGACTCCATTTCCATGGACTCTGATTTATTTCCCCACCAAGCTGTGGTTTGAGAACTTGGTATTGAATACCATTCACTTTCCTGTAGACGGAAGGGAAAGGGAGGCCCTGTGAAAGCTGCATGGCATCTGTGTGAATTAGAACTCCTGTATTCTCCTCTCTCCTCTGGAATTTGATAGGTGTTTTGAACTGTTTGAATCCCTCTCTACAGTCAGGTCTCATTTTTTTTTCCCCATGATCATTTGACACAATTTGATTACACCTTCTCTGCCAGGCATTATTCTAATCCAGGCACTGGGAACAAGTGAGAGAAAAATTCCCTTTCTCTTGAGTTTATATTCGTTGTAATATCTTGACTGATACAATGTGCTATCCAAAAGAACTTGCCCACTTCTGCCTAATAGCCTACCCCTCAGTCAAAAAAGGAGAAAAAATAAGAATAGTAATTCAGCTCGACTTTCTCTAGATTTGAGGGCAATAATGAAGGTTTACGATTCATCGAATTTGCCAATGAAGCTTCAGAGCGGCAGGGAGGTAGGTCAAGGTTAGGAGCTACCCTGTGTGGCTCCAGAATCTTTCTTTTCTTGGCCTGCATTTTGCATGCATGTGTACACGGACATGTTTTGTTTTGTTTTCCGTGTCTATACTGTTAGGTGGCACTCCTTGCCCTACTTTGGTAGCTGGTTTATTTTGCGGAGGATGAAACTAGTGTTTCTTAGAGTTGGCACTCACTTTTTAAAAACTATTTATTTTTGGCTGTGTTGGTCTTAGTCATGGCTCAAGGGCCCAGCCACTCTGCAGCATGTGAGATATCAGTTCCCCCGACCAGGGATTGAACCTGCATTCCCTGCACCACAAGGCAGATTCTTAACCACTGGACCACCAGAGAAATCTGTCCAGCATTCACTTTTTAGTTGTGAGAGAAAGAAGGGATGATTCCATGCTCTGTTTTCACTCTATTGCATTCAGCTGGAGGCCTCAACTTTTTCTTTTTTAGTCTAATTAAATACTGTACCTGTGATCTGCAAATATAAGATTGCCATGAATAGCTCCTTCCTCATAATCATCCAAGTATTTTAAGGCTCAGATAAAAACAGCATCGAGCTGAAGTGGTTTGGTTGGATGGTACACCAGCTCCTCTTCGCTATAAAACATTCGAGGACTTGAACTTGAGTACACTTCTAAGAAGTTGGTTAGTCTTACCCTGGACACTAAGAAATGGATTCCTTCATATCTAGGAAACACATCTGTCAGAAGAGTTCTTCAATTTCCTACCTTATGCTCAAGATTTTTCTTGCACAATGCCATAAGAATCCAATCTCTCCTCTTAGTATATCAAATGTCTACAAAAATAGTAGCAGACAGAGACAGGAAGTCAGAATAAACCTGTCTCTAGACTTCTACTCGGAGAAGGCCATGGCACCCCACTCCAGGACTCTTGCCTGGAAAATCCCATGGATGGAGGAGCCTGGTGGGCTGCAGTCCATGGGGGCGCGAAGAGTCAGGCACGACTGAGCAACTTCACTTTCACTTTTCACTTTCATGCATTGGAGAAGGAAATGGCAACCCACTCCAGTGTTGTTGCCTGGAGAATCCCAGGGACGGGGGAGGCTGGTGGGCTGCCATCTATGGGGTCGCACAGGGTCAGACAAGACTGAAGTGACTTAGCAGTAGCAGCAGCAGACTTCTACTAAGTTATGGGCCCTGGGTCAGCGTGAGAAAATCCGAGTGTCTAAAATAATCTATTTGCCAGACCTAAATGAAGAAATAACCAAACACTTATGCCTTTTATTGTATACAGTAAGAGGTTGTGCATTACCTACAAATGTCTCCCAAATAAAATACTTAATTCAGACTATGAAGAAAATGATTGATAAATGCTGTACTTGGAATGGAATTTGAATGGCACTAGATTGCATCTTCTTGTGTCACTATCATGCCTCTAATGTAATTTCCCCCAACCAGAAATGTAATTCTCAGCCAGTTGCCTTTAAAGCTGGTTACCTTGGAGATGATTATCAGTATTATGATGACCTATTTAGGGGGATTTCTGCATTGCCAGAAAACAAATAACCATAGAGAGAGGCCTTACAAAGGAATGATGCTCTTTTCCTGAAAGTGCCTTTACAAACAAATGTTGTAGATGTGAAATGATGTGGGCGGGTGTGTGTGTGGTGTGGATTTATCTGTAATAAGGATTTGCGAAGGTGTATGTGGAATGACAGTTGTCCTTAAGCACTTTAAGAGCAAAGAAGGAAGTAAACCCAACAGCAGGAATAAGCATATAGACATCTCCCCTCTTGCTACAATTTGAAATGCACAGACATGCTTGTATTGATTTCTCTGCAGTGTTAACATAGCTTCCATTTGCCCAGTTTCTTTTTCTTGCCTGGGTTCTGTTTTTTTAAGGATTTTCTAGGTGTGCTGGAGTGTGGCTGACAGCTGGTTGGTAAGAATTGATTTTTACAAACCAGTTGATTGACCATTAATACTTCCCAAATAAACTTGATAGCTGTTTTTTTGATTTGTTCAGAAATATGCCACAAAGTCCATGCTCTAAACTCTATTTGGTTTCCCATTTTTCCATGAAACTAACGTTTGTGATTATAGACTTTTTAAGTTTAAATGTTTTTCATTAATCATTGCACTGTCCATTAATGCTTCAGTTCAGATCAGTCGCTCAGTCGTGTCCGACTCTTTGCGACCCCATGAATCACAGCACGCCAGGCCTCCCTGTCCATCACCAACTCCCAGAGTTCACCCAGACTCACGTCCATTGAGTCAGTGATGCCATCCAGCCATCTTATCCTCTGTCGCCCCCTTTTCCTCCTGCCCCCAATCCCTCCAAGCATCAGAGTCTTTTCCAATGAGTCAGCTCTTCACATGAACTAGCCCAAGTACTGGAGTTTCAGCTTTAGCATCATTCCTTCCAAAGAACACCCAGGGCTGATCTCTTTTAGAATGGACTGGTTGGATCGCCTTATAGTCCAAGGGACTCTCAAGAGTCTTCTCCAACACCACAGTTCAAAAGCATCAGTTCTTCAGCTTTCCTCAGAGTCCAACTCTCACATCCATACCTGACCACTGGAAAAACCATAGCCTTGACTAGACAGACCTTTGTTGGCAAAGTAATGTCTCTGCTTTTTAATATGCTATCTAGATTGGTCATAACTTTCCTTCCAAGGAGTAAGCGTCTTTTAATTTCATGGTTGCAGTCACCATCTGCAGTTATTTTGGAGCCCCCAAAAATAAAGTCTGACACTGTTTCCACCATTTCCCCATCTATTTGCCATATAGTGATGGGACCAGATGCCATGATCTTCATTTTCTGAATGTTGACCTTTAAGCCAACCTTTTCACTCTCCTCTTTCACTTTCATCAAGAGGCTTTTTAGTTCCTCTTCACTTTCTGCCATAAGGGTGGTGTAATCTGCATATCTGAGGTGATTGATATTTCTCCCAGCAATCTTGATTCCAGCTTGTGTTTCTTCCAGTCCAGCGTTTCTCATGATGTACTCTGCATATAAGTTAAATAAGCAGGGTGACAATATACAGCCTTGACGTACTCCTCTCCCAATTTGGAATCATTCTGTTGTTCCATGTCCAGTTCTAACTGTTTCCTCCTGACCTGCATATAGGTTTCTCAAGAGGCAGGTCAGGTGGTCTGGTATTCCCATCTCTTTCAGAATTTTCCACAGCTTATTGTGATCCACACAGTCAAAGGCTTTGGCATAGTCAATAAAGCAGAAATAGCTGTTTTTCTGGAACTCTCTTGCTTTTTCCATGATCCAGCAGATGTTGGCAATTTGATCTTTGGTTCCTCTGCCTACCCATCCATTAATGCCCTTTTTTGATAAATTTTTAATACTACTTCAATATGGACCTTAAAAATTCCAGTGATAAATATTAAACCTTTACTATGATCAAAGATGCAGGGATAAAACAGCATAACATAAACCAAGCATTATCGAAGATAGGACCAGTAGATCTAAATTTCCAAATTTAATATCTGTTCTTATGTTTTCAGGTGAAAACTCTCATTCATTGTAACTTCCTCCAAGGTGACAGCAATGTGTCCATATTTCTCACCATCTTTTCAGATTATCTTGCAAAGCACTGGACACGTAACAAATGTTTAGTAAGCCTCACTCATCCTATAATTTGCCCTCTGAGAATGTCCAAAACCTTTTTACATTCCAACTCAATTTTCATCTGTTCACGTTCACAATGGCCTTCAGCAAGATTACATAGGAATCTCGCTTTTTTAAAGCAATATGCAATGAGTCTGTTTTCAGAAAAGATCTTGAGTCAAGGTCAGTTGACTCATTCAGGCCTTATTTTCAATTTCTGTACATAGACTCATCCTTAGTCTGAAGTCACATCACTCCGAATGGAGGGCAAATATTAAATTCATATAAGTTACCTAACTAAATTCTTTGGACTGTTCTGACTGCCACGTTGAAAATACCAATGTGACAACATTTTCTTTCATTTGACTAAATCTAACTCTCTTTCAATATTTTTAAGAGATAAGTATACTGATATTTTAATGAATAATTCCTTGGCTAAATTTTAACTCCTAAAGTCTAGCATTATGTATTCAAGTTGATCTTGTAAGACTTCTCTCCATCTAACAGTTGTTAGTAATGGTTTTACCTAAAAAGCATTAATGTTACTCATTGGCAGATGGCCTTTGATTCATTTATGCCATGTCCTAAAAGAGGTATCAAAAACACAGAGAGATTTTCCATTTAAATCAGAGCCCATAAATGATCTTAGAACATAATGTCTGCCCTCTTATTCATGTATTCAATGAAGATATTTAACTGTCCCTTTAAAATGGTCTTCAGACAAAGTAACAAGTTGGGAGTTGTTGGAAGTATCTGCACACCCTGCACTGGTGGGTAAGGATTAACCCTTTTGAAACTAGGCTTGTATCCAAATCATCCAAATATTTTCAAGATTCAAGAGAAGACCTCTCACTCTGCCCAACAATTCCACTAAATTAATTCACTCTGCATTCCCTTGGATGCACTTTCAAGGCAAATCACAAACTTGATTCGCTCTCTAATCTTCGCTCCTAGAGATGACAGTTCTTAGCACTTAACCCTCATCATCCTTCCCACCCTGACACCAAACTGGGAGGAATGAGAACACCATGTGCTAACCTCATCCATGCCACAGGCGGTTATCCAAGGGAAAAACCATATTTCACTGCCTAGATAAACTTGCTTTACAAACAGGGCATAACCTTCTGAAGAATGATATGGACTGCTGCTGCTGCTGCTAAGTCGCTTCAGTCATGTCCAACTCTGTGCTACCCTATAGACGGCAGCCCACCAGGCTCCCCCGTCCCTGGGATTCTCCAGGCAAGAACACTGGAGTGGGTTGCCATTGCCTTCTCCAATGCATGAAAGTGAAAAGTGAAAGTGAAGTCGCTCAGTCGTGTCCGACTCTCAGCGACCCCATGGACTGGAGCCCACCAGGATCCTCCGTCCATGGGATTCTCCAGGCAAAAGTACTGGGGTGGGGTGCCATTGCCTTCCCCGATGATATGGACTAGCTTTCTCCAAAAAGAGTTCATGACTTTATTCCCTCTGCCTTAAGAAAGCTCATGCCCACACTGCTGGTGATCCAAGGCAAATTGTGAGATTAGCTCACTACAGGTATTTCAGCTGTCAAATTCCATCCAGTCTGGAGCAGCACCTGTGAGTATTTCTGATGAGAAACTCAGGGGAAAGGCTGTTAGATAAATTGACTGTTGTCACCGAGTCTCATTTGCCATCCTTTTCATGGATGATAGTCATCATTGATGAAGATTATAAAAGGAGAATGTTTTGAATGCTTTGAAATGGACAGTCAAGGAGTTTCTATGAAGACATGATATAGAGCTGAACTTACAGAGATATAGGTTAGGGGCATGAAGAGGAGGCATGTGGTCCCCAAGGTGCATGAAACGCAGTGTGTTCAAGATGCGGAAAGGGCCGCGTGGCTGGAACAGCAGGTGTGAGGGGTAGTATCCTGAGAGATGAAAATGCAGGGGTAGAGATTAGCCAGATCATTCAAGGCCTGTTAGTCTGGTTAAGACATGTGAACATGTAAGTTACACTATAATTACTGGATTGAAAACCATATAAGGAGTTACATCGTGTTTTAATCGTCCTTCCTTATACAATGTATAGAGTCTAAAATTGATCGAGTTTATGAATGCTAGATTAGGATGAATGTTTAAAGTCACAGGGTTTCTATGATCACTAATATAAAGTGTCTGACCATGGTCCCATCACTTAGTTTCAGATTCCTTGGCTGCAAAATGGAGGCAATGAAACATCTCTCAGGATGGTCACAGAGAATAAATGAGCTTTTTTATAAAAACTATAAAGAGTGAACAGTATAGCACCTAAGAGCTTTTAAGAATTGGAAGGAATATGCAGTACAGACCTTAGATGTGGGCAAGAAGGAACCTTACCCTGAAACCGAGTTTAGAGGACCCACTCTGGTCCTCCTCTCCTTACACTTCCAGAGAATAAAGAGTCCCTAAAGACTTCTCTGGTGGTCCAGTGGTTAAGAATCTACCTACCAATGCAGGGGGACACAGGTTCATTCCCTGGTTTGGGAAGATCCTGCAAACCATGGGGCAGCTAAGCCCATGAGCCACAGCTACTGCGCCCCTGTGCCTAGAGCCTGTGCTCCGCAGCAAGGGAAGCCCACTAAGCGCAACAGAGCGGAGCCCCTGCCCACAGACGCCAGGGAGAGCATGCACAGCAGCGGAGACCCAGCGCAGCCCCAAAAGGTCCTCAAGACCAACAGAACATGTGCACCTCAGGGTGCACCCAGCGCTCTGTTGTGGACCAGGCTCTGGGTGCGACCTGAAGGCAGGTACATACCCTGTGGCTGAGGAACAGCCTTTGGGGGCTGCTGAATGACACTGGGACACACAGGCTCGGGTGTCCTCATAAGTATATATGAAACTTCTTAGGGTGTCCATGGGAGTTTAGTGAGGGGAAAAGAGGGCTGTTTCCACTGCTGAGCCCCAGGGTTCAGAATTCTTGATTTAAAGCTGGATTGCCTGGTTATTATCAATGTTTATTTTTCAATATATGAGAATAGAAACTACATATTTTAAGTTTGCATCTTAGTTTACAACATTTGGGCTTCCCTGCTGACTCAGATGGTAACGAATCTACCTGCAAAGCAGGAGACCCTGGTTCAATCCCTGGGTCGGGAAGATCCCCTTGAGAAGGGAATGGCAACCCACTCCAGTATTCTTGCCTGGAGAATCCCATGGACAGAGGAGCCTGGCGGGCTACAATCTATGGTATCACAAAGAATCAGACACAACTAAGTGACTAACACTTTCACTTTCACTTCACTTTACAACATTTAACAATTTAGACATGTGGTACACACACTTGCATTTGTAGTTTTAACCCCAACCCTGCAAATGTTACAAGCAGGTATATATGCGTACTGTTATTTGTAGAATTCTGCATATCATACAAAATTCCATTTCATTTAAACCGTCTTAAGATGTATGGACTGCCTGTTTATGAAAATCACATTAGGGTAACCATGAAATTCCATTGTGCTCAGAAAGACTAGAAAAGGCCAAGGAAAAAAAAAAGTTCAAAGAAAGACAATCCATCTAGTGCCTTTTTGCTTCTCTACACGAGCATAAACACCATCCAAATACCACAGTATTGGTGTTTTGTGAAATTGCACATCTATATGCAGAGGTACATCTCTCCTACTACAGAAGATATGAGTTGATTTAAACTCTTCAGGTATTTCTGCCTTCCCTTTCTAACTAACTCTTTGAAGGACTTTGAGCTCTTTGAAGGACTAACTGGCTTCTATAGTTTGCTGTATGCCCTCACCCTCTTCCCTGAGAGTTGCTCAACAGGTGTTTATACCTCGCTGACTGATGCAATCATTTAGCAAATGTTACTGGATTCTTACCATGTGCCAGGCTCCATGCCAGGCATGAGAGTACAGGACTGAACAGGACACTGGCTAAAAGATGAGTGCCTGGTGCACTAATGAAGCTCAGTGAGAAACCGAGCAGCCGAGTGAATAAATGAACAGATAAATGAAGAAGTGAATGAATATACCACAGAGCTAAGGAATAATGTCAAGAAAAAACAAAATAACCACTTACGTTAAACCAAAAGTCATCAAAGTGAAAGATGTCTGTCTGCAGAATATCTGTGATTCAAGAAAATGGAAAATGTGGGGAAAATAGGAGTCACCCTAACATTTATACCTCTGGGCTATCTCTGTGGCCATTTAGTGTATGGCTCTGGAATCTTGAAAAGAACTAAACCAACCCACAGAAACCAAATTTTCTGTATAAAGAATCTGACTAACTTGAATGCCCCAACTCTAATTTCTCCAAGATTGGGGATGAAGTATCCTAGATGATGTCAATTCCAAAGAACTCAGTGTGTACAATAACATTATAATGAGTTTTTACTGAGATCTGAAATACTGAGATGCAGTGATTGACTTTAATCACAAATTTGCTTCATAAAAAGCAGTAAAAATCACCACAGAATTATATTACTATGTGTCATTTTCTTATATGCAATATAATATTGAAGTCATAGTTTATTTTTATTTTCTTCCTACAATATTGTAAGAAAACCAGATTACCAACATAGAAGTTGATCTCTCTTGCAAAGCTACTTCTTGACGTGCAAAGCACCCGCTTATTTCAAACAGTGTCACAGCTTTAGAAAATAGAACCATATTTGGCCATCAATGAACCAAAATGAAATATCTCTCTGGAAGGATAAAGGAAATCAACATTCATATAAAGAAACTTAATAACGAGAGCCAACCAGGGTGCTCAAAGTTTTGTGTCTTTTAAAAATAGGGCATGCGTTAAGCATGAGTTATCAACGATATTATGAGTCTTTAAAAACAGTATCTCTTTCTCTAGAAGAGATGGAAAAAAGCCACCTTGTTCATCCAGGCCCACAGGCTAACAATGTCACTTAAAAGCAGGAGGGAGCAGGGAGGAGAAAGAATCCTTGTAGAGATCATGAATGCATTTCCTTTTTGAAGCAGAAAAAGAAGCGGTGAGGCAACTTCCAGTGAAGAAAACATAGGGACCATGCCTCCACTCACTTGGAGATAGACCCAGGCCCTTGACAGGTTCTGGAAGTAGTTCAAAATGAGGCCATGGAGAGAAATTCCTCCACTCTCCATGGGAACATTTCCAAGTCTCTCCTTCCATTATCCCAGACAGTTTCGATCCATAAACCTTCTAATGTTTGGACAACAGAATGTCTAGAAGACACATAGATATTTTAAAGCAAGTGCATGCAAGGAATGGGGAGTTAATGAGGGTGAAATCCATTCCAACTGAGCCATCCGAGGACTGGGTGAGCCTCAAGTGGCCCCGCCATGGAGCCCAGCCCTGCTGCCACAGTGCATGTAAGAGCACCTCTGTTCTCACGTCGTTTGTATTTTCAACTCAGGCTGAGCTGCCTGGAAACCTTCTCTATGTGTTAAGGAGTAGCATCCATTTATGACCCCATAGATGACAGCCCACGAGGCTACCCCGTCCCTGGGATTCTCCAGGCAAGAACACTGGAGTGGGTTGCCATTTCTTTCTCCAATATGTCGTAATACATGTGCTTAAAAATCTTAGCAGTGTTATCCAGTAACAGTGTTACCAATGTTATTTTATCCAGTAGAAACGTCTAATAATTGTAAAAAGAAAGGAAAGGAAGGAAGGAAAAAAAAAAAGAAGTATCTTACTAGTGATCTTTCATCCGGCATGAATAAGAGGCTAAGCCCAAATGTCAAAAAAAAAAAAGGCAAGTCAAATTTGCTGTTTGCAATTTTGTTTGCTTTGCTGAATCCTTTGGCTGTTTTTGTTTTTTGAAGCAGCTCATAAAGTTTATACTTGGTCATTCCATGAAACTCTCTGTAGTCATCCAGAGAGAATCGAACATAATTACTACCATTCCTATTCTCCCGTGTTTGCCCTTCCCGAAAGATTTTCCAAAGTTCAAGAAGAAGAGGGTTGAATTATAGATGAAGATTTTTACCTTCAGCACTGAACAGGAAAGATTTGAGTTTTGCAAACACAGTGAAGCCCTTGCTCTACCAAGGGTGAACTTCAGACGCTCACACTGTTCTCTTCTGCCCATAAGCACGTCGTGTCCGGGAAATCTTTCTTCCCTGTCGTCCTGTTCCATAGGTTTGGTACATGCATTCCTACACCTTTAGTCAAAAAGCTGGCAGTCACACACAGTCCATTTTGGCAACAACAGAAATGATTGTTGGAATTCAGTGGCTTCCTCTTTCACAACCAGAAATGCTTTCCATTTAATTCACAACAATAGCATTTTGCACTTACGTCTTTGTCTCCTCAAGCACTCTGCCACCGTTAACGAACTGAATCAGCCTTTGCTGTTTCATGATGTCTCACTAAAATGAGGCTGCTTTCCTTTGTGGCGGTCACTTATGTTATGCTCTTTTCTTCTAGCAAACACTGCACTTAACTAATGTAAATTCATTTTTAAATTGTGGGCTCAGAAGGAAAATTTTCCCAGAATATATTTTTAATGCTGCATCCTTACTATATACCATTACAGGGAGCCTTTTAAACTATAAAGGCATCTAAATTCTTCAGTGTAGTCTTCTCTAAGTACTTGTAAATTATTTATAAAGACCTCCCTCAAGTAAATGTGTTGTAACTGCCAGTGATGGGAATGGAAATTGTCTGTTCTGTGAACCCTATTACTATTTAATTATTTGTATACTGCTTAATGATTGGCTTACTGATAAAATACTCCATCAGTGAACAAGAAAAAGCTGCCGTTGGCAGAGAAACTCTAAATCCTAAATCTGCCATGTTTTAACTCTGCTGTCTCTGATACTGCTGGACTACTTTATTTTTTTAATACAATGATAATTAGACTTATCTGTCTGTTGTAAGACACACAAACATACTTTTCTGCCTTCCTCTAGGGGAAAATAAAATAAGCTTCATGTCATGGACCACTTTATACAAGTGCTTAATGGCTCATTCCTAGGAATTTGATCTCAAGTGGGAAGGGGTATCTCTCTGAAAATAAGCATATGCACACTTTCAAGTTTAGACACAGATGGAATCCTCAAGACCCTAGGAAAAACTCGATAAACGTTGGTTGGTTGCCTCCAATTTCTATTCTCGTCATTCTTGGTAAGAACCTTCTAATTCCTGTTTGAGGAACCACCATATTCTTCTACACTTCACCCTGGGCTTAGACTAGAGTTGCACCTACCCCCAACACTGAAGGTAGGATACCTGGACCTCTTGATTGGTTTGGGGATGGACAGATGGCTCAGGACCAAGCTAGCCTAGCTCATCACACTGTGATATGTTCACCACAGGGGTTAATATAGGGTCATCTATATTTGTTCAATCAGAGTAAACTTGGGACTTTTCCTGGAAATTCTGATGTAGACTCTCTTCCCTCGGATGGTATGGTGTGGCGATATGAGACTTGAAGCTGGTACAGTCATTTATACCCTTAAGAGAAGAGCCTAGGGTATCTCGAGGAGGCCCATGTGGAACTCTCAGAGGAGTCTGTAGAAAACGGTAGAGACGCAAGCTAACCGGGGACCCTGACCCTGCTGGAGTCAGGAGCATTAAGCACGGAGCAGACGGGACTGCTGTAACAAAGGGACTCCACCACACGGGGGCTCCACACGATGGGACTGCTCTTTGAAGTTCCTCATCACCCTCACGTCCACAGCTGGGTGGGTGGGCGAGATCAGTGGGCAGATCTGGGCTGTGAGGTCACAGGGACCCAAGATCTTCCTATCTTGTCCTGTCCCCCTAACCGCCTACTGTCTTTACATTGCAAGGGAAAAGCTAGGTCACTGCCCTCCTGTCACACCCATGTTTCAGTTGCAAGAAAAAAAAAAAGAAAAGTGGAGGGCATAAAGCTTATGTTAAGGCCCGCCAGGCTCCTCTGTCCATGGAATTTTCCAGGCAAGACTACTGGAGTGAGTTGCCTATTCCTGCTCCAGGGGATCTTCCCTCCCACATTGCAGGCAGATTCTTTACCATCTGAGCCACCAGGGAAGCCCTACTTTAAGGCAGGGTTTATCCATTTTAGTCCTAATGATATTTAGGAGGTTGTGATTCTTTACTGTTAAAAGCTGTTCTGTACATCATAGGATGTCTAGCAGAATCCCTGGCCTTCACCCACCCACTTGGGGGATGCCTGTATCGTCCCCCAAGTTATGAGAATCTAAAGTGTCTCCATTTTTGCAAAATTTTGTAAATTCATCTCCATGTCTGGAGGATGAAATAGCTCCCCACCGAGAGCCACTGATTCAAAAGATACACTATAGAGTTGAGATATATCACTTCCATTCACCTTCCAATAGCCAAAAGTTAGTTAGGTGGACCATACTGTGTTGTAAGAGAGGCTGGGAGAAATATTTCTAGCTGGATGAAATGGTGCCTCAGTAAAATTAAGAGTTTAATTGATGAAAAAGGAGGCGGAGGGAATTCCCTGGCAGTCCAGTGGTTAGGACCATGCTTTCACTGCTATGGGAATGGGTTCAACCCTGGTTGGGGAACTAACATCCCACAAGCCACACCACATGACCAAAAATAAATAAATAAACTTCATACATCTGTTTTTAAAAATGCAAAGTATAAAAAAAATTAGACAGTGGGACGAATGGAGAGAGTAAACATGTACACTGCTGCTGCTGCTGCTGCTAAGTCGCTTCAGTTGTGTCCGACTCTGTGCGACCCCATAGACGGCAGCCCACCAGGCTCCCCCGTCACTGGGAGTCTCCACACAAGAACACTGGAGTGGGTTGCCATTTCCTTCTCCAATGCATGAAAGTGAAAAGGGAAAGTGAAGTTGCTCAGTCATACCCGACTCTTAGCGACGCCATGGATTGCAGCCCACCAGGCTCCTCTATCCATGGGATTTTCCAGGCAAGAGTACTGGAGTGGGGTGCCATTGCCTTCTTCAAACATATACACTACCATATGTAAAATAGATTGCCAATGGAGACTTGCTGTATGACCCAGGGAGCTCAATCCAGGGCTCTGTGACCACCTAGAGGTGCGGGATCGGGTGGGAGGTTCTGGAGGGAGGGGACATACACGTACCTATGGCTGATTTGTGTTGCTGTAGGGCAGAAACGAACACAATATTGTAAAGCAATTGTCCTTCAATTAAAAATAACTTTTTTAATTTAAAAAATTAAAAGAAGGGGGAAAAGGATTTAGGGGACAATTAATCTTTGCCACATAGCCCTACTTTTGGACTTTTCCATCATATAAGTCAATAAGGTACCTTTACAATTTACACCATTTTGAAATGAGTTTTCAGTCACTTGAAATTTGAGACCGTACTTGATAAATGCGCTACTTTTCTCTTCCAACATTGTGCATTGAAATTTACTGAGCATTATCCACAGCAGAGGAAAAAGATAAAAGGAATGATACCTATAGTTACTGAGAAGCTGGGTACTAGCTCAGAAGGGATTGAACAAAACAGCTGAAATGAGGCTATTTCTTATCAAGTCTCTGGTTGAAATGGAAAGGCCATGGTTACAAGGGCCCACAGTCGCTGTAGTAGTTAAGAAAGAAGACAGTATAATTATGCAAAATTGTCAAGATGAAAACTGCAGGCGTCTTGCATTATTCCGCTTTGAACTGCTGCTTTCTAGTTCTCATTGTAAATGCAAAAAGCTTTTAGTGGCTCCTTTATATCTCACACAAAAGGATCACTGCTTACAGCCAGCTGTTTTCCAATTGTATTTCTATGAAGTTAGCATAATTTGACATTAGAACTGCCTGAGGAAAGAAGAGGGTGACCATGTTCATGGCATTAGAGTATGGAGTAGTAATGGAAAGAGCCCCCTTCTTACAAGGAGACAGTCTCCTCAAAGTTCATCCTGAAGCCAGTACTTCTGAATTCAAAACACATTTCCCCACAAAAACATTGTTTTTGTGTTACTGGGTTAGCACAGAAGTCCTCCAAAACCAAAAAGAAAGAGATGCATGCTTTGCAAGAGTACAAAAGAAAATGCTGCCAGGCAAAGAAAGGTTTATTTGAAGGTTCTGACAGAGAAAATCATCAATAAAATCTTCAGGGAAGAGGTGAATTTTAAATCACATTTATAAGGGGGAGAGAAAGAAAGGGCATTCCAGGTTGAAGGACCGGCAGTTCAAAGACAGAGCATTTTCAATTCTATGTGACAAACAGTAAGTATCGACCAGGAGAGCAGCACAGGGTTTATGGAAGTCAGGATGGGGCTGTGAATGCCTTGATAGAGTTTGGATTCGTTTTACATTGCTGCTGCTGTTGTTGAGTCGCTCAGTCGTGTCCAACTCTTTGTGACCCCACGGACTGCAGCACACCAGGCATCCCTGTCCTTTGTTATCTCCTGGAGCTAGCTCCAACTCATGTTGACCAGGAAGAGAGCCTTTCCTAAGACCCTGACTCATTGAGTCAGTGATGCCATCCAACCGTCTCATCCTCTGTCATCCCCTTCTCCTCCTGCCTTCTATCTTTCACATGGAAAGATTTTCTATCTTTAATGACTTTTTAACAACGGGCAGCACCTGGTGGCCCAGTGTTCATGGGAGGTGGAGAAAGGATCAAAGATGGCTCCAAGAATCAGGCTGGACTCCTGACAAAAGAACAGGCCTACAGCGGGGTGAGGAGATCAGTAAGTGTCTGTCCCAAGGATCACAGAGCCGAGGTAGTTATAGTGATGACCTTATAGTACAGTGTGTGGGCTGCCCTTATGTTTCTGCAAAGTTCACCCAAGTTGTGTTCCTGTAACTGAAGAAAACAATTTACTGAATTTTATACTGAGTTTCAAAGTCTTCCTCCAAGGTTACTCTCTATCCTTTTTTGGGAATGTATCTCCACACGTTGAAACTGTGCCAGGGACACCAGTGTTGGTGAAAACATTGCATTCCAGTGCCAGACTCTGTGGCCAGAAGCTCTGTTTTACTGAGGTAGCAGTAATATTGAAAGCATAAGGTTGGACTGCAGGGTGTCTGAGCAAAGGAGTACAGAGAAAAAGCCTATGAAATGTGTGCTAAAATAATATCAAATGTGATTGAACTGAAAACATTTGCCCTTGAGAATCTTGGGGCAGATGAAGGGAGAAGAGAAAATAAAGAAGGATCAGTAATGCTGGAGAAAAAGCAGAGGGAACCCAGGGAGAGCTTAGTGGGAAGAAAGTCATTTTACTTTGAAGAGAGATAGACGGTAGATGGATGGATGGGTGCATAGGTTAGTAGGTAGGTGGATAGGTAGGTAGGGCTGCTATGACAGAATACTACCGGCTTGGTGGCTTAAACCACAACATTCATTACTCACAGTCCTAGACACTGAAAGTCAGAGATCAGCATGGTCAGGGTCTTAGGAAAGGCTCTCTTCCTGGTCAACAATTGCCCCCTCACTCTATCTTCATGTGGCACAGAGAAAGGTCGTGACTCTTCTTATAAGGCGCCACCCACAAGACCTAACTACTTCCCAAAGACCCCACCTCTTAACACCATCACACTTAGGGGTTAGGATTTTAACATATAAATCTGGGGAGCACACACATTTAGTCCACAACAATGCCAGCTAAGGTGGTATCAAGAATTACCTGGGCAGAGTGAGGACTCCTAGAGTTTTTTTTGATTGCCATATCCAACCTCCCTAGTTTGATCCCTTTCATAGACAAAGCCATCAAATCAGCCAAGCCTTTGTAAAGCAAGGTGGATGGTAAGGAAATCTGGAACAGCAAGGAAATAGGGGCGTAGATGTGTCAACACTCTTCTTACTCCCTGAGCAAAAGGGGATGGCAGGTTCAGGGTATCCAGGGTGGATCAGATGGAGATGAATGGGATGGGAGGCAAAGTCTGAAGGACTATGTGTAGTGATAGCTCACTTCACCTAGAGCTAAATATTGGAGCATCAGGGCCAGATCAGACTACTAGGAACTGGTTGTTGGAATAAACCCTTCAGAAAGGAGACTCCTACCATTTAATGTGAAAATATATGTGAGAAGTCTTCCACTCAAAATTAACACCTGAATAGGAACCATGAAAGACAAAGATTGGCCCCAGACCATAGGCTGTCTGCCCCACAAATCATATGAGAAGAAGCTTCCCAACTGACAGAGAATGACCCTCCCACCTTCGGAGTTGCTCACAAGCTGAAGCCAACCGAGTAATCACCTAAGCAATCAAAGGAGGTCTTCATCCTCATCCCTGAAAATGGAATGAGACAAGAGCATTCATCTGGTCACCATCCTTGGATCCTCTACACTCCTTTCACCTGGCAAAGTCAGTACTTGCAAGCCTCCACTATCTACGAGGTGAGGTAGCAAATCATCTCACTATAACTTTAACATGACTTCCTATCCTTCACTCTAGATTGGAAAGAGTGGAAAAAAGAATGGAGGAGTTTGGAGGTTAGGTGCAAGCAGAAGAAAGAAATCAGACTATATTTTTTTCTCATAATGAAAAGGAATTCACAGAAAAATTATGAGTGGAGGTATAGATACTACCTCTCTCCAACAACCAATGGGTATTACCGTATTCCCAACAACAAATATCAAAGCTGAGGGCCTCCTTTTTTCTGTTTCCTCATTTTGAGAAGCACCAGGAAAGTAGACTCTCCATACATAATATGTCCAAGTATACCCACATTAGCTGGCCTCAATATCTGGAAAGAAAGGTCCATAAATCATAGTTTTGGCTCACACTGTCCTAGAACCACAGTAATAAGACTGCAGGTAGAACTCCCCAGATTAACTTCTCAGCTCTGAGTAATTTGATGTCTTGACTTCAGAAACAGGAGGATGTGGAGTACTGGATGTTGAGTTAGTTTCCCATCACACACCTCAAGACCATCTCTGCAGATAGAAAAGAAAGAAACTCTTTCTCTTTCATCTCATACAGGAGTAAATTCTTCAATAATGAACCAGTTGCTCAGTGTGGGTGTTCTTTCCAGAAATAAATCTGGCACTGGGGTCAGCTTGGAATGACTTTTTCCCATTTGCTAATGGTGGGCACCAGTTCTACAAAGTGATTTGAGGGAGGGTCTCACACACAGATGCTGACGTAGATGTCAGTCCTTTCACAACACTATAATAAATATGAATAATTAATAAAATATGTGCCAAGCACATTCTGAAGCACTTTCAAAAGAGAAACTCAACATAGGCAAAACACTCTCTGACATACATCACAGCAGGATCCTCTATGACCCACCTCCCAGAATATTGGAAATAAAATCAAAAATAAATAAATGGGACCTAATTAAACTTAAAAGCTTCTGCACAACAAAGGAAACTATAAGCAAGGTGAAAAGACAGCCTTCAGAATTGGAGAAAATAATAACAAATTAAGCAACAGACAAACAAATAATCTCAAAAATATACAAGCAACTCCTACAGCTCAGTTCCAGAAAAATAAATGATCCAATCAAAAAATGGGCCAAAGAACTAGGTAGACATTTCTCCAAAGAAAACATACAGATGGCTAACAAACACATGAAAAGATGCTCAACATCACTCATTATCAGAGAAATGCAAATCAAAACCACTATGAGGTACCATTTCACGCCAGTCAGAATGGCTGCGATCCAAAAGTCCACAAGCAATAAATGCTGGAGAGGGTGTGGAGAAAAGGGAACCCTCTTACACTGTTGGTGGGAATGCAAACTAGTACAGCCACTATGGAGAACAGTATGGAGATTCCTCAAAAAACTGGGAATAGAACTGCCTTATGATCCAGCAATCCCACTGCTGGGCATACACACTGAGAAAACCAGAATTGAAAGAGACACGTGTACCCCAATGTTCATAGCAGCACTCTTTACAATAGCCAGGACTTGGAAGCAACCTAGATGTCCATACACAGATGAATGGATAAGAAAGCAGTGGTACATATACACAATGGAGTATTACTCAGCCATTAAAAAGAATGCATTTGAATCAGTTCTAATCAAGTGGATGGAACTGGAGCCTATTATACAGAGTGAAGTAAGCCAGAAAGAAATACACAAATACAGTATACTAACGCATATATATGGAATTTAGAAAGATGGTAACAATAACCCTGTTTACGAGACAGCAAAAGAGACACTGATGTATAGAACAGACTTTTGGACTCTGGAAATGGGAGAAGGTGGGATGATTTGGGAGAATGGCATTGAAATATGTATAATATCATATCTGAAACGAGTCGCCAGTCCAGGTACGATGCCTGATAATGGATGCCTGGGGCTGGTGCACTGGGACAACCCAGAGGGATGGTATGGGGAGGGAGGAGGGAGGAGGGATCAGGATGGGGAACACATGTATACTTGTGGCGGATCCATCTTGATGTATGGCAAAAGCAATACAATATTGTAAAGTTAAGCAAAATAAAATTTAACTTAAAAAATAAAAAAATAATAATAAAAATAGAATTATTTAAAAAAAAAAAGAGAGAAACTCAATTTAATCTTCACAATTCTCTGGGCGACGTATGACCAGTCTCACCACTTTTAGGTGAAGCAACTATGGAATAAAGAGCTTAAATAACTTGCCCAAACCACACAGCTGGTAGCACAGCCAAGATTCAAGTTAGCTTAGCTCCAGGGTCTGTACTTATAAACAGTATGCTAACTTATTTCTCCAACATTTCACACAGAGCAGCAGGTTCAGTGTCTGAGACCTTGGTATACATTCTTGGGGGGAAAAATCAGCCTTTCTAAGACCCAGTTTTTTCCCTGGGATTGTTGTATGGATTAAAGGAGATTATATAATTTATCATATATATGTAATGTGTTTATATATATGTGTTATGTATGTGTTACATATATGTTATGTATATTGTATATGTTTTATATGAAAGTGTTAGTCACCCAGTCGTGTCTAGCTCTTTGAAACCCCATGGACTGTAGCCTGCCAGGATCTTCTGTCCATGGAATTCTCTAGGCAAGAATACTGGATTGGGTAGCCATTCCCTTCTGCAGGGGGTCTTCCCAACCCAGGGATCAAACCTAGGTCTCCTGCACTGCAGGCAGATTCTTTACTGTCTGAGCCACCAGGGAAGCCCGTACATATATCACCTTCATGCACTCTACAGATATAAAGGAACATTATTATATTAAACCTTGCAATGGATCTTACTTTAAAAATTATTCTCAGCTAGCATTTCAATCATTTTCACTAATTTTACCTAGGACTCTAAAACACCTGTACATAAATATTATCTTTTGATTTCATGCTATATGTTAACATTTTAATTTAAAAAAAGTAAATTTTTGAAAGATTTTGCTTTGAATAACAGTGTAATAATTTTTAGGAGATTGGAAAGAATATCAGTTTTTTCCAAAATATTGTTTTCTAGATCTATTTAAATTAAACTGTCATCCTCAAACCTTGCTAGATAAACAACAGAATTATCTCTTCAATTTTGGTTGCTGAATTAATTTTCTATTGCTACCAAGATAAACAATCACAAAGTTAATTTTAAAAACAATACATGTTTATATAGCTCTGTAGAAGTCTGACACAGGTCTCACTTGGCTAAAATCAAGGTATCAGCAGAACTGTGTTCCTTTTAGGCAAGAATCCATTGCCTTTTCCAACTTTATTTTTTTTAACTTTTTATTTTTGTATTGGGGAATAACCAGTTAACAATGTTGTGATACTGCCAGCTGAATGGTGAAGGGGCTCAGACATACACACAAGTGTGTCCGTTCTCCCCCAGACTCCCCTCCCATCCAGGCTGCCTCATAACATTGAGCAGAGTTTCATGTGCTACACATGATAGCAGGTCCTTGTTGGCTATCCATTTTAAATATGCAGCGTGTGCATGCCCAGCTCTAAGGAGACCTGCATTCTGTGGCTGGTGGCCCCTTTCCCCGTCTCCAAAGCCAGCGGTGTGCTTTGTCTCTGCACCTCTTCTATTGTTACATCTCTTTCTGACCACAACCAGGGAAGGGCCTCTGTTTTCTCACATTAGACTGGGTCCTCTTAGACAACCCTCTCATCTCAAGATCCTTAACCTTAATTACATTTGCAAAGTCTCTTTTGCTGTATAAGGTGACATATTAACAAATTCCGAGGGTTAGGATATGGATATCTTTTGAGGGAAATCTCTCTCTGCCTTCTATAATTGTTTTTGTTAGGAATAAAAAACCTAAATTTTATATGAAAGAGGACTGTCAACATACAAAAGTTTGAGGGTGATTTTATTACAGTGTCCTAAAATTCCCCCAAGTTACAACAGCTATTATGACAGAAGGAGGTAGAGTTCAGTTAGATTGATTTCAGACAAAAAGAGAGCCTGACAAATGGTGAGTGAAGGTAGCGGTGCCACAGTGACAACAAAACCAGATGATACACCTGAAAATCATCCCAAATGTGGCAATGAATCTGCACTCTTTCTAACTGCAGTTTATCATTGGGAGGGAAGAACCTTCTTTCTAATAGCTCATTGTTTTCTAGCACTGAAAAGTTAGAAACATATACTATTAGAGACTAGACAGATATCCAAAAAGAGCTCTTCATTTCTATCACAGTTAGAAAAACAAAAAGATCCCACCCCATTTTTAGGATAAATTAAACAAAAAGCCAACTGTCCCAAGTCTTGCACCTGTTTCAATAGCAATAGGGATTAGCTAAATGGTGTTGGAGGAGGGTTGTCAGTATTTAGATCTTGAAGGGTTCCATGAGCACTTGTTCTGGGAACAGAATATAAGCAGTGTAGTCATAGACATTTGGAGTCCCTGAGGACAGCAGCCCCACTTTGTAGCTTGCCTATCCCCTGTGGTATTTACAGGCTTACAAAAACCTAATGGATATTTGGATGCCATGCATAGTCTAGTAGTTGTACTCAAGAGCAATGGCAATGTTAGGGAGTCTCATTGCTGCCTATTTTATCATTTCCATAAAATTATGTCTTGTCATGCAATGACCAGGATTTCTAAGCCATTAAGAAGCTAAATTGACAAGAATTTGCTTTGTGAACCAGTCCCTAAAACAGAGCAAATTTAAGTATGCAGAGTTCTACTTTACAGAAGAGGTGATCCTTACTATAAAAAAATGTGTGTGTCCTTAAAGCATGGGTGTGTCTCCTAGTTAGGTGGGTATATTTCCATTAGGAAGTCTTAGCCATACTTAGGGAGACAGGAGCAAGGTCCAGGTTCCCAAAGAAGTTGCTAGTGAACTAAACAAGAGATTAGGGCCATCTCCAAAGGGACCAGAATTCAGGGCAAGACTTCAATCAGAGGACACTTATGAAATCAAGCCGGTCAAAGAGTGGATGAAAATGGAGAAGAGCAGAGAAAATGGAGACTTAATGTAAGACTTTGGATGGCTGGACAAAGAACATGCTCAAATGTGACCACCTTGAGTACATAAGCTGTTGGGCTTAGACAGTCAAGATTTATCCAGGCACAAACGTTGAAAAAGAGGACTTCTGACAACCTATGGAGTGGGATAAAATATTTGCAAACCATATGTCAGATAAAGGGCTAACATCCAAAATATATAAGAAACTCATACATCTCAACAGCAACAAAGAAAAGTAAAATTTTAAAAATCCAATTAAAAATGGGCAGAGGTTACGAATGATATTTTTTCAGAGAAGATACACAAATTACCAACAGATCCAGGAAAAAATGCTAATCATCACTAATAATCAGGAAAATAAAAATCAAAGCCACACCTACTAGAATAGCTATCATCAGCAAGACAAGAGAGCACAAGCGCTCAAGATGTGAAGAAAAGGGGACCCTCATGCACTGTTGGTGCGAACATAAGTTGGTGCAGCCACTATGGAAAACAGTATGGAGTTTCCTCAAGATAAATTAAAAATAGAGATACCATATGATGCAGCAATTCCACTCCTGGGTTTGCATCTGAAGTAAAGGAAATCACTATCTCAAAAAGACGTCTGCAGTCCCATGTCCGCTGCAGCATTACTCACAATTGCCAAGACATGGAAGCAACCTATATGTTTATCAACTGGTAAATGGATAATGAAAGTGTAATATATATGACAGAATATTATTCAGCCACACACGAAAAAGAAGACAACATGGATGGACTTCAAGGGCATTATGCTCAGAGAAATAAGTCAGATAGAGAAAGACAAATGCTGTGTTACTTCCCTTTTATGTGGATGTGGAATCTATTTTTTAAAAAGAAAGACTCCTAGAAGCAGAAAGTAGAATAAGGATTGCCAGGGACTGAGGAGCAAGGGAAGTGAGGAGTTGTTGATCAAGGGGCACAAACTTCTAGTTATAAGATGAGTAAGTTCTAGGGATCTGATGGACAGCATGCTGATGACGTTGTGTTCTATACTTGAAAGTTGCTAATAAGATAGTAGAGCTTAAATGTTCTTAGTACCAAAAAAAGTCATAATTATGTGAACTGACAGTTGTGTTAACTAACCTTATTGTGGTAATCACTTCTCATATGTACGTCAAGTCATCACACTGTAGACCTTAAACTTACGCAGTGTTATGTGTCAACTATATCTCAATAAATCTGGGAAGAAAAAAAGAGAAAAAGACCTTTGAGTTCCTGCCAGTCTTGGTTATGATGAAGCTGGGAATTTTGGCTATAAAGTAAGTGGTTCTGGTGCCTGTATCAGGATGAATCTGCAAAGGCAAAGCCTCCCTCTGCCCATTCATACGGCCCCAAACCTGCTCCTGATCCAGCCCTCTGTAGGGGTCATGAAGTTATAGAGCACCTCTGAATTAGGGTGGGAACTGGCAGATTCTGCTTTTGACAGTGTTATCTCCCTGACCTCACCACCGCCTCTCTCCCCTTGCCTTCTTGATTTACAAACAGGAGGAAAGGCGAGTGCCTTAGGGCTTTGCATGTATGGTTCCTTCTGGCTGGTTCAAGCTGCCCCCAATCTTCAGATGACTGACTCCTTCCTGTTGCTCAGTTGTGAGCTCACACCTGGCCCCCTCAGTCAGTGAGAACCTAGCTAATCAGTTTTTCTGAGTCGCCTTGTTCTCCTGCAGGCGTTGGTCACATCAGAGATCCTCTTGAAATCTGAAAGGATTTTGGTTTTTAATTTGCTTGCTCAAATGGCAGATGCACAAGGACTTTTCTTGTCATTTACTGTGTTAAAGGAATAAACGTAGAGTCGCCATGCTTGTCTTGCAAAACCCTGAGCCTTAGGTGGATGGAGTTTCCACACGTGAACACAGGAGCCATCAACGCTGATTTGGGAGTGTTTAGTACCGCAGTATTTTGTCAGTGCCAAGGCACAGCTGGAGGCTTGACCATCTTTATACAGTGTAAGGGGCTGCGATGGAGGAGACGGGGAGCTTGGTAGGCAAGCCAGGTCTCTGTACCAAAAATCAGCGTTGCCTGAGAGCAGCAGGCTTTTCTAATTTTCCTCTTCATTGGCAAGTATTCACAGCGTACTTTTTAAACTGACCAACTATTTAGTTGACACACTTGGTTTCTCATTTCTTGGTCTGGCTTTTAAAGATATTCTTCATTTTGATTAAAATCTTAATTGCAAGCCCCTTTTGACTGGATGTAACATTAAAAACAAAAAACGCAGACTACACATATTCAAGTAATCTGGGCTTTGGGGCAATGGGAAGCAGACAGAGAAGTGAAGGTAAGGAGACCCAGATTATTAGGCCCTAAATAAGTTCCACTTCTTATTTATTCAACAAAAATTGAATACTTCTGGGTACTGTTTAGTAAATTCAATTAGTGAGTATGGCAGACAAATTTTCTGTCCTTCAGAAGTTATGTTCTACTGGAGGATTGGAAGTGGGGTATAAAAACCACCTTCTCCGGTCTGCAGCTGTACGTTCTAAAAGTACATGGGCATTTGACTAGATTATCTGTAAAGTTTTTTTACAGCTCTCCATGTTCTGAAAGAAAGGAAAGAAATTTTGGAAGGCATGGCAGGGGAGTAAAATCATGGATGATTTAAAATTTCTTCCTCTTTTTGTTTATCATTGCCCCCTGATATTTTTCTATAATGAACATGCATTGCCTATCAGATGGAAAAATGTTTCAGGAAACAGTAGATTTTACTATCAAACTTGGGCATTGGTTCTTGATAACCTGTAGGGAGGTCATTCATCTGTTAGTAAGTGAACCATCTTATCCCTCCATTGTCTTACTTAGCAATGAGACTTGGAAAACTGCTAAGGGACTCTTTCCCCTGCTCCTTTTCTCATTACTTTTGGGGGTGCTACCAGCTTATTTGCTTTTCCTTGAACCCTTGAAGCTCTTTTCTACCTAGAAATGTTCTGGCACAGATCCTGGATATCTCTCTCTCACATACACACACACAGACACATAGCCTCTTCTCACCCTTCAATATTCACATCTCACCTTCAATGTTCTCTCTGCAGAAAGGTCTTACCTAAGTGATCTAACTATATGATTCCATCCCTCCCTTATCCTCACCATACCACCCCAGGAGTCTCTATCATACATCTATCTGCTCTTTTCTTCCAGAGCACTCTTCTCAAGTTATAATTTCACATGTATTTCTCGTCAAGTTCACTGTCTATTTCTCCCACAAGTCTGAAGTTCTATCCTGAAAACAGGGATGGTCTGGTTTGTTTACAGCTATATCCCTAGGGCCTATTATTGTTTGAGCAAATGTTATAATAAGTGAAAGAACTAAACGGCTCCTTTGTCCTCTCTGTCAAGAGTTTTATTCCATGCAGTAGTATACTGCAGCCAGCTTCTTGCCAGCTTACAAGAGCCAACTGCTAAATTTTCAGGAATTTACTAAGCCAGTTGTTAAACAGTTAGCTTGAAATTGGCCATGCTGAGAATATTTATACCATAAACATTAGCAAATGCTACGTCAAGACTTTTTTTTTTTCCCAAAAAGGAGGTTTGCCAGCACACCACTGCTCTCATCTCCTAAATCCAATATAAACATTGAGATATAATGACCAAAAAAACATGGCCCATAGGTTACTTAAAATCTTTCAACAAGAAACACTTGAAATTTTAAAAAATACTAAATATATGCTACACAATTACTTTCCTATATGAAACACTTACTTTTTATAAACTCAATTGTAATCTAAAATATGTGTCTCTGATCTCCTAAAGTTTTTGTTTCTATTTTTCAGATCCTTATGTGAAGATTCATCTGATGCAGAATGGCAAGAGGCTGAAGAAGAAAAAGACAACAATTAAAAAGAATACACTTAACCCCTACTACAATGAGTCATTCAGCTTTGAAGTACCCTTTGAGCAAATCCAGGTAATGTAAAACATATTTTGTCTTCCCCTTCTATTTCGTTTCTTTAGATCACATACATTAAACACACAGACCTTGTAAACTCTCAGTGCACATGTCTCTACTCGAACTGCCATCTTTATTCCACGCACATTTGATGCTCAAGCTATGTGAAGAGGGAAATGATGAAATACACAGCATAGGATACGCTGCTTCATCTGGTGAGCAGAAATAAAGTAGGAAAAAGAACATCAACAGAATGACTCTGCTCATTCAAAAAGTACATCCACAACAGTTAAAAGGTCAAGAAAAAATGAACTTTGACTTTTGACTCTCAAGCCACAGTATTTCTCATTATCACCTCTTTGTAGCAAAAAAAAACAAATTTAAAAAGTGAGAAAAGAAATATCTTGGTTGATGCTAGATATGCAGCATAATTATCTTTTACAAGTAGAAAAATTAGGTCAAGTTGTATTTTTAATTGTTTAAATTCAGATTCCTGTTTCTGAGTTGGAATGGATGGTTATTTTTGTAAAGATGGTACCTTAATTTGCTGCTGCTGCTGCTAAGTCACTTCAGTTGTGTCCAACTCTGTGCGACCCCAGAGACGGCAGCCCACCAGGCTCCTCTGTCCCTGAGATTCTCCAGGCAAGAACACTGGAGTGGGTTGCCATTGCCTTCTCCAATGCATGAAAGTGAAAAGTGAAAGTGAAGTCGCTCAGTCGTGTCCGCATGGACTGCAGCCCACCAGGCTCCTCCGTCCGTGGGATTTTCCAGGCAAGAGTACTGGATTAGGGGTGCCATTGCCTTCTCCGTTAATTTGCTAGGTTATATTTATTATGATTGAAAGTATTCTATCAAAAGACCTTGTAATTAATAGGTTCAAAATAGGATCTACATGTAGCCACAGAGATAGCATATGATCTTTCTACTTAGGGCTTCCCTTGTGGCTCAGCTCGTAAACAACCTGCCTGCAATGCAGGAGACCTGGGTTCGATCCCTGGGTTGGGAAGATCCCCTGGAGAAGGCAAAGGCTACCGACTCCACTATCCTGGTTTAGAGACTTCCATGGACCCCATGGACTATGCGGTCACAGAGAGTCGGACACAACTGAGCAACTTTCACTTTCACTTATTACTTAGCAATTCTTAAATACATTTAGGTTTTCTTATCTCATAGTCCATAGTTAGGCTATTGGATTCAAAGTTCACATCCACTAATTATAGGCTATTTTTACTAACCTTTAATGGGTGGCAGAGAGTCAAATTGGTTAAAGCAACACTATTTTTAAACTTTATAAAATATTTGATGTGGGTCTATCTTTTCAGTCCTATGGGAATTTGCTCGTGACTTGAAGGAAAGATGAAGGGTGGGCATTAAAAACTACAGCATGGAACTTTCTACAGGTTCAGAATCACAAAAGTCAGCAAATAGTCTTCAGTTGCATATTTTTACAATGAATCTCTTTTATTCCATGAAGTTAATATAATAGGTACATTTACTGTATACTTATTTTATACATAGACCCAAGGTACATACTTAAGCACTTTATCTGCATAAGCTCATTTAATCCTTATGCTGTGAAAGAGGCACCATTATTACCCCAGTTTTCTATACATATAGGGAAACTGGGGACTTCCCCGGTGGTCCAGGGGTTAAGAATCAACTGCCAATGCAGGGGACACAGGCTCGATCCCTGGCGCAGGATGATTCTACAGGCCACAGGGCAACTAAGCCCGTGCACTGCAGCTGCTGAAGCCACACTCTAGAGTCCGTTCTCCGTGACGAGAGAAGCCACTGCAACAGAAGCCCTCGCACCACCACTAGAGAGTAGCCCCCACTTGCCAGAACTAGAGAAAGCCAGCACGCAGCAGAGAGGACTCAGCACAGCCAATAAAGAAATAATCAAACAGAAAAAAAGGAAACTGAGGCTCATATGTAAAACAGGAATAACAACAGAACCCACGCAAAGCGAGAAGCATGTAAAAGCATCTGGAACAGTGTTAGGCACATTCGAACACTCAGGATATGGTTCCCACCATTATTATTCACAATACTAATGTTATCTTCTTTTCAAATTAGTATTTTATTAGAAAATGGATCTAACAGTAAGGTTAAAGCGCTATGTAAATCAGCATGGTCCAACAGAACTCTGTAAGGATGGGAATATTGGTGTTGTCCAGTACGGTAGCCACCAGCCGTAGGTTGGCCATGAGCACTTTAGCCCCTAGTGTAACAGGGGACTTCGATTTTACTTTATTTAAATTTAATCAGCTACCTGTGGGGGAGGAAATGGCAACCCTTCCAGTATTCTTGCCTGGAGAATCCCATGGACAGAAGAGCCTGGCAGGCCATGGTCGGTAGGGTCGCAGAGAGTTGGACACAACTGAAGCGACTAAGCAAGCACCTGTGGCTAGAAGCTACTGTATAATATAGGCCAGTTTTTTAACTGCCAATAATCCCACCATCCCCACATCAGTTTACAGTTTTTATATAACCTTTCTCATATATATTTCCACATGTCAGCAGATTGTACACACTTATTTACTTTTCATAGCTGTTCTACAAGTAAATGACATTGCAGAAGATTCCCTGTCCTCAATCACTTGTTTACCAGTCTGAACCAGTGAGCTCACTGCTTTGAACCTGCTGGCAAATTAAGACATCCAAAATTTCTCCGACAATTTATTTTGCAGTATTTATTTGATGAACTCTTTTTTTTTTTAAGTTCTGAGACATTAGTCCTATGGAAATTAACACCTCCTGGCATTTTGTGCTTTAATTCCACAAAACTATTTAAGGCAGGACATTGCAATAAAAAATCCTATTGTAAATCTATTCCTTTGAGCTATAATTCTATACATTAAAAGAAAAAATACATGTCCCTTTTCAGTTATAAATTTCAGCAAATGCAAACGTATTGAAAAATGAAGCACATTAGAAACAAGATGTGTGCTGGGTTTCTGGGGCAGCCTTTCAGAGAAGATAACATTTTGTCAGGACAGAGAGAGTCTGATACAGAGTCCATGAGGCATGAAAATAATGAGCACGCCTTTGACTGCATCCTGTCTTCTCCATCCTTTGAGTCAATTTGCTCTTTTTTCTCTTTTTTCCCCAAGAGGCTGCTTACCTAAGCTTTACACTTCCCAAGAGAAAATAATTGAGCATTTTACAAGCTGTGATAGGGACTTAGGTTTAATTTATCCTGAGGTTATGAGTGTCTTTCTGCCTCTATCTACATGAAACATGAAAGAAGCAAAATATACTGATTCCCCAAATGACATGAAAATGTAGCAAACCACCCCTCTACTCCCCAAAAATGTATATACTACATACACAGCTGTAAAGTCCCTTATAAGGATATTTTGTCCTGGTTGCTACTAACCAATACGTTCCTAGGTGAAACAACCAAAACTCACTCCAACCTCCAAAACCCTTGTTCCCTTTGTCCACGATGCCCCTAGTATCTCTGCCCCCATTTCCTGCAATAAGATGGCATCCAGATAAATCACTAGGAGAAGTGCTCAGAACCACCATGATGCTGTTCTCGGTCCCAAATGCCATCCAGTAAATAAGTCTTTCTCTCGGTAATGGAATCAATCCACGGCTGCACAAAATGGAAATTTGCTTCCTTTCCTGCCCATGTGGTGCATTTCACATTCTCAATTCCAGTTTCAGAAGTAATCTTTTTTCTCTGATCTGAAGCTTTGTGTGGGCGCCTCTCACAGGACGTTCATACAGAATGCAACCCTCAGACAACAGAGCAGTAGAGGGCCACAGCTAGGCAGAATCTTCATCTGGCCCTGGCTTCCATCATTACATTTTCTGCTGCTTTTGACTCTGGCCACCAAAAGTTATAAATTCCACTTTACTCTAAATTTGTCCTTTATCTTTTCCCTTGGTTTCTAGATTGGAACCATTGCCTATTTTGACTAAGCAAATCAGTTACTTAGAAAGAACTAAAATGTACTTTTAGGAAGTGTTTCTTTCATGTCAAACTGGCATAGATTTTCTTTTACCAGTTAAAAAGGTAATGCATTAAATACTCCATCACAATATGTCTCAGCCATTAAAAAGAAGGAAATAATGCCATTTGCAATAACATGGAGGGACCTAGAGGGTCATGCTGAATAAAATAAGTCACACAGAAAAGGAGAAATATCATACGACATCCCTTCTATGTGGAGTCTAAAAAGAAATGATACAAATGAACTTGCCAAACAGAAAGAAACCGACTTAGAAAACAAACTTAGGGTTTCCAGGGGGAAGGGATAAATTAGGGACTTTGGGAAGGTTGTGAACATACAGCCATATTCAAAATGGATAACCAACAAGGACCTACTGTATAGCACAGGGAACTCTGCTCAATGTTATGTGCCAACCTGGATGGGAGGGGGGTTTAGAGGAGAGTGGATACATGTATATGTCTGGCTGAGTCCCTTTGCTATTCAACTGCGACCCCATGGACTACAGCCAACCAGGCTCCTCCATCCATGGGATTTTCCAAGCAAGAGTACTGGAGTGGGGTGCCATTGCCTTCTCCTTAATCGGCTATACCCCAGTACAAAATAATAAGTTTAAAGCTTGGATAAAATAAAATAAACTCTCACAACCTAATGGAATCACTGGAGTAAATCTTGTCAGCCTACAGGGTTATTTCCATTTGTTGTCAATGCTGGATACACAGTTACTTTGTTTTTATTGAATTTATGAATGAGAAAAAATATCTTTAGTTAATTATTACTTATTGAAGACTTTCCCTCTATTGCCACACTTTGTACTCACAATAATCATTGATTAGCTGAAATTCTACAGTAGTTTTAAATAAAACTATGCTGGCTCTTCTCACCTGAAATAGGATTGCAGTATATGGTTGCTTTGAAAACTGTAACCCCCCCCCAAAAAAAAATGATCTGAGTACTAATGTCAGAAAATTTGTTGGTAAGACAATGGAAACAAATGGATTTAACAGTGAACACAAGTTGACATGGGTGGCGTGACATGGTATTTTACAAGATGAACTCTGGAAACATATATGAACACTCGTTTCTTATATGACTTCAGGCAGGTGATTTAACTCCTCTGAGCTTTAGCATCTTATCTGCATGACAGCAGTTAACAGGATCTAATGTAACTGAGCAGTTGACATGAAAGTCTTAGAACTGTACCAGAACGAACATTTATGAGGTATTTTGAAGAGGCTGAAGATGATGATGATGTAATAATGACAGGAGGGACTGGACTTGTGTATGTTCCAAGTCATCTTCAGCCTCGTCCTGGTACCTGCAGATTGGCTCTTCTTATGTCCCAATTGCTTGGATCACAAGGAAGCTTGGTGGTAGGACTGTATCTCTAGGGCTGGATGATTAATGTTTATTTTGTGTCCTCTCTCAGAAAGTGCAAGTGGTGGTAACTGTTTTGGACTATGACAAGATTGGCAAGAACGATGCCATCGGCAAAGTGTTCGTGGGCTACAACAGCACCGGGGCGGAGCTGCGACACTGGTCAGACATGCTGGCCAACCCCCGGCGCCCCATCGCCCAGTGGCACACCCTGCAGGTGGAGGAGGAGGTTGACGCCATGCTGGCAGTCAAGAAGTAAGGGAAGAAGCAGCCTTTCTGTGTTTGCCCACATAGTGCTCTTTAGCCAGTATCTGTAAATACCTCAGTAATATGGGTCCTTTCGTTTTTCCAGCCATGCATTCCTAACACAATTCAGTGGTACTTCAAACCCCGTTTTAATTTGCACAGATTTAAACGTAGAGAGCCCCAAAGCCCTTCGTCATACCACTGCCCTCCAAATCTACTCTTCTTTTAAGCAATATGATGTGTAGATAGAGCATGACGGAAATTCTTTATTGTATCACACCGTTGTATATACCAGTATGCTAAAGATTTATTTCTAGTCTGTGTATTTGTATGTTGTACGCGTTTCCTAATCTGTGTATATCTAGATGTTTTTAATAAGATGTTCTATTTTAAACTATGTAAATGGACTGAGATATAGGAGAGCTGATAATATATTATACGGTGAATAGAGTCTCATCTGCATTCCAGCAATCTCAACTCGTAAGGCACTAGTATGGTGAAGCTGACATCTTAAAGGACAACTTAAACCTGAGCTTCCACTGAATCCTATGAGCACCAAGATACGCTTGCACCACACATCTGGTGGGTGAATCCAACTTTGTAGAATTTCTTCACAGGCAAATTAGCATGATCTGAGCAGCATCCAGCCTGACCTCCAGGAAGCACAGCCACAAACAGAATAGCATCCATCTGTGCATATCTACAGAACTCAAGTCAGAGCTTCACTCTGACGTTCACGGAAGCAACTGACCAGTGGTCAATGATTCCATGTTACTGCACATAGAGTAACGACATGATGGTGTTCCATGTGTGCGTGTGTTTGTGTGTGTGTGTGTGTGTACACACCCGCATTTGTCTGGGGATGGGAGGGGTGGGGAAGAAGCAGAGGAGAGAAGAAGTCGGCATTTCGAAATGTTGCCTGACTATTCAAGAAGAAAAGTAGCTCTCCGGTCTCACCTTCATCCACAATGGGCACCCTGTGAATTCTGTTCCAGCTGTCACACCTACAACGATTCCAAAGGTTCGCACATCGACTTCATAACAAAATATTTTATTATACTGGATTAGAAAGAATGCAGAATATTTTTAACACAGCAATCTGTGCTTAGGACACAAAATTACTTGGTGGTAAACAGACAGTATTGTAATCCCATCAAAAGAGGAAGGAAATAACTAGCCATAGTTCTGAATGCACCTCCATTAAAGCCAAAACAGACAGTTAGCTAGTGATCTTTTTATATGCTCTTTTTACGTAAATAAGTTTTAATTTGTCCTTTAAAATTAAAAAAAAAAAGGTGAAACACAACCAAGAACAAGTTCTAGTAAACTGAAGCAACCTCTTATGTATACTAGATGCTTGATTTAGGCGGAGTTTTTAAATGTTTTCAATGTTATTATGTAGTAAATGGCACTATTATGAAGCTACTAGTCATTCCATAAGAGTCTTAAAGGACTGCTCTGTGTAACACTGTGACCGCCGTGTGTGCTTAGACACGTAACGTAGTTTCCTCAGTGGATAGCACTCAATCTATTCCTTAGTGATGTTGTAACAATACTGCCATTCCCTCCTACCGCACTGCCCAAGGTGTGTGTAGCACAAACAGTTCTCATTACAAAGGACCAACTCAGCACCGAAAAGCTATGCACAGGATAAGAGCGATAGAAAGCACGAGGTGGACCACACAGCAGTTTGTCAAGCACTGTGCAACATACCATATTTATCCCCACTGCAGCAGACCACCACTTCGCCGAAGGGCAGCCTCTGATCTCACACTGCATCTAGCCTTTGCTCTCACCAACCTCTGTGGTTCCTTCTCACTCCCAGGCCAGAGTAGGAATGCTCTGAAGGGAAAGTCTGTCTTCAAAAATACCGAAACAAAATGGAAGGAAGCTAAGCATTAGCCTCTCGTTCAGGCTTTTCGATTTCGTGCCACGGTTTTTAAAACCTCAAAGAGAATTTAAAAAAGGCTAATGGGAAGCTTCAATCGTAGGGCTGGCTGTTTCCTGAGAAAACTAGAATTCCTGTCTAGTTCTTTCTTTATCAAAGCAGAGGTCAGCCCTTTGGTCTTTCAGCCCAGTCATAGCAGACTCCTTGGGACTGGATAAACCTGAAGGATGAAGGGAGAATAAGACCTCTCCCTTCTGTGGATGCTCCACGCTTTTTTCAAAAAGTAGACAGCAGAAAATGCACAAGTCCTGATGTGAGATTAAACACCTGCTTTAAAAAAAAACATTCAAATGAAACGCCTTCCGATTTAAAAGATAAGACCCTACCAAAGCGAGGGAGTTGACAGACTTTTTTAAGTTCCAAATTGACATTTGAGTTCACTGTATTCAGCTTTAAGTTGTTCGCATCGAAACACACATTTTGAAACAAGCAGGTTCGAGTTGCCAAGTACACATCATTTCTTGCATTAAAGCACGACTAATGCGTTCTCTTGCAACACTGCCAGACGTGGGACATTGTCCCCATAGAATCAGCTGGTACTACACCACCTGTCCCGAGTCAGTGACCGAACCTGCTTCAAGACTGATTCGTCCTCCAGTAAGCCACATGTACCCTTCTGACAGAGCTGTGTAAAGTATTAGAATCTGATGCTCTAGAATGAGCCTAGTTGCCTTTGTGTATATTTACTGCCTGCTTGAGTGCTTCTCTGTGTGGATTTTCTCTGTATCTTGTAGAAACGTTGGGGTGTTTTCTTCTGCCATATGGCTCGTGGCCCGCGAGTCAACTACTTTAGCTGTATTTTACCTTCATTTTTGATGAGGTGGTATAAATTTTGTTTCATTTCGTGTAGTGAATTCCACAGTAGTTTTCTGATTGTTGTTAAAAATGACTTAACATATTACACGGATATTCAATAAAAATGTTTTATTTCCTGTTGATGTTGCCGCCTTTCAGCTCTTTTTCTTACCTGACCCTGGTGGGGAGTCCATGGCCTACTGACTGTGGGGCCAACGGGAAGCAGAGGCAGCTAAACAAAGCTTGCCCTGAATGCCAGCCCCCACGTCTATGACAACAGAATGGCTGGAGAGGAAAAACTGCCCAGAGAGCATTCGGCCGTTCCTGCCCAGTGTTCCTGGGCAGCGTCATTCTCAACACGTGTTTCTCTGCTCCTAATTATCATCAGTTCACCAGGTACACTTTCTGGCTCCCTGCTTTGCCCCAAATGTGTTCTCCTTTTATACTCTAGAGCCCAAGTCCCATAAGCCTCTCCAGAATGGGACAAAATAAAAATAAGATATTTTAAAACCCATTTTCAAAGGAGAGCAGGACACAGTAAATTCCCTGCCCATTGCAATTACCAGGTAAAACAAGTAAATCTCTCTCCTTCACTAAATTCAACATGTATCAGGTGCCTGCTGTGTATCGTGTTTTTCCTGGGTGATGCAGAGACAAATGACGTCATAAGGTTCACCTGGTCCCAGTCTCAGGCAGACATGTAAATATACCATAAGGGACTTCCCTGGTTGGCCAACGGTTAAGAATCTGCCTTGCAATGCAGGCAACTCAGGTTGAAGGTACCACATGCCTCGGGGTAACCAAGCCTGCAGGCCACAACTAGAGAGCCAGAGCCTCGCATCATGCAACACAGATCCCTCATGTCTCAACCAAGACACAAGGCAGACAAATAAATATGTTTAAATATATATATATATATATATACACACCCTATCTCAAGACGCTGTGACCTGCACTGAGTCCCTGAGAACTCTCACCAGCCCTGTCCTAGTGGACTCCCTGGTGGGCCATCGCCACTCCCCTTCAGCCTGTAGAATCTGCTAGAAGCACTGCCTGCTGACAGCTCACAGCCGCATCCGGTGCCCTCCACCAGGAAGTCTGCCTTACCTAAGGTCACACATCCTCCCGGGGGCACGTCACATTCCATGACCTGGTGACTTAACCAACACAGGTTTCCTTTCTTAGAGTTTTGGAGGTGGATGGCTGAGACCAAGGGGCTTCTTCCGAGATCTCTCTCCTTGGCTTGTAGGCGCCATCCTGTCCCTGTGTCTTCAATGGACTTCCGGCTACGTGTGTCTGTGTCCTAACTTCTTATAAGGACATGGGTCATGTTGAATTAGGGTCCACCCTAATGACCTCACTTATAATTACTTCTTCAAGCACCCTATCTCCAGACACATTCTGAGGTATTGGGGCACTCGGGCTTCAATAGAGAAATTGGGGGTGGGCACAATTGAGCCCATCACACCACCCCTAAGGCTGCAAACATGAAATGGAGATGTTAACATAGCCCGTAACTGTAGAGGAGGGGCCACGCCCTGTGGGAATTACTATGGAAACACCACAGGGTTTCAGGTGCCCGGATTGTGACCCACAAAGAGGCTCTGCATTGGAAGTCCCAGCGCTGCCAGAAGATTGGGTCCCGTATCGGCTCATTCGTGCTAGAGAAAGCCAACAGAATATGGAAATAGGAAGAGGATTACCTCCGCCCCTCTCCTCCCTGCCAACTCAACCAGGGTCCCCACCTGCACAAGCTTAGCGGAGCCAGCTGGGCCGGGAGTCCGAGAAACAGGGTGGTAGGTCTTAGCGCCCACCACCTTCGGAACAGCCAGCACAAAGAGGTGGGGATGAGGGTGGAACAAAGCGAGCAAAGGACCGACACATGGGCGTCTCAGTCGAATGGTCCCCAACCTTTTCAGCACCAGGGACCAGTTTTGTGGAAGAAATTTTTCCATGCACCGGGGTGGAGCAGGGGAGGGTGGTTTCGATTTCGCCCGCCACTCACATCCTGCCCAGTTCCTAACCAACCATGGACCAAAACCAGTCTGTGGCCCAGGGGCTGGGGACCCCTGTCTTAGTCCATTTAGGCTGCCAGAAACCAGAATATCGTTGATGGGTAATTTAAACAACATATATTTATTGCTCACAGTTCTGAAGGCTGGGAAGTCCAAAGTCAAGGCACCAACAGGTTCAGTGTCTGGTGAGAGGTGGTCTTCTTGCTGAATTCTCCCACAGTGGAAGGGACGAGAGATCTCTCTGGGGTCCATTTTATCAGGGCACAATCCTAATCATAAGGGTTCCACTCTAGTAACCTAGTCACCCCAAAGGTCCCCTACCATCTTAATACAATCACTTAAGTGTTAGGATTTCAACATAAGAATTTCAGGGGGACACAAACATTTGGTCCATAACATTAGGAAACCTTTGAGCGACTGCATAGACTTTCTAAACACTCAAGTTCCTTTCTCCTAAGATTCACGTGTTCCTCTCTGAGCCACACCTGATGAAACAGGGGCAAGAAATCACATTCTTCTTCCATTTATGCAGAGTTGACTATTACAGATCTGAAAATTCCAACCCTGTGTGCAGTTAGCCCCTCCCTCCAACACTCTATTAATATGCACAGGACTCTTTGATGTTTAGCAACTGATTTAAGCTGCACACAAATCTCTACTGTAAAACAGTCAGATGATGACTTTGGAATGAGACGGTTAAAAAAAAAGGCAGGAAAATAAAAATGAGAAATAGCCTGGTACTAATTGTACAAAGAAAATTTCCAAAGCATACAGAATAATAATTATGCTGGAGGAAGCATCACGCGGGAGCAATAATAAAGGCACCGTGCAAACCTGCTGCTGCTGACGTGTGTGATCTGGGGCTGCCGTGAGTTACCTGCATTGCAAAGCCTGCATTTCAGCTACACTGACTTTCTCCCTGCCCCCAACCATACACATCCCCAAAGTTCCCACACTCATCCTTCTTCTTTGACAGTAAGCATCTTGCCAGAAAAGGCTTTTTTCCTGTGCAAAGTGGACTTGCCCTTGCCAGGACACACACAAAGTTAAAAAGGATTTGGTTCTGTAAAGAGGAAGGGCTCACTGCCTTCTCCCCTGTCCACTTTACCTCGGCCACTTCCTGCCTCCCCTGGCAGGGGAGTGCAGCAAAGGGCTGACGACCTTTATAGGCAGGATTGTTTGAGTTGCCTCTGCAAGACACCCAATTTAAGCTGCATTAAGGGAAAAAAGGGAGAGAGGGAAAGGGATGCAGGGGAGGGAGAGAGAAGTAGACACAATAAGAGGCAGAGACCAGAGGAACTGTTGGCTCACCTAACCAGGAAGTTCAAGTTATGATCCCACTGAGGAACAGCTGGATCAAGGGCCACACACAATGTCATCGTTCTCTTTCTTCCCACCCCTCCCACTCCCATCCAATTCTGTTCTCACTGTTACTTCATTGTCAAGTTCCAGTGTATCCACAATGGCCCCTAGCACCTTCAAACTTCTATTCTTCCAGCTTAGCACACTTGTAGAGAGTGCCACTTTCACAATTATGCCACTAAAGCTCCCAGACCTGAATCAACATGCCTGGGGAGCGTGCCCTCCCTCAGATGACCACTGTGGCCACGTGAGGCAGTGTTCACTTTGGCCAGGCCTAGGTCATGTCTCTGGAGAAGGCAATGGCAGCCCACTCCAGTACTCTTGCCTGGAAAATCCCATGGACGGAGGAGGCTGGTAGGCTGCATCCATGGAGTTGCTAAGAGTTGGGCACAACTGAGTGACTTCACTTTCACTTTTCACTTTCATGCATTGGACACGGAAATGGCAACCCACTCCAGTATTCTTGGCTGGAGAATCCCAGGGACAGAGGAGCCTAGTGGGCTGCCGTCTATGGGGTCGCACAGAGTCGGACACAACTGAAGCGACTTAGCAGCAGCAGCAGCAGGTCATGTCTCAGCCCAAGAGCCACAGAGATGAAGCAGAGATAGTTCCTCAAAGGAAAATCAAAGGGCCCTCACCAAGGACGAAAAGTGGGTACTGAGCAGACAAAAACAACGGGCATCTACCCTTTGGCCCTGGTTCACCTCTGCCCAAAGAGAAGAGATGCTGAGGACACAAAGTCAGGCCACAGCAGTGGCTTGGTCATTTTCCCTTTTGACCAAAAGCACTATGAGAAAGGAAATTTCAGAAGTATATGCACTACCTTTCAATGACCTGCAAGCAGTCATTCACCTTCTACTTAGTGCTAGGGAAAACAGTCCTCTGCTATATATTTTAGGCAGCCTCTTTTGGAGAGTGGTGAGATATTAGCACAACTTTAGATTCCTCAATTGGTTAATATTGTAGAAACTGAACAGGTTGCTGAGTGAAGTGGAAAGGGAAGGCAGGGTGTAGAGACACTCGGGCAGTTAGGGGAAGGAGAGAGAGGAGACAGTGTTCTCCACGCACTGTCTCTGGGACGTGCAGCGGAGGTTCTCAGGCCTAGTCCTGTGCTCTTCCAGCCACCCATAAGCCCCAAACGCCTCTGACCATCAGGCAAACAACAGCGCTATGTAGAGTAATGATGCCTGAAGAGACGCCACTTTCCTTGAATATATTGAAGATTTTTTTTTAATTCAGGGGAAAATGAACATATTTGGGAATATTAAAGCACTGCTTCCTCAGCAAATGTGAAACAGTCGGATGATTTATGAATTATAAAAAGAAACGGGGCAATCACTCCTTGGCTAATTTCCTGTCACTGTCACAGTTGCCTCATTTTCTGACATTTCCCTAAAATCTGCGCTGCTGGCTTCTGAGAGCCGGAACTCAGACTCAGCTGACTCAAGTCAGGCAGGCTCAGGACAGTCGTTTATAGGTTGGGCGATGCATTAGCTTTGGCTTTGCCTCTGGCCAGGATGATCCCAGCCTGTGTCCCACGGCCAGGAAGAAACCATCTGACCTCTTCTGCCCTCACCCCAGGACTCATCACCCAAGCCTGCATTCTTCGCCCTGAAAAGGTTCTCTTACTTCGCCAGTTCTTCAGCAAGACATATACCATCTCTACCTATTTATTTAATACCTGACCACGGGTGGCTCAGTGGTAAAGAATCCACCCCCCAACACAGGAGGCACAGGTTCAATCCTTGGTCTGGGAAGGTCCCATGGGAGACACAACCACTGAGCACTCATGTCGCACCTACTGCGTGCCGCATCCCAGATGCTCCAGAGCCTGGGCCCCACAACAAGAGGACCCCGTGCACCACAACTAGAGAATACCCCAAGCAGCAATGAAGACCCAGCACAGCCAAATAAACAAATAAAATCACTTTACAATAAATATTCTGAGCTGAGTGCTAGTCCTTTGGCTGGGAGTCTCAGGCAGACTGAAGTGGGGCATGTTAGGGACTGAACTGTGTCTCCTTCAAAATGCATATGTTGAAGCCCTAGCTCACAGTGCTGCAGAAGGAGACTCTGTTTGGAAACAGGGCTTTTAAAGAGGTGATCACATCACCAAGAGCCATAGGGTGGGCTCTACTCCAATCTGGTTGATGTCCTTCTAAGGAAAGGTGCTTAGGACGCAGAGACGCCAGGGCTGCACACACACCGAGGTAAGGCCGTGTGCAGAGGCAGCAGGAGGGCAGCCATCTACAAGCCAAGCAGAGAGGGCTCAGAGGAGGCCAGCCCCAGCACTGTGAGAAAACAAATGGGTCTTGTTTGGGACTCCCAGTCCAGGCTGTTTTATTATAGCAATCCTGGCAAATGAATACAGGGCTCATCCACTTGGGCCTTGACAGGACTCAGAACGCTTCAGCCCACATGAAACCAGGGTTCGCAGGACAGCACATCAGACCTCTCTGACCCTGTCTTACCCGAAACAGAATAGACTCTCTCTTTCCAAAGTCAGTCCCCACACAGACCCTTCCCCTCGGGCTCCCCTCTTCTCACCTCCTGGGCTATGTCACAGCTCTCCTCCAGCCCCACTTGCACACTCCCAGTCCATATCTTTCTTCCCCCAGAGTGACTACTAGCCTATAAGAGTCTGGACTCTGGGACTTCCCCGGTGGTCCAGTGGCTAAGACTCCCTGCTCCCAGTGCAGAGACCCCAGGTTCTATCCCTAGTCTGGGAACTAGATCCCACATGCTGCAACTAAAGATCCCACAAGAAATGAAGGCCCAGTACAGCCAAATAAATAAATAATTTTTTAAAAAAAACTCTGGATTCTGGACACAGGGACAGGAGGGGGTTTAGAAACACATTGTGTCTCCTTTGTCTGAGATGCAAAGTCAGTGTCCTCCAGAGAAACACAGAACACAATATGTGTGTGTACACTGAGAGCTCCCCGCCTGCCCACGAGCGGCGCACTGAGAGCTCCCGGCCTGCCCGCGAGTGGCGCACTGAGAGCCCCTCGCCGGCTGCGCGGTGCCCTGAGAGCCCCTCGCCGGCTGCGTGGCACACTGAGAGGAGCTACCCAACGACCGAGGAAGGACGGCGGTGAGGACTGGCGCACTAAGCACAGCCGAGAGGAGCTACCCCACGACCGAGGTCAGGAAGGGCGGCGGTGTGGAGATACCCCTCATCCAAGGTAAGGTGCGATGGCTGTGCTTTGCTGGAGCAGCCGTGAAGAGATACCCCACGCCCAAGGTAAGAGAAACCCAAGTAAGACGGTAGGTCTTGCAAGAGGGCATCAGAGGGCAAATACACTGAAACCATACTCACAGAAAACTAGTCAATCTAATCACACCAGGACCACAGCCTTGTCTAACTCAATGAAATTAAGCCATGCCCGTGGGGCAACCCAGGATGGGCGGGTCATGGTGGAGAGATCTGACAGGGTGTGGTCCGCTGAAGAAGGGAATGGCAAACCACTTCAGTATTCTTGCCTTGAGAACCCCATGAACAGTATGAAAAGGCAAAATGATAGGATACTGAAAGAGAAACTCCCCAGGTCAGTAGGGGCCCAATATGCTACTGGAGATCAGTGGAGAAATAACTCCAGAAAGAATGAAGGGATGGAACCAAAGCAGAAAGAATACCCAGCTGTGTCTGGTGATAGAAGTAAAGTCCGATGCTGTAAAGAACAATACTGCATAGGAACCTGGAATGTCAGGTCCATGAATCAAGGCAAATTGGAAGTGGTCAAACAAGAGATGGCAAGAGTGAATGTTGACATTCTAGGAATTAGCGAACTAAAATGGACTGGAATGGGTGGATTTAACTCAGAGGACCATTATATCTACTACTGTGGGCAGGAATCCCTCAGAAGAAACGGAGTGGCCATCATGGTCAACAAAAGAGTCCGAAATGCAGTACTTGGATGCAATCTCAAAAACGACAGAATGATCTCTGTTCGTTTCCAAGGCAAACCATTCAATGTCACAGTAATCCAAGTCTATGCCCCAACCAGTAATGCTAAAGAAGCTGAAGTTGAACGATTCTATGAAGACCTACAAGATCTTTTAGAACTAACACCCAAAAAAGATGTCCTTTTCATTATAGGGGACTGGAATGCAAAAGTAGGAAGTCAAGAAACACCTGGAGTAACAGGCAAATTTGGCCTTGGAATATGGAATGAAGCAGGGCAAAGACTAACAGAGTTTTGCCAAGAAAATGCACTGGTCATAGCAAATACCCTCTTCCAACAACACAAGAGAAGACTCTATACATGGACATCACCAGATGGTCAACACCGAAATCAGATCGATTATATTCTTTGCAGCCAAAGATGGAGAGGCTCTATACAATCAGCAAAAACAAGACCAGGAGCTCACTGTGGCTCGGACCATGAACTCCTTATTGCCAAATTCAGACTTAAATTGAAGTTCCAGAAAAACAACTATTTCTGCTTTATTGACTATGCCAAAACCTTTGACTGTGTAGATCACAATAAACTGTGGAAAATTCTGAGAGAGATGGGAATACCAGACCACCTGATCTGCCTCTTGAGAAATCTGTATGCAGGTCAGGAAGCAACAGTTAGAACTGGTCATGGAACAACAGACTGGTTCCAAATAGGAAAAGGAGTACGTCAAGGCTGTATATTGTCACCATGTTTATTTAACTTATATGCAGAGTACATCATGAGAAATGCTGGACTGGGGGAAACACAAGCTGGAATCAAGATTGCCGGGAGAAATATCAATAACCTCAGATATGCAGATGACACCACCCTTATGGCAGAAAGTGAAGAGGAACTCAAAAGCCTCTTGATGAAAGTGAAAGTGGAGAGTGAAAAGGTTGGCTTAAAGCTCAACATTCAGAAAACGAAGATCATGGCATCTGGTCCCATCACTACATGGGAAATAGATGGGGAAACAGTGGAAACAGTGTCAGACTTTATTTTTCTGGGCTCCAAAATCACTGCAGATGGTGACTGCAGCCATGAAATTAAAAGACGCTTACTCCTTGGAAGGAAAGTTATGACCAACCTAGATAGCATATTCAAAAGCAGAGACATCACTTTGCCAACAAAGGTTCGCCTAGTCAAGGCTATGGTCTTTCCTGTGGTCATGTATGGATGTGAGAGCTGGACTGTGAAGAAGGCTGAGCGCCGAAATATTGATGCTTTTGAACTGTGGTGTTGGAGAAGACTCTTGAGAGTCCCTTGGACTGCAAGGAGATCCAACCGGTCCATTCTGAAGGAGATCAGCCCTGGGATTTCTTTGGAAGGAATGATGCTAAAGCTGAAACCAGTATTTTGGCCACCTCATGCGAAGAGTTGACTCATTGGAGAAGACTCTGATGCTGGGAGGGATTGAGGGCAGGAGGAGAAGGGGACAACAGAGGATGAGATGGCTGTATGGCATCACTGACTCGATGAATGTGAGTCTGAGTGAACTCCGAGAGCTGGTGATGGATAGGGAGGCCTGGCGTGCTGCAGTTCATGGGGTCGCAGAGTCGGACACGACTGAGCAACTGATCTGATCTGATACATACATACATGCATATGTACACATACAGGGAGAGAGGGGGCTTCCCTTGTAACTCAGATGGTAGAGAACCCTCCTGCAATCCAGAAGACATGGGTTCAGTTCAATCCCTGGGTTGGGAAGATCCCCTGGAGGAGGGCATGGCAACCCACTCCTGTATTCTTACCTGGAGAAACTCACAGACAGAGGAGCCTGGCGGGCTACAGTCCATGGGTGGCAAAGAGCGACGGAGTGACTAAGCAGGCACACACGCACAGAGAGAGACCAAGGGAGGGAGAGACTTTAAGGAACTCACTCACACATCTGTGGAGATTCATGGAACAGCTACAGTTCTTGCTCAGAGAAGAACAAATTTTTCTTTAAAGTCTTCAACTGATTGAGTGAGGCCCACTCACATTATGGAGAGTAATCTGCTTTACTTAAAGTCTACTTATTTAAATGTTAATCTTGTTCCTAAAATATCTTCACAGAAATATCCAGAATAACATTTAATCAAATATCTGGGCATTGTGAGCCAGCCAAGTTGGCACATAGAGTTAACCATCATGTCTTCCTTCTACTCAGTTGTTTAGCCTTCTCCTTGCTTCACAGGTTGGAGGCCCCATGTACAAATGAGAGACACGAGCCACATGCAGCTGCTGAGTGTTTGAAATGGGGCTAGTCCAAGCTGAGATGTGCTACACCTGTAAAAATACATGTCAGATATCAAAGACTAGGTATAATTTTTTTAATGTGAAATCGCTTGATAATAATTTTTTACATTGATTTCACCTGGAAATGATCATGGGGTATAGGTTGAATACATTTGCTTCCTGTAGCCACCATACAAATGATTACAAACTTATTGGCTCAAAAAGGCACAAATTTATTCTTACTTTTCTGCAGTTCACAAGTCTGAACTGGGTCTCATTCGGCTAAAGTGGTTGCCCAGAGTCCTTGTCTGGTGGCTTCCTTGTTTCATGCAGCAGACCTTTCCTCCTTCTCTCTAACTATAGACAAAGTTCTCCATTTTGAGGGACTCGTGTGATTAAATTGGGCCCACCTGGATAATCCAACACACCCTCCTCATCTCAATGTCCTTAACCCTGGGTGCATGCATGCTCAGTCACTTCAGTTGTGTCCGACTGTGTGAACCTATGGACTGTAGCCCACCAGGCTTCTCTGTCCATGGAATTCTCCAGATGAGAATCCTGGAGTGGGATGCCATACCCTCCCCCAGGGGATCTTCCCAATCCAGGGACTGAACCGGGGTCTCCTGCACCTCCTGCATTGCCTGCAGATACTGTACCACTAGCACCACCTGGGAAGCTCATCCTTAACATTGATCATGGCTAAATCCCTTTGCCATGTAAGAAACATACTCACATTTCAGAGATCGTGGACATCCTTGGGGTCATATTCTGCCTATCACATTGTTCAATATAAATATTATTAAAAATTATAATAATTCATTTTAAGAGTAAACATTAATTTCACTTTTTAAACTTTTCTCCACTACTAAAATATTTTAAATTACCTATGTGGCCCCCTTTTGCAGCTCACATTATATTTTTATTGGACAACATGATATTAGAAATTGAGAAATACAGAGATCAAGAGACTTATCAAAAGTTATGAATCAAGTCAGTAACAGTGCCAAGAACTTTGAAAGGGGCTCAGGCTTAGGGCTCAGACTTCTCTTTCCATTCTCATTGTGCCCAATGACTTTAATGCTGTTTATGTGATGATGACTCCAAACTTTTTGTCTCCAGCCCAGACCTCGTCTTTGAATGCTGGTCTCATATATCTAACTATCTATTTTTCATCCAAATGAAATACTACTTACTTTTCTGTAGTTCAAAAGTCTGAGCTCGGTCTCATTCGGCTATGTCATCTGGATGCCTAATAGCATCTCAAATGCCACATGACTATTTAAACCCTTTTTCTTCCCCAGTACCAAACCCACTCTCCATCCTACCTTTGCTGCTGGTATAGTTTTCCCCCATCTCAGGAAGACCCCAAACCTCAAAGGTAACGACAACTACGCGTGTTGTTTCCTGACCCAGGTGAAATACATCAGCCAGTTGTCAGTCCTACCTGTGAATCACCCAGCGTCTGCCCCTCCTAAGCCCCCTCCCGTCTGGTCCAAGTCCCCTTTGTCTCACATATGGTTAACTCAGCCCTGTAACTTGCCCCTGTAATTTTATCCTTCTCCCTTTCAGTTTATTTCTCATAAAGCACCCAAAACTATCATGTTAAAACACATAGGTCATGTCATTCTTCATCTTAAAAGTCTCCAGTGATTTTCCACCTCAGTCAAAAGCAAAACTGAATTCCTTACCAGGTTTTACATGACCTGGTGTGGTCCAGCACAGCTACTGCTTTGACCTCATCACTCAGCACTCTCCCGTTGGCTCACACCACTCATTTGTACTTGCCTCTTTGCGGCTACTCAGACAAGCCAAACATGCTCCCACCTCAGGGCCTTTGCACCTGCTGTGCTTGCTGTTCCTTCCACATCAGCAGCCATTCCCCAGAGAGCCCATAACTCTTTCCTTCATTTTCTTTAAATCCTTAATCAAACACCAACTTCCACCATCCTCATTCCTTTACCCTCTGTCCCCCTACCTGCTTTATTTTTCCCCATGAAACAACACTGCTTGGCATACTAAATATTTTCTTGTTTATCTGTTTATTGGCTATTTATTTTTTAATATTTATTCATGTATTTGGCTGCAGTGGGTCTTAGTGGCAGCCCATGGGACCTTCAATCTCTGTTGTAGCATGAAGGATCTTTTTTTTTTTTTTTAAGTTTCAGCATGCAAGATCTTTAGTTGTGGCGTTCAAACTCTTAGTTGTGGCATGTGGCTCTAGTTCCCCGACCAGGGACTGAACCTAGGCCCCCTGCCTTTGGAGTGCAGTCTTAGACACTGGACCACCAGGGAAGCCCCTGTTGGCTGCTTCTTCTCAAAGAAATGTATCCTTAGGGACCAAGCCTTTCACTTGCTTTGCTCGGTCCTAGAATGGTGCCTTACACGTGGTGTGTGTGTGCTCAGTCGTTCCGTCGTGTCCAGCCTGTGCAATCCTACAGACTGTATCCTGATCACAGAGACTCAATAAGTATTGATCAATAAATACATAAACTAATTGACTCAGAACTAGTAATGTTAGGCCAAATAATTAAGGATGAACTAGATAATGGTGCTTCAATATTTTTTTCAGAACTGTATTATTTAATTCTAGATCTTTAGAGGCATCTTTTAAGACTTATCAACCACTTTAGCCAGTTTTCAGATGAGAATTTCATTCCTCAAAGAGCTAGTGGTTTCAAATCCTAGTTGCTCTTTTGCCATTCAAAATCAGTTTTTCTTACTTAGATAATTGTTTAAATCTAGTCTTTAGAGATGACAGGGGAAATAGATAATTGCTGCTACAATAAATGGAAAAGCAGCAAAATTACTGATATTTTCAGTTCATTTAACCCCTAATCAACTGTCAAGTAAAACATCCTTCCCAACTGACAGCTGCAGTTAGCAAACTAAGGGGCCTGCTTGTCTCAGACTCCTGTCATATCAAGAGACTGAGAAAGCAGACTAATTGGCTATCACTTAAGCAGAATGGGAAAAGGGACGTTATATTTCCTTATTACTGTACAACTTCATTTCTCTATTTGCTAATGTGTTTGGAGATGGTGATGTCAACTTTTGAATTGCCTTTTTTTCAATCCATACAGAAAACAGCTGTTCAAAACTTTGAAGTAAATGTTCCCTTTGCTTTACTCTTCTGAAAATAACATCGCACTAGGACATTATTATCTGTGTGCAACACTGGCATGTTTTAAGAAACTTTCAAACTACCAACAACCTTCATCTTCTTTCCATAAAGCCTGAGGTAATGGCTACATTTTCTCCCCAGTTGTTACCGGTCTCATAACCCTTAAGGACATAAAAAGCAGGAGTTACTCTGCTAAATCAATTACAAGAAAATTGGATCTAAGAAGAGTATTCCAATGTTGAAAAGAAATATCATAATTCATCATTTGAGGACAGTAGAAACTCTTGCCCTACTGGACAGTGAAAAGTTAGATGGTCACTATACTCAGTTCAGTTCAGTTCAGTCACTCAGTCATGTCCGACTCTTTGCGACCCCATGAATTGCAACATGCCAAGCCTCCCTGTCCATCACCAACTCCTGGAGTTTACCCAAACTCTTGTCCATTGAATTGGTGATGCCATCCGGCCGTCTCATCCTATGTCATCCTCTTCTCCTCCTGCCCTCAGTCCCTCCCATCATCAGGATCTTTTCCAATGAGTCAACTCTTCGCATGAGGCGGCCAAAGTACTGGAGTTTCAGCTTTAGCATCAGTCCCTCCAATGAACACCCAGGACTGATCTTCTTTAGAATGGATTGGTCGGATCTCTTTGCAGTCCAAGGGACTCTCAAGAGTCTTCTCCAACACTACAGTTCAAAAGCATCAATTTTTCGGCGCTCAGCCTTCTTCACAGTCCAACTCTCACATCCATACATGACCACAGGAAAAACCACAGCCCTGACTAGACGGACCTGTGTTGGCAAAGTAATGCCTCTGCTTTTTAATATGCTATCTAGGTTGGTCATAACTTTCCTTCCAAGGAGTCACCAGATGACACAGATACAAAAATAGGATGAAATAAAAAGTCCACAAGAGACCAAAGTACATGTAAGAATTCAGTATATGAAAAAGTAGCCATTTCAATAGACTTTTTTTTTATTACATTATTTTTTTTTTTAGTTTGAACAATTAATACATTTCAGATATAATATTATACATATTTCAATGTTATTCTCCCCAATCATCCCACCCTCTCCCGGTCCCAGAGTCCAAAAGTCTGGTCTATACATCAGTGTCTCTTTTGCTGTCTCGTAAATAGGGTTATTTTTACCATCTTTCGAAATTCCATATATATGCGTTAGTATATTGTATTTGTGTTTTTGTTTCTGGCTTACTTCACTCTGTATAATAGGCTCCAGTTCCATCCACCTCCTTAGAACTGATTCAAATGTATTCTTTTTAATGGCTGAGTAATACTCCATTGTGTATATGTACCACAGCTTGCTTATCCATTCATCTGTGGATGGACATCTAGGTTGCTTCCACGTTCTGGCTATTGCAAACAGTGCTGCTATGAACATTGGGGTACACGTGTCTCTTTCAATTCTGGTTTTCTCAGTGTATATGCCCAGCAGTGGGATTGCTGGATCATAAGGCAGTTCTATTCCCAGTTTTTTGAGGAATCTCCAGACTGTTCTCCATAGTGGCTGTACCAGTTTGCATTCCCACCAACAGTGCAAGAGGGTTCCCTTCTCTCCGCACCCTCTCCAGCATTTATTGCTTGTGGACTTTTGGATAGCAGCCATTCTGATTGGCGTGAAATGGTATCTCATAGTGGTTTTGATTTGCATTTCTCTGATAATGAGTGATGTTGAGCATCTTTTCATGTGTTTGTTAGCCATCTGTATGTCTTCTTTGGAGAAATGTCTATTTAGTTCTTTGGCCCATTTTTTGATTGGGTCATTTATTTTTCTGGAATTGAGCTGTAGAAGTTGCTTGTATATTTTTGAGATTAGTTGTTTGTCTGTTGCTTCATTTGCTATTATTTTCTCCCATTCTGAAGGCTGTCTTTTCACCTTGCTTATAGTTTCCTTTGTTGTGCAGAAGCTTTTAAGTTTGATTAGGTCCCATTTGTTCATTTTAGATTTTATTTCCAATATTCTGGGAGGTGGGTCATGGAGGATCCTAGAAGGAACATACCTCAACATAATAAAAGCTATATATGACAAACCCACAGCAAACATTATCCTCAATGGTGAAAAACTGAAAGCATTTCCTCTAAAGTCAAGAACAAGACAAGGATGCCCACTTTCACCATTACTATTCAACATAGTTTTGGAAGTTTTGGCCACAGCAATCAGAGCAGAAAAAGAAATAAAAGGAATCCAAATTGGAAAAGAAGAAGTAAAACTCTCACTGTTTGCAGATGACATGATCCTCTACGTAGAAAACCCTAAAGATTCCACCAGAAAATTACTAGAACTGATCAATGAATATAGTAAAGTTGCAGGATATAAAATTAACACACAGAAATCCCTTGCATTCCTGTACACTAATAATGAGAAAATAGAAAGAGAAATTAAGGAAACAATTCCATTCACCATTGCAATGAAAACAATAAAATACTTAGGAATATATCTGCCTAAAGAATCTAAAGACCTATATATAGAAAACTATAAAACACTGGTGAAAGAAATCAAAGAGGACACTAATAGATGGAGAAATATACCATGTTCATGGATTGGTAGAATCAATATAGTGAAAATGAGTATACTACCCAAAGCAATTTATAGATTCAATGCAATCCCCATCAAGCTACCAACGGTATTCTTCACAGAGTTAGAACAAATAATTTCTCAATTTGTATGGAAATACAAAAAACCTCGAATAGCCAAAGCTATCTTGAGAAAGAAGAATGGAACTGGAGGAATCAACCTGCCTGACTTCAGGCTCTACTACAAAGCCACAGTCATCAAGACAGTATGGTACTGGCACAAGGACAGAAATATAGATCAATGGAACAAAATAGAAAGCCCAGAGATAAATCCACGCACATATGGTCACCTTATCTTTGACAAAGGAGGCAAGAATATACAATGGATTAAAGACAATCTCTTTAACAAGTGGTGCTGGGAAAACTGGTCAACCACTTGTAAAAGAATGAAACTAGAACACTTTCTAACACCATACACAAAAATAAACTCAAAATGGATTAAAGAGCTAAATGTAAGACCAGAAACCATAAAACTCCTAGAGGAAAACATAGGCAAAACACTCTCTGACTTACATGACAGCAATAGACTTTTTTTTAAGTAGAAGGTCTTATAACTGTTCCATCAGTTGGAAAAGAAAAGATTTAATTCTACATCAGGTAGGAATGTTCTGGTTTCACGTAATAAAAACAACAACAGAAACTAATGGAGATTTAAAACGTGTTGAGACTTGACACAAAACCCAAAGGGAGGCAGCCCAAGGACTGGTTTAGTACCTTCACAATGTTTTCGAGCACCCAGACTCTTTTCATCTTTCCTCTTCACAAGCCTCAGTGGGTTGGCTTTCTGTCCTTGGGTTGCTTGTCCCATCATCCAAAATAGCTGTCATAACTGAAGACATCAAGGGCTCACAAACTGAAGCAAGAGGTAGAGGTAGGTCAGGCAGGTGAGAGAGAACTCTCCCTTAGTGTCTTTCTCCTGTTATCAAAAAGTTAAGCTGTCTTTCCCGAAAAACCCTAGAAGAAATCCTCCTGTTTCGTTGACTGGGTGAGGTCCAGACCATTCCTTGTTGAAAAGGATGAAGGCTTACTTAATGAAAAGTATCTGACTTTTTCATTCTCTGTGGTTGAGAGGTAGAGAACAGAAGAGATAAGAAAACACATCCTTAGTCATTCATATCAGACATATTCTTTTGGCCATAATTATGACTATATAGCGGAAGTGACAAATAGACTCAAGGGATTAGATCAGACAGACAGAGTGCCTGAAGAGCTATGGACAGAGGTTCATGACATTGTACAGGAGGTGGTGATCAAAACCATCCCCAAGGAAAAGAAATGCAAAAAGGCAAAATGGGTGTCTGAGGAGGCCTTACAAATAGCTGAGAAAAGAAGAGACGCAAAAGAGAAAGGAGAAAAGGAAAGATATATCCATCTGAATGTAGAGTTTCAAAGAATAGCAAAGAGATATAAGAAAGCCTCCCTAAGTGAACAATGAAAAGAAATAGAGGGAAATAACAGAATAGGAAAGACTAGAGAGCTCTTCAAGAAAGTTAAGAGATACCAAGGGAACATTTCATGCAAAGATGGACACAATAAAGGACAGAAACAATATGGACCTAACAGAGGCAGAAGATATTAAGAAGAGGTGGCAGGAATACATAGAACTATACCAAAAAAAGATCTTCATGATCCAGATAACCATGATGGTGTGATCACTCACCTAGAACCAGACATTTTGGAGTGTGAAGTCAAGTGGGCCTTAGCATCACTATGAACAAAGCTAGTGGAGTTGATGGAATTCCAGTTGAGCTATTTCAAATCCTGAAAAATGATGCTGTGATATGTCAATATGTCAGCAAGTTTGGAAAACTCAGCAGTGGCCACAGGACTGGAAAAAATCAGTTTTCATTCCAATCCCAAAGAAGGTCAATGCCAGAGAATGTTTAAACTACTACACAGTTGTACTCATCTCACATGCTAGCAAAGTAATGCTCAAAATTCTCCAAGCCAAGCTTCAACAGTACATGAACCAAGAACTTTTTAAATTCTTAAAAGAGATGGGAACACTAGATCACCTTACCTGCCTCCTGAGAAATCATATGCAGGTCAAGAAGCAACAGCTAGAATCAGACATGGAACAATGGAAATGCTGGGCTGGATGTAGCAAAAACTGGAATCAAGATTGCCAGAAGAAATATCAATAACCTCAGATATGCAAATTACACCACCCTTATGGCAGAAAAGCAAAGAGGAACTGAAGAATCTCTTGAAGAAGGTGAAAGAGGAGAGTGAAAAAGTTGTCTTAAAACTCAACATTCAAAAAATGAAGATCATGGCATCTGGTCCCATCACTTTGTGGCAAATAGATGGGGAAACAATGGAAACAGTGACAGACTTTATTTTCTTGGGCTCCAAAATCACTGCAGATGGTGACTGCAGCCATGAAATTAATAAACGCTTGCTCCTTGGAAGAAAAAGCTATGACAAACCTAGACAGTGTATTAAAGAGCAGAGACGTTACTTTGCCGACAAAGTTCTGTACAGTCAAAGCTATGGTTTTCCCAGTAGTCATGTATGGATGTGAGAGTTGACCATAAAGAAGGATGAAAGCTGTGGTGTTGGAGAAAACTTTTGAAAGTCCCTTGGACTGCAAAGAGAACTGTGGTGTTGGATAAAACTCTTGAGAGTCCCTTGGACTGTAGGAGATCAAACCAGTCAAACCCAAAGAAAATCAATCATGAATATTCATTGGAAGGACTGATGCTGAAACTGAAACTCCAATACTTTGGCCACCTGATGAGAAGAGCCAACTCAGTAGAAAAGACCGTGATGCTGGGAAAGATTGAAGGTAGGAGGAGAAGGGGATGACAGAGGATGAGATGAGATGGTTGGATGACATCACTCACACAATGGACATGAGTTTGTGCCACAGTCCACGGGATCGGGAAGTCAGACACAACTTAGCAACTGAACAACAACAACAATAAATGAAAGTAAACGCTACTGGACTAACCCTCTCCCAATGAACAATTATAAAACTAGACAAAATATTTGAAGTGACTGTTTTTATATATTAAAAAACAGGATACACAGGACTGACTGAGCTTGCTGATAAAAGAAAACAAAGGAGATGAATCATGCAACCATCTCAGGTTTCTTCCTGGAGAAACTTTGATACTAAAAGAAGGGTAATACATGTTAGCTGCTCAGTACTGTCTGACTCTTTGCGACCCCATGGACTGTAGCCCACTGGGCTCTTCTGTTCGTGGAATTCTCCAGGCAAGAATATGAGAGTGGGTTTCCATTCCCTTCTCCAGGGGATCTTCCTGACCCAGGGAATGAACCTGGCTCTCCTGCATTGCAGGCAGATTCTTTACCATCTGAGCCACAAGGAAAGACGTGGGGACCACACAAATTATGGGGGTCTTGCTGAGCTGAGGAAACAGAGATCAAAGCTCATAGCTACTGAGGCAGCTGAAATTTGTAGGGCAGAGTACCAGGAAAAAAAGATGTGCAAAGAAGGAGCTCCAAAATTCTGCATAGGTGTCCCTTGAGTTTTTGGCCAAATACTAAACTATGTGTGTACAAGATGAGACTCCATGAGGCCAGGCCAAAAAGAATACTCAGGGAAGGAACAGCCACTGGGATGCTGTGAGCTGAACACCACCAAAGAGCACATGAGCCTAGGACATATTTTGAGCTCCAGCCTGTCAGAGTAAAGAGACCATGTTGAACAACGTGGGCATTTGGTAGAAACTCCCAGAAAGGCTGTGCTCAAGAACAGCTAAAGTAGCCATGAAGACAACTGTGTGGATGTGTGCTGAGTCACTCAGTCGTGTCTTTAGGCCTAGAGTCTTCTCCAACAGCTCTTGAGCCATGTGCCATTAAAGAGTACCATGTGCCATTAAAAACTAATAATAATGTCAAACAAGAAGATAGAAATTGATATGATTGGTTGTTTAAAGAAAAGATTCTGTGTGTGTGTGTGTGTGTGTGTGTGTGTGTGTGTGTGTGTGTGTGGTGTGTGTGAAGGAGGGAGAGTTCCAATGAATTTGCTATGGCTCAAAACATCTTTAAAATTCCTTCCGGTAAAACTATTCATAAAAATATCCTAAGGATAGGTTTAACTAAAGTTTTTGGATGCAATGAAGATAAGAATTTCTTTTGGTCAGTCACAAGATAAAATTCTACTCAGCATTTCTCAAATTGAGAAATACTAGTCTTAAAAATAAACCAAAAGAAGAGTTCTGGGGCCAAAAAAGTTTAGGAATTATTTCATCCTATTCTCCACCCTGGAGATTTACAAGCAGATTTCAGTTACGTTATTGGCTCTTGCTGCTTAATTATGGAGTCTCAAACTAATTTGACTCAGACACCTTTTTAAAAAAATGTTTATCAACATTAGAATAAAATTATTGAGGTATAATTGACATAAAACAAGAACATTTTACTTTAAAGTAACACATGATTTTCATGCGTAATTTTTTAGAACACTTGAACATATATATTTTAGATATACCTCTTTTAAAATCAGTTACTAAAATCAGTCACTGTAACAAACATTGCAAGTTATATTTTCACATACATTTTTCCCTTCTGCCCTTACAAATCCCTTTTGTCCAATGTGGCAAAGTTTTCAGTTACAAGTACACATGGAATCTACATCCCTTTGTGATATTGTGACCAAGTTTTAGCAAATGAAATCTAAGCAGGAGTAACTAGGTATGGCTTCTAGGCAAGCTATTTCAAACATGGAAATTCTGCCAGTGTGCCCACATAGCCTTCTGCTTCTGTCTCTGTTCCCTGCCTAGAACACAGTCAGGACACTGAGGGGCAGCCAGCACCTTGCGACCATGACACTGAAAGGCACAGTCTAAGGAGAGGGAAGCAGCAAGAGGGAAGCAGCCTGGTCTGCTGCAGGCTTTACGGGGCTGCCCTGGGCTCCAGAACTTCTTTCTGTTTCAGAAAAACAAACTTCTTTCTCATGTAAGCAATTGTCTGTCACATTTCCTTTTAATTAATCGAGTCACATTTACAATCACATTTCCCATCATTTTTATCTTGCAAAGAGTTGACTGTATTTTAGACTTATTATTCCTATACTTTATTGTATATCATCCCAAACCCTTCTTGGCAATAGCTATATTATATATTAATCAGTAAAAATATATGTATTTAAAAGCATAATAAACACCCAAGAATCCACCCCTAGTTCTTTTGAATCTGAACAGATATTTGCACTGGATCCTTCACTTAGATCTCTGTGACTAATGTTCTGAAGACCCTTATGAGCTTGTCCTAGTTTCTTTTGCCCCCCACCCCACTAAGATTGCCCCCTCCTGAATCTGGTATTTCTCATTTTCTTGCGCTTTTAAACTTCTGCTATTTACATGTTACTTACATGTAAATAGCATGTTACATGTATGCAATGTGTCGACACATGTTTACATGGTTTCATTTTGCATGTTTTCAAAAAAGTTACACAAACTGTGCACCATAAAAATCATCCTGCACCTTCAAAATATATATATATGTATATATATACATATATATATATTAATAACCATCGCAAGCTCTACACTGCAAATTTCTGTAGGTCAGTAATTAGAAATAAATATACAATTGGTCTGTAAAAGTTTTTCTAAACCTGAATATTGATCAAAGAATCCAAAACCATTACTTTTAACTCTGTGGCAATTGCCTTCTATAAATTCTATTTGTAAATATAGTTCTATTCATAATTTAAATAATGAAAATAGATTTTATAGTGTTTTATTTCATCCTTTGTAAAAAACAATAACTATCCTTAGGTATTATTATCTTCTGTTGGGATGCCATCATTTAGATACATATCTTTAATTCTACTTTGTTCTTTTGGAATGGAGAAAATGGGACTTCATCTCAGTTTCCAGCACAACTGGCCTTGAAGATGCTGTGGAAAGGGTAGGTCTAAAATACGTGGGGAAATGTAGGGGATATAAATTGCTGAGTATTATCATCATCTTGATGGCACTGTAATCTTTTCTCTCTTCTTTAGACAGTCAGTGGCTGGGAAGGGAGATATGATTGAACTCTGTTAGTCTCTGTAAGAATGGAAGGGCAATAACCCAAGCCACTCTAGAGGTTCTACTGAAGACAGACTGCTTTGCCATTATGACAAATTGCCCTGCAATTTTCAAAGGTAACTACAGAGACTTGAAAATTTTTACCAGAGGAAAATTGATGAGACAGAATCTGGGCTCTTTTAAGAAGTTTCACCTGATTGAAAAAGGGCCAAGAAAAGCAAGCCCACTTATGGAAACTTCCATGCATATTAGTTCTTCATAATTACAAGCAGAATTCCATGGAGTGCTGAAGGATTGTTGTCACATAAGGACTTTCTAAATAAACGGCCATAAAAAGAGGTATATCAAAGAGGAGTGATAGTTAATGTGTGGCAAGAGTTATCAGAGATAAATACAAAGAAGGTGCCTCTCAGATTTGCATGCAAAAAGAATCTCCATTAAGTAATTCAGTTCAGTTCAGTTCAGTTCAGTCACTCAGTCATGTCCGACTCTTTGCAATCCCATGAATCGCAACACGCCAGGCCTCCCTGTCCATCACCAACTCCCGGAGGTCACCCAGACTCACATTCATCGAGTCAGTGATGCCATGCAGCCATCTCATCCTCTGTCGTCCCCTTCTCCTCCTGCCCCCAATCCCTCCCAGCATCAGAGTCTTCTCCAATGAGTCAACTCTTTGCATGAGGTGGCCAAAAAACTGGAGTTTCAGCTTTAGCATCATTCCTTCCAAAGAAATCCCAGGGCTGATCTCCTTTAGAATGGACTGGTTGGATCTCCTTGCAGTCCAAGGGACTCTCAAGAGTCTTCTCCAACACCACAGTTCAAAGGATCAATTCTTTGGTGCTCAGCTTTCTTCACAGTACAACTCTCACATCCATATATGACCACTGGAAAAACCATAGCCTTGACTAGACGGACCTTTACTGGCAAAGTAATTTCTCTGCTTTTCAATATGCTATCTAGCTTGGTCATAACTTTTCTTCCAAGGAGTAAGCATCTTTTAATTTCATGGCTGCAGTCACCATCTGCAGTGATGACAAAAAATAAAGTCTGACACTGTTTCCACTGTTTCCCCATCTATTTCCCATGAAGTGATGGGACCAGATGCCATGATCATTTTCTGAATGTTGAGTTTTAAACCAACTTTTTCACTCTCCACTTTCATCAAGAGGCTTTTTAGTTCCTCTTCACTTTCTGCCATAAGGGTGGTGTCATCTGCATATCTGAGGTTATTGATATTTCTCCTGGCAAGCTTGATTCCAGCTTGTGCTTCTTTCAGCCCAGCATTTCTCATGATATACTCTGCATAGAAGTTAAATAAGCAGGGTGACAATATATAGCCTTGACGTACTCCTTTTTCTATTTGGAACCAGTCTGTTGTTCCATGTCCAGTTCTAACTGTTGCCTCCTGACCTGCATATAGGTTTCTCAAGAGGCAGGTCAGGTGGTCTGGTATTCCCATCTCTTTCAGAATTTTCCACAATTTATTGTGATCCACACAGTCTAAGGCTTTGGCATAGTCAATAAAGCAGAAATAGATGTATTTCTGGAATTCTCTTGCTTTTTCGATGATCCAGCAGATGTTGGCAATTTGATCTCTGGTTCCTCTGCCTTTTATAAAACCAGCTTGAACATCTGGAAGTTCACAGTTCACATATTGCTGAAGCCTGGCTTGGAGAATTTTGAGCATTACTTTACTAGCGTGTGAGATGAGTGCAATTGTGCAGTAGTTTGAGCATTCTTTGGCATTGCCTTTCTTTGGGATTGGAATGAAATCTGACCTTTTCCAGTCCTGTGGCCACTGCTGTTTTCCAAATTTGCTGGCATGTTGAGTGCAGCACTTTCACAGCATCATCTTTCAGGATTTGAAATAGCTCAACTGGAATTCCATCACCTCCCCTAGCTTTGTTCGTAGTGATGCTTTCTAAGGCCACTTGACTTCACATTCCAGGATGTCTGGCTCTAGGTCAGTGATCATACCATCGTGATTATCTTGGTTGTCAAGATCTTTTTTGTACAGTTCTTCTGTGTATTCTTGCCACCTCTTCTTAATATCTTCTTCTTCTCTTAGGTCCATACCATTCCTGTCCTTTATTGAGCCCATCTTTGCATGAAATGTTCCCTTGGTATCTCTAATTTTCTTGAAGAGATCTCTACTCTTTCCCATTCTGTTGTTTTCCTCTATTTCTTTGCATTGATCGCTGAAGTAGGCTTTCTTATCTCTTCTTGCTATTCTTTGGAACTCTGCATTCAGATGCTTATATCTTTCCTTTTCTTCTTTGCTTTTGGCTTTTCTTCTTTTCACAGCTATTTGTAAGGCCTCCTCAGACAGCCATTTTGCATTTTTGCATTTCTTTTCCATGGGGATGGTCTTGATCCCTGTCTCCTGTACAATGTCACGAACCTCATTCCATAGTTCATCAGGCACTCTGTCTATCAGATCTAGTCCCTTAAATCTATGTCTCACTTCCACTGTATAATCTTACGGGATTTGATTTAGGTCATACCTGAATGGTCTAGTGGTTTTCCCTACTTTATTCAATTAAGTCTGAATTTGGCAATAAGGAGTTCATGGTCTGAGCCACAGTCAGTTCCTGGTCTTGTTTTTGTTGACTGTATAGAGCTTCTCTATCTTTGGCTGCAAAGAATACAATCAATCTGATTTCGGTGTTGACCATCTGGTGATGTCCATGTGTAGAGTCTTCTCTTGTGTTGTTGGAAGAGGGTGTTTTTTATGACCAGTGCATTTTCTTGGCAAAACTCTATTAGTCTTTGCCCTGCTTCATTCCGTATTCCAAGGCCAAATTTGCCTGTTACTCCAGGTGTTTCTTGACTTCCTACTTTTGCATTCCAGTCCCCTATAATGAAAAGGACATCTTTTTTGGGTGTTAGTTCTAAAAGGTCTTGTAGGTCTTCGTAGAACCGTTCAACTTCAGCTTCTTCAGCGTTACTGGTTGGGGCACAGACTTGGATTATTGTGATATTGAATGGTTTGCCTTGGAAACAAAGAGAGATCATTCTGTTGTTTTTGAGATTGCATCCAAGTAATGCATTTCAGACTCTTTTGTTGACCATGATGGCTACTCCATTTCTTCTAAGGGATTCCTGCCCACAGTAATAGATATAATGGTCATCTGAGTTAAATTCACCCATTCCAGTCCATTTTAGTTCCCTGATTCCCAGAATGTCAATGTTCACTCTTGCCATCTCCTGTTTGACCACTTCAAATTTGCCTTGATTCATGGATCTGACATTTCAGGTTCCTGTGCAATACTGATCTTTACAGCATCGGACCTTGCTTCTATCTCCAGTCACATCCACAACTGGGTATTGTTTTTGCTTCAGCTCCATCCCTTCATTCTTTCTGGAGTTATTTCTCCACTGACCTCCAGTAGCATATTGGGCACCTACTGACCTTGGGAGTTTCTCTTTCAGTATCCTATCATTTTGCCTTTTCATATTGTTTATTGGGTTCTCAAGGCAAGAATACTGAAGTGGTTTGCCATTCCCTTCTCCAGTGGACCACAGTCTGTCAGACCTCTTCTCATGACCCGCCTGTCTTGGATGGCCCCACGGGCATGGCTTAGTTTCACTGAGTTAGACAAGGCTGTGGTCCTAGTGTGATTAGATTGACTAGTTTTCTCTGATTATGGTTTCAGTGTGTCTGCCCTCTGATGCCCTCTCGCAACACCTACCGTCTTACTTTGGTTTCTCTTACCTTGGACGTGGGGTATCTCTTCACGGCTGCTCCAGCAAAGCACAGCCGCTGCTCCTTACCTTGGACAAGGGGTATCTCCTCACCGCCGCCCCTCCTGACCTTGAACGTGGAATAGTAATTAACTAACCCCAAAGTGATCCTGAACAATTAATACACTTAACAAACTTCATTGAAGGCCTATCATTTGTTATCACTGAGATCCGCACAGAGGCTATCAAGAGCAGTTCTATGGCAAAAGTGGGTAACCATAAAAAGTTTACAACCAAATAGGGAATTTAGGATATACATAGGGCAAAATAAATAATTATACATAAATCAAGGATGCTGCACGCAAGTGATACAGCCAAAGGGACAACAGAAATTCAAAGGAATCAACAGGGTGTTCTGTTTAAAGGCTTTGCAAACAGGCAGAATGGACTTGAGTCCCTGTCCCATCTCACTTCCCCTGTGCAATTTTAGGCAATTTAGGTAAATTGCCTATACCTCAGTTTCCTCATCTGTAAAACAGGTTTAATAATTTTAATTATTGCAAAGTTGTTTTAAGAATTAAATATGACTGATGACTGATTTACACTGTTGTATGGCAGAAACCAACACAACAGTGCAAACCAATTATCCTCCAATTAAACATTTTTAAAAATTCAAGAGAACTCTAAAAAAAAAGAATATGATAATGTAGATAAAATGCATGGTATGAAGTCTAGTGAGAATAAGTACACAATATATATTCCCATTACAAATACAGCCTTACCTCAGAGATATCATGGGTTCAGTTCCAGAACACTATAATAAAGTGAATATCACAATAAAGCAAGTCATATGAAAGTTTTGGTTCCCCGGCATATTTAACGTTATATTTACAATATACCACAGTCTATTAAGTGTTTATAGCACTATGTCTTGAAAAACAATGTACATACCTTAATATAAAAATACTTTATTGCTAAAAGTGCTAATCATCACTAGGGTCTTAGTGAGTCATAATATTTTTGCTAAAAGAAGGTCTTGCCTTAATGTTGATGGTTACTGACTGATGAGGGTGGTGGTTGCTGAGGGCTGGGGTGGGTTTGGCAATTTTGTGTCAAAATAAGACAACAATGAAGTCTGCTGAATCAACTGACTTTTCTTTTCACAAACTATTTCTCTGTAACATCAATGTTGTTTGATAAGCATTTTACCCAGGGTTGAACTCCTTTCAAAATTGGAGTTAATCCTCTCAAACCCTGCCACTGTTTTATCAACTAAGTTTATGTAATATTCTAAATTTGTTGTCTTTTCAACAGTCTTCACAGCATTTTCAACAGGAGTAGATTCGATCTCAAGCAACTACTTTCTTTGCTCATCCACAAGAAACAACTCCCCATTCATTCAAGTTTTATCATGAAATTGCAGCAACTCAGTCACATCTTCAGGCTTCACCTTTAATTCTGGTTCTCTTGCTGCTTTCACCACATCTGCAGTTACTTTCTCCACTGAAATCTTCCATGGGGATTGGGATCAGCTTCTTCCAAACTCCTGTTAATGTTGGTATTTTGACCTCTTCTCATGAAGCATGAATGTTCTTAATGGCATCTATAGAGTGACTTCTTTCCAGAGGGTTTTCAATTTACTTTGCTCAGTCCTGTCAGAGGAATCACTGTCTATGGCCTTACACAGTATATTTCTTAAATAATAAAACTTGAAAATTAAAACTATTCCTTGATCCATAGGCTGCAGAATGACTGTTGTGTTAGCAGCATGAAAATAACATGAATCTCATTGTACATCTCCATCAGAGCTCTTGGGTGACCAGGTACATTGTCAGTAAGAAGTAATGTTTTGAAAAGAAGCTTCTTTTCCAAGCAGTAGATCTCAACAGTGGGCTTAAAATACTCAGGAAACCATGTTGTAAATAGATGTGCTATCATCCAGGCTTCGTTGTCCCATTTATAGAGCCCAGATAGAGTAGGTTTAGCATAATTCTTAAGAGCCTTAGGATTAGGGGAATGGTAAGTGAGCACTGGCTTCAACTTCAAGGCACCAGCCCCTAACACAAAAATCGGTCTGTCCTTGGATGCTTTGAAACCAGGCATTAACTTCTCCTCTCTAACTATGAAAGTCCTATATGCCATCTTCTTCCAACAGAGTTAATGTATCATCTAGTTGATGTATCGTTAATGTATTGTCTACATTTCAATTTATCGTCTACATTGAAAATCTAGTTTAGTGTAGCCAACTTTGTTAATTATCTTAGCTAGATTTTCTGGATAACTTGCTGCAGCTTGTATATTAGCACTTCTTGCTTTACCTGACTTCTATATTATAGAAATGGCTTCTTTCCTTAAACTTTATGAACCCACCTCTGCTAGCTTCAAACTTTACTTCCACAGTTTCCTAACCTCTCTCAACTTCCACAAAAGGGGAGAAAGTTGGGACCTTCCTCCGGAGTAGGCTTTGGCATGAGGGAATGTTGTAGCTGGCTTGATCTTCCATCAAGACCACTACAACTGCTTCCAGATCACCAATAAGGCTGTCTCTCTATCGTATTACCTGTGTGTTCACGGGGGCAGAAGTTTTAATCTCCTTCAAGAACTTCTTTACATTCACAACTTGGCTAACAGGCACTTCTGACTACCTTTTCTCTTGTCTCGACTTCTGACATGCCTTCTTTGCTAAGCTTCTAGCTTTTGATTTAAAGTGAGAGATATGACTTTAAATGACCCTTTTAAAGTCATTTAAAAGACTCTTTTAAGTGACTCTTCTTTTTACTTGAACCCCTAGAAGCCAGTGCAGGGTTATTAAGTGGTCCAGTTTCCATATCAATATGTCCCAGGGAACAGGGAGTCCTGAGAAAAGGGAGAGAGATGAAGAACAGCCAGGCAGCAGAATGCATATAACATTTATCTACTAAGTTTTCTGCCTTACCTGGGTGTGACTCCTTGCCCCCCCCCCCAAAATTATAATAGCAACACCAAAGATCACTGATCGCAGATCACTGTAACAAATATAATAATAATGAAAAGCTTTGAAATACTGCAAGAATTGGCAGAATGTGATACAAAGACACAAAGTGAGCGGGTGCTATAGGAAAATGGTGCCAACAGAGTTGTTTGCCACAAAGTGCTTACAAAACTTTAATTTGTAAAAACTTAGAATCTGTAAAATGCAATAAAGTGAAGCTAAATAAAATGAGATATGCCTGACATTATTGGAGGAATGATTACTGAAAACTGGGTCTGTAACTGAACAGGAAGTCTCTCAGATGTGTTGCAAAGGGTCCAATTTAAACAAGCAGAGGATAGAGAGTGAATAGAACCAACATGAGTAAATAAAGAGAAACAGAAATGCACAGGGCACATTTTAGAATTAATAAATTTGAATGCAGCAGTTCTCAATTCTTAATAATAAATGAATATCACAATAAATAAAAAGCAAAGGACATGAGCAGCAAATTCACAAATTAGGAAGTAATCAGGAAACAAACATATGGGGAAATGTTCAGGCTTATAAGGAATCAAAAAATGCAAATTAATACAGTGAGAGGAAGATCGACTCAAGACGGTGGATTAAGCACACATTTAATTACTTTCTTAACCCTGAATTCCCAAAATGACAGGAATGATATAAAGAAACCAGAACAAAGTGCCATCAGCCAACTATAAGTGTTGTGAAGTTCTTGAACTATAAAAAGCACAGTGCGGTGGGTGGATGGAGGAAACTCAAACGAGCCTGAGAAAAAAAGACCAGAACAAGATACTAGCCATTCTGGAGGTCACCCAAGTTCAAAGGTAATTAAAACATGGAAGAAGTGGAATGATTAATTTGAATAATTATTGTGTAGCTACTATCATAGACATGACCTGAAATCTCACTGACTTAATACAATAAAAGTTTGTTACCCTTATTTACATCTCACTCCATCAGCAGCAGAGATGCAACTGGGCATAAAAGGAAAGGGGGCCCCAGCACTTTTCCCTGGGATAAAATGTATGTGGATACAGTCACACCATTAGACTGGAGGCCAGTGGGGACCCTGTCCTGCATCTTGGCACTCAAGGATCCCTGTGCTCTGGAGCATCTTCCCTGAAATTTTCTAAGTCTGCTGCCTGGACCTGCCAGAGACAGCAGCACCATGCACACAAGGCACTCCAACTCTGGAACTGGTCCAGCATGGGCCTTGGTCACCAAAAGCCCCTCTGAAATTGTCCAAAGCCCCTCCAATGACTGGTAATGGCCAGAGCTGTCTGAATATTTTTCCCTCTCTTTCCCCTTTATTTCCAGAAGTCCAGTTACATAGAGTTTAGGCTGCTTAATATTGTCCCACAGAACATAATGCTCTACTTGAGTTTTTTCTTTAGTCTTCTCATTTCCTGCACTTTCTTTTGGGTGGTTTCTGTTACTGCCTTAAAGTGTACAGAACATGTCTTCTCCATTGCCTCACCTGCTGTTACTCCTACCTGGTCTATTTTTTATCTTAGATACAGTATCTTTTCATCTTTAAAAATTCCTTTTGGAATACATATCTGTATTACCATTTTTCTCCTAAACACACTCATATTTTCTTCTACCTTTTTTAACATATGGCATGTATCTATTTAGTTGTGTTAGTATCCTTTTCTGCTAGTTCTACCATCTCTGGAGTCTATGTATTCCTTTAAGTAAGATTGGATATTTTTCTGACACACAGGTAATTTATTGGAATAAGCAGAATACTTTTAAGACCTACTTTTAAACTTTGTTAAGTTGTATCCAGGGCAGTCATTAGTGAAGAGCTAATTTAGTTTCAGTACTAAGATCATATTCTTTGGAGGTTTCTATCCAACATGTATATAATGAGGTCTTTCCACTATGGCTTGTGGGAACATGAACTATTCCCAGACTGTTTGAATCCCAGCAATTGTTCTTCCTATTTCATTCTTTTTAAGATTTATTTATTTATTTGGGCTTCCCTGATAGCTCAGTTGGTAAAGAATCCACCTGCAGTGCAGGAGACCTGGGTTCGATCCCTGGGTTGGCAAGTTCCCCTGGACAAGGGAAAGGCTACCCACTCCGGTATTCTGGCCTGGAGAATTCCGTGGACTGTATAGTCCATGGGGTCGCCAAGAGTCAGACATGACTGAGCGCCTTTTGCTCATTCACTCACTCATTTGCTTGATTCTGGCCGGGCTGGGTCTCCGTGGCTGCACATGGACTTTCTCCACTGCGGCGAGCAGGGTCTACTCTCCAGCTGCACGGCCTGGGCGTCTCACCACAGTGGCCTCTCCTGTTGCAGAGCATGGGCTTCAACAGTTGCACTGCATGGGCCTAGTAGTTGTGGTGCTCAGGTCTAGTTACCACGCAGCAGTGTGGGATCTGCCCAGGGTAGGGGTTGAACCCACATCCCCTGCACTGGCAGGTAGATTCTTAACCACTGAACCACCAGGGAAATGCTTTCCTCCTTTTGATGGTCATTTTTTCTGCTCTGTTCCCCCTTCACACTTAGTACTGGGCCAAACTCTCAGACGGGCCCCCTGCGGCTCCCTCTCTCCCGCTCCTTCTGTCTCCCTCCTTTCTGCCCATTCTCTAGGGAACTCTGACTCACAAATTGTTGCCATGTTGGCAACAACTGCCTCCCCAAACTCCGATCTCTGTCTCCCCAGTTAACTGTGACTGCCAGGTTCCCTTCCTGTGCTATGGCCTAGAAAGTGCCTAGGGAGTAAGCTGCTACAGTCACGGCAGTTTTGTGTGTTTATTGTCCTTCTCTCGGGAACATATCTCCCACTGCCTATGATTCAAGGTCTTAAAATGATTGTTGTGTAGCCTGTGCCCAGTTTTTCAGTTATGGTAACAAGTTTAATCTTGTCCCTTCATTTTTTTCTTGACCAGAAACCTCTCAATGTACCTTTAATTCTTGCATTTCTCTGATACTAAATTCTTGATCAAAGGGTACGTACGTTTCAAAATTTTGAGAGACACTGCTACTTTCTCTCCAAAAAAGCTGTTATAAATTTATATTCCACCAAGAGTTCTGCATTCATGCCAATACTAATGATTGTCAACCTTAAAATCCTAGATATGGACAGAGAGTAATAAGAGTGTAGGAAATACAAATGACTTTGAATATATGAAAACATGCTCAATCCTGCACAGAATATAGAGACCCAAAACACAAAATTAGGGGAAAACAACTTAGTATAAATAGAGACGATGCAAAAAGAGAAAACATATGAACAATTTGTTATTAATCAGGTAAGATATTGTGGGCATAAAACAAAAATAGGATGCTATTTTTTAAAAGAGATCTTCAGAGAACAGTATAAAATGCTCTCATAAGTTAGAAATGTGATCACCAAAAGTTAAAAAAAATAGAAGGGTTGAGGAAATTTCCTATGGCAGAAAGTGAAGAACTAAAGAGCCTCTTGATGAAGGTGAAAGAAGAGAGTGAAAAAGTTGGCTTAAAGCTCAACATTCAGAAAACTAAGATCATAGCATCCGGTCCCATCACTTCATGGCAAATAGATGGAGAAACAGTGAAAACAGTGTCAGACTTTATTTTTCTGGGCTCCAAAATCACTGCAGATGGTGACTGCAGCCATGAAATTAAAAGACGCTTACTCCTTGGAAGGAAAGTTATGAGCAACCTAGATAGCATATTCAAAAGCAGAGACATTACTTTGCCAACAAAGGTTCATCTGGTCAAGGCTATGGTTTTTCCTGTGGTCATGGATGGATGTGAGAGTTGGACTATAAAGAAAGCTGAGTGCCAGAGAATTGATGCTTTTGAACTGTGATGTTGGAGAAGACTCTTGAGAGTCCCTTGGGCTGCAAGGAGATCCAACCAGTCCATCCTAAAGGAGATCAGTCCTGAGTGTTCATTGGAAGGACTGATGCTGAAGCTGAAACTCCAATACTTTGGCCACCTGATGTGAAAAGCTGACTCATTGGAAAAGACTCTGATGCTGGGAAAGATTGAGGGCAGGAGGAGAAGGGGACAACAGAGGATGAGTTGGTTGGATGGCATCACCGACCCAATGGACATGGGTTTGGGTGGACTCCGGGAGTTGGTGGTGATGGACAGGGAGGCCTGGCGTGCTATGGTTCATGGGGTTGCAAGAGTTGGACATGACTGAGTGACTGAACTGAGCACTCTCACACATTAAGAAAGATAAAAATCTGGGAAATAAGAGAAAAAGATAAGAAAAATAAGAGAATCAATCCAGGAAACCCAAGCTCCAGAAACATAGAAACAAAGAGGAGAAAATCATCCACAAAATAATTAAGGAACATTCCCAAAATTGAGATGCCAGCTTGAAAAGGTCCACTGTCTGCCCGGTAGCAGGTGAAAGTAACCCAGAATGAGGCACATTATTGTGAACATTTTTGTACACATTCTTTCAAAACAGTGGGGCAAAGAAAAGATTCTATAAGTTTTCAGAGAGTGAGAGGGAGAAAGGAGGAGGAAGACAAGAAAGGAGAAGAAATCCATATCACTGTGGACGTTTCAGCAGCTACACTGGTAAAGAGAAGACATTGGAGAATTGGCTTCAAAGGCCAACCAAACTATCAAACAGGTGAGATGATGGGATATAGGCATTTTCAGACATCCATGTTCTCAAAAAAAAAAAAAAAAAACGCCTGATAACCCATTATTGAGTAAAACTGACTGATTAGTTCTACTGAAATGACGAAGTAAACCAAAAAAAAAAAAAAGGGTTTGAGAAAATAGGAGATTCAAAGTAAAGAAAGAAAAAAGGAATTCTCAGGAGAAAAGTGAAGAAAGATCCCAAGAAGGTAGTTACAGAACAAGTATAGAGCAGCAACTAGAACAGTCTTATTCAAAACACTGACATGTGGAGAGCTACCGTTCATTAGCAAGGTCCCCTACCTTTCTGTCATCATTATAATCTGAGGGTTTAAAGCCTCTGCCCGTGCACACTTGGCTTATTCGAACCATGCATTGGTGATTCTGGGGACTTCCCCTGTGGCTCAAATGGTAAAGCGTCTGCCTACAATGTGGGAGACCTGGGTTGGATCCCTGGGTCGGGAAGATCCTGTGGAGAAGGCAATGGCAACCCACTGCAGTACTCTTGCCTGGAAAATCCCATGACAGAGGAGCCTGGTAGGCTACAGTCTGTGGGGTCGTAAAGAGTCAGACATGACTAAGCGACTTCACTTTCACCTCGATGATTCTCTTCTCTACTCTGCACCTTGACTCTTGGATCAGCTTGGAATACTCATTTCTTCCTAGAGAAACGTTTTGCTTTGATCTCTTCCTGAAAGTCTGAAGCAGGCTGTTGTAGCTTCAAAGTAAAGAACACAAAGCATTCTCTCCCCTTCCACGTTTTCCTACTAGATATCCAGTCCCTGGCCCATCTGTACTCCTGCCAGACGCCCTAACTGTGTAAGCTCTGCTTCCTAGGATTCACTCGTGACCATGCCCCACAACTTCCCAAAAAGGGGCTCTTAAAAACTTCTAGGAAAGCTGAGGCCAGGCTATAATCCAGGGACTCTGAGCAAGTTATATGTTTTATGTTTCATCTAAAAGGGGCAATATTGCTTTTTCCTTACACAGGTACGTTTGTGCTTGTATTGTCGAAGTATACGCACATAGGTGATAGAGCTATAATGAGAATCACCGTGGTGAACACAGAGCTAACACAGGGGTTCCTTTAGATTAAAAGGATCACCTTTAAAAGAGGGTACAAGGACTTCTCTGGTGGTCCAGTGGTTGAGAATATGCCTGCCAGTGCAGGGGTCATGGCTTCAATCCCTGGTCCCGGAAGATCTCACATGCCTCAGGATACCTAAGCCTTCACGCCACAACTATGAAGCCTGCACGCCTAGGCCCTGTGCTCCTCAACAAGAGAAGACACAGGAATGAGAAGCCCACACATGACAGCAGAGCAGCCCTTGCTCGTTGCAACTAGAGAAAGCATGGGCACAGCAACGAAGACCCAACAGCCAAATACAAATAAAATAAATTTAAAAAAATTTTTGAAAAGAGGGTACAACCACAGAGGGACACAGAGCCATTACTAAAGTGTTGGTAATGTTTTGATCTAGTTTGTGTATTACAACTTTTCATTTTATAATTATTCTTTAAACTATGTTTATGCATTTTATAAACTCTTCTATGTATGTGATATACTTCACAATAAAAAGGAAAAATATATAGCAACATAATAATGTCCATAACTGGAAAAGTAGGTCACGGAACAGAATGCATGCTATGATTACAACTCTGTGCATTACATGACTAGGGGAAAGAATGGAAGGCAGTTATTTGCAAATAAGAACAGTAAATTATAGTTGAAAGATTATGTGTGATTTTCTCACAAACCTAACAGCTTTCAAGCAGCTTCAAATGCACCACCCCATTTAGTCATCACCATTCTGTAAGGCAAAGATTTGTCACAATCCTTATGTTGCCAGTGGAGAAGCAGAGGTCTGCATGATCTAACAAAGCTCATCCATAATCTCACAGTCAAGGAGTAGCATACTTGGGACTCAAAAACTCTACATCATATGACCTCTTTGTTCCACTCTTTCTCTTACCTTGGCCTAGTGACCTCACTAAGCCTCAGCTTCTTCACTTGTCAGTTCAGTTCAGTTGCTCAGTCATGTCCAATTCTTGGGGATCCCATGGACTGCAGCACGCAAGTCTTCCCTGTCCATCACCAACTCCTGGAGCTTGCTCATACTCATGTCCATTGAGTCAGTGATGCCATCCAACCATCTTATCCTCTGTTGTCCCCTTCTCCTCCTGCCTTCAATCTTTCCCAGCATCAAGGTCTTTTCCAGTGAGTCATTTCTTTGCATCAGGTGGCCAAAAGTATTGGAGCTTCAGCTTCAGCATTAGTCCTTCTAATGAATATTCAGGACTGAATTCCTTTAGGATGGACTGGTTTTATCTCCTTGCTGTCCAAGGGACTCTCAAGAGTCTTCTTCAGCATCATAGTTCTAAAGCATCAATTCTTCACCACTCAGCTTTTTTTATGATCCAACTCTCACATCTATACATGACTACTGGAAAAACCATAGCTTTGACTCAATGGACCTTTGTCAGCAAAGAAATGTCTCTGCTTTTTAATACGTCTTCTAGGTTTATCACAGTGTTTCTTCCAAGGAGCAAGAATCTTTTAATTTCATAGCTGTAGTCACCATCTGCAAGTGATTTTGGAGCTCAAGAAAATAAAGTCTGTCACTGTTTCCCCATCTATTTGCCATGAAGTGATGGAACCAGATGCCATGATCTTTGTTTTTTTGAATGCTGAGTTTCAAGCCAGCTTTTGCACTCTCCTCTTTCACCTTCATCAAGGGGCTCTTTTGTTCCTCTTCACTTTTCTGCCATAAGGGTGGTGTCATCTGCATATCTGAGGTTATTGATATTTCTCCTGGCAATCTTGATTCCAGTTTGGGCTTCATCCAGCCCAGCATTTCACATGATATACTCTGCATATGAGTTAAATAAGCAGGGTAACAACATACAGCCTTGACGTACTCCTTTCCCAATTTGGAACATTGTTCCATGTTCGGTTCTGTTTCTTCTTGACCTGCATACCGGTTTCTCAGGAGGCAGTTCAGGTGGTCTGGTATTCCCATCTCTTTCAGAATTTTCCAGTTTGTTGTGATCCACACAGTCAAAGGCTTTTGGCATAGTCAGTCAAGCAGAAGTAGATGTTTTTCTGGAACTCTCTTACTTTTTCTATGATCCAACAGATGTTGGCAATTTGATCTTTGGTTCCTCTGCCTTTTATAAAGTAATAATAATGATGATGGGGCTTTATTCAAAGAGTTATCAGGATTAAATGAAATAAAGCATGCATAGCACTTAGCATACAACATAACACATAGTAAGCAATCAATAACTGCTGTATATCAGTAACAGCAATGTTAATATTAAGAATTAATTAGACAGTTCAGTACTATTTAACCAGTCACTATAACTACAAGAATGACTATGAGGACATTGTCCAGGAGGCAGAAGTGTTAATTGCTCAGTTGTGTCTAACTCTTTGCAACCCAAGGACTGTAACCCACCAGGCTTCTCTGTCTATGGAATTCTCCAGGCAGGAATACTGGAGTGGGTAGTCATTTCCTTATGCAGAGGATCTTTCGAACCCAGAGATCGAACCTGGGTCTCCTGCATTGCAGGTGAATTCTTTACCATTTGAGCCACCAGTGAAGTCCATTGTCCATGAGTGACAGTTAAACAAGTAACAAATTCATGAATCTAGAATAGAAATGATGGGAATACACAGGTAGATAGACCAACAGAGATCTCTCTTCAGGGAATATATATGTTTGTTTATTTGTTTTTTTCAAGGACCACCTGGATAGGAATTGGACCTGGTAAGGTGAAAGCAGCTGGGGAAGGAAGGCTTCCTTGAGGAACTATTTTCTGAGATACACAGCTGAACTGGAAGGAACCTAAGAGACTATCTAGGCTATTCTCTCAATCCTCACTTGAGAAAAGGGAAAGTGATGACAGTTGGAATTGAGGTAAGGGGATTATTATAACCAGAGTTTAATGTTACCACTCCAAAATGGTCTACTATGACTATTAAATCAAAGGAATAAAAGCAAAAGTTCATTGGTATTGACAATTAAAAGGTAATTAGTTACAGAAAAACTTAAAATATATACCTGAGAATCAGAAGATATAAAAGAATTTTCATTTTGATAAGTGAGATATATGTTAGTTGTATTTTTTTAAATACCATTCTGTTAAAGATACAGAGTCCAACATCATTAGTTAGTTTATAATGGGAATGAGATAAGTGTGAGAGTGATGATTATAAAAGGAAGTATTATAAAAGGAAATCAACAGGCATTCAATGAGAATAACCTTATGTATGTTTGGCATTTTCTATAATAAAAATATTTAAATATAAAATGTTGCTTGTGACCTTGAAAGAAGGCATTTCAGATAAATATTACAGGGAGAAGAAATAGCCAGAACGTGGAAGCAACCTAGATGTCCATCCACAGATGAATGGATAAGCAAGCTGTGGTACATATACACAATGGAGTATTACTCAGCCATTAAAAAGAATACATTTGAATCAGTTCTAAGGAGGTGGATGGAACTGGAGCCTATTATACAGAGTGAAGTAAGCCAGAAACAAAAACACAAATACAGTATACTAACGCATATATATGGAATTTAGAAAGATGGTAAAAAATAACCCTATTTACGAGACAACAAAAGAGACACTGATGTATAGACCAGACTTTTGGACTCTGGGACCGGGAGAGGGTGAGATGATTGGGGAGAATAGCATTGAAATATGTATAATATTATATCTGAAATGTATTAATTGTTCAAACTAAACACTATCATGTTACAATTTGTTCATACTAGATGTTTGTAATGTTTCTGATAATCAATAAAAGAGATTCTTGATCAAAAAAAAAAAAAAAAAAATATAAAAAAAAAAAAAAAAAGGGTCAAAGAGTACGTGGGTGATGAAATATGAAGACTTGACTTAAGAATTTTTGTCATAGTGCTGGGGAGTCTCGGGTTGAGAAAATGGAGACAGAGACAGAGATAAATGCATATACAGAAATAAACATGTTTTGGCCAATTATGTGGTGGTGGTTTAGTTGCTAAGTCATGTCCGACTCTTGGAACCCCGTGGACTGTAGCCCGCCAGGCTCCTCTGTCCATGGGATTCTCCAGGCAAGAATACTGGAGTGGGTTGCCATTTCCTTCTCCAGGGGGTCTTCCCAACCCAGGGATTGAACCCAGGTCCCCTGTATTGCAGGCAGATACTTTACCAACTGAGCTACATATCTTATGACTTGGCCAACTATAAGGAAATCAAAACACATCTGTGGATCCTAAAGGAAGAAGCCAGTGGAGGGAGAAAGACTGAAAAAGCGAACCAGAAGAGATACTAGGTTAAAACTTCCGATGGGTCCTAACAGAAGAGCTGACTCAGCCATCAGTTAGAGCCAGAGAAGCTACCTTCACATCACTCATGTCAGATGAGCAACCTCTCCAGCTCTCCTTCCAGCCCCGGCCCACCCGTCTCAGGCAGACACAGCCATCGCCATCATGGGATGGAGCTCTTTGCTGTCAGGCCTGACACTGGAGGGCCCAGGCTACCAATAAAAAGGAGGAAAAAGAGAGTGAAGACACAGACACAAAGAGCAGAGAGACAGCGATTCCAAGTGATAAATCTGTCCTGAAAGGAACCTGCATGGTACGAATCATAGCATTCACCCTGGCCCTACTGCTCTACCACCAAGTCCAATCAGATTGCAGTGAGCAACTCACCCACACACTGAGGCCTGGAGCTGAGGAAGGCAAGAGCATTGGCCCAGGTTGAGGTTAGTCACCTAAGCGTTAATACAGGCTCATCCTAAGATGAAGGAGAGAGGCGGGACAGGGAAGAGCTGTGCCCACTTCAGAGAGGTTCCAAGATCTAGATTGAACAGCCCTGAATCTCAAGGGTCAATTCAAACTTTTTTGGTTTGAAATAGCAGCAGGCTGCTTAAATGGCTACTTGCTAGAAGAACCCATGTTATTATCTGATTCTAAATTTAATGATGCAGGAATTTTGGCTCACTACTTCTATGTAATTCAGTTTCCACAGTTACTCTAAGTTGGCCCGTGGTGGGAGAAAATTATTCCAAAATAATTATCATAAGGAGAAAGAATGTCAATGAGAGGAAAAGAATTATTCCTCTCCTCCGTGCAAACCAAAGAAACATTTTCCACCTTTCCCCCACATCCACCTGAAAAGGTATGTGAATCCGTGGTCCTTTGAGAACCAACAATAACCCTCAATTGTTAAGGACCTAGAATTTCGCTAGAACAAATTATTTTCTTAACAATGCCAGCTGAGGAAGTGAGAACTATTTGTTGCACTGTTTAGCTGCCTTAATAGGACATCATTAAAATTCCCTCTTCCATTCACTGCTTGAGATGCAAAGCCGGGGGAAACGGTCCACTAGGTGAAAGTACAGACACTCTAATTAGCGTCAGTGTAACCAGGGTTTCTGCCCACCAATATGCTAAATCATGTGAATTGCATGAACAGGGAAACAGAGTGGCAAGTACTCCAGAGCGGCCTTCTGAGCAGAATCCATATTCCGCTTCTAATTAGAGCTACAAAGATTTCCTCTATAAAACCTCACATTTCTAACTCTCCATCCATCTGTTATTGATTCTTCCTTGAAGCCACCTCACCCACCGTTCTCACAGCAATCCTCACTCCTGTGTGTTTTTTCTCCCTGGGACACAATCCATTTCCCCTCACCAGGAATTCTCACTGACAATACCCAGAGAGCAGAGTTATTCTGAGAGAACAGCTTGCCCAGTGCAGGGCTTCATTTGTCTTTCCCTGTGGGTCATTTATCACAGGGAGCTGGCCTGTTGAGGTAAAGCCTAATTGAAAGCCTGTATGATCTCCTGTGTGAAAGCTGTGTGTTCTCCAGCCCTGAGCAAAGGAAATTATTTTGCACACAGATTTCTGGTCCAGAACTGGACAAAGTCCCACCAGCTGGCAGTAAGGCATGCCCTGTCCTGTTTCAGAAGGAAGATTCTTCCAATTCTTGGGGAGAAGAGGAATCATAGAGTGTTACAATTTACATATGCAAGCTAAGACGTCCTTCAAGCCAAAGATTTTGTTTCTATAGTAGCTTTAACAACCTTCGTATCAGAACCCCATGTGAGACGGCTGGGTTGCCGAATTTAGGTATGTTCCTGCATCCCTTTTCTCACCGTTCCCCAACCCTCTCTCCACCCTATTGGACTTGACATTACAGGTAGAATCTATTTATAAGTAACTCTGGCACATTCATTCACTCAGCAAATACAGATGCCTGTTATGCACCAGGCACAGTAGTAGGCTAGGAAGATAGAATTTTGATTTTCAAAGAGAATTATATACTGCATTGCAAACATCGATTATTGATTTTTGGTCAATCTACACACAAAACTTGAAGATTTTTTTTTTAAATATACACAGCAGAGTGTGAATGGTAGCAAATGATGTAAAAGCACAGGGGACAAATGCTGGGAAGTGAAAGGGAAGGAAGACTGCGGAGGAGAAAGGCTGCGGAATCCACAGGGGAGCAACTAAAGGTACAAAAGGAATTCACGCCACCAAGGTAATTAGAGTGGAGGTAATTAGAGTGGACGTGACTGGTGCCTGACCCATCGCCACCTCCCCTTCCCCCTGCTTCTGGCCTGTTAGCAGAGCCCAGATCATGTTCACGTGTCCACATTATGCTTTAGAATCATGTGCTCAGAAAAATCAAGGGTAAATCACGATTGATCTAAATCATGATAACTGCACACCCCTGGTCAGCCGATAGCGGTGAGTATGTGGTTGGTTTCGGCCAAAGTTACAGGAGAGAAAAATCTGCACTGAGCTTCTGGGAAAAATATTAAGGAGAAAACAGCCTCTCACATTCTTTTGCATGCCTGCTCAGTCATGTCTGACTCTCTGTGACTCCATGGACTCTAGCCTGCCAGGCTCCTCTGTCCATGGAATTTTCCATGCAAGAAATACTGCAGTGGGTTGCCATTTCCTTTTCCAAGGGACCTTGCATATTCTTTTAGACATTATCTAAATTAGTTAACCTTGTAGCCAACCTATTCTGGAACATCCTATTGTGGGAAAATACATTTTTCCTATTGCTTAAATACTTGGAATTGATTTTCTCTTTCTAGACATGAAAACAACCTAAATATGATAACACATTGCAGAATTGTAAAATGATGATTTAAATGTACTGGGAAGAAGGAAACAAAGAGGAAAGAGGAAATGTAAGTGAAGTCTACATATATGTATATAATTAATTTTAACAAAAGAAAGGAAGGAGCAGTGTAGGATTTCTGTTTAGAGGGATGGAAGCAGTCATGAGAAGAAACGGAAGTTAACAATGCTATCATAACTGACAAGGAAAGGAGTGGGGAAATTGTTTCCCATTATAAGTCTTTTTGCATTATTTTATTTTTAAACTATGTGCATGAATTATTTTTATAAAAGCTTATTTACATAAAGAAGAAAATGAATTCAAAACTAGAAATTAATTTCCTCTTCTGGAGCCACTAGAGAGAAAATAGGGTTCTTTATCAGAAACAAATCAACTGCTGCTGCTGCTGCTAAGTCGCTTCAGTCGTGTCCAACTCTGTGCGACCCCATAGAAGGAAGCCCACCAGGCTCCCCCGTCCCTGGGATTCTCCAGGCAAGAACAGTGGAGTGGGTTGCCATTTCCTTCCCCAATGCATGAAAGTGAAAAATGAAAGTGAAGTCGCTCAGTCGTGTCCGACTCTTAGCGACCCCATGGACTGGAGCCTACCAGGATCCTCCGTCCATGGGATTTTCCAGGCAAAAGTACTGGGGTGGGGTGCCATCGCCTTCCCCGAACAAATCAACAAACAAGTTAATAGGAGCACTTTTAACCCAGGGAGAGTTCTAAGGGCCCCAGAGCTTTTCCCCGTGCTGGCAGTGTAGCAGCGTTCTCTTTGTGCAGACGTGGATTAGGGTTTTGGCAGTCAAAGTGTTTGAAATAGGAGATAAGGCAGCTAGGAGGGCAAAGAAACAGTACTCCAGCTACAGTACAACCAGTTTTCCTCTTGCTCCACACAATGCAAACGACACATGCTCTCAGATTCCATTTTCCTACAATAGGTGGCAGGTATATGAGTTGGATAACTAAGCATGCTACATTTCTCCCACTAAAGTACAATAAGCTACCAATTTTCTCCAAGCTGATTTCACTGTTACAAGTACAAGAGAAAACTGCCTTGGTTATCTTGACAGCGTCCTCAGGGATATGAACAAAGACCACACTCCAAACCCCATCTCCCCTACCTCTGTGGTACTGTTGACGGAAAGGTACTAACGATCTAACTGGAGCCGCCAGCATAGCTTTAAAGCATCTAAGAACATTCTTCCTCAGCAAATCCCAAAGTTCCCAGAGCTGTGATTTTGTTCCCAGGGGATCAGAATTACTGAAACAAGCTCTAGGAAGAGGACAATCTTGTAACTGCCAGAGTTCAAGAGAAATAAAGACTTCAACTTTATTCACTTGGTGTCCCATTTAGCTCATTGGTCAATAGGCCATTTCTTTTAAGCTGTTTTTCAGTAATGCAAGCCATACACATTGGTTTAAAGTCAGTTAAAATAAATCCTAACCAGAAACTAACAATGTCTTCTGAAAACTAACCTATTACAACATCAAATATTCATTGACATAGCCATGCATATTTCTAGGACTAAATCCTACAGAAATAAAACTTACACAGTTGTGCATTGCAGGATCATTTGTTACAGCAAAAAAAAAAAAAAAAAAAAAGCAACAATCTAAAAGTCAAACAGAAGGAGATTGATTGAACAAAGAATGATATATCCACACTAGGGAATATGATACAGACATTTAAACAAAACTAAAATAAAAACTAGATAGAACCCCATGAGATATTATAGAAAAGATGTCCATGATACATTGTTATATAAAAAAATTGCAAAAATACGTGTACAATATAATTCTATTTTTTTTAAAAACGTATATTATATGTGTATGTGTGGGGTTTTTTTTTTTTTTCATGTAATCAGAGAAAGATATGAAAGGGTATACATCAAGCTGTTCATGGTGATCATCTTAAGCATAGAATTAGAGGGGGTATAACTTCACTTTATATACTAGTAAATATTTTGAATTATGTCAACTCCATATTATTTTACACTGAGGAAATAAAACAAAATAAAGTGTATTTGTTGGGAATGTACAGAGGGTTTTCAAATTCCCTCTTCCAGGACCACATCTAATATTGCAATTTCATGAAAGTCTGTGTAGTTTTTCACTATCTTCAGGAAATAAGGATTTTGCAAACGTCTTCTGTAACTTTGTGATAATAATAGTTTCCATTTAGTAGAAAAGCTAACATGTGCCTGATATGGGTGTCTCCCATACAGTTACCTGCTTTATCTTTCAATTACAGCACAGGCTTCTTTAGGTCAGTTGTGCAGATGAGAATACAAAGTAATGGAAACAAGATCACACAAATCCACCAAGCAGCCTACTCAGGATTCCAAGCGGATGGAGCTAGAAAGCTTGTGCCCTTCCTGGGACTGTGGCACGTCTATTAAGAACAAGTTTCTAAGCTGAATCACTCACCTCACTTCAAATGCAATGAATTTTGCAATGGAAATGGTACATACTGGGGGAGCCTAAAACCTCCCTTGCAGAGATGTTGAAAAAGAATCACAGGAGACCTGCCTCAACATTGCCTCCCCTTCCACTCATGCTCACCTCCCAAGAAAACTGTCCTTCACAAGCCGTCCTTGTTAATCAAAGCCACACTCTTCCCACCCTATCTTCTACCTTCAACCTATTTTTTTTTTAAATTATCTTGGTGATGTCTCTCTGAATTCTCTAGGTTTCTCCAGATCTGAAATAACAATGGATCCCTTCAATACTAAATCTCCTCTCCCAACTTTCAAAAGCTAAGATCTTATTCCTTTAGTATCCCAGTAGCCTGCAGGCATGTTTTGATGCACTGTAGATTCACAAAGACAAAAGTATTGTGAACTCGTGGTCACTTGACTCCAGAATTTTTTTTTCCTGCTCTGCTTGTACATGGTTTCTCATTTCTGGCCTTGAAACTTGTTGAGACTTGTTAGCAACTCTGTGAGAGGGACAGTGGGCAACAGTTTCTAGAGAAAAAAAAAAAGTTCATTACAGCCAAAGAGGAAACGTCAGGAGGGTTTAGATGATGCAAAGCATAGTAAATAAGACCTGGGAACAGACGGCAGATACCGGAGAGGCAGCAGCACTGTCCTGCATTGTGGTCCCTGAGCTGTGAGTGGATTATTACAGATGCCACCTCCTCACACAACCACAGTGACCAGAAACGCCTTTCATCCCATCACTGGCTAGTCTGAAGATCATACTCCCCAGGGACCTCACGCTTCATAATAATGATTCATTATTTATTCCAGCCCCAGGATGTTTCAAATGAGTGTTCCAAACCACTGTTGGTTATTATATTGGATTTAACTCGACTGATGTGTTTATTGACACCATGGGAACCACTGAAGTGCAGTGAGCTTCTTTGCTCTTTGAAAGCAGCATCTTTTTGTTTTTTTCATGAATCCTGAAACCTACTGTCTTTTGTACAGTAATTAATCAAAATAAATATATTTGCTGAGTGAGTTAATAAATGAATCTTTAAATAAGCTAGTAGAGTAAAGCAGTAATAACTTTAAAGTTTTAAGGAACTCATTTTTTTTTTCTTCATCAGTGCACCAAACCCTCTCCAAGGCTGTGCCAAAATAACCATGAGGATAAGAGCTGATCTGGCATTGCTGGGTGCTGGGTGAGGTACTCCACAGATGTCTGCTGAGAAAGTGAATGACGAATTGGATGATCACAGCAACGTACTCTCATTCATTCCCTGACAATATTACATAAGTACTGTGGAGTGGAAACTGGACATTTATCTCTCTCCTTTTTCATCTCCTAATTTCTCTGCCTGGGCTACTGGTCCCTGAGTCATGGTATCTGCATTCTCTACAAACAGGAAGATACATAACCCATCTGAGAGAACACTCACTGGGCTGCTTCTAAGGTGTTTCCAGAAAACCAAAGTCTTCAGGATCAAAAGAAGAAAAGGAAACAAAACAAAATAGAGAACACCCAAAGTACAGATATAGTTAATTGCAAAGGAGTCTCTCAGCCACGGGAGGAAACCTCACTTGAACTCTACTACAAATCTTTAGTTGTAAAGGTAATACTCTCTACCCAGCTTACTTCCTTTTCTTGACTTCATAAGAAAGGGCTTAGAGGAAAGAAAAGAAAAGACTGGTAAAGTAAAAGTTCAACCACATTTTTCCTTGAAATATCCTTGAATTGGAAAATTACTCAGGTGATAGCATATAATAAAGCAATTATGATGAGATTTAAAAGCTACTGTATTAACTGGTTTGATCAGAGTTTTCTTCCTCTGATCTAGAAGCATTTACTAAGGGAATTTCAAGAAGGCACATAGTTTGCATCTGTCTTTTCTAAGAGTTACAGAATATACTAATTAAGGGTGGAAAGTCCCAAGCCTATATACACATAGTGACCTGGAAGGGAAGGCAAAGGTCTGGGAGCAGGTGACGGGTACACCAACTCATGTACTTTTCATCTCTGTACTGTTGCTATAGCAATCTTTCTAATGTGCAAAGCTAGATCAAATCTCTTCCACATGTAGAAGCCTTCAGTGGTTCCCACTGCCTTCAACATAACCCCTTAATATGCTGTCTACTTACTCTCAGGATCTGGCACAAAATTCTCCATCTAGGATCCATCAAACTAAACTTGTTGCTATTACTCGTTTTAACTATAAAAGGGTTCATAGTAATTGATAGTAAGAAACAGTAGACTAAGTCTTTGTACCCACAGAGGGTAAGAGAGTGCTTAGAATACACTAGATGCTTGTTGACTGACCAAATGACTGAAAAATGAAAGAAGAAATAGAAGACTGAGACATTATTCTTACAAGATGCTGTTCAGTTGTTTTGATTCAAAATTGTGGCTGTTCCTGCTGTCTCATATTCATAGGAAGAAGGCAGGGGAGGAGATGATTGATAGGTAGATAGAAATATCATTCTTTCCCTGTGAATCTAGGGAAGAAATATATTCATAGGAAATATATATTCATAGGAAAAAAAAGATTATGCATATATATATGTATCTATCATCTCTGATAGCCCAACAAAATCAGGCATTTTAGATCTAGTTGCTCTTTTCAGTGGGGATTCTGTGCTCCAAGAATGTGAGGAATTTATTTGTATTTATTTTCTTATCCTCAAGGCTAATTTTAATCACTCACTTAACATTCCAAAAGTCCTGGAGCCATAAGCAGACCAGTTGACTGAAAATAAAATTGTAACCTAGTCCTCTATGGCCTAGAGAATTAATTACAGTTCCAACTCACTTCCTTAGTACCATTTTAGTCTTGGGGGAAAAATTCTAAGTAAAGAAATTCCATTACTGATATTAATGCTTCACTCAGGCCATTCATTATAGATCACGAAGTACTAGGAATCAAACTATCATGTAAAAGTGCCCCCTATAGGCTAGAAGTATTATTGCAGCTCTCATTACATCAGTGGAGTAGCTTGGCACAAAAAGACTTAAGTCCTTTACGCAGATTTGAAAAGAACTCTGCACAGTATCATTTCTCTGCCAAATCTTCTTCTCTCCCCAAAACCACCAGAAGCTTTAACCAGTAGCATCACCACTTACTAGCTGCTCAGGTCAAAAACATACTAGCCATCCCATTCTTCTCGCTTATACCCTACAGCCAGTCCACCTACAGTCTGATAGCTCTGATTACAATACCTAAGCATCTCTAACCTGACCTCTTCCCTTCCCCGTCTGCTACCCGCCTAGTGTAAGCCCACTAACAGGTCTCCATCACCACCACACCTGTCCTGTTTGTCCATCCTCTCCACAGCAGCCACATTATTTATTCCAATTAAATCAGCCCACACCCCATTCCTGTGCCACTCACTGACTTCGCATAGTATCATGAAGAAACGTCCAACTCCTCATCATGTCCTCTAAAGCCTTTGGTACCCAGCCCCTGCCTCCCTCTCCCACTTCATCCTACGTTCTTCCTCCCTTATCACATCCCCATGCAGGGACCTTGTCTCTATCCAACATGTTGAGCTTGGCCCCTGCTCCCTCAAAGCTGTCAGTTGGTTGGTTTCTTCCCAACATTCAGACCTCAGTTCAGAAGTCTCTCCTCAGAGATCTTTCCTGATCAGTCTAGGCCAATCTGTAACATGTGACCCTATTTTATTTCTTGCACGGCTAAACTTTTATTAACTGTCTCCTTCCACTCAAGTGGAAGCTTCTTAAGGTGTGAGACTCACCTGTTCAGTTCTCTGCTCTACCCTCGGGAACACTAAGAACACCTCTTGGCACAAACTGTATCAATAAGTATTTGCCAACTTACTGAATAACACACACAAGAGAGGATCTTCTTTTCCACATACCAGATGCTATCGTCCTGCCAGGCTGAGCACACCTGTGAGGTGCCGTCATCTGAAAAACAAACAACTCATCTCTTTGAAAGGCATATTTCAGACCACTGCGGACAAGATTCGTACTCAGAGTAAAGAAATGACTTGTCATGAGCAGACATGAGAGCTGGTTCCTCTTGCATTCTCATTGGATTAAGATCTAAAAGTCTGATTTCCACACCCTGAGATCTTCAAAGGAAACCTGATGAGTTATTTCCCCTCGCCTGTCAATAGATAAACAGGCACTTGTGGTCGTTCTCATTATCATTTGATCTCTGGAATTTTGTTGGCCTCGTCTCGGTGCAGTTACAGCTCCACTCTGTGGAAAAACAGGGAAGGCAAGCAACACAGGAAAGGTGTGTCACCTGTGAGCAGTGAGAAAACTGGGAGATGAGGCAGCAGCAAGGGCAGTCTGCAAAAACACGCACAGAACAGCAGAACAATGACACGTGCTGTATTCTTACTTACATGTGACACAATCTCTAAGCATTTTAAACATAAATCCCAGGCTTCTCAGTGAGGATTAATTTGTTTGCATTCTAGCCCATCTTCCCACCTCTTTTATTTCCATTGCAGGATTGCAAATGTTCAGCAGTGTTCTCTTCTAAGTGATGTATCTCTGTCAATAGACACTGCGACATGTATAAAAACCACAAATACAGAACACAAAGCTCACTCTGGTCAGACCCCAAAATGATACGATTAAAGGTAAATGATGTTCAGGGTTGCCCGGTGGCTCAGTAAAGAATCCGCCTGCCAATGCAGGAGACAAGTGTTCCATCTCTGATCCAAGAAAATCCCGCATGTTGAGGGGCAACTGAGCCCACGCGCCACAACGACAGCCAACGCGCTAGCGCCTGCAGCCCCCAACGAGAGAAGCCTCTGCAATGAGAAGCCTGAGCACCATGACTAAGAAGTAGCCCTTGCTCGCTGCAACTAGAGACATGCCCTCACAGCAAAGATGACCCATCACAGTCAAAATAAACAAATAATATTACTTAAAAAAAAAGGAAATGATTTCCTATATCCAGATGCATAGAGATGCAGCCATGGAAACTAGCAGAGGCAGTACTAACTTTTCTTAAAAGAAAAAGAACATTTTTTACAAACTGGTATCCCTCAAGCCTTGCCTAGGGGAAAAGATTGTTCATGAAGCTACCAATAGTTATGAGAATGTCAAATAAAGACCTAATTAATATCGAACCGGCCCAGCTTCCAGGAGAAAAGGGGCAGAAAGGACTTGATGATCTTTCTCAGAAAAGTCTAGGAATATTTTAACAGATCTCCTTGCAGTCCAAGGGACTCTCAAGAGTCTTCTCCAAAACCACAGTTCAAAAGCATCGATTCTTTGGCACTCAGCTTTCTTCACAGTCCAACTCTCACATCCATATATGACCACTGGAAAAACCATAGCCTTCACTAGATGGACCTTTGTTGGCAAAGTAATATCTCTGGTTTTTAATATGCTGTCTAAGCTGGTCATAACTTTCCTTCGAAGGAGTAAGCGTCTTTTAATTTCATGACTGCAATCACCATCTGCAGTGATTTTGGAGCCCAAAAAAATAGTCTGTCACTGTTTCCACTGTTTCCCCATCTATTTCCCAAGAAGTGATGGGACCAGATGCCATGATCTTAGTTTTCTGAATGTTGGGCTTTAAGCCAACTTTCTCACTCTCCTCTTTCACTTTCTTGAGAGTCTGTTGGACTGCAAGGAGATGCAACCAGTCCATCCTAAAGGAGACCAGTCCTGGGCGTTCATTGGAAGGACTGATGCTGAGGCTAAAACTCCAATACTCTGGCCACTTCATGAGAAGAGTTGACCCATTGGAAAAGACCCTGATGCTGGGAGGGACTGGGGGCAGGAGGAGAAGGGGACGACAGAGAATGAGATGGCTGGATGGCATCACCGACTCGATGGACATGAGTTTGGGTGAACTGCGGGAGTTGGTGATGGACAGGGAGGCCTGGCGTGCTGCGATTCACAGGGTCGTAGAGAGTCAGACACGACTGAGCAACTGAACTGCACTGAAGGATTTAATATGGGGCTTCCCCGGTGGCTCAGTAGAGTCCGCCTGTCGGTGTAGGAGGAGCAGAAGGCTTGGGTTTAGTCGCTGGGTGAGGATGAGCACCTGAGGGGGCGGGGGGAGTGGCAGTGCGCCCCAGGGCTCTCGCTGGGAGAATCCTATGGACGGAGGAGCCTGGCAGGCCGCGGGCCCCAGGGCCATCAAGAGTCAGACACGCCTGAATGACTAGGCATGGACACACACACAGAGGCTTTAGTACCCTGCAACGTGGGGTCTCCAAAGCATCAAAGCTTAGCCCGGTTTCTGGCAACACAGCAACACTCAAAGAGCTTCAAGGCTGCCACCACTTTGGCATCTAAAGATTTTAAAGCCATTTCAGATGAAGTTTTAATCTGTGATTGATGGATGTAATACCAAATGTCTCTTTTCTAGCTTCAAGGAGTGGGATTCAGGCTCTACTTTACAATGGGGTTTTCATCAGACTAACTCATTAGTAGGCTTCAACCTTTTGTGAAATTAGAAAGTAGGCAGAGTATATCTTAGGTAACCCAAGACAAATCCTTCATCTCCACCCTCCCCCATGCTCCTGTCCCTGTTTTGCTCTCAAGTTCTTTCCCTGTCTAAAAACCTCTAAAGAAAACATCTTAATTCCTTGGCACTAAAATTAACCTCTACTAGATAATCACGATGGTGTGATTACTCATCTAGAGCCAGACATCCTGGAATGTGAAGTCAAGTGGGCCTTAGAAAGCATCACTATGAACAAAGCTAGTGGAGGTGATGGAATTCCAGTGGAGCTATTTCAAATCCTGAAAGATGATGCTGTGAAAGTACTGCACTCAATATGCCAGCAAATTTGGAAAACTCAGCAGTGGCTACAGGACTGACTGGAAAAGGTCCCAAAGAAAGGCAATGCCAAAGAATGCTCAAACTACCACACAATTGCACTTATCTCACACACTTGTAAAGTGATGCTCAAAATTCTCCAAGCCAGGCTTCAGCAATATGTGAACCGTGAACTTCCTGATGTTCAAGCTGGTTTTATAAAAGGCAGAGGAACCAGAGATCAAATTGACAACATCCGCTGGATCATGGAAAAAGCAAGAGAGTTCCAGAAAAACATCTATTTCTGCTTTATTGACTATGCCAAAGCCTTTGATGTGTGGATCACAACAAACTCTGGAAAATTCTTCAAAAGATGGGAATACCAGACCACCTGACCTGCCTCTTGAGAAACCTGTATGCAGGTTAGGAAGCAAGAGTTAGAACTGGACATGGAACAACAGACTGGTTCCAAATAGGAAAAGGAGTATGTCAAGGCTGTATATTGTCACCCTGCTTATTTAACTTCTATGCAGAGTACATCATGAGAAACGCTGGGCTGGAAGAAGCACAAGCTGGAATCAAGATTGCCAGGAGAAATATCAATAACCTCAGATATGCAGATGACACCACCTTTATGGCAGAAAGTGAAGAGGAACTAAAGGGCGTCTTGATCAAAGGGAAAGAGGAGAGTGAAAAAGTTGGCTTAAAGCTCAACGTTCAGAAAATGAAGATCATGGCATCTGGTCCCATCACTTCATGGGAAATAGATGGGGAAAGAGTGGAAACAGTGTCAGAGTATTTTTTGGGGCTCCAAAATCACTGCAGATGGTGACTGCAGCCATGAAATTAAAAGACAGTTACTCCTTGGAAGAAAAGTCATGACCAACCTAGACAGCATATGAAAAAGCAGAGACATTACTTTGCCAACAAAAGTCCATCTAGTCAAGGATATGGTTTTTCCCGTGGTCATGTATGGATGTGAAAGTTGGATTGTGAAGAAAGCTGAGCACCAAAGAATTGATGCTTTTGAACTGTGGTTTTGGAGAAGACTCTTCAGAGTCCCTTGGACTACAAGGAGATCTAGCTAGTCCATTCTAAAGGAGATCAGTCTTGGGTGTTCTTTGGAAGGACTGATGCTAAAACTGAAACTCCAATACTTTGGCTACCTCATACGAAGAGGTAACTCATTGGAAAAGACTCTGATGCTGGGAGGGATTGGAGGCAGGAGGAGAAGGGGACGACAGAGGATGAGATGGCTGGATGGCATCACCGACTCGATGGACAAGACTCTGGGTGAACTCTGGGAGTTGGTGATGGACAGGGAGGCCTGGCTTGCTGCAATTCATAGGGTCGCAAAGAGTCAGACACGACTGAGCGACTGAACTGAACTGAAGTGAACTGAGGAGCTTCTCTAGATAACACCACCCTTATGGTAGAAAGCGAAGAGGAACTAAAGAGCCTCTTGATGAAAGTGAAAGAAGAGAGTGAAAAAGTTGGCTTAAAACTCAACATTCAAAAAACTAAGGTCATTGCATCTGATCCCATCACTTCACGGCAAATAGATGGGGAACCATGGAAACAGTGACAGAATTTATTTTCTTGGGCTCCAAAATCATTGCAGAGTGCATAACTGCTGCTGCTGCTGCTAAGTCACTTCAGTCGTGTCCGACTCTGCGTGACCCCATAGACATCAGCCCACCAGGCTCTCCTGCCCCTGGGATTCTCCAGGCAAGAGAACTGGAGTGGGTTGCCATTTCCTTCTCCAATGCATGAAAGCGAAAAAGTGAAAGTGAAGTCGCTCAGTCATGTCCGACTCTTAGCGACCCCATGGACTGCAGCCCACCAGGCTCCTCCATCCATGGGATTTTCCAGGCAAGAGTACTGGAGTGGGGTGCCATTGCCTTCTCCTGCATAGCAGCCAGGAAATTAAAAGATGCTTCTTCCTTGGAAGAAAAGCCATGACAAATCTAGACAGCACATTAAAAAGCAGAGATATCACTTTTCCAACAAAGGTGCATATAGTCAAAGGTATGGCTTTTCCAGTGGTCATTTATGGATGGGAGAGTTGGACCATAAAGAAGGCGGATCATAGAAGAATTGATGCTTTTGAACTGTGGTGTTGGAGAACTCTTGAGAGTCCCTTGGACTGCAAGGAGATCAAAACAGTCAATCGTAAAGGAAATCAATCCTGAATATTCATTGGAAGGACTGATGCTGAAACTAAAGCTCCAATACTTTGGCCACCTGATGCAAACAGCTGACTCATTGGAAAAGTCCCTGATGCTAAGAAAGACTGAGGGCAGGAAGAGAAAGGGGTGACAGAGAATGAGATGTTTGGATGGCATCACCGACTCAATGGACATGAGGTTGAACAAACTCTGGGAGACAGAAGGACAGGGAAGCCTGGCATGCTGCAGTCCATGGGGTCACAGAGTCAGACACGACTGAGCAACTGAGCAACAACAAAGGAGCTTCCAGGATGACTAAGGGAACAAGTAGGAATCAGCTTTGAATTATACTATGTTTTCAAAAACAAGAGATCAGATTTAAAACATAGCTATGGACTGAGAATATTAGTGAGGGACATTCACTGTACAGAATATAATGAATAGTAACACACAGCCTAATTGAAAAGCAATTCACAATATAACGGATGGAGATAGAACAGTAGAGAGTCTTGAGAGTAGAGAGTCTAAGAGGAAGAGAGAATGGATTGTGAACTGGCTGTACAGCCAGCTAGCCATAAAATCAGTCAGCCTAGATCCCACATAGGAAGTCACAGTACAAAGAGCATTTAAAATCCTATCCAAAATAAATAAATTAAAATTAGAAAGTAAACTCCTATCCAGTGGCGAGGTCAACGTTGTCAAGTCCTGCCTGAGTCAGGAGGACTGAGTGGGTAGACTTGTCTGCCTTCCGCTCCACCCTCTTGTTTCCATTTGCTGGAAAAAACCTGGGTCAAAGATCAGGTTCTCCAGGCTCAGGACAGAGACTCGAGGGTTTTAGATTTTCTGCAGTTGCTAACTTATCATGGAAGAATTCCTGATCACAGGAGAATTCACCCACAGCTGAAATCATGTGGGTGAGTTCTCAGCAAAAGGGTAACCACTTCCTCATTTGCTGAAACCACAAAACCCATCTTACTAGGGAAAAAAAAAAATCCATCATCCTGCTAATGCCTCAGAATCTGAGAGCTTCGTGTTCCCGTCATCCAGTTGTCTTGGATACATCAGCTCTCTGCCTCCTCTCCCTGACGTGGGGCCGCATGTAAAGATCACTCAGGGTACGACTCTGGAAAGCCCCCAGTCTCGGTGGGGCTTGCCATCTGGCTGCCCACAGCTGTCGTCCGCCACCTTCACTCAACCAGCAGTATGCAGGCCACGCGGAGCGGGCAGAGCTTTGCTGCTGCTTCTGCTGCTTCTGCAAATGCTGACAACAGTCCCTCCATCTGTGGTGGGATCAGCCTGCCGTGGTTCTGTGTTGAGTTTGACCTAGGAAGCTTCGAACCCCTGGGGCCAGACATCCAGCTGGTAGTTTTGGACAATTATGAATCAGGTAAGTATTTTCTTGAGGTTGAATGTTTTTAACAGTTTGAGTAAATGCTCTTCAAAGCTTCAAGTACTGGGTCAAATGTGCTTTTCCTTTACAGGAAAAGTCTCACCCCTTCTCTTTTTATCTGTGAAAGTGGTGTGGACAGTATTTGAAGTAGCTACTACCTTTTTTTCCTGTTTTTATTTTCTTGAAAGAAAAGTGGGAAGCCATGAAAATGTGGGAAACCCATGTTCAGAGGGTCTTTTGTCTTGAGAAAGCATCTCCAATCCAATCACATGCCTTTAGATTCCCACCTATGTAATGACACGATGTGAACTGAAGTCGCTCAGTCGTGTCCGACTCTTTGTGACCCCATGGACTGTAGCCTACAGGAGCCTCAGTCCATGGAATTTTCCAGGCAAGAGTACTGGAGTGGGTTGCCATTTCCTTCTCCAGGGGATCTTCCTGACCTAGGGATTAAACCCAGGTCTCCTGCATTGCAGGCAGATACTTTACCATCTGAGCCACCAGGGAAGCCCACATGTAAAATGTAGAATTAGTTCAAAGGCAGGGGATAAAAGCAACCTCAGTAAACACTGAAATTTTTACTATATGGAAAAAAATATAATGGGTTATCCTGTCACCTAGAAGAAGCATAGACTCAAAAAGACTTCAGAGATTATCTCATCTAAGCTCTCATTTTATGACTTAGGGAATTCATTCTCCTTCATTCATTCATTCATTCATTCATCCAGTGATTCCCAGAGTGTGATCCCAGGACCACCAGCAGCCGCATCACAGGGACCTTATAAAAATGAAAATTCTGAGCCCTTCCCGAAACTACTACTAAAAGTGTGGGGGTAAGTGCCATCAGCAATCTGTATGTTAACAAGTCTTCTAGGCACACAAAAGTTTGAGAGTCAGTTCCCTTTATTCTGTAAGTGGAATGTATTAGTCAGGGCTATTTATTTTAAATGGATTAAACAACAACAACAAAAATCTGTTGGTCTGTACAGCTAAAAAATTCAAAGAGTAATTTTCCTCCAGAATAATCTGGGAAAAACATTATATTTAGTTCTTCAACGGCTACAAACTTCTATCTCCATCAGCTACTTCTCTGTTAGAGTTTCCCAAGCTCTCTTTCTAACCTGGTTTCTCACTGGTCTCCAAAAGATACCACAGCTAGAATCTTTATGGTTACCCCCACCACCCATGTCATTTTTTTTTTAATTAAAGTATACTTAAATTACAATATTGGGTTAATTACAAGTGTATGGCAGACAGAGTCACGGTTTATTCTATTTCACACATTCTATTTGAGATTCTTTTCCATTAAAGGCTGTTATAAGATATTAAGTATAGTTCCCTGTGTTATACAGTGGGTCCTTGTTGGTTACTTATTTTATATATAGTAGTGAGTATATGTTAATTCCAAACTCCTAATTTATCGCCTCTTCCCCCCACCGACAGCTATTGCATATCGTAAACATAGTTTTCTATGTCTCTGAGTCTATTTCTGTTTTGTAAGTAAGTTCATTTGTATCATTTTTTAGTTCCACACATAAGTCATATCATATGATATTTGTCTTGCTGTTTGAACTTATTTCACTTAGTATGATAAACTCTAGGTCCAGCCACATTGCTGCAAATGGCATCATCTCATTCTTTTTAATGGTGAGTAATGTCTCCCACCAACATAACCAGTGAATTGACAAAACTATATCTATTCCCCTATGCTCAGTAATCAATGCAAAGAAATACAGGAAAACAACAGAATGGGAAAGACTAGAGATCTCTTCAAGAAAATTAGAGATACCAAGGGAACATTTCATGCAAAGATGGGCTCAATAAAGGACAGAAATGGTATGGACCTAAAAGAAGCAGAAGATACTAAGAAGAGGTGGCAAGAATACACAGAAGAACTGTACAAAAAAGATCTTCATGACCAAGACAATAACGATGGTGTGATCACTCACCTAGAGCCAGACATCCTGGAATGTGAAGTCAAGTGGGCCTTAGAAAGCATCACTACGAACAAAGCTAGTGGAGGTGACGGAATTCCAGTGGAGCTATTTCAAATCCTGAAAGATGATGCTATGAAAGTGCTGCACTCAATATGCCAGCAAATTTGGAAAACTCAGCAGTGGCCACAGGACTGGAAATGGTCAATTTTCATTCCAATCCCAAAGAAAGGCAATGCCAAAGAGTGCTCCAACTACCGCACAATTGCACCCATCTCACACGCTAGTAAAGTAATGCTCAAAATTCTCCAAACCAGGCTTCAGCAATATGTGAACCATGAACTTCCAGATGTTCAAGCTGGTTTTAGAAAAGGCAGAGGAACCAGAGATCAAATTGACAACATCCGCTGGATCATGGAAAAAGCAAGAGAGTTCCAGAAAAACATCTATTTCTGCTTTATTGACTATGCCAAAGCCTTTGATGTGTGGACCACAACAAACTCTGGAAAATTCTTCAAAAGATGGGAATACCAGACCACCTGACCTGCCTCTTGAGAAACCTGTATGCAGGTCAGGAAGCAAGAGTTAGAACTGGACATGGAACAACAGACTGGTTCCAAATAGGAAAAGGAGTATGTCAAGGCTGTATATTGTCACCCTGCTTATTTAACTTCTATGCAGAGTACATCATGAGAAACGCTGGGCTGGAAGAAGCACAAGCTGGAATCAAGATTGCCAGGAGATTGCCTGTATATCAATAACCTCAGATATACAGATGACACCACCTTTATGGCAGAAAGTGAAGAGGAACTAAAAAGCCTCTTGATGAAAGTGAAAGAGGAGAGTGAAAAAGTTGGCTTAAAGCTCAACATTCAGAAAACAAAGATCATGGCATCTGGTCCCATCACTTCATGGGAAATAGATGGGGAAACAGTGGATACAGTGTCAGACTTTCTTTTTCTGGGCTCCAAAGTCACTGCAGATGGTGACTGCAGCCATGAAATTAAAAGACAGTTACTCCTTGGAAGGAAAGTTATGACCAACCTAGAGAGCATATTCAAAAGCAGAGACATTACTTTACCAACAAAGGTCCCTCTAGTCAAGGCTATGGTTTTTCCAGTGGTCATGTATGGATGTGAGAGTTGTACTGTGAAGAAAGCTGAGCACCGAAGAATTGATGCTTTTGAACTGTGGTGTTGGAGAACACTCTTGAAAGTCCCTTGGACTGCAAGGAGATCCAACCAGTCCATTCTAAAGGAGAACAGTGCTGGGTGTTCTTTGGAAGGAATGATGCTAAGCTGAAACTCCAGTATTTCGGCCACCTTCTGCAAAGAGTTGACTCATTGGAAAAGACTCTGATGCTGGAAGGGATTGGGGGCAGGAGGAGAAGGTGACGACAGAGATGAGATGGCTGGATGGCATCATCGACTTGATGGACATCAGTTTGAGTGAACTGTGGGAGTTGGTGATGGACAGGGAGGTCTGGCGTGATGCAATTCATGGGGTCGCAAAGAGTCGGACATGACTGAGTGACTCAACTGAACTGAACTGATGCTCATTTACCCTGTGAAATTCCCCATGACTGAAACACTTCCATCCCCTCAACCTAGCAAAATCCTGCCCAGACTTTAAGAACAAGTTCAAGTTTTACCACTTCCATGAAAAATCCATTGTTGCTCCAATCCTCTCTCACAATCTTTCTTGTAAAATTCTACAGCATTTAGTGTCTGACCCACACAAGATAGTCTTTAGTAACACTTCTTAATTAGACACAGTTTTGTTTTAAGAGAAACCATCTGTGTTGGTTTAAAAAAACTGAGATAGCTGTAAGGATTCAGAGAGATTTCATGTAACTCAACTGTAGGATGACTGGCTAAACCTCAACAGGTTTGAAAGGTCACAAATAGCAGACGGGAACACTTATTCCTCATGATTTAGTAATGGATGGACATATCATGGCTTCTTTCCCTGCCCCTCAAACAATCTCAGTTACCCGTCCGGCTAATTTGGGAGAAGAAAGTTCATGCTTCGTGTATCCTCTTGTTCTCCTTTTTTTTTTTTTTTTTTTGGGGGGGGGGGTGGCTATGGGGAGGGGCAAGGGGACCTTCTGTAGGAAGCATTCAAGGGCAGGTGCCCAGGGCAAAGATTTGGGCAGTCCTGCTTGGACTAGGTGGTAAGTTTATTTGGGGGGTGAAGTGAGTGAACCCTTTGTTACTGCAGGGTTGTTGTTCATCAGTTTAATCAGTAATAAAGATGACACTTTAGCTCCATCTGCCTTATGGATCTGTCCCACAACTGATTCCAACTCAGAAGAGAAAGGAATATTCTCACTGGTTAGCCTAAAACATAAAAATAAGCAGCGATTCCCTCTCTATCTGGAACCACGTATTTATCATCCACTAAATTCTTCTCCTTCTGAAAATGAACTTCTTTTTAATGTCGACTTCTGCTCCTCATGAACTTAGTCATGGATGTGGAACTGGGTGTCACGATGAGTGATGGATACTGCTAATATTCCCCAACATTTATTCCCTTCTTCTTCTTTAGTAAAAACAAACAAACAAACAAATTTTAGCTGAGCACGTGGACAGAACAATTCAGAACAATACATACCCCAAGTAGACATGGTCATGTGATTAAGTTCTGTCCAAGGGGATTTAAGTGGAAGGGCTATGCACAACTTCTGGGAGATATCTTAAAGGGAAAGGAGTTTGCTCTTTCTTTTGATTTCTTCTTCTCTACTGGTTGAAATGCAGTTCTAATGGCTGGAGATGAGGCAGCCATTCTGGACCATGAGGAACAACCAGCTGGAAGAAAGCAGACTGTTAACATTCAAGAATTCTGCAAACTAGTGATTAAATCCTGGTTGCTTGGAATTGGCCATAGTGGGAATATTTCCAACATAGGAATCAGGCAAACATTACAAATCAAGACTTTCTAGTCCCATGAACCACTGCACTCCTAAGAATTAGTTTACCAGCACACCACTAGACAGAAAGAAGCACGTGCTGAAGATGGCAGAGTGGTAGGACCAAAGAAACCTAAGCCCCTGATGGCAATGAAATAGCCTGCCACAGGAGCTCTAAGTCTCTATCTTGTTAAGAAATTACAATTTTTGCTTTGTACCCCTCAAAGTCAAAGTCAACTGGGGTACTGGACCTAACTCAACATTACTGGACCATCATTTTAGGGTCATTAGGAAACTAAGAAAATCTAATTACTTCAGCTTGGATCAGGTTTCCACATCCCTGGTGCAATATTTGGGGGACAGGTGTATAGGTTCCATGGTACAAACCTGGCCACATGAACCCATCCTTTCAGCAGGGCTATACATTTACAACTGAAAAAGGAGATATGAGTGGAACAGGCACCCCAAACTAGTTATCTATGCCACCACTTGGTATATTAGGACAGTTAATGTCATCCCATGTAGCGTCTATTCTTTCTAAGCCCACTTTTTGGAATTATTTCCCAAAAGCACTTTATAAATAACTGTTTCTCTGTCTTCCCCACAAGTGGCAGATGCATGTTTCCCCCTCTGCGGAGTGCTGTAGGTACTACACTCTCAGCCACTGAGAGCTCCGTCACGCTGCCCTGAGTTTACTGTCTTATTTAGTGCAGTATGGTCTCTATTTATTCTGTGCTCTGGCAAATAGACCCGATCAATAATGCCTGAGAAAAGCTGTTCAAATGACAGTACTGCACTTCCCAACCAGAGCAAGGAAGAGCATCACACAAGGAAGAGCAGATCTTCAAATGCCCGCTGTCCTGCAGCTCCAGGCACCTTCAAGGAAACAGACACTTACTCAGAAGTCCTTTGACTTTATGAACATCCTCATCAACATTATTGACCAACCATCATGTGACTATGCAGCTAGCAGAAGATACAGCTGGAGGCACCTCCAGCTGTATTGGAACTTCAGGGAAGCTGAAGAGACTGGAAAAGCTACTGCCAATCTACCAGGTGGAGATGCATTTCCAATAGTCTTCACTATAATGGCCGTCTATAATGCTGATTCCTTTAGGGTACCGAAGTTGAAGAACAAAACGGTGCCACTATGTATCTATTTAAAGTGTCTATGGTTCATGTGTGGGTGGGTACTATATTTCTAACCAGATTATAAATTCTAAGAGGATATGAAGAGAAAAAGATCAGTAAGACAAGGTCTAGACCTATTAGGGAAAACAGACAAGTGAAGAGAACACTACAAAATTGTGTGAGAAATGCTGTAAGAGAGATAAGCAGAGTGAAGTGCTCTTGGAGCTTGACTCTTCAATGCTGACTCTTCTCCACAGGAACAGACTAATCCACCTACAGGAATCCCATGCCCTTTCCCAGTCACTGGTCTAAAATGGACACGAGCCAATCTCGGTTACCAAGACATGGAAAAAAGTGGAACATTTTATCATTCCTAAAACAGAGACACAAAAAGAGATATTCCCACTTTTCCTCTGGACTTTGGGGTCAACCACCTATGCAGTAGGCTTACAATTTTAGCAGGTGAAAAAGAAGGTCCAGAAAGGAGAAAAAGCTAGGTATCTGAGTAGCCCTATGTTAAGTGCCAAAGGAGAACGTATTTAATGGCAATCATTCTCACAGGCAGGAGCTAAGCCTCTTCAAAGAGGCTGCTGTTTGTCTGATGACCATTTTTTAAAAATGAGTGATCTATGATGATTATTTATTTTTAAAGTGAAGGATAACTGCTTTACAGAACTTTGCTGTTTTTATTGCCACACGAATGTGGGATCCTAGTTCCTCTACTGGGGATCGAATCTGCACGCTTTGCATTGGAAGCAAGGGAAGTCCCTGATAACTATCTGCAAACATCTCTTCCTAGTCCTACTCTCTGCTATGTTATAGGACAAGTACCATGTTGACGACAAGGCCTTGGACACAGTGCCTTGTGCAACCCAGTCAGAGGTGCTCAGAAGTAGTTCAATTTTTTCAAAGGGTAGAATTGGGTATTTGATGGTAAGAAAAACAAAATGATTAAAAAGAAAGATTTTGGGGGAACTAGTGCTACTCTAGGCCCCCTTCCCAAAATCCTTCATCCCTCAACCTGCTTTCTGCTAGGAGGCCTGCTTTTTTTTAGTTGCAGCTCAAGAACCACATTTTTCCTATACTACCCTCCCTGACTTGAGAATTATTTCTACATGTGGTCCCTTCAAGATCCTGTTTTGTCTTCCATTGGTCAAGTTTCTAACCCTCGTGTAAACCAAAATCACTAGTTTTTTTTTTTTCTAACTATTAAGACTCAGATCCCACTTCAGACTAATTGAATCTAGTATGAAACCAGAACCGAGAACAAGGGTATCACTAGATGACACACAGTTGTTATAATAAAGCTCAAGAACTGTTGAGGAAGGCCTATAGCGACAAACAAAATTTCACCCCACCATGGTCTTGAGAACTCACAGATATAGGAAACATGTCCTGAGAACTCACAGATATAGGAAACACGTCCTGAGAACTCACAGATATAGGAAACAGAAGCCTTTATGAAGGGCTGTTGCATTCAGTCACTCAGTCATGTCCAACTCCTTGTGACCCCATGGACTGCAGCACACCAGGCTTCCCTGTCCTTTACTATCTCCCAGAGTTTGCTCAAACTTAGGTCCATTGAGTCAATGATGCCATCCAACCATCTTGTCCTCTGTCACCTTATTCTCCTTCTGCTCTCAATCTTTCCCTGAGTCGGATCTTCGCATCAAGTATTGGAGCTTCAACATCAGTCCTTCCAATGAATATTCAGGGTTGATTATCTTTAGGATGGACTGGTTTGATCTCCTGGCGGTCCAAAGGGACTCTCAAGAGTCTTCTCCAGCACCACAAGTTGAAAGCATTGGAGACAGTCAACATGCCAGCAGACTCACTTCTTTGATGAAATAGAATGGGAGACAGGGGGTACCCTTAGGGAGGAATGCATTCTGCAGAGTGGCAACCATCCCTTCCATTGCCCCTCACTGTTTAGAAACTTAGTATTCAATCTGAGCTCCCCTCACAATAAGATTGAGGCTGAAATATCACTTCCCACCACAACTGCTAAGTTGAGCACCGGAAAAGGGCTGTGGTCTGACAGTTGGCAAATCATTGTTCTGGCACAACATCTGAGTCTTGCAAGAGTGGAAAGGGGAGCAAAAGAGAGGCTGAAGCTGACAGGCAGCGCAAGATGATGGGCTGAGTTGGGCTCTTTGGAGCAGCAAGAAGACAAGGGCTCCACTTGGCTCTGATAGACTTCAAAGACGGTGACTGGGCTTTGGCCATGATGCTTTCCCACGCAGCTATGTGTACCATGGTCTAAAGGAGAACACTGCACCTGAGAGAGATCTCCACCTGGAGCCTGGCCAGGGAAAATCTGGAGAACCCACTGAAGAGCGAACACATGAACCCCAACAGAGAAACTGCGCTCTGCCTCCTTCCACACAGACTCTAGCAAAGGGCAGTCAGTGTTGGCCAGAAAGGTGCCATAGCCTACAGCGAGGAGAGCTGAGTCCAGACCTCCTGTGGAAGCAGACTGCTAAGAGGAGCCATTGCCATCTTCTGCTCCTACATCAGAGGGGGCAAGCAGAGCAAACAGCACTGGGGTGTGAGGGCACAAAGACCCCAATCCCGCCCTTCAGCACCTAAGATGACTGGTTCCTCTAGCAATGTGGGCAACAGAGAGAAGACAGCCTTTGAAGAGAAAATTATTTTTAAAGTAAAAATAATTTAGTGTTTAAAACGAACATGACTTGAGTCTTAAGATTTCAGAGACCCTATTTCAATAAACTGGGAGTAACACAAGTCATCGGAGAAGGCAATGGCACCCCACTCCAGTACTCTTGCCTGGAAAATCCCATGGATGGAGGGGCCTGGTAGGCTGCAGTCCATGGGGTTGCTAAGAGTCGGATACGATTGAGTGAATTCACTTTCACTTTTCACTTTCATGCACTGGAGAAGGAAATGGCAACCCACTCCAGTGTTCTTGCCTGGAGAATCCCAGGGATGGGGAGCCTGATGGGCTGCCGTCTATGGGGTCACACAGAGTTGGACACGACTGAAGCGACTTAGCAGCAGCAGCAACACAAGTCATGGAATTGGGCTGAAATACCATTAAAAAGCACTTACAATATAATAACATATAATATTATATATCAACTATACTTCTATTAGAATTTTTTAAATAAATTTTTAGAAAAATTTTAATAAATGTTGGCTGAATTGTAAATTTTTTTTTTTTAAAAAGCACTTATAATCCTGAATAGATACCATTAAAAGCACTTAACAACCCAGAAGGAGAAGAGTTTTGACAGAACACAGTAGCAAATATGGGAAAGATAAAGACCCTTTCACGTTTATTCCCTCGCTCAAGGAAAGATTCTCACAAAACTGGTTACACATGTTCATGTTTGCACTCCTTGAATGTGAGGGGCAGTGTTCCTACCCTAAGTAACACTTTCATGTTTCCAAGGAGATGTTTATGGGGACAAAGGTGAAGCAGGGTGGTGGGGTGAGGTGGCTGCAGCGTTTGAAGGTAAACTTAAACTCTCAAGAGCCAGACATGCCTCAGGATGATAAATAATTTGAAACAGGAGCCTCACATTAAGCAACCAACCAAATCATGTTCCCCATGTGAGATTCTGATTGTTACAAAAGGGATTGAGTGCACTGTTTGATGGTCATTCTCATAATTATGTGAGTTAAGTGCAAGACATTTAAAAAAATTACTAAATTAAAAAAAAGTTAGTGTGAATAGCAAGTCAGTGGGGCTCTGGTGAGAGTTCTGAGTCAAGCTCTCACCATTTCCCCCTTCTTTCCCATCATGAATGAAGGCAAGTTCTAGAATGGGGCAAACCCAGGAACAGTACTTACAGCTCAAACCAGGGAGACTGGTGGCTACAACGTTGCCTCAGTTTGTTTACCAATTATGTTGGATGCAACTAACTTGTCTATGGCATAGTGCTGGCAGAACGGCTCAGCAGGTGAAGACCCCACCTGCCATGCCAGAGACACAGGAGACCGGGGTTCGATCCCTGGGGCGGGAAGATCCCCTGAAGGAGGAAATGGCAACCCACCCCGGTATTCTTGTCTGGAGAATCCCACAGACAGAAGAGCCTGGCGGGCTAGGTCCACAGCGTTGCAGAGTCGGACACGAGCGAGCGAGTAAGCACATACAGACCGCTTATCTACAGTCAGCTTTACAGCCGCCATCACCACCACCACCGTGCCCAGGGGTAACAGTTCCCAGGTCGAGAAGGGCTCCTGGAGGAGACTCTGGTTTCAGAGCCGTTCCTTGGCCCAAGGTCATTTTGATCTTAGGTGTTTTCGAAAGCCCCTCCCTCTCCCTCTGGACCCAAACTTTCTTTCCCCAGGGCTGAAAAGTAGTGCCTGAAATTCTCAGCATTCTTGTCATTCTCCCAGGCCTGAGGCAGCTCTCTATAAACATTCCTGCCCACAGGCACCTGAGGAATTGGGCCACAGTTCATCTGAAGGAAGGCGGAAGGAAGCACAGGGCAGCCAGAGTATTAGGGAGGACAACAGCAAGGCCTTACTTACACACACACACACACACACACACACAGCCACAGAGGGAGTCTGGTCACACAAACACACACGCAGCCAGAGTATTAGGGAGGATGACAGCAAGGCCTTACACACACACACACACACACACACAGCCACAGAGGGAGTCTGGTCACACAAACACACATGCAGCCAGAGTATTAGGGAGGACGACAGCAAGGCCTTACACACACACACACACACACACACGCAGCCAGAGTATTAGGGAGGACGACAGCAAGGCTTTACACACACACACACACACAGCCACAGAGGGAGTCTGGTCACACAAACACACATGCAGGGTGCCACAGAAAGAGTTTGGTTTAGGGGAGCCTTTGCACCACCTGGTTCCCGCTCAGCCTGGTTAGGGAAAGGCACGTGGGCCAGGGGAAGCTTCCGAGGCTGGAGGAGAACCCAGGGCCCTAGCACGAATCTTTAATCAGGATTTTCCCTAGTATCACGTGCTGGTACGGTGTGGAGAAAAGTTTTCGCTGAAGCCCTAAGTGGATCTCGGGAGCCCGGTCACTAGAGCCTCAGAGATGAGCTCCACTGGCAAGAACCCTCTCGCTTTCCGCCTCTCCCCCCGGCACCCTTTCCCACACACCCGCTGGGAGTTTCCAGGGCTAAACTTTGCGGGGAAACTGCAGGACTCCTGCGGCGGACTCGCCTAGGCCTCAGACGCACCACTGGGGGGCAGTGTCGTCACTAATCCACTATGCGTTCCTGGTCTCCTCTGGCGGCAGGCTTCGGGCAGGCTGGGCGGCACATCCTGTGACAGGATGTTTCAGAACTTTTCCTTCCACTCATTGTAAATAAACAACCTCGGGGTGGATCCATCCAGATGCACTTCACAGCGCAGCATGAACTGCCCGGGCCAAAGTTTCCAGGCTATCTGTAACCATCTTGCTCAACCACGTGGTACAGGTCAGAAGCCGGAGCTTTCAACTTGCATGTTGGTCCTCCTGAATTTCTGCCTGCATTCCGGAATTCCTCTGCCCTCAGGAGCAAAAGGAATTTTCAAAGGAATGAACGGTTAAACAATCATGCACAGCCTTTTTTGTACAAAACTCTGCTCTCCGTGTTCAAGTTGCAAGAGATCAGCTTGCTCAAAAGCGAGGCTGGTCAGAAGCGATTTAGTAAATTAGTCATGTGTGCAAACTAGGGGACAGGGATTGGAGGTGTGGGGGAGGGACGGAATGTTTCTGCTGGGAGACTCTGGGAGTGTGAGCTGGAGCCCAGTAGATTCAGTCCTACTAGTGTGCCAAGAAAAGCAGAGTTGCTGGAAGCTTTGGGCTTCTTTGGCAAAATTTCCCTTCCTGTGAGTTCCGCTGGTGCTCTGAGGCCCAGGGGACAGGCTCCTATCTGACTTCTGAGATTAGTATTTGAAGAAGCCATGCAAAGGAACCCACTGACTGAAGGTCTAGGGGGAAGTAATACATCAGGGAGGAATAGAGGTACCAGGTTAGGGCTGGGGCCTGGGCATGGATATTGCTGCCCTAGTACTGGTGCTGTACTTCTGGAAACAGCCAACACCTGCTAACATCCAGCTCATCTTCAGTCTGTCAGCAGAGGCAGATAAGGTGAAGTATTTGCAGCCAGAGGGATAGCTGGAATTTTCCTACAATGCTGAAATACCGTCCAGAGTTCAAGTGGGCCTTATTTGGACAGAGGTTGCTGTTTTGTTTCTTTTTTTCTCTTTTGTGTTTTCACTGCCATATAATAACATTAACACTCTTTAAACAAGGTCAGTACTATTTACCTAAGACTTTCCCAAAGGTCTCTCTTCTCCTTTCCCATTCTCTTCCCTCAAAGGATCATGAGTCCATACTGTGCTTTTGAAGGGGAAAATAAAATACAGGAAAAGTTTATTGAAATGAGTCAGGTGGGGATTTGTAACTCTGGGAATCCACGTGTACTGACAGGAAGACAAAAGCTGAAAACTACTCCCAAAATTTAAAAGTATTTGAAGAGGAAGCTCCTAGGGTTGGGCACTCTGTTTCACAGCAGGTGAATAGAGAAAAAAGTACAGAAAAACAAAGACAGAAGAAAATGCTATGGAGGACGACTCCCGATGGAGCAAAACCTGACTAGGCAGAATGTTGACAAAGGGTGGAGACCCAATTCAACAGTTTTGCAGGTGGCACCTGGGGCCCTCACACCCACTCACCCCAGGAACATTACCAAGAAGGCACCTTGGCCATTTCTTTAACAGGCACTTTCCTTACAGGACATCACCTGCTCCAGCAAATGAGGGAAGAAGCACCTCTTTGCTTCCAGCTCACCCAGACAAATCCAAGATTTGAGGACATGTTAAAACAGAGAGCTCGGAAAGGATAAACAGTAGATGAGATCCCAGCCGGCTAAATAGAGTAGTTTCAGAACAGGACAACCAAGCTGCCATCTGTATTATTTGGAATGTATACTCAATGTGGTCTGTCTGTTTCCAGGAAAGGAACTTTTGTTCTTTTTCTTCTCCAGTTTCACTTGCAATGAATGGGTTTCTCATTAGGCAATGTTCACTTGCCCTCAGAAAATGTGTTTGGAATAGAAAGACTCTCTGGAATCACAGATTAAAATGCCAGCAGAGCTGAGCTGAGCACGTTCTCCCCATTCTGAGCTGCTGAAATGAGCACTCATGCCGTTCTCCATGTGGAGAGTTTCTCAGGTAAGACTATTAAAGCCATGGAGTCAGCTGCTTAGTGAGGTTATCAAAATCCTACAGCACCCTCGTAAAAACTGTGCGCACTTGCAGCCAGCACATCTTTCCCATTCCAGTGTCTATCTTTCCTGGATCTACAGACATAAGGCAAACAGCTAAGCTGTGGGTCTTCTCATTCATTTTGCAGATATTAATTGGACAACTACTCACTGTGTTAGGCATTGGAGAACAATGAGTAAGATCTAGCCTAGTCTTTGCCTTCATAGAGTTTATGCACGAGATAAACAAGCCAGTTAAAAGTCAATTATAACTTCACACCTACAAAGGTGGCTGTAACCTTCTCAAAACAAAACAAAAGGAAAGAAAAAATAACAAATGATAGTTAAGGATGTGGAAAAATTAGAACGCTCATACATTGCCAGCGGGAATCCTAACATGTTATTGCTGCTGCGGAAAACAGAGTTACATACGGGCTTCCCAGGTGGTGCTTCTGGGAAGCACCTTCCTGCCAGTGCAGGAGACATAGTAAGAGACATGGGTTATGTCCCTGGGTGGGGAAGATCCCCTGGAGGAGGGCATGGCAACCCACTCCAGTATTCTTGCCTGGAGAATCCCATGGACAGAGTCTGGGGGACTACAGTCCACAGGGTCACAAAGAGTCGAACATGACTGACGCAACTGAGCACGCACAACATACAATCCAGCAATTTCGCTCCAACGTACGCATGCAAGAAAACTAGAAACATATGATCAGACAAAAACTTGTACACAGATATGCAGAGAAGCATTGTTCATAATGACCAAAAAGAGAAAAGAATGCAAACGTTCATTGACTGATGAAGGAATAAACAAAATGTCGCTTTTCCATAAATGGAATAATGTCTGGCCATAGAAAGGAATGCAGTGCTGTTACACGCTACGTGGATGAACCCTGAACACATTATGCTCCATGGAAGAAGCCAGACACCAAAGGAGAAATATGAGATTTCATTTACATGAAAGGCCCAGAAGAGACAAATCCATAAGACAGACATTAAACTAGTACTTGCCAGTGCATGGGTCATAGGGGAGTGAGGAGGGGCTTGATGGGTATGGGGCTTTTTCTGGGGTGATGAAAATGTTCTGAAATTAGATAGTGGCAATGATTCCATCTGAACTGTATACACTTTAAAAGGGTGAGTTTTATGGAATGTGGCAAATCTTAGCTAAGATGAAGTATTTATAAGGCAGTCTGATGAATGCTTTCTGAAAGAAGGGACTTTTAAGCAGAGACCATAAAAGACAAGTAGGAGGAAGAGGGACAGAGGAGGAAGAATAAGCTAACGCTCTAGGACCAGCAGAGCAGCCAGATGCTAAGGAGGGGAACACTGAATTGTCCCGTGAGCTGAAGCAACGCTTGTGGTGGGCAGCAGAGAGAAGCGAGGTCTGGGGTTGGAGGGGCTAACGGGCCAGGCTGAGGATCTGGACTTTATCAAGAGTCCAGAGAGGCTGGGAGATTAGTGAGAAGGCTATTTCTCTGAAATAAGTCAGAACTGGGCATATAGGGAGAACTGGAAGGTACACCGGGCGGGGCCGGGAAGCGAGAAGCCGTCTCCTGAAGAGGCAGTGCCCAAGCTGCCCACAGGCCTCCTGGTCGGTCCTACCCGCTTCCTGTCGCTGGGCCTTCCCTTTTCAGAGCACCAGGACCAAAGAGTCTGTCTGCTTTGGAAACAGTCTGCTCTTTATTGGCTATGGAGCTGGAGGCAGGGACACGGAGTTCAAATTCCTGCTCTCACATTTTCAAGTTACCTGATCCTCAATAAGTCACCTCATCTCTGAGCTCAGTTTTCCTTAAATGTGGAAGGAGGAAGAAAGTACATATCTCACAGTTTTTATTTAAAACTCTATATAACTGTGAGTTTCCCTGGTGGCTCAGAGAATCTGCCTGCCAAAGCAGGAGATGTGAGTTCAATCCCCGGGTCAGGATGATCCTCAGAGTAGGACATGGCAACCCACTCCACTATTCTTGCCTGGAAAATCTCATGGACAGAGGGGCCTGGCGCTCTGCAGCCCACGGGGTTACAAAAGGCCACGACTTAGCCACTGAACAACACAAATATTTATTAAAAAAAAAAAAAACCCTTGTACCAGGCCTGTTCTGTAATGGATGCTCAATAAACTTGTTTTTTCTGGGCATTTCAAGCCCTCCTAAGATTGTAACTGTGGTTTTAGTCAAAGTCATAATTCTTCAATGCAACCGTTGAGTCTAAAGGGTAAATAAAAGCCTGCCTTTGGCCTTCTGCTGTCAATATATTAGTGAATGAGGAAACACTTCCATTATCCTAGAAATAGGTGTTTGCCGAGATGACAAAGATAAGTCATTTGCATCCAGGTTCTTTAAATACCACTTCAAAATCAAATGTATTTAAATTAATTCCTAAAAAGAAAGATCTGAGAGCTCCTCAAACAGGTCATGGAATTGGACTTGTTTACGCTCTAGCAGGAAGGCAAGTTCCAGGTGAGATGCCCTTTGCAGGAGCTCAGCATAACTCCAGGGCAGCAGACCATATAAATAGTTGGAGGAACTGAACAAATGGAATGTCGTCCGGAATGATAATGTGAAAAGAGAAAAACAGTCATGTAAACACAGCGGGTGATTTAATTTAAAGAAGCTTATTTAACAACAAACTACCTAGAGCTCTGGAGGTACAAGTGAAAGGAACACATTTAAAAAACAGGAGGATACAAAGTGTCAAAATATGTTTTAAAACCTTATTAAGGAGCTTACTGTTATCAAAACTGAAACCAAAGTCTTTACTCTTCTCCTTTGCCAGGCTCCAGGTCCTAGTCACAAAATAAAATTTTAATGCTGATGTCATCTAGTAAACAGTCCCCCAGAACTTTAAAAAATTTCTCTCAAACACACACACAATGTACCTTTCATGTATCTGAAATGTTCCCCCTCATCATCCTCTATGATGAAAATGCATCGCCAAGGAAATGCCCACCTGCCTAAGAGCTTTTCTTCCTTCTTTGATCACTGCAGTGGGTTACAGAAAGCACAAGGTGGCAGAAGCACACTAGAAATGCTCCTGGGCATCATGGAACTGCAGCAGAAATCAATGCATTTTCATAAAAATAAGAGAGGCTTTTCATGGTTCTCTTGAACCCATCTGCGGGGCAAGAAGTAAAGACTGGATGTGTGGACACAGCAGGGGAAGGAGAGGGTGGGACGAAGCGAGAGTAGCACTGACATATACATGTGAAATAGAGAGCTAGTGAGGAGCTGTGACACGGGAGCTCAGGCCGGCGCTGACACCCCAGGGGGCGGGGGGCGGGTGGGAGGAAGGCTCGAGAGGGAGGGGGGAGAGATACAGATCCTTACAGCCGATGCACGCTGTAGTACGGCAGAAACCAATACAACACTGTAAAGCAACTATCCTTCGAGAGTCAGTGAGTGAAGTCGCTCAGTCGTGTCCGACTCTTTGCGACCCCGTGGACTGTAGCCCACCAGGCTCCTCCGTCCATGGGATTCTCCAGGCAGGAATACTGGAGTGGGTTGCCATTTCCTTCTCCTAGGGATCTTCCTGACCCAGGGACCGAACCCCAGTCTCCCGCATTGCAGGCAGATGCTTTAACCTCTGAGCCACCAGGGAAGCCCATCCTTTAATTAAAAATAAAGACAATAAAAGAGATTTTTCTATTATAAAAACAAACATGCTCAAAGTTTAGAAAATATGACTATAAAAAAAAGAGAGTTCTGTCACCCAGAGATAAGGACAAATGTTTAATTCTTCTTCCTGCCATGGTGAGGAGTTGTGATTATACTAGATGTGCTCTCTTAAACTTTAGCAAAGTGAGCATTTAAAAATCTTTTTTATTCATGCATCCCCTCGTTTCAAAAAAGATTTAAGGCATCTGTATGTATCCCTCCATATTTTTATAAACGCTTTAAAGATATCATTTATTAGAATGCAGCTTATTTAATCTAACCATTTCAACAGTTACTTTAAGTAAAATATTATCAGCAGCAGGGAGTAAGTTTACATTTTTAAGCTGTAAAAACAAAAAAAGCTAATTATTAGGGAATATCAGAACTGAACTAACGAAATGGTAACCATCTCTTCATTCCTAAAACAGAAAATGAAATCATGGTATCCTTTCTGTAGGAACAGTATTTGTGCTAAGACCTTCGTACTCCAGTAAAAACAATACAGAATATATTATCTCTTTAGCTAGCCTGTATGTACTTGGATCTTCATTTTCTTATTTTAAAACCTGTATCAATAGTGCATAATATGTATTTTACAAGTGTATGTATGAAGGTGAAAATCACTCAGTCGTGTCCAACTCACTGTGACCCTGTATAGCCATGAAATTCTCCAGGCCAGAATACTGGCTGCTGCTGCTAAGTTGCTTCAGTCATGTCCGACTTTGTGCGACCCCATAGATAGCAGCCCATCAGGCTCCCCTGTCCCTGGGATTCTCCAGGCAAGAACACTGGAGTGGGTTGCCATTTCCTTCTCCAAGAATACTGGAGTGGGTACCTGTTCCCTTCTCCAAGGGATCTTCCCAACCCAGGGATTGAACCCAGGTCTCCCACATTGCAGGTGGATTTTTTGCCAACTGAGGCATCAGGGAAGCCCACGTATTTTACAAGTGAATGTATAATTGTATATATGTGTATAATTTTATATATATACAAAATATTACCTAACAAAATATTTTTTTAAATACTTAAAGTATTGCTGAAGCAGCCAAAAATCCTTTATACTTTTAGAAAATTGTCACTAACTAGATCTGCTCCTGGAAAACTAACCAAAGCCATAATTTATTTGCTGCTTTGGAATCATTAATCTGAGTTCTTAAAAGAACTGCACAAAACCATTTGGTCTAGCTGCCTGCTTTAGACAAAAGAAAAACCATTATTATTTCCCTCTACTCAGGCAAGTGAAGGCTTCAACAACAGCAGACAACCAAGTGGGAGACAGGGTACTCAGAATGCTGTAGGAAGCACGGGAAATACTTCACATCATCTCCCCATGTCTCATTAATGTCATCCTTAATTCATCCCTTCGATCCACAGGTTAAATATGAAAAATTAAGTAATGACTCTTTCCCCTTTTAAAGTGAAAACTTAATTTGCTTTATTAAAGGAACAAAATATTGACTTCCATGGGAGGGGAAATTCAATTGTCAAGAACAAATATTACTACATTCCAGAAACTCCAATGGTAAATCTTCATTCTCTCCTTTATAAGAACTTATTAGGCAATCACATGAAACTTTCTTCAGGAAACAATCTCATTCTTATTTCCCTGGTGATTCAGTGCTTAAGACTCCGCACTCCCAATATAGGGGATCTGGGCTCAATCCTTGGTCAGGGAACTAGATCCCACATGACACTACCAAGAGTTTACATGCTACAATGAAGAATTCTCATGTCCCAAATAAAGATCCTACATGCCACCACCAAGACCCAGGACAGCCAAATAAATACATACTAAAAATCATTTAACAATCCCATTCAGACTCCTGGCCCCAGTTAGAACTCCAGACTAAAGGGCTTCTCACTCTCGGTGGCTTTACTGTACTCCTTCCCGCCACCCCTCTCTTTCCAGGTAGCTTTGAAGATGTTTCCCATTTTATTCAGCCAGCCATGAAAGGGGATTTCCTGAACTCTGAGCACCAAGGTTAAGTCTTCAGTCATCCAATATATTGAAAGCTGGAAATGACTGAAGGGAGGTCAGCTTAAAGAAATTATATTAGTGCAAGAATCGAGAGCACTTTCTCAACATTTTTTTTGCTTATGGACCGCATCAGAGGCTCAAGACTTGAGTCTGGATGATTTAACTAGATACTATTTTTGCCTCCCTAGTAGCTAAGGTTTCCCAAAGATTGGGCTTTTCTATTTGCAGAGCCCTGGAGAAGATTAAAAAGCATGAAATATATTAAGTAGCATGCCTTCTGTGTGGAGTATCCATATTTTAAAAGCTGAGAGATTCTGGCTTGGAAAAACTAGAAAAGTAAACACCAGCTATGAAGACTGGAGAAGTTAGCCTTTCTGTTGCTGAATCTTGTCCCCAAGCTTTTAATAAAAATAATTCAGGTTTTGACCCTTGGAACTATTCCTTACAGAAACTGCTTATCGTTATACAAGAATAGTTCCCACTATTTTCTGTTTATTTGTTTTTCCTCTATTTCTATTCTTTCCCACATAGATTAAACCAAAATAAGATTAGCCAGACCTAATTTGATTCCAATCCAAGCCACACACCCTATGTATTTCATTCCAAATCAAGTTTAATTTACTAACTTCCTTGGGGCCCAACTGAATGACCTTTTGGAATTCATGAAAGAGGTCACAGAATAGTACTGCAAGCCAAAAAAAAAAGAATGTGAAAAACACAAACAAGGCTAGAAACAGACTGACCCAAACACATGACTTGGTTAAGAAGTTTCTTGTGGAATTTCAATGTGAAAAGACTGTCTTTCAACAGGAGAAGCAGCCAAGGGAGAAGCAGATGCATTTATGTACATTTACTCATCGTTCATTCATTCACTCACTGGACAAATATTTATTGAGCACCTGTTACACAGGTAGACCTCTACAGTGATGGGCCTTACTATAGTAAAAGGGATTTTAGGAGACTATTTGCTTTTCTGGTGTCGAGATCTGCACTAAAGTCCATCTCCCCCTGGCCTTCAATATTCGTTGTGTACGTTGTGAAATCTATGAACATAAGCTTTACATTTTACCTGCTTCTATCTTTTGATAATTTAGAAGCTGAATTAAAAACTTCCCTTTTAATTCTGGCAACCAATAACTTTTGGATTCTTTTCATCTCCGGGATTTTAGACCTTTTTAAAAAAAAAAAAATCTTTTGAAGTTGTAAGATTTACCTCTAACATAAAGTCAATTTCATTTGCTATCAATATAAGAGCTAATACAACAGCTACATATGGTTTTATACTAGTGATAAATCACTAACATTGTCATGGCTCATGTCACAAACTTCCACTATATTTTGAATCCTCAAAATCACTTTCATGAAACAGGAAAGGTATTATTATGATGTGGTGTATTTTGTAGATTAAGAAGTGGAGGCTAAAGAAGGAGAAATGACACATCCAAGATCACTCAGTAGGCGGTGCATCCAAATCTTAAGACTATCTGAGCAGTGTGCTTTTCTACTTTTCCTCAATCTAAGTTCAGTTTAAAATGTAAACTTTTGGCTGTTTGTACTTAGGGAGTGGGATTCTATTATGCTACAAACACATGATTCAGAAGATTCCTGCTTAGTCCTAAATCTTTGGCTTTGTTTAACAACATACCATCCACCCCATTTGAATTAAAAACAAAAAAAATTAAACACATGGTAACAGCAGACCATAGGTATATCAGACTTCCATAAATAGAACAAAATGCTCCTATTTAGAGTATGTCATTTTGGTGAACAGGAAATCAGGAAAACTATTTTAGTTTCCATTTCAGCATTATTCGGCTAATTAATCCTGAGTCAAGCTCTGTGACACAGTTTTACACACTATAAAATGTGTATAAAAAGTGTTCTTTAAATTGTATACGAAGAACAAAATCATTAACTCTAAAATATTTTCTATAGTGCTACTGTTACACAAATTCTGAAGAGCGAGAGAAAAAAGCCCATTACCAGTTTCAGCTCAGCAATATCTTAGGAGAGAAGGTACATTTTTTTTGAGGTTTCTTATATAGTATCTAGAATATCATAATCACAATCAGTGAATTCTTTAAATTCCTCTTACAGACATCCCTTTGGACTATGAACCCAAAATTATGTAGGCATTTTCCCTATTACACTATTAGACTGATGGGTTTGCACAAGGTACACAGTAACTTAGCAGCAGGATCAAAGGACAAAATCCCTGATCGATAACCTGTGTCAGGATCAACAGGTCCCAGTTTGCTAATAAGATAAAACTGTCACACTCTCTTTTACTATCCACAGAATGCTCCAAGCCAAGCCTTATTTTGGCCATCAGTTGTTTTATTTTTTTCCAGTTCCCATACTAAATCTTACCAGATCTGCTTCTTTCTGTTTCTCTATTCATGCTTAACAAGCAAAGAAACAGATAAAGCAAAGCTGTAAATGTGGAGCAAAGAATATGAATATAATCCACAAACCAAAAAAACCCCTGACTAAACAAGAGTTAACTAAATGGATTTTTCTACAGTTTAGAAAGTGAGTTTTCTTAAATCATATGACGAGTTCCAGGATTCAGCAGGCTACAATGGAAATCTGTATTAGAATTTTATTTTCATGATTAAAAAAAAAAAAAAATTTAGAGTCACATAATTAAGGTAAGAAAACATGTAAATTGGCCTACAGAAAGAGAAAGAAAAAATACTGGTCAGGACTCAATCCCAAGACAAAACTAAAAAATCACAAAAATCTTTCAGAAGAAGTAATCTAGTCAAAGAAATTTATAAATTGACTGAAGAGCTACTGAAAAATATAGACACTGTCCATAAAAGATTAGTAAGAAACATGTGAAGTAGATAGACAAAGCACATGTAGAAATAATACTAATAGTTTTGCATTTACCATGTACGAATAATACATATTTGACCTCAATTAAAAAAAAATCTTATTTAATTCCTTAAAAATGCTAGATTCTTAAGAAGTTTCACTAACCCTTCAAAGTAATCCATCTATCTAAATCCATATTACCATATTATGTGTGCGTGCTTGCTAAGTGACTTCAGTCATATCTGCCTCTTTGCAACTCTATGGACTGTAGCCAGCTAGGTTCCTCTGTCCATGGGATTCTCCAGGCAAGAATACTGGAACGGGTTGCCACGCCCTCCTCCAGGGGATCTTTCCAACTCAGGGAACCCACATCTCCTGCCTCTCCTGCACTGCAATCAGATTCTTTCCCGCTGAGCCACCAGGGAAGCCCATTACCTTTCATAACCCCCACCAATTTAAACTGAAGTTACAAATATTTTTAGTTGAAAAGTCTCTCACTTGCTTTTTCTCATCAATATCATTCATGGAGAAAAAAGCCATTCCTAATATTTCTGAACTTAATTAAAATAGAGATTAAACTTTTGTTTTTATACTCCACAGATTTCTTATGACAATACACACATTTAAGCTGAGCAAAGTATTTTTCGACTTGAGTAATAATCCACATGTTAGGTATAAGAATGGTCAAGCGTTAAGATCCAAGATAATGTCTGAGGAGAAAATACAACAAAAGGAATTATGCTGTGTGTACGATTTCAAATACATACATGTAACTAGAAAAAACAAAACACCCACATTCCGGTTAAGATTCTTTTTCTAGGTCATAAGACAAACATTACTTTCAAACTTGTGCAATTCAAGAGGGGGTGGGGGGAAGGAATGTTCTAGCCCTTTCGGTTGCCACTGTGGTGTTCTGCCTCAGTGACTTAATTAAAAAAATCCCTAGTAGGACACCTGGAACTGCCCTCCTCTGCTCTGCCGCCTTATATTAACAATACACATATCCAAGTCAACAGAAACTGCTTGTTGTTATACAGGAGCAGGTCAGAGGACAAACAGCCCCTTGCTTTGATACACTTCCTGTTTTCCACTATCAGGACATAGCAGGCTCTAGTCATCAGGTGCACTGAGAAAACAAGCGGAGATAGAGAAAAGAAACTGACTTGTTGCCAGCCTTTCTGAACTCAAGCTGATTCACCGTGTTTAGTTTCCATATCAGCTCGGTTCATGGTATTCCTCTGGAATATATTTGTTCGGGAGTCCAGGCAGAGATATTCCTTGGTAGAGAAACAGGCCCAGGTTGAGCCTGGGGATTTGAAAGGAAGAGAAAGCTAACTGAGAAATAATAGTCTGAGCTTCTCAAGTAAACTAAATCAAGAAGCTCTTTCTTTCTAAAATATGTTTGCCTCCAAACAAGATTTCCTTCAGTGTTTCTTGAGTAGTCACAATTTTCCAGGGGCTATAGAGATCATGTTACATTTGTATCAACACAGTGCAACAGTCTTTTTAGGACAGAGTTCTGACTTACTTCCATTGGACTTCTGAGTACACATAGTCTCCCTAGAAAAACAGATATATAAAACTAGATGGCAGTTTTATTACTCATTAGAGCTTCCTGATTACTTTTTGCTTAATTTCAGGGAAGATAATCATTATAATCTCAATTTCTTCATTGGTAATCACACTATAAAAGGTACTTCATTTACATTCTTCTCCCATCAGTCATAAACAGGCACTGCATCACATTTTCATTTAACCTTCACAATAAGACAGCGAAGTTAGGCACTGGTTTGTCCCGGCAGCAGATGAGGAAATTATAAAACAGTGTGTCCCAGGTTACTCAGAAAGCAGTGGTATAGCCAGATTCTGAATTCAAGGAGGTGTTTCTTGAAGTGTGTTGGTCTCTCCAACCCTGCCTCAGAATCACCTGGAGTTCATAGGGACACTCACATGAGTCAGACTGTTCTCAAAATGCATACATATGGTTAAAGGATTAGATGGGAGGTGCACAACTAGGAAGAGATTAATCCCTTAAAGGACTGAGGAGACCTCTTTAGGAGCTGTTGGAAGGAACTGGGGAGGGAGGGTTGGTGTCAGTCATAGTCAGGATTATTTGATGAACCATGGTTCCCCCCGCAAGGGTAGCAACTAAGGTTCTTCACCACCTAATGAAGTGCTGGCTTCCAAGTTCACGTGTCATGTGCTAAGTTGCTTCAGTCACGTCCAACTCTCTGACCCCATGGACGGCTGACTGCTAGGCTCCTCTGTCCATGGGATTTCCTAGGCAAGAACACTGTAGTGAGTTGCCATTTCCTTCTCCAAGGGATCTTCCCAACCCAGGAATCCAACCCGTGTCTCTTACCTTTCCTGCATTGGCAGGCAGGTTCTTTACCACTAGTGCCACCTGGGAAGGTTGGCTTCCAAGTTAGACCTCAAATTCAGAATCTGGCTATACCCCTACTACCGGAGTGACCTCGGACACATGAATTGAAATCATGCTCTCAAGAGATAAGGAGAAAAGTTAATCTCCATTCTCCCTCCACTCAAATGATTTTTATGATTTCCTCTATCTTATGATTTTATAGTAAGCTTCCCAGGTGGCTCAATGGTACAGAATCTGCCTGCCAAGAGGAGGCTAGGACTTGATCCCTGGGTCGGGAAGATCCCCTGGAGAAGGAAATGGCAACCCACTCCAGTATTCTTGCCTAAGAAATCCCATGGACAAAGGAGCTTGGTGGGCTGCAGTCCATGAGGTGGCCGAGTCGGACGTGACTTAGCGACTAAACAACAACATGGCTTTATGATATTATTTGATCCCTGACCTTTCTCTAAACAGACCAGTGTTGCAGAATAATCTTATTAGTGGTTGAAACCTCCATTTTCAGGTACTAGACAGGTATCTGATTCTGTTTAGATCACCATGTGATCTCAAGGTAAAACACTCTGTTCAGTCTTATTTCCTCAACAACATGGAGATATTCACCTTTTCAAAGTTAGGAAGATGTTATAAACCTGTCTGAGACAAAATAAGAGAAACTTCTCAAGTATCCTGGGAAAGGGAAATAACTCTTACCAATTTAAATTACTTTAAGAATGTTTTTAAAAATATAAGTATAAAAGGGAAAGTGCTATCCTGGGTTTATAAGTGAATCAAGGATTTATCCTTGCAAAACTGATTCTACTTCCCCTATATAGGTTCTTCCCAAAATAAATAAATCTTTAAGCAAAAATCACAGGAAAAAGATAAAGTGTCCTCCTGATCACTCAATCACAAAAAAGTAAAAAAAAAAAAGTAAATGGATGATGATTTCATCATAGCAGGTTTCTCAACTAACTAGATACCAAAAGCTTATAAAGTACACTGTACTTAGTTCCACCTCAACTGCAGAGCTCTGAAAGAAAGAGAAACACAAGGAGAAGTAAGTTTTATTTAACCATGGTTGATTTTGGGAATTTTATGAGCTACAGGAATATAGATCCATATTTGGAAATCCATTATAAAATTAAGCACAAAACTGGGAAATAATTATAAATGCTTCAGATGATCAGAATGTACTGGAAAATGTAGAATCCTGACCTCCACTGAGAACTTACTAGCACTGGCCATTAAGGATATGATTTGGAGACAAAAAAATTCATACAACAAATTAAATGAATGGAAGTATGAATTTATGCTCAAACCCCCTAATTTCTCAAAATTAGGAGAATAAATTTGTCTTTCCCCAACATTAGACCTATTAGCATTACTTTTATGATGCAAACTATAGTCTGTGATAAGTATTAAGGTTACTCTCTGTCAAAAGACAAGTGAGTTTCAATTCTCATCTTTTGGAAAGTTCCAAAGGACATTCTAGGAAGCAGTCACCCTGTGCCAACATTCTCTTAGGGGCAACAGAGAAAGAAATTCGTGTAGGCTAGGATTTGTCTTTTACTTCACTGTGATGTACTGAGTACCCAGAATCAGAGACTAGTACAAAGTAATATACGATGAATATTTGTGAAGCAATGCATGATGCAAAATACAAGAATTCTAAAACTTCCCTGGTGGTCCAGTGGTTAAGAATCTGCCTACCAATGCAGAGGACATTGGTTCAATTCTTGGTCCAAGAAGATTCCACATGCTGTGAAACAACTAAATCCATGTACCACAACTACTGAGCCTGCACTCTAAAGCCTGCACTTCTCTGCAACCAGAGAAGCTCCCGCACTGAGAAGGCTGTGCACCACAAGCACCACAGGTGGTTTCCGTATTTTGGAAGAAAATAGAGGGTCCTTCTTTCTGTATGGAGATATCGGCAGGAATAGAAGAAAAGACATTTGAAAAGAAGAAAAGAAAAGAAAGAAAAGAAGAAAAGAAAATTGACATTACTTGTCAATGCTCATTATCAAGTGGTGCCCTAGGTTGACAGCTGCAAGCAACCAGGCTTTACTCTAAAGAGCAAGGACTCCTGGGGCTCAGTCACAGGGCAACTTCACAACCTGCCTCTAGTCGTCATCCAACACTCCTTCTCCTTGTCCTCCTCACCACAACTGCCTCACAACAGCTGTGAAAACTTACTTGGCTTGCACTTCAGAACTGACCCTCATTCAGATGTGACTAGAGACCTAAGTGTCTAGTGTCTATTGGGCCAAATTTAAATGGGGGTGCATGTGTCACAATTTGGGTACCACTTTTATTATGATTTTATTAGCATACCTTATTGTATAAGCTGTCTGTTGGGCCAAATTTAATTGGGGGGCGGAGTCACAATTTGGGTACCACTTTTATTATTATTTTATTAGCATACCTTATTGAATAAGCTCTCTGATACTTCACATCCAACTCAATAAATATCTATACATGCTGACATTACTTCTGTGCTGCATTCTAATTTGAACACCATTTTAATGGGATTTAACTACGAAAAAAACTTGATTTTTATAGTAACGTCCTGAGATGCTTAATAGACATGAATAGATTTAAATTTTTTTTCAAGTCAAGATATCTAAGATCTGCTTACCACTTGCAAAGAAAATGAATGAATGAGAAACTACAAAGCAACAAGGAGCTTTCCATCATTTTAAAATTTTCCAGTAAAAGTGCCAGTTGGAAAATGTTTCAAAGTTCTTACAGCTTTTACAGTTAAGAGCTCTGCAAACGCTCTCTGGTTTTTATTTCATCTGATTATTTAGATGATTATCAAGGCTTTAATTTTCTACAAAAGAAAGGTAGCTCTTAATTCTAGGTCCTAAAAAGGAAATACTCAAGATGAGACTGGAACAACTAATGCCAGAAAAAAACAAGGAGGCTATCCATGACAAAAAGGACACAGAAGCCAACTTGGAAGGGGCACCCAGTGGCCAAATACGAGATAATCTGGGCACAATAAAAATACTGCAATGAATTAAACACTTTAACTACATAAAACAAATATATGACTTACCTTTGGAGGTTGCTTGGGCTCTGGTCCATTACTGTAAAACTGGTAAATAAAGGAAAAGGATGTAATCTTAGCTTCCTTATGTTCTAGGGAAACCAAGTAATTGATGGAAGAGCTTCTTTTTTAAAAGAATTCTAACTACTTACGTAAATACAATGAAAGAATCTGAAAATTATCACTGCAATACCTATCAAAGTTTGCTAAAACCATTACATAAAAGGTTGCTATGAAATTTTTAAATAGAGAAATCAATCTAATAACATCTGAATCTGTCTTAGCATCATTAAAAATGAGACAACCCAGACATTATGTACCTTCTAATATGATTCAACGGAAGTACACAGTATCTATAAAATTACTGCCCAAAAGGTATATATATTGAATCTAATAAACTCCCTTACATCTAATTAACAATTTACAGATAACAGAGGGGATAGAGGGACAAGTTTAACAGCATCTTAAAGACAGAATCAGTCAAATCCAAAATGTGAGAAATTCTACAAGACAAATGGTCTAATTTTAACCTGAAAAATGGTACAAAAGTGGGAGGTGTGTGTAATTTAGAGGTTAAAAAAGACTTAAGAGACATAGCAACCAAATGCAATCAATGACTCTCATTTGGATCTTTATTTGAATAAACAGTAAAACAATGTTTTTTGAGGTATATGCAGAAATTTGAACATAAAGTATTACAGGATGAGACAGCCATGAAAATGGGCTTCTCTACTCTCCTACTATAGGGTGGGTAATTAACTGACAGCTGCTGTGATCTGAATCTGCCACGGTGTTCAGCTAAGACCCTGCTTCCTCCTGACTACTCCCTGCCAACAAAGGAGCATAGCAGGAATACAAAGGCAAGCCCACTCCTGCAAGATGCAGGACTGTACTCTGATGAATGAGCATCTTTGGCAGGAGGACTTTTTAAGACTTGCTAAACTTTCTTCAGACTTCACTGTGGATGAAGACTTCCTGCTCAACTATCCTTCTTCCCTCTCTTCTTTGCTGCAGTCAGATCTGTACCGAGGTTTCCCAACGTGCCCTGGCTCCTTCCCCATGTTTCCTCACAGGTGTTTTCCCTACTAAATATCTTACAGGCCTTCCAGGAGAATCCAAGCTAAACAGATGATATCAAGAAATAAGCATTAAATAAGTTCAGAATGATCATACTGTGGTTATTTTTTAAGCCCTTATCTATTAGACACACATATTCAGGTATTTACAGGTGAAATTTAACTGTAAAATACCTCAGCAAAAAAAGAAAAAAAAAAAAAATGGGGCATAGATAAACTAAGATTGGGTAATTTCTCTTCTTTTGTGTATATCTGAAATGTCCGCAGTAAGATATGAAAAATACCTGACCAGTAATACCTCAGAACTGTTGAGGTCATCAAAACAAAGAAAGCCTAAGAAACTGTCAGAATTTAGGGTGTGAGGAGGAGAAATAACAGCTAAATGGCATGTGCTACCATGGAGTGGATCCTGGAACAGAGAAAGGACATTAGGGGAAAAGTGAAACTATTTGAACCAAGTATGAACTTCAGTAAATGATAATGCACTGGTATGATTCATTAGTTGTCACAAATGCACACTAATAGACATTAGTGACAGAGGGAAACGGGTGTGGGGGTATTCAAATACTCTCTGTAGTGTCTTCATAAGAATTCTGTCATCAAAACCTCCTCCAGAGCTTTGAGAAGTTAAAACAAAACAAAAAAAGTAATTCTTTAACTACCTCATAATATAAGAAAACTATGAAACCAAATTGACTTTAATTTTCTTTACTCATTGAGATGCAAGTTTGTGGATTTCCCATCAGTGAGAAAATGCTGTTCAATTTCTGACTCCACAGAGAGTAAATTGAAAATTCAGTCTCCCTATGGATTACCCCACAGTATCTGTACACGCAAGAAAACAAAAACAAACCCATAACTCTGATGAAACATACATTTATTTGCTCCCATTAAGGTTTAAAGTTTAACAAAAATGCATTTCTGATACCAAAAAGCTTCAGGCAATAAGAGATCGACCTTAACACAGAAAAACAAAGATTTCATTTACAGACTCTTGGACTTAAGAATTCATTTGAGTTCCAGAGATAATACTAAACTAATAGGTTTATGTCAAGCTGCCAGTATCCATGCTGAGGCTTTTCCTGATACAATCTTTTGCAACATAAGCAACACTGAAAAGATCACTTTTTTTCCCCCCACAAGTTCTTGTTATACTGCTTATAAACAATGTCCAAAGACAAAAGAAAGACCAAGATCTTTGCTTAAAAATAGAAATGCATAATGCAAATTTGCAAGCTTTGACCTGCATCAGAATCATTTGAAGGGCTTGTTAAAACAGATTGTTGGGCCTCACCTCATTCTGTTGTTGGGTGGGGCCCAAGAATTTGTATTCTAACAGGTTTCTAAGTGAAGCCAAGGATACCAGTGTGGGGACCAGACTCTGAGAACCACTGGGAAAATATTTAATAGGACAGTGATTATGTCATAAAAGTATGTCATAGCAAAAGGTACAAAACCCTGCTTTGTCACCTTGAGCAAATTAATCTCCCAATCTCTTCTTTGCATAAGTTTTAAGGAATCAAATAAATACTTACAGCACTGAACACAATGCCTGGCATATATGGCCACCGAGTAACTAACCACCAAGTGTTTTCGCGATATATGAAATTGTTAAGGCACTAGAGGTTGTGACTGACCCTTCTGCGATCCCATGGACTATAGCCTGCAGGGCTCCTCTGTCCATGGACTTCTCCAGGCAAGAATACTGGAGTGTGTTGCCATTTCCTTTTCCAGGGGATCTTCCTGACCTAGGGATCGAACCCGAGATTCCTGCAGTGACATGCATATTCTTTACCACTGAGCCACTCAGGTTGCCCTATACGAAATTAGGGTTAAAGTTATGTTCAAATTGTTAACTGAGTTACTCTGCTTAACAAAACTGAAGATACATTGCTCTCAAAAGAGTTACAAGAGGTACTCTTAGGCTTCTATTGATCATTAATTACCACTCTGAAATGTCCATTCATTCAATTACAATTTTCACTGATTAACTGATTTACTTCAAATAATAAATATAGTTAATGTGAAAATTATTGGCATAATTTTACTTCAAGTTAGTGATGTTTACTGTCCTGAACTATTCATACATGAAACTTTCAATCTGCTACAAAAGGCTATAATTTTCTGAACACTGTATAAGATGAACATATTCATACCAAAAGTGATATGCACGTTCTTCAAATGAACTTTCCTATGCCTCTGACTGATACCTTTGTTTATACTTCCGCACTACAAGAATAATAAAAGGAATCAGACACCTTTCTACTATTTTTCTTAAAAATTTGCTTCCATAAAGCTCAAATGTCCACTGATGACATCATTTACCTTTGTTTAATTATAGAAAATTTTAATAGTTTACATTTTAAAGAAACACAAATATTTCCCTGGATAAAAGCCTATATGGTCAAATAAACACTGTAAATTTCATGTCCCATAGTGTATCTAAACATGTTCAGCAGCTGATCATATACGGATTGACTATAATTTATACTGAGTAGTTTTGCATACTTCAACATAAAATACAGTTAACATGAAAATTACGGGCATAATTTTCTTTAGTGATTTAAATCTACCTTTCCTAACTGGGTCATATTCATTTTTTTTTTTTTCATATCACTCAACTAACTGACACCAAGCAGCTTTATCCTTTATTAAAAGCATCTTTATTCAGTCACAGTAGTTTTTTGAAAGTGACAGCTGAATTGTGCATTCGGTCCAGAATTAAGAGATACATTTTGCTTTCTTTTTAGCCTTACATGGTTAGACATCCAAAAAAGGAGGAGGCAGATTGTAAAGGGTATTATATTTCTGTTTCTTTAACATAAAGGTCTAATATTACATAGTTCTTTCTAAGACGCTGACCAAAAATAAAATGTAACCTCTTATAGAAGTGGGAAGAGAAAACTAGAGGCATGAGATTAAAAAATTATGTAGGTAGTTTAAAGCTACTCATAGAATTGTGTGCACCCACTGAGTGAATCTAGAAGAGAGAGAGAGAGAGAGAAAAAAAAAAGCGGGGAGTGGGATTTGATGAAATCTAAGATAAAGGGCTCCAGTTCCAGTGCAGACTAGGAGACTTTGCAAAATTTTTTTAATAAACTTGCTAATGGAGTACATTCTTACATAAGGACTTGAGACATTATCTAAACAGCCTGACTGAAAGATGCCTGTTCACCTGTTAGACATGTATGACATTACTGAGAAGATTAATCTACAGTTCTAGAAGTAAAGAAGACCAATTAGCCCGTGCAGGTGTATGAAGAATGACACATCAGGCGAAAGGTTCTGTAAACCATTTACAGGAAAAAAAAAAAAAAAAACAGACTGGATATTTACATTCCCAGACCTCTACTTATCTTTTCTAACTGTAAGGGACCGGAAATTCTTTGACCACCATCTGACTTAGTGGATGATAGATCCAAGTTTGGATTAAGAAATTATTTGTGTAGTTTCAAAACAAAGACAATTATGTATACACTTCCTCACTATTTCGAAAAGCCCCACCACAAATGTATTCAGATTTATTAATACTATATTTTTGTCTTTAAAACACAGTTCCTTCCACAATAATAGTCTAAAGATTTTAAAGTACTACATATTGTTTCAGTAAGAGGCACAAAAGTTAATTAGATTATTAGCACTGTCCTTTAACTTTGAAAATAAAACTCAAGGTCAGGGTTTTACTGATGGTAGAGGAAGGGAAAAAAATTAACCAGTGTTAAAAATTAAATGAAAATTTACTTTTTTATTGAATATTTGTTATTTTCCATGCAAAGCATATTAGAAGTGAATCTTTATCATGTTGACTACCCCAGTAAAAACCTATGCAATGAGAATTATGAGAGTTGTCTACACAATACTAAAGTGATCAATAAATTATCAGATGTTTCTCTACAAATAATTGGATTACCTGAATTTGCTGATTTTTCAACAAAACATTAAATTTTAGCTTTCATATGATCTTTACTAGTAACAACAGACATCTTAGACTTAAATTTAGAAGAAAAGCATAACATTAAACACCCTGAATAGCATGGTCAAAACTCTCAAGAAACAAGTTCACCAACAACAACAAAAAAAAAGTAGTATACATCTATCAGGCATCCAGAAGGGGAAACAAAACAAGCATATAATAAATGTCCATCGAGTGATCATCACTAATATTCTATTATTACCAAAGTGACTGCCAATATGTGAACTGTTTATTAGACTTAAATACCTAAAAACAAATCAGTAATCAATAATGTATACAGAAAAACTAACAAAATCACATTTGAATAGCATCAACAGTTGGGTGAATCTGACATACATTGAATTCTTTTTACTTCATTACTGCTCCAAATGCTTTAAAATGTTCTTTTCATAATATATAATTATCTGAAAGAAACATGGAAAGATACATCCCAGTATGTCCAGGTCTTTCCACCATTCAGTAAATGCTGCAGCAAATTAAACAGCACCTATTATCCAGAGCTTAAATATAATGGCTGGATAATTAATACAAAAGGAATACTTTTGAATGAACTATTCAGATTAGACCAGCTAATGCTACTTATATACCATTATAGATTATACACTCTAGATATAAGTGCTGGTCCATGTCCATTTTTTGGAAACTTCTGTAGTATCTAGAACTGTATACCCAGTTGACTAATAAATACTTGCTAAAAGAGTAAGTACGAAAATTTAACATACCCCCCATAACCATAACTTTTTCACATACTCAAACATAATTATTTGGGGGTAGGGGTAGGGATGTGACTTTAATATGCTGTGAGATTCTAGCAAAGTAAACTAAAAAAAACAATGTAGGCTCAGGTTTTCTTGGGCAATGATTCAAGCCTACACTGAGAATCAAACGACCGACTTCTATACATCAGTGAGAAAACCAACAGCATGGGGGGAAGTGCCTTTGTTGATGGATTTGATAAGCAAAATATTTGCTATTTAGTACTATGTCTTCAGTTCATTGAAACAACAAAAGAAAAGTGTCACTAGTTCTCAGATAAGTAATACTAGTTACAATCCCAATCAATGGGAAGTCCTTTGTTGACAAGAGCACAGTTCCAGTGCAAAAGAAAGTTTATTGTTACATATTAGGAATGGTTTAGATATAATAACATTTACCCCGACTTTAGCATGTTATCTTAAAGGTCTAATTCCCAAATGCTAGTTCCTCCTCACTTAATAAATTCTCCTCATTGAAAAGCTGGTGTGTTTGTTTTTTGTGTTGCAAGATGAAAACATATGCCTGAATCTTATAACAGGTTATTAACATTATGAGTAGGTATTAAATAAGTGCCGATACTGCATGAACTTATGAGGTACAGAGTCAAGATCAAAGAATTACAAAAATATGAAAGATGATTATCACTATACATAGCAATATTGTCTAGGACATATTGATCATCGAACCCAAAGTCCTTCCTATTGTGTCTTTCAGTGTTGAACATATGGACATTCTTCTACATTGACTTGCATTGTTTTCCACAAAGAATTAGTGGACTTTAAAACTTACATCTTAGTTTCTAATTATAAAAATCCAGATTAATCCAGAAAATATAAACGACATGTAATTGAGGTAGGATTTTCACCTTTAGGAATACACTGCTTTCTACTGGAATTAAAAAGTCATTTTAAAAGATATACTGCTTCAGGTATCTGCTGCTACTGCTAAGTCACTTCAGTCGTGTCCGACTCTGCGTGACCCCATAGACGTCAGCCCACCAGGCTCTCCTGCCCCTGGGATTCTCCAGGCAAGAAAACTGGAGTGGGTTGCCATTTCCTTCTCCAATGCATGAAAGCGAAAAAGTGAAAGTGAAGTCGCTCAGTCAGGTATCTACTGATGCTTAATTTTCTATGTTATAAACTACTTGAGCAGGTTTGACAAGCTATTTACATTTAGTAAATTCCCTTAGAAATATATACCGGAAAGCCTTCCTCTTCCTCTCTAAAGGCAACTGTAGTGCAACAAAATCAGTAACAATTTTAGAAAGATGAAACAGATAACTTCAGTAATTTACAAATTAATATATGCCAGAAATCAAGGAAGCAAGTCATGTTTACCCTAAAGATAATAAACCTATTGTTTGGAAAATAATATCATAAACACATAAACTCTAGATATGCTTTATTATGCCACAAATTTCCAGGAAATATAAGAAATATTTCTGAATGGGACTAATAATTTCACAAATACAAACACTTTATTGACAACAGTCAAGTATTTTAAGATAGTGTACATTTAAGTAACCTTTTAAAAATCTCAATGCTTTTTATAAAATTTAAAGGGAACCTGTAGCAGATCCTACTTTGCGTTTCAACATTCAGTATCAAACCTGTATGTGATATAAATGCACATTTTAAGGATGGAAGGGAAGACAGCACATGAACTGCTTTGCCAAAGTGGTCAGGCTCCTTCCTGCATCTGTACTACGTACCACTATGTAAAAAGTTCATTATTGCAAACATTCCTGGTAAACTGAAATAGAGGAAAATTTTTAAAACGGCTTGGTCTTTAAAAGCATTAATACCTGGTAGAAATTTAAAGAGGGAAATGAGATATTTCTTTACTTCCCAATGGGTTAAACAGAAAATTCAAAATACTTATTTGGAGAATGAGTACCCTAATATATTTTAAGGCTGGATACTGACACCATTTTCACAATATCCAAACTACGGATGGGAAACAAGGCAATACTGATATTTCTGCTATACATCCAAGGGTAAAGAAAGGGAGATGAGGACTTTACAGCCAAAGCCAGTGACTGAGCCTGGCATGCCACTTTGACAAGCGGGCAGAAAACCACCACTCCCACGCTGGGAATATTCTCCCAAAGGATGCTGTTATGCAGTAATTCTACAACTATATCAAGTTTGGTAATCTATCATTGAACTTTTTGGTAAATATATATATATGGACATATGAGAAGTTTTCCAGAGACAAAGTTAATTATTAAATAAACTAAAGGGTGAAATAATGCTGATAGCTAAAATTATGTTAATTTCAGTGATTCCAATGGAAGTTATGGGAGGAAAGAGGCATGAGGAGCTGTTTCCAAATTGAAATTATGATCCAAATCACCACATGTTGAGCCTATTCTATCCAAGGTCTCAACTTAAACCTACCTAGAAGTGGTAACCCAGGAACGCCTTTTAAGCAATCCAGGTGACTCTGATGATTACTCAAGACTGAACTTCTGAGTGGGGGACTGTGGCAGGCGAGAGGGTGCAATCTAGGCTACTGAAGAGAGTTTCAGAATTCAACATCTGATAGTCACCATTTACTCTGCAATTTCCCTCCCTATTTTCTAACAGTGAATCATGTAGTGACATAGCAAGTGAAGAGTCGGTAGGTACCCAAAATGGATTTTACTATATTCAAGCTATTTACATACATTAACTGGTGTACTATTAGAGATTCAACATCAGACAGACCATTCTTAATGTATCTTAAAGGAGACAATTTCTTTACTCAACATGAAAACGTAACAGAAAACAAGTCTAAATACTATTATTATTTGATCAAAGAGAAAATTTTCATAATTCTTCAAAATAATTCTGTTTTTAAAAATCCAAAGTTAAGAGGGAAAGTCCTTAAATTTGAGGTAGGGGAATAATTTTCTCATATGAGAACAACTGTGTCACAGTGTTATCTGCCAAGTCAGAAATTAAGCAAAATATTTCAGTACTATTTCTGCTTATGTACTGCTTTGTTACTGTAAATATAAATGTTTTAAATGTGGATAAATATTTTGGTTTGATTCTAATGCATGTAGTTAAAAATATGAATTGTTTTTCTTATACAGTCACTGAAATTATATAAACTCTTTAGGCTTGATGCATAAACAACCTTTAAAATACTCCATGTTCACTTATAAACCTTGGAAGAATTATAAAAAAAGGAGTACCTACATGAGAAATTATACATTAAAATTACAATTGTATGTTTTTCCAAAGTCAAAGTGATTTAAAATTTTTTTAAGTATCTGAATACAAAATAGTACATTTTAATTTACTATATAGCACAATTCAAGTATTCTCTTAAATTTTATATTTAGCCAACTAGTACTTGATATTAAGCGACTTTTTAGCTTTCCTTTTTAAAGATGACTGTTATAAAAAGTGTGACTCCATGTTCTTCTACATTGCTTAGAATAAGCTGAAAGAAAAAATGACAATAGCCAAAGACCTTTATGAAATATCATCAACATATAACAAGTTGCACACATCAGTAATAAGGCATTTGCAGGTAATTCCCCTCAAAGTATCTGAATTCATGTAAACAAACACTAAGTATATTCTTTGAGGGGGAAAACATACTACCATACATGCAATATATTCAGATGGTTGTGACTTTAAACCATATAGTATTTGAATATCACACAAAACCAAAAGAGGCCTAACCTACCAGTTTAGTAACTAAAAGACGTTACTTATTCATGGAGTAAAAGGTTGATACTTTTTGAAACTGATAATGAAAAAGAAATATTTTGAAAAGAAACACCCACTGTTTTCTAGAAATAAATATACATAGTTAGTTTAATGCATTACAGCATAGGAATATTGTCCTAGCATTAACCATAACATTCAGTAGTTTTAAAGTATTTTTCCACACTGAGCCTTGAATCTTCTACCTTGTTAGCTGCCCAACAACCTTCAAAAGAGTTTTATTCTCCTGCTTTAGTTGTTCATTTTCATCTTCTATGTCATCTAGGTCCTTTAGGAAACAAAAAGGAAAATAATACATAAGTTTTTTAAAGGCTTAAAAATATTCTGAAGGCGATTTAAAAAAACACTTCAAAATGCACATTCAAAGATAATTCATATAAACAATTAATTTGGAAACATGGACTAGTTCTGAAAACAACTTCAGAAGAAATATGCGCCCCAGGTAAAGGCAGCATGCACTCTTAGACTCCTAATGCCAGCCAGCTCTTGTCAGGTCTCTCAGGTTTTAAAGAGAAGTCAGAAAGCAGAACTGTTTGTTGTGAACCTTCCAATTTTTAATCAAAAATGACAAGTTTTTAGTTAAAAAAAAATCCCTCCTTCCCCAAATTGAGGGCTAAATACATATGCAGTCAGTAAGAGGTCTGGGGCCTCGGACTGCAAACGTGCGTCACATTAGGCATTAGGAAGGACCCAAATACAAGTTCTATATAGACTTCCACCACCTTGGGCAATCTTAACAAGTATTCATGTTGGGGAGTGAGACTCTGGGGAGGTGACATAACTGAGGCATACAGAGAAGGAGATCTGGGGCTTACCAAGTTGAGAGAAAGGTTTTCGAGTTTACAAAAATGCAAAAGCCACTACGTAATTACCTTCCAGCTTTAAAGCTATCAGATTCCAGGTCTCTGTTGCCTATATTAATGCCAGTGCCATAAATACAATCACTCGATAAATACAAAGACAATCACTGTAATTTTTAGTTTCAAGAAACACGATTTCAAGGCAGACTAATTTACTGATGGTTGGAAAAGCAGACATTTATAGATTTACCCTTGCAATTCAAAATACTAAACTTGGAGAGATAAATCTGAATTCTAAGCACACTATTGGACAGCAGCATTCTGATACATTTAGTATACTGTCTTTGAATTGAGTTCTAAAAGTACAAACACAGAATTTGTATTTACTCACAAACTAAATAAATGATATTAGGAAAGTAATTTGTTGGAAAAAAAGAAAACCATAATAAAGATATGAGATTCCTTTTTAAAAGTACCACAACTGAGACCTATCTAAGATATATCATTAAATGATAAAATAATACGTTCATATATCATTATTAGGTTATAAACTCTGTAAAGGCAGGTATCTTATGCTTTTTAATAAACACAGTGCCTAAGACAGTGCCAGTACATCACAGAAATCAAATATATATTTGCAGATTTTATTAAATCACATTCTATAGCCAATAGAGGAATTCCCATGTTCTGAACCAAGATGAAAGGCAGTCATCAAGAATGAAAGAGCTTACTTAAAATTAACACTACTGAATACCTGAAGGTCAATTACTGGCTCAACATATAACTATGCAATTCCTTCACCCGGCCTGAGTTTCAGTGTCCTCCTGTACACCCTACAGTTAATGCCATGGAGCTGTATTAGAATGAGTCTGCACATAATGCAGCTTTCTATTTCCTCTGCTTTTAGAATTAGAGTTAAGACTGGATTAAGAATTTGTTCCTTTTTCCCCTGAAACAAATTTCTTTCCTCCATCTTATGTAAAGCCTTCAAAAAAGGAAAACTATGAAATCATTTCTCATAGCCATTACCTAAGCATGGCCTAGCATTAATACCTACTTCTTAAGCAGGAAGTAAATACTACGGCTGAAAGGGAAAAAGTGTTATGACTCGAGTATGCTAAACCTAAAACGGGGGATGAATATGTATAATTGGAACTGGCAAAAGTGGTCAAAATACCACAAAAACAGAGACACATGGAGTTTCTTATGGCAAGAAAGAGCAATTTCAGTTCTTCTTTGAGGCAACTCTGTGCGAATATTGTCGTACATATTATGTGTGGTGCTGACCAAGCTGCCTCTTACCTCCAGACTCCAACAAAACACAAAACAAATCCATTCACTAGTCCATCCCCAGAAGAATAACATAAATACAACTGATAATTGGCCAGAGGAAATCAGTTTATGGAATGAAATGACAGTCCTGACTACCACAGATTACTGACATTAACAAAGGAATGAACTATTTAGTTCACATTTTTAAATAAAATTACTTCTTCATATTTCTGTATTTTCATCCAACTGACAGGAAAAAACAAAACCATTAAAATGAAATACGTGAATACTCACTCTATTTAACAAATCAATTTCTTCTTTGAGTTTTCCAATCATTTCTTCTTTATCTTGCATTAGTCTCACAAGTCTTAAGTTTTCTTGCCTCTCTCTTACCACCTCCTGGTACATAAAATTACAAAGTATTAATTGAGAAGTAACAAGTTGTTTCTAATCTTAAATAGAATACATCCACTAAATCTGGTGAATTACCTTAGATATAGGAAGATTTCCAGTGACTTTCTTGAGTCACTTGGGGAGGGAAGGAGGAACCCATCCCACAGAAAAGAACCAGGGAATGAGAGGAAACAGGATTGTAAAATATACTTCTGATTAAATAAATGTTTACCCAAGTTTTTAACAAATACCAATACTCAAATGGGCTTCCCTGGTGGCTCAGATGGTAAAGAATCTGCCTACAATGCAGGGACCTGGGTTGGGAAGATCCCTTGCCTAAGGGCATGGCAACCCACTCCAGTCTTTTTGCCTGGAGAATCCCCATGGACAGATGAACCTGGCGGGCTACAGTCCATAGGGTTGCAAAGAGTCAGACATGGCTGAGCAATTAAGCACAATGACTTCAGCTCTTTAGTATCTCTTAATATTAAATGACTAATACCCTGCGGAAGGAAATTCAAAACTTTTGTTCAAAATACAAAGTTTAAGAAAAGGAGATTGCTCTGTGGAAAACAGAAAAAGAGTGATCCTCCATTTTACTTTTGGCTCTGCCAGTTAATTGACAAATGGGTAAAATGAAGGAGCTGAAAATGATTATTAGCTTTTAAACTTTTTTCCCCCTTAAACAATGCAGTGACTTCCCCAGCCATCCAGTAGTTAAGACTCTACACTTCTAACTGCAGGGAGTACGGGTCTGATCCCTGGTTGGGGAAATTTGAGATCCACCAAGCCGTGTAGTATGGCCAAAAACAAAACAAACAAACAAACAGAAACAACGCAACACCTTTTTCAGAGAAATCTTAGTTAGAATCCAGGACTTCAGGCTGGGTCAGCCATCTGAGAAGTAGAAGTGAAGCCGAACTGAAAATGTCTCAGCCAGAATTTGGCTTCTTATGATATCAGAGGAAAGCAGTCAGTCTCATTAATCTGCTGCTGCCAACAACTCAGTCCAAACTTCTGTGAACTTTAAAAGCCTTTTTTGATGAACCCCCTTGAAAACTATTAACACTTCCCAGATGGCTCGGAGGTAAAGAATCCTCCTGCAATGCAGGAGATGCAGGTTCAATCCCTGGGTCAGGAAGATCCCCTGGAGAAGGAAATGGCAACCCACTGCAGTATTCTTGCCTAACAAACCCAAGGACGGAGGAGCGGTTCAAAGGGTTACAAAGAGTCAGACACAACTGAGCGACTGAGCATGCACAGACTTGAAAACTATTATACTACATATCCCTTAAAGTTTTTCAATTTAAACTCACAGAAACTAGTGTTAAAGTTCAAATGTGAACTAAAAACAATCATAATGTTATAAAAAAGAGTAAAATTCAATCTCTACTTAAAACAACTTTTAAGGAATAATTTCAATTCAAGATAATGCTTTCAACAATCAGAAAGTAATTCAGCACCATTATTAATTTTAGGGATTGAATGTCTACAGAACAAACTTGAGAACCCATGGTTAATAAATCAATGCCAATACTCATTTAACATGTTCTCAAAGTGTTAGTCGCTCAGTCATGTCCGACTCTTGATGACTGCATGGACTGTAGCCCGTTAGGCTCCTCTGTCCATTGAATTCTCCAGGCAAGAATACTGGACTGGGTAGCCATTCCCTTCTCCAGTGTGGACCTTCCTGACCCAGGGATGAAATCCACAGTTCCTTCATTGCAGGCCGATTCTTTACTGTCTGAGCCACAAAGATACTCTTAAACAGGTTTACTCTTAAAATTGTTGCAGACATCACAGCGGCTCTAGGCTCTAACTTAGAACGTAGAGGAAAGTCTACAAACTGAATAGATTATATAATAATAAACACACAGTAGTACACACTGCTAGCATAGACTTCTAATCATTTCAAAGGCAAAGACTGTGTTCAATATATCAATATTAAATATAACTCTTGGCAGAATGAGAGGAGCCATTAAATACTAAGCAATTCAAGAACTGACTCCATTTCTAAAAGTTTTAACATCAACAGAACTGGAGAGAACAGCACTAAGAAATCAGAAAATGCTTAGCCACTATGCATCTAGGAAATATCTAATTAAAGACTGATTCAAAGCTGCTGTTTGACTACACGTACAAGTACCAATTAACACTAACAGTATCTCCCATCATGCCCCTCATTTTCTTCCCGTTCCTGGTACTGCCTCATCCTTACACATTTCAATTTTTCTCTCTCAGCTGCTATGAAAGTGAAAAAGGAATCCTAATGGTATATTAATTTCATAGATCTTAAATAACTTGTAATTCATACCTTTTCAAGATCTTCAATTTTCTTTTCCAATGTGCTGCTACTTGAGACCAAATTACCTGAAGCATTTGCATCCCTGTTATACCTGCTGAATCCACTTCTATCTGTTCGGGGAAATCTACTTGAGACATCTTCTTCAGAGGCGGTGGTTGTGCTATGGAAATGAAAAAGATACACATTTTTTTAAAGATACTTCATATTCAGCAGGAAGAGTATGAAGAGTATTTTCTATTTAGCATAAACAATTACCATTCCCCTGAGGACACACGATTATGATAGCCGAATTATTTATAATTATAGAAGTTAATCATTATTTCAATATAATAAAAATACCAAAAAATTAATTCTTTTGACTAATCTATCTACTGAGAAGCTGCTAAGTACCAGACATTGTTTTGAGCACTGAGGGTGTAACAGGAAGCAAGACATGGACTGTGACTTTCACAGAACTTCCAGTGTAACAAGAACATGATCAATGACAATAAACCAAGACAACCATCACAATAAGGTTAGCGTAAGGTACCCTGAGAACTATGATGGGGGACCTAACGTAGACTAGTAGAAATGTACGAAGTAGTGAAGAACTACTTTCTTTCTCCTTTTATTTTTAAATTCCATTACATCATGTGCCAATATTTTAGTATGATCAAGTAGAATTGAATTGGAAAGATAAAAGTGAAAAACATCATACAAAATGTATGCCTAAATGTTGCACTAGATTCAGACCTGTAAAATTATAGTTCAGTAATAGGATAAACAAGAAAAAGAATTACAGGGAAATGAGTCATCATCATTGGAGGTATGCATATAGGCAATTATTATTTAAAAACAGCTGTCAAACTGGCAACTTTTGTCATTTTGTAATTCTTAATTATTTAACCCAAAGTTATCAGTGAAATACCAATTCTTCATATTAAACAGCAATTCACACTCTGAACTAATAGCATGTAAGTCTTTAATATAATAAGCTTGCTTATTTTTTTGCATTAGTTATCTATTACTGCATAAAAAATTATGCCAAAATTTAGTGGCTTGAAACCACACAATTATTTGACAGCTTCTGTTGGTCAGGAATCTGGAAGCAGATTAGCTGGGTGTTTATATTCCAGGGTCTCTTATGAGGTTTTAGTCAAGACTTTGGTCAGGACTAAAGTCATCTGAAGGCTTGCCTGGTCTGGAGGAGAATTTGGCTGTAAGCTCATTCACAGGACTAATGGCAAAACGCCTCGGTTTCAAACTGGCGACTGGTCAAAAGCCTCAGTTACTCAGTATGTGGGCTTCTCTATTGGACTGTTCACAAGACAGCTGCTTCCAGAGACAGAGTGACACAACCACCAAGACACATCGCAGTCTCTTGTGACTGAACCTCAAAAGTGACATACTACCACATCAGCCCTGCGTCGGATGTGGGAAAGGATTACATACGGTGAAAACACTAGGAGGCAGAGCTTCCTCGGGGCTAACAGACTAGAATCATTCTTGCTCATCAACCTACTGTAGCTTGGACTGATGACAATGCTGATCACAAGGGGTAAAGTATATCTAAACTACCTCTATGATTTAATAGCATTCACAATAGAAAAATTAGTTTCACCGATGTATACTGACCAGAAGAGAAGAGACTTTAAAGCGATTTGAGCAAGCTCAGGATACTCATTATTACCCACTATGTAGAAAATGACACTTTTCAAAGTTTGTCCCCAATCCTTTACTGGTAGCCAGTTCCAATCACTTATTCATCAAAATTACAGCTAAATCTGAAACAATTTTTGATGAAAATAATAGAATTTTGATCCATTAACTCCCTATGCATGAGTTTTCTTTTGATGGAAAATAAAATTCAAAGTGTATCTTATCAAATTTGTAAGGTAATGGATTATAACATTTTGTAAATGTGCAATACTAAAATCACTTACTTACTGATGTATTGGAGAACGAACCATAATAATTTGAAAAATCTTTCCCCCCAAATTTCTAACTTTCATTTTTTTTCTTTGTCTTTATGTAACACTGAAAACATGGCATTTCTTTCTTGCACAAAAGGCTAATATTTTTTTTTTTTTAAAGAATGATGCTATCAGACAAATAAGTCTCATACACATATTTAAAAGGCTGGGGATCAAACCAGTTTCCTCTTTTAAAATTGAAATATTTCTAGTTGTTCAGTTGCTCAGTCCTGTCTGATTCTTTGCAATCCCATGGACTGAGGCACACCAGACTTCCCTGTCCTTCACCAACTCCCAGAGCTTGCTCAAACTCATGTCCATTTAGTCAATGATATAATCCAATCACCTCATCCTCTGTCGTCTCCTCCTCCTGCCTTCAATCTTTCCCAGCATCAGGGTCTTTTCTAATGAGTCGGCTCTTCACGTCAAGTGGCCAAAGTACTGGAGCTTCAGCTTCAGCATCAGTTCTTCCAATGAATATTCAGGGTTGATTTCCTTTAGGATTGACTGGCTTGATCTCCTTGCTGTCCAAGGGACTCTCAAGAGTCTTCTCTAGCATCATAGTTCAAAAGCATCAATTCTTCGGTGCTCAGCCTTCTTTATGGTCCAAGTCTCCCATCCATATGTGACTACTGGAAAAAATAATAGCTTTAACTAAACTGACCTTTGTTGGCAAAGTGATGTCTCTACTTTTTGATATGCTGACTAAATTTGTCATAGCTTTTCTTCCAAGGAGCAAGTGTCTTTTAATTTCATGGCTGCAGTCACCATCTGCAATGATTCTGAAGCCTAAGAAAATAAGTCTGTCATTGTTCCCATTGTTTCCCCATCTATTTGCCATGAACTGATGGGACCAGATGCCATGATCTTTGTTTTCTGAATGTTGAGTTTTAGGCCAACTTCTTCATTCTCCACTTTCACTTTCATCAAGAGGCTCTTTAGTTCCTCTTCACTTTTGGTCATAATGGTGGTGTTATCTGCGTATCTGAGGTTATTGACATTTCTCCTAGCTATGTTCATTCCAGCTTGGGCTTCATCCATCCCGACATTTTGCATGATGTACTCTGCATAGAAGTTAAAAAAGCAGGGTGACAATATACAGCCTTGACGTACTCCTTTTCCTATTGGGAACCAGTCTGTTCCATGTCCAGTTCTAACTGTTGCTTCCTGACCTGCATACAGGTTTCTCAAGAGGCAGGTCAGGTGGTCTGGTATTCCCATCTGTCAGAATTTTCCAGTTTGTTGTGATCCACAAAGTCAAAGATTTTAGCATAGTCAATGAAGCAGAAGTAGATGTTTTTCTGGAATTTTCTGACTTCTTCTATGATGGGATGTTGGCAATTTGATCTCTGGTTCCTCTGCCTTTTCAAAATCCAGCTTGATCATCTGAAGTTCTTGGTTCATGTACTGTTGAAGCCTGGCTTGGAGAATTTTCAGCATTACTTTGCTAGCATAAGAAATGAGCACAACTGTGCGGTAGTTTGAGCGTTCTTTGGCATTGCCTTTTTTGGGGATTAGAATGAAGACTGAAGTATAGATGATTTATAAAACCTGGTTTTTGCTTGTAAAAACATGAAGTGTTCATCCCAAAAGTCAAACACTTTTGTCAGAATGTTTCCCTCTAAAAATCACTGTATATGTCAGCATAGGGTAACAGTTCATATCTTTTAATTTTCTTTAAACCGCAACTTTAATGTATCAGCGTCTCAGTAATTCACGCCTGTAGTGACTGTTCATCTCAGCTGGCCTAACCAGACTTTGTCAATGAAAGCAGCAGACACTGATCTGTGCTCCCGCACAGGCTGCAGCACTGCTCCCTGGCAGTGTCTCTATCTAATCAGAACACCCTCCTGCAAAACAAACAAACATTCCAAACCACATCTGTTGGCCCTTCAAAGTTCTATATACTTCACAGCAAGCTGTGTTTGTCAGTAAAGAAGGTGAAAAGTAACTTCTTTCTTCATATTACTGTTATGTCAGCAAAATCAAGGTATTGATCATATTGTAACAAAAATTCCTCTGTTATCCTGCTTTGTCAAAGACTTGGTCTTCTGTATCCCTATATATAACAAATTATGGGCGTAGCTGAGAAGCATTACATGAACTATCTACTTTGCTACAGATTCATCCAACAACTTCCAGCAAACATCTTTCACCTGTCATACCTAGTTTTTTAATGTCAGCAACCTGAAGTCAGACTGGAAAAGAAACTCACAAAACACTAATGAAATCCTGATGATCTGCTTCTGTCAGCTTCTTAACTGTGACAGTCTTTCTTTTAAATAAGCCATTTGTGGTTGTGAATGTAATGCCATGCATATAAATGCCACTTAAATTTGGTGGTTTTATTGTTTCAGCAGCCAGTACATTACTACAAATAACCCCACTATGATTTTCAGTTCAGTTCAGTTGCTCAGTCGTGTCCGACTCTTTGCGACCCCATGAATCACAGCACGCCAGGCCTCCCTGTCCATCACCAACTCCCGGAGGTCACTCAGACTCACGTCCATCGAGTCGGTGATGCCATCCATCCATCTCATCCTCTGCGTCCACTTCTCCTCCTGCCCCCAATCCCTCCCAGCATCAGAGTCTTTTCTAATCAGTTAACTCTTCACATGAGGTGGCCAAAGTACTGGAATTTCAGCTTTAGCATCAGTCCTTCCAAAGAAATCTCAGGGCTGATCTCCTTCAGAATGGACTGGTTGGATCTCCTTGCAGTCCAAGGGACTCTCAAGAGTCTTCTCCAACACCACAGTTCAAAAGCATCAGTTCTTCGGTGCTCAGCCTTCTTCACAGTCCAACTCTCACATCCATACATGACCACAGGAAAAACCACAGCCTTGACTAGACGGACCTTTGTTGGCAAAGTAATGTCTCTGCTTTTGAATATGCTATCTAGGTTGGTCATAACTTTTCTTCCAAGCAGTAAGCGTCTTTTAATTTCATGGCTGCAGTCGCCATCTGTAGTGATTTTGGAGCCCAGAAAAATAAAGTCTGACACTGTTTCCCCACCTAGTTCCCAGGAAGTGATGGGACCAGATGCTATGATCTTAGTTTTCTGAATGTTGAGCTTTGAGCCAACTTTTTCACTCTTCTCTTTCACTTTCATCAAGAGGCTTTTTTTAGTTCCTCTTCCCTTTCTGCCATAAGGGTGGTTTTAGCACCTCCCTATCAATAATGGCTAAAAACTGAACTCACTATAGGAGGGATAATACTTTCCAACAAAACAAGTACAAACTCTTTTGGTCTATATCTCTTTGAAATTACTTCCATCATTATCATACTTGGGTTTACTACTTCTGTCACATTCAAAAAAGATGAATCTTTTCTTTTAAAAAGTCTAGTAAAGCTTGTTTTATCCTAAATAAATTAAGATTAAAAATAAAGAATGTAAAATTTACTTCCTAGATTGAGATAATACTAACAAAAGCAGAAACTGAAAAGAATAAAAAAGATTTTTAGTTTTTACTTATTTATTTTGATTTAAGTATATGTCTACTTCTTAATTGTTTTATTTATGGAACAAGAATATGTCTGATTAAATTTAACACAAGATTTCTAAGGTAAATATATCTTCACATTTTCAATTCTTACACATTTTGGTTTACAAATGACTAACATAAAAATAACACAGGCATAGCAGAATATACATTCTTTTCTAGCTTGCAAGATGACCAAGATAAACCAAACTCTGGGTCATAAAACCCACCGTCACAAATTTAAAAGAATAGAAATCATATTGTGCCTGGTCTTAGAGCAGAATAGAATTAGACAAGAACTAATAACAGAAAGATAACTGGAAAACTCCCGAATACAATGGAGATTAAACAATGCACTTCTAAATAACACATGGGTCAAAGAAGAAATCTCAAGAGAAATTTTAAAGTATTTTGAACAAAACAAAAAAACCTTACAACTTATCATCTGTGGAATGCAGTGAAAGTGCTTAGAAAGGAATGTGTACACTGAATGCATATATTAGAAAAGACAGATCTAAAATCAATACTCTAAATTTCTACCCTAGGAAACTAGGAAAGAAAGAGCATTTTAAATCCAAAATAAGCAGATATTCAGAACTAGAGCAGAAATTAATGAAACGGAAAACAAGAAACCAATACAGAACAATCAATGAACCAATAACTATTTCTTTAAAAATATCAACAAAACCAATAGGCCTCTAGCCAAGCTAAGAAAGAGAGGACACAGACTACCAACAGAAATGAAAGAGGGAGTATCACTGAAGATTCCATGGACACAAAAATAATAATAAAGTAATACTCTGACCACAAATTCGATAACCTAGATGAAATAGATCAATTGCTTGGAAGCTACAATCTGCCAAAATTCACATAAGAAGAAACAAATAATTTCAATAGGCTGGTATGTATTAAAGAAATTGAATCAATAATTAATAACTTTGCAAAACAGAAAGTACCAGGCCCAGATGGGTTCACTAGTGAATCCATCCAAAATCTAAGGAAGAAATTATACAGATTACTAAAATCTCTTTCAGAAGTAAAAATAGCAGGAATACATCTTAATTTATGAGGCCAACATTACTCTAATACCAAAATCAGACAGATATCATAAGAAAACTAAAAAATAAAGATTAAGATCTCTCATGAACACTGATGCAAAAATCCTCAACAAAATATTTGCACATCGAATTTGAGAATGTATAGAAAAAAATTATCCACCAAAAATCAAATGGAATTTATTCAAGGCTGATTCTGTTTAAAAAACACACACACACAATTATGTAATCTATCGCAGTAACAGGCTAAAGAAGGATCACATGTCACACAGACACAGAAAAAGCATTTGACAAAATCTAACATCTATACGGCTTCCCTAGTAGCTTGGACGGTAAAGCATCTGCCTACAATGCGGGAGACCTGGGTTCGATCCCTGGGTCGGGAAGATCCCCTGGAGAAGGAAATGGCAACCCACTCCAGTATTCATGCCTGGAAAATCCCAAGGACTGAGGAGCCTATAACATCTATATATGATTAAAATAAAAAAAAAAGTACAACTAAGCACAGAAAGCAATTTCCTAAACCTGATAAAGAATATCTACACACACACACACACACACACACCCCCCTACATCATACCTAGTGGTGAGACACTCAAAGCTTTCCTGCTACGATCAACAAGGCAAGAATGTCCCCCTTCACCAACACCTTTTCAGTATCTTACTGGAAGTCTAGGTAATACAATAAGACAAGAAAAGGAAATAAAAGGTATACAGATGGGGAAGGAAGAGATAAAACTGCCTTGTTCACAGATGATATAATCACCTATGGAGAAAATGTGAAAGGACCAAGACAAAAAAATTCCTGAAATGAATAAGTAATTATAGCTAGTCTGCAAGATACAAGGGTAATACACAAAAGTCAATTCCTTTCCTACACACTAGAAATGAACAAGTGAGATTTGATATTTGAAACAACACATTTACATTAGCTCTCTACAAAATGAGATACTTATGTACAAATCTAACAAAATGTATAACATCTATATGAGGAAAAGAACAAAAACTGATGAAAGACACCAAAGAAGAACTAAGTAAATGGATAAACCAGTTAGTGGACAGGAAGAGTCAATGTTGGTATGTGCCACTTCTTCCCAACTTTGATTTCCCATTATCTCTTGGCTCAATGCAAGCCCAAGCAAAATCCTAACAAGCTATTTTTTGGTACTGACAAACTAATTCTAAAGTTTATGTGGAGAAGCCAGATCCAGAAGAGGCAACACGATATTAATTAACAACGTTGGAAGGGTAACACCTCCCAACTTAAGACTTAGTATGAAGCTACAGTAATCATGACAGTGCAGTACTGGTAAAAGAAGTGACAAACAGAGCAATGGAACAGCAACAGAAGCAGAAAGAGGCTCACATAAATAAGCCACAACTCTTTGACAAGGGGTACAGGCAATATAATGGAACAAAACTATCTTTTCAACAAATGGAAAACAACTGGACATGTGCATGCAATGAAAAATAAAACAAAGAACTCATACCCTTAACAAAAGTTAAGTCAAAATGGATCAAGACTTAAATGAAAAATGCAAAACTATTAATATACAATCTCATAGAAGACAACTAACATAGGAGAAAATGTAGAAGACCCTGGGTATGCTGATGACTTCTTAGGTAAAACATCAAAGGCACAATCCAGGAAAAACAGTTGTTGCTGTTTAGTCACTAAGTCATGTCTGATTCTTTTGCAACCCCTTGGACTGTGGTCCACCAGGCTCCTCTATCCATTGGATTTCCAAGGCAAGAATATTGGAGTGGGTTGCCTTTTCCTTCTCCAGGAGACCTTCTTGACCCAGGGATCAAACCTCGTGCACTGGCAGGCAGATTCTTTACCACTGAGCCACCTGGGAAGCCATGATTGATAGCTGAAATTCATTAAAATTTTAAATATCTCTGCTCTCTGAAAGACAATGTTAAAAGAACAAGACAAGCCAGCCTGGAAGAAAATATTTACAAAAGGATATACCTGATAAAGAACTATTATCCAAAATATACAGAGAAGTATACAATTTAAAAATAACAAACCACCAGACTGAAAAATGAGCCAAAGAACTTAATAGACACCTCATCAGCAAACAAGATATACAGATGGCAAAATAGCATATGAGAAGATGTTTCATATCATCTGTAATCAGCAAAATGCAAATTAAAATCAGATACTGCTATACACACATTAAAATGGCTAAAATCAGGATCAACACTGGTGAGGATATAGAGCAATATTAACTCATTATTCACTGCTGGTTGGAATGTAAACTGGTACAGCTGCTTCTGAGATAGTTTGGTGGTTTCTTATAAAACTAAACATACTCTTACCATGGATCATGCTCCTTGATATTAATCTAAAGGAGCTGAAAACATAGGTCTATACAAAAACCTATGCAAGGATGTTTATAGGAGCTTTATTTATACCTGCCAAAACTTGAGAGCAATCACACTGCCCTTTCATAAGTAAGTGGATAAATAAACTGTGGTATATCCAGAAAATGGAATATTATTCAGCACATAAAAAGAAATGAGCTATTAAACCAGGAAACAATATGGAAGAAACTTAAATTGTATATTACTAAGTGAAAGAAGCCAAGCTGAGAAGGCTATATACTGTTTAGTTTCAATTATATGACTCTGTGGCAAAGGCAAAACTATGGAGCTTAAAAAGATCAGAGACTAAAAAGATACCATAGTATCATTTTACATAGTGATGGAGACATGTCATTATACATTTGTCCACACTTACAGAAGGTACACCACCAAGAGAGAACCATATAAACTAGGGACTTTGGTTACGATGTGTCAGTGTAAGTTCATCAAATGTAACAAATATGCCTCCCCAGACATCCTGGAATGTGAAGTCAAGTGGGCCTTAGAAAGCATCACTAGGAACAAAGCTAGTGGAGGTGATGGAATTCCAGTTGAGCTATTCCAAATCCTCAAAGATGATGCTGTGAAAGTGCTGCACTCACTATGCCAGCGAATTTGGAAAACTCAGCAGTGGCCACAGGACTGGAAAAGGTCAGTTTCATTCCAATCCCAAAGAAAGGCAATGCCAAAGAATGCTCCAACTACTGTACAATTGCACTCATCTCACACGCTAGTAAAGTAATGCTCAAAATTCTCCAAGCCAGGCTACAGCAATACATGAACCATGAACTTCCTGATGTTCAAGCTGGTTTTAGAAAAGGCAGAGGAACCAGAGATCAAATTGCCAACATCCGCTGGATCATGGAAAAAACAAGAGGGTTCCAGAAAAACATCTATTTCTGCTTTATGGACTATGCCAAAGCCTTTGACTGTGTAGATCACAATAAACTGGAAAATTCTGAAAGAGATGGGAATACCAGACTACCTGATCTGCCTTTTGAGAAATTTGTATGCAGGTCAGGAAGCAACAGTTAGAACTGGACATGGAACAACAAACTGGTTCCAAATAGGAAAAGGAGTACGTCAAGGCTGTATATTGTCACCCTGCCTATTGAACTTATATGCAGAGTACATCATGAGAAATGCTGGATTGGAAGAAACACAAGTTGGAATCAAGATTGCTGGGACAAATATCAATAACCTCAGATATGCAGATGACACCACCCTTATGGCAGAAAGTGAAGAGGAACTAAAAAGCCTCTTGATGAAAGTCAAAGAGGAGAGTGAAAAAGTTCACTTAAAGCTCAACATCCAGAATACAAAGATCATGGCATCGGGTCCCATCACTTCATGAGAAATAGATGGGGAAACAGTGGAAACAGTGTCAGACTTTATTTTTGGGGGCTCCAAAATCACAGCAGATGGTGACTGCAGCCATGAAATTAAAAGACACTTACTCCTTGGAAGGAAAGTTATGACCAACCTAGATAGCATATTCAAAAGCAGAGACATTACTTTGCAAGAAAGGTCCGTCTAGTCAAGACTATGGTTTTTCCCGTGGTCGTGTATGGATGTGAGAGTTGGACTGTGAAGAAGGCTGAGCGCCGAAGAATTGATGCTTTTGAACTGTGGTGTTGGAGAAGACTCTTGAGAGTCCCTTGGACTGCAAGGAGATCCAACCAGTCCATTCTGAAGGAGATAAGCCCTGGGATTTCTTTGGAAGGAATGATGCTAAAGCTGAAACTCCAGTACTTTGGCCACCGCATGCGAAGAGTTGACTCATTGGAGAAGACTCTGATGCTGGGAGGGATTGGGGGCAAGAGGAGAAGGGGACGACAGAGGATGAGATGGCTGGATGGCATCACTGACTCGATGAACGTGAGTCTGAGTGAACTCCGGGAGTTGGTGATGGACAGGGAGGCCTGGCGTGCTGCGATACATGGGGTTGCAAAGAGTCGGACACGACTGAGCGACTGATCTGATCTGATCTGATCTGTAGGAGGGAGGCTACTCACGTGTGAGGACTGGTTTAGATGAGAAACCTGTGTACCTTTTCCTCAATTTTGCTCTAAAAAGTTAGAGCAAAAGTTTAAAAAAAAACACAACAAACACATATGTACCATGGTACTTGAATTAGTCAATATCCTGTTCATAAAGGAATCCACTTATCATGAACCTGGGTGTGATGATAACAATGTCAAAATGAAATTTAGGCTTCTAAATATTTACTTTTATGTTTTATTCTTACTTTGTCATGGGTTAGAAACAAACAGTTCAAGGGCCACACTTTGAACAGCATTAAAAGAATGTTTAAACTCAAGACTTAAAAGAGGAATAAGAATGTGCAAATATGAAAGAGTATGTGGTCTATTGAGAAACAGAAAAATCCAAATGGCTAAAGCATGAAATATAAACATAGGAGTGATAAAGATATGACACTGGAAAAGCAAGCAGGAGACTGAAAACTATTTTAAGAAAATTTCAATGAATGGTTTCTAAATTTATTCACTATATACACATTGGTATGTATATTTATCTATTTTATATTATGATTTATAGTATTATATGTGATTATATATAATATATTCATATATAATTTATTATACAAATATATACATAAATTATATACTATGATTTAGAACATGGTATTATTAAAATATTATAAATTTTATCACAAAAAATAGAACATAAAGGGATGAAAAGAATTTTAAGTGTACTTTTTAACTATGGTGTAAGTTTTCTTTGTTTTCACAAAAATTGACTATAATGTTCTTAATGAAAGTATAATTTGAAAATGCTTCTTTACTTCTGAGGAACTTATTTTAACTTATGAAATATAAAGATGTGAAGGTACAGTTCTAAGACCAGCATGCATTTTTTATTTTTAATGGATATAACAGAAAGAGATGCCTCACAGAGTTTTTAAATTTTTCACTTAAAAATCCAAAGCATCAAAATAATTTTTTCTAATTTGTAAAAACAGATCTGGTTTTATGATTGCCGGGATAAATATCAATAACCTCAGATACGCAGATGACACCACCCTTATGGCAGAAAGTGAAGAGGAATTAAAAAGCCTCTTGATGAAGGTGAAAGAGGAGAGTGAAAAAGTTGGCTTAAAACTCAACATTCAGAAAACGAAGATCATGGCATCTGGTCCTATCACTTCATGAGAAATAGGTGGGGAAACAGTGGAAATGGTGTCAGACTTTATTTGGGGGGGTTCCAAAATCACTGCAGATGGTGACTGCAGCCATGAAATTAAAAGACGCTTACTCTTTGGAAGGAAAGTTATGACCAACCTAGATAGCATATTCAAAAGCAGAGACATTACTTTGCCAACAAAGGTCCGTCTAGTCAAGGTATGGTTTTTCCTGTGGTCATGTATGGATGTGAGAGTTGGACTGTGAAGAAGGCTGAGCACCAAAGAATTGATGCTTTTGAACTGTGGTGTTGGAAAAGACTCTTGAGAGTCCCTTGGACTGCAAGGAGATCCAACCAGTCCATTCTGAAGGAGATCAGCCTTGGGATTTCTTTGGAAGGAATGATGCTAAAGCTGAAACTCCAGTACTTTGGCCACCTCATGCGAAGAGTTGACTCACTGGAAAAGACCCTGATGCTGGGAGGGACTGGGGGCAGGAGGAAAAGGGAACAACAGAGGATGAGATGGCTGGATGGCATGCATCACCGACTTGATGGACCTGAGTTTGAGTAAACGGTGGGAGCTGGTGATGGACAAGGAGGCCTGGTGTGCTGCAATTCATGGGATCGCAGAGTCGGACACGACTGAGCAACTGAACTGAACTGAAGTGAAGTGAACTAGCACACAGTGTGAGTTACTAAGCATCAGTGGGTCCTATGATTCTGTGGGTTCCATATCCACAAACTAAACCAATCCCCATGGAAGAAAATATTCAGAGTAAGGAAATTCCAGAAATTTCCAAAATGCTAAACTTATATTCATATAGCACTTACACTGTATTAGGTACTATAAGCATTCTAGAGATTTAAAGTATACAGGAAGATGTGCATAGATTATAGACATCATTTTACATAAGTGATTTGAGCATCCACAGATTTTGGTATCCTTGGTGGTCCTCGACCCAGTCCCCCACATATCAAGAGATGAGTGTAAATGTCTTAGTGTCTTTTAGATTAAAAGGTGAATACAAATAGAAGATCTAATATTTTCCTTCTGCACTCAACATTATCTTGAGTATCACCCTACCTTGGAAAGTAGCTTAGACTCATTTAAAGGTCACAGGAAGTCATTAAAGCAGGGAAAGTGAGAGAATCATTTTAACAAAGTGGACTGGAAATAACCAAAACTGAAGGCAGGGAGACCAGTGTGGAAGGTATTGTAATCATCTATGTAGGAGATGATGATATCCTAGATTGGTGGGTAGGCACTAGAGCTATACGGGAAGTATATTCAACAAGTTTTGGTAAATGACTGAATGTTACGTGAGGTAGTAAGGGGGAAAAAAAAAAGAAGGGTCAAAAGCAATGTCCAGATTTCTGACTAGAGTAAGAATGGATTTTGACAAGACCACCTGACCTGCCTCTTGAGAAATCTGTATGCAGGTCAGGAAGCAACAGTTAGAACTGGACATGGAACAACAGACTGGTGCCAAATAGGAAAAGGAGTACATCAAGGCTGTATACTGTCACCCTGCTTATTGAACTTGTATGCAGGGTACATCATGAGAAACCCTGGACTGGACGAAACACAAGCTGGAATCAAGATTGCGGGGAGAAATATCAATAACCTCAGATATGCAGATGACACCACCCTTATGGCAGAAAGTGAAGAGGAACTAAAAAGCCTCTTGATGAGAGTGAAAGAGGAGAGTGAAAAAGTTGGCTTAAAGCTCAACATCCAGAAAACAAAGATCATGGCATCCCCATCACTTCATGGGAAATAGATGGGGAAACAGTGGAAACAGTGTCAGACTTTATTTTGGGGGCTCCAAAATCACTGCAGATGGTGACTGCAGCCATGAAATTAAAAGATGCTTACTCCTTGGAAGGCAAGTTATGACAAACCTAGACAGCATATTCAAAAGCAGAGACATTACTTTGCCAACAGAAGTCCATCTAGTCAAGGCTATGATTTTTCCAGTGGTCATGTATGGATGTGAGAGTTGGACGGTGAAGAAGGCTGAGCACCAAAGAATTGATGCTTTTGAACTGTGGTTTTGGAGAAGACTCTTGAGAGTCCCTTGGACTGCAAGGAGATCTAAGCAGTCCATTCTGAAGGAGATCAGCCCTGGGATTTCTTTGGAAGGAATGATGCTAAAGCTGAAACTCCAGTACTTTGGCCACCTCATGCGAAGAGCTGACTGATTAGAAAAGACTCTGATGCTGGGAGGGATTGGGGGCAGGAGGAGAAGGGGAAGACAGAGGATGAGATGGCTGGATGGCATCACCGACTCAATGGACGTGAGTCTCGGTGAACTCCGGAAGTTGGTGATGGACAGGGAGGCCTGGCGTGCTATGATTCATGGGGTTGCAAGGAGTCGGACACGACTGAGCGACTGAACTGAACTGAAATCTAGGGCTTCCCTAGTGGCTCAGATGGTAAAGCGTCTGTCTGTAATGCAGGAGACCTGGGTTCGATCCCTGGTCCAGGAAGATACCCTGGAGAAGGAAATGGCAGCCCATTCCAGTACTCTTGCCTAGAAAATCCCATGGACAGAGAAGCCTAGTAGGCTACAGTCCATAGAGTCACAAAGATTCGGACACAACTGAGCAACATCACATTAACTTTCACTGAAATCTAAGCTTCACAAGTTTGCTTTTGAACATGCTAAGTTTAAGATGCTTCTATGATATCTAAAAATAAATATTTTAAAGTTGTCAGTTATATAGGAATGGAGCTAATGATTTGGAATCATTAGCATCAGATCAGATCAGGCGCTCAGTCGTGTCCAACTCTTTGAGACCCCTAAGTTGCAGCATATATAAAAGAGAACTAGAATTATTTTAAAGGCCTCTTTTCACTTAAAAAAAGTCCACTCACCTGCATCAACCACATGATTATTCAAATACAAACTACAATGCTGACAACTACAAATAAAAACCTAAACATGTGTTTGTAACATGTGGCCTAAACATGTGGATATACCTTAATATGTTTGTATTTGCTTGATGTACATACAAGCTTAAGATTTCAAAAAGTTTAATCTATTAATTAAAAATCCTTCTTACTGCTTTATACAAATGATAATATACAAATTCAAAACAAGGAATATTACTGAAAAAAAATCAGTGATTTATCCCTACTATGTATTATGTTTGTAAAGAATACTGTCATAATTGTGAATAATTGTGTTACTAGCTCTTATTGCCAAATTTAGCTCTGTTTATTTTAAAAACAGAAATGTTTGAACCGATTTTCAGGGCTAGATATGTACAGTGCACAATACCCAAACTAAAAGATTGTTTTATTAACTCCAAAAAGATTGCAACGTTCTACTCAGGAATGTTAACACAAGTCTCTAACTAATAAACCTCCAAAAAGAATCCTCCTCTGCCTTTAGTTACAAAGTTATTAACCAAAATATTCAGAAAAGGAAAAAGAATAAACAGTATTATCAAGGATAAACACCACTGTTTACTGAAAATTTTCCCCCTCTGGGAATTTTCATATCTTCTGTGGGAAGAGTAGAAGGTGTTGTGTTGGGGGATAAAACATTGTTATTCTAAAACTACCATGAGGACAAGACTGACAGCACCATGAGATTACAACTAGAGGCATTTTATACTAAAATAAGATATTTTAATTTCTCCTTCATATTTGAATGAGATCCTTGCTGGGTACAGTAATCTGGGCTGTAAGTTATTTTCTTTCATCACTTTATGTATGTCTTGCCATTCCCTCCTGGCTTGAAGAGTTTCTATTGAAAGATCAGCTGTTATCCTTATGGGAATTCCCTTGTGTGATATTTGTTGTTTTTCCCTTGCTGCTTTTAATATTTGTTGTTTGTGTTTGATCTTTGTCTCTGAGATTGTCCTCATTTCTTTTAATTGGTTTTTCTTTTTTCCTCTCTGATTCATTTATTTCTACCATTCTATCTTCTAATTCACTAATCCTATCTTCTGCCTCTGTTACTCTACTATTGCCTCCAGAGTGTTTTTGATCTCATTTACTGCATTATTCATTATATATTGACTCTTTTTTATTTCTTCTAGGTCCTTGTTAAACCTTTCTTGCATCTTCTCAATCCTTGTCTCCAGGCTATTTATCTGTGATTCCATTTTGATTTCAAGATTTTGGATCATTTTCACTATCATTATTTGGAATTCTTTATCAGGTAGATTCCCTATCTCTTCCTCTTTTGTTTGGTTTGGTGGGCATTTATCCTGTTCCTTTACCTGCTGAGTATTCCTCTGTCTCTTCATCCTGTTTATATTGCTGAGTTTGGGGTGTCCTTTTTGTATTCCAGCCGTTTGTGGAGTTCTCTTTATTGTGGAGTTTGCTCGCTGTGGGTGGCTTTGTACAGGTGGCTTGTCAAGGTTTCTTGGTTAGGGAAGCTTGTGTCGGTGTTCTGGTGGGTGGAGCTGGATTTCTTCTCTCTGGAGTGCAATGAAGTGTCCAGTAATGAATTATGAGATGTCTATGGTTTTGTAGTAAGTTTGAATAGCCTGTATATTGGAGCTCAGGGCTGTGTTCCTATGTTGCTGGAGAATTTGCGTGGTATATCTTGTTTTGGAACTTGTTGGCCCTTGTGTGGGCCAACAATAAGATATTTTAAAGTTTCGCAATTAGAAGTAACACAAGACTCCTGAGTAAAATCCTCCTTTTAGAAAGGATATCAAATACTCAGGAGTACTGGATAAACTGTAAGAGCCTTAAATAACCAACAAGCACCAGCCTGGCCTCCGCATTCTCAATATGCTCACTGCCTGACTGTACTCCACCACTGCAGTCCCTGTCCCAAACAGCCCCATCTGCTGGGTAGGCTTTCTCTCTCCCTTTAAACACACACACATACAGAGCAACAACTGAATACAAAAGTCATTTCTCAGACTCTATGAGAGTTATGATACACATTCCCTGTGGGAAACAGATAACATGATCAATCACTCCAGTAACCCCAGTAACCCAGAGACAACAGATGTTATGAAAGTGAAAGTCGCTCAGTCGTGTCCAACTCTTGACCCCATGGACTATACAGTCCATAGAATTCTCCAGGTCAGACTACCGGAGTGGGTAGCCTTTCCCTTCTCCAGGGGATCTTCCCAACCCAGGGATCGAACCCAGGTCTCCTGTATTGCAGGTGGATTCTTTACCAGCTGAGCCACAATTCTACAATATATCAATTATTAGTAGTTCATAACCTTTTTGGATTGCAGATCCCTTTGAAAATCTGATGAAAAATACAGCTCTTCTCCAAAACAAGCATAATATTCTTTTACATAGAAATTTAGCAGCTTGTCAACAGAGTTCAAGTTTAGAACACTTTATATAAGAAACACTGTTTTATTATCATACCCTTTGTTATATGCTCTCCCTCTACTTGTTTAATATAAATAGGCAATAATTTTCCTAATGTCCATATTGTAACTTTACAACATACATTATTATGTTGTAATATATTACAGCATATACACTATTTCATTGTTATAAATTTAAGTTTTTCTGTTAGGGGCTATCATACATGTTATTTTCTTATATGTTAAATACAGTAAATTATCTTAAAGAGATCACTATAAACTTAACCAAGGAAACATTCTATTACGAAAATTACACATTGAGGAGAAAAAAAAACCCACAAATACATGACCACCGGTCCACCCTTCCTAAACCTTAAGTTTCAGAAACTTTATGACCCCCACCTCCAAATAATTTCCCAAAGTTCTTGAAACATAGTTGTTTTTTCAAAAAAATATTTATTTCCTTGGCTGTGTCAGGTCTTACTTGCAGCACACATGGATCTTCACTCTCTGCTGTGGCATGCAGAGACTTTAGCATGCCACAAACTCTTTAGTCGCATGTGGGATCTAGTTCCCTGATCAGGGATCGGACCTGCACTGGGAGCACAAAGTCTTAACCAATAGATCACCAGGGAGCCCCATTTAAACATGTTTTATAAAAAGGAGTTAAGTGAATATTTAAGAAATGTTCTAGGTAAATGAGTTGATTCAATAAATAGGGCATAACTAGAGTCACTGCTTAACAAATTCAATGCATCCTTGATAACTGTAAGAAAAATTACATATTTAATTCACAATTTATAAGAACACACAAACTGATCTTGTGGATGGCTGTATCCTCTAATGACTTTTTAAGTTTGTCTAGCCATATGTGTAAGTTATTTGGTTTACTGAAAATATTTTCTAACATATAATGCCAAATATCCATCCTTTAGCTCGTTCCTTCTTTTCATCCCCATTAATCAGCAGACACCCTCTCTAAGAAATATACATTCTCCAATCTTTGTTGCAACTTGTTGACAGATTAATGAATGTAATTAACTGTTGATATACAATACAACAAATTCCTCTAGATAAGGCATTGACAAGTTCAGATCTAGATTTTGTTTGTTTTTTATCTTGTGTCTGAGTTGCAATGAGTTTGTGAATAATGATTAGTAACTTTAAAAAAAATTTAGTAGTATTAAACATAGCTAAACCTTTGAGAGTTGAAAAGTAACAAACCACATGTTCTAGGCTATGAAAATAAAAGAAGCAACAAATGTACAAACAGGTCACAAGTAAAATAACGGTCTAAAAAGCTTAAAAATAAAAACATACACCATGTGAAATCAATTGTCTTCCTGATTTAACACAATGATAAATGGTAAATAAATGATCAATGGTAAAGCTTTTGATGAAGATTTTTAAGGAAATTATTCCCCTAATGACTCTAACTAAAGAATGCAAATCTGAAAAGTGCCAATTATAATTTAAGGTGTATCATGCAGAAGAGCTGACTCATTGGAAAAGACTCTGATGCTGGGAGGGACTGGGGGCAGGAGAAGGAGACGACAGAGGATGAGATGGCTGGATGGCATCACCGACTCAATGAACATGAGTTTGGGTGAACTCTGGGAGTTAGTGATGGACAGGGAGGCCTGGCGTGCTGCGATTCATGGGGTCACAAAGAGTCGGACACGATTGAGAGACTGAACTGAACTGAACTGACTTAAGAACTAAATGTGTATGAATGATACAACAAATGTTGTAAGTTACTGAAGTTCATTTTTATTTCCCAAAACAAAAACTGATAAAAATACTTTGGTTTGAGAACGTGGCCTGCAAATGGGCCAAATCAAAGCTTTTTGATTGACAATGCTTGCTGCTGCTGTTAAGTCACTTCAGTCGTGTCCGACTCTGCAACCCCAGAGACGGCAGCCCACCAGGCTCCCCTGTCCCTGGGATTCTCCAGGCAAGAACACTGGAGTGGGTTGCCATTTCCTTCTCCAATGCATGAAAGTGAAAAGTGAAAGTGAAGTTGCTCAGTCATGTCCGACTCTTAGCGACCCCATGGACTGCAGCCTACCAGGCTTCTCCATCCATGGGATTTTCCAGGCAAGAGTACTGGAGTGGGGTGCCATTGCCTTCTCCAGACAATGCTTGCTAGTAAACAAAAAAAGATTCTTTCCAGTTTAAACTAGTCATGCTAAGTAAAAATTACCAAACAATGCTTACATGTTAGAAGTTTAAAGGAATCACAGGTTTCATTATCTTATATCAAAATTACTCAGAAATTAAAATTAAAAAAAAGCAGCAGCAATGGCAAACATGTCAGATTTACTTAGTCCTTGATTACCTTAGCCTTCTTAAACAGTTTTATCAGTAAACATTTAAATCTTTTCTATTTAATAACTTAGTAATAAAATAACAGCTCTTCTTAATCAATATTTTATTTATATACACTATAACAACGACAACTTTTAACCATATATTTAAAACTTAACATAAAACAGAGGAAAACAGAGGTTTTATACATATAAATCTAAGTAGATGGTCTTGCACAGGCATGTGGGTTCTGGAGTCAGGTTGCCTGAGTTCAAATCTGGTCTCATACTGACTAGTTTTGTAACCACAGTGAAATGATTCTACCTCTTTATCTCATTTCCCTCACCTACAAATTAAAAGTAAATATTTTACCAACAGTACCTTCTTTATAAGATAACTGCAAGAATTGAATGAGATCATAAAGTACCCTGGACATTATAAGACTTGATAAGATTTACCATTATTCTATAATTATTAGCACAAGCATGATGACCACATCTTCTGCAACTTTACGGCTTCAACAGGGAAGGACAGTACTACTTCAGGCATCTCTGTTAAACAACTTCTCATACTTAATTCTGATCTTCCTCCTATACATAAGCACATACACTCAAACACATTTTCTGGTAAAAAGCATTATTCAGTTGTGAATAGGTGGTGCTATGGACTTTCTATGGTTTGAATGCTTGCGTCCCTCCAAATTCTTATGCTGATACCCTAATGTCCAACGTAAGGGCACTGGGAGGTGAGGCTGCGGGAGGTGCCTAAGTCACAGAGTTGGAGCCCTTCTGCATTTGTAGAAGAGCACTGCCGCCGCAGAGCTCTCTGGCCCCTCCCACTACGAAGAGGACACAGTGGCGAGCTGTTAAGTCTGCAACTGGCAGGCGGGCCTTCACCAACAGAATCGGACCAAATTACCCACTCTCTCCATCACATGAGGTCACAGTGAGCAGGCAGTTCTCTGAGAGTCAGGAAGAGAACCCTCATCAGAACCAGACCATGCTGGCACTCTGACTCATTTTGGACTTCACAGCCTCCAGAACTGTGAGAAAATAAATTTCTATTTTAGCCATCCTGTCTATGGCATTTTGTTATGGCATTCCAAGCTGATTAATACAGGGTTTATACTTATCTTTTCAGTGTTTTAAATACACAAGTGAAAATGACTTTAAGTTTCTTTTGCTAAGTTCATCAAGCCTTTACAAATCCATGCTGTGTGCAGTTTTCAGACTGCAGAGTATGTGAGAATAAGTTGTGGTCTGCCTACAATGCAGTTTCTTTTTAAGAGGACAATTAAGGTTTCTGACATTACACTTATGTCTACAATACATTCTTAGTCTTAAGGATTCTTACCTTTTGTATCTGCCTGAAACTGTTCTAGATGGCTCCTGTAAAGTAAAAATAACAACATATCAGTTTGGGTATGTGTAAAAGCACACACAATTTCAGGTTATATAAAACAATTGATAGAGAATGTTGGAACAATTACCATTACTTTTAAAAATTCACATTGCCGATCAAACAAAACAACATCCTGCATTTGATTTTTCAGACAAAACCAATCACTGTTTAAAGATTATATCTTTAATTTGGAAACATTTTAAAAGCTTAGAAAAAAATTTTAAAGGGTTATCATTTATCAACCAATCTAAACCTTTTTGGAAGTTGAGCATTAAAAAACACAACATATCCCCCTTCTAGTGTTTTCTATGCCCTCAATTTAAAAAAAAAAAAAAGCGGGGGGGGGGGGTGTGTACAATTCACCACAGACATATAATGATTAATGCTTATTTTTAAAAATAGCTAAAAATAAAAGGTGAGAAAATATTTTTTATGCTGATTCTAAGCTAGACCTCCCCCCAAAAAAGACAGCTGTAAGTTAATATTAAGCATTGGGGTGAGAAAACTATTGTTGTTGCTATTTAGTCGTTGCTATTTAGTCTCTAAGTCATGTCCCACTCTTTCACAACCCCATGGACTACAGCCCACCAGGCTCCTCTGTCCATGGGATTTCCCAGCCAAGCATACTAGAGTGGGTTGCCATTTCCTTCTCCAAGGAATCATCCCAACCCAGGGATCAAACCTGCATCTCTTGCTTGGCAGGCGGATTCTTTACCACTGAGCCACCAGGGAAATGGGAAAACTATGTTGCCTTGCAACCAACAGGGCAGTGTTCTGTTGGTTGAAGACTCTGTTTTGTCTTCTGCAGTTTCACTTTAATAACATAGTCAAAATTAGGGCTTCCCTGGTGGCTCAGATGGTAAAGTAAAGAGTCTGCCTGCAATGCAGGAGACCCAGGTTTAACTCCTGGGTTGGGAACATCCCCTGGAGAAGGAAATGGCAACCCACTCCAGTATTCTTGCCTGTAAAATCAAATTGATGGAGGAGCCTGGCAGACTACAGTCCACGGGGTAGCAAAGAGATGCACACAACTGAGCAACTAACACATAGTCAAAATTAAATCAGATCAGATCAGATCAGTCGCTCAGTCGTGTCCGACTCTTTGCGACCCCAAACAAAATTAAATGATAAGTCTTAATTAACAAATTACAAATCAACTGTACGCCTATAATTTTTTTTTAATTTTTTAAATAAGTCTTTGTCTCTGCAACTCCATGGACTACAGCCAGCCAAATTCCTCTGCCCATGGAATTTCCAGGCAAGAATACTCGAGTGGGTAGGCATTCCCTTCTCCAGGGCATCTTCCAGACCCAGGGATCAGACCCAGATCTCCTGCATTGCAGGCAGATTATTTACCATGTAAGCCAGTAGTGAAGCTCATAAGATGATCAGATTCCAGCCTAAAACAGTAAATACTATATGGTACAGTAAAGAATTTATCAATGTGGAAAAACAAGATAGAAAACCATACAGTTATGAGTAAGACTTAGATTCAAGTTCCAACCAGACAGGCCACCCAGTAGCTGTGAGACTGTGGTAAGTTATTTACCTTCCATTAGTCTCAGTTTCTTCATCTCTAAAATAGGAATAAAAACAATGTCTACTTTACCAAGTTGTTGTGGGGATTAAATGATGGAAGTGATAAAAACAATTAGCAAAATTCCTTTACAACAGGTTAATAATTTAAAATTGACAGCAAAGGTTTTTTTAAAAACCTAGGATGTGGAAAAATCTTTACTGAATTTTCTGAGTAGAACTTTAATAAATCTGACTTAATTCCTCCAAATCAATAAAGTCCCATTACTACAGCCTACAAGCAAATGGCATCCCACTCCAGTCTTCTTGCCTGGGAAATTCCATGGACAGAGGGGCCTAGTGGGTTCCAGTCCATGGAATCACAAAGAGTTGGACGTGACTGAGCACACACAGCACACACCACAACAGCCTACACCACTTATTTAAATATGACTTTATCGCATTTTTAAGTAATGCGATAAAGGGGCAGCAGGGGTCTCTCACCTTTGATTTCTTTCCCCCCAAAACCTCAGTATAAACAGTATGCAATAAATATATATTGACAACCTATAGAAATAACTTCCCTGGTAATCTACAGTTACAGAAAAAGCATCACCTTGGAATTAAAAAGTTGTCGAAAGTAACCACGTGATACGATACAAGAAGTGCCCATGTGTGTGGGCCTGGCCCTTTAATAGGATCACCCCTGGAGGAGCCTTGGTCCGACAGCTGGTTCAAAGACATTTTACCCTCCTCTGGGCACCAACTGATCTCATAGCAGGGACAATAACAAAAGCCTAGCAAGTCAACTTTAAACAGTTTCTTATCTACCTGTCATTAAACTACAAGATCCTGAAGATAAGACAGATGAATCTTTGTACTCTAACACCAAACATGTAAAACAGAGCTCCTGTTTATAAAAATATATCTCTAAGTGAATAGCAAAGAATATACTTTATAAAATCTAGTTTTTTAAAACTATTTTTTAAACCATAGTAACTAGATTAAAATGTTTAATCCTAGTTATTTAGATAAAGCAGAAAGAAATACTAACATTATGTGTATGCTCTCAAAGTAATGATTTCTGATGCAACTTTTCCACTTAAGTTTTATAAGCAGTATTTCAACTAATATTTTATCAAGGTTTTCTTTCATAATATTCCCTAATCTTATTATATATGAACTAAAACTTTAAAGGATGTTTAAAGGACATCCTTTAAAGACCTTAAAGGATGTTCATCTCAATTAAATATGCATTAGAAAAGATGCTAATGACACAGTAAGGTCCAAAACATAAACACCTCTCTGATTTTGGTTATAACTGAAATATTTCAAAAAATGACATCAGCTTGATTATCCAGACTACTTCTTACTGCAATGAAATTAGCACAACTGCTAAATGATAAGAGCCTCTATTACATTTATGGATTTGTATGTAGCTGATATATTGATCAGCTACATGGAAACCTGGCAATAAAAAATATTTCTGAGGCTTCATGTAGGCATTTTCCCCTTACATGGTAGAACTAGAGACTAATACACATTTAGATTAGAATTTTAATATGTACAGAAATGTGAAATGCAGGGTGTTTTTAGCAACACTACACTACAGTAGCATGATACTACTGTTACACTGACCTACCTATAAATGACTTAAAAGTACCATTGAAGTATACTATTAATAAGAAGTTGTATGTTACTAATTTTTTACATTTCTTACAGCTTTTTAAAAAACAACTAGTCACTTAAAAGGCGCTTCCCAGGTGGCACAGTGGTAAAGAATCCGCCTGCCAATGCAGGAGATGTGGGTTCAATCCCTGGGTAGGGAAGATACTCTGGAGTAGGAAACAGCAATCCATTCCATTATTCTTGCCTGGGAAAATTCCATGGGCAGCAGAGCCTGGCGGGCTATAGTCCATGGGATTGCAAAGAGTCAGACATAACTGAGCAACTGAGCACACAGTCACTTAAAACATATCTCAAGTTTTACAGTATTTTCTGTACAACTCGTCTGGTACAACTGATAAAATTATAAACTCAGACATACTTGACCAAACTATTCCATACTCAAGTCCAAGATATGTAAACAATCAGATTTAAGTGTATTTCTATATAACTAATATTCAAGTTAAGATTCTAAAGCAGACCAACACTCAAGCTTATTGCTTATTGGCCAGATTTGAAAACTGTTTTTATTAGATTATACATTTTGTAGCTAAAAGTTATTTCACAGTGACTCTGGTAACCAAATTTCATTGCTTAACAACCAAATGTTCCTCATATCAGACAGACTATATTAGTGTCAGCAGAGATTGGGAGGGGTGGCAGCCTGCTTCTCAGTGTGTTCAAAACTGATATGTACAGATGGGAGTTTAAAGCCATCTTTAAGCCCTGACAAAAAGACAAAGCTGAAATGTTAGACAGAAAGAAAAAAAAAATCAACACCTATAGTGCAGTGTAACAGTCCCTTACAATTTTGAGGAGGAAAATGCTTGATGCTTCTATATATTAATACACAATTCTATACAAATATAACTATAAGCTTCTATATTTCAGGGACCACAAAGACTTCCAAGCAAACAGTGATAACTTAACAATTACTATAACTGTTAAAAAGTTGACAATTTTAGTCTAAACATGGGGGCAGGTGAGAAGAAACACTTTCAGTATCACTGAAACTGCTTATAAAAAATACAAATGTTAAGACTACACTGGTCTTTAAAGTTTCAAAGACAATGTAATTAGACCTTCAATAACTCCAAAGTCTATTATACTACTGATTTAAAATATACTTTTCCTAAAATAATCTTCCGTGCAATGGGATGGTTTATATTACAAAAGGAAAGGAGAAAGATCTATGTAGAGCTTAGAAAATGTTGGCAAATTGGTTTATGTAAGTTTAGATAAAACATTCTGTTTCATTCAAGCTTACAACGCTCAATAAGGAAATCCCACGACCATTGTCTTTACAGGTGCAATGGGAGATCACAACTTATAAAGTATGAACAAATATAAAAGCAAATGTGAAATAAGATCAGACAAATACAGGCCCAGTAGAATATAGTAAAACAATACTAAGTTATTCAAATCTATTTGAGCCCCCAGTAAAACTATGGTATACCACATTAACTGACTTTCAGGAGTAAATTAAAATACCTATACTGGTATACGATGGCACCCCACTCCAGTACTCTTGCGTGGAAAATCCCATGGACGGCAGAGCCTGGTAGGCTGCAGTCCATGAAGTCGATAAGAGTTGGGCATGACTGAGCAACTTCACTTTCACTTTTCACTTTCATGCACTGGAGAAGGAAATGGCAACCCACTCCAGTGTTCTTGCCTGGAGAATCCCAGGGACGGGGGAGCCTGGTGGGCTGCCGTCTATGGGGTCACACAGAGTCGGACATGACTGAAGCGACTTAGCAGCAGCAGCAGCAGCATACTGGTATATACAATGTATTGATACTAAAGATACAAAGTTGAAGATGAATGAAGAATGGAATATCTGTACGGTATAACTGATAAAATAACTTAAAAATGAAAATAAGAAAACTGAATATAATGTACATACAGCAGGGGAACCTGGCCTGGTATAAGAAATCAGAGCCTGAGCAGAATGACAAGAGGCGGACAAAGCAGGAAAGGGAAGTCAGGGTATCAGGCCTGAGAAGTCAGAAAGGGAGCCCCATGAAGGGATACTGAGAGCCCCAAACAGAGTGTGAGGGCATGATGGTCATCCATGGAGGAGGGTGGCCCAAAACGGGGGTTTTGCCCATAAGGGTAAAGAAGGTATTCCTTCGAATACTTCGAAGAGGTACTTCGAAGAGGCAGCCTGGCATGGAGAATTCACAGCCTGTGCAGGGTGTGTAGAGGATCTCTGTAGGGAATGAGCAGGGGAAATGTGCTAGAGCCCCAATAAATAGGATGAAGAGAGCATCCAGAGTGGTAGCCTGGCCTGGGTGGGTGAAAACCCAATCAGGTTGATAAGGCATCCCCAGGGAGGAGTAATCCAGCATGAGGTCTCAGTCTGTGCCGGGCAAAGAAAGACCTGAGGGAAGAGCAGCCCTCATGGGACAGCAGGAGCAAAGCAGGGTGAGCAGGGGATCCACAGGAGAAGTGACCTGCTCTGAGGAGTCAGAATCAAGCAGGGTGAAGAGGGTACTCTGCAGCCTCACAAAGGGAATGGCCAAGCCTGAAGAAAGTGAAGAGTGTTCATGCAGAAGGTAAAGCCAATGTGCAATGTCAGAACCCACTTGCGGTGAGGAGGGACAGCGTGCGGAAGGAGTGACAATGGGAGAGAGGTTACATACAGGGGAACTGAATAAATTAGAAAACATATTAAGAATAATGTGAAACAGGGTACCCAATATCAGAAAGGGGAGTTACAAATACTAGACTAAGCCTTGCGATATTCAGATTACAATTGGCCATTATGGTATAAATTAGTTTCAATATCTACATAAATAGATGTAGCTAGCTAGATAGGTAAGTAAGCAGCAAACAGATATGCATATGTATGTATGTGCATATAGACACACAAAGTAGGTCTGTACATAGAGCGGGACTAGGAGCGGTGATACCTCAACAACATGAACACAACTACAGCCCAGATCTTGGCTTCATACTATCATTTTCAATAAAAGGAATCAGGGCTCCTTAGAGACACAGCTGCTTTCAAGACTGGAGTAAGAAAGCTCCAGATGAGTCTGCAATACCTTATTACACCAGAAAACAAAGAAGTATTCCAAGAAAGACGGAGATGCAGCAAACAATACAAAAGGTTACAGGGGCTCCCACTGGCCAAATCTGGGATAATTAAGATAAACAGTGATGGTGTGGTAGAGCAAACTCAGGGAGATAGTGAAAGACAGGGAAGCCTGGTGTGTTGCAGTTCATGGGGCTGCAAGGAGTCAGACACGACTTAGCAACTGAACAAGGTAATAATGACCCTCAAAGATGTTCACATCTTAATTTCTAAAACCTTCTAACATATTAGGTTACACAGCAAAGGGAAATTAAGGTAGCTAATCAATGACCTTAAATAGGGAGATTGTACTGCGTTATCTAATGGGCCCACTGTAATCACAATGGTCACTCAAAGTGGAAGAAAGAGGCGGAAAGTCAGAGGGAAAAAGAGCAAAGCAGAAAAGTCACAATTTTGACTTTGAAGAAGGAAGAGGGACAAGGAATTCAGGTAGCTGCTAAGAGCTGGAAGAGACAAGGAAATGGATTCTCTCCTATAGCATCCAAAAAGGAATGCAGTCCTGATTTTATCCTTTGATTATGATCCACAGTTTTAGCAGTCCAATGAGACTGCCAACTTAAAAACACTGAAAGTTGATAAATTTGTGTTAAGATACCAAATTTCTGGCAATCAAGCTAATACAGATGGGTAAAACCCATCAGATAAAATGACGAGTAGTGAGTTGATACAGATATACAGACATAAATAGATGACAGACAAATGGGTGCAGAGAATAGAGAGTTTGATGGAGACAAAGGTATCTACATGGCTCAGAGGACTTAGCCACAAAACACTTATTAAGCAGCAGCAGGGAAGCCTGGCAAACACTACCTGAATCACATGACCAAAGTGATCATCAGCAGCAATGGAACAAATTAAAACCATGTGTCACCTGATAGACTACACACTGAGAAAAACATGGCGTCAATTCTGTGATATACACAACATGAATCTCATCAGAAGTGAATATTAGATAACCCAAACTGAAGGTCATATGACAAAAATAAATGACCTATAATCTTAAAAAGTGTTAAGATTAAGAAAGCTAAAGAAAGATGGATCAAACTAAAAGAAACTAAAAGCAACTAAACAGAATATGTGATTCTGAACTAGACCCTTTGCTATAATTTAGGATATGATTGGGACAACTGGTGAAACCTGATGGTATCTGAAGAAACTAGATGGTAAAAAAATGTGTCAATGTCAATTTTAATTTTCGATCTTGAAGAGCTATGTTGCAGTTATGCAGGAGATCTTCTTTGCAGAAAACACACAGGGAAGTATTGGGGGCAATAAGGCATCAAGTTAGCAACTTAACCCTCAAACATTTTGAGGGGGAAAAAGAAATTCTCTACACAGTACTTGTAACTTTTCAGTTAGTCTGAGAATGTTTTAAAAGGAAAATCAATAAATGAATCAAAGAAAGAAGTAAAATAAAATTCATAAATGCCCTCTCATAAAATGCTCTTAATTACATAAACTGATAAACTTTTCTTTATAAGTAATTTAGGCAATATGTTGAGAAATTTTTAGTCTTAAACATGCATTATAGGGAATTCCCTGGGGGTCCCTTGTGACTCAGCTGGTAAAGAATCCACCTGCAATGTGGGAGACTTGAGTTCGATCCCTGGGTTGGGAAGATCCCCTGGAGAAGGGAAAGGCTACCCACTCCAGTATTCTGGCCTGGAGAATTCCATGGACTGTATAGTCTATGGTGTTGCAGAGTCGGACACGACTGAGCAGGTTCCATTTTCACTGATGGTCCAGTAATTAGGATTTTGTGCTTCCACTGCAGGAAGAACCAGTTCAATCCCTGGTGGGGAACTAAGATCCCGCAAGTCATGAGGGATAGCTAATAAATAATTTTTAAAAACTGTTACGACCTTTGACCCAATAAGCTTATCTCTGGTAATCTGGCCAAAGAAAATAATTCAAAACAAGTTCAATTTACATAGATATTACTTTCAGTAGTACTTATAATAGCAAAAATGTTTAACCACTGAGGAATCCTATTAATGGGAAATTTATGTCAACTACTATTCACATTAAAAAAAGAAAATTCTATGTCAGTGAAAATAATATATAAAGAGATTTGAATAACATGAAAAAAATGTTCATGCTCTAACACCTACAAAGAGAATTTTGGCAATATCATCAAAATTACAAACATGTATTCCTTTTCACTCAGAAATTCCAGTGCTAGGGTTTTATCCTACTGATTTATACACACATATACAAAAGACTATAAGTTTCTTACATATTGAAATGTTTTTACCATTACATTGTTTGTAGCATCAAAAACGTACATGTTTCAACTAAATGATCAAGTCAGAAAAATTATGATACATCTATAAAACAGAATATTCTGTGGTTACAAAAAACATAATAAGGAAGCTCTTTATGTACTATTGCAGAAGTCTCTACAATATTGAATGAAAAGTTGCGCCTAAAATTAGGAATATGTATATTATACACACACACATACAGAAACATAAACTTGTTTCTGGACTGCCTTGAGAAGAATGTACAAGAAAAGAAAACACTGCTGTTGCTGCTAAGTCACTTCAGTCGTGTGTGACTCTGTGCGACCCCATAGACAGCAGCCCACCAGGCTCCCCCGTCCCTGGGATTCTCCAGGCAAGAACACTGGAGTGGGTTGCCATTGCCTTCTCCGAAAGAAAGCACTGCTGCTGCTGCTGCTAAGTTGCTTCAGTGGTGTCCAACTGTGTGCGACCCCATAGACAGCAGCCCACCAGGCTCCGCCGTCCCTGGGATTCTCCAGGCAAGAACAATGGAGTGGGTTGCCATTTCCTTCTCCATTGTGTGAAAGTGAAAGTGAAGGCGCTCAGTCGCATCCGACTGGTAGTGACCCCATGGACTGCAGCCCACCAGGCTCCTCCATTCCATGGGATTTTCTAGGCAAGAGTACTGGAGTGGCTTGCCATTGCCTTAGTTGCCTCCAAAGAAGGTAACCAGGTAGGTCAGAGAGACTTTTTACTATTTTTTTCCTTTCTATGTTTTTTGCATTTTTTAGCGTGTGACATGTGTTTCCTTTTAAATTAATTAAGCCTAATGTTTAAAATTTAATAAACAATTTATAAAAATACATAAAGAAAGGTACTTTCCTATCTTTCACATTTTCCATTGATCCTATATTATTTAATCAGAGATTTAACATATTACTTTAAAAACTGACAGGATTAGGCATGACTATCTAGGGAAAAACATGGTTAAAATGTGTAAAATCATAGGTAAAAATTAAAGAAAAAAATTTAAAGGCTCATATTTTATTACTACTACTCCATATTACTTGAAAAAAGCCAAACAGAAACTTAAAATACTCTAACCTTTCATAAAGCATACTATTACCCCAAATCCATGTTCCCATTTCATTCTTCATTTCAAAAAATCTGTTTCACTGAATGGCTAAGATTCACATGAGCCCTGTGTGCTCAGCTGTGTGGGACTCTTGGTGACCCCATGGACTGTAGCCTGCCAGGCTCTTCTGCCCATGGGATTTCCCAGGTAAGGATCCTAGAATGGGTTGCCATTTCCTCCTCCAGGGGATCTTCCTGACCCAGGGATGGAACCTGTGTCTCTTGTGTCTCCTGCACTGTAGGTGGATTCTTGACCACTTAGCTACTAATGCTAAGAAACAAAGTCTTTCTCTCTCTGGTCTGTTAAAAAAAAAAAAAAGAAAGAAAGCCTTAAAACAACCGATGAAGACTTCCTTGGTGGTCCAGTGGTTAAGAATCTGCCTGCCAATACAGGCGACATGGGTTCAATCCCTGGTCCAGGAAGATCCCACAGGCTGCAGGACAACCAAGTCCATTCACCACAACTATGGGCCTGGGTGCCCCAGGCCAGTGCTCTACATCAAGAGAAGCTTCCACAATGCGAAGCCCCTGCCCTGCAACTAGAGAGGAGCCTCCACCTGCCACCACTAGAGAAAGCCCTCATGCAGCCATGGAGACCCAGTGCAGCCATAAATACATAATATATTTTTTTAATGGCAATATTTTCTATTTATTGTTTTTGAAGTTGGAATTATAAATAAAATCTATCCTATCTTAGAGTAACAAAATATATGAGTTTAGGTAGGAACTCAGAGAGAGGCCAGCTATGTAGACAGAAGAGTTCTTGTTCCCATTCGCACTTCAGTGTGACAGTCTGCAATCCACGGGAGACTCTCTGCTTCTCTTTCATCCTAAGCACACAGCCTGAAAAATAGATACTTAAAACCACGATCACCAGTGAGTCACATCCTAATTGCTAATAAACAAATGAAAATGAGAGAAATGAAGGGTAGATCTAGGAAGAGACTAGTAAAGCTATAGGAAAGAAGTTAAACTGCAAGAGACCAGATCAGTTGACACTTCTCCGTATCTGGGTTTAAACCTGGGAATAAGCTAAACACTAAGCTCCCCAGCTTCGAAAGGGTAAGGACTTCTTCATTCAACAGAAATAAATCAGCTCTCTTTCCAAAAGTTGTTGCCCTACATTAAATGACATGATCAAGAACTGAAACCAAGTCCAGATTCTTAATCTAAATGCTATACTGTTTCTATACTAACAAATTAAGCCTATTTCTTCACATGGAATATGTACAGGTTTCATTTCAACTTTGTTATGATACACAAAGGATACAAAGATAGTTTAATATAATAGGGTACTACTTCTCCTAGTAGTAGCAACTGCAATACAGGGCAACAGACAAACCCATGTTACTCTCATTCACCACCTCAATATCTGCCTCTAAGAGAAGAGGAAAGAGAAATTTTGCATTCATATCCAAACCACTTCAAAACATTTTGCCTCTTTCAGCTAAATGCCTTCTATTATAACCCTGCAAGTTAATAGACAACCTTATATTTCATCTTTTTTCATCAATAAAACAGGGAGACGCATGTACTGCTTGGAAACCCCCTTTTAAAGTAGTATCATAATAAAATGCATTAAAAAAAAATAAAACGCTGAAAAGACAACACGGCAGCTTAAGATCTCAAAATATCGCCAAATTAATTTAAGATTAAATATATACAGATCATTCCCAAATGACAGTTTGCATGGAATGATTCTGCAGAGCAATCTGCTTTAAACTGAGGCACTCCAATGCCAACATCTTCCAATTCTCTGTGCCATAAGAAGCCAAGATAACAGCTAATTAGAAACTGACCTAAATATTCTTTTAAAAAGTATTTTATAACTACACAGAAACATTGATGTTTCTGGCAATTCACAATACTACATATTGTGTTTTATTATGTTTAAACATTTCACTTAGTAGAAACTTGTTATTCAACTCTACTTGCTATGTAATTCTAAAGCAAATCTCAGCTGAGAACAGAACTGTCTGCTAAAGCTGACTTCTTTAAGAGCAAAAGAGCTAATTACTTTTCCTGGTTATTTTCACAGTGGATACTGTTTAAACCTGCTTGGTTAATCAGTAAATATTCATTGATCAGGATCTAAGGACCAAATACTGCTTACATTGAAAGGTATTTAGACATAAGGAAAATACACAGTTAAATTCATTTAAAGTACTTCGGGGGAGCTGATGCAATTAAAATAAAATTGGAAAAATTATTACCAGTAACTTAAAAAAACTATTGTTAAAATAGCTAGTGACATTCTAGAATTTCTAAATACTCACTTGTAGCAGGTAAGAACTTCCTGGATCTAACAAGCTTACAGCCTCATTTTGCATTGTGTTCTGTTGTGTAATTGCATCTTCTCGTTTCCGCTCTTTCTGCCCAGCTTCGTCATCTTCATATTCATCTAAGCACTGAAAGAAAGAATAATTTTCATTTTATTTCTATATAATATTAATAAAATATTTTAATAGTACGTGAAGATAAATTTGATAGCGAATAGAAATATGGAGCATTCAGAAACTACTTAATAAAAGTGTTCCTTTCAACAACAGGTGCATTTAATTCCTATAAACTAAATTATCTGCTTAAAACCCAAACCTCCACATTCACACCTCTGTCAACATCTTTTCTAGAGGCTCTAACCACTAGTGACAGGGTTTGCTTAAAGCTAGGGTTCATTTATTCTGTATCACTCTATCTTCAAGTACATAGACTGTGTATCTTAAAGCACTTTTTGGAGAGTAAAAACAGATACACCACACAGACACAGAATGCAGAATCTAATGCGAAGATGTGTACGCATGTGTTTGTATGTATAACTCAATGATAGTGGCCCTTTTTCTACCTTAGTAGTACCTATGAGTATTTTCACTTCAAGAGTAAATCTTCAACAAAAGACTCTATAGAACTTATAACTTAAAAAATGAGTTTAATTTGGAATTGCAAATACAGAAAAAAGAATTTCAGATGATGGAAAGAGCGTATAAAAAAGCTTGCATGAAAAAGGACTGTTTAAAAAAATGAATCAACACCTGCATTATCTACCTCCAGGCTTCGTACATGGGGGGGGGGGGGGGGGGGGAAAAAAACCCACAAACAGAAAACAAAACTCTATCCATTACACCCAATGTGAAACAGTGGTCATCCAATCCTTGTAACTGAAGACATTCTTAACCAATACAGTGCCTTTGTGTGTTCTATAAGAGACAAAAACAAAATAATCTCTCTGCAGGCACTCTGAGATATACCAATGGCAGGACGGCAGGAAAGGCAATAGGATTGACATATTGTGCACAGAGAAAGACTGAAGCCACTGTGCAAAGCAGGGGTTGCTGGAGCGTACGGTATAGGAGAACACAGAAAATCAGTGGCACATTCACAGACACAGGGGCCATGGGGCAGGTATGTAAGAAGCATCTGCTGAGGCGCAGTCTTAAATCAAGATGTTATGGAGAGAAAGCTGAGGGACGGAATGGAAGGGATGAATTAAAGAAACAGGTAGGTTGAGATTCCAGAAAATGTTCAGGGTCCCTCCTGTAATGCAACTAACTGTGTACAGGTGTCACCTGGCCCTCATCTCCTCAACCTGTGGGAACTGGGGCTTAGGGAACTGGTACAAGAAATATGATAAGATTGTGGCTGCTGCTATTGCTATAACAAACTGTTCTTGACCCTGACCCAGGAGACTAGTGTCTTCTACCAGGATCCATGAACCCATAGGAGGCTAACTCGTTAGCCTGTGAGAGGCTAAGATCTCAGATCCTTTAAAGTTCTTGAAGGAGACGAGTAATGGAAAGGCATATGCTCTGTTCACAAAGAAATACAGATAATAAATAGCCTTAGAAGTCTGCACTTTTCATTACATAATATGGAAAGATGTTCTAGTGATACAATTCCCTGGAATATAAATAAAACATGATCAAGGCTGACTTGGGGCAGGAACTTGTAGCAGCAATTCAGAGTTCTAATTAATAGGGACAGGGACCAAAAGTGGGAAGACTAGTTAAACAACACAGTAGACAACACGGTCCTATGAAAAATGATATATTCGGGAATTCCCTGTCGATCCAGTGGTTAAGACTCAGCACTTTCACTTCTGGGGCCCACATTCAATCCCTGGTTGGGGAACTAAGATCCCACAAGCCATGCAGCAGGGGCAAAAAAAAAAACAGATATATCTGAGATAGGAGACATACTCAATAAAAGAAATCTGGTAAAGGGTACCAAAGTTTAAGAAATTGCCTGGAAAACCCCATGGACAGAGGAGCCTGGTAGGCTGCAGTCCACGGGGTCACTAAGAGTCGGACACGACTGAGCGACTTCACTTTCACTTTTCACTTCCATGCATTGGAGAAGGAAATGGCAACCCACTCCAGTGTTCTTACCTGGAGAATCCCAGGGACGGGGGAGCCTGGTGGGCTGCTGTCTATGGGGTCGCATAGGGTCGGACATGACTGAAGCGACTTAGCAGCAGCAGAAGAAAAATCTCCCTTAGGACTTTTAAAAAGACTTTTTCAAACCAACAGATAAATGTTTTATGCCAAAATAACAAAAAAATTTAAAAGCAAAGCCATACTTAAGAGATTGATGTCCACTATCAACACAGATGTTAGCATCATTCTGGAAGTGCTGATAAAACCAGAGAAGAGGAATAAGAGATTTCAGCATTAGAAATAAATTTTCATCATTTCAAGTGTATGAAAACTTAGGATGCTAGAAAAGAGAAAGAAGTACAGAAATTCCTCAATAGATAGTACCAAGAGGTCAACAGAGGCTTCCCAGGGGGCACTAGTGGTAAATAACCCGCCTGCCAATGCAGGTGATGCAAGAGACACGGGTTCAATCCCTGGGTCAGGAAGATCCCTGGAGAAGGAAATAGCAACCCACTCCAGTATTCTTGCCTGGAAAACTCCACGGACAGAGGAGCCTGGCAGGTTACAGTTTATGGGGTCGCAAAGAGTCAGACACAACTAACACTTTCACTTCACAAAGAAAGAAATGTTAGTGGATGTATTAAAATGAGTTCTATGTTAGATTAAAAAATTATAAGAACTTGGAATTTGGAATCTGAGAGACCAAGATTCAAATTCCAGGTTGGTCACTTAAAATAGTAATAGCATCTACTAGTAACTGAGTATCATCTAGGTGCGTAGACCACTGTTAAGCACTGACAGCTAGTATTTCAAACACAAGTAATTTTCACAAAAAGCACAGGAGGTATGTACTACTTTATAGAAGAAGAATGTGAGGATTAGAATTAAGTAAGAGGCTGAATGACACAAAGTTGTTGAGGGGTGCAGTCAGAACTCCAGCCCAAGCCATTTAAAGACAAACCACAAGCTCAATTTTCCAACTACCACATATAACCTATTTATCACTCATGAAATCCATTTACTGCACCATAACCCAGAGTTCAAACGAAGAAAAAAGACAGAAAATATCAGTGAGCACTTTTCAGTGGAATTCTGGTTTCATATTATTTCTGAGAGTCTTAGGTCACCTTGCAGAACACTTACAGGACAAATGGAGTAGCTAAGAGCTAACTATTGTTGTAGCTGGATAACAGTTATATAAAGATTCATCTACTCTGTAGTTCTGTATATGTTAACATTTTTACTTTTTTTTTTTTTTTGCATTTTAAAGGGACTTCTAGGAATTCTATCAGGTCTCATTTCTATGTTTATTTCAGTCACTGACAGCAGACCAAATTTCCCCAGGTCTCACCCCAACACTGGCACAGACTCTTCTTTCCATGCTGCCCGGTACATTCCTTAATCTGACCCAGTCCTTTGTCCCTCCTCTCCCTTCTAAATCATCCCTTAGTGCCCTATGGAATTCCTCTTGGTTAACATTTAGCTTTTCTCAGCTACAGAATGAAATTTGGTTGGCTCCTTGAAAAAGACCTTTCTACAGTAAGTTTCACTCAACTTGAAGCTATTTGTTTTTGAAGTTCTTTCATATCTTTGGGCCTGGTGAAAGAATTCCCTATTCTTTGACTGTTTCTCTGGCCAATGATTCTTATTCAGTCAATACCACTCTCTAAGAAGCAGGCTATTTTGTGGAGGAATTTCTGCTCATGTTGATAATTTTAAAATATATATTACTTGTTTATGGATCAGAAGCATGAAATGGATATCTTGCATAATTTAAAAATGTATAATTTGAAAAATTAGTGCCTCTAAGAAAGAACTGACTCATATTCCATCCAAATGTAGACTGTAATACTGAACAGCCATGCAGAAGAAAAATCTATTTGTAATTTAGTCAGTTCAGTTACTCAGCCATGTCCAACTCTTTGCGACCTCATGGACTGCAGCATGCCAGGCCTCCTTGTCCATCACCAGCTCCCAGAGTTTACTCAAACTCATGTCCATTGAGTTGGTGATGCCATCCAAACATCTCTTCCTCTGTCGTCCCTTCTCCTCCTGCCTTCAGTCTTTCACCAGCTCCCAGAGTTTACCCAAACTCATGTCCATTGAGTCGGTGATGCCATCCAACCATCTCATCCTCTGTCGTCCCTTCTCCACCAGCCTTCAGTCTTTCCCAGCATCAGGGTCTTTTCCAATGAGTCAGCTTTTCACATCAGGCAGCCAAACTTGGAGTTCAGCTTCAGCATCAGTCCTTCCAATGAATGCTCAGGACTGATTTCCTTTAGGATGGACTGGTTGGATCTCCTTGCAGTCCAGGGGACTCTAAAGAGTTTTCTCCAACACCACAGTTCAAAAGCATCAATTCTTTGGTGTTCAGCTTTCTTTATAGTCCAATTCTCACATCCATATATGACTACTGGAAAAACCAAAGCTTTGAGACTTACACGGACCTTTGTTGGCAAAGTAATGTCTATGCTTTTTAATATGCTGCCTAGGTTGGTCATAGCTTTTCTTCCAAGGAGCGTTTTTTAATTTCATGGCTGCAGTCACCTGGCGCAGTGATCTTGGAGCACAAAAATTACCTGAGCCTAAACACATTTTATGGGAGTGGGGGGAGGGTGTTGGGGGTAGAGGTTTCAGGATTTTAAATTACATACGGATTTTTTTCCAAAAGATAACTAACCTTTAAAAGCAGAGAATAAGATATTTCATTTTTGTTAATAATTTTTTTTAAGTTGCTCAACATTTTGGAAAATGTCACTGGCAGCAAAGCTATTTGTGGTATTTGACTCACTAATAAAACACACTTTTATCAGTCCAAAAAAAGGTTTTTAAAATATCAAACATTTAGTAAGTTCAAAGACCAAAATAACTAAAGAGGACCCATTTCACGATAGCTTTTCACTACCAATTTTAAAAAGGAGATTCCCACAGAACTCAGAAATCCAGAAAAAAGCAACCAACATATCATTTGCCTACTGTAAACATAAAAGTATTAACTTATTTTTTCTTTCTTCACAATCACCTTTTTAAATGCTTCTAGTATACAGAGAGGGGCGTCCCAGGTGACACTAATGGTAAAGAACCTGCTGACCAAAGGGGGAGACACAAGAGATGCAGGTTCGACCCCTGGGTCAGCAGGGTCTCCTGGAGGAGCACATGGCAACCTACTCCAGTATTCTTGCTTGGAGAATCCCAGGGACAGAGGAGCCTGGAGGTTACAGTCCATATGGTCTCAAGCGTCTGACATGACTGAAGCGACTTGGCGTGCTTGCATATATGGAGATATATTCAACAGAGCTTTGTACTTACATCAATTACAATTCTTGGACAGTAAAGGTATACCTAAGCACAACAATCATCACTCAGAGCTATTATTTTTTCTGAAACTATGCACATTCAACTAAAGAAAGTACAATTTTTAAAAATATAATATGCATTAAAAATCATTTAATTTTTAATACAATAAATGCCTAAGCCAAGTTTTGACACTTCCATAATTAGAATAAATTGTGTGGTCTACTATCTAGTTTTTGGAAAACCTAGCTAGAGACTGCTTCACATTCCTTTTTCTTATTTATTCCCTATCATAAGTGAGGAGTCTTACAAATGAATCGAAGAATTCATTCACCTCCAAACACTAGTTCATAAAATCCATTTAAAAATATTAGTTCCCTTAATTTTCAGAATCCCCCCTCAAAATGTAATACCATATTTTTCTTTCCAAATGCCTCAGTCTCTGTGATCTATGCACATCTGATCCTAATATAAGGAATCCATACAAATTCTTCAGGTGTTTTAGTTTTTCAGTAAATTTTTGCACAATATAATTACTTCTCTATAAGATGCTAACACTAGGGAATAGCAGTACATTTTCATCATATGAATAACAACAAGGAACATAATTACAACAGAACTAAACACCCAAGTAAGCTTAATTGTATTAATGTACAATAAATCATACAAGTGTGGCTCTAAAAGCATGCTCATTTCCCTTCGCATTTAAAAGAAAATCAATTAAGCAATCTAAGCAAAGCTTTTGGAAAAAAGAAATACCTACACAGCTCCAGGGGAGGGGAAAAATTCTGTATTTGGGATCACACAATTATAAACCATGAATTTGGATAAGTGACTGTGCTCCCCAAAATGAAAGTTACTATGTCCAGGAAAGGTATTAGGAGAATTTAAAGACAGATTCCACTTGCTTTCTTCAGAGAGACCATGCCAATCCTACCAGCACCACTGTTGCTTTATCTGCCTCCCTCTTATTAATACACTTTTTTTCATCCTCCATTAGTCCTTTATCTAGCATATACTACTCTGTCATCACTCAACCTCTGCCTAGCTTTTCCTAGCCTTCCCACTCTGCTCCTAAGTCAAGAAATGGTTAACAAAAGAACCTTTACAGCAAGGCAAAAAGAATACTGAAATAAGATCAAATTAATATAAGCATTTTTATGTAAAAAGAACTAAGCAAAATTAATAACTGTGGTTCTCACACTAGGCAGCTGAAAAAGGTCACATATATCTATAATACAATGACTGTAAACTGCTACAAACATGCACGTGAACACGCAGACACACACTCACACAGCCTCAAGCCAGAAAAAAGTGGGGTACATTAAAATGTATAAATTTTCAAGACTAATCATTAAACATCCTGATTAACTTTGTAAACTAGCAACCAATTTCATCTATCACACTGAATCAGTTATGCTGTCTAACAGCTTGGTAACATACAACATAAGTACTTTGAGTTCATGAATTTAAAAGCTGAATTTGCATCATTAGACTTAAAAAGCAATCTTACTTGTAAAGAACCTAAAAATATAATACTCTAAAAAAACAGAAAATGAAAACAGAATTTCATTTTCCACAATATTAAAGTACCTTGCCCACCCACAGATTCTACACTGATACTATCAGAAAAGACTCACACAACGACAATTCAACCATACTACCTCCTGCTGGGATCCCATCAGATCTCAGGGCTCAGCATTGTCAAGATCTTTGAAGAGCAACAACATTCATGATTAGAGAGGCAGCACTCTCATTTTCAGGAAACTCAACAAATAATAATAACAGCCTAAAAACTATAGTTACTTTTTAAACAGAAAATGACATTTTTTCCTAATTACAAAATTAATGTACATTATAAGAAAACTTTTAAAATAGAGAAAAGAAAATAAAAATCACCCTTTATCTTAAAATAAACAACCATCATCACTTTGATGCAGATCATTCTACTAGAACTTTTTCTTTTTTAAACCCATAAATCTATAATTGTAGGCATCTTGTTTAGAGATTTAGTCATATCATGTGTACACGCTAAGTCGCTTCAGTCATGTCCAACTCTGCAACCCCACAGACCATAGCCGGCCAGGCTCCTCTGTCCAAGGAATTTCCCCAGGAAGAATACTGGAGTGGCATGCCATGACCGCCTCCAGGGGATCTTCCTGACCCAGGGATCAAACCAGAGTCTCCTGAGTTGGAAGCGGTATCTTTATGCCACCTGGGAAGCCACCTCTTCATTTTCACAAAAATGTTAGTAGCTGCAGAGTATGATATCAGATTATGAACACAGCATGATTTATTTAATCAGATCTGTGTTGTGGGATATATAAGCTAAATAGCCTTTCAAATAAATTTGTGTGCCCATCTCTAATTTTTATAGCTCTTTAAACATGCTGCCAAATTTTCCTGCAAGAACATTAAGGTTGTCTCACTGGCCTTCCCAGGTGGCCCAGTGGTAAAGAATCCCCTGCCAATGCTGGAGATGCTAGAGACAAGGGTTTGATCCCTGGGTCAGGAAGATCTACTGGAGCAGAAAATGGCAACCCACTTTAGTATTCTTGCCTGGAAAATTCCATGGACAGAGGAACCGGGCAGACTACAGTCCACGGGGTCACAAAGGGTTGGACACAACTGAACACACCATTATTAAGATTGTTTTAACTCTCGCCGAAATTATTAGACAAATAATGGTTTCACTGAATCCTAGTTAGCAGGATGAACTTCTGTTCTCTTTTTAGTGGCTTTATGTAGTTCTTTACGTATTTTAACTTTTTGTTACTGACACCCTCTCTCAATTTTTATTCTGGTTTATTCATTTCTTTAGTATTTCCAAAAGCTCTTCATATAATAAAATGGTAATCCTTGTCTAGCATATTGTCAATTTATTGTTCTAGCTCACCTTTTAATTGTTTAAGTTTTCCTTCTGGGATTTTCTTCCTGTGGTTTTATGTTGCTGCTGCTGCTGCTAAGTCACCTCAGTCGTGTCCAACTCTATATGACCCCATAGACGGCAGCCCACCAGGCTCCCCCATCCCTGGGATTCTCCAGGCAAGAACACTGGAGTGGGTTGCCATTTCCTTCTCCAATGCAGGAAAGTGAAAAGTGAAAGTGAAGTCGCTCAGTCGGGTCCGACTCTTAGGGACCCCATGGACTGCAGCCCACCAGGCTCCTCTGTTCATGGGATTTTCCAGGCAAGAGTACTGGAGTGGGATGCCGTTGCCTTCTCCGTGGTTTTATGTTAATAAAGTGTTTTTCCCACTTTAAGACCTATTAAACACATACTTTAATTTTTACCATCTCATTTTTAAACTTTTTCATCTCATATTTAATTTCTTGCACAGTGAGTCTGTATTCTAATAATTCTTTTTTATAAGCAAGTGTTGTAGTCACAGATATGGATAACCCACATCCGCAGCACTGGCAGGAGGCTGTATGAGTACCAGTTCTAGGTTCACCCTCTGGGGCTCTAAGCAATCCCTAACTCTGCACCACCAATTCAAAATGGCATCTTTGTATTTCTATATATGGCTATGTTTTAGCTTTCTATTATGTTCTACTGATCAATTTATGTTAATGCCCAAATCACATTATTTTTATCATTAAAAGTTAATAGGATTAAGGGTTTCCCTGGTGGCTCAGACAGTAAAGAATCAAAGCTGGAGACCCAGGTTTGATCACTGGGTGGGGAAGATCCCCTAAAGAAGGAAATGGCAACCCACTCCAGTATTCTTGCCTGGGAAACCCCATGGACAAGAAGAGCCTGGCAGACTGCAGTCCCTGGGGTTGCAAAGAGTTGGACATGACTGAGCAACTCACACACACACACACACTGTCTCTAGCAGTTTCCCTTCAATAGTATTCATTCTCAAAACTGGCCATTCCCAGACAGCAAATTCTCCTGGAAGAATAATTATTTGAATACATTTGAATTAATGTATAAATTATTTGGAGAAAACCAAACAACATTAATTAGCTGTGTGATCTTATAAAATGGGAGCATTACAAGGCTGTGCAATGAGGCAGAACTAAGGAAATGAAAGTAGATAAGAATTGTGGACAGACAGCAAACAGCAGTGGGATCTGAATGAACTGAAACTGAAAAGCAGTAAGCAGTGGTAACAAGACAACTTCTAGATTTCTAGTTCATAGTATCATTCTGGCACACAGATAATTTATAAAGAGAAGAAATGATGAGAAGTTTGGTGTGGAGCATCTAAAATATCTGTAGCATATGTAAGAGGAAAGGAAGGACCAAGGGAGAAGTCAAAGGCTAAACTTTTTCTAGTAAAACCACAAGGGAGGCTCTCAAGATGGCTCAAATGTAGATAAGTAAGACAAATAAAAATTGAAACAGTTCTGACAGAGGGTTCTCTAGCTTCTCTGAGAAGTTACTGTGTTTATCTGCTGACAAACATGGGTAAAAGTTTAGGACGAGGTAGTGGGGTATAGGCTTCAAAGTTTAAACACGTTCAGTTCAGTTCAGTCGCTCAGTCATGTTCGACTCTTTGCGACCCCATGAACCGCAGCACACCAGGCCTCTGTGTCTATCACCAACTCCCGGAGTCCACCAAAAGCCATGTCCACTGAGGTGGTGATGCCATCCAACATCTCATCCTCTCTCGTCCCCTTCTCTTCCCGCCCTGAATCTTTCCAAGCATCACGGTCTTTTCCAATGAGTCAGCTCTTCACATTAGGTGGCCAAAGTATTGGAGTTTCAGCTTCAACATCAGTCCTTCCAATGAACACCCAGGACTGATCTCCTTTTTGTACGAAATATGAAACTGAGTTAAAAATATGTAAAGGATTTCCAGACAAGTACTGAGGGTCCAGCTCAGAAGGAAAACCCCCTAAGACTTCAAAAATGGCATCAATCTGTCATATCAGTTTCAGTTCAGTTCAGTCGCTCAGTCGTGTCCGACTCTTTGCGACCCCATGAATCACAGCACGCCAGGCCTCCCTGTCCATCACCATCTCTGGGAATTCACTCAAACTCATATCCATCAAGTCGGTGATACTATCCAGCCATCTCATCCTCTGCCGTCTCCTTCTCTTCCTGACCCCCAATCCCTCCCAGCATCAGAGTCTTCTCCAATGAGTCAACTCTTCACATGAGGTGGCCAAAGTACTGGAGTTTCAGTTTTAGCATCATTCCTTCCAAAGAAATCCCAGGGCTGATCTCCTTCAGAATGGACTGCTTGGATCTCCTTGCAGTCCAAGGGACTCTCAAGAGTCTTCTCCAACACCACAGTTCAAAAGCATCAATTCTTCGGCACTCAGCCTTCTTCACAGTCCAACTCTCACATCCACACATGATCATTGGAAAAATCATAGCCTTGACCAGACAGACCTTTGTTGGCAAAGTAAAGTCTCTGCTTTTGAATATGCTATCTAGGTTGGTCATAACTTTCCTTCCAAGGAGTAAGCGTCTTTTAATTTCATGGCTGCAGTCACCATCTGCAGTGATTTTGGAGCCCAGAAAAAGAAAGTCTAGCACTGTTTCCACTGTTTCCTCATCTATTTCCCATGAAGTGATGGGACCAGATGGCATGATCTTCGTTTTCTGAATGTTGAGCTTGAAGCCAACTTTTTCACTCTCCACTTTCACTTTCATCAAGAGGCTTTTTAGTTCCTCTTCACTTTCTGCCAAAGGCTGGTGCCATTTGCATATCTGAGGTTATTGATATTTCTCCCAGCAATCTTGATTCCAGCTTGTGCTTCTTCCAGTCCAGCATTTCTCATGATGTTACTCTGCACAGAAGTTCAATAAGCAGGGTGACAATACACAGCCTTGACGAACTCCTTTTCCTATTTGGAACCAGTCTGTTGTTCCATGACCAGTTCTAACTGTTGCTTCCTGACCTGCATACAAATTTCTCAAAAGGCAGATCAGGTGGTCTGGTAATCCCATCTCTTTCAGAATTTTCCACAGTTTATTGTGATCTACACAGTCAAAGGCTCTGGCATAGTCAATAAAGCAGAAATAGATGTTTTTCTGGAACTCTCTTGCTTTTTCCATGATCCAGCAGATGTTGGCAATTTGATCTCTGGTCCCTCTGCCTTTTCTAAAACCAGCTTGAACATCAGGAAGTTCACGGTTCACGTACTGCTGAAGCCTGGCTTGGAGAATTTTGAGCATTACTCTACTTGCCTGTGAGATGAGTGCAATTGTGCGGTAGTTGGAGCATTCTTTGGCATTGCCTTTCTTTGGGATTGGAATGAAAACTGACCTTTTCCATTCCTGTGGCCTCTGCTGAGTTTTCCAAATTTGCTGGCATATTGAGTGCGGCACTTTCACAGCATCATCTTTCAGGATTTGAAATAGCTCAACTGGAATTCCATCACCTCCACTAGCTTTGTTTGTAGTGATGCTTTCTAAGGCCCACTTGACTTCACATTCCAGGATGTCTGGCTCTAGGTGAGTGATCACACCATCGTGATTATCTGGGTTGTGAAGATCTTTTTTGTACAGTTCTTCTGTGTGTTCTTGCCACCTCTTCTTAATATCTTCTGCTTCTGTTAGGTCCATACTATTTCTGTCCTTTATCGAGCCCATCTTTGCATGAAATGTTCCCTTGGTATCTCTAATTTTCTTGAAGAGATCTCTAGTCTTTCCCATTCTGTTGTTTTCCTCTATTTCTTTGCATTGATCGCTGACGAAGGTTTTCTTATCTCTCCTTGCTACTCTTTGGAACTCTGCATTCAGATGCTTATATCTTTCCTTTTCTCCTTTGCTTTTCACATCTCTTCTTTTCACAGATCAGCTGTTACTAATTTAAAGCTCATCACTGCTGTGAGTCCAATTCTACTGTATAAACTTAATTCATAAATATTTTCAGGAAGTTGTCTAATTTTTGGAATGAGTAAGGAGGAGGGTCTCTGCATATCCTTTAACTGTTCAAACAGGTAACTCAGAAGCAAGTCTTATCCAACATATTATTTGTGCAATTCTACTGGAATCTAACAACTTTGTTAATATCATCTTCTATCAATATCTGACTTTCTCCCACTGGTTTTTTTCAGTTATCAAACTTAGTAAGAAAGACTCCAGAATCATACTAGTTTTAGGTGAAAATTCTTTCTACAATCTTTATACTATACACTTTCTTTTATTAACTACAACCCAAGTCTCAACATAACTGCATTTGTTTCAGTGATTAGCAATTCCAAGTACTAGGCTTTGGTATTTAGAACACAAAATTCCTCAACATGAGTCACACAAACAATGCTAGGAAAACAAACTAGGCACTAGAATAAGGAGAGAGACTATCTTCAAAAGGAACTACAAAAAGAGAGACAAACACGTAAAGTATATTCTATCTTAAAAGTATCAACGGTGGTTCTTAGTAAGTTTAGTGCTGAGGCTGGAAAAACAAACATCACGCTCTTAAAGCTCAGTATTTCAAAAGCTATTGATTATACTCCCAGAGAAGCAATGAGTAATCAAAGAAAACACACAACCCAAAATACCTATATTAAGCTTTCAATAGATACACACCTTGTCTAAGATTTTCAGCTCACAACATACTCGGTTTAAAAGAAAATAAAAATAGTGAAACCTTTGAACATTTTTCTTTTTTTTATTTTAGAGATACCTTTGAACATTTAGAGTATCCTGGTGGCTCAGATGATAAAGAATCTGCCTGCAATGAGGAGACCTGAGTTCGATCCCTGGGTTGGGAAAATCCCCTGGAGAAGGGGCTGGCAACCCACTCCTCTATTCTTGCCTGGAGAATCCCATGGACAGAGGAGCCTAGCAGGCTATAGTCCATGGGGTCCCAGAGTCAGACAATGACTAAGCGACTAACACTTTCATACTTTGAACATCTGATTGATGCTTATATTTTAAAAGTAATGTCATTCATGTCAATGCCATCATTTCTCTCTTTTTTTTTTTAATTAAAAATCACTTTAATTCTGAAACCCAAGCTAGGCAGTAAATTGGCTATGTGTATAAACAAGTTTTAGCAAAGGGTAGAAAGATGGAGGGAGAAGGCAATGGCACCCCACTCCAGTACTCTTGCCTGGAAAATCCCATGGACAGAGGAGCCTGGTAGGCTGCAGTCCATGGGGTCGCTAAGAGTCGGACACGACTGAGCGACTTCCCTTTCACTTTCCACTTTCATGCATTGGAGAAGGAAATGGCAACCCACTCCAGTGTTCTTGCCTGGAGAATCCCAGGGACGGCGGAGCCTGGCGGGCTGTCGTCTATGGGGTCACACAGAGTCGGGCACAACTGAAGTGACTTAGCAGCAGCAGCAGCAGAAAGATGGAGACACTCAGCCTAAATGAAATTAGCTAAAGATCCAGGTAGCATATTTATGAACATGTCTTGTTTAACATGGGCTTCCCTGGTAGTGTTAGTGGTAAAGAATCCACCTGCCAATGCAAACGATATGGATTTAATCCTTGGAGTAGGAAATGGCAACCTGCTCCAATAGTCTTGCCTGGAAAATTCCATGGACAGAGAGCCTGGGATGTGCTACACTCCATGGGGTTGCAAAGAGTTGGACACGACTGAGCACACAGCACACCTGTTTAATATACTCTAAAAAATACAGTACAGCTTATTAGAGGTTCCATATTTCTGTACTGGGATTCCCAGATGGTTTAGTAGTAAAGAATTCACCTGCCAATGCAGGAGATGCAACAGACCTGGGTTCGATCCCTAAGCTGGGAAAATACCCTGGAGGAGGAAATGACAAGCCATTCCAGTATTCTTGCTTGGGAAATTCCATGAACAGAGGAGCCTGGCCGGCTACAAACTGAGGGGTTGCAAAATGTCGGACACGACTGAGCGACTGAGCACATTATCTGATTTAAGCAATCCAGTATTCACAACCTTTCCTCGGCTACATCCAATGATGCATGCTAGTCTTATGACCATTCTTCAACTTCCTAGATGTTGGGGCAATAATATATTTAATTAGTCTATGCTTCAGTTTTTTTAATCTTAATATGGGAATGACAATAATTATGTCCCATAAAATTTTAAGGATTAAAGGAAATAGGTATACAAAAAGCTAAAAATTAGTGATGCACAAAGTAACGTTACAACTTAGTAAATGTTTTATTATCATTATAACAACTCCCATCAAAGAACACTCAGATGTACAAGTAAACAAGCTGATAATAGCTATCTTTTATTGGACATTTACAATATACTAGGCACTATTTTAATACTTTATTTGGATTATTACATTTAATCCTCACAGGTATGTACTAGTACAGATTCCTTTGCTCAATGCTGTTTCAACTGGAATCGCTTTCTCCCTTCTCTTCTGTGTTAATCCAACCACAAGTATGGTAGGTGCTTTGAATTTACCAAATGAAACCTTGTCTAATTATTTCAAATGTAAAAAATCAGATTATAAATTCTTAATTCCTTAATTTTTAACTCATTCTAGTTCTTGATTATATACACTATATATATATATATAGTTCTGGTGCCTTTTATGTTGCAAATTCTGCCTACTTAATTAGGTCTCAAGGTTTCTAAACTGCAGAGACCTCATCCAGTATTATTTCTGGATCTTTCAGCCTCTTGTCAGTAACAACTATGTAATGGGAACATAATGAATATACAGGCAAATTCCCTAACAATCTTTCTGAAGACTGTCCTACGGCTTCCCTGATGGCTCAGTGGTAAAGAAACTTATCTACCAAAGCAGGGGAGGCGAGTTTGACCCCTGGGTTGGGAAGATCCTCTGGCGAAGGAAATGGCAAACCACATCAGTATTCTTGCCTGAGAAATCCTATGGATGGAGGAGCCTGGTGGGCTACAGTCCATGGGGTCAAAGAAGAGTTGGACTCAGTTACTAAACAAGAAAACTGGCCTATAAAATTTTTCAACAATTTTAACAGCATATTTATTCACTTTTATTCAAAAACATTCCTTCTGCTTAAAAATACATTTTGAAAAATCTGTAATCAGTTTGAAATAACTTCAAATCAGTTTGAAATAATTGATAATCAGTCAATTTCATTATAGATTCTAACGAGAAATAGGATTTTCAAAAACTTGCTGTATACAGAATACTGTAAGAAACACTATGTAAATTCAGTAAAGACTCATTTCTTCAGCAATGAACAAGCAACACTTTCCTCTTATATAATGAATATGGATCATTCTCAGCATCAAATGCCTCCTCTTGAAGAATGAAAACTAGTGATTAATAAATTCAGAGGACCCAAAACTAAAACAAGTCTAAAAGGACTATAGGCAGAAGCCCTGAAACTTTTAAAGTAAGTTATCTTACTAGCTTTTGTGATTATGGGTATTTATAAAAACACTCAGAATTTCCTATAGTCAAACCACCTGTTGAAGTTTTAGGGGGCAGGGAGAAAAAAAGATTATTCAATAGAACAGAAGGCAATCTAACACATGATGAGATTTCCCCAATGCAATTTGCTTCTCTGAGAATTCAGAAATATTTGGAAAAACACAATGAATAATAATTTGTATACATATTTGAACAAAAAAGAATGATAGAACCGAATCCTCTGAAAATGAGCAACTGTCCTGGAATCCTCTTTTCTGCTTATAGAAACAAAGCCACCCAACAGCTTCTCTGTTTCCTTTGGCCAGAATTTCCACCAATGGTCAGTACTATTAAAAAGTAACTAAATAAGGAAAGGTTATAAGAAAAGCGATCCTAAAGAAGAATATGGGGAGAGTTATAATTTTGATACAGGGTCAACATGCACAGCTAAAGCTCTGCACAGGTCCTACAGAGACAACGTAGCTTTTTGGTGTGGTGTCTATAAAGCTCATTTTCAGTCCTCTCTCTCCTTCAGGAGCATTTGTCTAGCCCCATCAAGAAGCTTTACATTTCTGTTTAAATTTCCTTGTCAAACTACCGCACAATTGCACTCATCTAACACTGACTCGATGGATGTGAGTCTGAGTGACCTCCGGGAGCTGGTGATGGATAGGGAGGCCTGGCGTGCTGCAGTTCATGGGGTCGCAGAGTCGGACACGACTGAGCAACTGATCTGATCTGATCTGATCTGAACATGCTAGTAAAGTAATGCTCAAAATTCTCCAAACCAGGCTTCAGCAATACGTGAACCATGAACTTCCTGATGTTCAAGCTGGTTTTAGAAAAGGCAGAGGGACCATAGATCAAATTGCCAACATCCTCTGGATCATGGAAAAAGCAAGAAAGTTCCAGAAAAACATCTATTTCTGCTTTATTGACTATGCCAGAGCCTTTGACTGTATAGATCACAATAAACTGTGGAAAATTCTGAAAGAGATGGGAGGACCAGACCACCTGACCTGCCTCTTGAGAAATCTGTATGCAGGTCAGGAAGCAACAGTTAGAACTGGACATGGAACAACAGACTGGTGCCAAATAGGAAAAGCAGTATGTCAAGGCTGTATACTGTCACCCTGCTTATTGAACTTCTATGCAGAGTAACATCATGAGAAATGCTGGACTGGAAGAAGCACAAGCTGGAATCAAGACTGCCAGGAGAAATATCAATAACCTCAGATACGCAGATGACACCACCCTTATGGCAGAAAGTGAAGAGGAACTAAAAAGCCTCTTGATGAAAGTGAAAGTGGAGAATGAAAAACTTGGCTTCAAGCTCAACATTCAGAAAACGAAGATCATGGCATCCGGTCCCATCACTTCATGGGAAATAGATGGGGAAACAGTGGAAACAGTGCTAGACTTTATTTTTCTGGGCTCCAAAATCACTGCAGATGGTGACTGCAGCCATGAAATTAAAAGACGCTTACTCCTTGGAAGGAAAGTTATGACCAACCTGGATAGCATATTCAAAAGCAGAGACTTTACTTTGCCAACAAAGGTCCGTCTAGTCAAGGCTATGGTTTTTCCTATGGTCATGTATGGATGTGAGAGCTGGACTGTGAAGAAAGCTGAGTGCCGAAGATTTGATGCTTTTGAACTGTGGTGTTGGAGAAGACTCTTGAGAGTCCCTTGGACTATAAGAAGATCCAACCAGTCCATTCTGAAGGAGATCAGCCCTGGGATTTCTTTGGAAGGAATGATGCTAAAGCTGAAACTTCAGTACTTTGGCCACCTCATGCGAAGAGTTGACTCATTGGAAAAGACTCTGATGCTGGGAGGGATTGAGGGCAGGATGAGATGGCTGGATGGCATCACCGACTCGAAGGACGTGCGTCTCAGTGAACTCCGGGAGCTGGTGATGGACAAGGAGGCCTGGCGTGCTGTGATTCATGGGGTCGCAAAGAGTCAGACACGACTGAGCGACTGAACTGAACTGTCCCCTATGCATATCCTCTCATCCCCCAAATAGTCAATCTGAAAGCAATTTGTCATATAAATCATTTATACTAATATATACTTTCATTTTTAAGAACAGCTTCTCTCACAGAAAAATACAAAGTTTTGTCTATGTAAAAAAACTAAAACTGATCTTGAATGTAAGTTAGCACTTAATACAGAGGCGGGTATACTACAGGTACCTGAATACTAATAAATGAACGAGCAACTTCACAAGTAAACTAACTAATCTACTTGAGCGTAGCACGCTCCCTACCCACCAAGGGTCTCTCCTTAGCACTCCCTTAGTCCTAACTCTTTCATATCTCTCTCATCCCTTGGCCCCAAGACTCAAGGACTCAGTCCTAGTTGCTGTACCGTCTTCCTTTATCCTTCCAGTCATAATATGACCCAAGTAAGCAGCCCAACCTGTATGCCCAGGAGATTCCAATTTCTCAAGCTCTTTTATACTTTGGATACACATATCTTGGGTATGAAAAGAATACAGGAACTGGGAGAGAATTGAGCAGCCGGGAGTATAGGAATGCAGCTTAAAGAAACTCAATCCTGGAATGGTTTGATGGGAAGGAATCCTGGATAAGAAATTATGAGTATATGTGTATGTGCATCTAAGAGTCTGAAGTTAGGGGAAATAATTCAAATGTATTGGCAGTGGCTAGAAAAAGAATCAATAAAAGGGAACTAAACACTTAAACCAAGTTTTGTCTAATTACCGTATTAGACAAATGGGTTCATTTTGCTTTAAGTTTCATGAGATAACAAACTCTACTTGTGTCCTTAATGCCCAAGTATACTGATTATACAAAGTTGCTGCTGCTGCTAAGTCGCTTCAGTTGTGTCCGACTCTCTGCGACTCCATAGACGGCAGCCCACCAGGCTCCTCTGTCCCTGGGATTCTCCAGGCAAGAGCACTGGAGTGGGGTTCCACTGCTTTCTCCATATACAAAGTTAGCTAAGTGCTATTTTTTAAATGTTTTTAGAGAGAACACTATTCATGCTAACACAAATATAAAAATGACAAGAACACGACATTTTATAGCAACTATATGCCAGGCACTGTTTGAAGTATTTTTCAGAGCATAAGTCTTTTAATCTAGACAACAACCCTATAAGATAGAAACTATTATCATCCTTATTTTACACATTTTGAAGCAGTTAAGCAACTTGCAGAGGAACCTGGCAGGCTGCAATCCAGAGAGTCACAAAGAATTGGACATGACTGCGCACATATACACTCACAAGCAATTTGCCTCAAGTCACACACCTAACAAGTGAAGGAACTGCTACTTAAACACAAACAAGTTGGCTGCAGAACCTACATTCTTAATCACTAGGCCGTATTTATATTCTGTGTGACTGAGCTTGTTCCTTACTTTCACTGTTATAAAAAAGGGTCTCAAACACAGCAGGTATTTTATACAATGTTTACTAATAGGATTAAGAATGTCTAATGATTTAACCATGGGAATCTGAGTAACAGCTCTTTCCTGAGCATTTTCAAGAATCATAAACATTCATTTATCTGAGATACTATAGGGTGAATGGCGGGGGGAGGAGGGGGGCGGGCGGGCAGATGATCAGAAAAATACCTCACTGAATCTAAAGATGCCATTGATTGAAAACACTGTTGCTGTTGTTTCAGTTGTGTTCGACTTTGGGGACCCTATGGACTGCAGCCCACCAACTTTCCTATTTCCCAGAGCTTGCTCAAACTCATGTCCATTGAGTTGGTGATGCCATCTGTCGCATCCTCTGGTGCCCCCTTTGCCTCCTGCCTCAATCTTTCCCAGCATCAAGGTCTTTTCCAACGAGTTAGCTCTTCAAATCAGGTGGCCAAAGTACTAGAGCTTCAGCTTCAGCATCATTTCTTCCAATGAATATTCAAGACTGATTTCCTTTAGGACTGACTGGTTTGATCTCCTTGCAGGGACTCTCAAGAGTCTTCTCCAGCACCACAGTTCAAAAGCATCAATTCTTCAGTGCTCAGCCTTCTTTATGGTCCAACTCTCACATCTATATATGACTACCGGGAAAAACCACAGCTCTGACTACACGGACCTTTGTCAGCAAAGTGACGTCTCTGTTTTTTAATATGCTCTCTAGGTTTGTCATAGCTTTTCTTCCAAGGAGCAAGCGTCTTTTAATTTCATGGCTGTGGTCACCATCCACAATGATTTTGGAGCCCAAGAAAATAAAGCCTGTCACTCTTTTTACTGTTTCCCCATTTATTTGCCACAAAGCGATGAGACCAAATGCTGTGATCTTAGTTTTTTGAATGTTGAGTTTTAAGGCACCTTTTCTCTCTCTTGTTTCACCTTCATCAAGAGGCTCTTTAGTTCCTCTTCACTTTCTGTCATTAGGGTGCTGTCATCTACATACCTGAGGTTATTGATATTTCTCCTGCTGCTGCTGCTGCTGCTGCTAAGTCGCTTCAGTCGTGTCCGACTCTGTGCGACCCCATAGACAGAAGCTCACCAGGCTCCCCTGCCCCTGGGATTCTCCAGGCAAGAACACTGGAGTGGGTTGCCATTTCCTTCTCCAATGCAGGAAAGTGAAAAGTGAAAGTGAAGTCGCTCGGTCGTGTCCGACTCCTAGCAACCCCATGGACTGGAGCCTACCAGGCTCCTCCATCCATGGGATCTTGATTCCAGCCTGTACTTCATCCAGTCCGGTATTTCACATGATGTACTCAGCATATAAGTTAAATAAGGAGAGTGACAATATACAGCCCTGACGTACTCCTTTCTCAATTTTGAACCAGTCTGTTGTTCCACGTCTGGTTCTAATCAGTGTGTCCAACTCTTTGTGACCCCCTGCACTGCAGCATGCAAGGCTTCCCTGTCCTTCACGAACTCCTGGAGCTTGCTTAAACTCACATTCGTTGAGTCAGTGATGCCATCTATTTGCCATAAAGTGATTGCCGGTTCTAATACCATTATTTTTATGTGCCACTGAGAAAGAAAATTTCACCAAACTATAATATACCATTATTTTAAAACATGTGAAGAGAAGCTAGAGCCATGTAATATTTTCAACTGTTAAGGAATATCAGAAAGAAAGCAATATTTAAATGTTTTATTAAGATCTTAACCATATGAGAAATATTTCAATGCTACTGGACTGAATAACACATATATAAACTAAGGTGGACCATTTTTGGTCTACTATTTGATTTGTGTCCATGTTTTTTTATAAATACAGACTATTTAGTATAAAAACAAATATTAAGATAATAATGTTTAATCTCACACACCTGAATCAATGAACATTGACAAACAATAGTTACTTATTATTTAGAAAGGAGAGCATTCCTTCACTACAAATATGCTTATAATGTGGTTTCTTTTCTTTATAATTGAAATTTAAGATTGGTTTAAATTGCCAAAATTCCATATCATTGAGTTTCAGTTTATTTTACAAGGATCCAAAGTTCTTGAACTCATTGTCAGAAGAAATGAACCAGACTTTTATAATGAGACAGAAAACAAAATGTCTATAGTAAATGATAAGTTCATTTTGTCTTAATTCTGACATTTACTGAAAAATGTTCTTGCATAGCCTACTTTCAAAGTCTTTTAAGGAATGATAATAATATGCCTTTCCCATTACACAGTTCAGATCAAATTATATGCCTAACAATTACAAGCATGAAGTATTCATTTACATACCTTCCTTCAGTGTTCAGAACGCATTTACTGTTGACCAAATCACTTACATAAAAGATTTAAATAGGACACTAGGTAACAAAAATTCCATTTCTCCTTGCCTTAGCTGTTTTCCTATTCCCTTTATCAAACAACTAGTATTTCAATATTGCCCTTTTACAGAAAGTTTAAAAAAACAACTTTTACTTACAACAATGATTAACTTTTAAAGTCTGTGAGCAGAGAGAGGCAGTTTTGTATATTTGTTTCTTTGACTATAAATATATTTTCCCTTTAAAGACTAGAAACCTAAAGTAAAGACAACTTATGTGAAGTCTAAATTGAAACTAGGATTTCAAATTGAAAGTTAAATTTTAAATACATCTGAGTCTACACATTCTATCTCTAATAATTTTTAAATAAGGATGATGGTCCCCAAACAGCACACTAAGGTACAGTAAACCCACAAGCTCCAAGGGAAACAAACATTTTTTGCCATCTATGGAACACTGTATGAGCCACTAGCTCAAAGGAGTTCAGTTTCAAATTAGATCCTACTGCATTCCTTTACACATACTCATTATCTTGCAAAACTAAGCCTCTGGAACTAAACAAAAAATTTTTAAATGGAAAGAAAAAAAAATAATGGCCAAAACAAAAAATAAATGTGTAAAATGAAATGAGAGAAGTTCCCATCTCATTTCATTCTACATTTTAAGAAGTTGTCTAGTATTAATATAAGATGTATACATCCCATTAGAAAAAAAAATTTAGCTACTTAAGAATAAAATTACAGTATTTCTTGGGGTAAGTCCTTGGGAGTCCAGTGGTTAGGACTATGTGCTTCCACTGGAGGGGCCATGGGTTTGATCCCTAGTCAGGGAACTAAGATTCCACATGCAGTGCAGCACGGCTGAAGTAAAAAAAAAAAAACAAACTTTCTTCAAAGAAAAAAGTAAAAGAATTCATATTCATTATTTAGTCGTTAGAAAATACGTTAACCTGTCATTAACCTGATTAGACCTAACTACTAAGTATTATTAAATGGTGTAATTTGGTATTTCTTTGAAGGAATTACTGGCACACTAGGGGTGTGGTAAACTGAGAAAGTTTGGGAACCTTCTTGAGTATAAAATGAAATGCCACTGGGACTGTCACTAAACTTGTTTTTTTCCTTAACCTTGCCTCTTGTTTTATTTATTGGGAAAAAGAGAGGTAGCAGAGGGTTATACGGATAAAACTTAGAAATCTCCCTCCTGCTCTATGTTGCTTCTTTCTAACAACCTTAAGACCCTTTAAAAGATGGTGGAATCCTTTTTTTCCTTTAAATCCCTGAAATTGGGGGTATCTCTTTCTTCCTACAAAACTAAAATAGAGTACATATCATCAATGACACAATCTACTGCAGACCTCAGTTGGTGCCTCCTTAGATTATCACAGAGAACTAGGTTTTATGTGTAGCCTAAGTATTTCCCCCTAAATAATAATATGTAAACCTAAAAAGGCCAAAGTTGATGACATTCTCTGTGGGGACTATCAATAAACTTAATGAAACATTAAATGACTATATTATCCTCAAAAGACCATATATAAAAGTTACTATGTAGGCTCTATTAACTCTAACTACAAATGTCTGAAGTAGTCCTCACCTTTTCAAAGAACATTCTCCATCCCTCCCTGTTGCTCAGCTGAAGTCCAGTTCTTGTCTAAGGAGTTTAGCCCCTCTGCAGCTATCTCTGGAATAAAATACTCCTAAGCCTTCATTTGGGCTGCCACAAATTCATCTTCTTTTCTCCCTAATAGGGAAAACAACTACATAGTATTCTTATGATAAAGACTCAGCTTCTTCAACAAATTCACATGGGTTGTGGTAACAATAAACATAACATTGACAATGTCAATATTATACAAAAGTTCTCCGAAGTGTAATACTTTCAGAACCCTATTCTGACATAACAGTATGCTCATTATCCCAACAATAGTGTTCCTCTAGAAAATTTCAAGGCCCACAAAGCCCAATGTTGATCTGGTCATAGCAATTCAAAAGGCTTTTCAGTTGAACCAAGCTCAGGGTCTCAATTAAGAACAAGGGGTAGCAGTCAAGATCTGCTACTACTAACTTTAAGCAAGTTCCACTTCCTCCCAAGTACCAGTATTTTCAACCATAAGTAGGGTCATTTGTTTTTATAACCACACTGAAGAATATTCAAATGAAATTATGCTTATTAAGCACTTCATAATATGCTACTTATTATACAAACAAATGGATCCCTCATTCTTTCAAACATATACATGCAAATCAATGGAGCAAAAAAAAACAAGACAAATAATTCTCTCCTCATGGAATTCAGATTCGATTGATAGTTGGGAAATATATATTTAATCCCAGCTCCCTTCCACTAAAATGACAATGAAGAAATGTTTAAAAACAAATTAGCACTTATCAACAAAAATCGAGACAAAAGAGACCTGACAGCTAAATTCTGGCTTTAAAATACAGATGAACTGCTTATTTCACAGAGCAGAAAAAGCTGAAATCTACATTTCAACCAGAAAAGGGAGGAAAAATTATACCAAGAAATTGGGGAAAAGATTTAGGAACTGAAAGTTCAAAAGTCCCTAAAGGCAAGGGAGAGGACTGGGCAAAACCAGGGGGAATGGTGAGAAGTCTGTTTAATAGGGAGTTAGGACACCCCACTCCCTGTCCTCTTCAGGCAACTATCTTATCCCCATGGAAAAGGTTTACTCTACAAACACTTAAAATTCAAGCCAGACTTCAACAGGACGTGAACCGTGAACTTCCAGATAGTCTAGCTCAATTTAGAAAAGGCAGAGGAACCAAAGATCAAATTGCCAACATCCGCTGGATCATCGAAAAAGCAAGAGAGATCCCAGAAAAACATCTGATTCTCCTTTATTGACTATGCCAAAGCCTTTGATTGTGTGGATCATAGCAAACTGGAAAATTCTTCAAAGAGATGGGAGTACCAGACCACCTGCCTACTGAGATATCTGTATGCAGGTCAAGAAGCAACAGTAAGAACCAGATATGGAACAACAGACTGGTTCCAAATTGGGAAAGAAGTATGTCAAGGCTGTATACTGTCACCCTGCTTATTTAACTTATATGCAGAGTACATCATGTGAAATGTTGGGCTGACTGAAGCACAAGCTGGAATCAAGAGTGCTGGGAAAAACATCAATAACCTCAGATGTGCAGATGACACCACCCTTATGGCACAAAGTGAAGAAGAACTAAAGAGCCCTCTTGATGAAAGTGAAAGAGGAAAGTTAAAATGTTGCCTTAAAACTCAACATTCAGAAAACTTAAGATCATGGCATTTGGTCCCATCACTTCACAGCAAATAGATGGGGAAACAGTGGAAACAATGACAGACTATTTTTTGGGCTCCAAAATCACTGCAGATGGTGACTGCAGCCATGAAATTAAAAGACGCCAGCTCCTTGGAAGAAAAGCTATGACCAACCTAGAGAGCATATTAAAAAGCAGAGACATTACTTTTCCAACAAAGGTTCATCTAGTCAAAGCTATTGTTTTTCCAGTAGTCATGTATGGATGTGAGAACTGGACTATAAATGAAGCTAAGCACTGAAGAATTGATGCTTTTGAACTGTGGTGTTGGAGAAGACTCTTGAGAGTCCCTTGGACTGCAAGGAGATCCAACCTGTCCATCGTAAAGGAAACCAGTCCTGAATATTCACTGGAAGGACTGATGCTGAAGCTGAAACTCCAATACTCTGGCCACCTGATGTGAAGAACCGAGTCATTGGAAAAGACCCTGATGCTGGGAAAGATTGAAGGTGGGAGACAGTTGAATAGCATCACCAACACGATGGACTTGAGTGTGAGCAGGCTCTAGGAGTTGCTGATGGACAGGGAAGCTTGGTGTGCTACAGTCCATGGGGTCACAAAGAGTTGGACACGACTAAGCAACTGCACTGAACTGAACAAACACTGAACCAAAGAAGCATCTGACTCTGAGATATTAGTAATAGTCAGGGTGGAGGTGAGGCAGGGATCCTGCTGAAACCAGTGAAAATCTACGTATCAGTTCAGTTCAGTGGCTCAGTCGTGTCCGACTCTTTGAGACCCCATGAATCACAGCACTCCAGGCCTCCCTGTCCATCACCAACTCCTGGAGTTCACTCAGACTTACATCCATCGAGTCAGTGATGCCATCCAGTGAATATCTTAAAATATTAAAGGGAAAAAAGTATATTAAATATTTCCCGTATTTTGAGACTTATCAGATAGCTGTATGCAGTATTTATAATGGTTCCTGTTTCCCTGGTGGTTCAGGAAGTAAAGAATGTGCCTGTGATTCGGGAGACATAGGTTCAATCCCTGGGCTGGGAAGATCCCCTGGAGAAGGGACTGGCAATCCGCTCCAGTATTCTTGCCTGGAGAATCCCGTGGACAGAGGACCCTGGCAGGCTATGGGGCCTCAAAGAATCAGACATGACTGGACAAGACTGAGCAACTTCATTTTCACACACTGGAGAAGGAAATGGCAACCCACTCCAGTGTTCTTGCCTGGAGAATCCCAGGGATGGGGAAGCCTGGTAGGCTGCCATCTATGGGGTTGCACAGAGTCGGACACGACTGAAGTGACTTAGCAGCAGCAGCAGCAGCAGGGACTATTTATACATTATAAACAAAATATTTATTTTTAGTAAAGGTTGCTTAGCAGCAGAGCGACTAACACTGTTCACCAAAGAGCCATATTTCAGTATTAAAAAAAAAAAAAAGATTTATTATGTTCAAGTTGATATAGAAAGGGAGAGAAACAAGAAAGAAAGGGAATTATATTCAGAGGCTAGATGATCATCTTGTCAGGGAAACTTCAGGCAATTAATAAAAGGTCAGATCAAATCAGATCAGTGGCTCAGTCGTGTCCGACTCTTTGCGACCCCATGAATCACAGCACGCCAGGCCTCCCTGTCCATCACCAACTCCCAGAGTTCACCCAGACTCACGTCCATCGAGTTAGTGATGCCATCCAGCCATCTCATCCTCTGTCATCCCCTTCTCCTCCTGCCCCCAATCCCTTCCAGCATCAGAGTCTTCTCCAATGAGTCAACTCTTCACATGAGGTGGTCAAAGTACTGGAGTTTCAGCTTTAGCATCATTCCTTCCAAAGAAATCCCAGGGCTGATCTCCTTCAGATTGGACTGGTTGGATCTCCTTGCAGTCCAAGGGACTCTCAAGAGTCTTCTCCAACACCACAGTTCAAAAGCATCAATTCTTCAGCGCTCAGCCTTCTTCACAGTCCAACTCTCACATCCATACATGACCACGGGAAAAACCATAGTCTTGACTAGACAAGCCTTTGTTGGCAAAGTAATGTCTCTGCTTTTCAATATGCTATCTAGGTTGGTCATAAGGTAAGTCAATACAATTTTAAACAATCACAAAATGTTATATAATTGTTTTAATATACATTAGAAATAATATAGCTAGTTTACAGAACCTATAACTTCAAAACTATTATTGCTTATCTAAGGCCAAGTTTAAAAACTATTAAGTAACTATTAACTTAAGCACTTTGCAGAACAGCCGATGTTATGTGAATGTCTAAACCTTGAGGCACGCTACCGCAGAGACAATGACTAAACTGGATGGTAAATTACGGCCAGGTAAACGAAAATTACTTCAAACTCCAAAGATGCCTTCAATTCTGATTCTAGGAATATCTTTAATAGATACACTTTAGGAAGCAAAGTTTTCTGGAAGTACACTGACATGACACAGGTTAAACAAAGTGGTGCTTTTTCAGACACATTTTCCCAAGATACAGCATTAGATAAAAAGTATTCTTTGAGCTATAGTAGCTTAAAGTTCTAAAAATTGGAAAATAGGTTACATGAATAAGAAAGCACTTAGATAAGGTAGGGGCTTCCGTGGTGGCTCAGATGATAAAGAATCTGCCTGCAATGTGGGAGACCTGGGTTCAATCCCTTGATTGGGAAGATCCCCTGGAGAAGGGAACGGCTACCCACTCCAATATTCTGGCCTGGAGAATTCCATGGACAGAGGAGCCTGGCAGGGGTCCATGGGGTTGCAAAGAGTCAGACATGAGTGAACAATTTTCACACTTTAAATAAGGTAGAAAAGAGGAAAACTGTAAATTAAATTAATAGAAACTACCAGCAGTATGTGAACTGTGAACTTCCAGATGTTCAAGCTGGTTTTAGAAAAGGCAGAGGAACCAGAGATCAAATTGCCAACATCTACTGGATCATCGAAAAAGCAAGAAAGTTCCAGAAAAACATCTATTTCTGCTTTATTGACTATGCCAAAGCCTTTGACTGTGTGGATCATAGCAACCTGTGGAAAATTCTTAAAAGAGATAGGAGTACCAGACCACCTAACCTGCCTACTGAGATATCTGTATGCAGGTCAAGAAGCAACAGTTAGAACTGGAAATGGAACAACAGACTGGTTCCCAATAGGAAAAGGAGTATATCAAGGCTGTATATTGTCACCCTGCTTATTTAACTTATATGCAGAGTACATCATGAGAAATGCTGGGCTGGAGGAAGCACAAGCTGGAATCAAGACTGCCGGGAGAAATATCAATAACCTCAGATACGCAGATGACACCACCCTTATGGCAGAAAGTGAAGAAGGACTAAAAGCCTCTTGATGAAAGTGAAAAAGGAGAGTGAAAAAGTTGGCTTAAAGCTAAACATTCAGAAAACCAAGATCGTGGCATCTGGTCCCATCACTTCATGGGAAATAGAGGGGGAAACAGTGGAAATAAGTGGCTGACTTTATTTTTCTGGGCTCCAAAATCACTGCAGATGGTGACTGCAGCCATGATATTAAAAGATGCTTACTCCTTGGAAGGAAAGTTATGACCAACCTAGACAGCACATTAAAAAGCAGAGACCTTATTTTGTGAACAAAGGTCCATGTAGTCAAGGCTATGGTTTTTCCAGTGGTCATGTATGGATATGAGAACTGGACTGTGAAGAAAGCTGAGCGCTGAAGAATTGATCCTTTTGAACTGTGGTGTTGGAGAAGACTCTTGAGAGTCCCTTGGACTGCAAGGATATCCAACCAGTCCATCCTAAAGGAGACCACTCCTGGTGTTCATTGGAAGGACTGATGTTGAAACTGAAACTCCAATATTTAGGCCACCTGATGCGAAGAGCTGACTCATTGGAAAAGACCCTGATGCTGGTAAAGATGGAAGGCAGGAGGAGAAGGGGACAACAGAGGATGAGATGGTTGGATGGCATCACCGACTCGATGGACATGGGTTTGGGTAAACTCCAGGAGTTGGTGATGGACAGGGAGGCCTGGCGTGCTGTGGTTCATGGGGTCACAAAGAGTCAGACACTTCTGAGTGACTGAACTGAATGGAACCATTTTTAAAAAATTTTAACTGAAGGATAATTGTTTAACAATGTTGTGTTGGCTTCTGCCATAACCGTGAATCAGCCATAAGCATACATGTATCTCCTCCCTCTCAGGGCTGCCTCCCCATCGCCAATCCCACCCATCTGGGAGGTCACAGAGCACCAGGCTGAGCTACCTGTGTTACACAGCAATTTCCCACTAGCTATCTATTTTCCACCCAGTAATGTATATACTTCAATGTTACTCTCTCACTTCGTCCCATCCATTCCTTTCCCCACTGAAACTATCATTTACGGAGCTTCTACTACACATTAGGCACCAAGTTAGCCAGGCAATAGAGGAAGTCTTTATACAACTCCCTTTTACAAACTAAAATTCTACGACTCAGAAAGTGCTAGTCATTTAGTCGTGTCTGACTCTTTGGGACCCCATGGACTGCAGCCCACCAGGCTCCTCTGTCCATGGAATTCTCCAGGCAAGTATACTGGGGTGGGTAGCCTCTCCCTTCTCCAGGGGATCTTCCCGAACCAGGAATCAAACCCACATCTCCCACATTGCAGGCAGACTCAGAAGGAATTTACTTAACATTCCAGTTGGGGGAAAGAGGGTAGCTGAATGGGAAAAAGTGTGATATAAGGGGAAAAAATATTTATTAATCAACTAAGTTTCAGAATTAAATTCCCAATACTAAAATTTTCTACATTCCTACACTCCTAACATTTAGAAATCTGCATAAAGATCTACAGAGTAAATGACTAAAGACTAATAGGTAAACAAAGACTAAAGACTAGTAGGTAAGCAAATGGCCAATAAATTAAACTTATTCCATTTTGCACTCCACAGAGGTACTGTACCCAGATAAAAAACTTTGATTTGATAAAGTATATTCATATGTTCATCTTATCATAGTTGAGGACTTAATTACATTGCTAGTTCAGCCAATGAAAAAACATAGCAAAAAAGTGGCCCAAACTTCTCAAATGGTCACACTTTCAATTAAATGAAGTCAGAAGTTACTGAGCAGCTCAACCAAACAACAAAAACAACGGACATATGGTTTATAATTCTATGATCTGTGTCTTTAAAATGTCACAGAAAGTTTAGCAGTTAAACAAACTCTCTACGTTTTCAGAAATCCTCTGATATTTGAATTATCATAAAAAGCAGTAATTTTGTAAACTGAAGGGAGATTCTGTTATTCATGCTTTTAAAATGTGCTTTTAATTTCTCTGACTACTAAAGGCTATAATAATGTCACTTGGATAACAGGAAGCTGAGTGAGCATCTGAGGGTAAAAGGAATGTTTTCACAGGCGCAGTTGGTAAATACCACTGGCTCTAGATGAGCATTCTTCCCTAACTGGAAGCCAATCTCAATTTAACTTTTAAAATCTCCTTGTTACATAGAGCAATGGGAGATCATATTATCTGAATTACCCCTTCACATAAAACCCAAAGGTTGAGCTAATACTTTAAACATAATCAACATCTGCTCCTTTTTACTGTGCTTCCAACTGAGTCCATACCCTGAGACAAGATTTAGCTAAACTAGTCGATAGATGTTAGTTTTCTGGTTTAGGATTTACAAAAAGCTGATTTTTATATTCCATGCTTTTCCATTTTGATTATGCAAACATTCAATTTGCATGTTATAATATCTCACCAGTGCTCTCAGAGAATAGCTTGTGAGACCCAATTCAAACTTTAACGTCATAGCACTCCTTCACTGTATTACTGAACAGCAGTGTGAATGAGGCTAGTATGGCATGGGAAGAAACAATTCAATACAAACACATTTTATAGCTATGAATTTGCAACCAATAAATCTAGGGAACTTGGATACTAGAGTAAATGATCTTGAACAGAGAAAACCAGCTGCCTGAGAAATGAATAAAGCATACTCACAAGAAATAAATACAAATTTTAAAATAAAGCAAATTATTACATTTCTGAAGTTTAAAGTCATTTTCTTTCTTCACACTTAGATTTTTATGCTATGTGATGAACAGAATATATACCATAAACATGAACAGGCAATTCGGGAAATACAAATAATAAGTAATTGGGATGTAAATATGTACAATTTCAAAGAAGGGCAAATTACAACCAAAAGAGAATTGGTTATAGAAATTATGGCACATATATAATTTGCATTTGAAGCTTTCCCTTCTAGGCCTGAATCGTGGATCCCAGCCCTCAGGCTTTCATATCTCAGCTCAGTCTTTCAACACAGTTGTCTCATATGGTATTTCAGCTTAGATCTGGCTGGATCATCAGACTATTCTCAAATCCAGGCTGGACTCAAAAAGTAAAGCCTCAAGTGACAATGAGAAAAATCAAGGAAGAGTCAGTCCTGAAGCTTCAGTCCCTTGATCCCCTTCTGTAGTGGATTTCTGAACCACTTTTGTAAAACAGTAGAAGCGACTGATACAATCAGTATCTTGAATTTGTTCTATAATAAATTCAGCACAAAAGGAAAGAAAAGGAAGCAACTCAGTGTCATTTGACCCATGAATGGATGGGTCATTTGTTTACCCATGGATAAACAAAAAATCATATAGATGTATAGTAGAATATTATTCACCCTTGATAAGGAAATTCTGACACATGCTACAACACAGATGAAACTTTGAAGATATTATGCTAAATGAAATAAGCCAGTAATGAACAAATATGTAGATATGAATATACTTGCGTGAGGTACCTCATGTACTCAAATTCACGGACAGAAAGAATGGTGGCTATTAGGAGTAGGAGGCAGCCAGGCAGGAAAAATAAGGAGTTATTGTTTGATGGAGTTTCAGTTTGGGAAGATGTATAAAAAAGTGGTTGCTTGACAATGTAAATATACTTAATGCACTGAACTGTACATTTTAAGATAGTTAACATGGCAAATTTTATGTTATGTATTTTGTATTTTACCACAATAAAAAGAGAAAAGGGGAAGATAAAAACAATTTAAGCCCACATCTGCAAAGACCCTGAAAAACTCTGAAGAACATTAGTGGCATTTAAGTATTTAATACACCAAGCAACACAGAGATGCTCATTGGCTAAATATACCTTGTAATGCAGACCACAACCTGACAAACCTGAGTATTTGAGCTGATTAAAGAAAGGTTTTCAAAGAAAGTCATTCTGAATTGTTTATATATAAAAGCTTCAGATTTGTGATTCTGTAGGGAATGTCTTTTCAAAGCTCTTTGGAAAGAGTTCAATCATAAAAAAAGACAAAAATATGGACCATCGTGCACTTATTTCATTTTCCAACCTCTATGTTAACCTGTCCCTAAAATGTATTTACAAAGAATGCAGCAAATCTTTTCATCAATCACCATGAGAAAACCTTTGGCAGGGACACTGTGCATTCCTGGGAGGATTTAAATTAGTTTGTGAGGGACGGAAACCTGGCTTAAAAGCAAAGAATTGGATTTAGGATTTGACAAAGAGTTTCTTTTCTGAGGAACTTAACAGGTTCTATCGTGAGTTTTCACATTTATTTTCTCCATCATTAGCAAAGACACAAAATAACAATCTCAATTAAAACAATCCTTTGATAATTTTCTACACATTATTGTGTAATCTATCTACAACAATACAGTATTTGAAGTCACATTTCTACTTTAACCAAAAAGGGGACTAAATTAAATATTCCAAATGCAGAAAATCCTGTTTCAACTGTATCACTTAAAATTCTGAACTGATCTACTTACAAGAGTTCTCTACCACAAAGTAGGATAATTTGTTTTAATTGATGCAATTTCAATCTCCTTAAACACTTTTCATGTGAATATATCAGTATTTATTTTTAAAAAACACTATCTTTCATTAATTTCAAATTCTAGTTTACTTTTTAAACTGTTTGACAAATTATTTTAATTGTAGACAACAGGCAACTTAATTTAATTCGTAATTTTTAATTTAGGCCTACAAACTCAAGTTGTTCTAAAGGATCCTTACATGTAGCATGGTAAATCACAGAAATGCAAGTACTCTAGAGGTACTACGTGAATAATATGCACTCTTCCTGTAAGAGTCAAACTGTCACATCAGCTTAATTTAAGTAGTCAAATATGTTGAAGAGCTGCTGCAAACCTGAGAGAACAAGATTAACAAAAATAAATTGACAGTCCTTGAAGAACAGAAATGGGGAAAACCAAGAAGATGCTTGTGATAATAGTGGAATATCCCAGTACTCAGGGAAATAATACTCTTATTGGCACAAAAATAGGGATTAGACTAATGGATAAAAGTCTACTCACGATCGCAGCACCCTCCATTTGTATAAATAATATGTTTAGTTAAATGTGACTATATTTAAATTTTATCTTAATTACAAATACTATTTCACTAAAGTATCAGCAAAGAATGTGTGTGCTTCCCCAAGGGGGAACACTTGGACTAGCCAGTCCAAAATAGTTGTATTATGGCCAAAAATAAAAACAAGAATATCAGTAATAAGGTAGTACCTATAATCAACATATTAAAAAGAGAGGCTATGGTCAAATATAACAGACAAAAGCTTTGCAATAATTCTAAAACACTGGCTCAAAAGATAGCCCTCTTGTTCCTCTCTGTAAAACGTGTTCCTCCTTCCCATAAATCAATCAACCAAGGAAGACTCTTAAGATGGAAAGCTCCTCAAGAAGCCTAATAATTCTGGTGTTGCTTTACCACCCCTTGGGAGAGGGAATTATCACTTAGGTTCTGGGGACTGCAATATTTAAATGCCCTTTCTTTTCTGCTCAGTAACAATGAAGGAATCTACAAGAGTTTCAGCATGTGAAGTATTGCTGTTGTACTGAGCGGGGAAAAAAATCAAGGAAATAAAAGGAAGCACAAGTTTGTTTTCATTAAGATTTCTTAACATCACGGTTAGTTTTCTAATGCATTCACTCTTGCTAAAAAAGTACAACCTCAGGCCGCACCCCACCTCACCTCACCCTCACTTTCAACAAAATCTGCATTTTTACAAAAGCTTCAGGTGATTTGCACATAAGATTAAATCTGAGGTATCCTGACAGCGGGACATCCAAAAGCCCCGTACCTCATTACATTATTACTACTTTCCATTATTCTAAAACTTTAGAAAGGAAGTATGAAAGCAACTCAAAATCTGAACATAGCTCTGATACTGGAGAAAGTGTTGATCTCACTAAAAATTTTGGACTTCCTAAATCCTTTTCCAATAGGAAAATTGTATGCATTTATTTGTGTTTTGAAATCTAGCTCTGACAAGATGGAGAATAGACTGGGGGCAGATAATTAGGAGCTACTGCTGCTAAGTCACTTCAGTCGTGTCCGACTCTTTGCGACCCCAAAGATGGCAGCCCACCAGGCTTCCCTGTCCCTGGGATTCTCCAGGCAAGAACACTGGAGTGGGTTGTCATTTCCTTCTCCAATGCATGAAAGTGAAAAGAGAAAGTGAAGTCACTCAGTCATGTCCGACTCTTAGCGACCCCATGGACTGCAGCTCACCAGGCTCCTCCGTCCATGGGATTTTCCAGGCAGGAGTACTGGAGTGGGGTGCCATTGCCTGCTCCGGCTACTACTGTGATCCAAATGAGTGATATCAGTGGCATGAAATAGTATAGCAGTCATTAGGATACGAGAGAAGTAGATGAATCTGAGCAATATCTAGGAACGAAAGTTGACAACATGCGGTGAATGAATGGATGTGACATGGAGCTGGGGCAGGGAAATATGGAAGATATTCATGTAATTCAGAATATTAATATCAGTAAACTGGAAAAGCTAGGTAGATGGCTGTACTATTCATTCACAAGCTAAGAAATACAAGAACAAGGTTTAGCAGAGAAGACTATATATTTTTAGGGGAAAAGAGCAGAAACATTTAGTAGGCAGACTGACACACAAGTATTAAGCTCTAGAGGAAAAGAAGCACTGGAAATACAGATTCATCAATTAACAGAAATGACATCTACTCTAGCCAAGTTGGAGAAACAAGGACCAGATTTATCTGCCTGCCTGAAACAACAACATAGATAAAATACATGAAACAATGGTTTTCAGACAGTAACTATAAGCACACAATAATGCATAATGAGCGACAGAAAACTAAGGGTGACTGTAATTACTTCTTAGAGAGAGTCTCCAGAGTACAGCACAGTGAGAAAGAACCTGGGCAGAGACCAATCATCTCCCTGAACTGAAGAAGTGGATGTGGGAGTCCAGCAAGGCCAAGGTAGCTAGAATAGGCAAAGCAGAGTTCTGAGTACAACGGCACAAAATCTCCAGGGACCCAGAAGGGTCTCCTCTCTAGATTTAAGCTAGCATTGAGGCTTCCCCGGTAGTTCAGAGGTAAAGAACCCACTCAGCTTCGATGCCTGGATTAGGAAGATCCCCTGGAGAAGGAAATAGCAACCTATTCCAGTGTTCTTGTGTGGAGAATCCCATGGACAGAGGAGCCTGGCAGGCTACAGTTTATGAATTTGCAAGAGTCGGCAGACACAATTCAACAACTAAAGAACCACGCTGACCAGTGCATCCACATGAGGATGCACCCCGAGGCTAACCCATCTGAAAGGATTAGTGGGAAACTAATACAAGCCAAACAACTATGCTAAATGAAGCCAGATTTTTTTCTTTACTATTTATTTATTTGGCTGAGCCAGGTCTTAGTTGCAGCATGCAGTATATTCAGCTGTGCCATGTGAACTCCTGGTTGCAGCATGTAGGATCTAGCTCCCTGACCAGGACTTGAACCTCAGTCCTTTGTACAGGGAGCACAGTCTTAGCCAGCAGACCACCAGGGAAGTCTCAAAGCCAGATTTTAAAGCATATATCCTGTATGATTACATTTATATAAAACTCTAGAGAATGCCAAATACTCTATTGTAACAGAAAGCAGATCAGTGGTTTCCTTGGATGGGGCAGAAATTACAAAGGATCATGGGTAAACTTTTGGGGGTGATGGATGTGTTCAGTATCTTGATTGTTATAATGGTTTTATGGGTGTACACATGTCAAAACTTATCAAATGGCACATTTCAAATTTATGTAGTTTATCATATGTCAATCTATCTCCACAAAGAAATTAAATTCTCAATATATATACAGAAACTAGGGCTACAGGAGTGGTTGAGTTTGCTGAGCAATTATATACAGATCCAGAAGAAGGCCTAGGAAAGGACCACAAAGAACACCAACATTTAATAAGTAATAAAGCAAAGAAATTGTGGAGTGTGTTCAAAGAATTAGAGGAGAAACTTGGAGAATAAGTCATAACTGAAGCAAAGAAAAAAGTTTTCTCTCAGGGAGTCTTTCAAGGAAAGCAAACTATAATGTCAAATATAAGATAACTCCTCGAAAAAGTTCAATGTACAAAAGAGAAGATTATGAGGCAGGCTTGGTGCACCTCAGAGGTAGGAGAAAGAACACCAAGGCAGTCATCCTTGATCAGATAATATGCTTATTTAACTAGAAAGACAGTAAAAAAATGTATTTAAAGTTAATACAGTTAAGAAAAATCATGAATCCTAGATGCTAGATTATTTTTCATCTGGCCTTGGTACCCTCCTAACTAATATGTTATATTTAACAAAAACAACAGTAATTAACTGTCCTTGAGTTTTTGAAGGAAATTAATTCAGATTCAAGCTAAGAGTTATTAATGCATATACTCATTAAGCATGAGAGGAAGTCCAACTTGAAGGTCTATCTTCCCATCTAAATTTAATAGGCAACTAAATACTTGAAATTCTTCCAGTTTTTCTTTTTTGATGAGTAATGGGGTTATTTATGTTCATCCTATCAGCCAACCAAGCAGAGTTAAATTTTTTTGCCTCATGTTAGAATAAAAATTTACGTTTATATACAGATGCACATCAGTACACATAAGAATTTAATTTTAGTAAATTAAATTAAATGAACTATCTTCCAAACAAATGCAGATTTATACATCTAACATTAAAATTCTAAGAGACTAAACTAGTCATCCTTCAAAGTAAATAATACCAGTAAGCAGTCATGTTTTAATGCTTCTTTAAAATGTTTATACAGATAGAATTGTAACTGTTTTTGTTTCATTTTGGAATATTTATTAAATTCAATCTGTTAAGTCTCTTGACTATTAACATACTTATTAACATATTAAAATCTAAGCTCAAGGAATCTCTAATACTTTGCAGCAGGAGCATTTTAGATAGTTGATTAAATAGGTCAATGTAGAAGGCCAAATTCTGCTTATGATTCATAAACAGAAGCAAGCTTTATTTGTCTGTTTATTTGTTTATTATTTATTCATTTGGCTGTGCCATGTCTTAGTTGGGGCATGTGGGATCTAGCTCCCTGATTAGGGAGCATGGAGTCTCAGCCACTGGACCGCGGAGGAAGTCCCGCTTTATTTGCTCCTATCATTACAAACACTAGCCCTGGGACTCCCCTGCTGGATCTAGTGGTTAACACTTCGCCTTCCAATGCAGAGGGTGCAGGCTCGATCCCTGGTCAGGAAGCGAAAATCTCATACGCCCTATGGCTAAGAAACCAGGACATAAACAACAGAAGCAATACTGTAACAAATTCAATAAAACTTAAACAAAAAAACAACACTTGCCCTGCTCTCTACTTCATCTCAGGAGCTTCATCTCCATGTATACAGTAGTAATAAATGTCTGGAGAAAGCCCCTGAGCTCACAATATTGTCCAGACCAACCAATTCTAGAAAAAACTAAAATGTTAAAAAATTTCATAGTAAATCTGATTTTAAAAATACAAACATTTCTATCTGTAATCATTCATGACATCAATCATATAATTTAAGAGAAAGGAAATAAACTATAGTAGCTTGAGACCAGACATTCATTAAAAACTTACCAATGATACAAACAGAGCATGAGAAGTTCTAAAAAATTATTTTCTGTGATTATCAGTAAGGAGTCAGTGGTTCATCCTGTTTTCGTTTTTTTCCTGATATTTAACAAAAGAGAATATTTGAGTTTAAAAGACTACATATTCCCCAAAAGCAGTTTTACAAATTATATGAGAGATTATGCTGGGAAAGATTGAGGGCAGGAGGAGAGGGGGACGACCAAGGAGGAGATGGTTGGATGGCATCACCGACTCAATGGACGTGGGTTTGGGTGGACTCTGCAAGTTGGTGATGGACAGGGAGGCCTGGTGTGCTGCAGTTCATGGGGTCACAAAGAGTCAGACACAACTGAGCGACTGAACTGAACTGAAAGGCGGAGGTGGGAGAGGTGGGCCTGGAAACAAAAGATTCACTCTTCTTTTGGCATGCATGGTGGTGGGGGTTGGGTGGGGTGGGGTGGACATATTATTATTATTGGGCTTCCCAAGTGGCTCAGTGGTAAAGAATCCACGTGCCAATGTGCCAATGCACAAGACATAGGTTCAATCCCTGGGTCAGGAAGATCCCCTAGAGAAGGGAATGGTTACCCACTCCAGTATTTTCACCTCAAGAGTTCCATGGACAGAGGAGAGACTGGTGGGCTAGAGTCCACAGTCTCAAAGAGTCAGACACAACTAAGCACACACATGTTATGATTAAATACTCATTTATTTTATTTATTTGGCTGCATAAGGTCTTAGTTGTGGCATGTGGGATTTAGTTTCCTGATGGGATCAAAATTGGACCCCTTACACTGGAAGCACCAAGTCTTAGCCAACGGACTACCAAGAAGTCCCAAGATTCACTCCTTCTAATCAACTATTTTATTAAACACGGGTGCAACAAATAAAGTTTAAAAAAAAAAAGGCTGAAGACAATATAGTATTCATGACAGCAGTTTAGGAGACATGGCTAGCCATTAAAAGCAAATCTACCACAGACATGGTGCTAAATCGCTACAGTCATGTCCAACTCTTTGCGACCCCATGGACTGTAGCCCGCCAGGCTCCTCTGTCCATGGGATTCTCCAGGCAAGAGTACTGGAGTGGGGTGCCATTCCCTTCTCCGACTGACACTGTGGGTTATAAATACAAGTACTTGGAGTTTTGCAATCAGCTCTGATGAGCAGCCTCTGGCTGGTTTACCCTAGTCAGGAGGATCAGAGGAAATGAATGAAGGAAACAGAAGACAGTACAGATAAAATCTTTTTCTAAAGAGTAAACTTCAAGGTGGCATTGACGGGAATCTGGTTCTTTCCTGCCCATGTTAGAAACCAGGAATGGAAGCAGACACTGAAGTACCACAGGACAATTCAGGATAACAGACCAAAACGAGCAGCAGAAGCACTGGGACTGAGAAAAGCAAAGAGGAGGGAGAGAATGGGAGACAACAGAGCTTAAAAAATACTTCATGGGGATAGCCTTCATATGCACACACCACAACCACCACCCTCATCAACTCAGAAGATAAGAATACTCTGCTGTGTTACACGGTTTCATAACAGCATACATCAAAGTTTTTGAGCTCTACCACCCACCAGCATTACCTAGAGAGCTCGCTAAGACAGTAGGTCTGGAGAAGCCCAAGAATCTGCATTTTTCACAAGATCCCAGGTGACGATAATGTTAGACTCAAAACCACACTTTACGATGCACTGCCCTATTCTTACCCTTTTGTGACACTCATCCCACTCATGATCACTTATTTAATATTTGTTGTCTGGAAAGCAAGGAAAAACTCTATTAAACCCATCACTGTATCCCTATCACCAAGCACAATACTGAATATATAATAAGTCTCCAAATATTGTTTACTGAGTGAAGACCATTGTGAAAAACACGGAATGTAGTGTGAATGGGGTGAGAGGGGATTAAAAGAGAAATACAAGTATAAACACATAGAAAACAAAAGCACAATATAAATGTACAAGTATTTGCAAAAAGAACTGTCCAAGTCTTAATAAGAATGGCAGTAACTGAACATCAATCTAATTTCATAGGGAGGGCACAAGCCATAGAAATTCAACAAATGCAGAAAAAGCAAAAAAGTTAGAAGTAAAAGAAGAAAAACCAATGAATATTTTGCATCATTATAAAGACGATATTTAGTTCTTTGGCCCATTTTTTGATTGGGTCATTTATTTTTCTGGAATTGAGCTGTAGAAGTTGCTTGTATATTTTTGAGATTAGTTGTTTGTCAGTTGCTTCATTTGCTATTATTTTCTCCCATTCTGAAGGCTGTCTTTTCACGAGACAGCAAAAGAGATACTGATGTATAGACCAGACTTTTGGACTCTGGGACCGGGAGAGGGTGGGATGATTGGGGAGAATAACATTGAAATATGTATAATATTATATCTGAAATGTATTAATTGTTCAAACTAAATACTGTCATGTTACAATTTGTTCATATTAGATGTTTGTAATGTTTCTGATAATCAATAAAAGAGATTCTTGATAAAATAAATAAATAAATAAATAAAAATAAAGATGATATTTTTAAACAGCAAGAGTGATAAATTCAAGAGGAGAAGAGAATTCATTATGGATATACTACCATTAGATATCTATGATCTTAATCATCATCACTAAAACTCACTATCTGTGAGTCAGAGAGTAACACTTAACAGTTACATTTACTCAACCACTCCAGATATCTATTCTCCACATTTTAGAGATAACTAGGGGCTTCCCAGGTGGCTCAGTGGTAAATAATTTGTCTGCCAACGGAGACACAGGCTTAATTGCTGGGTCAGGAATACCTTCTGGAGAAGGAAATGACAACCCAGCCCAGTATCCTTCCTGGGAAATCCCATGGAGAGAGGAGCCTGGTGGGCTACAGTTACTGGGGTCACAAAGGAGTAGGACACGACTTACTGACTGAAGAACAACATAACTAAGCTGTAAGTAATGAAATCATTTGCCTTTAGAGTCAAATGGATCCCCAGGCTCAAATCTACATTATCTCCTAGGAGAATGCATGCATGAGTGCTAAGTCACTGTAGTTGTGCCTGATTCTTTGCAACCCCATGGACTACAGCCTACCAGGCTCCTCTGTCCATGGGATTCTCCAGGCAAGAGTACTGGAGTGGGTTCCCATGCCCTTTTCCACCTTACTGAATGGCCTTGGGCAAAAATTTTGGTCTTTTAACCTCTGGCTTGACTGTCACTCTTTCTATTCTGTCAGTGTTTTTTGTTATAGCCATTTTGTTTTGTGCTCATTTATTAACCTATTACCGTTTAATGAGTACTCTGTGTGCTGGAAAGGTACAGTCTTTGGAGTCGCAGAGTGAGACAATTTAGTGACCGAACAACAATAGTGAAAGTGAAAGTTGCTCCATTGAGCCCAACTCTTTGTGACCCCATGGACTATACAGTTCATGGAATTCTCCAGGCCAGAATACTGGAGTGGGTAGCCATTCCCTTCTCCAGGGGATCTTCCTGACCCAGGAATAGAACCAGGGTCTCCTGCATTGCAGGTGGATTCTTTACCAACTGAGCCACCAGGGAAACCCGTGAGTCTGGGAAGATCTTTCTATTGTTAGTTCTAATCCCATTATCTTAAGACTTATGTTGTGGGAGTGGGTCTGGTAAAAGTATATAAAGCCTTGATAACACTAGCAAGGGGGGCACTCTCTGCCCCCTTCTGATGTCTACATCAGAAGCTTCCTCTGTCCCTTTTCTTACTTTAATAGAACTCTGCTACACAAAAGCTCTTGAGTGACCAAGCCTGGTCCCTGGTCTGGAAGCTGAATCTTCTTCCAAGATCACGAATCCAACACCATTTACTGTAAGCTAATCAGGAGTATGTCAGGGAAGCCCAACAATAACTGTGTGCTAAATAACATGGTGGTCAAGGGCACTAATGTGTACATTCAAGGAAAACAACAGCACATGGATCTGAATTCCAAATAAAGCCAATTTCTTCATTTATAAAACAGGAGTAATAATACCAACCGCCCAAGGCCTGGAAGAGAGTCTAGTAATAAAACCTAGTAATTTCTACTGTCATTATCATCAATGTCATTATTACTACTAACGCATACGTCAATACCATGATGAATTAGTTAGTCCCATTTTATAAGACAGCAAATTGAGGCTAAAAGAGATTAAGTCCTCGGATCTGTGATTACTGTAACTAGTTAGGTACTTGGTAAATTTGGTTATTTTACCTGTACTAAAAGTGTTAACTAAAATTTTGTTTTTAAAAATTGCAATTTATAAACAGAGTATTTAGTCTTCTCATTTATAAGAAAAAAATTTTTAAAAAAGAAAAAAATTTTGTATATGTGATGGGATAGAGGGAGATACTGTATAACAGAATTAACCTCCAATTAAGAATAGTTTCAATACTGTAAAAAAGAAAGCAGAGGCATCATCTTCTCCTATATTATAACCAGAACTCATAAAAGAGGCCTTCAAGGAACACTTGATCTGATCTAGTTCTACTTTCTTTGAAGCTGTACTTATTTGAGGTTTCACACACGCTTCCTGGAAATACACATCATGGCACACAAAGGCACAGTACATACAGGACCTATTCCTAAAGCACTAAATGTATTCAAAGACGGGGTGGGTGGAGTTGAATAGCACATGCATGCATACTCAGTCCCTCAGTCGTGTCTGACTCTGTTATCCCACGGACTGTAGCCCGTCAGACTCCTCTGTCCATGGCATTTTCTTCTTTAGGGGATCTTCCTGACCCAAAGATCAAACACGTCATCTCCTGCACTGCCAGGCGGATTCTGTACCACTGAGGCACTTGAGAATCCTGTTGAATAGTACAGAAGACCTCAAAGAATTGGGCAGCTATACTAGTACCATGCGGACCCCCTGGGATATAAACTGTGTCCTCTCCTGCTCAAGAGTTGCTTGTGGCAGTTTGAGTACCACTGGTTTGTATAATAAACCTATTAGTGTCATTAACATTAAATCTGTTTCTACAATTACCAAAAATGAGGTCAATATGATCAGATAATATGTTTATTTTCTTCAAACTGTCAAGCCTTATCTATATAAATTAGTATAAATGTCTGCTTTATTTTTTTAAAAACTATGGCTCACCTCTTTGAGGAAAGACCACATTAATAAACAGCTGTTTTCTCTCTCCAAAGTTATTTATATAATTAACACTTATTAAAAAAAGAAACAAAAAAATTTATAGAAAAGTCTCTACCACTATATCTTTTGCATACACATGCTAATTGCTATTGCCAAGCAATTTAAAGATAACAGATTTGTGTTCATCTTTTCGTAAGATTCACTGTCTAGTTATTTCCTTTCCCTTTCATCCACTGACAAACGCCAGAGTCATAAAGTTGGATGTTTCCACTGTGCTCTTCCTCTTCCCATATCCATGCTGTCAAATGGAAACAAAATGTAAGCCACAGGCAATATTACATTTTCTAGTAGCCACATTAAAAGAAGTAAAAATAAACAGATAAAATTAATTTTAATAATATATTTTAATCAAATAGCTCAAAATTATCATTTCAATATATAATTCATTAATATTTAATAGTTTAATAATTTAATATTAACATTTCTTCAACGTCTTCCAAATCAAGTGTGTCTTTTAAGCTCTCAGCACATCCCAACTAGTACCATCTCAGGGACTCGGCAGCTGCCTATGGCAGCAGTTCTGCTGGACCGGGAGACAGTGTACGGTGGTGCCAATGAAGAGCCCCTCTGGCCTGAGGCTGCAAACCCCTGACATCACGCTCACCTGTTCTGCTGAAGCCACTACAAGAGAAGGCTTGTATTTCTTCCCTCTCCTTGTATTCTGTATCACAGTAAACTGCAAAACTTAATGCAAAAAGGGTATGAGTAACTCAATAAATTAATACAAAAAGTATAAATCTCTATACTAGCAAAATTAAAAAAGATTCTGTGGTATATCAACAAACCAGGAACCAAAAAAAGATTATCTGGTGAAAGATATAATTTATTGAGTACCTATTGTGTCTAACAGTGGCAGACTTTATTTTTTGGGGCTCCAAAATCACTGCAGACGGTGACTGCAGCCATGAAATTAAAAGACACTTACTTCTTGGAGAAAAGTAATGACCAACCTAGACAGCATATCAAAAAGCAGAGACATTACTTTTACCAACAAAGCAGAGACATTACTTTACTAGGTCTGTCCAGTCAAGGCTATGATTTTTCCAGTGGTCATGTATGGATGTGAGAGTTGAACTATAAAGAAAGCCGAGTGCTGAAGAACTGATGCTTTTGAACTGCACTGTTGGAGAAGACTCCTGAGAGCCCCTTGAACTGCAAGGAGATCCAACCAGTCCATCCTAAAGGAGATCAGTCCTTAATGTTCATTGGATGAACTGATGTTGAAGCTGAAGCTCCAATACTTCAGCCACCTGATGAAAAGCGCTGACTCACTTGAAAAGACCCTGACGCTGGGAAAGATTGAGGGCAGGAGGAGAAGCGGGCAACAGAGGATGAGATGGTTCGATGCTATCACTGACTCAATGGACCTGAGTTTGAGTGCTCTCCGGGAGTTGGTGATGGTCAGGGAGGCCTGGTGTGCTGCAGTCCATGGGGTCGCAAAGAGGCAGACAAGACTGAGCAACTGAACTGAACTGACTGTGTCTAATGTTATATTAAAAAAAAAAAAAAAGAAAAACATTACAAATAAAAGGATCAGTGACTCTCAAATCATGGCCAGAATTCAAGCACAGGCAAACTGCCTTCACAATTAGGAGACTCTGCTAGGCCCTTTGTCCCAGTACCCTGTCCTCTGTCATACACTCAGACAACTCTGCTTTTGGTAACTGCCAAACCTCCCCTGGCCAAGAGGAAAGGGTAAACAGTCCCTACTGCAACCCTTTCTTTCTGCCCTCAAGGCAGACATACAGAACCATTCTTTAAAACAGCTGATTCTTTTCTTAGGAATTTAAGTCCTTTACCACGTCTGTGTGTACTCTGAAACTTTCAAGAGAGTGATAAAACACAAAAGATCTTCTTCCACATTTACTTGACTACCTGAACTTTCCTCCTTCACCTGGCATCACCTCACCCTACTGCACCCCACCCTTTGCCTCCATTAATTAAAGGGCCTGAGCCCTCAGAACTGTCAGCTCTTTTACACTCAAGCTAACTCAATCTATCTACTTTCACATAATTTAAACAGAACAGATCACTGACACTCAAAGTGTGGAATCACAGTAGTATCAGTATCACTTTGGAACAAGTTAGAAATGCAATTTTTGGACACCAACCCAGATCTACTGAACTGGACACTTGGTGGACCTCAGTAATGTGTGTATAACAAGTTCTCCAAGTGAAGTGAAGTGAAGTGGCTCAGTCGTGTCCAACTCTTTGCGACCCCATGGACTGCAGCCTACTACGCACCTCTGTCCATGGGATTTTCCAGGCAAGAATACTGGAGTGGATTGCCATTTCCTTCTCCATCTCCAAGTGATGATATGTGCTAAAACACGAAAACTACTATTGTAGACTGACTACCTCCAAACTGTTATCTCTAGGCCAGACCTCTTCCCTAAAATCCAGATGCAGTCTTTACAGTAACACTGTAAAAAAGCATTTTATTGGACTTTGAAAAAAGATGAAATCATACAAACTGGAGAATACAAATAGTAACTGTATTATATACTTAAAGCTAAGGAAAAAAATCTGCCCTTAAGAACTTATACTTCAAACTCTTAGCCATAATATTTCTAACTAGGAAATTACTAACAAAAGATTTCAAATTCATGACAGTGTTCATCATCAGCCTTGAAAGAAAGAATCTTAGGATATCCATACGTATTTATTGGCAAAAGTAGAGTATCTCTGGAAGGCACACAAGAAAGTAACATTGGTTGCCTGCACCATTTGAAGTTTCATCATGGGCATGTAACTTAAAAGTTAATTTACTATGAACCTAACAGAAGCAGAAGATATTAAGAAGAGATGGCAAGAACACACAGAAGAACTGTACAAAAAAGATCTTCATGACCAAGACAATAACGATGGTGTGATCACTTACCTAGAGCCAGACATCCTGGAATGTGAAGTCAAGTGGGCCTTAGAAAGCATCACTACGAACAAAGCTAGTGGAGGTGATGGAATTCTAGTTGAGCTATTTCAAGTCCTAAAAGGTGATAATGTGCAAGTGCTGCACTCAATATGCCAGCAAATTTAGAAAACTCAGCCATGGCCACAGGACTGGAAAAGGTCAGTTTTCATTCCAATCCCAAAGAAAGGCAATGCCAAAGAATGCTCAAATTACCACACAATTGCACTCATCTCACACGCTAGTAAAGTAATACTCAAAATTCTCCAAGCCAGGCTTCAACAATATGTGAACCATGAACTTCCTGACGTTCAAGCTGGTTTTAGAAAAGGCAGAGGAATCAGAGATCAAATTGACAACATCTGCTGGATCATGGAAAAAGCAAAAGAGTTCCAGAAAAAACATCTATTTCTGCTTTATTGACTATGCCAAAGCCTTTGACTGTGTGGATCACAATAAACTGCAGAAAATTCTGAAAGAGATGGGAATACCAGACCACATGATCTGCTTCTTGAGAAATCTGTATGCAGGTCAGGAAGCAAGAGTTAGAACTGGACATGGAACAACAGACGGGTTCCAAATAGGAAAGGAATAAGTCAAGGCTGTATATTGTCACCCTGCTTATTGAACTTATATGCAGAGTACATCATGAGAAACGCAGGGCTGGAAGAAACACAAGTTGGAATCAAGATTGCCGGGAGAAAGATCAATAACTTCAGATATGCAGATGACACCACCCTTACGGCAGAAAGTGAAGAGGAACTACAAGCCTCTTGATGAAAGTGAAAGTTTAGAGTAAAAAAGTTGGCTTAAAGCTCAACATTCAGAAAATGAAGATCATGGCATCCGGTCCCATCACTTCATGGGAAATAGATGGGGAAACAGTGGAAACATTGTCAGACTTTATTTTTCTGGGCTCCAAAATCACTGCAGATGGTGACTGCAGCCATGAAATTAAAAGACGCTTACTCCTTGGAAGGAAAATTATGACCAACCTAGATAGCATATTCAAAAGCAGAGACTTTACTTTGCCAACAAAGGTCCGTCTAGTCAAGGCTATGGTTTTTCCTGTGGTCATGTATGGATGTGAGAGTTGGACTGTGAAGAAGGCTGAGCGCTGAGGAATTTATACTTTTGAACTGTGGTGTTGGAGAAGACTCTTGAGAGTCCCTTGGACTGCAAGGAGATCCAACCAGTCCAATCTGAAGGAGATCAGCCCTGGGATTTCTTTGGAAGGAATGATGCTAAAGTTGAAACTCCAGTACTTTGGCCACCTCATGCGAAGAGTTGACTCACTGGGAAAGACTCTGATGCTGGGAGGGATTGAGGGCAGGAGGAGAAGGGGACGACAGAGGATGAGATGGCTGGATGGCATCACTGACTCTGAGTCTGGGTGAACTCTGGGTGTTGGTGATGGACAGGGAGGCTTGGTGTGCTGCGATTCACGGGGTCACAAAGAGTCGGACGCAACTGAACTGAACTGAACTGAACTGAATAGCCTGGTTAATCACATTTACAAAGTAAAATGGGAAAGCAATAAAAAGTAAAAATAAGTATAAATATACTAAACAAAAACCCAAATGTTGCCACTTGCAAAAATGCTAGAAAATATTCTCAAGCTAAAAAACAACCTTTTCAAAAGAGGCTGAAATGCAGTAAACGTTATCTGAAATACAGAAAAATCCCAGTCAATAAGTACAGAAGAGCTTAAAACATCCAGACATCTGAGACAGGAATGATGATAAAAATCATTTGCAGGAAAAATATTTTACATTCATTTGATTCTCACAATAGTCCTGTAAGTAGGCTGTGGTATTAGAATAACTACATTAAGATGTATCCGAACAAATAAAGAAGTCAAAGATCAGGAAAGCTAAGTAAAAGCTACAGAAAAATCAAAAATCTTTTAAGTCTTTAGCCTGGATCTTTCTAATGTATCTAGCCCTTTCTTCTGCACCTCTCTATGGGTAAATCAAAATAGCCTGGGATTACTAATCTCTTACATCCTTCTTCTGGCCCATCACTTATTGGACCTACCACATCATCAAAGTGAACTAGAATTCAGTTCAGCTTGCTTCCCTTTTTCCTTTCAAGACAAAAGCATCATTCACACATTAAGATCAAAGGAAGAACCCAACTCTTACAGATTCCAGAGGAAGAAATCCACAGTGGCTTACACCAAATCATATAACGTCCATTTATGTATGAATCAGCAAACTTCAAGTCATAAAATGGCACTCATTCCTATCATGTCTATTCTCAGAGGACAGAAGATAAATTCTAAAATGTGGAATCAACACTTAAAATCATAAGAGAGATAGGAAAAATGGGCAGGAAATCAAAAAGAATCTCAGTAGGTCTTTATATTCTATATGAAAAAAGATGGTAAATTCAGAATAAGTGACTGGGGTTCCAAGGCAACACCAAGGGAGCAACTTGAAAGGGAACATAAACATTCACATTACCAAATACCTATCTACTCATCATTTTCTCATTATACAAATTTTGTTAATGTAAGGATAATTATTAAGAATTATTAATTTTAAATACTTATTCTTCACATTATTCTTAATAAGTACTACTGAATATTGTTAACTATTAACGATGCTAATTATTAAGAAGGATGGATTCCGGGATGAACATGGATTTCAACCTTGGCTACATCAGTTATTACTTGTGTAAAACTGATCAAGTGCAGATTTCTCATTAGGAAAGTGGAGATTCACTCACCTATCTTCTAAGGTTAGGGTTAAATAAATTAAATGTGCTTACCTAAAATATTTATCAAGTAAAAGCCCTCAAATAAGTGGTGGCTATTTTTATTTACAATGACAACACAATATCATTTTCATTATTTAAGATTAGGGATCAGCATTGTTTAAATAGCATTTTCTTAACACTTCCTTACTCTACCTTCACAGGCAAAATACCAAATGTTTAATAACTCTAAGAAGTCTTTTAAAAAGTAAACTTTGAAAGCCAAGATAAACAAACTGGAGATTTAAACTGAGTAATATGTTTCAGCTAACATGAAGTTATTAATAAATTCTGTAAATCAGAATTTTTCAAAAGTACTGCTGATGGTTCACATTCACCAAAATTATCTGGTACAATCTTTAAAATGTAAATTCATGGGTCCTATCCTAAACTTACTAAATCTCCCTTAGTGATTATTTGGCAACTAAAGTTTTATAAATTTGTTTTAAACAGCCTAGTGTGAACTTCTGACACAGCAACATATAAATGATATAAAGTCATACTATATGTAGCAGTTAACTAGGCTGTGTGTTTATAGTATAATAAAATAAATTAAAAAATTAAAAATAAATCCAACTACAAAGCACATGCAAAATAAACATTCCAGGAGAAGTACTAAGTCTTGGCAAATATGAAATTATCAAAGAGAACAACAGTTCATGTCTTAGTCCCTTTGGGCTGCCATAAACAAAATACCACAGACTAGGTGACTTACAAACAGAAATTCATTTCTCACAGTCTTGAGGCTAGGATCAAGGCCCGGGCAGACTGCATCTTCTGCTGAGAGCCACTTCCCGGGTCACAGAGGAAGGTCTCTCAGCTCTTCTTACGTGGTGGAAGGAGCAAGGTAAATCACTAGAATCTCCTTCATAGGGGCCCTAAGCCCATTCATGAGGCCTCCATCTTCATGACCCAATCAATTCCCAAACCCTCCTCCTTCAAGTACCAGCACACTGGGGACGAGGCTTCCATATAAAAATTTAGGGACAACACAAACATTCAGCAGTAGCAGCTTATAATAAAGAAGTTTATTTTACATTCTAAACAAAAATTTGCCTATTAAAAATAACCAGACCTAGTAAGAAATTTAACAGGACTATTTACCTGTTTTTCATAAATGATTATTTTCAAAAAGCTACACAAAGCTAAAAACAGTCCTTTAAATAGTCAGTCACCAGAGACTACCAAATCAAGGTCTGGGGCTGTAACTAACTCCCAAATGTTTTTCTGAAATGAGTTTTCATTACTGAGTGCGCTACATGCACACTCAGTTGCTCAGTCACGTCTGACTCTTTTGGACGCCATGGACTGCAGCCCTCCAGGCTTCTCTGTCCATGGGATTCTCCATGGACTGCAGCCCTCCAGGCTTCTCTGTCCATGGGATTCTCCATGGACTGCAGCCCTCCAGGCTTCTCTGTCCATGGGATTCTCCATGGACTGCAGCCCTCCAGGCTTCTCTGTCCATGGAATTCTCCAGGCAAGAATACTGGAGCAGGTTGCCGTTTCCAACTCCAGGGGATCTGCCCAACCTAGGGTTCGAACCCATGTCTCCTGTATCTCCTGGTGCAAGTGGCAGAATTCTTTATCACTGTGCCACCTGGGATCCCAGGAAGACCAGAATGATCCTATTTTTTCACTATGTGTTAGGCAGGTTCTTTACTGTCTGAGCCACCAGGGAAGTCCCAGTCTTTCACTGCACCTCTACAAAATCCTCCCTCCATTAAAACCCAAAAAAGTTTCTTTACTGCCTTAAGTCTTCTCTAAATGTTGACCCTTTAGGGTCATGTCATACTTTTAGATAGATTATCAGTTACTATAAACTATCATACCATGTTTTTATATGGAATCTATATTTACTTGAACATGCCCTGAAAGTATATTTTTGTTTATGTTTTTAAACCCATGGAATTAGCTTGTTTGGGGTCATATATTGTTTTTCAAAAGTTATTTAAAGCTTTTAAATACAGCATTAAGAAGAAAGTCCTAAATGTGATACCAAAATATTTCAAAGTTCTAAATGTGATACTAAAGTATTTCAAAGTCAAAGTAAGCATTTTTTTGGTAAAGTTCCAAAGCTTATTGTTTAAGAAAACAAAAAGACTGAAAACAAAACATATATTGATAATTATGTAACATAGTAAATATACATCCTCACTACTTCAATCAAAATAAATTTTAACTTGGTAGTGAACATCCAATCACTTCATTCTTCATTAAAAACTAGAAAATTCTTCAGCTTCTAGGAAGGAAGGACAAATTCACCAAATATTTTTCCAAAATTCAACAACATTTATAAGGTTCAACTATAAAGAGGTTTGATATATTACCAATATATAACAGGAAAAAAAACTATTAAAACAATGAAAAGATTTATTTTCTAAACAGGTATTTTTCCATGGAATGATGGTGGCTACTCAAATGATTCTCCCAAAAAATGTTAACTTTTTTCAATGCACTTCTATAAATACAAATATTATTCAATATTTATTGAATATTATTATTCAAATATTATTCAAAATATATAAATATTTTAATAATTTTCTTACAGTCTACAAATAAAACTAAAACAGATGCCATCTAACTGTAACTATGCTATTAAATTCTAATCTCTAAAATAATTTTCACCAGGTCCAAAAACAGCAAGAGATTAAGTCTACTAGAAAAGATTTATTTTGCAGACAGATTATTCTGTTTGGTTCAACTCATATCCTTCAACTCACATCCTTCTCACTTCCAGGCCATGTTAAATAGCTATTTAAACTGCCAAATATTTTAAGATCTATAGATGGTTGGCTCAATAAACTCATCTCAACATATTTCTATTATATCATAAAAATTCCAAAAGTCAATTAAAATAAAAACTAAGTACAGGAAAACTGACTCTACATTATATCTCAAGTACACACAAGTAAGAAATTAAGATGACTTTCCCCTTTCATTTGTGGGGAAGATGAATTAAGAAATTAAGTTTTATTATGCCTAATTAATCTATTGCTTATACTGCTCTGACACGTTATCTTCTCTCTCCAGACTTCATTCCATTCCAGTTTGAGTTTCTGGATTTTATCATTTATGACAGCTTACAACTCCCAGCCTTGCTTCAAGAGTGCTCAAATTGGGGAAGCAATTCTGGAATTAGATTACAAAGTTCAGTTTTCTAAAATCAAACTGCAGCAAAACTTAACATCTCATAAGAAAGCCTATATGCCTCCCTCTGTGGAGTTAACAGTAATATATCTCACAATATACAAGAGCTTTAAACAATTCACAGACATTATCTTGTTAATCTTCACACATTTCTAAAAGCATCAGATACCCTGGAAGCCTTCAATCCTTTTTAGCTTCTTTTAGTAGTTTCTTAATGGCATCCCACTTCAGTACTCTTGCCTGGAAAATCCCATGGACAGAGGAGCCTGGTAGGCTGCAGATCCATGGAGTCGCTAAGAGTCCAACACAACTAAGCGACTTCCCTTTCACTTTTCATTTTCATGCACTGGAGAAGGAAATGGCAACCCACTCCAGTGTTCTTGCCTGGAGAGTCCCAGGGATGGGGGAGCCTGGTGGGCTGCCATCTCTGGGGTCGCAGAGAGTCGGACACGACTGAAGTCACGTAGCAGCAGTAGTTTCTTAAAGAGATTACAATGTTATATGATATACTACTAAATAAGCAACCTGTAAGATACAAACTACACCTTAATAATTTAAGAAGGCAACTCAAATGTATTAGCAGAGGGTTTCCCTTCCCTTCTAGGAGATTCTAACTGTAAGCAATGGTTTCAATTAGTACAAAGGGGGACTTCATGGTTCTTTCTCTTACATGGTGAAAAATGCAATAAAGCTTCCATCTCTCTAAAGGGAAAGAACCAAGCACTGAGCCTACCTTATTTGTACAAATCACATCTCAAGGTAATTATTAATAAACAGTTGATAAAAGAGAAGCATTATTTATAAGACACTCCAACTAACAAATTCCAACATAATAAGAATTGGAGTATCACCATTTTGCAACCCCCTAATAAGATGAAGATAAACTAGCAGACCCCAAAACAAGGTCCCAAGGAACCCCTGTGGTTCCCCAAAACCCTTTCAGAGAATCTGCAGTATCAAAAATATTCTACAATAATTGTTGCTGTTGTTTAGTTGTTGTGTCCCACTCTTTGCGACCCCATGGCTTCCCTGTCTTTCACAATCTCCCAGAGTTGGCTCTAACTCATGTCCACTGAGTCAGGGATGCTCTCTAACCACCTCATCCTCTGCCACCCTCTTCACCTTTTGCCTTCAATCTTAGTCAGCATCAGGGTCTCTCTAATGAGTCAGCTCTTTGCATCAAGTGGCCAAAGCAGTGGAGGTTCAGCATCAGTCCTTCCAATGAATATTCAGTGCTGACCTCTTTTAGGATGGACTGATTTGATCTCACTGCAGACAAGGCCTCTCAAGTCTTCTCCAGCACCACAATTCGAAACCATTAACTCTTCTTCGGCAATCAGCCTTCTTTATGGTCCAACTTCCACATCCATACATGACTACTAGAAAAATGACAGCTTTAGACTATATTATTATAGTGATACTAAGTATTATTATAATGACACTAAGATGTTACTCACTTCCCCCCAACACACACACTTTCATGAGTGTACATGAAGTTTCCAGAGATTAGATGATAAGTAACATCACGACAGACTAAAGAATAAAGCAGATATGAGAATCCAGCTATCTTCTTTTAAGCCAGACAATAAAGAGATTTACAAAAATGTAAAATAAGACCACTATTATAAGTTTCTGTTTTGGAAAATAGTTTTCACAAAAATGTTTATTTAAACATACAGTGAGTTTATTATTGTTGTTTTTAAATAAATAACAGACATTTCTAAATTTTTTTAGCTTTTTTTCTAATAAGGTAAACACCAATAGATATAATAACATTTACAATAAACAAAATGTCCTTAGGGTTTTTAATGATTTTTAAGAATATAAAAATTCAGTGAAAAAGCTGGCTTCAAACTCCACATTCCAAAATCTAAGATCATGGCATCCAATCCCATCGCTTCATGTCAAATACAAGGGGAAAAAATGGCAACGGTGAGAGACTACTTTCTTGGGCTCCAAAATCACTGTGGATGGTGACTGTAGCCATGAAATTAAAAGACGCTTGCACCCTGGAAGAAAAGCTGTGACCAACCTAGACAGTGTATTAAAAAGCAGAGACATAACTTGCCCACAAAGGTCCGTCTAGTCAAGGCTATGGTTTTTCCAGTAGTCATGTATGGATGTGAGAGTTGGACTATAAAGAGAGCTGAGCACCAAAGAATTGATGCTTTTGAACTGTGGTGTTGGACAAGACTCTTGAGAGCCCCAAGGACATCAAGGAGATCAAACCAGTCAATCCTAAAGGAAACCAACCCTGAATATTCACTGAAAGGATTGATACTAAAGCTGAAGCTCCAATACTTTAGCCACCTGAGCAAAGAGTCAACTTCTGATGCTGGGAAAGATTGAGGCCAGGAGTATAAGGGGCCGACAGAGCATGAAATGGTTGGATGGCATCACTGACTCAATGGACATGAGTTTGACCAAGCTCCAGGAGATAGTGAAGGACAGGGAAGCCTGGCTGCAGTCCATGGGGTCACAAAGAGTTGGACATAACTGAATGACTGAACAACAGCAAAGAAGATAAAGGTATCCTCAAACTAAAAAGCTTGGGGACAGATGATCTAGGGAATTCATCACTATCTGCTAACATAAGAGCTGACCAGGATTTTAATCCTCCTGGGAATACAAAGTACTACCTGTGAAGTATTCTTGAGAAAATAAAACTGAACATGAATCTGATCAAACATCTAGTTTAAATCAAAATCTACGTGTTTACAGGAAATACAAATTCAGAGGATTATATTAAACAACACCATGCGGATGCAGTCAGCACAGGACAATCAGCTTTAATCAAACAATAAACTGCAAAAGAATAAAAAAGGACAAATGTGAATGTGAAGATTAAAAGAAATTTAAGAGGCGCAGCAACCAATTGCATTGTACTACAGATTTTATTTGGGCAAAATGTAAAAAACATGCATGAGATAATCATGGAAATCTGAACACTGGATATTTGATATTAATGAATTATTATGTATATATAATAGTGGTACTGTGGTTATTATTAAAGAACTCTTATCTTTACAAATTTATACTGTTTACAATGAAGTAGCAAGATTTTAGAATTGCCTCAAATAATGGGAACTGAGGGAAACAGATAAAATAAGATTGCCCAAAGTTTAAAATTATTGACCTGGGTATTATATTTACACACAGGGTACATACTTATAACCAGTATTTCTTCCCATTAAGCTGCCCGTAATCCTGAACAATATGTCTCTGGTTATTCCAGCATCTTATTTCTGAACTCTTCACCTCCAAGAGTATCAAAACAAAACAACACCTGGTAAGAAAGAAAGGTTAACAGGCAGGACAAATGTAAAGAGAAGGATCCGGACAGCACGTTGGGGACTTCTCACGAGAAGGATACTGTCTCCTCCAATACAAACACCAACATGCTTACACACATGTGTTTCTAATCGTGTGCTATGGCCAAGACCCTGAAAGGAAGAAAAAGCTCAAAACTGAGCCATGGAAAGGAAGCAATGGGTGCACGCTAAAAATGTACTCTCATCCTTTTCTATTTCAGATACAGGCTTTGATGAGTCTTCTTTACATTTTGCTCTCAAAGTCTTCAGTCCTAGAGGTACTGAAAGACTAGTCCTAAAAGTTATTGGCTTGAGCTATATATAAGATGAAAGTGAAAGTGGAGAGTGAAAAGGTTGGCTTAAAGCTCAACATTCAGAAAACGAAGATCATGGCATCTGGTCCCATCACTGCATGGGAAATAGATGGGGAAACAGTGGAAACAGTGTCAGACTTTGTTTTTCTGGGCTCCAAAATCACTGCAGATGGTGACTGCAGCCATGAAATTAAAAGACGCTTGCTCCTTGGAAGGAAAGTTATGATCAACCTAGATAGCATATTCAAAAGCAGAGACATCACTTTGCCAACAAAGGTTCGCCTAGTCAAGGCTATGGTCTTTCCTGTGGTCATGTATGGATGTGAGAGCTGGACTGTGAAGAAGGCTGAGCGCCGAAGAATTGATGCTTTTGAACTGTGGTGTTGGAGAAGACTCTTGAGAGTCCCTTGGACTGCGAGAAGATCCAACCAGTCCATTCTGAAGGAGATCAATCCTGGAATTTCTTTAGAAGGAATGATGCTAAAGCTGAAACTCCAGTATTTTGGCCACCTCATGCGAAGAGTTGACTCATTGGAGAAGACTCTGATGCTGGGAGGGATTGAGGGCAGGAGGAGAAGGGGACGACAGAGGATGAGATGGCTGGATGGCATCACTGACTCGATGGATGCGAGTCTGAGTGACCTCCGGGAGCTGGTGATGGACAGGGAGGCCTGGCGTGCTGCGGTTCATGGGGTCGCAAAGAGTCGGACACGACTGAGCGACTGATCTGATCTGATCTGATATATAAGATTCCCCATCCAATGGAGGCTACGTAAAGATCAAGGATATAAGACCAGTAATATTACACTGACGGTTTCCTGCACTATGATTTTAATAGAATTTTAAGTAACTTGCAGTATAGACTCATGAATCACGCAAACCTCAAAACTATCTCCGCATAACAAGAGTAAGCCATATAATAGACTAGGATCATGTCTCTTCTTCCAGTATCATCCAAGTTTCAAATACTTTATCTAGTCATCAGGTCATATATTAATATTATTGGTTTGAGAAATACAGTCACCATAAGCACAGAACTAAGAAACATATTTAAATAGCATCTCCCCATCCAATAATCACCCCACATTAGGCTTCATTTTCAAGTCCTTCAAAAGAAGCAACTCTAACAAATCTGTTGATAATCCATTGTTAGTTGAGAAACTCTCATTCTTTAAAATAAAAAATCAGGTAATAAATGAAAAAGTATGACGAAACTGTTAAATAACTTCAGTTCAGTTCAGTAGCCCAGTCACAATGGGCTGCAGCATGCCAGGCATTCCTGTCCATCTCCAACTCCCAGAGTTTACTCAAATTCATCTCCATTGAGTGGGTGATGCACTCCAACCATCTCATCCTCTGTCGTCCCCTTCACCTCCTGCCTTCAATCTTGCCCAGCGTCAGGGTCTTTTCAAATGATTCAGCTCTTCGCATCAGGTGGCCAAAGTATTCGAGTTTCAGCTTCAACATCAGTCCTTCCAAAGAACACCCAGGACTGATTTCCTTTAGGATGGACTGGTTGGATCTCCTTGCAGTCCAAGGGACTTCTCCAACACCACAGTTCAAAACCATCAATTCTTCGGGCTCAGCTTTCTTTATAGTCCAACTCTCACATCCATACATGACTACTGAAAAAAAACATAGCCTTGACTAGATGGACCTTTGTTGACAAAGTAATGTCTCTGCTTTTGAATATGCTATCTAGGTTGGTCATAACTTTTCTTCCAAGGAGTAAGCGTCTTTTTAATTTCATGGCTGCAATCACAATCTGCAGTGATTTGGGAGCTCCCCAAAATAAAGTCAGTCACTGTTTCCACTGTTTCCCCATTGATTTGCCATGAAGTGATGGGACTGGGTGCCATGATCTTAGTTTTCTGAATGCTGAGCTTTAAGCCAACTTTTTCCTCTCCTCTTTCACTTTCATCAAGAGGCTCTTTAGTTTTTTTCTTTCTGCCATAAGGGTGGTGTCATCTGCATATCTGAGGTTATTGATATTTCTCCCGGCAATCCTGATTCCAGCTTGTGCTTCCTCTAGTCCAGCGTTTCTCAGGATGTACTCTGCATATAAGTTAAATAAGCGGGGTGACAATATACGGCCTTAATGTACTCCTTTTCCTATTTGGAACCAGTCTGTTTTTCCATGTCCAGTTCTAGCTGTTGCTTCCTGACATGCATAAAGATTTCTCCAGAGGCAGGTCAGGTGGTCTGATATTCCCATCTCTTTCAGAATTTTCCACAGTTTATTGTGATCCACACAATCAAAGGCTTTGGCATAGTCAATAAAGCAGAAATAGATGTTTTTCTGGAACTCTTGCTTTTTCCATGATCCAGCAGATGTTGGCAATTTGATCTCTGCCTTTTCTAAAGGTTCCTCTGCCTTTTCTAAAACCAGCTTGCACAACAGGAAGTTCATGGTTCATGTATTGCTGAAGCCTGGCTTGGAGAATTTTGAGCATTACTTTACTAGGGTGTGAGATGAGTGCAACTGTGCAGTAACTTGAGCATTCTTTGGCATTGCCTTTCTTTGGGATTGGAATGAAAACTGACCTTTTCCAGTCCTGTGGCCACTGCTGAGTTTTCCAAATTTGCTGGCATACTGAGTGCAGCACTTTCACAGCATCATTATCAACTGGAATTCCATCACCTCCACAAGCTTTGTTTGTACTGATGCTTCCTAAGGCCCACTTGACTTTGCATTCCAGGATGTCTGGCTCTAGGTGAGTGATCACAGCATCGTGATTATCTAGGTGGTGAAGATCATTTTTGTACAGTTCTTCTGTGTATTCTTGCAATCTCTTCTTAATATCGTCTGCTTCTGTTAGGTCCATACCATTTCTGTATTTTATTGTGCCCATCTTTGCATGAAATGTTCCCTTGGTATCATTTTCTTGAAGAGATCTCTAGTCTTTCCCATTCTTTTGCTTTCCTCTATTTCTTTGCACTGATCACTGAGGAAGGCTTTCTTATCTCTCCTTGCTATTCTTTGGAACTCTTCATTCAAATGGGAATATCTGTCCTTTCTCCTTTGCTTTTCCCTTCTCTTCTTTCCACAGGTATTTGTAAGTCCTCCTCAGACAGCCATTTTGCCTTTTTGCATTTCTTTTTCTTGGGGATGGTCTTGATCCCTGTCAACTGTACAATGTCTCAAACCTCCGTCCATAGTTCATCAGGCACTCTATCAGATCTAGTCCCTTAAATCTATTTCTCACTTCCACTGTATAATCATAAGGGATTTGACTCAGGTCATACCTGAATGGTCTAGTGGTTTTCCCCACTTTCTTCAATTTAAGTCTGAATTTGCCAATAAAGCGTTCATGATCTGAGCCACAGTCAGCTCCTGGGCTTGTTTTTGCTGACTGTATAGAGCTTCTCCATCTTTGGCTGCAAAGAATGTAATCAATCTAATTTTGGTTTTGATCATCTGGTGATGTCCATATATAGAGTCTTCTCTTTTGTTGTTGGGAAGAGGGTGTTTCCTATGACCAGTGCGTTCTCTTGGCAAAACTCTATTAGCTTTGCCCTGCTTCATTCTGTACTCCAAGGCCAGATTTGCCTGTTACTCCAGGTGTTTCTCAACTTCCTACTTTTGCATTCCAGTCCCCTATAATGAAAAGGACATCTTTTTTGGGTGTTAGTTCTAGAAGGTCTTGTAGGTTTTCACAGAACCATTCAACTTCAGCTTCTTCAGCATTACTATTTGGGGCATAGACTTGGATTACTGTGATACTGAATGGTTTGCCTTGGAAATGAACAGACATCATTCTGTCATTTTTGAGATTGCATCCATGTACTGAATTTCAGACTCTTTTGTTGACTATGATGGCTACTCCATTTCTTCTAAGGGATTGTTGACAATGATGGCCTCTCTGTTTCTTCTAAGAGATTCTTGCCCACAGAAGTAGATATAATGGGCATCTGAATTAAATTCACCCATTCCAGTCCATTTTAGTTCTTTGATTCCTAAAATGTCAATGTTCACTCTTGTCATCTCCTGTTTAACCACTTCCAATTTGCCTTGATTCACAGACCTAACATTCCAGGTTCCTACGCAGTATTGCTCTTTATAGCATCAGACCTTCCTTTATCACAAGTCACATCCACAACTGGGTGTTGTTTTTGCTTTGGCTCCATCTCTTCATTCTTTCTGGAGTTATTTCTGCACTGATCTCCAGTAGCATATTGGGCCCCTACTGAGCTGGGGAGTTCATCTTTCAGTGTCCTATCTTTTTGCCTTTTCATACTGTTCATGGGGTTCTCAAGGCAAGAATACTGGTTTGCCATTTCCTTCTCCAATGGACCAAATTTTGTATAACTTATTCTCTCTAAATACCAGTTATTCTTTGCTTTTAATGGATTACTTTTCTAAAAAAAGAATGCCAGTATTTTTAACCTGTGGGTGCATAAAAAGCTAAAGACAGGTGTTTGTTTTAAACAAGAAAGAAATAAAAGTTGTTAATCACACTGTTTCATTCTTTGCACCAAAGCAAATTTGCATTATTTTCTCCCATTTTAACAAAGTAAACAGTTTTAACAACAACAACATTTTAAAAATTTGCATATTTCATAGTATGTAACCAAAGTCTAAAAGAAAAATGCATGCAAAGTTAATAAATTACAAAGAGATCTTACTGTTTTTAAAACGATTCTCAAAGATTACAATGCAATCAGGTAATTTAAACTTAAAAATTGAAACTATCATCTCAGTTAATGCAGTAAGAAAAGGAAATGACATGTATACAGATTGGCAAGGAAGAAATAATACTGTTCACAGATGACGTGATCACCTATGTATAAAAACTGAAAGAATCATCAAAAAATCTCTAGAACAAACGATCAATTACAGCAAGGCTGCAGAATATATGCTTAGCATTTTCAAAGTCAATAATTTTCCTATATACCAGCAATGAACAAGTGGAATTTGAAATTAAAAACAAAATATTTTACATTCATTTCAGTTCAGTCGCTCAGTCATGTCCGACTCTTTGTGACCCCATGAATCGCAGCACGCCAGGCCTCCCTGTCCATCACCAACTCCCGAAGTTCACCCAGACTCATGTCCATTGAGTCAGTGATGCCATCCAGTCATCTCATCCTCTGTCATCCCCTTCTCCTCTTGCCCCCAATCCCTCCCAGCATCAGGGTCTTCTCCAATGAGTCAACTCTTCTCATGAGGTGGCCAAAGTACTGGAGTTTCAGCTTTAGCATCATTCCTTCCAAAGAAATCCCAGGGCTGATCTCCTTCAGAATGGACTGCTTGGATCTCCTTGCAGTCCAAGGGACTCTCAAGCGTCTTCTCCAACACCACAGTTCAAAAGCATCAATTCTTCGGCGCTCAGCCTTCTTCACAGTCCAACTCTCACATCCATACATGACCACAGGAAAGACCATAGCCTTGACTAGACGGACCTTTGTTGGCAAAGTAAAGTCTCTGCTTTTGAATATGCTATCTAGGTTGGTCATAACTTTCCTTCCAAGGAGCAAGCGTCTTTTAATTTCATGGCTGCAGTCACCATCTGCAGTGATTTTGGAGCCCAAACAAATAAAGTCTAACACTGTTTCCACTGTTTCCCCATCTATTTCCCATGTAGTGATGGGACCAGATGCCATGATCTTCATTTTCTGAATGTTGAGCTTTAAGCCAACCTTTTCACTCTCCACTTTCACTTTCATCAAGAGGCTTTTGAGTTCCTCTTCACTTTCTGCCATAAGGGTGGTGTCATCTGCATATCTGAGGTTACTGATATTTCTCCTGGCAATCTTGATTCCAACTTGTGTTTCTTCCAGTCCAGCGTTTCTCATGATGTACTCTGCATATAAGTTAAATAAGCAGGGTGACAATATACAGCCTTGACTAATATTTTACATTAGCTCCCCCTAAAATGAAATATTTAGGTAAATCTAACAATGTATGTGCAGTATCTATACGAGGAAAACAGTTCTGATGAAATGATACCAGAATAACTAAATACAGATATTCTGTGTTCACAGTTAGAAAAATTCAACACTGTGAAAATCTAAGTTCTTTCCAACTTGATCTATGGATTCACCAAGAGCACAATCAAAAGACCAGCAAGTTATTTTCAATGATATTGACAAACTGATTCTAAAGTTTATACAGAGAGGCCAAAGACCCAGCATAGTCAACACAATATTGAAGAAGATGATCAAAGTTGGAGGACTGACACAATCTAACTTCAAGACTTAGTATAAAGCAACAGTAATCAAGACAGTGTGGCAGTGGTGAGAGAACAGGCCAATAGAAGAAACGAAACAGACAGAGAGCCCAGAAACAAATCCACATAAGTACAGTTAACTGACAAAGGAGTGAAGATAAAATGGTCAGGAACAACTGGACATCCACGTGCAAAAAAAAGAATCAAGATTCAGACCTATACCTTTCATTAAAATTAACCCAAAATGCATCACAAATCTAAATGCAAAGCTTAAAATTATAAAGCTATAGAAGACAACTCACATAGAAGAAACTCTAGATGACCTTGGGTTTGGCAATGACTTTTTTTTTTTTAATTTTTTAAATTTTTTTTGGCTGCAGTGTATCTTAATTGCAGCGCTTGGGCTTTTCCTCTCTAGTTTCAGTGAGCAGGGGCTACTCTAGTTGTGGCAAGTGGGCTTAGTTGCCCCCAGGCACATGGGATCTTAGCTTCCTGACCAGGGATCAAACCTGGGTCCCCTGCAGTGTAAGCACAGATTCTTAACCATTCTAACCACTGAGCAACTAAGAACAGAAAAGGTACAATCTATGAAGAGAAATAATTGACGAACTAGACATTAAAACTTTCTGCTCTGCAAAAGACACTGTCAAGAGGACAAGATGACAAATCACAGTTTGAGAGAAAACATTTACAAAGGACACATCTTAGGACTTCCCTGGCAGTCTAGTGGTTAAGACTTCCATGCTTCCACAGAAGGGAGCACAGGTTCCATCTGTGGTAGGGAACTAAGATCCCACATGCCTTGCATGCCATGTGGCATGACCAAAAAAACCAACAAGTCTGAAAAAGGACTGTTATCCTAAATGTACAAAGAACTCTTAAAGCTCAACAAAATAAACAAGCCAATTTAAAAATGGGCCAAAGACCTGTTAACAGACACTTCATCAGAAAGATACACAGATGGCAAACAAGCATATAAAAAGATGCTCCACATTACGAGTCATCAGGGAAATATAAATTAAAACAAGGTATCATCACATATCTATTAGAATGGTCAAAATTAGGAACAGTAACAACCCCAAATACTGTTGAAGATACAGAGCAACAGAAACTTTTATTGATTGCTGATGGAAATAATACAGCCACTCTTAAACATAGTTTGACAGTTTCTTAAAAAGCTAAACATAGTCTTACCATATAATTTATCGATCATGTTCCTTGGTTATTTACCCAAAGACTCTGAAAACTATGTCCACACAAAAACCTGCACACGGATGTTTGTAACAGCTTTATTCGTAACTGCCAAAATGCACAAGCAACCAAGATGTCTTTCAGTAGATGAATGGATAAATAAACCAGACAATGGACTATTCAGAGCTAAAAAGATATGACCTATCAAGCCATGAAAAGATATGCAAGATACTTAAAGGCCTATTACCCAAGTAAAAGAAGCCAGTATGAAAAGACTACCTACTGCATGATTGCTACCATATGATGTACTAGAAAAGGCAAAACTATGGAGACAGGAGCAAGATCAGTGTTTGCCAGGGGTCAGGAGTAGATCTGTATAGGCAGAGCACAGATTATTTTTAGGGCAGTGGAACTGCTCTGAACAGTACTATGTCGATAGATATATATCATTATACACTTACCCAAACCCACAGAACTTACCACATCAAGAGCGATCAGATCAGATCAGATCAGTCGCTCAGTCGTGTCCGACTCTTTGCGACCCCATGAATTGCAGCACGCCAGGCCTCCCTATCCATCACCAGCTCTCAGAGGTCACTCAGACTCACATTCATTGAGTCAGTGATGCCATCCAGCCATCTCATCCTCTGTCGTCCCCTTCTCCTCCTGCCCTCAATCCCTCCCAGCATCAGAGTCTTCTCCAATGAGTCAACTCTTCGCATGAGGTGGCCAAAATACTGGAGTTTCAGCTTTAGCATCATTCCTTCCAAAGAAATCCCAGGGCTGATCTCCTTCAGAATGGACTGCTTGGATCTCCTTGCAGTCCAAGGGACTCTCAAGAGTCTTCTCCAACACCACAGTTCAAAAGCATCAATTCTTCAGCGCTCAGCCTTCTTCACAGTCCAGCTCTCACATCCACACATGACCACAGGAGACTAGGCGAACCTTTGTGGCAAAGTGATGTCTCTGCTTTTGAATATGCTATCTAGGTTGGTCATAACTTTCCTTCCAAGGAGTAAGCGTCTTTTAATTTCATGGCTGCAGTCACCATCTGCAGTGATTTTGGAGCCCAGAAAAATAAAGTCTGACAATGTTTCCACTGTTTCCCCATCTATTTCCCATGTAGTGATGGGACCAGATGCCATGATCTTCATTTTCTGAATGTTGAGCTTTAAGCCAACCTTTTCACTCTCCACTTTCACTTTCATCAAGAGGCTTTTGAGTTCCTCTTCACTTTCTGCCATAAGGGTGGTGTCATCTGCATATCTGAGGTTATTGATATTTCTCCTGGCAATCTTGATTCCAGCTTGTGTTTCTTCCAGTCCAGCATTTCTCATGATGTACTCTGCATATAAGTTAAATAAACATGGTGACAATATACAGCCTTGACGTACTCCTTTTCCTATTTGGAACCAGTCTGTTGTTCCATGACCAGTTCTAACTGTTGCTTCCTGACCTGCATATAGATTTCTCAAGAGGCAGATCAAGTGGTCTGGCATTCCCATCTCTCTCAGAATTTTCCACAGTTTATTGTGATCTATACAGTCAAAGGCTTTGGCATAGTCAATAAAGCAGAAATAGATGTTTTTTCTGGAACTCTCTTGCTTTTTCGATGATCCAGCGGATGTTGGCAATTTGATCTCTGGTTCCTCTGCCTTTTCTAAATCCAGGATGTAAACCATGGACTTAGGGTGTCTGTGTAGGTTCATCAGTTTTTACAAATATACTGCTCTGGTAGGGAATGTTGATAATGGATAAGCTCTGAACATGGAAGGGGAGGAGATATGTGGGAAATCTCTACAATTCACACTCAAGTTTATTGTGACCCTAAGACTGCTCTTAAAAATAAAGACTATTGAAAAACAACAAATGAAACTATCAAATCTGTTCCTAGATTTGTCAAAATAAAACTAAATGGGCAAAATATTTTATCATTATCATGCCCATCTTATGTGATACTATTACAATTTTTTTTTCTTGAACAAAAAATTCCAGTCAGTTAACAATGAAACTCTTCATAGAAAAATTAGTGAGTTATAAAATGCTAAAAATATCTTTAATGCAGTTTCATTCTAAAAAATTCCACTTGACATTTAAAAAAAAATGGTTTCCTGAGACACAAATGATACAAAGGGAATAATTTACAAAATTGCAAAATAACAGCAATTACTGTAACTGACTCTTATGCCCACAAATTTTTTGGCAGATATTTTCTAGTATTTGTTATCCTCAACTATTCACTGGAATGGGTAACATTACTTACTGTAGTTCACAATTAAAAAGGTTATCATCAACCGAACTCCAATTTCAAGTCAATTTCAAGATTTTGTGATTTTTAGAGCAGGAATCCAGGAGGAAGTATAATTTCTAAATGAAATCATTTATTCAGACATAACAGCCTCATTCTCAATAAAGTCTTAATTATGCATTAGCAAGCAATGTGCTAAGAGTTGAGGACATTAAAATAAATGGCGTATCAATGAAAGGTAAGCGTCAAAAAGGAAAACACTACATTCAAATAATTATTTCAGAATCAGGTATAGCTTAAAGTTGCTTTGGTTTTCCTCTTTTCTTCTCTTTTTCCACTCTGTACTGTTGCACTGGGTCTTCACTGCTGCAGGCCACTCTCTGCCGTGGTGCACAGGCTTCTCACCGCAGTGGCCGGCTTCTCCTGTTGCAGAGCACAGGCTCTAGGAGTGCAGGCTTCAGCCGCTGCAGCATGTGGGCTCAGCAGTTGTGGTGCACAAGTTAACTGTTTTATGACATGTAGAATTTTCCCCAAGCAGGGATCAAACCTGTGTCCCCTGCACTGGCAGGCAGATTCTCACCCCTTGTACCATCTGGGAAGTCCTTGTGTTTACTCTTTTAATCTTGGATTCAACAAAATGAAAATTTGAGGAATGTAATTAAAGTCCCTTTCTCTAATCATTTTATCTAATTCTAATCACTTATCTAATCCACCTAAAATATTCCACCAAACTCAAGACTGAATCTCTTCTCTGGAAGAAGCATGTGGATACGTTTAACTGACACAGGAAAGGTTTAATCAATAAGCTAGAAACAGGCCTTGTTGATCAACCGCTCAGTCGTGTCTGACTCTGCAACCCCATGGACTGCAGCACGCCAGGTTTCCCTGTCCTTCACCATCTCCCAGAATTTGCTCAAACTCATGTCCATTGAGTTGGTGATGCCATCCAACCATCTCATCTTCTGTTGTCCCTTTCTCCTCCCACCTTCAATCTTTCCCAGCATCAGGGTCTTTTCCAGTGAGTCAGTTCTTTGCATCACGTGGCCAAAGTATTGGAGTTTCAGCTTTGCGTCAGCCTTTCCAATGAATATTCAGGGTTGATTTCCTTTAGGATTTGATTAGGTTTGATCTCTCTGCAGTCCAAGACTCTCAAGAGTCTTCTCCAACACCACAGTTCAAAAGCATCAATTCTTCGACGCTCAGCCTTCTTTATGATCCAACTCTCATATCCACACATGACTACTGGAAAAACCAAAGCTTTGACTAGACGGACTTTCGTTGGCAAAGTAATGTCTCTGCCTTTTAATGCTGTCTAGGTTGGTCAAAGCTTTTCTTCCAAGGAGCAAGCGCATTTTAATTTCATGGCTGCAGTCACCATCTGCAGTGATTTTGAAGCCCAAGAAAATAAAGTCTCTCACTATTTCCATTTTTTCCCCATCTATTTGCCATGAAGTGATGGGACCGGATGCCATGATCTTAGTTTTTTGAATGTTGAGCTTTAAGCCAACTTTTCACTCTTCTCTTTCACCTTCATCAAGAGGCTCTTTAACTTCTCTTCCCTTTCTGCAAGACTGGTGTTATCTGCATATTTGAGGTTACTGATACCTCTCTCGGCAATCTTGATTCCAACTTGTGCTGGAATTAACTTGGTCTTATAAGTTCTATATACTGAAGGTGGAAGTAACTTTCTTAATTCAAATATATTGTCATCTAGAAATGAAGTCAGGTCGAAAGAAAGCAGCACTTAAGCTCTAGACTGTTTACCCTTCTGACACTTCATTGAATAAGTAAGAAAAATGAACATCCCTTTCTAAGGATCTTTGGAAAGTCAAAGATTTTAACAGACTGTGAAAACATAGGTTTAGATATTTGGTGAAAAACCACATAAAAAGTGACAAATGTGGACTAGAAAGCAAAAGCAATGTGATTAATATTTTAACAAACATTCTAATTGACATGATCAAATAAGCAATAGGACTTTCTCAAGGCTTTATATACAACTTATGAAGTTGCACACATTTTATGAAAATACCATCATTAACCAAAATATTTTTAGTGCTCCTCTTTTGGAATTTCCACTAGAGCTCTGGCATATTCTTCTGAAAAACTGTTCATTTGATAAACATTGATTCATCACCTCGTTTATGCTGTAACTCTGTACTGGTAACAAATGTTTGGCATCTGAGGGTAGATAGACTCTCTGAAAATAACTATCCCAGATCATCCTGGGGTAACTTAGGTGATTAGGTTAACTAATATAATTATTATGATTTTAAAAAATGAAATGTTAGAACCTTGAATGTTGCTAAAATCAAAGAAGCCAGCCTGAAAAGACTGAATAGCGGGATTCCAATCATACGACATTTGGATTAGGCAAAACTATAGAGAAAGCGGATAGATTAGTGGTTGCCAGGGAAGAGGAGAAGGTGAAGCATAGGGAATTTTGGGGGCAGTAAACTACTCCCTATGATACTGCAATGGTAGATACACGATATTACATATTCAACGATCTCTCTCTATATATATAAAAGCTGTATAACAAAGAGTGAACAGTAACGTAAACTGTAGATTTTATTTAATATTGATTCATCAACATTGGTTCACCAATTGTAACAAATGTGCCACACCAATGCAAGACATTAATAATATGGAAAACCAGGCAGTAGGGGAGATTATGAGAATTCTCTACTTTCTACTCAATTTCTCTATAAATTAAAGCAGCTTTAACAGGCATACCTCATTTTACTGTGTTTTGCTTTGCCTCATTTTGCAAATATTGCATTTTCTTTTACCAACCCTGAGTTGAGCAAGTCTTTCAGAACCATTTTTTCCAATAGCTTTTGCTCACTTCCTATCTCTGTGTCAGATTTTGGAAATTCTCACAATAGTTTAAACTTATTATTTGTTGTTATAATCTGTGATCAATGATCTTTAATGTTTAGGGATCCATGGAGTCACAAAGAGTTGGACACAACTGAGCAACTGAACAACAATAAAACTGCAATCATATAAGACAACGAACTTTGATAAATGCTGTATATTTTGACTGCTCCACCAACCAGCACGTCCCCTTATCTCTCGCCCTCTCCTCAGGCTTCCCTATTCCCTGAGACACAATATTGAAATTAAGCCAGTTAATAACCCTACAATGGTTTCTAAGTGTTTAAGTAAGACAAATAGTCCCAAGCCTCTCATTTTAAACTAAACGTTAGGAAGGATTAAGCTTACTGAGAAAGACATACTGAAAGCCAAGACAAGCTTAAAGGTAGCCTTCTCGCGCTAGACTGTCAGCCAACTTGTGAATGCAAAGGAAAACTTCTTGAAGGAAATTAACAATGCTATTCAAGTGAACTGAATGATTAGAAAACAAAACAGCTCTACTGCTAACACAGAGCAAGTTTTAGTGGTCTGGATAGATCAAACCAGGCCACAATATTTCATTAATCTAAACCCTAATCCAAAACAAGGCTCTAACTCTTTCCAATTCTATGAAGGTTGAGAGAAGTGAGGAAACTGCAGAAGCAAAGTTTAAAGCTAGCATGAGATGGCTGATGAAGTTGAGGCAAGCAAGCCATCTCTCTAACACAAAAGGATAAGGTGAAAAGAAAAAAAAAGGATAAGGTGAAAGAGTAAATGCTGATTTAGAAGCTGCAGCAATTTATTCAGATCTACCTAAGTTCATTAATGAAGGTGCCTATGCTGAACAACAGACTTTCAATGAAGGAAAAAAGCAGCCTTATTCTGGAAGAAGATGCTATCAAGGACTTTCACAATCAGAAGCGGTCAATGCCTGGTCTCAAAGAACAGGCTGACTCTCTTGTCAGTTGGAAGCTTATACAGACTGAAGTTAAAACCAGTGTTCACTTACCATTCTGAAAATCCCAGGGACCTTGTGCTCTATAAAAGGAACAACAAAATCTGGATAACAGTACATGTATTTACAACATGGTTAGCCCACTGTTGAGACCTACTGCTCAGAAAAGAAGATTCCTTTCAAAATATGACTGCTCACTGACAATGCACCTGGTCACCCAAGAGCTCTGATGGAGACAGACAATGAGATTTATTTTATTTTCATGCCTGCCAATACAACATTCATTCTGTGACCCAAGGATCAAGGACTAATAGCTACCATAAGATATGATTCCTCTGATGGGTCTGGGCAGCCAAGTACACGTTGAAAATCTCTGGAAAGGAGTCACAGTCACTATATAGATGCTATTTAAAACATTCATGATTTACAAGAAGAGGTCAAAATACCAACATTAACAGGAATTTGGAAGAAGTTGATGCCAACCCCCATGGGAGATTTCAGTGAAGAAAGTAACTGCAGATGTGGTGAAAAGAGCAAGAGAACTAGAATTAGAAGTGAAATCTGAAGATGTGACTGAGTTCCTGCAATTTCATGATAAAACTTGGAACAGATAAGGAGTTGCTTCTTATGTATGAGCAAAGAAAAGTGGTTTCTTGGGATGGAATCTACTCCTAGTGAAGATGCTGTGAAGACTGTTGAAATGACAAAAAAGGATTTAGAATATTACATAAACTTAGTTGACTAAGCAGTGGCAGGGTTTGAGAAGATTTACTCCAACTTTGAAAGAAATTCTGTGGGTAAAATGCCATCAAACAGCATTGCATGCTACAGAGAAATCATTAGTCAATGGAAGAGTTAACTGATGGGGCAAACTTAACTGTCTTAAGAAATTGCCAGTCACCATAATCTGCAGAAACTACCACCCTGATCATTCAGCAAGCATCAATACTGAGGCAAGACGCTCTACCAACAAAGAACAATCACGACTTGCTGGAAGCTCAGATGGTTAGCATTTTTCAGCAATTAAGTAATTCTTTAATTATGGTATGTACATTTTTAAAGATATAATGCTAAGAAACTATACTATTCCTATAGTGTACTCATAACTTTTACATGGACTAAGAAACCAAAAAATCCATGTGATTTGCTTCATTGCAATGTTTAGTATGGTGATCTAGAACAAAATCTGAAGTATGCCTGTAATTTAAAAAGAAGTATTACTATGAATAAACTTCAGTGCTTCGAATGATCTACACAGAGCTTTGAAGGCAACATCCAAGTACCAACTCTAATATCTGTATCCTTCTACTCCGTGTGTTTGAAAGTAGAGACCCTATTCTAACATAAACCCTTTTAATCCTTGGTAGTCCAGTGGTTAGAACTCAGTGCTCTCGCCACCAGGTCCTGTGTTCTAATCCTAGCTGGAGAACTAAGATACTGCAAGCTGCATAGCCAATAAACAAACAAACAAAGCCTCTATCCCAAGGGCTGCTAATTCCCACCTTTCTACCACAGCCCACTCTGGTCTCTCTCTGTCTGAAGTATGATTCTCCTTTTCATCTGCCCATTTCTAATCAGTCCTTCAAGATCAACGCAAACATCATACACCCTCGATGAAATTTTCTGGACTATTCAGTCCTCTTTGGGAACTCTCACTTCTCTATACCAACAGGATGGCACAATATTCAACACCTTATTATACATGTTTTAAATGTTTCAAAATTATCTCATATAACCTTATTCCTCCAGATTTCAAATTCTCAAGGAATTAAGAGTCTGTCCAAATCCTAGCAACGCTGAGAACGGAACAGACAGAGCAACACACATGACCAAAGGCCAAGCTCAGTGTCTCACAGACAGTCAGGAAGTGAAGTGTGCTGCAGCTCTACTGAAACGTCTAGATCATGAAATATTCTGTAGCCACCAAGAATCACAACACAGTTACACATTCACTGACATATAAAGATGATCTAAGAGAGGGTTCAGAGCAACTAAGCCCAATGTACCACAACTATGGAGCCTGTGCTCCAGAGCCCACGCGACACACCTACTAAAGCCTAGGCGCCCCAGAGCCCAGGAGAAGCAATCGCAGTGAGAAGCTGGCACACCATAATGAAGAGCAGCCTCTACTCAACACAACTAGAGAGAAACCTGCATAGCAACAAAGACCCAAAAAAAAAAAAAAAAAAAAAAAAACAAAGACCCAGCACAGCCAAAAATAAATAAATAAAAAGAAGAAAAACTATATTGATAAGAAAAAGCTTATAATATTTGTACAATGACTAAGTTTCTGGATTTAGATATTTATTTTAGGTATATGTCCAAAAATATCCTCAGGAATTAAATATTAAAACTCTAGAGTAATAGCTATCATTGGATAGTGGAAATTATATTTATAAAACCAAATGCAGCAGCGAACATCTTTGCTTTCAAAAAAAAAGTTTAAAAGGGAATAATATTTATGATATAAAGTTTAAAGATCAGTTGTAAAAATTTATATAGGGTATAATCCCAATTAATAAAAAATAAAAATGAAAGAATATATGTCAAATTGATAACAGTAATCTATAGCTGATGCTTGCACAATCCTATTTTGGCTGTTTAATTTCAAATTTTATACAATAAAAAGATATTACCTTTAAATTATCAAATATAAATACTCCTAAAATGTGATTTAGAGAAGCACTTCCTCAAAGTAAGAGAAGGCAGAAGGAAGGGAGAGAGGGAACATCTGTAGAACTGAGAGAATAATAAGTAGTAAAGAGACAAAGGTGATGCCCATCCTTTAGCACCTGTATTCCAAGCATCTATATCCCAAGATGAACTAAAAAAGAATCTGGGAATGGAAATTAACACTTGCTTTTACAAGAAATACAAGGAAAAATCTAAACCAAGGGATCGTATTAAGCTATAAAGCTCCCCATAATCATACTCAGAACAGACTCTTGACAATTTAGTGTCACCAGAGCATCCGTCTTCACTCCACCCTGCTACCCAAAGGCATCCCCAAATCTATTTTCAGCACAGAATTATTACTGTAATAGTCAATTGGTATAATTTTGCTTAGAGCCTATCCTCTCATTGTTTTAAACCCATGTGAAAATATGCATTTATTCTATTATATGCATATTATTTTTATAGGATTTTATATTGTTTACCATGCTTGAATAGGTACCTGTCTCTGAATAAGAAAATTCCCTTAATAACTGCAAATTATGCAGGCAAAACTTATTCCAGAAGCTGTCAGACTTATTGTATAAATAGATATGGACAAAGGAAGGAAATGCCCAGCCAACAATACTAACAAAGAATAGCAGAATTAAGTCTGAATTCCCCGGCCTGACGTTCAGATCTGTCACAATTGGTCCATATCATTCTTACTGCGTGTTCTCCATTCACTCCCAACCATGAATTTGCTGCACATCAAAATTCCCTCAGTTAGAACATATTCCTCTCTCTTTCCAACAATGATAACCAACGTGTGGGCACTGGCACCCAAACAAATGTGGAGTCATATCCAAGTTTGCCAGTATAACCTTTGGGCAAGTCACAACTTCTCTGAGGCTGAACTTCCTCATCTTGGAAAGAGAAGAAAAAAAAAAAAAAATTTTTTTTTAATCTATGTTGTGAGCTAATGCAAAGACGAGGAAATAATGCACAGGAACCCCCCAGCACAGTGCTGGGCACACAGTATGCACACAATATAATGCTATTATCTCCTGGTTCTGGGCCTTGTGTTTGTGTGTCCCCTCTGCACTTGGGAAGCCCTCATTAGTCAAGCCACCATATATAAAGCCTTCCCTGACTCCCTTACAGAACTGGTGGCTCCCTTTTCTGAGCTAGTTCAGTACTTTGCTCTTTTCTCCATCATAGTTTTTATAACACCAAATTTATGCTTATCTGCTACGGGCTGAGTGAGTGTACTTCCCCAACATCCCTATGTGGGTGGGGGTCATCAACTCCAATGTGATATAAGAAGATGGGGCCTTGGGGAGATTAGGTCACAAGGCTAGAGTCCTCACGGATGGGATTAGTGTTCAGATAAGAAAGACCCTGGGGATCTCTGGAGATCTCTCACATCCCCTTCCACCCTGTGAGGACAAGTGAACTAGAAAGCAGGCCCTCAACAAACACAGATTCTGCCGCAGCCTTGATTTTGGACTCACAGCCTCCAGAACTGTGAGAAATAAACTTCTGTTGTCCATAAACCAACCAGTCTATGATACTCTTGTGATAGTTGCCTAAACTAAGACAATATTTTTTTTTTAATCCCTGAGAGAAGTTCCTTAAAGATGGGTGATAATGGATAACGTGACTCACTGTATCAGCTAGCACTGTGCCTGGGGCACAGAGAAGGCTGGCCAATGTTTTTGAGTAAACCAACTGAAGAAGAATTTACCAAAAGTGCTGCAGCCCCCAAGGGAGAGGAGTGACAAAGGCAAATGCTTAAGAAAGGTTGCTGCTGCTAAGTCACTTCAGTCGACTCTGTGTGACCCCAGGGACGGCAGCCCACCAGGCTCCCCCATCCCTGGGATTCTCCAGATAAGAACACTGGAGTGGGTGGCCATTTCCTTCTCCAATGCAGGAAAGTGAAAAGTGAAAGTGAAGTCACTCAGTCATGCCGGACTCTTTGCGACCCCGTGGACAGCAGCCTACCAGGCTCCTCCGCCCGTGGGATTTTCCAGGCAACAGTACTGGAGTGGGGTGCCATTGCCTTCTCCGAAAGGAAGGTTAGGTAGCGTGAAAATCGAAAAGAAGCTGTCACATTTGGCAATTATGAGGCTACAAGCAAACTGGGCAAAATCGATTTTTAAAAAGTAGTGAGACTAAGCAGTGAAATGGGAGTTGGCAGGTGAAAACAATGCCTTTAAGTTGGGCAATTAAGGAAGGAAAAGTAAGTTGAAAGGTGAAGGAGAATTAAGGGAACATTCCTTAATGGCAAGATGAGAGAAAGAGGTTGAGTATTTAAGAAGGAATAAAATCAGCAAGATTCTGAATAGAAATCAGGATAGAGCTTAAGGGCAGGCAGGAGAGAGCAATACTCAGCTGGAGTTAAGACTGAGGCTGACAGACAACTTCAGTTTTAGGAGTAGTCTGGGAATATCAAATTAATACTTTTTTGTATGGAACAGATGATCTCTAAGGACTTTTCCAGTTCAAAACATCCAGTTATGTAATTTTCAAATGCCAATAAAAGACCTCTAAGATCCATCCACTGTTTTCCTTTTCTACTACCTCTGTCCTAGCAATCAGTATCAGTATAAACTCTTAAACAAGCATTCTCCATTCTAGACCTTTCTCTACCTCATTACTTGGACTTTACATGTTAGATTATCAGATTCATGGTTATGCATACAGATATGCACTTTCCAAGCAGTGCAGTGGTAAAGAAACTGCCTGCCGATGCAGGAGACATGGATTTGATCCCTGGGTCAAGAAGATCTCTTGAAGGAGGAAGTGGCGATCCACTCCAGTAGTCTTGCCTAAAACATTCCATGGACAGAGGAGCCTGGCAGGCTACACTCCATGGGTTGGGAAGAGTCAGACACTGAGCTCACACACACACACACGCATATAGATATAGACAGACACATAGATGTACACGTATCGGCATACATACATACACACAAACACGCACATACTGTAACACTTGCTTAGAAAATTCAATTTGCTCTTAAGCAACTAATATGTTATGGAACAAGTTGAGCATAACCCAAATTTCACATGCGCTTCCATGCAACTGCAAGAAACACTAGGTAAGCAGAGAAAACACAACTCAGCTCTAAAGAAACTCACAAAATACACACACCACAAACTTCCGCCATGCAGCTAAGTTCACTGCATGTGTTATGAGCCACACTCATCCGAATCTGGTGTTACACTCTCAATACAACTTCAGATGACCCTTCTTCTATCACTTCACAAATCGCAACCCTTTCGAAACCCACTTCTATGAGCAAACTTCAGCGCTTTTACAAAGTCGTGTCATATTAATTCGAGTACTTTTATATTTCTTAACCATTTAACATGTATAAAATTGCACTAGTCCTTACAAGGTTTCTGTCTTTTCACATGTCACTGACAAAGGTTTTGAATGCTACTCCCCTAAACTCCATTTTTCCATATGCCCTGTGGTTTTTAATCATATGACTTCTGCATACCACGTTGAGTTTTATGAACTTATAGGCTGAGTTACAGCTTACGCACTCGTAATTACTAGAGTTCTACTCAGTGTCCCACCAAAATCAAAGGCAATAGAGGAGATTAAAAAAAGAATCTCTGGGCATCCTTCACAATTATCTGAAGGTGCCCATACCTTTAAGATGCTTTGAATGACCCAAACACTTTTCTTGAATCGTTCAGGAAACACAATATAGGAAAAGAAATAAATAGCTGTTTAACAGTAGGGTCTTTTCCCAATAAAGCAATGCTTAAATATTTTAATATCAAATAACACAAACATATCCGTTCCTAAAGACAGAAGTATATTGGTGGTTGTCTGAGGCTGGAAGGAGGGTAGAATGGAGAATTATTGTTTAACAAGTATACAGCTTCAATTTTATAAGATGAAAGAGTTATGGGATGTCTAGTGGTAATTTCTGCACAACCTGAATGTATTTAATAGCACTGAATAAAAATGATTTAAGATCTTATGTACGGTATTTTACCACAATTTTTTAAAAAATCCATCCTTCTTTTTGAAGAATAAACCATAAAAATACTCATAATGAAAGACTAAATATACACACGAATCTGAATAGTGTGGCTCCATTTTTTTATGGAGACAAAAGATTAGAAACAAAATGTATGAAATAAGAGGTAACAGGTTTCACTATCTTATTTTGTATTTACACAGGAGAACTACAAAGAACACGTTACTTTTTTAACAGTTTTTACGAAAAAAAAAAAAAAAAGTTTATACAAATTTGGTTTGGATAAACTTTTGCTTGCATTACAGAATATCAAGAAGTCTTGTCAAGAATTTGAGACTTAATGCAGCTTCTCTGACCTTGTCAGCTAAAATATTTTTTAATCATATTCCTCAAGCACCATCTTCTGAATGTTAATTTTGCTCTTCATAACTCAGATTTCCATTCTTTTTAAATACTACTAAAAATATACTGCAAAGAATTCCAAAATAGAAAAATCATTTCTCAAACAAATAAGATTAAGTAGTTCACTTATATGCCCACAGATTAGCTGAATATTAAAAGGTATCTTTTAAAGTTAATTTTCTTACAAAACTTGTTTTCAACTGTATCTCAAACTGATATTTTATTGTTCTTATTTATCTTATTCAGTTAGTCTCTTACAATTAAAAAAAAAAAAGAAGTCTGCAAACAAAATTTAACCGTCCCAAAACTGTAATCTACAACCTAAGTCCTCTCCTACCTGCTCATTTCAGCAAAACTCTAAAAAATATTCGCTTTCAGAATACAACAGCCCTTTTCCTTTAAATTCAACTTATAAAGCAAATAAAACTATTATTGAAAAACACTGTAACTCATACAACTCTGGTGAAGGAAATTTCTAAAACTATCACGGAATAAATGTTTATTAACCAATTCATATGGTAAGTTTCTAACTCACTGGAGCTGTTTTTACCCTTTAAGTAAATAATTTGACTGTTTTTAAAAATTAAATGTTCCTCTAACTTCATTGTGACATGGAGCCCGGTATATTTGTAAGTAACCTAAGGAGACTGTAATACATGGCTGATGCTCAACTGTAACACCAGTCTGTATACAGCTATAAACAAAAACGAATATGACTTACACCGAAAGCTGCCTCAGCAATAAGCAAATATGTTAAGAATCAACTGGCTAGTTAAGGATGCCAACAGGTCAAATATGTAAGAGTAGTAACCAAAAGGGAAAGACTTCACATGAGAATATTTTAATAAGATGGACAAAACCTGTTTCAAAGGTTTGAACGAATTAGTAAACATTTACAAACATACACTTTCCCTTAAAGAATACAAAAAAGAAAAATGAGTGAACGTAAAGTTCAAATTACACATTAAGTATTAGAGGTTTTTTCTGTAGGTGAGGCTTCTTCAAGAAGCCAGGCAGACACAACATTTTGTACTAAATATATGACGTTACATAAATGTTTAAGAAACTCAATTTCCAAGTATCTCAAGTTGCCTCTGTTAAAATATCTATAAAGTTCTTAATTAAGTGGAAAAAGTAAGAATGTTTAACATCTCTGTAAGAAATTTCCATTAGACATCAACAACTTATCAATGTATTATACGTATATAATAACTACAATTTATCATTTAGTCATTCTTAAGCATTTTCAGAAACATTATCTCACAGGACTATTAAATGAATTAATAAAACAATCACTATCAATTTCATTTCACAGATCAGTAAGCCAGTATAAGGCATTAAGTCAGTTCTTGAACTTCAGTACAAGAATCACGTGAGCATATGTTAAAATGAAGTCTCAGGTAACTCTTCCCTGAGGTAGATCCTAGAAATTTGCATTTTAAATAAATAACGTAGATGATAATGGTACAGATACCCCCATCCACAGCCACATCTTTTAGGACCCTGACTTAAGTAATAAATGATTAAAGTTTAATTGCCTAAAACTCCATGTTTACTCTGAATCAAAGTTCCCAAATGTTTTTTTGCAGATCTCCATGAAAGATATGCAAAATTTTAAACAAGTTGAACTACTACATTCAGTTAAATTATGTACCTCTTACACTAAATTCTAGTAAAGACAAGTGGTAGTAGAGGTCTAAGTTTTAAGAAACTAAAAACAGAAGATTCTACAATTTCATTTTCTCTGTGAAATGCAGGGAAAGCAGACAGTATATTAATTTAATAACTTCTCCTGTTGAATACTGTTGCACTTTACTGAGTTGGGAGCTAAAATTTACCACAAAAACCACAGGTTCTATGAGCATAATAAAAAATTAAGATGAAAATGTAAAAGCACTTAGAGCACAACTTTGTGAATATACTAAAACCCACTGATGTACACTTTAAAAAGGTGAATTTCATGATATGTAAATTATACCTCACTTTTTGAAAAGAAAAAAATGTTGGAAAATTTCAAACTCTAATATTTCCAGTAATTTTAAACTTCTAAGATGTCAGCACCACTATTAAAGAGCATAATTATTTTCTGACCCATATCACATGTGCTATAAACCAGTGGAGGAATAATGAAGAGTGTTCATACGGCCACTAGCTTGACAAAAATTTTATATAAAAATTTTAATGCCACTGTTTATGTATTTATTTGCTCTTGAATTTTTCCAATAAAGTCCTATTTAATCTGTCTTTTGTAACATGGTCATTTTCAAATTCTACAGTAATTTATTAGCTTCTTATAAAATAATCTTTGTATTTCTTAAACTGGGTATATACTTATATAATACAGTGAAATATAATAAAGTAGTTCTTAAGAACCAGGCTTTGAATACAGATTCTCTTTTTCCCCTCAGGCAAGTAACGGGCCCTTTCTGTCCCATTTTCCCATAGGCTGTAGTGAGAATTAAATGCACCAATACATAAAGGCCCTTAAATCAGTGCCTGAGTGCTTAATAAACATACCATATGTATCATCTGCTTTAACTACATAATTATTATTTTTATGGAAAAAGGCCTCTCAGCTTAGAAAACTCACTAAAAATTCTGATAATACTAAAATTTCCATTTATCAATGAGCTCAACATTTAGAAAGGCTAGGACTAAAATCTTATTAAGAAACCTCAGTATTTACCCTGTATCTACTCTATTCACCAGTTCAATTTTCTCCAACTCTGAATCACTATTAGTCCTTCCCCTGACTCATCACATTGAAAGGTAGACAGTCTAGAATATAATGGGCATACCAAAAGGCATTTCTTAAGCTTCCTGGATTTATAAGACTTACTAAGTGGAACTTGTCCTATATAATGGTCAATAAATACGCTGAATAATTGCGACTTAAATTGTGTTCACTTAGAAGAGTTTCTATATATCAAATATTCCTTCAAACTATGGAGTAGGTGTTTTAATCCCATCTTGACTGAAAAACAAGGTATCACTTAAGTCAAACCAAAGATCCACACTTTGACTGCTAGCCAAAAGCAGGTTTGTATTTTGTTGATGATTCAGTGTTCAAAATTTTGCTAAGCAAACTACAGACTACAGGGTTAGAAGCAAAATCTGAGCCTACAAATTTGACCTTAATTTCTTTTCAATTTCATACTTTCATTGTTTCCCCCATTTATATGTTTAAATCATTTAGGATAAACCTCTAATAAAAAGTTATTGGAAAAAATCTAGAGAAATAAGCTAAATAATGCAATATTGATTAACTCTTAAAAACTCCTTTTTCTCTAGATACACACGTACACAAAAAACCAAAAACTTTTAAAATACTACTCTACCATTTATTCACTTCCCATGTGATCCTGAGTCATTTAAACTCTCTAAGCCTCCATTTTCTCCTCTGGAAATGAGGATGAAAACACTAACTATAGCTACCATTGGGGATTGCTGTGAGCATTAATTAAGACAATACATAAAACACTTTAGCTGACCACAATGAAAACAGTTAAGTTTCAATAAATGTTAATTTTTATATTTAAATCCAAACTTTAGTATCTTTTGACCTCTGAGACTTCCCAGGTGGCAGAAGTGGTAAAGAACCTGCATGCTAATGCAGGAGACATAAGAGACTCAGGTTCAATCCCTGGGTCAGGAAAACCCCCTGGAGAAGGAAATGGCAACCCACTCCACTATTCTTGCCTGGAGAATCCTGCGGATAGATGAGTCCACGGAGTCGCAAAGAGTTTTCATGACTGAAAGCGACTTAGCACTAGATCTCTGTTGGAAGATTATATTTTCTATGAAAACCACCTCTGTTAATCCATTCATGCACACCTACCCAATGGCAATAACCTCACAAGCACTCTGAAAACTTGGGTATAAGTGTCGAGGAAGCCTTCCCCAACTAACCCTCTTGAGTTAGGTACCCTGCTCAGCAAATAGCCTGTACTTAACACTGTACTACTTAATACAGTTCCCTGTATTACTTAAGAACCCTCTTGTGGGCAAGGCCTGAGTCCTATTCATTTCTGCATCCCTAGAATGAAACCCAATAATTCTAAATCCTGACTCACATGGGGAGCTCATCAAAATATTAATACCTAGGATCCATCCCAGACCCATTAAATGTAGGGGTCAAGGAGGGAGAAGGCAAATAATCAGCAAAGCGGAAGCATTTTTTAATATCCTCACATAGTGTTAATATGCTGCCACAGCTAAGAACCCCTGCACTTTGACATTTAAAAAACTATACAAACAGGTACATATGCATTTATGTGTGAATATATGTATAAACATATAAGTAAAGAAATGTCTCAGTTCAAGACTCTCAACCTCAACAGCTACTCTCAGCCCCATCATCTCTTCCCTTTAAAGAGACAACAATTTTAATTAACAATTAGCTACATGCTGTGTTAAGATGGCTTTTAAACTGTTAACTCAGTGCGTACTTAAGTTTCTTCATGTAATTATGCCTTCTTCCTAGATTACAGTCTTGCTACTTGAAAATATACACTGCCTTATTCTTGTTTTCTCCAGAGTGCTTATGATAGTGCCTTGAACAGAGACATGTAATAAATATGTGGCTGATCCAATAAATGTATAAAAAATATCAGCAGTATGTTACATTCAAGTTATCCAATTCGGGCTAGTACTCAAAAAAACAGAAAAGGTAAAAATTTAGAAAAAAGTTAAAAAAAAAAAAAAAAACTCTTACTTAGTAAACAAGAGCAACTGAAGTTTATCTCATTAATAAGCATCTGCATATTTGCATTTATTCTAGCCATCACATGCAGTATCCCCCCATCACCTACACTTCAAGATTCTGAACTGCTTCCTTACTAAAAGGATCTTCCAGTTGCTTGTATCATCTTTATCTGCTGTCAGGTTCTTTTGTAACAATTTTATAGTTACTCTGTAATCAGTAAAATAAGTTAATGCGTCACAACAAATGTTTTACACAGATGCTTAATAAATACTTTTGAAGAAATTTAATGTTTATCAAACACTAAAACAGACTCTTTGCATATAAATTACATGCTAATCTACTAATATAAACTTGGTTGGGAATACTGCCTGAAAATAAGAGATTAGTCATTCAATACTATGTATATATATAACTCTACTTTTGAATACTGACTGATGATCTTTTTATATTTTATAGTATTATAAAATATTTTATAATATTTTTATATTTCTATGCCTGAAAATTTCATAAAATATTACATGACTTTTTAAAATAGTAGTGCTAAACTGTATTATACAAGAAACTCAAGCAACTGGCATTTATGATGTTGAAACTACTAAGAGAAATAAATGTCACATGATTAACATAATCTGAAAGACTTTATTTTTTTACAAACTGAAAATATGGGGAGGAGGAACTCAAGAAATATGCCTGCTAATTAGATACTGTGGTAAAACATTACCATGTTTTGTTGGGTCCTACAGAATGAAACAGATAGAGCCATAGTTACCACAAAAAGAAAGCAGTACTCAATTCCCTATTCAATAAAAAAGGTTCAAATTCCACAGACAAAAAAAATGGTACCCTGGGTTGTTTGTTTTTAAGGAAGATTAAATTTAGGAGTTGCCAACACCCAAACGAAAAACATTCCAGAGTATTAGACTCAATTGTAGCGGGGAGTCATCTACATTCTCAGCACTGTGTTCCCTTACCCAAAACACGAAAATTAACAAAGGATGTTTCTTAGGACCTCACAAGATACACCATACTTATTTCTCCCAGTAAACATTACCCTTGTTAAAAAAAAACAAACACAAAAAGGTACTGAGAAATAACAATTTTAGCACATCCAGCCAGACAAAAAAATGAAGTTTTAACAATCTGCCAAGAGATCTCCCAAAATAAGATCCCTGTCAAATGAACAATGAGGAAAAGATTGGAAATGACAAATTATTTTATTTGGACCATCAGCTATATTTAAAAATAACGCTGAGGAATGTAACTTTTCCAAAGCCTTGTCTTCAGTTTCCCCTTAATCTTCATATTTTTAACTTAAAAAACCCTAGAAATTTGATTACCACTCTGATGAATTCCTTTTAAAGCAATTTAATGAGTAACAGATCTTTTGTGCAAGTAGCAAACCACAGAGGACAGTTTTGCTGGCTGATAAAAATCTTCCTGAAACATGCATAAAAATATACCCTTCAAAGACAAACTGATTTTCTAGGTATGGAAATCATATTAAGACTCAAAAATTTGGTATGTTTGATACACACCCTAACTTATTGCAGATGTTTTTATCTGAACCACAATTAAAGTTGGTGAATTCTTACTATTTACTTACTGTGTGTCAAAGTTGAATAAATTAGAAGGCCAGGAGGGAAAAAAAAAAGGTTAAAACCTTAGAGCCAATGAGAAAAAGATGCAACTACTTAGGGTGAAACAGGATTGTTGAATCACTTCCCCAAGCCGGTGAGTTACTATTAAAGCAACTAAAAACTTGTTTACGATTGTTTTGTTGAGTTGAGAGAAATGCTGTTATACTATAAGTAAAAAAGTTTCACCAGGCATTCTAATGAGAAGATGCTGCTGCTGCCCACAGAAATGTTTATGAGACTGCTCAAAAATACAAAAAAAAAAAAAAAAATCAACCACCACTCTACCCGCTCCAAAAAAAATTCCCAAACCTACCACAAATGTTTTCCAGAATTCATAGGGTCAAATACTTCAACACACGGAGAGAGCAGAAGAACTGTGGGTTGCTACAGCGTTCCTATTGTCCAGAATACCACTCAGGAAAAAAGTGTGTGTGTGTGTCTGTGTGTGCGCGAGCGCTATTTCCAACAGCTGGTGTATATATGAAGTTGTACATATGCTCGTTTGGATATACTTATCTTGGGTTCATTGAAAGATAAAGCTGTCTGGGGTAGTGCTAAGGCCAAGTTTTCTTTACAGGTGCTATTAAACACTGCTAAGAGGGAAGAGATAAACGATCCGATAACTTAAGACCGACACCTGGCAAACTAAACGTCGTCATCACCATTCACCAATTTTTCTAACTGATCAAGCAGAAACGAAGTAGGCAAGTTCTGAAGCCCCATGCTATCCTTCCACCAGTGAAAAGAAGGCTCTGGTGTCTGAGATCTTAGCCAGGAAGCCTGAAAAGCACGTGTCCGACTCTGGGTTGGGGAACTTCCCAGGAAGCGTTTGTTCAGAGTAAAACTCCATCACCCCCTGCCTGCCTACTCAGAGAAAGGCTAAGAAGTGCAGGCTCGAGGGGGAAAGCTCTGGGTCCCGGAGAGACAAGACCAGGAGACGGCAGCCCTCCAGGGTCCGGCCGCGGCCCCGCCCGGCTCACCTCTGCGGCGGGGATGTTGACCACGCCGGTGGATCGCCGCTTCTCCCGCAGCTTCCTCTTCTCGATCTGTCCTTTGCCTTTCCTGGCGCTGGGGCCCGAGCTCTTGCCCTTCTCCGGGGCGCAGTCCCGCTCCTCCTCGCCGCCCCGGGCGGGCGCTGCCCCCGGAGTGGCGGCGGCGGCGGCGGCGGGGGGGGACTCGTCCTCCGGCCGCCGCGGGCCGGGGGCGGCCCGGCTCAGCGGCGCGGGGCCCACGGCGCAGTTCACGCCCCCCGGGGCCGGGGGCGGCAGGTGCGGCGGCGGCGGTGCCGCCGCCCGGGAGGTTGTTGTTGAGCTCGTTGGCCGCCGCGGCGGCGGCCGACGTGCCCAGGGCCCCCGGCGGGAGCTTCCCAGCCGCGTCGCCGGTCCCCCCGGCGGGGGCTGCCGGGCCCGGGGGATTCTGCTTGGCGCGCATCTTCTCGCGCTTCGCCTTCCACTCCTCCAGGAAGTCTGTGGTGCTGCCGCCGCCGCCGGTCCGGTAGCCACCGGTCGCCATATTCCCAGCGGGGCCGGCCGGGCTCTCACCTCAGGCCGCCCGCCCCGACTCCGGCCGCCGCCGCCTCTCCCTTCCCGCCGCCCGGAGGAGGCGAGGGGACGACCCCCGGGCGCTGGGGCGGCCGCGCCTCCCGCCGGGACCCGCTGGTCTGCAGGGGAAACACAAAAGGGGGCGGGGAAGGGAAGCGTGAGGTCCTCGCCCGGCTCGAGGGTCTGCCCCGGGGCCGCGCCCCTCAGGGCCCTCCTCCCCGAGAGCGCCCCCCACTCAGCCCGGCAGGCGAGGAGTCGCCACCCCGCCGCCTTTCTCCGACGCACCTACACGGCGGGGCCCGGACGGTCGCCGCCCCTGGAGGGAAAGCGAGAGGCAGGGTCCCCATCTCCGGCGGTCGCCGGGGACCCGAGCCAGACCCGCCACCTGTCGGCCTGTGGCATCTCCAGCCCTCGCTCCGCTCCAGGGTGCCAGCCGCCGACACCCTCACCATCGCGGGGCGAGGCGCCGAGCCCCCTGACCGACTCGCGGAGGAGGCGGGACGTGTCCTGACACAGCCGTCCAGCCGAGTCCAGGAGCACAGGTTCGCGTGGAGAGCGCGGAGTGCCCCGGAGGTCCCTTACCTGAGTGGAGTTGTGGGGGGGACGAGGATCGGGGCTGGGAGCGGACGTCCAGGTGAGCCGAAGCGGCCGCGCACGAGAAGCCACGGCCAACTCGCCGTCCCGAGCCCGCGGTTCTCCCGGGCTGGGAGGGAGCGAAGGAGGGAGGGGAAGGAGCGGAGCCGAGCGACGCCGAAGGGCTGGCGGAAAGGACCGAGGCGGCGCGCGAGGGGCGCGGCGCGCGGCGGGGGGCTGTGCCCGCCGACGCCCCGCCCCACGGCGCTCAGGTGCGCGACGCCGGGTCCGGCCCGCCGCCGCCAGCCCCGCGGACGCCGCGGCAACCACGCATTCCTGCGCGGGCAGCCGCGCGGCGTCCGGCCTCCCGGCGCCTCCGACTCTGGAGCGCGAAAGGCCCTGCACTCGGTTCTCCGCCTCGCCTGTTTCCCACCACTCTTCCTTTTAAGTACAAGACATACTCTTCCAGGGAAAAATCTCAAATGCTGCTGGCTGAAGGGGAAAAGGCAATCAACTGGTGATGATTTAGGGCCTGACTAGCCAGGATGGGAAAAGACTCTGGCCTCTCTTTTCCTCGTCGCTGCCTCCTTTTCAGATGCACTAGGGTGGCAGGCAGGACAGTAGGAAGAACTGAAACCCAGGCCCCCTCCTTCTATGTCTGTGGTCTCAGGTGAGAGTGTCGGCTGAAAGGAGGGGCTTCAATTGTCAGTGTATTATCAAGGCTTTACTATTATCTTAGGCTTGCAGGAACAAAATGTTAAACTCATTTTAAAATATATTGTATCCGCGATCCCAATCAAATTGGAGTTTCCTCTTTGTCTCTACACCTCCTCTTCACAGATAGTGAATGTAGCAGCAAAGCTTCCTCCCAAAGTCCTAAAGCTACTTTGAGGCTGATTTGATATGAGTTGGGGCGGTGATTGTCTCTGTTCTTCTGCCGTTAACGTGCCATAGGATAAATCTTATCTTCGGATTCAGATCATCTCAGATTTCAGGATCAGGGTAGGCTGAACTGCCACTGTCAGGCAGCTCTGGAGGCAGACTGCACTGTATCAGAGTAGTGCCAGAGCACATCACTGTCAAGTGGACGAGCACGGAGTCACATTCTTACCTAACGTAAATCTTTCTTCCTACTTAGTACTACCTGTTTTGCCCAGGTGGCACTTGGTGCCCTCCGCGTGGGCATGCCCAGGAATAAGGACAGGACACAGTGATTCACATGCTGTTTGTCAGAGGGGAAACTCACCCCGTTCTCCTCTTTGGTCTGTCTGCTGGGAGTGAACATGTGGATAACTCGGATTGAGTTCTGGAAAAACCCTTTAAAAAATTAAAGGCCTTCCTCGGGAATCGGTTTAAAAGGCTGAGTCTGGCTGGTACCAACCTGGGTGCGCCACTTGAAACTCCTCAATTAATGATTCATTGCTCTGTTTTCTGAGTTTTAAGGCCAGGAGGGCAGGAGGGAGGAGGTTTGAGCATTAAATAGGTTCACGTTGATATGCTTTGTAACTCCCCAGAGGATTTTCTCTTGGAGGGACTACAGGATATAGTGGAAAGAGGGTATAATGTACCTGAATTCAAACATAAAAACAGCTGAGCGATCTTGGGCATATTCTTTAAATTCTCTGAAACTCAGCTTTCTTTACTATAAAGCCAGTAATAACACCATATATTTTTCAGTTAAGAATTGAGCTTTGCTTGGTCAAGGAAAACACTCCATAAATATAGTCTCTTATTAATAGGATAATGAACAGAATCCTGGGTTTCTAAAGGTGAGGGGAGATACAGACCAAAAAGATAAGGTACTAAATACATATTATTAACTTGAAAACAATAGATCCTGAACGAACTAGGATAACACTCTGCCACATAATTTATCACTGCATCTCTTAGACCAGCTCTCTTAGTATTAACAAGCGCTGAGTCAGGAATGTTGGCTGCTATTGACATGTGACTTTGGGAAAGTTGCTTAACTTTTGTGCCTCTGTTTACTTTCATACAAAATGGGGATAGTAATACTTCCTACATTGTGAGAGTGCTGTGAAAGTGCCTGAGATCCTTAGATAAAAGGTAGTATGTGAGTACCAGAGTAGTTATTATTAGTCTATAAAGTGCCCTAGGAATCATGGATGAAAGCAATTATTGAGGTACAAAGCACGGTATATTATTATTGTTTATTATATCTTTTGTCTTAACCATTCTTAATATTCCCAAAGATATATTTCACAGCCAGACTGCTTCCATCATTGCATCAAAATATTTACCTGAGTCAGTTCTAAATTGCCACGCTTGCATGTCATCAATCTTCATGTACAGCGTTCTGATGAAATAATCCTCAAAGACTCCAGGCCTGTTTTCTCACCTGCAGCACTGTGGACCTTTGGGACTGGATAATTCTTTGGGGGTGTCGTCCTGTCCGTTGCAGGATGTTTAGCAGCATCCTTGGCTTCTGTCCTCTAGAGACCTACCAGGAGTTGCCTCCGCCCCCAGCTGTGACTTTGTCAAGTATTTCCTATATGTCAGTCCCAAACTTTCTTCCTCTCAATGCAGTTAGTCATATCAGATGATCTGTCGGTTCTCGTTTTCTTGGAGGGATCTCTCCTGGAGCTCTCCACCCACTACTCTACCCTGGACTGACTTTTAAGGTTCATTGTCTGTGCTTATCCTGGGATTATACTTGCCCAACATCCTGGGAATCATTTCCTATACAGACTCCTTTTTTCCTGAATTCCATATTGTCCTATTTTTCCTTATTTTACTTGAGTACTCCTTCAGTATGCTCTGGAGATCAGATTGCACATTCTTGGAGACTGTATATGTTGAAAACTGTTTTTCCTTTGTCTTCACACTTGGTTAATAGTTTGGTGGGGCTTAGAACTCTAGGTTGGAAACCATTTTCCTTTATAATTTTGAGGGCATCACTATATTGTCTTCTAGTTTCCAGAGTTAACAGTTGCCAGAAAACCAATGGCATTCAGATTCCTTTGTCTTTTCTCTCTAAAGTTTTGGAACTTCTAACCCATCTTCTTAATTATCTTAAAGGTTTGCCATGGTTTATCTTTTTTCATTATATGTTAGGCACTCAGTGGGCCCTCTAAATCTGCCCTCTGGCCTTCAGCTGGGAGATATCCTTTTCTTGTATCTTTGGTGATTCTTCCCTTCCATTTCCTCTATTCTCTTTCTGGAACCCCTGCTAAATAGATGTTGAATTTCTAAGTGTTCCCTAGTAACTTTTTGTCTTTTCTAGTTTCTGTCTGGCATGTTATTCTGTTTTCAGGGATATTTTGTCTCTTATTTGCCAGACTGTCTATTGAATTTTCTGTTTCTGCCACCATTTTTTCTGTGATCTGTTTCTTAATCTCTAAATGTTCATCTTCCATATTATCCTGTTCTTGTATCACATTCATTATCTTTTCTCTTTCTAAGGAAATTCCTTTAACTTTTCTTCTGCTGGTCCTGCACTGCATCTCTTATCTATATGTTCCCTTTCATCATCTTGCTTATTTCAGTCTTCATTTTTCATTTTCCTGTTTTCACCTTGTCAGTCTGCTATTCATTCATATTTTATTTATTTACTGGCTACTCTGCGTGGCCTGCAGGACCTTAATTCCCTGACCAGCGATCAAACCTGTGCCCCCTGTAGTGGAAGGGCAGAGTCTTAACCTCTGGACCACCAGGAAAGTCCCTGTTCATTCATATTTTAGACTGAAGCATTGAAAAGTTGACTGGATGCTCTTCTCTCAAAAGGCAGAATTGTTGACTGATGGTCCCCATTTCGGGAGCTGGTATTTGGACCCAGGTGTTCTGTGGAGGCATGTGTCAATTGTCAGCATCCTTGGCATTTTCTCCTGGCCACATCAGTTTCCCAGAAGGAAACTGTTTCTGTCTGTGACTCTAGTTGTCAACTGTTTCAAGTGCCAAGTAAAGAGAAGGGACTGGCGGGGGTCTCAAAACTCAATATGCAGATTTCACTCAGTCCCTATGTTGAATGCCTGTTGTGTTCAAGTTCAGTACATTTGTAATTCCAGCAGCTCCAGCTCATGAACTTCCAGTCCTCTACCAATATCAGGAGAGACAGCCTCCTTTTTATTAGGCCTTACAGCGAGGACTTGAGAATCTAATTGTCCTTTATGTAGATTTCTAGCCAATCTTTTTTTCTTTTTCATTCCCATTCTTTCTTCCCTTTCTGAAGTATATGCTGCTGCCTCTAATTTCTGAGCTTTCTTCTTTAGGACATAAAGGAATCCTTGCTGACTTTGTCTCTTGAAGATGGTTAGAATTCACCTTTTTTTTTCCTCTGCTAATGTCTGTTTTTCATCTTCCATCTTCCAAAATTTTGCTCTCATTTCCCATCCTCTTGGTTGTTACTGATTTATCACTTTACTTTCATTTTAGTGAAGTTACTTGAGGGAGTAGTAGCGATAAGTGTGTTCAGCCTGTTATGCTTAACAGGTCTAATGTATCGATTTTGCAGATTTCTGGATACGTTCACATCTGATCTTTGATGAGGCTAAACAAGTAGAGACCTCTGCCTCTTATTCTCACCCTGACTGAAGTACATCTTAAGTCCCTATTGAGTGACAGTGTTGGGAAGAGCTCTATGAAATGTACTGTTTTCTGGAGGCTGTTTATGAAAATTGCATCACATAATGTTCCCAGGAAAAAACGTCTGACATTAATACTAAGAATAGTTGAATTTCCCTTTGTTACTTTTTTAACCATCGTAAAACTATGTGTTTTAGAGCTAGAAAATATTCCCTTTTTCCATCGACTGCTGTTAAACCTTAGGCAAGATTTGTGGCCTATTTGGGGAAGATCTAGGTTTTGTTGTGTCTGAAGCTTATAAAACTTAGGGCACCTTTTTTAAGGAAAAAAAATAGATTAAAAAAATAAATGTTTAGAATGAACAGTTTTTAAAATTATAAATTTTAACAAATTGAAAAGTGCCATAAACATCACAAGAAGAGGTGGCAAGAATACACAGAAGAACTGTACAAAAAAGAGCTTCAAGACCCAGATAATCATGATGATGTGATCACTGACCTAGAGCCAGACATCTTGGAATGTGAAGTCAAATGGGCCTTAGAAAGCATCACTACGAACAAAGCTAGTGGAGGTGATGGAATTCCAGTGGAGCTATTCCAAGTCCTGAATGATGATGCTGTGAAAGTGCTACACTCAATATGCCAGCAAATTTGGAAAACTCAGCAGTGGCCACAAGATTGGAAAAGGTCAGTTTTCATCCCAATCCCAAAGAAAGGCAATGCCAAGGAGTGCTCAAACTACCGCACAATTGCACTCATCTCACACGCTAGTAAAGTAATGCTCAAAATTCTCCAAGCCAGGCTTCAGCAATATGTGAACCGTGAACTTCCTGATGTTCAAGCTGGATTTAGAAAAGGCAGAGGAACCAGAGATCAAATTGCCAACATCCGCTGGATCATGGAAAAAGCAAGAGAGTTCCAGAAAAACATCTATTTCTGCTTTATTGACTATGCCAAAGCCTTTGACTGTGTGGATCACAATAAACTATGGAAAATTCTGAAAGAGATGGGAATACCAGACCACCTGATCTGCCTCTTAAGAAATCTGTATGCAGGTCAGGAAGCAACAGTTAGAACTGGTCATGGAACAACAGACTGGTTCCAAATAGAAAAAGGAGTACATCAAGGCTGCATATTGTCACCATGTTTATTTAACTTATATGCAGAGTACATCATGAGAAATGCTGGACTGGAAGAAACACAAGTTGGAATCAAGATTGCCGGGAGAAATATCAATAACCTCAGATATGCAGATGACACCACTCTTATGGCAGAAAGTGAAGAGGGGCTAAAAAGCCTCTTGATGAAAGTGAAAGTGGAGAGTGAAAAGGTTGGCTTAAAGCTCAACATTCAGAAAACGAAGATCATGGCATCTGGTCCCATCACTGCATGGGAAATAGATGGGGAAACAGTGGAAACAGTGTCAGACTTTGTTTTTCTGGGCTCCAAAATCACTGCAGATGGTGACTGCAGCCATGAAATTAAAAGACGCTTGCTCCTTGGAAGGAAAGTTATGACCAACCTAGATAGCATATTCAAAAGCAGAGACATTACTTTACCAACAAAGGTTCACCTAGTCAAGGCTATGGTCTTTCCTGTGGTCATGTATGGATGTGAGAGCTGGACTGTGAAGAAGGCTGAGCGCCGAAGAATTGATGCTTTTGAACTGTGGTGTTGGAGAAGACTCTTGAGAGTCCCTTGGACTGCAAGAAGATCCAACCAGACCATTCTGAAGGAGATCAATCCTGGAATTTCTTTGGAAGGAATGATGCTAAAGCTGAAACTCCAGTATTTTGGCCACCTCATGCGAAGAGTTGACTCATTGGAGAAGACTCTGATGCTGGGAGGGATTGAGGGCAGGAGGAGAAGGGGACGACAGAGGATGAGATGGCTGGATGGCATCACTGACTCGATGGATGCGAGTCTGAGTGACCTCCGGGAGCTTGTGATGGACAGGGAGGCCTGGCGTGCTGCGGTTCATGGGGTTGCAAAGAGTCGGACACGACTGAGCGACTGATCTGATCTGATCTGATAAACATCACAAAAATCCAGGAAAACAACCTAAATCATTCACTAGTTTACTCTCAGACATATTTCTAAAATCCTGTTTCTCTGCATTTTTATGATTGATTATGAGTTAATGCATAAAATATCTGGCTTCATACATGTATCCTCTATTTATAGTACACAAATACATAGATTTGTGCACCATAAATGCTGGAGCTCTGATAAATTCTATTTGTACTATTTGCATCAAAAAATAAAATAATATATCATTTTACACCTTGAATTATGGAATACATTACTGATAGAAGAGAACTTCTGTTTTGACTGGATGTCAGGGAAAGCAGAATCTTCTGCTAATTTTACACCTCTGATGATTAGAGCTATTTCCCACAGACTGAATTTAATGCCATCAGACTTGCTGCCTCCTACAAAGAGCAACCTCCTTGCTGCTTTCATCAACCAACTTCCCAGTCACTCTGACTTACTAAGGACCTCTGCTCCTGGCTGACTATCTTTTTCTCCTACTTATGTCAGCTCTTAGTGATAATATGTACAAAGATTATCCAATATCCGGGCTTCTCAGATGCTTGAGCTCCTCACTTCCAATCTCATTCTCTCTTTTCCCTTCTGTAGCTAGCCATTCCCACATTTATATCATCAGCAGTCAGTGCACCTCTAAACTGTCAGTGTAAATATCCCATTTTTCAACCATTCTTCTTCCTACCCCTTAATCTGGTACCCCCACTCCAGCCAATTTTTAATCTATTGATCCCGCCAGTTTTTCATTATCCGACAGGCCTTTTTCTTGTCCTAAATTCCTTACTCAGCTTAGATTTTAAAGCTGGTAATTATTAGCCCCTTCTGTGCCTGCACCTGCTCAGCTAAAGTCAGGTTAAATTAAAAATACTGTGGCATCCTTCCTGTGTGTGCTGCTCAGTCACTAAGTGGTGTCCGACTCTCTTGCAGTCCTGTGGACCATAGCCCGCCAGGCTCCTCTGACCATGGGATTCTCCAGGCACAAAAACTGGAGTGGGTTGCCATTTCCTACTCCAAGGGATCTTCCCGACCCACAGATGGAATCCACGTCTCTTGTGATGGCAGGTGGATTCTTTACCACTGAGCCACCTGGGAAGCATTGCGTGATCATAGTCTCAACTGGGGAACCAGGCAGCACGGACTGTCTGGCCCCTGTAGTCTTAGTAGGTTTGTTCTCCTGTGCTACAGAGTGAGTAATTCACATCAGTCCCTTAAGCCTCCAAAACCTCCTCATCCCACCCTTGCTCTGAGTCCATGAACTTGCCTTCCCATTCATTGACTAAAGTAGGACCTACTAAGTAGGACCTTGCTAAGACACGTCTACCCACCATCTGGATCTACTCCATGCCTCCTTACTTTTAGATGAAGTTCTCAGCTCCTTTCAAAGGCAGTCCTGCCATCTGTATCTTTCCCCTCTCCAGGGCTTCGCTCCTACAATTAAAGTCTCCTCTCATGCATAATCAATTTCTTCTTTTAAATAATTCCCTTCAACATACAAATGTGTTCTGTATTAATCCCCTCTGTATTTGTTTTCTACTTACTGCTATAACAAGCTTCCACAGACTTGACATCTTCAACAACATGATTTTATCACCTTACAGTTCTGTAGATGTCTTACAGGGAATGGGTCTTTCTGAGTTAAAATGAAGGAACCAGCAGTGCTGCATTCCTTTCCAGGACGCTCTCTGGAAGAATCCATCTCCTTGCCCCTTCCTGCCTCTAGAGGCCACCCACATTCCTTGGCGCTTGGTCATCTTCAAAGCAAGCAATGACCCTTCCCTCTGTGCCTGCCTTCCATCGTCACATCTCTCCATGACTCTCTTCTGCCTCCCTTTTCCACCTGTAAGGATCCTTGAGACTATATTGGGAGCACCTGGATAATCTATTTTAAAATCAGTTGATTAGGTTCCATTTGTTCATTTTTTATTTTATTTCCGATATTCTGGGAGGTGGGTCATGGAGGATCCTGCTGTGATGTAAGTCAGAGAGTGTTTTGCCTATGTTTTCCTCTAGGAGTTTTATGGTTTCTGGTCTTACATTTAGCTCTTTAATCCATTTTGAGTTTATTTTTGTGTATGGTGTTAGAAAGTGTTCTAGTTTCATTCTTTTACAAGTGTTTGACCAGTTTTCCCAGCACCACTTGTTAAAAAGATTGTCTTTAATCCATTGTATATTCTTGCCTCCTTTGTCAAAGATAAGGTGACCATATGTGCGTGGATTTATCTCTGGGCTTTCTATTTTGTTCCATTGATCTATATTTCTGTCTTTGTGCCAGTACCATACTGTCTTGATGACTGTGGAAGAGTGAAGTAACCCAGAAACAAAAACACAAATACAGTATACTAACGCATATATATGGAATTTAGAAAGATGGTAAAAATAACCCTATTTACAAGACAGCAAAAGAGACACTGATGTATAGAACAGACTTTTGGACTCTGGGACTGGGAGAGGATGGGATGATTGGGGAGAATAGCATTGAAATATGTACAATATCATATCTGAAACAAGTCGTCGGTCCAGGTGTGATGCCCAATAACAAATGCCTGGGGCTGGAGCACTGGGACGACCTGGAGGGATGGTGTGAGGAGGGGAGAGGGAGGAGGGTTCAGGATGGGGAACACGTGTATACTGGCGGCAGAACCATCTTGATGTATTGTAAAAGCAATCAGATCAGATCAGATCAGTCGCTCAGTCGTGTCCAACTCTTTGCGACCCCATGAACCGCAGCACGCCAGGCCTCCCTGTCCATCACCAGCTCCCGGAGGTCACTCAGACTCACACCCATCGAGTCAGTGATGCCATCCAGCCATCTCATCCTCTGTCGTCCCCTTCTCCTCCTACCCTCAATCCCTCCCAGCATCAGAGTCTTCTCCAATGAGTCAACTCTTCACATGAGGTGGCCAAAATACTGGAGTTTCAGCTTTAGCATCATTCCTTCTAAAGAAATTCCAGGATTGATCTCCTTCAGAATGGACTGGTTGGATCTTCTTGCAGTCCAAGGGACTCTCAAGAGTCTTCTCCAACACCACAGTTCAAAAGCATCAATTCTTCGGCGCTCAGCCTTCTTCACAGTCCAGCTCTCACATCCATACATGACCACAGGAAAGACCATAGCCTTGACTAGGCGAACCTTTGTTGGTAAAGTAATGTCTCTGCTTTTGAATATGCTATCTAGGTTGGTCATAACTTTCCTTCCAAGGAGCAAGCGTCTTTTAATTTCATGGCTGCAGTCACCATCTGCAGTGATTTTGGAGCCCAGAAAGACAAAGTCTGACACTGTTTCCACTGTTTCCCCATCTATTTCCCATGCAGTGATGGGACCAGATGCCATGATCTTCGTTTTCTGAATGTTGAGCTTTAAGCCAACCTTTTCACTCTCCACTTTCACTTTCATCAAGAGGCTTTTTAGCCCCTCTTCACTTTCTGCCATAAGAGTGGTGTCATCTGCATATCTGAGGTTATTGATATTTCTCCCGGCAATCTTGATTCCAACTTGTGTTTCTTCCAGTCCAGCATTTCTCATGATGTACTCTGCATATAAGTTAAATAAACATGGTGACAATATGCAGCCTTGACGTACTCCTTTTCCTATTTGGAACCAGTCTGTTGTTCCATGACCAGTTCTAACTGTTGCTTCCTGACCTGCATACAGATTTCTTAAGAGGCAGATCAGGTGGTCTGGTATTCCCATCTCTTTCAGAATTTTCCATAGTTTATTGTGATCCACACAGTCAAAGGCTTTGGCATAGTCAATAAAGCAGAAATAGATGTTTTTCTGGAACTTATTATAAAGTTAAGCAAAAAAAAAAAAAAATCAGTTGACTAGCAATCTTAACTCCACCTTCAACATCAAATCTCTTTTTGCCATATAATTTTTTAATATATTCACAAGTTCTGGGGATTAGGGCCTGGAATTCTTGGCGGTCATTGTTTTTCCTACTGTCCCTCTTGAAAAACTTTCATTGACTCTAGAACCTAATCTGGTCAATGTCCTTTTTCTCTGTTCATGTTCACAGTCAAAAGTGTTGGAAGACTTATCTTCTTTCCCTGTTGCCGTCTGTGGGACTGAGCCATTAACCTGTGGGCTCTGTGCAAACTGGCTAGTTAGTGTTATAACTTAATTGCAGGGCATCCAGTTGATGTCCAGAGCATGGGAGAATTGGTTAGTGTGGGAAACCCCTGCACACATTTGAAGTCAGATGTGTTCAAAGAAAGGAACACAGCGTTTCCTCTCTTATCTGGTCAAGATGAAAATGTGATTTCCCGGCAACCTAGCAGTTGCACTCTTAGGTATGTACCCTAGAAACTAGGACATGAGCAGAAGGACACATGGACATACATGTTCCCTGCAGCACTAATTATAATAGTGAGAAAATGGGAAAGTTACTTGTAGTTATCAGGAGAGTGGATATAGAAATTATAGTTTAGCAGTACAATGTAACATTTATATCATTTCAGAAACATCATCTCAAACTAGTTTCAAATGGATATGTAGGGGATTCCCTGGCAGTCCAGTGCATCCAGTGGCTAGGATTCCACTTTCACTGCCCAATGCCTGGGCAGGAAACTAAGATTCCCCCAAGCAGTGCAGTGCAGCAAAAAGAAGAAGAAGAAGGATATGTACAGTATGACACTGCTACTACTGCTAAGTCACTTCAGTCGTGTCCGACTGTGCGACCTCAGAGATGGCAGCCCACCAGGCTCTGCCGTCCCTGGGATTCTCCAGGCAAGAACACTGGAGTGGGCCACCATTTCCTTCTCTGATGCATGAAAGTGAAAAGTGAAAGGGAAGTCGCTCAGTCGTGTCCGACTCTTAGTGACCCCATGGACTGCCCCCCACCAAACTTCTCCATCCATGGGATTTTCCAGGCAAGAGTACTAGAGTACTCTTGGTGCCATTGCCTTCTCCATCCATGGGATTTTCCAGGCAAGAGTACTGGATGGAGTACTCTTGGTGCCACTGCCTTCTCCGCAGTATGACACTAGTCACATAAACTTCCATACTGTTGACAGATGCATACTTTTGTAATATAAATGCAAATATACCATATTCAGCTTATTAGTTATTAATACTTCTGAAGACAGATGGAAGGAAAAGGTATAGGATCTGTAATGTTACTGTTACTTATATTTTATTTCTTTAAAAAGGAAACATCTAAGAAAAATGTGCATTAACATTTGTTAAATCTCAGTGTAGGGGCTACCTAGATTATTTGTTATATCATTTTCTGGATGTTTGTATATTTGAAGCATGCTGGAATTTAAAGTAATTTTTAAAGGAAAACATGCTTGAACTTGTATAGTATAAATAGTTTCATGCAAAAAGTTTTGGTTTTAAAAGTCTGAAACTTTAACAAAATTGAACTTGGCTTCCCTGGTGGCTCAGAGGTTAAAGCGTCTGCCTGCAATGTGGGAGATCTGGGTTCGATTCCTGAGTTGGGAAGATCCCCTGGAGAAGGAAATGGCAACCCACTCCAGTATTCTTGCCTGGAGAATCCCATGGATGGAGGAGCCTGGTGGGCTACAGTCCACGGGGTCACAAGGTCGGACATGACTGAGCAACTTCACTTTTCACTTTCTTTGACATGTCTTAGGATGACCTTAAAATGTTCCCATTTTTTGCCAAGCAAAAGAAGACATTAAATTCTAGAAACTTTAATGAAGCCATCCACCCTAGAAATATTTGAAAAGGTTTATGGCTTGAAGCAAAGGAAGAAAACTGAAGTCATGCCAATATCAAAAGTCATGTTTCCCTTTAGAATCGTGGATCTTCTAATATCTGGAAACAGATTCTTCAACTGGTCCTAAACCACTTTCCTTCAACAGGCAAACAACCAGATGAAACCACTGATGCCTCTCATTTTAACCAGATCTTCCATTATTGTTCTTTTTTTTTTCATACACTGGTGCCAGTGAACAAATATTCCAGTTTTTCTGACCCTCTTTTGGAGACTTGGCAAGCCCTTGTCATTTTCCAAATGGTGAAAAAATATCTTTGTCCTGGAAAACTTTATGTGACTGGAATATTTTGGTTTCTGGATACCGATGTAGCACCTCAGCTCAGTAACACTCCTGGTTGGTCCTCTTTGCTAAAGACACCCCATGCATTGTCATGACTCATTGCTCTCAGCATCAGCAGCAATCGGGCCGTGCCAGTGGTTCCTAAATGAGACTTTGCTGCTGTGAAAGTCTTTCACAGAGCCTGGTCCTGATGTCAGCCTTTTCAAGAAATTTTAACTAGAAAAGAGATCAGAAAAGGAAACTCTTCTCTATTATACTTAGTCCACTGACTTTCCAAAGAACAGATTGTAAAGTATGTGATTGAACTTCATGCATAAGTTGTAGATGTGCTCCATAGAGATAGAGAAGAAGAGAGAAACAACTGAGAGGTGTGCGTTCCTCGTTTTGTTACATCGTAAGAGTCGGACACGACTGAGCGACTTCACTTTCACTTTTCACTTTCATGCATGGGAGAAGGAAATGGCAACCCAGTCCAGTGTTCTTGCCTGGAGAATCCCAGGGACAGTGGAGCCTGGTGGGCTGCCGTCTATGGGGTCGCACAGAGTCGGACACGACTGAAGCGACTTAGCAGCAGCAGCAGCAGCAGGTGTGTTTGACCATGACAGTAAATACATCTTTTGATCCGAGGTCCTGCATACAGCATTATGGATGCTGCTAAAAGAAACCCCATCAACTCTGACAGCTCAACTGTCATGTGAGGAAGTAAGGACAGAAAGACAGAAAGCAAACAACAGTGTGAACTTTACAGTGAAGAGGACGGACTTCCTGTGGTTTGAAGCTCAAAGTCTTGTTAGTTTCTCTGCAAGTAGAAATCTTCAGTACCCCGAAATACCATAAAATTCTTTTGAACGTTACTTCTACTTAGACTACTTTCAAATTAAATCATGAATTCATCATCCTTTTTGGCCCACAGAAAGCTTCAATAATGTATACCTCACCCAAGATGGTTCCATTGATTCACAGTGGTGATGAGGAGACATGAATTTAAAGCAGTCTTGGAGTATGTACTTTACCGTCTATTAAGCCACTATTTTCAGAGCTTTTTGCCATTAAAAGAAGTCGAAGTTAAATGGATGACATAGATGACATAACATGACTTCTTATTCAGATCAAAGGAGGCTTTCACTGGAATTCGCTATTGAGTAAAGCTAAGATTGCCTTTTATTTTGCAGATGCCTAGATTTAACTTAAATTAATGAAGATAACATTTTGCATTATAATGCTCATAGCAGTTATTTATTGCTTACTACAAGCTAAGCACCAGGCTATTAATTCATATACAGTGTCTAATTTAACCCTTTAAATATTGAATATTGCATCCCTTTCACAGATCAGAGAATTGAGGCATTAGAGATTAAGTAACTTACCAGTGTCACGTGGCTAATACATGATAAGACCAAATATTGGGCATGGATCTGTCTGATTCCACAGTCCATCCTTATATGTCAAAGGAATTAATTTTCAATAAAATAAACAACTTGACCAGCTCGGTTTCTGGGCATTTTCCTATGAAAGATTTATTTTGATTTTATCAAAATATTAGGGCTTCATAATCAGTGAATTTTAGGGCCAAGAACAAGCAGACCAGACAAACCACATATCGTGAGGCCCCTACACAGCCCCTCCCCCCTCTGTCCTTGCATCATGGGTCTGGCAAACAGCGGGTACTCTCCATATAAATATTTGTCAGACGGCGCGCTGGCAGGATGGCTGTCCTAAGGCTGCCCTGGAATCAGCTGCCTGTCTCCCAGAGCTTTACTTGGGAGGTGGGGACAGTTTGGGGTGGGGACGCATTCCTTGATGTTTGTGCCATAGCCTTTGATCGTCCAGCTTTGCAGGTTCAGAACTCCCATTTTGTCAGCATTTAAAGAGCTTATTAATGTCTCAGGGAGACACAGTCACATTAACATAGCTCACTTGCCTGGACTACATTTTCTAAAAGCCAAATAACTCAATTTAGAATGAAAAATGTGAAGGTCAGAAATCCAGGAATGTTAAGGTCATTGTGAACACTGTGTATTCAAGAAGGCAGACCTACAAGGGAGTGAAAGCCAGCCTGGAAGCTTACTTGCTAAGTATGGAAAAATGAACAGGAGGGGTTAATTAGAGGAATCCGGTGTTTACTGGCCTCTGCTAAGAGAGAGCCTGAGACATTTATCTCCACAAATAAGTAGAGTCCTGCCAAACTGAAGACAAGGAATGGCTCTCCCCAGGACCTTTGCATTCCTAGTCTTGTTTGCTAAGGGGGCTGCTAACCCTGCGTCTGAGGGACACATTCTTCCTTTGCATATGCTAATGATTTTAATCTGGTTACAGTCCCGTTTTATTGGTCAGACCTCTTTCAGGTGAATTTGCATATCATTGCAAAATCCATTTAATGACTTTTTTTAAAAGCTTAATTCCCCTAAGGCAATTTTATTGGTGGGCATTCTACAATAACTTTAGTGTACTCATTATGCATATTTTCTAAGGCCACACAATAGCTCTTCCAGTAGAAATTGCTCCTCCTAATTTTATTTTATTTTTTATTTTTTGCAATCCCATGGACTGTAGCCTATCAGGCTCCTCTGTCCATGGGATTCTCCAGGCAAGAATATTGAAGTGGGTTGCCATTTCCTTCTCCATCCTCCTAATTTTAATGTCAGTATATAAGCTGTATGAAGAAGACTATATTCATTCACTCAATGACTATTTTGAAGGTTATACCTACTATGCATCAGGCTTGTTCTGTGCAAGTTACTGGTTAAGCCTTAGAGTACAAAGGCAATGACACCTTCTGCCTTCAAGCAGTCTCCAGGTGTGTAAACACATATGTAAACAAAAAGAAATACGAAAAAGACTGAATAAAAAGACTTGTAAACAAAAAGATGGTGTTTAGTTCTGAATAGAAATAAGAATGGGTTGTTAGAAAACTAATAAGAACCTACTGAGACTTCCCTGGTGGTCCAGTGGTTAAAATTCTATGTTCCCAATGCAGGAGACCCAGGTTCGATCCTTGGGTTTGGAAGATCCCTTGGAGAAGGGAATGGCTACTTCATTATTCTTGGATAATGGAGAATCGGACATGACTGAGCAACTATCTCTTTCACTTTGAGGGAACTAGATCACACATGCTGCAAGTAGGACCTGGTGCAGCCAAATAAACTTAAAAATCAAACACATGAAACTAATATGGACCTACTGTATACACAGGGAACTCTACTCAGTACTCTGTAATAACCTATAGTGTTAAGTCACTCAGTCATGTCTGACTCTTTTCGACCCCATGGAGTGCAGCCCACCAGACCCCCCTGTCCATGGAATTCTCCAGGCAAAAATACCGGAATGGGTTGCCATTCCCTTCTCCAGGGGATCTTCCCGATCCACGGACTGAACCTGGGTCTCCTGCCTTGCAGGCGGATTCTTTACGATCTGAGCCATGAGGAAAGTCCTGTATGAGAATCTGAAAGAGTGGATATATGTTCATGTGTCACTTTGCTGCACAGCAGAAACCAACACAACATTGTAAATCAACTATACTCTGACAAAAATTTTAAAATTAAAAACAACCAAGTTGTACAAGCACAGACTGAGGAGAAATGGCTTCAACAAGACTGAATGGGAAATTTTTTTAAGTAGACAAGAGAGGAATTGTGCACTCCAGTAGATGGAACCACTTACGCAAAAGTACAGAAATGTCAGTGCCTCCAAGGAATGGAGAAGGTGCTGCTCCTGGAAGGTTGGGAGTGGAGACAAATGTGGGCTAGAGGGGACACAGGCCTAGGAATGGGGATACTTGAGTCTACAGGGCCAAAGGAAGGGAAAGGAAGCCTTTCCCACTTTCCCTCTGGAATTCTCACCCCTCTCTGCTACTTGAGCCTCTGCCTGTTAATTCTCTGTTACTTTCAGAAGCATCTGCTTTCCTCAGGTGGTTCTTTAAATCAGCAATTTTTAAAAATAAATTTTTTTTTACTACATAATGCATGTGTGTGGTAATATTCAAAAACTGTAAAGGCAATGTGTAACAAATCGAGTTCCCTTTGACTTACCATGGCCAGCCACAAAGTTCTGCCTTCTGCTTGCAGGGACTACCTCTGGTAACAGCTTCCTGCATATCCTTCCAGAACGTCTCTGCAGAGGTGAGTATACGCACATGTACATACACAGATGGGCTTCCCTAGTGGCTCAGATGGGGAAGAATCCACTTGCAGTGCAAGAGACCCAGGTTCGATCCCTGGGTCTGGAAGACCCCGTGGAGAAGGGAATAGCTACCCATTCCAGTATTCCTGCCTGGAGAATTCCATGAATAGAGGAGCCTGACAGGCTACAGTCCATGGGATTGCGAAAAGTTAGACATGACTGACTCAGCACACATACACAAATGCATGTGTGTGTGTATATTTATATACAAACTACTATTAAAGAATAAACTACCACTGCATCTTGCTTTCTTGGCTTTAAAATAGATTTTGGAGATTCTTCCACTTTTATTTATTCTTTTATTCATTCATTGGACAAGTCTTTATGGAGTACCTACCATAGGCAGTGTGGTCACTGACTACTCTTTGTTTCACCCTTTTTTTGTTACCCCAACACTATTCTAACAATTTTATACATACAGGACTATACGAAATTAATCTCTTCAAGGATTACAGGCTCTATCCAGAGGCAAAATGCTCCTGAAGAAAACACAACTGAAGTTTCAGAGCGTTGCTCTGAAATTGCTCACTCTTTAAGGGATATACCAGGGGAGAATTCAATTGACAAACAATAGGAAGGGAGTGTGAGATCCAAATAACCTGGTAGTACAGTAACTCATTAACCTCTAGTTACTTAAAACTTGGCCTTAATTTGGAGGCTATTTTTTTTCCCCCAAATGTACAGAAATTTTGCCTCTGCTAGTTTTATCTATCAACACTCAACTTTTCCTGTCTAGAAAAACTGCCTTGAGATGGTGCAAAGGCTTTCACCTCTATTTTCCACCGTGCCTTAAATATAACAGATGTTTAAAAAGATCTATTGAATATGTGTTAGGCAATTAGTGCACCTTGTATGGTTTCCTACTAGCAATCTGTTGCAATGTCTATGGAACAAAAGAAAGGCTTTCAGTTCAGTCGCTCAGTCGTGTCCGACTCTTTGTGACCCCACGAATCGCAGCACGCCAGGCCTCCCTGTCCATCACCAACTCCCAGAGTTCACCCAAACCCATGTCCATTGAGTCGGTGATGCCATCCAGCCATCTCATCCTCTGTCGTCCCCTTCTCCTCTTGCCCTCAATCCCTCCCAGCATCAGAATCTTCTCCAATGAATCAACTCTTCTCATGAGCCCAGCATCAGAGTCTTCTCCAATGAATCAACTCTTCGCATGAGGTGGCCACAATATTGGAGTTTCAACTTTAGCATCATTCCTTCCAAAGAAATCCCAGGGCTGATCTCCTTCAGAATGGACTGCTTGGATCTCCTTGCAGTCCAAGGGACTCTCAAGTGTCTTCTCCAATACCACAGTTCAAAAGCATCAATTCTTCAGTGTTCAGCCTTCTTCACAGTCCAACTCTCACATCCATACATGACCACAGGAAAGACCATAGCCTTGACTAGACGGACCTTTGTTGGCAAAGTAATGTCTCTGCTTTTGAATATGCTAGCTAGGTTGGTCATAACTTTCCTGCCAAGGAGTAAGCGTCTTTTAATTTCATGGCTGCAGTCACCATCTGCAGTGATTTTCAAGCCCAAAAAATAAAGTCTGACACTGTTTCCACCATTCCCCCATCTATTTCCCATGAAGTGATGGAACCGGATGCCATGATCTTAGTTTTCTGAATGTTGAGCTTGAAGCCAACTTTTTCACTCTCCTCTTTCACTTTCATCAAGAGGCTTTTGAGTTCCTCTTCACTTTCTGCCATAAGGGTGGTGTCATCTGCATATCTGAGGTTCTTGATATTTGTCCTGGCAATCTTGACTCCAGCTGTGCTTCTTCCAGCACAGCGTTTCTCATGATGTACTCTGCATATAAGTTCAATAAGCAGGGTGACAATATACAGCCTCGACATATTCCTTTTCCTATTTGGAACCTTAGCCTAAATATGCATTAGCTTAGCTTTTGAAAAAGCTAATGATGAATAGTTTAAAAATGTCATATTACTAGAAAACTATATTTATGGATTACTAACAATTGGATTTGTACTGAGTCTTTATCAATTATTATGGCTAAAATTAATTCGATCTTTTGCTATTCTATTTTTCATTTTCCTTTTAAAATACCCAAAAGGCACTGTAACCCTCTAAATCTGTTACTAATTAACAGCATGCATGTTGAGGTAAGGACATTTCTAAAGCCCCAAATTGCTGAGTTTAAGACGTTTTAGTCTCTTTGATTTTTTTCAAGTTTGCAGTGGTGGGAGGAAAGAATTGAATAATTTAAGCACTACTCTACATGTGATAAGATGAAACTAGGACAATTTTAAAAGCCTGGAAAAGGTTTGTCAAAACAACCCCTTTGGTTTCATTCTCCACACTCTCTTTAGACAATCTGATTGATTTAATTGTCACAATATAGTATCACTTTCCGGCATGGATTTAGTCTTACCTCAGGTTCTTAGCTAACCTGTGGATCAGCAGTTTCTAAGCATTTTGACCACAATCTATAGTAATAGATATATTTTACATTGTGAAATTATGCATGTAAGTATATAGTTTTTTTCTGAATAATAGTTTACTCTGCATATAACATATACCTCAAAAAGAATTCTAATACAATATACTACTAATCAAGCATCACAGTTTCTGCGTTTGCAATTTATACAAATTAGCTGAATTTTAATACTTTAGGGAATGCTTACAAACAGAATATACAACAAATTGTAATATTATGCATCATCCTTAACTTTTGAAAGTTTGGCTTGTATTATCTCAAAGGAAAACTAACATTTATAATTCTCATTTTCCCACACAATTAATTCATAACCCCTTTTAAGATTAATTTTTTTAAAAGAAGCTAACCTGTAAGGCTTTATCAATGGTAAATTGGAATGCAAACACCTGCAGGCTTTGATGAAATAAAAATAAACAGCTTATACGACCAGCACCTCATAAAACCAAAACCTCCTTTTGAAGTACAAAGTTCAATTGTTCTTGCCTTCTTAGTAAATGTTAACCCGAACTCTCCCCATCTAGAAACTGTTTTGGTTTGTTAATGTCACATAGTTTGTTAAGATGATACTTAATTGATCTACATGTTTTATACTCTCCTATTTTTTGTTCCTAATCTAAACTATCCCCTGCCCTTCTGCTCTATTCATTTAAAATATTGCTAGTTGTAACTTGTAACTCTGCAGTTTGAAAAATAATGCTATAGATCAGTGCTTCTCAGATTTTAATCACTTAGGGATCTTGTTAAAAGTGCAGATTCTAACTGGGTAGGTCGGTCTGAGATCCTACATTTCCAACAAACTCACTGAGTTTGTTAGAACTCAGTGAGTTGTTCAGATGCTGAGTTTGTAGGGCACACTTTGGAGAAAAAAGCCTGAACATATTTGATTCTTGTGGCCCAACCTCTGATTTATTCTGCTGAGGCAAGAATCTTAGAATCTGCTTAAATCCTTCATTACTTTACAATTTTACTGAGATCTACAATTTAATCTATAATTTCAAGTTGTAGTATTAATAAGTGCAGGCTGAAGGGAAAGATGGGGTCAGAAAAGGCCACTGAATATTTTAGGTCAGGTGTTTAGGGAATACCTAACTGGATCAGTGACAGCTGACAAAGACTTGACTGAGGGGAGAAAACTATGAGAAGATCTGGAGGATGGACAGTCCAGGCAGAGAGACCATAAATGACAGGTCCTGCTGTGGGAGCATGATGGGTGTTGTTCTAGGGCGCAGTGTGAGGGCAGATCTGCCTTCAGGTGAGGGAGAGAAGAAAGAGGTAAGAGGTAACCGGGGTAAGCGGCCCTCACCAAACAGGACCTTGTAAGCTGAGTTACAGTCAGATTTTATTCTAAGGGTAATGGGGAACACTGCAGAGTTTTGAGCAGGGAAATGACGTGAAATTCCAGTTTTAAATGATATGTGGATGCATGGCACATATACTACAGAAGAACTAGAGTAGAAGAAGTATGGAGACTGGTTATGACAATACAGCAGTAGATCCTGTTGACTTCTTTTTAAAGATAGTATTGTGTCCATCTATTTTCTAGAACAGCTAGCATCTCTACTTCCCAAATCTCTTAAATTCTTGCCCTGTTTTCCATTTTAGAAACTTATCTATTTTAGCCTGAATGACTTCCTTAACCATTAAGATTAAACAGAAATGGTATTCCAAAATATAAATCTGATGATTATACTATTAGATTAAAATCCTTCATTGTTCTCTAGTTTGCTTCAGGATAAAGTTCAATCTTAGCATAACCTAACACACTATGGAGTCTTGTCTCTGATTCCTTTTAAAGTAGGTTTGGATACATACAAAGTAGCATATAAAATTTTTATTCTCTCCTTCAGTAGTAGCTCCTGCTGCTCCCTTTTCTGTCTTGAAAACACCTACGTATTCTTCATAAATTAGCTGCCCACTCTCAAAGTATCTAGGTGCTTATTCCTCTGTAGCAGTTGGCTCACAGTCCCTTGCTTTAACCTTCATCCTATTTTATAATTATTTTTACTTTGGGACTGCAAGCCCCTCAAGGTCTACAACCATAGTCTAGTCATTTTACGTCCTCAAAACACAGCATTGGTCCTGGCACACAGGCAGGCTCTTAGCAAATATTTGCCAAATGAATAAGTCAATGATACACAACTGAAAAAGAGCCACCCTTAATACATCACAAGAGGGCTTCCCTGGTGGCTCGGTGGTAAAGAATCCGCCTGCCAGTGCAGGAGATGCAAGAGACATGGGTTCAATGCCTGGTCCGGGAAGATCTCACGCACCATGGAGCAACTAAGCCTGTGAGCCACAATTATTGAGCCTGTACTCTAGAGCCCGGGAGCCACAATGACTGAAGCGCATGAGCCATAAAGCTTGTGTTCTGCAGCAAGAGAAGCCACTGAAAGGAGAAGCCCACACACCATAGCTAGAGGATAGCCCTAGCTAGCCACAGCTAGAGAAAAGCCCACACAGCAACGAAGGCCCAGCACAGCCAAAAATAAAATAATAATAAAATTTAAGTAAACAACATGAGACGTGAATGCTACGAAATAGCCTTCACTCTAACTTGGAAGAGGGAACAGGTTAAAGGGAAGGACTGATCCCTGCTCAGCCTGCACTGTACGTCCACTAGTATTGTGTAGGGTCCCAGGGTCCCGTGGAACCTTGGAACTGCTTGTGTCTACAGTGGCCCCTGAACCCACATTTATGAGGCCGAGTAACCTGGAGGACCACAGAACTTTGCGTGTGTGTGTCTATTTGGCTCCTCAGAAGCCTCACTTCATTTTTGAAAATTTTAAGAATGTTTATTTATTTATGGCTGCCCCAGGTCTTCATCACTGCTCTCGGGCAGTGCTCTTCCTGCAGAGCTCGGGCTCTAGACTGTGGGCTAGGTAGCTGTGGCACCCCAGCTTAGCTCCTCAGCGGCATGTGGGATCTTCCCGGACCAAGGGGTTGAACCCATGTCCTCTGCATCGGCAGGAAGATTGTTGACCACCTGACCACACGATCACAGAACTTGAAGTGCCTTATTGACAGCCACCCTCATGTTCAAGAAAGGGAATCTAGATTTACAACCAAATTATTTTAAGTCTCAACCACAGTTTCAAAAAAAAAATCATCATTGGTAATTTGCAATGTTAGTAACAATAAAGGAAGTGATCAATAGCTCCTGGCAGATTTTTATGTATATGCAACTCTCCCCTGGAGAAGGCAATGGCATCCCACTCTGCTACTCTTGCCTGGAAAATCCCATGGATGGAGGAGCCTGGTGGGCTGCAGTCCATGGGGTCGCTAAGAGTCGGACACGACTGAGAGACTTTACTTTCACTTTTCACTTTCATGCATTGGAGAAGGAAATGGCAACCCACTCCAGTGTTCTTGCCTGGAGAATCCTGGGGATGGCGGAGCTTGGTGGGCTGCTATCTATGGGGTCGCACAGGGTTGGCACACGACTGAAGCGACTTAGCAGCAGCAGCAACTCTCTGCTAAGCACAGATGTTGGAAACCAGAAAATTCCAAAGAAAACTTAATAGTTAAATATATAAGCCGTCCTTTAAATTCTTGTAGGCCAAGTTGATGATTTTCCCCCATGTTTTATCTTTCTACACCCCAGGGCCTCATAGAGTGCCAGAACCTGTGGGTACTGAGTGTGGGTACTTAGTTCATGTTGACTGAAAAGTGTTGAAAGGAGACGCTTACTTTGAAAATTTCTACCAACTTCATTTTTATCTTTCAAACCCAGACAAATAACAAGGAAAAACATGCTCATTATTTTGTAAACCACTAACATTATGAGTGGTGCATGCGTGGGTGCTCAGTTGCTCATCTGTGTCCACTTCTTTGAAATCCCATGAACTGTTATCCATCAGCTCCTCTGTCCATGGGATTTTCCAAGAATACTGCAGTCGTGCCATTTCCTTCTCCTTGCTTCTCCAAAACTGATATTAGTTTCTAAACCACTAACATCATGATGGGTATGATATAATTATCACAATAAATGTACAAAGCCGTGTTCAAAAGGTAGCAGGTCAGAAAGAAATTGGCTAGTATCACAGTGAAGCAAGTCCCAAATTTCTTTTTCTACTTGTACGGTCTACAGAGTTAAAAGTTTGAATAGTAAGACATAGTATAGGCTATCAAGAAGTCAAGGGATGGGAAAGAGTTATATTGAGAAAGTATGGGATATTTGGCCATTTTGTAAATAGTTGAATATCACCAATTTCATATGGTTCAACCTAATAGCAAAAAGAAAAGGAAAATTGAGGGCAAGTATTTCTAAAATAAAAGATATGTACATGCCATGTTAATGCTTTGAAAGACTCAATAAAATGAAGATGGCCCTTCCGTATTAGAAATGTCAGGGACTGAACAGCATATTGTTAAGATATGGATTTAAAGACAGACCTCGTTTAATTGAATTCTGTATATGCCACTTATTGTGTGGTCTTGTTTTCTGCCTCAGTTTCTTTGCCTGTAAAAGGGAAAAATAATTATACTTCATTAGTGTTTTGAGTAGATTAAATACAATAAAAGTGTAACAAGCTTAGAAATGTGCTTTCGGAGCAACCAATTTTTTACTACATGCACGATGCTATTTCTATCAACCAGTAAGGAAACCATAATGTTAGCATTCATTTCTGTGAGAGCAAATAAGAATTTGGAGTTCCTAAGTATTTTTGTGTATTTATTAAAGAAGATCAGGCTTTAGGGTCAAGCAGATTTGGATTTCTCTTTGTGGGAATTTATTTAAGTATCATCTTTTTCAACTGAAAAATGAGCAAAAGATGTACCTAATTCATATGGTGGTTGTGAAAAGTAAATGAAATTATTTATGTAAAGTCCTCAAAGGAAAACTCATGAAGCACTTAATCAATTTAGCTATTACTATTAATAATTAACTACATTGACCTGAGTGTAGTACTGACCTGCATATATTATTAGTTTCCTAAAATTAACCAATTCAAAAAAAAAATTAAAATGTCATTTATTTTACAAAGTTATCCTTGAATATTCTGGTAATAGTCATTGATTAATTTTTTTAAGTGAATTAGATTTTTAGAAATATAAATTCTGTAGATGCATTCAGTTTCATATAATTTGTATGTGTAAACAATGTTGTAATTTCAAAATGAGTACCACATAGAAACACTAAAAATACTATTTAATGTATATTAAAAATTACAATGTCTAGTTGTAGAGTTCTATATGACAAAATGTGAAAAAAAAATACAATGAAACAAAAATTGTGTTAGGTCGTCTGGTAAACAAAGGCTTGTTGTTGCTGTGTAGTCACTCAGTTGTGTTCATGTTCGACTCTCAGCAACCCCATGGACTGCAGCCCACCAGGTTCCTGCGTCCGTGGGATTTCCCAGGCAAGAATGCTGGAGTAGTTGCCACTTCCTTCTAGAGGGGACCTTCCCGACCCGGGGATGGAACCCACATCTCCTGCATTTGCAGGCAGATTCTTTACCGCTGAGCCCCCAGGGAAGCCCAAAGTTACATTTGGTTGTTTGTTACAACAAAGGAGTCGACAAAAGGATTGATGGAGCCTAGTGAGAGTGATGCCCTTTACCTGAAGGGACAGCTCCTGCTTTGCTTCCCTTCCTTAAATCTCCGCTTAGCTCTGACACAGTGGTGCCGCCATTCATAAGCTTCAATTCTAAGGAAATGTTCTTCCAAACAGAATGTTCCTAAAAGTGATGTAATTTAAAAGGTGGGGAAGAAAAAGCAAGTCTATTTGCTAAAATCAACTCAGAAGATTTGGAGAAAAGCAGATAGAACATAAATGAGAGAAGATCAGCTCAGATTGAATATTCAAATTGTTATGAGAGGCATTTGTTTAGAAAGACACTAATCAAAATCCATCTGTACAGAGAGAAAAAGAATAAATTGAAAGATGATATCACTGAGATGTGTTTGATTAATGTAAAGGACAACACTAATGGTTATAGAAAAAGTACTTTTACAGAACTTGAAAAGATAGAATTGATACACAACTTCATAAGACTTCATTGGCCAGGAATGTATTTCCCCCTGAGGCTCAAAAGCTTTAAAGCCACATAAAATATTTCATTGTTTTGTGATTCATGGTGCTAGGACATCTTACATCACACTCAATTAAAGAACAGGGCCTGTTTTCCCCACATCAGCTTTGCACAGAGAAACTGAGGAACATGAAAGCAAGCGGCAGTCAGGAGTAGAATCGTCACTTTTATATTAAACATTTCTGTTCACTTCTTGTTTTGTATCGCCACACCTCACTCTGAACTTGTTGCTTCCAATATGACTGGGTACTCATGTATTTTTCAGTATCTGTCAGTCTGCAACAGTTTAGTTTTGGTCTGAACCAGACAGATGGTGCCTGCAGGTCCCTTCTACAGGCATTTGCTTTGACTTTCAAAGGAATGAGTCAGTATGACAGAGTGGTGAAAGCTCAGCGTTTGGTTTCAGACAGGCCCAGTTTAAAGGCAAGACCTGGCTTATTTACTTCCAGTCTTTAAGTCGCACTGTCCTTAACTGTGAAATAGATAGCTGTAATAATTCTTACTGCACTTGAATATTGAGAGTATTAATCACATATAAGACAGCCAGAATAGTGCCTGGCACATGGTAAAAACTAAAGGCACATAAATTATTTTTGAGCTCTTCATTAGATAATGTTTCAAAAATTGTAGCAATAGCATTTACTTATTAGGATGGGAAGTCAAGTCCTTCTTGATTCATGAAGTGTCCTTAAGTTATACCAATCTCTTCTGCATTTGACACTAATTGCACACTTAAGATACCTCTATTATTATTTTCCATGGCAGGGTAGAGATTATTGCCTCAAAGCATTAGATAAAAAGAACAGAAAATAGATTTCTACTTCTGGCAAGAGGGAGGACATATACTTTTCCCTACTTCTCTCACTAAGTATACTTAAACAGTCCACACATTCTCTGTAAAACAAACATAAAGAGACTCTGAAAGGTGGAGAAAAGAAGGCAGACCAGCTAGGAATTTTGGAACCCAAGGAATGACATGGCGATTAAATTCCCTGAGTTTTCTTTTTGCCTCATGCATCTGGACTGGCGGCTTCTCTCATGGCTTGCTGCTGCTGCTAAGTCGCTTCAGTCGTGTCCGACTCTGTGCAACCCCATAGATGGTGGCCTACCAGGCTCCCTCATCCCTGGGATTTTCCAGGCAAGAACACTGGAGTGGGTTGCCATTTCCTTCTCCAATGGAGGAAAGTGAAAAGTGAAAGTGAAGTCGCCCAGTTGTGTCTGACTCTTAGCGACCCCATGGACTGCAGCCTACCAGGCTCCTCCATCCATAGGATTTTCCAGGCAAGAGTACTGGAGTGGGGTGCCATTGCCGTCTCCTCTCTCATGGCTTAGTGGTAAAGAATTTAAGAATTTTAAAATTCTTTGATTAAAAAAGACCTATAGCTAAAAATGGAATTCTAAAAAAAAAAATGTTTAAGTAACCTATAGAAAGACAGGAAAGAGAAAACAGAAATTGATGGTGAATGATAATGCTTTCCTCCTAAGAGCAGGAATAAGGAAAGGATGTCTACTCTCTCCACTCTTCTTCAACATAGCTCTAGAAGGTTCTAGCCAGTGCAGTACAGCAAGAAAAGGAAATAAAAGGCATACTGATCAGAAAGACAGAGATAAAACCGTTTCTATTTGCAAATGACATAATTGTCTATAGAAAATCCTAGAGAATCTACAAAAAACTTAAAATCAGTGAATTCATCGAGGTCACATAATACAAAGTAAACATATTAAAGCTGATTCTGTTTCTATATACCAGCAATTAACATGTGGACACCAACATTAAAATATAATATTACCCTACAATGACCCTACAATCACTCTATGGCAAATAGAAGGGGGAAAAACGGAAACAGAAACACATTTTATTTTCTTGGGCTCCAAAATCACTGTAGGTGGTGACTGCAGCCACAAAATTAAAAGATGCTCACTCCTTGGAAGAAAAGCTATGACAAACCTAGACAGCATATTAAAAAGCAGACAGCACTTTGCCGACAAAGGTCCGTCTAGTCAAAGCTATGGTTTTTCCAGTAGGCATGTAAGGATGTGAATTCAACCATAAAGGGGAAGGCTGAGCACGGAAGAATCAATGCTTTTGAACTGTGGTGTTGGAGAAGACTTGAGAGTCCCTTAGACATCAAGGAGATCAAACTAGTCAATCCTAAAGGAAACCAACCCTGAATATTCATTGGAAGGACTTATGCTGAAGCTGAAGTTCCAATACCTTGACCACGTGATACAAAGAGCTGACTCACTGAAAAAGACCCTAATGCTGGGAAATATCGAGGGCAGGAAGTGAAAGGGTGACAGAAGATGAGATGGCATCACTGACTCAATGGACATGAGTTTGAGCAAACTCTAGGACATAGTGAAGGGCAGGGAACCTGCCGTGTTACAGCCCATGGGGTCACAAAGAATTGAATATGACTTAGCAACTGAACAACAACAACAATAACTCAAAAAAATGAAATACTTAGGTATAAATATTACAAAACATGGGTAGGTTTTCTATTCTGAAAGCTACAAAACACCAGTGGGAAAAAGAATAAAGATCTAAATAAATGAAGAAATATACTGTTTTTGTGGGTTGGAAGAATCAAGATAGTAAAGATGACAAAACTCCCTGATTTGATATACAAAGTTAATGTAACTGCTATCCAAATTCCAGTAAGATTTTTGTAGATGACTCTAAAATGTATACAGAAAGACAAAGGAAGTAAAATAGTTAAGACAATTTTGGAAAAGAAAAGATTGAAGTGAGAGGAATCAATACTTTCAATTTCAAGATTTATTATATAGCTTCTTTAATCAAGACAGTTTGGTACTGATGGAAAGATAGATACAGAGATCAGTGGGATGGGTTAGAGAGTCCAGAGATTTTTGACAAAGGTACAAGTGTTACTCAATGGAAAAAAGGTAGCCTTTTTAAAAAAAATGGTGGTAGAGCAACTGGACATTCATTAAAAAAAAGAATCTCAACCTAATCTCAGATGTTACCCAAAAATCAAACTGGATCATGGACATAAATGTAAAATATTAGTCAGAAACCAATACAATTCTGTAAAGCAATTATCCTTCAATTAAAAAATAAATAAATAAAAATTTTAGACAAAAACATAAAAGAAAATCTTTGAGATCTAGAAACAAAGCATTCTTGGACTTGACACCAAAACCCTGATCTATCAAAGGGAAAACTGATGAATTGAACTTCATCAAAGTTTTTAAATTTACTGTACAAAAGATCTTGTTAAGAGGATGAAAAGACAAAGACTAGTGTTTAGAAGATATAAAGAATTCTCAAAACTTAACAGTTAAAAAAAAAATCCAGTTAGAAAATCAGCAAAAGACATAGCAACATTTCATTGAAAATAATAATAGTAAATAAGCGCATGAAAAGGTGTTTGACAAAATTAGCACCAATAGGCGGGAAGGCAGTGGCACCCCACCCCAGTACTCTTGCCTAGAAAATCCCATGGATGGAGGAGCCTGGTGGGCTGCAGTCCATGGGGTCGCTAAGAGTCGGACACGACTGAACGACTTCAGTTTCACTTTTCACTTTCACGCATTGGAGAAGGAAATGGCAACCCACTCTGGTGTTCTTGCCTGGAGAATCCCAAGGACAGGGGAGCCTGGTGGGCTGCCGTCTATGGGGTCGCACAGAGTTGGACACAACTGAAGCGACTTAGCAGCAGCAGCAGCAGCACCAATAGGGAAATATGAATTAAGAATACAGTGATAAATCACTACATTATCTATCAGAAAAGCTGAAATAAAAAGAAGTGGTGAAAATCCTAGTGACGACAGGGGAAACTGGATCATTCCTACATTTCTGGTAGGAATGTAGAATGGCACATTCTCTGGAAAATAGCAATTTCTTTAAAAAATAAACTTGCAACTACATAACAGCCCAATAATTGTGCTTCTGGGCATTTATACCAGAGAAATAAAAACTTACATTCTCACAAAACCTGCATACAAATGCTCATAGCAGCTTGATTTATAAGAGCCCAGAACTGAAAAGAACCTAGATGTCCTCGGTGGGTCAATAGCTAACCATCGCTGGCACATCCATATCAGGGACCACTCTTCAGCAATAAAAAGTATGAACTCTGGATACGTGAACAATCTAGATAGATCTCCAGAGAAGTATGAAGAGAGAAAACGTAAATCATAGAACTTTATATACTATATGATTCCATCTATGTATCATTTTCGAATTGATAAAATTATAGAAATGGAGAACAAAGCAGTAGTCCCAGGGGCTAAGTAGGGTGTAAGAATAGCAGGAATTCTTTTTTTTTTTTAATTTTTTTTTCTTTTAAAATTTTTTTAATTGCCCTGGTTTTATTTTCATTCTGTGGTATCTATATCATTCAAACTACCTTCTTACTACTACGGTCCTGAGGTAAAAACCAAAGTTTTTGAATAGGGAAACAACAACTAGATTTGTATCAAACACTTTAGAAAATAAACTTTTTAATGTCATCTTATAATTTTATTATTAATAAAAGAAGCTCAGAAAAATAGCACACTCAAACTTCCTTTGTTCATACACAGTTAAGACTTCTACATTTCCAGATGGTCTGAAATACAAACACTTTTTTCATTGTGCAAATACTGAAACCTGTTTTGTTAAAACAGGTTGTTTCTAATCATATCAGAGTTATGTTTTACAATTAATGAAAGATTTCAAAAAATACAAAGTCACACCAATTTGATCTTAATCTGCCCTAAAGTTGGTTGAAGAAAGATTAGGCAAATTTTAGTTCTTCTGGGGGCTTTTCTAAGTTTAAATGCATTTTTGTCTGCTATTAAAAAGTATAAGATAGCTATCCCCCCACCCGCACTTAATATAAAAAGCATTCATTTATTTTGATAAGACTTGTTCTCAGCTCACCCTTGGTTAAGGTTAATTCATTTATTTATTGAATGGTGGTTCTAGATTTAACCAAATAGCAACTGATCACCTTTCTGTTCTGTGTTTATCCTGTCCTTCCTTTCACTCCCTAACTGAATATGTGCTTGGTTTGTTATTATACCTATTTTAGGTGTAATATAACCAAATTTCTGTTTCTGGCTCTTAAATTAATGATTTAGCTTCAAATAACTAACCTTGAGAAAAAATAAAGTTTTAAATGTGCACTTCAAAAATGGAGTCATTAGACTTGGTGAAGTTATAACTGGACTTTCTAAGGCAGTGTTGCTTTTGGGTTAAATGAGCAAATGGATACTCTGTTGAAAGCAAAAATGTTAGAGAAACTAAGAACTGAGTAATAAAAATTCTGATATGTTTCTGTTTTTTGATAACCTTTGCTCTTGGAAAACGGGGGCAGTATCCCCCCTACACCCACTGTCAGGGATTTAGGCCTAGGGAGAGGAGTGGTTTTCCTCTGCACTGAGTGTCTTTGTTTACGCCACAACAAGGACTGCTCTGCTTGGATATGAGGGAGCTATACAAGTATTTTTTAACTTTTTTAAAATTTTTAAATTGAAGGATAATTACTTTACAGAATTGTGTTAGTTTCTGTTAAACATTAACATCAGTCACCCATAGGTATACGTATGTCCCTCCCCTCTTGAACCTCCCTCCCACCTTCCTCCCCATCCCACCCCTCTAAGTCATTACAGAGCCCTAGTTTGAGTTCCTTGACTCATCGGAAAATTTCCATTGGCTCTCTGTTTTACGTATGAACGTGAGTCTAGGTGAACTCCGGGAGTTGGTGATGGACAAGGAGGCCTGGCATGCTGCGATTCATGGGGTTGCAAAGAGTCGGACACGACTGACTGATCTGATCTGAATGTAAGTTTCCATGTTACTCAGTTGAGGGATTCTTGTGTTGTTGTAATTGATCTGTATCTTAACTGTATTAATATCAGTATCCTGGTTGTGAAATGGTACTATAATTGTGTAAAATATTACCATTGGGGAAAACTGGGTAAATGGTACATAGAATTTCTACGTTGTTTTTTACAACTGCATGTGAATATGTAATTCTCTGAAAGTAAAAAATTTAACTGGAAAAAAAAAAGGATCAGAAGTCCTGGATTCTGGTCTTATGTGCAGGTGATTTTTAGGAAGACATTAAACTACCCAGAGAAGGCAATGGCACCCCACTCCAGTACTTTTGCCTGGAAAATCCCATGGATGGAGGAGCCTCGTAGGCTGCAGTCCATGGGGTAGCTAGAGTCAGACACGACTGAGCGACTTCACTTTCACTTTTCATTTTCATGCATTGGAGAAGGAAATGGCAACCCACTCCAGTGTTCTTGCCTGGAGAATCCCAGGGATGGGGGAGCCTGGTTGGCTGCCGTCTATGGGGTCGCACAGAGTCTGACACAACTGAAGTGACTTAGCAGCTTTAGTTTACTCATCTGTAAAACGGAAGAAATAGTATCTGCACTATATCCTAAAGTGAAGTGAAGTAAAAGTCTCTCTGGCGTGTCTGACTCTTTGCAAGCCCATGGACTACACAGTCCATGGAATTCTCTAGGCCAGAATACTGGAGTGGGTTGCCTTTCCCTTTTCCAGGGTATCTTTAGAAACCCAGGGATGGAACCCAGGTCTCCCACATTGCAGGCGAATTCTTTACCAGCTGAGCCACAAGCGAAGCCCTATATCCTGGAAGTGGCAAATAAAGAGAAAAGAATTTTAATAATTTTCACAGAGCTGCAACCTGGAATCTGACTTCTAGAACAGGAGGGATATTAGTAATTTCTTAAGTCAATAGTCTCCAAAGTATTTTTTTTTTCCTGGACCATAGGGACTGCAGGTTGGGCATCATGGAAAATGATAAGAAGCAGAGTAGAAAGTGCTTCTTATACAACCTTTCCTTCTAACATCCCTGTTATGCCCAAGGTCCGAGTCCCCAAAACTGAGAGAATAAGACGTCCACAGCAATGCAAAAGCATAAAGGGGTTTTTATTGCTAGGTCGAGCTAGGGCTCAGGTCTCACCCAGCGCAGTGGAATCTGACAAGGGCCCCGAGCTCTGAATCATGGCCATTTTTATACCCGTCGTTCTTTGTCTCTGCCACGGTGTAGCTGGTGGGTGATGATTGGCTAAACTGTGCACGCGCATGAATTTTGAATCCCGCATCCTCATCCGGATTGGCTCAAGTTTGGCGCGAATGGGGACTCTCCTGATTGGCTCAGAGGTATAATTCCCCAGGATCATGACTCAGGTCTATAAGAATCTGAAACTCTAGGCCCCGTGTAGCCTGCTGAACCCGTCATGGCCCAGGTTGAGTCCTAACAATCCCACCCCTGTTCCCTCCCCACTCAAGCTTGTTTTCATTTATTTTCCATATTAGACTTCTGAGGGATCTTGTAGAAGTGTTTCTTACTTAAGGCATTTCGAAAACAATGCTTCTAGTCTTAATCTTTCTTTTTATTGACTAGAAGACTGGTAACCAGAGAGGTTTAGAGGTTTAGTGACTTTATTCAAGACATTAAGATAGTTGGTGGTGGAGCTGAGAACAGAACTAGGGCTGTTGACCCTTAGTCCCGTCCCTGCCCCCCCCCCCCCCCCATCATGGTGTAAATAGCTTAAGCAGGTAATAAATTTGCTGACGTAGTAACATTTATTGTTGTCTAGAGACGTAACTTTATACAGCTTTCTTTAAACAGATGGGTTGAATTTATAGACATGTTGGTAATGGTACTATTGGATATTGTTTATAGGTGGGTGGAATTCAAGGAGTGTCGTACTTCAGTTAGTGTACATATTTGGAAAAAGCTTGTTGGTGCCACCTAGTGGTTCAAGTGATAGATATTACTAGTACTTCAGAAGACATTTTATGTTCCCCCTTTTGTTAATGCTATTTTAATTAATGTACTAAAAGTCATTGCCAGCTACCTCAGCCACTTTACCTATATGATGTTTTAGGTGAAAATGCTTTTCTAAATATAAAAAAAGAGACATTTTTGGTTTAGCTATAAAGTTTATATCTGCTAATTAAAAACTTTCTTGATAGAGCAAATTATTTAATTATTTTCAAACCCAGATTGTTAATTACAACTAATTTTTAAGGCAGAATAGTGAATCCTTAGTACAGATCCTTAGGATTCCTGTAAAACTAATAGCCAAGTTTAAAAGTACTAACTTTTTTTTTTTTTTTTTTTACAAAATCTGCAATTCGGACCTTTTACTAAATTAAATATTACCGTGTAAAAAAAAAACTTATGACCATGTTAATGACTAATATCATAAGGATCACAACTAGAAAGGTTTTAACTCTTTGAAGTTTTCTGCTGCTGCTGCTGCTAAGTCGCTTCAGTCGTGTCCGACTCTGTGCGACCCCATAGACGGCAGCTCACCAGGCTCCCCTGTCCCTGGGATTCTCCAGGCAAGAACACTGGAGTGGGTTGCCATTTCCTTCTCCAATGCATGAAAGTGAAAAGTGAAACTGAAGTCGCTCAGTCGTGTCTGACTCTTAGCGACCCCATGGACTGGAGCCTACCAGGATCCTCTGTCCATGGGATTTTCCAGGCAAAAGTACTGGGATGGGGTGCCATTGCCTTCCCTGTTGAAGTTTTCTAATGTGCATATATTTCTTTCAATGAAAACTTATACTTTAAGAGATATAATTTTTTCCTAACATCAAAGAAATTATTTGAGCAAACCAATCTCTTGCAACAACTATCAAAAACTTAAAATACTTAATTACTTCTATATTCTCACCGTATAACAATTTTCTTTCTTTTATGAGGGGTCATGGAAGGAGTGAATCATAAAATAATTTGTTTGCTAAAGGTGTTATTAACTTTAGAGACTGCTGGTCCTCTGGGCTGGCCCAGTTACCAAAGCTATTTTCAGAACAATTCTGACAAGGATGACTAAACACTCAAATACGTAAAAGACACTTGGTAGACAAGTATAGGGGATGTTATAAGTATAACATCCTTATAACAAGACAAGTATAAGAGGATGCTAACAAGCCTCTGGAGGGAATCTGAGCAGGATGCAAAAGCAGACATTGAGATAAATGGGGCCAGTGACAGAAAAAGAAGAGGAAAACATTTAAGGAACTGAGGTAAGGTACCATCATGGGCAAAAGTGAAAACGGTCTGAGAAAATGCTGAAAAAAGTTTAACTACAGGAGAAATTTAGAAAACATAGTTAAATGCTGACTTAAAAATTTCAACCTGTGCAAAGCTGAACAAAAATTTCAACCTGAACAATGTATGCTGTTGTTTCTGATTTATTTTAGTAATTCAATGTTTTTAACTATTGAGTAGAGGTACATTTTCACAACATCAATTTAAAAAGAGATTAAGAAAACATGCAAATATAGCCCCTTTCCAAGCACTTGGATCGGAGATTAAGTTTATGGGGAGCACTCATTTGTCATGTCAGGTAATATTACGTTCATTATGCAAGTTGCTGCTGCTGCTGCTAAGTCGCTGCAGTCGTGCCCGACTCTGTGCGACCCCATAGACGGAAGCCCACCAGGCTCCCCCGTCCCTGGGATTCTCCAGGCAAGAATACTGGAGCGGGTTGCCATTTCCTTCTCCAATGCATGAAAATGAAAAGTGAAAGTGAAGTCGCTCAGTCGTGTCCGACTCTTAGCGACCCCATGGACTGGAGCCCACCAGGATCCTCCGTCCATGGGATTCTCCAGGCAAAAGTACTGGGGTGGGGTGCCACTGCCATCCCCAATACCTACTGACTAACTGAAGCTATTGGAATACCTTCAGATTTTTGCAGTAAAAACAGTTCAGACTGAATGAAGATAGGTGGGAACAAAATAGATTTTGAAAGGAAAGTACATGAGGTCTTTTATGCAGACTTCCTGAAGTCACAGGAAATGGACATGGAGTCAGATGTTGGTCAGATCCCAGCTTTGTTGCTTATGCTGTGAGCTCATGACTTCAGTTTCTTCTGTAAAGTGGGAATCATACAGCCTCTTATGGTTGTTAGGAGGATTAAATCATACACACACACACACACACACACACACACACACACACACACAGACACACACGTTAAGGTGCTTATAATGCTTGGCATACAGTGGGTGATTAAGAAATGTTAATTTCTTTTTTTCTTTGGGACTAAACATACCAGACAATATTTAGTAGAGCACTCAGCAGAGCATTCTTTCCCATGGTCTTTTGGTTTCACTGGCAGCACAGACTTGAACTGGCAAAGAAGTCACGAGCTGTTTTTAATAAGTCTCACATAAAATTCTTAATGCCCTAAGAATCTATTATTACATATAATTATAACAAGTAGGTTTTGTGCCTAGGGATACATATTTTTAAATCTTCTAATAATTACAAGATAGGGAAATTCACTTGTTCCATTTTAACTTGAGGTCACAAATTTTTTAGTTTAGAGCCAACATGAAACTTTTCAAAGAATAAGGAAATAATAAGTATGTAGGCTACAAAAAGAGTACTTCTATTTTTAGGATTGAGAGCATGCTTAAGTTGCTTCTGTCGTGTCTGACTCTTTGCGAAACTATGGACTGTAGCCTGCCAGGCTCCTCTGTTGATGGGGATTCTCCAAGCAAGAAAACTGGAATGAGTTGACATACCCTCCTTCAGGGGATCTTCCTGACCCAGGGATCAAACCAGAACCAGGGTCTCTTATGTCTCCTGAATTGGCAGCTGGGTTCTTTACCACTAGTGCCACCTGGGAAGTCCCTTTTTAGGATTAGTATCAACCAAATGGACTCCTTTGGTGGCTCAGATGGTAAAGAATCTTCCTGCAATGTGGGAGACTGCCGGTTCAATCAACCAAATGTGAAAAGCCAGTGGCATCTAAAGAGATTATTGTATGTACTAAGATTTGAGAAAATACTCTTGCTCTTACTAACATTTGCAAAGATATAAAAATAAATACAGAGTATAAACTTCTATTTAAGACTCACTACCCACCCCTTCCAATGTTATTACTGTTCAAAATCCAAAACATAAACATGCCATAACTGGTAAAATGTCACTCTTGAGATGTAGTGTCTACATGAGGGCTCCTCAACAACAATTTAAAACTCACACACTCTCATCACATTAATAAGTTGTGCCTATAGGTATCCAGTCTTAATGCAGAAGTTTACTAATGAATGAAGCAAAAGGAAAAAGATGGTTGGCACACTGATAAAGGACAAGTTCAGCCCTTTCTTAAAAAATCTGGAAATATTTAAAGTAACATTATAATTGGAAAATTTAAATAAACTTTTAAAACTTTGAGTACTAGTAATATGTAAGAAATAGTACCTAAGTATAACTACTTATATAGCTTTGCCATTTAAATCTTAATATTTCTGTTATTAAGTCACTAAATATGTCTGTTTTCTCTAATTTAAAACATAAAAGTCCTTCAACATTGTTCTTTGCTTTTTCAAATTCATTTTATTGTCTCTTTGTTTACATCTAATATTATACATCTAATATTATTCTGTTTAGTTGGTGCCTCAGTCATTCATTTGATCACTCAGTTCGGGATGTGTCTGACAATATGGTGAGGTGTGGGTGTGCAGTGTTGTTCCTCGTGCACGTGTTCTAGCCAGGGCTGCAGGAGACACACAGGAGTGCATTTCTTCAATCTGAGTAGTTACTGAACTTGCCTTCAGCGTGGTTACAGTTCACCTCTTAGCCTCCTTTCTTCTATCTCAGGGAAAGAGGTATGTGTGCAGGGAGGACAGGGGCTTCCAAACGTTGTTCCAGCCCCCAGATCCTGACGGAAAGGAAAGATGGGGTGAGCCACACAGTTTAGCCCACCGGCATGTGCTCAGAGGCCCTGAAGGTGTGAGGACAGGTAGCGCCTTTCACACCTGCGATGTAAGTTACCAGCACCCACCTCCCTTGCTCTTCACTCGTCACTCACGGCTGTCTAACATCCCAGCCTATTTGCCCAAGGATTCTTTTCCCTGATTAGGAGACACTGACCAAAAGGCTATATAAGACCAGTCACAACTGTGTGATTCTACAGTGCTCACTACATCTTTCTTTTTATTAAATTTCATCAATGACAAAATGCTTCATTAAACAGATATTACTATAATATTTTTGTTAAAATAATGAATATCTTTGTTATAATAACGAATGTCTTCTTTTTATAATAATATCTTTTTTTCCCCTATGTCACTGAGCTGGTTTTATCTCCTAGCATATCATACACATTGTTCTTTTGTGCTTAAAATAGCCTCTAGAATGGATTCAACTTGTACAACTGTAAAGGGAAGGAATGACTCATTTCAGGGCCTTAGACAAAAATAAGATGTTACTGACTTATGGTCTGGTGGAAGGAACTGATGTACTCACGGTCAATTATAACACTGTGGCAGAGGCAGAAAGTGGTGCCATGAGAAGCCAAAGAACACCAGGCTTCTTGAGAAGGGTGTATTTTAGCTGCGTTGTGACAGCTGCCTAGGAAACAAGGTACATGGTGGGCAAAGACCTGACAAGTCCAAAGCCTGTTCTGAGAATGCAACTTTGTTTTCATGGATGGAGTGTAAAGAAGGTAAATCAAAGTCGGATCAAAGAGTTAAACCTGGCACAGTGCCGGATGCCAGTCACACGTCTCCTCTGCTGGATTAGGGAGAAGGCTGCCTCACTGGGACGCACTATACAGTTGTGTATCTTCTACCTTCCTGATGACAAAGAAACACACATTCATGATACAAACACAAGCATGGTGGAAAGAGATAATGAAGGAAGTTAAGGATTCTTGCAAACTCTTTCCCCTACAAAACTCTGTCAACGAGTTAATTTCCATGTTGTTGTTCAGTTGCTAAGTCGTGCCAATGCTTTGCGACCCCATGAACTGCAGCACACCAGGCTTCCCTGTCCTTCACTATCTCTTAAAGTTTGCTCAAACTCATGTCCATCAAGTCAGTGATGCCATCCAACTATCTCAACCTCCTTCGTCCCCTTCTCCTTTTGCCCTCAATCTTGCCCAGCATTGTCCAATACATCTTCTCCTCAGTCTTTTCCGGTGAGTCAGCTCTTTGCATTAGGTGGCAAAGGTACTGGAGCTTCAACTTCAGCACCAGTCCTTCCAGTGAATACATGCCTCACATCAGCTCCTTTAAAACATGAGGCTGGGGACTTCTCTGGTGGTCCAGTGGCTAAGGCTCTGTGCTACCATGCAGGGGTCACGGGTTCAATCCCTGGTCAGGGAACTAGATCCGACATACTGCAAGAAAAGATCCTGTATGCCATAACTAAGATTGAAGTACAGGTTATACCAGGCGGGAAGGTTACTACTAAAAGCCAAGAGAAAGTGATGCAAATGAACTGTGCTATTTAAAATAGGGGGAAAGGGCTTGAGCAGAGATTGAAAGTGAATGTGAAAGCATTAGTTGCTCAGTTGTGTCTGACTCTGCGACCCCATGGACTGTATGTAGCCCACCAGGCTCTTTTGTCCACTGAATTCTCCAGGCAAGATACTGGAGTGGGTGGCCATTCCCTTTGCCAGGGGATCTTCCCAACCCAGGGATCGAATCCGGGTTTCCTGCATTGCAGGTAGATTTTTTACCGTCTGAGTCACCAGGGAATTTTAAATTAAATAGATTCTCAATTCTCTGTTGCCTTACAGAGATGCCTTATCTAAACCAGTTGTAAATTGTGTAATCAGTAATTTTCAGTAATAGTTGAAATAGAACTGGTATATTGCATGTGGCAGGCATTCAGTAAATACCTATTAAATGAATTGTTTTCTAGTTATTTAATTAGTTAGAGTAGAATCAGAGTTTTTTTGAAAATAATGTTCTCAGTTACTTGAATTCTAATATACTATCCAGAGTGAGAGAGAAAAAGGAGGGGCAATATCTTACTGAAGACTGAAAGGAAATTTCCGATGATCACCAGTATGTGATCCTTGCCAGAGGCCACCATCTAGGAATTCCCTGTGAATGTGAAAGTCACCTGTTAAGTGTGTCATGGTGGGGACAGTAAGATCTACTCCTTTAAAAATCATCCCCAGATTTTATCACTCTACAAATTACTTGGTCTCCATTTTCCATATCCCTTGCTGATTTGCATCCAAATGTATACATATTAGTTATATACGTATATGTTATTCATTGTTTTGTTGTTGTTGTGGAGCCCCTAAATTATGTCAGACTTTTTTGCAACCCCATGGACTGGAGGCCATCAAGCTCCCCTGTCCATGAGATTTCCCAGGCAAGAATACTGGAGTGGGTTGCCATTTCCTTTTCCATGGAATCTTCCCAACCCAAGGATCAAACTCACATTTCCTGTTGTCTCCTGCACTGACAAGCAGATTCTTTACCACTGAACCACCAGAGAAGCCCCATTCATTATTTTAAATAATATTAATTGGGACATTTTAAACAAAATAGGTTTTCTATGGCAGATTCAGTTCAGTTATTTTTCTACTATAAAAGGTAATCCAACAGGTTTATAACCTAGGCATTTAACAATGAATTGAGGCTAACTGCCTTTGAATATGGTAGAGTTTCCTGGTTTCTTTAAGCTTCTCCAATATACCCTTGGAAAACCAATCCATCTCCACCCAACAGCTGACCAAAGAATGATTCATGTTCTTCACATAAACATACTTTTTACTTTAGTTTATATACTTACTACTATCTGGGATGCTTCTCACTCCATGAAAATTCTATTTTTAAAAAGTTAAAAAAAAAGTTTAATTAAAAATATATTACAGAAAAATTTGAAAACTGAGGGGAAAATATTACTTATACAGCTACTCCCTAAAATAAAATGTTGTATTTTGGTCCGCTTGTTCAAGACTTATTTGTTTTTTTCCAAGCCTTTTTTAAATTATAAAAGTAATAAAGATTTTGTTTCTAGTCATGACAGAGTAGCTTATATTGGGTGAAGCTTTCCTACAGCTAATAATTTTGAACTTAAAAAAATATTTATTTAGTTAAGTCAGGTCTTAATTTCCCCACGTGGGAACTAGTTCTGTGATCAGGGAATGGAACCCAGGCCCCTGCACTGGGAGCTTGGAGTCTTACCACTGGATCCCTAGGGAAATCCCAATAATTATGGGCTTTGGACAAAATATAGAAAATAACTGGAATGACCAAAAGCAGTTACAAACTGGAGAAGACTTAGCCCTGGAGAAAAGGGAACTACTCTTGGCGATTTCCACGTTTCAACAGATTGATCCCTGAGGGCATTCCCCAATGAGTAGAGAGTAACTAGAAATTTAGCTGTAGCCTTATTGGCTTGAGGTATCAGAGGACAGCATTTGGGGCTGCCAGACCAGTTGGAAATTCAGGGGGTAAATTTTAGAAATGAAAGCCATTAAGATGGGACTATCAAAATCATTGCACAAACTTCTTTCAAATTCTTGGATGACCTCTGAGTTGCACATACATGGTCTCAAAAACATCCAGCAAAGCAACAGCTAGAAAATGCTGCGTAGAGTTTCAATTGTTGCCCCCTGTAGAACAGACAGAGTTTGGAGTCCGAATCCTACTCTCTTAGTTTACATGGGCTACCATAATAAAGGGAAGGTAAAGGGAATGGCAAACCACTTCAGAATTCTTACCTTGAGAACCCCATGAACAGTATGAAAAGGCAAAAATAGGACACTGAACGATGAGCTCCCCAGTCGGTAGGTGCCCAATATGCTACTGGAGACCAGTGGAGAAATAACTCCAGAAAGAATGAAGAGACAGAGCCAAAGCAAAAACCACATCCAGCTGTGGATGTGACTGGTGATGGGAGTAAAGTCCAATGCTGTAAAGAACAGTATTGCATAGGAACCTGGTGTGTTAGGTCCATGAATCAAGGCAAATTGGAAGTGGTCAAACAGGACATGGATGGCAAGAGTGAACATCGACATTTTAGGAATCAGTGAACTAAAATGGACTGGAATGAGTGAATTTAACTCAGATGACCATTATATTATTTCATGCAAAGATAGGCTCAATAAATGACAGAAATGGTATGGACCTAACAGAAGCAGAAGATACTAAGAACAGGTGGCAAGATTACACAGGAGAACTGTACAAAAAATACCTTCAGGACACAGATAATCACACTGATGGGATTGCTCACTGAGAGCCAGACATCCTGGAATGTGAAGTCAAGTGGGCCTTAGGAAACATCACTGCCAACAAATCTAGTGGAGGTGATGGAATTCCAAATTCTAAAATTCCATTTTAGGATTTCAAATCCTAAAAGATGTTGCTGTTAAAGTGCTACACTCAATATGCCAGCAAATTTGGAAAACTCAGCAGTGGCCACAGGACTGGAAAAGGTCAGTTTTCATTCCAAGCCCAAAGAAAAGCAATGCCAAAGAATGTTCAAACTAGACTGCATAATTGCACTCATCTCACATGCTAGCAAAGTAAAGCTTAAAATTCTCCAAACCAGGCTTCAATAGTACATGACCGTGAACCTCCAGATGTTTAAGCTCGATTTAGAAAAGGCAGAAGATCCAGACATCAAATTGCCAACATCCATTGGGTCATCGAAAAAGCAAGAGAGTTCTAGAAAAATATCTACTTTTCCTTTATTGACTACACCAAAGCCTTTGACTGTGTGGATCACAGCAAACTGTAGAAAATTCTGAAAGAGATGGCAGTATCAGACCACCTTACCTGCCTCCTGAGAAATATGTATGCAGGTTAAGAAACAATAGAACTGGACATGGAACAACAGACTGGTTCCAAATAGGGAAAGGAGTACGTCAAGGCTGTATACTGTCACCCTGCTTATTTAACTTATATGCAGAGTACATCATGAGAAACACTGGGCTGGATGAAGCACAAGCTCCAATCAAGATTGCTGGGAGAAATATCAATAACCTCATATATGCAGATGACACCACCCCAATGGCAGAAAGTGAAGAAGAACTAAAAAGCTTCTTTATGAAAGTCAAAGAGGAGAGTGAAAAAGTTGGCTTAAAACTTAACATTCAGAAAACTAAGATCGTGGCAACCAGTTCCATCACTTCATGGCAAATAGATGGGAAACAATGGAAACAGTGAGAGACTTTATTTTGGGGGGCTTCACAATTACTGCAGGTGATGACTGCAGCCATGAAATTAAAAGACACTTGCTCCTTGGAAGAAAAGCTATGACCAGCCTAGACAGCGTATTAAAAAGCAGAGACATTACTTTGCCAACAAAGGTCCATCTAGTCAATGCTCTGGATTTTCCAATAATCATGTATGGATGTGAGAACTGGACCATAAAAAAAGCTGAGCACTGAAGAATTGATGCTTTTGAACTGTGGTGTTGGAGAAGACTCTTGAGAGTCCGTTGGACTGCAAGGAGATCCAACCAGTCTATCCTAAAGGAGATCACTCCTGGGTGTTCATTGGAAGGACTGATACTGAGGCTGAAACTCCAATACTTTGGCCACCTGATGCAAAGAACCGACTCATTGGAAAAGACCCTGATGCTGGGAAGGACTGAAGGAGGGAGAAGGGGATGACAGAGGATGAGATGGGTTGGATGGCATCACCGACTTGATGGACATGAGTTTAAGTAAGCTCTGGGATTTGGTGATGGACAGGGAAGCCTGGTGTGCTGCAGTCCATGGGGTCGCAGGAGTCAGACAAGACTGAGCGACTAATTGAACTAATCATAATAAAATGTCACAGGCTGGGTGGCTTATCAACGATAGAAATTTATTTCTCACAGTTGTAGAGGCTAGTAGTCTAAGATCAGTGTTCTTGCACGGTCGAGTGAGTGCTGTCTTCCAAGTCATTGGCTTGCTATATCCTCACCTGGCAGAAAGAGATAGGAAGCTCTGTGGGTAAAAGCACCTACCCTATTCATGACAGCTTTACCCTCATGACCTAATCCTCTCCTCAAGGACCTAATACAGACCATACCTCCTACCCAGTCTGAGGGGCTTGGTAAACACTTCAAATTTGTAATCAAAACTTGAGGCCACACCTTTGAACTAAAGACTATTTCCTAGAACTGAAGATTTGTTCTATGACTAAAATTGAAATAGGTATTTTAATAGTAAATTATTACAAACTTCTTCACTATTCCTCCAAAGTGTTCAGCATTACTGCATTAAATAGACATTCAAGTGGATGAATGAACGAGCCTCTCTCCTACATTATTTTTTACACAATATGTCCATCTCAAAAAGCCACCAGGACCTTACTCCTGTTTTCCTTGGCAGCTCAAATGGTAAAGAACCTGCCTGCAATGCAGGAGACCTGGGTTCGATCCCTGGGTCAGGAAGATTCCCTGGAGAAGAGAATGTCAACCCACCCCAGTATTCTTACTTGGAAAATCACATGGACAGAGAAGCCTGGTGGGCTACAGTCCATAGGGTCACAAAGGGTAAGAAACAACTGAGCAACTAGCACACACACACACATATATATATAAACTTACACAAGTTTCAAAGTCTTACCTCGTAGCTCACATGGTAAAAAATCCACCTGCAATGCAGGAGACCCAGGTTTGATCCCTAGGTCAGGAATATCACCTAGAGAAGGGAACAAAAACCCACTTCAGTATTCTTGCCTGGAGAATCCCATGGACAGAGGAGTCTGGGAGGCTACAATTCATGTGGTCGCAAAGAGAGACGTGACTGAGCGACTAACACACACAAGTTTAAAGTCATCGGCTGGTGACTCAGCTGCTAGAATGGAAATCAGAACTTCTCAGAGAAAGATGAACTCATGTATTATATATAATGTCTAGAATTTAAAAAAATATATTAGACATGTAAGGACACAGGAAAATGTGACCCAAGATGAAGAAAAAAGTAGTCAACAGAAACAGGTCCTGGATGACCTCTATGTTTAAGAGTTAGCAGACAATTACTTTATTATAGATATCTTCAAAAGCTTAATAGAAAAAGACAGTCATAATGAATAAACAGAAAGTGGAATTTCAGGAAAAAAATAAAAATTATTGACTCAGTGGTAAAGCACCTGCTGCAATGAGGGAGACCTGGGTTGGGAAGATCCCCTGGAGAAGGGATGGCTACCCATTCCAGTATTCTTGCCTGGAGAATTCCATGGTACATGGGGTTGCAAACAGTAGCACATGATTGAGCAACTAACACACTAAAAAAAAAAAAAAAGAACTGAAAAGTACAATATCTAAAATAACAAATTCACTGGATGAGCAAAACACCAGTCTGAAGATGGCAAGAGGGTCCGTGAACTGGAAGAAAGATCAGGAGAAAATATGCAAACTGTCAGAGAGAAAAAGACGAAGAATGAACGCTGGGGTGCATGTATCCGTTCAGAGCATGGTTTCCTCGGAGATCTATATGCCCAGGAGTGGGACTGCAGAGTCATATAGTAGCTCTATTTTTAGTTTTTTAAGGAACCTCCATGCTGCTGCTAAGTCACTGGAGTCGTGTCCGACTCTGTGTGACCCCATAGACGGCAGCCACCAGGCTCCCCCATCCCTGAGATTCTCCAGGCAAGAACACTGGAGTGGGTTGCCATTTCCTTCTCCAATGCAGGAAAGTGAAAAGGGAAAGTGAAGTCACTCAGTTGTGTCCGACTCTCAGTGACCCCATGGACTGCAGCCTACCAGGCTCCTCCATTCATGGGATTTTCCAGGCAAGAGTACTGGAGTGGGGTGCCATTGCCTTCTCCAAAGGAATCTCCATACTGTTCTCTATAATGGCTGTACCAATTTACATTCCCACCAACAGTGCACAAGGGTTTCCTTCTCTCCACACCCTCTCCTTTTTGGCTTTTTTCTATCTTATACTTATTGATTGCTTGTTGCACATAATATGTAGAGCCATAGAGATTGAGACACAATATTTATTACCAAGTATGACATTTTTGCTAGGTCAGTGGAAGGTTGAGTCAACGTAGTGAGGAGTTGAGCTGGGCTTGACTTTGGTTCTGCTACATTTCCCACTGGTTTTAAATTTCACTGAACTTGGTTTACTACAGACTTTACCTCAATGTTCTGCTTCTACCTTAAGCCTCCTCTATTAGTTTCTTCCTCACAGGGATGCTTTTTTGCTCTTGCTCCTTCCCCCACCACACACTTCTGTTGGCTGGTCCAGTTATCTGGTCCTTATTATTTGATGCTTGCTCAGAAGTGGGATGGGCAATGAGAGGCTGGAACAACAGTGGTTCTGCTTCAGCCTCAGCCTCAGCCAAGCCCTGTATCTCTGGTCTCAGGAATGGAGTTTCTTCAATGGTCTTCTACCTCACCCAGATGCAGCAGTCCTCTAACAGACAGAAACATCACTTTTACTTGATTAAGTACGGAATAATAAAGTCATTTTTATGGTATAAACTTCAGTTCAGTTCAGTCGCTCAGTTGTGTCCGAATCTTTCAGACTCCATGAATCGCAGCACGCCAGGCCTCCCTGTCCATCCCCAACATTCACTCAGACTCATGTCCATCCAGTTGGTGATGCCATCCAGCCATCTCATCCTCTGTCGTCCCCTTCTCCTCCTGCCCCCAATCCCTCCAGCATCAGGGTTTTTCCAATGAGTCAACTCTGCATCAGGTGGCCAAAGTACTGGAGTTTCAGCTTTAGCATCAGTCCTTCCAATGAACACCTAGGACTGATCTCCTTTAGGATGGACTGGTTGGATCTCCTTGAAGTCCAAGGGACTCTCAAGAGTCTTCTCCAACACCACAGTTCAAAAGCATCAATTCTTTGGCACTCAGCTTTCTTCACAGTCCAACTCTCACATCCATACACGACCACTGGAAAAACCATAGCCTTGACTAGACGGACCTTTGTTGGCAAAGTAATGTCTCTGCTTTTGAATATGCTATCTAGGTTGGTCATAACTTTCCTTCCAAGGAGTAAGCATCTTTTAATTTCATGGCTGCAGTCACCATCTGCAGTGATTTTGGAGCCCAGAAAAAGAAAGTCTGACACTGTTTCCACTGTTTCCCCATCTATTTCCCATGAAGTGATGGGACCTGATGCCATCATCTTAGTTTTCTGAATGTTGAGCTTTAAGCCAACTTTTTCACTCTCCTCTTTCACTTTCATCAAGAGGCTTTTTAGTTCCTCTTCACTTTCTGCCATAAGGGTAGTGTCATCTGCATATCTGAGGTTATTGATATTTCTCCTGGCAATCTTGATTCCAGCTTGTGCTTCTTCCAGCCCAGCATTTCTCATGATGTACTCTGCATAGAAGTTAAATAAGCAGGGTGACAATATACAGCCTTGATGTACTCCTTTTCCTATTTGGTACCAGTCTGTTGTTCCATGTCCAGTTCTAACTGTTGCTTCCTGACTTGCATACAAATTTCTCAAAAGGCAGGTCAGGTGGTCTGGTACTCCCATCTCTTTCAGAATTTTCCAGTTTATTGTGATCCACACAGTCAAAGGCTTTGGCACAGTCAATAAAGCAGAAATAGATGCTTTTCTGGAAATCTCTTGCTTTTTCTATAATCCAGTGGATGTTGGCAGCTTAATCTCTGGTTCCTCTGCCTTTTCTAAAACCAGCTTGAACATCTGGAAGTTCACAGTTCATGTATTTCTGAAGTCTGGCTTGGAGAATTTTGAGCATTACTTTACTAGCGTGTGAGATGAGTGCAATTGTGCGGTAGTTGGAGCATTCTTTGGCATTGCCTTTCTTTGGGATTGGAATGAAATCCCAGTCCTGTGGCCACTGCTGAGTTTTCCAAATTTGCTGCCATATTGAGTGCAGCACTTGCACAGCATCATATTTCAGGATTTGAAATAGCTCAACTGGAATTCCATCACCTCCACTAGCTTTGTTCGTAGTGATGCTTTCTAAGGCCCACTTGACTTCACATTCCAGGATGTCTGGCTCTACGTGAGTGATCACACCATCATGATTATCTGGGTTGTGAAGATCTTTTTGTACAGTTCTTCTGTGTATTCTCACATCCATGAGCACTGGACTGTGAAGAAGGCTGAGCGCCGAAGAATTGATGCTTTTGAACTGTGGATTGGAGAAGACTCTTGAGAGTCCCTGGGACTGCAAGGAGATCCAACCAGTCCATTCTGAAGGAGATCAGCCCTGGGATTTCTTTGGAGGGAATGATGCTGAAGCTGAAGCTCCAGTACTTTGGCCACCTCATGCAAAGAGTTGACTCATTGGAGAAGACTGATGCTCGGAGGGATTGAGGGCAAGAGGAGAAGGGGACGACGGAGGATGAGATGGCTGGATGGCATCACTGACTCGATGGATGTGGGTCTCAGTGACCTCTGGGTGTTGGTGATGGACAGGGAGGCCTGGCGTGCTGCAATTCACGGGGTCGCAAAGAGTTGGACACGACTGAGCAACTGATCTGATCTGTGTATTCTTGCCAACTCTTCTTAACATCTTCTGCTTCTGTTAGGTCCGTACCATTCTCGTCCTTTATTGAGCCCATCTTTGCATGAAATGTCCCCTTGGTATCTCTAATTTTCTTGAAGAGATCTCTAGTCTTTCCCATTCTGTTGTTTTTTCCTCTATTTTTTTGCACTGATTGCTCAGGAAGGCTTTCTTATCTCTCTTTGCTTCTCTTTGGAACTCTGCATTCAAATCATCATCTTTCCTTTTCTCCTTTGCTTTTCGCTTCTCTTCTTCTCACAGCTATTTGTAAGGCCTCCTCAGACAGCCATTTTGCTTTTTTGCATTTCTTTTCCATGGGGATGGTCTTGATCCCTGTCTCCTGTACAATGTCACAAACCTCCGTCCATAGTTCCATCAGTCACTCTATCAGATCTAGCCCCTTAAATCTATTTCTCACTCCACTGTATAAACATAAGGGATTCTATTTAGGTCATACCAGAATGGTCTAATGGTTTTCCCATTTCTTCATTTTAAGTCTGAATTTGCCAATAAGGCATTCATGATCTGAGCCACAGTCAGCTCCCGGGCTTGTTTTTGCTGACTGTATGGAGCTTCTCCATCTTTGGCTGCAAAGAATATAATCAATCTGATTTCAGTGTTGGCCGTCTTGTGATGTCCATGTGTAGAGTCTTCTCTTGTGTTGTTGGAAGAGGGTGTTTGCTACGACCAGTGCGTTCTCTTGGCAAAACTCTATTAGCTTTGCCCTGCTTCATTCTGTACTCCAAGGCCAAATCTGCCTGTTACTCCTGGTGTTTCTTAACTTCCTACTTTTGCATTCCAGTCCCCTATAATGAAAAGGACATCTTTTTTGGGTGTTAGTTCTAAAAGGTCTTGTAGGTCTTCATAGAACCATTCAATTTCAGCTTCTTCAGCGTTACTGGTTGGGCATAGGTTTGGATTACCGTGATATTGAATGGTTTGCCTTGGAAACGAACGAGATCATTCTGTCGTTTTTGAGATTGCATCAAAGTACTGCATTTCGGACTCTTTTGTTGACCATGATGGCTACTCCATTTCTTCTAAGGGATTCCTGCCCACAGTAGTAGATATAATGGTCATCTGAGTTAAATTCACCCATTCCAGTCCATGTTAGTTCACTTATTCCTAGAATGTCGATGTTCCCTCTTATCATCTCGTTTGACCACTTCCAATTTGCCTTGATTCATGGACCTAACATTCCAGGTTCCTATGCAATATTGCTCTTTACAGCATCGGACCTTGCTTCTGTCACCAGTCACATCCACAACTGGGTATTGTTCTTCCCTCAAACAAAAGTCTATTGGATTCTTTTGTAGGGATCCTTTAAAGGTGATGGCCTTCCCAAGTGGCACTAGTAATAAAGAATTTGGTTGCCAATGCAGAAGACAGATGTAAGTATGATTCCTGGGTTGGGAAGATCCTCTGGAGGAGGGCTTGGCAACCCAGTCTAGTATTCTTGCCTGAAGAATCCCATGGACAGAGGAGCTTAGCGGGCTACAGTCCATAGTGTTGCAAAGAGTCAGACTTGACTGAAGTGACTTAGCACACATGCACATATTAAAGGTGATGCACTCTTCGAGGTGAATCTGCTCAGCCTCAGATTAATCTTATGATTATGAACCTCCTCATTTAAGTTTCAAGAGTAAACTCTTCCTTTGTATTTTTCAAATTGCTTCCAACGTAGCTAGAGATTTCTCTCTCTCCCCCCTGATAATCCTTTTCATTCTCTACTAGTGGTAGAGGATTTTTTTTAACATTCAGTTCCATTTCAGCCCAGGTGATCTAGATTTGAAACCTACAGACCTACAGGCTAGTAGCTCTTGAATTTTATCTTGCATCATAATCCCTTGAGGTCTTGGTGGGCTCTATCTTGTTTCCAATTCAGTAAGTTTGGGCTAAAGCCCAAAAATCTGCATTTCTAATCAATTCCGAGCTAATGCTGACACTGCTGGTCTTGTGTTGATCTCATGATGATCTACTGATACAGATAAAATGTGTATACATATATATGAACTGGTTAAGTCCAACTCCCCTAATCCAACAGTTTAGCTATAGTAAGTAGCAGCCTTGGTGTATCTGGTTACTGAAGACTGCAGTAAACACAGTGCACAGTTTTAGACTAGCTGAGTCCCTACAGCAAGCCCTGCAGCATGTATGGTGCTTATATGGAGTGTAAAGCAGCATGGGCCTCAGTGGTGAGAAGGTGGTTATGTTGCTTTCCTAACTTAACCTTGTAAGAGACTGAGATTTTAGGACATATGCTTCCCCATAACTGGAACTGAAGGCATTTTCTGTCTCTAGAAAGAAGAGAAAAGGCAAAGTAAGGGGATTTGCTACCCCTTTTCTGATCAAATGTATGGGCTTGTCATCTAGGTGCTTGTTTCATATATACATAATCCTTTTACATTTCTATTTGATTTCCTGGTAAACTGGACTCAATTTGTCTGCATGTGTCCTTCTTCCCAGACAGGTGTGCATGGTACGACTGGACACATGATCTTCTATTTTTAGACTATCAGTGGTGTTACTCAAGGTTTGGTGTATTTGAACTTCTTTTAACTATTAACATAGGAGATCTACATGTTATCTTCTCACAAGGGATTTTACTTTTGAATTCTCCATTTACATTTAGAAGAGGAACACCGGATATTGTGATGCAGCAGGTCTCAAAATATGGTCCCTGGACCAGCACTACCTACAAACATGACGGAAATGCAAATTCACTCGTTCCATCCCAGACACCAAACAGTGAATTAGAAAACAAGAGTGGAGCCTAAACCACATCTGAACGAGCTCTCTAGATGACTCCAGTGTGAGAAACACTGTTGTGGTGAAATGACAAAGCTAACTAGTCCTGAGACGTTCCTGGGACAAGAAAGATAAGCGAATACTTCATTCTTGTATTAAAGTACTTTGATCTCTCTTGAAAGTACATTGTAACATTTGTGGAAGCACACCTTATACTCTAGATTGTGCTTTTGAAAGTATAAAAAAGAAACGGTCATTTGAAGAGAAATACTATCCCAAAAAGCAGAGACAAATGACAATGTACATTGGGTATATAAAACCAATGAGAAAATTCATTCCTGAGAAGTGATCCAAAATGTTTATTTTGCCCACTGATGTACTTTTTCTACACAGTAATGATATTTGTAATACTCCATTTCTTCCATTTCTAACTTGGCTGTCAAAGAGTTTTAGCCAATGTCTTACATCATATAAGTAAGTTTCCCCTTAGGAAAATTAGCTTAGATTTTCTAATATAATTATTCTCCCTAATTTATGATCAAATTATTATCTTATAAAAACTAATTTTACAAAAGTATGTGACTTTAAAGAGCTACAAAATATCCTTGGGAAAGGGTATAGAGAAAGAGAGTCAAGTTCTTGAAGCAGCAAGGCTGGTGCACAGCATATGGTCAAAATGCGTCTAAGCACGCCCTTCATCCAGCTCTCGGATGCCTCTCCAACTTCCTCTCCTACTACTCTGCTTTTTGCTCACTTGGCTGTGTAACCACACTAGCCTTAATGTTTGTCAAAACACTCAAGCGCATCTGCACCTCAAGGCCTTTGCTTACGTGGCTCTGTCTGCCTGGACATGCTCTTCTCTCAAACACTTGCTGTTTTTTGTCTTCCTTTTCTTTCAGTCTTGGCTCAAATGTTACCTTCTCAGTGAAGCCTTCTCTGACTAACTCACCCTCCTTCCTTGCTCTATTTTTTCCACACTAACTACTATCTTCTAAAATAGTATAACTGCTTATTTTCCATCTTCCTCTTCCCTGAAAGTAACCTCCACAAGGCAGGTCTTGTCTTTGCTTGTTGGCTTCTGGGAGTATTCCTACCCCATAGGGCTGTTTGGCATGGAAGTGCTAATAAGAATTTGTCGCCATGACTGAAAAAAAGTCTGCAGGACTCAACATCTTACAAAGTTTTCTTAGAAGTCTAGATGACCGTCAATATTTTTTCCTCCACAATATACATGTATTGCAATTATTCATATTTACTCTTTCCTTTTAAAAACAGCAAGCAAATATGTACTATGTGCCAGGCATGATTATTAATGGCTAAGAACAAAGATGAAAAAGATTTTGTCCTTTCATGAAGCTCATAGTAGAATAAAATAAACAGATTAAAAATAATTTAAAACCAGAAAAACAAGGTATGTATAGGATCTGGAACATTGAAAATACTAAGATTTAGCTCCCCTCCTCTGGCTTTTTATTGGTAACAGTAAAGGAAGTACCAGACATCAGAGGTACAGTCTAAGAATGAGATGGGCAGGACTCATTAAATTTCAGACATAGATGAGATTATATAACTCTTACATAGAGTTGTAACTCTATGTAAGTTATAACTTACTTATGTAACTCTTACATGAGATTATGCAACAAGGTTAGTCTTAAATCTGTAGGTTGATAAATGCCCAGATGACCTCATGATATCTTCTGAAAAGCATTATGCAGACTTTAGAAGCATCTAAAGTACTGATAATTCTGATATTTCAACAACTATGAATTTTAATGAAAAAATTAAAATTTAGAGTAACAAATAACATTACATAGTCATTAAAACACTTACTAGCCCATACTTACCAACTGTCTCTTCCATGGCAAATACATTTTGTATAGCACTTCTATAAACTCCTGGACACTTTCTCCTTTTTTGATAATAGGAACAGGGTCCACAGATGGATTAGATTCACACAAAAGTCAGTATTCCTGGAATCTGTTAGGACAGATGTGGCATGGTTACAGAGGTGTATGGTACTTTTTCCTTCTTTCCAATGGTTGTAGGAGGTCCTCCAAAATCCACCTCATTTATTTCTCCCTTGCTGATCCCAGAGTGAAAAATAAGTGTTTATGGTTAACTGGGTAAATTAATCCAAAATTTTGCTTTAATATAAGAAACAATCCTATTAATTTTTTATCATGAAGAGATTCTTTGGAAATACTATTTATCAACATTTATCAAATGAGCCTAGCACAAAGTATATTCTAAAGTAGATTAGTATTTTTAAAAGTCACAAGAGATAAATACAATTTCTTCAATGTAATAATATGTTTGTTCTGCAGCAATCCACTTAGCTCAATGAATTGTTCAAGGCACTTTAGATATGTCATTTACCTGAAAAGAGTGGGCCTGAAAGGTTAATCTGACCAATGTCACACAATTATCAAGCAATGTAGCTGAGGTTTTAATCTAGATCTGACTCAGTCCAAAGCTCCTTCTACACTTCTACATCAAGTTTTTAAAAAACCAACACCCTATAGGTTCTGCAAAGGTTCTACGGATCCCACAAAATTTTGATTCATATCGTTTTCTAAAAATGCTTTCCTCAAATTTAAAAAAACAATACACTTAGACACAGAGGGAATTGTAAAATATTGGAGAGAACTAACATACTAAGTTATATTGTCAAGTTATCTCATTTTTGTGTGGAGCTTCTTATGCTCTCTACTTGGTCTTGATTTTCTTTAGCTCCGAACATATTCACATACACTAGTGTATCACTAGAACACATTTAGCACATTTATTATAAAAACAAGTGCAGGCAAGGTGTGTCTGTTACACAGTAACCAGTCAGAGTCACGCTGCCGCCACGCATATCTTATAGACCTATTGCATGTTTTGAGTACAGCTGTCCTTCAGTGTCTGTGGGGCATTGGCTCCAGGATCGCCATGGATACCAAAATCTGTGGACACTCGAGTTCCTCAAATAGTACATAATACAGCTGGCCCTCTGAATCTTACAGATGCAGAGGGCCAACCGTACTTTCTTTTCAGGTGGGCTCATTTCTATGAGTTGATGTGAATACAAATTTTATCCTTTACAAATTTATGATGGGTCTACTAGGCATAGTTAGAATTTGTACCAGGAAATCAACTAGTTGCTTAAGCATTAAAAGCATTAAATCTTTTAAGAATCTCCGTATAGTGCATGTAGTTTAGTAAAGTCCTAAGGAGAAAAAAATTTAGTGGGTGTGGGAGCAAGAATGTGGGATTAGAGAAAAGAATGTAGAAGAAAAAAAAAAACACCCAAGAAACACCATCTCAACATGTAAAAACTATAAAACTAAGCAATACAGAGGGGAAAGTCCTAGATGAGTAATTTGGGAAAAAACAATGATAACCACCACTAAATTTAGGTAAGAGATTAGCTTTGTACTAGGCTTGGAATGTTGACCCAGTTAGTAATCTGTACATCTCAGCTTTCTCAGCGATAGCCACCCAGCCTGTTGTTTAAAGATCAAACTAGATAGCCTACTGAAACAGACCTGTATCAAAACAAACCTATAAGAGTAATCTGAGTGTGGGGAAGGGAAGAGAAGGTAAATCCTTCTCTTTTCCACTTCCATTCTCATTAGACCTGTAAGACAAAACACAGGCCCTACAAACTGAATGTTATCCAGGACAAAATCTAAGATGGCTCATTTCTTCTCACATTTCCCTTTCTTTTCCTCATCAGCTTTTTAAAATTAATTAAGACAGTTAATGTCTGTAACCTGTATGTTTCTTGAAATTTAAGCAATAACAAGCTGGGACAACCTGGCTCAAAAATGCCTACTTCTAATAAACTTTAGAAAACTTGTAATGAAGTTTTAAGTTATAGTAGTACGAATTATGTCATTTTATTATAGAATTTTAAACCTTCTGGCTCCTATGTTTTAAAATTTATTACTTTGTAATCTGATCATCTGGTGGGCTTGGAACAGCAACATGACACCAGAGAAAACACTGTTGTTTCATAGCACATAACCCCAGAGACCCTTTCTAAAATCAGTAAAGAAACGTACTTGGCTACTTAAAGATATTTAATAGGAAAATAAGTACCTCATTCTACACCCAACCCTTTTTGGACAACTCTCATATGCACACTGACACAGAGACCACACACAGAGTGTAAAATATGGAACATCACAGAAAAGACTGCTTATCAGTCAGCTTTCATCTTTGCAACCAAAGGTTTTCTCTAGCAAGATATGACTAATGGGTTGTTAAAAACTGGTCATAGTTAGTTCTGTATTCTGCTTATAATGACAAAGTGGAGGACAACCTACAAGGCTGTTATTTCTTACGGGGAATGCAGTGTACTAGTTTGGAAATAATTTGACCTCTGGATATTTGATTCTCACACCATTTACTGAGTGCTGACACTGGGAGTCATGATTGTTTCAGATTTGCCTGGAAAGACTAAGTGGTAGTAAACTCTTAGGAGGAGAATGGGACAACAGGATGAGATGGTTGGATGGCATCACTGACTTGATGGACATGGGTCTGAGCAAGCTTTGGGAGTTGGTGATGGACAGGGAAGCCTGGTGTAGTGCAGTCCACGGGGTCAGAGAGTCGGACATGACTGAGCAACTGAACTAATAAACCCTTAAGCAAAACAATAAAGCAGCCTAATGAATTAGTGAATATCTACTTTACTTTTGATATGAATACTCTCCTAGATAGTTCTATAGCCATTTTGCTTTTGGTTTGATGTATTTGCATGTGAAATTCTTTTCTGTATGCAGGAAAAACAACAGGAATATCTATCATTCTGTAAGCATGCACAGGGCAAGTACTGGAAGTGGAAACAAGAGAATTCAAGTCTTGCTGTATTAATTTGTTAAACATAGGCTTTACCACAGCAAGTCCTCTACCAAAGTTCCCAAACCAGAAATGTCTCTTATCTACTTACAGATGTATAGTTAGATTGGGGTTGAATTTAGGACAGTTCTAGTTTGGAGAATGATCTACTACTTTACATTTCAATGGAATATTATCTTTATATGTATTCCCAAGTCTATCCCTGCAATTAAGAAAAAGCACAGGTTTAATTTAGAAGCCACGAAATACTTAGATAAATGAAGTCTTATGGTTACAAAGCTACTATCTTGAAACTCATTTTCATCATTATTCTTTATCCACTTATCATAAAAAAACTAGTTCTCAGATTCTGCACACAGATAGCTTTATGTAAAATATATAAACATTTGTTCAAATTGATACACAGATTGCATAAATATGGCAATTAAGCTTAAATTTACAGATGTGCATGTACAATGTTGTGCAAGTTATCACAATATTACAATTTCAAAAATTATTCCAATGGAATCAAACCAAGTAAAGCAGTTAGTGAAGATACCCATGCAGAATTTAAATATCAGAACAAAGTTTTAAACGTCTTCAGTAAAAGTTCACACATTTAAAATAGTTTTATTCATTTTATTTGTATATGTCAAAATACATTTTTATTTCCAAAATAGTGGGTTTTGCAACTAGTTTCATGCAGAAACAAGGTCTGCTCAATACTACCAATAAAATCAATATAGCACAGTAGCTGTTCAGTTTTAGATACAAAGAATAAATAACCTAAATACAAAACACTAAAATATTAGAAACACGTATTTAATCATTCTTCACAGGCATCCAAACTTCACAAATATAATCCTTAGCATGCCTAACTGTTGTGCAACCAGAATATGTTGCAGTCACTCAAACTGATCAATTATCTGTATGTTTTACATCCACGTAAGACCATGGAAATTCTCTATATTCAGACCCACCATTCATACAGTTCAAATGTAACCAAAAATAAAATTCCCACAACTATCCTTGTACCTTTAAAAATCAAGAATCCTGAGCTTGGTAGTAAGAGCATAACCTTATATCTTCATAAAACCAATCAAGAGAGGACTTAAAATCCTGCTTACCAAAACACCCTTTCCCAACCCCAACGTAATCTAAAATAGGCAGTAGAACACAATGACCTTTTAAAATGAAGGGGTACAAATTCACATTTAATATAGTATACAATACAATCAATAATACAATTAGCTACTATAAGCTTTACAATGTACAATTTATTCAAATGGCTGAACTGTTCAGTGGTTAAGGAGACAGTTATGTGCCAGAAAGATATAGTACTTTTTGCATGGTTTAATGAAAATATAAAAGCTATTTGTCCAAATAAATGCCATCTTCACTATTTACTTGGTTTTGCTTTTCGTTTTCTTTTTTTAAAAAAAGGCCACTGAAATGTATAAAATGGTCTGAACATGATGGTGGTATCAAAGTCAATGCCTCTTCACATGGCAATAACAGTGCATTTAACACGAACTCACGGGTTAAGTCTGCAAATGATTTCATAGCATTACTTTGGCTAGCACAACAGTTTTAGACAGCACTCAGATAAATATAGGTATGTGAAATGTGAAGCAATTATCTTATGCAACTTTAATTATGGTTGAATACTATCAAATGAAAACTGCAAATAAAAGTAAAAGCATTTTACAGTAGAAAACTTTTGTAAAGACAGGGCTCCACATAATGTGTTAATTTAAGTCTTTATATCACTTTGTTAGTAAGTTTTGTTCTTAACACTATTATGGAGTAGCCTACTTTGCATTAACAGACATTTGAAATAATAGTCAAGCATGCCATGTGGTGGTCTAAAAATCAAACAATACACTTATTTATATATACAGCATCACTCAGTACCTGCTAAAATGAATGTGAAGATTACAGAACCTAACATCTTATACTACAATAATAAAAACAAACAAAAACAAAAAAGTGACCAATGAAGGCAGAAAATAGGACTTAAAAGAATCTAATCTCAATTGACTTTAAAGCATTCATAAAAGGAATAAATGCATATTGCACAAACAGTGAAAGCAAATGTTCCACCAAGCAATTCAGTTCCAGGTGGGGACAACAACATTAGCCTAATATATGACAATGATTTCAGAGGAGCAAGTGTTCTTTTCTGTAAATGAGAAAGCTGTGAGACGACAGAAAGTCTGCCACATGAAGAGTTAGAAGGAAAAGATACAAACCCAAACTTAGATGTAAAGCAAAAACAAAACAAAATAAAATAAAATTAAATATTGAAAAACTGGAAACTGTGGCATGGCACATCAAAAAATGCTGAATAACTGTCTTCTGTGAGAGCTGAGTTTTTGTTGACACAAAAGTATTTATGTACAACTAAGGCTTACTGGTTAAATATCTGAGGCATATCTGGCCTTGAACACTTTCCTTATATGCTGGAGCTGTAAACAAGTTTTCTCAGTCATAAAAAAAAATTCTTCTCAGCAGCTGCATTAACATGAAACAATGGTCTTGACACAAGAAAAAAAAAAAAAAAAAAACAGAAAATTAAACAAACTCCTAGATAAGAGGGCATTTGGCAGGACATCCAAAAATGACAGTCTCCAAGGATTCTTCCCAGGCTTCCAGTGACGGTCAATTATGGTCCACTGGGTTACTAGTATGTGCAATTCCATTACTTGCTGCTTTTTTTTATTTGGAAAGTTTGCTTATAACTCTGATCAAGGCCCCATTTTCATCTTTTAGCCTCTGGTTGTCTGCTTTCAGGTCTGGTAACATCTGTGAGAGGAAAAAGAGAAGAAAAAGTTTGAATTCAATAATGAGATTCAAGTGTTCCTCTTTAAATGTTATGTTTTACCACAAGACACATGAACAAGCTTTGTCAGTTATATATACTTCTAATGACTAAAACATATATCAGGAAGAAAGAGGCCCCTCCCCACAATTTGTGAAGCTAATTAGTTTAATAAATGATGAAATGAAAGGTTTATTCTCCTGAAGTTATCAACTGAAATGTACTAAATCACTTGACATCATGACTCACAAGCATACCATATTAGAGCAGCCAAGGAAAGGAAGACTGTTTTTATGTTAGGATAGGCTCTTAAAGGGAATTCCTTTAAGAGTTTCTGTTAGCCTAAATTAAGGCCTTTTGCTTTGTTTATGTCAGACCTCAAGCCACACTGTTACTCCACAAGAAAACCCAACTATTTAGGGAAGTTTTGAGGGAGTCAGACTTGTTTTAAATTATTAAAATTCCTTAAATGATCTACCTTGTATTAAGTTTAAATGCCTGGTATATAATGTTTGATCCAAGATAGGTGCTCAATAAATGATAATAAAGCAATTACTACTCTCATTAGACTAAAATAATTTACAAGCCAAAGTAATAAGTCTGAATTTCTTAAAATATCCAAGCATAAAATACTACTAGTGTTTGGAGTAAATAGAAAAACACACCCTTACACCCTGAAAACGTTATCAAATTTTTTTTTATAGACAAAGTGAAGGAAGGGGAGGAAATACTGTAAGTTAATTGGGTTTTCTACTAAGAATGATTTACATGACATGTGCTCTGCCAGATTTGATAGGAAATGGAATAGCTTATATTTTGGACATTAAAACATACTTTCCAAGATAATTAGGTCTCTTTCTTCAGCTTTCAAAATGTACTAGGTTATCAATTTAGATAAAAGTAAAACTACTTGCAAAACTATCTTATGCAAAATTTTCATGAGAAGTTTAATTTTATGTGGAACCAATCAATTCTTAACCTGTGCTCAGAATGTATGGATATAAAATACAGTAATCTCAAGTTTATCTATTAGGATACCTCTAGAATAGAGAACTGAGTAATATTAATTAAGATGGTTCTGACTGAAATGACATTATTTTGAAAAGCAGATAATCATGTTTAATCTTCAGCTTCTACATATATTAATTATATATAAAATATATGTTACACTGTTTGTGTTCTGTTTTCTAGTAAAGAATTAGTCATATTTTTAAGTGCCAAAAATCTGTAGAGCCAAAAATGTACACAAGCTTTGTAAAAGTACAGATAAGTCTTTTATCTAAATGCTGAGATCATTCCCTTAGTTTACTGCAGTTTATCAGTGACAATACACAATTAGTGACACTTTCTAACATTCTGAGAAGCCATGCACAATTAAACAGTTACATGACAAGTTCCAGACACAACGGCATTAATTTGTAAAAGTGAGCTCAAGACACGCTTACTAATACAAAAACACCTGCCTGGCTCTACTAAGAAGAAATGATGAAACTATAAATTATAGATTCACAGACTGCAGTTGCCTACAGAACCCTGAGCGCTTGGCTACCACTCTTGTCAAGGCCCTATTCTCAGTCAGCAGTCGCTCATTTAACTCTCTCAGAGTTTGAATTTGCTTTATTTGGTGCAGATTCTGCAGGAATCAGAACATAAAGAAATAGAAAATAAAAAATAAGAAAGTGGAATAGTACAATGAAAATATAAAGAATCATAGGCAACAAATGTAAGAAGAAAAAATTAAGAGTCTTAAGAGAATATTCCATGAAATTTATATAAGTAAACAGCACAGTTCTAAAATTCCTTAGCAAACAAAATACACAAGCAAACAAAATCCAAAAACATTTTCTCCAAAGCTATTCAATAATGTTCCAATTAAAAAACCAAATAATTCAATAAAAACATTTAAAATTCTAATTCTATGGGCATAATATCCTATGCATTAGTTCATTAATTTATAATATGATTATTTTATACAAGCCCATGTAATAAGAGGTAATCAATTAATTATATTATGCTTTTCTTCCTGCAAAGAATGTGCCTTCCAGTATTCAAAACCAATCTGTTTTCACAGGTGATGCAGAGTACAATAAGCTGTACCTCTGTCCACTACTCTAATGTTCTTCATTTTCAAAGAACATTTTTGCATGATCCCCGTTCACCCTTTTCTCCCCAGGGAACAGAATATTTGAAATGTAGAGAATAAATGAGACATTCCAAATCTTAGTCAATATCATCTTATTAATTCTATACCTGAACATCAAAAGTGCCATAAAAACAGATTAACAAAAGAATTTGAGTTTTAAATACTTTTCTAGCTCATGTAAAATCTGACTTTAGGAAGAAATAGAAGCACAAGACATAGATAACTCACAAAATGCATGAGCAACTCTGGGAACGATGCATGAACACAGTGTCTATGCTAGCACTGTGAAAGCTGAGTGTACACCGAAGCACTGTTTTACTTACTTTCAGCTCTTCTTCCATTTCAGATATTCTTCTTTCTAGAGCTCTTCGTTCCTAGATGAATTTAAGGTATTACTGTTACTGATATAATCATTAAACTCTTAAATTTTCTTCTAAATTGTGAAACAGTGACACTTTAAACAATCAAATCAGGAGCAGTGTAGAAAAAGATGTGATGCCAGTGATGTATAAAGAGCTCTCCAAAATTTGAGAGAAATAAATATGAAGATAATTACTTTATTACTTCCTATAAGCTCTTTCTTTAAAGCCTTGACCTTCTGGTAAAATGCCACATAACATGTTCAAACTGTTTTTAGTTTACATAAAACTAGGGATAGTAAACTGATACTCAAGACTGAAGACTGCACAGAAAAGAAAAGAACAAAAACTCACACAGAGATGCAATTACTCTACAGTGATAAGAAGCAGAAAAAGCAAGAAGCAAACGTGACTCAAGTATGTGTATTTTAAAATTTAAAAACGGTCTAAAAGATGGTTATCCCTCCACCCACAATGTACACTAGTCATCATTTGTCCAGTCGACTTTAGAGCTTTGTATTTAGTTTTATACTCTGTGTAGCATTAATGCAGTGAATCTAATAAAGAAGCAACTGTAGCATTTATTTTAAACCACTTCGTTTCAAAGAGTGACAGGCAAAGGCAACATACAGTATATTACTGCAGTGTGCACTCTTATTCTCCCTTAAATAATAAGCATTCTAGGGTGTTATGCAAGAAGCAAGCAGCAGTAATTAATGTGCTTAAAACTTTGGTTAGGTCATACCGCCGAGAAGATACTGACTCTTGCCGGTCACCTTTCAGATACAAACCATTTAAATTTAGTTTAATCACATTGACACTATTTCCAAGACATTCTTTCCCAGATTAATAATTAATGCTGATACTTAGTAAAGCAGTACATTTACTGTAAATGTTAACATTTTTAGGGTATGTGATTTTAAAAAACAGATGGAATCCTATTCATAGGATTATAAGTATAGTGTTTTTCTATTATATTAGCATGTTTAAAAATTATTAGGTAGACAAAAATGTTATTTTTGATAAAAAGAACTTTCTCCTAGTTAACAGTACAGCCACAACCCGTTCATAAAACTACCACACTTCTCAAAATACCAGGACATGTAATATTTGAACCTCATAACTTGGTGCAATATAAGCAATAGAATATTTCCTCCAGCTGATGGGGAACAACCTCATCAACCTTAATTTTATTACGTGTCTTCAAGATTTTAACTAATTAGTGGTAAAGCAAGACAAGAACACTATATTGAATTGTCAAACTGCCAACTGTAAAGTTACAGGCAATTTCTTATCTCTGAGAAACTTGTTACCATTTAAAAATATGGTTAAGAGAAAAAAATGCATATAAAGTACTTAACTCCATGCCTGCCTGGTATGTAAGACAGTGCTAAATAAGAGTTAGCAGTTATTATTAGTACTATGACTACCAGCGTCTGTTAAACTGAGAGTAGACTGACTGCTCTGTAATTTATCTGCATTTGACAGGCAGAAAAAGAAGGTCAGGTGGGAATGTCAGAATATGAACATGGGTATATTATTTAAGTGCATAAGCCTACATGAAAAATATCACTTATCTCTGCATGATAGGGAGATTTTACTTTCATCTTTTGCTAAAATTTTTGTAATAAACACATTTTCACAAAAAATTAAATATTATTTTAAAACATGACTATCTCAAAAACAAATAATATTTTAAGTATATGGTAAAATATGTCTTTTACCCCAACTATTAGTATGGATAAGGGAGACTGAAGACATTTCTTTACTATTTCTACATATCTTGGATATAAAATTCCATAAATTATACTGTGATGTAATAACATTACATTTAATATAATAATTGATTCTAAAATTTAGCAATTACAAGTTAGATCAATAGGTTTTTAAAAAGCCTAGAACAATGATTTCTAAAACCTGATGAAATCATAATAAAACTAGTAATTATTACACATTATAATTTATAAATGACATGATAACTTTTTGTCTATTATTCTGCATTTATATAACTTTTCTCCTTTTTAGGGGGATTAAAAAGGTAAATTGGCTATTTTTGAAATGGAATGGAAGAAAATATACCAAGTACTCTTGACTCTCTTTGATCTAGAGATCACAGCTCCACAGTATGTAATTTCTTCTGTGGCTGAAACCTTGAAAATCTAGCCACTGCTCAGTAGTATTACAGGTACTCTTTAAGCATTTTTCCATTTACTTTTGATCATTTATATACATCTTCAACTGTTCAGACTAAACTTGTGGAGTTATTCCTATGCCCACTGCCAGATCCCTGAGCAATAATAGTAATAATAAAGGGAGAAAAATACAAGTGAATAAATCATAGCCAGATAAGAAATTATAGAAAGACATAAAATGGTAAAAGGATTTTCTTATACTAATTTTTTGGTTTAAAAGAGCCTACTTAAGTTAAATATTTAAACTCAAAATTAAATATTATTAACTTTAAAAAGAATTTAAAAAAATTTGGTCTCCATACCTTTAAAATGGAAGTATTTTATTTTTGCAAAGAATTAAACCAAATGTATATATGATTAATGTGTTTTAAGTATATCAACACAATCAGAGAGAGATAAATGGCATTTAAAAAATATCAGATTCATTACCACAATGGGTATGTTTCAGAATTAAGATATGTTTTTTGGTCCATTGAAAGAATAACACAGTAAATTAAATTTTATTTAACAAGGTAATTTTACCCTGTAAGACTCTATAAAAAGGATAAGCTAACATTCTAACATAATAAAACATTCATAATCAAATTAATAAATATAAATTTAAACTAATTAAAACTACCATCCATAAAAACAAAACTAAAGAAAATCTATTATTGCTTACACAAAAAATAAAGGGGGAAAATGACTATTCATTAAGATCAACACTTACCCTTTTTTCCATTTCTAATAGTGACCTATCAGCGAATCTTTCTTGTCTCTGTAAGGAGGCAAGAAACATAAAGAGATATAAGTGCAATAATGATGGGGAAGGGGAGAGGATCATAGTAACTGTGTCTGTGGGTGTGTGTGTGTGCATGTGTGTGCACGCGTGCGTCTGACTCTTTATGCCCCCATGGACTGTAGCCTGCTATGCTCCTCTGTTCTTGTAATGTTATTCAGGAGGAGTAATAATACAGTGTGAGTAAAGAAAACAGAACTTGTACTGAAATTAAAACAAAGATTTATTAGAGGAATGCTTAGACATCCTCTATGTATCATTTAGCCTCAAGTCCTCATAGTTAAGCTGGAAGCAAGGATGGGTAACTACTGGGCACAAAGCCAAAAACACTCGTCTTCCCTCCCATGCGCAAGCTCTCTCTCTGTCTACATACAGTGAAGAGCGGCTAACCCGCACGCTCAGATTCCAGGACCCTGACTGAAATGTGGATTGGACCAGATCGTGTGCGTCTGTCTGTACCCATGCAGTCTGGCCTCTTCCCCTCTCTCGCTAGCTCTTTCTCTAATCATCCATGTTCCAAAACTCGTAAGAACGATCACATCTCTTATAAGAAATCCCAGCTACATAGCTTTTCTTTTCCTGGCAAGCTCAGGTTTCATTTTTCTGTTTTCTGCTTCCTGTACAATACAGTCAACTATAGAGATCTCGAGATGAAAAGGACCTCTGGGGCTTTAAGCCACATGTTGCACTCAAAACCAGTGCATGTGGGTATTGAGCACAGGGACAGTAAAAAAGCAAGTGCTTAGTTTTTATTTACAGTGACCTCTGTTCATACATTTCCCTAGGGATTCCTGTTCAATTTATTGAAAATGAATTCATCAAAAGGTTCATCCCCCGGAAGCCAATGTATTAAATAACCAATTTTAAAAATTTACCAAGAATGGTTTTTGTTAACTACTTAACAAGAATGCTCTTTTATGGTCATTAACCACAAAATATCCTTTAAAAAACTAAATATATATACACACACACAAACAGTTCATCATGATTAAGCACAACTTCATTAATTTGGCAATTCAAAAACATTTTTTAATATAATTTTCTCTTCTGTCAATCCTTTCAACATTCATATTTTTGTACCATCAGGGTTTGTAGAGCAGTTACTCTTTGATCCTTCTTGCAAAATTTCTTTTTATAGTTATAGTATATAAATTAAGATCTAATCATGGCCATCTCCCCTTCATGGATCACACCCTTCGTGCTGAAGGGGCCTGTGTAACTCAGTGAAGCTATGAACCATGCTGTGCAGTGCCACTCAAGGTGGACGGGTCATAGTGAAGAGTTCTGACAAAACACGGTCCACTGGAGAAGGGAATGGCAAACCATGGCAGTATTCTTGCCGTGAGAATCTCACGAACAGTATGAAAAGACAAAAAAAGATATGACACTGGAAGATAAGCCTCCATAGGTTGGAAGAGTAATTCCCAGGTGGCTCAGTGGTAAAGAATCCACTTGCCAGTGCAGGAGACGCTGGAGACATGGGTTTGATCCCTTGTCTCCAAGGGGGAGACAAGGGAAGATCTCCTGGAGAAGGAAACGGCAACCCACTCTGATATTCTTGTATGGACAATCACACGAACAGAGGAGCCTGGTGGGCTACAATCTGTGGGGTCACAAAGAGCTGAATACGACTGAGCACTTACATGCACACAGTTGGGAAGATGTTCAATATGCTACTAGGGAAGAGCAGAGGGCAATTACTAATAGTTTAATTGACTATGCGAAAGCCTTTGACTGTGTGGATCACAAGCAGCTGTGGAAAATTCATTAAAAAAATGGGAATACCAGACTATCTGTCTCGCGAGAAACCGGAGAAGCCAGTCAAGCAACAGTTAGAACCAGACATGGAACAATGGACTGGCTGTAAATTGGGAATTTAAATTGTCACTTTGCTTATTTAACTTATATGCAGAATACATCAAGCAAAATGCTGTGCTGGATGAGTTAACAAGCTGGAATTAAGACTGTCAGAAGAAATATCAACAATGTTAGATATGCAGATGATAGTACTCTAATGTCAGAAAGTGAAGAGGAACTAAAGAGTCCCTTGATGAGGGTGAAAGAAAAGAGTGAAAAAACAGCTTAAAATTCAACATTCAACAAACTAAGACCATGGCATTTTGTCTCATCACTTCATGGTAAATAGATGAGGAAAGTCGGACAGTGACATATTTTATTTTCTTGGGCTCCAACATCACTGAGGGCGGTGATTGCAGCCATGAAATCAAAAGATACTTGTTCCTTGGAAGGAAAGCTATGACACAACTACACAGTGTATTAAAAAGCGGAGACATCACTTTGCCCACAAAGTCCATATAGTCAAAGCTACAGTTTTTATAGTACTCACGTATGGATTTGAAATTAAAAGACGCTTACTCCTTGGAAGGAAAGTTATGACCAACCTAGATAGCATATTCAAAAGCAGAGACATTACTTTACCAACAAAGGTTCGCCTAGTCAAGGCTATGGTCTTTCCTGTGGTCATGTATGGATGTGAGAGCTGGACTGTGAGGAAGGCTGAGTGCCGAAGAATTGATGCTTTTGAACTGTGGTGTTGGAGAAGACTCTTGAGAGTCCCTTGGACTGCAAGAAGATCCAACCAGTCCATTCTGAAGGAGATCAATCCTGGAATTTCTTTGGAAGGAATGATGCTAAAGCTGAAACTCCAGTATTTTGGCCACCTCATGCGAAGAGTTGACTCATTGGAGAAGACTCTGATGCTGGGAGGGATTGAGGGCAGGAGGAGAAGGGGACGACAGAGGATGAGATGGCTGGATGGCATCACTGACTCAATGGATGCGAGTCTGAGTGACCTCCGGGAGCTGGTGATGGACAGGGAGGCCTGGCGTGCTGCGGTTCATGGGGTCGCGAAGAGTCGGACACGACTGAGCGACTGATCTGATCTGATGGATTTGAGAGTTGGACCAGAAAGAAGGCTAAGTGCCAAAGAATTGATGCTTTTGAACTTGGTGTTGGAGAAGACTCCTCAGAGTCCCCTGGACAGCAAGGAGATCAAACCAATCAATCATAAAGAAAACCAACCCTGAATAATCACTGGAAGGATTGATGTTGAAGCTGAAGTTCCAACACTTTGGGCACCTGACCCCAAGAGCCAACTCAATGGTGAAGATACATATACAAGAAAGACTCAAGGCAAAAGAGAAGAGGGCAGCACAGGATTAGATAGTTAGATAGCATCACCGACTCAGTGCACACGAATCTGAGCAAACTGTGGGAGATGGTGAAGGATAGGGGAGCCTGGCGTGCTGCAGTCCATGGGGTCTAATGGTCATGACTTAATGACTGAACAACAACAATCACAGCGATCCAATCTGTTGTTTTAGTTATTTTTATGTATTTTAAATTTTAACTAAATAGACTTTTGGCTGCACCATGTAGCATGTGGTATGTTAGCTCTCTGACCAGGGATTGAACCTGTGTCCGCTGCAGTGGAAGAGCACAGTCCCAACCATTGGATTGCCAGGGAAGTCCTCATACAACTGATTTTTAGTGGGGGAGGGACCAACACTGCCCAGCTTATGGGATCTTAAGTTCCTCAACCAGGGATCAAACGCAGGCCCTTGGTAACAAGTGCAGAGGTCTAATCGCTGGACCTCCAGGGAATTCTTAGTCTGCTGTTTAAATGTTTTATGTTTTTTTTGTGCTTACTCTTTCTGGAAAAAGAAAAGTTAGGTATTCCAGTTGTATATTATTAAAAATCAAATTCAGAATTATAAATGAGACTGTTTCTGCCAATTCTGATATACTTATGATGTCTTTAAATTTATATTTTAATTGCTAGAAAAACAAAACAAAGGCTAAATATGCCACTTAAGCAAGTGCAAATGAATAGTAAAATGCTAAAAAGATTGAAAAATGTTAAAAAGACATTAAACAACAACTGAAAGGAATAAAAAATTGTTGGAACAGTGTTAAATACATACAAATTAATAAAATGTTAAATGGAAAATTAGCATTTTATTATTTTTTTTAAATACAGGGACAGTTTAGCAATTTTATGATTCATGTGCTAATTTTATAGGTTAAAAAAAAACTTTAAATTTTTTTGGTAAATATTCCAGTTAAAGCTGTTAAAATCACATTTAGCAAACCTGGTGAATTGATATTTGACAAAATAATTATTCATCAATTGGTTTCTGGCAAATTAGCCTATTTTGCTCCCTTGGGGACTATACAGGGAGTAGGGTGGCTGGACTAAGGCAGGATTCAACGATTCTACAGTCCTTGGCAGAAAACTATGAAACAGACCTAAACTTGAGGCTTAATTCTTTTCTTCTTTTTTGGTCACGCTGTGTAGCTTATAGGATCTTAGCTTCCCGACCAGTGATTGAACCTGGGCCCATAGCAGTGACGTGCAGAGGCTCAACCACTGGACCACTAGAGAATCTCCAATTCTGTTTTTTCCTAGCTTGCTAGACATATCAGCCAATGATTGCTGAATTTTATAAAAAAAATTTGTCCACAATCTACTATCTCAAGATTAATTCTTAGTAAGAATGTTTTCCTTGGAAAAATTCCATGCAACTATCAAAACTATACTACTATATATATTCATAAATAGTTATCAAAGAAATGCTTAAAAAAATACACAGATTTACAGTAGACTTAAATACTCAGGGTAAATAACTCAATAAAGTTGAACAAAAAGTTTAACATTCTGTCACTTTTATTTTTACATGTACCCCTAAATTTTTGAAATGACATTTACATAGTGTTTCCAACTAAGATACTAATTTTGAATATTTACTCAATATCTCATACTCTAATTCAGTGACTTATTTTTCTGACCACAGTCAATGGGAACAGAAACTGGTACTTGACCCAAAGGCAGCCTGCAACAGTTGTCCAGTGTCCTATGAAATGGATACAAACAGAACCATGGGCACTAACAAGACTGCTTCATGTTGATGATAACTGGCTAATTCTATCAGTTCTCTCTCTTGTAGAGTTTGAATGAGAAACTTATGGGAAGAATTAGATGACAACAGAGTAGGCAGAAAAGTAGAGAAACATACAGAGAAGGCAGTAAGCAGGGTCACCATAATGACAGAATACTACAGTAGGGAACAATGGTTATTTTTATTCAGAAAATATTATGACCAAATGTCTAGAACTAAAGCTAGTTTCAGGGAACTAGTTATGATATTTTGTGGAGGCTTGCTAAGCTATTAATGCAACCTAGAATGATGACATTCCAGTTTACCATAAGACTTAAGCGTAGGCCAGCAAGTTTAAACTTGTATGACATCCCAAGCTTTTATGACACCTCACTAGGAAATGTGCTCTTGTTCTGCAGTACTTCTCTGTGTATCTTTATAGTAAACCTTCATTGCCTGAGTCTTTAGTCAAAGAAAGGAATGTCTCATTTATAGAGCTGAAGATGCCATTCTAGATGAGTGCTTTCAAACTAGATTCTAAAAGTTTACTGTAGAAATGTGTTTATGCTAGAAAGTCTTATGTTTAACCTTAAACTAGTTTACTTCCTTAAAATTTATAGGACTCCTTAGAGCCTTTAACATATAAATCAGCCCTGCTGTATATTCTGTACCTCCAAGGTACAGAATATACAGTATTTCTCAGTTACATGGGTCACAAAGCTCTTTTCTTTTTTTGTTTTGAAGTGGAGCAGGAAAAAGAGGAGGAGGTAGAAGAGGAGACAGCACTTATTACTATCTCCCAGAACTAGTGTTTTATGAAAAAACAGCTTGGCAAACAATTCTTAGATCATACACATCCTAGACTGTATATACAAGGCTAGGATGTATATGATCTAAGGCCTAGTTCTGCTTGGCTATTCAAGTTTTCACTTCTAAAATTATCTCTGCCAGATTGTTATCTTCTTTCCGAATTATTATTAAATCAGTTTTTTTTTTAACTAAACAGTAAACATTCTTAATGAATAAAAATTATTATAAAAAATTTTTATGGCTTTAAGAAGACTCTGTAATTATTGCTGTTATTTGCTAAGCTGTGTCTGACTGTTTCTATGATCCCATGGGCTGCAGCCGGCCAGGGCTCCCCTGCCCACAGGATTTCCCAGGCAAGAATATTGGAGTGGGTTGCCATTTTCTTCTCCAGGGGATCCTCCCGACCCAGGGATTGAACCTGCTTCTCCTGCACTAACAGGTGGATTCTTTACCACTGAGCCACCTGGGAAGCCCAAGATTCTGTACAGATGCCTTTACTGCTTTCCTACATTTGGTATGCTGGAAATAAGCATTTACAATCCTTCATGTACCACAACATAGATATTAAAAAGCTTAAAAATACTTCGACTTTCCACCATAAGGCTATACTTCTATATTAGAAAAAAATAAAAGTTACCAGTAAGCTGTATTATCTTGATTCCTTATTAATAAATAAGCTATTATCAATAACCAAACTTACATCCAGAACACAAGAAAAAATTACAATGCAACTTTTAGATAGAATAAATGACAACCATTACCTTGAGAGCAACAAAGAGAAAAAATGTACAAACCTGGGTGGCTTTTTCCAATTGTAATTTAAGATCTGTCAGTTCCATATTTGTATCATGTAGCTGCGCTTTCAGCTTTTCATTTTCAGCTAGAATTTGTTCGTAAAGCTATGCAAATTAGGGGAGAAGAACAAATTACTTTTCTGCTTTCTTACTATTTCAAGATTTCTTAATGATCACTTTGCAATATTAAAACAGGAAGATTGATATAACATATGCGTTATTAAATAAATACATTAAATATATTTAAATGCTTTGTGGTCTCAAGGCAGAAACTTTTGGTTATGCAGGCGTTTTTGTCCCACATAAATTCTTCAAAAACTAGTTCCAGTATTTAAAACTTATACCTAAACTGAAAACCATGACTTTTCAGTTTCCATTAAAAAAACTCAGTTATCTGATAAAGGGGGACCACATACCTATGCAGCGACCACAGGTGAGGTTATAAAGAGCCGTTGTTATCTTTATTTGGGGTCTGTGAGCTTTTCTGCCTATCACTCCCTCTTTAATTTCTGACACTGAGATGGAGCATCAGTGGCATTTATCATTATACCTGTATTATTTTTACTAAAGTTAAAAGGAAAGTGAATGATTTCTTGAATATTTTCTTAACACTTGAATCTACTACTTATTTTTCCCTCATCTCTAATATTACAACCACAGATGGCTACATTTATCTCTTACCTAGACATTTCCATTATTAGAACCGCTCTCTTGACCTCCTTCTAATCTACTTTATACAAAGCAGCAAGAGTTAGATTTTCAAAATAACAATCTCTACCAGCCATATGAAAAACTTAATTACTTCAATACATTATGTACCCTCCCATCATCAGGCTGGTCTATGTGCTTGCAATTCCATGTGAAACATCTCTTCTCCCATTTTGCCAGTTGAGTACTAATCGTCTTGGTGTTCTTGGCTGAAGTTTTACTTCTTTTGTTAAAAAGTAATTTTTTTTTTTAAAAATTGAAGGATAGTTTCTTTACAGAATTGTGTTAGTTTCTGCCAAATATCAACATGAATCAGCCATAGTTATAAATATGTCCCCTCCCACGTTCCTCCCCGTCCCGCCCCTCTAGGTTGCTACAGGGCCCCTTTGCAGTCCCCTGAGCCACACTGCAGATTCCCGTTGGCTGTCTACTTTACATTTGGTGATGTAAGCTTCCATGTTTCCCTCTTCATGCGTCCCACCTGCTCCTTCCACCCCCATCTCCCTCTCTGGAGTCCAAAAGTCTGTTCTCTAGGTCTATGTCTCCACTGCTGCCCTGCAAATAATTCCATCAGTACCATCTTTCTAGACCCCAAATGTATAAACACTTAATATGAAATAACTGGTTTTGTCTTTCTGACTTATTTCGTTCTGTATAATCGGCTCTAGGTTCATCCACTTCATCAAAACCGACTCAAATGCGTTCCCTTTTATGGCTGCGTAATGGAAATCTTCCCTCAGACCCTGTCACTTCTTTGCTATACACTTTTATAAAACTGTGTCTTTACTTCAGGATTATGGTTTCAAATTTAGAAATTATCCACTGATTTGTATGATTATATGATAAAGTTTGTCTGCCAACTCCATGGAAGGTACTCATCAGAGCAGAGACAGTATCTCCATCTCCACTGGTCACAAGTACAACTTCACTACTGAGTACATTTCAGTATTCAGTTCTTTACTGAATTAATGACTGAATCTTATTCCTAACATAAACTGACCCCTATCTTCCTTCTGTTGATTTTAGTTTCTTAATGGGCAATTAAGATAGCTGTCAAGTATCTCAGACATGTACAATTACTACAAACCTTCCTTTTCCTCCAACAAACTTCATTAGGTTTATTCAAAGTTTGTAGTATGAAGAATCTTGATCTTAAGAATTCTAGATTGCTTTGTTTCCAGGACTTATTTCTTAATTAGTTTCATCCTTAATAGCACTTGAACTATTCCAAGTTTTTAGTTACCTAGGAAATACTATATTCTCCTGGGAAAAGCCATATTCTTTGTTTGGCTGCTTCCTGTTAACAAATAAAGAAAAGATAGCTCGCTCTCTCACACGCACACACATGCACCCTACCCCTTCTATTCCAAATCTACTCAGTGTCCCCTTTCAGTTCAACAACAGTACTGGCCTGAGAAACTTCAACGCACAGGTAGTCCTGGTTACTTTCCCCTTTCCTTTAAAAAGGCAAACAAATATCTATTTATATTCTACTTACCATTAATTGCCAAAAACTGAAAAATTAAAGTCATTTAAGAAAGTGATTTAATTATGAGTTTCCAGGAGTAATATCCAAACACAAAAATCTCAACAAAGAGATTATTTTTAATTAAATATAACTGAATAACCCAAGTACCTTTTTAAAGTCAGTTGAATCATCCTTTTCTAGCCTGCTACTGTAAGGTTTTCTTTCTTCTGAGTAACTGTATGATCCAGAGCGACCCAGCAAGGAATCATATCGATCACTAGCTGATGTAGAACCGATTTCATATCTTCAAAAGATGAGTTTGAGTCAAAATCTTTATTATAGGCTTTCACAACTTACATTAACATGCATCCTAGTATTTTAACTAGATATTCCAAAATAGTAGATAATATTCTCATTTATCGGTTATCTAATCAACTTTCATGATATGTAATAAGTAAACGGGACGTTATTTTTAATACTAACTTCCGTTGTTTGAGAAGGAGGTTCCAAAATCTCTATATCTGAAAGTCAAAACTGGTTTTACATCATGATAAATTATTTCAATAATTTTAAATCGTATTTTTTTTTTTTCACGTTTTAAAATCTCTGAAATCAGAACAGGGCTTACAACTGATGTGTATGACAGTTTAATTGGTAGTACTTTTCCTTTAAGTGGCATATGAATGTATTTTAAAATTAGTAACATTGTAGATGATGAACTAACTAGAGTCTTTCCAGAGTAATACCATTTTATACAGGGGACTTGCGCATCTGTGGATTTTGAAATCCACTGCGTTGGGTGAGTGGGGTAAATTCCTGGAACCAAATCCTCGGAGATAGTAAGAGATAACAGAAATAGGTTTGTCCTAAAGAAGAACATATCTCTTTTGAAGATGAGGATCTTGTTATCTGGTTCTGTATTTGTTTTTTTTTTTTTCTGATAAATGCTAATGCCTCCACATTTCAATTCAAAAGAATCATCAGAATATAAAAATTTGTCCTTGGTTTTACAAGGCTTTGGTTAACAATTAGTGGTAAGAGAAGAGGAATAGAAATTAGATTCAAGTATTAATATATTGGTGGAGGTTCTCTGAAAAACTGAACAATGTGAGCTAGATGACACTTTTTAAAAGTGTCTTCACTGGCTTTTTCTTTTTTAATCTGAAGCAGGGATAAGGGAGAAGAGTCTAAGTACCTGATGAAATAAATTTCTGGTGGATTTCACTGCTTCTAATGTGAATAATGAGATGGTCAATGTTGAAGTAGGAAGATTAAGAAAACTATCACTGTTGGAAAGATTTGAGAAAAAAATCTTTCCTAGCAACTTACTATGACAATTGAACTAGAAGTAAAGCCATTGATGAAGAAAGTTATTAACACTTATCAGGTCATCTAAATATCTATAGATTTTTTATTACTAAAATAATTCTATCAACTTAAAAAATTTATCAATATCTAGCAACATATTTTTAGAAAGGATAAAATGAGAAAAAGATCAATAAAAAAACACAAGTAAAACGTACCTAGAAATGGAATCCGTCTAAAAAGAGAAAAACATAAGGGTAACTAAATTTTTATGCTTTCATTTAAGTAACTCACTGATTAATCAAGAAAATTTAACTTCAATACTATTTTCATATTAATACATATTTAATCTATTCACTTTAACATCAATGATGTTGTTTTACAAAGAAGTTCTAGAACAGAGTCACCGTAAATTTCTACTTGTCCAATACTATACAATTACATTTCCCAATTTAAAGTCATATTTTGTGACTTTCTACAAATGACACTATAATTAGGAGGGGAAAAAAAGAAAGATTAAGACACATACCCATTACTTACAATTCACTTAGCAGGAGAAAGTAACATATTTACATTACTAAATGCACGTTTATTATGTGACATCTCAAAGCAACTATCTTTTCCATTTTTCTGTTTCTGAGGTAATAACAGGACAGACCAACAAATGAATACTGAAGTATTTGATGTACAACAGTATATACATATTTTGTTTACAATTCATTTTCTGGAAATCCAGCTATATATTCCTCCAAACTTTAGCAATGAGGGTATAGGAAACTATGATTAAGTTTCTCAAGGAAGTGGTATGCTATACTGACGCTCCAAAACTCTTCTTAATGTAAATGGTGAAATGATTACTAGGATAAAATAGTCTCATTGGAGTCAAAGACATTTTTGGGGGATTAGCATCTTTAGCTCTTTCCATTGAAACACTGAATCTCTAATTTTCTATAAAGTAACTATTCAGAAATTGCTTGTTTAATTTCTGAATTTTAGATATTTGAATTTTCCCATTATATTTACCTTTAAATGTGCTGTGAAATCACTGGCTTCCTTTGGAACTGTTTGAGCCTCATTCAGATTAAAAATGTCTTACTAAAGTCTATTTAAGTTTCTTTTGCAAAACCAATTTTGTACTTGCTGCCCATGTTTTATGTAATGCTTTACGTTATTGATTTATTCTTTAGTTTTATAATAATTAACAATTTTGAAGTTAAATTTCAATTTTCACAATATAATTCAAATCTGTAAGCTGCTGAAAGAATAGATTTTGAAAGTTCCTATCACAAGAAAATAATTGTATCTATGTGTATATGGGTGGTAATGGATGTTTACTGTACTAAACATTTCACAATACACAAATATGGAATAATAACATGTGCAATATTTTATATATCAATTATATCTCAAATAAAGAAAGCAGAAGCAAACAAAAAGATATTATTTATTCAAATTCTGGAAAATATCCACATGTGAAATAAAATGTATACATATCAAACGAAAACATCACATCTCGCCTCAGTGTGAACTCTGGTTCACTGGTTTAACTTAATTTTAAGAATAAATAAAAACTTCAAGTAGTCGTAGAAATCACTCAAATTCTATTTTTTTGTCTTTAAAAGTCATGGTGCTATTACTGATTATGTTACATATATATTTGTTTTTGGCCATGCTGTGTGGCATGCAGGATCTGAATTCCCCAAGCAGGGATGGAACCCATGCCTCCTGCAGTGATAGTCTGGAGTCCTAACCACTAGACTGCCAGGGAATTCCTAGTTATATTTTATTTTTTTTTAAATTTTAGTTAAAAGCACATAAAGCAAAAAACTATCCAAGTCACTTTTAAGAGTATAGTTTAGTAGCGCTAACTATATTCACACTGCTGTGTAACAGCCCTCTACAACTTTTTTCATCTTGCAAAACTGTAATTTTATACCCACTAAACAAATCTCTGTAACTCCAATACTTTGGCCACCTCATGCGAAGAGTTGACTCATTGGAAAAGACCCTGATGATGGGAGGGATCGGAGGCAGGAGGAGAAGGGGACGACAGAGGATGAGATGGCTGGATGGCACCACCAACTCAATGCACATGAGTTTGAGTGAACTCTGGGAGTTGGTGATGGACAGGGAGGCCTGGCGTGCTGCGATTCATGGGGTCACAAAGAGTCAGACACGACTGAGCAACTGAAATGAACTGAAACAAATCTCTATACCCTCCTACCCCCAGCTCCTGGCAACCACAATTCTACTCTTTGTTACACATGAGTTTGAATACTTTGGTGAGAGCACAAGCATTGTCAGTTGTGTCGGACTCTTTTTGACCCCATCGGCTATAGCCCACCAGACTCGTCTGTACATGGAATTCTCCAGGCCAAGAATGCTGGAGTGGGCTGCCATTCCCCTTTCCGGGGGATCTTCCCTACTCTGGGAGATCGAACCTGGGTCTCCAGCATTGCAGGCAGATTCTTTACTGTCTGAGCCAACAGGGAAGCCCGTGGAATCATACACAAGGTGCTTTTTGGTGACCTGTTTATTTCACTTAGCATAATGTCCTTGTGACTCCCTGTGGTTTTTTCCCCCCTTGTGGTTTAAAATTGTTTTTCTGAGGTAAAAATATCCTTTAAATTTTTCTGACTGCAATACCATAAGATCATATACCATACTATAACAAAGTTCCTCTGTAATTCCCCATCTCTCAAATGCTCTAGATAACTACTGTTAATCTTTTCTGTATACATAACTATGTGAACAAATAAATATCTATCCATACAAATACATTTTATTTAATCTATTCCCAATAGACATTTTGAAAGTTTTTAATATTTTGCTTCAAAAGCCATGCTGCTATTAACACTTTAGACTTATTTTTGCACATGTAAGTCACTTCACTGGAAATAAATGTCTTGAAGTGTAACTGAAAAGCAAAGAGGCAAGAACTTTTTCTGAAGTGTTCAGATTTGTGTTGCTCAACTGATCTCTCAAGAAAATGAATTTATTATAGCCCCAAAGTGTTATATGAAAATGCCTATTTCAAAACTAATCATGACAAACCTGAGCATTATTATAACCTTTGTCGATTTCACTTTGGTATTATGTCTTTGGTTATTAATGAGAGTAAATGTATTTTAAGCTTATTGGCCATTTATATTTCTTCTTTTGTTATGTTTATAAATTTCATGAATTATGCTTCCCATTTTTTTTAACTGTGTCTTTTAAACAGTACAAATATTGATCTTTTAAGTGCTATAAAAGAGGGCTGCTGCTGCTAGTCACTTCAGTCATGTCCGACTCTGTGTGACCCCATAGACGGCAGCCACCAGGCTCCGCTGTCCCTGGGATTCTCCAGGCAAGAACATGGAGTGGGTTGCCATTTCCTTCTCCAACGCATGAAAGTGAAAAGTGAAAGTGAAGTCGCTCAGTCGTGTCCGACTCTTAGTGACCCCATGGACTGCAGCCTACCAGGCTCCTCCATCCATGGGATTTTCCAGGCAAAGTACTAGTGTGGGATGCCACTGCCTTCTCCAATAAAAGAGGGCTACACTATTTAAAGTGAGCAAATGTGTCTCAATTTTAATAAGGATGTCTTTTTGCAATTTTCTAGCTTTTCCTGTTTAAACAATCACATCTATTAATCCTTTCTTCATAGTTTCTTGCCATGCTTATTTAAATTTTTGATTTATTACTAATGTTCTTCACATAGTAGAAGTTTTACCATCCTATAGTTTAATGAAAGCAAATCATAATAGCCTAAGCAACAGAAGCCCCATTTATGGAATAATGAACCACACTATGATAAAGTAATTCAAGTTTTCTGGATCAAATTTAATCTTAATTTTTTAAAATTTTATATCCTGAAATAATTTCAAAGGCACTCCAAAAAATTTAACAACTTTCTGGTTAACTTAAAATTTACTTTTCTTTGAAGCAAAAAAGTATATGTCACAGAGTCATTTTTTCAATTTGGTGAACTTGGATTCTATAAACTGAGTAAAAGTTTTGTTATAAAACACTTCTGAGGTAGTGATAACACTATTTCAAAAATACACAGAATTGGGTTGATCATACTTTTTCACAGAAAAACAAGCGCTGAGACTACAAATTTTCATAAGAAAGCAACTCTGTTTGGTGGAAGCAATTTTCTAGTCTATTGTGGAAGACACTACAAGTTTCTGTCTTAACCTCCATTCTCCCTTTCTCTCATGGTACAGCAGTCACTAAGTTTAGGTGAGGTGGGATGCAGCCCATATTCACAGCAAAACAGCTCAACTATTTCAGTGGTGGGCCTCATCTGGCCTAAACTAATTATCATAATTCCTGTCCTATGTTGTCAAGCAGCCTCAGGATGAAGCTGATATAGAGGGTTGTGTAACATAATTGACATACAGTAAATTATCTTTGTTTAATGCAGTTCAAGCTGAGTTTTGTGTTGCTTGGAACTGAAAAAATGTTAGCACAAAGCAAGATCTAAATAATGCTCTATTTAAAATGAATAAAAACTATTTAAATTGTTTGGAACTAAGAAATTTTTTTCATAAAAACAATATTCTAGTCAATGTATCTCATATATAATTTTAACAATAAGACTTAAATATAACATATATCAATATGCTTCAAAACCACAAGCTTGGAAGCCAGAACATCTTTCCCCTCCTACCCCAGGCTGGTGGGACCAGGGATCTGTGTGATATGGTGGTGAGAAGTGTCAGCTGGAGATGGTTTACTAATTCCCTCGCTCTTGCTTATCTGTCCACTGTTTCTCCTTAAAAGATGAGAATTCATAGGGTATCACTGGGAAAGGAAGATGATGGACAAGTTTACAGAAAATAATAAACAAGAGACATAGGTGAATGGGGAAGTGCTGAAAACTGACAGGCAAAGGGTTTAAAAATGACAAAACGTGGCCTGCAAAAAATTCACCCTTGGAAGCAATTGATTCTTCAACTTGTCTGGCTACCTAAAGAGAAAATAAAGGTACCTTTTGGGTCAAAATACACAAACTTGGCCCTAAGAGTAATGTCCACAGTCACCTAGTACAGGGAACCAATTTCTGGTCACTTTACATTATTGTCGATCCCAACAACTAAAAGTAATCTTAACAGCTTTATGTAGGAATGTCAAAATGAAGAAAATATGATCAGAATGCTGTTTCAGGCTGGACACATGGATTTAAAACATTAAGACTTACTCATATTGTACAATCTACTCCTATGTAAACAAAGCTCTTCCATGTATGCCAGCTGTGTGCAGAGGTAAACAACAGAGAACAGAAGGGGAAAAAACTAGTGGGAAGAAACTTGGGTCATCTGATGGCTATGCAATCTTGTTAATCAAACTGGCCTTAATTTCTTTAATCAGTACTGGGGTTGGAGGGCAGGGAACCTTTTCCTGAAGATTAATGGAAAGATCAGCAGTGATAATGAATGTAAAAGTTGTTTAGAGACACAAAATTTCTAAACAAATGTAAAGAAAGTTAAAATGACCTATTATCTTCTCCAGAATATAACCCTGCCGTTTACAAAACTAAAATCTGGGTCTGGTAAGGTATGCACTACTTATGGATAGCCTTTAGATACTTTTCTTTGGTCAAAGGTGTTACAGGTAGGCTTGCTTAAAGGCAAAAAGTGAAAATAGCATTCAGCATGTTTTGCAGCAAGCCATTATAGAGGCAGAACACATTAAGGAGTAAGAGGGGCACCTTCAAGCTCCTTCCTGGGAACTACACTAAGTTTAAGCTGCCACAGCTTTTGACTGTGTGCACTGCAATTTATCTCAATTTACCTCATGCAACTGCTAGCAAGATGTGTCGTAAGGTAATTCCCTCTTTGCCTTATGTGGCTTACAAAAGATTACTGAACACTCTACTTTTGGATAGCAGTGGAAACCTGTTTTCTCGTTGTTGTTTTTTTTTCTTTTCAATTTTGAAGGCTAACATACATACAATAAACTAGACCCACTAAGAGTATACACTTTGATGAGTTTTCACAGTTGTATATACCCCAAAAAACCGTCTATGATCAGGATCTAGAGTATTCCCAATGTCTCTCAAATACTCTTTGTGCCCCTTTCCAGTCCCCCACACCTGATTTCAGAAAACCACTGATGGTCTATCCCCAGCATGCAGGTACAGTGTACAGTAACTGACTTACATGAATAAATATAAACAAAAGTAAAATGTAATCCTTAAAAATACAAATATTTCTAAATACAAAAAATAATGCTAATTACCTGAACTTCTTTCTTATTGGATCCCTCCTCGGTATCAGATTGTTGTTCTTGTTCATTTTCATCACTCTAAAATAGATGATCAATTTATTTTAGAAAAGTAAAGATAATTTTGAAACAGCTAATATTTAAATATATTAACGCTTTTCTAATTTAAAATGACTTGGGAAAACATAACAGGAAATGGATCAAAAGGAAAACTGGTTTTTAAGTGGGAATTTTTCTACCCTGTTTACAGGAAGCTTGTTCTATCTGCATAGTACAATCTAATTAGGTTAGCATATATAGTGAAGAAAGACCATCTACCTAACATTCTAATTTAAGAAACACATTCATACTGGGGATGAGGATGCTGGAGTTTTAATGTGAAAATATGATACTCAATTTTATATTGTGATGTTATTGCATGTACTTTAATAGTCAAAACAGATACTATTTAGCTGTCCAAATATAGTGAGGCAGCAAAAATAGGAAACATTATCTTAAGTAAGAAAAGCTCCATTCTATACGCGTGGTAAGATTTATATAACAATCCTATTATGTTTAGATAGTTTAGCTATCTAGCAATTTCTTGGGAATTTATAGCACACCAAATAGAAAACATAAGGCTTGGTAGGCTAAAAGTCTAGACTCTCAGCCAATGGGAATATTCTATTAGAAAGCTGAAAAACTCAGTAAGCCTTAAAGGACAAAAAAAAGGAAATACACAATCAACGCATCTGGCTCAGGTTCACTATAAAAATACCACAGGCTTTAAGATTAAATCATCCTATTTCAGACTGGTACAGCTATTTTCAGCTTTGTGAGTTAGGGTAAATTTAATAAAGAAAATTCTGAGTCATAGTTACCTCATCCATAAAGTGGGCATAAAAACCTTACAGAATTGTCCTAAGGATTATAGAGGATCTTTATACAACCCATCATGTGGTTTCTAGCAAAAATGGTATTTTAAGTTACTAAGCAAACAGGAGCAATCAATGCTGCTACTACTAGCATTATTTAATAATATAAATGTATTAATTCCGCAATATGAACTGGTTGTCTTTACACATTACTGTTTCATGGAAGAACACAGGAACTGAAAATTTAAAAAATGGGGAGGCTCAGAAGTCTTGAAAAGTTGTAACTAAGAAAAAAATAAAAAAGGAAACCTAGTAATAACTTGCCTAACCATACACCACCCTTTCTTTGACAGAGCCGTTTTTGTATACTGTTTGATACAGGTTCAATCACGAGGCTGTAGAAAGGAAAGGATATCTGTGCTGATGGTTGATTAGAACACAATTCAATGCAAGGTCAAATTAAAAAGATGACTACTGCCTACACAGATCTCAGGAACAATCATTATAATGCTAGTTATGTGTATGACTCTATAAAGTGGAGTTCTGAAGGGAAAGCTGGTTCAAATAAAACTGGGGGAAAATAAACACTGTATAAAAAAGCTTTGCTTATTAAACACCTAATACATATAAGTTATTAAAAAGGTAAGAATTATTAAGTAGTAAGAGTTACTAAGATGCTAAGACTGACAGGCTTTATTATTATTATTAAAATATTACTGAACAATCAATTAAGATCAACCAGACATCACGTACTTCCTGACAAAGGAAAAAAACACCCTGCCAAGAGAATACTGAACCAGAATCTGATCATTTCTACACCTCAAATTACCAATTTATAGGAAACACAAAAAAAACTACATGAATGTGTTAAACTATACTTCAGGAATATAACCCAGTTCATTAAAAAATAATTGTAAGAAAAAAAGAGATGGATTTTTTAAAAGAGACTTGAAAGAAAAAACTAATCATAATTTATGGTCCTTATTTGGATGCTAATCAAATCAGCAAAAAATAAAATTACAACAGACCATTTATGGCAAGAGGAGTCGAAATGAAAGTGAAAGTTAAGTCGCTCAGTTGTGTCCGACTCTTTGCGACCCTGAGGACTGTAGCCCACGAGGCTCCTCCATCCATGGGATTCTCCAGGCAAGAATACTGGAGTGGGTTGCCATTTCCTTCTCCAGGGGATCTTCCTGACCCAGGGATCGAACCCAGGTCTCCTGCATTGCAGGCAGACGCTTTAACCTCTGAGCCACCAGGGAAGCCTTAGTGGTAAAGAATCTGTCTGTAATGAAGGAGACTGGGGTTCAATCCCGAGGTTGGGAAGATCCCTAGAGAAGGAAACGGCGACCCACTCCAGTACTCCTGCCCAGAGAATCCTATGATCAGAGGAGCCTGGCAGGCCACAGTCCATGGGGTCACAAGAGTTGGACTCGATTTATCGACTAAACCACCACCATAGTCCTGTGTAAATGGCCAGATGATATGCCCATGAGGCCAGGTGGACAATTAGGTCTTTTCAGGCAATATGAGTCAGGAGGACATTAAAACTGACTGTCTATTCAGTATTAAGGATTTATTGTCAATTTATTTAAAATAAACATGATCATGGTATTATGATCACTCATTAAAAGATAATATTTATGGTTACTTTTATTACTTTTAAAAAATAAAATTTTAATATTTTAAAAAGGAGTCCTTATCTCTTGAAAATTCATACTGAAATTTTTACATATGTAGTATTATTAAATTTTCTAAAATATAAATAATTGGGAGTTGGGAAAGTGGTAGAGATTTAACTTAACAATGACTATCTAGGGTGGGATGATATACTTCTTCATATTTAAACTTTTCTGCATTTCTTTTTTCCTGGGGGAAAACAAAAGGCTAAAAAAATAATCCCTGAAAACTAAATTAGTTTTGCCTTTCCAAGGTATATGTTGTACTGAAATAGGATAAATTTCACATTAACTGTGTTATCCCATAGTTCTTCTTTCTCCTACAAATGAATAGCAATGTCAGGCAAATAGAGATGAAGAAGAAAAAACTAAAATTTATAAGATTACAGCCATTATTTTTTTATTCCAGTACTGGGACAGTACTCTTGCTTGTAATGTCAGAAATCCGAGTAGTTGTTTATTCTTAAAAAGAAAAACTCTTCTGATTTAAGTAACTAGCTTAAACACATAGTGATGACCTAAAGAATACATAATCTGAGGCATATAAGAAATTATTATTGTACATTCCTAGAAAGATTAAGCATATATCAAGTAGTTATATTTTAATAGGTTCTCACATCTTGTGTCCAAAACGAAACTCCTGTAGATCTTCTTTTCTCTCTTGGTCGCCTTCGTTCTCTGATTGATTTAGGTTGTGATTTATCTTCCCCCTCTTTTTCTTCTTCTTTCTTTTCTCCCTCTGTTAATGATTAAAATTAATCATATGGCAGCAATGCATCTTGAAAGTATTTGCAAAGTAAATATGAAAACAATTCTAAGTCGACCTCTGTGAAAGTTTCTTAAGTTCTCTAATCAGAAATAATTTTTGCCCCCTCAGTGCTCCTGTAACACCTGGTTTAAACATGCCTGTGTCTCCCATTGGATACACTCTTGAAAATCAACAATTTTAATTACTTCATTTTTCTAGTGCTTAAAACAAAAATTTTGCTTAAAAGACACATTTAATAATATTTACTGAAGAGAAAATAAATCAATCCTATGAAGACAATGGGGCCCTAGTTATTAGTGTCTGACAGGAAAATAGTTCTCATGCCCAAACATTCTGTAACAATGGAGCAAGTTAGGCACACACACCTATCAGTTTCTACTTCTGCCATTTCCAGTCCTCATGCGGCAGTGGAATCAATACACTATTCACTGAATTTTCTTTTAGTATTTCAGAGCAAACCTTTTTTCCTGCCATGGGAAAAAATTATCTTTTATTAAAAACAAATCATTGTAAAGTCTTCAAATTTGTTCCCTTCCTGGAATAGTTAAAATATCCTCAGACTTACATACTAGAAGAATATTAGAACCTATGAATATGCTTTAAAAAGTAGACATAATGGAGGAAAGTAATGCTAAAAATGACTGTCAAAAGGCTCCTGTGTCATTAGCAGGCTCCTTGTCTCCTGTGAAGAAAAAGCAGCAAAAGAAACTCCAAAATTCTAGTATTAAGAGGGGTTTAATGTTCTTAGAATTAGTTTAGTGTAAAGGTCTCAAACTCCAAAACCAACAGTGGTCATCTAGGTTATATAAGAGTAGGGGAGGGGGCCCTGCTGTTTCTCAGCTCTAATCAATTGTTGATGTGAGAATTCAGATTCAGTGTTGCCATATCTTCCAACTTTTCAAAAGAAGACAGAAATTTGAACTTTTATTTAAATATCGCTAATTTAAATGTTGGCTCAAAATTTTATAATCATTACACAGGCCTCACACTCAGAGGTTTAAAGAACTGAAATATTTCAATGACCAACAAAAGAAGAGCCAGGATGCAGTTGAAAAAACAATTTAATTTTCTGAAGCTTACTCCTATAGGACTACTGATATTATTATGACTAGTAACAATAAACTGTGGAAAATTCTGAAAGAGATGGGAATACCAGACCACCTGATCTGCCTCTTAAGAAACCTATACGCAGGTCAGGAAGCAAGAGTTAGAACTGGACATGGAACAACAGACTGGTTCTAAATAGGAAAAGGAGTACGTCAAGGCTGTGTATTGTCACCCTGCTTATTTAACTTCTATGCAGAGTACATCATGAAAAACGCTGGGCTGGATGAAGCACAAGCTGGAATAAAGATTGTAGGGAGAAATATCAATCACCTCAGATATGCAGATGACACCACCCTTATGGCAGAAAGGGAAGAGGAACTAAAAAGCCTCTTGATGAGAGTGAGAGGAGAGTGAAAAGTTGGCCTAAAGCTCAACATTCAGAAAACGAAGATCATGGCATCTGGTCCCATCACTTCATGGGAAACAGATGGGGAAACACTGGAACCAGTGTCAGACTTTATTTTTTGGGGCTCCAAAATCACAGGAGATGGTGACTGCAGCCATGAAATTAAAAGACGCTTACTCCTTGGAAGGAAAGTTATGATCAACCTAGATAGCATATTCAAAAGCAGAGACATTACTTTGCCAACAAAGGTCCATCTAGTCAAGGCTATGGTTTTTCCAGTGGTCATGTATGGATGCGAGAGTTGGGACTGTGAAGAAGGCTGAGCGCCAAAGAATTGATGCTTTTGAACTGTGGTGTTGGAGAAGACTCTTGAGAGTCCCTTGGACTGCAAGGAGATCCAACCAGTCCTTTCTAAAGGAGACCAGCCCTGGGTGTTCTTTGGAAGGAATGATGCTAAAGCTGAAACTCCAGTACTTTGGTCACCTCATGCTAAGAGTTGACTCATTGGAGAAGACTCTGATGCTGGGAGGGACTGGGGGCAGGAGGAGAAGGGGACGACAGAGGATGAGATGGCTGGATGGCATCACCGACTCGATGGACATGAGTTTGAGTGAACTCCGGGAGATGGTGATGGACAGGGAGGCCTGGCGTGCTGCAATTCATGGTGTCGCAAAGAGTCGGATATACTGAGTGACTGAACTGAACTGAATACTATTTGATTTTGCTTTTAAAATATAAAATACCTACAATTGGAATACTTTTATTTAGCTCTCATTTCTTAAAGTAGGAGTTAATTAGAGTTTATATAAGAAGTTTATATGCAATAATAGGAAATGCTAATAGCATCAACATGCCAATATACAGCTGAAAAAGAAACCTATTTTTCAAGAAATAAGCATAGAAATAATTTTTTTGGCAAGGACTTTATATATATATATATATGTTAAATGATTTTTGTTTAAAACACTTTCACAATATACAGTTAAAAGATGTGATCTACATAATATGCAAGAAATGACCTGAAACATTAATAAACTGTTCTTAGAAATATTTACCCCACCAGTTTTTCTATACCAACTTTTCTATGTTGATTTACATAAAGATTTTTGAAGTCTGAGGCAATAAAGATACATGTATCAATGCCAGATCATACAATTTTCTCTTTTTGTTTTCTACTTTTCTCATTCTCAACCATCATATTGTTCCTGGTTAGGTAGATTGAGTCCCAGTTTAGGATGTTGGTTCTTTTCTGTTAAACTGTATTAATTAGGAAAAACCAAATCAAAGAATTATCTGAAGGAAACAAAGTGTTTTCAAATTTTCGTTCTTACCTCTTTCATTTTCCTTTGTTAATCCTCTGGAGTAAGCAGAAGTTATACCTACAAGACTATTTGGCCTGTTTAATTGACTTGAAGCATAAGATGAACTGCTCATTGTAGAAAGTAAAGAGGAGGGAGTGGTTGAACTTGAAGTTGATACTGGTCTGTAGCGTTGATAAGTCTGTGAAACGTGAAAATTAACACCCATTTGAAATATTAAACACAGATAAAAACATAAAGTATTTAAGTTCATTTTAAAGGAAAAGTAATGTTCCACTCATGTCAAGATAATTAAGACTTCCAGTTAAAATCCTTATGAGTAATTTGCATGTGGTTTGTTAGCAAATAAATCTCTTGCATTTTGAGAATCACAAGAACTACCCATGCCATATGATCTAGTTGTGTTGCTGGTATACTATTACCTCATCATATGTTCTGGAGTACTTTTGTTTATATTCATCTTCTCTAGATGTTTCTGATTCCTTCTTGTCTTCCTGCTTTTCTTTATCCTGTTTCTCTTTCTCCTCTTTTTCTTCATTTTCTTGTTCTCTGGTTCGGGTGGAACGACTCCTCCCTATTGTTTTTTCAGCTTCCTGAAGATCAGTCAGTGTTACCCCCTGCACACAAAAAAAGATATATTAAATTAAATATGAATGTATTAGAAGTCAAATATGTATGTTTAGAACTGGTCTGCAAATTTAAACAGAATTTCTACTTAGCAACTCATATTCATTCTATGAAGAATAATTATGAGCAAGCACAGTAGTATGTACTGGGAAAGAAAAAAAATATATGCAGGAAATTATCTATTAAAGAAATTAACAAAATAGCAGAGGAACTGACTTTATGAATATAAATATTCATAAGAAGTTCAAAGAAAGAAGGAAAAGCCAATGTATACACTATTTATATATTAAAGTTACATATATTTATGAGTTTTTATATATGTAGATGCACAAAGAGAAGATTTCAGTAGGGCGGTAATTTTTGAAGATTAAGTGCCCAAAAGGATAGATTGAATTTCAAGATGTAAAGGTACAAAGACAGAAAAGACATGTTAAGATCCTATGAAATACACAGTTTAACTTGAAATGTAAGTAATGGTAAGGATCAAATAGTTTAATCTGGACTTTCGAGCCCCTGAACTGCATGAAAGGGAATATATAAAGAGATGTAAGAGACAGAATCAGAACGGCAAGGAGGTAAGAAGAGGATAATTAGCTGGAGTTGACATTTTTCTCATACTTGCACATCAGCTTTTTGAAATACCTAACATAAAATGGTTATTTCCCAACCCTTCCCAATACTCAGAATTATTTAATAATTATAAGACATCATATATGATTCATTTTTAACACTAATCAAATATTCTGAATCAGACACTATATTAGGAATAGAAACATAAATACTCAAAGAGATATACAAAGGCATACAAAACATGCCTTAACAGTAATAGCCATATGTAGTATCAGATGAAATGTATTTAGATAAAATGTAATATTAACAGCATAGCCATATTTAAAAGGCTACAGTAGGATTACTAAAGCAACTTTTATATTTTAAGATTCATTCATACTATATACTGAGATCAATATTTGCATAGAAATGTGAAAAGGGGAAACGTAATTCTGAACATTTATTACACATATTAAATATACCTGTGTTGATCTTCTAGACTGTCTTGCTTGTCTAGATCTTGCTTTTCTTTGGGATTCAGACTCTTCATCTCTAACAGGAGTGAGGTATGATCTACAGTAATAAATAAAAATCATCAGTTGGAAATACATTACCTGTGAATGTAATCACACATGAATGTACATAAATGAAACATTTAAGTTTAGCATTTTAATGGATTTTAAGAAAGAGTTATCTAAAATGGTTAGACCCATTTTGAAATTCAACAATGCAGTTTGATAGTTTTTTAGACTGTAACTACTCATATTAACATATATTTTTTAAAGTTTTTCTTATCCACAGTTTTGTTTTCTCAAACTTATAATATCATTTCTCTTAGCTCCTTTCAACATCATCCTAGATCATATGTGGAGCTATATGGCTAAACTCTAGACTGTCAATGTCTTTTTATGGTAACATCATTAGGACTGAAGGCAGTTTTTAGGATGTGAGGTGACTAGTGAAGAAGCACGACTCCCTGCGCTCCTGTCATCCTGCATTGACTAAAAATATTATTGGCAGACATCATACTTTTGTTCATACTTAAAGTTCTCTAAAAATTCAAGTGTTGTCATATATGAACTCCTTTAAAATCAGCATCTTACACTTGGGTAACTGATTTTCTGATACAGAAAATAACATTTGGTATTCTCTTCACTAGATTTTATATTTTAAATCTAAGCCTAGCAGCTGTGGCTGCACGGCGCAGGAGCAGCCGAGAGGAGCTACCCCTCGTCCGAGGTCATGGGCACTGGCCGAGAAGAGCTACCCCACGTCCAAGGTAAGGAGCAGCAGCTGCTCTTTGCTGGAGAAGTCGTGAAGAGATACCCCACGTTCAAGGTAACAGAAACCCAAGGAAGACAGTAGGCACTGAGAGGATGTCAGAGGGCAGACAGACTCACACGACAATCACAGACAACTAGCCAATTTGATCACAAGGACCACAGCTTGTCTAACTCAATGAAACTAAGCCATGCCATGTGGGGCCACCCAAGACGGACAGGTCATGGTGGAGAAGTCTGACAGAATGTGGTCCATTGGAGAAGGGAATGGCAAACCACTTCAGTATTCTTGCCTTGAGAACACCATGAATAGTATAAAAAGGCAAAAAGACAGGACACTGAAAGATGAACTCCCCAGGTCGATGGGTGCCCAATATGCTACTGGAGATCAGTGGAGAAATAACTCTAGAAAGAATGAAGGGATGGAGCCAAAGCAAAAACAACACCCAGTTGTGGATGTTACTGGTGATACAAGCAAAGTCCAATGCTGTAAAGAGCTATATTGCATAGGAACCTGGAATGTTAGGTCCATGAATCAAGGCATATTGGAAGTGGTCAAACAGGAGATAGCAAGAGTGAACGTCGACATTCTAGGAATCAGTGAACTGACTAGAATGGGTGAATGTAACTCAGATGACCATTTTATCTACCACTGAGGGCAGGAATCCCTTAGAAGAAATGGAGTAGCCATCACAGTCAACAAAGGAGTCCGAAACGCAGTACTTGGATGCAATCTCAAAAACGACAGAATGATCTCTGTTCATTTCCAAGGCAAACCATTCAATATCACAGTAATCCAAGTCTATGCCCCAACCAGTAATATTGAAGAAGCTGAAGGTGAATGATTCTATGAAGACCTACAAGACCTTTTAGAACTAACACCCAAAAAAGATGTCCTTTTCATTATAGGGGACTAGAATACAAAAGTAGGAAGTCAACAAACACCTGGAGTAAGTGGCAAATTTGGCCTTGGAAGACAGAATGAGGCAGGGCAAAGGCTAATAGAGTTTTGCCAAGAAAATGCACTCGTCATAGCAAATACCCTCTTCCAACAACACAAGAGAAGACTATACATGGACATCACCAGATGGTCAACACCGAAATCAAATTGATTATATTCTTTGCAGCCAAAGATGGAGAAGCTCTATACAGTCAGCAAAAACAAGCCCGGGAGCTGACTGTGGCTCAGATCATGAACGCCTTATTGCCAAATTCAGATTTAAAATGAAGAAAGTAGGGAAAACCATTAGACCATTCTGATATGACCTAAATAGAATCCCTTATGTTTATACAGTGGAGTGAGAAATAGATTTAAGGGCTAGATCTGATAGAGTGCCTGACGAACTATGGACGGAGGTTCGTGACACTGTACAGGAGACAGGGATCAAGATCATCCCCAAGAAAAAGAAGTACAAAAAAGCAAAATGGCTCTGAGGAGGCCTTACAATTAGCTGTGAAAAGAAGAGAAGCGAAAAGCAAAGGAGAAAAGGAAAGATATAAACATCTGAATGCAGAGTTCCAAAGAATAACAAGGAGAGATAAGAAAGCCTTCCTCAGTGATCAGTGCAAAGAAATAGAGGAAAACAACAGAATGAGAAAGACTAGAGGTCGCTTCAAGAAAAAGAGAGATACCAAGAGAACATGTCATGCAAAGATGGGTACAATAAAAGACAGAAATGGTAGGGACCTAACAGAAGCAGAAGATATTAAGAAGAGGCGGCAAGAATACACAGAAGAATTATATAAAAAAGATCTTAACGACCTAGATAATCACGATGGTGTGATCATTCATCTAGAGCCAGACATCCTAGAATGCGAAGTCAAGTGGGCCTTAGGAAGCATCACTACGAACAAAGCTAGTGAAGGTGATGGAATTCTAGTTGAGCTATTTCAAATCCTAAAAGATGATGCTGTGAAAGTGCTGCACTCAATATGTCAGTGAATTTGGAAAACTCAGCGATGGACACAGCCCTGGAAAAGGACAGTTTTCCTTCCAATCCAAAAGAAAAGCAATGCCAAAGAATGCTCAAACTACCACACAATTCCACTCATCTCACACGCTAGTAAGGTAATGCTCAAAATTCTCCAAGCTAGGCTTCAGCAATACATGAACAGTGAACTTCCAGAAAGTCAAGCTGGTTTTAGAAAAGGCAGAGGAACCAGAGATCAAATTGACAACATCTGCTGGATCATCAAAAAGGCAAGAGAGTTCCAGAAAAACATCTATTTCTGCTTTATTGACTATGCCAAAGCCTTTGACTGTGTGGATCACAATCAACTGTGGAAAATTCTGAAAGAGATGGGAATACCAGACCACCTGATCTGTCTCTTGAGAAATTTGTATGCAGGTCAGGAAGCAACAGTTAGAACTGAACATGGAACAAAAGACTGGTTCCAAATAGGAAAAGGAGTACGTCAAGCCTATATATTGTCACCCTGCTTATTTAACTTATATGTAGACTACATCATGAGAAATGCTGGGCTGGATGAAGCACAAGCTGGAATCAAGACTGCCGGGAGAAATATCAATAACCTCAGATATGCAGATGACACCACCCTTATGGCAGAAAGCCTCTTGATGAAAGTGAAAGAGGAGATTCAAAACAGCTTAAAACTCAACATTCAGAAAACTAAAATCATGGCATCCAGTCCCATCACTTCATGGGAAATAGATGGGGAAACAGTGGAAACAGTGACCGACTTTATTTTGGGGGCTCAAAAAAAATCACTGCAGATGGTGACTGCAGCCATGAAATTAAAAGACACTTGTGCCTTGGAAGCAAAGTTATGACCATCCTAGACAGCATATTAAAAAGCAGAGAAATTATTGCTAACAAAGGGCTGCCTAGTCAAAGTTATTTTTCCAGTAGTCATGGATGGATGTGAAAGCTGGACTATCAAGAAAGCTGAGCACAGAAGAATTGATCCTTTTGAACTGTGGTGTTGGAGAAGACTCTCGAGAATCCCTTGCACTGTAAGGAGATCCAACTAGTCCATCCTAAAGGAAATCAGTCCTGAATATTCATTGGAAGGACTGATGCTGAAATGCCAATATTTTGGCCACCTGATGTGAGGAAATGACTCACTGGCAAAGACCGTAATGCTGGGAAAGATTGAAGGCGGTAGGAGAAGGGGACAACCGAGGATGAGATGGTTGGATGGCATCACCGACTCAAAGGACATGAGTTTGAGTAAACTCCGGGAGTTGGTGATGGACAGAGATGCCTGGTGTGTTACAGTTCATGGGGTCACAAAGAGTCGGACACAACTGAGTGACTGAACTGACTGACTGATATCTATTAAATGTATAAAAGTGCTCTGTGAAATATCAGCCTATAAAATATGGTTCAATGGCTATTTTTTCATCCATTCAACTTATTTACCTATTGGTCCTATGCAATTTATTGCTTTTGTACTTCCACGAGATGAGGAGAAAAAATAATAGAAAGAGATGAAACCTAAATGTGATAGCACATCTAGTTAAAGAGAAGTTTATAGAAGCCTAGAAAGGTGCCTGTATTACTTCAGCATTTCATGAGCTGCTCTGAAAAGTCAAATAAATATAAAAGGCTAAATTCTAATTTCCACTATATATCGTCAAAGTTTTTCATATTTAGTTTAAAACAGGGAAATTCGCATGCCCTTTTACCCACACTGAAAACAGTACTATCAACTATCACACTCTCTCCCAAGAAGGCTAGATTCTTTTTCAATATTTCAAGTTGCTATGAAAGTTAATAAACCTATTTATCATATGCAGGTTAGGGGCATAAAAATTACTAGCTGCAAGATAGGTAAACTCTAATCAGTTAAAATTTCCATACAAACATTTGCTCTAAATTAGCATAAAAACTTGGGGAAGGCAGTGGCACCCCACCCCAGTACTTTTGCCTGGAAAATCCCATGGATGGAGGATCCTGGTAGGCTCCAGTCCATGGGATCACTGGGAGTCGGACACGACTGAGCGACTTCACTTTCACTTTTCACTTTCATGCATTGGGGAAGGAAATGGCAACCCACTCCAGTGTTCTTGCCTGGAGAATCCCAGGGATGGCGGAGCCTGGTGGGCTGCCGTCTATGGGGTCGCACAGAGTCGGACACGACTGAAGCGACTTAGCAGCAGTAGCAGTAGCAGCAGCATAAAAACTTAGCCTATCAATTTGTAATGTATAATATATTTCCTGGACTGAGACAAGATACCCCATGCCCGAGGTCCAAATAGAAAAAAGAGTATGTCAAGGCTGTATATTGTCACCCTGCTTATTTAACTTCTATGCAGAGTACATCATGAAAAACGTTGGGCTGGAAGAAACACAAGCTGGAATCAAGATTGCCGGGAGAAATATCAATAACATCAGATATGCAGATAACACCACCCTTATGGCAGAAAGGGAAGAGGAACTAAAAAGCCTCTTGATGAGAGTCAAAGAGGAAAGTGAAAAAGTTGGTTTAAAGCTCAACATTCAGAAAACAAAGATCATGGCATCTGGTCCCATCACTTCATGGGAAATAAATGGGGAAACAGTGGAAACAGTGTCAGACTTTATTTTTTTGGACTCTAAAATCACTGCAGATTGCAGCCATGAAATTAAAAGACGCTTACTCCTTGGAAGGAAAGTTATGACCAACCTAGAGAGCATATTCAAAAGCAGAGACATTACTTTGCCAACAAAGGTCCATCTAGTCAAGGCTATGGTTTTTCCTGTGGTCCTGTATGGATGTGAGAGTTGGAATGTCAAGGAAGCTGAGCGCTGAAGAATTGATGCTTTTGAACTGTGGTGTTGGAGAAGACTTTTGAGAGTCCCTTGGACTGCAAGGAGATCCAACCAGTCCATCCTAAAGGAGATCAGTCCTGGGTGTTCACTGGAAGGAATGATGCTAAAGCTGAAACTCCAATACTTTGGCCACCGCATGCAAAGAGTTGACTCATTGGAAAAGACTGATGCTGGGAGGGGTTGGCGGCAGGAGGAGAAGGGGACGACAGAGGATGAGATGGCTAGATGGCTTTACCGACTCGATGGACATGAGTTTGAGTGAACTCCAGAAGTTGGTGATGGACAGGGAGGCCTGGACTGCTGCGATTCATGGGGTCACAAAGAGTTGGACACGACTGAGCGACTGAACTGAACTGAATATATTTCCTACACATCTGATAGTCCCCATCTGATATTTAGTTCCTTTCTCCTTCCCTGAGCTGTCTATACGGAGCCAACCTCTATGAATTGAATATAGAGAAGACAGAAAATTCATGTTTTTATCATGTTTGTAATTCCAAAGAGCTAGTGATCAAAGAAGATGGCAGAATATACCAAATTTCATTGCTGCCTTAAACATTACTGTATCATACTGTCATACTGGATTTCTTCCTTGTAACTACATAGGGTATGTAATTTTACTTACTAGTTGTAGACTGCCCACTATTTTCTGAACAATCCAAAGGTTATTTCTAAATTAAGGACTTTTCCCCCAGTAAAGGCAATTATTCGGTATATTATTTCTTTCCCTAACATTTACTGGCTCAGACATTTATATTTATTTATAATGGGAAGATCCCCTGGAGAAGGGAATGGCTACCCACTCCAGTATTCTTGCCTGGAGAATTCCATGGACAGAGGGGTCAAGGGGTTGCAGAGTCAGACACAACTGAGCAACTGACACCTTTTGTTTGTTTCAATAATATTTATATTTTTGTCAACCAAATTACATCTCTAAAATGCAATACCAACCCTTGCCTCTCACTCAGCATTTTTCCTTTCAGAGGGAAGATAAGTGGTCAAATGGGAGGTGGCTGAGTTAAGGGAAAATGGTAAAAATGAGTAGTTGTATGAAACCATGGGAATTCATAATACACATACGAACTGATTGGTAAGGTAGTATTTTGCAGTTTGAAAAGGCTATGGAGAATTAGAAATACTTGAACAATGAAATAATTTTTTATCATGCCCCACCTGTCTATCTATCTTCCTATTCCCTGAGGCTTGAGGGATCTCAGTTCCTCCATCAGAGACTGAATCCAGTCCATGGTAGTGAAAGTCAGGAATCTTAACCTCTAGGCCACTAGGGAACTCATCTATTTAAAGCGAGCTTCTCCTCTCTTCTCCCTGATGCTCCCCCCTCCAATTAATCCACTGGAAATTTTATAAAAACAGAAAATTCTAACCTAAACCTGATCAATAAAACCAGGAAAACTCAAAAATACTGTGGAACTTAATAGTGTACACAGTAACTTTACATAGTATTTAAAAGTACATATGTAAAGGTATATGAAAATGGCATAAATGTATGAACATCTTTTTAAGCCACAGAATATTCAGGGCTTCCCTGGTGGCTTAGACAGTAACAAATCTGCCTGTAATGCAGAAGATTAGAGTTCAATTCCTGGTTGGGAAGATCCCCTGGAGAAGGGAATGGCAACCTCAAATCACCATATATACGATACAGGGGAAATTTTTCAACCATATAAATTTTAAAATAATTAATAACACTTAATTAAAACATAAAACAGGGGAATTCCCTGGAAGTCCAGTGGTGAGGACTCTGAGCTTTCACTGCTGAGGGCCCAGGGTTCAATCCCTGATTGGGGAATTAAGATCCCACAAGTTGAGCGGCCAAAAAAAAGACAAACAGCAAGGTCAAAATTGCAAACAAGTATTTGACATCAAACAAAACACAAACATTAATATTACTGCAAACATCACTGAAACTAGACAAATTGTCTATAATATAGACTAGGAAAAATGTCAATAGACATTTTTTTCCTTACACCTGCTGTGTCTTAACAACATCACTAAATATCTAATTCTCAATCTTTAAAATCTTACAGGATTAATTCTAAAAGGCTGAAACTTAATACTTTTCAACAACATAAAAAAATAAAGAAATCTGAGATTAAGAATCATAATTTACTAGTTCTAAAACAACTGATGATTTTGGGGAGATAGTCATTGGCTTCATCACTGCAAAAAAATTTTAAAAGTATGGAATGCTAGAAATAGAAAGGATTCTACAAGTCAAAAATTGTGCATTAAATACCTGATTTTACAGAAGAAGAAATTCTGACCCACAGAGAACTCTTATTTTAGGATTAAGGCAGACAAGGAGTAAAAAAAATCAAGAATTCTTAAACCTTTTCCCCTTTAACTAACTTCCAAAAAGGCAAAGCCCTTAAATTTATTTTCACTAGAAGAGAATGATCCTCTAATGATCCTCTAATTTCTGTTGACTAAGTGGTCTCACTGAAAACACCCTCAAACCTAAACTTACTAAATTTAGAGAAAAATCAAGCAAGCATAATTAAAATATGATATGACCTGTACTGGTATTCAAATCACAAAGTGCCTGTAGCGCTGTTGAAGTATCATTAAATTTTACCATAAAAATAGAAATGAAATATATTGACAGAAACTAAAGATGCAATAACAGAAAAAAGTTTTTAATCTAAAAAAAAATTTCAAAACATTTAACATTTTTGTTACTTTCCATATAATCACTACAAATTTACTGTAAAGATGCTACCACTTTTACAGCAAGCCATGCATTTTGCTAGGCATCAGAGACAAAAGATATATGACTGTCTGTATATGAATACCATGTGCCAGAAATAAAACCAGATTAATCTGGTTGGTAATTTAGTTACGGAAAATATCAGTTATGTAGCTAATTCTGAAAGAATAAAATATTTAAAGAGGTTACATTTAGTTCCCTAAAATATTCTTTCCCAAGAGGTAAAACCAAATTCAAAGCTAGGGACAAAGAGCAATACAGCAGACAGAAAGAACCCTGCACAGATTCTCCTGTTATGTTGGCCTAGCCTTAGCTCTCACACTAATCATATAAAGTGGAAAAGTCACTTAATATCGTTGGGACTCAGTTTTCTTCTGTAAAGGATATCATAAAAGATAATAGTAAGTTCCTTTCCACATCTATGATTCCATACCAATTGGCTGCAACAGGAAGAAGAGAGCAGTGCTCTAAGTATGTTTTAGCACACAAAATAAACTCACAGACTCTCTAAAAAAGTTAACAAGTGTCTTCTATGTTCAAATACCAGAATTTAAACTTCAGAAATAAGTGAATGTATTAAACATATGTAAAATTATTTGGCTTACACATATGCCTAAGAAGACATTCTTCAACAAGGGAATTTTAAAATGAAAATTTCAAATATAACAACAAAAAAAAAGGAAACTGTTAAGCATTAAATTTCTTAACAATGAAGTAGAAGGCAGAAACAATGAGAAGAATAAAAAACTTGTCTTTTTCATGTTACATCTAATTTTCTATGAGTATGATTTGCTTGATATGTGTTTAGAGTATGTATTTAGACCTTCACTACAAAAATTTTTTGAATTCTAACAACCATTGAAACTAAGATGGCTAAGTAAGATAACTGCCTGGCTCAGTGCCTTTAAACAAGAACTGTCATAGGTGGATTACCAAGCCTAAATGCTAATAACTGCCAATTATATCAATTTACAGAGTTTTGAGCTGACATAGGTTATCTCATTGTATTAACCTACTGAAGAGATGGACATCAACTTTCCAAGATTAAAAAACAGAATGAAACAGACAATTTACATCATTGGGCAAGATATATCAGCAGTGCTATTATGACCTGTACACACCTGCGTCTCTCCCTGACCTCTGCAGTGGAGGAGACAGTGCCAGCAGTAGTTGTAGTCAGGGTTGTGGTAGAAGCTGCAGCATTAACAACAGTTGGAGCAACAGGAATGGTCACTGCCGTAGGAACACTGTCCTTTTCCTTTTCAGTACTATCCTCAGCCCACAAACGATTTGAGGTACTATAGCATCATAAGCAGCAACACAAAAAGAGAAAAGGAAAACAGCTAAACAATGAAAGCACTTTCTAGCAGCTGAAAACATGTGACTACAGGGATGGATTTTTTTTTTTTTTAAACACAACACGAGACATCTTTCAACCATGAACCAAAAAGTTCACCTAGAGCTGTCAAAGAGAAATTTACATTTTAAGAAGCTTGATTCAAGGAAAAGTTCTTAAGTCAGGAACTTAATTTTTTTCCCCAGACATATAATTGCCTCTTTTGGAACCAATTTTTGTTTGTAAATAATTTTAACCAGGTCAATGAAAAAATCCAGAGCCCCACAATCTTCTACACAAAAATGCATGCACATACATAAGCACACAGGAGGCCTGAACACAAAATGTATCTGTGACTCACCTGCTTTGTGTGCCTGCTGAGGAAGAACCCGTTGTAATCTTTGTAGTAGTGCTTGTGCTGGAAAGCAGGCTTTTCTGAAGCCCAGCTGCAGAGGTAACTGTTGGTGTTGATGTGGTGCTTGGAACACTAGAACTAATCAAATCATCTTGTCTTCTACCAAAGGAGCAACTAAAGGAAAGAGTCATATCTATATAGGATGTGTCTGTAGGTGTATTCTATAGTCAATGCCTATACATTATACAGATTCACAAGGCTAGGGAAAAAAATCTTAAAAACTGTGTTCCTAAATACACCACCGGCTCCAGCACCAAGAGTTGCACCTACAACTTGCTAGAGTCTAGATGATTTCACTAATTTGGTAGTGTATCATTTTACTAAACTCCCACCCACCAACGAGATTTAAAGATGATCTGACAATTTACGTTTCTGGAACTGCTCTATGTCATATGAACATGCCTGGAAAAACACTTTGGTTTTACTCAGAGGAAGTTAAGACTAACATTTTTGGAGGAAAAAAAAAAAAGTTTCGGCTATGGGTCACAGCCTTAGGAGAGACCCATGGCTGTATTATATCTGTTGATCTTTTAGTCTTTTTGATTGCTTTTAGCAGAAAAAATAATGCATAGATCTTCTACTCCCTCTCCAGTATATTACCAACATTCCAATTCATGGCATTTCTACTACTGAGTTCTAACACAAGTAAAAACTTTTCAAGTCACCAAATGAGACAAATCAAGTTAGTATCTCAAATGCTCCAGTCAATTACATAATTGACTTATAAATAATTATAAAGAGAGTTCCTTTTCAATATAATCTAAAAGATACTTCAAAATATTTAATTTAAAAGTACATAATAGGAAGGCATAAGTAGGAGCAAATTTTCAACCTGTTGTTAAATATATATTCTGTGTCTTTAAATGAAGTTTTATTTAAACAACAAAAAATATATAAAGGCATATTTTTAATATTAAATTGAGAGCTCCAAACAAACTGCCTCATATTTTAATAAAAGAATACATGAACATTACTTAAGAATCATATTATTACCTTTTGTGATAAGTTGATCCTTCATTAATTGAGCTATTCTTTTTAAGATCATCTTCCCATTTTCTTCTTGTATATGAACTACTTGTTCGCAAACTTGAAGAATCTCTGTGGAAAAAAAATCCTTCAGATTCTGGCAGATAATTTTAAAATAGAGTTAAAGAAGCTGCACATTAATAAACATAGTAGAAGTAGAAACTAGTAAAATCCCTTAGAAAAACACTTTAGAATATTTATTAAGAAATGAAAAATAATTCACTAAGATTCCAGTTCTAAGAGTCTATACCTAAGGAATAATTCTACCTATGAGGGGAAATAGAAATGTCTATAGACGTTTTATTTATGATGACAAAATATTATATAATTTCAGTGTCCATAGTTTGGGCAGGGGGAATGGTGACTTTAGTATCAGCAGATCTATTCTACAAATACTATGTACTGATGAAAAACAATGTTTGTTGAATTACACGCTAACATCAGTTCAGTTCAGTCGCTTAGTCCTATCCAACTCTTGGTGACCCCAAGGACTGCAGCACGCCAGGCTTCCCTATCCATCGCCAACTCCTTTGCTCAAACTCATGTCCATGAATCGGTACTGTCATCCAATCTTCTCATTCTTTGTATTCCCTTCTTCTCCTGCCTTCTATCTTTCCCAGCATCAGGGTCTATTCTAAGGAGTCAGTTCTTTGCATCAGGTGGCCAAAGTATTGGAGCTTCCACTTTAGTATCAGTCCTACCAATGAATATTCAGGACTGATTTCCTTTAGGATTACTGACTGGATTGATCTTTGTACAGTCCAAAGGACTCTCAAGCATCTTCTCCAGCACCACAATTTGAAAGCATCAATTTTCAGCATGCAGCCTTTTTTACTGTCCAACTCTTACAACCATACACGACTACTGGAAAAACCACAGCTTTGACTGTATGGAACTTTGCTGGCAGAGTGATGTCTCTGCTGTTTAATATGCTGTCTAAGTTGGTCATAGCTTTTCTTCCAAGAAGCAAGCATCTTTTAATTTCATACCTGTAGTCACCATCTGCAGTGATTTTGAAGCCCCAAAATTAAAGTCTGTCACTGTTTCCACTGTTTCCCCATCTATTTGCCATGAAGTGATAGGACCAGATGCCATGATCTTAGTTTTTGAATGCTGAGCTTTAAGCCAACTTTTTCACTCTCCTCTCCTTTTTCACTTTCAACAAGAGGCTCTTTAGTTCTTCTTTGCTTTCCGCCAAAAAGGTGGTGTCATTGGCATATCTGAGGTTATTGATATTTCTCCTGGCAATCTTGATTCCAGCTTGTGCTTCACCCAGCCTAGCGTTTCAAATGAGGTACTCTGCATATAAGTTAAATAAATAAGCAGGGTGACAATACAGAGCCTTGACGTATTCCTTTCCCAATTTGGAACCAGTCTGTTGTTTCATGTCTAGTTCTAACTGTTGCTTCTTGACCTACATACAGATTTCTCAGGAGGCAGGTCTAGTGGTTCTGGTATTCCCATCTCTTTTAAGATTTTTCCACAGTTTGTTGTGATCCACAAAGACAAAGGTTTTGGCATAGTCAATAAAGCAGAAGTAGTTGTTTTTCTTGAACTCTCTTGCTTTTTCGATGATCCAATGGATTCTGGCAGTTTGATCTCTGGTTCCTCTGCCTTTTCTAAATCCAGTTTGAACATCTGGAATTTCTCAGTTTACTACTGTTGATGCCTGGTTTGGAGAATTCTGAGCATTTATTTGCTAGCATGTGAGATGAGTGCAATTGTGTGGTAGTTTGAGCATTCTTTGGCATTGCCTTTCTTTGGGATTGGAATGAAAACTGATCTTTACAGTCCTGTAGCCACTGCTGAGTTTTCCAAATTTTCTGAATGAGTGCAGCACTTTAACAGCATCATCTTTTAGGACTTGAAACAGCTCAGCTGGAGTTTCATCACCTCTACTAGCTCTGTTCGTAGTGATGCTTCCTAAGGCCCACCTGACTTCAGACTCCAGGAGTGAACATCGACATTTTAGTAATCAGTGAACCAAAATGGACTGGAATGGGTGAATTTGATTCAAATGACCATTTGATCTACCAGTGTGGGCAAGAATCCCTTAGAAAATATGGAGTAGCTCTCCTAGTCAACATGTTAACACATAAGACTGCTTATGAGATCTCAGATGAAAGAAAAAGACACATACTGAATACTATAACATGACTACAATCATCATTAAAAAGTTCTCGTACTCTGTATGTGCTGAAAAGTGAGGAAACAAACTACAATGTTGTCAGTGATTAAGTAATGGCTTTTTCTCCCTTTCTCCTTTTGCATGATGGCTCCATTTCTTCCTGAAATCTACATACCATGTAATAACAACAACCCAACTCTCATATTTTAACTCTCATGCTAGATAGTAAAGATTTCATAGTAAAAAAACAAATAAATAAATAAAGCAAATGACAATGAACCCACCTGTTTTCTTTCTCTTCAATGTCAGATGTACTGGCGAGCCGTCTTGGTATTGTAGGTGCAACATACGCAAGCCTAGTTCCTTTACTATCTTTCTCCTACACAATGGCGAGAAAAAAAGAGTGAAAATAAATCAGTGCGATGATTACAGGTGCTCCTAAAAGTATGGAAAAAGTATGCAACAACGTAGAATTACACAGTCATCACAGTTTATTTGATAATATTTCCATCATTCCTAGCTAAACCCTAAAACTGATGTCTATCAATACTCAAGGACTATAAGCACTAAATGACAGCTTGCTCAAATTAATTTTCTTTTCTTTCTCCCTCAATCGAGAATTAGATCATTTTAACGTAAGAAAAATTCCTCCCGTTTTAATGGCTATTTCTAAAACTTCTGTAACATATTATTTACTGTAACATAGTATTATAAGACAAAACATCCTTATTTCTTTCAGAGAGAAGAGTTCTCAAATATGATTCATTGGTAAGTCTCAATTATTTACATGATATTAGCTATTTACTACTTTTATATTCTATGCTTTAAAAATATAATTATACAAAACAAAAAATTAATTCAATTATATTTATCCAAATCTAAGAGCGTAGATGCCATGTAATGGAATCTGTTATATTCTCATTATATGGTATCCACCAAGTACTTGGAAGACAATAGGACAATAAATTTAAACAAAAATCCTAAAATTACTTTATGAATAATTCATTTCTGAATTTCAATACATATAAATAAACATTCTTATATAGTGCAAGAAAACTATATGGAAAAATATCTGAGTACTAAAAATGCAATGGAAAATAAATAATCCAATTACATAAAATAGCATTGAATGAACTGTGGTATACTGTATTTAATGCAATTTAATAATGCCTTCCAAAATACAGCTATTAAAATTGCTCACTAGGACAAAGCTGGGATGTATCAGATGAAAAAGTAGGTAAAGAAATTGTAGATATTGGATAAATGCAACCTATGAGTATAATCACAGTCTAGAGCAAATGCATTCCTAAATTTTGAAACTCTTTCTTAATAAATAAAATTAGCTTATCACTTGATAGATTTTACAGAGTAAAGGATTCCTGTAACGGAGTAGTCTCATAATTTATGTTTTGGGTAAATACATCTGATCTCCCCAATAATTATATTTCACATAGATACTGGCTGAAGGTAGGTACATTTGTATTTTCATGTCATTCATTAAGTCAAGTGAATTAAGTTGATATATAGATATAATAATGATACACAGTAGAGAATCAATGGTTATAGTTTGTATAGAAACCAAACTGTGAAACAGATTACCTTTTCTTTATTATCCAAAGAGGAGGAAAGTCTGGGACTCGAAGCTGAGCGCATGACACCTGCAGTGTCTTTTTCCTTCTGAGCTTCTTTAGATGCTGTGATTTCTGCAAGTGCGCCGTAACTGCCCGTCTTTCTAAGTCCTAACCTCCAAGATGCAGGGGACTCATCTTTTCTCTCTTCTTCTTTGGGAGAAATTTTTGTAGCTGAAGTTGGAAACTGTTTTTATTTTATTTTTCAGGAAAAGGAAAAAAATTATCAAGACTGATCAGTCCTTAAACTGGAAAGGAGAAGTTTACAAAGTAAACGCTTTAAAATTATAGTTAATAGTTTCAGGAGAAACACTTACTAAGCAGGTTAATGTCTTAGTCAAAATGTAAAGATCTAAAACTGAAAAAAGAAATATTACCTGTCGAGATGTTAGGTTTAAGAACACACACTCCACACTTTGTATCACACAGAAAAATTATGATGCAAATACAGAGAAGAGAAATGAGCACACCATAATGACTTAAAACCATGCATCGTTGAAACCAATATTCACATTAAACTTGTTATGTTGTAACCTAATATAAATCCTTGCACATGGAAAAGCCTCACCATAGATTTTTCGCCCTTACTGGGCACAAGAACAATGCCAGTTTTGCGCAAGCCCTGCCTCCACGATGCGGGATCTACTGATTCCACCACAGGCATGATAGGAGCAATGAAATCATACTAAAGCCAATTAAAATAAGACAGGTAAAGAGACACAGATTGAAAGTTTGAAAATATAAAAGGAAGTTATGAGCAAAACAGACTTTTCTCCTTTTTTAAAAGAATTTTATAATAAAGTAAAACCCCGATACTGGGTAACTCTCCAATCTTTAATAAGAGTCACTGGGAATAAGTTCCAGTTTTAGTATAAGAGCATCCGAAAAAATCTAACTGACAAACTTCTAAGGCAGTTAAAGGCACAGAGAGCTGGTAATATTCTAGTATGGAGTGAACTAACTATGGCACTTGAATTTTGTTTTTATTCACTATGTACTAGGGTTAAGAAATTTTAAATCCATCATCAACAACAAAAGTAAGCATCAAAATATATCTAATTATAATATTTAATTCATTAATATTTTAAATATCATAGCCTTAAATTTACCATTGGATTTTTCTACCAAACATTAAACATGTCAACTAAAAACTGTTTTTGTACAAATATTTATTTCACTTCAGTTTTCCAACAGCCCTAAAAACGAAACACCCATAATCTTTAAACTAGTTCACTTCATCAACTGCACTTACAGAGTTTAAATATTCAACCACAGTTAAATACAGACGGTTAACACAGCAACTAATTAGTTACTACAAGCACAGGATATGGATAATTAAACAACCCAAAACAACCTTTCTTTCACATTTATAGCCCAGGTTTACCATAACAGAAGTTTAAAGGAACTTGTTAAAAGCACCATAATGTTGGATACTTTCTAGACAAAAAAATCTCCAGTATGTCCAGTAATTAATTCCTATAAATAAGGTTGAAAAGAGACTCAAGACATACAGCATTTCTCAGTTTCCAAAATGTGCACTGAGGCATTCAAGATGCAAGAACAAAATCACAGGAGTGCTGTGGAATGTTTTAAAATTTTAAGTGAAGTACAGTGACATCTGTTGGACACAGCACAAACTGCCATTGCTAACTGATTTGTAGTAACTACTTCATAAATGAAATAAAGAAGTATTCCTTTGGGCCAAATGGCACTGTGAAAAAAAATCAGTAAAACACTAGTCTCCCTTGGCTGAGAAAGTCCAGGAAGCTCTGTAATATTTTACTCAGTATGATAGGCACTGCGATGATTCCTTACTGATTTCAGAGTTTAATGTCACAATACTTGAGAACACAGGTTGGCAAACTTTTTTTCTATGAAAGGTCAGGTTGTAAATTTTAGGCTTTAACTACTCATCTGTGCTGTTACAGTACAAACCGAGCCATAGGTAACATACAAGTGAATGAACACGGGTGTGTTACAATAAAACTTTATTTAGAGGCAGTGAAGTTAGAATTCCCGTCACAAAATACTCTTTTTCTTTTAATCTTCCCCTGCCTCCACCAACCATTTAAAAATATTGAAAGCATTCTAATTTGCAAGACTGTAGAAAAAACAGGTAGTGGGCCAGGTTTGGCCCACAGACTATGGTTTGCTAATCCTCTCTGCCCCTAGAACCTTCCTCAAACTAGAAACAAATCTTACTCTTCCATGATAAAATAGTAAATGATATTTGCTGAATGTTACAACAGAAGTGAACATTTAACAAATGTTCACTTGTGTCAGGCCTAAAAGAAGTGCTTCATATGGGTTATCTCATTTAGTCCTGCAACCACCCAATGAAATAGAACTTTACTATCATTTTAGAGTTGAGAAAAATGAGGCAGTATTATCAAGTTAGAAATTTTTTTGCACTGTTAAAACTGATATACCTTCTATCTAACATAAATTTTAATTTAAGAACTGGTTATCTGTTTAAAGGAATCTATTTCTGATGTATAAATGAACCTCTTTGAGTAACTCAAGTATACCTATTCCCTGAGATTCTTCTTTTTGTTTTTATAACCAGGACACTATTTTGACTTTTCTATTCTGCCTACCCCCATTCTAGGTCTTTTTGTTGCTGTTGTTATAACAACTTTCCTTGTCATAGCCCTGTAACATAAGCACTCCAACAGTCTGTTCTAATATATCCTATCTTCTCTTTATATTTCCTTCTGAGTGCTGGGAGTAGGTCTTCTTTATATCCTCCCACATTGTATTCAGCTTATTCTCAAATGTGCTATTCTGCAACTCAATCTCACTCCTAACGTCCCTATCCTGAACTTCTATTTACCTGTAGAATGGACTATAGATAAGAAAAACCAGAACCGGAAATGGAAACACTGTGTATAGTGTAACACATTTATTTCCAAACCAGCCCTTCCTTGGTTCCCTATTTCTGTTACGGGCATCAATAATTTATTCAATCCCTAAAAAAACTTTTTTTGGCCACGTTGTACAGGCATGTGGGATGTGGGATTTTAGTTCCCTGATCAGGGATCAAATTCATGGTCGCTGCAGTGGAAGCAGGGAGTCTTAACCACTGGACTGTGGAGGAAGCCCCAATCCCCTGCATTTGCAACTTGAAAGTCAAGTTAGACCTCTTCTTTGTCATCTTCCTGCAATTATAAATTAAGTGACAAGTCTCTAAACCTCCTCCTCTCCTTTATATAAGACCACTGCCACTCTTCTGATTTATATTCTTTATCATACTGGGAAACTTCAAGGACTTTCTAATAAACCTTCTCTCACTCAGTCTCTTGCCTTCAAATACACCTGTACATTGGTGTCAGAAAAATATTCTATAAAGAATAATTCTCTCATGGCCTTGTTCAAATATCTATGATTCCCTATATCTATCAGATCACAAAAAAATTACCACAGGAATGAAAACATTTCACAGTTTGGCTCTACTTTTCCTGTTTCACTTCATATATGTATCTTGTCAATTAATCAAATTTGACAACTCATTTTTCCTGAAAAAATACTCTATATTATCCCTACTTTGATCACATCGTTTCTCTTCTCTTTCAACAAACTATACAGACTCTCTTCTCTGTTAGGCTGAAATACTATCTACACATTCTTTAAGATCTATCACAAATGTTCTAACCCCACTATCTAAAATCAAAAATGATTTCTTCCATTTTAAAACCACTGTTTTACAATTATACACTTTTATTGGTATACTTCATATACCTACAGCACATAGTCATTTATTGAATTTTATTATATTTAATAATTAGGTTCAATTAGCAAGAGGATGTAATCAAGACAACTCTAAATTTTTACCATCTAGTAAAGACAATCTAGTTTACATGTACTGGAATGTATGTGTAGACAGCAAAATAGATAATCTTTTTTAGAGATTCCAACAATATTTACTTTGACTACAGGGTTATATATGTAAACATTGTTAGTTAAACTTATTGTTAGTTAAAATGTTAACTAACAATAAACTTACTGTTAAGATAAAATTTTAATATAAAACATTATTTAACTTACGAAGTTAAATAATGAAATAAACTTACTATTTAGTTAAATCATAAGATCTAACTAATGGTTTTAGAGTTAATATATCCACAAATTATAGGCTTGATCTCATTGCTACAGAAACAGTTCTGCAATTTTAGCTGACAAGTCAACAACTGAAGAGAAGAACTTTTATTTATTTTTTTTTTCAAGAATTTCTTTTATTATCAGAAACATTACAAACATCTAATATGAACAAATTGTAACATGACAGTGATTAGTTTGAACAATTAATACATTTCAGATATAATATTATACATATTTCAATGTTATTCTCCCCAATCATCCCACCCTCTCCCAGTCCCAGAGTCCAAAAGTCTGGTCTACACATCAGTGTCTCTTTTGCTGTCTCGTAAATAGGGTTATTTTTTCCATCTTTCTAAATTCCATATATATGCGTTAGTATACTGTATTTGTGTTTTTGTTTCTGGCTTACTTCACTCTGTATAATAGGCTCCAGTTCCATCCACCTCCTTAGAACTGATTCAAATGTATTCTTTTTAATGGCTGAGTAATACTCCATTGTGTATATGTACCACAGCTTGCTTATCCATTCATCTGTGGATGGACATCTAGGTTGCTTCCACGTTCTGGCTATTGCAAACAGTGCTGCTATGAACATTGGGGTACACGTGTCTCTTTCAATTCTGGATTTCTCAGTGTATATGCCCAGCAGTGGGATTGCTGGATCATAAGGCAGTTCTATTCCCAGTTTTTTGAGGAATCTCCAGACTGTTCTCCGTAGTGGCTGTACCAGTTTGCATTCCCACCAACAGTGCAAGAGGGTTCCCTTCTCTCCGCACCCTCTCCAGCATTTATTGCTTGTGGACTTTTGGAAAGCAGCCATTCTGATTGGCGTGAAATGGTATCTCATAGTGGTTTTGATTTGCATTTCTCTGATAATGAGTGATGTTGAGCATCTTTTCATGTGTTTGTTAGCCATCTGTATGTCTTCTTTGGAGAAATGTCTATTTAGTTCTTTGGCCCATTTTTTGATTGGGTCGTTTATTTTTCTGGAATTGAGCTGTAGAAGTTGCTTGTATATTTCTGAGATTAGTTGTTTGTCAGTTGCTTCATTTGCTATTATTTTCTCCCATTCTGAAGGCTGTCTTCACCTTGCTTATAGTTTCCTTTGTTGTGCAGAAGCTTTTTAAGTTTGATTAGGTCCCATTTGTTCATTTTTTATTTTATTTCCGATATTCTGGGAGGAGGGTCATGGAGGATCCTGCTGTGATGTAAGTCAGAGAGTGTTTTGCCTATGTTTTCCTCTAGGAGTTTTATAGTTTCTGGTCTTACATTTAGCTCTTTAATCCATTTTGAGTTTATTTTTGTGTATGGTGTTAGAAAGTGTTCTAGTTTCATTCTTTTACAAGTGTTTGACCAGTTTTCCCAGCACCACTTGTTAAAGAGATTGTCTTTAATCCATTGTATATTCTTGCCTCCTTTGTCAAAGATAAGGTGACCATATGTGCGTGGATTTATCTCTGGGCTTTCTATTTTGTTCCATCGATCTATGTTTCTGTCCTTGTGCCAGTACCATAGTGTCTTGATGACTGTGGCTTTGTAGTAGAGCCTGAAGTCAGGCAGGTTGATTCCTCCAGTTCCGTTCTTCTTTCTCAAGATAGCTTTGGCTATTCGAGGTTTTTTGTATTTCCATACAAATTGAGAAATTATTTGTTCTAGCTCTGTGAAGAATACCGTTGGTAGCTTGATGGGGATTGCATTGAATCTATAAATTGTTTTGGGTAGTATACTCATTTTCACTATATTGATTCTACCAATCCATGAACATGGTATATTTCTCCATCTATTAGTGTCCTCTTTGATTTCTTTCACCAGTGTTTTATAGTTTTCTATATATAGGTCTTTAGATTCTTTAGGAAGATATATTCCTAAGTATTTTATTGTTTTCATTGCAATGGTGAATGGAATTGTTTCCTTAATTTCTCTTTCTATTTTCTCGTTATTAGTGTACAGGAATGCAAGGGATTTCTGTGTGTTAATTTTATATCCTGCAACTTTACTATATTCATTGATCAGTTCTAGTAATTTTCTGGTGGAATCTTTAGGGTTTTCTACGTAGAGGATCATGTCATCTGCAAACAGTGAGAGTTTTACTTCTTCTTTTCCAATTTGGATTCCTTTTATTTCTTTTTCTGCTCTGATTGCTGTGGCCAAAACTTCCAAAACTATGTTGAATAGTAATGGTGAAAGTGGGCATCCTTGTCTTGTTCTTGACTTTAGAGGAAATGCTTTCACTTTTTCACCATTGAGGATAATGTTTGCTGTGGGTTTGTCATATATAGCTTTTATTATGTTGAGGTATGGTCCTTCTATTCCTGCTTTCTGGAGAGTTTTTATCATAAATGGATGTTGAACTTTGTCAAAGGCTTTCTCTGCATCTATTGAGATAATCATATGGTTTTTATTCTTCAGTTTGTTAATGTGGTGTATTATGTTGATTGATATGCAGATATTGAAGAATCCTTGCATTCCTGGGATAAAGCCCACTTGGTCATGGTGTATGATCTTTTTAATGTGTTGTTGGATTCTGATTGCTAGAATTTTGTTAAGGATTTTTGCATCTATGTTCATCAGTGATATTGGCCTGTAGTTTTCTTTTTTTGTGGGATCTTTGTCAGGTTTTGGAATTAGGGTGATGGTGGCCTCATAGAATGAGTTTGGAAGTTTACCTTCCTCTGCAATTTTCTGGAACAGTTTGAGTAGGATAGGTGTTAGCTCTTCTCTAAATTTTTGGTAGAATTCAGCTGTGAAGCCGTTTGGACCTGGGCTTTTGTTAGCTGGAAGATTTCTGATTACAGTTTCAATTTCTGTGCTTGTGATGGGTCTGTTAAGATTTTCTATTTCTTCCTGATCCAGTTTTGGGAAGTTGTACTTTTCTAAGAATTTGTCCATTTCTTCCACATTGTCCATTTTATTGCCATATAATTGCTAATAGTAGTCTCTTATGATCCTTTGTATTTCTGTGCTGTCTGTTGTGATCTCTCCATTTTCATTTCTAATTTTATTGATTTGATTTTTCTCCCTTTGTTTCTTGATGAGTCTGGCTAGTGGTTTGTCAATTTTATTTACTCTTTCAAAGAACCAGCTTTTCGCTTTGTTGATTTTTGCTATGGTTTCTTTAGTTTCTTTTGCATTTATTTCTGCCCTAATTTTTAGGATTTCTTTCCTTCTACTAACCTTGGGGTGCTTCATTTCTTCCTTTTCCAGTTGCTTTAGGTGTAGAGTTAGGTTATTTATTTGGCTTTTTTCTTGTTTCTTGAGGTATGCCTGTATTGCTATGAACTTTCCCCTTAGGACTGCTTTTACAGTGTCCCACAGGTTTTGGGTTGTTGTGTTTTCATTTTCATTTGTTTCTATGCAGAATTTGATTTCTTTTTTGATTTCTTCTGTGATTTGTTGGTTATTCAGGAGTGTGTTGTTCAGCCTCCATATGTTGGACTTTTTAATAGTTTTTCTCCTGTTATTGAGATTTACTCTTACTGCATTGTGGTCAGAAAAAATGCTTGGAATGATTTCAATTTTTCTGAACTTACCAAGGCTAGATTTATGGCCCAGGATGTGGTCTATCCTGGAGAAGGTTCCGTGTGCGCTTGAGAAAAAGGTGAAATTCATTGTTTTGGGATGAAATGTCCTATAGATATCAATTAGTTCTATCGTTTAAAGTTTGTGTTTCCTTGTTAATTTTCTGTTTATTTGATCTATCCATTGGTGTGAGTGGGGTATTAAAGTCTCCCACTATTATTGTGTTATTGTTGATTTCTCCTTTCATACTTGTTAGTATTTGTCTTATATATTGCGGTGCTCCTAAGTTGGGTGCATATATATTTATAATTGTTATATCTTCTTCTTAGATTGATCCTTTGATCATTAGGTAGTGACCTTCTTTGTCTCTTTTCACATCCTTTGTTTTAAAGTCTATTTTATCTGATATGAGTATTGCTACTCCAGCTTTCTTTTGGTCTCTATTTGCATGGAAAATCTTTTTCCAGCCCTTGACTTTCAGTCTGTATGTGTCCCCTGTTTTGAGGTGGGTTTCTTGTAGACAACATATGTAGGGGTCTTGTTTTTGTATCCATTCAGCCAGTCTCTGTCTTTTGGTTGGGGCATTCAACCCATTTACATTTACGGTAATTAATGATAAATATGATCCCGTTGCCATTTACTTTGTTGTTTTGGGTTTGAATTTATATATCCTTTTTTTGTTTCCTGTCTAGAGAATGTCCTTTAGTATTTTTTGGAGAGCTGGTTTGTAAAGTGAATACATCTATGTTTCTCTATAGTTGTCAGGAGTTATTACAGAATGTAAGTGATATTTAATACTGTTTCAGAGCTTTCAGGGTAGTGATCTATTCCTTGTCATGAATGTTCATGTGTACGTGTGTCTATATATATAAGGTTTATGCACTGGTGGAAGAAGCTAGAGAACTTAAGACAACTTTGTCTAAAAAACAGAAGTTGAGGAGTGAGTGGCAACCTAAAAACAGAAGTCTTAATTACAAAACCTTTTATGATACATTTATAAATTAAGAATTCATCTAAGGAAATTTGTTAGTTCTCTAAGTTACAGGGAAAAATCTTAAAACGTTAAAAAAAAAAACTAAAATGCTAAATTAAAGTAAATACAGTATCACTGAATATAACAGGCTTTAAAAGTCATAAGTAATACTGATTAAATTTTAAAATACTTCATTCTTTTGTACAAGACTTTATTACTTTGAATAAAATTTTGCCATAAAACATTACGAACAAATACTGATACAAAATAATCTTTAAAGTAATCTTTCAACTTGAGAATAAAATGCAGTTTCTAAATATACAAATTAGAGAAACAACTGTCATTAGGTCAACTTAATTAAGAATTAGAATAAATTCTGATTAATAATTGATAATAAAATAAGAACTTTTATAGCAAAGAGATAATTGGCCCACTAATCTAACAGAGCTATTAAGTATTTGCTTTCCATGAGGGCAGTTGGCATAAACTGAGAAGTAACCTGCCATAAATCTAGGGTTATGCTTGAGAAAAATATAATTGATAAGAAGCCTACTGTAATTCTTTGACTACAGTAGGAAAGATATTGCTTGGCTAAATACTCGAAAGACTAACAGCTGGCTTCTTGGTGGGAATGGAGCTTATGGGAACTTTTTGATAAATTTGTAGTTCTAACAGATACTAAATCAAAAGAGTTAAAGTTCAGTACTCACTGAAGAAGTAAAATGGGGTTCTATAATTAAATAAACCTATAGTTAAAGCAGATCATGGTAACTCCAGTTATGATAACTATCTTGAAAACTTTGCAGACAGACTGCTTCTGGAGAATTTCATTTTAAAGTATATATAAATTATGGCCATTTCAAGATAGTTTCTAATTGCATTTAAGAAGCCCTCAGTTCTAGAATATAGAATTAGTCAGAGTCTCCTGATATTCAAACTGTACAAGTGAAATTCATGTTATTTCTACCACTAAAAGTTCACACTACTGCTTTCCTTTGGAAGAGTTTCAAGGGAGGATTATTAATAATAGTACAGGTCTTTCTCTAGCTTATGATTTTAAAAGGCTCAATTTGTGTCCACTTGGTATCAAATCCAAAGACTAGCAAAACTGACAATATGATAGAACTGCTGTGGGGATTTAAAATCAGTCCTCAAACCAATGCAAACCAAATAATGTCAGACAAGCAACAAAATAAGAAGTCCAAAGGCAGAGACATGATAAATGAATACAATGTGTAATTTGTGAGTGGACCCTTAATTTGAAAAATCAAAAAATTTTGAAAAATTTTTTTAAAAAAATCTGAAAAGTCAAAAAATCTAGATTTGAAAAATCTAGAAAGGTGTTACTAGGAGGACAACTGGGAAAATTCTCAGTACGGTTTGTATATTAGCATAAATAATGTTTTATATCAATGTCAAGTTTTCTAAGTATATTGATTTCACTGTGGTAATGAAGGATAATGCATTTGTACTTAAATACATACTCAAGTATTCAGGAATACTGTGTTACAGTGAAAGCAGTCAATTCTTAAAACAGTTCTGAGAAAAGAAAAAAAAAAGGGTGAGTGCCTCTGTGTGTGTGCGTGCATAAACATGTGTATGTGTGTGTGTGTGTTACATAGAGAGGGAAATGAGTTTGCTCATAAAAGACAGGTAAAGGCTGGTAGGGAGAAGCCTTTAAAATGAGACCAGTAGGTTAAAGGAAAAAAAAAAAACAACTCACAGAAAAACCTTTAATTTGGGTTTAAAAAAGTATGTGTTCTGAAACATCAGGGAAAAGAAGTCTTGAACATCAACACACTAAGTTGGAAAGCACTGTTTGGTGGAGAAAGGAAAGTAGGAAGGATAATAAATAAATGGAGAACAAAATAAGGAAGAAGAAGAAAGGAAACTAACATTTTGGGAGCACTTAGTCACTAGCCAAGCTCTTTCAATTACTGCTTAACAATGATAACTTATTTTCTCTCTTTACTATCATTTTTGTTTTGCCCTTTTTAGGGAGAACACATAAGGAAGATAGTAACTCACCTAGAGTCACAACAACTAACAAGAGGTGGGGTCAGCAGCTGACCTTTGGTTTGTTCACACATACCTGGTGCTTTGTAAATGAACTAGAAAATCAAGATTCCAGTTCTTAGTGACCTGTGGCAGTTTTTTTCATGCTTAACTTACACACACGTCATATTACTAAAAAGTACCTTTACTCAAAAAGAGATAAAAGATACAAAACTCTTGTTTCTCAAAAGTCAAATGAAATAAAAAACTACCATGCTCAGTAGTTTTTTATATGAAAAATTTTCTTTTTCTGCTCTTTATTTTTTTAATGATTAACTAATATCAACTGCAAAAAGTATTTGAAAAAAGAATGTAACAGGTTCAGCAGAAACCTCAGTAAAATAAAGAAAAAGTATTTTTATTCTAAAACTTTAAACTTAGAACTGTCTTCATGCTTTAACTCAAATGGTACTTACACAGAATACATTTATTTTTTAACAAACACAATTTTGTCTTACCTTTTTAATAGGTGATGTAGGTGTTGGCTGACCAGATGACACAGTAGGTGTTGTAACAGCTACAGGAGCTGCTTGTGTACTAGAAGTATTGGCATTAGTTACAGAAGCCATGGGTTTTGTCTTATCTTTAGGAGGAAAAAAAGAAAAAGAACATTAAGAGTCATGATTCTAGATGAGTTCAATTTCAGAGGTATTGAAAATAGTATTTAATACTCTTATTTTTGTTTAGGGTTTTGTTAATTCAGTCTTTTCCCACTATCGTCCCTTTTAACAAGAGAATTTTTCAAGGAGTTTCTAGAAATGTCTCAATATGTATGAGACTTAAATAAGAACATGACACATAACCAGACTTTTAAGAATAAAAAGCACAAATAAAATCTGACTTTCGTACTTCTAACACTATACAAAATTTTTTAAATTAATTTTTAAAACCTGAACACTTGAATACAACATAACTTCAAAAAACTCAATATTGCTTATCTAAAACTTATAGCTCTTCTTTGTTCTAGGACATCTAAAACTGTTCTTTGTCAGTAATTACATTCTTGTCAAACAGTTACATTTAAATGTCACAAAGAGCATTCCTTCTCACCCCTAAAAGGTATAAAGTTAAATAGGTACATCAGCTGAATTAGGTTAAATCTCTTCCCATGATGTATCAAGACAATTTCCAACTAATGATTGATCACTTAGAAAAAGGTTTTTGAAATACAAGAAAAAAATCAAAATGATGCTAGCAAAATTCAAAGCCTATTTGAACACAGAAATCAAACTAGCCTTTAGCACAAGTCACATATAAATTTAAACCTTTAAATTAACTACAATTTATAAATAAGCTAGAAAAGTTTACTTTTCAAATAGTCAAAAGTAATTTAACTGAGCTTTACAGTATTCCTTTAGTTTCAAAATGGGATAGAACAGGTGTCTTCCTATACTTTGGGGAAGAAATATACTGCTTTTTAAAGCTCTATGAGATATTCATTTTTATTACACTACCTCTCTTCCCTATGTTAATAGGGCTGAAAGCATAATCTCAAACTATATCAAAGGACAAGGCCAAACTGACACATTTAAAAATCACTATTACCATAGCTTTTCAAATAAACTGAATGAGCTAAACTCAGTCTAATAAGCTTTTTTTCTCATTGTTAAATCTCTTTTCATTCAACAGAAGCTAAGCCTACTCAGCATAATTAAGTACAAATCATGTATATTCTTAATTAAACCATCCTCCTGGGAAACAATCCATCTAACTGAAGAGATTAATTCAATGAATATTTATTAAGTGCCTAATACCTCAAACATTGTCCTAAGCACTGGGGATATATCAGTCAATAAAAAGACAAAATATAAAGTTCAGCATGTTTTTTTGGATTTTCTTGTTTTTTTCCTATTTTCCCTAGGTTTAAAAATTTGTTTTATATTATTGAAATAAATACATCAAAGAATGTATATCAGATCAGATCAGATCAGATCAGTCGCTCAGTCATGTCGACTCTTTGCGACCCCATGAACCGCAGCACGCCAGGCCTCCCTGTCCATCACCAGCTCCCGGAGGTCACTCAGACTCGCATCCATCGAGTCAGTGATGCCATCCAGCCATCTCATCCTCTGTCGTCCCCTTCTCCTCCTGCCGCCAACCCCTCCCAGCATCAGAGTCTTCTCCAATGAGTCAACTCTTCGCATGAGGTGGCCAAAATACTGGAGTTTCAGCTTTAGCATCATTCCTTCTAAAGAAATTCCAGGATTGATCTCCTTCAGAATGGACTGGTTGGATCTTCTTGCAGTCCAAGGGACTCTCAAGAGTCTTCTCCAACACCACACTTCAAAAGCATCAATTGTTCAGCGCTCAGCCTTCTTCACAGTCCAGCTCTCACATCCATATATGACCACAGGAAAGACCATAGCCTTGACTAGGCGAACCTTTGTTGGTAAAGTGATGTCTCTGCTTTTGAATATGCTATCTAGGTTGGTCATAACTTTCCTTCCAAGGAGCAAGCGTCTTTTAATTTCATGGCTACAGTCCCCATCTACAGTGATTTTGGAGCCCAGAAAAACAAAGTCTGACACTGTTTCCACTGTTTCCCCATCTATTTCCCATGCAGTGATGGGACCAGATGCCATGATCTTCGTTTTCTGAATGTTGAGCTTTAAGCCAACCTTTTCACTCTCCACTTTGACTTTCATCAAGAGGCTTTTTAGCCCCTCTTCATTTTCTGCCATAAGAGTGGTGTCATCTGCATATCTGAGGTTATTGATATTTCTCCCGGCAATCTTGATTCCAACTTGTGTTTCTTCCAGTCCAGCATTTCTCATGATGTATTCTGCATATAAGTTAAATAAACATGGTGACAATATGCAGCCTTGACGTACTCCTTTTCCTATTTGGAACCAGTCTGTTGTTCCATGACCAGTTCTAACTGTTGCTTCCTGACCTGCATACAGATTTCTCAAGAGGCAGATCAGGTGGTCTGGTATTCCCATCTCTTTCAGAATTTTCCATAGTTTATTGTGATCCACACAGTCAAAGGCTTTGGCATAGTCAATAAAGCAGAAATAGATGTTTTTCTGGAACTCTCTTGCTTTTTCCATGATCCAGCGGATGTTGGCAATTTGATCTCTGGTTCCTCTGCCTCTTCTAAAACCAGCTGGAACATCAGGAAGTTCACGGTTCACATATTGCTGAAGCCTGGCTTGGAGAATTTTGAGCATTACTTTACTAGCGTGTGAGATGAGTGCAATTGTGCGGTAGTTTGAGCACTCCTTGGCATTGCCTTTCTTTGGGATTGGGATGAAAACTGACCTTTTCCAATCTTGTGGCCACTGCTGAGTTTTCCAAATTTGCTGGCATATTGAGTGTAGCACTTTCACAGCATCATCATTCAGGACTTGGAATAGCTCCACTGGAATTCCATCACCTCCACTAGCTTTGTTCATAGTGATGCTTTCTAAGGCCCATTTGACTTCACATTCCAAGATGTCTGGCTCTAGGTCAGTGATCACATCATCATGATTATCTAGGTCTTGAAGCTCTTTTTTGTACAGTTCTTCTGTGTATTCACATATGCAAACATTTATGGTTGGTTTATGAGTAATAATAAAACCAATCCCAGGTATCCATCATTCAACTTAAGTAAACATTATCAATGTTATTGAAGCCCTTTATATTCATTTAACTTCAATGAAGAATAAAAACTTCATGTCCTAAAGGAAAAAACAAAAAAACTAAAAGCAAAACTATGCTTCCCTTTCCTCATTCCCTCAACTACCTCTCAAAAATTTATAAATCATTTGGAAGGAAATTAAAGTTTTGGTTGAGTCCCTATTTTCAATCTGATTTATATGAAACTGATTTAAAACTGATTTTGTAAATATTTAACAAAAGAAAATCCAGAAAATAGTTATTTAACATAAAATAGTTTCCCAAGGAAACAACCCTGCCAAAAGAAAAAAGAAACAGTTTAGAAATTGTCAGGTCAAGCTGCAGCTCTACAGGGAAATGATTGCTTTCTCAAGCTTGCCAAATAAAGTATGATAAAGCCTTGTTGATATTAAAAGAGTGAGAGAGAAGGAACCACACAGCATTTACATGGGTTAATTCTTGAGACAGAGTCAAATTTTCCTGGCACAACTAGCTACTAGCAACAGGAAGAACAAAATTATCAAGTACAATGCTTTAGAGAAACGTTTAAAGTTAGCTTTCTGAGAAACTCAGCAGAGTGACTGGTATGCTTAAACTTCAAATTGGCAACTAACATAATACAATTTGATAGTGATTAGTTCTATTCATATTTACAGAATAGAAGAGTTTAAAGAACTATCCAGATAACCTAGTCTAATTCTTTCCATTCTATAGACAACGAAATTTCAATCAAAAGGTCAGGAGATTTGTTAGTTAGCAGTGCCCAATACTGAGTTTGTATGCTGTTGCTGTTTAGTCGCATCTGACTCCGCGACCCTACGGCCTGTAGCCCACCTGACTCCTTTATCCAAGGGATTTTTCTGGCAATATTGGAATGGGTTGCCATTTCCTTCTGAGGATGTTCCTGACCCAGGGATCGAACCCGTGTTTCCTGCTTGGCAGGCAGATTGTTTTGTTTTGTTTTTTTTAATTCTGTTTAGAAAGGCTGAAATGACTATATGCTAATTTAAACAGGTAAGCTGTGCAAGAAAATTTCATTTCATTTTTTTATCTTTCAAGTTGGATTCCATTGTACATGCTTTGTCCTTTCTTCAGACCTCTTTAACTTCAGACTGGAGGTGAGAAGAAATATGGCTTACTCCTTTCCCCTCAAATCATTCTCAGGCTCCAGACAAGTGCCTGGACCTCTGAGAAACTGGCAGTGGTAGCTTTTAACTCTAGAGGCTTTCAGGAGTATATAAGACAAGGAACAAACTGTTCCTCTCTCAGCTCTTTCCAGGAATCTGACCCTAAGCAGACTGAAAGGCACTGTAAAACAGATTAATCTACTGCCATTGGAACAATTTGCATTCACCCTGGGAGCCAGGTGAATCCCTGGGGATTGGTGATGAGATGTGCAGCATCACCATAATCCACACTGGGATACGTCCTGTCCTGTCCTGTCCTCCAACTTGGAAGCTCCTTTGAATCAAACCACATTTTCACAAGAGTTCTCTGTGATTCCTGAGCATTTGAAGTGCGTCCGAATCTGAAAGCTGTGGAAAAATGAGATGGCAAGTGGATTCTTTACCACTGAGCCGCCAGGGAAGCCCAGTGAGTTGTATAGAAGGGATCAATTAGGAAAAAATTAGTAACAAATCTCTGAGCTATCTGGACTTCCAGTTCTTGAATTTTTCTATATGAGCTAGGATATCTGGGTGCTAGTTTTGGTGCACATGTGCCTGTAGTTTGATTTGTAATGACATATTTTACTAGAGGAAAGAAGAGCCTAATATACTACACTCTATGAGGTCAAAAAGAGTCAGACATGACTTAGACTGAAGAACAAGAAAATTTTACTAGAGACTAGGGGCCAAATCATGTCTCACAGAGAGGAGACTACATAAAAATAGTTCAGTTCAGTTGCTCAGTCGTGCCCAACTCTTTGCGACCCCATGAATAGCAGCACGCCAGGCCTCCCAATCCATCACCAACTCTTGGAGTTCACTCAAACTCATGTCCATCAAGTCGGTGATGCCATCCAGCCATCTCATCCTCTGTCGTCCCCTTCTCCTCCTGCCCCCAATCCCTCCCAGCATCAGAGTCTTTTCCAATGAGTCAACTCTTCACATGAGGTGGCCAAAGTACTGGAGTTTCAGCTTTAGCATCATTCCTTCCAAAGAACACCCAGGGCTGATCTCCTTAAGAATGGACTGGTTGGATCTCCTTGCAGTCCAAGGGACTCTCAAGAGTCTTCTCCAACACCATAGTTCAAAAGCATCAATTCTTCGGCGCTCAGCTTCCTTTATAATCCAACTCTCACATGCATATATGACTCCTGGAAAAACCGTCTAGCCTTGACTAGACGGACCTTTGTTGGCAAAGTAATGTCTCTGCTTTCAATATGCTATCTAGGTTGGTCATAACTTTCCTTCCAAGGAACAAGTGTCTTTTAGTTTCATGGCTGTAGTCACCATCTGCAGTGATTTTGGAGCCCAGAAGAATAAAGTCTGACACTGTTTCCACTGTTTCCCCATCTATTTCCCATGAAGTGATGGGACCAGATGCCATGATCTTCATTTTCTGAATGTTGAGCTTTAAGCCAATTTTTTCACTCTCCTCTTTCCCTTTCATCAAGAGGCTTTTTAGTTCCTCTTCACTTTCTGCTGTAAGGGTGATGTCATCTGCATATCTGAGGTTACTGATATTTCTCCTGGTGATCTTGATTCCAGCTTGTGCTTCATCCAGCCCAGCGTTTCTCATGATGTACTCTGCATAGAAGTTAAATAAGCAGGGTGACAATATACAGCCTTGATGTACTCCTTTTCCTATTTGGAACCAGTCTGTTGTTCCATGTCCAGTTCTAACTGTTGCTTCCTGACCTGCATATAGGTTTCTCCAGAGACAGGTCAGGTGCTCTGGTATTCCCATCTCTTTCAGAATTTTTCACAGTTTATTGTGATCCACACAGTCAAAGGCTTTAGTATAGTCAATAAAGCAGAAATAGATGTTTTTCTGGAACTTTAAATACTTGTATTTGAGTCAATTTAAATTTCAATGGTGTCATTTTTTCTTCCAAATGAACTGAATAAATTTAATTGAAGTATTATTAGATAGACATGTACATTAATCATATTTAAATGAGTAGACTTTAATTTTACATAATATATTAAAATTAATATTTATTACAGAGTAATTATTATATAGTATCCATGTAAAGCAGGTATTATTACCCTGATTTCAGAGAAATCAAATAACTTACATCCACAATTACATGCATGAATCAGTTCATGTTCTTGAACACTGTACATGCTGATTTTCATATAATTTGCTTTTATAATTATAAATATTTAAATTAGCATGTTATACAAATAAATTTTAATATTCAATGACTACCTGTTGTTCTATTTCCAATTTTACTTATACTACTGTGTCATCAAGGCAAACGATATGCTGACTTACCTGACCAGCAATGTGATAGCAATAAAAAAAAAAATCATTAATAAATCCCTAGATTGCCAGGAGAAATATCAATAACCTCAGATATGCAGATGATACCACCCTTATGGCAGAAAGTGAAGAGGAACTAAAAAGCCTCTTGAAAGTGAAAGTGAAGAGTGAAAAGGTTGGCTTAAAGCTCAACATTCAGAAAACGAAGATCATGGCATCTGGTCCCATCACTACATGGGAAATAGATGGAGAAACAGTGGAAACAGTGTCAGACTTTATTTTTCTGGGCTCCAAAATCACTGCAGATGGTGACTGCAGCCATGAAATTAAAAGACGCTTACTCCTTGGAAGGAAAGTTATGACCAACCTAGATAGCATATTCAAAAGCAAAGACATCACTTTGCCAACAAAGGTTCGCCTAGTCAAGGCTATGGTCTTTCCTGTGGATAGACCTGGATGGATGTGAGAGCTGGAGTGTGAAGAAGGCTGAGCGCCGAAGAATTGATGCTTTTGAACTGTGGTGTTGGAGAAGACTCTTGAGAGTCCCTTGGACTGCAAGGAGATCCAACCAGTCCATTGTGAAGGAGATCAGCCCTGGGATTTCTTTGGAAGGAATGATGCTAAAGCTGAAACGCCAGTATTTTGGTCACCTCATGCGAAGAGTTGACTCATTGGAGAAGACTCTGATGCTGGGAGGGATTGAGGGCAGGAGGAGAAGGGGACGACAGAGGATGAGATGGCTGGATGGCATCACTGACTCGATGGATGTGAGTCTGAGTGACCTCCGAGAGCTGGTGATGGATAGGGAGGCCTGGCGTGCTGCAGTTCATGGGGTCGCAAAGAGTCGGACACGACTGAGTGACTGATCTGATCTGATCTGATCTGATCTGAGAGATTAAAATCTAACCATTTATAAACCTCAAAAACTCTTTGTGTATTTCCAAAAAGTAATTTACTTGTAGTAAGTTCAAGCAAATAAAGAAATTTGTAACAAAGCACCTGGCAACAAAGCTGGCCTGTACCTATTTAGCAGTATCTTATTTTTAATGGGAAATAGAATTAACAATATGTTCCTTGACATGTTTATTTAGTAAACTTTAACTTCTCACATTTTTTAAATGAAAATATTTTGCTGAGTGAGTAAAAATAAGTCTGATTCAAAACTGTTGTTGTTGAGTTCAAAGGAAACAGGGGGAGTTCAAGGGATTCTAGGGCTCCTTTGTGTTTACCACTTGATCACCAAACTAGTCCTGAGATTATGATGACAGTTTTGCATTGATAAAAATCTTAATGGAAATGAAATACTATTTCTGGTAAATATGTTAAAATGCCAAAATGCCAGATTACACAACTCAAAGATGGCAATACTGGAATCTCAAACTCTTCTGAAGTTTTGAGTAATTAGGCAGTAAAGAATAAAAGTAATTCAGTAAACAAAATTTATAAAAATGTGAGCCAGAGGAAAAAAATGCAGAAACTGTACCCTTGATAATAAAAAGGATTTAAATTGTTATAGCAAAACAATCTGGCAGCATCTGTGAAGAATGAAAATATGACTCAATAATCCAATATTTCAGTATATCTATTAGAGAACCTCTTGAACATATACACAGGGAGTTAATTATAAAATGACTGCTCCAGGACTGTTTACAATAAAACACTGGGAATTAGGTTAATTTTTTATCATAAAGGAAGTCAATGTATTTAATGAATAGTATACAGCAACTGAAGGGATAGATTCCATATAAAATGACACAGATAGAAACAAAACTTTTAAGTAAAAAAACAAGCTGAATAATGATTTCTAGGGTAGAAAATAAAACACAAAACAACCTTATAATTACTATATATTATTTTTGAATGTAAGATAAGAGTATAGCAATGGATTAGGAGATTCAGGAAAAAATTCATGATAGTGATTTGGGAAAGAAATGAAAGAGAAGTAGACTAGGGTGATGATTAAAGAAGACAACATTTTTAATTTTATTAAAAGAAAATTAAAAACAAATATAGCTAAAATTCAATAGCTGCTTAGTTTTGGTAGTCTGAGTATGAATGTCTATTATATTTTTCTATATCTTTAAAATTTCTCAAAACAAAATAAATTTCCCCACACATCTACAGGAAAAATTCTTGGGACTCAGTCCCAACCTTCTATTACTCAGGAAATACTCGGGAGCCAGCTTCCTGTACTTGGGTCTCAGAAAGCAGCAGGAGCATTCTTGAATTGCTGGGAACCTATCTAACCCTATCTGTACCACCCAAAGGGAGTCTTCAAAGCTTCTTCACCTTCTTCAAACTTAAAAATATAGGTCAGTGAAACACAGAGGTGATCAAGAGCATCCAGGTAATTAGAGAACAATAAAATCACAACTATACTTAAAATTCTAACACTCCTGAAAGGTAATTTACAGGCTCATTGCTGGCTTGGCAGGTATCTTAAATAGCATGTCAGTCTGAAAAGTTTCAAAATTAAAGTCTGACCTCATCTTACTTTATACTTCATCAAAATTTCACTAAAAATCCTTTTATCCTTCACACTTTACCTGTTTCAGCTTCTGATTCTGAGTCATCTTCCTCATCTTCTTCACTAGAGCAACTAGATTCATCTTTCTTTCCTTCTTCTTCATCATCAACCTTTTCTTGTTCCAGAGATTCAATACGGGATGCATTTTTCTCAGGCTCAATAATCAATGTCTCTTTACTGTAAAAGGAAAAAAAAGCCTTAAAATAATTATAAAAACAAAAGGTCAAAATACAACATAAATGTATTAATTTTTCTCAGATCTACAAAATCTAATAACCATATCTGTGGCTATCATGCCAACTCATTTAAAAAAATAACAAACTCTCCTTTAATATTTTACTTACTTTTTAAAGGTCTTCTGTGACTGATTATTATCCATATTAGCTGTTGATTCAATTAGTGGAGATTTCTTTTCCCGTTTTTCACTATGGAGCTTTATAAAAGTTATGCAAAGAAAAATAAGAATACTATTAAAATAATATAAATCAGCAAAATACAGAATTTAAAATAGTAACAAAGTAGCTTCCCAAACACTAAATGAAAACAAAACAGACAGAACAAAGATTTAAATTTTACCTAAAAAAAAAAGGGCTTGGATAAAGAATAAAAAAAGAACTAGACAGTTAAAAATCTCCACAAAGGAGACTTTCCTGGTGGTCCTGTGGTTAAGATTCCACCCTTCTGTACAGAAGGCACAGGTTCAATTCCTGGTCCAGGAACTAAGATATGCTATGCAGCCAAAAAAAAAAAAAAGAGGGAGAGGTGCTCCACAAAAGATTAAGTTGCATTTTTTTTTAAAGATCCCTCCAACTTTAGTTTACTGAAAAAGCCAGAGTCCATTAATCATTTAGGATGTCTGATAATACTTAAACAATTGCTTCCTAGTTATGTAACTGTTTGCTTTTCTAGGGTATGCTATTTTTGAAATCTGAGATTGTCTCCACCTTCTAAGCAAACTTCCTTATGATATCACAAAAACATTACTGAGAACATACACATTATACAGGGCTTCCCCAGTGGCTCAGTAGGTAAAGAATCCACCTACAATGCAGGAGAAGGGGGTTCAATCCCTAGGTTGGGAAATTCCCCTGGAGGAGGGCATGGCAACTCACTCCAGTATTCTTGCCTGGAGAATCCCATGGACAGAGGAGGCTGGGGGGCTACAGTCCATGGGGTCACAGAATTGGACACAGATTAGCAATTGAGCACACATGCACGTACATTATCTAAGTATTCCTTTGGGAAGGGGAGGCTAGAGAAATGGGGAAAGGGCAACACAAAAGGCTAAAAAAACACCACCACTACTCCTTTATTCTCATTTACTATCATTTATTTGTTTGCTGGGAATACCTTAAAACCAAACAGTACAAAATACTGTAAGAACACTTTTTCAACTGTCTAAAATTCAGTGTTATAAGGGGATTTACTAATAGAGACAATTTTTAGAGAGTCATCAAACATACCAGATTTTGTTTCTTTTGCAACTCTTCTAAATATCCTAAAATGTCTTCATCTGCTACATCAAAGGCTGTCTGGCCCTACACAGAAAACAAAGGGTTGATGATGATAAAAAGTTATCAATAAATTATACCCTCAGTGATTCTCTATAAATCTACAGAAAGAATTAGGTAATTTTTTTTGTAGTAGGTACAAAACATGGTACAAATGATTTGAAGTAGATAATGAAAAATCCATGTGAGGAAGAAGCAGCTGATATACATCCCCTTACTTTTTTTGGTAACAGCTTTATTGATCTATAGTTCACATACAAGTCAACTGTTTAAAGTGTGCAATCCAATGGTTTTTAGTATATCCACGAGTATCACCATAACCAGTTTCAGAACATTTTCATCATCCTCAAAATAAATGACATACCCACTGCAATCTCCTCACCATTCCTCCTTGCTCGCCCAGTCTAAGGCAACCACTAACGTACTTCTTGTTACTATAGATTCTTGTTACCTATTCTGGACATTTCATATGAAAGGAATCATACAGTATACAGTTCTTTGTGACTGGCTTCCTTTACATACTGTTTTCAAGGTTCTTCCATGTTGTAGTAATTATCTACTTCATTCTTTTTTTGATTGCTGAATATTATTCCATTGTATTGTACACCATAGTTTGATAATTTATTTACCGGCTGATGGACATCTGCATCTGCTTTTGCTTTTCTGGTATATAATGAATAACACTGCTATGAACATTTGTATACAGGTTTTTGTGTGGACATCTGTTTTAATTTTTTGGGGTATAACAGCTACAAGTAGAATTACTGGGTCATGTAGTAACTCCAAGTTTGCCTTTTTGAAATCTTACTTCTATTTTACCACCATAAAAATTAATTAAATTCTTACTAGAATAATAAGATAAATATATGCATTTCAAATATACTTAAAAGTTCAGCTAGCCACAGATATGACTTAGTTTCAAAAATCAGTCCAGACAAACATCTGTCAACCTGTTGTTATTCACAGTGGAAAAGACAATTTTAAAGAGCTGGTGGCCAAAAATAATAAGGATTTTTCCTGTGGCCAGCTTAGTCCTTATAATAACCCTACTGGTACAAGTTTCCAGAACACCAGAAAGTTCATTGTTTGCAATATATTCTACCTTATACATTTGTAAAATTTTAATTTATGAGTTTTTAAATATAATATCAATGGAAGAGCCTAAATCACCTCATAAGTAGCTAGAAAAGACTTAATAATAAAAATGAATAAACAATTGACAATTATGAAAAGCTTAACACAATTATATAATGTATAGTCTCATAATATTTTAAAGATTAAAACTCTATTTTTAAAAGTTAAAATATTTATGGTTCATTTAAAAGGCCTACCACTTTGTTGACCATCTCCATATCACACAGATTGTCCACTAAAATCCGACATGCTTCTTCTTTACCCCAATGAGCTGCAGCATGAAGAGGTGTCCAGCCATCATAATCTTTAATATTAACATCATAGCCTGCCTGTATTAAAAGTCTAAACAAATTACAGTGAATTAGATAATCATTAAAATCTAGAAATGAGTGAACATAATCAATACCGTGCACTTAAACAAAAATTTGCAATGTATTTCTTTTCATAGTTCGAAATTTCTCCTCCCCTCAACAAATTAACTAGGGCAAAAGAAAGCAATTCTCAGAAAACACTGGAATAGAGAATCTTGAGTTACTGCCATAATAATCAATTCAGTTTTGATCAATTCCTCATAATTATTCCTCTTAATGACTGTGTCTTGTGATTTGGTATGATATTGATTCTTATTAAGATGTTTCTAAATGAAATTTTCACAGAGAAGTTTATAATTTTTCAAAACTACTAAATCAATTTGTATGTTAAACTGATTTATTGTAGGAAATGGCTTCCATATGATATATCATCTCAGGCTGAACACGTTCTCAAAATATACTGGGATCAAACAAACATTTGTAGTGTTATTGTTGCTTTCCAGTTAAGGAACTGGTCTGTGAAAGCTTTCATGAACCTTTATGATCTACCACTGGAAATTTTCACAGGAAAATGACAATCTGTTAGAAACAAAACAAAGCAAAACAAGTATTCTGAGGGGTTGAGTCTATTTTCTGTAGCAGTAGAAAGCAGATATTCTAATCATCAACAAAGCTAGAAAACAGGAATACATTTTAATACAATGCAAAAAGTTGCATAAATGTTAGTATGCCCTTCTAACTATATAGTGACATCAACTTTTATTTAGAAATTAAGCTCATAGAGATCAAAGAATGGGTCTATAAATTGCACACAGCACAGCCCCACACACAAAGGCGAACACTAAATACCTCATAACTCAAATCTGGTTAACCTTTACCTTACTTTCCAAGATGTTGACCTTGAGAAGGGCTTCTTTTTACCTACAGGAGGTGGTAGTGATAGCTAACATATAATCATTTATTTATGTTTAAGAACTGATTTCCCTATTTCCTAACAATATCTAAAGAAAATGTTTCTATTTATGGCTCCATAGTGGAACCATCTTAAGAACTTGTTTGAAAAAAAAAAGAAAAATTCCCCATCTCCACCCCAGTTCCACTGAATTAATCAGCATTTTGGGAGATGGGCCCTGTCAATCTGTGTTTTTAATAAGTCCTCCATATGACCTCATATCACTGCCTGTTATATGACTGGAGATCAACATTTAAGAGCCACTGATCTACAAAACAGGCTAGTAGATATAAGTCTGAAGCTTTAAGTTAAAAAAATATGGCCACTAACACATATATCATCAGATGTTTTATTAATAGGGAAAAATAAAAATATATCCACAATTAGGAAATATGAACTATAATAATGTTAAATACCCTGAGTGGTATTCTAAGTACTGGGGAGTCTGTGTGGAGAGAAAGGTAGAAACATTTCCCCCTCCCCGCTCCCAAATATAAGGCTCTCTATATGCCAGGCCATGCAATGATACTTCAAAAATGTAAGATGGTATTTATTATACTCAAGGAACTTCTAATGGAGGACAAAAGTCAAGTAGAACAACAATCAACCCTCACAGACAGGTTCTACAGTGAAGCTGCCTTAGAAGTACAGGGCTGAAAAGCCTAAAAGTCAGCTGAAAGGGGCTGTGTGTTTGCAGGCAGGGGATAAAGGGGGAGATGCTGACATCCGAAATGGATCTCTTCTATTTATTTTTTATTTCATATGTTCTTTCCTAAGTAATACGCTCCCAAGTTTCAAAAATAAAAGAGAATAAATGACTATATAGGAAAGTCACTTTCCCATTGCTGACCTTTAGTCAACCAGCTTCCCCTTCTCATAGATAACCATACTACAATTTTTGATTAGATCCTTATAGAGAGATTTTAGGCATACATAAACAGATACAACTTAAATTTTAAAAATAAATAAATAAACACAAATGAGGCACAATTCTATCCTTGGGTTGACACTGAACACATCCTATTGCTCCTTTCATATATTAGGTAGTGTTTTAATCATTACAGAGTATTCTAGTGAAAGGATGTATCATAATCCAGGCAATCATTATCCACTCCAATCATAAACAACGCTGCTAGCACATACCTTATTTCCTAGGGGAGAGTAAGAATATCTGTAAAAAAAAATTCCCAGACGTAATGTTGCTAAACCAAAGGATAACTGTTACTTTGATAAAATTTGCTCAATAGTCATTTTTAGTTCTACCAATAACATAAGAGAGTGCTTTTCCCCAACTTTGCCAACACTGTGCCAAGCATTTTGATCTTTGCCAGTATGACAGATGTAAAATGATGATTCATTGCAGCTTTATCTGCAATTATTATGAATGAGGCTGAGCTTTTTTCCCCATAGACTGAAGAGCCTTGAACTGAGTCAAAGGATCAAAAGGAATTTACTTCCAAGTTGAAGAGATGGTGAATGAAGGTACCTAGACAGAAGTAAGAGTATGCTTTAAGACATCATGACAGAACTTAAAGAGGATATATATAGTTGGACTCATGAATGCCTGAGGATCAGTGGTAGCAGCTTAGCTTGACAGAGAAACCAATGGCCAGATGACTGATGGTCTTATGTGCTAGGTTGAAGAGTTTAAAATTCATCACAATTTCTAAGAATCTTAACGAAGGACGTTAAGAGCCTATATAAGTAAATTACAAACACCACTTGGAAGCAGTCTAGAAATCCATTTAACAGGGCAATCCGGTACTCATATATACATTCACAGAAACAAGAATTTTAAGAAACAAAATTATCTTCACCATATGTAATACTCTTTGATATTTTCAATTATTTTCTTTTAAATGCTGTTTTCAATTCACTAAGTGCATTTCATGACCCACACTAATGGGTCTTGAAAGTTTGGAAAAGTTTTGTACTAGGGAGAAACAGATGAGACAAGGAAACTAATTAAAGAGTTAAATGTACCATTCTAGGAGAAGGCTTAAGTTCCTGAAGTGAGCAGAGATTGAAATAGGAGGAAATCTAGAATAACTGACCCACTTAAACTTCTTCACTGTTTTTACTGAAGAGAGGGAATAAGGAGGACGGATTTATATTAGAGGCCCAGGTGGAACAAGTGCGACATAAAGGGTGCAGTAGATTTTGCTGAGGGCCAGTCTTATTAGCTTTCACATACATATAACAAAAGTTAGGCAATGAATTCTTTTTTTATATATAGTTGCCAACACCTTTGCATTGCATAAGAAAAAACCAAAACACAAATTTATTGTGACATTAAAGAGCTTTTCCTAAGGATATTTGTTGGTCAATAAGTAAGTCCCCTATATACAAACCTTTAAGTTTCGAACTTTCAAAGATGTGAACACGTATTTACATGTCCAATCACAGAAGTTGGTTCATGTGTCTGGCGTACACCACCACGTGTGTGCGTCTACCACAGTGGTTGTGCTTTTGAGTACTTTACCATTCAATACTGTATACAGTACAGTAGTACAGTACCTTTATTTCAAGCCTAGGATTCCAGAAGCAAGAGTAAAAGCAGCATTGATGTACCTGGTGCTGCTAAGAAGTACCAAGCAATAACAATGGAACAAAAGTGACAGTAATTAGAGAGTGGAGGTGAAAAGATGGAACTGGAGGCCCAGATAAAGGACGAAGAGAGACAACAGGAAGAAGTTAACTGAAGAACAGAAGCGATTTACGACACAGGAAATGGCAAGGGGAGTTTCTTCAACTGAGGAGGCACAGAAAGCTTTTGAGTCACAGGACCCAAATGCAGAACAGGACAGGAAGGTTGCAGCAGCCTTTCAGAATGCCATCCAGTGTTACTGTGTGACATCTACGAGAAGAGAAAAGAGCTACTACCCAGACAACACTGGGTCATTTTTTCAAGAGGGTAGACAGAATTGAACCCAGCAAGGAACCAGAACCTGTGCCATCAACGTCAAACATGAGTGACACTGCAGCTTGTCCTCTGCCTCCTGTTGCTGACGATCCTTCAGCTCTACCATCTCCCACCATCTCTCCCTCCTCCAGTCAGCAACTCTTTCTGTCTGCTCATTCAATGCCCACCTTGTATGCCAGCTACTGTGTTGTAGTACTATACTTTTCAAGGTATTGTACTATAAGATTAAACATGTTTTTCTTTATTTCTTGCTTGCCTTTATGTATTATTTGTGTGAAAAGTATCATCAATCTATTAAGCACAATACTATATAACCAATTGTGTTAGCTGGGTACCTAGGCTAACTCTGTTGGACTTACAAATTGGTGTTATGAATATACTCTTGGAACAGAACTTGTTCAGAGATAGGGGACTTACTGTATAGTCTAAGTTCCTTATGGTTTAATATTATGCTAATAGCTCTCTGAATTCCAGTGCTCACATAGTGAAAATCTTAAAAACAAAACAAAACAAAATCAGACAAATTACACGTAGGTAAATAATCAGTACGACTCTCAGAATTTGATAGTATGTATTACATACAACATTGTTCTTAGTTTCTGTATCCAGAGCTCACCTATCTGGGAACCTCAAAGGGACTCTAATAATTTACCAGACCAGAAGGTAACACATAATGGTTGTCTGACACTTAAATTTTACTTATCAGAACACTGCAATGGAAAAAAACAACCTGAGAATAATAAAAATTTGAGAATGAAAGAACTTCATTCAACATTGAAATAACAATCAACATTTAAGTAATTTTCAAAAACTGTTTCAAAATAACGTTAGCAGATATCTTAAAAAAAGAAAAATGAAACAAAGAAAACAAAGCAGAAAAACAACTGTGAGAAGCAATACTTACTTTAAAACTTCTGTATAGCCCTTGGCGGCTGCAACGTGAAGTGCTGTACCTCCAGATTTTGCATGCCGGACATCATTTATATGACCACTATTTAACCACTGTCTGGCATCTCTAAGCATTATTCGTTCTTCTTCTTTTCGAGCTGCTTCTATATCAACCCCTGATATGATAAAAATAACTTTTTATTTTTTTCTCTATATAAAATGTTTTTGTTTAGAAATAAAATTATCTCAATCATTTTCAGTGAAAATTAAAAGTGGTATTATATTTTTGAAAACTGTGCTGCTTAGAACACTCTGGTTAAAGAAATACGGGAATACTGTAGATATTTTATTAGCATTTTTAATTGACTATTTAATTTTTGTCCTTACGATATTTTTTTGGCTTTTTTTTTTAACCTTTTATGCTTATTCCTTTTGTTTTTGAATATTGGAACATTCCCCAAGATATATCTTCCTTTGGTCTAAAAAACAGATTTTTTTTAACACAATCATATATATTTAAGTCTCAATTTTCTATCCACCTGCTTTGACTAGTTCTCTGAACTCTAGCCTAGTAGGCATAAATGTTTATTAAAACACTTCAACTTGGAGGTCCTGTCTTCATGTAAAATTTAACAGGCCTTAAGACAGGTTATTTTTTAACCAACACACTACACTATTCATAATGTTAGTATCAGTTTTATAATTTTAATAATAAGTTATACAGATTTTTATTCATTTAATAGCATTGAAATATGTATAATATCATATCTAAAACGAGTCGTCAGTCCAGGTACGATGCCCGATAACAAATGCCTGGGCTGGAGCACTGAGTCGACCTGGAGGGATAGTGTGGGGAGGGGAGAGGGAGGAGGGTTCAGGATGGAGAACACGTGTATACTGGCGGCGGATCCATCTTGATGTATTGTAAAAGCAATACAATATTGTAAAGTTGAGCAAAATAAAAAAAAAAAATAAAAATAAAAAAATAAATAAATAAAAGCTTGAAGCATTGTGCTAGGTTGAGGTGATAAGAGGAGGGGAATTCAGAATGGAATAGAACCTTCAAAGAGCTCAACATTCTAAGAAAAAAATTAAAAGAGAAAAGTTAATCCTGAAATTCTTCAGTAATCTCATGTTATCTTATGTTTTCAAATGCTGGCTATTTAAAAAACAGCACACACCACATTATTTACACTTTAGAAGATAATAAGTTTTAAGAGTTTTTAAACGGTAAAGATACTGCTTTTTTATCTTCTATCCCCAGCATCTGGATGGATACCTGATCTAAAGTAAAAAGGATCAGTAAATGTTTACTAAATGAATACTGTTTAGTTGCTAAGTCGTGTCTGACTCTTTTGCGACCTCAAGGACTGCAGTGTGCCAGGCTCCTCTGTCCATGGGATTCTCCAGGCAAGAATACTGGACTGGGTTGCCAGTTCCTTCTCCTGGGCATCTTCCTGATCCAGGTTTTGAACCGCAGGCAACGGCATCACATTCCAGTACTTTTGCCTAGAAAATGCCATGGATGGAGGAGCCGGGTAGGCTGCAGTCCATGGGGTCGCTAAGAGTCGGACACGATTGAGCGACTTCACTTTCACTTTTCACTTTCATGCACTGGAGAAGGAAATGGCAACCCACTGCAGTGTTCTTGCCTGGAGAATCCCAGGGACGGGGGAGCTGCTGTCTATGGGATCACACAGAATCCGACAAGACCAGGAGCTGACTGTGGCTCAGACCATGAACTCCTTACTGCCAAATTCAGACTTAAATTGAAGAAAGTAGGGAAAACCACTAGACCATTCAGGTATGACCTAAATCAAATCCCTTATGATTATACAGTGGAAGTGAGAAATAGATTTAAGGGCCTAGATCTGATAGATAGAGTGCCTGATGAACTATGGAATGAGGTTCGTGACATTGTCCAGGAGACAGGGATCAAGACCATCCCCATGGAAAAGAAATGCAACAAAGCAAAATGGCTGTCTGGGGAGGCCTTACAAATAGCTGTGAAAAGAAGAGAAGCAAAAAGCAAAGGAGAAAAGGAAAGATATAAACATTTGAATGCAGAGTTCCAAAGAATAGCAAGAAGAGATAAGAAAGCCTTCTTCAGTGATCAATGCAAAGAAATAGAGGAAAACAACAGAATGGGAAAGACTAGGAATCTCTTCAAGAAAATCAGAGATATCAAAGGAACATTTCATGCAAAGATGGGCATGATAAAGGACAGAAATGGTGTGGACCTAACAGAAGCAGAAGATATTAAGAAGAGGTGGCAAGAATACACAGAAGAACTGTACAAAAAAGAGCTTCAAGACCCAGATAATCATGATGGTGTGATCACTGACCTAGAGCCAGACATCCTGGAATGTGAAGTCAAATGGGCCTTAGAAAGCATCACTACGAACAAAGCTAGTGGAGGTGATGGAATTCCAGTGGAGCTATTCCAAATCCTGAAAGATGATGCTGTGAAAGTGCTGCACTCAATATGCTAGCAAATTTGGAAAACTCAGCAGTGGCCACAAGATTGGAAAAGGTCAGTTTTCATCCCAATCCCAAAGAAAGGCAATGCCAAAGAGTGCTCAAACTACCGAACAATTGCACTCATCTCACACGCTAGTAAAGTAATGCTCAAAATTCTCCAAGCCAGGCTTCAGCAATATGTGAACCGTGAACTTCCTGATGTTCCAGCTGGTTTTAGAAAAGGCAGAGGAACCAGAGATCAAATTGCCAACATCCGCTGGATCATGGAAAAAGCAAGAGAGTTCCAGAAAAACATCTATTTTTGCTTTATTGACTATGCCAAAGCCTTTGACTGTGTAGATCACAATAAACTATGGAAAATTCTGAAAGAGATGGGGAATACCAGACCACCTGATCTGCCTCTTGAGAAATCTGTATGCAGGTCAGGAAGCAACACTTAGAACTGGTCATGGAACAACAGACTGGTTCCAAATAGGAAAAGGAGTATGTCAAGGCTGCATATTGTCACCATGTTTATTTAACTTATATGCAGAGTACATCATGAGAAATGCTGGACTGGAAGAAACACAAGTTGGAATCAAGATTGCCGGGAGAAATATCAATAACCTCAGATATGCAGATGACATGACTCTTATGGCAGAAAGTGAAGAGGAACTCCAAAGCCTCTTGATGAAAGTGAAAGTGGAGAGTGAAAAGGTTGGCTTAAAGCTCAACATTCAGAAAACGAAGATCATGGCATCTGGTCCCATCACTACATGGGAAATAGATGGAAAAACAGTGGAAACAGTGTCAGACTTTATTTTTCTGGGCTCCAAAATCACTGCAGATGGTGACTGCAGCCATGAAATTAAAAGACGCTTACTCCTTGGAAGGAAAGTTATGACCAACCTAGATAGCATATTCAAAAGCAGAGACATTACTTTGCCAACAAAGGTTCGCCTAGTCAAGGCTATGGTCTTTCCTGTGGTCATGTATGGATGTGAGAGCTGGACTGTGAAGAAGGCTGAGCGCCGAAGAATTGATGCTTTTGAACTGTGGTGTTGGAGAAGACTCTTGAGAGTCCCTTGGACTGCAAGAAGATTCAACCAGTCCATTCTGAAGGAGATCAATTCTGGAATTTCTTTGGAAGGAATGATGCTAAAGCTGAAACTCCAGTATTTTGGCCACCTCATGCGAAGAGTTGACTCATTGGAGAAGACTCTGATGCTGGGAGGGACTGAGGGCAGGAGGAGAAGGGGACGACAGAGGATGAGATGGCTGGATGGCATCACTGACTTGATGGGTGTGAGTCTGGGTGACCTCCGGGAGCTGGTGATGGACAGGGAGGCCTGGCGTGCTGCGGTTCATGGGGTCACGAAGAGTCGGACACGACTGAGCGACTGATTTGATCTGATCTGATCTGAAGTGACTTAGCAGCAGTAGCAGTAGCAGCTCCTGCATTGGCAGGAGGGTTCATTACGCTGAGCCGCCGGAGAAGACTTAGGTTCCAACACTTGCCCAGAAACCCGGAGGTCATCCTTAATCCCTCCCTTTACCTTATCTCCCGACTTCCCTGGTGGCTCAGAGGTTAAAGAGTCTGCGTCCAATGCGGGAGACCCGGGTTCGATCCCTGGGTTGGGAAGATCCCCTGGAGAAGGAAATGGCAACCCACTCCAGTATTCTTGCCTGAAGAATCCCATGGACGGAGGAGCCTGGTAGGCTACAGTCCACAGGGTCGCAAAGAGTCGGACACGACTGAGCGACTTCACTTCACTTCACTTTACCTTATCTCCAGCCCTCATCCAATAAGTCGGCAGATTTTGAGTTGCGATCTCCTAGAATGTCTTTGTAATGGCTCCTTATGCTATTTTAACTTATATCTTATGTCTCACACTTTGATGACTACAGCTGGCCCTTAATTCATTCACCTAAGTCCCTTCTGAGTCATTCCCCACATGATCACAAGATTGGTTTTTCTATATTAAAATATGATCATCTCACTTTTCTATAAAAACCTGTCAATGATTGCTAAGCTCTTATAAGACAAAGCTCAAGCTCTTAGGTGTAGCATACAAAGCCATTTATGATTTGGTCTCAAGGCATTTTTAATCTCTAGTCTTTCTCCTCTATCATCACCCAGTGCTCTAACCATCTGGGATCTTCACATCGGTCAAGTACATCATTCGCCTGTGCTACTGTGCAAGCTGTTATCCTCTACCTGGAATGTATCTTTATCTTGCTTGCTTTATTTATTCAAGACACAACTAAACTGTTGAACTGAACCTCAATCTTAAAAATGTAGGCAAAAATGGAAAAGTATTTTTAAAATCCCAAGATTACAGAAGTACCAGCTGAAGTCATCTTGCGATAATAACATCTAGATATCTTATTACCACATATGAAAGAAACTAACAATAAGACTTTCCAAACTGACTTTATAAAACTATTATATGTATAATATAGAACAAATAAAACTATTAGTTACAAAGCATCACGATTTCTATAAAAAATCAATTTTACATTATAAATTTCCTATCAAAAGATAATCAGCCCATCTTATTGAAGATGTCTTCTAATGTTATTCATAAAAGAAATTATAAGGCTGCAACTGTAGTACTTTCAGATCAGATCAGATCAGTCGCTCCGTCGTGTCCGACTCTTTGCGACCCCATGAACCGCAGCACGCCAGGCCTCCCTGTCCATCAGCAACTCCCGGAGGTCACTCAGACTCACATCCATTGAGTCAGTGATGCCATCCAGCCATCTGATCCTCTGTCGTCCCCTTCTCCTCCTGCCCTCAATCCCTCCCAGCATCAGAGTCTTCTCCAATGAGTCAACTCTTCACATGAGGTGGCCAAAATACTGGAGTTTCAGCTTTAGCATCATTCCTTCCAAAGAAATCCCAGGGCTGATCTCCTTCACAATGGACTGGTTGGATCTCCTTGCAGTCCAAGGGACTCTCAAGAGCCTTCTCCAACCACAGTTCAAAAGCATGAATTCTTCGGCGCTCAGCCTTCTTCACAGTCCAGCTCTCACATCCATACATGACCACAGGAAAGACCATAGCCTTGACTAGGCGAACCTTTGTTGGCAAAGTGATGTCTCTGCTTTTGAATATGCTATCTAGGTTGGTCATAACTTTCCTTCCAAGGAGTAAGCGTCTTTTAATTTCATGGCTGCAGTCACCATCTGCAGTGATTTTGGAGCCCAGAAAAACAAAGTCTGACACTGTTTCCACGGTTTTTCCATCTATATCCCATGTAGTGATGGGACCAGATGCCATGATCTTCGTTTTCTGAATGTTGAGCTTTAAGCCAATCTTTTCATTCTCCACTTTCACTTTCATCAAGAGGCTTTTGAGTTCCTCTTCACTTTCTGCCATAAGGGTGGTATCATCTGCATATCTGAGGTGATTGATATTTCTCCCGGCAATCTTGATGCCAGCTTGTGTTTCTTCCAGTCCAGTATTTCTCATGATGTACTCTGCATATAAGTTAAATAAACATGGTGACAATATACAGCCTTGAAGTACTCCTTTTTCTATTTGGAACCAGTCTGTTGTTCCATGACCAGTTCTAACTGTTGCTTCCTGACCTGCATACAGATTTCTCAAGAGGTAGATCAGGTGGTCTGGTATTCCCATCTCTTTCAGAATTTTCCACAGTTTATTGTGATCTACACAGTCAAAGGCTTTGGCATAGTCAATAAAGCAAAAATAGATGTTTTTCTGGAACTCTCTTGCTTTTTCCATGATCCAGCGGATGTTGGCAATTTGATCTCTGGTTCCTCTGCCTTTTCTAAAACCAGCTGGAACATCAGGAAGTTCACGGTTCACATATTGCTGAAGCCTGGCTTGGAGAATTTTGAGCATTACTTTACTAGTGTGTGAGATGAGTGCAATTGTGCGGTAGTTTGAGCACTCTTTGGCATTGCCTTTCTTTGGGATTGGGATGAAAACTGACCTTTTCCAATCCTGTGGCCACTGCTGAGTTTTCCAAATTTGCTAGCATATTGAGTGCAGCACTTTCACAGCATCATCTTTCAGGATTTGGAATAGCTCCACTGGAATTCCATCACCTCCACTAGCTTTGTTCCTAGTGATGCTTTCTAAGGCCCACTTGACTTCACATTCCAGGATGTCTGGCTCTAGGTCAGTGATCACACAATCATGATTATCTGGGTCGTGAAGCTCTTTTTTGTACAGTTCTTCTGTGTATTCTTGCCACCTCTTCTTAATATCTTCTGCTTCTGTTAGGTCCATACCATTTCTGTCCTTTATCGAGCCCATCTTTGCATGAAATGTTCCTTTGCTATCTCTGATTTTCTTGAATAGATCCTTAGTCTTTCCCATTCTGTTGTTTTCCTCTATTTCTTCGCATTGATCGTTGAAGAAGGCTTTCTTATCTCTTCTTGCTATTCTTTGGAACTCTGCATTCAGATGTTTATATCTTTCCTTTTCTCCTTTGCTTTTTGCTTCTGTTCTTTTCTTTAAGAATAATCTTTCTACTAAAAGACTTTTCTCAGACTGCTTTATTTTCTTATACTTTTTTTTTAACTATGTCTTTTAAAACATGAACCTATTTATTATCTTTATCCCTTTTCTCTTTTCCATCTTACACAGCCTGACTGTTACTATCTTTTATTATTCTAAATTTCCTCTGGACTTGAAATAAATAAAGTATCTACTTTTTACTTCTGGATTTATCTAATTTCATGCTATCTTTACCTTATTTCAAAGCAATTACTCTCTGTTGCCACCAAATTGTGCCTTTATATAAATTATATATAAAAACAACTCAGGTCTAAAATTTAAGTATATGTGAAGGGAAATTTCTTATGTTTAAGTAAATTCAGTTACCAAAAAACCTAACAACACTTTTCTTCCTTTTAAAACCTTTTAAAAAATACCAATGATTAGAGCGATGGACAATTACATATTTTTTAAACCTCATCAGACAATACAAATATATTATATAGAATATATATATATAGAGAGAGATACAATATATATGTAGAGAGAGAACAATACTTGTTTTCTAATTCCAGTAGTTTAACTAGGCTAGTAACCTTCAGACAGCCATAACTTCTTTCAATATTAGTATAATGAGTTAAGAACACAGACCTGAATCTACACTGCTTGGTTTCAATCCCTGATCTGCCACTTACTAGCTCTATCATTTTGAGCAAGACACAATCCACACTAGCATTCAGTTTCTTTATTTGTAAGTTAGGAATAATCAAAGTAACTATCCACAATGTTGTTGTGAGGATTAAATTAATATATGTGAAGTATTTATAAGAGGAATAAGCACTAAGGTGTTAATTATCATGATCAGTTCTAAAAGTCTATGATTCTGCTTCTCTTTTATTGCCTTGTGGACCAATAGGGAAAAGATCTTATAAAGCATTTTACTGGTCTTTAATTCACCTACTGGTTTTTAGTTTACCTATAATTGCAAAACTTTTAAACAATGAAAATGTACACTGAACTAAATGGGGTATGATATAATAAAGTGACTAGACTATTTATCATCTGTCACTACTATTAAGAAATAGTAAATGTTAGCTTTTAAGAAAATGTTAGTCAATTCTCTTAGGTAAGAAAACATAAAACTGAATTGGAATTTGGTTAGATAAGAGGTGCAAAAATTGGTATTCCAAGCCAAATAAAGAAAATTACTTTAAAACATAAATCAGAAATACTTTCATCTACTATTCAATTATTACTACTTTCAAAGGAAATTTACTTAAGCATGACTAGTTGTTAATCATGTATATTAGAACAAGAAACAAGAGCCAAAAGAATGATTAAAGAATTTAAAAATATTAAATAATAACTTTCATATCAGGATAAATAATTTGAGAAATCTTGTCATTACTAGTGATATATTTAGGAGGCTCCTTTTATAAATTGTTCAACTCTACTGATAGATAGAGAGAGCAGCCCCTATCTTTTTTCCTTTGGAATAAAGTTACATTATATAAATCATGTATTCCCATTTATTATTCCCATGAATAAATGAACATCAGGAAATATTTCTAGGAGACATTCCTAATAGAATGCAGTATGGTACTGTGATGAAGAGCGTGGGGCGCAAGGCAACTGTTGCACTGGGACTGAACCACATATAGCACCACTTTCTGCCTGTTTGACCTTGGGCAAATCGCTGAACCTCCTTTTCTCATCTATAAAATGCAGTGACAGCACTATTAACCTTGTAGAATTGCTCTAAGGATGAAATGAAATAATTCATGTAAAGTCTTCTGCTCAATAACTAGATATTTAAAAAAGAGGTAGCTTTTATTTTTAGTATCAGTGCTTCACTTTCAGTTTCAGGGTCATATTATATATTATTTTCCAGAATTTCTCATCTATTATTTTTCCAGATTTACATTTTCCATCTTGACATTGCCTAGATTCCAATATGGCACTGAACCTTGCCATTCAGATGTGCTTTAGCAACCACAAATTCAATACATCTCAAAACAAACTCATGCATGTTCCAAATTTGTTCCTGCTTTGTTCTACCTTTTTGTGTGAATTCACCCAATAATCACTTCTTAAATTGGAAATCTCAGGAGGCAAATTAGCTGGCCTCAATTCTTCTTTCAACTCCATATTCAATTACTCACCAAGCTGTTTTAATTTTACCTTAATATTTTCCGAAAACAACCCTGGCTCTTTGCTCTCTTCCACCTTAAATATAATTACTTTGGCCCTACTGGTCTCTCACCTGGATTAAGTGAAAAGTCTTCCTCAGGGAAGGCATGCCACCATGTATTTCCCATTTGAGTTCATCCTCCAGATTACCACCAGCTTTATCAGATCAGATCAGATCAGTCGCTCAGTCGTGTCCGACTCTTTGCGACCCCATGAATCGCAGCACGCCAGGCCTCCCTGTCCATCACCAACTCCCGGAGTTCACCCAGACTCACGTCCATCGAGTCCGTGATGCCATCCAGCCATCTCATCCTCTGTTGTCCCCTTCTCCTCCTGCCCTCAATCCCTCCCAGCATCAGAGTCTTCTCCAATGAGTCAACTCTTCGCATGAGGTGGCCAAAATACTGCAGTTTCAGCTTTAGCATCATTCCTTCCAAAGAAATCCCAGGGCTGATCTCCTTCACAATGGACTGGTTGGATCTCCTTGCAGTCCAAGGGACTCTCAAGAGTCTTCTCCAACACCACAGTTCAAAAGCATCAGTTCTTTGGCGCTCAGTCTTCTTCACAGTCCAGCTTTCACATCCGTACATGACCACAGGAAAGACCATAGCCTTGACTAGGCGAACCTTTGTTGGCAAAGTAATGTCTCTGCTTTTGAATATGCTATCTAGGTTGGTCATAACTTTCCTTCCAAGAAGTAAGCGTCTTTTAATTTCATGGCTGCAGTCATCATCTGCAGTGATTTTGGAGCCCAGAAAAAGAAAGTCTGACACTGTTTTTCCATCTATTTCCCATGTAGTGATGGGACCAGATGCCATGATCTTCGTTTTCTGAATGTTGAGCTTTAAGCCAACCTTTTCACTCTCCACTTTCACTTTCAAGAGGCTTTTTAGTTCCTCTTCACTTTCTGCCATAAGGGTGGTGTCATCTGCATATCTGAGGTTATTGATATTTCTCCCAGCAATCTTGATTCCAACTTGTGTTTCTTCCAGCCCAGCGTATCTCATGATGTACTCTGCATAGAAGTTAAATAAGCAGGGTGACAATATACAGCCTTGACGTACTCCTTTTCCTATTTGGAACCAGTCTGTTGTTCCATGTCCAGTTCTAACTGTTGCTTCATGACCTGCATACAGATTTCTCAAGAGGCAGATCAGGTGGTCTGGTATTCCCATCTCTTGAAGAATTTTCCACAGTTTATTGTGATCTACACAGTCAAAGGCTTTGGCATAGTCAATAAAGCAGAAATAGATGTTTTTCTGGAACTCTCTTGCTTTTTCCATGATCCAGCGGATGTTGGCAATTTGATCTCTGGTTCCTCTGCCTTTTCTAAAACCAGCTTGAACATCAGGAAGTTCATGGTTCACATATTGCTGAAGCCTGGCTTAGAGAATTTTGAGCATTACTTTACCAACTTTATCACTAAACACTAAATCCAATCAGGTTAATTCCCTGCTGGGGATCTTTGTTGCATCTGTCTAATGCCTACAAAATAGATGTCCACCATCTGATTCTAGTCTAATCTTTTCAAGTCTCAATCTCATACTAATTCCATCTTGATTTTCTTACTCCTTTCCAATTCTAGTGAATTCTCTGCATTTGCTATGTTTCTGATCCCCTTTTTTTTTTTGCACTTGTTGATACCCCCTTCTGACATGCCTTTTTTGTTCACCATGCCTCTTCTCTGCCAAGCAAACTCCCTCTCAAATGTCCTCTCTCGCAAACCCTTCCTGCTACTGAAAGCAGTCAGTCACAGTCTTTCCTGTTCTCCCACATTGTTCTGCTCCTGCCTATGTTTTAGTGCATAGCACTGTAAAGCTCTGTTTATGGAGCTGTCACTTCCACCACCCTGTGAGATCCTCAAGAGCAAAGTTTGTTCCATTTTTTGTTTAAATACCCAGCGCTCAGAACAAATATGCTGGCACATTAATCAAAATTGAATGAATCATTACAACTAAAATCAGCCTTGCTAACGGTTTCCTTTATATAGAAAGAAACTAAAGACAAGAAGTTTTCAGGACATCTCCATGCCTTTCCCAGTTGCTATCTACCTGGGCACTAATCAGGACAAGATGGACAGATAAGATACTCTTTCCTTCCAGGTTGTGGTGTTTTATACCCACTCTTCCGGTTTCTTCAAGTCTTGACTATCCCATTACTTCAAAATTGCGCGCTTAGGACAGAACTGTTAGAAGCTCTTCTGCAGATTTCTCCAAGCTCTGGTTTATGACTATTGTTGTAACATGGACCTTGTTTCTTCTGGACTCCAGGTACCTTCAGCTACTTGTTACAATGCTTCAGCTCTATTTAGGCATTTAAATATTTCCTCAGTTTTAGTGCCCAAGATTTGTTTTTTAAACAGCCAGAAGTGTGTGTGTGTTGAGTCATGTTTAACTCTTTGTGACTCCATGGATGACAGCCCACTAAGCTCTTCTGTCCATGGAATTTTCCAGGCAAGAATACTATTTCTGACTCCATTTCCTACTCCAGGGGATTCTCTACCACAGGATTGAACCTGAGTCTCTCATGTCTGCTGGCAGGTGGATTCTTTACCACTGTGTCACCTGGGAAGCCCCAAAGCAACCAGGTAGTCATGAATTTTCCCAATCCCAAGAAATAAAAATTTCTTTACACTTAGCTTCTATTTCTTTGCTTTTATTTAATGAACCACACTTCCATAAGACTCAGCCTTCTCTAAACCAATACTCCGTATCTTATACAACATAGTTCTTTTCTGATAATACTCATTCAGTCATTGCCTAGACATGATACTACAGTGGAAATCATAGTAATTTATATACATGTTTTTTAAAAATGGAAGTAAAATACACTTAATAAAATTTACTATCTTAATAATCATTTTAAGTAGACAGTTCAGCAGTGTTAAGTACATTTACATTGTTGCTCAGTCTTCAGAACACTTTTCATCTTGCGAAACTGAAACACTGTGCTAATTACACACCAAATCCCCATTCCCAGCTCCTCCCAACTCCTGACAACCTTCATTCCGCTTTCTCTATGATTTCCAGTACCTGAGGTACCTCATGTGAGTGGAATCAGACACTAACTGTCTTTTTGTGACTGCCTTATTTCACATAGCATAATGGCTCTCAAGGTTCAACCAGGCTACAGCATATGTCAGAATTTCTTTCTTAATGCTGAACAGTATTTCATTTTAAGTATATACTATATATTGTTTATTCACTCACCCATTGATGAACATTTGGTTTTCTTCCATCTTTTAGTTATTGTGAATAATGCTATAAACATGGGTGTATAAAAGTCTCTTTGAAACTTTTAATTCTTTGGTTATGTGACCAGAAGAGGAATTGCTTTATATTTATTGAGATATAATTCACACAATTTAAAGTAAACAATTTAGTGGTTTTTAGTAAATCTGCAGAGTTGTGCAACCATTACCACAATCAGTTTTGGAACACTCATCACTCCTAAAAGAAATTCTATCCATAAGCAATCATCTATCACTATAAATTGACATCTCCCAAATTCATATCTTTAGTTTGTACCTCTCTCTACTAACATATTCAACTGCCTGGATATCTAGCAAGCAAAACAAACTTAACATGTCTAAAAAATGAACCCCTGAACCTTTCCATATAAAACTTACTTTTTCCACAATATTCACATCTCTCATAAAAACTTCACCCATCTAGTTGCTCAAATCAAAAATCTTAGAATCTTCCCTGCCTTCTTCTTACACACCCTACTTTTAATCATGCAATGATCTTCTTGGTCAAATCTTCACAATGTATCTAAAACTCAGACTTTTCTCCTCACTTTGTCTACTACCACCCTACTTCTCCCCTTGCCGTTCTCCTACTTCTGCCCTTACCTTGCTACAGTTCATTCTTAACACATCAGCTCCAGAGACCCTTTCTACAATAAATCAGATCATGTCACTCTAATCTCAGTCTCTCCAGTGACCCCCAATTTCACTCAGATTAAAAGCCTAAATCCTTCCAATGGCCCACATGGCCTTGTGTGATGTAGTCCACTGCTCCTTCTGGGATCTCATCTCCTTCCAGCCTCTTCCATGTTCTGTCTGCTTCAGTCACATGGGTCTCATTCACTGCTCCTCTGAAAACATCAGGCATCCTCCCATCCGCAAATTCACTGCTCCTACTGTATGCAGTGTTCTTTCCCCAGACCTGTATGATTCACTCCATCACCTGGAGAAGATCTTAGCTTAAATATATCCTTATCAGTGAGGACTTCTTGACCGTTTTATTTAAATGTGTCTTGTTCACCCCGTACACTTCCTTTCTTCTTTGTCTGTTTTACTTATCTCCAAAGCTTTTATTGACAGGTAACTTTATGCTTGATCCTACCATTTACAATGTACTTCTTTCAACTTGAAAAATATTAAAAAGGTGTAGAGTTAAGAATCATACACTTGTTCAAGTAGAATCTTACTGCACATATTATTAAGTAAACTGATCTTTTTCAAATTGTAATTGTCCTTCATTGTCAACAATTATTTATTGAAAAAGTATACTTTACACAAGACAGTTTTAAACATGCTTTCCGTTTAGGTTGGTTTACACTACCTTGCCGATTAACTTCATTCTGCAATAGCTCTTCCATTGCCTCCTCCTCAGCGATATCTAAAGGTGTGTCTCCTTCACTGTTGACAGCTCCTACATGTGCTCCCTGACCAATCAAAAACCTGTAGAATTAAAGGGAAGAGAGTTAAGCAATGATGGTATCATTGAAATAAGACTAAATGACCAGCTAATGAGGTAAGCTTCTATGCAATGCTATTCAGAAACTACCATAAAGCATGCTTTCTTTTTAAAATTTCGTATTTCCTAATTTTTCTGTAAGAAATACACTAATACAATACTAATACAAACACTAATACTATATTAATATCATACAAATACTAATACAAAAATGTCATTAAAAATATTACAAATATTTTAAAACAATTATGAAATCTTTCATAGGATTATTTCAGACTGTCTCCATTAAGATTTTTCATTATCTCCATATTGACTAGTTCCCTAACTTATCTTCTCACTCCCAGTCTCATGCCATAAGCAAAAGTTCCTAACCCAAGACTCATGGATATAATGCAGAAAGTCAGTCAGCTGGTACAGATATCTTAAAACATTGTTCATGCTCATCACTATTTTGAAATTAAGGTAATTAGCAGATCAACTAGGAGGTCTTTTTAATGTGTTACTGAAGAAGAATACACATAACTTGCACTATTTTATTTTATGCATCTGAAATACAATACTAAGAACAGATTCACACGCTTCATCACACCTGCCAAAGGGATCAAGGGATCCAGATGGTTATGAATCTCTTTCACTAAACAAACTGCATATCTTCCAGAATCATCTATTTGACATGACTGGAGTCAATTCTCAATTTAAGATTCTCTGAATGCTTGTCCATGCTAGGAGAAAACACACATGGCCCTTACTGATCTGGTTTTATCTTCTTTTCAGCCTCGTACTCTTCTTCCCACATTTTAGACTCCAATAATATGAAACTGTTTGTAGTTCCAGCCTAAACCATGTTCTTTTGGCATCCATGATTTTACTTTTCTTTATGTAAAGAACGGTTCTTTTTTCTCATAACCCTAAATCAATCTACCCTTATTTGTATTTATAGGCTACATGACAATATATGCATTATAAAAACAGTGAATAAGGAAAAAAAAAGCCCACAGAGTTTTTAAAAAAGAAAAAACTCTATACCTCTTTTATTGTCATGTTCCCTCTCAGACATAAACACTATCAATAGCATGGCAAGGATCTTTCCAGTTCAGTTCAGCTGCTCAGTCGTGTCCAACTCTTTGCAACCCCATGGAGTGCAGCACGCCAGGCCTCCCTGTCCATCACCAACTTTCAGAGTTCACTCAAATTCACGTCCATCAAGTCAGTGATGCCACCCAGCCATCTCATCCTCTGTCGTCCCCTTCTCCTCCTGCCCCAATCCCTCCCAGCATCAGTCTTCTCCAATGAGTCAACTCTTCACATGAGGTGGCCAAAGTATTGGAGTTTCAGCTTTAGCATCACTCCTTCCAAAGAACACCCAGGACTGATCTTTAGAATGGACTGGTTGGATCTCCTTGCAGTCCAAGGGACTCTCAAGAGTCTTCCCCAACACCATAGTTCAAAAGCATCAATTCTTCGGCACTCAGCCTTCTTCACAGTCCAACTCTCACATCCATACATGACCACAGGAAAAACCACGGCCTTGACTAGACAGATCTCTGTTGGCAAAGTAATGTCTCTGCTTTTGAATATGCTATCTAGGTTGGTCATAACTTTCCTTCCAAGGAGTAAGAGTCTTTTAATTTCATGGCTGCAATCACCATCTGCAGTTTTCCATAAATTTATATGTTTGTATATAAACAAATATACATAGTTACTTTTGAGGTTCTTTTTGTAAAACAAAATTAATGGGATTAAATGCACTAGAATGCAACACTTGCCTTCTAATAGCTGAAAAATATTTCACGATATGACTGGATCAATTTTTTTAATACTATCCTGCTAATGGATGTGTTCTTAAATGGACATTTGACATTATTAGTCTTTAAAATTTTTCTCAATGTGATGAGAATAAAGCACCTTATCATCATTTTATTTCCTGACTACATAGGAGGTTGAAAATATCTGGTTATGTTTACTAGCATTTGTATTTTCTCCTTTTGTGAACTTTCCATTTACATCTTTCACTTTTATTTTTAATCTCTGCATTAATTCAACAAACACTTATGGGATGTGATAGATTGAATGACTTTGTATTCCTCCAAAATTCATGTTGAAGCCCCAAACTACCAATGTCATGGTATTAGGATTTGGGAAAACAAATATACATAGTTTTTGTATGTACAAATATACATACATAGCAGGATTTGGGAAAGGTAATTCAGGTATAGATCAGACCATGAGGTTGGAGAATTCATGATGGGATTAATGTTTTTAAAGAAGAAAATAATAGAGCTCACTGTCTCTCTACATTGAGTACGCAGCAAGATGGCAGCCACCTCCAAGCCAGGAAAGGAGCCCTCCCAAGACACAGAATTGTGTGTCTTAAACTCTCTAGTCTTCAGAACTGTGAGAAACAAATGCCTGCTATTTAAGCCTCCTGCTGCTGCTGCTAAGTCGCTTTAGCTGTGCCCGACTCTGTGTGACCCCACAGACGGCAGCCCCCATAGACCAGGCCTCCCCATCCCTGGGATTCTTCAGGCAAGAACACTGGAGTGGGTTGCCATTTCCTTCTCCAATGCATGAAAAGTGAAAAGTGAAAGTGAAGTTGCTCAGTCGTGTCCGACTCTTAGTGACCCCATGGACTGCAGCCCACCAGGCTCTTCCATCCATGGGATTTTCCAGGCAAGAGTACTGCAGTGGGGTGCCACTGCCTTCTTTATAGCATTTTTCTTATAGCAGTCAGAGCTAAGACAGGTGTCTTCTATATATCGAGCACTCTGTTACATGTCAGGAATACAACAGCAAACAAAAACAGATGCAGAGCTTCCCCTCAGTGATTTTATAATCTAGAAAGAGAGCTAGATTATATATCTAAATTAATGTAAAACTTTGATGCTTTATGACAGAGATTTTTACCTCTATAAGTGAATTAATACAATTTTGATTTAGTGAGGTCAGGAAAGGATTCCCTGAAGAATATATAGGTACTAGCAGCAAACATAACGTAAGGAGTGTGTGTGCCAGAACCAAAACCCTGTGACAGGAAGCGTGTATAACTAGACAAGTGCTTGTGTGCCTGCTAAGTGGCTCTGGCAGTGTTTGACTCTGCGCCCCTATGGACTATGGCTAGACAAGGGCCTGGTTCATTTTCCTGGCTCTACATAGTTTCTGTCATGTACACCCCGAAGTCAGTGTTTATTTTGTAAGATCCTTAAATGATCATTTATGTGTTTCAAGAAGATCACTTTATGCAGGATGGAAAACAAATAGAAAGGAGAAAGAAAGCAGGCACACCAGCTAATGAGCTACTGCAGCAATAGAGAAAAATTATGTTGGAAGTTTGAATTTGATGGAGGAAATGGGTAAATTCCAGAGATACCTAGGAGATCCTCGAGATCAGCTGGATATAAGAAGCAAGGGCGAGGAAGGTATCTATGATAAACTAAAGTTTTTAATTTGTACGGATGGCTATACTAATTAATGATTCACAAAAAACTAAGTTATTTCCTACTTCTAATAGACATGTTGCAAGTATACTGTCACTACATTAAAAAAGTATTTCTGACAGTATTCTGAGTGAAGTTTAAAGGTTATATGAAGTCAGGTGTGTCAACCTTTTGCTTTAAGAAGGATTTTCCCAACTAGCTATGAATATTTATGTGGAGATATAACTTTTACAAGACAAACAGACAGAAAGAGAAAGACAGAAGAAGGAAATAATATATACCATAAAGTTAACAGAGGTAACATTAGGAGGGTTTTGCTTTGTTTTTTATCCATGCCTCGCGGCACCTGGGATCTCAGTTCCCCAACCAGGGATTGAACCCACACCCTCCGCACTGGAAGTCTTAACCACTGGACCACCAGGGAAGTCCCGCATTAGGAGAGATTTGTATTAGTGTGGATTTTCCAGAGGCGGGGGGAGGGAGTGGCATTTGCTATCCTAGTTTTCTGCAGCAAGTTCATTTTGTGTATGTGTATCACACCACAGAAGTGGCTACTATGCCATTTTGCAGCCTGGTATTTTTAGACTTAACATGTTATAAGCATTTCTCCTTATATGAAGTAATGTTTCATTTTTATGATGTTCACAGGACATCTACAAACAGAAGTCACACGTGAATTGAAGCAACTTTTTCTGTTGCACAGTCTTTAAAGTTGTAATATAATGAATAACATATACATACTATCGTGTGTAAAACAGGTAACGAGCAGGAAACTGCTGTATAACAGGGAGCACAGCTTGGTGCTCGTGATGACCTAAAGGGGTGGGTTGGGGGTGGGGGATATAAATATATGTGAAAGTGAAGTCGCTCAGTCATGTCCAACTCTTTGCGACCCCATGGATTGTAGCCCACGGAATTTTCCAGGCAAGTGTACAGGAGAGGGTTGCCATTTCCTTCTCCAGGGGATCTTCCTGACCCAGGGATCAAACCCAGGTATCCCGCAATACAGGCAGATTCTCTGAGCCACCAGAGAAGCCCATATATAAACATATATTTATGTAATTATGACTGATTCCTGTTGATGTATGGCAGAGACCATCACAACAATGTAAAGCAATTATCCTCCAATAAAAAAAGAAAAGTACTGAAGAATATTTATACATTATAAATGAATAAATCTGGAGGATGAAAAAGAGTGCAGTAGTAACTACTATGCTCCAGGAGAGTATGTAAGCATTCTGCTAGGCAAAATCTCAATCAAACAATCAGATATTTAAATAAAACCACTTATACTTTGCTTGTATGCGTGATAAGTCGCTTCAGCTGTGTCCAACTCTTTGTGACCCTATGGACTGTAGCCTGCCAGGCTCCTCTGTCCATGGGATTCTCCAGGCAAGAATACTGGAGTGGGTTGCCATTTCCTCCTCCAGGGGATCTTCCCGACCCAAGGATCAAACCTGTGTCTCCTATGTCTCCTGCATTGCAGGTGGATTCTTTATAGTTGAGCCATCTATACTTAGCCTAGGTATTAAAAATCATTCACGAGATGTAAAGATAGAATAAAAGGAAGACACTCAAAGTGGCTGCAGTGCTTGCAGCAGAGGGAAGCAGAGTCTCAAGGAGATACCAGGTCAAAGCCAAAAAATAGTCAATCTAAAATTTATATAAACAGGAAGGATGTTAAGAGAAACTAACAAGAGTAAAGCTCTGAAAACTGCTGGCAGGAAGTAGGCCCTGGAGCAATCCCTAAGCCAAAAGTTTAGATATAAATATGTATGCATACAATTCACAAATCTCTCTAGTACTCTCAAACTACTATTTGCAAATGTAAATTTTAAAAGAGATATGTCAATCAATAAATAAACCTGATGGCATTCTTTTATTACCATGAATAATCTGAAAAAAATCATTCCAAGATTGGTTTGGTGAGGAAAAAAGCATAAACATTTAAATTCTGCAGACTTTGGGTGTGATTCCCACTTTAGTTTCTTGACAGCTGTGTGATATTCATTAACTTAAAACATTTGAAACCTAGTTTATAGATAACTTATAGGGTTGCATTATGTTTAAATCAGTTGATGTCTAAAAATAAAGTTAAAATTCTATCTTTTATCACATCATGAGAAATCATCACATTCAGAAAGCAATGTTTAAGATAATGTGAAACAAAATAACGGCGATCTGGAATACCAGAAATTCACTTTCTGGGACCCTTGGAGATACTGAAAACAGAGCTAGATTTCCTTCAGAACAAAAAAGGCTGGGTATTATAAGCAGCTCATGGGACTCCTGATTAGTAAAACACACTATATTTATTTAAACATTTATTCAGGGGAAAAAAACAACAACAACAACAAAGATTTCACACAGGAGTCCCAAAGTGGAAGTCAGAATACTAGGCTGTTTCTCAGACAGGTGACTTTTTAGAACACTTTGGGGTTTAAAAAAGAGGGAGGGGGCAGGCTTGCTCAGTTATGTTTGACTCTGCGACCCCATGGACTGTAGCCTGCCAGGCTCCTCTGTCCATGGGGACTCTCCAGGCAAGAATATTGGAGTGGGTTGCCATTTCCTCTTCCAGGGGATCTTTCTAACCCAGGGATAGAACCCACATTACCGGTGGACGCTTTACTGCCTGAGCCACAGGGAAACCCAGGAGATGCCACCTACTGAATGATTAAAATCATTATATATTATTGGAGTGAAAAACGGTGGATTCACTACTAGGTTTACTGAGATTTATGATAATTTAACAGTTGTAAGTCAATAAATAATTTTGGATAATTAATAAACCTCAAAATCAAGATATGATCCAAAGTATTTATACAAAATTACTGCTGCTGCTGCTGCTAAGTCACTTCAGTCGTATCCAACTCTTAGCGACCCCATGGACTGCAGCCTACCAGGCTCCTCTGTCCATGGGATTTTCTAGGCAAGAGTACTGGAGTGGGATGCCATTGCCTTCTCCAATACAAAATTACTGCTTATGTGTTAATCTAAAAATCTAATAAAAGGTGTAAAACTGTTAATCAAGTTACTGTATGCAACTTGGATGTTATATATTAGATGGGTAGGATTCTATCTTGGTTAGAATGATTTGGTGTCAACTGAATTTGAATGACAAATTTTATGGATTCTATTAATTATCTTGGATTCTGAGTTTTGTCAAAAGCCAAACTACAGAAGAGACTGCTTGAGAAAGGGAAATAGTTCATTTTAAAATTCTATCTTTAAATTAGAAGCTAATAAAAACACAGTGATTAGAGACAGAAATTTCATCAGCAAGATCTGAAAAATGTACACTGTTATTTACTGGAGAAAAACTAGTATCAAGAGGTTGTTTTAACCAATACATAGATTTTTCATGTATTCAATCCATGAATTTTTTAAAAATCGAAATTTCAGTGTAGCCTTAAGAAAAAAGTTCTGTTACATAGATGAACTCAAGGTTTTTACGGTAAGCAAAATAAACTAATCACAAAAAGCCAAACACTGTATGATTCCATTCATATGAAATGTCTAAAGTTGTCAAAATCATAAAAACAGCAGAGAGGAAGGTAGTTATCAAGGAACTAGAGGAGTGAGGAGGGGAAATTAGTGTTTACCAGGTAGAGTTTTAGTACCGCAAGATGAAAAAGTCTATCGTGATTTGTAGCAAAAAAAAATATGAATATACCTCCACTCCAGTACTCTTGCCTGGAAAATCCCATGGACGGAGGAGCCTGGTAGGCTGCCATGTATGGGGTCGCACAGAGTCGGACATGACTGAAGTGACTTAGCAGCAACATTATTAAAATTCAATATTACTTTTCTACCACAATTAAAAAAAAACAAAAGTCAGAAAACCACTTAAATAATTGTTTCTTGAAAATTCAAATGAATATCTCAAAACCATCCAATGAGACATAAATTACAAAAATTAAGCTACCTGAACTTTTCAAAGATGGTAAATAGAACATTAACTTCTGCTGTTAAGCCTATCTGTTATTTATTTCAGTTATTAGATTTTTTCAATTCCAAAATTTCCATTTGATTCTTCACCTTATATTTCTTTGCAGACTTTTTTTGGCTGCAACTTTTTTTCATTTGTTTCAAGCATACTTGTAATTGCTTGTTGAAGCATTTTTGTGATAGATGCTCTTACAATCTTTGTCAAATAATTTTAAGATTAATATCTCGGTAATCTCAATGCTGGTCTCCACTGTCTTTTTCATTCAATTAGAGATTTTCCTTCGTATGACAAATGATTTTCATTTAAAATCTGGACACTTTGAGCACTGTAAGAGTCCAGATTATGCTTAAATCTTACATGTTTGCTGATGATGTTTTTGGCCCTCCCCTAGCAGAAAAGATGGGAAGGGGCTATCTCATTATTACAAGTGTTCTTGCCTGGAGAATCCCAGGGACAGGGGAGCCTGGTGGGCTGCCATCTATGGGGTCACACAGAGTCAGACACGACTTCACTTTCACTTTTCACTTTCCTGCATTGGAGAAGGAAATGGCAACCCACTCCAGCGTTCTTGCCTGGAGAATCCCAGGGATGGCGGAGCCTGGTGGGCTGCGGTCTATGGGGTCGCATAGAGTCGGACACGACTGAAGTGACGCAGCAGCACAGCAGGGGTAGAAGTTCAGCCTCCATTGAAACTAGAGATGGAGCAACTCCCTGTCACCTCTGGTTCCCCAAGCCTTCACTGATACCTTCCTGGCTGAGAAGGTATGGTCTCACTATGATGCCCTATGTGGCTCCCACTGACACCACAAGGGGAGAGCTAGGCCTCTTTACCGACAGGCAATGGCGGAAGTATAACCTCTCTACCACACCTCTTCTGACTTCACCTAAGTGGGGAGGTGGAAGTGCTCCTTTTTACTACCAGGTGGGGGTGTAAGTCCAGGCTTCTGACATGGTCTCCAGTGTGAATTAGGGGAGGGCTAGTTAACCATCTGATGAGGATGAAAGTCTCAGCAGGCTCTGTATCTCGCCTAATCTGACATCATGACAACAGGGGGTGCTAGGGCACCTTGTGCCAGCCTGGTAATGCTGGAAGTCTGTGTTCCCTGCTTGGCCTGTGCTAGTGAGGGTGTGGGTGGGAACTGGGTTTTCTTGCACTATTTGGTGGAGTAAAGAGTAGGTTTTTTTTTTTTTTTTTTAAGGTGTTAGGGTGTCTCTCTCCTAGTACTTGGCTAAAAGGGTTACACTTTGTTGGGGCTCAGAGGGCAGTGTGCAGCCACTGTTGTTTCTAGGTTATCAGTTTCCTCAGTGTGGAAACTGTTTTCAGTTTTGAAGTGTGGTACACTGAGGCAAAGAGAAATGCCAAAAACTCACTCCTTCATCACTCCTTGAATCCTGAGATCCCAAGTTGTTCTGACTTCTTTCCACTTTTCAGAGTCTTTGTTATCTTATATATACTGTGCAGGGTTTTTAGCTGTACTTAGCAGGAAGAATAGGGAAAAGCATATATATTCTATTTTCCCATAAACAGAAATTCTCATTTTTAATTGTCAGGAAATTACAATGTTTATAACATTACCAATTTCAATCTTAAAAAAAAAATCAATTTGTCAAAATCCCTCAGGTGGAAGTATTATTTTTATATGTAAATCATGTTATTAGTCCAATAACATGGATGGCATCACTGACTCAATGGACATGAGTCTGGGTGAACTCCGGGAGTTGGTGATGGACAGGGAGGCCTGGGGTGCTGCGATTCATGGGGTCGCAAAGAGTTGGACACGAGTGACTGAACTGAACTGAACTGAACATGGATTAATGTGGTCCTGATACCTTGACAAATACCTGACTGAATTTCTGACATCATGGTTTCACAGTTATGCTCTAGATACAATAGTGAAGACCAGGCTAATACATGTGAGAGAAATGAATTTATTGTGAAAGGGGGCTCTGTTTTCCAACTGTCTAGGCACCTGGATAAAAACAAATTCAAAATGTGTGCAAGTATTTACTCCTCTCTTCTCTTTGCAGAGTACCTTTAAATATAGGAAATTCCGAAGGTTCTGTCTTCACTATTTAATTATTCCCCAGAGCAGTGACGATACTTTTTTAAAGATGCATACTTGTTTATTAAAATCAATTATATGTACTGCTGTCCTACTTCATTACTGCAGCTCCCAATTCCCAGAGGCAAAAATCCTACTTCAGATCAGATCAGATCAGATCAGTCGCTCAGTCGTGTCCGACTCTTTGCGACCCCATGAACTGCAGCACGCCAGGCCTCCCTATCCATCACCAGCTCTCGGAGGTCACTCAGACTCACATTCATCGAGTCTGTGATGCCATCCAGCCATCTCATCCTCTGTCGTCCCCTTCTCCTCCTGACCTCAATCCCTCCCAGCATCAGAGTCTTCTCTAATGAGTCAACTCTTCGCATGAGGTGGCCAAAATACTGAAGTTTCAGCTTTAGCATCATTCCTTCCAAAGAAATCCCAGGGCTGATCTCCTTCAGAATGGACCGGTTGGATCTCCTTGCAGTCCAAGGGACTCTCAAGAGTCTTCTCCAACACCACAGTTCAAAAGCATCAATTCTTCGGCGCTCAGCCTTCTTCACAGTCCAGCTCTCATATCCATACATGACCACAGGAAAGACCATAACCTTGACTAGGCGAACCTTTGTTGGCAAAGTGATGTCTCTGCTTTTGAATATACTATCTAGGTTGGTCATAACTTTCCTTCCAAGGAGTAAGCGTCTTTTAATTTCATGGCTGCAGTCACCATCTGCAGTGATTTTGGAGCCCAGAAAAATAAAGTCTGACACTGTTTCCACTGTTTCCCCATCTATTTCCCATGTAGTGATGGGACCAGATGCCATGATCTTCGTTTTCTGAATGTTGAGCATTAAGCCAACCTTTTCACTCTCCACCTTCACCTTCATCAAGAGGCTTTTGAGTTCCTCTTCACTTTCTGCCATAAGGGTGGTATCATCTGCATATCTGAGGTTATTGGTATTTCTCCCGGCAATCTTGATTCCAGCTTGTGTTTCCTCCAGTCCAGCATTTCTCATGATGTACTCTGCATATAAGTTAAATAAACATGGTGACAATATGCAGCCTTGACGTACTCCTTTTCCTATTTGGAACCAGTCTGTTGTTCCATGACCAGTTCTAACTGTTGCTTCCTGACCTGCATACAGATTTCTCAAGAGGCAGATCAAGTGGTCTGGTATTCCCATCTCTCTCAGAATTTTCCACAGTTTATTGTGATCTACACAGTCAAAGGCTTTGGCATAGTCAATAAAGCAGAAATAGATGTTTTTCTGGAACTCTCTTGCTTTTTCCATGATCCAGCGGATGTTGGCAATTTGATCTCTGGTTCCTCTGCCTTTTCTAAAACCAGCTGGAACATCAGGAAGTTCACGGTTCACATATTGCTGAAGCCTGGCTTGGAGAATTTTGAGCATTACTTTACTAGCGTGTGAGATGAGTGCAATTGTGCGGTAGTTTGAGCATTCTTTGGCATTGCCTTTCTTTGGGATTGGGATGAAAACTGACCTTTTCCAATCTTGTGGCCACTGCTGAGTTTTCCAAATTTGCTGGCATATTGAGTGCAGCACTTTCACAGCATCATCTTTCAGGATTTGGAATAGCTCCACTGGAATTCCATCACCTCCACTAGCTTTGTTTCTAGTGAAATCCTACTTATTGCATAATAATTCTAAGATATAAATTCCCCCTGATTTTAATATTGCTAAAATCTATAATCAGTTGAACTTACAATCATACATACAATGGATAACAACATGGCCATCTTTATCTGTCTTTACGTAACCCAGTCATAGCTATTCCTACTGTTTTCACTTCAACTGATTTATGTGTACTAATACCTTTAATAACTTACTTACTGAGCTTAATTATTAACTTAAAAAATACCTTCCTGGATGGTGTTTGACATTTTTTGTTGATACCGTGTAGTAAGGTCAAGAAAGCACCACCAATAAAACCCGCAGGATGCTATTAATGTCAGTGGCTTAGAAGAAACTCCGAAAGGCAACAAGAAAATATTCTTTGGCAATGCTGCATCCACGACACTGCAACTGCATAAAGAATGATACTATGGGGGAAAAACATCTCAAGGTGCTTAGAAACAAGAAACCATACACACTGTTATCATTTTTTTTTAACCTTTTAAGTTGGTATATAAAATAATTATACTCTGTTATAACGATGGAATCAGATTTGATGAAATTCAGTATATGCATTATAAATAGACTCCAAAAAGTCCTGGCTTCTTATTGCATCTTTTCAATTGGCATCTCAAACTAGGCCTATTTAAATCCATATTCTACTATATGCTTTCCTCTGCTTCCCTCAATCTTCCTCTTCAATTCCTTACTTTAGTTTAATGGCGTCCTTTCACCAATTACAAAGGCTACAAGGGGAGGAAGAACAGTGTAGTGCAGACTTGACAAGACAGTCTAGGTTTAAATCCTAGCTCTGCCAATTACTGTGTGTGATTTTTCTGTTTCCTCATTCATAAAATAAGAATTACAATATGGGCCAATCACTCATCTAAGCACGAATTTCAAAACTCGTCATATTTTGGAAAACTACTGAGTTTTCCAAACTCACTCCTACTGAGTCTGAGTCCGTCCTCCATAACCAAACATATTGATATTTTTGCAAAAATAAATTAATGCTTAAGTGGGGGAGAAACAAAGACTATAAATAGCCTCTAATCAGGTCTAGTCATGGTTTGCTGCCAAGTGAGCCTACACCAATCTTACAACTGGTCATCTTTTCAGAGTTTTGGCGTTTTAGAATTGTGCATCTGGGCTGTAGGGTAGTGGTAGCAACACATTTTCATGTAATTGTCAGGATGACCAAAATTATATACAGTTAAAAAGACTCTAAACAGTGACTCAAAGTGCTCAGCAAATGTTAGCTATTACCAGCACTATCACTACCATTGATTTTTCTTCCTACCTTACTACCTAATCCAGTCAATCACACCAAACCTTATTTATTTAATTTTCCAAATTTCTTTCAGGTCTGCCCCACTTCCAAGCTCACTGCCACTGCCCTGGCTCTCTTGTCCACTCTTTAATCTGTCAAGAATTGTTTTCTAAAAGTACAGGGAAAGAACCATCATGTTCCTAAAAATGTCTCACCATTAAAGGTCAAAGTTAGCAAGGCACACAAATTCCTCTGTGCTACAGTCCCAGTTCCCTCTTCCTGTCTTATTAGCTACTCTCACCATATAACACTAATGTTCCTCTCCTGAAAATACTACAGGTTCAAAGAAGCCTGTTATCCAATGCAATCATGACAAGCACTGATTTGGTTAAGCAGAAAAGATTACTAAAATAGGGAATAGTAAAACATATCACATATGTGAAAAATAAATAAATGCAAAACATTTATTCCAATATAGACGATACTGGAGAATGTCTCCAATGACTTAAATCCACGCTCCCCTTCTTGCATAAATGATACTCCTAATATACTAAGACATCAAAATGTCTTAAAGTGAAACTAACATTTGCGGTCAACACAAATGCAATCTGAGTATACAATCCTTCTAGATATTTTTTTCTTTCAATTTTTCAATTGTTGCACCCACATCCAATTAAAGAGCAATTATATTTTTAGGATTTTCCTTTTATTGAGGCTTTTCAAAATAGTTAAGTTTTGAAATCATTAGCAATAATTTTCTTTTTTGTACACACTGCATCAGTTTTGAGTGCTCTAATTAAATTATATTATCACTAACAAGGGAAATAGACATTAATAGGCCAGAACACACACAACTAACTTTTAGTAGGCTTGTAATTCAACTAGTGGAAACAGAAGTAAGTGAGCTTATTAGAAGTAGTCTACGTGTTATAATGGTCAATATTAATTATTTTATGGCAGTCATTCAATATGTTATAACAAAGAAATGACAAATGTTAGTAATAGAGTGGATGTTAGTTAAAACAGCTTTGAGGGAGGTCACAATTAACTTCATTTACCTCCACCATAGTTTGAGTGAAGTTGCTCAGTCATGTCTAACTCTTTGTGACCCCATGGACTGTAGCCTACCAGGTTCTACCATCCATGGGATTTTCCAGGCAAGAATACTGGAGTGGGTTGCCATTTCCTTCTCCAAAAGAGCTTTAACCATGTGTTATTTCCCATTTATGAATATGACTTTTCTCAGATAGCTCTCAACTCCCAGAGGCAAAAATTCCGCTACTCTCCGGATAGGGGCAAGTTGCTGTGGAGCACAGGGAGCTCAGCTCAGTGCCCTGTGATGACCTGGAGGGGGAAGCGGTATGGTGTGGCAGGAGAAAGGCTCACAAGGGAGAGGGTGTATATATATATATACATATAATCCGATTATATATCCATATAGCTGATTCATGGTGTTGTATAGCAGAAACTAATTCAACACTGTAAAGTAATTATACTCCAATTAAAAAAAAAAACCTGCCCATTGTTTAATCTAATAATGTCACCTCCCCTGGAATCTTTCTCTGAAAGGTCTAAAGAGAACTGATCACTTCTTCCTCAATGTTCCTTGAACATCTCTTGGTCCATTTCTTCTATCTAGTATTGGTACTGACTGCATATGTATCTGTAAGCTTGAAGATTAGGCGCAGTTGCCATCATTTTTACTTTTTAAAATCCCTAATACTACTATAGGAGATAGTAATAACGTAACAGAAAGAACATCAGAATTTGAGTCTTGAGAATGAGGGTCCACTTCTGATTGTGAAATGGAAATAACTGAGTATGTTTATGGAGTAGTTAAAAAAAAAAGCAGTAAGAATATATATCAGAATATTGTTGAGGCTGCTTAGTCACTAAGTTGTATCTGACTCTTTTGTGACCCCCTAGACTGTAGCCTGCCAGGCTCTCTGTCCATGAGATTTCCCAGGCAAGAATACTGGAATGGGTTGCCATTTCCTTCTCCAGGGGATCTTCCCCATCCAAGGACTGAACCCTGTGTCTCAAGCATTATTCTTTACTGCTAAGTCACCAGAGAAGCATATATGAAAATATTAGTTTGGGGCAAATACACCTCATAATTACTATAGCAAGATATAAATATGCTACAAATAAAATTTTACTGTTTTCAAAGGCTGATTCAATTTCATCTTCTGAAACTTTTAATCAAAATACATGGTCTGTTTACACTAGCAATGCATCATTCTTGTAAGAAATATGTAAACCGAAATGCATGGACTTGCCAACTCTTCTTGGAGCTCAAATAACCATATATCAAAGTAAATATGACAAATGACTACTTCCCTCTCCCCTATTCCTCTCATTGAGCTAGGTCTGCCCTAAGAGCAAATAATCAGATTACACTTTTATTAAATAATCCAGGAAAACCAAGAGTTTAGGTATTTTTCACTAAAAGTACTGACCAAAAATAGTAATATAAGTAATAACTAATTCAGCTAACTGTACTGATATTAAATATGTGCTATTCATTGTGCCAAGTGTTTTATAAATATGATCTCATCTAATCTTCACAATAATCTTACAAAGTAGGGATAAGTGCTAACATTTCTACTTTATAGATGAGGAAACAGGTTCAGAGAAGTTGGTAACCTGTCTAAAGTTAATAGCAATTACTTAGCAGTTAAAATAAAAAGAGTTGTCTCATCCTGACCTTGAACTCTGGAATATTATAAGGCTTCTCACAGGTATGCTGATGCAGTTCATATAGTTCTTTTTTTTTTTTTTTTAATTTAAATTTATTTATTTTAATTGGGGGCTAATTACTTTACAATTGGTAAGAATTTCTGGTTCTTTCACCAAAAATAACATTATTGAATTCCAGGCAGGGGAATCAGCAGGTGCAGACTATGAAGCAAGAAGCCTAGTTTGTTTAAAGGCTCAGCAAGAAGACCAGTTTGGCTAAAAGAGAGCCTAGAGGAGTGTGGAGAAAATGACATCATAGATCTAACAGGGGGCCACACCATAGCCTCGAAGCAACCAGAACTCTGTTTTTTGAATGCATTATAAACCCACTGGAGGGTGAAGGGCTTTGAATAAAATGTGATGCTATTCTACTTACAATATCTTACAAGGATCATTCTACCTGCTGTGCAGAAAATAGATGGAGGGAAGAAGATGGTTATGGCTAGAATGATTCCAACTGCAATAATTCCAGTGAAGTGTCCAGGATCAGGGAGAAAGGAAAGAAGTGATAAAATAGTTAGATACTGAATATATCTTGAAAGATAAGCCAAGAGAAGTCTTGAAGATTCTGTTGGATATTTATAAAATAAAGGTTATAATGAAAAAGAAAAGACATGCCATAAATAAGCCATTACAATATTTTAAAAAGTTATATCCTTAAATAGTTGATTCTTTAATGATCAAATGACAAAACTAGTGAAACTTTTTCCATGCTGTAAATAAGACCATGAAAATGTCACTGAATCTCATCACCAGTATTTTATGATGATATGAAACCTTCAACAGCAATGTCTTCAAAGCTATTCCAAACATGAAGGAAAATATATTAAATGCACTAATTAATCAACATTTCATTCTCTATGCTATGAAACCACATAATGTTAGCCTAACATAGGGCTAATTTTCTCTATTATTGGAAAACTTTAATGGAAACACTAGAGCTACTTGAGATAAAGGCATTCCTTAAATATCTGTGGTGGAAGCCTAAAAAGTACAGTGATGAAATTTAAAAGATTATAATCATATCAATAACCAAGATGTTAATAAAACAAATCATTTAAGTTTTATTATTCAACTATGAAATGTTTTTCACATAAACAAAAATTCTTACAATTTGCAAGAATAAAAAAATACAGACAATGCCAAGGAAAAGGTTACAATCATTCAAAAAAATAACATTCGTTGGTCAATCAAGAAGGACAAGCTGAATTAACACAATGACACTGTACAATGGAGTACAAAATACTAAATCTAAAGAGAACAATGAGAAATATCTCTATATCCCACTATATAGTAGTCTCCAGGAGAGACTGTTAAGTGAAAAGAGAAAAGTGGGGAAATAGTATATGATAATTTTTCATTTATCTACAAAGGAGGAATAATGCTCACATTAAAACACAAACTGGGATAAAACATAAAATTTTAAAATGTTACTTATAGGAAATAGGGTGGTAATTGCCATTAGACCTGGTATTTTATGTAAACTGTCCAACAAAATTAAACAAAAAAAAAACTCTAAAAAAGAAGTAAACAATTAACGTAATGGTATATATAGTTAGTGTCATAGCCACACAGAAAAGTACTATTCCAAGTAACTTCAACACACACAGTAATTCGATGGTATACTCCAACCAGTATACCATAAGGACGAAAAGAAATGTCACCCTCCTCACTCCTGTCAAAAAAAAACAACACAAAAACAAATCCCAAACTTCAAGCTGCTTTCAGTACTTATGATTATTGGGGGTACTGTTATACGCAGTCTAATGTATGTGTAATATATAATGAAACAAATTAGTAACTACGTATTATTTTAATTCTATAGATCCTGGCAATGAAGAAGGGAGAAAGAAAATACAGAGAAAAAACAGAAGAGATTAAAGAAAGATACCCTGTGGGTGCTGAATTTGAAAGAATGACCAATCCAGTATAAAAGGGACAGGTTTCTTTAGAGAAATGGCAATTCCAGAAATATAAAAGATGTGTCTGGAACATTTTTATACTACTAAATAGCAATGAAGCTTTTAAAGATCACTTTACTGGGTCCTATCCCAAGATCTTAGAAGCCAACATGAAGAGACTCTTGTTGATCAAAGATGGTACAATCTGCTCATCAGTAAGGATAATAACTGCAATACATTGAAATACATCAGATCAGATCAGATCAGATTAGTCGCTCAGTCATGTCCGACTCTTTGCGACCCCATGAACTGCAGCACACCAGGCCTCCCTGTCCATCACCAACTCCCGGAGGTCACTCAGACTCACATCCATCGAGTCAGTGATGCCATCCAGCCATCTCATCCTCTGTCGTCCGCTTCTCCTCCTGCCCCCAATCCCTCCCAGCATCAGAGTCTTCTCCAATGAGTCAACTCTTCGCATGAGGTGGACAAAATACTGGAGTTTCAGCTTTAGCATCATTCCTTCCAAAGAAATCTCAGGGCTGATCTCCTTCAGAATGGACTGGTTGGATCTCCTTGCAGTCCAAGGGACTCTCAAGAGTCTTCTCCAACACCACAGTTCAAAAGCATCAATTCTTCGGCGCTCAGCCTTCTTCACAGTCCAGCTCTCATATCCATACATGATCACAGGAAAGACCATAGCCTTGACTAGGCGAACCTTTGTTGGCAAAGTGATGTCTCTGCTTTTGAATATGCTATCTAGGTTGGTCATAACTTTCCTTCCAAGGAGTAAGCGTCTTTTAATTTCATGGCTGCAGTCACCATCTGCAGTGATTTTGGAGCCCAGAAAAACAAAGTCTGACACTGTTTCCACTGTTTCTCCATCTATTTCCCATGTAGTGATGGGACCAGATGCCATGATCTTCGTTTTCTGAATGTTGAGCTTTAAGCCAACGTTTTCACTCTCCACTTTCACCTTCATCAAGAGGCTTTTGAGTTCCTCTTCACTTTCTGCCATAAGGGTGGTGTCATGCTTAAATGCATGCACTCCTCAAGTTACTTACATCACACACACACATCAACACGCAAAATCAATTAGTCCTTTCTGAAGGTAAGTAAACCAATTCATTATTTTAAAAACCAGTATTATAAAGGGAAAGAATAAAGAATATATTCTGATTTCATATAAAACTTGTACTGCTGCTGCTGCTAAATCACTTCAGTTGTGTCCGACTCTGTGTGACCCCAGAGACGGCAGCCCACCAGGCTCCCAGTCCCTGGGATTCTCCAGGCAAGAACACTGGAGTGGGTTGCCATTTCCTTCTCCATAAAACTTGTACTAGGGGTAACCAAATAGTAGACATGAAGAAGTTTCCTTTACAAAAATGTTTTGGTTATAAAAAAGAACTATGTTTTCCTCTAATTATTCTTTCATCTATTCATTCTTTTATTATTATTTCTTGGTTATTATGAGCCAAGTCACAGGATTTGATTTTCAATGCTTTCTATATAATAACTTAAATATATAATTCAGTTATATTTAATGGTTAGCTATAATTAACTGATCATCTTAGACTGGAACACTAAATTGAAAACATTTGCTTGGACTCCATAATCGTTCAAGTATGTAAAAAAGTCATTATATTTAACTTTGCTTTTACTCTACAGTCTAATGACATCGAACTGTAACTTTTAGGGAAGAACACCTTGATGCAACCATGAGAATTTTATACTGCCTCAGATATGCAGATGATACCACCCTTATGGCAGAAAGTGAAGAGGAACTAAAAAGCCTCTTGATGAACGTGAAAGTGGAGAGTGAAAAGGTTGGCTTAATGCTCAACATTCAGAAAACGAAGACCATGGCATCTGTTCCCATCACTACATGGGAAATAGATGGAGAAACAGTGGAAACAGTGTCAGACTTTGTTTTTCTGGGCTCCAAAATCACTGCAGATGGTGACTGCAGCCATGAAATTAAAAGACGCTTGCTCCTTGGAAGGAAAGTTATGACCAACCTAGATAGCATATTCAAAAGCAGAGACATTACTTTGCCAACAAAGGTTCACCTAGTCAAGGCTATGGTCTTTCCTGTGGTCATGTATGGATGTGAGAGCTGGACTGTGAAGAAGGCTGAGCGCCAAAGAATTGATGCTTTTGAACTGTGGTGTTGGAGAAGACTCTTGAGAGTCCCTTGGACTGCAAGGAGATCCAACCAGTCCATTCTGAAGGAGATCAGCCCTGAGATTTCTTTGGAAGGAATGATGCTAAAGCTGAAACTCCAGTATTTTGTCCACCTCATGCGAAGAGTTGACTCATTGGAGAAGACTCTGATGCTGGGAGGGATTGGGGGCAGGAGGAGAAGCGGACGACAGAGGATGAGATGGCTGGATGGCATCACTGACTCGATGGATGTGAGTCTGAGTGACCTCCGGGAGTTGGTGATGGACAGGGAGGCCTGGTGTGCTGCAGTTCATGGGGTCGCAAAGAGTCGGACATGACTCAGCGACTTATCTGATCTGATCTGAGCATTACCATAACAAAATACCATAGACAAACTGGATCAAACAAGAGAAATTCATTTTCTCATAGTTCTGGAGGCTAGAAGGTCAAGATCAAGGTGTTCACAGGATTGGTTTCTTCTGAGGAGTCTCTCCTTAGCTTACAGATTGCCACCTTCTACAGTGTCCTTACGCTGTCTTTTCTGTGTACAAGCCCTTGATGTCATTTTTTTTTGTCCAAATTTCCTCTCAAAAAGATACAAGATTGGATTAGGGCCCACCCTAAGGGCCTCAGGTTAAGAGATGATAAGGGCCCCATCATCTCTTAAAAGGCTCTCTCTATATAGTCACATTCCTATGTTCTGTGGCTAGGCCTTCAACATATGAATCTTGTGGGGACATGATTCAGAGAATAACACTGCCAATTCAGTTCAGTTCAGTCACTCAGTCGTGTCTGACCCTTTGCGACCCTGTGGACTGCAGCACACCAGGCCTCCCTGTCCATCACCAACTCCCGGAGCTTGCTCAAACTCATGTCCATAAAGTTGGTAATGCCATCCAACCACCTCATCCTCTGTCATATCCTTCTCCTCCTGCCTTCAATCTTTCCCAGCATCAGGGTCTTTTTCCAATGAGTTAGTTCTTGGAATCAGGTGGCCAGAGTATTGGAGTTTCAGCTTCAGCATCAGTCCTTCCAACGAATATTCAGGACTGATTTCCCTTAGGATGGACTGGTTGGATCTGCTTGCTCTCCAAGGGACTCTCAAGAGTCTTTTCCAACACCACAGTTCAAAGGCATCAATGCCAGCCTTCTTTATAGTCAAATTCTCACATCCATACATGACTACTGGAAAAACTATAGCTTTGATTAGACGACCTTTGTTGGAAAAGTAATGTCTCTGCTTTTTAATATACTGTCAAGGTTGGTTACAGCTTTTCTTCCAAGGAGTAAGCGCCTTTTAATTTCATGGCTCCAGTCACCATCTGCAGTGATTTTGGAGTCCCCCCAAAATTACGTCTGTTACTGTTTCCATTGTTTCCCCATCTATTTGTCATGAAGTGATGGGACCAGATGCCATGATCTTAGTATTCTGAATGTTGAGTTTTATGTCAACGTTTTCACTCTCCACTTGCACTTTCATCAAGAGGCTTCTTAGTTCTTTTCGCTTTCTGACATAAGGGTGGTGTCATCTACGTATCTGAGGTTATTGATATTTCTCCTGGCAATCTTGATTCCAGCTTGTGCTTCCTCCAGCCCGGCATTTCTCATGATATACTCTGCATATAAGTTAAATAAGCAGGGTGGCAATATACAGCCTTGACATACTCCTTTTCAGATTTGGAACCAGTCTGTTGTTCCATGTCTGGTTCTAACTGCTGCTTCTTGACCGGCATACAGATTTCTCTAGAGGCAGGTCAGGTGGTCTGTTATTGCCATCTCTTTCAGAATTTCCCACAGTTTATTGTGATCCGCACAGTCAAAGGCTTTGGCATAGTCTATAAAGCAGAAATATATGTTTTTTCTGAACTCTCTTACTTTTTTGATGTTTTAACAAATGTTGGCAATTTGATCTCTGGCTCCTCTGCCTTTTCTAAAACCAGCTTGAACATCTGGTAGTTCACGGTTCACGTACTGTTGAAGCCTCGCTTAGAGAATTTTGAGCATTACTTTACCAGCGTGTGAGATGAGTGCAATTGTGCAGGAGTTTGAGCATTCTTTGGCATTGCCTTTCTTTGGGACTGGAATGAAAACTGACCTTTTCTAGTCCTGTGGTCACTGCTGAGTCTTCCAAATTTGCTGGCATATTGAGTGCAGCACTTTCACAGCATCATCTTTCAGGATTTGAAAGAGCTCAACTGAATTCCATTACCTCCACTAGCTTTGTTCGTAGTGATGCTTCCGAAGGCCCACTTCACTTCATATTCCAGGAATAGATAAGAAGGCCTTCCTCAGTGATCAGTGCAAAGAAACAGAGGCAAACAACAGAATGGGAAAGACTAAGAGATTTCTTCAAGAAAATTAAGAGTTATTAAGAGAATATTTCATGCAGAGATGGGCTCAAAAAAGGACAGAAATGGTATAGACCTAACAGAAGCAGAAGATATTAAGAAGAGGTGGCAAGAATACACTACACAGCCAATTCAGTAGCCCCCAAGAAAAAATGATTCTAATGCATAAATTTCAATACATGACCCATGAGTATATAGTAAAACAAGGCATAAGCTGGCCATTAACATTATACTCCCCAAAATCACTTCATTTATTCTTCCTGTAATCCACTCTGGAGAAGAGGCATTATTAAACAACCTGTTTTTCACTTCCCCTAAGATTTCCACCTCACTCAAAGCAGGGAGAAGTTGAAAGTAATTACTTTGGTGAAAAGGTGAGATAAGTTAAGAGTCAGAATATAAAGAGCCATCACTCATCTAACTCACTAGGTTCCTGCCAGGCTAAAGACCAGATGCGAAATTCTTAACTGTCTAGAAACTAAACTGTGACCTCACATTCTTTGTTCTACTGTCTCTAATGTATTATCATACACAACTAGTGCCCTTTCTCTTTAGGTCAGTTTAAGTTTGATACGATTTATTACTGTTCAGTTGCTCAGTCGTGTCTGAGAATTACCTGGATCTAAAATCACCCCAACTGACACAATGGGATACTAGCCAAGTCTACAAGAGGAAATTATTCAGAAAAATTATTGTCTTTTCAAACTCAGAATTAAAAAACAAAATACAAGGATTAAACATATGAAGAAAGAAATTGAGTTTTCATTTTCCCAGAAAAGATAAATAAGATAATGGTCAAAAGTTAATACATATGGAGTATTCCAGGAACTATGTGCCAGGAACTCTGCTTGGTGGATTACATCAGTTAACCCTCACAACGAACCTAGAAAATATCAATCCCTTTCTATAGAGGAGAAAACTGAAGATTATAAACACTAAGCAACTTGCTCAAGGTCATACCTTTAGAGACTGGTTGAGGAAGCCTTCATAATTCACATTAGTTGACTCCAGAGCCTACATACCAAATATTTAAGGACAGCTGAAGATAAATACACATTAGCTATTTTTCTTCATGAAGATAAAATCCAAGCCTTTTCTTGAGCATGAAAAGAATAGAAAGGAATAAAAACCTTGAAAATCATGATTAAAATTATGAATAACCACTACTGTTTTACAATGGCAGGGAGACTCCTTCATTTTACACATAAAGAAATCAAAGCCCAGAAAGAGGAAACAAATTGTCAAAAGATATTGTGCAGTATTAGAGTCAGCAATAAAACTCAAATAGCTTAATAAAACTCAAAAAAGCCTGAAAAACTCCTAAAGCACTTTTCATTTCAACAAACATTACCTTTCTCTTCAACTGCTATAATGTATCTCCAATACACATGGCTGAGGAGATGGAGGGTGGGAGGATGGGCTGGGGTATACACGTGCATGAAATGAACGAAGAAAGAAAAATATGAAGAATTATTAAAAGAGACTCCCAGAATCAATCAGTTCAGTTCAGTCGCTCAGTCGTGTCCGACTCTTTGAGACCCCTGGACTGCAGCACGCCAGGCTTCCCTGACCATCACCAACTCCTGGAGTTGACCCAAACTCATGTCCATTGAGTCACTGATGCCATCCAACCATCTCCTCCTCTGTCGTCCCCTTCTCCTCTCGCCTTCAATCTTTCCCAACATCAGGGTCTTTTCAAATGAGTCAGTTCTTCTCATCAGGTGGCCAAAGTATTGGAGTTTCAGCTTTAGCATCATTCCTTCCAAACAACACCCAGGACTGATCTCCTTTAGGATGGACTGGTTGGATCTCCTTGCAGTCCAAGGGACTCCCAAGAGTCTTCTCCAACACCAAAGTTCAAAAGCATCAATTCTTTGGCGCTCAGCTTTCTTTATAGCCCAACTCTCACATCCATACATGACTACTGGAAAAAGCAGAGACGTTACTTTGCCAACAAAGGTCCACCTAGTCAAGGCAATGGGTTTTTCCAGTAGTCATGTATGGATGAGAGAGTTGGACTCTCAGAGCAGTACTATCATATTCAATACTTATTAGTTGATAAGCTTTGATGTGAGCAGATAGAGTCCCTTGGACTACAAGGAGATCAAACTAGTCAATCCTAAAGGAAATCAACTTTTAGGATATTCACTGGAAGGACTGATGCTGAAGCTGAAACTCGAATACTTTAGCCACCTGATGAGAAGAACTGATTCACTGGAAAAGACCCTGATGCTCGGAAACACTGAAGGCAGGAAAAGGGGACATCAGAGGATGAGATGGTTGGATGGCATCACCAACTTGAAGGACATGAGTTTGAGCAAGCTCCAGGAGTTGGTGATAGACACGGAAGCCTGGCACACTGCAGTCCACAGGGCTGCAAAGAGTCACACATGACTGAGAGACTGAACTGAACTGACGAATACAATGATTATTTTTGATATTTTTAGAAAACAATAAAAACTAAGCATAAATACACTGAATTAAATACACTGAATAACTGGAGAACTATGTATCATACTCTCTTTTTAGCAAAGCAACATAATTCAGAACTATTGTTAATTTCCCCTAACAATTAATGATTACATAGGGACAGACTAGATTGTTAAATATTAAAGCTAGTGAAAAATAATTGTGGTTTTGGACTGTGAATTTTAAATTATTATACCTAGACTCAAACACATCTTTATTAATCAAAACAGGAACAACTACAATCAACATATTTTTGCCAGTGAGAAACAAATTTATTCCTATAGCATAAAAATGCATGATTTGCAATTCCCTAAATCTTGGAAAGCATTTTCTGCTTCTTGCTGGTTGTGGAAGCATTTTCCCTGCAAAAGGTTGTCAAGATGCTTGAAAAGTGGTAGTTTGTTGGCAAGAGGTCAGGTGAATATGGCAGATGAGGCAAATTTCATAGCCCAATTCCTTCAACTTTTGAAGCACTGGTGTGAAAAGTGTAGTTGGGTGTTGTCCTGGAGAAGAATTGTGCCCATTTTATTGACCAGTGCTGACTGTAGGCACTGTAGTTTTTGGTGCATATCATCAATTTGCTGAGCATATTTCTCAGATGTAATGGTTTCGCCAGGATTCAGAAAGCTTAGTGGATCAGACGGGCAGCACACCACTCAACAGTGATCATGACCTTTTCTGGGTGCAAGTTTGACCTTGGGAAGGGCTCTGGAGCTTCTTCTCAGTACAACCACTAAGCTGGTTGTTATATAAAATCCACTTTTCATCAAACATCACAATCTGAGAAATAGTTCATTGTTGCTGAGTAGAGTAAGAGAAGATAACACTTCAAAATAACGATTTTTAAAAACATTATTTATTTTTAATTGAAAGATAATTACAACATTGTATTGGTTTCTGCCATACATCAACATGAATCAGCCATAGGTATACATGTTTCCTCCCTCTTGAACTTCATTCTTACCTCCCACCCCATCCCACCCTGCAGGTTGTCACAGAGTCCTGGTTTGAGTTTCTTGAATCATACAGCAAATTCCCACTGGCTATCTATTTTACATATGTTAGTGTTTCCATACTACTCTCTCCATTCATCCCACCCTCTTTTTTCACCTCCTCTCCTACCCCATGTCCCTAAGTCTGTTCTCTATGTCTTCATCTCCATTGCTGCCCTGCAAATAGGTTCATTAGTACCATCTTTCTAGATACCAGATATATGGGTTAATAAACAACTCTGTGTAATAGGTTCTAGCTTCATCCACCTCATTAGCACAGACTCAGATGTGTTCCTTTTTATGGCTGCATAATAGTCCATTGTATACACTGTATATTTGTACCCAGAGACTCTTGAGGGTCCCTTGTAGAGCAAGGAGATTAAACCAGCCAATCCTAAAGGAAATAAACCCTGAATATTCACTGGAAGGACTGATATGGAAGCTGAAGCTCCAATACTTTGATGACCTGATGCAAAGAGCCAATTCATTGGAAAAGACCCTGATGCCAGAAAAGACTGAAGGCAGAAGGAGAAGAGGGTGACAGAGGATGAGATGGTTGGATGGCATCACCAATTCAATGGACATGACCTTGAGCAAACTCCAGGAGATGGTGATGGACAGGGAAGACTGGCGTGCTGCAGTCCATGGGGCTGCAGAGATTCAGACACGATTTAGCCACTGAACAACAACAACAACAACACTGGGATTATTGTGCCATATGCTAGTTGTATTTCTAGTTTTTTTTAAAGAATCTCCATACTGATCTCCACAGTGGCTGTATCAATTTACATTCCCACCAACAGTGCAAGAGTATTCCCTTTTCTCCATACCCTCTCCAGCATTTACTGTTTGTAGATTTTTTTGATGATGGCCATTCTGACTGGTATGAGGTGGTATCTCATTGTAGTTTTGATTTGTATTTCTCTAATAATAAGCGATGTTGAGCAACTTTTCATGTGTTTATTAGCCATCTGCGTGTCTTCTTTGCAGAAATGTCTGTTTAAATCTTTTGCCCACTTTTTGATTTGACTGTTTGTTTTTCTGGTATGGAATTGTATGAGCTGCTTGTATATTCTGGAAAGTAATCCTTTGTTGTTGTTTCATTTGCTATTATTTTCCTCCATTCTGAGGGCTGTCTTTTTACTTTGTAGTTGCCTTTGCTGTGCAAAAGCTTTTAAGTTTAATTAGGTCCCACTTGTTTATTTTTGTTTTTATTTCCCTTACTCTAGGAAGTGGGTCATAGATCTTGCTGTGATTTATGTCACAGACTAAGTTTTCCTCTAAGAGTTTTACAGTTTCTGGTCTTACATTTAGGTCTTTATTCCATCTTGAGTTTATCTTTGTGTATGGCATTCTTTTACACGTAGCTGTCCAGTTTTCCCAGCACCACTTACTGAAGAGTTTATCTTTGCCCCATTGTATATTCTTGCCTCTTTTGCCAAAGGTAAGGTACCCATAGCGGTGTGGGTTTATCTCTGGGCTTTCTATCTTGTTCCATTGGTCTATATTTCTGTTTTTGTGCCAGTACCATAGTGTCTTGATGACTGTACAGTCTAGAATCAGAACGGTTGATTCCTCCAGCTCCATTCTTCTTTCTCAAGATTGCTTTGGCTATTTGGGGTCTTCTGTGTTTCCATATGAATTGTGAGATTTTTTGTTCTGTGAAAAATGCCATTGGTAATTTGATAGGGATAACAATGAATTTGCAGACAGAATTTGATAGTATAGTCATGTTCACAATATTGATTCTTCCAACACAGAAGCATGGAATATCTCTCTGTTTATGTCATCTTTGATTTCTTTCATTAGTGTCTTAAAGTTTTCTGTACACAGCTCTTCTGTCTCCTTAGGTAGCTTTATTTCTAAGTATTTTATTCTTTTTCGCTGCACTGGTAGGGGATTATGACAGTTTTTTTCATTTGCGTTTGGCTCATGAGGCACCCGCTTACTGAGCTTTTTCGCCTTTCCACTTTGCTTTAAGCTGAAGCTCTAATACTCTGGTCACCTGATGTGAAGAATTGACTCATTGGAGAAGACCCTGATGCTGGGAAAGATTGAAGGCAGGAGGAGAAGGGGATGGCAGGGGATAAGATGGTTGGATGGCATCACTGACTCGATGGACATGAGTTTGAGCAAGTTCCGGGAGCTGGTGATGGACAGAGAAGCTTGGCGTGCTGCAGTCTGCAGGGTTGCAAAGAATCGGACACAACTGAGCAACTGAACTGAATTTGCTTCAAATGCCAAATTACTATAGAATGGTTAATGCTGAATTCTTCAGCAACTTTTTGTATAGTTGTAAGAGGATCAGCTTTGGTGATTGCTCTTGAATTGGTTGTTGTCAACTTCCAATGACCAGCCACTGCACTCTTTATCTTCAAGGCTATTATCTCCTTTGCAAAACTTCTTGAACCACCACTGCATTGTACATTGGTTAGCAGTTCCTGGGACAAATACGTTGCTGATGCTGTGAGTTGTCTCCACTGTTTTACGATGCATTTGGAACTTACAAAGTTCCAAAGAGAAATCACTCAAATTTGCTTTTTGTCTAACATAATTTCCCTAGTCTAAAATAAATATAAATAGCCAGTAATAAATCACTAGCAAAAAAACATATAGCAAGAAATGTGCATTAAAATGATGTATAACAACCACATTTATTTAAGAATGTATTCCATATTAAGGGCTTCCCTGGTGGCTCAGAGGTTAAAGTGTCTGCCTTCAATGTAGGAGACCCAGGTTTGATCCCTGGGTTGGGAAGATCCTCTGGAGAAGGAAACGGCAACCCACTCCAGTACTCTTGCTTGGAGAATCCCCATGGACGGAGGAACCTGGTAGGCTACAGTCCATGGGGTCACAAAGAGTCAGACACGACTGGGCAACTTCACTTCACTTCATTTCACTTCCAATATTAAAGAGCAAAATTCAGCAATGCAAACCTGCAATTACTTTTGCACCAACCTAATATTAACCTTGAGTCATCTGACAATACTCTACATGTACTCAAGAGAATTACCCATAACAGTCCAAAGTATCAAAGTCAAAGACAGGAGGGAGACAAGAAGATGACCTCACACCAAGAGACAATATCTGGATTCCCACAATCCACTTATTCTCTTTCCTGGGAAGAATAATTTTTATCAAGTAAGGCAATATAACAGTTTTCTCATATATCTATAATAACAATTTCTATAAAATCTCAAGTCTCTAAAATAGTATTTGGATGAAAATAAACACAGCACTAGCTTACTCTGCAATATCAAGATATCCACAGGAAGCAGCTGCATGCAGAGGTATCCAGCCTTCATTATCAGGTTGATTAATATTTGCTCCATTTTCTACCAGAAACTTCACCATATCAACATTGTCATCAATGCAAGCCTAAAAACAGAATAGAAAGCAGGATCAGAAAAACTTTGAATCAATACTCCCAATAACACATCAACAGAATAAAATTCCTATCCTGGAGCTTTCATAACAAATACTTTCTAAAAGGCAGTCTGCTGCTATCTTGATTGTATTGCTATCAAGCAGGTAAACGGTACTAAATTTTAATAGTACTTGCTTAGATACACAGAATAATACTGTATGAGTATGCCAACCCCATGACAGAAACAAATACATGCCAACATGAAAACAATCAAAACATTATAATTAAGTACCAATAATACACTCTACAGCAGTGGTCCCCAAAATGTGATCTGTTTAGGGAAGAGGGATCCTTTCAGAGAGTTGACAAAATCAAAACTGTTTTCATAATAACACGAAGATGGCGTTTTCCCTTTACACGATGTTGACATGTGCACTTGATGGTGCAAAAGTGTTAGTTACAAACATGCTTGTGTCTAAGCACAAACCAAGGCAGTGGGAGAAAAAAGAAAGCACAGCCTTCTACTGTCATTGTAGTCACAGCCATACACTCACAGGTTCATTTTCTCCCACAAGCCATGTTTACTTATGAATGTCCTTGACAATGCAGTAAAAACTATAAATCATATTAAAATTTGACTCAAATATACAGCTTTTAAATATTCTGTGAAACAAGATAGGAAGCATGCATCAAGATTTCTTCCAAGTATAATGACTGCCCTGAAGAAAAATACTTGTATAATTTGCAAGCTGATCTAGCCACTTTTTCCATAGAATATCATTTTCTAAAATAATTTTATTGGGGTATATTTATAATGTGTTCATTTCAGGTGTACAGAAAAGTGAATCTGTTATACATACAGCCACTCTTTTTCAGATTTTTTCCCCATACAGGTTACAATGGAATATGATTTTTACTTAAACGACAAATTATAGTTAGTCTAGCTTGGGATGTGGCAGAAACTTTCTTAGAAATGAGCAAAGTAGGTCTGTCAAAACAACAGTATTTATTACTAACGATAAATTCAAGTTTTCAGGAGTAAACAAATTAGTTACTTTAAAAATGTCATTTACTTAACAGAGGTAAAGCACTGCTTTTACTCATTTAAAATGAATTAATAAAATACATAAATTCCTCCACTTTAACATTCCCTGGTGGCTCAGTGGTAAAAAATCTGCCTGTCAATGCAGGAGACGTGGGTTCAATCCCTGGGTTGGGAAGAGCCCCTAGAGAAAGAAAGGCAATCCACTCCAGTATTCTTGCCTGGAGAACTCCAGGGACAGAGGGGCCTGATGGGCTACAGTCCATGGGGTCGCAAAAGGGTCAGACATGACTTAGCAACTAAACAACAACAAATTGTAAATAATAATATATACAAACCACAGAAACAAGTTTCTTTGAAGTCCTTCATAATGCTGTATCCCCAGCACTTTATATTGTTCTCTGCATGTGGTAAGGGCTCCATAAAGGAATAAATGAACAAGAAAGCTAAGATTCAAAGAGATTAATTCAGATCATATCAGTCGCTCAGTCGTGTCCGACTCTTTGCGACCCTATGAACTGCAGCACGCCAGGCCTCCCTGTCCATCACCAACTCCCGGAGGTCACTCAGACTCACATTCATCGAGTCAGTGATGCCATCCAGCCATCTCATCCTCTGTCGTCCCCTTCTCCTCCTGACCTCAATCCCTCCCAGCATCAGAGTCTTCTCCAATGAGTCAACTCTTCGCATGAGGTGGCCAAAATACTGGAGCCTCAGCTTTAGCATCATTCCTTCCAAAGAAATCCCAGGGCTGATCTCCTTCAGAATGGACTGCTTGGATCTCCTTGCAGTCCAAGGGACTCTCAAGAGTCTTCTCCAACACCACAGTTCAAAAGCATCAATTCTTCGGCGCTCAGCCTTCTTCACAGTCCAGCTCTCACATCCATACATGACCACAGGAAAGACCATAACCTTGACTAGGCGAACCTTTGTTGGCAAAGTAATGTCTCTGCTTTTGAATATGCTATCTAGGTTGGTCATAACTTTCCTTCCAAGGAGTAAGCATCTCTTAATTTCATGACTGCAGTCACCATCTGTAGTGATTTTGGAGCCCAGAAAAATAAAGTCTGACACTGTTTCCACTGTTTCCCCATCTATTTCCCATGTAGTGATGGGACCAGATGCCATGATCTTCGTTTTCTGAATGTTGAGCTTTAAGCCAACATTTTCACTCTCCACTTTCACTTTCATCAAGAGGCTTTTGAGTTCCTCTTCACTTTCTGCCATAAGGGTGGTATCATCTGCATATCTGAGGTTATTGATATTTCTCCCAGCTTCCAGTCCAGTGTTTCTCATGATGTACTCTGCATATAAGTTAAATAAACATGGTGACAATATACAGCCTTGACGTACTCCTTTTCCTATTTGGAACCAGTCTATTGTTCCATGTCCAGTTCTAACTGTTGCTTCCTGACCTGCATACAGATTTCTCAAGAGGCAGATCAGGTGGTCTGGTATTCCCATCTCTTTCAGAATTTTCCACAGTTTATTGTGATCTACACAGTCAAAGGCTTTGGCACAGTCAATAAAGCAGAAATAGATGTTTTTATGGAACTCTCTTGCTTTTTCCATGATCCAGCGGATGTTGGCAATTTGATCTCTGGTTCCTCTGCCTTTTCTAAAACCAGCTGGAACATCATGAAGTTCACGGTTCACATATTGCTGAAGTCTGGCTTGGAGAATTTTGAGCATTACTCTACTAGCATGTGAGATGAGTGCAATTGTGCGGTAGTTTGAGCATTCTTTGGCATTGCCTTTCTTTGGGATTGGGATGAAAACTGACCTTTTCCAGTCCTGTGGCCACTGCTGAGTTTTCCAAATTTGCTAGCATATTGAGTGCAGCATTTTCACAGCATCATCTTTAAGGATTTGGAATAGCTCCACTGGAATTCCATCACCTCCACTAGCTTTCTTCATAGTGATGCTTTCTAAGGCCCACTTGACTTCACATTTCAGGATGTCTGGCTAATTAAGTAGGTTGAATAAGCCATAGAGATGGGAAATGATGGAGCTGAAATTCTATCACAGATATTCAGATTCCCAAAAATAAGCTCCTTCCACACTTATCCATCTGCAATCCAGGAGACCTAGGTTCAATTCCTGGGTTGGGAAGACCCCCAGGAGGAGGGCATGGTAATCCACTCCAGTATTCTTGTCTTGGAGAATCCCCATGGACAGAGGAGCCGGGTGGGCTACAGTCCTGGGGTTACACAGAGTTGGACATGACTGAGCGCCTAAGCACAGGCACTTAGTGTTTGCTGTTTAAGTAAAACAATTTTCCTTTACCTATCACAGAAACAAAGAAAAATACTTTTAGTAGCTTCTTCCTTGGGGGGAAAGACAAAGTTAGTGTCAAGAAAAGCACTAAGGACAAAGTACTTCACATCTGAAGCAGGAAAATTCTGACAGGTGTTAGATGTAGGCTCCAGTTCTGGATCTGCCACGAATACTGTAGCTGGGAACAAGTAATTTAATCTTTTAGGGCTTTGTCTTTCAGGTGGGAAAGAACTTGATGGGTTATATGTCTCTAAAATTCCCTGACATATTTACATTCTTATATATTCATGATTCTTCTGTTTGGAACAAGATGGCAAGATGCCAAAGTGCTCAAATAGTACATACAGCAAATGGTAAATGAGTATATAAGCAACATCCATATGAAGTTTGAGAATACACTCCTTGGGAAAAGAATTGTGTTTTTCAAAGAGCAGTGGTTAAAGGATAGGAGAAATGTGAGGACCGCAGCTGTCTGATAACAAGAGAAGAAACATCCAAATTTTACTGAATTAGGAAGTAGTTTATAAAATGTTATTTGAGATGGCTAATGACTCACAGTGACTTAAATAATATAGACCTATTTATAAGTTTAATCATTAATTTTCCTTGGGAAAAGATACTAAATTCTATTCTCTCTTTCAACCTCTCAATTCCTACTGGCGCCAAAACAGTCTTCTGATGTTTACCACTGCTATAAAAATATAGAACCCTACCTGATAAATGTGTTTAATACAAATATGATGGTTTTTTAAAAATGGAGAAAATTTCAAATAAGACATTATAGTAAAGAGATATGGGAAATGCTCACAACATACAAGTTTCTTTAAAAAGATGTAAAATGGTTTGCCTCATTATAATTTTACTTAAAAAGTACACAAAGGATTAGAAGAATATATAATAAAATTAATAGTCCTTATCACTAGTTGTGAGAGTATGGATAGTTTTTATTTTTAAATTTTTCTTTATTTTCAAAATGTGTATAATAGGCAATGCTTACATAAAAAGAAAATCTAAGCCTTGGTTCTTAAAAATATTAAATCTATTGTGTTGTAATACGGAGAAATACCAAACTGCTGGTAAAAGTGTAAAATTCATATAACCCCTTTAGAAAACCATTTGACAGTATCTAGTCAAGTTATAGTACTGTTAAATAAATGGGTTGGGATGTATGTGTATACGGGGAGATTCTACTCATGTAACAGAATCCTATACATCAATGAAAAAAGAACAAACTAATGCTACCTTCAACAACATATGCAATCCTCTCAGACATATAAGTGAGTGAAAAAAGGCATACACAAAGGATACAAACTGTGAATTTCCAGGCAAAACTAATCTCCAGTTATAAAGCTCAGAATCATGATTAACTCTGTGGGGAAATAATGGACGGAGCATGAGGGAGCTTTTGAGAAGACTGAAAATGTTCCCCAGCTTTCTGATTTTTATATAGGCATGTACAAACGTAAAAATTCACTGAATTATATGCTGTATACTTTACTATATGTAAATTATACTTCAATTTTAAAAGTTAATAAAAATAAAAAAGAACTAGCATGTATTAAAAACCTACTGTGCATTATCTTCAGTATAAAACATTTCATTTATCTTTTTCTAAATTGTACATGCTATCAAGTTGATGTCTGACAGAAAACAACAAAATTCTGTAAAACAATTATCCTTCAATTAAAAAATTAACAAATTTAAAAAATAAATAATATAAAAAAATAAACTGTACACGTTAAAACATGTCTTCCTTTATCTATCTCCTGCCTCCTGAGGTTCCAAATATCAAATGGAATCTCTTTTTTAACTGATAATCCTTTAAACATTATGAGTTCTCCGTGCCACCCAAATTCTCACATATTCTTTTTAAGTATCTGGCTACTCTTCAAATTATATATGCTAAAAAGTACATATGCCAATGCCAAAAGAAGAGAAAAGATCACATTAGTATAGCATGCTAGTTCATGAGCAACGATTACAAAAGGGCATAATAATAGCAGTGGGTAGGAAGTACTAAAATATCCTTGGGAACATAAAGAGATCTTGTGATTAAGATGGTCCATATAGGTCTCATAAGAATATACATTTGAGCAAGATTTTGAAGATTGCATAGGAGTTGTTCAATTCAACTAGAACATCACTGAGTAAATTGCACTATGATTTTTAAAAATGCATGGAATAACAGAACAGCAAGTCATGCAAACGGTATACAGTATCTGTAAACTATAAAACAGAATAAGGCTAGATGCTAAAAGGTCTAGGTGGTAAAAGGTCTGAATGTATTGCAGGTAAAAGATCGTAACATTAAGGCAAAGATGACAGGATCTGACATTAGAGGTAGCTTTTGATCTGCTTTCTGTTATACTCATCAAGAAAACCTGGAATATTTATATCAGTAATAAGGGCTCAATTCAGGCAGGAGGGGCAAGTAGACGAAAACACTGTCGAGTTTCAGGAAGATGATGTTTGAAAAAGCTATTCAGAGTTTACAAGCAGAGGGTTAACATGATCCGATTAGTATTTCAGGAAGATTACTGGGAACAGTATATGAAGAGGGAAGAGCCTGACCTAAGCAACAGTTATTCAGAATGAATATATATGAAAAGAGAAATTTAGGACAAAACGTACAAGGCTTAATTAAAGATTGGATACAAAGGGTGAGGAACAGGAGGTCGTTCATGAAAATAAACACCACAGGTTTGAAAAACAAGTTGAAGAAAGAAAGATGATCTTAGCTTTGGATATGCTAAATTTCTAATCATGTATTTCCAGGGGCCAACTGGATATAGAAATCTAGAGCTTAAAAACAAGTATGGGATGAAATATAATTTGGGAATTACCTGCATTAAGGTAATAATTAAAATAATGGAACTTGAAATCATTCAGGGAGAGAATGTAGAGATGTGATTTCTATGAAAATAGTTAAAAGAAAGGTTAAGATTAAATTATAATCATTATGTTCTGCCTGGAAGACAAAGATATTTGTGTTATTTTAATCAGTCAGTTAAAGAGCATTCTCAAGAAGCTCACGATGTAGTATGGCATTCAAATACACAAGTAGATAATAATTTTAAAAGGAATAAAATAAATATATGGCTGTATATTTATTATGAAAGCTAAGAAAAGGAAGAATGGTTGTCATCATGGAATATTTCCCAGAGGAGGCTCTACACATGAGTTTAACACATAATCCAGTAACAAAGTCACATATGGGGCATATGTGTAACATAAAGGCAGGATCCAGAACAGGGTCTTATTTGCCATCTTATGAGTAATTCTTTGACACTCAAGATAAAAGAGTCTCAGAACAAATGACTAATTTTTAAAGTTTCTCCATTTTAAAAAGGTGACTACCGTAGCTCTTTGAAAAAATATATAAAGTTATTTCTCTAAATGAAATGTTGCTGATTTTGATTTTAAATGTTTGTTTTAAGGTCAGTATAATGTAAGAAACATCAACAAAAATACCTAAAGCAGTAAATATTAAATCCGCTTTTGCCTTTCTTTACATGTTTTTGAAACGTTTAAATATAAATTAAATGCTAAAACATTGTCATAAGACATATATTATAAATGAATCTCAAGTTTGTGGTGTAAATTGTTCAGTGTTATCCTGAACATTTACAAAGCATACATAAGAAACTGGCAGGCATGCCCATAAAAATATTGTTGCTAAGAAAATCAAAAGCTAACACATGCAGCACATTAAGAGATACAGGACTTGCTGACTTTAAACAGATGACTAAATATGGTCAGTATATTAAGTCATACATGGAAAGAAAGAGAGTGACTCAACTGTACTTCTAAAATCTTATCTGACATGATTTATCTGAAGTTTTTCTACATATCCCAAGCTATTATCAGTAACAGATGATTGTGTGAAGACACTTTTGTCATTTAATTCTAGGTACAGGCAGCTTTGTCAACTTGAGCTATAATCTATTTCAAGAAACTAGTTCCAAGTACATAAAACATCTGTTTTTATTGAAAAGAGGGCCTACTTATTTTTTTCAGCAAGTTAGCAAAAGGAAAACTTTGTTTCCCACTCATTTTTAGGAAAAAGTTGAAACACCTAATAACAAAGGACTGAATTATAAGTAGCTGCACAAAATTGGCTCTAAGAAGATAGAATCCATGCCTTAAAGACAGATTATGTATGGGTTAGGCATGGGAGTTGAAAATCACTACATTTCATTTCTAGAAGAGATAAAAACAAATGTATTTAGCAATTCTGTAATTCAATTAAGTAAAATCACAATTACAAAATTAGAGGCATTTGAAATAAATTCTGACATGTTATATTCCTTTTCATGAAGGTGGTTTTGCTCAATGTACAGACTCTAGAGCCAGACTGTCTGGGATTAATCCAGTTCTGCCAGTAGGCTAGTTGTTGTTGAGTCAATTATATATATAACATCCTGTATGCCACAAATTCCTCTGGAAAATGAGGACAATAATAGTACCTACTTCAAAAGTTTACTATGAGAGGTATATGAATTAATACATAAATTGCTTAGCACAGTACTTTTCAAATAGTAGGTGCTATCGGAGAAGGCAATGGCACCCCACTCCAGTACTCTTGCCTGGAAAATCCCACGGACGGAGGAACCTGGTAGGCTGCAGTCCATGGGGTCGCTAAGAGTCAGACATGACTGAGCGACTTCACTTTCACTTTTCACTTTTATGCATTGGAGAAGGAAATGGCAACCCACTCCAGTGTTCTTGCCTGGAGAATCCCAGGGACGGGGGAGCCTGGTGGCCTGCCGTCTATGGGGTCACACAGAGTCGGACACGACTGAAGTGACTTAGCATAGCATAGCATTCTGTTTATATCAACACATAATCTGAAAGCTAAATCACCACCATTTAAATTTTTACCTTTTTATATTCTAATCCAAAACTTACTATTTCATCCCTTATAAATTACAAAACGAAGTTAAATGATAGAGACTTGTCAAATATTCTTTGTAGTACCACTTTTGGTAAAAGTCCTAGCCACCAATACTTCTATGAAGATGATTAAATTTTAAAAGATTTACTAAGAAAATTTTAGATATTTCAAACCTCCTTCTAACAAATTACATACACTTCAGGAGGGTAACACAAAGGAAATGATTTGGTTGTATAAATGTAATTACAACTTGGGTAAAAAATATATAATTATAATAATTAGATAAAGTAAATACAGTTTGCATCTAATCATTTGTGACATAATTACTGATAGGCAAAAGACAAATTAACCTGAATACAGAAGTCCTCTAAAACAGTTTGCACTTCCTTGAAATAACTCTTTATGGCTCTTAGTAAGGAAAACTTAGTTCTGCTCAACTGGTGGGAACAGAAATTTGTAGATATACCAGGAAACAGTCCAAGGCCTAAGCATTCAGGGTGATATAGAAATCAGTGAATGTTCATAAAGAGGAAGTAAATTGGAGACACCCAAACAAACTTTTGTTCTATTTTAAAGGAAATGAATTAGGACATATCAAAGGAGGAATTACAGATGTAGTTTATACAAGAAAAACAATGAAGAGCTCCTAGCAGTACTCCCTTAACAATAAAAAATAGATACCTTGCTCTTGCATTGAGACGGACAAATGAGCATATACAATCTTAGATCACCTATTGTATATTTTTTAACTAATAAGATTAATTCTTTGCTTTTCTTAATCGGTATAAAATTGCTTTACAATGTTGGTTTCTGCCATACAACACCAGTCATAGTTATATATATATATCCCCTCCTCTTGAGCCTCCCTCCCCTCACCATCCCACTCTTCAAGGTCATCAGAGTGCTAGGCTGGGCTCCGTATGTTATACAGCAACTTCCCACTATTTACACATGATAGTATCTGTATGTCAATGCTACTTTCTCACCCCATCCTCCCCAGTCCATTCTCTACTAGGTCCATCAGAACCATTTTTCTAGACTCCATGTATATGCATTAATAAACAATACTTGTTTTTCTCTTTCTCACTTCACTCTGTAGTTCATCTACCTCACTACAACTGACTCAAATTCATTCCTCCTCACGGCTGAGTAATTTTCCATCATATATATGTACCACATCCTCTTTATCCATCCGTCAATGAACATCTAAGTTGCTTCCATGTCCTGGCTACTGTATCTATTGCTGCAATGAATACTGGGGTAGTTCTATTATTATATTTAATTATAAAAGTAAGTTCAGCACTGCATTTTAGTTAAATGACTTTTTTTTTTGGCCTTTCTTATTATATAAGCAGATAGGATATAGGTGTAAAAGTAAAGGCCTAGTCTAATCATAAATAACATTCAAATTATAAAATGAAAGAATAAATTCAAAACAGATTCGACACAATGGTTAAACCATGGGAAATTTTTATTTTAATTAAGAAAAATTCAGACATGTATATACAATATCTATAGGAGACACAACGCCTGACAAGGAGAAAATCCAATTTATATTTGTGGATTCAATCAACTGGACAAGGCAAAGGGACTATAACAAAAATGAACAATTTTTTTGAGACCTTTCTTCCCATAAGACAAAAATTTTTCTTGGGCAAAAGTATAGTCACCCATTGGTATTTGTGGGCGACTGGTTCCAGAACCCCCTGCAGGTACCAAAATCTGCAGATGCTCAAGTCCCTAATATAAAATCAGGGTAGTATTTGATTATAATCTGGGCACATCCTCCTGTATACTTTAAATCATATCTAGGCTACTTAAACGGGGAAGGCAATGTCACCCCACCCCAGTACTCTTGCCTGGAAAATGCCATGGACAGAGGAGCCTGGTAGGCTCCAGTCCATGGGGTCGCTAAGAGTCGGAGACAACTGAGTGACTTCTCTTTCACTTTTCACTTTCATGCATTGGAGAAGGAAATGGCAACCCACTCCAGTGTCCTTGCCTGGAGAATCCCAGGGACAGAGGAGCCTAGTGGGCTGCCATCTATGGGCTAGCACAGAGTCGGACACGACTGAAGTGACTTAGCAGCAGCAGGAGGCTACTTAATATACCTAATACAATGTAAATGGTTGTAAATACAATGTAAATGCTACATAAATAGTTGAAAGCTTGAGACAATTTCAACTTCCAATTTTTTGGAACTTTGTGGAATTTTTCTGTGAACTATTTTCAACTCTGGTTGGTTGAATCTTTGGATGTAGAGGAAGCTGACTATAATCCAAGCACTGCTTAAACATTCATTCATACTTCACCCAACAAGTATTACACCAAGTATCTGAATGAGAATGCCAAAACTTGGAACCATACTTATTCAAAGATTGAAACACACCCTGTATGTACTCTTATTCCATAGGTGTTATTTCCTTTATTGATAAAGATCTATAAAGTACTAAGTTAAACTTAGATCTTTAGATGCCAAAGACTTTCATTAGAGGACTTAATAAGGGAAGAATATTACTTCTAAAGTTTAGAATCCTTGTCCATGCTGTGCTAAATCACTTCAGTCATGTCCAGAATCTTTGTGGACCCTATGGACTGTAACCTACCAGGCTCTTCTGTTCATGGGATTCTTCAGGCAAGAATACTGGAGTGGGTTGCCATGCCCTTCTCCAGGGGATTTTCCCAACCCAGGGAGTAAACCTACATCTCTTATGTCTCCTGCATAGGCAGGTGAGTTCTTTACCACTAGTGTCACAAGGGAAGAAAGAATATAAAATGTTAAACTTTGGGATTATTCTTTGACACATAACTTTCATTGACTGCCTACTACACATAAAGCATTGAGCCATTCATTTTGATGGATACAAAGACCAGCACCAGAGAGTATATTCTTTTTGATTCCTTTACGTACACTGCCTGTCATATAGCAAGTACATAATACGTGTAGAATGAATCAAAATACAATGCTAATCTCTCCTGAATGTGTGTACACGTACATAAAACTGTACTAAGTACCATATGAGACATGTTGCCTTTATTACTTTCCATGTATTCTCACAACTGGATTATTATGCTTTAAAAACAGAAATTGTCTTATATACCCCACAATACTTAACAGTGCTACTTAATAAATTTTTCTTAACGGACTAATACAATCATGGAGTACTGTTCTCAGGATAGCTATAATATACTTAGGAAAGTAAGATAAGCAGATAAAGGAAAACAGTAAGCAATTTAAAAGTAGCACAGCAATACTAAGGAAAAGTCAGCATGTGAGCAGAGATGAGTTAAAGAAAACTTTTTATAGAAAATCTTTTGCTAGGTTTCATTACTGTCTGAGTGCTGGAGATAAAACACCGCTACAAGTACCTGTTTTCTTTGTTGAATACCTTTATCAGATATGATCACACACTGACCTAAAGGTATTTAATCAATGAATATATACCAGTAAGAAAATAGTTTCAGGGGAAGTAATAAAAGCTCTTCAGATCAGATCAGTCGCTCAGTCGTGTCCGACTCTTTGCGACCCCATGAACCGCAGCATGCCAGGCCTCCCTGTCCATCACCAGCTCCCGGAGGTCACTCAGACTCGCATCCATCGAGTCAGTGATGCCATCCAGCCATCTCATCCTCTGTCGTCCCCTTCTCCTCCTGCCCTCAATCCCTCCCAGCATCAGAGTCTTCTCCAATGAGTCAACTCTTCGCATGAGGTGGCCAAAATACTGGAGTTTCAGCTTTAGCATCATTCCTTCTAAAGAAATTCCAGGATTGATCTCCTTCAGAATGGACTGGTTGGATCTTCTTGCAATAAAAGCTCTTACATACTATTTTATTCAATTAAATTAACAGCAACAACAATAGGTTACAAAGGAGTATGTATAATATGATTCAACTCTTGCAATTGATATTTAAGACTCTGGAAGAACACAGACATACCTTGTTCTACTGTGCTTCAAAGACACTGAATTTTTCACACTGCAGATGCGCATGTGTCTAACACACTGAAGGCCTGCGGCTCCTGCCAGGCAAGTCTGCCAGTGCTGCCTTTCTCGCTGTGTCTCGTGTCATGCGCCAGTAGTTCTCCCCAAATTTACAATTTTCCCATTATTATTTGTTCTGATAAGTCTATAATCAGTTATTTTTGATGCTAATATTGCAAAAATGCTATGACTCACTGAAGGCTCATGACAGTTAGCATTTTTGAGCAATAAATTAATTTTTTAATTAAGGTATATACAATTTTTTAAAGACACAATGCTCTTCCACAGTTAACAGACTACACACTACAGTGTAAACACAACGATTGATATGCACTACAAAACCCAAGAATTCATGTGATTTCCTATATTTGTATACTCATTTTACTGCAGCAGCCTGGAACCGAATCTGCAATTTCCCTGCAATATACTTCTATATGTCAAATGGTAATCATCAGAAGTTAAAGTTATTGAGCTAATTTCCAAAAACTCTACAGTAAGGCTGTAAAATTCTTATGGCTTTCCAAACAAAACAAAGAATTCACATAGTTAGCTATCTAATTGTTCACTGATGGCTTTCTTCAGTGCTCAGCAAAATATATGGCCAATAAATAGTACAAAATCTTCAATTTAATAAATATTTATTAAGTGCCCACTATAGTTAGACACCATTCCACCAGTTAGGAATACACTGGGGAAGGATATAAACCAGATTTCTGCATTCACTGAGCTTATAAAGTCCAGCAGTCAAGAAAGATAACCTAACAAACAATAACAATAGGTAGGATAGATGCTATGGACTTAACTAGAGTACTGAACCTAGGTTTAGGATAAAGAGAGGAGAAATCAGAATTTCTGAGAATGGTGCTCAGGAATTTCCACTTTAAACTGGTTCCCCATCTAACTGCAAAAACACACTATATTAAGAACCACAGATATCCATGGTAACTGAAGCTAGAGAAATAAACAAGGCACCAAACAGCATATGCAAAATGTAATCAGAAAACACTGTATCAAACCTGCAGAGCTATGAGTATTTAAGAAAGGGTAGACCAAATAAAAGGGAAGAAAAAATAAAAACTTAAAACTACATAGGTATGCAAGTATGCAAAAATCCAGGTAGAGAGAGCAGCGTGAAAGAAAACACAACTTCATAAAATAAAGGAAATGCCCCATATTTTGATGCTACCAACACATTGAGGGGAAAAAAATGAGATCAAAAAGACGATAAACCCTATTTAACAATAAATCCAACCAATTAAAATAAATTCAGAAATCAAGAAAGAATGGTCAAAACTCTTAAAAGTGAATCAAAAATAAAGCAACTATTATTAATTCCAACCAGATAGAAATATTAAAATAACTAACAAAACAAGACTGGGGAAAGAAGAGCAAAAATGGATGAGGGCCGAATTCCGAAACTTTCCTAAAGCTAAGTACAATCTTTCTAAAACTGGAATATGGTTCAAAAAAATCCCACTGCAATGTATTATTCATAGCCAAATACTTTGAAATTACACAGAAAATGTATCTAAAATTTAACCATTACCTCAGTATTCAGGTTTTTTCTTTTGACAAAAATTAAAGCAAAACTCAATTTTATAATTAATTATAAAATTAATTTATAATTAACTTTTTAATTAAAAGAGTATATGTAATATATCCTTTTAATTTAAAGTATGTCACAGGATTCGCATAGAGATTCTAAAATAAAGCTCCCTAAATGAATGATAATTACTTACAGATAATCAACATCCATTATTACTGTTTTTGGGGGAGGGGGGCATACAGCACATTTCCAAGTCCAAAGTTAAAAAGCAGCCAACCTCTTCCTGTAATATATTCAGTCTAATCAGAAACAAACATATATATAAGGTAAAAATTACAAAACAATAACCTCTCTAATCTAAAATTCTACTCATTCTACTAGACATGGATTATCTCAGTATACCTTTCCTAAAACCTTAAGAATTAATGTTAAATTTAAGAGAATATTTTTGATATATTAGAAAAATCAAACTAAGGAAAAGGGGAGAAGTTTGGAAAGAGAAAGGCAAATTAGTTGTTATAGGACATAAATGAGTGGAAAAAAGCAGGGGAAATACAGTCAAGCCTTGGAATCATATTTTCACATCCTTTTCAGAAACGAAAGAGCTCCAAGATGGTACTGATTCCTGCCTCATGGTAAATCACATCCGTGTGTAAACTCCTCCCCTTGAGTGTGGACTGGACTGCGTGACTTGCTTTTAACAAACGGAATGTGGTAGAAGTAATGGGATGTCACTTTTAAGTTAGGTTATTAAAAGATTGTAGCTTCCATCTTGGCATGAACTCTCTCTTGCCCTCTGCCAAACTGCTTAAAACTTGGGAAAATTTAATTGCAGTGTCAAGAAGCAATCTCATTAAGAGGCCCATGTGGCAAAGAAGCAAGATCTCCCAATAATGGGCTTTGAAGTGGGTCCCTCTCCCACCCCATCCCACATTAAGCCTTCAGATGACATGATCCCAGTCAACAGTGTGAAGTCAAAGTACATCCAAATTCTTTAACCCTAGAAAATCTGCTAATAAATGTTTGGAATTTCAAGTTTAGGGGAAAGCTGTGATGCAGTGATAAACAAGTTACATGGCTGGACTTTTTATGATTGTAGAAGGCATTTTTATCCATTTTCATTGCTTCAGTTTGTGTGTATCCAAACAGCATGCTCCTTTGTCTACTTAATCTCTAATCTGTCTTTTCTCCTATATTTGAACTCCTCTTAAATGTGATCAGCTTGCTCTGTAAACTATTATGTAAATTTAGGACGATCACTTTATTTCCACAAATTCAAAGATCTAATCACACTGGACCACCCTCTATTTCTTGAATTTGCAAAACAATCTGAAATTACAACTTCAGAAAAATTAACAATCACCTGATAATATACCAGTACTCATGCCTGATATCCCTTCAATATTTATTTTTGATGAGGGAGGGCATATAAATAGCAAGAAGGAAAAACAGCTTTTACACATTCTTTTTCATTGAGGGAAAATCATATGTGTAATTTTCCATTGAACAGTTGAAGCTGAAGTTGAATGGTTCTATGAAGACCTACAAGATCTTCAAAATCTTCAGGAACTAACACCCAAAAAAGATGCCCTTTTCATAGTAGGTGACTGGAATGTAAAACTAGGAAGTTAAGAACCTGAGTAACAGGCAAATGTGGCCTTGGGAGTACAAAATGAAGCAGGACAAAGGGTAAGAGAGTTTAGACAAGAGAACGAACTGGTCATAGCAAACACCCTCTTCAAACAACAAAAGAGAAGACTCTAAATATGGACATCAACAGATGCTCAACACTGAAATCAGACTGATTATATTCTTTACAGCAAAAGATGGAGAAACTCTATACAGTCAGCAAAAACAAGACCAGGAGCTGACTGTAGCTCAGATCATGAACTCCTTATTGCCAAATTCAGACTTAAATTGGAGAAAGTAGAGAAAACCACTAGACCATTCAGTTCAGTTCAGTGCCTCAGTTGTGTCCGACTCTTTGCAGCCCCATGAACCACAGCACGCCAGGCCTCCTGTCAATCAACAACTTCCAGAGTTCCCCAAACTCATGTGCATCGAGTCGGTGATGCCATCCAATCATCTCATCCTCTGTTGTCCCCTTCTCCTCCTGCCCCCAATCCCTCCCATCAGGGTCTTTTCCAATGAGTCAACTCTTTGCATGAGGTGGTCAAAGTATTGGAGTTTTAGTATCAGTCCTTCCAATGAACACCCAGGACTGATCTCCTTTAGGATGGACTGGTTGGATCTCCTTGCAGTCCAAGGGACTCTCAAGAGTCTTCTCCAACACCACAGTTCAAAAGCTTCAATTCTTTGGCACTCAGCTTTTTTTATAGTCCAACTCTCACATCCATACGTGACTACTGGAAAAACCATAGCCTTGACTAGATGGACCTTTGTTGGCAAACTAATGTCTCTGCTTTTGAATATGCTATCCAGGTTGGTCATAACTTTCCTTCCAAGGAGTAAGCGTCTTTTAATTTCATGGCTGCAGTCACCATCTGCAGTGATTTTGGAGCCCCCAAAATAAAGTCAGCCACTGTTTCCACTGTTTCCCCATCTATTTCCCATGCAGTGATGGGACCATATGCCATGATGTTCGTTTTCTGAATGTTGAGCTTTAAGCCAACTCTCTACTTTCACTTTCATCAAGAGGCTTTTTAGTTTCTCTTCACTTTCTGCCATAAGGGTGGTGTCATCTGCATATCTGAGGTTATTGATATTTCTCCCAGAATCTTGATTCCAACTTGTGTTTCTTCCAGTCCAGCGTTTCTCATGATGTACTCTGCATATAAGTTAAATAAGAAGGGTGGCAATATACAGCTTTGACATACTCCTTTTCCTGTTTGGAACCCATCTGCTGTTCCATGTCCAGTTCTAACTGTTGCTTCCTGACCTGCATATAGGTTTCTCAAGAGGCAGATCAGGTGGTCTGGTATTCCCATCTCTTTCAGAATTTTCCACAGTTTTTTGTGATCCACACAGTCAAAGGCTTTGGCATAGTCAATAAAGCAGAAATACGCATTTTTCTGGAACTCTCTTGCTTTTTCCATGATCCAGCGGATGTTGGCAATTTCATCTCTGGTTCCTCTGCCTTTTCTAAAACCAGCTTGAACATCTGGAAGTTCATGGTTCACGTATCGCTGAAGTCTGGCTTGGAGAATTTTGAGCATTACTTTACTAGCATGTGAGATGAGTGCAATTGTGTGGTAGTTGGAGCACTCTTTGGCATTGCCTTTCTTTGGGATTGGAATGAAAACTGACCTTTTCCAGTCCTGTGGCCACTGCTGAGTTTTCCAAATTTGCTGGCATACTGTTGCAGCACTTTCACAGCATCATCTTTCAGGATTGGAAACAGCTCAACTGGAATCCATAACCTTACTAGCTTTGTTTGTAGTGATGCTTTCTAAGGCCCACTTGACTTCACATTCCAGATGTCTGGCTCTAGGTGAGTGATCACACCATCATCATTATCTGGGTCATGAAGATCTTTTTGTACAGTTCTTCTGTGTATTCTTGCCACCTCTTAATATCTTCTGCTTCTGTTAGGTCAATACCATTTCTGTCCTGTATCAAGCCCATCTTTGCATGAAATGTCCCCTTGGTATCTCTAATTTTCTTGAAGAGATATCTAATCTTTCCCATTCTGTTGTTTTCCTCTATTTCTTTGCACTGATCACTGAGGAAGGCTTTCTTATCTCTCCTTGCTATTCTTTGGAACTCTGTATTCACATGCTTATATCTTTCCTTTCCTCCTTTGCTTTTCGCTTCTCTTTTTCTCACAGCTATTTGTAAGGCCTCCTAAGACAGCCATTTTGCTTTTTTGCATTTCTTTTCCATGGGAATGGTCTTGATCCCTGTCTCCTGTACAATGTCACAAACCTCTGTCCACAGTTCATCAGGTTACCTAGACCATTCAGGTATGACATAAGTCAAATCCCTTACAATTATACACTGGAAGTGACAAATAGATTCAAGGGATTGGATCTGATAGAGTGCCTGAAGAAATGTGGATGGAGGTTCATAACATTGTACAGGAGGCAGTGACCAAGACCATTCTCAAGAAAAAGAAATGCAAAAAGGCAAAATGGTTGTCTGAAGAGGGCTTACAAATAGCTGAGAAAAGAAGAGAAGTGAAAGGCAAGGAGAAAAAGAAAAATATATCCATTTGAATGCGGAATTCCAAAGAATAGCAAGGAGAGATAAGAAAGCCTTCCTCAGTGATCAATGCAAACAAATAGAGGAAACCAACAGAATGGGAAAGACTACAGATCTCTTCAAGAAAATTAGAGATACCAAGGGAACATTTCATAATTAGATAGGCACAATAAAGGACAGAAATGGTATGGACCTAACAGAAGCAGAAGATACTAAGAAGAGGTGGCAAGATTACACAGAAGAACTATACAAAAAAGATCTTCAGGACTCAGATAACCATGATGGTGTGATCACTCACCTATAGCCAGACATTCTGGAATGCAAAGTCACGTGTGCCTTACAAATTATCACTATGAAAAAAGCTAGTGGAGGTGATGGAATTCCAGTTGAATTATTTCAAATCCTAAAAGATGTTGCTTTAACAGTGCTGCACTCAATATGCCAGCATATCTGTAAAACTCGGCAGTGGACACAGGACTGGAAAATGTCAGTTTTCATTCCAATCCCAAAGAAAGGCAATGCCAAAGAATGTTCAAACTACTGCACAAATGCACTCATCTCACACGTTAGAAAAATGGTCAAAAATCCTCCAAGCCAGGCTTCAACAATATGTGAACTGTGAACTTCCAGATGTTCAAGCTGGATTTTGAAAAGGCAGAGGAACCAGAGATCAAATTGCCAACATCTGGTGGATCACTGAGAATGCAAGAGAGTTCCAGAAACCATCTGCTTCTGCTTTATTGACTATGCCAAAGCCTCTGATTCTGTGGATCACAATGAACTGTGGAAAATTCTTAAAGAGATGGGAATACCAGACCACCTGACCTGTCTCTTGAGAAACTGTATGCCAGTCAAGAAGCAATGGTTAGAATCGGACTGGTTCAACAACAACAGACTGGTTCCAAATCGGGAAAGGAGTACGACAAGGCTGTATATTGCCACCCTGCTTATTTAAATTACATGCAGAGTAAATCATGTGAAACGCTGGGCTGGATGAAGCACAAGCTGGAAGCAAAACTGCTGGGAGAAATAGCAATAACCTCAGATATGCAGATGACACCACCCTTATGGCAGAAAGTGAAGAACAACTAAAGAGCCTCGATGAAAGTGAAAGAGGAGCGTGAAAAAGCTGGCTTAAAACTCAACATTCAGAAAACTAAGATCATGGCGTTTGGTCCTATCACTTCATGGCAAATAGATGGGGAAACAGTGGAAACAGTGACAGACTTAATTTTGGGGTTCCAAAATTACTGCACATGGCGACTGCAGCCATGAAAAGGCGCTTACTCTTTAGAAGAAAAGCTGTAACCAACCTTGACAGCATATTAAAAAGCAGAGACATTACTTTGCCAACAAAGGTCTGTCTGGTGCTGCTGCTGCTAAGTCGCTTCAGTCGTGTCCGACTCTGTGCGACCCCATAGACAGAAGCCCACCAGGCTCCCCCGTCCCTAGGATTCTCCAGGCAAGAACACTGGAGTGGGTTGCCATTTCCTTCCCCAATGCATGAAAGTGAAAAGTAAAAGTGAAGTCGCTCAGTCGTGTCCGACTCTTAGCGACCCCATGGACTGGAGCCTACCAGGATCCTCCGTCCATGGGATTTTCCAGGCAAAAGTACTGGGGTGGGGTGCCATTGCCTTCCCCGAAGGTCTGTCTAGTCAAAGCTATAGTTTTTCCAGTAGTCATGTACAGATGTGAGAATTGGACTGTAAAGAAGGCTGATTGCCGAATTTTGATGGTTTTGATCTGTGGTCTTGGAGAAGACTCTTGAGAGTTCCTTGGACTGCAAGATCAAATCAGTCAATCCTAAAGAAAATCAGCTGTGAATATTCATAGAAGGACAGATGCCGAAGCTCTAATACTGTGGTCACCTGATGTGAAGAACTGACTAATTTGAAAAGACCCTGATGGGAAACATTGAAGGCAGGAGGAGAAGGGGATGACAGAGGATGAGATGGTTGGATGGTATCACCACCTTGATGCACAAGATTTTGAGTAAGCTCTGGGAGTTGCACAGGAAGCCTGGTGTGCTCCAATCCATGGTTATCACAAAGAGTCAGACACGACTGAGTGAAAATTAAAGTCACTCAGTTGTGTCTGACTCTTTGCGACCCCATGGACTCTACAGTCCATGAAATTCTCCAGGCCAGAATACTGGACTGAGTAGCCTTTCCCTTCTCCAGGGGATCTTCCCAAACCAGGGATCGAACCCAGGTCTTCCGCACTGTAGGCAGATTCTTTACCAGCTGAGCCACAAAGGAAGCCCAAGAGTACTAGGGTGGGGAGCTGATCCGTGCTCCAGTAGGTCTTCCCAACCCAGGAATCAAACCAGGCTCTCATGAATTGCAGGGAAATTCTTTACCAACTGAGCTATCAGGGAACTGAATTTTCCATTGCATAATTAATTCATTTGATCACTTTCCCAAAACTGTTGCAAAAATATGTTAGTATTTTATGTTTACAGATTATAGAGTTTTGACATTCCTTTACATGTGCTAGTCAAAAGAGAAAGTAAAAAGGCAGAAATAAAAGCACCTAAATTTTCAACTGGCCTTCTGAAACAACTGTCACTACACAGCCCTTCTGAAAGCAATTCACTACAAAAATTTATTGTAGTATTTTCCAAACTATTTCCATGAAACTACTAACATGAAATGGTTAATAAATGGTCTTTAGTAAAAGTGTTCTTAAAAATTGTTAAATTTAGGAAACAATGGATTAAACAGATTTTTTTTTACAGCAGAACTTGTCAGCAAATCTCTTTTTTCCCACTGACATCTATTTTTATCACCAAAATCTATTTTTATGTTCAAGTTAAGGCAGAGAATCTAGTCTGGGAACCACTGTACCATATATACAATGTATCTGTAACATAATAATTAAGTGTACCACTGCACTGTGAATTCCAAGTCTCTCACAGATATTCCATAATGAATAAATTCACAATTTTAAACTACTTTTCACCTTTAAGGAAAAAATTTTATATGCAGATTTTGTGCACCAATAACTGCATGGAATCAAGAAATTTCTGGAAGGTTTTTGGTTGTTTTTGTTTATCTAAACTAGACAATCAATAATTAACTTGGCCCACAACACATTACAAATGAGATTTTTACCTTTTGAAACTTTTCCAGCTACCTAAAAGATTTTGACACACATAAGCAACTCCATCACAAAGACAGAAGCTACAAAATTCTGCTAAAGGGTCTTTAGATAAAACAAAACCTAGTGCTAAAAACCCTAACAAAGCACACTCTCTTGCTCCATCACAAAAAGGCAGGTTCACGGGAAGAAGGGGTTGAGCCCAGTTACCAAGAAAAGTAATCTGATAAAAATTCAATTCTTTCAGGTCTTAAGAATTAACTATAGCAGCTTGGGACTTCTCGTGAAGAAGACAAAAGGAACCCATTGAGTAATGGCTGAGGCACTGCTAGGCCTTATAGTGTGCTGTGCTGTGCTTAGCTGTTCAGCCGTGTCCTACTCGGAGACCCAGTGGACTATAGCCTATCAGGCTCTTCTTTCCATGCGGATTCTCTAAGAATACTGGAGTGGGATGCCATTCCCTCCTCCAGGGGATCTTTCCAATCCTGGGATTGAACCCAGGTCTCCTGCATTGTAAACAGATTCTTCACTGTCTGAGCCAGCAGGAAAGTCCATGAATACTGGAGTGGGTACCCTATCCCCTCTGCAGAGGATCTTCCCAACTCAGGAATTGAACCAGTCTCTTGCATTGCAGACGGATTCTTTACCAGTGGAACTACCAAGGAAACCCTTATAGATTTCTCCTCCATTTAGTCTTCTTTTAGCCACTTTAATCCTTTATTTCTGACTTTTCCAACCTATGTTCATGTAAACAGTTAAATTATTCCCTTCTTCCATTTTCTGTAGCACTGTGAACACACCTGTCCTAATATGCTTAATAAAACACTGTGTTATAATTATCTACCCATTCTCCTCTACATTCATTTTCCTCTCTTACTGCTTTCACTACTGTGAGCTCTTAAAAGCAAAGACCCTATTTTGTATTCACAGGATAGTATCTAGACTACTTAGGCATTATCAAATGTTAAGTGCAGGAAACTGACTATGATTTTGGAGAAGGCGATGGCACCCCACTCCAGTACTCTTGCCTGGAAAATCTCATGGACAGAGGAGCCTGGTAGGCTGCAGTTCATGGGGTCGTGAAGAGTTGGACACGACTGAGCGACTTCAATTTCACTTTTCACTTTCATGCACTGGAGAAGGAAATGGCAACCCACTCCAGTGTTCTTGCCTGGAGAATCCCAGGGATGGTGGAGCCTGGTGGGCTGCTGTCTATGGGGTCGCACAGAGTCGGACACGACTGAAGTGACTCAGCAGCAGAGTATGATTTAGCTTCAGTGACAGTACTCAAAAATACATTGTTTATTCTTTGTTACTTACAAATGACTATGAAAAAAGAAAGGAAAAGTGTTAGTCACTCAGTCATGTCCTACTCTTTGTGATTCCCCCGACTGTAGCCTGCTAGGCTCCTCTGTCCATGCGGTTTCCCAGGCAAGAATATGGGAGTGGGTAGTCATTCCCTTCTCCAGTGGATCTTCCTGACTCAGGGATCGAACCCAGGTCTCCTGCATTGCAGGCAGATTCTTTAGCACTGAGACAGCAGGGAAGCCCACAGATGACTATATAAAAAACAAAAAGCAGATGACTATATCAGAAATCAGTTTTTCCATGTCATATCTGACTTACCACAGGAGATAAGTTACAAAACATTTTGCAATCTTCTTATGTTAAGGGGAATAATACTTTCTCTTTTTACTACAGGACAAATGTAACTAAGACTTTTAGTATCTATTAATCCAAAGTATTAAACTATTTTTCAGCTAAATGTACAAATAAGTGATACAGATCACTCAGAAAAGTAACATCTTCAAACCAAAAAGATGACTGGAGCTGAGTAAGATCATACCAAGGTAAGAGACAAGTTTTTGTTTTAACCTCTGCTGTTATCACTGCTGCTCTTGAATGGCTACACCTTTCTCATCTTACCAGTTAGCAGGAATTCCAAGGCAGGAAAGACTCCAAGTAATTAATCACTTCACTTCACTTAGCTAATACCCACCTTTAGTGCACTTCCTAACTGTTCCATATGCAGATATGATCTCCTTCCCTCCTCTATAGTTAGATAAAATAAACCAAAACTACTTTTCACTTTCTTTTAAGAAAAACCAAATTATATAACCAATATCATATAATGTTTTGTTAAAAATAACATTAGCATTCAAGCCTTAAACTACTGCCACAAAAGGAATTCCTTTTTTGTGTAAGACAGAGTCCTAATGCACATAAGGTTCTTGGTAATTTAGCTACTGTGGTAATAAAGGCAGCCAAGACGAGAGCACTGAAGACAAAGTGAAGGCCAGCTAGGTTTTTTTTTTTTCTTTTTTGGAGTGGTGCCTTGCATTTCACTGAAAGTCTAAAAGCTAAGTCTTGACCATATAAGGCTTTGGGATTCCCATGGACAGAAAGGCCTAAGCAACAATCAAATCCACTCAAAACCTTTAAATACATGAAACACAGGTACTAAACTATCGTTGAGTATTTTTCTTCTACCATTATTTTTTCTTCTAGTTTCATTTAAATATATTCTTATAGATAATCCCAAAAGTGTTCCTATAAATCATTATGATCAAATCCACAAAGTTAAAATATATAAAAAGTATATATAAATCACAGAAAATTCCTTAAAAAAACAAACAACTTTTGATGGAAATCCTTCTAAAGTCTGTTACACATTCCTTTCTCATTTAAAAAATGTACAAAAAAATGAATTTCATTTTTCTCTATTAACTCATTATGGTGTCCACTATTAAACTCTTGATGTTATATAACATTGTCTTTTTAGCCAGTCAATAGTATATACAGCTAAAATGATACCTAAAGTGCTTTCTGGGAATCATTTGCTTTTAATAGGCTTTCTGCTTTCTATTTTGCTTCCATTTGTCACCTCCTGAAACCACCTGATAGTATTCTATTTTCATCTTAATTTGTAGCTCTTAATTTGCCAAACATTAAAAAGAAAAAAATAAGAGCCTAAAATAAGAGTATGTAGAAACTATGTGAGGACTTCTAAGTAAATAAAAATACTTGTGCTTAAGCATGTAAGTTCTGTAACATCTGTTCCACTTCCATGAATCATGATTATTTTCCAGCTATTATTTAAGTCATGAAGTTTCCAATAAGAGAAAAATGATTAGAGAAATTACACAGAAGGCTATTCAAGTAATATCAAAACTGACATCTGATGAAAAAAAGAGAAGCTAATATATGTTATTGGCCAAATTTTCTTTGCGCTGCTGTTTGCTGTTTGGTTGCCAAGTCGTGTCCAACTCTTCTTCCGACCTCATGGGCTGTAGCCCGACAGACTCCTCTGCCTATGGGACTTCCCACGCAAAAATACTGGAGTGGGTTGCCATCCTTTCCGCAGGGGCTCTTCCCTACCCCAAGGTTGAACCTGCGTCTCCTGCACTGTAGGCAGATTCTTTACCACGGAGCCAACAGGGAAGCCCTTTGCATCTGGGGTGATTAAAAAGAACAAACATGGGATGCAGCTAGTGCTGATCATGCCAGAGCTCCTGGAAAAGCAGTAGTGGCCCTAAGAAAATGAGCAAAGATCCTAGGATGATGCTTTACTTTTACATTATCTATCATACATGCTCATGTCTTTAATAAGACATCCTGATAACTTACTTTGTGATTTAATTTTCAAGAATTCAAGAACAAAGGGAAAGCAGAAGTTCATTAAATGAAATGGTAGTAAAGCTCAGTGGAATAGTCATGTCTGATAACAAATGAAATCTTTTCTGATAGCTATTTCATGTTAATAACAGAACAGATTATATAAATAATATAAATAACAGAGTATATAAATAAGGTACATCCCCCAAGTTCTGTCTTATAATAACCACACTTCCTTTTCCAGAAAATATGTTTAGGAAGAACAAAAACAGCTTCTAGACTTTAATACCCTTTACCAGCACCACTACACAGTTCAGATCTTTTTCAATAATTAGTGAGCATATATCATTTACTGGGTACAGTATGCTGGGCATATAAAGATAAATCATGACTGATACAGATCCAAATGAAATATATAGTTTTAATTGGAAGCCAAAGAGGAAATAGTTTAAGTAAGGCAAGTATCTTACTGTGTAGGAGTTCCAAAGATAGGAATAGCCTAGGGAGGAGTCTGGAGAAGGCGATGGCACCCCACTCCAGTACTCTTGCCTGGAAAATCCCATGGACGGAGGAGCCTGGTAGGCTGTAGTCCATGGGGTCGCAAAGAGTCAGACACGACTGAGTGGCTTCACTTTTACTTTTTACTTTCATACATTGGAGAAGGAAATGGCAACCCACTCCGGTGTTCTTGCCTGGAGAATCCCAGGGACGGGGGAGCCTGGTGGGCTGCCGTCTATGGGGTCGCACAGAGTCGGACACGACTGAAGTGACTTAGCAGCAGGGAGGAGTCAGAGCTCCATGAGTACATGTCTTTAAAGAAAGAGTGACAGCTAAAACTATTTTCTTAAAAGTCAGGGAGTAGAATATCAGATAAAGAGCATTTGGTACTGTTAAAGGATTATAAAGAACAAGAAGGAATGATAGTGATTAAGGAGAATTAAGTAGAGATAAGAGAGGGAGACTGTAGCTGACCTTGTAAACCAGGCTAAGGAGACTTAATTTATTTTGTACTATAGTATTTATCAAATATGAATAATATAAAGATATCACTCTAAAAGGAAAAAAAAAATCCCACAATCTTTCCTAAAATTATTTTATGTCATTTAAATAGCTGCTAGCATAAACCTAGGCCTTAATACATGCCTTAGTACATAAATAAAACTAAACAAATTTCGACATTTTCTCACTACTTTTTTCTTCAGTTTCTAAAAGGGGTTTGTGATGACTGGGAAATTACAATTCCCCATCCAACTGCAAACATGACATTTTCACTAAATCCATCTTGGTCTTTCCTCATTTGCTGCTCACAGTTAACTCTGTTATATTTGGCACCAACACCAACACAAATGCAAATGTCTTCAACTGAAACCAAGAACCAGTGAAGGTGAAGTCGCTCAGTCGTGTCTGACTCTTTGCGGCCCCATGGACTGTAGCCCACCAGGATCCTCCATTCATGGGATTTTCCAGGCTAGAGTACTGGAGTGGGGAGAGGCAGTATTCACTTGTAGAATAGTCATTCTATCTACCTGTGTTCCTAGCTACCCACGGTCATACAGTTTAGATTATCTTCACAATTTAGACATTCTTATTGACATAGTAAGAGAAAAAGTGTCTAAAGAATGTCTCCTAAATTTCTGGCTTATGTGATTAGATGGAAGATGATGCTACCACATTCAAAATGTGTCACCTCTAAGATCTTAGAATTCTGAAACTCCCAGAGAAAAACACAGTACCCCACTGTACAGCCCTCTCTCTCTTCTGACCGAATCTCTTCTTTTTCGGTCCTCACTGTTAATTCCTGATTATTGACTCCTTCCAGTTCTTCCCCGGAGAAGGCAATGGCAAGCCACTCCAGTACTCTTGCCTAGAAAATCCCATGGATGGAGGAGCCTGGTGGGCTGCAGTCCATGGGGTCACTACTAGTCGGACGTGACTGAGCGACTTCACTTTCATTTTTCACTTTCACACAGTGGAGAAGGCAATGGCAACCCGCTCCAGTGTTCTTGCCTAGAGAATCCCAGGGACGGCAGAGCCTGGTGGGCTGCGGTCTATGGGGTCGTACAGAGTCCGACACGACTGACTTAGCAGCAGCAGTTCTTCCCAGTTGACCATTCACAGGCTTTACTTGCCTGCTCTATTTCAATTATGCATTCACCACCCCAGAATTTCCTGCCAATCTCCAGGGCTGAGTAATAGCATACATTTCCATCTTACAAAGATGCTGTCAAGCAATGCTAGAAAAATTATGAAACCATATTAATTTGGTTCACTATAACATACTTCTCTTTTTCCTAAATTCCTATCATTGTATTTACCATTTCAAATCTCCTCCAGTCTCCTTAAGATCTCAGATATTAAATTCTACTGCTCCACAATGCGATCCAAGAGCTATATATACTTTTACACTATGAAGAAAAAGGAAATGGTTAGTGACAATTTTTTATGATCTCATTCTTTTCCACATTAAAAGTTCTTTCATCTCCTCATTTCCCCTTCTTCCTTCTCTTTGGTTTGGAAGCAGAAACGTCCCATCATTCCTAAACTAATTCCTAATGACTTACTACACAAATGCTTTCTACTTTTCTATATTTGTATTTCAAAGTTTTACCCTATGCATCAGCCAAACTGAACTACTCACTAGTTCAATTCTCATCCTGGCATTTCTTCTAATGCTGCTCCCTCCTTCTATAAATTGTTGTTGTTATTCAGTCGCTAAGTTGTGTCCAACTCTTTGCAAACCCTGGACTGCAGAACGCCAAGCTTCCCTGTCCTTCACTATCCCCCAGAGTTTGCTCAAACTCGTGTCCATTGAGTGGTAATGTATATCTGCCTAGACTGCGCCCACTCCCCAACAAAACTTCTTTCCATTCCTCTACATCCTAAAAACCACATAAAACACAAAAATATTTCTTTATACTACCTTCCACACATATAGTATTCCACTTTTCCCCTTTACATTTTATTATAAAAATGTTCAAATATATAGCAAAGTTGAAAGACTCTTACTGTGATTATCTATGTATACATCAGACAGAGTATATTATTAACATGGTACTACTAGCTTGGCATATAGCTAACTACCCTTTATCCATCCATTAATCTAGCTAGCTACTTTAAAAAGCACCAAAAAAGTAAAACTGTAGCAATTAGTATAGATAATCAGTAAATTACCTCCCTAAAATATCTCAGTTATGTACAGATGTGAAAATTGAACCAAAGAAGATTGAGCACCAAAGAATTGATGCTTTCGAATTGTGGTGCTGGAGAAGACTCCTGCAAGTTCCTTGGACAGCAAGGATATTAAGCCAGTCAATTCTCAAGGAACTCAACCCTGAATATTCATTGGAAGGACTGATGGTAAAGCTCCAATACTTGGCCACCTGATGGGAAAAGTCGACTCACTGGAAAAGACCCTGATACTAGGAAACATTGAGGGCAGGAGGAGAAGGGCAACAGAGGATAAGATGGTTGGATGGCATCACCGACCCAATGGATGAGTTTTAAGCAAAGTCCAAAAGATAGTGAAAGACAGGGAAGCCTGGCATGCTGCAGTTCACAGGGTCACAAAGAGTCAGACGTGACTTAGCAACTAAACAACAAAATAGTTTAGCATTTGTTTAATATTTGTTTAGTTTTCTTTTGATGCAAAATTTATATACTGTGGAATGCAAAGAATTTAAATGTACATTTAAATGTACATGTACATGTACAAAAATGTACATTTTTGTAACACATAAATCTGTGTAACCCAAACCTCTATCCGTATTTAGAACCTACCGTGACTACAGTTCCTTCATGACTCTTTCTAGTTAACTCCCACTCCCCCTCCACACAAGCAACCACTACTGTTTTTTTTCGGCCACCGCAAGTAAGATGTAGCTATTTTAAATTTTCATGTAAGTGGAATCCTAGAGTATAGCCTTATTATGTGAAAGCCTTCTTTAAGCAAAATGTTTTTATGATTCATTCATGTAACTAGGTATTGGTAGTTTGTCCTGTTTACTGCTGAGTGGCTACTTCCTTGTTTCATTATATAATAATTTATCCATTCCTCTATTGATGAACACCTAGGCTGTTTCCAGTTTTCAACTATTAAGAATAAACCTGCTATGAACATTCTGGTACAAGTCTTTTCAGAACATATGTTTTCATTTCTCTTGGGCAAACACTAGGAACAGAATTTCTGGGCAGGTGTATGTTTTCTAAGAAACCGATGAACATTTTCCCAAAGCTGCTGTACTACTTTATATCTCTACCCAGAATGAGAGTTTTCATTGCTCTGCATTCTCACCAACGTTTGAGGATTTGAATTTTTATTTTTCATTAGCCACTGATTAGTGTAACATTCCCCTTTTTTGAAAATAACCATTTGTACCTTTCTTCTTTATCCTGTGCATTAGTCATTATGTGCACGTGACTTGCCCCTATTGGACTATACACATTTCATGAAGTTATAAATAAATAGTTTTAGCTTCCTTCCTCTTACAATGTTTACAGCAGAGTGATTTGCATACACTAGGACAATAAATATGAGTTTAATTTAGTTGATTATTAAAATTTATTTGTCCTTCCCATTCTGGATAAGTAATAAGTAAAAAAAAAAAAAAATACAGAAGACACATATGTGAAATTGAGGCTACAATCTAAGATTGGTAACTTTCCTCCAATTTTATCACAATCCTATACTAAAATATTAACAACTCTAATACCATTGATTATGCTGTTTTTTCTACAATAGTGTCATATCTAGACACATACATGTAAAAACTTATAGAAATAGAATATAAGCTCCACGTAAACATCACAAGCAAAGAAATCTTATTCTGCTTTGTTCACTGATGTATCCTAGTGTCTAGAATAGTGCCTACCGGATAATGAGCACACAAATATTTGCTGAATAAATACATATACATCTTTCCACAAATTTGCCTTTATATTAATGGCACGGAACTTAAAATAACAAAGCTTCTTACAGTCACAGCTTTAACAGCTTTAAACCCTAATACCTGTGAATATATCCTTTTATAAATAGCTTCTGCCTAGGATTTTAAAATATTTTTCAAAGTATATCTTCACACAATCTGGAATGGTAATTCTCTTTAAGTATACAAGTTAGGGAAGCATACACCCTGAACTTCAGAGACAGAAGGTGGCTCCTGAATAGCCTCCTCAGAGGTACCAAATCAAGCTGACAATCAATGATACAGTATAGGACTAAAAATCTTAATTACTTAACATGTATGTCCATGCACCAAATAAATCAAAGAGAGCAATTTCAAAATGTCCACTTCTATTCAAAGTCCTAAGATGGAAGTCTTTGAAATGAGTTACTATGAAGAGAATTCTTCATACCATGAAACACTGCCTGAATCTCTAGTAATCAGTATGTAATATGCTAGGTGCTCAGGCTATAAAGACAAAATTCAAGAACTTATATTTCAGTGGAAGAGGCACTCAAGTAAATAAACAATTACAGAACCGTTACAGAAATATGCAAGAGTTCAAGGACGACACACAAGAGGGCTCTAGATCAGGAACAAGTTAGGATAAGCTTCTGGGCAGGTGACTGCCTGAGATACCTAATCACATAAACCAGAAAACTAGAGGTCATCTCTGAAGGAAAAATTCACTAGTTATCATTCTTATAAGTGTCACCTTTCTTTAGAGCAACTGATCCTCTTCAGGAGAAGTCTTACAGTTATTGAAGAACAACTAAAAGACATTTGGATTCTGATATGACAGTTAAAGGGCATTTGATTTGTTCCCAGTTCTTAATGATTATAAATAAAGTCACTATAAAATCTGCATATGAGTTTTCATGTGACCATGTTTTCATTTTTCCTGCAGAGGCAAAAAAGAAAGCTTGTTTTAACTCGCTGCTCACTTTTTGGAGTTGTTGCCAAAAAAAAAAAAAAAAAAAAAGAGCATACGACAATTTGTACAGCACTCTCAAAGGTAAATATTAGCAGATAGTAATAATAAATTTATTTATTATATGAATTTGTGAAAAAGACAGTGAAAAAGAGAAAAAGAAGCAAAGTAAACACTGGATTCAAATCCAAACAGGAGCCACTGAATTTTAAATTTAAATCATTCAATAATTATTTACTAGGAATTCACTAGGCACTAAAATAAATGCTTGGGCTTCACTGGTGGATAAACAAACAAACAAACGAATGAATAATTACACCATAAGTAAGTCAATCAGTTCAGTCTTGTCCAACTCTTTGTGACCCCATGGACTGCAGCATGCCAGGTCCATGCCAGTAGGTGATGCCATCCAACCATCTCATCCTACGCCATCCCCTTTTCCACCTGCTTTCAGTATTTCCCAGCATTTTCAAATCAGTCAGCTCTTTGCATCACATGGCCAAAGTACTGGAGTTTTAGCTTCACCATCAGTCCTTCCAATGAACACCCAGGACTGATCATGGACTGGTTGGAGCTCCTTGCAGTCCAAGGGACTCTCAAGAGTCTTCTCCAACACCACAGTTCAAAAGCATCAATTCTTCGGCACTCAGCCTTCTTCACAGTCCAGCTCTCACATCCATACATGACCACAGGAAAGACCATAGCCTTGACTAGGCGAACCTTTGTTGGCAAAGTGATGTCTCTGCTTTTGAATATGCTGTCTAGGTTGCTCATAACTTTCCTGTAGTCACCATCTGCACTGATTTGGGAGCCCCAAAAAATAAAGCCACTGTTTCCACTGTTTCCCCATCTATTTGCCTTGAAGTGATGCCAACAAAGGTTCGTCTAGTCAAGGCTATGGTCTTTCCTGTGGTCATGTATGGATGTGAGAGCTGGACTGTGAAGAAGGCTGAGCGCCGAAGAATTGATGCTTTTGAACTGTGGTGTTGGAGAAGACTCTTGAGAGTCCCTTGGACTGCAAGAAGATCCAACCAGTCCATTCTGAAGGAGATCAACCCTGGGATTTCTTTGGAAGGAATGATGCTAAAGCTGAAACTCCAGTATTTTGGCCACCTCATGCGAAGAGTTGACTCATTGGAGAAGGCTCTGATGCTGGGAGGCATTGGGGGCAGGAGGAGAAGGGGACGACAGAGGATGAGATGGCTGGATGGCATCACTGACTCGATGAATATGAGTCTGAGTGACCTCCGGGAGTTGGTAATCGACAGGGAGGCCTGGTGTGCTGCAGTTCATGGGGTCGCAAAGAGTCGGACACGACTGAGCGACTGATCTGATCTGATCTGATGGAACCAGATGCCATGATCTTAGTTTTCTGAATATTGAGCTTTAAGCCAACTTTTTCACTCTCCTCTTTCACTTTCAACAAGAGGCTCTTTAGTCCTTCTTCACTTTCTGCCATAAGGGTGGTGTCATCTGCATATCTGAGGTTATTGATATTTCTCCTGGCAATCTTGATTCCAGCTTGTGCTTCTTCCAGCCCAGCGTTTCTCATGATGTACTCTGCATATAAGTTAAATAAGCAGGGTGACAATATACAGCCTTGACGTGCTCCTTTCCCTATTTGGGACCAGTCTGTTGTTCCATGTCCAGTTCTAACTGTTGCTTCCTGACCTGCACATAGGTTTCTCAAGAGACAGGTCAGGTGGTCTGGTATTCCCATCTCTTTAAGAATTTTCCACAGTTTATTGTGATCCACACAATCAGAGGCTCTGGCATAGTCAATAAAGTAGAAATAGTCAATAAAGCAGAAATGGATATTTTCCCATCTATCTGCCATGAAGTCAACGGACCAGATGCCAAGATCTTCATTTTTTGAATGTTGAATTTTTCACTGTCTTCTTTCACTTTCATCAAGATGCTCTTCAGTTCCTCTTCACTTTCTGCCATAAGGGTGGTGCCATCTACATATCTGAGGTTATTGATATTTCTCCTGGCAATCTTGATTCCAGCTTGTGCTTCATCCAGCCTGGCCGTCTGCATGATGTACTCTGCATAGAAATTAAATAAGCAGGGTGACAATATAGTCTTGACATACTCCTTTCCCAATTTGGAACCAATCTGTTGTTCCATGTCTGGTTCTAACTGTTGCTTCTTGACCTGCATACAGATTTTTCAAGAGGCAGGTCAGGGGGTCTGGTATTCCCATCTCTTTCAGAATTTTCCAGTTTGTTGTGATCTACACAGAAAAAGCTTTGGCGTAATCAATAAAGCAAAAGATGATGTTTTTCTGGAATTCTCTCTTACTTTTTCGATAATCCAATGGATGTTGGCAATTGATCTCTGGTTCCTCTGCCTTTTCTAAATCCAGCTTGAACATCTGCAAATTCTCAGTTCATGTACTGTTGAAGCCTAGGCTTGGAGAATTTTGAGCATTACTTTGCTAGCATGTGAGATGAGTGGAATTGTATGGCAGTTAGAACACTCTTTGACATTGTCCTTCTTTGGGATTGGAATGAAAACTGACCTTTTCCAGTCCTGTGGCCACTGCCGAGTTTTCCAAATTTGCTGGCATATTGAGTGTAGCATTTTAATAGCAACATCTTTTAGGATTTGAAATAGCTCAAATGAAATTCCATCACCTCCACTAGCTTTGCTCATAGTGATTCTTCCTAAGGCCCACTTGACTTTGCATGCCAGAATGTCTGGCTCAGGTGAGTGATGACACCATCATGGTTATCTGGGTCATGAAGATCTTTTTTGTATAGTTCTTCTTTGTATTCTTGCCACCTCTTCTTAATATCTTCAGCTTCTGTTAGGTCCATACCATTTCTGTCCTTTATTGTGCCCATCTTTGCATGAAATGTCCCCTTGGTATCTCTAATTTTCTTGAGATCTCTCATCTTTCCCATTCTGTTAGTTTCCTCTATTTCTTTGATCACTGAGGAAGGCTTTCTTATCTCTCCTTGCTATTCTTTGGAACTCTGCATTCAAGTGGGTCTATCTTTCATTTTGTCCTTTGCTTTTCGCTTCTCTTCTTCGCTTCTCTTCTTTTCACAGCTATTTGTACGGCCTCCTCACACAGTTATTTTGCTTTCTTTTTCTTGGGGATGGTCTTGATCACTGACTGCCTCCTGTACAATGTCACCAACCTCCATCCATAGTTCTTCAGGCACTCTATCAGATCTAGTTCCTTGAATCTATTTGTCACTTTCACTGTATAATCGTAAGGGATTTGATTTAGGTCATACCTGAATGGTCTAGTGGTTTTCCCTACTTTCTTCAATTTAAGTCTGAATTTGGCAATAAGGAGTTCATGATCTGAGCCATAGTCAGCTCCGGGTCTAGTTTTGGCTGACTATATAGAGCTTCTCCATCTTTGGCTGCAAAGAATATAATCAATCTGATTTCAGTATTGAACATCTGGTGATCTCCGTGTGTAGATTCTTCTTGTGTCGCTGGAAGAGGGTATTTTCTATGACCAGTGTGTTCTCCTGGCAAAACTCTGTTAGCCTTTGCTCTGCTTCATTTTGTACTCCAAGGCCAAATTTGCCTGTTATTCCAGGTATCTCTTGACTTCCTACTTTTGCATTCCAGTCCCCTATGATGAAAATGACATCTTTTGGGGGCATTGTAGGTCTTGTAGGTCTTGAAGGGCATTGAAGATCTTGTAGGTCTTCATTGTACCACTCAACTTCAGCTTCTTCAGCATTACTGGTCTGAAGGAACAGACTTAACTGGCTTCATATCTAGCTTTTTGAAAAGCAAATAGCCCTAGGTACTTACAAGGGACAAATAAAAATGTGTAGTAGAGATGTAAACCAGAAAGCAAGATGAGAAAAGAACTATTATTTAATTCTTCAAGACACATGGGAGCATCTTTATCTTTGTGTAGAAGACCACACAAGCTTTAATACAAATACAAAAACATTTCCAAAACTTAAAATAGAAAAAGTCATATCTGAAAATCCACTTTAACACCTTATGCTGTAATTCAATTCACAGATGGCTTGGTTAATCTTTCTTCCAGCTGCCATGCTATCAAAATAACCTTTCTTCACTAATTTTATTCATGTTTTACTACAGCTATTATATTCCTGCTTGCTATACTTAAAAGTCATCAAACAATTTTTACAGGTCATTTTCCAAATTTCTTTGTAAATATCTGTGTAAAAAGTAAAATTGAAAAGCCTACTAATCTAAATACTGTACCACGAGAGCTTAATATTATCCACTGATGGTAACAACATTTGAGTGCTGAATTACTTAAAGAAAAACTGCTCAAATATCCTACTCTAGAATGTTTTTCTTCTTTTCATCTTCCTTTTACCTGAAGGGAAGGCATCATAGTACCTGTGTATTCCAAATCTTTTTCCTTGTCTTTCTGGGAAATAATTTTCCAAGCTTACATTATCCACATTTACAAAAGGGGATACAAGCTCAGAGAGACTATGTAAGAACAGCTAAAAAACGGCATGGGAAAGACTTAACCTTAAGATAGTACCAGTGTTCTTTCCAGCTATCAATACCTTCCCTCTACTTGCAGTGACAGATTTGACTAGCGATTTGTTACTTGGTATTATAACTATGTTTCCAATAAAACATATTTTGTTTGTACATCTGTTTAAATTTTGTTTCATTCCTAACTCCTGTGTGTGTATTTTTAATGATGATTTTTGAATCAGGCATTTTCTACTGAAAACCCACTAAAATATTTATGAAAAGGATTTCATTAAATATTTTTTAAATTTATATAATTTATCTGTAATATATTTAGATGCTAAACACTATCTGTACCACTACACTCAACTGAAAGGAGCTGGTAATGTGTATAGTACAAGTGAGGCTGAAGTAAAATAACAGACTTCCATTTCAAGTGGGCAATCAGACTGGTGCAACCCTTTGGGAGCAATCTGGTTAGGCTTACAGTAAATAGTTCAAAAATACATCCCTTCATTTTGATCCAGAAGATTCAGTTCCGAGAATCTATGCTTAAGAAATCATTCCACTTTCATTGAAAAAGTTCTTATACCTTAAGATGCTTATCAAAACATGAGTGCCAAAGCAAGCACACAATAAATACTTGCTGGCTGAATGAACAAATGAATGAATGAGTGAGCTACGAATAATGAAAACTTAGAATTATAAACATCCTAAATCTTTTCTTTTTTTTTTTTTTTTTACAACTGGAAGACTGCTCTCTTCTATGGTACAGTGATCTATAAGGGTTCATGGCATTTTGTTTATCTTTTAAAACTTTTAACTTTGTATTGGGGAATAGCCAATTAACAAACTATATTGTAAGTTTCAGATAAACAGCAAAATGACTCGGCCATACACATACATGTATCCATTCTGCCCTAAACCCCCCTCCCATTGAGGCTGCCACATAACATTGAGCAGAGTTCCATGTGCTATACAGTAGGTCCTTGCAGGTTCACCATTTAAAGTACAGCACCACGTACATGTCCATCCCAAGCTCTCCAACCACCCCTCTCTCCATCGTCGCCCCCAGACCTTGCCCCTCTTTACCATAAGCTTGTTCTCAAGGTCTGTGAGTCTGTTTCCGTTTTGTAAGTTCATTTGTATTGTTTCTTTTTAGATTCCACAACACAGTATGCTTCTATAATTAAAAAAATTTTTAAGTCTGGGTTCCTTAATGACACGATTACTATGAGATTCATTCATGATTGCAGCCACGAAATTAAGAATAGCTATGACAAACCTGAACAGTGTATTAAAAAGGAGAGACATCACTTTGCCAACAAAGGTCCATAAAGTCAAAGCTATGGCTTTTCCAGTAGTCATGGATACGAGAGTTGGACTATAAAGAAGGCTGAGAGCCGAAGAATTGATGCTTTCAAACTGTGGTGCTGGAAAAGACTCTTGAGAGTTCCCTGGATAGCAAGGTGATCAAACCAGTCAATCATAGTGGAAATCAACCCTGAATATTCACTGGAAGGACTGATGCTGAAGCTCCAATACTTTGGCCACCTTATGAGAAGAGCTGACTCACTGGAAAAGACTCTGATGCCAGGAAAGATTGAGGGCAAAAGAAGGGGGTGACAGGGAATGAGATGCTTGGATGGCATCACTGACTCAATGGACATGAGTTTCAGCGAACTCTGGGAGATAGTGAAGGACAGGGAAGCCTGCTGTGCTGAAGTTCATGGGGTCACAAAGAGTAAGACATGACAGCAACTGAACAACAACATGTTATATATATATATTAATAGTTCAATCCTTTTTACTGATAAGTATACTCTATTGTATAAATACACCACGATTGTTGTATCCATTCACCTGCTGATGGACATTTGGATGGGGCTTCACTGGTGGCTCAGTGGTAAAGAATCACCTGCAATGCAGGAGACACAAGGTATGTGGGTTCGATCCCTGGGTAGGGAACATCCCCTGGAGGAGGAAATGGCAACCCACACCAGTATTCTTGCTGGGAAAATCCCATGGACAGAGAAGCCTGGTGGACTACAGTCCATAGGGTCACCAAGAGTCAGACACGATGCAGTACACATGCATGGACATTTGGATTATTCCCAGTCTTGGCTATCACAAATAAAACTTCTATGAACAGTCTTGAACAAGTCTTTGTAGGGATATAGTTCCTTTTCCTTGAATAAATATCTAGTGGGAGAACAGCTGGATCAAAAGGTAGATGTAAGGAAGCTCCTTAATTTTTTAAGAAGGTACCAAACTGTTTTCCAAAGCAATTTTACCATTCCGCATTCCAATCAGCAATGTCTGAGAGGTCTAGTTCCTCTGTATCCTCACCAATACTTGGTATAGTCTGTCCTTTGAATTTAAGCCATTAAAGTGTGTAGTGCTATATCACTGTGGTTTTAACTTGTATTTGTTTAATGAATAATGATATTAAGCATCTTTTATACTTCTTAGGTATTCACATATATATGTACATACACACACACACACATATATGCTATAAAGAGTCTGTTTAAATCTTTTGCCCACTTAAAAAAATCAGGTTGTTGCACATTTTTGAAGTTTGAGAGTTTAAAAAAAATATTCTGGAAACAAGGCTTCTATCAGATATATGCTTTGTAAAGAATTTCCCCTGGTTTGTGGCTTGTCTTTTAACTCTCTTAATAGTGACTTTTGAAAAACAAAGGTTTTCAATTATCATGAGGTTCAATTTATCAATTTGTTCTTTTATGGATTGTGCTTTTGGTAGGATTCTATCTAATTCAACATCTTTTCTCCTCTGTATTATTCTAGAATTTAAGTTTTTATTAACACTCTTTTGTTGTTTATTTGTTTTGGCTGCGCTAGGTCTCTGTTGCTGTAAGCAGGCTTTCTCTAGTTGCAGAGAGTGAGCGTTACTTTCTAGCTGCAGTGCATGGGTTTCTCACTCCTAGGGCCTCTCTTGTTGTGGAGCATAGGCTCTAAGGCACACTGGCTTAGTTGAGGCTTGCAGGCTCCAGAGCACAGGCTCAATAGTTGTGGTGCACAGGCTTATTTGCCCTGGGGAACATGGGATCTTTCCAGATTAGGGATCGGGATTCATGGCATTTTAAACGGAATGACCTAAGGAGCAGTCAGACTGCTTGGTGCCACAAACTTCCAAAAGAATAGAAGATATCTTTATATAAATGGGTCTCTGGGACTGGAAATGTTTAGTCAGGATACTAACTCATAATTCATTCTTCCTATATAAAGATTTCTTTAATCAATGTTAAATCTTATAGAGTCTTGCAGAGTAAAAAGTAGAATCCTTCCTAAAATTTATTCTATTTAAAACAGGATGATGATCCAAAGCATTGCATTTAATTATTTCAAACCTTCAGAGAGCACACTGCTTGTGGTACTTAGTATCGATGATAACCACCATACATAAACCAGGTGCTAGTTTTACTTTTATTCCATAACAGGCAGACAACAGTTAATAACAGAAAAAAATAGATGGATTTGCACTTTCTGTTGAAACTAGTAAGCGCTTTACTTGTAGTCTTTTCATTTTTTATCTTTCTGTCATACACAGTCCTATAAAACGCAGAAGTTCTAAACTTGGAATCATATTATCCAGTGAAAACAAACAATCTTTTAGTAATGGAAAAAATGACTTAATAGAAGAGCAGAAGCTAGCAGAAAAGCAGGTATATGATCCCATATATGTAAACGGAAAATGACACAAAAGCATTTAATAAGGCCTTTTACATGATGTCTTCTGACAAGAGAACATCTAAAAGAACATAATGGAATCATAAAATACTAATATAAGACTACTGACCTGTTCAGTTCAGTTCAGTCACTCAGTTATGTCCGACTCTTTGCGACCCCATGGACTCCGGTATGCCAGGCCTCCCTGCCCATCACCAACTCCTGGAGTGTACTCAAACTCATGGCCATTGTCAGTGATGCCATCCAACCATCTCATCCTCTGCCGTCCCCTTCTCCTCCTGCCTTCAATCTTTCCCAGCATCAGGCTCTTTTCAAATGAGTCAGTTCTTTGCATCAGGTGGCCAAAGTACTCGAGTTTCAGCTTCAGCCTGAGTCCTTCCAATGAATATTCAGGACTGACCTGTTAGCTTTGTGTTATACTTTAGTCATTATAGGAGTTAACATATTTCAGGTAAAGTATTTAGAACCAAAGACTGATTATTCAAAAACTAACCACACCCCTATTAGTCAGGGTTTTACATTTCTTGTCTCAGTTCAGTTCAGTTCAGTCGCTCAGTCGTGTCCGACTCTTTGCAACCCCATGAATTGCCAGGCCTCCCTGTCCACCACCAACTCCCGGAGTTCACTCAGACTCACATCCATCAAGTTGGTGATGCCATCCAGCCATCTCATCCTCTGCTGTCCCCTTTTCCTCTTGCCCCCAATCCCTCCCAGCATCAGAGACTTTTCCAATGAGTCAAGTCTTTGTATGAGGTGGCCAAAGTACTGGAGTTTCAGCTTCAAGCATCATCCCCTCCAAAGAAATCCCAGGGCTGATCTTCAGAATGGACTGGTTGGATCTCCTTGCAGTCCAAGGGACTCTCAAGAGTCTTCTCCAACACCACAGTTCAAAAGCAGCAATTCTTCGGCGCTCAGCTTTCTTCACAGTCCAACTCTCACATCCATACATGACCACTGGAAAAACCATTTCTTGTCTAATAGTACCCAAATAGCAAGCTCTAGGACTGCTGCTGCTGCTAAGTTGCTTCAGTAGTGTCTGACTCTGTGCAACCCCAAAGACGGCAGCCCACCAGGCTCCCCCGTCCCTGGGATTCTTCAGGCAAGAATACTGGAGTGGGTTGCCATTTCCTTCTCCAATGCATGAAAGTAAAAAGTGAAAGTGAAGTCGCTCAGTCGTATCCAATTCTGAGCGACCCCATAGACTGCAGCCTTTCAGGCTCCTCCGTCCATGGGATTTTCCAAGCAAGAGTACTGGAGTGGGGTGTCATTGCCTTCTCCAACCAAGCTCTAGGACAGTAGCACATATAAGCTGCAAAAGCAAACTTCAGTGTCCCCTGTCTGTATATAGGGAGCTTCTTGGAATACCCCACTGGTACACCTTTAGGAGATAACTAATCTACCAGACAGGCTCTAGCCTATCTGCTGCTGCTAAGTTGCTTCAGTCGAGTCCGACTCTGTGAGACCCCGTGGACTGCAGCCTACCAGGCTTCTCCGTCCATGGGATTTTCCAGGCAAGAGTACTGGAGTGGGTTGCAATCTACTGACCTATAATTAGCCCCAGGTATTCTTTGGGTTACCAAAAGAGGTAGAATGCATTGATTCAAGTAGCCCAGAGGCACTGTAACACTGTGAACAATGTTGAGTCAAACCACGCTATGGTTTTTCAAGGTGGATCATGAAGAAGGCTGACTGCTGAAGAATTGATGCTTTCGAGTTGTGGTGCTAGAGAGGACTCTTCAAGAGCCCTTTGGATAACAAGGACATCAAACCAATAGTAAAGGAAATCAACCTTGAATATTCACTGGAAGGACTGATGCTGAAGCTCCAATACTTTGGCCACCTGATGAGAAGAGCTGACTCAGTGGAAAAGACCTTAATGCTTGGAAAGACTGAAGGTTGGAGGCAAAGGGGGCAACAGAGGATGAGATTGTTGAATGGCATCATCAACTCAATGGACATGAGTTTGAACAAACTCCAAAAGATAAGTGAAGGACAGGGAAGCCTGGAGTGTTGCATCCATGGGGTCACAAAGAGTGGGACACGACTTAGCGACTGAAACCACCACTACCCAGGTTCAAATCCCAGCTGTGCAATGTATAAGCTTTGTTGTGACCTTATAGTCACAACTGTATCTCATTTTCTTCACTGGTATAATACAAAAATAAGAATAAACATATTTACTTCATATGACTATTTTGAGATGATACATGTGCCTAAAAACACTGTCTATATTACCTGTGTGTGCTAGTTGCTCAGTCGTATCCAACTCTTTGCAACACCATGTCGCCCACCAAGCTCCTCTGTACATAGACTTCTCCAGGCCAGGATACTGGAGTGGATTGCCATTTCCTTCTCCAGGGTCTCCTGCATTGCAGGTGGATGCTTTACTCTCTGAGCTACTACACAAACCACAGTTAAACATAATTATTTGGGTTTACTATTATTCCCAGAGATAGGTCCTTGTAAAGATGGAAAAATATGAATTTTCATGCTTTTTATAAGAACCTGTTACAAACTAAAAGTTCTATGCCGTAACTATAGCTTCTACTTAATGCCATATTGCTTTCAAATACAAAGGGGTGGAATCATTTTGTAAATTGACAACAGATCGTATTTATCATTTGGGTGGGACTAAGGAGAGGAGAGGAGTTTTTGGAGTGAGGAAAGGGCCTATGTGAATTAGCCAATAAGACCTAACTGAAAAAGAACTGCATGAGACAACTATGGTAACAATTAAAATGAATCTTCAAAGTATATTTCAAAATACAATCTCCACTAATTACTTTGTCCTTAAAAAAACATTTTTCTGATCTTTGTAAGAACTACATAAAATTAAAATACTTCATGCTGTTCACTATGAATTTCACTCCTAAGGAAAAAAAAAGTTAATGCATTAATAGAACATATGAATAAAAAACCCCACAAATCTTCAATTTCATGGGTTAATCATTGTAAAAGATGAATACTATCAGTTCAAATTATTTAAGCATTTCTCAATTTAGTATTAAGTTTATGCAACTCTATTAAAACAGAGAATGTAGCTATGGCTAAGAAAGTATTACTGACTTGGAAAGGGAAAGCAGAAAAAAATGTATGAATTCCTAACTTCTTATGATGTCTAATAAAAATCACTTTGTAACTTTACCACAGAATTCTGAAGATAAGAATTATAAAATACTGATCCAAAACCCAAGTCTTTCTCAGTAAATAGGAAACCTACAATATCAAATAAAATTAAAGGGAGACTAGAAGGAATAGTTTAATCTCTGAGCTGAACTACTGCAATGGCTTCCAAGCTGCTATTTTTCATAGCTATGAAATTAATTCTCTAATAGACTTTAATTCATTAACTTCAGTGTTGCAAATTCTTTACCATTTTATATACTAAGTATACACTTTTAGGCCTGCCACCATCTTCACATTCTTGCAACCTTCTTCACAGACTATTATCCACTTCTGAAAACGGAACCTCCTTCAGACCCAAAACCCTGACTGTATTTCCACCACCTGGGTTTAGCTCCTCTCTCACTCGCCTCCTTCAGCACATTTTAAAGACAGTGAAAAATTCTAGCTTACCCATGTTTATGAAGCATCTCAAACATACAAACCATAGAGTTGTTATACCCTCCCCCACTCTGTATGCCTTTAAACATGTTGTAAAAATACCAGTGTTCAACTGAAGAGCCATCTGAGAAAAGACCTCTTGTCTGAACTATTGCAATAGCCTCTGGAATTGGTCTGCTGGTAGAACTTCCTCTTCTCTCTTCCCCCATGCAAATCTGATTACATTAAGGCAATTAAGTCTCCAGTGCATTTCGAGAGCTCTCAGTATGAAATGTATGGGCTTCCCTGGTGGCTCAGATGGTAGAGAGTCTGCCTGCAATGCAGGAGATTTGGATTTGATCCCTGGGTCGGGAAGATCCCCTGTAGAAGGAAATGCCAACCCATTCCAGTATTCTTGCCTGGAAAATCCCATGGACAGAAGAGCCTGGTGGCCTACAGTCCACAGAGTCGCAAAGAGTCTGGACATGACTGAGGGACTTTCACTCACTGGGTCCTGCTAGATCTGCCCTTTGCCCACCTCTCTATACATCTTGTGGCACCACTTTCCTCCTCATTTATGTGCTCTGGACAAACTTCCGCTGGATTCTTCCATTCCTCCACTGGGCCGTGCTCCCTCCCTCCTTCCTATGAAGGGCTTTTACATGGTGTTTCCTTTGTCCTATTCTTCAACATTTTACCACTAAGATTCTACCTCTCCTCCCTTTACCAACTCTACCAAGTTATACCAATTCATCCTCCAGCTCTCAGTTCAACCATCACTTCCAGAGACCCCACCTAAACTCTCAAATCCTTTTATTCCCTTTATTACTTATTTTTAATTGAAATATACTGGACATATACAGTATTCTATGCTTTTCCTTCAAAATACTCAACAGTGATTATCTGACTAATGAGAGCAAAGATTTGTCTGTATTCCTTAGCTCCTAGTACCAAGCTTGGCACACATACAAGGCACTCAACAAACATTGTTAAATATTTATAGTGAAATATTGATAGTTCAATCACCAGCTAATCAGTTTAAGAGAATCTCTGCCCTCTATAAACGTAAATTCTACCAATTTTAGGAATGAATTAGTATATAGGTTAGTAAGCAGCCTTAGCAGTCTCTTGTGAAATTTTAGCTTTAAAAAGTATACTGTGTTCAGTCGTTAAGTCATCCCCAAGTCTTTGTGATGACACGGACTAGCCTGCCAGGCTCCTTTGTCCATGGGATTTCTCAGGTAAGAATACTGGAGTGAGTTGCCATTTCCTATTCCAGGGTATCTTTTCAACCCAGGGATTAAACCCGCGTCTCCTGCGTTGGCAGGCGGATTCTTTACCGCTGCACTGCCTCAGAAGCCCAGAAAGTGTATTAACCCACAGTAAATGCTTCCACTGGTATTTTATATGTCTAATCTAGCGAAAGAGACTACTTTTCAAAATATTGGAATTCATTTGAAATCTCATATACTTCTTATACAGCAATATATAAGAATTCTGGTTTCTCTACATTCTTTCCAGTATTTAATATTATCAGTCTTAAAATTTGGCCATTCTGGTGGATATATAGTAATAACTTTACTGTGATGAACAATACTGAATATACTTTAACATATACTTTTATATATATAGAAAATATAACAATATACTTTCTCTGATGAACAATATTGAATAATTTTTGTATGTTTATCACTATTTGAATATTTTCTTTTGTGATGTGCTTGTATATTTTTTCTTACTGATTTGTAGTTTAATACATATATACACCAGGCTTCCCCAGTGCTTAGACGGTAAGGAATCTGCCTACAATGTGGGAGACCTGGGTTTGATCCCTGAGTTGGGAAGATCCCCTGGAGGATGGATGGCAACCCACTCCAGTATTCTTCCTGGAGAATTCCCATGGATAGAGGAGCCTGGCGGGCTACAGTCCATGGGGTCGCAAAAAGTAGGACACAACTCAGTGACTAAGCACACATATATACACACACACATACACATCCCTGAATATAAGCTCTATGTCAACTCTATGTGAGACAAGTATCTTCCCATTCTGAAGCTTACTTCTCTTAATGTTATCTTTGAAGGGACAGAAATTCTTCATTGTAATGTACTCCAATTAATCAGTCCTTTCTTTTATGGTTAATGATTTTTGTGTCCAGTTTAAACATATTTTCCCTACCTCAAGTTTATAAAGACATCTTAATGTGTTACCTTCTTCAATATCTATTATTACATATTTCACATTTAGATCTACAAGCTATCTCAAATTGATCTTTGTGTATGATGTAAAGTATAGGATGTCAACCCTTTTTCCATATGGGTAGGCTGAGTGAGTTCCATTTATTTTCCATCAGAGTAAATAACTCCTTTCACCTTTTTTGTTCTTTTTTAATTTTTATTTTATATTGGAGTAAAGTTGATTACATGTATCTATTTTTTTTAAATTCTTTTCCCATTTAAGTTATTACAGAGTACTGAAGAGTTCCCTGTGCTCTCAAGTAGGTCCTTGTTGATTATCTATTTTAAATATAACAGTATGTACATATCAATTCCACCCCTTCCCCTGCACCTTTCTGTTTTAAAGATTAACCAGGCTATATTTGGCCTTTTTCATTGATCATCAGACTGTCAATTTTCTCTCTCTCTCTCTCTCACACACACACAACTGGGATTTTGGTTCAGCTTGTGTTGAATCTGTGATTGGTTTAGAATTAACTTCTTAAGAGTCAACCTTCCAAAATCACAACATACAACATGTAAAAATAGTTACAAGAATCCATTTCTCTTCTATTAAGCAAGACATTAAAAACTGCAAAATGTAAAACAATGCCATTCTTCATTAAATTTTTTGACTTGCAAAATGCTTTTCCATTAACATGTTATTCACGAACTTTCTGGACAACCCAGTATATTTGCATTTAAGTTATTTTAAAACAAATATTTTAAAGATTTTTGAGTTTTACTTTCTAATTTGTTAAATATTGGAAGATAGTCAACATAAACAAAAAGGTCTTTGGGTTCTTCCCAATTTTTTTACATTAAAATAATAGTAGGCAAAAAATATAGTAACCAACAAATTAGCATTATTATTTTATTGAGATAATTATAGATTCACAGGTAGTTGTAAGAAACAAATATTACTTTGCCCAGTTTTCCTTAATGATAAAATTCTGTGAAAGCTATATACAGTAATATTATACCCATGACACTGACATTGATATAATCCATCTAATTGAGATTTCCCCAGTTTTACGTACCTTGTGGGGTGTACTCTGTTCAAATTTTAAGAGTATAAAAGGGCTTTGAAACAGAAAGGTTTAAGAACTGCTGATCATATTTTAAATAATTGATATTGGCTTCTTTATGAACTCAATTCTAGCTTTGTCTTCCTCATATTCTCATAATACATTAGTCAGAATGACAGAATATGTATGTTTGTTCAGAGAGAATCAGCCCCACCAGCTACTGTTGATGACCTCAGATGATATATGAGTAACCTAAAAGGTGGATCAATTGATCCCTTTCCCAGGAACCCAGAATTAAAACTCAGAAGGTGATCAGTCTCTCTGGATACCCCGACCAGATATAAACTCTGAAATTGTTGGTAGTCTTTTATTTTTCCTTCTGAACTGAGAAAACAAGAAACTTAGCTTGCTGTAAAAAAGAATAAATATTTGTTAGAAACAATGATGAGAAACATAGAAGACTTCCTGGGTTGCATATTCTTGGCTCTAATTCATTCCAGAAGCCCAGATTCTATAAGATAGCTCTATAATCTTACAATGAATTACTTTATTTAGGCCAGTTCTAATGGACTTTTCCTACTTAAAGAATTCTAATTAATATGTGCAAGAGGTCCATCTACCTAGGACCCCCTCTACCTAGGAGGTCCATTTTCCTACTAGTGGCTCTCCTAATACTAAGGCTAAATATTGATTTGTGGTTTTGAAAACTGCTCCCTTTGTTTTTTCAAGAGACTCAAAAGAAAATAGTTGAGCTGATGATTTAGGGAGGGGGGATCTTAGGGTATATGAAGAATTACAAGTGTGTGTCTATATGCTATGCTATGCTATGCTATGCTAAGTCGCTTCAGTCGTGTCCGACTCTGTGCGACCCCACAGACGGAAGCTCACCAGGCTCCCCCGTCCCTGGGATTCTCCAGGCAAGAATACTGGAGTGGGTTGCCATTTCCTTCTCCAATGCATGAAAGTGAAAAGTGAAAGTGAAGTCGCTCAGTCGTGTCAGACTCTTAGCGACCCCATGGACTGGAGCCTACCAGGATCCTCTGTCCATGGGATTTTCCAGGCAAAAGTACTGGGGTGGGGTGCCATTGCCTTCCCCAATTACATATAAATTTGTTAACAACTTTAGCAAAAGGACTGGAATATAGTTTTTTTTTTTTTTTTTCCTGTCGAAATAAGTTTGTTATACAAAGCCATTCAACTGGTGAGTAATGAAAAAAAAGCTGTCATTGGTAAGACCTGCTAAAACAGCCTACAAATCAAAAACTGTAGGACTAGACACAAATGTACAGATGTGATTTCGCAAGGTAAAGAAACAGATTTTTTTTAAAAATCTGGACTAAATTTAGGTTTAAATCTTAAATCTGGACTAATTTTTAAAAATCTGTACTAATTCAGTGTCCATTTAGTTTTACACAGAATTAGTACACTTTAAAATGATTATACTCTGGTCAGGCACTAGGCTTGCTTTTAAACTTTCAAGCAACCTTTTTCTCATGTTTGTCAAAGATGGTCTCTACCAACCTATAGTTATCAATATTTTAATGCAGAAATGTAAATTAATACCCATTATCTTTTCATTTTATTTTTTAAAATCTATTTCACACTTTTTGGACTTCTCTCTCAGTGTCTACAGTTTTATCTATTTGGAGTTAGCTGAAAAGTTCATTTGAATGTTTTACAGAAAAACTCAAACTTTTGGCCAACCCAATACAATGTTGAATGAGATAGGGTAAAGAACATAAGGACCACTACTTTAGTCTTCCCTCTGGATTGACATTGAGTGACTCATCAGTAGGCTGATAAGTAGTGATGAGTATACAGTGGTTCATCCAGCAGTTAATCCATATAATCCTGCTAATATTCATGTCAGATTTCTGTCACGTTGACCACAAAGATCTAACAAGAGCCTGTCCAAGAGCTGGACTGCAAAATCAAGCTACATTTGCAAAACTTCCCTCATTTGAACTTGCTAACCTTGCCAAAAAAAGGAAGTGAAGATAAGTCAACATAAAACTTGTTTTCAGAAAACTCAAACTGGCATCCAGTGATCAACATAACCTCTTGTATAACTATCCACTTAATAATGGATATTAGAATTCTGCCAGACAGAGTAGTAGACCATTTTGAACAAATGCACAGGTAAATTAAATGCTGTACCACCAGTTATTTCATTTCCTTCTTCCTAGTTTCAATCCATTTCACAACTCCTAACAGCCTTCTTTTCACTGTCTTCAAAAATGTTTTCATAAAATTCATGTAACTCTGCTGCTGCTGCTAAGTCGCTTCAGTCGTGTCCGTCTCTGTGCGACCCCTCCGTCCCTGGGATTCTCCAGGCAAGAACACTGGAGTGGGTTGCCATTTCCTTCTCCAATGCATGAAAGTGAAAAGTGAAAGTGAAGTCGCTCAGTCGTTTCTGACTCTTAGCGACCCCATGGACTGCAGCCTACCATGTAACTCTAGGCTTCAACATTCCTAATTCCACTCTTAAGAGACTTGTAGCCATTTTTGCAATTCATTCTTAAAAGAGATATTCATCATTAAGTGGTTTTCATATTCATATAAAACAAGGTAAAAAAGCTCATCATGTAAAAATTGCTTTTCTAGCTTTTAAAATGTCTTTGTTCTTCAAGACTATCTGCCATGGGACCTCCCTGGTGGTCCAGCAGTTAAGGATCCGCCTTGCAAAGCAGGGGACTTGGGTTTCAATCTCTTGTTGGCGAACTAAGGTCCCATATGCCATGGAGCAACTATGGTTGTGCCATAACCGCTGAGCACAAGCGCCACAACTACAGTCTGTGTGCTGCAACGAAAGATCCCTTGTGCTGCAACTAAGACCCAACACAGCCAAATAAATATTTTAAAGGAGACCAAAAACTCCAACTATCTGCCTTTTTGGAAATTATGCTTATTATTTTCTCAGCAGTCTATTTGCCAAAAGCTTCAAAATGCATCCAACTAAACTCCTAATTCATTTACTTACTTGTAAAACTCTCCCTAGGTGACCACCCTAATGATAATCAGTCTTTCCTTATGAAATAAAAGGTCCAGAGTAAAGACTGGCATAATACAGAAATACTTAACCAGCTTCCTTGAGTGGCTAAAGACTAAAACACTAACATTCATTATGTCAATGTCTCTATACTTAATCCTGAATACATTACTGGAAGTGGCTGTTTAGGCATTTTTCTCCAGTCCGGATTCATCTTCTTTTTTTTCTGCTTGTTGTAAACAACTCAAAGATGGCATAATCCAAAATATCTATAATTCCCTCAGAGATAACCATTACAAACTGGGGTAATATCCTCAGATTTACTTTCTATGCAAATGTTTCCCCCCAAATGGAATCATATCATACATACTGTCTTGCAACTTTTTGTTCCTTAAGTGTATTTAAAAGGGAACAATTTACATATCATCAGTCAATTTCACACATAAAACAAACATATACATAATCTTCCTCCACACTAAGTAAGATTGGCTTTAAATGTCAAGGGTAAGTTAAAAAGGGCAAAAAAGGGACTTTCCTGGCAGTCTAGCGCCGTGGTAGTCCATGCTCCCACTGCAGGGGGTACAGGGTCTACTTGATCAGGGAACTAAGATCCCAACTGCCTGATGGCATGGCCAGGAAAAAAAAAAAGCTGTGTGTATGTGTGGGGAAATGCCATGTAATTTTGAGTTGAGGTTTAATATATAATTGGAGAAGGCAATGGCTCCCCACTTCAGTACTCTTGCATGGAAAATCCCATGGACAGAGGAGCCTGGTGGGCTGCAGTCCATGGGGTTGCTAAGAGTTGGACACGACTGAGTGACTTCACTTTAATATATAACAACCATTTCCTATTTCATTTAAGCTAAAACAAATCCAATGATGCCTGCTCAAGGTCAAAATAAACCACATAATCTTTTTGTAGAACTGCTACTTTTCTCATTAACTGTGCAACTTAAAAAAAAACAAAAACAAAAAACAGTAAAATATGCAAAAAAAAGTCACAAATACTCAAAGGAACTCTAGAAATATTTTGGGCAAAAAAGAAAACATATATCAATGTAAAAGTTTCTTCTTTAAGAACAGTATTTTATTTTTCCAGAAAACACAACTTTGTAAATCTAAAAACTGAAAAAAGTTGAGACATTTTTTTCTTTTCTGGCCACTCTGCAAGGTTTGTAGCTACTTAGTTCCCCAACCAGGAATCGAATCCATGATCCCTGCAATGAAGTCTGGAGTCCAAACCACTAGATTGTCAGGGAATTCCCAGAGAGTGTTAAATGATTTTTTAACTGTGCAATTTTAGCAAAAACAAACATGCTTTGAGAAAAAGTACTCTCATCTTTCATTTTAACCTATGACCTTATTTTCACAGCGCATTATTTAAGGCAAAAAAAAGACTTCTGGATTGTTACTACTGCTGCTACTGCTGCTGCTGCTGCTAAGTCGCTTCAATCGTGTCCGACTCTGTGCGACCCCATAGACGGAAGCTCACCAGGCTCCCCTGTCCCTGGGATTCTCCAGGCAAGAACACAGGAGTGGGTTGCCATTTCTTTCTCCAAAGCATGAAAGCGAAAAGTTAAAGTGAAGCCGCTCAGTCGTGTCCGACTCTTAGCGACCCCATGGACTGGAGCCTACCAGGCTCCTCCGTCCATGGGATTTTCCAGGCAAAAGTACTGGGGTGGGGTGCCATTGCCTTCCAACAGTTCTGTGCCCTAGCTCTCCCCATACTCCTAAAAATACACACTCCACCTTCTCCGACAGTATCATAAAAATAAATGACCTTAAAGTTCTTAATTAATTCTTCTGAAGTGAAAGGCACACAAAAAACATACACACAAAATTCTGCATGTGTTTTTGGATAGTTCACCAAAACCCTAAAAAAAATCTAACCATGAATCCTTATCCTGTGTTTTCCCGTGCCTTTGTAAATTCACTTCTGTTTGCTGTTCAAATACACCTAAGAAAACAGCCACATCTGGCGAAGAATTGATGCTTTTGAACTGTGGTGTTGGAGAAGACTCTTGAGAGTCCCTTGGACTGCAAGGAGATCCAACCAGTCCATTCTGAAGGAGATCAGCCCTGGGATTTCTTTGGAAGGACTGATGCTGAAGCTGAAACTCCAGTACTTTGGCCATCTCATGCAGAGAGTTGACTCATTGGAGAAGACTCTGATGCTGGGAGGGATTGGGGGCAGGAGGAGAAGGGGATGACAGAGGATGAGATGGCTGGATGGCATCACTGACTTGATGCACATAAGTCTGAGTGAACTCCATCCGGGAGTTGGTGATGGACAGGGAGGCCTGGTGTGCTGCGATTCATGGGGTCGCAAAGAGATGGACACAACTGAGCGACTGAACTGAACTGAAGGAAACAGACTAAGACAAAAAAGCCCTCTTAATGATTTTTATGTATTATTTGTAAGTAAGCCACCTCTCAATATCCTACATATTCTTTAGCATGTATTTCACACTTGACTTTAATTTCTTGTTTACTGCCTGTCTGCCTGAAATAGCATTCAAATATACTCTGCCTCTGATCTATAGAGTAAGCACAAAGTAAGCATTAACTGAATGAATACACTCTGTGAAAAGCACTCCATTCACCTAGTTTTCCAAACTGGAAACCAAGTGCACAAACATCTTTGCTTCTATTCCCTTATGTCAAACCACTTCCAATTCCTACCAATTCTATTTCTTGAATATGTCCTGAGTCCATCTACTATTTTCCAACTAGACTGCCACTAAGCTAGTTCAACTCTCTTAGACTACTCAAGTTTCTGAACTAGTTTCCCTGCCTCAAGTCTTGTCCTCTTTTCAGCTGCATTCTCCATGCTGCAGCCACAGTGACTCTTCTTTAAATCTGATTTTCTCATTTAACCTGATAAAATCCTGCAACACCTCTGCATACCTCCAGCTCTTTGCACATACTAGTCCCTCTCTCTGAAATAGTTTGCTGTACTCTCTTCTCTCTTACAACTTTGGCTAACTTTTACTCATCACTCAACACCTAAAAAAAATAACTTTCTTTAGGAAGTCTTCCCTTTCCCCAAATCAAGGTGAGATGTGCCTTCATCAACTTCCATACCACTATGTACTACAACCATTATATATCATTACATATAACTGACATAAATGTATAATTTCATTAAATGTGTAATTTCCTTGTATGAACAGTGAAAGCATTAGTTGCTCAGTCGTGTCTGATTCTTTGTAACCCCACGGAGTGTAGCCTGCCAGGTTCCTCTGTCCATGGAATTCTCCAGGCAAGATTACTGGAGTGAGTTGCCATTCCCTTCTTCAGGGGATATTCCCAACTAAAGGACTGAAACCAGGTCACTGCACTGTAGGCAGATTCTTTACCGTCTAAGGCACTAGTGAAGTCCCATAATATCCTTATATTTATCCATATATCTAATACACTGCAACTATGTTAGGGCAGGGACAATAACAATCACTGGCCATGTTCTAGGTAATCATAACTACACTGATGAATACTAAGACTAGGCTGGGGCCGGGGAACTGGTAGAAGAGAATTACAGCCTCAATTTTTAGTGGTGAGCAGTGATAAATACATAAAAAATACAACAGCTTACTCTAAATTTATTCACACATTATATAACAACCCATTTCAAATGTAAGAACAAAGTTAGTGGAAGTAATGGAATTCCAGCTGAGTTATTTCAAATCCTAAAAGATCCTGCCACTAAAGTGCTACACTCAATATGCCAGCAGATTTGGAAAACTCAGCAGTGGCCACAGGACTGGAAATGGTCAGTTTTCATTCTAATCCCAAAGAAAGGCAATGCCAAAGAATGTTCAAACTACCACACAACTGTGCTCATTTCACATGCTAGTAAGGTAATACTCAAAACCCTTCAAGCTAGGCTTCAAGAATGCGTGAACCGAGAACTTCCAGATGTTCAAGCTGGATTTAGAAAAGGCAGTGGAATCAGAGATCAAATTGCCAACATCCACTGATCACAGAAAAAGAAAGAGAATTCCAGAAAAACATCTACTTCTGCTTCACGGACTACGCTAAAGCCTTTGACTCTGTGGATCACAACAAACTATGGAAAATTCCTAAAGAGATGGGAATACCAGACCGCCTTACCTGCCTCCTTTGTGGCTCAGCTGGTAAAGAATCTGCTTGCTATACAGGATGCCTGGGTTCGATCCCTGGGTTGGGAAGATCCCCTGGAGGAGAAGGGAAAGGCTAACCACTCCAGTATTCTGGCCTAGAGAATTCCATGGACTGTATAGTCCATGGGGTCACAAAGAGTCGGACACGACTGAGCGACTTTCACTTTCACTTCACTTACCTGCCTCCTGAGAAATCTATATTCAGGTCAAAAAGCAACAGTTAGAACCGGACATAGAACAATGGACTAGTTCAAAATTGGGAAATTATATTGTCAATGACAGACTTTATCTTCTTGGGCTCCAAAATCATTGCAGACAGTGACTGCAACCATGAAATTAAAAGACATTTGCTCCTTGGAAGAAAAGATACGACAAACCTAGACAGCATACTAAAAAGCAGAGACATTAATTTGCCGACAAAGGTCCATACAGTTGAAGCTGTGGTTTTTCCAGTAGTCACGTACAGATGTGAGAGCTGAACCATAAAGAAGGCTGAGCACCAAAGAATTGATGCTTTTGAACTGTGGTGTTGGAGAAGACTCTTGAGAATCCTCTGGACAGCAAGGTGATCAAACCAGTCAATCTTAAAGGAAATCAATCCTAAACAGTCACTGGAAGGACTGATGGTGAAACTCTAATACTTTGGACAACCTGATGGGAAGAGTCGACTCATTGGAAATGATGCTAGGAAAGACTGAGGGTAGGGGGAGAAGGTGGCAACAGAGGATGAAATGCTTGGATGGCATCACTGACTCAATGGACATGAGTTCAAGCAAACTCTGGGAGATACTGAAGGACAAGGAAGCCTGGCATGCTGCAATCCATGGGGTCACAAAGAGTTGGACACCAATGAGCAACTGAACTAAACTGATTTCAAGTATGTTATTGAAAGGTTTTGGTATGTTCAGAGTTATGCAACCATCACAATTAATTTTAGAACATTTTTATCATCCTAAAAAGAAATGCTATATCTATTAGCAGATATATGGGAAAAGGACATACATTTCCCCATTTCCCCTAATACCTTCAGCCTTTGGCAAACACTAATCTACCATCTGTCTCTATGTATTCACCTATACTCAACATTTCATATAGTGGAAACCTACAATATGTGGTCTTTTGTGAGTGGTACCTTTTACATAGTTTAATGACTTTAAAATTCATCTATGTTGTAGCAAGTATCAGTACTTAGTTTCTTTTTATTGACAAATAACATTCCACTGATTTCAATAACAAAACAACCACATTTTATTTATCTATTTATCAATGATGGACATTTTGTGTTGGTTCCACTTTTTGGCTGTTATGTTAACACTGCCATAAACATTAACATACACATTTTGTGTTCCATTCTCTTGATTATATACTTAAGAGAACTGTTAGGTAATATGGCCAACTATTCTGTTGCTAGACTACTTGCAGAACTAGACTGTTATTTATAACTGTCATACTTGCTATTATCTGTTGTCTTCATTATAGTAATTCTATTAGGTGTGAAGTGTTATCTCATTGTGGTTTTGATTTGCATGTTCCTGATGGTGTGATCACTGACCTAGAGCCAGACATCCTGGAATGTGAAGTCAAGTGGGCCTTAGAAAGCATCACTACGGACAAAGCTAGTGGAGGTGATGGAATTCCAGTGGAGCTATTCCAAATCCTGAAAGATGATGCTGTGAAAGTGCTGCACTCAATATGCCAGCAAATCTGGAAAACTCAGCAGTGGCCACAAGATTAGAAAAGGTCAGTTTTCATTCCAATCCCAAAGAAAGGCAATGCCAAAGAGTGCTCAAACTATTGCACAATTGCACTCATCTCACACACTAGTAAAGTAATGCTCAAAATTCTCCAAGCCAGGCTTCAGCAATATGTGAACCGTGAACTTCCTGATGTTCAAGCTGGTTTTAGAAAAGGCAGAGGAACCAGAGATCAAATTGCCAACATCCACTGGATCATTGAAAAAGCAAGAGAGTTCCAGAAAAACATCTATTTCTGCTTTATTGATTATGCCAAAGCCTTTGACTGTGTAGATCACAATAAACTGTGGAAAATTCTGAGAGAGATGGGAATACCAGACCACCTGATCTGCCTCTTGAGAAATCTGTATGCAGGTCAGGAAGCAACAGTTAGAACTGGTCATGGAACAGACTGGTTCCAAATAGGAAAAGGAGTACGTCAAGGCTGTATATTGTCACCATGTTTATTTAACTTATATGCAGAGTACATCATGAGAAATGCTGGACTGGAAGAAACACAAGCTGGAATCAAGATTGCCGGGAGAAATATCAATAACCTCAGATATGCAGATGATACCACCCTTATGGCAGAAAGTGAAGAGGAACTAAAAAGCCTCTTGATGAAAGTGAAAGTGGAGAGTGAAAAGGTTGGCTTAAAGCTCAACATTCAGAAAACGAAGATCATGGCATCTGGTCCCATCACTACATGGGAAATAGATGGAGAAACAGTGGAAACAGTGTCAGACTTTATTTTTCTGGGCTCCAAAATCACTGCAGATGGTGACTGCAGCCATGAAATTAAAAGACGCTTACTCCTTGGAAGGAAAGTTATGACCAACCTAAATAGCATATTCAAAAGCAGAGACATCACTTTGCCAACAAAGGTTCGCCTAGTCAAGGCTATGGTGTTGCCTGTGGTCATGTATGGATGTGAGAGCTGGACTGTGAAGAAGGCTGAGCACCGAAGAATTGATGCTTTTGAACTGTGGTGTTGGAGAAGACTCTTGAGAGTCCCTTGGACTGCAAGGAGATCCAACCAGTCCATTCTGAAGGAGATCAGCCCTGGGATTTCTTTGGAAGGAATGATGCTAAAGCTGAAACTCCAGTATTTTGGCCACCTCATGCGAAGAGTTGACTCATTGGAGAAGACTCTGATGCTGGGAGGGATTGGGGGCAGGAGGAGAAGGGGACAACAGAGGTTGAGATGGCTAGATGGCATCACTGACTCGATGGATGTGAGTCTGAGTGACCTCCGAGAGCTGGTGATGGACAGGGAGGCCTGGCGTGCTGCAGTTCATGGGGTCGCAAAGAGTCGGACACGACTGAGCGACTGATCTGATCTGATCTGATGGCTAAGCAATTTCACTTTATGCTAAACTCTGTGAGGGTAGTGTTTTTATCTCTTTTGTTTAAAGTATATCCTCCCAGTTCTTAATAGTGTGAGATACAGAATAGGCCTTTAATTATGTTAACTGAATATATAAAAAGATAAGATGAGTTTAGAAGTATTTTTTCTCAGGTGTGCATAAGAGATATTGACTGTATGTTGGAAGTAGAAGGAGAAAACACAAGACCCTGAGATTGTAGTTTAGTAAACAGAAGATAGATGATGTAAAAAATAAGATACATATTATATAAAAAGGAAAACAGAGTATATAACAGAACAGCTGAAACTATAAGAATGAATGATATAGAAAAGAAAAAATACAGACACACAGAGAGCTTTGGGGTTTCCCAGGTGGTTCAATGGAATGCTTGCCAATGCAGGAGATGGGGAGTCGATCCCTGGGTCAGGAAGATCCCCTGGAGAAGGAAATGGCAACCCACTCCAGTATTCTTGCCTGGAAAATCCCATGAACAGAGGAGTCTGTAGGGCTTCAGTCCATGGGGTCTCAAAGAGTTGGACACGACTTAGCAACTAAACAACAAAACAATGCAAGAGAACTTTGGAACATTCTTCTTCAAGAAAGAAAAAAACGTGGTTCACTGGTGGTCCAATGGTTAAGAAGCCGTCTGCCAGTGCAGGGGACATGGGTTCAACTCTTGGTCAAAGACTCCACATGCTGCGGGGCAAGTAAGCCCATGAGCTGCCACAATTACTGAAGCCAGCATGTCCAGAGCCTGTGCTCCACAAGACGAGTCACCGCAGTAAGAGGCCCATGCACCTCAACGAAGAGTCGCCCCTGCAACTAGAGAAAGCCCACCGGCAGCCATGAAGACCCAGCACAGCCAAAAATAAATAAATAAGTACATAAAATTTAAGGAGAAAGAAAGAGACCAGAAAAGGAAACCAAATAGGAGCATTCAGAAAATGAGGATGGAACAGGGTCAAGAAAGATTTAAGTCACCTGTTAAGTTCCTTGTAACTTAAAATAGCTTTCTCAGGGACATCTTTCCTGATATTCTAAGTTAAGTCCTCCCGGTAAAAAAATTCATTTTACCCTAGATCTCTATTCTACATTTTTTGGCACCTCTTGATTATACACTACATGCAGAGAGGGATCTTATGCTGCTGCTGCTGCTAAGTCACTTCAGTCGTGTCCAGCTCTATGTGACCCCATAGACGGCAGCCCACCAGGCTCCCCCGTCCCTGGGATATGATAAATAAAGATTTATATATTTGTTTATGAATGAGTTAATCACTACATGAATAACAGCATCATTTATCAGTAAATATAAATACTGTGTAATATTTCAAACACTTACAAACAAACTTTTTAAACACACAGAATAATAAAATAGGTTTTCCTATAGGTACCTCAGAGAAGGAAGATGATACCATCCCAGTATGAAAGCAATAGGCGTGTCAGCCAGAGTACTTTCAGGGTTAGTCTTCTGTGTTAAATATACTAGTGTGTCAGACCTCAGTCGCTAAGTCACAGCCAACTCTTTACCACCCCAAGGACTGTAGCTAGCCAGGCACCTCTTCCATGGGATTTCCCAAACAAGAATACTACAGGGGGTTGCCATTTCCTACTCAGAGGGATCTTCCTGACCCAGGGAGTAAATCCACGTCTCCTGCATTGGCAGGTAGATTCTTTACCACAGTGACACCTAGGAAGCCTGCATCAGATCAGATCAGTCGCTCAGTCGTGTTCGACTCTTTGCGATCCCATGAACTGCAGCACGCCAGGCCTCCCTGTCCATCACCAACTCCCGGAGGTCACTCAGACTCACATCCATCGAGTCAGTGATGCCATCCAGCCATCTCATCCTCTGTCGTCCCCTTCTCCTCCTGCCCCCAATCCCTCCCAGCATCAGGGTCTTCTCCAATGAGTCAACTCTTCGCATGAGGTGGCCAAAATACTGGAGTTTCAGCTTTAGCATCATTCCTTCCAAAGAAATCCCAGGGCTGATCTCCTTCAGAATGGACTGCTTGGATCTCCTTGCAGTCCAAGGGACTCTCAAGAGTCTTCTCCAACACCACAGTTCAAAAGCATCAATTCTTCGGCGCTCAGCCTTCTTCACAGTCCAGCTCTCACATCCATACACGACCATAGGAAAGACCATAGCCTTGACTAGGCGAACCTTTGTTAGCAAAGTGATGTCTCTGCTTTTGAATATGCTATCTAGGTTGGTCATAACTTTCCTTCCAAGGAGTAAGTGTCTTTTAATTTCATGGCTGCAGTCACCATCTGCAGTGATTTTGGAGCCCAGAAAAATAAAGTCTGACACTGTTTCCACTGTTTCTCCATCTATTTCCCATGTAGTGATGGGACCAGATGCCATGATCTTCGTTTTCTGAATGTTGAGCTTTAAGCCAACCTTTTCACTCTCCACTTTCACTTTCATCAAGAGGCTTTTGAGTTCCTCTTCACTTTCTGCCATAAGGGTGGTGCCATCTGCATATCTGAGGTTATTGATATTTCTAATACCTTCTGAATAAACAAGTATTAGAACAGCATGCTATCTTGGGCAAAACATATAAAATTGCAAGTAAAATCTCAAAGACACAGTCTGCACAATATAATTTCATGAGTAAGATATACATAGTATAATATCTACCATTATCACAAGAAATTGAAAGTATACTATTCATCATCAGACAACTAGGAAAATCAACTTTAGGAATGTGCATGTGTATTCACACAGTGGACCTAATATTCATTATCACAGAATTATTTCTAAAAATGTATAATTTATTAGCAGGTTATAAACCAGAAAATTAAATATAATCTCATTTTTATAAAATTATATATTGGATAGAGATGCATAAAGGGGAGTCTACTGAAGTTTTCAATGGGGGCTAGCTAAGCTCCATGCCTGAGAATTTGAATAGCATTGTTCTTTTTTTATATTCTTTTATGAGTCTTTAATTACTTAATTATTATTCTTCAATTTTTGTTTCAGATAAAATACATATAAAACAACAAACTTGAAAGTAAGCCATGTTTAAAAACAAAAAAGAGATGGTGAAGACAAAAAGCAAGAGTAGAAGGCAGTTACTTGAGACATTTTCATGAGACTGCTTTTCTCAACCACATTGAGAAAAATCAGAAATTTAAAGACATTTTAGTGTTTAAAGAAAAAAAGATGGCTGAAAGAGTTAAACAGCCGTAGACATTCTGAAAGGGAAAAAACTTGAATATGAGGCAAAATTTTTATGCAGATCATTACACACAATTAGAAAGGATATAAACTGTTGAACATATTCTAAACTGTTGAACTGTTCTAATCTTTTAAGAAAAATGGTCAAATGAACATATCTTTGAGAAAAATCAATAATGAAACACAGTCATGATTTAGCAACAGCAGCGTCAAAATCTTTTGTGGAAAATACATTCATTAAAAAAAAAAAAGACCATGGTCAATTCACAAGCTATACAAGCTACTGACTTGTTTCATGCAAAATTTAGAACAGAAACAAACAGTACACAAAGTTAATCATAAAGAAATTCTGAAGCATACTCAAGTTCAAGCAATGCAATTCAGAGTTGACTAAAATCCAAGATGGACTCTCTATGACAATGGTTCAATTAAGAATAACCTTTTTAGAAAATACCATTCAATTACTGATAGTATTTAGTAACCATGATTACCCAGATCTACTTTATTCACCAGACATATCTCCAATGTGTATCATTTTCAAAATTCACAAACTCTCCCCCAATAAGTAAATACCACACAGGATATTCAAAAGAAGCTTCTGGGGTTGAAGCTCCAATATAAAAGTTCCAGAAATGTTCCAAGCAAAAAGCAGAAATACTAGATTAAGTTTAGAACCATATAAAATAATTCTGAAGGCTAATAAAATATACTTTGTACTTTATAAAGTATATACTTTAGTTTGTTTACTACAAAGTAAAGGTAACTGATGTGTGTATTTGTTTTAACAGTTATTCCAGGAAACTATACTCTCCCATATGGTTAACTTCTAAAAAGGTATCAATTCACAAAATTTCTCCTTTGCACTATTCAAGTATCCAAGAAAATGATATAAACTTTCTACAATCTTATCATTTTCTTTTGTTAGACAACATGTTAAACATGTATTTTCAGACCATATGAATTAATAATCAAGTCAAAGTAGCACTTTTTATGTCAGTGAAGCTCTCTCCCAGTGGAACATCTCTCTCAATGCACATAATGCATTTAAATAGATTACCCAAAAGGTGACAGCTGAGGAATGCCTTCATTTCTTTCCATGGTTTCTATTGAATGTAATTTGAAAAATGCCTATATAACACATGACAATGTGGAATGTCTCCACCCATGAAAGAGCATTCAAGTCAAGCAAGCAAACTTAGGGCAGTAATACAGAGCTCAACTTTGTCTTTTTATGGTTAGCCAGCACAACAATGAAAAGATAAACAACCAAAATACTAATAAGGTCAGAAAAATACTGACATACAGGGATCCAAAGTCAAAGTGCTGTTTAGGGGAGAAGTGTAAATAAAATCATTAGAAAATATGAATTAGTTTCTAATAACAGTATGCTAGGGGTTCCATTTCTAAACCAACCCTGAATGAGTTGTTTAAAGAAATTCATTTTTTTAAGTATGTTACATAAACTGATCAAAATTCTATTTATTGGCAATCAGAAACACATTCGTTGCAAGAAAAAAATCTAAGATCCTGCTAAGTTCTGATTGTAACAATGGTTACCTTCATAATGTAATTATAAAGTAAATCATCAGTATAAAGAATCCGCCTGCAACACAGGAGACACTGGTTCAGTTCCTGGGTTGGGAAGATCCGTTGGAGAAGGGATAAGCTACCCACTTTAGGATTCTTGAGCTTCCCTTGTGGCTCAGCTGGTAAGGAATCTGCCTGCAATGCAGGAGACCTGGGTTCGATCCCTGAGTTGGGAAGATCCCCTAGAGAAGGGAAAGGCTACCCACTCTAGTATTCTGGCCTGGAGAATTCCTGAAGACTGTACAGTCTTCAGTCCACGGGGTCACAGAGTTGGACACCACTGAGTGACTTTCACACACTTTTTCATTAGAATATTTTTAATGTTTGCTAGGCAATGGCACCCCACCCCAGTACTCTTGCCTGGAAAATCCCACGGACGGAGGACCCTGGTGGGCCAAGTCCATGGGGTAGCTAAGAGTCCTACACGACTGAGCGACTTCACTTTCCCTTTTCACTTTTATGCATTGGAGAAGGAAATGGCAACCCACTCCAGTGTTCTTGCCTGGAGAATCCCAGGGACGGGGGAGCCTGGTGGGCTGCCGTCTATGGGGTCGCACAGAGTCGGACACGACTGAAGCGACTTAGCAACAGCAGCTATTGTATTTACTCACACAAATTGTCATCATTTTGTTCTCTATGAACTATGGTCTTCACAAGATTAGTCTACTGTGTTCATTTTTTTAAAAATCAACAATAAGTGTGCACCCGCTAAAATAAAATGCAGACACCAAAGGGGATTTACAGAAAAATGAATCAAAGTTTCCAATTGAAGGAATTCACTCTTCTGTCTGGAGGTAAGGTACACTAACAATAGCAGGTAGTGTGCAAGTGCCAAACTTAGGGTTTCAACAGTAAGGGAAAAGAATTACTGTGCACCCCAGTGGTCAATGCTTTGAGCTGTGCCTTAATATAAATAAGCTGGGAAATACATTCCAGAAACCGATGACACATGCAGAGACGTATGTAAACATAAATATGAAACCAGTGCTTCCTACAGAAAGCTCTCACCCATCTCCTGAATCTCTTCAGATGAATTCTTTCTTGCTCCTTATCAGGTGATCAGGACCAAGGTGCCTGCCTCCTGTGACACTGCCTGCCACTGGCTGTACTCTCTCCCATGTCTACCAGACGGAGAACGGCAGGAAGAGCTGTGAAATCTGCTCACCTTCAATTACTCTTACTTCATGAATGAGTATCAAGTACATGTGTTCTCAGTATATCAATAATCTAACAGATTGATATATGAGTCCCTACTGTCCTTCATCTGGATACTCATCCTTATTTTGTTAAAGTATTTCTTTTATGAAATGATGACAGCAGGTGACAAAGCTGTTTGTTAATGCCCTAATACAACAACAGAAAGATTAGGTTCTCCTCTGTCAGTTATAAAAATAAAAAACAAAAACCATTTTACTGGTCCATGAAATTCTGGGAACCAATGACTTGATAGGCAACAAGTAAATCATGTTTCAAATGGAGCTCTCATTCATTATCAACGAGAAAAAAGAAAATTCTATTGCCTTTTCCAAGGAAAGATCTGAAATATAATTTCGCTAAATTTTGCAAAATCATTTAAGGAACAGAATATTCTTATGACTTGGATATTCCTACTAACTAAAGCCTTCTGATTAAAATCAAACATGATGAATATTTAAAAGTTTTACTAATTCAGAAGTTAATTCAGGTAACTTTACTAGCATTTCATGTAAAGTCTCAAGTCCTAATTTTAAATACCAATAATCACTGTACAGAAAATTTCAGAAGATTAAGCTAAATGGTGGTGACAAGCCGATGCTTGCTTGCTTTCCTTCTTTAATTATCATTGATAAAGAGTTTACCTATAATTTATATCTTTTCATTGAAAAAGTTGTATGTGTAGGTATGAAACATTTACTATAAATGAGTATATAAAAATGCCTAGAGCATTAGTATAAATTGCTATTAGGATAAAGAAAAATTGAGATGTTTAAAGACTAAGTGAACTCTGTTCTTTAAAAAGAGTTCTGTTGCTGTTGTAACTTCCTTTGTACCTTCCCAAAACACGCATCAAATAGTATGCACGTAATGGTCAGTGAAAAACAGTCTTGGCAGTTCCTAAAATTTAGGATAGATTTTGAGATTAATTTAGATATAGTATTACTGCATTTCAATTACCACAGAAAGCTCTTAAAAATTTTGACTAGCTAAAATAAAAGTAGATGAACAATTATATCCATGTATACGTGTTTCATTTGATTCTCTGCTAATTAACATAGAAAATTCCAATTATTAATCATCAACCATAATGACTGAGAGATTTAAGAATACTTTCTTCTTCAGACTTAAAGGCCATGGAGCATAGTGTTAACGCTTCCCTGATGGCTCAGTGATAAAGAACCCACTTGCCAAGCAGGAGACCAGGGTTCTATTCCTGGGCTGGGAAGATCCCCTGGAGAAGGAAATGGCGACCCACCCCAGGACTATTATCTGGGAAATCTCACAGGTGGAGAAGTGTGGCGGGCTACCGTCCGTGGGGCTGCCAAGAGTTGGACACGACTTAGCCACTAAGCAGTCACAGCACAGTGTTAAATAAGACTGGGCTCTTATATACCTGTGTCAGAACCAAGCTGTGCCATTTATTATCTTGGTAACCTTGAGCAAGAGAAAAAGGACTTGTGAGAATTAAGTGAGATATTGGTTATAAAACTATCATAGTATTTCACAAGAAACAAACCCTCAGCAAATGTTCACCAGCCAATCCCCCTTCTCGATGCAACACTGAAATAATGCAGCGCTACATAGTCAACTGCAACTTAGAAGAAACTCAAAATGACTGATGGAGATCTTAAACTTTTCAAGAAGATATATGCCAATACTGCATTTACCAACATGATTATGGAGCACCCCCACGCCCCCACCCCCCCAAACTTTCAAAAGAAAAGTGGAGTGAAAACTACAATTTTCGGCAGGCAGGAAGGTAAAGAAAATAGCGACTCTGGGAAATGTCAAGAAGTAACATGTTACAGATGTAACAAAACAATGTTCTATATCTTACCTCCCTCCAGAGGTTTCTAAGGGTTTCTATTTTTTAAAATTATATAACTAGACAGTTTTTAAAGTACATCTCCTATGTGAACAGCACTGTAAGATGTGGTAAGAAACAGATAATAAAAAAAAACTTCTTTTTCCTCTATTCCATCTAACATTTCTACCTAGCTACACTAGAAAATGCTCAGTCACAGCTTGCAATCACACTGTAGCTGAAAGCACATGAAAGATGGTCTTGGTTATGACACTGCAAAGTCAGACCACAAAACTGTTGCCAGGAAGTGCAAAGGCATCAGCTTCAGAGAAGGCATTACAGCAGCGGCACTGTGGGCACTGGTGATCTACCAGCGTACCCCATATATGGCTAGGGTTTTCCATTTATTTGCAGGAAGTGAGGGGCCAGTTCAGGGTTAGTTTTGTTTAGGTTTTATTTTTTATGGTTAGGATGTTTTCAATAAAAGGTCTGAAGAGCAATAAGCAACTTATGTAGAAAAAGTATACTGTACTTTTTTAAACACAGATTTTAATATTGTTTATAAGGGATCCAATAGATTCTTTTAAGATCTTAATATCCCCCACCAAAAAAATGGTAAGTAAACAATTATAAACTCTACATTCAGTTTTAAAGAGATTTCTCATATATAACAATTACACTATTCTCTAACAAGAGACTCTTTAAAATTATAATAGCATAGAACATGGATTTAATTCTACTCTGTAGTATTCTGCCATAGGACCTAGTTCAGATCTTTATAAAGAAGGTAGCAAATTAATTGATAACTAAAGTGAGTATTTTTCTCTTAACAGGTAAATTGGTTTAGGGTATTTTTTTTAATAGGCAGAAGGTTAATATTTTAGAAAGTTTAAATCTCAAGATATTAAAAATATCTGTTGAGAAGACTGACAAGTTTAACCATGTGCTAGAATTATATTCTAAGTATCTGGGTGTGAGTGTTTGAATGATTTATCTTACGATACACAAATAACTATAAAACTTCCTATCTATGATATGAGGTAAAAGATAAAATCAATCATTCTTTAGTGAGCACCTACTATGTGCCAGGATGTGGAAATATAAAACTGTGGAAGATTGGGTCCTTACAGTTGCCCACAGGGAAGACAAAATTTAAAACACACATTACTCAGTAAGAAACATTTTAATAGCAGCAAAAAAGCAAGACATAAGGTAAAATGAGTATCCCAAAGGAGAGTCTCTCCAGTGAAACAGTATTATACAAACTCAAAGGACAGAAAGAGCATTTCTGGATGGCAACTCAGTCGAACCCTAAAGAATGACCAGGATTTTGACCGGCAAAAAGGGAGGGCGTATAGTGGTGGAAAAGGCAAGACTGTAGATATAGAAGTTAAGAAAAAAGTAAAACCTGTAACCCAGTGGAGATGCATCGGGTATAAGTAAATAATGAAACACTTTAAATCTGAATTGAGAGGAGTGGCGCGATTGAAATGGTGCTGTGAAAAGATTAATGTGGCAGCAGCATGAATGCTGGACTGGATGGACCACGAGAAGAGGCAGGGGACGCAAGGAGGCTGTGACTGTACTCTAACACAGAGACAATAAAAGGTATGGCCTAGACTGATAATAAGAGTGGCAAGAATTGATGAAAAGGCAGTTATGAATACTGATTGGATATATGTAGGCAAGGGGATAAGTGGATAATTAAAATGTTTAAAGCTTAATCTAGAGATTAATGACATGATTATCATCAACAGAGGCATCAATGAGAATAGGCTTGGTGAAGAGAGAAAAAATTTCATTTCAGGTTGAGTATAAAGAAATTCCTGATATTGATGTAAATAAGTAGTTGCTATTCTATGGTAAAGGGGGTGGACCTCTATTTACTATATCTCTACTTGAAGATATATTTTAAAATATGAAATCACAATATATTGAATAATATTTTACTTAACACTGTGTCATCAGTCAAAAAATGGAAATGAAGGATTAGAGCTCTGCAGCAAGTGTTTGAACTGGAAACTGACTTGGAGGTCACAAATACAGAGGAAGCAGAAATCAAAAGGCTAAACTCAAACTGTTAGAAGAAATTTCAGTGTTATATTTTATACACACCAGTATCAGTAAGATTCAGCAATAAAGCATTCTACAGAAAACTATTATTACTCTCCTAAAACCTTTATAAAGCATACTGAAATAGAGACACAGATCATATAGTATAAAACTCTACCAGGTAGGTCTTAAATCAAAGCTGAGTATTGCCCACTAGTAAAAATGAAAATCTACTGTAGACCTCAGTTCTAAAAAAAATCAGAAGTTTATATTGTAACTTAAATACTGTTTTCTAGCTACTGGAGGGGTTAGGGAAAAGGGGGCTATTCCAGAGACCAAGGTAGGAAATTTGTAGAAAACACTGCCTTTTCTGCTTTAATAAATGACCTATTTTTATACCCCCTAAAAAGATGAAAACTGATTATCTTTTGTAACTTCTAATGAGAAATAACACTCAACCAATTAAAGAAATTTTTGAATATATGGTAGTCACATTAAGATGGAAGTAAAATATTAAATTAAGAAGTGTATTTGTGGGTTGTAAAGTTCCTAAAACTTTTCTCCTAGCAGTGAAATCTAAGACAACTGATCAAAATCAAAAATGTAAATGAACTGTCCAAAAGACTAACCAATAATCAATCTAGTAAAAAACCATTCTGGCTGTTCTATGTGCTTTCAAGAAGTTAAATTAAAAAAAAAAAGTATTCAAGGGCTATTTAACAAATCAATGGGTCAATTTTAGCTCTTACAATTTAAGTATTTAAAACAATCAATATTCAAGCGATTTGTAAGGTTAAAATTGTCCTGTGATTATTTTTTTTAAAGAGTTTTATTTATCACCTTTCACTATCTGTAGTTCTGAATTTGCCCAAAGCGAACTCCTTGCTCTCGGTCAGAAAGGCAAAAAGTACAAGAGTTAATAAAAGAGAAATGAGGGTGTAGAAAACATAATAAAAATTTTAATGCTTGATATTTTAAGACTTTGGCTTCACTGAGTTAACGAATGGGCAAATACATACAGTACAAAAAGATATTATGCAAATAGTTATGTGTAAACTTAGAAACTTCTGCTTAAGCCTTTGTCAGCTAAAACAAAATTTCTAATAAAGACAACACCTATATAATGCCAAACTGACCACTGAATTCAGTTAATCAGGAAGACACTGATAAGTCCGATAATGCAACATGTCCAAATTTAGAGGAGAAAATAAAAAAACTCTAAGAATCCTGCTAGATATAATTTCGCTACCTAAAATCAATAATAATGTAAGTATTAAAGTTCCTCCCCTTCCTCCAAGGCAATATAACTAGGTTCTTCAACATCCGTCGTAACTTTACATTTCTATAGAACAATTTTAATAAACATAGTTATTAATCTTTCTGAATTAATTTCATACTAAACCATGTAAATTACACTTGAAAGAAATTCTAAAAGATTCATCTTATATAATTATCATTTCTAATACCAAAAGTTTCTTTCATTTCAACATGTTTTTAGAATGTAGAGTTATGCTATAGCTTAAAATAAATCACTCAAACAAAAAGTTTGTTTTACATTAGACGCTAAATTAATGGAACAGATAGCTAAAGACCATGCTGTATTTTTACTGGGTGCCACATGCTAAATTCCAGATTTGTCCTGTAATTTGTCAGTCATTATAGTTCATCCAGGCAACTTGTAAACAAAGGCTATAAGCCAAGTTTGATATGAGAATTCAATTAAATAAAACTTAAAACGGTCATCATTCACTAAACAGGAAGCAGTAAAAAGGAAAAATGCCACCACACACCTCTTTTAAAAAGGCAGCAATTATGCATGAAATATCAACGCATAAGTTTCACCCTCCCAAACAAGTTTTTGTTAACAGTATTCATCGAAATAAAGCTAGGATCTTTCCACCTATCAGCAAGGCAACTTTGACTTCGTTTACAAGTCTTTTTCATTGTAAGGGGAAGCTATTGCTGTAAAGTTGTTTTCCAGTCATTCCAAGTTGCTCACTAAGAAAATGTAAAGAGTTTATGTTTTGACACCTATTACCCTCACTGAAAAATTGCTTTTTATGCAGAACTCTACGTGGTTGTGTTGCTTTTGGCCTGTTAAAGGCAAAGCAACATTATCTCTGGATTGCCAATAGTTTCTCCTTATTTGGATAACATTGAGAGATCCCAATCAGACTACTATAAAACTTTAACATGCACAAAGCATCCATTTTGAGAAAAGTTTGTGACCAGCTTTCTTTTTTCCCACCCTTCCCTTTCAAAGAAAAAACCAGAGCTTGGAAACTGGCTTTGAAAAGACTGCCTCGTTATTTATTCTTCTCTTTCTAACCCCAACACACACTCCAGGAACTGGGGCCAAAGGATCTCTGACACTGCGGCAAACTCGACTCGGAGTAAGACTCTCTTCCGTACGTTCAGGTCCCGCGGTGGACAAACCCTTCTAGAACGCTTCCTTACACTACCCACTTTCATACTCTCCCTTTCAGCCGGTGCAGATCAGCTAATCACACCGTTTCCCCCTCCCCAGTGACCAAGAGTAATAACGGAGAAAACGGAAACCGTCCGATCAGGGCACTCGGCTTAGGGCACTTGATTACTATTATTATCATCACCATTTGTGATCAAGTCCTAAAAACTACAACAAATCCAAAGCCCACCTAACAAGCCAAAGACGTCCTTCCACCCAAGTGTCCCTAGGGCCTCTTGCTCGTCGTTATTTTCAGCATCCTCCGTCCCCCTGGTCGATCACCGACGTCGGGGACGCAGGCATAACCCCACTACACCCCCTCCCCATCTCGACCCCAAATCCCAGACCCACGTCCACAAATGGCCCTGGGGCCCCAACCTGACCACAGGCCCGTTTCCCCTCGGCCCCGGAAATCGCCCGTTCCCTTACTCCACCACCAACCGGTCTGAAGGGGGCCTCAAGCCTAAAGCCCTCCCTCCACCAGCTCTTTCCCTCCCTCCTTCGCGGGAAGCCGCCCCCTCACCCCGCGGCAGGGAGCCTCCCGCCGCCCCCAGCCTCTGGAGACCAGGAGCTAAGGAGAGGCCCGAGCGGGAGGCCGACGAGGACTCGCACGGTCGGGAGAGCGGCGGCGGGGCGCACAGACCTGGTGCAGGGCAGTGAGTCCGTCCACATTGGCGTAATTGATGTCGGCGCCGCGGTGCAGCAGCTTGAGAACCTCGTCCGTGTCGCCGCTGGAGCAAGCAGCCAGGAAGACGGCGCCATCATCGAACTTCACCTTGGTCTTCTGGCGCTTCACCACAGGAGGCTCGAGGTCCGTCTCGGAGCCGATCCAGCGCTTCAGCTGCTCGTTCCGCTTCTGCTTCGCGTCCGCCATCTTCATCCCCTCTCCTGCCGCCGGGTCTTCTTATCGCGAGGGGGGGAAGGGGGAGGCAGAGAGGGGAGGCACGGGGTGTGTGACTGTTTCTATGAGTGCGGCCGGAGGAGGGCTGGGAACCAGGAGAAGACGCTCGAGACTTCCAGTATCCCACAGAGCACTGGGGCGGCGCGCCCGGCCGAACGGACCTCCCTTCCTACCTCAGAAGCCCTCCCGCCCCCGGCCCGGCCACCCGTCACCGGCGGCCAATCTAACGTAACTTCGCGAGATCCGGGCAGGGAGGCGCCCTTCGGCCAGTGCGCATGCGCTCTGGGCCTGTGCCCGCCCCAGGAAGAGAGCTCCGGCGAACTGCGGTGGGGGTGGCCAGGCCACCGGAGGGAAGCGGGTGTGGTCCGGGCCGCCTGAGCGGCAGGGGCTGGGACCGACCTGGAAGGGCGGAGACAGGGAAGGAAGGTTGTCCTGCCCCGCTGAGAGCTCCTGGGGTTCCAGAGGCCAACCGCCGGGCCGTAGTGCGGCCCTGCGGGACAGACCAACTTCCTGGGCTGTCTCGGCTACGCCGAGTCGTTTCCTCAGGGCGGAGGATTTTCCTATTGGCTGCGTTGTTTGAATGGAATGGAGGCTAGATAGATAGGTCGTGAGTTAAGCGCTAGTGATTTCCCTTTCTAAAGAACTCACATGAACTTTTAAAAGTGGGGTCTGTGTGTCGAGGTCTTCGATAGTAGTTACACCAGATCTCAGCCCAAGGTGACCGCCTGGTGACAAGGGTTGACCTGCAGTAATTGCAGTAGCTTTCTGCCAGCCTTCACTTATAGGAACGTCTTTCTTAGTATGCTTGTTTTTCTTGCTTTGGGGTGTATTTGCCTTTGGGGGAGGGGGGATTATTTGTTTTATTCTCTCACGCGTATTTTGGTCTTCTTTCCCTTGAATTGTTCAATCCTGTCTACCCCTGTCTCTGAATTTAGCACAGCCTTGTTACTGGTCCTGACTCTTTAAGGGATTTTTGGTTCCTGCTCCATTGCTTTCTAATGATGGATAAAGACCCAACTACTTCTAGAGTTCAAAAGCAATGTTGCTGCTAAGTCGCTTCAGTCGTATCCGACTCTGTGCGACCCCATAGACGGCAGCCCACCAAGCTCCACCATCCCTGGGATTCTCCATGCAAGAAAACTGGAGTGGTTTGCCATTTCCTTCTCCAATGCATGAAAGTGAAAAGTCAAAGTGAAGTCGCTCAGTCGTGTCCGACTCTAGCGACCCCATGGACTGCAGCCCACCAGGCTCCCCCGTCCATGGGATTTTCCAGGCAGGAGTACTGGAATGGGGTGCCATTGCTTTCTCCAGAAAAAGCAATGTTAATATTACGCAATTGATTTAACCCGTATTTATTGAATACTTACTATGAGCCAGGCATTGTTCTAGGTGCTGGCAATATAATGACGATAACAACATATTTAAACCACCTTTTGAAGTCACGTCTTCAAAATACTTTATAGTTTATCATAATCATAAAAAAGGCTTTTAAACTTTGTCATGTATGACACCCTCCCCCCGCAACACACATCAGTTCAGTTCAGTTAAGTCGCTCAGTCGTCTCAGACTCTTTGCAACCCCATGAATCACTGCACGCCAGGCCTCCTTGTCCGTCACCAGCTCTCGGAGTTCACTCAAACTCATGGCCATTGAGTCAGTGATGCCATCCAGCCATCTCATCCTCTGTTGTCCCCTTCTCCTCCTGCCTTCAATCCCTCCCAGCATCAGGGTCTTTTCCAATGAGTCAACTCTTCGCATGAGATGGCCAAAGTATTGGAGTTTCAGCTTTAGCATCAGACCTTCCAATGAACACCAAGGACTGATCTCCTTTAGAATGGACTGGTTGGATCTCCTTGCAGTCCAAGGGACTCTCAAGAGTCTTCTCCAACACCACAGTTCAAAAGCATCAATTCCTCAATGCTCAGCTTTCTTCACAGTCCAACTCTCACATCCATACATGACCACTGGAAAAACCATAGCTTTGACTAGACGGACCTTTGTTGGCAAAGTAATGTCTCTGATTTTGAATATGTTATCTTGGTTGGTCATAACTTTCCTTCCAAGGAGTAAGCGTCTTTTAATCTCATGGCTGCAATCACCATCTATGGTGATTTTGGAGCCCCCAAAATAAAGTCAGCCACTGTTTCCACTGTTTCCCCATCTATTTCCCATGAAGTGATGGGACCAGATGCCATGATCTTAGTTTTCTGAAAGTTATACTAGTGTGTTTTGAGCCATGTATTTTTAATCATCAACTAATAACTTTTCTAAACAATACAATGTTTTCATTATTTTCTAGAGCATTTAGACAAAAATAAGAAAAGTCATAAAAGCTTTTCATTGAATGGAACTTGAGGGATCATCTAGACTGAGTCTTTGAAGAACTAATTGACTTACCGAATTTTCCTCAGCAGTGGGATTAGGAGTCCTTCAGCAAATATTATGTACCTGTACCGGGTTAGGCGTTGTTCTAGATGCTGGAAATGCAACTGTGAACAACTCTGTGTGTGTGTGTGTGTGTGTGTGTGTGTGTGTGTGTTAGTGCGCGCATGCTTGGTTGCTCAGTGGTGTCCCACTGTTTGCCACCCATGGACTGTAGTACACCAGGCTCCTCTGTCCTGTATAGCCATTTCCTTCTCCATTGGAAAGAGAGAGATCCTTTGATCCTCTCTCCCAGGGGTCAAACTTGTGTCTCCTGCATTGCAGGCAGTTTCTTTAGGGTCTGAGCAACCACTTTTAAATGAATAATTAAGCCTCTCTTATTCTCCAATAGACTACAGTAGACTGTTCTCCAGTAGTATTTGTAGTAGTCTACAGAGTAGACTATTTATTCTGCAGTAGACTATTTGTTGTTGTTTAGTTGCGGTGTCCAACTTGGGACCCCAAGGACTGTAGCCCACCAGGCTCCTCTGTCCATGGGATTGTCAGCCAAAAATACTGAAGTGGTTTGCCATTTCCTTTTCCAGAGGATCTTCTCCCAGGGATAGAATAGGCATCTCCTGTATTGGCAGGCAGATTCTTTACCACTGTGCCACAAGGGAAGCCCCTAGAAGACTACCTTGCAGGTCATCATTTTCAGAAATAAAAATGAGTAAACTGTGATTGGGAAACCACCTGCCTATAAGAGCAAATTTTCTGAACAGCAGTTACTAGGTAATAGTAATAGAACCCAAGCAAGGATAATACTATTTCTTCCAAAAGTATTGTAGAAATAGAAGGTGAGTGTAACAGACCTAAAATACACCAATGATAATATCAGATCTTTGACTAGCACTAAAATGTGAAATTCCTATCCACTTAAAAACTCCAGAATACAGTTCTTAGACTAAAAGAAGTTGAGGATTGCCTTGTCAGATCTTCTATCTACCTAGAAAAATCGACAGCTTATCTTTACTATTTCCCAAGAATATTATGGTCTATTTGGTAGCTCTTAAAAGTACCCTGGAATATAGATTCGTATCTCAAGTTTTGATTTGGGCAAGAGTTTGGTGGGAAATATGTTATTTCTGATTCAGGTACTTAACTTCAAAATGTAAAATTAATAAGTAAAACTAGTTTATTAATAAACTGAATTGTTAAGTATCAGTTCCCAAAGGCTATCGGTCAAAAACAAAACAACAAAAACCCACCTGGGCTATTAATAAATGAAAAGTTCACTGAAGTTAGCTTTCCTTCTCCAGCTCTTAAGGGTCACAAAATTCTGTATTAATCTCATTGGAAGTGCTGTCAAACTGTCACCTGTTTGCCTTTTTAGGTAGTTTTTTTTTTAATGTTTTGAATTAATGCTAGAGTAGCTTGCTCCTTGGAGAAGGAAATGGCAACCCACTCCAGTGTTCTTGCCTGGAGAATCCCAAGGACGGCGGAACCTGGTGGGCTGCTGTCTATGGGGGTCGCACAGAGCTGGATACGACTGAAGTGACTTAGCAGCAGTAGCAGCTTGCTCCTTGGAAGAAAAGCTATGACCAACCTAGACAGCATATTAAAAAGCAGAGACATTACTTTGCCAACAAAGGTCCGTCTAGTCAAAGCTATGGTTTTTCCGGTAGTCGTGTATGTTTGTGAGAGTTGGACTATAAAGAAGCTGAGCACCAAAGAATTGATGCTTTTGAACTGATGTGTTGGAGAAGACTCTTGAGAGTCCCTTGACTGCAAGGAGGTCCAACCAGTTCATCCTAAAGGAAATTGGTCCTGAATATTCATTGGAAGGACTGATGCTAAAGCTGAAACTGCAATGCTTTGGCCACCTGATGCAAAGAACTCACTCATTTGAAAAGCCCCTGATGCTGGGAAAGATTGAAGGCGGGAGGACAAGGGGATAACAGAGGATGAGATGGTTGGATGGCATCACCGACTTGATGGACATGAGTTTGTGTAAACTCCAGGAGTTGGTGATGGACAGGGAGGCCTGGCCTGCTGCAGTTCATGGGGTTGTTAAGAGTTGGACACAACTGAGCGACCAAACTGACTAAAGATCTACCACTAACTCCAGAAAAGAGAAAACTTTTAAAATTTTTTATTTATTTTTAATTGAAGGGTAATTGTTCAGTTCAGTTCAGTTCAGTTGCTCAGTCGTGTCCGACTCTTTGCGACCCCATGAATCGCAGCACGCCAGGCCTCCCTGTCCATCACAAACTCCTGGAGTCTACTCAAACTCATGTCCATCGAGTCAGTGATGCCATCCAGCCATCTCATCCTCTCTCATCCCCTTTCCTTCCTGCCCCCAATGCCTCCCAGCATCAGAGTCTTTTCCAATGAGTCAACTCTTCGCATGAGGTGGCCAAAGTATTGGAGCTTCAGCTTTAGCATCATTCCCTCCAAAGAACACCCAGGGCTGATCTCCTTCAGAATGGACTGGTTGGATCTCCTTGCAGTCCAAGGGACTCTCAGGAGTCTTCACTTAGTTGCACGCAACTCTTTGCAACACCATGGACTGAATTGTCGAGTCCAGGATACTGGAGTGGGTAGCCTTTCCCTTCCACAGGGAATCTTCCCAACCTACGGATTGAACCCAGGTCTCCCACATTGCAGGGAGATTCTTCACCAGCTGAGCCACCAGGGAAACCCATGATGCTTAACTCTCTTAACTCTTGCTTGCCTGTAAAGCATTTGATTTCTCCATCAAATCTAAACAAGAATCTTGCTGAGTAGAATATTCTCGGTTGTAGTTTCTTCCCTTTCATCACCTGGAATATATCCTGCCATTCCCTTATGTCCTGTTGAGTTTCTGTTGAGAAATCAGCTGACAACCTTATGGGATTTCCCTTATTTGTCTTTTTTCCATGTTGCTTTTAATATTTTATCTTTGTCTTTAATTTTTGTCAGTTTATGTATATAGACTTTTTTCATGATAACCATTCTGGTTGGTGTGAGGTAATACCTAATTGTAGTTTTGATTTGCATTTCTCTAATGTTGAGTGACGTTGAACATCTTTTCATGTGTTTATTGGCCATCTATATGTCTTTTTCAGAGAAATATCTCTTTAGATCTTCCACGCATTTTTTTGATTGCATTGTTTATATTTCTGATATTGAGTTGCGTGAGCTGCTTATGTATTTTGGAGATTAATCCTTTGTCAGTTGCATTGTTTGCAATTATTTTCTCCCATTCTGAGGGTTGTCTTTTCATCTTGTTTATAGTTTCCTTTGCTGTGTAAAAACTTTTACATTTAATTATGCCCCATTTTTTATTTTTGTTTTTAAGAAAAGGCCAAACTTTTTATTTAAAAAACAATATAACACTAGTCATTTCAAATTACCTTAATAGCTGAATGAGCTTAATTTTTCTAAGCAGAAGAAGAAATTGAAGAAATGCAAATATTTTCATTTATTAATGGCCTTTAAGTAGATTGGATTGTGCAGATACTGTTCAACTCATTTAAAGCAAATTATATATTAAAATAGAAGTTCAAATTACACTGTGTTTATTAATTGCTGAATGTTTTCCTTGGTTGCAGCAAATCATTAATCATGTTGGAGTCTTTAGTTATTACATGGAGGAGATTTTCAGTAGAGGATCTGTATTTATCTTTTTCAAAACTTAAGTACACTACCAATATCCCCTCAGTTCAATTCACTCACTCACTCATGTCTGACTCTTTGCAACACCATGGACTGCAGCACGCCAAGCCTCCCTGTCCATCACCAATTCCCGGAGTTTACACAAACTCATGTCCATTGAGTCGGTGATGCCATCCAACCATCTTATCCTCTGTCGTCTCCTTCTCCTCCTGCCTTCAATCCTCCCCAGCATCAGGGTCTTTTCCAGTGAGTCAGTTCTTCTCATCAGGTGGCCAAAGTATTGGAGTTTCAGCTTCAGCATCAGTCCTTCCAATGAATATTCAGGACTGATTTCCTTTAGGATGGACTGGTTGGATCTCCTTGCAGTCCAAGGGACTCTCAAGAATCTTCTCCAACACCACAGTTCAAAAGCATCAATTCTTTGGCGCTAAGCTTCCTTTATAATCCAACTCTCACATGCATACGTGACTCCTGGAAAAACCATAGCTTTGACTAGACAGACTTTTGTTGGCAAAGTAATGTCTCCGCTTTTTAATATGCTGTATAGGTTGGTCATAACTTTTCTGCCAAGAAGCAAGCATCTTTTAATTTCAATGCTACAGTCACCATCTGCAGTGATTTTGGAGCCCCCAAAAATAAAGTCAGCCACTGTTTCCACTGTTTCCCGATCTATTTGCCATGAAGTGATGGGACCATATGCCATGATCTTAGTTTTCTGAATGTTGAGATTTAAGCCAGCTTTTTCACTCTCTTCTTTCACTTTCATCAAGAGGCTCTTTAGTTCTTCTTTGCTTTTTCTGCAGTGTAGTGTCATCTGCATATCTGAGGTTATTGATATTTCTCCCAGCAGTCTTGATTCCAGATCGTGCTTCATCCAACCCAGTGTTTCTCATGATGTACTCTGCATATAAGTTCAATAAGCAGGGTTCTAATATACAGCCTTGATGTACTTCTTTTCCTATTTGGAACCACTCTGTTGTTCCCTGTCCAGTTCTGTTACTTCCTGACTTGCATACAGATTTCTCCAGAGGCAGGTCAGGTGGTCTGTTATTCCCATCTCTAAAAATTTTCCCCAGTTTGTTGTGATCCACACAATCAAAGGTTTTGGCATAGTCAATAAAGCAGAGGTAGATGTTTTTCTTGAATTTACTTGTTGATTATCAACTTGAAGACATTTTAATTAAATCATAAAATTTAAATAGTCGCACGCATACAAACCTTAGTTGTTGTTTTTTTCTATTCTCTCTACAACTCTCTCTGTACCATTATCTAAAGAGTCCATGGGACTTCCCTGACAGTGTAGTGGTTAAGACTCCTTGCCTCCAATGCAGAGGGCATAAGTTTAATCCCTGATCAGGGAACTAAGGTACCACATGCTGCGCATCATGACCGATATATAAATAAAGAGTCCATATAATATGATATTATGCTCACAGTCAAGTTTTCTATTAGCAAAATAACAAAAAAATGTAATAATGTAGGTTGCTCCAACATTTGGGAGGAATGTTTACATGTGTGAGCTCCGTCTTGGAACACTAGCATTTAGCTGAAGGATTTATTGAAATGTCCTTCAACTGAAATCTTGGGAAAATCTTCTAAATTCCTCCGGAGCCCAGAATGTAAAAAAAGGACAGAGTAAAATTAGTGAGAAGAAACATGTGCAGATAACAGATAACATCACTGGTAAAAACTCTGCTCACTTTTGGCAGGTGGGAATGATACCAGCTTCATGTGCTTATTTTAAGATTAAGTGAGTAATATACATTAGAAAGAAAAAAATTGAGATTTTGTTTTCTTCTATTTGCCTCTTTTCTGTCCTACATTTAAGCTGATAGCAACTCAGCTTCCTTGTCTCAGGGGATGTTTGTGGCAAGGAAGAAAGCAGAAGTTGCTGTCAAAACACTTTCCTTCCTAGCTTGAAGTGACCAAATGTCTATTGAATAACATTTAGGGCCAGTAATCTGGTTTAAGAATCTGGTTTAAAGTAGTGTACTAGGTGGCTAGGGATTTGTTGAAGCTATATTTGCATAGTATTATAGATGAATACAAGTAGGAACATTTTCTAAATTTACTTTTATTCTGACTTTTAAAAAATGTTATTTACTGATATTACGTAATTTAGTTCTATTTAGGTGGAGAAAGGGGAATCAAGCAAAGGGATTCTCCCAAACCACTTTTGGGTGCTTCTGTGGAAAACAAAGATTTCATCAAGAATAAACTGTGATGCCTAAGCTAAAAGGATGAGAAAAAGTCAGTGGGCTTCTAGAGCAATGGGATGTACTCCCTGATCCCTGAAAGTATCCCTAGAATGTGACAAGATTTCAGAGTGAATGGCTGAACGCCGCAGTCAGCCTAAGCCTGGAAATCCCACTACCCAAATGTAGATGTGCCTGAGACTTGTTCTGTGCTGTGGTCTGAATGTTTATGTCCCCTCACAATTCTTTAGGTCATATGTTATTCAATCACTCAGTCATGCCTGATTCTTGTGACCACGTGCACTGCAGCACGCCATGCTTCTCTGTCCATCACGACCTCCTGGAGTTGGTGATGCCATCCAACCATCTCATCCTCTGAGTGTGGTGTCATCTGCATATCTGAGTTTATTGATATTTCTCCCGGCAATCTTGATTCCAGATTGTGCTTCCTCCAGCCCAGCATTTCTCATGATGTACTCTGCATATAAGTTCAATAAGCAGGGTGACAATATACAGCCTTGACGTGCTCCTTTCCCTATTTGGAACCAGTCTGTTGTTCCATGTCCAGTTCTAACTCTTGCTTCCTGACCTGCATACAGATTTCTCAAGAGGCAGGTCAGGTGGTCTGGTATTCCCTTTCTTTCAGAATTTCCCAAAGTTTATTGTGATCCACACAGTCAAAGGCTTTGGCATAGTCAATAAAGCAGAAGTAGATATTTTTCTGGAACTCCCTTGCTTTTTCAATGATCCAATGGATGTTGGCAATTTGATCTCTAGTTCTTCTGCCTTTTCTAAATCCAGCTTGAACATCCAGAAGTTCTCGGTTCATGTACTCTGGAAGCCTAGCTTGGGAAATTCTGAGAATTACTTTGCTAGTGTGTGAGATGAGTGCAATTGTGTGCTACTTTGAACATTCTTTGGCATTGCCTTTCTTTGGGATTGGAATGAAACTGACATTTTCAGTCCTGTGGCCACTCCTAAGTTTTCCAAATTTGCTGGCATGTTGAGTGCAGCATTTTCACAACATCATCTTTTAAAATTTGAAATAGCTCAACTGGAATTCCATCACCTCCACTAGCTTTGTTCGTAATGATGCTTTCTAAGGCCCACTTGACTTCACATTCCAAGATGTCTGGCTCTAGGTGAGTGATCACACCATTGTGATTATCTGGGTCATGAAGATCTTTTTTGTACAGTTCTTCAGTGTATTCTTGCCACCTCTTCTTAATATCTTCTGCTTCTGTTATGTTCATACCATCTGTCGTTTATTGAGCCCATCTTTGCATGAAATGTCCCCTTGGTATCTCTAATATTCTTGAAGAGATCTCTAGTCTTTCCCATTCTATTGTTTTTCTCTATTTCTTTGCATTGTTCACTTAGGAAGCCTTTCTTATGTCTCCTTGCTATTCTTTTCTTATAACAGCCTAAATGAAGACAGCCAGAATGTGGTTTAATAGACCAGAGGCTGATCAGTTAATATATATTGACACTTATTATTTGTCATCATTTTACATTCTATGCATATAGGAAGAAAGAAAACAATATGCCTGCCTTCAATTAACTTGCATTCTAGTAGGGAGGGGAAAAAGGAACACATTTCAGATGAATAAATCAATTTAGCTACTCCTAAGACTGCAAGGAGATCCAACCAGTCCATTCTGAAGGAGATCAGCCCTGGGTGTTCTTTGGAGGGAATGAGGCTGAAGCTGAAACTCCAGTACTTTGGCCACCTCATACGAAGAGTTGACTCATTGGAAAAGACTCTGATGCTGGGAGGGATTGGCGGCAGGAGAAGAAGGGGACGACAGAGGATGAGATGGCGGATGGCATCACTGACTCAATGGATGTGAGTCTGAGTGAACTCCAGGAGTTTGTGATGGACAGGGAGGCCTGGCTTGCTGCGATTCATGGGGTCGCAAAGAGTCGGACATGACCAAGCGACTGAACTGAACTGAAGTATTGTGAAGAAAAAAATTAGGACAAGAGAAAATAAAAATCGACTGAAGTTACTGGCAGTTAGGGGGATGTGAGATAGGGAAGAAAAATTAGCTTTAATTAGTTAATAAGGAAAGTTCTCAGCTGAAAAGGTATCCAATTTTGTGGTGCCCAACATTTATGCAACTTGCGGATTCCTGTTTAAGAAAAAGGTTATAAAATTACAAATACTCAAATTAGATGCAGGGCCTTCAGTTCAGTTCAGTCGCTCAGTCATGTCCGACTCTTTGTGGCTCCATGAACTGCAGCACACCAGGCCTCCCTGTCCATCACCAACTCCTGGAGTCCACCCAGACCCATGTCCATTGAGTTGGTGATGCCATCCAACCGTCTTATCCTCTGTCATCTCCTTCTCCTCCTGCCCTTAATCTTTCCCAGCATTAGAGTCTTTTCCAGTCAGTCAGTTCTTCGAATCAGATGGCCAAAGTATTGGGGTTTCAGCTTCAACATCAGGCCTTCCAATGAACACCCAGGACTGATCTCCTTTAGGATGGACTGGTTGGATCTCCTTGCAGTCCAAGGGACTCTCAAGAGTCTTCTCCAACACCACAGTTCAAAAGCATCAATTCTTCGGCACTCAGTTTCCTTCACAGTCCAACTCTCACATCCATACATGACTACTGGAAAAACCATAGCCTTGACTAGACGGACCTTTGTTGGCAAAGTAATGTCTCTGCTTTTGAATATGCTGTTTAGGATGGTCATAACTTTCCTTCCAAGGAGTAAGCATCTTTTAATTTCATGGCTGCAATCACCATCTTCAGTGATTTTGGAGCCCCCAAAAATAAAATCAGCCACTGTTTCCACTGAAGTGGAAACACCTATTTCCCATGAAGTGATGGGACAGATGCCATGATCTTAGTTTTCTGAATGTTGAGCTTTAAGCCAACATTTTCACTCTCCTCTTTCACTTTCATCAAGAGGCTCTACAGTTCTTCACTTCTGCCATTAGGGTGGTGTCATCTGCATATCTGAGCTTGTTGATATTTTTCCTGGCAATCTTGATTCCAGATTGTGCTTCCTCCAGCCTAGTGTTTCCTCATGATGTACTCTTCATATAAGTTAAATAAGCAGGGTGACAATATACAGCCTTGACGTATTCCTTTTCCTTTTTGGAACCAGTCTGTTGTTCCATGTCGAGTTCTAACTGCTTCCTGACCTAATACAGGAATTTTCCACAGTTTATTGTGATCCACACAGTCAAAGGCTTTGTCATAGTCAATAAAGCAGAAATAGATGTTTTTCCGGAACTCTTTTGCTTTTTCAATGATCTAGCAGATGTTGCCAATTTGATCTCTGGTTCCTTTGCCTTTTCTAAAGCCTTCTTGAACATCTGGAAGTTCATGGTTCACGTATTGCTAAAGCCTGGCTTGGAGAATTTTAAGCATCAGTTTACTAGCATGTGAAATGCGTACAGTTGTGCGGTAGTTTGAGCATCCTTTGGCATTGCCTTTCTTTGGGATTGGAATGAAAACTGACCTTTTCCAGTCCTATGGCCTCTGCTGAGTTTTCCAAATTTGCGGGCATATTGACTGCATCCCTTTAGAATTTGAAATAGCTCAAGTGGAATTCCATCACGTCCACTGGCTTTGTTTGTAGTGATGCTTTTAAGGCCCACTTGACTTCTCATTCCAGGATATCTGGCTCTAGATGAGTGATCACACCATCGTGATTATCTGGGTCATAAAGATCTTTTTTGTACACTTCTTCAGTGTATTCTTGCCACCTCTTCTTAATATCTTCTGCCTCTGTTAGGTCCGTACCATTTCTGTTGTTTATTGAGCCCATCTTTGCATGAAGTGTTCCCTTGGTATCTCTAATATTCTTGAAGAGATCTCTAGTCTTTCCCATTCTATTGTTTTCCTCTATTTCTTTGCATTGATTGCTGAGGAAGGCTTTCTTATCTCTCCTTGCTATTCTTTGGAACCCTGCATTCAAGTGGGTGTATCTTTCCTTTTCCCCTTTGCTTTTCACTTCCTGTCTTTTCACAGCTATTTGTAAGGCCTCCTCAGACAGAAATTTTGCTTTTTTGCATTTCTTTTTCTTGGGCTTGATTCCTGTCTCCTGTACAATGTCAGGAACCTCCACCTTGGAAGGGACCTATTCAAGTGAGAGGCCCTGAAGTTTAACAGTAAATCTTCCCCTAGCTGGAACTTAAATGTCAGGAAGCCACCTGAAGGGATCTTGTAGGTTCAGGTAGATGTTCCTGCATTAACTCGTGTGTAAACATGGTGGCAGCATGTGTAGTATCATCTCAGGAACTTGGCACACGCCCTGCAGAGATTAAAGACCACCAGGAAGGACTGATACAGAATTCCTTACTGGCCAGGAGTGTGGGATGAAATTAAGTTATTTATAGAAATGTGGGCAAAATGAGTCTTTAAATGAGATTCATTCCAGATACATATATAGTCTTGCATGTATCTGACATAGAGTTCATTTTCTATTGGTGCCGTAAGAAATTACTGCAAACATAACAACCCCTACGTGTATTATCTCACAGTTCTGTAAGTCAGAAGTCCAGGTGAGCTCAGCTCGGTTCTAGGTTCAGGAGACCAAAAGCCAGGCCTCAGCTGGGCTGGGCTCTTAGCTGGAGGCTCTTGGGAGCTCAGTCATTTTGCAGTTGCAGGACTGATGTCCCCCTTCCTTGCTTGTGGTGGACTGGGAATACCTCTCAGCTCCTCATGGCCTCTTGTTTCTTATACACGGCCCCTTCATCTTCAAGGTCAACCAAAGTGTGTCAACTTCTCCTCGTACTTCACTTTCTCTCCTTGACTTTCCCTATGTCGTCAACCTGAGAGAGGTGTCTGTTTTTAAGAGTTTCTGAGATTAGATAATCTCTCTATTTTAAGATCAGATCAGATCAGTCGCTCAGTCGTGTCCTACTCTTTGCGACCCCATGAATTACAGCACGCCAGGCCTCCCTGTCCATCACCAACTCCTGGAGGTCACTGAGACTCACATCCATCAAGTCAGTGATGCCATCCAGCCATCTCATCCTCTGTCGTCCCCTTCTCCTCTTGCCCCCAATCCCTCCGAGCATCAGAGTCTTCTCCAATGAGTCAACTCTTTGCATGAGGTGGCCAAAGTACTGGAGTTTCAGCTTTAGCATCATTCCTTCCAAAGAAATCCCAGGGCTGATCTCCTTCAGAATGGACTGGTTGGATCTCCTTGCAGTCCAAGGGACTCTAAAGAGTCTTCTCCAACACCACGATTCAAAAGCATCAATTCTTCGGCGCTCAGCCTTCTTCACAGTCCAGCTCTCACATCCATACATGACCACAGGAAAAACCATAGCCTTGACTAGGCGAACCTTTGTTGGCAAAGTAATGTCTCTGCTTTTGAATATGTGATCTAGGTTGGTCATAACTTTCCTTCCAAGGAGTAAGCGTCTTTTAATTTCATGGCTGCAGTCACCATCTGTAGTGATTTTGGAGCCCAGAAAAATAAAGTCTGACACTGTGAGATGGCTGGATGGCATCACTGACTCGATGGACGTGAGTCTGAGTGACCTCCGGGAGTTGGTGATGGACAGGGAGGCCTGGCGTGCTGCAGTTCATGGGGTCGCAGAGTCGGACACGACTGAGTGACTGATCTGATCTGATCTGATCTGACACTGTTTCCACTGTTTCCCCATCTATTTGCCATGAAGTGATGGGACCAGATGCCATGATCTTAGTTTTCTGAATGTTCAGCTTTAAGCCAACTTTTTCACTCTCCACTTTCACGTTCATCAAGAGGCTGAAGAAGCTGAAGTTGAACGGTTCTATGAAGACCTACAAGACCTTTTAGAACTAACACCCAAAAAAGATGTCCTTTTCATTATAGGGGACTGGAATGCAAAAGTAGGAAGTCAAGAAACACCTGGAGTAACAGGCAAATTTGGCCTTGGAATACGGAATGAAGTAGGGCAAAGACTAATAGAGTTTTGCCAAGAAAATGCACTGGTCATAGCAAATACCCTCTTCCAACAACACAAGAGAAGACTCTATACATGGACATCACCAGATGGTCAACACCGAAATCAGATCGATTATTATTCTTTGCAGCCAAAGATGGAGAAGCTCTATCCAGTCAGCAAAAACAAGACCAGGAGCTGACTGTGGCTCAGACCATGAACTCCTTATTGCATTTAGGAGTTAAGTCTGAATTAAGTCCAAATTCAGACTTAAATTGAAGAAAGTAGGGAAAACCACTAGACCATTCAGGTATGACCTATATCAAATCCCTTATGATTAAATAGTGGAAGTGAGAAATAGATTTAAGGGCCTAGATCTGATAGATAGAGTGCCTGATGAACTGTGGAATGAGTTTCGTGACATTGTACAAGAGACAGGGATCAAGACCATCCCCATGGAAAAGAAATGCAAAAAAAAAAAAATTTTTTTTAAGATCAACTGACCATCTAATAGAACCTAGTCATAATATCCTATCTAGAGGTTCCAGGGATTAAAGCAGGAGTATCTCTGAGGGACTATTTTAGAAATCTTGCCTGACACAGGGCTTTATAAATAATAGTTTCTTACCATCTTCCATGTCACTGAACATTTCTTTATCATCTACTATAATCCAAGAACTAAGTTAAAGAAAGTGAATAAGACATTGCCCTTTAGGTTAAGGAGTTTACACCTCAGTAGAGGAAATTGATACTGAAATAGATAATTTTAATACAATGATAAGTGCTGATACTTAGAATTTACAAAGGCCTATTCCTGTTATAAGCACTGCATGAATGTCTTACCTTACAAGGAAAAGGAAGGGATACAGATAAAGGAAAGAGATACAGATAAAGTGGTGTGTGCTATTGAAACACAGAGGAGTGTACTTTGGATTGGGGGTGGGGAGTAAGGGGAGGAGCAAACAGGCACAGCCTGTCAGGGAAATCTGAGAAGGCAGTGATACCTGAACTCACGTTAAGGAAGAGTAGGAATTGGTCAGGCACAAACACAGATGTGTGTGTGAAGGGGAGGAGAAGGGAGCAAAGGGAGTGGGAATTTTGTATGTACCAAGGCAAAAAGAGGGACAGTTACATAGTACCAGAGAGAAAAACATCATTAAAGTCATGCTGCTGCTGCTGCTAAGTCGCTTCAGTCGTGTCCAACTCCGTGCGACCCCACAGACGGCAGCCCGCCAGGCTCCCCCGTCCCTGGGATTCTCCAGGCAAGAACACTGGAGTGGGTTACCATTTCCTTCTCCAATGCGTGAAAGTGAAAAGTGAAAGTAAAGTCATTGCAGTATACAAATTGGAGAAACAATTTTATCACAAAAGTCTTAGCTACAAAGAAGGAGGGGCGTATTTATCATTAAAATGTGGGAATGATTACAGATTTTTCAGAGTAGCTCGAATAGCCCCAGATAAAATGTGAAGAAAGCTTATCTTTGGAACTTTTCTCTCCTCCCCAAGCGTTTATCCTATGACTCATTCTTGCTATTAGAGATCTAATCAATCATTGGCATAAACTGAGAATTAAGATCTTAGCTATGCTATGCTATGCTAAGTCACTTCAGTCGTGTCCGACTCTGTGTGACCCCATAGACGGTTGCCCACCAGGCTTCCCCATCCCTGGGATTCTCCAGGCAAGAACACTGGAGTGGGTTGCCATTTCCCTCTCCAATGCATGAAAGTGAAAAGAGAAAGTGAAGTCGCTCAGTCATGTCCGACTCTGAGCGACCCCATGGACTGCAGCCCACCAGGCTCCTCTGTCCATGGATTTTCCAGGCAAGAGTACTGGAGTGGGGTGCCACTGCCAGATCTTAGCTACTAAGGTTTAAAATGTGACCTATGTATTGCATTTTAAAAGAAAATTCTCAAATACTGTAAAGTCAACAGGGCAATGAAGCCACCAAAGCCCTCATATATCTAGGCCAGACTGGGCAAAGTCTTTTCTTTCTATTTGAAAGGTTAGTTTGAATGGCAGCTGGACTTGTAAAGGGAACCTAATGGGATAATGAGGACTGTGTCCTGCTATTTTCTTCCTCTGCTCATTTGTCCATTCTGATTGCATCTTGGAGCATTAGGCATATCCTACTGGTTGTCCTCAGTTATGCTTAAGTCAAAAATGTTTAGCTAGACTAAATGACCTCACAGTTCCTTGGAGTTTACAGAGAAAATTTATTTCTACTCTACCATCATAATTAAATATAAAAAATGAATGAAGACTTGTAATACCACTATTAAGATGATGGAGACTTGTGGTTAAAAATTAATACTAAAATTGGGAGAAACTAAATATAAAAGAATATATAGATAACTAGTTAACTTCTAAGTTAAATATATGTGTATATTTAAATATATATGTATATGTTAAATATATATGTATACATATATATATATGTATACACATGCATGCACACTCAGTGTAGTGAACAGGTCTTTTTAATTTCACCTGTCTGGCATGCCTTTCCTCTTCTATTAATAGTGATGCATAGGTTTTCTTGGAAAAGAGGAGGAATTGTTTATTTCATGAGACAGTCTTGGAATCATCTGTCAAGTTCCCTTGTCCAAGAGCAGACATGTGAACGAGTCAGGACTCTTGATTACAAACAAGATACTTCTTATTTGTATTCAATTTTATTGCTGTGCAACAAATTACAACAAATTCAGTGGCTTAATACAACACAGATTTTAAAATCATAGTTTATGTGGGTCAGGAGTTGGAACATTTTTGCTCTGAGATTTTTGAGGCTGAAATCAAGTCATTGCTATTTGTACTCTTAACTGAGGCTTGGGGTCCTCTTTCAAGCTTGCTACTCATTGGCAGCATTCAATTCCTTTAGTTGTAGAATGGAGGTCCTTATTTTCTTGCTTGCTGACAGCCAGAAACTGCTGTCAGCAACTAGAGGCTACCCTCAGGTCCTTGCCATGAGGTCCCTTCATAAATAGCTCACAACACGGTGTCCAGGCCACCAGGAGAACCTCCCTCTAGTGAGGGCTGAGTCCCTCTCTATAAAAGAGCTTTCCCTATTAACTCAAGCCCACTCAGGGTCATCTCCTTTATTAAAAAAAATTATTTTTCATATTTTAAAATTTTAAATTAAAAAATGTTTTGTGGACTTCCCTGGTGGCACAGTGGATAGGAATGCACCTGCTCATGCGGGGCACATGGGTTCAGTATCTGGTCTGGGAAGGTTCCATGTGCCACGGAACCCGAGTGCCACAACTGCTGAGCCCACGTGTTGCAGCTACTGAAGGCCACATGCCAGAGCCTGTGCTCCACATCAGGAGAAGCCATGGCAACGAGAAGCCCATGTGTGGCAGGAAGAGTAAAGCCCCCATGAAACAACGAAGACCCAGGGCAGCCAAAATAAATAAATAAATAAAAATTTTTTAAAAAATGCTTTGGGTTTAAAATATACATACTGTAAATTTTACCATTTGAACCATTTTCCAAGTATATAGTTTGCAGCATCAAGTATTCCTCACTGCTGTGCAACCACTACTGCCATTCATCCACAGTCTTTCATTTTGAAAAACTGAAATTCTGTACCCATCACACAATAACTCTAGTCACCCCACCCCCAAGCCCCAGGAAACCATTTTTCTACTTTCCATCTTTATGAATTTTACTACTATAAGTATCTCATCTGAGAGGAATCATGCAGTATTTGTCTTTTTGTGACTGACTTATTTCACTTCAGTATCTTCACGGTTTATCCACGTTGTATCATGTATCCAGCCCTTCTTTTTAAGGCTGAATGAGATTTCATACTTTTTGTTTATTCATCTGTGGACACTTGGGATGCTTCTGCCTTTTGGCTCTTGTGAATAATATTGCTGAAATCATAGATATACACATGCACCTGTTTTAAACTCTTTGGGTATATAGTCAGAAGTGGAATTGCTAGATGATAAGGTAATTCTATTTTGAAATTTTTGAGCAACCATCATATTATTCTCCATAGCATCTGTACCATTTTACACTCCCAACAAAAGGATAATCTGCTTTTGATTAACTCAAAATTAACTGATTTGGGTCATTAATTATACCTGCAAAATTCCTTCACCTTTTTCATATAACAGTCACAAGAGTGACACCTACTGTATTCACAGTTTTTCTCAATACTCAAGATGAGGGGATTACACATGGTTAATGGTTTATACCAGAGACAAGACTCTTGGGGGGCATTTTAGAATTTTGCCCACCACAATTCCATAAGCAGAAAGGACATTTATGGAAAGGATATTGAATGGTTCCAGAATTAGTAAGAAGGCTGGCGAATGAACCCATAAAATGAGGAAGGAAAAATGTAAGCCAGGCAATAATAACAAACATAGTCAAGATCACATTATAGGAAAACTCTCACAGAATGACATTGATGGTGCCACCATCAGATAGTAATTGTTATGACAACTTGGTAAACAACCTCCAAGGGGGGCCCCAGTGATCCTCTCCTTGTGGTATTCACACCTTCTATGGTGTTCTCACATCCCTGTGTTGCTCTGGCTGACCAATAGCATTCAGCACAAGTAATCTGTCACTCTTAAGATTAGATAATGGAAGATGCTGTGGTTTCAGTCTTGGTTGCTTGATTACTCTCTAGAATCACTCATTCTGTGGGACTTGGACTATCGTGTAAATACACTCAGGCAGCATTTTGGAGAGGTCCACTTAGTGAGGAACTGAAGCCTCCAGCAAATGAATGAGCCTCCTTGTAAGCAGATCCCCTGGCCCCAAACAAGCCTGCAAATAAATGACTGCAATTCTGGCTGCCAGCAACCTAAGAAGGACCTTTACATCTTTGAGGGTTTTAAGCCAACAAAGACAAATATGGGAAAGAGATTAAATGTAGACGCAATGTCTAAACTATTTACCATCTAGCCCTCTACAGATAAGGTCTGCTGATCCTCCTACCACCATTATTGAAGACAAACTTCCCAACATTTTCTCCAAGTTCAAAGTCCTTGGTTTGAATGCTCAGTTAAACCTAGCTCAGGTGCCCAAGACTTAACTGCTGAAGAACTGGAAGAGAGAATGTGTAGCCCCATGTAGCTTCTCTAGTGGGCGGCATGGTACTTTCTCTCAACGAGACTCACAAAATGGAAATTGTCCCCAATTAAAAGGTGCTCAGATTCTAGGTAACCAATAGAAAAATGATTTAACTCCATCGAAACCAATCAGATTAGCTCTCCTAGAACTTACCAAAGTTGATGTGGCCAGATGATTATGCCCCAAAGCGACTGTCCAGTATTCTTGTCATCACCTACATCAGTTCCTGTACTATTTGCTTTCTTAGCATTTTTTTTTGAATTTTGTGAACTATCCCATATCCTAACATATTGATTTTTTTGCATAAAACTAGAGTCAGTTTCTGTGCTGGAATAAAGAACTCTGCCTGATAATAATATTATTGCTATTGTGTGAAGATCATCAAAGAAGAATTTCAAAGTTGTTAATAATATTTTACTTCTCTAGGACTTTTGTTCCACCAAGAGATATCTTTTCCCCATAGGACATAGTTCAATATTTCAAACATTCACTTCTCATAAGCAAATGATATCAGAATATGTGTTTCTGAACACTGGCATAATGATAATAATGAGTAGAATATTATATTTTCATTATGAAATAAGATTTTAAACTATGAAGAATACTCAATAATTTCTTTCCTCAATTAGATCTATAACTAGCTATTCTAGAATTTGTTTGTTAGCTGTCACTTATAATCAATTTATAAAGAAATCAGTTTATATCATTCAATTTATTCAGTTGTTCATTCAGCAAATATTTATGATCACTTGCCATGTGCCAAAACTAGTATTAGTGCTAAAGTTATAACAATGTAAAACATATATCCCCTTAAATCAACAAAAATCAATAACTCAATTCTGTGATCAAACGTAGCACCATAAATAATAGAATGGTCTTCATGATCGGCCCTTCTATGATCTATGGTATATCTTTGTCAAAAATTAATAGCTTGAGTCTAATCGAGCATTTTAAATCAGATATCATTTTATTTAAAAAAGGGGGGTGGTGATAAGAACATATTAAATTAACCATAAAAATTTAATCAGAAAAATCCAAATTACAATAGTCTATGGGAAAATTGGCTTGGTCTCTTAAAAAAAAAAAAATCAATGTCATAAAAAAGTGGAAGTTTTTAGATTAAAAGAGACTGAAAAATATAACAACCAAATTAAACATGTAAAATTTGACTAGTTTCTAATTTGGAAAAAAAAGTTGAAGTTGATTGTTGGGAAAATTTGAATATGGATTGGGTTTTAGATTGATATTAATAATTTTTTTGTTATTTGTGTTCTAAGATGTGTGGTAATAATGTGATTACAAAATCTGTCCTTAATTTAAGGAAATGCATGTATAAAATGTCATGATGTTGACAACTTCCTTTCAAATGGTTTGGCAAAATAAAAAAATAAACACAAGATGTTAACAATTTTTGAATCTAGCTAATGTGTGTGTAAGTGTTTATTTTACTATTCTTTCAACTTTTTGTTAGAAATTTCTCATACTAAAATGTTAAGAAAAAAATTATTGGGAGAAAAAGAGCCTTTTGTGGGGAGACTGTGCTGGGATTCCCTAATGGGGCCAATATCACTGTCCCAGAGGCAGCTGGAAATGCAATGAGGATATTTTTGGTTATCAAAATATCTGGGGAGCATTGTGATTTTGTGGGGAGGAAGGTGGCAGGGATGCTAAATAACTTGCAGTGTGAGGGAATTTTTCACTCAACAATGAATTACACTTCTCAAAATGCCATTATCTCCCCTATTGAGAAGAACTAAAACTAAACCAATCAGTAGCTCTTCATCCCAAAGTCTCCCATATATAATTCTAGTGCATCTTCTTCAATCCGCAAAACAACAACAACAACAAAAAAAAAAACCAACTTGATAGAGTAATATTTGTTTATGGTTTCAACTTTCTCATTTTCTTTTTATTGGTTAATTCACTTTTTTTTGGTTTCACAGTCACCATTCCTTAAAAGCTGATCCTGTCAGAATGACCACTGATGTCATTGCTAAGTCCAATAAACTTTTTGCAATATTTGACTTCCTTCTTGAAAATTTCCCCTCATCTTTCATTACACAGTTTACCTTTGGTTTTCTTCTTAATTCTATGACTACTTTTAAGACTCCTCTCATACACTCCTTTTTCTCTGCCTACATTTAATTTCACAGCATTTCATCCATAGCCCTCTTTTGTTTCATCTGAGTAACTTCTTTCCTCAGATCCCCACCTCAAGGCCAGATATTGCATCTAAGTTCTGTACCTATTTACACAATTGCTTACTGTTGTTTTAGTTGCTAAGTCATATCCTGGACTGTAGCTCCACATGGTCCTCTGTCCATGAGACTTCCCAGGCAAGAATTCTGAGGTGAGGTGCCGGTTCTTTCTCCAGGGGCAAGATCAGATCAGATCATTTCAGTCACTCAGTCGTGTCCAACTCTTTGCAACCCCATGAACTGCAGCACGCCAGGCCTCCCTGTCCATCACCAACTCCCGGAGGTCACCCAGACTCACGTCCATCGAGTCAGTGATGCCATCCAGCCATCTCATCCTCTGTCGTCCCCTTCTCCTCCTGCCCCCAATCCCTCCCAGCATCAGAGTCTTCTCCAATGAGTCAACTCTTCGCATGAGGTGGCCAAAGTACTGGAGTTTCAGCTTTAGCATTATTCCTTCCAAAGAAATCCCAGGGCTGATCGCCTTCAAAATGGACTGGTTGGATCTCCTTGTAGTCCAAGGGACTCTCAAGAGTCTTCTCCAACACCACAGTTCAAAAGCATCAATTCTTCGGCGCTCAGCCTTCTTCACAGTCCAGCTCTCACATCCATACATGACCACAGGAAAAATCATAGCCTTGACTAGACAAACCTTTGTTGGCAAAGTGATGTCTCTGCTTTTGAATATGCTATCTAGGTTGGCCATAACTTTCCTTCCAAGGAGTAAGCGTCTTTAATTTCATGGCTGCAGTCACCATCTGTAGTGATTTTGGAACCCAGAAAAATAAAGTCTGACACTGTTTCCACTGTTTCCCCATCTATTTCCCATGTAGTGATGGGACCAGATGCCATGATCTTAGTTTTCTGAATGTGGAGCTTTAAGCCAACATTTTCACTCTCCACTTTCACTTTCATCAAGAGGCTTTTGAGTTCCTCTTCACTTTCTGCCATAAGGGTGGTGTCATCTGCATATCTGAAGTTATTGATATTTCTCCCGGCAATCTTGATTCCAACTTGTGTTTCTTCCAGTCCAGTGTTTCTCATGATGTACTCTGCATAGAAGTTAAATAAACAGGGTGGCAATGTACAGCCTTGACGAACTCCTTTTCCTATTTGGAACCAGTCTGTTGTTCCATGACCAGTTCTAACTGTTGCTTCCTGACCTGCATACAAATTTCTCAAGAGGCAAATCAGGTGGTCTGGTATTCCCATCTTTTTCAGAAATTTCCACAGTTTATTGTGATCCACACAGTCAAAGGCTTTGGCATAGTCAATAAAGCAGAAATAGATGTTTTTCTGGAACTCTCTTGCTTTTTCCATGATCCAGTGGATGTTGGCAATTTGATCTCTGGTTCCTCTGCCTTTTCTAAAACCAGCTGGAACATCAGGAAGTTCACGGTTCACATATTGCTGAAGCCTGGCTTGGAGAATTTTGAGCATGACTTTACTAGCCTGTGAGATGAGTGCAATTGTGTGGTAGTTTGAGCATTCTTTGGCATTGCCTTTCTTTGGGATTGTGATGAAAACTGACCTTTTCCAGTCCTGTGGCCACTGCTGAGTTTTCCAAATTTGCTGGCATATTGAGTGCAGCACTTTCACAGCATCATGTTTCAGGATTTGGAATAGCTCAACTGGAATTCCATCACCTCCACTAGCTTTGTTCGTAGTGATGCTTTCTAAGGCCCACTTGACTTCACATTCCAGGATGTCTGGCTCTAGGTCAGTGATCACACCATCATGATTATCTGGGTCATGAAGATCTTTTTTGTACAGTTCTTCTGTGTATTCTTGCCATCTCTTTTTAGTATCTTCTGCTTCTGTTAGGTCCATACCATTTCTGTCCTTTATCGAGCCCATCTTTGCATGAAATGTTCCTTTGGTATCTCTGATTTTCTCGAAGAAATCCCTAGTCTTTCCCATTCTGTTGTTTTCCTCTATTTCTTCACATTGATCGCTGAAGAAGGCTTTCTTATCTCTTCTTGCTGTTCTTTGGAACTCTGCATTCAGATGTTTATATCTTTCCTTTTCTCCTTTGCTTTTCGCTTCTCTTCTTTTCACAGCTATTTGTAAGGCCTCCCCAGACAGCCATTTTGCTTTTTTGCATTTCTTTTCCATGGGGATGGTCTTGATCCCTGTCTCCTGTACAATGTCATGAACCTCATTCCATAGTTCATCAGGCACTCTGTCTATCAGATCTAGGCCCTTAAATCTATTTCTCACTTCCACTGTATAATCATAAGGGATTTGATATAGGACATACCTGAATGGTCTAGGTAGGAAGGAAATAGATCATGAAGAGTCATAAATGCCAAGTTAAGGAGTTTGGATTTTGTCCTATCAGGTCAGAGTTGGCAGGTTGATTGCCCACAGACTATACAAGGGATGGCTCCTACCCTGTTTTTAAAAACTGGAATTAGTTGTCAACATTTAAAAATTAAGTAGTTTCATATACCAACCTGGACTTCTAGCCTGTTCTGAAGATTTGGGGATTCTGGCCACATTTCCTTGAATTTGGCAGGCTCTTCTGTCAGTACTCTCCAATAGTCCCTATTGATCTTCTTTATTCAAATGTCACTCATGTTACCTGCCTGGCCCCTGTGGCCGTTGGTAATTGCTACTTTTGCTTCAAATGCTGGGGAGCCACTGAAGAAATGTTAGCAGAGGGTAGTATCATCAAGTATTGGGTCAGAAAGATCATTCTGGAAGAAAAATAGAAGTTTGATTCTGGAGCATAGGAAAAGGAGCTGTAAAGAAATGAATCTATACATTCTGGAGCAGAGGTGGATAACAGATTCATCACCTTGCCCAGAAACTGTTTACCCTCTGAAACACCTGGGTAGGTCAGAGGAGGCAAGAGCTTTTCAGGACTGGACTGACATTGGAGACAGCCTCCTCCAGGTTTGAAACAGTACAATGGAGAAGAGGGACCAGAAATAAACTTAACCATTGTATGGGAGATGTAAAACATGGGAAGAGTGTAGGAGATTTTCTGAATAGATAATGAATGATAGTCTAATTTTGCTTAAAAGTTTTTATCACACTTCCTAGGAAAAAATCGGAGAAGGTAATGGCACCCCACTCCAGTACTCTTGCCTGGAAAATTCCATGGATGGAGGAGCCTGGTAGGCTGCGGTCCATGGGGTCTTTAAGAGTCAGAAATGACTGAGCGACTTCACTTTCACTCTTCACTTTGATGCGTTGGAGAAGGAAATGGCAACCCACTCCAGTGTTCTTCCCTGGAGAATCCCAGGGATGGGGGAGTCTGGTGGGCTGCTGTCTATGGGGTCACACAGAGTCGGACACGACTGAAGTGACTTAGCAGCAGCAGCAGCAGGAAAAGATAAGTTCTCTTACATTATTAAATAGATTTGCTTTTCAGAGTGATCAGTTCACTGGATGTATTTTCACATATCCTTAGTAACTATACATCAGTAAATTACACCATCTCTGAGTAATAGTCTAGAAAAGAAAATTGAACATGAAGTGAGTGAACAATTAAAGTTTCTTGAAAAATGAGCCATGTTCAATTTAGCTCCTCAGTTTATTTGTGTGTTTGTTTGCTTTGTTAAGAATGTGGGACTTCCCTACTGGTCTAGTGGCTAAAACTCCGAAGTTCCTATGCAGGGGGCCTGGGTTGGATCCCTGGTCCAGGAACTAGATCCCACATGCTGCAACTGAAGGTTCACATGCTACATCAAAGATCCTGTGTGCCACAACGAAGACCTGGTGCAGCCAAATAAATAAATATTTGTTTTAAATGTGAAGCTAGATCAGAACAATGTAGCGACCGAGAGGTACAAAGTTCTTCTGAGATGCTTTGCCTTGACAGGTACGTGATAGACACTGGATTTCTTAGCCTGACAATTTCTCCAACTCTATCAGCTTTCCATTTTCTTTTAGTATACTCCACATTATCCCTAGTCTCTATTATTCCATTTTTTTCCTGTTCGTTTTGGTTTGTTGTTATCAACATAGTGACTTATTTTTTCTTCTTGTGTCTTCTGAATTTTAGATATTTCTAGATTTCCCAAATGATAATGACTCGTAGTTAAATCTCCAGTGTTATTACACTCCTTGTACATATGTTTAACCTCTGATTCATAAACTTTCATACATACATATACATATATTATATATATGTATATTATATATGTATGCTATGCTATGCTATGCTAAGTCACTTCAGTCGTGTCCGACTCTGTGTGACCCCATAGATGGCAGCCCACCAGGCTCCCCCGTCCCTGGGATTCTCCAGGCAAGAACACTGGAGTGGGTTGCCATTTCCCCCTCCAATGCATGAAAGTGAAAAGTAAAAGTGAAGTCGCTCAGTCGTGTCTGACTCTTAGCGACCCCATGGACTGCAGCCTACCAGGCTCCTCCATCCATGGGATTTTCCAAGCAAGAGTGCTGGAGTGGGGTGCCATTGCCTTCTCCGAAGTAGCACTATAAGCACATATAAATCACATGCATATATGCGCTTTGATCCTCTTATCTCCAATATTGTTAGATCAGAATTTTATTATCATCAATGTTTAGCACTATTAAGTAAATTACACTTCACATTTGGGCCATGGATAACTTCTGCAAACGCAGAAATAAATTTTACTTTCAGATATATTCTGAGGTTAAAAAGTCTTACTTTATATATGTAAGTTATATGTAATTTCTCTTATTTTTAAAATTATTTCATTTTAATTTAATTCTATTTCACATTCATCCTTGTAAATTTTATCTTTTTCTATCTTATTTTTAACTTTTATAGACACAATTGTATAACATGTTCTTCATACCAATTTAATACTTATTACATGATTGGGCTTCCCTGTCACCTCAGACGGTAGAGAATCTTCTTGCAATGTGAGAGACCTGGGTTAAGTCCCTAGGTCGGGAAGATCCCCTGGAGAAAGGAGTGGCTACGCACTCCAGTATTTTTGCCTGGAGAATTCCATGGACAGAGGAGTCTGGTGCCCTATCATCCATGAGGTTGCAAAGAGTTGGACACTACTAAGCAACTAATACACACACAGGGTTTTCTCAGTAGCTAAGAATAAAGAAGTCTGTATGTGTTCCATTCACATTTAATGGTTGTAAAAGAAAATACGAAATATATACTGAGAGGGGTGAGGGTTCTAGTTGCCAGACATACATATACATACACACACACACACACACACACACACACACACACACACACACATATATATATATACATATGTAGGTAGATAGATACATAAGATATAAATACATGAAATTATGAATGAGAATATCTATTTTTAATTAAATCCAAGTAGGCAATACGCTATGGTTTTTCTATATGGGAAGGCAGCTGACTTTCTTTTTTCTTTATCATAGGTTAAAAAGAAACCCTGGAATGGATAGTAAAGGTAATAAGGAATAACCATTCCTCTGCTTATTTGCATAAAACTCATTGCAATGTTCTAATCCTTCAGGTATAAGAAATACAGGTACACCATCAGATGAGTTGAGACATGAAATGAAAACTTGAAAACTTGTTCCTCTAGCATTGATATTGTACATGTATAACCACCCAGTGCTTTTACTGTGGCACTCTCTTTGGCTTGCTTTGTCTCTACCACTTCTATCATAGTTCAACCCTGTTTAACTCATTTCTAAAGAAAAAAGTATAGTTTTCTTTATTGTAAAGATTTCTGGTATGTTATTGACTTAATTCTGAAGACAAACATTTCTTCTTGCCTAGGTAAAGGAAGAAAAGAGAGAAAGAGAGTATTACTATCTTGAATTGATGAAGTTGTTTTCTATTTGGTTTATGGTGGTGGTTACACAATAGTATCAGTTCAGTGCAGTTCAGTCACTCAGTCATGTCTGATTCTTTGCGATCTCATGAACTGCAGCAGGCCAGGCCTCTCTGTCCATCACCAACTCCTAGAGTTTACCCAAACTCATGTCCATTGAGTTGGTAATGCCATCCAACCATCTCATCCTCTGTCGTCCCCTTCTCCTCCTGCCCTCAATCTTTCCCAGCATCAGGGTCTTTTCAGATAAGTCAGCTTTTCGCATCAGGTGGCCAAAGTACTGGAGTTTCATCTCCAGCATTAGTCCTTCCAAAGAACACCCAGGACTGATCTCCTTCAGAATGGACTGGTTGGATCTCCTTGCAGTCCAAGGGACTCTCAAGAGTCTTCTCCAACACCACAGTTCAAAACCATCAATTCTTTGGCGCTCAGCTTTCTTTATAGTCCAACTCTCACATCCATACATGACCACTGGAAAAACCAGAGCCTTGACTAGACAGACCTTTGATGACAAGGTAATGTCTCTGCTTTTTAAACATGCTGTCTAGGTTGGTCATAACTTTCCTTCCAAGGAGTAAGTGTCTTTTAATTTCATGGCTGCAATGACCATCTGCAGTGACTTGGAAGCCCCCCCAAAATAACATCAGCCACTGTTTCCAATGTTTCCCCGTCTATTTGCCATTAAGTGACGGGACTGGAAGCCATGATCTTAGTTTGTTGAATGTTGAGCTTTAAGCCAACTTTTTCACTCTCCCCTTTTACTCTATCAAGAGGCTCTTTAGTTCTTGTTCACTTTCTGCCATAAGGGTGGTGTCATTTGCATACCTGAGCTTGTTGATATTTCTCCCGGCAATCTTGATTTCAGCTTGTGCTTCTTCCAGCCCAGCGTTTCTCATGATGTACTCTGCATATAAGTTAAATAAACAGAGTGACAATATACAGCCTTGACGTACTCCTTTTCCTATTTGAAATTAGTCTGTTGTTCCATGTCCAGTTCTAACTGTTGCTTCCTGACCTGCATATAAGTTAAATAAACAGAGTGACAGTATACAGCCTTGACGTACTCCTTTTCCTATTTGGAACCAGTCTTTTGTTCCATGTCCAGTTCTAACTGTTGCTTCCTGACCTGCATATAGGTTTCTCAAGAGGCAGGTCAGGTGGTCTGGTATTCCCATCTCTTAAAGAATTTTCCACAGTTTATTGTGATCCACACAGTCAAAGGCTTTGGAATAGTCAATGAAGCAGAATTAGATTTTTTTTGATGATCTGTCAGATGTTGGCAATTTGATCTCTGGTTCCTCTGCCTTTTCTAAAACCAGTTTGAACATCCGGAAGTTCAAGGTTCACATATTGCTGAAGCCTGGCTTGGAGAATTTTGATCATTACTTTACTAGTGTGCGTTTAGTTCAGTCGCTCAGTGTGTGAGGTAAGTGCAATTATGTGGTAGTTTGAGCATTCTTTGGCATTGCATTTCTTTAGTGTCCATTTGTCAAAAATTATAGAACTGTACATGAAAAAGAGTGAGATTTACTATTAGTAAAAAAAAATAATGGAAAGAGATTAATGAGTTAAGTTTTAAGACTGTCAAAGTTACAGCCAAAAAAAAAAAAAAATTGCTGATAAAGTCACATTCGATTGGTAATATTCCTATTAAGGTAGTGAATATTACTAATAAAACTTTCAATATAGCTTAGTTACTCTCCTCTTAGTTTGAAAGAAAACAGTTTTATTCTTAAAAGCATCTTATATTCAATCACTTGCTTTTCAGAAGTTTAAAGTTCGGTTAACAGTGTCAAGCTGGTTAACTAACTGGGGTAGAGAGCCAGACACCAAAATGGCCCCAGTGATTTTCACTCCCTGGGTTCATATTTCCGTAGTTTACTCCCCTCACCCAAAGGACTGACCTGTGTAACCAACAACATATTGAGGAAATCCCAGAATTTTTCCTCTGTGATTCTCAAGGATCACTCACTCTGAGAGAAGCTATTTTGCTTTATACATAAATCTAGTACCTATCTTTTCATGGTGATATATCGTGGATATATTCCCACATCAACAAATACAGGTCTACCGTACATGACTATCATTTACGTACTTTATTTCATCAACCTTCTTTTATTGATTTTCATGTCTTATAAATTTTCAGTCATAAAAATGCACAGTTGGGCATATTTCATTCATCTTTCTTAAAGGAAAATTCCTGGAGATGGATTGCATAGCAGAAGTTTGAGCTCCAAGCATATCAGTGAATACCTATTTATTCATCATCAGACTACATTACTGCCTACGGGGCCACAACTATTGTTTAGCTAATTTGGAACTGTTAATCTTTTAGCCATAATGAAGATATACCACTATTTTTCCAAAGTACTTCTAAGTTGCTCCACTGACGAGTATTTTGAAACTGTTCCTTAGTAAAGAAACTTCTGATAATATTTGTGGTCTAAAGTTTTAGATAAACTCAATAAGCTGTTAACTATCAAAGTGTTGATATCAATATCTGCCAAGGTGAAATACCAAACCAAGTTGATTTTGTGGTACTAGCTGTGCTAAGCATTAGTAATGTCTCTACCAGTAACAGAATGATTCTTTATCTTCATACTTTGGTTATCACATATCAGAAGACATGGTAAACTCATATTAGAAATTAAAGCCTCTCTCTTTTTTTTTTCTTTTTTAATTTTTTTAACTTTACAGTATTGTATTGGTTTTGCCATATATCAACATGAATCCGCCACAGGTATACATGTGTTCCCCATCCTGAACCCTCTTCCCTCCTTCCTCCCGGTACCATCCCTCTGGGTCGTCCCAGTGCACCAGCCCCAAGCATCCAGTATCATGCATCAAACCTGGACTGGCAACTCGTTTCATATATGGTATTATACATGTTTCAATGCCATTATCTCAAATCATCCCACCATCTCCCTCTCCCACAGAGTCCAAAAGACTGTTCTGTACATCAGTGTCTCTTTTGCTATCTTGTATACAGGGTTATTCTTACAATCTTTCTAAATTCCATATATATGCGTTAGTATTCTGTATTTGTGTTTTTCTTTCTGGCTTACTTCACTCTGTGTAATAGGCTCCAGTTTCATCCACCTCATTAGAACTGATTCAAATGTATTCTTTTTAATGGCTGAGTAATACTCTGTTGTGTATATGTACCACAGCTTTCTTATCCATTCATCTGCTGATGGACATCTAGGTTGCTTCCATGTCCTGGCTATTATAAACAGTACTGCGATGAACACTGGGGTTCACGTGTCTCTTTCAATTGTGGTTTTCTCAGTGTGTATGCCCAGTAATGGGATTGCTGGATCATAAGGCAGTTCTATTTCCAGTTTTTTGAGGAATCTCCATACTGTTCTCCATAGTGGCTGTACTACTTTGCATTCCCACCAACAGTGTAAGAGGGTTCCCTTTTCTCCACACTCTCCCCAGCATTAATTGCTTGTAGACTTTTGTATTGCAGCCATTCTGACTGGCGTGAAATTGTACCTCATAGTGGTTTTGATTTGCATTTCTCTGATAATGAGTGAAGCACAGCCATCGCACTTCAGTATTCTTGCCTTGAGAACCCCATGAACAGTATGAAAAGACAAAATGATAGGATACTGAAAGAGAAACTCCCCAGGTCAGTAGGGGCCCAATATGCTACTGGAGATCAGTGGAGAAATAACTCCAGAAAGAATGAAAGGATGGAGCCAACACAAAAAGAATACCCAGCTGTGGATGTGTCTGGTGATAGAAGCAAAGTCCGATGCTGTAAAGAGCAATATTGCATAGGAACCTGGAATGTCAGGTCCATGAATCAAGGCAAATTGGAAGTGGTCAAACAAGAGATGGCAAGAGTGAATGTCGACATTCTAGGAATTAACGAACTAAAATGGACTGGAATGGGTGAATTTAACTCGGATGACCATTATATCTACTACTGTGGGCAGGAATCCCTCAGAAGAAATGGAGTGCCCATCATGGTCAACAAAAGAGTCCGAAATGCAGTACTTGGATGCAATCTCAAAAATGACAGAATGATCTCTGTTCGTTTCCAAGGCAAACCATTCAATGTCACAGTAATCCAAATCTATGCCCCAACCAGTAAAGCGGAAGAAGCTGAAGTTGAAAGGTTCTATGAAGACCTACAAGACCTTTTAGAACTAACACCCAAAAAAGATGTCCTTTTCATTATAGGGGACTGGAATGCAAAAGTAGGAAGTCAAGAAACACCTGGAGTAACAGGCAAATTTGGCCTTGGAACATGGAATGAAGCAGGGCAAAAACTAATAGAGTTTTGCCAAGAAAATGCACTGGTCATAGCAAATACCCTCTTCCAACAACACAAGAGAAGACTCTATACATGGACATCACCAGATGGTCAACACCGAAATCAGATCGATTATATCCTTTGCAGCCAAAGATGGAGAAGCTCTATACAATCAGCAAAAACAAGACCAGGAGCTGACTGTGGCTCAAACCATGAACTCCTTATTGCCAAATTCAGACTTATATTGAAGAAAGTAGGGAAAACTACTAGACCATTCAGGTATGACCTAAATAAAATCCCTTATGATTATACAGTGGAAGTGAGAAATAGATTTAAGGGCCTAGATCTGATAGACAGAGTGCCTGATGAACTATGGAATGAGGTTCGTGACATTGTACAGGAGACAGGGATCAAGACCATCCCCATGGAAAAGAAATGCAAAAAAGCAAAATGGCTGTCTGGGGAGGCCTTACAATTAGCTGTGAAAAGAAGAGAAGCGAAAAGCAAAGGAGAAAAGGAAAGATATAAACAACTAAATGCAGAGTTCCAAAGAATAGCAAGAAGAGATAAAAAAGCCTTCTTCAGTGATCAATGCAAAGAAATAGAGGAAAACAACAGAATGGGAAAGACTAGGGATCTCTTCAAGAAAATCAGAGATACCAAAGGAACATTTCATGCAAAGATGGGCACGATAAAGGACAGAGATGGTGTGGACCTAACAGAAGCAGAAGATATTAAGAAGAGGTGGCAAGAATACACAGAAGAACTGTACAAAAAAGAGCTTCAAGACCTAGATAATCATGATGATGTGATCACTGACCTAGAGCCAGACATCTTGGAATGTGAAGTCAAGTGGGCCTTAGAAAGCATCACTACGAACAAAGCTAGTAGAGGTGATGGAATTCCAGTTGAGCTATTCCAAATCGTGAAAGAGGATGCTGTGAAAGTGCTGCACTCAATATGCCAACAAATTTGGAAAACTCAGCAGTGGCCACAAGATTGGAAAAGGTCAGTTTTCATCCCAATCCCAAAGAAAGGCAATGCCAAGGAGTGCTCAAACTACCACACAATTGCACTCATCTCACAGGCTAGTAAAGTAATGCTCAAAATTCTCCAAGCCAGGCTTCAGCAATATGTGAACCGTGAACTTCCTGATGTTCAAGCTGGTTTTAGAAAAGGCAGAGGAACCAGAGATCAAATTGCCAACATCCCCTGGATCATGGAAAAAGCAAGAGAGTTCCAGAAAAACATCTATTTCTGCTTTATTGACTATGCCAAAGCCTTTGACTGTGTGGATCACAATAAACTATGGAAAATTCTGAAAGAGATGGGAATACCAGACCATCTGATCTGCCTCTTGAGAAATCTGTATGCAGGTCAGGAAGCAACAGTTAGAACTGGTCATGGAACAACAGACTGGTTCCAAATAGGAAAAGGAGTACGTCAAGGCTGCATATTGTCACCATGTTTATTTAACTTATATGCAGAGTACATCATGAGAAATGCTGGACTGGAAGAAACACAAGCTGGAATCAAGATTGCCAGGAGAAATATCAATAACCTCAGATATGCAGATGACACCACCCTTATGGCAGAATGTGAAGAGGGGCTAAAAAGCCTCTTGATGAAAGTGAAAGTGGAGAGTGAAAAGGTTGGCTTAAAGCTCAACATTCAGAAAACGAAGATCATGGCATCTGGTCCCATCACTGCATGGGAAATAGATGGAGAAACAGTGGAAACAGTGTCAGACTTTGTTTTTCTGGGCTCCAAAATCACTGCAGATGGTGACTGCAGCCATGAAATTAAAAGATGCTTGCTCCTTGGAAGGAAAGTTATAACCAACCTAGATAACATATTCAAAAGCAGAGACATTACTTTACCAATAAAGGTTCGCCTAGTCAAGGCTATGGTCTTTCCTGTGGTCATGTATGGATGTGAGAGCTGGACTGTGAAGAAGGCTGAGTGCCGAAGAATTGATGCTTTTGAACTGCGGTGTTGGAGAAGACTCTTGAGAGTCCCTTGGACTGCAAGAAGATCCAACCAGTCCATTCTGAAGGAGATCAATCCTGGAATTTCTTTAGAAGGAATGATGCTAAAGCTGAAACTCCAGTATTTTGGCCACCTCATGTGAAGAGTTGACTCATTGGAGAAGACTCTGATGCTGGGAGGGATTGAGGGCAGGAGGAGAAGGGGACGACAGAGAATGAGATGGCTGGATGGCATCATTGACTCGATGGGTGAGTCTGGGTGACCTCCGGGAGCTGGTGATGGACAGGGAGGCCTGGCGTGTTGCGGTTCATGGGGTCGCAAAGAGTTGGACACGACTGAGTGACTGATCTGATCTGATCTGATCTGATAATGAGTGATGTTGAGCATCTTTTCATGTGTTTGTTAGCTATCTGTATGTCTTCTTTGGAGAAATATCTATTTAGTTCTTTGGCCCATTTTTTGATTGGGTCATTTATTTTTCTGGAATTGAGCTGTAGGAGTTGCTTGTATATTTTTGAGATAGTTGTTTGTCAGTTGCTTCATTTGCTATTATTTTCTCCCACTCTGAAGGCTGTCTTTTCACCTTGCTTATACTTTCCTTTGTTGTGCAGAAGCTTTTAAGTTTAATTAGGTCCCATTTGTTTATTTTTTAAACTGATTAAACTGATAAGAACAGATACTACACTTTATCTTAGCCAAAAGGCCGAGAAGCGCTGGGATTTCTTTGGAAGGAATGATGCTAAAGCTGAAACTCCAGTATTTTGGCCACCTCATGCGAAGAGTTGACTCATTGGAGAAGACTCTGATGCTGGGAGGAATTGAGGGCAGGAGGAGAAGGGGACGACAGAGGATGAGATGGCTGGATGGCATCACTGACTCGATGGATGCGAGTCTGAGTGACCTCCGGGAGCTGGTGATGGACAGGGAGGCCTGGTGTGCTGCGGTTCATGGGGTCGCAAATAGTCGGACACGACTGAGCGACTGATCTGATCTGATCTGATCTGTTTATTTTTACTTTTATTTCCAATATTCTGGGAGGTGGGTCATAGAGGATCCTGCTGTGATGTATGTCAGAGAGTGTTTTGCCTATGTTTTCCTCTAGGAGTTTTATAGTTTCTGATCTTACGTTTAGATCCTTAATCCATTTTGAGTTTATTTTTGTGTGTGGTGTTAGAAAGTGTTCTAGTTTCATTCTTTTACAAGTGGTTGACCAGTTTTCCCAGCACCACTTGATAAAGAGATTGTCTTTAATCCATTGTATATTCTTGCCTCCTTTGTCAAAGATAAGGTGTCCATAGGTGCGAGGATTTATCTCTGGGCTTTCTATTTTGTTCCATTGATCTATATTTCTGTCTTTGTGCCAGTACCATACTGTCTTGATGACTGTGGCTTTGTAGTAGAGCCTGAAGTCAGGCAGGTTGATTCCTCCAGTTCCATTCTTATTTCTCAAGATTGCTTTGGTTATTCCAGGTTTTTTGTATTTCCATACAAATTGTGAAATTATTTTTTCTAGCTCTGTGAAGAATACTGTTGGTAGCTTGATAGGGATTGCATTGAATCTATAAATTCCTTTGGGTAGTATACTCATTTTCACTATATTGATTCTTCCAGTCCATGAACATGGTATATTTCTCCATCTATTAGTGTCCTCTTTGATTTCTTTCACCAGTGTTTTATAGTTTTCTATATATAGGTCTTTAGTTTCTTTAGGTGGATATATTCCTAATTATTTTATTCTTTTTGTTGCAATGGTGAATGGAATTGTTTCCTTAATTTCTCTTTCTATTTTCTCATTATTAGTGTACAGGAATGCAAGGGATTTCTGCGTGTTGATTTTATATCCTGCAACTTTACTATATTTATTGATTAGTTCTAGTAATTTTCTATTAATTAGTAATTTTCTATCAATTAGTTCTAGTAATTTTCTGGTGGAGTCTTTAGGGTTTTCTATGTAGAGGATTATGTCATCTGCAAACAGTGAGAGTTTTACCTCTTTTCCAATTTGGATTCCTTTTATTTCTTTTTCTGCTCTGATTACTGTGGCCAAAACTTCCAAAACTATGTTGAATAGTAATGGTGAAAGTGGGCACCCCTGTCTTGTTCCTGACTTTAGAGGAAATGCTTTCAATTTTCCACCATTGAAGAGAATGTTTGCTGTGGGTTTGTCATATATAGCTTTTATTATGTTGAGGTATGTTCCTTCTATTCCTGCTTTCTGGAGAATTTTTATCATAAATGGATGTTGAATTTTGTCAAAGGCTTTCTCTGCATCTATTGAGATAATCATATGGTTTTTATTTTTCAATTTGTTAATGTGGTGTATTACATTGATTGATTTGCGGATTTTGAAGAATCCTTGCATTCCTGGGATAAAGCCCACTTGGTCATGGTGTATGATCTTTTTAATGTGTTGTTGGATTCTGATTGCTAGAATTTTGTTAAGGATTTTTGCCTCTATGTTCATCAGTGATATTGGCCTGTAGTTTTCTTTTTTTGTGGCATCTTTGTCAGGTTTTGGTATTAGGGTGATGGTGGCCTCATAGAATGAGTTTGGAAGTTTACCTTCCTTTGCAATTTTCTGGAAGAGTTTGAGTAGGATAGGTGTTAGCTCTTCTCTAAATTTTTGGTAGAATTCAGTGAAGCCATTTGTGGGCTTTTGTTTGCTGGAAGATTTCTGATTACAGTTTCAATTTTCGTGCTTGTGGTGGGTCTGTTAAGATTTTCTATTTCTTGCTGGTCCAGTTTTGGAAAGTTGTACTTTTCTAAGAATTTGTCCATTTCTTCCACGTTGTCCATTTTGTTGCCATATAATTGCTGATAGTAGTCTCTTATGATCCTTTGTATTACAGTGTTGTCTGTTGTGATCTCTCCATTTTCATTTCTAATTTTATTGATTTGATTTTTCTCCCTTTGTTTTTTGATGAGTCTGGCTAATGGTTTGTCAATTTTATTTATCTTTTCAAAAAACCAGCTTTTGGCTTTGTTGATTTTTGCTATGGTCTCTTTTGTTTCTTTTGCATTTATTTCTGCCCTAATTTTTAAGATTTCTGTCCTTCTACTAAGCCTGGGGTTTTTCATTTCTTCCTTTTCTAGTTGCTTTAGGTGTAGAGTTAGGTTATTTATTTGACTTTTTTTCTTGTTTCTTCAGGTATGTCTGTATTGCTATGAACTTTCCCCTTAGGACTGCTTTTACAGTGTCCCACAGATTTTGGGTTGTTGTGTTTTCATTTTCATTCATTTCTATGCAAATTTTGATTTCTTCTGTGATTTGTTGGTTATTCAGCAGCTTGTTGTTCAGCCTCCACATGTTGGAAGTTTTAATAGTTTTTCTCCTGTAATTGACATCTAATCTTAGTGCATTGTGGTCAGAAAAGATGCTTGGAATGATTTCAATTGTTTTGAATTTACCAAGGCTAGATTTATAGCCCAGGATGTGATCTATCCTGGAGAAGGTTCCATGTGCGCTTGAGAAAAAGGTGAAATTCATTGTTTTGAGGTGAAATGTCCTATAGATATCAATTAGGTCTAACTGGTCTATTGTATCGTTTAAAGTTTGTGTTTCCTTGTTAATTTACTTTTCAGTTGATCTATCCATTGGTGTGAGTGGGGTATTAAAGTCTCCCACTATTATTATGTTATTGTTAATTTCCCCTTTCATACTTGTTAGCATTTGTCTTATATATTGCGGTGCTCCTATGTTGGGTGTATATATATATTTATAATTGTTATATCTTTTTCTTGGATTGATCCTTTGATCATTATGTAGTGACCTTCTTTGTCTCTTTTCACAGCCTTTGTTTTAAAGTCTATTTTATCTGATATGAGTATTGCTACTCCTGCTTTCTTTTGGTCCCTATTTGCATGGAAAATCTTTTTCCAGCCCTTCACTTTCAGTCTGTATGTGTCCCCTGTTTTGAGGTGGGTCTTTTGTAGACAACATATATAGGTTCTTATTTTTGTATTCATTCAGCCAGTCTTTGTCTTTTGGTTGAGGCATTCAACCCATTTCCATTTAAGGTAATTATTGATAAGTGTGATCCCTTTGCCATTTACTTTATTGTTTGGGGTTCGAGTTTAAACACCCTTTTTGTGTTTCCTGTCTAGAGAATGTCCTTTAGCTTTTGTTGGAGAGCTGGTTTGGTGGTGCTAAATTCTCTCAGCTTTTGTTTGTCTCTAAAGCTTTTGATTTCTCCTTCATATTTGAATGAGATCCTTGCTGGGTACAGTAATCTGGGCTGTAGGTTATTTTCTTTCATCACTTTAAGTATGTCTTGCCATTTCCTCCTGGCTTGAAGAGTTTCTATTGAAAGATCAGCTGTTATCCTTATGGAAATTCCCTTGTGTGTTATTTGTTATTTTCCCCTTGCTGCTTTTAATATTTGTTCTTTGTGTTTGATCTTTGTTAATTTGATTAATATGTGTCTTGGGGTGTTTCACCTTGGGTTTATCCTGTTTGGGACTCTCTGGGTTTCTTGGACTTGAGTGATTATTTCCTTCCCCATTTTAGGGAAGTTTTCAACTATTATCTCCTCTAGATTTTCTCATGGTCTTTCTTTTTGTCTTCTTCTTCTGGGACTCCTATGATTCGAATGTTGTAACGTTTAATATTGTCCTGGAGGTCTCTGAGATTGTCCTCATTTCTTTTAATTCGTTTTTCTTTTTTCCTCTCTGATTCATTTATTTCTACCATTCTATCTTCTAATTCACTAATCCTATCTTCTGCCTCTGTTATTCTACTATTTGTTGCCTCCAGAGTGTTTTGGATCTCATTTATTGCATTATTCATTATATATTGACTCTTTTTTATTTCTTCTAGGTCCTTGTTAAACCTTTCTTGCATCTTCTCAATGCTTTTCTCCAGGCTATTTATCTGTGATTCCATTTTGGTTTCCAGATTTTGGATTAATTTCACTATCATTATTTGGAATTCTTTATCAGGTAGATTCACTATTTCTTCCTCATTTGTTTGGTTTGGTGGGCATTTATCTTGTTCCTTTACCTGCTGGGTATTCCTCTGTCTCTTCATCTTGTTTATATTGCTGAGTTTGGGGTGTCCTTTCTGTGTTCTGGCAGTTTGTGGAGTTCTCTTTATTGTGGAGTTTCTTCGCTGTGTGTGGGTTTGTACAGGTGGCTTGTCAAGGTTTCTTGGTTAGGGAAGCTTGTGGCAGTGTTCTGGTGGGTGGAGCTGGATTTCTTCTCTCTGGAGGGCAATGAAGTGTCCAGTAATGAGTTATGAGATGTCTATGGTTTTGTAGTAACTTTGGGCAGCCTGTATATTGGAGCTCAGGGCTGTGTTCCTGTGTTGCTGGAGAATTTGCGTCATATGTCTTGCCCTGGAACTTGTTGGCCCTTGGGTGGTGCTTGGTTTCAGTGTAGGTATGGAGACGTTTGATGAGCTCCTATCAATTAATGTTCCCTGGAGTCAGGAGTTCCCTGGAGTCAGGGTTTCGACTTAAGCCTCCTGCTTCCGGTTTTCAGTCTTATTTTTATGGTAGTCTCAAAACTTCTACTTCTATACAGCACCATTGATAAAACATTTAGGTTAAAGATGAAAAGTTTCTCCACAGTGAGGAACACCCAGAGAGGTTCACAGAGTTACATGGAGAAGAGAAGAGGAGGAGGGAGTTAGAGGTGACCTGAATGAGATGAGGTGGAATCAATAGAGGAGAGAGCAAGCTAGCCAGTAATCACTTCCTTATGTGCATTCCACAACTGGACTGCTCAGACGTGTTCACAGAGTTATACAGAGAAGAGAAGAGGGAGGAAGGGGACAGAGGTGGCCAGGAGGATAAAAGTGGGGAATGAAAATCAAAGAGACAGATCCAGCCAGTAATCAGTTCCCTAAGTGCAGAAGGCAATGGCAACCCACTCCAGTACTCTTGCCTGGAAAATCCAATGGACAGAGGAGCCTGGTAGGCTGCAGTCCATGGGGTCGCTAGGAGTTGGGCACCCCTGAGCGACTTCACTTTCACTTTTCACTTTCATGCATTGGAGAAGGAAATGGCAACCCACTCCAGTGTTCTTGCCTGGAGAATCCCAGGGAAAGAGGAGCCTGGTGGGCTGCTGTCTGTGGGGTCGCACAGAGTTGGACACGACTGAAGTGACTTAGCAGCAGCAGCAAGTGTTCTCCACTGTCTGGAACACACAGAAATTCACAGAGTTGGGTAGAGCAGAGAGAGGTTAGGGAGGAGACACAGGCGACCTGGTAGAGAAAAAGGAGAGTCCAAAGGTGGAGAGAGCAGTCAAGCCAGTAATCTCGCTCCCAAGCAAAAATGGGTACTGAAGACTGGGTTCTTAAAGGTACAAAATTGATAACAAATACCAAAAAGAAAAAAATTAAAAATCTAGAGTAGAGTTTGGAATTTCAAAAATACAATGTTAAAGAAAAGAAGAAGAAAAAGAATGAGAGAAAAAAAAGGTCACAAAAATTATAAAGAAAATATAGGTGCTAAATGATAACAAATACCAAAAAGCAAAAATTAAAAATCTAGAGTAGAGTTTGAAATTTCAGAAATACAATGTTAAAGAAAAGAAGAAGAAGAAAAAAAAATGAAAGAAAGAAAACAAAGTCACAAAAATTATAAAAATATATATATGAAGTTTGCTTTTAAAAAAATAAGGTCTTTTTTTTTTGCAAAGTAATAGTAGGTTATGAAAGTGAAAATTAAAGGAGTAATAGAAGACTTAAAAATTTTTTTTTAATTTTTTTAAAAAATAAAGAATTATCGTAAAAATAGTAAAAATATATCTAGGACTTTCTCTGGTGTTGTTGTGGGTATTTTGGGGTCAGTTCATTTTCTAAAGCCTCTCTTTGGTAACTCAAGGATCTTGGGCAAATATTGACATTTTACCCTTAAGGAACTACCTACTTAGCTAAATTTTAGAGAAAGTTTTTCAATAAATTATGGTTAGACAAATTTATGAATTCTTGAAAAATATTTTACTTCCTTGCATGTGTGCTAAGTTGCTTCAGTCGTGTTTGACTGTTTGCAGCCTTATGGATTGTAGTTCGCCAGGTTCCTCTGTCCATGGCATTCTCTAGGTAAGAATACCTGGAGTGGGTTGTCATATCCTCCTCCACGGGATTTTCCTGACCCAGAGATCAAACCCAGGTCTCTTAACGTTTCCTGAATTGGAGGTGGGTTCTATACCACTAGTGCCACCTGGAAATCCCCTTGAAAATGTTATGTAAGACAGTTAATCTAACTAAGTTGATAAAGCATAATGTTTAGAAACATATGGGCTTTGATATTTGACAACCTTAAGACTGAATTTCACTCTTTTCTCTAGGGGCATAGAACAACTTCATTAAGCATTAAAAATATGAATATAATAATAATCTGAGGGTTGTTGAGAGGGTTAAATGTGATACTGCAAGGTGCCTGTCATATGGTAATTAGTAAAAAAAAAAAAAAAACTCAGTTCTTCGTCTTCATAATCATAATGATGCTTTACATCCAGCAGATATTCATTAATGCTGTGGAGAAGAGTGTTTAACCTCAAAATATTAACGATGACCACTTAATTTCATATTCATGTAGAATTCTGCATAATTTTGTGTACTATAAATATGTAGAATCACACTAATTTTATTGTTAGAAAAAAACCCTGAATTAGTAAAAAAGCATGAATTACAGGTTTTTAAAAAAGTATTTACACTATGTATAAGATAGATAACTAATGAGAACATACTGTATAGCAAGGGAACTCTGCTCTGTGCTCTGCTGCTGCTGAGTCGCTTCAGTCGTGTCCGACTCTGTGCGACCCCATAGACGGAAGCTCACCAGGCTCCCCCGTCCCTGGGATTCTCCAGGCAAGAATACTGGAGTGGGTTGCCATTTCCTGCTCCAATGCATGAAAGTGAAAAGTGAAAGTGAAGTCTCTCAGTCGTGTCCGACTCTCAGCGACCCCATGGACTGGAGCCTACCAGGATCCTCCGTCCATGGGATTTTCCAGGCAAAAGTACTGGGGTGGGGTGCCATTGCCTTCCCCGATGGGAAGGAAATCCAAAAGAGAGGGGATGTATGTATACATATAGCTAATTCACTTTGCTGTACAGCAGAAACTAACACCACATTGTAAAGCAATTATACTCCAATAAAAATGAATAAATAAGTAAAGCAAATTTGGAAAACTCAGCAGTGGCCATAGGATTGGAAAAGGTCAGTTTTCATTCCACTCCCAAAGAAAAGCAATGCCAAATAATGTTCAAATTACCATTCAATTGCATTCATTTCACATGCCAGCAAGATTTTGCTCAAAATCCTTCAATTTAGACTTCAGCAGTATGTGAACTGAGAACTTCCAGATGTATAAGCTGGATTTAGAAAAGGCAGAGGAACCAGAGATTAAATTGCCTACAACCATTATATCATAGAAAAAGCAAGAGAAATCCAGAAAAATATCTCCTTCTGCTTCATTGACTATGCTAAAGCCTTTGATGGTGTGGATCACAACAAACTGTGGAATATTCTTAAAGAGATGGGGATATTAGACCACCTTACCTGCCTCCTAACAAACCTGTATGTCTGCAGGACAAGAAGCAACAGTTAGAACCAGACATGGAATGGACAGGTAAAAATTGGGAACAGAGTGCGTCAAGGCTGTATGTCATCACCCTGCTTATTTAACTTCTATGCAAAGTACAGGAATCCCTCAGAAGAAATGGAGTGCCCATCATGGTCAACAAAAGAGTCCAAAATGCAGTACTTGGATGCAATCTCAAAAAAGATAGAATGATCTCTGTTCGTTTCCAAGGCAAACCATTCAATGTCACAGTAATCCAAGTCTATGCCCCAACCAGTAACGCTGAAGAAGTTGAAGTTGAATGGTTCTATGAAGACCTACAAGACCTTTTAGAACTAACAGCCAAAAAAGATGTCTTTTTCATTATAGGGGACTGGAATGCAAAAGTAGGAAGTCAAGAAACACCTGGAGTAACAGGCAAATTTGGCCTTGGAATACGGAATGAAGCAGGGCAAAGACTAATAGAGTTTTGCCAAGAAAATGCACCGGTCATAGCAAATACCCTCTTCCAACAACACAAGAAAGACTCTACACTTGGACATCACCAGATGGTCAACACCGAAATCAGATTGATTATATTCTTTGCAGCCAAAGATGGAGAAGCTCTATCCAGTCAGCAAAAACAAGACCAGGAGCTGACTGTGGCTCAGACCATGAACTCCTTATTGCCAAATTCAGACTGAAATTGAAGAAAGTTGGGAAAACCACTAGACCATTCAGGTATGACCTAAATCAAATCCCTTATGATTATACAGTGGAAGTGAGAAATAGATTTAAGGGCCTAGATCTGATAGACAGAGTGCCTGATGAACTATGGAATGAGGTTTGTGACATTGTACAGGAGACAGGGATCAAGACCATCCCCATGGAAAAGAAATGCAAAAAAGCAAAATGGCTGTCTGGGGAGGCCTTACAAATAGCTGTGAAAAGAAGAGAAGCGAAAAGCAAAGGAGAAAAGGAAAGATATAAACATCTGAATGCAGAGTTCCAAAGAACAGCAAGAAGAGATAAGAAAGCCTTCTTCAGCGATCAATGCAAAGAAATAGAGGAAAACAACAGAATGGGAAAGACTAGGGATCTCTTCAAGAAAATTAGAGATACCAAAGGAACATTTCATGCAAAGATGGGCTCGATAAAGGACAGAAATGGTATGGACCTAACAGAAGCAGAAGATATTAAGAAGAGGTGGCAAGAATACACAGAAGAACTGTACAAAAAAGATCTTCATGACCCAGATAATCATGATGGTGTGATCACTGACCTAGAGCCAGACATCTTGGAATGTGAAGTCAAGTGGGCCTTAGAAAGCATCACTACGAACAAAGCTAGTGGAGGTGATGGAATTCCAGTGGAGCTATTCCAAATCCTGAAAGATGATGCTGTGAAAGTGCTGCACTCATTATGCCAGCAAATTTGGAAAACTCAGCAGTGGCCACAAGATTGGAAAAGGTCAGTTTTCATCCCAATCTCAAAGAAAGGCAATGCCAAAGAATGCTCAAACTACCACACAATTGCACTCATCTCACACGCTAGTAAAGTCATGCTCAAAATTCTCCAAGCCAGGCTTCAGCAATATGTGAACCGTGAACTTCCTGATGTTCCAGCTGGTTTTAGAAAAGGCAGAGGAACCAGAGATCAAATTGCCAACATCCGCTGGATCATGGAAAAAGCAAGAGAGTTCCAGAAAAACATCTATTTCTGCTTTATTGACTATGCCAAAGCCTTTGACTGTGTAGATCACAGTAAACTGTGGAAAATTCTGAAAGAGATGGGAATACCAGACCACCTGATCTGCCTCTTGAGAAATTTGTATGCAGGTCAGGAAGCAACAGTTAGAACTGGACATGGAACAACAGACTGGTTCCAAATAGGAAAAGGAGTTCGTTAAGGCTGTACATTGTCACCCTGGTTATTTAACTTATATGCAGAGTACATCATGAGAAACACTGGACTGGAAGAAACACAAGTTGGAATCAAGATTGCTGGGAGAAATATCAATAACCTCAGATATGCAGATGACACCACCCTTATGGCAGAAAGTGAAGAGGAACTCAAAAGCCTCTCGATGAAAGTGAAAGTGGAGAGTGAAAAAGTTGGCTTAAAGCTGAACATTCAGAAAACGAAGATCATGGCATCCAGTCCCATCACTACATGGGAAATAGATGGGGAAACAGTGGAAACAGTGTCAGACTTTATTTTTCTGGGTTCCAAAATCACTGCAGATGGTGACTGCAGCCATGAAATTAAAAGACACTTACTCCTTGGAAGGAAAGTTATGACCAACCTAGATAGCATATTCAAAAGCAGAGACATTACTTTGCCAACAAAGGTTCGCCTATTCAAGGCTATGGTCTTTCCTGTGGTCATGTATGGATGTGAGAGCTGGACTGTGAAGAAGGCTGAGCGCCGAAGAATTGATGCTTTTGAACTGTGGTGTTGGAGAAGACTCTTGAGAGTCCCTTGGACTGCAAGGAGATCCAACCAGTCCATTCTGAAGGAGACCAGCCCTGGGATTTCTTTGGAAGGAATGATGCTAAAGCTGAAACTCCAGTATTTTGGCCACCTCATGTGAAGAATTGACTCATTGGAGAAGACTCTGATGCTGGGAGGGATTGGGGGCAGGAGGAGAAGGGGACGACAGAGGATGAGATGGCTGGATGGCATCACTGACTCGATGGATGTGAGTCTGAGTGACCTCCGGGAGTTGGTGATGGACAGGGAGGCCTGGCGTGCCGCTATTCATGGGGTCGCAAAGGGTCGGACATGACTGAGCGACTGATCTGATCTGATCTGATCTGATGCAAAGTACATCATGTGAAATGCCAGACTAGATGAATCACAAGCTGAAATCAAGATTGCCAGGAGAAATATCAACAACCTGAGATATGTAGGTGATAGCACTCTAATGACAGAAAGTGAAGAGGACTAAAGAGCTTCTTGATCAAGGTGCAAGAGGAGAGTGGAAAAGCCGGTTTATAAGTAAACATTTGAAAGACTAATATCATGGCATCCAGTCCTATCACTTCATGGCAAATAGATGGGGAAAATGTGTAAACAGTGTTAGATTTCATTTTTGGGGGCTCCAAAAGCACTGTGGATGGTGACTGCAGCCATGAAATTAAAAGATGCTTTCTCCTTGGAAGAATAGCTGTGTCAAACCTAGACAGTGTTTTAAAAAACAGAGACGTCATTTTGCCAACAAAGATCCGTATAATCAGAGCTATCGTTTTTCAGTAGTCATGTATGGATGTGAGAACAGGACATAACTCTCCAATCCTGAACACTGAAGAATTGATGCTTTTGAACTGTGGTGTTGGAGAAGACTCTTGAGAGTCCCTTGGACAGCAAGGAGATCTAACCATTCAATCCTAAAGGAAATCATTGAATATTATAATCCCTGAATATTCATTGGAAGGACTGATCCTGAAGCTGAAGCTCCAATACTTTGGCCCCCTGATTCGAAGAGCTGACTCACTGGAAGAGACTCGGATGCTGGGAAAAATTGAGGGCAAGAGGGGAAGGGAGCGACACGAGGATGAGATGGTTGGATGGTATTACTGACTCAGTGGACATGAGTTTGTGCAAACTCAGGGAGATGGTGATGGACAGAGCAGCCTGGCATGCTGCAATTCATAGGGTCACAAAGAATTGAACACGACTTAGGGACTGAACAACAGCAACAAAGAGAGTTACTTTACTTTAAAATTTATTTAATAATTAAACTATAAGAAGGGTTTTCAATGAGTCCTTTGGGGAATACATTTTGTTATAGTTGCAAAATTAGCACTTTTTCACTGAAAGATTGTTGATATGTTTTTATGTGCTATTGAAACTTCTTGTGGTACCTGCACAGATAATTTAAAAGATTTCCTCCCAGTGAAATTTCATTGTCTAAGTCAGCAGTCCCCAACCTTTTTGGCACCAAGGACCGGTTTCATGGAAGGCAATTATTCCAAGAACTGGGGTGGGGGATGGTTTCGGGATAATTCAAAAGCAGAGACATTACTTTGCCAACAAAGGTCTGTCTAGTCAAGGCTATGGTTTTTCCTGTGGTCATGTATGGATGTGAGAGGTGGACTGTGAAGAAGGCTGAGTGCCAAAGAATTGATGCTTTTGAACTGTGGTGTTGGAGAAGACTCTTGAGAGTCCCTTGGACTGCAAGGAGATCCAACCAGTCCATTCTAAAGGAGATCAGCCCTGGGATTTCTTTGGAGGGAATGATGCTGAAGCTGAAACTCCAGTACTTTGGCCACCTCATGTGAAGAACTGACTTGTTTGAAAAGACTCCGATGCTGGGAGGGTTTGGGGGCAGGAGGAGAAGGGGACGACAGAGGATGAGATGGCTGGATGGAATCACTGACTCAATGGACGTGAGTCTGAATGAACTCTGGGAGTGTGTGATGGACAGGGAGGCCTGGCGTGCTGCGATTCATGGGGTCGCGAAGAGTCGGACACGACTGAGCGACTGAACTGAACATTTATTTTTTTAATTTATTTTTAATTGAAGGATAATTGTGTTACAATACTGTGTTGGCTTCTGCCATACGACAACATGAATCAGTCATAAGTGCACTTAAGTCCTCTGCCTCTTGAACTCCCCCTCCACTTCCCACCCCATCCCATCCCTCTAGGTAGTCACAGAGTACCTCGTTGATCTCCCTGTGTTATACAGCAACTTCCTATTAGCTATCTGTTTTACATGTGGTAGTGTATATGTTTCAGTGCTACTCTCTCAATTGTCCCCACTGCCCCTGCTTTTTCTGTGAGTCTGTTCTAGACTCCTCTATCCAATGGGATTCTCCAGACAAGAGTACTGGAATCGGTTGCCATGCCATCCTCCAGGGGATCTTCTCGACCCAGGGATGGAATCTGCATCTCATGTCTCCTGCATTGGCAGGCTGGTTCTTTACCAATAGCACCACCCCAGAAGTCCATGCATTGATATACAATATGTGTTTTTCTCTTTCTGACTTACTTCATTCTGTATAACAGGCTCTAGGTTCATCCACCTCATTAGAACTGACTCAAATGCATTCCTTTTTCAGTTCAGTCACTCAGTCGTGTCCGACTCTTGCAACCCCATGAACCACAGCACACCAGGGCTCCCTGTCAATCACCAACTCCTGGAGTTCACCCAAACCCATTTCCATTGAATTGATGATGCCATCCAACCATCTCACCCTCTGTCGTCCCCTTCTCCTCCTGCCCTAAATCTTTCCCAGCATCAGGGTCTTTTCAAATGAGTCAGCTCTTCTCATCAGCTGGCCAAAGTATTGGATTTTCAGCTTCAACATCAGCCCATCCAATGAACACCCAGGACTGATCTCCTTTAGGATGGACTGGTTGGATCTCCTTGCAGTCCAAGGGACTCTCAAGCATCTTTTCCAACACCACAGTTCAAAACCATCAATTCTTCGGCACTCAGCTTTCTTTATAGTCCAACTCTCACATCCATACATGACCACTGGAAAAACCAGAGCCTTGACTAGATGGACTTTTGTTGGCAAAGTAATGTCTCTGCTTTTTAGTATGCTGTCTATGCTGGTCATAACTTTCCTTCCAAGGAGCAAGCGTCTTTTAATTTCATGGCTGCAATCACCCTCTGCAGTGATTTTGGGGCCCCCAAAATATAATCAGCCACTGTATCCACTGTTTCCCCATGTATCTGCCATGAAGTGATGGGAGTGGATGCCATGATTTTAGTTTTCTGAATGTTAATGTTGAGCTTTAAGCCAACTTTTTCATTCTCCTCTTTCACTTTCATCAAGAGGCTCTTTAGTTCTTCACTTTCTGCCATAAAGGTTGTGTCATCTGCATATCTGAGGTGATTGATATTTCTCCCGGCAATCTTGATTCCAGCTTGTGCTTTCTCCAGCCCAGCATTTCTCATAATGTACTCTGCATATAAGTTAAATAAGCAGGGGGGCATTCCTTTTTATGGCTGAATAATATTCCATTGTGGAGAAGGCAATGGCAACCCACTCCAGTATTCTTGCCTGGAAAAATCCCTCCATGGATGGAGGGAGCCAGTTAGGGTGCAGTCCATGGGGTCGCAACGAGTCAGACACGACTGAGCGACTTCACTCTCACTTTTCACTTTCATGCATTGGAGAAGGAAATGGCAACCCACTCCAGTGTTCTTGCCTGGAGAATCCCAGGGACAGAGAAGCCTGGCGGGCTGCCGTCTATGGGGTCACACAGAGTCAGACATGACTGAAGCGACTTAGCAGTAGCAGCAGCAGCAGCAGCAGAATATTCCATTGTGTATATGTACCAAAGCTTTATCCATTCATCTGATGATGGACATCTAGGTTGCTTCCACGTCATAGCTATTGTAAATAGTGCTGCAATGAACATTGAGTTACATGTGTCTTTTACAATTATTGTTTTCTCATGGTATATGACCAGTAGTGGGATTGCTGGATCATGTGATAGTTTTATTCCTAATTTTTAAAGGAGCGTCCATATTATTCTCTATGGAGGCTGTATCAATTTACATACCCACTAACAGTGCAAGAGGGCTCTGTTTTCTCCACATCCTCTCCAGCGGTTATCGTTTGTAGATATTTTGATGATGGCCATTCTGATCAGTGTGAAATGATAGCTTATTATAGTTTTGATTTGCATTTCTCTAATAATGAGTTATGTTGAGCATCTGTTTATTTGTTTATTGGTCATCTGTATATCTTCTTTGGAGATATGTCTGTTTAGGTCTTCCACCCATTTTTTGATTGGGTTGTTTGTTTTTCTGGTATCGAGCTGCATGAGCTGTCAAGTACATTACATTTCTTGTGCATGCTATTTCTATTATTATTACATCAGTCCCACCTCAGATCATCAGGCATTAGATCCTGGGGGCTGGGGACCCCTGCTGTAAGAGAATCCCTTACTTACTAAAGGCAAACTACGTCAACTCAGACTTTTAAAAGTACATGTTCACTTACTATGATTTTTTTCACTGTGTTTTTTATATAAGCTGGGTAAAGAAAAATGTGGGGAAAATAACATTTTCTCTAAGATAATTCAGTTAATTTAAAACTTAACATCGAGTGACTTCCCTGGCAGCGCAGTGATTGACACTCCATGCTTCCAAAGCAAGGGTGCCAGTTCCACCCTTGGTCGGGCACTAAGATCCCGCACACTGCATGCCAAGAAACAAAACAAAACAAAAACTGCAAAACCTTAACATTGAAAGTAATATTAAGCAATGTACTAGAAACCCTGGGGAACTTCAATCTAATTTAAGGAATAAATATTAAGCTCATATTATGAATCCAGCTTTGTTTTAGGAATACAAAGATTAATTTAATGTGGATGTTAATGTTGAGAAATAATTTGGAGATAATTTAATACAAATTTCTCAACAGACAGGAGGAAATCAAGGCCTCTGACAGATTAAGTAGCTTTCTCATAGTCAATAGGTAAGTAGTAGAGCCAAGATGAGAATGTTTCAAGTTTGGTATTCCTTGCATAGCCTCATGATCCCTACCTCAAGGTTTTACAAAAGATACTTGGTGCAGTTTTTACATCAACTAGAGCTCTTATGGCTGGGATATCCCAACAAAGTGGATCAGGAAAATTTCCATGATAGTCAGCATTTCAAAATAGCAGGAGGTCAGTGCAGCTTTGTTCCTAATTCTGCAAGAACAAAAGAAATTCTAATTATACAACTGGCACTGGACAAATAGTCCCTCTCAACAAACATTTGATTGCTTGCTATGTGCCTCATTCTGTGTTATATCCTAGGAATATAAAGTAGACTGAAAACAGTCTTTTTTTTTTTTTCTGAAAGGGACTAGTATTTTATTAAACTACAGAGGAATTGATGCTTTTGAACTGTGGTGTTGGAGAAGACTCTTGAGAGTCCCTTGGACTGCAAGGAGATCCAACCAGTCCATCCTAAAGGAGATCAGTCCTGGGTGTTCATTGGAAGGACTCATGTTGAAGCTGAAACTCCAATACTTAGGCCACCTGACACAAAGAGCTGACTCATTTGAAAAGACCCTGATGCTGGTAAAGATTGAGGGCAGGAGGAGAAGGGGACGACAGAGGATGAGATGGTTGGATGGCATCACCGACACAATGGATATGGGTTTGGGTGAACTCCAGGAGTTGGTGATGGACAGGGAGGTCTGGTGTGCTGTGGTTCATGGGGTCGCAAAGAGTCAGACACGACTGAGCGACTGAACTGAAACTACAGAGCAAATAAAACTATAAGGAAAGAACTGCAGGGACATTACACAGCCAAACCAAAGCCTAGGAAAATGCATTCCAATATTTAGAAATTATTATTTTTAAATATTTTGTTAATTTTAAGGTAGTTTGGCCAGAGCACAATTACCCAAATCCTACTCAGTTCAGTTCAGTCGCTCAGTCATGTCCGACTCTTCGTGACCCCATGAATCTCAGCACACCAGGCTTCCCTGTCCATCACCAACTCCCAGAGCTTACTCAAACCCATGTCCATCGAGTCAGTGATGCCATCCAACCATCTCATCCTCTGTCGTCCCCTTCTCCTCTTGCCCCAATCCCTCCCAGCATCAGAGTCTTTTCCAATGAGTCAACTCTTCTCATGAGGTGGCCAAAATATTGGAGTTTCAGCTTTAGCATCAGTCCTTCCAATGAACACCCAGGACTGACAACCTTTAGAATGGACTGGTTGGATCTCCTTGCAGTCCAAGGGACCCTCAAGAGTCTTCTCCAACACCACGATTCAAAAGCATCAATTCTTCGGCACTCAACTTTCTTCATAGTCCAACTCTCACATCCATACATGACCACTGGAAAAACCATAGCCTTGACTAGACGGACCTTTGTTGGCAAAGTAATGTCTCTGCTTTTGAATATGCTCTCTAGGTTGCTCATAACTTTCCTTCCAAGGAGTAAGCGTCTTTTAATTTCATGGCTGCAATCACCCTCTGCAGTGATTTTGGAGCCTAAAAAAATAAAGTCTGACACTGTTTCCCCAACTATTTGCCATGAAGTGATGGGACCAGATGCCATGATCTTAGTTTTCTGAATGTTGAGCTTTAAGCCAACTTTTTCACTCTCCTCTTTCAGTTTCATCAAGAGGCTTTTTAGTTCCTCTTCACTTTCTGCCATAAGGGTGGTGTCATCTGCATATCTGAGGTTTTTGATCTTTCTCCCGGCAATCTTGATTCCAGCTTGTGTTTCTTCCAGCCCAGCGTTTCTCCTAATGTACTCTGCATATAAGTTAAATCTGCATGTAAGTTAAATTCTACTCAACAGCCTCCAAAAAGTCATTGTGGAAGAAATAAGTAAAAGAAACCAAGGCAAGGTAAACAGAGTCAGCACTGTGACTCCTAACCTCAATGCAGAGGTATATGATATTCTGACCTATTATTTTAGGGGAGCAACCACTTTTTTAATCTAGTTAGATTTAAATGACCTTAGGCCAAAGCACCATCTAACACTTACACCCACATTTATTCTGGTCACATATAACAAAAGTAAGTGTGAGGTTGAAGGTAATCTAGCTGTTTAGGTCCCTGACATGCTGAACCAGCCCCAGCTTAATACAATGATAGCTCTGGAAGGGAGAGAATCAGAGGGCCCTATTTTTTCTTTTTTCCGGTAGTGGTGGTGGCATACGTGATATTAATTCCTGGACTGGGGATTGAACCTTCAGCCTCCCTGCAGTGGAAGCATGCAGTCTTAATCACTGGATCACCAGGGAAGTCCCTGATCAATGACTTTAAACTGAATCGCTCCTTCCTCTTTACTTGGACAATTTGGTGCCCTTGCATAGGCATTATTTTCTCTGCAAGTGTTCTTTTCCTTTTTCCTATCAGATAATCTCCTCAAAAACGTAATTTGAATTTTACTTACAAAACTTAAAGAAAATGTTTTCAGATTTGGATCAATCCGTTTCACTAGATCCTATCGCCTATTATGTTTATAAACACCTAAGATACTTAGTTTACTCTCCTGAATTAACAGAAGAGTTGAAAATTTTGACAGAGGAGCTGATCATCCATGTAAGAGCTTTAAATAGTTTTAGATGGGTCATGAGAAGTGGCACCAACATTTTGAATGATTACAGCACTTCAATTCTGCTGTAAACCCATTTTTATTTTTGAAACTCATTCGCCGAGTTAACGGTGACATTGCACAATAGAGTGTGACAGAATCTGATGATTATCTCATGAGGAAGTATAGAGCTACATACAACAGAAAGCAACAACATAGCAACTTTGGTCCAGAAACCTTTGCTTTTAATCTCATTTTCCCATCAGATCAGATCAGTCGCTCAGTCGTGTCCGACTCTTCGCGACCCCATGAACCGCAGCACGCCAGGCCTCCCTGTCCATCACCAGCTCCCGGAGGTCACCCAGACTCACACCCATCAAGTCAGTGATGCCATCCAGCCATCTCATCCTCTGTCGTCCCCTTCTCCTCCTGCCCCCAATCCCTCCAAGCATCAGGGTCTTCTCCAATGAGTCAACTCTTCACATGAGGTGGCCAAAATACTGGAGTTTCAGCTTTAGCATCATTCCTTCCAAAGAAATTCCAGGATTGATCTCCTTCAGAATGGACTGGTTGGATCTCCTTGCAGTCCAAGGGACTCTCAAGAGTCTTCTCCAACACCACAGTTCAAAAGCATCAATTCTTCGGCGCTCAGCCTTCTTCACAGTCCAGCTCTCACATCCATACATGACCACAGGAAAGACCATAGCCTTGACTAGGCGAACCTTTGTTGGTAAAGTAATGTCTCTGCTTTTGAATATGCTATCTAGGTTGGTCATAACTTTCCTTCCAAGGAGTAAGCGTCTTTTAATTTCATGGCTGCAGTCACCATCTGCAGTGATTTTGGAGCCCAAACATGCTCAAAGCTATCTATAGTACAAGGGTATTTGCTTTTTTAAGTTTATCTCTTTTTTTAAAAAACCCAAATAAATCTCCTAATGCGTTTATTTTAAAATGCGGGGTCGAAGGGGACGGGGGCGGGGTGCGGAGGGGTGGTGATATTTGAGCTTCCCTCTGGGTGGAAAAAAATGTTGGGTGTTTCGTTTCCTCTGCCACATCCACTAGCAAAATAAAACCTTGTGCGAGGGCCCTTGGGTTGCTCTGAAATCCTGAAATAGATAGGAAAGAAATGGTGTTGAGGGTTCATACTGAGTGAAGGCGCGCAGGGGGCTTTCCAGAACCTTGTAGGTGGAGCATCTCGGGCCTGGAGAGTCTCCTGAGGGGTCGAGAGGAGACCGCCAGGCTTGCAGGCTTGTGGGTCTCAGGCTGGACACAGGCGCTGTGCCCAGAACTGCCCGGGCAGAGGGGCGCGGGGAGGCCACCTACAATCTGGCCCAGAAACTGTGCGGGCTGGAAAGCCTTCCTTCAGGCCTTTGTGCTTGCGCATGTTCCCCACGACCTGGCTTGGGCGCCTGGTGTGGTCGCAGGGGTGGGCGGGCACAGTTCGAAGGTGCTAGAAAGGGGGAGGCCCCGCCGCGCGTGTGGGGCCCTCAGGTCGGCGACGAAGTCACAGCCTTGCCCTCGCGACGAACATGGAAGCTTTCCTTGCCTGGGGCCCCGCAAAGAGGTGGCCCAGCTTGCGGCGCGGGGCCCCGTTGTCGCCACCAACCCCCGGTGGTAAACGCCGGACGTCCGCCGGGAGACGGGCCGCACGGGCGGGGCTGGCGGCCCGCGGGCGGCGTGGAGGCCGCGGCGACGCTCCGGACAGGCCCGAGCGGCGTCCTCACGCACGTCGCCGCTCCGCGCTGCTGCCGGGGGGCCCCTGCAGGCCGTCAGCCCCTCTGTCGCCGGCTCGTGCAGGTAGTGCGCGCCCCTGCAGACGTGTGAGGGGAGACGCCCTCGGTGCGGGCCCCAAGCACCGCATCCTTCGGGCCTCGGCCTTGGCCCAGCCCGGTAGAGGTCTGCGACCTGAACTCCCCGCGGGCAGACCCCTCACCCTGTCGAAGTCCTTGGCCAAGCGGTCGGGGTAAGGGCTGCGCCTTCACGTGTGCTCATTATGTTTTTGGGGGTCGTTGGAGAGGCCGAACGAAGATTACCCCTTGGGAATTACATCGGTCTCATAAATTGTTGTGTGTCAAACCTCAGTGGTTCCCCCCAGACCACACTTTTATACTCCCCTGAAAGCAAGCGTTTTTCATTAGCTTGCTTTTCAGCTTACAATATGTAGGAGAGTTAATCACTTGATTTAGGTTTTCAATTGAACACACATTGGTTGTGTGCCTGCTCCCTGGCAGGCCATCTGCCAGGTGCTGGGAATACAGGGTGATGTGTAAGGGTAGATAGCGTGTATGCTGTCTTGTCAAACTCTTCTTGGCCCCATGGACTCTAGCCCGCCAGGCTCCTCTGTCCATGGAACTTTTCAGGCAAGAATACTGGAGTGGGTTGCCATTTCCCCCTCCAGGGGATGTTCCCCATCCAGGGATCCAACTCAGGGCCCACATCTGCCTACATTGGTAGGCAGATTCTTTATCACTAGCGCCACCTGGTAGATAAACCAGACAATTATAATAATAAAATATTGATAAATGCTATGGGAGCACAGTCCTAAAAGAAGGCAGAACGTGGAGGCATAATTCTTCTGGGTGAAAGGGAGAGCAGTGCTAGAGAAAAGTAACTTTTGGGGTCCTTCCCACTACAATAAGGCATTCAGTTTCAGCTTCTCCCATAGTGTTCTTGACATTCTGACTTTAGACCTTATCCCCCAGCTTCTTCCATTCCTTTCGCTGATTATTCCAGCATTCAAAATCCTTTATGTAATTCAGCCCTTTTCTTGTGTTTCATCTTCCTTTGCTCCTTGCCCTCTTCCCTTCCAAAAAACCACCAGCCTTTCTTGTTCACTGAGTAAATATTAATGATTTCTCTCACATAAACTCCCTCAACTTCCTACTCTCATTTTCATTTTCCCCAGCCTTGATATTTCAAATGACACTTTGTTGTTGTTGTTGTTGTTGTTGTTGAGTGAATGCATGAATAAATAAACATGTTAGGCACTATTTGTGCTGCTGCTGCTGCTAAGTCGCTTCAGTCGTGTCCAACTCTGTGCGACCCCATAGACGGCTCACCAGGCTCCCCTGTCCCTGGGATTCTTCAGGCAAGAATACTGGAGTGGGTTGCCATTTCCTTCTCCAATGCGTGAAAAGTGAAAGTGAAGTCGCTCAGTCGTGTCCAACTCTTAGCGACCCCATGGACTGCAGCCTACCAGGCTCCTCTGTCCATGGGATTTTCCAGGCAAAAGTACTGGGGTGGGGTGCCATTGCCTTCTCTGACTATTTGTGCTAGATGCTGGCAATTCAGGTGTCAGTAAGGTAGGTTTCCCTCTGTCCTCAAGCCAGTCACAGTGCATGGAGTCATATCTGCTGCTCTGGACTGTGATGGACTCTTGAGTTACCAGACTCATATTTTCATTGCTTTTATGATATTCCCATCTGTTTGTCCTCCATGTTCCTCAAATGTAACATATCCCATACTGTGTCCCCTTACTCCAGGGTCTACTCTTCCTCCTGTTTCCTGACTCAGTGAGTAACTGCATCATCTGTCTAATGGAGCAAGCCAGAAACGTGGGGTTCTGATTACTCACCAATAGCTATTTATACAATCCTGTTCATTTCTCTCATTCCCTCTTTCCCCCCACTTTCTCAGCCTATATCTTAGGATCCTTATTCATTATCTCTTTCTTGAATCTTTGAAATTGTCAGCCTGCTGTCTATTACTTTTAATTCTTTCATCTTATTCCTTGGATATCAAGCTTTATATAATAATAAGCTTGTATAGCTACTTCCTGATTTTTCAGATTTAGGCTTTATTTATTTACTAGTCACTTTAAAAGATGAAGATTTAATTTCTTTTTTTATCTTCTCCATACTTACTACACACAGGACTTCCTTCTGAATACTGAATCTAGCAATATCCTTATACTTTTATTCTCATTAAGGCACTATTCGTTGTTTACATTCTTATGACTATGAAAATGTTAGTCATAACTGAGGTTTGTAAAATATCTAGTATTACATTTCCTTTCTGCATGAGCTTTTCCTCTGAAGATACTTTTTGACTTTTTGATCCCTTTGCTTTCTACTAAACTGAAGTATATGAAATTGCCACTTTTATTAAATATTGGCATTGAGTCATTCAAGCTAGAATGTTTTTTTCATGAATTCAAATTCAGTTCTCTGGCAGTTATCCAAATAACTCAGTACTTTTAGATAAATGAAATATTCTGTAATTTTCAGCTTCTTGATACCTTCTGATGGATTAAGTGTTCTTTTCATTTCTGTGCTCCTGACGTAATCTCTCCTGGAGTCTTCTGACTTGCCCTAATCTGGACTTGTTAGCTCTACCAGGAAGACAACTATCATTCTAGGGCTTTTCTTCACTGGAATCTTGAATCTGTTCTTAATGTGCCTGGCTTTCTGTTTCTTGGTTTATTCCCAAGAAGCTGTCTTAGAGTATAATTATTTCTCCATATCATTAGGGAATTAAAACTCATACTAAAAAGTTACAGAACATGTTCTGAGAACAATAAATTGCAGCCAACCAACAATCTTTATTAGAAATGCTGAGATAGAAATAATTACTAAGTTTGCATCTAAATCTTCCTCATTTTGGAGGATCACATCTTCTGATAGCTCCTTGAGAAAGAGTGCACAAAAGGTAAAGTTTTCATATCTTGCCTATTTAAAATATCTGTATTCTGCCCTCTCAACTAATTAGTTTGGTATGCTAAATCATTCTTCATTGAAAATAATTTTTTAAAATAATTTTGAAGGTGTTGCCCCAACATCTTGTAGTGTCTAGGTTAGCTTTTCTTGTTGTTTACTCACTAAATCATGTCTGACTCTTTGCAACCCCATGGACTGTAGCCCCTCCAGGCTCCTCTGTCCATGGGATTTCCTAGCCAAGAATACTAGAGTGCATCACAATTTCCTCCACCAGGGGATCTTCCCAACTCAGAGATCAAACCCGTGTCTCCTTCATTGGCAGGCAAATTCTTTACTGCTGAGTGATTACGTTAGCTGTGGAGAAGTCCAAAGTCATTCTATTTCTTGATCCTTTGTTTTTGACCAGATATTTCCTCCCAGAACCTTTTTCCTAATTTTCTGAAATTTTATAGTGTTTTTCCTTGGGGGCATCTGTTTTCATCCATTGGACTTAAAACTTAGTGGACACTTGAATCCCACTGGCCTAGCTTGGGTTCCATGTTCACCTCTAAATAGTTCATGATGGACAGGAGGATGATGTGCACTGATGGATCAGTTCTATGGCATTTATCCTTCCTTAGAACTGAGAGCTGTGATTGAGGGTACATGTATTGACCGGACAGGAAGGGTGGCTTACTGGCGAAAGTCAGGGTATTGTTGCTAAAAGATACATAAAATATTGGATTGATAAAACTAGAGATGTCCACTCCATAGTGTAAACAAACTCTGTATGTATAACTTGACAAAAAATTGTTCCACAGTTTTCTTTCCTTTTTTCTTTCTTGCCACTCCACATGGCTTTCAGGATCTTAGTTCCCTGACCGGGGATTGAATCAGGGCCCGTGACAGTGAAAAACTCGAAGTTCTGACCACTGGACCACCATAGGGTTCCCTGTTTGTATGACTCGATGGAAGCCTAACTTGTAACTGGAATACTGAGTTTTGAATGACTGAATTTGCTGTGGTCCAGATGATCTGAATGGCTTTTAGTGACTCACATTCAGCATACTAAGAATATAAGTCATGGTAGGGTGAAGTGGTATCTTGTATTTTATAGAGCGCACATTAACTTTTATTTGTTTTTTTAGAAAATATTTTAAAATGGATTCTGCAGACACAGCTATAAGTTTATCTCTTTTCTAAAAGCCTCAGAATCCATGATCATGTATATTATAGTTGTTTACAGAGTAGCCAGGAGCCAAATCATGTGAAAGAATTGAAATTGTGTTCCCATATTAGGTGATGAGCATGTTTACCACTGTCTCTTGCCAGGCCTTATTCTTGCAAAGCTCTCATACAGCTAGAGCTTTGATGTCCTGTTTCCGATTCCGTCCCCCAGTGTGTCTTAGAGTACAACTATTTCTCCATATCATTAGAGAATTAAAACCCACATTACAAAGTTATATTAAAAATAGAACATATTCTGAGAACAATAAACCTTGCAGCTGACCAACAAGCTTTATTAGAAATACTGAGATAGAAATAACTACCAAGTTTGCATATAAATCTTCCATAAATACAAAAAAAAAAATTACTCAGGTATTTATTATCTCCACGTTATAGCATATTTGGCTTTGTGTAGATAGTACCTAAATCCAAGAGGAAAGCCCGGTGATTATCACTGTAAAAGGCATTTGTTGAAACTTCCTGTGATAGATACTTGAAACAATAGTGAACATGCATAAATGGCATAAGTTAGTAAATGTTAAGGGTAAGCAAAGGTAAAGTGCCATTCATGTTAGGGTTACCAGATAAAACACAAGTTCAGTTCAGTTCAGTCGCTCAGTCTGAGACTTCATTAAATTTGAATTTCCAGTAAAAATAAGTGAATGCTTTGGCATCCGTATGTCTCTAGCATTTCATGTGAAACAGTCCTAGCAAAAATTTTGTTATCTATTTGACAATCTAATCAAGCTGGACATTCTGTATTTTTACTTGCTAAATCTGGAAAATCAGCCATCATAGAATAGTGATTTAATTTCATATAAGAACACAAAGATTATGAGAAGCTCTGTGCTGTGGAAGCTGCAGCTAGAAGGGATTTTTCAATTGGTTAGGCCACGTTCCCTGTAAATTCAGTCCAATTTAAGCAACATGTGCAGGTATCTCCTATCCCCAGATGGAGACTTTGGGGCTGGATAATATAGAGATGAATAAATTGTTTTCTGAAGGTTTTCAGAGCTCAAGTGAAGATGATTTCAGTTCTATAGGGGCAGGTGGCCCAGAGATAGTGTGTGAAGTGGAAAAAGCAGTAACATGACCTTTGAGCAAATGAAGATTTGAGCGAATGTGACTGTTAGGGAATAGTTGGGTGGATAAATGGTGTAAAAGATGATGAGCTAGTAGAAACATCACTTTGAAAATATATAGGAGCAGATATTAATAATGTGCTACCTGAGAACTCCAGATGGTTTTGTCCATGATTTTTGGTCTATATCTAGAAAAGAACCTCTCAGTAATTTATTTATATTACATTGAGCCTAACAGTTTACCCTAACTTGAGAATTTCTTCACATCATGGTCATAGTCTAAGAACTTTTTGCCTAAATTATCAGTTTTGAGATTTCAATATGCTCTACAATCTGACTCCAGTAATACTGGATAGCATCTATGAGGCAGTTTCTAAGTCCTTTCATGAATTAAAATATTTATTTCTCACAACTGTATGGGGTGAGTGCAGTTGTTATTTCCATTTTATAGTTGAGGCAAGTCCAGAGTAGAAAATTGAAGTGTCTGTCAGATTTTGTAGGGAATATAATAAAGGGGGCAGACCAAGAGTAAGGCAGTGAATGCAAGTGACAGCCTCAGAGTTGGGATTTAACAGGGAGACTGTGGTGACCTGGGAAGCAGGTAACCTATCTCACACACTTTCTGGATGGCTCAGACTTGCCACACCATCTGTTTTTCCCTTGGGAAGCTGGAAATCCAAAATTTAAGTGACATTTCCTATTTTTTGAGTGTTAGAAACTAGTTTAAAGCACTCAACTGATCAAACTGGAATTAGCTTCTGAGCAAAGTTTGTCAACAGTTTGTCATTTCTGCTTTAGATATATTTTGTTTTTATAAGCTAAAAAGAGTAAATTGTTTTGTCAAAATTGAAAAATCAATGAACGAATCCTATTATGTAACAACAGTCCCATATTTTTAGACCTTAAGACTAGGTTGTGGCAGTGTGTGACGATCAATATTAAACATGAAAATTGAGCAGCTCATATTCAGAGAAAATAGGTGTTCCTTTTCTGTTGAGTCATCAATAACCTCAGATATGCAGATGACACCACTCTTATGGCAGAAAGTGAAGAGGGGCTAAAAAGCCTCTTGATGAAAGTGAAAGTGGAGAGTGAAAAGGTTGGCTTAAAGCTCAACATTCAGAAAACGAAGATCATGGCATCTGGTCCCATCACTACATGGGAAATAGATGGGGAAACAGTGGAAACAGTGTCAGACTTTGTTTTTCTGGGCTCCAAAATCACTGCAGATGGTGACTGCAGCCATGAAATTAAAAGACGCTTACTCCTTGGAAGGAAAGTTATGACCAACCTAGATAGCATATTCAAAAGCAGAGACATTACTTTACCAACAAAGGTTCGCCTAGTCAAGGCTATGGTCTTTCTTGTGGTCATGTATGGATGTGAGAGCTGGACTGTGAGGAAGGCTGAACGCCGAAGAATTGATGCTTTTGAACTGTGGTGTTGGAGAAGACTCTTGAGAGTCCCTTGGACTGCAAGAAGATCCAACCAGTCCATTCTGAAGGAGATCAATCCTGGAATTTCTTTAGAAGGAATGATGCTAAAGCTGAAACTCCAGTATTTTGGCCACCTCATGTGAAGAGTTGACTCATTGGAGAAGACTCTGATGCTGGGAGGGATTGAGGGCAGGAGGAGAAGGGGACGACAGAGGATGAGATGACTGGATGGCATCACTGACTCTATGGACATGAATTTGAGTGACCTCCGGGAGCTGGTGATGGACAGGGAGGCCTGGCCTGCTGCGGTTCATGGGGTCGCAAAGAGTCGGACACGACTGAGCGACTGATCTGATCTGATCTGATCTGATGTTTCTCTATTTTTAAAAATTACAGTTCACCTTAAGAATATTAATTTTACATCACATGTACTCTTTACAAACGTGTGTGCTTACATATAAAAAGTTTGCAAGAAACAATATTCATTCTTACTACCTTTCATACATTCTGATACTTTCTATTCTATTTCATATTGTTTACTACATACTGAATTGATTTCATAACCCACTAATAGTTCATGTCCAAGTTAAAAATCTCTGCAACAGAGAACAGCTTTTCCTTCATAAGAATAATACAACTCTTGCCTTTGACTGTGTAGATCACAATAAACTATGGAAAATTCTGAAAGAGATGGGAATACCAGACCACCTGATCTGCCTCTTGAGAAATCTGTATGCAGGTCAGGAAGCAACAGTTAGAACTGGTCATGGAACAGCAGACTGGTTCCAAATAGGAAAAAGAGTACATCAAGGCTGCATATTGTCACCATGTTTATTTAACTTATATGCAGAGTACATCATGAGAAATGCTGGACTGGAAGAAACACAAGTTGAAATCAAGATTGCTGGGAGAAATATCAGTAACCTCAGATATGCAGATGACACCACCCTTATGGCAGAAAGTGAGGAGGGGCTAAAAAGCCTCTTGATGAAAGTGAAAGTGGAGAGTGAAAAGGTTGGCTTAAAGCTCAACATTCAGAAAACGAAGATCATGGCATCTGGTCCCATCACTGCATGGGAAATAGATGGGGAAACAGTGGAAACAGTGTCAGACTTTGTGTTTCTGGGCTCCAAAATCACTGCAGATGGTGACTGCAGTCATGAAATTAAAAGACGCTTACTCCTTGGAAGGAAAGTTATGACCAACCTAGATAGCATATTCAAAAGCAGAGACATTACTTTGCCAACAAAGGTTCGCCTAGTCAAGGCTATGGTCTTTCCTGTGGTCATGTATGGATGTGAGAGCTGGACTGTGAAGAAGGCTGAGCGCCGAAGAATTGATGCTTTTGAACTGTGGTGTTGGAGAAGACTCTTGAGAGTCCCTTGGACTGCAAGAAGATCCAACCAGTCCATTCTGAAGGAGATCAATCCTGGAATTTCTTTAGAAGGAATGATGCTAAAGCTGAAACTCCAGTATTTTGGCCACCTCATGCGAAGAGTTGACTCATTGGAGAAGACTCTGATGCTGGGAGGGATTGAGGGCAGGAGGAGAAGGGGACGACAGAGGATGAGATGGCTGGATGGCATCACTGACTTGATGGGTGTGAGTCTGGGTGACCTCCGGGAGCTGGTGATGGACAGGGAGGCCTGGCGTGCTGCGGTTCATGGGGTCGCAAGGAGTCGGACACGACTGAGCGACTGATCTAATCTGATCTAGCACTGAGTGAAGTCAAATGCAAAAACTGTCAAGTACTGTGTTATCTAATTTCTATTGTGAAAATTCTGGCAATGAGAGATACCATTGAGAGAGGTATGATCTAAATGCTCTCCTTGCATGTTTTTTTTTTTTTTAATTTTATTTTTTTTATTATTTTAATTTTTCTTAACTTTACAATATTGTATTACTTTTACTATACATCGAGATGGATCCGCCACCAGAATACCCGTGCTCCCCATCCTGAACCCTCCTCCCTCCCCCCTCCCACACCATCCCTCCAGGTCATCCCAGTGCTCCAGTCCCAGGCATCTGTTATCGGGCATCGTACCTGGACTGACTCGTTTCAGATATGATATTATACATATTTCAATGCTATTCTCCCCAATCGTCCCACCCTCTCCCAGTCTCAGAGTCCAAAAGTCTGTTCTATACAACAGTGTCTCTTTTGCTGTCTCATAAGCAGGGTGATTGTTACCATCTTTCTAAATTCCATATATATGCGTTAGTATACTGTATTTGTGTTTTTCTTTCTGGCTTACTTCACTCTGTATAATAGGCTCCAGTTCCTTCCACCTCATTAGAACTGATTCAAATGTATTCTTTTTAATGGCTGAGTAATACTCCATCGTGTATATGTACCACAGCTTGCTTATCCATTCATCTGTGGATGGGCATCTAGGTTGCTTCCACGTCCTGGCTATTGTAAACAGTGCTGCTATGAACATTGGGGTACACGTGCCTTTTTATATCTTCCTAAAGAATCTAAAGACCTATATTTAGAAAACTATAAAACACTGCTGAAAGAAATTAAAGAGGACACTAATAGATGGAGGAATATACCATGTTCGTGGATTGGTAGAATCAATATAGTGAAAATGAGTATACTACCCAAAGCAATTTATAGATTCAATGCAATCCCCATCAAGCTACCAACGGTATTCTTCACAGAGCTAGAACAAATAATTTCTCAATTTGTATGGAAATACAAAAAACCTCGAATAGCCAAAGCTATCTTGAGAAAGAAGAACGGAACGGGAGGAATCAACCTGCCTGACTTCAGGCTCTACTATAAAGCTACAGTCATCAAGACAGTATGGTACTGGCACAAAGACAGAAACATAGATCAATGGAACAAAATAGAAAGTCCAGAGATAAATCCACGCACATATGGTCACCTAATCTTTGACAAAGGCGGCAAGAATATACAATGGAGTAAAGACAATCTTTTTAACAAGTGGTGCTGGGAAAACTGGTTGAACACTTGTAAAAGAATGAAACTAGAACACTGTCTAACACCATACACAAAAATAAATTCAAAATGGATTAAAGAGCTAAATATAAGACCAGAAACCATAAAACTCCTAGAGGATAACATAGGCAAAACACTCTCTGACTTACATCACAGCAGGATCCTCTATGACCCACCTCCCAGAATATCGGAAATAAAATCAAAAATGAACAAATGGGACCTAATCAGACTTAAAAAGCTTCTGCACAACAAAGGAAACTATAGGCAAGCTGAAAAGACAGCCCTCAGAATGGGAGAAAATAATAGCAAATGAAGCAACAGACAAACAACTAATCTCAAAAATATACAAGCAACTTCTACAGCTCAATTCCAGGAAAATAAACGACCCAATCAAAAAATGGGCCAAAGAACTTAATAGACATTTCTCCAAAGAAGACATACAGATGGCTAACAAACACATGAAAAGATGCTCAACATCGCTCATTATCAGAGAAATGCAAATCAAAACCACTATGAGATACCATTACACGCCAGTCAGAATGGCTGCGATCCAAAAATCCACAAGCAATAAATGCTGGAGAGGGTGCGGAGAGAAGGGTACCCTCTTACACTGTTGGTGGGAATGCAAACTAGTACAGCCACTATGGAGAACAGTATGGAGATTCCTCAAAAAACTGGGAATAGAACTGCCTTATGACCCAGCAATCCCACTGCTGGGCATACACACTGAGAAATCCTTGCATGTTAATTTTGTCTCCCTAAGGGGATTAGAGCAGGACAGCTACTTTTTAAAAACTCATTGAAGGCAAGAGAATACTACTTTTTGTGTTTTCCCATAATGCTCAGCTCAGAGTTGTGTTTCAAGTTAAAACTTGTTGCTTTGATTGAAATGGCTATTGATATGTAGGTTATTGGTTCCTGAGTGATTCTTAAGAGTTTTCTGGAAAACTTAAAAAAAAAAAATACAGAATCTTACTCAGGAAAATTATATTTGTATTTGTCTTTTGACCCAGAAATTATCTTTCTAGGAATCAACACTGGTGACTAGTTGGTTAATAAACTATTGGTGATATCACCATTTTAATTATTATACAGTTTTAAAAAAAGAATGAGAAATAGATCTGTGATATACAGTTAAGGGAAAAAAATCAACGTGCATGTATTTTGTTTATTTTTGCAAAACGAAACACAGGTAATATAAACAAAGAACTATGATAGTTGTTTTCCATAGCGTGATTTTGAAATGGAATGAAAGGGAAAAGAAGAGATGAGACTTAGAAATCTAAGTATACTTTTCAATTTAACTTAGCTTTTAAATCATATAAATATTTTATATAGTAGAAACACACAATTAATTTAAAAAGAAAAATTCTAAAATTGGAAACAGAAACCAATAAACCTTGAGTGTGTATCAAATCCCTAACATAATTACACAGAATAGAAACTTCCTTCCAGTGAATTGTTTGCAAAGTATGAAAGCCTTACCTTCGCAGTGGAGACCCCTGATCACCTGCTAACCTTTCAACGCAGCTGTCAAACCTAGTGTCACTGACAGACAAGCCGAGTTACATGGTCCCAGGTGTGGTCACAGCATTGTAGTGTTAAGTGTCATGAAGTGTCTGTGTCAGAAATGTTTGATTTATATTAAGTTTTTAGATACAATTTCCATTTTACAGGAGAAAGGAGGATAAAAAAAGAACAAATTTAATGACACCAGAAGGCAGGTCAAATTACGAGAAGGCCATTTTTTAATGTGTAGCTACCAAAGGTTTTGATCAGAGAAGCCTGAAAGACCTTTTAGTCTCGAAGACAGATTAAGCAGGGATTGCTTCTCTCAGATTTTATTGAAAACCCTTTTCCTTTATATGCATAACTTGCTGAAGCTGCTGGTCTAGGCATTTTATCCAATATAAATGAATTTTTCAAAATGTTATACATAGGAACAATTCTGATTTCTTACATGAGAAAGCAATTCAAATTTGAGAAACAATGAGCTCTACCTAGAATTGGAGACCTTTTTCTAAATAAAAGAAGACACCGTTTCTGTCTAAATACGGGCATTTTGATTGCTCACTTCCACTGAGCCCTTTTTGCTGCTTGCTACATTAAGTTCTCATTGAATGTGCATTTGCCTTCTTTGTAATGAAAGCAGATTAATCCTTAACGCGATTTTTCAGATGTTCTTTAGACCTCTAACTGGGTCATTTTTCGTTGATGCTGTTACACTATGGCATTTTGGGCTCAGTGAATGGCACTGAAAATCAACTTTTCTTAAATTATATTAAAGCTTAGACGAAATAGCAAAGAAGAATATGATTCCTTTCTTCCTCACAGAATGGAGAGAGCCTAGTCTAAAGGCCCTTCTTGGTTCAGAGGACAGAGAAGTGGGGAGATGGCAGAGCAGCTACATTTGTTTTGGGGTGAGGAGAAATTTCAGGCTCACCCTTTTAAAGCTGCTAGGCAGCATAGCTTCTGAGCAGAACTGCCCTATTTTTGCCACTGGCAACTCCACCCTGGCTGTTTGTTCCCAGAAACACCCTCCAGTTTCCCCTCTTTTCAAACTGTGCCATTCCCCAACCCCTCTCCTCCACTGATTTGCACACATCATCACTACTGTAAAATAACAAATTTTCTTGTGTGATTTGGAGAAATCAGTTTATTTTATAGTCTTGCCACACGTGTGTTAAGTCCTAGGTAGCATTTCTATCATAGTGAGAACAAGAACTAGGCTAGTAGTAGAAAGGGATTAATGCGTACCGGAATGGAGCACCCTGGAGTCTAGTAGTCACACATTCTCATGATCAAGGTAATAGTTCTCACTGTGTAAAATTGAGACTTTCAGCAAGAGCATCACCTGAGGACTGGGTAAAATAACAAATTTGGGGGCCCCCGCCCAGATATGCTGAGTCAGAAACTCTTAGGATTGAGCCTAAGAATCTGTGTTTAGAAACCCCCACTCCACTGCAACCCTCCCCCCCACCTCCCGCCAGGTGACTTCTTAGGCATACTAAAATTTAGGAACCGCTCTAAGGCATGAAATTCCCTGTTTTCTTTTATTAAGTCAGCAAATCTGTTTAAAGACCTGAGTACTGCTGCTGCTGCCAAGTCACTTCAGTCGTGTCCAATTCTGTGCGACCCCATAGATGGCAGCCCACCAGGCTCCCCTGTCCCTGGGATTCTCCAGGCAGGAATACTGGAGTGGGTTGCCATTTCCTTGTCCAATGCATGAAAGTGAAAAGTGAAAGTGAAGTTGCTCAGTCATGTCCGACTCTTAGCGGCCCCATGGACTAAGAGTACTGGAGTGGGGTGCCATTGCCTTCTCCATTCTGTGTACTATGATCTACAAAAAATAATACAACAGTCTTTGTTCAGAGGGTGGTAATGTGGAACATAGAGAGGACAGAGTTTGTGCAAAACGCCCTAACCGACATTTATTATTACCTGTCTTTCCAGCTTCTGGGTGTTCCCACGTTTGGGTCTGTGGGTATGAGTGGGTGAACCATGTTAACCAAAGGTGAAGAGGCTGAAGTGGCATATGTATTTGTAGCAAAGGGCAGACAGCTCCTGATGTGATCGAAGACAGAGTTTTCAGACTCAGAGTATAAAAAGAAGATCCTGTTCTATTTTATACTGAGAAAAAATTACTAGTAAAAACCTTGTGGAATGGTGGAAGAGATGGCAGGACTGGGATGATTTGGCTTGAAGGAAAAATTTAAATTATATACTATCCCGATAAGCAGTTTTATCTAGCCTTAGCCTGTGGACTCAGCTGGTTAGAGTTCTGTCACACATTCAGTTCCCTACAGAGCCTGCTAGATTATTCTTGTTCTTGCCACAATCAACATCCTACTCACAATTTAAGTCATCAAGTACAGGTGGCATGGGGCGTTGGGAGGATTGTAAATCATTGCACATTCCTATTCCTGGATGAACGCCTGAAAGCTACTCAACGTTTGTGGTGGAACTGTCTTTGTAAGAGGTAGGAGACAATAAATGGTAAACTTCTCAAACTCTTTCCCAAAGCTTTAATTGGTACTGGGAGTTTTTTTTTTTTTTTTTTTCTTTTTCTTTTCACACAAATTTACCTTTATGGAGAAAGAACATAATAACGTCTCAAGGTAGGTTGGTAATGTTTTACTTAATGCTATTATAATTTTCTATATTAACTTCTACAATGTCTCATTTGGTGAAATTACTTTATTAAAATCATTTGTATCAGCATGTAAACATGTAGCTCTCTTTCAATGCACATTAAATAGATCTTGAAGCTATTTTTAAAATTTTAGATGTTAATCTCCTGCATCCTTATAAGGAGACAAAAATTGCCCAATTTTTAAATATAGCAGGCTACATCCACCAACATTAGCTAAGGATGCCTCAGTGTTTCCATAGCAGAACTTGTTTCTAACTCAGCCTTAGGAAAATGCCTTAAGGTAAAACTTGCCTTATGCCTTAAGGTAATACTACATCTGTCTTTCAGTAGACTGTTTTATAGCTTCTGAGTTTAAAGTTACCATAAATATGGGCAGTGTGTAAAATGTTCTTATGATTGGTTTTCCCCTGCATCTGGTGTTTAAACAAATAGGAATTTTATAGTGGACATAATAATAATACTGGATGTCAGTAGCAAAAATATTTTCTTTATGTTTTCCCATCATCATTCAATACTGAGAATTTCTCTTACATGCTTTAAGAAAAAACCCAAAACGTTGCTTTTATTTTTTTCAATCATGTTTAATAATATAAAAGGCAGAATATATGAATACACCTAGATACTTCCACAAGCTGATGGCTGAGTGCTTTGATCTTGGGCTACCTTCATGGAAATATGCTACACTTTGTATATGAAGATAACACTGTCAACTATTGTTAAGAACTGCTTTTTCTAGTAAAGTGGTAAATAATTATATGGACATCTGAACTTATATATTTTAAAAATATGATAACCCTCTTTCTATTTATATATGATTAAATAGAAATATTTGACTGGTTGAAAAATAACCAATAAACAGGATTTTGTTTTGTTTCTGTTTACAGTGTTGTAAGACATTTACAAAGGATCATTTTGAAATCTGATAAACAGAATACTTTAGTTAAGGTATCCATACCCTCCACTAGGGACTTCCCTGGTGGCTCAGACGGTAAAGCGTCTGTCTATGATGCGGGAGACCCGGGTTCGATCCCTGGGTTGGGAAGATCCCTTGGAGAAGGAAATGGCAATCCACTCCAGTACTATTGCCTGGAAAATCCCATGGACAGAAGAGCCTGGTAGGCTATAGTCCACGGGGTCGCCAAGAGTTGGACACGACTGAGTGACTTCACGTTCACGTTCACCCTCCACTATGGGCTTCCCGGGTGGCTCAGTGGGTAAAGAATCTGTCTTTAATACAGGAGACACAGGAGACATGGGTTTGATCCCTGGTTGGGGAAGATCCCCTGGAGGAGGGCATGACCACCCATTCCAGTATTCTTGGCTGGAGGAGCCCATAGGGGGAAGGAAGTAGAGAAGATAAATTTCGGATTAAGCAATTTACCAAGATAAATTAGACTCTCCCTGGAAACCAAAGATTGCAGCCTCACATGTCTCCAGAAGCCAGGCAGGGATACATGGATGAAGCTGGCTATGGATAGCACGGAGATGATCTTGAGCTGAAGCATCAAGCAGCACTTAGCTCAAGCCATGTAATAGTGTCCAGTATTTCCAGAGCTTTTGTTTGTTGAGACAAACTTCTAGTGTAGATTTTTTTTTTTTTTTTTACAAAACCTCCAAATTATTTAATACTGGGAGTTTTAAAAATAATAGAGTTTGTTAAACAGATTTATCTGCTGGATAGATTTTCCCTGTGAGCCCCCAGTTCGTGACCCTTTACCCTAAACTGTGGTATTCTCCTGAAAGATGATACTGTGAAAGTGCTGCACTCAATATGCCAGCAAATCTGGAAAACTCAGCAGTGGCCACAAGATTGGAAAAGGTCAGTTTTCATCCCAATCCCAAAGAAAGGCAATGCCAAAGAATGCTCAAACTACCGCACAATTGCACTCATCTCACACGCTAGTAAAGTAATGCTCAAAATTCTGCAAGCCAGGCTTCAGCAATATGTGAACCGTGAACTTCCTGATGTTCCAGCTGGTTTTAGAAAAGGCAGAGGAACCAGAGATCAAATTGCCAACATCCGCTGGATCATGGAAAAAGCAAGAGAGTTCCAGAAAAACATCTATTTCTGCTTTATTGACTATGCCAAAGCCTTTGACTATGTGGATCACAATAAACTGTGGAAAATTCTGAAAGAGTACCAGACCACCTGATCTGCCTCTTGAGAAATCTGTATGCAGGTCAGGAAGCAACAGTTAGAACTGGTCATGGAACAACAGACTGGTTCCAAATAGGAAAAGGAGTATGTCAAGGCTGTATATTGTCACCATGTTTATTTAACTTATATGCAGAGTACATCATGAGAAATGCTGGACTGGAAGAAACACAAGTTGAAATCAAGATTGCTGGGAGAAATATCAATAACCTCAGATATGCAGATGACACGACTCTTATGGCAGAAAGTGAAGAGGGGCTAAAAAGCCTCTTGATGAAAGTGAAAGTGGAGAGTGAAAAGGTTGGCTTAAAGCTCCACATTCAGAAAACTAAGATCATGGCATCTGGTCCCATCACTACATGGGAAATAGATGGGGAAACAGTGGAAACAGTGTCAGACTTTATTTTTCTGGGCTCCAAAATCACTACAGATGGTGACTGCAGCCATGAAATTAAAGACACTTACTCCTTGGAAGGAAAGTTATGACCAACCTAGATCGCATATTCAAAAGCAGAGACATCACTTTGCCAACAAAGGTTCGCCTAGTCAAGGCTATGGTCTTTCCTGTGGTCATGTATGGATGTGAGAGCTGGACTGTGAAGAAGGCTGAGAATTGATGCTTTTGAACTGTGGTGTTGGAGAAGACTCTTGAGAGTCCCTTGGACTGCAAGGAGATCAGCCCTGGGATTTCTTTGGAAGGAATGATGCTAAAGCTGAAACTCCAGTATTTTGGCCACCTCATGTGAAGAGTTGACTCATTAGAGAAGACTCTGATGCTGGGAGGGATTGGGGGCAGGAGGAGAAGGGGACGACAGAGGATGAGATGGCTGGATGGCATCACTGACTCGATGGATGTGAGTCTGAGTGACCTCCGGGAGTTGGTGATGGACAGGGAGGCCTGGTGTGCTGCAGTTCATGGGGTCCCAAAGAGTCGGACATGACTGAGTGACTGATCTGATCTGATCTGATCTGTGGTATTCTCAGCTTTCTCTGCTTCATAAAACATTGAATGCCAGATGTAGATGATCACATATTATTGTACAAATGAGGAAAAGACTCAAAACTATTTGATATTTGTTAAATATTTTTTAGGAAAACTAATATAATTTGTATATTTCGACGAAGGCTTTCCCAGGTATCAACACACACACACACTCATAGGCGTGTGAACTTGTTTCCAGTCAGTGGGTGAGATAGTAATGTTAATTTTACTGACCAACACCACTGATTCACTGGGGCAAAAAACTGCCTTCTGTCTCTCTCTTTCTCATTACATGCACACGTACGCATACACACCCTGAGGCACTGTGTAACGTATGTGCCTTGGTGGAAGTCACTATGCAATTGAGAATCTGAAAGACCAGGGTCCATATCTCTACAGATAAAGCTATAATAATCTTCAGTCTAGTATATCAGTGCTGGTGTCTAGTAAGCATAAGTAAGCATTGAATGACTAGAGTTTCCAGAACTTCTTAGATCAGGCCATTTGAAAGTGACAGAAATCTTGACTTTACAGTTATTATCTTCATTTAACTTTTAATACATGCTCAGGTCAGTTCAGTTCAGTCACTCAGTCATGTCCGACTCTTTGCAACCCCGTGAATCGCAGCACGCCAGGCCTCCCTGTCTGTCACCAACTCCCGGAGTTCACCCAAACTCCTGTCCATCGAGTCAGTGATGCCATCCAGCCATCTCATCCTCTGTCGTCCCCTTCTCCTCCTGCCCCCAGTCCCTCCTAGCATCAGGGTCTTTTCCAATGAGTCAACTCTTCTCATGAGGTGGCAAAGTACTGGAATTTCAGCTTTAGCATCATTCCTTCCAAAAAATCCCAGGGCTGATCTCCTTCAGAATGGACTGCTTGGATCTCCTTGCAGTCCAAGGGACTCTCAAGAGTCTTCTCCAACACCACAGTTCAAAACCATCAATTCTTCGGCACTCAGCCTTCTTCACAGTCCAACTCTCACATCCATACATGACCACTGGAAAAACCATAGCTTTTACTAGATGGGCCTTTGTTGGCAAAGTAATGTCTCTGCTTTTGAATATGCTATCTAGGTTGGTCATAACTTTCCTTCCAAGGAGTAAGCATCTTTTAATTTCATGGCTACAATCACCATCTACAGTGATTTTGGAGCCCCCAAAATAAAGTCTGACACTGTTTCCACTGTTTCCCCATCTATTTGCCATGAAGTGATGGGACCAGATACCATGATCTTAGTTTTCTGAATGTTGAGCTTTAAGCCAACTTTTTCACTCTTCTCTTTCACCTTCATCAAGAGGCTTTTTAGTTCCTCTTCACTTTCTGCCAAAAGGGTGGTGTCATCTACATATCTGAGGTTATTGATATTTCTCCTGGCAATCTTGATTCTAGCTTGTGCTTCTTCCAGCCCAGCATTACTCATGATGTACTCTGCATATAAGTTAAATAAACAGGGTGACAATATACAGCCTTGACGTACTCCTTTTCCTATTTGGAACCAGTCTGTTGTTCCATGCCCAGTTCTAACTGTTGCTTCCTGACCTGCATATAGGTTTCTCAAGAGGCAGGTCATGTGGTCTGGTATTCCCATCTCTTTCAGAATTTTCCACAGTTTATTGTGATCCACACAGTCAAAGGCTTTGGTATAGTCAATAAAGCAGAAGTAGATGTTTTTCTGGAACTCTCTTGCTTTTTCTATGATCCAGTGGATGTTGGCAATTTGATCTTTGGTTCCTCTGCCTTTGCTAAAACCAGCTTGAACATCTAGAAGTTCACGGTTCACCTATTGCTGAAGCCTGGCTTGGAGAATTTTGAGCATCACTTTACTAGCGTGTTGCTGCTGCTGCTGCTGCTAAGTTGCTTCAGTCGTTTCTGACTCTGTGCGACCCCATAGATGGCAGCTCACCAGGCTCCCCCGTCCCTGGGATTCTCCAGGCAAGAACACTGGAGTGGGTTGCCATTTCCTTCTCCAATGAATGGAAGTGAAACGTGAAATTGAAGTCGCTCAGTCATGTCCAACTCTTAGCAATCCCATGGACTGCAGCCTACCAAGCTCCTCCATCCATGGGATTTTCCAGGCAAGAGTACTGGAGAGGAGTGCCATTGCCTTGAGTGCAATTGTGTGGTAGTTTGAGCATTCTTTGGCATTGCCTTTCTTTGGGATTGGAATGAAAACTGACCTTTTCCAGTCCTGTGGCCACTGCTGAGTTTTCCAAATTTGCTGGCATATTGACTGCAGCACTTTCACAGCATCATCTTTCAGGATTTGGAATAGCTCAACTGGAATTCCATCACCTCCACTAGCTTTGTTCATAATGATGCTTTCTAAGGCCCACTTGACTTCACATTCCAGGATGTCTGGCTCTAGGTCAGTGATCACACCATCATGATTATCTGGGTTGTGAAAATCTTTTTTGTACAGTTCTTCTGTGTATTCTTGCCACCTCTTCTTAATATCTTCTGCTTCTGTTAGGTCCATAAAATTCCTGTCATTTATCGAGCCCATCTTTGCATGAAATGTTCCCTTGGTATGTCTAATTTTCTTGAAGAGATCTCTAGTCTTTCCCATTCTGTTGTTTTCCTGTATTTCTTTGCACTGATCGCTGAGGAAGGCTTTATCTCTCCTTGCTATTCTTTGGAACTCAGCATTCACATGCTTACATCTTTCCTTTTCTCCTTTGCTTTTTGCTTCTCTTCTTTTCACAGCTATTTGTAAGGCCTCCTCAGACAGTCATTTTGCCTTTTTGCATTTCTTTTTCCATGGGGATGGTCTTGATCCCTGTCTCCTGTACAATGTCACAAACTTCTGTCCATAGTTCATCAGGTACTCTATCTATCAGATCTAGTCCTTTAAATCTATTTCTCACTTTCTCTGTATAATCATAAGGGATTTGATTTAGGTCATACCTGAATGGCTAGCACATTATAAGTCATTAGTAGAAACAAGCAGTCCTTGCCATTAATTAAGAGCTGCGTGTTGAGAAAAAGATAAAATAACAGTGAGTTTTATTTTTTTTATATTGATAGTTTAGAATTCGTCATATCAGTTTCCTATTATATGCGTTCAGTTCAGTTCAGTCAGTCAGTTGTGCCCTTTGCAACCCCATGGACTGCAGCACGCCAGGCCTCCCTGTCCATCACCAATTCCCGGAGCTTGCTCATGCTCATGTCCATCGAGTTGGTGATACCATCCAACCATCTAATCCTCTGTTTCCTCCTGCCTTCAATCTTTCCTAGCATCAGGGTCTTTTCCAGTGAGTCAGTTCTTTGTATCAGGTGGCCAAAGCTGGAGTTTCAGCTTCAGCATCAGTCCTTCCAATGAATATTCAGGACTGATTTCCTTTAGGATTGACTGGTTTGATCTCCTTGCAGTCCAAGGGGACTTGCTCAAGCCTGCTCAAACACAAGTATATGTGTTAGAGGGTTTGACATTATTTAGTAAGCTTTTAAAATTAAAGTATAATGCATACATACAGAAAAATACAAAAATCATCAAATAGCTTAATGTATTATTTTCAAAGAACGAAGCTCTAAACATTTTGGAATGATTTAACAGTTCATTTTGCATATTTGGTCAGTTCTAAAATATACCAATATGCTTCTGAACATAACATTATCGCTAACTTGTGCCTCTTGTTTGCCCTTGAGCTTTTGGTTAAACTGTGGATCACTTGTTTTTGTAAAGCATCCATTACCTGTAGTCTTTTCATCAAACAGCACTAAGGCTATGTCTTGAGCAGATTTATCAGTATCACTTCTGGATTATACATTGGCATTACAAGATAAATATTCTCTAAAAGGATACATTTTTTTTTTTTTAAAAAAGAAAGACAAAAATAGTCCTTAAAAAGAGGTTTTGGTTATATTTTAAAATGTAACTATTTTAATATAATCATTTGGTTACATTATGAAAATGTAAAAAATCAATAGGTAATTTTACCCTTTTAAAATGATAACTTTTTCCCCCTAAATGAAGGTTTTTGCAAAGAAGAGTAAGAAGAAGGCACATTAAATAAAAATTCTAAGTATTAGGATCAGAGCCTATTATAGATTCATGTAAACAATTTTACTGTAAACACATACTTATAAACATAATGTCTCTTGACCGAATAGTTAAAGCAGGTCATATATCATAATCCAAACAAAAGATAAACATATGTAGTAACCTAGAAACATGATTAAAAATTTTATTACCTTACATAATCAAGGCACCATTTAAGTAGGTGAGCCAAAATTATTACATATAACCAAGTCTATTAATCCATAAATTCAGAAGAAAGTTCATTGTTTTTTTTATGGTAAGAACGTTGTGTCACTGTTTACCCGGAGCTTTTCATTGATTAAGCAATGAATGTAACACAAAGTTACACTATTATGATAGAGTTTTCAAATTGATGGAAAGATATTCTGGGTCTTCTTCAGAATGACAGTGTAAAGTAGGCTATCTATAATTATAATTATAGGAGACAGCCCAAGTTTGGAATGTTTTTTTTCCATTGTCACATGTATAATCTGCATGTACTGAACCTCAGGCCTTTGGATCTGCAAAGTCATTAATCTGCAAGTAATCTCTGATTAAAGTACATCATGTAGCCTAATCATAAGATTCCAATAAAATAGAATTTTGTTCACTAATTCAGAAACATGTGCTGTGCTTAGTCATGTCCAATTCTTTGCAACCCCGTGGCCTATAGCCCTCCAGGCTCCTCTGTTCATGGGGATTCTCCAGACAAAAATACTGAAGTGGGTTGCCATGCCCTCCTCCAGGGGATCTTCCCAACCCAGGGATCAAACCCAGGTCTCGCACAATGCAGGCAGATTCTTTACTGTCTGAGCCACCAGGGAAGCCCAAGAATACTGGCGTTGGTAGCCTATCCCTTCTCCAGGGGAACTTCCCAACCCAGGAATTGAACCAGGGTCTCCTGCATTGCAGATGGACTCTTTACCAGCTGAGCTACCAGGGAAGCCCCCATACAAGAATACTGGAGTGGAAATACCCTACATACTCTAATTTATCAATGAATGCTACCACCTTTTCAACTTCACCAAAGCCAACCATATTCTTATTCAAGGGAAGCATTTGAGAGCTTAATGTCAAATCCTGTTTTAGCTACATCTGCAGTCTTGCCTTTCCCGTTAGTTTTAGTAATGGTTCTTAATCAGGTTGGTTCCTGACTGAATCATACTTCTGTGACTAACCTAAGTCTCACTCCAAGACCTCCAGCATTGCCTTACTCCAGTCACTGCTCCCGGAGACTGGAACCTGTTCTAGACATCTCTCTTGGATCCCTGCTGCAGAACTACCCTGATTCAGGGTGGCACCCTCGTGCCTGGTCCCACTGCCTCAATGTTACATTTATTGTTTATGGAGCCCAGATTCATTCACAATGATTCCCAGCAATAACCATAACCAGATTTCCCTTTGGTGAATCCTACCTTCTAATCTTTTCTGTCAGCACAGGTGGTTACTGTGAATACTGTATGCTATCCTCTAAGAGGCTTCAGACAATGAGTGCTTTGCATTTCCTTGACTCGAGTGCTCCAGTGAATGGCTCAAAAACGGTATATGTCCCAAGCAGAGGCTATGCAACATGCTCCACCCTCCTTCTGAGCCTCAGGCCCTTCCAGCATGCTCCTGCCACATAGCTCAGTTGGTAAATCATCTGCCTGCAATGCAGGACACCCAGGTTCTATTCCTGGGTCGGGAAGATCCCCTGAAGAAGGAAATGGCAACCCATTCCAGTATTCTTGCCTGGAGAATCCCATGAACAGAGAAGCCTGACAGGCTACAGTCCATGGGATCACAAGAGTTGGACATGACTTAGCAACTAAATCGCCACCACCGCTGCCTACAAAGTTTGTCCCTTAGCTTTCTGTATCCCCTGCCCACCCTATTCATATGTGTGAATTGTCCTGATGCATGTCTACAAAACATGTAGCCCTAGGAAGTGTTGATAGTTTGAGAATGAAGTCATTCAAAGGAAAAAATGAAGAGACTACAACCTGATGTTAATGTTTGGGCCCTGCTTCTGTAGTCAGATCTAAACCTGGCTTGCTTAGTTATATTATTTTTTTTTTTTGTTTAAGAAGTTAGAGCAGTTGCCTTCAATTGAAAAATAATCTTAATTGAGTCATAATTTATTCATTCCATAAATAATCATTGAGGATGCACAATACCCAAGAATAGGTTAGGTGTTGTGGATATGGAAGAGAAAGTCCCTGACCTCATGGAACTCACCTTCAGCTGGAGGACCACTGTTAGATTTCCATGATGCTGATTTCATGCCTATCTGGACTTCTACCTGTTGACAGATACCTGTGATTCTGAGCTTTGCTTGCTCACCTGCCACAGAGTCTCTAACATAGAACTTGAATTCATTCTCTTGTCTGGAGACCTTTATAGCTATGGGTTATCAGCTATGTGGACCATCTCATTTTAGCAGGTCTCTCTAGACTCTGGGTCTCAACTATTGCTTGTCTAACCTATACCACTGCTATAGGACAGAAATGGTATGGACCTAACAGAAGCAGAAAATATTAAGAAGAGATAGCAAGAATACACAGAAGAACTGTACAAAAAAGATCTTCACGACCCAGATAATCATGATGGTGTGATCACTGACCTAGAGCCAGACATCCTGGAATGTGAAGTCAAGTGGGCCTTAGAAAGCATCATTATGAACAAAGCTAGTGGAGGTGATGGAATTCCAGTTGAGCTATTCCAAATCCTGAAAGATGATGCTGTGAAAGTGCTGCAGTCAATATGCCAGCAAATTTGGAAAACTCAGCAGTGGCCACAGGACTGGAAAAGGTCAGTTTTCATTCCAATCCCAAAGAAAGGCAATGCCAAAGAATGCTCCAACTATAGCACAATTGCACTCATCTCACACGCTAGTACAGTAATGCTCAAAAGTCTCCAAGCCAGGCTTCAGCAATATGTGAACCATGAACTTCCTGATGTTCAAGCTGGTTTTAGCAAAGGCAGATGAACCAGAGATCAAATTGCCAACATCTGCTGGATCATCAAAAAAGCAAGAGAGTTCCAGAAAAGCATCTATTTCTGCTTTATTGACTATGCCAAAGCCTTTGACTGTGTGGATCACAATAAACTGTGGAAAATTCTGAAAGAGATGGGAATAACAGACCACCTGACCTGCCTCTTGGGAAAACTATATGCAGGTCAGGAAGCAACAGTTAGAACTGGACATGGAACAACAGACTGGTTCCAAATAGGAAAAGGAGTACGTCAAGGCTGTATATTGTCACCCTGTTTATTTAACTTATATGCAGAGTACATCATGAGAAACCCTGGACTGGAAGAAGCACAAACTGGAGTCAAGATTGCCCAGAGAAATATCAATAACTTCAGATATGCAGATGATACCACCCTTACAGCAGAAAGTGAAGAGGAACTAAAAAGCCTCTTGATGAAAGTGAAAGTGGAGAGTAAAAAGGTTGGCTTAAAGCTCAACATTCAGAAAACGAAGATCATGGCATCTGGTCCCATCACTTCATGGGAAATAGATGGGGAAACAGTGGAAACAGTGACAGATTTTATTTTTTTGGGCTCCAAAATCACTGTAGATGGTGATTGCAGCCATGAAATTAAAAGACGCTTACTCCTTGGAAGGCAAGTTATGACTAACCTAGATAGCATATTCAAAAGCAGAGACATTACTTTGCCAACAAAGGCCCATCTAGTCAAGGCTATGGTTTTTCCTGTGGTCATGTATGGATGTGAGAATTGGACTGTGAAGAAGGCTGAGTGCTGAAGAATTGATGCTTTTGAACTGTGGTGTTGGAGAAGACTCTTGAGAGTCCCTTGGACTGCAAGGAGATCCAAGCAGTCCATTCTGAAGGAGATCAGCCCTGGGATTTCTTTGAAAGGAATGATGCTAAAGCTGAGGCTCCAGTACTTTGGCCACCTCATGTGAAGAGTTGACTCATTGGAAAAGACTCTGATGCTGGGAGGGATTGAGGGTAAGAGGAGAAGGGGACGAAAGAGGATGAAATGGCTGGATGGCATCACTGACTTGATGGATGTGAGTCTGGGTGAACTCCGGGAGTTGGTGATGGACAGGGAGGCCTGGTGTGCTGCTATTCATGGGGTCGCAAAGAGTCGGACACGACTGAGTGACTGATCTGATCTGATCTGATGTTATTTCTCATGTTTTACTTTATTTGTTTATTTTCATATGTCATTGGAAATAAGAATTGAATAGCCTTTAGGAATCAGATGGTGAGAAGGAAGATGAGGATGTCTTGTCCATTAGGAAAAGTTAGGTTTGTATTCATTTACCATGCATGTGTCCTTTCAGAGAAATATTTTAGAGCCACTTTGGTAGAAGAAATTGAATAACAATAATCATAATTTAAATTGATTACATAATCGTTCTTTTTCCTTCCTTCATCTGTATTCCCCCTCTCCTTCCCTCCCTCTCCTTTTTCCTTCATTCAAAGTGGAATAGTCTTTAAACTACTTCTTGGTAGTGTTCTAGGTGATAAAGAACAGCTTTAAACCTACAGAGTGTTTGCTCTTATGACACTTGAGTTCTAAATTAATAAGGCATTGAGTTCAGAACTTTTACATGTAATTCCATTTTAACAATACAATGACTTATTTTTACCAGTAAGGAAATGGATTCCAAGTTATATGGTTATGTAATTTGTCTAAGATCAGAGCAAAGGCAGAGACAGGGTTCTGACTTAAGTGCATCTGACCCTGAAGCCCATTTTTGTAGCTGCTGCTGCTGCTGCTGCTACTAAGACGCTTTAGTCATGTCCGACTCTGTGTGACCCCATAGATGGCAGCCCATTAGGCTCCCCCATCCCTGGGATTCTCCAGGCAAGAACACTGGAGTGGGTTGCCATTTCCTTCTCCAATGCATGAAAGTGAAAAGTGAAAGTGAAGTCGCTCAGTCGTGTCCGACTCTTAGCGCAGAAGATATCAAACTAACCACTTAAATGCTGTGAAGAAAAATAGAGCAAAATATATGAGACCCAGAGTGATGGGCCCCAGAAGGTTCTAGATTCAGAGGTAGAGTAGTGATCTGAACTAGGTCATGCAGAACGCTAAGGCAGCAGCATGTGTGGCAGGAGGATGCTGGAAGGGTCTGAGGCTCACAGGAGGGGCAGTGCAAGGGAGGGGAGGGTTGCAGAAGTGGAGGCCACAGGGACAGGCAGACGCCTGATGGTGGACCACGTTATGGACCATAGCAAGAACTTGGGGTTTAGATGATACTCATCACTCTGCGCTAGTCCTCAAATGCAGTTCTTTCTGTTCAAGGTTCAGAGGGTTGAGAAGGAATGACTCAGAGATAGGAGAGCACAGGGAGTGGATAAAACAGATGAGATAACAATGCTCAGACTCTGGCCAAATGCACATCCCACAAGTGTAACCACACCCTGCTTGGATTCTTTTCTGTCTTTGAACTGGAGTTGAGCAGAATGGGAGTGTAAGAGTTGTGTTCTGATCTCTTTCCACTCTGTGCCTGGGCAGAGAAAAAGGAAGATCGGCACAAGTGGGTGTGAAATCAGAGAATTATGCAGCTGACACTCAGTTTAAAAGGAATTCCAGTGTTCACCCCCCACTCCAAAATATCAACAGGCATTTCTGCCAACACACAGGCTGACACTGCAGTGTTATACTGATTGGCTTTCTATTTTATCAGGAAACATTTGAATAGCCTGCATAACTCAAAGGTATAAGTCAAAAGACAAGACCCCACATAATGTAATCTGTAAACTTGTTCTTATCTTACAGCTTAAAGTAAATCTCTCTGAAAGAATTGCATAATTTATGCTGCTTAGAAAAATTTTCAACATTTGTTTCAAACGTTAGGCCTCAGAGTGATTTTCTTTCTTCCACATTTTCTTTGTTGAATGAAAATTCATTCTTTAGGGAAAAAGAAACTTCCTTGAAGTAAGAAAGTCGACATATTTATTTTGTATGAAAAATGCTGAATGTTACTATTGGAGGAAAGTGAATGACAATACTCAGATTTGGGATTGGCAGAACAGAAGAATAGAATCAAGTATTCTGAGAACTTAGACATTCTTTAAATCATCTCCATTTTTTTTTTTTTAAAGAGAAAATTAAGTTTGGAGAAGTTCAGCTTAAGTTTGAAGTTTGTCTTCAAAACTAAGTAACTTGTTTGTTTTAAATTTTAGCTTTTAGTTATCCCTGGCCTTGTCAAAGGTAGTCATTTTTTTAAATTAAAATTGTATTTTTGTAGATACTCATGAATATTATGGTGGAGAATGCCTTCCATGGGATCAGATCAGATCAGTCGCTCAGTCGTGTCCGACTCTTTGCGACCCCATGAACCGCAGCACGCCAGGCCTCCCTGTCCATCACCAGCTCCCGGAGGTCACTCAGACTCGCATCCATCGAGTCAGTGATGCCATCCAGCCATCTCATCCTCTGTCGTCCCCTTCTCCTCCTGCCCTCAATCCCTCCCAGCATCAGAGTCTTCTCCAATGAGTCAACTCTTCGCATGAGGTGGCCAAAATATTGGAGTTTCAGCTTTAGCATCATTCCTTCTAAAGAAATTCCAGGATTGATCTCCTTCAGAATGGACTGGTTGGATCTTCTTGCAGACCAAGGGACTCTCAAGAGTCTTCTCCAACACCACAGTTCAAAAGCATCAATTCTTCGGCGCTCAGCCTTCTTCACAGTCCAGCTCTCACATCCATACATGACCACAGGAAAGACCATAGCCTTGACTAGGCGAACCTTTGTTGGTAAAGTAATGTCTCTGCTTTTGAATATGCTATCTAGGTTGGTCATAACTTTCCTTCCAAGGAGCAAGCGTCTTTTAATTTCATGGCTGCAGTCACCATCTGCAGTGATTTTGGAGCCCAGAAAAACAAAGTCTGACACTGTTTCCACTGTTTCCCCATCTATTTCCCATGCAGTGATGGGACCAGATGCCATGATCTTCGTTTTCTGAATGTTGAGCTTTAAGCCAACCTTTTCACTCTCCACTTTCACTTTCATCAAGAGGCTTTTTAGCCCCTCCTCACTTTCTGCCATAAGAGTGGTGTCATCTGCATATCTGAAGTTATTGATATTTCTCCCGGCAATCTTGATTCCAACTTGTGTTTCTTCCAGTCCAGCATTTCTCATGATGTACTCTGCATATAAGTTAAATAAACATGGTGACAATATGCAGCCTTGACGTACTCCTTTTCCTATTTGGAACCAGTCTGTTGTTCCATGACCAGTTCTAACTGTTGCTTCCTGACCTGCATACAGATTTCTCAAGAGGCCGATCAGGTGGTCTGGTATTCCCATCTCTTTCAGAATTTTCCATAGTTTATTGTGATCCACACAGTCAAAGGCTTTTCCATGGGATAGATGGTGGTATTTTGGATGACTTTGCCAGCTATATCTTTTACATAGCTATATATATTTATATCCCTGTCTAGTCTATGTCTGTTTTAAAAATGTAATCCATAGAAAAAAATGTACTTGTGTAGGGACCCAGTGGAGAAGGCAATGGCACCCCACCCCAGTACTCTTGCCTGGAAAATCCCATGGACAGAGGAGCCTGGTGGGCTGCAGTCCATGGTGTCGCTAAGAGTCGGACACGACTGAGTGACTTCACTTTCACTTTTCACTTTCATGCATTGGAGAAGGAAATGGCAACCCACTCCAGTGTTCTTGCCTGGAGAATCCCAGGGACGGAGGAGCCTGGTGGGCTGCCGTCTCTGGGGTCACACAGAGTCGGACACGACTGAAGCGACTTAGCAGCAGCAGCAGCAGGGACCCAGCACACACACATGCACACACACAACTAAAACATATTTTTTTTTTTTTATTTTTACTTGTCTTCTCTATGCTTCAGCTTTGTTTTCTTTTCTGCTTAATTAAAAATCTAGTCCCAATCCACTGAAAGGATTTTACAAACCCACTTTATGGGTCTGAACTCACAGTTAGTAAAGGCATGATTTTGAAAAAAAAATACCATTGGCTTATGATGAAAATCCCTGTCTGCTGTAAAAGGAAGTTGAGGATGATTTTGGTATCAGTTCCTAGGCCTTGGTGGTTGCTGTCATAGAATCAACCCATTCTCTTCTCCTGAGCTAGATCAACAATGGCCATGAATTTGATCTCAAATAGCATTTATCTCTTTATCTTTCTAGAATTTCTTGATGTCACTAATTAGCTGTATTGACCCTGCAGTACTGGAAAGACTGGTTGCAAGTTCTTGAAGCACATTCTGTATGTATACTATCAGCTATAAGTATATATTTAATAGCTTTAGGATTTTAGATTTCAGTAGCTAGAGGAGAAGGCGGGGGAGGGAGAGAGAGAAAGAAACCAAGAGAGAGTGAAGTTCATTAGTGTATTCCACATGAGACTCAATCATCAGTCCAAAGTACACTTAGAACTTTCAACATACTGAAAGCTTTAATTCTGTCCAGTACTTAAAATCTTACATGAATAATTATATCATTTTCCTGCTCTTTATTCATTAGACAACAGCACTGTGTTGAACCTCACAGCAGAGGACAGTTTTCGTTTTTGCCAACTTGATATCCGTGAACTCTTCCTCCATGAACAGTAACTCACATTTTTTAGAGACCATTTGCCCTGCCCCTCTCTCAGTTCTTACAGCGAAAGTCATAATATCAGGGACCAATTCTCAGCCCTGTTTGTTGGATTCTGAAGTGCTTTCCTCCCCCTGCTGATTTCAGTTGAACCCTCAAGTCTGTTTAGCCTCATCCTGAACGTCAGGACCAATACTGAGGAGAGGGAACAGTAACGTAAACCATCCTGTGATACATCATCATGATTTTCCTCCTAAACTGGTTTCTGCCTTTGTGCCTCAGTTCTGTTAATGGGCCACCCCCTTGATATGTAGGGCCTGTGCCACTGTATGTAATTTGTCCTTGAAAATTTGATGCTTTGCCTTATTCTTGCTTGGATCTAGAAATACAGATTAGGAATACGTTAATTGTCTGACCTCACGGGTACTGCTGACATGACTTACTTGCCTTTCTGTGAACTCCTGGAGGACCGCACTCCAGTCATTTGGCACTTCATGGTAACAAGTGCTCTGTTTCCCTGTAGAGGCCTCCTGAGAGACTCTTTCCTAGGCTACCCCTTATTGTTTGCTACAGTGTTGCGGATAGAGAGTGGTGTTCTCTCACTGGGTCTCTTCCCAACATCTGTGGCCGAGTCAGTTCCAAATGCCTGTCTCTCTCCAACGATGATTCTATCATCAGAGCCTCGCCTGGCCTTCATTACTCTGCTGTTAATTGGACCACATCCGGTAGATTCTCAAGATACATGAAACTTTTTTTTTCTTTCCCTATGTCCAGTACAGTACTTTGCTCAGGAAATAGTTGTGAAACAAGCACGCCCATTTGAAAATTTTCATTGCTTGTCACAGTTGTCATTTTGTTTGAGGGGTCACAAAAGGAAAACTAGTACCTTGATAACTGTTTTAAGTGAGAAAAATCTGGAAAGAATGAATTGACTTTGTCAAGACTTATTATGAAATAAAATGTCAAAGCGATGTTTATTAACTGCAAAATCCAGACTCTTTCATTTTGGTGCTACAGCTTTTGAGTGTGTTCCGTGTAACCTCAAATAGCTTTAAAATATATTTTTTATCAAGATAAAAGTAAAGTGTTTTGATATTAAACTGTTTCATGATACAACAAAGTAAGAAAGAAAGAAAAGAAAAGAAAGAAAAGAGAAAAACCAAGGACAGGGGAGAGAGGGGAGTGGGAGAAAAGAGGGAGGGAGGAAGCGAGGAAAGATGGAAGGAAGCAAAGAAAACATTGAATTCCACTGCAGTCCGTGGATGAATGGTACTCAGATCTTGCACTCTGTTGGTTCATTTGGAAATTTTTTTCTGAAGAAACTGCAAATTCAGTTTAATTAATATTGTTATATATCAAGTTACAGTTGGCAAAAACAACACCCAAAACAAAAAATAGATTGTTATGCTTCCTAAGAAATTGTGTTAAATTTGGGGTATAATGACTGAGAGTACATTATGTTGATAAGTTATATGTAAATTAACTAATAAAAGCGTATTAGATGAATATATTTGGGGAAGGCAATGGCACCCCACCCCAGTACTTTTGCCTGGAAAATCCCATGGACGGAGGAGCCTGGTAGGCTGCAGTCCATGGGGTCGCTAAGAGTCGGACACGACTGAGCGACTTCACTTTCACTTTCATGCATTGGAGAAGGAAATGGCAACCCACTCCAGTGTTCTTGCCTGGAGAATCCCAGGGACAGGGGAGCCTGGTGGGCTTCTGTCTATGGGGTCGCACAGAGTCGGACACGACTGAAGCGACTTAGCAACAGCAGCAGCAGCAGATGAATATATTAGATACTCTTCCCTGAAAATGCCCATGAGATTGAAAGGTCCTCTAAAATGTCTTTGTGGGCTTAGACATTCAACAATTTAAAAATACAATTGAAATATTTATTTGGCCCTTCTTACAGATAAGCTTGTCAACCTTGCATAGACAGATTTTTCTCCTGGGTCTGAATCTGAGAAGAGCAAAAGGAAAGATTCAGCTGGGAAGGGATGAATGCAGGAAGGAAAATCAATATAGTAAGAGAATGCGGGACAGAATACAGCTATAATTGCTTTAAATGCAGATCATGGACTGTTTGACTTTTGCCAATTCTGCTTAAGCAACAGCGTATATTAAAACTAGCTTTCAAGGAGCTCCTGGTCTTGGTACATAGGCAGATGTGCAGACAAATAATTGGGGTAGAATGTAATTGCAGAGCAGTGGAAAGAGCAACAAACTGGTTAAATGAGCCATGAAGGTTTCACAGTCTAGTTCTCCAAGGAAGCTAAGAGTTTGTTGGATGAAGAGGAAGAGAAAGGCTTTGCAGGGAAGAGAATAGCTAGAGCAAAGGTGTCAAGCAAAGGTGTCAAGCAAGAGGCACGTTGAGGGAAAGCATAAATGGTCTGGTGTGGCTCTAGGAACAGTATAGACTGGGGAAGGGGTTTCTGGCATGAAGTGATGAGAACGGCAGATTGGAACCAAATGATGAAGGACGTTTGATGTCAGTTAGAGGATTTTGGACCTGACCTTAGCAATTTAGGGGCTTCCCTGGGCAATCCACTCCAGTGTTCTTGCCTGGAGAATCCCAGGGATGGGAGAGCCTGGTGGGTTGCTCTCTGTGGGGTTGCACAGAGTCGGACATGACTGAAGTGGCTTAGCAGCAGCAGCAGCTGATGGCTTAGGTGGTAAAGAATCCGCCTGTAATGCAGGAGACCCGGGTTTGATCCCTGGGTTGGGGTGATCTTTTGGAGAAGGGAATCCTACTCCAGTATTCTGGCCTGGAGAACTCCGGGGACAGGGGAGCCTAAGAGGCTATAGTCCGTGAGGTCACAAAGAGTCGGACACAACTGAGTGACAGACACAACACTTGGAGATGGGACATTTGGAAGCGATCAGTTCTTCTGCTGAATACAGCCATGATTTATACTTCTGAGGATTCTATTAATAAGAGGATAGTACAGTTTACTTGCATTGTTATTCCCTTTCCAGTATTGTTCTCTTGCCCCAGATGCTATCTTCACACACTCCTTGGGCACATATGCTGCTGTTTAATTTTAGTGATAACTTCTTGTCCTTATATTTTTTTCAGCTTGGGTTGGTAAGCCTTGCTTGTGGTGTCTACTCAAGGTGCTTGGAGCTGCCTTGGAACGTTTATCTCCTCTGTCACACTCTTGTGGTATCATCAGAGGTTTTTAAAGAGGAAAAGGACAAGGAGAAAGTCTACCTCACTTTCCAGGTAGATTGTTCTAGGCAATCTACCTGGAACACTAAGTCAAGAGCCTTGTTAGAGGACACTGCTGCCGTCTGGGTCATTGCCACCTCTCGCTCATGCTCTCCAATCTCAGCGAAGTGATGTATCCACCACACACCACTTTTAGTTTCCCAGGTGCCTCAGTGGTAAAGAATCTGCCTGCCAGTACAGGTGATGCAGGTTTTATCCCTTGGTTGGGAAAACTCCCTGTAGTAGGAAATGGCAACCCACCCCTGTATTCTTGCCTGAAAGATGCAAGAATCTTCTGACAGTGGAACCTGATGGGCTACAGTCCATGGGGTCACAGAGCATCAGACATGACTAGCTCATATGCACCATGCTTCCCAAACTTTCACAGCTTCCTTAAAACCCTATCAAGTGCCAACACCCTATTTATTTCTTCTCTCAAGCAACTGGTGATTGCCTTTGCTTCCCAGACTATATTTGATCCCTGGAGTATCTGAGGGTTTTATCTGTTTATCCGTGGTTAACCAAAGTCACCTAACATTCTTACCCTTGTCATCCATGGCATGGATAGCCCTGGACATATGACATCTATGTCAGTTCAAGCAAGGTTTGCACCTGCTTCGTAAAGTAGGCTATTCATATGTTTGATGTATAATTATTGAGTACCTATTATGTAAGGGATGTTTTAGACACTGAAGAGAAAAAGGAGAGTAAAACAAATGAGACATCTGTTCCCTGGAAGTTCATGGTTGCAACAGGGGTTGGCAGACTACAGCCTGTGGATCAAGTCTGGTCCATCTTTTTTTTTTTTGAACATAAAATTTTAGAAACATAGTCACATTGCTTATGTACTGTCTATGGCTGCTTTCATGCTGTAACTCCAAAGCTGTACAATTGTAACAGAGACTGATAGGCCTCAAAAGCCCACGTTTACTGTTTCACTCTTTACAGGAAAAGTTTGCTGATTCCTGGTCCAGAATAGTGCTTCTTGAACTATCTATAGTCAAAGACCAGTTTTATTATAGATCGTACTTTATTTTGTAGTAAGAGGATCACTTAACTTGAGATCTATCCTTTTAACTGGTTTCTAAGTGCGTATTACTGTTGACTGCAGGTGCAGTGTTGAACGGCAGATCTCTGGAGCTTATTTATCTTTCTTGACTGGAATTGATTAGTAATTCCCCATTTCCCCCTCTCTCTAGCCCCTGGCAACCACCATTCCACTCTTTGATTCTATGAATTTGATTATTTTAGATACCTTATATTTGTGGAAGTATTCAATATTTACCTTTCTCTGCTTAACTTATTTTTCTTGGTGTAATGTCTTCAAGGTTCATTTATGCTATTGCATATTGCGTAATTTCCTTTTTTTAAGGTCAAAGAATATTCTATTGTACATATATACCATGTTTTCTTTATCCATTATTCTGTTGGTTGATATTTATGTTATTTCCACATTTTGGCTATTTTGAATATTGCTGTAATAAACATAAAAACACTAGTATCTTTCAGAGGTCCCAATTTAAATTCTTTTGAATTAATACCCACAAGCAGAACTGTTGGGTTATATGGTAGTTCTATTTTTAATTTTTAGGGAAATATTCCATATTGTTTTCCATAGCAGTGGCACCATTTTGCATTCCCACCAACAACATACAAGGGTTCCAATTTCTCTGTATTCTAACCAATACTTCTTATCTTTGTGTGTGTGTGTGTGTGTGTGTTTTATGATGGTCAACTTGACAAGTGTGAGGTGATATCTCATTGTGGTTTTGATTTGAATTTCTCTGATGATTAGTGATGTTGAACATTTTTTCATATACCATTGACCTTTTGTATATGTTCTTTACAGAAAGCTTTAGTTCATTAAAAAAATATATTGTTTATTTATTTTTGCTGTATGTGGGGTTTTCTCTTGTTTGGAGAGCAGGGGCTTTTCTCCAGTTGTGGAGAGCAGGAGCCACACTCTAGTTGTGATGTGAGGGCTTCTCACTGAGGTGGCCTCTCCTGTTGTGGAGCAGGGGCTCTAGGGCACTCGGGCTTCAGCGGTTGGGCCTCTGGGCTCCAGAGCACAGGCTCAGTAGTTGTGGCACACGGCTTAGTTGCTCTGCATCAGGGATCTGACCTGTGTCTCCTGCATTGGCAGGTGAATTCTTGACCACTGAGCCACCAGGAAAGCCCTTTAGTGCATTTTCAAATTGGGTTATTAGTTTTTTTTTTTTTTTTAAACTATTGAGTTGTAGGGGTTCCTCATGTTATTTTAAAGAATAACCACTTTTCAATGTGATTTGCTAATACTTTCTCCCATTCCACAGGTTGCCCGTTAATTACTGCCTTTGTGAAGTGAAAGTTCAGTGAAGTGAAAGTTCCTCAGTTGTGTCCAGCTCTTTGCAATCTCATGGACTATATAGTCCATGAAATTCTCCAGGCCAGAAATCTGGACTGGGTAGCCTTTCCCTTCTCCAGGGCATCTTCCGGACCCAGGGATGGAACCCAGGTCTCCCGCATTGCAGGTGGATTCTTTACCAGCTGAGCCACAAGGGAAGCCCAAGAATACTGGAGTGGGTAGCCTATCCCTTCTCCAAGGGAACTTACCAACCCAGGAATTGAACTGGGGTCTCCGGCACTGCAGGTGGACTCTTTACCAACTGAGCTATCATATCAGGGAAGGCAAAGAAATTATTGCCTTTACTGTGTAGAAACTTCTTAGTTTGATGTAGTATCACTTGTTTATTTTTTCTTTTGTTGCTTGTGCTTTTGGTATCATATCTATGAAATCATTTCCAAGGCCAGTGTCGCGAGGCTTTCCCCACTCTATGTTTCCTTCTAGGGGTTTTACAGTTTTGGGCATTATGTTTAAACCTTTAATCCATTTTGAGTTGATACTTGTGTATGTAAAGTAAGGATCCAGTTTCATTCTTTTGAATGTGGATATCCAGTTTCCCTACACTTTCTGTTGAAGAAACTGTCTTTTTCCCATTGTGTATTCCTTGTCAAATATTAACTGACCACATATTCATAGATATATTTCCAGGCTTTCTACTCTGTTTTTATTTTATGTTTTAATTAAAATGATATTGTGCCATATTATTTTGATTATTCTAGTTTTGTAATATATTTTGAAATTAGGAACTGTGATTCTGCAGCTTTGTTCTTCTTTCTCATGATTGATTTGCCTATCCACTGTCTTTTGTGGCTTCATATAAATTTCAGGATTACGTTTTCTATTTCTGTAAAAAATGTCTCTGGTATATTGATAGTACATTGAATCTGTAGATTATTTTAGGTAGTATGGACGTTCTAACAATATCAATTCTTCCAGTCAATGAACACAGAATATTTTCCATTTGTTTGTATCATTAATTTCTTTCATCAGTGATTTGTATTGATAGTTTTCAGTATACAGGTCTTTCACCTCTTTAATTAAGGTTATTCTTTTTCTTGCTATTGTAAATAGGATTGTTTTCCTATATTCCTTTTCAGATAGTTCATTGTTAGTCTATAGAAATGTGACTGGTTTTTGTATGCTGGTTTTGTAACTTGAAACTTTACTGAATTTATTAGTTCTAATAGCTTTTTTCCTTCTAAACTTTTTAAAAATTTATTTTTAATTGAAGCAATAAATAATTGCTTTACAATATTATATTGGCTTCTGACCTACAACATGAATCAACCATAAGTGTACATATGGTTATATGTATACTTCAAAGTCTCCTAATAATTTTTTAAAAAATGGAAACTTTAGCGTTTTCTATACATGAGATTTGTCTTCCCACATGGCGCTAGTAGTAAAGAACCTGCCTGCCAAGGCAGGAGATGCAGGAGACATGGGTTTGGTCCTTGGGTCACGAAGATCCCCTGGAGGAGGGCATAGCAACCCACTGCAGTATTCTTGCCTGGAGAATCCCATGGACAGAGAAGCCTGGCAGGCTACAGTCCATAGGGCTACAAAGAGTTGGACGTGACTAAAGTGACTTAGAATGCACACATGAACATACATCAGATCATATTTTCTGCAAACACGAACACATTTATATCCTTTCTAATTAGAATGGCTTTTATTTCCATTTCTTGCCTAATTTCTCTGGCTAAGGCTTCTGATACTGTGTTAAGTAAAAGGGTGAGAGTGGACATCCTTATCTTGTTTGTGATCTTACAGGATAAGCTTTCAGCTTTTCATCATTGAGTATGTTGGTGTGGGCTTGTCATATATATTCTTTATAATGATGAGGTACATTTTTTTCTATACCTAGTTTATTAAGAGATTTTATCATAAAAGTTGTTGGATTTTTTTCGGATGCTTTTTCTGCATCTATTGAGATGATCATATGATTTTCATTCTTTATTCTGTTAATGTGTATCACATCAATTGGTTTTTGTATATTGAAACATCCTTGTATCCCAGGAATAAATCTCACTTTGTCATGCTTTATAATCATTTTACTATGCTATTGAATTTGGTTGTTAGAAGTTTGCTGGGGATTTTTGCACCTGTACACATCAGGCCTATTGGCAGGTGGTTTTATTGGTGAGTTTTTGTCTGGCTTATGTATCAGAGTAATGCTGGCCTCTTAAATGAGTTTGGAAGTGTTCCCTCCTTTTCAGCTTTTTGAAAGAGGAGGATTGGTGTTAATTTTGTCTTTAAATGTTTGGTAGACTTCATTAGTGAAGCCATCTGGTCCTGGACTTTTCTTTTTTGAGAAGTTTTTGGATTATTGTTTCAATCTCTTTATTGGTTAGAGGTTTATTCATACCTTCTGTTTCTTCATGATTTATGTATATTATGTTTTTAGGACTTTACCCATTTCTTCTAGGTTATCCAATTTGTTGGCCTACAGTTGTGCATCATAGTCTCTTATGATCCTTTGTTTCTATGGCATCAGTTGCAGTGTCTCTTCTTTTATTTCTTAAACATTTTTTTAAAAATATATTTTGGCTGAACCTTTGTTGTGGCACATAGAGACTTCTCTAGCTGTGAAACACAGACTCTAGAACGTGCAGGCTGAGCAGCTGCAGTGCATTCTGTGCCCGCTACATTGGAAGGCAGATTCTCAACCACTAGACCACCAGGGAAGTCCTTGTTCTTTAATTTCTGATTTTAATATTTAGAACTTCTTTTTTTCCTTAGACTGGCCAAATGCTGTTAACCTTATTTTTTTCAAAAAGACAACTCTTAGCTTCACTCATTTTTTCCTATTGTTTTTCTTAAAAAAAAAAAAAAAAAAGCCTTTTATTTTATATTAGTGCATAGCTACTTAACAGTGTGATAGTTTCAGGTGTACAGCAAAATGGCTCAGCCATACAAATATATGTCTCCATTCTTCCCTAAACTCCCCTCCCATCCAGACTGCCACATAACATTGAGCAGAGTTCCCTGTACTATACAGTAGGTCTTTGTTGGTTATCCATTTTAAATATACTTGCTATTGTTTTTTTAATTTTCTATTTCATTTATTTTTGCTCTTACCTTTGCTGTATCCTTCCGTCTGCTAGTTAGCTTGTTACTCCTTTTTCTAGTTCCTTGACATGTAAAGGTAGATTGTTTATCCGAAATATTTCGTGTGTGATTTAAATATTTTGTGTTTGTTAAGGCTTGCTTTTCGATCTAACATATGAGCTATCCAGGAGAAAGATCTGTGTGTGCTTGAGGAGAACATACATTCTACTCTGGCAGGGTAGAATGTTCTACATATATCTGTTAGCATATGGTTGCTCTGTAGTGTTCTTCAGGCCTTCCCTTTCTTTCTTCTTAAAAAAACTGCTTATTTATTATCAGTTGTGCTGGGTCTTTGTTGCTGCGGTGGGCTTTCTCTGGTTTGCAGTGAGTGGGGGCTCCTCTTTGTTGCATCGCATGGGCTTCTCATTGCGGTCACTTCTCGTTGCGGAGCATGGGCTCTGGGCGCATGGGCTTCTGTAGCTATGGCTTGCAGGCTTTAGAGCTCAGGCTCAGTAGTCATGGTGCATGGGCTCAGTTGCTCCATGACAAATGGAATCTTCCTGGACCAGGGATCAAACCCATGTCCCTTGCATTGCCAGGTGATTCTTATCCACTGTATCACCAGGGAAGCCCCAGGCCCTGTATTTCGTTACTGATCTTCTGTTCAGATGTTCTAGTCCATTACTGAAGGTAGGAAATTGAAGTCTTCTACTTTTGTTTATTTCTTCTTCAGTTATGTCCACATTTGTACGTATTGTTTAGGTGCTGTGACCTTGGATGCATATATAATTCTTATAGCTTCCTGGTGGATCAATCCTTTTATCAGTATATAATATCCTTTGTCACTTGTGACTCTCTTGGTTATCATTTTTAAATGGAATATCTTTTTCAATCTGTGTTCTCTTTTGGTTATCATTTCCATGGAATATCTTTTTCCATCTTTTCATTTTCAGCTTATGTGTGTCCTTAAATCTAAAGTGAATTTCTTATAGATAGCATGTAGTTGGGCCTTGTTTTTTTATTCATTCCTCCATGCTATATCTTTTGATTGGAGAATCTAATCCATTTGCATTTAAAGTAATTATTGCTATGGAAAATTTTACTGTTACCATTTTATTAGTTGTTTCTGTTAAGATCAGTTTAAAAAGTCAATTGTGGACAGATGCTTTTGTACATTATAATAAAAATGAATTACTAGAAAGACAGAAAGTCAAATATGAAAAATACAAGCCACAATTATGCATCATATTGCTATAAAAGTTTCTAAATACTTAATTTTAGTTTCTATTTCTATCTTCTGGAGGATAAGTAATAAATAATTTGCAGATCAGCACTGGCCGGTAGACCATACTTTGAGTAGTGCTACTCTGAAGGACTGAAGGAAATCAGTCAAATAATAACCCAAATAATTATCCTAGATTAAATTTCAGTAACAGCTATGATTAAAAATCATCAAATTTATATGTGACCTAGTTGCAGGGGAGATCAAAACAGAAATTTCTGAAGATAAGAGATCTGAGCTGAGGTTATTTCATGAATGTGAATTAATCATACAGAGTATATTTTTACTAGAATCTGATGGCAATAAGACAGGATCTATGGAAATAGAATTACTTGTGCAAAAACCTTGTAGTGGGAAGGAAATTAATACATGTTTGGAACTGTGTTAAGCATGTTATGTGTGTTGTTGTTGTCACTTGGTCGTGTCTGACTCTCTGCGACTGCATGGACCACAGCAAGCCAGGTTTCCCTGTCCTTCACTTTCTCCTGGAGTTTGCTCAAACTCATGTCCATTGAGTTGATGATGCCATCCAACCATTCTATCCTCTATCGCCCCCTTCTCCACTTGCCTTCAATCTTTCCCAGCATCAGGGCCTTTTCTAATGAGCTGGCTCTTCCTATCAAATAGCCAAAGTGTTGGACCTTCAGCTTCAGCATTAGTCCTTGCAGTGAATATTCAGGGTTGATTTTCTTTAGGATTGACTGGTTTGATCTCCTTGCTGTCCAAGAGACTCTCAAGAGCCTTCTCCAGCATCACATATCAAAAGCATCAATTCCTTGGCTCTTAGTCTTCTTTATGGTCCAACTCTCACATTCATGAATGACTACTGGAAAAATCATAGCTTTGACTATATGGGCCTTTTCAGCAAAGTGATATCTTTGCTTTTGAATATGCTGTCTAGGTTTGTCATAGCTTTTCTTCCAAGGAGCAAGCATTTTTTAATTTCATGGCTGTAGTCAACATCTGCAGTGATTTTGGAGCCCAAGAAAATAAAGTCTGTAACTGTTTCCATTTTTTCCCCCATCTATTTGACACAAAGTGATGGGACTGGATGTCATGATCTTTGTATTTTGAATGTTGGATTTAGACCAGCTTTTTCACTCTCCTCTTTCACCTTTATCAACAGGCTCTTTAGTTCCTCTTCACTTTCTGCCATTAGGGTGGTGTCATCTGCCTATCTGAGGTTATTGGTATTTCTCCCAGCAATCTTGATTCCAGCTTGAGCTTCATCCAGGCCATTATTTCACATGATGTACTATCATATAAGTTAAATAACCAGGGCAAAACTATACAGACTTGATGTACCCCTTTCCCAATTTTGAACCAGTCTGTTGTGCCATGTCCAGTTCTAACTGTTGTTTCTTGATCTGCATATAGGTTTCTCAGGAGACAGGTAAGGTGGTTAGGTATTCCCATCTCTTAAAAGAGTTTTCCACAGTTTATTGTGATCCACACAGTCAAAGGCTTTGGTGTAGTCAATGAAGCAGAAGCAGATGTTTTTCTGGAACTCTCTTGCTTTTTTGATGATCTATTGGATGTTGGCAATTTGATCTCTGGTTCTTCTGCCTTTTCTAAATCCAGCTTGTACATCTGGAAGTTCTTGGTTCACATACTGTTGAAGCCTAGCTTGAAGGATTTTGAGCATTAACTTGCTAGCATGTGAAATGAGTGCAATTGTGTTGTAGTCTGAATGTTCTTTGGCATTGCCCTTCTTTGGTATTGGAATGAAAACTGACCTTTTCCAGTCCTGTGGCCATGCTGAATTTTTCACTTATTCCCCTTAACAAACCTGTGTATTTTTCACTTATTCCCTTTAACAATCCTGTAAGTTCATTATCTTCTTACTCATGCTTGCTGTCCTCAGTTAAGCAATACATTAACATACCTCTTTTTATTATCTAATTAATAGATAATTATTAATTATTATTGAGGAGTAAAAATGTGAAATAACTTATTCAAAATCACTTAGCTGTCTAGTATGGGGTAAAATTGGATTCTAAGACTGTTTGATGCCACAGTCTGTTCTTTTATTCACCATACTATGCTACTATCATATTTGACCTGAATAACCTGATTTAAATCCTGAGTCATGTGCCTCCAGTTCCCAGCAATCTTAAAAATACTGCCTTATTTTTCCTGTCTTCCTTGCTAAAGCTGGAATCTGTAATTAGATTGATCATACTTCCAATTGTTTCCACTGAAAAAATCAATGGATAAGCAGAATATTCCATGAAGGCTAGTATTAGGCACCACAGCCATTTATAATATCTTTTTAAAGGAGAGGTATGTAGCTCATATCAGAATTAGGTTCATCTGTGAGTAGTAAGAACTCCAAAAAGAATAGTTGCTTCAAGATTGAAAGTTGTTTCTCTTTCATGTAAAAATCCAGAGACAGATAGCTCAGACCCTATTTTGTGAAATCATCAAGACTCTAGGCTTGTTTCCTGCTTTTCTGACATCTGTAGCAAGCCATTTCTGGAGAAGGCAATGGCACCCCACTCCAGTACTCTTGCTTGGAAAGTCCCATGGGCGGAGGAGCCTGGTAGGCTGGAGTCCATGGGGTCGCTAAGAGTCGGACATGACTGGGCGACTTCACTTTCACTTTTCACTTTCATGCGTTGGAGAAGGAAATGGCAACCCACTCCAGTGTCCTTGCCTGGAGAAACCCAGGGAAGATGGAGCCTGGTGGGCTGCCGTTTATGAGGTTGCACAGAGTTGGACACGACTGCAGTGACTTAGCAGTAGCAGTAGCAGCAAGCCATTTCATGACCCAAGATGACTGTTTAAGTGCTGTATTCATTTCCTAGGGCTGCTGTAACAAAGGCCACGAACTAGGTGTCTAACAGTTATGGAAGTTCATTGTCTAACAGTTCTGGAAGCTGAAAATCTGAAATTAAGGAATATGGCTATACTCTCTCTAAAGCATGTGGTGAAGAATCCTTCTTTGCCTCTTCTAGCTTCTGCTGCTTGTTGGCATTCTTTGGTTTTCCTTGGCTTGTAGATGTATTAGTCTGATCTCTGCCTCTGTTGTCACTGGGCTATCGTCCTTCTGTGCCTATCAGGGTGTCTTTGCATGGTGTTGTTCCATTATGGCTGTGTTCAGAGTTTCCTCTTACAAGTTGTATTAGATTAAGGCTTGCTCTAACAACCTTATTTTAACTTGTTTACATCTGCAAATACCTTATTTCCAGATAAAGTATCATCCACAGAGACTGAGGGTTAGGAATTCACCGTATCTTATTTTTTAGAAGGAGGTATGACAGGTTCCAACATTATATTTACCTTCCATCCTGCAAAAGAAATAAGGAAAGAAGATATGATTCTTTCCTCTAAAGATACTTTCTATATGGTAGATAAAAAGTTTTGCGTACGCTAGTCATAGTTGGGTGCAAAGAATGTTAACCAACTTTGTGACCAGCTAAACTGGAGATTCTGTTACTAAGAGAGAAGAAATGAATTCATATTGAATTCACATGGCAAACAATCTATGCCATGTGGTCTAAAATTGCTCTTTATTTTTTTTAATTTTGAGGAGTCTGACTTAATTAACATTATTAATGGTATTAAGCAAGATGACACTACCCTTACGGCAGAAAGTGAAGAGGAACTGAAAAGCCTCTTGATGAAAGTGAAAGATGAGAGTGAAAAAGTTGGTTAAAGCTCAACATTCAGAAAACTAAGATCATGGCATCTGGTCCATCACTTCATGGGAAATAGATGGGGAGACAGTGGAAACAGTGTCAGACTTTATTTTTCTGGGCTCCAAAATCACTGCAGATGGTGACTGCAGCCATGAAATTAAAAGACGCTTACTCTTTGGAAGGAAAGTTATGACCAACCTAGATAGCATATTAAAAAGCAGAGATAGTACTTTGCCAACAAAGTTCTGTCTAGTCAAGGCTATGGTTTTTCCAGTGGTCATGTATGGATGTGAGAGTTGGACTGTGAAGAAAGCTGAATGCCAAAGAATTGATGCTTTTGAACTGTGGTGCTGGAGAAGACTCTTGAGCATCCCTTGGACTGCAAGGAGATCCAACCAGTCCATCCTAAAGGAGACCAGTCCTGGGTGTTCATTGGAAGGACTGATGCTGAAGCTGAAACTCCAATACTTTGGCCACCTCATGTGAAGAGTTGACTCATTGGAAAAGACCCTGATGCTGGGAGGGATTGGAGGCAGGAGGAGAAGGGGACGACAGAGGATGAGATGGCATCACTGACTCGATGGACATGAGTTTGTGTGAACTCTGGGAATTGGTGATGGACAGGGAGGCCTGGAGTGCTGTGATTCATGGATTTGCAAAGAGTTGGACATGACTGAGTGACTGAACTGAACTGACTGAAGCAAATAGCTATACAGAAATATGCTTATTTCATTTTACCATGGAGGCATAGCAACAAGTTTACAAGAAACTGGGACTATAAAGAGAAACATGTACATTGTCAATCCATTTGAGCAGTTCCTCATATAATATTATATACTTAAAAGAAATATAAGGCATGGGCCGTTCTCTCAGACAACATACAATCTAGTTGAATGGGTCTGAATCTTTTGAATTTCATAGACTAATAACTTTTCTGGAGAATAAAAAATGGGAGGGACCGATAAGAGAGAAATGTCAACTTTTTCTTTTTATTTATTGATTTTTAGCTGCACTTGGTCTTCTTTGCTACACGTGGGTTTTCTCTAGTTGTGGTGCACAGACTTCTCATTGCTGTGGGTTATCCTGTGAAGCATGGGCTCTAGAGAGCACAGGCTCAGTAGTTGTGGTGCCCAGGCTTAGTTATCCCATGGCATGTGGAAGTCTTCCTGGACCAGAGATCAAATCCATTTTCCTGGTATTGGCAGGTGGGTTCCTAATGACTGGATGACCAACGAAGTCCTAAAATTGCTCTTCAAATCAGTTTCTCTGATTTGGTGATTGCTTATTCCTATGCAGGCTGGTTTTAGAAAAGGCAAAGGAACCAGAGATCAAATTGCCAAAATCCATGGCATTATTGGAAAAGGAAGAGAGTTCCAGAAAAACATCTATTTCTGCTTTATTGACTATCACAAAGCCTTTGACTATGTGAATCACAACAAACTGTGGAAAATTCTTAAAGGGATGGGAATGCCAGACCACTTGACCTGCCTCTTGAAAAACCTGTATGCAGGTCAGGAGCAACAGTTAGAATTGGACATGGAACAACAGACTGGTTCCAAATAGGGAAAGGAGTACGTCAAGGCTGTATATTGTCACCCTGCTTATTTAACTTATATGCAGAGTACATCATGAGAAACGCTGGGCTGGAAGAAGCACAAGCTGGAATCAAGATTGCTGGGAGAAATATCAATAACCTCAGATAGGCAGATGACACCACACTTATGGCAGAAAGCAAAGAAGAACTAAAGAGCCTCTTGATGAAAGTGAAAGAGGAGAGTGAAAAAGTTGACTTAAACCTTAACATTCAGAAAACTAAGATTATGGCATCTGGTCCCATCATTTCATGGCAAATAGATGTGGAAACAGTGGAAACGGTGACAGACTTTATTTTTTTGGTCTCCAAAATCACTGCAGATGGTGACTGCAGCCATGAAATTAAAAGACACTTACTCCTTGAAAGAAAAGTTTTGACCAATCTAGACAGCATATTCAAAATCAGAGATATTACTTCACCAACAAAGGTCCATCTAGTCAAGGCTATGGTTTTTCCAGTAGTCACGTATGGATTCATGAGTTGAACTATAAAGAAAGCTGAGTGCTGAAGAACTGATGATTTTTAACTGTGGTGTTGGAGAAGACTCTTGAGAGTCCCTTGGACTGCAAGGAGATCCAACCAGTCCATTCTAAAGGAAATCAGTCCTGAATATTCATTGGAAGGACTAACGTTGAAGTAGAAACTCTAATACTTTGGCCAGCTGATGTGAAGAGCTCACCCACTGGAAAAGACCCTGATGCTGGGAAAGATTGAAGTTGGTAGGAGAAGGGGACAACAGAGGATGAGATGGTTCGATGGCATCACCATCTCAATGGACATGAGTTTGAGTAAAGTTCAGGAGCTGGTGATGGACAGGGAGGTCTGGCATGCTGTGATTCATGGGGTCGCAAAGAGTCAGACATGACTGAGTGGCTGAACTGACTGACGACTGATGGGATTGCAGTGTGTGATACTCTCACTGAAAGCTACATAGTAGATCACCTGTTTTAGGCTGGGGCAGAGATATATGGCTTCTTGGAAGTTTCTAACAAGCCCGTACCATAGTGTGATTGTGACTTAGTATGTGATCCTGAAGTAGGTAGTCAACTTCTCTAAGTCTCAATTTCCTCATTTTTATATTAAGAATAATATCTATTTCATGTAATTGATGTATAGCTTAAGTTGGATAATATATATGTGAAAGTTCCTGGTATAAATCAGTACTCTATATCTGATTATATTAATATGAATCCAGGAAGGAGAAAAACAGAAAAAGAAGGAGGAAGGGAAAGAAAAATTGCTTTCTGTATATAACATTCTAATGAAAAGAAAACCTTATGTAAAGAAAATCTGTATTTTCTTTGGTGTCTTTTTAAGCAAGTCGTGTTTCTTTTGAGAAAACATCAATCTGCTTGCTCTCAGCAGTTTCTTTGATGAGATATAAAGCCATCCCACACATTTTGAATTTTATTTGAAGGGTACTTCTTAACTTCCCTTGTGGCTCAGCTGGTAAAGAATCCGCCTGCAATGTGGGAGATCTGGGTTCAGTCAATTCCTGGGTAGGGAAGATCCCCTGGAAAAAGGAAAGGCTACCTACTCCAGTATTCTGGCCTAGAGAATTCCATGGACTGAATGGTCCATTGGGTCACAAAGAGTCAGACACTACTGAGTGACTTTTACTCACTCAACAGATAATCTTTCATAACCTGATCAAGAGGCAATTATTGCTATTATTACAACTGAGAGGAATTGTCCACATGACTCCTCAGGCGTTGCATAGGTAATATGCTTCAGTCAGTCAGTCATTTCAGTTGCTCAGTCATGTCCGACTCTTTGCGACCCCATGAATCGCAGCACGCCAGGCCTCCCTGTCCACCAACTCCTGGAGTTCACTCAAACTCATGTCCATCGAGTCAGTGATGCCATCCAGCCATCTCATCCTCTGTCGGCCCCTTCTCCTCCTGCCCCTAATCCCTCCCAGTATCAGGGTCTTTTCCAATGAGTCAACTCTTTGCATCAGGTGGCCAAAATACTGGAGTTTCAGCTTCAGCATCAGTCCTTCCAATGTACACCCAGGACTGATCTCCTTTAGGATGGACTGGTTGGATCTTCTTGCAGTTTAGGGGACTCCCAAGAGTCTCCCCCAGCACCACAATTTGAAAGCACCAATTCTTTGGCACTCAGGCTTCTTTATGGTCCAAATCTCACATCCATATGTGACTACTGGAAAAACCGTAGCTTTGACTACATGGACCTTTGTTGGCAAACTGGTGTCTCTGCTTTTTAATATGCTGCCCAGGTTTGTCATAGGTTTTCTTCTAAGGGGCAAGCGTCTTTTAATTTCATGACTGCAGTCACCATTTGCAATGATTTTGGATCCCAAGAAAATAAAGTGTCACTGTTTTCATTGTTTCCCCATCATGAAGTGATGGGAGCAGATGCCATGATTTGAGTTTTTTGAATGTTGAGTTGTTTTGTTTAAATTTTTATATATTATTTATTTATTTGACTGCCTTGGGTCTTCATTGAGGCACGTGAGATATAGGTGCCTGACCAGGGTTTGAACTCAGGCCCATTACATTCGAGCATGGAGCCTTAGCCACTGGACCACCAGGGAAGTCCTGAGTGTTGAGTTTTAAGCCAACCTCTTCCACCTGCATCAAGAGGCTCTTTGGTCTTCTCAGCTTTCTGCCATTAGAGTGGTGTCATCTGCATATCTGAGGTTATTGATATTTCTCCCTGCAATCTTGATTCCAGCTTGAGCTTCATCCAGCCTGGCATTTCGCATGATGTTGTTATAATAACCATTTTATTAAAAAAATGTCAGTATGTACAATATATCTGAATTGCCCCTTTTTATTCTGTTTAAACTTATGAGCTAGAGGTTACATATTTAGATTTTAAAATGTTGGTGGGGCTTCATAGTATTTAAGGATTCTTTAATTGTATACTCAAGCAAAAATATTTGAAGACCCCATTTCTATTACCTGTTGTAACTGGATTACTCCCCATAAGCCCTTCCTATATAGAAGTGTGGAGCCACTGTTGCTGAGAGCAAATAATGCCTTTGTTTATAATTGCTGATAATTTCCAGATGGTTCATCTTGTCTATGAGAGCCAAATGAAATCAGTAGAAGTTCTGTCTGCTAAGGTGTAGAGGAAATTAAGCTTCAGACTTGGGTAGAATGGGTGAGCCTTTCAGTTTAAGTCTAAACAGTAATATTAGGTTATTTGAAGTGAAGAAACTTATATGGAAACACTAACAATGTATGCTTGTCTTTTTCTCTTCTTTTGATGAGGTTTCCTTTTTTCTTTTTCCCAGAAAATGTTGAAAGTATATTTTCTCATTCCTTCCATATTTGATACTGTTACATGGAGATAATCTCGCTGAAACAATGTTATTGTACATGCTTTTCTTGTATCCAAAGCAAATACTAGTTTCCAGTCTTTTATATTTTTTCAAATAGAACTGTTAAGAATTCTCAATTATGAACTGTATTAATCCTGCTATAGCTAGAAGGCTTGGCAAGTTATGTTCTAATGAAACGTTGTATACCTTATTAGGTTTGTTGCCTTTTTTTTTAACAAATCAGATTGGGAAGAATAAGTCAATGGAATGTTTTAAAAAAACAATTTAGCTTAATTTTCTAATAAGGAAAAAAAGTATCAGACTTGTGTTAACACTCACCTTTAAAAGGTGAGTGTTTATCACCTTTTAAAAATACTGTATAAGAATGGGGATTGAACCTCACTATTTAACAAAACTTCACTTTCTCTGAACATAAGTTTCCTTTCCACCCTAGTTCATATTGCTGCTGCTGCTAAGTTGCTTCAGTCGTGTCCAACTCTGTGCCACCCCATAGACGGAAGCCCACCAGGCTCCCCTGTCCCTGGGATTCTCCAAGCAAGAACACTGGAGTGGGTTGCCATTTCCTTCTCCAATGCATGAAAGTGAAAAGTGAAACTGAAGTCACTCAGTTGTGTCTGACTCTTAGGGACCCTATGGACTACAGCCTACCAGGCTCCTCCATCCATGGGATTTTCCAGGCAAGAGTACTGGAGTGGGTTGCCATAGTTGTTCCTTTAAAGTCAACAACAAAAAAAGTAACAAATCACAGTATAATTTGTCTTGTAACTGGAATATGTTGATTTTCCATATTTTCTACCCATTTGAAATAAGAGGAATAAAATTTGCATTTACCTTATAAATGGGATTTGTTTTATAAATGCATTTATTTTATAAAAGGAATAAGTGATACATTTATTTTATCCATGGAGTTGAATACTCGGTGGGGAATTCACTCAGCCACATTTCTCTGGGAAGTGCTTGTTCTGCTACAGGATATTTCCTTCCCATAATAATCTTATTTCTATGAAGATGCCCATTTTGGGCATGAAAATAGTCAATGGATTGGACCCAGGGGTTGGAGCTGTCCTCTCCTCCCCAACCTGAGCTGAGCCAACCAGGCTGTCTTCCAGAAAGTTAGAATCGGAGCTGAGAAACTAGAGTTTGTTCTCCACCTGGGCCCATTGCTTATAACCTTGGAGTTGGGATACAACCTGTCTTTGGAAAAGAATAACTGGTTTATCCCTAACATTAATTGGGCCAGGAGCAAGAGTAGAAATGATGGCCCTCATATCATATATTTAAATGTTGGAAAAGAAAGAAAATGAAGTTGTTCAGTCATGTCCAACTCTTTGCAACCCCATAGACTGTCGCCCACCAAACTCCTCCATCCATGGAATTTTCCAGGCAAGAGTACTGGAGTGGGTTGCCATTTCCTTCTCCAGGAGATCCCAACCCAGGGATCTAACCCAGCTCTCCCACATTGCAGGCAGACACATTACCGTCTGAGCTACCAGGGAAGCCCAAATGTTGGAAAGGCTACAGGAAAAGAACAATAAAATGTGGGATTTTTACCTTCTTATCTTGACAAATATAATTTATAACAACCTTGGAAGTGAAGTTTGAAAATTTAAAGTTCTGAGATTCTTCAGAATTCTGCAAAGAAATGTGACTTTTGGGGGAGAGATGGTCTGTAGCTGCTCCTCTTTCCATCAAGCACCACAAAGGGCCACTCACTGCATATACTAAACACCTCAGGAGCTCATCACAGCACCATCCACCTTGGCCACACTTTGGGACTGAGGGGCACACCTGCAGAGCAGTCTGTCCTCCGGAAAACAGACCCACAAAAGAGGCTAGTGCAGGTCCTGGGAATAAACACAGGCCTGCTGGGGGCAGAGAGTTCTGCGGCCTCAGGGGTTCAGACGGTTTGTTTTCTCAAAGGGCTGTGTGGGCTCTGGAAAGGCACAGTATTATGTTGGTGGTGGTGGTTTGTTTTGCTTTTTTAAAAAAAGCTTTATTTTTTAGGGCAGTTTTAGGTACATGTTTAGCAATAGTGAGCTGAGGTTCTTATAGCAGCATTTCTATATACTCTCTGTGCCCATTCTTACACGGGAGAGACTCTGTGTGTACTGAGGGTATATATTTTTTAACCCCATGGACTCTGCCTTATGGGAAAGGGCACGGTCTGGGACAGGCAAGAGATGGGTCTCTAAAGCTCTGAGGCCTGGGCAGAGGTCACTCTTGCCTTGGTCTAAAGGTGATATTGGAGAAGAGGAAAAATAGGTAGAACTAATAAAGTGAGAGACATGACAGAACAAATTCCAGGGATCTTCGAATTCCTGGTTCTAGCCCCTTGTAAGGTTCTGCTGTTTTCCTGCTCTAGTTTTGTTTTGTTTTTCAGATACTATGGTATTCTTCTACTTTTTTTTTAATTGCAAATTTATTCACAGGTTGCAGGTTTTTTGTTGCTTAATTTAAAAAAATTGATGCATAGTTAATGTACAATATTACATAAAGGAATGATGCTAAAGCTGAAACTCCAGTATTTTGGCCACCTCATGCGAAGAGTTGACTCATTGGAGAAGACTCTGATGCTGGGAGGGATTGAGGGCAGGAGGAGAAGGGGACGACAGAGGATGAGATGGCTGGATGGCATCACTGACTCGATGGATGTGAGTCTGAGTGACCTCCGAGAGCTGGTGATGGATAGGGAGGCCTGGTGTGCTGCAGTTCATGGGGTCGCAAAGAGTCGGACACGACTGAGCGACTGATCTGATCTGATACTGAAGCTGAAGGTCCAATACTTTGGCCATCTGATCCCAACTCATTGGGAAAGACTCTGATGCTGGGAAAGGTGAAGGCAAGAGGAGAAGGGAATGACAGAGGATGAGATAGTTGGATGGCATTGCTGATTCCATCTCTTATGTCTCCTGCATTGGCAGGTGGGTTCTTTACCACTACCACCACCTGGGAAGCCATAAGTGATGTCATACATATTTGTCTTTCTCTGTCGACTTATTTCACCTAGCACAATACTCTCCAAGTCCATCCATGTGGTTGCAAATTGCAAGATTTTATTCTTTTTTATGGCTTTCCAGGTGGTGTAGTGGTAAAGAACCTGCCTGCCAATGCACAAGTTGTGGGTTCAGTCTCTGGATTTGGGATGATTCCCTGGACTAGGAAATGGCAACCCACTCCAGTATTCTTGCCTGGGAAATTTCCATGGACAGAGGAGCCTGGTGGGCTGTGGTCCATAGGGTCGCACAGAGTCGGACACGACTGAAGCGACTGAGCGGCAGCAGCCACGTGGTAGTTCTATTTTTAGTTCTTTGAGAACTTGCCATGCCGTTAACCATCATTGCTTCTCACATTTGCATCCCACCAACAGTGTCTGAGTGTTCCCTTTGCTGTACCTCCGCACCAGCATTTGTCACTTGTGTTCTTTTTGATGATTACCATTCTGAGAGGTATGAGATGATACTCGTGGTTTTTTTTTGTGTTTCCCTGATGTTTAGTGATGTTGAGCATCTTTTCATGTGCCTGTTGGTCACTTGTATGTCTTCTTTGGAGAAATGTCTGTTTAGGTCTTTGGCACAGGTTGCATATTTTTTGATGTTGAGTTGTATGACCTGTTTGTATATGTTGGATGAGAATCCCTTATTGATCATATCATTTGCAAATATTTTCTCCCATTCAGTATAGATTGTCTTTTCATTTTGTCATTGGCTTCTTTTGCTGTACAAAAGCTTTTTAAGTTTAATCAGGCCCCGTTTGTTTATTTTTGCTTTTATTTCCTTTTCTCTAGGAGACTGATCCAAAAAAATATTTCCATGGTTTGTGTCAAAGAATGTTCTGCCTGTGTTTTCTTCTAGGAGTTTTGTAGTTTCCAGTCATACATTTAGGTCTTTAATCCATTTTGAGTTTATGTTTGTATATGGTGTTAGAGAATTATCTGATTTCATTCTTTTACATGCAGCTGCCCAGTTTTCCCAGCACCACTTATTGAAGAGACTGTATTTTCTCCACTGTGTATTCTTGCCTCTTTTTTCATAGACTAATTGATCATAACTGCATAGGTTTATCTCTGGGTTATCTATTCTATTCTGTTGGTCTGTGAAGACACTATGGCATTCTTATAAAGCATTTTTCCATTTTTCTTAAGCTAGTTTTATGTGGTTTGCATTACTTGTAATCAGTGAGATCTAAGAATACTATGATACCCAACTAGGAGACCTTGAGTTGCCAATGCAATTGAAATATCATCACTTGAATTTCATTATCTGAATTTACTTGAGTTTATATTGCACTTACTTTCAAAATGCTGTCACACTCATTTTATAATACTTAGCATATCTTGTGAAGAATTACTATTTCTGTTTTGCATATATAGAAATGGGAGCTCAGCTAACTTGCCCAAACTTCCAAATAAGATTTCCTTCTGGGAAAATAAGATTTTCTTCTGGGAAATCTTGCATGAAAGAGATGGGACTAGGGTATCTTTCTCTCAGACATTGGTGTGCCTGAGAAAGTATATCAGCAAATGGTAACAGTGAAGTCAGGCAGACAACTCTTCCCACAGAAAATTTTAGAAACAAGGTAACAATTGGTCAAAACATCATTTGTATTCATTTTGAAAACAAGGATGATCCTTTTGAAATTCCCCCTTAAGAAAGTGCAAATGACAAGAATGGAGACTTCAGTCGTCAACATCCTTTTTTTGTGTGGCTCACACTAGGTGCTAAGCCAAAGGTGCAATCTGTGTGTGAGTATGCAAGATGTAAACCCAGGAATACCTCTCCAGAGACTCAGTGGGAAGCTGGGATGGGAGAGGGAAGTAGGTGTTGAATGTCTCACTGAGGAGTGCAGAGATTCCTCAGAGTTTTAGGCATCCATAGGTGTCTGGTACTATTTCTGGTTATAGCATGAAAGGGAAGGTGTGGTGTGTGGGCAGAGAACTTTCCCATGGTTTTGACTATCTGCCTCCCTGAAAATGGAGCTGGGGCAGGTGCCCAGAGAGTAAGTTTGCTGGAGGTTAACAGCCCCTTTAAAGGTAGCACAATGAATGGGGTATTTGTGTGTATGTGTGTGTTTTGTGTATCTCAAGCCAACTAATGTATGAAGATTGTTATGGAAAAACAGAGACCCCCATAAGAATAACCATCCAAAAAGGTCTTAAATAAAATACATTTATACAATACAATGTGATGGGATAGGCATTATTTTTCTCAATTTACAGGTGAGGAAACAGGCTCAGAAATGAGGTAATTGGACCAAGTTATATAGTTAGTAATAATTAATTGCTAGACTTCTTCTTAAACCGTGAGGTCAACTCCAAAGTCCCAATGTAACACAGTCCAAGTATCAAATATAAACATGTTTGATATTAGGTAGAGCTGCTACATCGAAACTGAATGTCTTAGGGTCGTTTTTCTCTGCACCTGCGATGCTTTTGTTCAGTACTTTCCTGTGCTTCTGTCGCCCTGGGCCAGTGTTGCTCCCAGCATCTTGCACTGCTTGGCCTGATTCTGTGCTTCTCATATTGTGCTCTACTGCCCACTTGCAGCGGATGTTTAGAGTCCACCACAAATCTACGAATCTGAGTCTCTAGGTATCAGCTGGGAATTTGCATCTTATCACACCATTCCAAATAAATCTCGGGTACACTGAACATTGAGAAATATCAGGTAGATATTTTTTGGGAGTGAGAGTTAGGAATAGGTACGAAAGGGTGAAGAGGGGAGCTGCATTACATGTTGAATGTATGAAATGTACATATCACATCACATATTTGATCTGCATATTAACATATGTAAACATGCTTAATTTCTCATGTTCATTTTAGTTATTTGGAACCCAACTTCAAATCCAAACTGAATTAGAAATCCCTAACAACAAACAAACCACGCAGATTTTCCCGAATTGAGTGGAAATGTAACAATAGAGAGCCCACACACCTATTTTTTTAATTGATTAATTTTAATTAGAGGATAATTGCTTTATAATATTGTGATGGTTTTTGCCATACATCAACATGAATTGGCCTTAGGTATACATATGTCCCCCCCATTCTGAACCCCCTCCCATCTCCTTCCCCAACCCACCCCTCTAGGTTTTCCCAGAGCACCGGTTTTGGGTGCCCTGCTTCACGCATCAAACTCACACTGGTCATCTATTTTACTTATGGTAATGTATATGTTTCAGTGCTATTTTCTTAAGTCACGTCACCCCACCCCTGCCTTCTCCCACTGAGCCTTAAAGTCTGTTCTTTACATCTGTGTCTCCTTTGCTGCCCTATATGTAGGATCATTGGTACCATCTTTGTAGATTCCATATATGTGCATTAATACACAGTATTTGTCTTTCTCTTTCTGACTTACTTCACTCTGTATAATAGGCTCTAGATTCATCCACCTCATTGAACTGACTCAAATGTGTTCCTTTTTATAGCTGAGTAATGTATTTCATTATGTATATGTACCACAATTTCCTTATCCATTCATCTGCCGATGGATATCTAGGTTGCTTCCATGCCCTAGCTGTTGTAAATAGTGTTGCATTGAACACTGTGCTGGGAAAGATTGAGGGCAGGAGGAGAAGGGGACGACAGAGGATGAGATGGCTAGATGGCATCCCCGACTCAATGCACTTGAGTTTGAATAAACTCTGGGAGTTGGTGATGGACAGGGAGGCCTGGCGTGTGGTTCATGGGGTCGCAAAGAGTTGGACGTGACTGAGCGAATGAACTGAACTGAACACTGGAGTACATGTGTCTCTTTCAGTTCTTGTTTCCTTGGGGTATATGCCCAGCACTGGGATTGCTGCATCGTATGGCAGTTCTATTCCCTGTTTTTAAGGAATCTCTGTGCTGTTCTCCACGGTCGGTGTCCCAGTTTGCATTCACACCAACAGTATAAGTGGGTTTCCTTTTCTCTACATCTTCTCCAGCGTTTATTGTTTGTAGACTTTTTGATGATGGCCATTCTGACTGGTGTGAGATGATACCATTGTGGTTTTGATTTGCATTTCTCTAATAATGAGTGATGGTGAGCATCTTTTCTTTTCATGTGTTCGTTAGCCATGTGTATATCTTCTTTGGAGAAATGTCTCTTTAGGCCTTTTGCCCACTTTTTCATTGTGTTGTTTGTCTTCTGGTATTTACTTGTATGAGCTGCTTATATGGCCATATGGCCTCAGTGATGAAGACCACATCTTAAAATCTCTTTCTAGAAAGAGAAAAATTGCCAAGAAATGTTGTCAGTTGTATAGAAAGTTAGAACTAAATGGAGGCTCCTAATGTAAGCAAATTGTGATCTATCTGTAATCTTACCATTATATATGTCCTTTAAAGGTGTCATAGTTTTGTCTCCCACCTGTAACTTTTTAAATAACTTGTTTATTTTATTCATTTATTTTTAGTTGCTCTGGGTCTTCACTGCTGCACGCAGTCTTCCTCTTGTTTCGGTCAGAGGGGGCTGCTCTTTGTTACAGTACAGAGACTTATTGTGGTGGCCTCTCTTATGGCCGCACACAGGCTCGAGTGTACAGGCTTCAGTAGTTGCAGCAGGAGAGCTCAATACTTATGGCCTGTGGCTCCGTAGATGCTGCTCACGGGCTCTAGGGCACAGTCTTAGTAGTTGTGACACATGGGCTTAGTTGCTCTGCAGCATGTGGAATCTTCCCAAACCAGGGATTGAACCCATGTCTCCTGCTCTGGTAGGCAGATTCCTATCCACTGTCCCAACAGGGAAGTCCCACCTTTAAAATTTTAATCCACTGGCATTTGATTTGACTTTTTGTGTAACTGGGCTTCCCTGGTGGCTCAGACCATAAAGAATCTGCCTGCAATATAAGAGACCCAGATTCGATCCCCGGATGGTAAGATCCCCTGGATAAGGGAACGGCAACCCACTCCAGTATTTCTGCCTGGAGAATTCCCATGGACAGAGGAGCCTGGTGGGCTATGTCTATGGGTCACAGAGTCAGACACGACTGAGCAACTGTCACTATCATGCGTGTTACTAGATTCTCTATTTTCCTTGTGGCACTTATTGAACAGTTTTCCTTTCACACCCTTCTGTGAAGTCTGCTCTTTCAAAAATGCATTTTTATGTGTATGCCAATGACAGTTCACTGTCTTTATTCAGTTCAGTTCAGTTCAGTCACTCAGTTGTGTCCAACTCTTTGCCACCCAATGAATTGCAGCACGCCAGGCCTCCCTGTCCATCACCAGCTCCCGGAGTTCACTCAGACTCATGTCCATCCAGTTGGTGATGCCATCCAGCCATCTCATCCTCTGTCGTCCCCTTCTCTTCCTGCCCCCAATCCCTCCCAGCATCAGAGTCTTTTCCAATGACTCAACTCTTCACATGAGGTGGCCAAAGTACTGGAGTTTCAGCTTCAGCATCAGTCCTTCCAATGAACACCCAGGACTGATCTCCTTTTTGTAGGAAATATGAAACTGAGTTAAAACTACGTAAAGGATTTCCAAACAAGTACTGAGGGTCCAGCTCAGAAGGAAAATGCTAAGACTTCAAAAATGTCATCAATCTGTCATATCAGTTCAGTTCAGTTCAGTCGCTCAGTCATGTCTGACTCTTTGCGACCCCATGAACCGCAGCATGCCAGGCCTCCCTGTCCATCACCAACTCCCGGAGTTCACTGAAACTCATGTCCATCGAGTTGGTGATGCCATCCAGCCATCTCATCCTCTGTCGTCCCCTTCTCCTCCTGCCCCCAATCCCTCCCAGCATCAGAGTCTTTTCCAATGAGTCAGCTCTTTGCATGAGGTGGCCCAAGTACTGGAGTATCAGCTTTAGCATCATTCCTTCCAAAGAACACCCAGGACTGATCTCTTTTAGAATGGACTGGTTGGATCTCCTTGCAGTCCAAGGGACTCTCAAGAGTCTTCTCCAACACCACAGTTCAAAAGCATCAATTCTTCTGAGCTCAGCTTTCTTCACAGTCCAACTCTCACATCCATACATGACCACTGGAAAAACCATAGCCTTGACTAGACGGACCTTTGTTGGCAAAGTAATGTCTCTGCTTTTGAATATGCTCTCTAGGTTGGTCATAACTTTCCTTCCAAGGAGTAAGCGTCTTTTAATTTCGTGGCTGCTGCTGCTGCTAAGTCAAGTCAGTCGTGTCTGACTCTGTGCGACCCCATAGATGGCAGCCCACCAGTTCATGGCTACGTCACAATAAATCTCTAAATTTGGTAGGCAGACCTCTCTGATTTTATTCTTCTTTAGAAATGTCTTAGTTCTGTGTGACCCTATGAGCTTCCATATAAATTTCAGAATGATTTTATAAAATATTATTAAGAATCCATTTAGGATTTTGATCATAATAGGTTTGACTTTATAAACTAGTTTGCATAGGTTGGCACTTTTACGATATTAGGTCTTTTGTCTTCTCTTAAAATTTTTATTATGAATAACTATCCATCACTTAACTTTAACAAATATAGACATTTTGACATATTTGTTTCATCTATCCTCCAACTATTGTTACTGAAGTATTTCAAAGCAAATCTCAGAATCATGTCATTTCAATCCTTTGAAATGACATATACATCTCAGAATGCATATCAGAATGCATTTCAAAAATGGGAGAAGTATTTTCTTCATTACCACAACAGCATTATCACATCTTGTGTTATTTTAAATGCTTTTTGTTCAGTTGTTGCTCAGTCACTCAGTCATGTCCAACTCTTTGCTACCCCATGGACCATAGCATGCCAAGCTTCTCTGTCTTTCACTATTTCATAGACTCTGCGCAAACTCATGTCCATTGAATCAATGATGCCATCCAACCATCTCATCCTCCGTCACCCCCTCCCCCTGCCCAAAATCTTTCCCAGCATCAGGGTCTTTCTCAGTGAGTTGACTCTTCACGTCAGGTGGCCAAAGTATTGGAGCTTCAACTTCAGCATCAGTCCTCCATTGAATATTCAAGGTTGATTTCCTTTAGGATTGAGTAGTTTGATTACCTTGCTGTCCAGGGGACTCTCAAGAGTCTTATCCAGCACCACAGTTTGAAGACATCAGTTCTTTGGTGCTCAGACTTCTTTATGGTCTAACTATCACATCCATAGATGGCTACTGGAAAAACCATAGCTTTGACTATACGGACCTTTGTTGGCAAATTAATGTCTCTCCTTTTTAATATGCTGTCTAGGTTCGTCATAGCTTTTCTTCCAAGGAGCAAACGTCTATAATTTCCTGCCTGCAGTAACTGTCCTCAGTGATTTTGGAGTCCAAGAAAATAAAATCTGTCACTATTTCCATTTTTTCCCCATCTGTTTGCCATGAAGTGAAGGGACTGTGTGCTATGATCTTAGTTTTTTAAATGTTGAGTTTTAAGCCAGCCTTCTCCTCTTTCACCTTCAGCAGGAGGCGCTTTAGTTTCTCTTCATTTTCTGCCATTAGGGTGGTGTCATCTGTATACCTGAGGTTATTGATATTACTCCTGGCAATCTTGATTTCAGCTTGAGTTTCATCCAGCCTGGCATTTTGGATGATGTACTCTGCCTATAAGTTAAATAAGCAAGGTGACCATTTACAGCCTTGACGTCTCCTTTCCCAATTTTGAACCAGCTCATTGTTCCATGTCTGATTCTAACTATTGCTTCTTGACCTGCATACAAGTTTCTCAGGAGGCAGATAAGGTGGTCTGGTATCCCCATCTCTTGAAGAATTTTACACAGTTTGTTGTAATCCGCACAGTCAAAGACTGGTATAGTCAATGAAACAGAAGTAGATGTTTTTCTGGAATTGTCTTGCTTTTTCTGTGATCCAGTGGATGTTGGTAATTTGATCTCTGGTTCCTCTGCCTTTTCTAAATCCAGCTTGTACATCTGAAATCCAGCTTGTACATGTGGAAATTCTTGTATCACATGCTGCTAAAGCCTAGCTTGAAGGATTTTGAATATTACCTTGTTAGCATGTGAAATGAGTGCAATTGTGCAGTAATTTGAACTTTCTTTGGCATTGCCCTTCTTTTAAAGTGCAGCACTTTAATAGCATCATCTTTCAGGATTTGAAATAGCTCAGCTGGAATTCCATCACCTCCTCTAGCTTTGTGTGTAGTAATGCTTCCTAAGGCCCACTTGACTTCACCCTCCAGGATGTCTGGCTCTAGGTGAGTGATCACACCATCATAGTTACTGGGTCATCAAGACCTTTTTTTGTGCAGTTCTTCTGTGTATACTTGCCATCTCTTCTTAATAGCTTCTGCTTCTGTTAGATACATACCATTTCTGTCCTTTATTGTGCACGTCTTTGCATGAAATTTTCAAATTTTCAGTTCATATTCAGATTTCCCCAATTATCTAAAAACGTCTTTTTGGAGGAAATTTGATTTAGGATCCAAGCAAAGGAGTCTCACTATAGTCGGATATTATGTCTTTTTTTGTGTGTTACTTCTAAAACAAAACAGTCCTCTCTTCTTTGGTTTTTCTTTCTATTGACTTGTTGAAGAAACTGGATCAGGTGTCCTGAGAAATTCTGAATTTGGCACATTTCTTCCTATAATGTCATTTAACTTGTTTCTCTGTCTATAATACTTCCTATAGACTGGAATTAGATGTAGAAAGTTAGGTTCAAATTATTTTGGCAAGAATATATTTTGGATAATCCTGTATATTTTTCACATGTATTATTTCCTGTTCCATCAGATAACATATAATGCAGAGTTATTTCAAATCCTAAAGATGATGCTGGGAAAGTGTTGCACTCAACATGCCAGCAAATTTGGAAAACTCAGCAGTAGCCACAGGACTGGAAAAGGTCAGTTTTCATTCCAATCTCAAAGAAAGGCAATGCCAAAGAATGTTCAAACTACCGCATATTGCACTCATCTCACGTGCTAGCAAAGTAATCCTCAATTCTCCAAGCTAGGCTTCAACAGAATGTGAACTGAGAACTTCCAAATGTTCAAACTGGATTTAGAAAAGGCAGAGGAACCAGAGATCATATTGCTAACATCTATTGGATCATCAATAAAGCAAGAGAATTCCAGAAAAAGATCTACTTCTGCTTCATTGACTATGCTAAAGCCTTTGACTGTGTGAATCACAACAAACTGTGGAAGATTCTTTAAGAGATGGGGATACCAGACCACCTTATCTGCCTCCTGAGAAACCTGAATGCAGGTCAAGAAGCAACAGTTAGAATGGGGTGTGGAACAATGAACTGGTTCAAAATTGGGAAAGGAGTACATCAAGGCTGTAAATGGTCACCTTGCTTATTTAACTTATATGCAGAGTACATCGTGCAAAATGCCAGGCTGGATGAAGCACAAGCTGGAATCAAGATTTCTGGAAGAAATATCAATAACCTCAGGTAGGCAAATGACATTACCCTTATGGCAGAAAGCGAAGAGCAACTAAAGAGTCTATTGATGAAGGTGAAAGAGGAGAGTGAAAAAGCTGGCTTAAAACTCAGCATTCTAAAAACAAAGATCATGGCATCCAGTGCTATCACTTCATGGCAAATAAATGGGGGAAAAATGGAAACAGTGAGAGACTTTATTTTCTTGGGCTCCAAAATCACTGCAGATGATGACTGCAGCCATGAAATTAAAAGATGCTAGCTCCTTGGAAGAAAAACTATGACAAATCTAAAGAGCATTATTGAAAAGCAGAGACATCACTTTGCCAACAAAGGTCCATATAGTCAAAGCTATGGTTTTTCCAGTGGTCATGTATGTATGTGAGAGTTGGACCATAAAGACAGCTGAGCACCAAAGAATTGGTGCTTTTGAACTGTGATGTTGGCGAAGACTCTTGAGAATCTCTTGGACTGCAAAGAAATCAAACCAGTCAATCCTACAGAAAATCAATCCTGAATATTTCTTGAAAGGATTGATGCGGACGTTGAAGCTCCAGTACTTTGGCCACCGGATGTGAAGAGCCACATCACTAGAAAAGACCCCGATGCTGGGAAAGATTGAAAGCAGAAAGAAAAGGGGATAACAGAGGGCAATTGACTGGATAGCATCACTGACTCAATGGACATGAGTTTGAGCAGGCTCCAGGAGATGGTTAAGGACAGGGAGGTCTGGCATGCTGCAGTCCATGGGGTTGCAAAGAGTTGGACACGACTGAGCAACTGAACAACAGTCTCACTCTAATGTTGTTTGGATTGCCCCATCAGTACAAGTAGGAATAGTCTGATCCCTTCATTTCATGGTTTCCCATCATCCGTTAATCTTATGGTATTCTCATCCTTTGAGGAGCATCAGTTCAGTTCAGTTCAGTCGCTCAGTCGTGTCCAACTCTTTGCGACCCCATGAATCACAGCACACCAGGCCTCCCTGTCCATCACCAACTCCCTAGGCTGAATCAGTTACTTCATTAGGATTTGCAAGTGGCAGGTTTCTAATATGTCATTTTATCTGCACTTACTAGCTGATATTTTTGATGAATGGAGCTACCTGTTCTCATCTACCAAAGATACTTGAAAGATAATTTTCTCTCTCTGAAATTTAGAGTGACAGGAAAAATGTTTAATTTTTTTTGCTTTTATTGTCAATTTACAGATTGGTGATTTGTTATCCATGAAAATTTCCATCGTGTCTAATGAGTTTTGTTTTGCCCTCAGCATCCTTCTCAACTCATTATTAACTTTCATGTGTTCACATGCATTACTAAGTTGCAGTCTTTATTCCTCTTGATGCTTAAGTTGTCCCTCTTTGGTTAGTGGGAGACTCTTCAAGCATGTTCCTATGTCCCTAGGACATGGCCACATCACTTTTTGATAACTTTTTTGCTTTCTGTACTGACAGGATTTCTCAGACCCATTTTTCCCATTTCCTGTCACAGACATTAAGTGAACCATTTCTTAAAGAAGTTCCTGTCCCTTTTCGTGGTGAATAGTGTGTGAAAACCAAGTACAGGAATGATTTTCCTTTTAGGCCTTTTCATTTTAAAATGAGAAAATTTTGCATAGATGATACATAATTTGTATAATCAATTCTGTGACTGTGAAGAAGGCTGAGCGCCGAAGAATTCATGCTTTTGAACTGTGGTGTTGGAGAAGACTGTTGAGAGTCCCTTGGACTGCAAGGAGATCCAACCGGTCCATTCTGAAGGAGATCAGCCCTGGGATTTCTTTGGAAGGAATGATGCTAAAGCGGAAACTCCAGTACTTTGGCCACCTCATGAGAAGAGTTGACTCATTGGAGAGGACTCTGATGCTGGGAGGGATTGGGGGCAGGAGGAGAAGGGGACGACAGAGGATGAGATGGCTGGATGGCATCACTGACTCGATGGATGTGAGTCTGAGTGACCTCCGAGAGCTGGTGATGGACAGGGAGGCCTGGCGTGCTGCGGTTCATGGGGTCGCAAAGAGTCGGACATGACTGAGTGACTGATCTGATCTGATCTGATAGAAAGCCTGCTTCTGCACCTCTCATCTTCTCTCATGCATTTATTGCACTCATAGCAAGATCTTTCTTCAGGAATTTCAGTCTCTACAGTTTTTGTTGTGGCTGACACAGGCAATATTTAACGAGCCTGTTCTTATGATCATAATTGGGTCAATAATTTCTTTTTCCATCATATCCACAGAAGAGTTTTGTGTGAGATTATTTTATTTCATTATTATTTATTTGGTAGAATTCACTTGTGAAGCCTTATGGGCTTGGGGATTTCTTTGTGGGAAGAAAAGGATTTCTTTGTTTGTTGAAAATGAATTTAACTTATTCAATAGATATATGGCTATCTGGATTTATTATTTCATCTGTGTCAGTTTTATTAACATGTATTTCTAAAGAAGTTTGTCTATTTCATTTAAATTTGCTTTAATTTAGAGCATAAACTAGCTCATAATATTTCTTATTATTCTTTTAATATCCATAGGATTTATAGTGATTTTACTTTCTGATGTTTATAATTTATAGTTCTTTCTTTGTACTTACTGATCAGTTTTAACTATGGGTTTATCAATTTTATTGATCTTTTTCCTTTTGGCTTTGTTTACTTTTTCTATTTATTTTATATATCATTTGATTATATCTTTTATATATAAAAATCATTTGATTTTATCTTTTATATATCATTTGATTATATGTTTTTTGTATTATTTTCTTCTACTTTCTTTGGGTATTCTTTGCTTTTGTTTTTCTATACTTTCCTAGAGCTATTTTATGTCTTTCTTTTTTAAAAAATGAGCATTTAAAGCTATACATTTTCTTCTGGGAACAAATTTTAATATGTTGTATTTTCCTTGATATTTAGTTTGAAATTCCATAAAATTTGAAATATATTTTCATTGTCATTGTCATGTGTAATTGTCCATATTTTCAATATGGTCATTACTTTGTAAATATTTTCTAATTTCCCTTGTGATTCCTTTGTCAACGCATAAACCATTTAAAGTGTGTTATAATTTCTAAGTATTTTAGATACGAGTTTTTTGATTTTGAAAATTTTTTGATTTCTAAATTATATCCTTTATGCTCAAGAACAAACTCTGTTTAGGATTTCAATCCCTTAAAGTTAAATGGCACCCCACTCGTGTACTCTTGCCTGGAAAATCCCATGGGCAGAGGAGCCTGGTGGGCTGCAGTCCATGGGGTCGCTAAGAGTTGGACAGGACTGAGCGACTTCACTTTCACTTTTCACTTTCATGCATTGGAGAAGGAAATGGCAACCCACTCCAGTGTTCTTGCCTGGAGAATCCCAGGGACAGAGGAGCCTGGTGGGCTGCTGTCTCTGGGGTCTCACAGTCGGACACGACTGAAGCGACTTAGCAGAGGCAGAAGCAGAAACTTGTTTTAGAGCCCAGAATATACTTTGTTTTGGTAAGTGTTCCATGTGCAGTTGAAAGAATGTGTTTTTTGCTCTTGTCAGTTATAGTATTATATAAATTTATTTAGGTCAAGCAGGTTGATACTATTGTTTAATTTTCTGTATTTTTGTTGAGTCTGTCTGATTGTTCTACCAGTTTCTGAGAGAGGGTGTTAAAATCTCCAGTGGTGGCTTTGTTTATATTTCTACTTAATTTTGTCACTTTTATTTCATGATTTTGGAAGTGTATTCCTGGTGATTATTGAGTGTTTAATTGTTATAAAATGTCTCAATCTCTGGTAATGACCTTTGTCTTGAAGTGTATTTGAACAGATATTGATACATCTCTTTTGCCTTCTTATGCTTACTATTTATACGATAAATCTTTTTCCATCCAATTACTTTTACCCAATCTGTGTGTTTATATTCAAAGTTGTCTTTTGTAGGCAGCACAGAGTTCCTTTTTTGTCCATTCTAAAAATCATTTTCTTATTTTGCAATCCTATTTTTTTTTTTTGCCTTATTTTGTTAGTAGGACCTCACATACTATATTGAATAGTAGCAGTAATAGAACTATTCTTTATCTTGTTCTGGATCCTGAGGAAATATATCTAAATTTTCACCATTAGCTGTAATGTTTGCTTTAGTTATTTTTGTAGATATTCTTTATAAAATTAATGAAGTTCTAGTGTTCTTAGCTTTTCCTGCATATATGTGTTAAATCCATAAAATGCTTTTAAAAAATCTACTTAAATGATTATTTTTGGTATTCTTTTAAAATTTTTATTTGGAATAATAAAATAAATTAGTCTAGAAAATTTTTTGGAATAATTTGTATAAGGAATAGATTACTTCTTACATGAAATTTTGGGAGCATATACCTAAAAAATTATTTGCACAGGGGGTTTCTTGGGGTGTTTTCTGAGAAGGTCTTTGATTAATATTTCAACTTATTTAATGAATATTAATTTATTCAAGCTTTCTATTTACATTTTAGCTTAAATTTATTTTTTTCATCTAGTTTTATATTTATTGTCATATTCTTATTTATAGTATTTTTTAACCTCCATTGTATTTGCATTGTTTGTATGTATTTTTCTTTTGTCTAATTTTTTTAAATTTAATTTTATTTTATTTAACTTTACAATATTGTATTGGTTTTGCCATGTATCAAAATGAATCTGCCACAGGTATACATGTGTTCCCCATCCTGAACCCTCCTCTCTCCTCCCTCTCCATACCATCCCTCTGGGTCGTCCCAGTGCACTAGCCCCAGGCATCCGGTATCAGGCACTGAACCTGGACTGGCGACTCATTTCACACATGATATTATACTTATTTCAATGCCATTCTCCCAAATCATCCCACCCTCTCCCTTTCCCAGAGTCCAAAAGACTGTTCTATACGTCAGTGTCTCTTTTGCTGTCTCGTAAACAGGGTTATTGTTACCATCTTTCTAAATTCCATATATATGAGTTAGTATACTGTATTTGTGTTTTTCTTTCTGGCTTACTTCACTCTGTATAATAGGCTCCAGTTTCATCCACCTCACTAGAACTGATTCAAATGTATTCTATTTAATGGCTGAGTAATACTCCATTGTGTATATGTACCATAGCTTTCTTATCCATTCATCTGCTGATGGACATCTAGGTTGCTTCCAAGTCCTGGCTATTGTAAACAGTGCTGCGATGAACATTGGGGTACACGTGTCTCTTTCAATTCTGGTTTTCTCAGTGTGTATGACCAGCAGTGGGATTGCTGGATCATCAAATCAGATCAGATCAGATCAGTCGCTCAGTCGTGTCCGACTCTTTGCGACCCCATGAACTGCAGCACGCCAGGCCTCCCTATCCATCACCAGCTCCCGGAGGTCACTCAGACTCACATTCATCGAGTCGGTGATGCCATCCAGCCATCTCATCCTCTGTCGTCCCCTTCTCTTCCTGCCCCCAATCCCTCCCAGCATCAGAGTCTTCTCCAATGAGTCAACTCTTTGCATGAGGTGGCCAAAATACTGGAGTTTCAGCTTTAGCATCATTCCTTCCAAAGAAATCCCAGGGTTGATCTCCTTCAGAATGGACCGGTTGGATAAGGCAGTTGTATTCCCAGTTTTTTGAGGAATCTCCATACTGTTCTCCATAGTGGCTGTACTAGTTTGCATTCCCACCAACAGTGTAAGAGGGTTCCCTTTTCTCCACACCCTCTCCAGCATTTATTGCTTGTAGATTTTTGTATCACAGCCATTCTGACTGGCGTGAAATGGTACCTCATAGTGGTTTTGATTTGCATTTCTCTGATAATGAGTGATGTTGAGCATCTTTTCATGTGTTTGTTAGCCATCTGTATGTCTTCTTTGGAGAAATGTCTATTTAGTTCTTTGGCCCATTTTTTGATTGGGTCATTTATTTTTCTGGAGTTGAGCTGTAGGAGTTGCTTGTATATTTTTGAGATTAGTTGTTTGTTGCTTCATTTGCTATTATTTTCTCCCATTCTGAAGGCTGTCTTTTCACCTTGCTTATAGTTTCTTTTGTTGTGCAGAAGCTTTTAAGTTTAATTAGGTACGATTTGTTTATTTTTGATTTTATTTCCAGTATTCTGGGAGGTGGGTCATAGAGGATCCTGCTGTGATGTATGTCGGAGAGTGTTTTGCCTATGTTTTCCTCTAGGAGTTTTATAGTTTCTGGTCTTACGTTTAGATCTTTAATCCATTTTGAGTTTATTTTTGTGTATGGTGTTAGAAAGTGTTCTAGTTTCATTCTTTTACAAGTGTTTGACCAGTTTTCCCAGCACCACTTGTTAAAGAGATTGTCTTTAATCCATTGTATATTCTTGCCTCCTTTGTCAAAAATAAGGTGTCCATAGGTGCGAGGATTTATCTCTGGGCTTTCTATTTTGTTCCATTGATCTATATTTCTGTCTTTGTGCCAGTACCATGCTGTCTTGATGACTGTGGCTTTGTAGTAGAGCCTGAAGTCAGGCAGGTTGATTCCTCCAGTTCCATTCTTCTTTCTCAAGATAGCTTTGGCTATTCGAGGTTTTTTGTATTTCCATACAAATTGAGAAATTATTTGTTCTGGCTCTGTGAAGAATATCGTTGGTAGCCTGATGGGTATTGCATTGAATCTATAAATTGCTTTGGGTAGTATACTCATTTTCACTATATTGATTCTGCCAATCCATGAAGATGGTATATTTCTCCATCTATTAGTGTCCTCTTTGATTTCTTTCACCAGTGTTTTATAGTTTTCTATATATAGGTCTTTAGTTTCTTTAGGTAGATATATTCCTAAGTATTTTATTCTTTTCATTGCAATAGTGAATGGAATTGTTTCCTTAATTTCTTTATTTTCTCATTATTAGTGTACAGGAATGCAAGGGATTTCTGTGTGTTGATTTTATATCTGGCAACTTTACTATATTCATTGATTAGTTCTAGTAATTTTCTGGTGGAGTCTTTAGGGTTTTATATGTAGAGGATCATGTCATCTGCAAACAGTGAGAGTTTTACGTCTTCATTTCCAATTTGGATTCCTTTTATTTCTTTTTCTGCTCTGATTGCTGTGGCCAAAACTTCCAAAACTATGTTGAATAGTAATGGTGAAAGTGGGCACCCTTGTCTTGTTCCTGACTTTAGAGGAAATGCTTTCAATTTTTCACCATTGAGGAGAATGTTTGCTGTGGGTTTGTCATATATAGCTTTTATTATATTGAGGTATGTTCCTTCTATTCCTGCTTTCTGGAGAATTTTTATCATAAATGGATGTTGAATTTTGTCAAAGGCTTTCTCTGCATCTATTGAGATAATCATATGGTTTTTATTTTTCAATTTGTTACTGTGGTGTATTACATTGATTGATTTGTGGATATTGAAGAATCCTTGCATCCCTGGGATAAAGCCCACTTGGTCATGGTGTATGATCTTTTTAATGTGTTGTTGGATTCTGATTGCTAGAATTTTGTTAAGGATTTTTGCCTCTATGTTCATCAGTGATATTGGCCTGTAGTTTTCTTTTTTTGTGGCATCTTTGTCAGGTTTTGGTATTAGGGTGATGGTGGCCTCATAGAATGAGTTTGGAAGTTTGCCTTCCTCTGTAATTTTCTGGAAGAGTTTGAGTAGGGTACGTGTTAGCTGTTCTCTAAATTTTTGGTAGAATTGAGCTGTGAAGCCGTCTGGACCTGGGCTTTTGTTTGCTGGAAGATTTCTGATTACAGTTTCAATTTCCTGGCTTGTGATGGGTCTGTTAAGATTTTCTATTTCTTCCCGATCCAGTTTTGGAAAGTTGTACTTTTTCTAAGAATTTGTCCATTTCTTCCATGTTGTCCATTTTATTGCCATATAATTGCTGATAGTAGTCTCTTATGATCCTTTGTATTACAGTGTTGTCTGTCGTGATTTCTCCATTTTCATTTCTAATTTTATTGATTTGATTTTTCTCCCTTTGTTTCTTGATGAGTCTGGCTAATGGTTTGTCGATTTTATTTATTCTTTCAAAAAACCAGCTTTTGGCTTTGTTGATTTTTGCTATGGCCTCTTTTGTTTCTTTTGCATTTATTTCTGCCCTAATTTTTAAGATTTCTGTCCTTCTACTAGCCCTGGGGTTCTTCATTTCTTCTTTTTCTAGTTGGTTTAGGTGTAGAGTTAGGTTATTTATTTGACTTTTTTCTTGTTTCTTGAGGTATGCCTGTATTGCTATGAACTTTCCCCTTAGGACTGCTTTTACAGTGTCCCACAGGTTTTGGGTTGTTGTATTTTCATTTTCATTTGTTTTTATGCAAATTTTGATTTCTTTTTTGATTTCTTCTGTGATTTGTTGGTTATTCAGCAGCGTGTTGTTCAGCCTCCATATGTTCGAATTTTTAATAGTTTTTTTCTCCTGTAATTGACATCTAATCTTATTGCATTGTGGTCAGAAAAGATGCTTGGAATGATTTCAATTTTCCTGAATTTACCAAGGCTAGATTTATGGCCCAGGATGTGATCTATCCTGGAGAAGGTTCCGTGTGCGCTTGAGAAAAAGGTGAAATTCATTGTTTTGGGATGAAATATCCTATAGATATCAATTAGGTCTAAGTGGTCTGTTGTATCATTTAAAGTTTGTGTCTCCTTGTTAATTTTCTGTTTAGTTGATCTATCCATAAGTGTGAGTGGGGTATTAAAGTCTCCCACTATTATTGTGTTTTTGTTAACTTTTCCTTTCATACTTGTTAGTATTTGTCTTACATATTGCAGTGCTCCTATGTTGGGTGCATATATATTTATAATTGTTATATCTTCTTCTTGGATTGATCCTTTGATCATTATGTAGTGACCTTCTTTGTCTCTTTTCACAGCCTTTGTTTTAAAGTCTATTTTATCTGATATGAGTATTGCTACTCCTGCTCTCTTTTGGTCTCTATTTGCATGAAAAATCTTTTTCCAGCCCTTCACTTTCAGTCTGTATATGTACCCTGTTTTGAGGTGGCTCTCTTGTAGACAACATATGTAGGGGTCTTGTTTTTGTATCCATTCGGCCAGTCTCTGTCTTTTGGTTGGGGCATTGAACCCATTTATGTTTAAGGTAATTATTGATAAGTATCATCCCGTTGCCATTTACTTTATTGTTTTGGGTTCGAGTTTATACACCCTTTTTGTGTTTCCTCTCTAGAGAATGTCCTTTAGTATTTGTTGAAGAGCTGGTTTGGTGGTCCTGAATTCTCTCAGCTTTTGCTTGTCTGTAAAGCTTTTGATTTCTCCTTCATATTTGAATGAGATCCTTGCTGGGTACAATAATCTGGGCTGTAGGTTATTTTCTTTCATCACTTTAAATATGTCTTGCCATTCCCTCCTGGCTTGGAGAGTTTCTATTGAAAGATCAGCTGTTATCCTTATAGGAATCCCCTTGTGTGTTATTTGTTGTTTTTTCCCTTGCTGCTTCTAATATTTGTTCTTTGTGTTTGATCTTTGTTAATTTGATTAATATGTGTCTTGGGGTGTTTCACCTTGGGTTTATCCTGTTTGGGACTCTCTGGGTTTCTTGGACTTGAGTGATTATTTCCTTCCCCATTTTAGGGAAGTTTTCAGCTATTATCTCCTCTAGTATTTTCTCATGGTCTTTCTTTTTGTCTTCTTCTTCTGGGACTCCTATGATTCGAATGTTGTAACGTTTAATATTGTCCTGGAGGTCTCTGAGATTGTCCTCATTTCTTTTAATTCGTTTTTCTTTTTTCTCCTCTGCTTCATTTATTTCTACCATTCTATCTTCTAATTCACTAATCCTATCTTCTGCCTCTGTTATTATACTATTTGTTGCCTCCAGTGTGTTTTTGATCTCATTTATTGCATTATTCATTATATATTGACTCCTTTTTATTTCTTCTAGGTCCTTGTTAAACCTTTCTTGCATCTTCTCAATGCTTTTCTCCAGGCTATTTATCTGTGATTCCATTTTGATTTCCAGATTTTGGATTAATTTCACTATCATTATTCGGAATTCTTTATCAGGTAGATTTGCTATTTCTTCCTCTTTTGTTTGGTTTGGTGGGCTTTTATCCTGTTTCTTTACCTGCTGGGTATTCCTCTGTCTCTTCATCTTGTTTAAGTTGCTGAGTTTGGGTTGTCCTTACTGTATTCTGGCAGTTTGTGGAGTTCTCTTTATTGTGGCGGTTCCTCACTGTGTGTGGGTTTGTACAGGTGGCTTGTCAAAGTTTCTTGGTTATGGAAGCTTGTGTCGGTGTTTTGGTGGATGGAGCTGGATTTCTTCTCTCTGGAGTGCAATGAAGTGTCCAGTAATGAGTTATGAGATGTCAGTGGTATTGGAGTGACTTTGGGTAGCCTGTATATTGGAGCTCAGGGCTGTGTTCCTGTGTTGCTGGAGAATTTCCTTGGTATGTCTTGCCATGGAGCTTGTTGGCCCTTGTGTGGTGCTTGGTTTCAGTGTAGGTATGGAGGCATTTGATGAGCTCCTGTCAATTAATGTTCCCTGGAGTCAGGGTTTGGACTTTAGCCTCCTGCTTCCAGTTATTGGTCTTATTTTTACAGTAGTCTCAAAACTTCTCGTTCTATACAGCACCATTGATAAAACATATAGGTTAAAGATGAAAAGTTTCTCCACTGTGTGAGTCACCCAGAGAGGTTCACAGCGTTACATGGAGAAGAGAAGAGGAAGGAGAGTGTTAGAGGTGACCCGAATGAGATGTGGTGGAATCAATAGAGGAGAGAGTGGGATAACCAGTAATCCCTTCCTTATGTGCACTCCACAACTGGACCGCTCAGAGATGTTCACAGAGTTATACAGAGAAGAGAAGAAGGAGAAAGGAGATAGAGGTGGTCAGGAGGATAAAAGGAGGGAATGAAAAGGAGAGAGACAGATCCAGTCAGTAATCAGTTCCCTAAGTATTTTCCATCGTTTGGAACACACAGAAATTCACAGAGTTGGGTAGAGTAGAGAGGGATTTAGGAGGAGATGCAGGTGACCTGGTGGAGAAAAAGGAGAGTCTGGAGGCGGAGAGAGCAGTCAAGCCAGTAATCTCGCTCCCTAGTAAAAAATGGGTACTGAAGATTGGGTTCTTAAAGGTACAAAATTGGTAACAAATACCTAAAAGCAAAAATTAAAAATCTAGAGTAGAGTTTGGAGTTTAAAAAATACCATATTAAAGAAAAGAAGAAGGAAAAGAAAGAGAGAAAAAGAAAAAGAAAAAGAGAGTCGGAAAAGTTATAAAGAAAATATAGGTACAAAACTGATAACAAATACCAAAAAGCAAAAGTTAAAAAACTAGAGTAGAGTTTGGAATTTCAAAAATACAATGCTAAAGAAAAGAAGAAGAAAGATAGGAAAAAAAAAAAGAAAACAAAAACAAACAAAGTCACAAAAATTATAAAGAACATATAGGTACAAATTGATGACAAATACCAGAAAGCATAAATTAAAGATCTAGAGTGGAGTTTGGAATTTCAGGAATACAATGTTAAAGAAAAGATGAAGAGATAGAAAGAGAGAGGAAAAAACAAAGTCACAAAAGTTATGAAAAAATAGGTACAAAATTGATAACAAATACCAAAAAGCTAAAATTAAAAATCTAGAGCAGACTTTGAAATTTCAAAAATACAATGTTAAAGGAAAAAAAAAAAAAAAGGGTCACAAAATTATAAAAAATATATATATGAAGTTTTTTTTTTTAAAGGGTCTTTAATTAATTAATTTATTTTTTTGGAAAGTAATACTAGGTTATAAAAGTGAAAATTAAAGGAGTAATAGAGGACTTAAAAATTTTTTTTTAATCAAAAAAAGAAAGAGTGATCGTAAAAATAGTAAAAATATACATAGGATTTTCTCTGATATTGTTGTGGGTATTGTGGGTTCAGTTCATTTTTGGCTAGTTCCTTGTTCCGGCTTATATTTCTCAAGATCTATAGGCCCCTTCCTATGAAGTTGGTACTAACCACGGGGTTTTAGTTTATTGCCTGTCGCTTCCACGGAGGTTCCCTCTGTTATAACTTCTTCTGTTTGCTGGTCTCTTCAGTGTCTGATTTCTGCCCTGATACAAAGAGGGCAGTGGTGGACATCTTTTTTTTTTTTTTTTTTTTTAAGGCTCACTTGTTCAGTCGTGCTGTGGGGAGGGAGAGACGCTGCAAATAAATAACACTGGCGTGTGCTCACAATGCCTCAGCCACACTGGGCCTGCCCCCACTCATGGTGCATGTAGTCTCCCTGCCCACCCTGCTCAGGCTCCGCTGGGAACCAGCCGCGGCCAGCCCTGGGCTGCTTGCCTCTCTCAGGTCTAAGCTGCTCAAGTTCTGGCACTCAGGTAGTCCTCGGAGGCCCAGGCTTGGTTGGGCCTGCGTTTTGTGCCCTTCGCAGATTCCAGCAGCGTGGGTAATGAGGTGTTTAGCAACTTATCGCCTCCCCGCCACTGGGTTTTCTAGGTGTACAACCCGGGCCCCTTCTCAAGCGGATGTTGACCGTCCAGAGCCCCAAGAAGTCTTAGTTAGCAAAGATGCCTGCTTACAGTTTTGTAGATAATGTCTCTCTGGGGCTGTGATTGCCCCCCTTCGGTCCTGGCTGCCTGTCACCAGAGGCGGACGGTGTGCAGTCGTCTCTCTCTGTCCAGTCCTTTGTTCCGTGCGCGGGCCTGGCAGTGTCTTAGTTTAGGGCTGGCTTTTCGCATGGTAGATAGCCCACAGTCTGGTTTGCTAGCCCAAATTATTTCGCTCAGGTAGTGCTCGGGATATTCAGGCCAGTCCTTACTCTAAGCAATACAGCCTCCCTGCCCAGCCCCCGCTTCCTAATGGCGGATGCAGGTGTCTGCACTGCTTCTCCACTGGGGGGATTACCGCAGGGCTCCTAATCTGTGGGTTTTAATTGTTTATTTATTTCTCCTCCCTGTTATGTTGCCCTCTGTGCTTCCCAGGCTCGGCACAGACTCGGCAGTGAGAATGTTTCCTGGTGTTTGGAAACTTCTCTCTTTTTGAGACTCCCTTCCCCAGACAGACGTCCATCTCTCCCTCTTTTGTCTCTTTTTTTGTCTTTTATATTTTTTCCTACCTCCTTTAGAAGACAATGGGTTGCTTTTTTGGGTGCCTGATGTCCTCTGTCGGCATTCAGAAGTTGTTTTATGGAATTTACTTGGCGTTTAAATGTTCTTTTGATGAATTTGTAGAAGAGAAAGTGTTCTCACCGTCCTATTCCTCCACCATCCTATCTTCTCTTTTGTCTAATTTTAAAAGGTTATACTCCTCTCCGTGGGGGAGGAGAGATAATCCCAGATTGGAGAGCCTCTGGGCTGGACCACTTTCTTTCATGTGGTCCTCTCACCCTGACCATATCCCATTTAGTGACTCTTCCCTGGGCTTATAGATCCTTTTAGAAGCTGTCTTCCATAGCTGTAACTGTAAAATTGACAAATGGCGACAAAGGGTAGGAAAAAAAGAGTGAAGAAATGAGGGAAGGGAATGCTGAGGACAGAGTCTAGCCTGCTGTTCTTGTAGCTTTTTGTTCTAACTCCAGCTGAACTCCTCTGCTATCCTGATGCTATCTCCCCCATCTTGTTGGCTCTGGTTTGGAGAGGGGCAGTGACACTTTAGGGTAATGTGTTAGAAATGGCCACTGTTAGAAAGCCCTTTATCAGCCCTTCTCCTATTGTTGCACCTCAGTCTTCTGCACTTGGTTGCTATCTTACCCTCATCCCTCTGCTCCCAGTTACACCAGGCCTTAAGCTCTATCCCTAACAGTTTTCTATAGTTTTTGTACAATATTCTGAGATTCCTCAACCTCCATCTCACTTCTTTGGCATCTTCAGAGTTTGATTTCTAGAAAGAGAACTGGAAGCTTTTTCCATATTTTCTAGGACAATCAATAGATTATTTGTAAAATAGAGAATCTATTTAACCTGTATGTAATTCTAATTTATTTTTTCTTAATTGTGATAGTTATCAATGCTGGCCATCAAAATATTTTTGCTTTCTCCTAGGCATAGAGTTGGAGAAGGCAATGGCACCCCACTTCTTGTCTGGAGAATCCCAGGGACGGTGGAGCCTAGTGGGCTGCTGTCTATGGGGTCGCACAGAGTCGGACACGACTGAAGCAACTTAGCAGCAAAGAATGTAAAAATCATTCTTAGTTCCTGTGTCAAAGAAAATCAGACGGCAGGCCAGGTTAGTCTGCGGGTCATAGTTTGTTGGCTCCTGTTCTAGATGAAAGCTACTCAATAGACCTGATTCTTAAGGGAAGGGAAACAGAGCCAAGCCCTGAGCTGATCCAGGAAGGATATCCTCTCTGGGCGGGGTGACGGTGGGGGGAAACTTGTCATCTTAAGCCACTAAGATTCTTTCAAATTACAGCATTAGCTAGTCCAATCCATTACACTAATTCTGTGTTTAAATGATAAGACAGCAACTTTGAGTAACTAGAAGAGAAACACCAGTGGAAAGATAAAGAGAGAAAGGCAGCTGAGAAAGGACCAGGAGGAGTTTGAGTTGAAAGTTAAAGAGCTCCTTAAAATTCTGACAGATTATTCATTCTTTTCTTCTGAATCTCATTTCTTTAAATCCCGATCATCTGCCTATTTGCACATTTAATACTGTATCTTCTACTCTTTCTGGGACACTGGTATGTTTACTGTTTCAAATAATTAAGAAAAAAAAAGAAGGTCATGGAAGTACTTAAAGTAGATCTGAAAACTGCGTCAAAAAGTCAGGAAGGCCAAAATAAGGAGCTCTGTTAAGAGACATTCCATCAACCAAAATATCTTTTCGCTTCTCTGCCATGGCAACTCCAAAATAGTACAGAATATGTAATATGCAGTATCCTTATTTGAACCAAGATGCTGAGAATTGTGCAGCCAACAAATGTCTATTTTGGTGGCAAAAAGCAGCAGAGTCTCAAAAGCAATTGTATTGAGATGAATTCTGTAGCATTTTTTGAGATTTCCCAATTGTTAGAGACAGATTCCAGAGACACTCAAGATATCCCCTTCCCAATGGCTTAAAACTGTATATTCACCTTGTGTGTCTTCATAATTGCAGGAGCCCTGATTCTGACATAGTTGGTGTGTGTTAGATAATCTTTTTGAATGTGCCAGAACAGGAAAGAGAAGAGATGTTTGCGGTGATAAAGGTTGCTCTTGTAGGCCTCTTGCCCTAGAAATGTTGGTGGGAAAACAGTCCTTATTTGATCATTTTTGGGGTGAGGGAAAGGAAAATAAGTTGTGTGTAGAGGCTCTACCTCCCTCAGGGCAGCTGAGTGGGAGAGAGTCCCTTTGGAAAATCTACAGTTTCTTCTTACAAAACAATGCAGCCTCTAAGAAGTTGGAAACATTTGGAGAAAGTGCAGCAATGAAAAGCATTATTGTGTGAAGTACAAAATCTCAAGAAAAAAAAAAAAGGTTCTATAAAAGATTTACTTTTTTTTCTTGGAAATCCTCTGGCCTACAGTAATATGATTTGTTTAAAATATGGCACTTGAATATTTAAATGTAGCAGGCCCTATGTGTTTAATTTCTTTGTTTAACTGATGCATAGTTTCCCAACTATGTAGTGACTGGTGTAGAATGTGAGGCTGTTCTATATTTATGTGGTTCAGCTTTCCAGAATATTTGGATACTGACTTTAAATATGTACAGTATCATTCCTTTGCAGCAGTGTTGACAATGTCTAAATCTATTAGTATTAGACCCCCTCCCCCATCGTCCACTTTTCTGAAGTATGGTTAACAACGAGAAAAGTAGATTAAATTTATCAAGTGGTTTATCAGAAATGCAGGGTCTGCAGAGAGTTACAAAGTTAAATTTCCATTCACTATATGGAATGTCTGATGCCTGATAAATCTTTATTTATTTATATTTTAAACAATTCTGGCTTTAGTATATGGATTGATTGTTTCTGCACTATCAGTGTGTATTCTGATGGAATTACAAATATTTAATAGTATGAATCACAGAGCAAGGCATTAAGCATTTAAGAAATAATTAGCCACTTCTCTGTAAAAAGCAATGGGAAAAAGTTTAGAAGGAAAACAGAAGTGAAATGTTAATATCCAGTTAATGGCTTTACACAGAATGAATCTGTCTTCTAACAAAGGTTTGACTATTCTGGTGCCCTGCAGCACCAATACATTGTTTTAAAGGATAAAAGAGTGAATGTGGATGGTCATGACCTCTCTGGATTCATGGAACCTCTCCCTGGGGCTGACGTTCACTGGAGGAAGGTCAGTGACAAGAATTTGGCCTCAAAGGAATCACAAGTGGATGAACAAGCAGAGAATATGAGAGAATACATTTTTTATCAATCAACCTTTATGAGTCCCTAGAAAGAGTATATATGTTTTAGAAAAAGAAGTCCCCACTCCTGGGAATTGGGGCCCAGGGCAAAAATGAATGAAAGAAGATGAAAACAAAGCTAAGGGGAATTTATATTATAATTTGTGTACTGAATTTCATAATGTACAGTGTTCAAAGTAAACATGATTTTAAATAAAGCGGATAGTCCCAAGATATAAGCATTTTATGATTTTAAGAATTCTTAGGCAGTTGCACAGACTTTTGTAGATCAAAGAATGTGATAAAATGTTTCTATGCATTCTTTAAGAGACCATTAATCCAAAAGATTTGGTCCAGCAGCTAGGAAAAATCTGTTTCTTAAAAGACTATTTTTAAAATTTTGTTTTTGCTAGTCTAATTTTATTTTGTTTCTTTGAAATGTTTATTGAAACATATGTATAGAGAAGCACACAAATAGCACATATATACTGATAGTTCAAGGTATTTTTTTACAAAGTGAACACATCCTGGTAATTAGATGTACTCAGTCCAGGAAACAGAATATTATTAGAAAACCTCTGTCTTCTCCTTCCCAAAATGTAACCATTATTCCTGTCTCTTAACTCTGTGTATTAGTTTTTCCTGGTTTTTTGTTATTGTCATTTGTTTTTATTTCGTTGAAACAGAATCTATTAGGAGGTATTCCCTTGTATTAGGCTTTCTTGGCTCAACATTCTGTTGTAAAATTCAAGTTGTTTAATTAGTAATAGTTTATTCTAATTGTATGTTATTCCATCATTTGAATGTGTCACAATTTATTTATTGCTCTAATGCTGATAGAAATTTGAGTCACTTCCAGTTTCTGGCTATTACAAATAATGCTGCTATAAATATAGTCATACATGTTTTTGTGTGAGCATACATATATAACTATATTGGAAATAAAATTACTGATTGATAGGATATGAAGCAATTCACCTTAAATAAATGCCACCTAATAGTTTTTCAAATGGTTGTAAAAATTACCCTAACTTCTGCATTGGCTATGGGTGATAAGCTCCTATGAGACTGGCTTTCACAGACACAATATAAATACTAGACAACATGTAAGTATCAGTTACCGGAAGGCATTGATAAATGAATGAAATTAGGCAGATTCTGTTGGAGAAGACAATGGCACCCCACTCCAGTACTCTTGTCTGGAAAATCCCATGGGCGGAGGAGCCTGGTGGGCTACAGTCCATGGGGTCGCTAAGAGTTGGGCACGACTGAGCGACTTCACTTTCACTTTTCACTTTCATGCTTTGGAGAAGGAAATGGCAACCCACTCCAGTGTTCTTGCCTGGAGAATCCCAGGGACGGGGGAACCTGGTGGGCTGCTGTCTCTGGGGTCGCACAGAGTCGGACACGACTGAAGCGACTTAGCAGCAGCAGGCAGATTCTGGAGGGGAGTAAATCCTTAGGGGGAGGAAATGGAAAAGAGTGAGCTCACATTGTATTTCTTTTAGTCTAAAGACTGACTAAAGCTGGTTCTGCATGGGATGTCTGTTGGTGTGTGTTGGCATTAGCCCTACCATAGACCTGTAGACTCCAAAACTGGGTCACCTCAGCCCAAACAGCTAACAGGGAGGGAGTACAGCTCTACCCATCAGCAATTGGAATAAAGATTTACCGAGCATGGCCCTGCCCACCAGAGCAAGACCCAGTTTTCCCTATAGCTAGTCCCTCCCATCAGAAAGCTCACACAAGCCTCTTATCCTCATCCATCAGAGGGCAGACAGAAGAAGCAAAAACTACAGTCCCACAGCCTCTAGAATGAAAATCACTGTCACAGAAAACTAGCCAAAGTGAAAAAAGAAAGCTGTGAGCCGTACCATGCCGGGCCAGTGGTGGATCAGGGTGGAGAGTTCTGACAAAACGTGGTCCACTGGAGAAGGAATGGCAAACCACCCCAGTATTCTTGCCTCGAGAATGCCATGAACAGTATGAAAAGGCAAAAAGATATGACACCGGAAGATGAGCCCTCCCCGCAAGGTTGGTAGATGTCCAATACGCTACTGGCAAAGGGTAGAGAAATTGCTCCAGAAAGAATGAAGAGACTGGGCTAAAGTGGAAACAGTGCTCAGTTGTGGATGTGTCTGTTGGTGAAAGTAAAGTCTGATGCTGTAAAGAACAATATTGCATAGCAACCTGGAATGTTAGGTCCATGAATCAAGGTAAATTGGATGTGACTGCAGTCATGAAATTAAAAGACACTTGCTTCTTGAAAGGAAAGCTATGACAAACCTAGATAGCATATTAAAAAGCAGAGACATCACTTTGCCAACAAAGGTCCATACAGTCAAAGCTATGGTTTTTCCAGTAGACATATACAAATGTGAGAGCTGGACCATAAAGAAAATTGGGCACCAAAGAATTGATGCTTTCAAATTGTGGTGCTGGAGAAGATTCTTGAGAGTTCTTTGGACTGCAAGGAGATCAAACTGGTCAATCCTAAAGGAAATCAACCCTGAATATTCATTGGAAGGACTGATGCTGAAGCTGCAGCTCCAGTACTTTGGTTATCTAATGCAAAGAGCCAACTCACTGGAAAAGCCCCTGATGCTGGGAAAGACAGAAGGTAAAAGGGGAAGGGAGTGGCAGAGGATGAGATAGTTAGATAGCATCACTGATTCAATGGACATGAATTTGCACAAACTCTAAGAGATAGTGAAGGACAAGGGAGCCTGGCATCCTGCAGTCCATGGGATCACAAAGAGCTGGTTTCAACTTAGTGACTGAAAAACTATATGTGTGTGTGTGTGTATGTTCAGTCATGTCCGACTTTTTGTGACCCCATGGACTGTAGCCTGCCAGGTTCCTCTGTCCATGGGATTCTCTAGGCAAGAATACTGGAGTGGATTGCCATTTCTTTCTCCAGAGTATCTTCCTAATCCAGAGATCGAACCGGTGTCTCCTGTATCTCCTGGATTGACAAGTGGATTCTTTACTACTGAGCCACATCTTTTATATCCATTTATCTGTCGATAGACATTTAGGTTGCTTTCATGTCTTATCTGTTGTAAATAGTGCTGCTATGAACATTGAGGTCCATCTACCTTTTTGAATTAGGGTTTTCTCCAGATATATGCCCAGGAGTAGTACTGCTGGATCTTGTGGTAACTCTGTTTTTAGTTTTTTAGGAACCTCCGTACTGTTTTCCATAGTGGCTGTGATACTTTCCATTCCCACCAATAGGGTAGGAGGGTCCCTTTTTATCCACAACCTCTCCAGCATTTGCAATTTTTAGACTTTTTAATGATGGCCATTCTGACTGGTGCCATTTAGTACCTCATTGTAGTTTTGAGTGTTCATCTAATTTTAGTTAAGAGAAGTGTTCTGGGCTGAATTGTGTCCTTCCTCCAACCACCAAATTCACATGTGGAAACCCTAACACCCAGTAGTTTAGAATGTGACTGCATTTGCAGATGGGCCCTTTATAAACATGACTGAGTTAAAATGAGGTCTTTAGCATGGGCCCTAATCCAGTCTGATGATTCCTTTCTCAACTCCCAGCTCTGTCAACTTGTTTTATTATAGAGAACACTATTGGTCCCTAGGCTGTGGCATGTGGATTAGAAGCATGGATTTGGTGTGTGTGTTTGGTCTTAATTCCAATTTTAGACAATCCACTGACTTTTAGTAATCCAGCCTATCCTTGTAGCTTTGAACAAGGCCATCCTAATCCCCCCAGGCCTGCTCTAAGCATGCCTCAAACTCTGCTCCACCTTATTTGTTAGGAGTTAACCTTTTCTGAAATGCTGCCTTAATTGACCTTTCTTTTGTTGGGTTATACCACACATCCACAAAATTAGATCTTATAAAAAGCAAAAATCTTCATCTTGTTGAAAGTTTTGACCTTTGTCACCACAGAAAACTTTAACTACTTCTGTGTATCTTCCTTTTTATACCTTTAAATGCAAATGATAGTTATAGCTCCAGGATGCAGAAATATACAAATTTTTTGATGTTTTGCAGTTCAATAAAAGCTCATTTCTCTCTTTTTCTTTAGAACATTTAACTTTAATATAGGATAAGTGACCTCTTTTGGATACCAGATTATTAGGAACACTCAAAGAATTAAGACTAAAAGTATTGATTGGCTTCTCTGGGAATTGTGGATGCTTGTTAAACCCGGAATTTGATGAATAGCGCCCCAAAGTAATCACAACAAAGGGATGAAATGAAAAGCTGAGTTATAGCAGGGTAGTGGTATCAGCTCACAAACACGTGTAAGAAAAGTAAATTGTATAATTTTTCTGTAATTGAAATTAATATTCATTTAAAAAATTGTTACATGGAGTGCCTGAAACATTACCTCAGTCAGTTCAGGATTTCACCACCACTACCTTTCCCTAAGCTTGTGGCTGGTTGGCAACACCATTCACAGAATGAGGAGCTTGTACATCTTCCCTGGGTTATTTTATCCAATTCATGTGGAAATGTGCTGAGATGGACATTGTCTGGTCCTGTTCATCAGTACTCGCAGGTTGATGCTGAACTGTTCCTCGCTTATGCTCTAGTGGGAAGGAGAAATCTTTGTTTGCTAGCTGTCCCCTCTATGAGCTATAGCATTCCTGTGAGTGGTCTTAGCCTCCTTCTGCCTGGACTTTCCCTTCAGCTAGTACTACTACACTGGTCCTGTGCTTTACAAAATGCTAGAATCTCAGAGTTTCCCTAGTTTCTTGAGTATCTTCTGAGAAAGGGAACTCAAGCCTCTGTCATTGTCCATCTTCCCTCTTCCCTTGCCCTAATCCTAGACTTGGTGGTGGGAAAAGTCAGGGCTGTATACTGCCACCCTGCTTATTTAACTTATATGCAGAGCACATCATGTGAAATGCTGGGCTAGACGAAGCACAAGCTGGAATCAAGATTGCTGGGAGAAATAGCAATAACCTCAGATATGCAGATGACACCACCCTTATAGCAAAAAGCGAAGAGGAGCTAAAGAGCCTCTTGATGAAAGTGAAGGAGGAGAGTAAAAAAGCTGGCTTAAAACCAACATTCAAAAAACCAAGATCAGGGCCTCCGGTCCCATCATTTCATGGCAAATAGATGGGGAAACAATGGAAACAGTGACAGACTTTATATTTGTGGGCTCCAAAATCACTGCAGATGGTGACTGCAGCCATGAAATTAAAAGATGCTTGCTCCTTGGAAGAAAAGCTATGACAAACCTAGATAGCATATTAAAAAGCAGAGACGTTGCTGACAAAGGTCTGTCTAGTCAAGGCTAGATGGTTTTTCCAGTGGTCATGTATGGATGTGAGAGTTGGACGAGAAAGAAAGCTGAGCACTGAAGGATTGATACTTTTGAACTGTAGTGTTGGAGAAGACTCTTGAGAGTCCCTTGGACTGCAAGGAGATCAAACCAGTCAATCCTAAAGGAGATCAGTCCTGAATATTCACTGGAAGGACTGACGCTGGAGCTGAAGCTCCAGTACTTTGGCCACCTGATGGGAAGCACTGACTCATTTGAAAAGACCCTGATGCTGGGAAAGATTGAAGGTGAGAGGAGAAGGGGACGACAGAGGATAAGGTGGTTGAATGGAATCACCAACTCAGTGGACATGAGTTTCAGCAAGCTCTGGCAGTTGGTTATGGACCAGAAGGCCTGGCGTGCTGCAGTCCATGGGGTTGCAAAGAGTTGGACATAATCGAGCGACTGAACTGAACTGAAGGTCAGAACACAGGACTCCTGTAGAGACCCAGAGTCTGTATTCTTTTCTTTCATTCTCTGCATTGTCAGACCTGGTTTCCAAAGAGAGTCATAAATACTGCCTCTAAATGATAATATGATTGCACGAAGATATTATTTACAGCATATGTGTATGCCCTGAGCTCTTTATTTAGCTACTTTTGTATAGGTCAGGTCCCAGCGACTCAAAAGTTTTAAATGTTGACATTTCTTTGTTCTAAACTGCCTCAACTGCTGCCTAATGGGATAATGGGTCATATGTGAACAGGAAGTATGGAAAAATGAAATCAAATCAAATTAACCAGAAAACACAAAGTTAGTGATTATAAAAAAAACTGGAAGAATGCACATAATTGAAATGTAACTACTAATTCAAATCCATGAGCCAAAAATTTCAGTTGCTTAGGCTAAGAAGATAATCCAAACACTAGACAGGTGTTAATCTGTCTACCTATCAGTCTTTTAAAATCCATGAATCTAGAAAGATTTAAACAGGAATGAATTGAAAATGAGGTATAGTAATCAGTAGCAATGAGAGATGCCCTAGAGAAGGCAATAGCACCCCACTCCAGTACTCTTGCCTGGAAAATCCCATGGACGGAGGAGCCTGGTAGCCTCCAGCCCATGGGGTCGCTAAGAGTCGGACGTGACTGAGCAACTTCACTTTCACTTTTCATTTTCATGCATTGGAGAAAGAAATGGCAACCCACTCCAGTATTCTTGCCTGGAAAATCCCAGGGACGGGGGAGCCTGGTGGGCTGCCGTCTATGGGGTCGCACAGAGTCAGACACGACTGAAGCGACTTAGCAGCAGCAGCAGCAGAGATGCCCAGAAGATGGCCTAGAATAATTTTAAAGTTCTTTATAAAGGCAGTGACTTCTTGCCTTAGACTTATGTTCAGATCCTGTGGGTCATGGATGAGAGGCAAGTTCTTTTTTTTTTTTTTTTTTAACATAGACCTGTTTTTCTCCCCAATTTTACTGAGTTCTAATTTGACATACAGCACTGTATGTGTGTAAAATGTACAACATAGTGATTTGACTTCATGAAATGATTATCATAATAAGTTTACTTAAATGCCATCGTCTCAAATAGATAAAAAATACAAGAAAAAGAAAAAAAATGTATTTTTCTTGATGAGGGGCAAGTTTTGAGTGGTTAGAGGCAGAGCGTGGATAGATATTCTGGCTACTGTATCAGTCTACAAATGTCCAGTGGAACTGACTTGGATCCAGATATGATCTATAACTACCTGAAAGGGTTTCGTTCTTTTAAACTCGGAACTTTATAATGACAGTACAATGGACTGAGAATGACTGAAACCACACTGAAGAATATAGTACATACAGTTTGCATTGATTATAAACTGTGACTCAGTGGTTATGAAAATGGACCTTACTGTTCAAAATGGCTTGGACTAGAATCTTGGTTTTATTACTTACAAACTTTTTCATCTTAAGGAAATTACTTTGCTCTTTGAATTTCTGTTTCTTTATTTGCAAAAATGCTAATAGTAATAGTAGCTGCTTAACGGAGTTGTTGTCAGGATTCAAAGTTCAAATGAATGAGTTCATTTAAAATACTTTTGTAAGTCTTCAATAAAATTTAGCTATATTTTTATTATATATGATCCTTACCATTATTGTGTGATATATATTCACAGCATTAACTTCCAACCCTTCCCACAGCCAAATTCCCATAGAGGTTTCATTAGGACAAATATATTGATTTTTTTTTTTCTGTCTTCTTTTCTAAGGAGAAGGCAATGGCACCCCACTCCAGTACTCTTGCCTGGAAAATCCCATGAACGGAGAAGCCTGGTAGGCTGCAGTCCATGGGGCCTCTAAGAGTCGGACACGACTGAGCGACTTCACTTTGACTTTTCACTTTCATGCATTGGAGAAGGAAATGGCAACCCACTCCAGTGTTCTTGCCTGGAGAATCCCAGGGACGGGGGAGCCTGGCTGGCTGCCGTCTATGGGGTTGCATAGAGTCGGACATGACTGAAGCGACTTAGCAGCAGCAGCAGCAACGGAGTTGTTGTCAGGATTCAAAGTTCAAATGAATGAGTTCAAGGTGAAAAGACAGCCCTCAGAATGGGAAAAAATAATAGCAAATGAAGCAACAGACAAACAACTAATCTCAAAAATATACAAGCAACTTCTACAGCTCAATTCGAGAAAAATAAATGACCCAATCAAAAAATGGGCCAAAGAACTAAATAGACATTTCTCCAAAGAAGACATACAGATGGCTAACAAATACATGAAAAGATGCTCAACATCACTCATTATCAGAGAAATGCAAATCAAAACCACTATGAGGTACCATTTCACGCCAGTCAGAATGGCTGTGATCCAAAAGTCCACAAGCAATAAATGTTGGAGAGGGTGTGGAGAAAAGGGAATCCTCTTACACTGTTGATGGGAATACAAATTAATACAGCCACTATGGAGAACAGTATGGAGATTCCTCAAAAAACTGGGAATAGAACTGCCTTATGATCCAGCAATCCCACTGCTGGGCATACACACCGAGAAAACCAGAATTGAAAGAGAGACGTGTACCCCAATGTTCATCGCAGCACTGTATATAATAGCCAGGACTTGGAAGCAACCTAGATGTCCACCAGTAGATGAATGGATAAGAAAGCAGTGGTACATATACACAATGGAGTATTACTCAGCCATTAAAAAGAGTACATTTGAATCAGTTCTAATGAGGTGGTTGGATCTGGAGCCTATTATACAGAGTGAAGTAAGCCAGAAAGAAAAACACAAATACAGTATACTAACGCATATATATAGAATTTAGAAAGATGGTACCAATAACCCTGTATACGAGACAGCAGAGGAGACACTGATGTATAGAACAGTCTTTTGGACTCTGGGAGAGGGAGAGGGTGGGATGATTTGGGAGAATGGCATTGAAATATGTATAATATCATGTTTGAAACAAGTCGCCAGTCCAGGTTCGATGCCTGATACCGGATGCCTGGGGCTGGTGCACTGGGACGACCCAGAGGGATGGTATGGGGAGGGAGGAGGGAGGAGGGTTCAGGATGGGGAACACATGTATACCTGTGGCAGATTCATTTTGATTATGACAAAACCAATACAATACTGTAAAGTTAAGTAAAATAAAATTTAAAAAAAAAAGAAAAGAAAAAAAATACTTTTGCAAGTCTTCAATAAAATTTAGCTATATTTTTATTATATATGATCCTTACCATTATTGTGTGGTATATATTCACAGCATTAACTTCCAACCCTTCCCACGGCAAAATTCCCATAGAGGTTTCATTAGGAGAAATGTGTTGATTTTTTTTTCTGTCTTCTTTTCTCAGTTACTTCCCCTGATTCTCTGTCATTCACTGTTTCTCTCCAGTGCTAGTTCTTTCTCCACTCTTGTTTGTGTCCAGATGGTTACTCTGCATTGTTGGGAACATCCCACTCTCCTCCAGCTTACAAAGGGTTATCTCAGGTTTTCTATCAGCACTTGTTTGGATTTCATCCTTTCAGTTGTCCTCAACACTAACTGTACTTCTGCACTTCTCTTCCTACTTAGGGCTGTCTGCATTGGTGCAGTTGCTGAAACTTACAGAAGTTGGAGCTCGTTCACTCAATAGGATTTACTGAGCTCCTGGTATGTGCCAGGCACTGTGTTATGTGCTGCAGCACAGCATTCCTGCCCTCTTGAAGCCTTCACAATACAATAGGCTCTATAAAATGCCTCTGTAAAATGTCTTCAACCACTGCTCCTTCTTCCGGGGATGTCTGAGCATCCTTGGCCAGCCTCCTTGTTCTGCACATTCTCTGATATGCTGAATAAGATGGGACAGATTTTTTTATTTTGCTTTGGCACTGAGGTGGGAGCAAAGAAATGTCCATTTTCTCATCAGATCAGATCAGATCAGTCGCTCAGTCGTGTCCGACTCTTTGCGACCCCATGAACTGCAGCACGCCAGGCCTCCCTGTCCATCACCAACTCCCGGAGGTCACCCAGACTCACATCCATCGAGTCAGTGATGCCATCCAGCCATCTCATCCTCTGTCGTCCCCTTCTCCTCCTGCCCCCAATCCCTCCCAGCATCAGAGTCTTCTCCAATGAGTCAACTCTTCACATGAGGTGGCCAAAATACTGGAGTTTCAGCTTTAGCATCATTCCTTCCAAAGAAATCCCAGGGCTGATCTCCTTCACAATGGACTGGTTGGATCTCCTTGCAGTCCAAGGGACTCTCAAGAGTCTTCTCCAACACCACAGTTCAAAAGCATCAATTCTTCCGCGCTCAGCCTTCTTCACAGTCCAGCTCTCACATCCATACATGACCACAGGAAAGACCATAGCCTTGACTAGGCGAACCTTTGTTGGCAAAGTAATGTCTCTGCTTTTGAATATGCTATCTAGGTTGGTCATAACTTTCCTTCCAAGGAGTAAGTGTCTTTTAATTTCATGGCTGCAGTCATCATCTGCAGTGATTTTGAAGCCCAGAAAAATAAAGTCTGACACTGTTTCCACTGTTTCTCCATCTATTTCCCATATAGTGATGGGACCAGATGCCATGATCTTCGTTTTCTGAATATTGAGCTTTAAGCCAACCCTTTCACTCTCCACTTTCACCTTCATCAAGAGGCTTCTTAGTTCCTCTTCACTTTCTGCCATAAGGGTGGTGTCATCTGCATCATAGCTGTGCTTTTTTCTGCACAGAACTCATTCATTCCATAATCTGGTATTGCAGCATCGCTTCTTTGGCTCCAGTAGTGCTTAAGACACCTTGCTTTCATCATTTCATATTCATTTTTTTGTGAGGACTCTAGTAGGGGATGTGATTTTTTAAGTCTGTGTATTGTACTGAAGAACAAAGTATATGTATTTAGTATAGGGTTTATTGGTAGTTCAATAAACTGGGATTATAGCTCTGATTCTTCGGCTTTTAAGCCATATATTTTGGGGTAGCACTGTTAATATCACACTCCTGTTTTCTCACCTGTAAAAGAGACTAATAACTTTTACCTTGAATGGTGCTTTAAGAAAGGAGTTGATGCATATATAGTATCTGATGCAGTGCCTTAAAGTTATGCTGTAAAAAGAAGGGTTATAGTGAATTATACAATATATTCCATCATCCTCTCTTTTGTGTTCCTGATGCTATAAAAATCTACCAGTATTTATTGACTATTTGCCCTGTAATTTCTGGGCATGATTCAGAGATTAAGAGAAAATATCCAGATGGCATTATCCTTTGGGTCAAGGAAAACGGAGGAAGAAAAGAGATGGGGGTGGGGGACTAGAAGAGTAAGAGAGATCATAATCAGGGACTTTTTTTTTCGCCTATAGGACTTAAAAGCCGAGTCAAGTAGCTTTAAGCAATGTTAGTTTATTATAAGAATTCTGGGATATTTTAAAGGATTCAGTGTAAGAAAATACATTTGTTGCTTTATGAAGAAATGGAAAGATATCAGTAATTAAGAAAGATTTGTTCTCTCCTTAATTCCTGGTCTTATTTTTGCTTTCTCTTGTCACATGGCCTCATGCCTCTGCCTGTTTCTGAATCTGTTATCTTGCTTTCTTCTCTCTGAAATCTGGTTCATTCTGCTTCCTTATTAGTGCAGTTATACCCAAATGGCCAGCCTTGTTCCAGTACAATGTCTTTCTAGCTCTAGTTGACTCCCATTTACTGGGTTTTTAGTTCTGAGTTCTCAAGTGAGAGGGTCTGATAGGACCAGAACAAGGGTCAGATGTCCACTCTTATCCAATCAGCTCTTGGTTGCAGAGGAATGAGGTCGTGTGATATAAACAGACAGATGAGGCAGCTCTCAGAAGAGGGTGTGAGCTGGGCAAACGCAAGTGTGTTCATGATGAGCAGTGAGCTGAGTACCCAGGACAGGTTTAATTCAGAGTGTGGTTGCTGAGAAACCATTTGGAAAAACAGCTTATGGCAGAGGTTCCAAACGGTGTGTGTGTGTGAGAGAGGATAAGACAGAGAGAATACTGAATTCCCATTATAGAAACCAGTCCTAAACAGGAAAGAAACTAATCTTCCAGATACCAAAAATGGGTGTAAGAACAGTAGGTTATCCTTGGGCTGGAGGATGGAAATTGTTTAGACTGTCCAGAAAACTGGAAACCGGAGGACGACGATACTTAGAGGAAAAGCCCTCTGAAGGGGTGTGTGTGTGTGTGTGTGTGTGTGTGTGTGTGTGTGAGAGAGAGAGAGAGAGAGACAGAGACAGAGACAGAAACAGAGGGACAGAGACAAAGGCTCTTAATAATTTCTTAGTGCAGTTTTAACTTAAACATGTGCCTAGAATGGGTTTCCTGTACCTCTGAGCGGCTTAGATCATGCCAGCCCTCCAGCCTTCGCACAATACTTTTGTGTCAAATATTGTCTAAGTGAGAATAAATATGAGGATAAATAATAAAAACAGAAGGAAATTAGTAGAAATGAAGGAATGATGGGGGAAGGGGAGAAGGAGAGATGGAAAGAAAGGGGGAAGGGAGGAGGAGACAGGAGGGAAGCTGGGAGAAATTGTTTCGTACTTTAAACTTAGATTACACTAAGTACTGGGAAAGTGCTTTAGAAACATTAGCCTTTTAAAAACATACACCCAGAAATTCCCATCCAATAATGGTTAGTTGGTTGAGTCTTTGGACTGAGTGTGCATGTTGTTCAGAAATGGAAGAAAGGTACTATGAGAGAAGAGTCAGAAGAGAAAAGTTTAGGTCCAGGGTTATAGATTTTTCCTAGAAAAATGTTCTTTTTCTTTTTTAAAGCTTTGGTTAAATGTTAACACTGTGTTTAAACTCTAACAATAGATGAATTTGGGGTCAAACTCTAAAGTGCCTGTTCCCAAGCACAATTTGAAAACATATATATTCACAAGAAAGTGTTAGCAGTGATTATTCCTGGGAAGTAGGATTGAACTTGAGGAGATAGGAAGAGGGATGTCACTTTTTATTTTTTACTCCTCTGTAGTGTCTGACTTCAAAAAATAATTTAAAGTCTTATTATAACTAGAAGAAAACAAAAAATATTATCTATGTTAAAAACTCCATGGAAGCACATTAGCTGGAAGAACTGTTTATTTCCAACTTCATTGGGATATTAGCTTTTGTATAAGTGGGTTTTGTTGTTCCTTTTTAAATTTCTGAAGTTTATCCTTCTTCATTAGCAACACTTCAGTTATTTTGAGTGAAAATCAAAGTTACATCCTGCCCCTTGCCTTAAAAAAGAATATTCTATGATACAGGGATATGATGATTAGGGTAGAAACTCAGACAAAAGTTTACAAAGTTCAGTAACTTGAATTTTATGTGAATTTCTGATTTAAAATAGAAATACAGTCCAATGCACAGTTGGAATGTAAGTTGTTCTTTTAAGAGTACAGTATGTGGTTCTAGGATTCTAAAATAAGGACATGGAAAACAAAGAAAAAAAATCTGTTAAGTAGTAATGACTTCCAAAGCCAACTGTTCTTAAGTATTTTAATATTAAACTGAGAAAAAGTTGATGCTATTTATTATTATAATCATGGCACTGTTATTTAAAATGGAAACCGAATCAAACCCAACATGTTGCCTAGCAACTATGAGAAACAAACATTTTACTTTGTTTCTTAAGTAACTGACATGAAAATGCTACCAAAGATTCCTAAAAATACCTGCCTCTGAGTTCAGTTCTCGGTTAATCTTTTTAGTTCTCAAACACACTTTTTTCCCCATTAGACCATGTGACATTAAAATTCCTAAGCTGCAATTTAGTAGTTATACCAGTAATTTATCAACTTCTTTTCTTTTTAGATTTTCAAATAATTTTAAATTGCTTTCAATGTTAGTACTCTAAGATAACAAATCAAATATCTACAAACATGGATTACTTAGGAAAACTTTTCTTTTGGCTTAGAACTTAATGGTAAGGGAGATGGCATCCAGCTGAAAAGTTTTGGTGCTTGAGATGTGTGTTGAACAAAATAGTTTGCAGCTGTATTTTACAAATGAATTTCCACTAACTGAATCCTCATTCTACAGATACATGTTTCATGCAGGAGTGGGTAGTCGCTCCATCACCTGTGCTGTTAGCAGGATTATAAGATGTTATGTCTTCGAGGTCAGGGCCTTGTCTAAATAGGAAATCTAGAAATCACCTAAACAAAGAGACAGCCATGTGACTCACAGGAGAGTGAGTTTATACTTCTGCTATGAGAAATATCCGCAAGTCATTGCATTTTGAAAATATATTTTAAAAATATTGAATATTTAACAAGTTATCTTTTGTCTCATTTGCTTAGAGATAAATGGAGATAAATCAGGTGGAGAAGTCATATTATAACATGGTTAGAAAGATAACTACTGTTTAAATTTGGATAAAGAAAAGTAATTTATTAAGTATTTATTTTGTGCTGAACACTCGGTGAATGCCCTACATTTAATCCTTATAACTACACTTGAAGCAGGTAGCTAGAGTGACTCATTTTAAATATGTAGAATGAATGGATAGGAAATTTAGGTATTTTGCCCAAGGTCACACATGAAAAGTGGCAGAACCAGTTTCATATCTAAGCCTATCTTGGTTCCAAAGGTCTAGTTCATGAACATGAGAGCACGTTTAAGTCCTCTTTTATTGTTCGGTATTAGCCAATTTGTCTATACTGGTAGGTTTGCATTCTGTTTTGAAATTTTATTAAGACTGCCAGATAGTTAACAGATTAATAAATTCCTGAAATCTAGACCGTTTGTTTTTGCCTTATTTAATTGAGTTAAAGCTTTACTCAAGTAAATCTTATAATAAAGCAAAGAGTTCTTATGTGTATGGGCTATATACCAGCTCACCTTAATTTCCTGCTGTGTTTTATATAATTTTATTTTCCTAGAGCTTAGCTCAGAGCCTTAAATATAAGTGCCCAATGAAAAACTGTTGAACAAGAGAATCTAGTTTATATTTAGATCTTAAGTGTGATTTTTTTTTATAGCTGTTGTCTTTTGTGTGTTGACTATGGCAAATATGAATCACAATAATGGTAACACATCTGTTTTGCTTTGTAGGTGTAAGACTATGTTAAGTGCTATAAATATGTTAACTCATCTAATCTTTGCAATAATCTTATGAGATTGCTAGTACCCCTATTTTACAGATGAGGAAACTGAGGCAGAGAGCAATTAAGAGATTTGCCAACATCATATAGCTTGTCAGTAGTGAAACCAGGCTTTGGACTCTGGTTGTCTGGTTCCAGAGACTTACGGTCTCAATAGCAGTAAGAGAAGAACTAAGTAGTACCAGCTTAACTGTAATCAAAGCTATGGTTTTTCTAGTAGTCATGTACAGATGTGAGAGTTGGACCATAAAGAAGGCTGAATGCTGAAGAATTGATACTTTCAAATTGTGGTGCTGGAAAAGACTCTTAAGAGTCCCAGAGAGGGCAGCAAGGAGATCGAACTGGTTAATCCTAAAGAAAATCAACCCTGAATATTCATTGGAAGGACTGATGCTGAAACTCCAATACTTGGGCCACCTGATGTGAAGAGCCACCTCTTCACATGATGCTGGGAAAGATTGAAGGCCAAATGAGAAATGGGTGGGAGAGGATGAGATGGTTAGATAGCATCACCGACTCAGTGGACATGAATTTGAGCAATCTCTGAGAGATAGTGGAGAACAGAGGAGCCTGGCATCCTGCAGTCCATGGGGTCACAGATCAAACATGATTTTGCAACTGAACAACAAAGCTTACCTGGAAAACATCAAATTGCCTTTTCCTTCTTTTTCCCTTCATCTACCCTCATACTGTGCCACAACTCACCCACTTCTTTCACTCTCACCCCACTTATTTCACTCACTCCCCCAAATTACACTTAGGATGGACAAATTATTCATCATTATAGACAAGGATACTCTTGAGAGTAAACTTCAATTCAGTTCAGTTGCTCAGTCCTGTCCGACTCTTTGCGACCCCATGGACTGCATCACACCAGGCCTCCCTGTCCATCACCAACTCCCAGAGTTCACTCAAACTCCTGACTATTGAGTCGGTGATGCCATCCAACCATCTTATCCCCTGTCATCCCCTTCTCCCACCTTCAATCTTTCCCAACATCAGGGTCTTTTCCAATGAGTCATTTCTTTGCATCAGATGGCCAAAGTTTTGGAGCTTCAATTTTAGCATCAGTCCTTCCAATGAATATTCAGGACTGATTTCTTTCAGGATGGACTGGTTGGATCTCCTTGTAGTTCAAGGGACTCTCAAGAGTCTTCTCCAACACCACAGTTCAAAAGCATCAATACTTTGGCACTCAGCTTTCTTTATAGTCTAACTCTCACATCTTATACTTGACTACTGGAAAAACCATAGCCTTGACTAGGTGAACCTTTGCTGGCAAAGTAATGTCTCTGCTTTTTAATATGTTGTCTAGGTTGGTCATAACTTTTCTTTTGAGGAGTAGGCATCTTTTAATTTCATGGCTGCAGTCGCCATCTGCAGTGATTTTGGAGCACCAAAATATAAAGTCTGTCACTGTTTCCATTGTTTCCCTGTCTATTTGCCATGAACTGATGTGACCAGATGCCATGATCTTAGTTTTCTAAATGTTGAGATATAAGCCAGTTTTTTCACTCTCCTCTTTCACTTATATCAAGAGGCTCTTTAGTTCTTCTTTGCTTTCTGCCTATAAGGGTGGTGTCATCTGCATATCTGAGGTTATTGATATTTCTCCTGGCAATCTCAATTCCAGCTTATGCTTCACCCAGTCCAGCATTTCTCATGACGTACTCTGCATATAAGTTAAATAAGCAGGGTGACAATATACAGCCTTGACGTACTCCTTTCCCGATTTGAAACCAGTCTGTTGTTCCAAGTCCGGTTCTAACTGTTGCTTCTTGACTTCCATACAGATTTATCAGGAGGCAGGTAAGGTGGTCTGATATTCCCATCTGTTTCAGAATTTTCCACAGTTTGTGGTGATCCACACAGTCAGAGGCTTTGGCATATTCAATAAAGCAGAAGTAGATGTTTTTCTGAAACTCTTTTGCTTTTTCAATGTTCCAGCAGATGTTGGCAATTTGATCTCTGGTTCCCCTACCTTTTCTAAATCCAGCTTGAATATCTGTAAGTTCACGGTTCATGTACTGTTGAAACTTGGAGAATTTTGAGGATTACTTTGCAAGCATGTGAAATGAGTGCAATTGTGTGGTAGTTTGAGCATTCTTTGGCATTGCCTTTCTTTGGGATTGGAATGAAACTTCAACTTTTCCAGTCCTGTGGCCACTGCTGAGCTTCCCAAATTTGCTGGCGCATTGAGTGCAGCACTTTCACAGCATCATTTTTCAGGATTTGAAATAGCTCACCTCCACTAGCTTTGGTTGTAGTGGAGGCCCACTTGACTTGGCATTCCAGGATTTCTGGCTCTAGGTGAGTAATCACACCATCATGATTATCTGGGTTGTGAAGATCTTTTTTGTATAGTTCTTCTGTGTATTCTTGCCACCTCTTTTTAATATCTTCTGCTTCTGTTAGGGCCATAGCATTTCTGTCCTTTATCTAGCCCATCTTTACATGAAAAGTTCTCTTGATAGCTCTAATTTTCTTGAACAGATCTCTAGTCTTTCCCATTCTATTGTTTTCCTCTGTTTCTTTGCACTGATCACCGAGGAAGGCTTTCTTATCCCTCCTTGCTTATTCTTTGAAACTCTGCATTCAAATGGGTATCTTTTCTTTTCTCCTTTGCCTTTGCTTCTCTTCTTTTCATAGCTGTTTGTAAGGCATCCTCAGACAACCATTTAGCCTTTTTGCATTTCTTTTTCTTGGGGATGGTCTTGATCACTGCCTCCTGTACAGTGTATGGACTTACATCCATAGTTCTTCAGGCACTGTCTATCAGATCTAATCCCTTGTATCTATTTGTCACTTCCACTGTATAGTCGTAAAGGATTTGATATAGGGCATACCTGAATGGTCTTGTAGTTTTCCCTACTTTCTTCAATTTAAGTCTGAATTTGGCAGTAAGGAGTTCATGATTTGAGCCACAGTCAGCTCCCAGTCTTGTTTTTGCTGACTGTATAGAGCTTCTCCATCTTTGGCAGCAAAGAATTTAATCAGTCTGATTTTCGTGTTGACCATCTGGTGATGTCCATGTGTAGAGTCTTCTCTTGTGTTGTTGAAAGAGGGTGTTTGCTATGACCAGTGCATTCTCTTTGCAAAACTCTATTAGCCTTTGCCCTGCTTCATTCTGTACTCCAAGGCCAAATTTGCCTGTTATTCCAGGTGTTTCTTGACTTCCTACTTTTGCATTCCAGTCCCCTATAATGAAAAGGACATCTTTTTTGGGTGTTAGTTCTAAAAGGTCTTGTAGGTCTTCATAGAACCATTCAACTTCAGCTTCTTCAGCATTACTGGTTGGGGCATAGACCTGAATTACTCTGATATTGAATGATTTGTCTTGGAAACAAACAGAGATCATTCTCTTGTTTTTGAGATTGCATCAAAGTACTGCATTTTGGACTCTTTTGTTGACCATGATGGGCACTCCATTTCTTCTAAGGGATTCCTGCCCACAGTAGTAGATATATTGGTCGTCTGAGTTAAATTCACCCATTCCAGTCCATTTTAGTTTGCTGATTCCTAAAATGTGGATGTTCACTCTTGCCATCTCCTGTTTGATCACTTCCAATTTACCTTGATTCTTTGACCTATTATTCCAGGTTCCTATGCAGTATTGCTCTTTACAGGATCAGACTTTACTTCCATCATCAGCCACATCCACATCTGGGTATTGTTTTTGCCTTGGCTCTGTCTCTTCATTCTTTCTCGAGTTAGTTCTCCACTGATCTCCAGTAGTATATTGGACACCTACCGACCTGGGGAGTTCATCTTTCAGTGTCCTATCTTTTTGCCTTTTCATACTGTTCATGGGGTTCTCAAGGCAAGAATACTGAAGTGGTTTGCCATTCCCTTCTCCAGTGGACCATGCTTTGTCAGAACTCTCCACCATGACCTGTCTGTCTTGGGTGGCCCTATGCAGCATGGTTCATAGTTTCCTTGAGTTAGACAAGACTAACACTGGAGCAGTGGTTGCGTGGCACTAGAGCAACTGTGAGGAGATACCTCACGTCCAAGCGCAGAGAAGCCCCAGCAAAATGGTAGGAGGGGTGAAATTGTGTTTAGAATCAAACCCTGTACCCACCAGAGATGCTCAGAGAGCTGAAACATACCTTGTGCGTACCAGAACCCAGATACCCCACAGAGACTGAGACAGAACTGTGTTTGGGTGTCTCCTAAGGAGGCACAGGTCAGCAGTGGACTGCTGCGGGGGCAGGGGCTCTGGGTGCAGCAGACCTGGGTATGGCATAGGCCCTCTTGGAGGAGGTCACCATTAACCCCACTATAGAGCCGCCAGAACTTACACAGGACTCGGGAAACAGACTCTTGGAGGGCACAAACAGAACCTTATGTGCACCAGGGCCCAAGAGAAAGGAGCAGTGACCCCCACAGGATACTGACCCAGACTTGCCCGTGAATGTCCAGTCTTGAGTAGAGGGATGGGTCGGCGGTGGCCTGCTGCAGGGCTGGGGGCACTGAGTGCAGCAGTGCCGGCATTGGACCTGCTGAAGGAGGTCGCCATTGTCTTCATTACCTCCACTGTAGTTTGTCCTCTGGTCAAATAAATGGAAGGGAACAGAGCCCCGCCCATCAACAGAAAATTGGATTAAAGATTTACTGAGCATGGCCCTGCCCATCAGAACAAGACCCAGTTTCCCCCTCAGTCAATCTCTCCCATCAGGAAGCTTCCATAAGCCTCGTATCCTTCTTTGAGAGTAAAAGGTGGTGTTAATTGGATGGAATGCCAGGACAAAAAGCATAAGCACAGACTACCCTGGAAACCAGGATTTGGGGTCTCCCTGTTGTTGTTTGGAGTTTCCTGAAGTAAGCACAATGAAATAGATATACAAACTTCGCCAGCCCATATTACAGGATATTAAGCTGTTTCCAATAATTTACTCAATTTTTTTAAAGCTGCAGTGTATAATATTATGCTTTCATGTTTCAAATCTATGTGTGAGTAAATCTATAGGATAATCTTTGCTGGGCTAAAGATTATATATACTTGTAGCTTTGATAGACATTGCTGTAATTCACTCCAAAAAGCTTTTACCAATACATATTTCTATCAACATGCGTGAATGTGCCAGATCCCAAATACTTGCCAACAGACTATGCATAAAACTAGACCTTTGCCTATGTGATAGGTGAAAAATGACATTTCAGTGTGAAATATATCTGCATTTCTCATTTTTATTTCCTTTTTATAAACTCTTTGTACTCTTTTCCTGTTTTACTTTTTCTATTGGGTAGATGGCTTTGCTATTTGACTTGTGTGAGCTCTTAGTAACATTGGTTGAAATGTATTTTCCAAGTCTGTTATTTATGTTTTCATTGTGCTCATGATAATTTTTGATATGCTGAAAATTTTTCTTTCTTATAACTGTATTTATTTGATTATGTGTTTAGTTTTTATTCAGACTTGGGAAGTCTCTTAAAATCTAAGTTTGTATTAAAAAAAAAAACCCAACATGTTTTTTTAAACTTTTATAGTTATTTTTTACATTTCTATAATTTATCCACCTGAAATTTATTTTATGTAAAGGGGCTAACAAATAGAATAAACTTAATTTTCAGAAGACCACCTAGTTTTCCAACACTATTTGTTAATCCATCTTTCCCCACAATTTGTAACGCTACTTGTTGCTGTTCAGTCCCTCAGTCGTCTCTGACTCTTTGTGACCCCATAGACTGCAGCACACCAGGCTTCCCTGTCATTCACCATCTCCTGGAACTTGCTGAAACTCATGTCCATTGAGTTGGTGATGCCATTCAACCATCTCATCCTCTGTTGTCTCCTTCTTCTTCTGCCTTCAATCTTTCCCAGCATCAGGGTCTTTTCCAATGAGTTGGCTCTTTGTGTCAGGTGGCCCATGTATTGCAGTTTCAGCTTTAACATCAGTCCTTCCGAAGAATATTCAGGGTTGATTTCCTTTAGGATGGACTGGTTGGATCTCCTTGCTGTCCAAGGAACCCTCAAGAGTCTTCTCCAGCATCACCATTCGAAGGCATCAATTCTTCAGCACTCAGCCTTTTTTATTGTTCCTCTCCACATCCATACATGACTACTGGAAAAACCATAGCTTTGACTATATGAACCTTTATCAATTAATGTCTTTTTTTTTTAATATGCTCTTTAGGTTTGTCATTGCTTTTCTTTCAAGGAGCAAGCGTCTTTTAATTTCATGGCTGCAGTCACCATCTCCAGTGATTTTGGAATCCAAGAAAATAAGGTCTGTCACCGTTTCCACTGTTTCCCCTTCTATTTGCCATGAAGTGATGGGACTGGATGTCATCATCTTCGTTTTTTGAATGTTGAGTTTTAAGCCAGCTTTTTCACTCTCTTTCACCTTATCAAGAGGCTCTTTAATTCCTTTTTCCTTTCTACTGTAAGAGTGGTGTCATCTGCATGTCTGAGGTAATTGATATCTCTTCTGGCAGTCTTGATTCCAGCTTTTACACTAAATTCTAGTATGTATTTGACCCTAATCCTGGATTTTTTGTAGTGTTTCATTGATCTCTCTGTCTACTTTTATGTAGATAAAGATTGTTTTAATTATCATAGCTTTATTATATATTTTAAATATCTAATAAGGCTATTTCCTCCACTTTCTATATATTTTTGCAGAGTTATCCTGTTCTTTTATGTCTTCTTTATATATAAACTTTGGAATTAGCTTGTCTAGTTGTGTGGATACATAAAAAATTTTCTCCTATTGAATGGTTTACAAATATACACACAGACATACCAAACCCAAACTGACACATAAAACAAATAAGTTCTCTCCTATCAAAAATAGTTACTGTTACAGTTATTAGAGTATATGTTTATACACAGCATACAGACATGTTATTTTATGAACTCAACCATACAGATAAACAAGAGTATATAAGAATTCAATATCAAAACCATCACACATATATTACTATTTGCACATTTCTTCAAGCAATCATAGGGCTTTTCTTCCATTACAGTTAGGCTATGAATTATCTCCAATTTTCTAAGAAGAATAGTTTCTCAGCCAGTGGGTGAAGTCAAGAGAATGTCAATTTAAATTTATTTTCCTGTCTGTTCTATCTTCTCTCCTTCAGCGCTGTCAAGATTTGTCAGTGACATCAACTGGTACATTCAGACTTTTTTTTAGAAAACTGAAGAAGTGGGGGAAACACAATTACCCAAAAATGCATTGTCCAAACTCTTTGGTCCTTTTAATCCCAGAGAAAAATTTAGAGAAGTCTTTCTTTCTGTAGTATAATTTTATTGGGTTCACTCAGTTTACTCATATTTACCCCACTCCAGTATTCTTGCTTGGAAAATCCCACAGATGGAGGAGCCTGGAAGACTGCAGTCCATGCATGGGGTCGCTAAGAGTCGGACACGACTGAGCGACTTCACTTTCTCTTTTCACTTTCATGCATTGGAGAAGGAAATGGCAACCCACTCCAGTGTTCTTGCCTGGAGAATCCCAGGGACGGGGGAGCCTGGTGGGCTGCAGTCTCTGGGGTCGCACAGAGTCGGACACGACTGAAGCGACTTAGCAGCAGCAGCACTTAAATATTCATTCATATTTGCTCCATTTATTTTATGATTTTTAAAAGAGAAAGAAATGTTTTTGCTTTCAGTCACTACTGCATTTTATCTCACATGATTCCGTAGACATCATCGTAAAATACAAACAGAGCTTTGTGTTCAACCTCACGGCTCCCTTCTAACCCACAGCTATCCTGCTTACTAACACCGTGTGGCCATTCTCTTCAGTCATCCCTGCTGGATTCACATGGCTCATTTAAGATTTTTTTTTGCTTTTGTTTTTCTTGGTAACCTTAACAGCGTGGCTTCCAGAAGGAGAGGTGTTGACACATAAGTGATGTGTCTAACAGCCAGTAGTCTTTTTTCCCCCTGACGTTGGCTTTGTTCGATTTCTCCCCTAAATGAGGTTTTTAGAATATGTGAAGAAAATCTCTTTGGTAGGAAAAAACAAAATTTCAAAAAAAGAGTTTTTCTCATTACCATCAACATCTTTGTGATGATCTTGTTCCTGAAGATAACTTTAGAAAGTCATCTCTGGACCATGAGAACACAAATTTGTCCTGGTTCTTGACAGCACACAGTATTCTAGATGAGGACTTCTCTAAACAAGTAGCTTAATGTGATGATTATGAATGTTTGGGAATTCCATGCTGAATGTGTGAGGAGAAAAGTGTCACTGTTTTAGGAGGTGAACGTTACTACTTAGACTGAATGTTCACTGATGTCTTGTGAAAGAAGCGTTAACTGTGCAATAGCTAGGATGCAATTAAGATGTGTGTGTGGTTGTGTGTGTATGTTTAGCTAAATACTGCTAAGGTTTTAAGGTAGGCTTGAAAGTCAGACAGACTTGGATGGGAACTCTGGCTATACAACATATAAGGGTCACGAGCTTGGGCATACTGCTTAATCTTTCTAGACCTCAGCATCTTCAATCATTTTAATGGTGTGTGTGTGTGTGTGTGTGTGTGTGTGTGTGTGTGTGTAAATGCTAACTCTGTTGAATTAGCTAAGATATATAAAAACACCAAACCAAATGGTTAAAAAATAATAGTTATTATTTTAAGTTTAAAAACTGCCTCTAGGAAAAGTGTAATATAAATATTAAAAATCCAGAGTCACTTAAATGTGGAATCTAAACCAACTGAACCTGTAAAGACGGAGTAGAATAGAGGTCAGCAGGGGCTAGGGGTTGGGGAAATGGGGGGATATTGTTCAAGGGTATAAACTTGCAACTAGTAAGTAAGTTCTGGAAATGTAGTGTGCAACACAGTGATTATAGTCATCAATACTGTGTTATAAAAGTCAAAGTTGCTAAAAGACTAGATCTTAATTGTTTTAATGCAAAAAAGAAATGATAATTAAGTGACATGTTAAAGAAGTTAGCTAACACTACAGTAGCGATTGTACTGCAATAAACAAATGCACTGAACAACAAAAAAAAGGTTAGTTGATAAGAACTAAAATAAGTCTACAAACTGAAATTTATATAACTGCCTATATAGTGTCACTCCTTTTGCAATTAGCAGAGTACTCCTGGTTTCACTTCTTACTGGCCTTATTGCCTTGTGTTAGTCACTCAGTCATGTCTGACTCTTTGTGACCCATGAAATATAGACCATCAGTCTTCTCTGTCCATGGCATCAGCCATTCCCTATAGAGAGTGCTATATGTGTTAATATTGTAATTACCTTATTCAGCTGTAAAGGGAATGAAGTAGAATTTGTATCATAATGCCTTCTTCACAATACTTGTAAGTCAGTCACTTCAGTCTTGTCGGACTCTTCATGGCCGTGTGGACTGTAGCCCACCAGGCCCTCTGTCCGTGGGATTCTCCAGGCAAGAATACTGGAGTGGGTTGCCTGTCCTTCTCCAGGGGATCTTCCCAACCCAGGGATCGAACCCATGTCTCTTATGTCTTCTGCACTGGCGGGCGGGTTCTTCACCACTAAGTGCCACCTGGGAAGTCCTCTTCATGATGAATATTCAGTAAATATTAATTGCTGTGGCTGTCACTGTTTGGGTCTAGTTCCAGCTCTACACTAGTCCTTGGCATACCACAGTCAGATTAATTTTGTGCAGATAACACTTTTGTCATGTTTTACTCACGCTAAACTCTCTCAGTGATTGCCTACCCTTGTAATAGTGGTCCTCCTTAGACTATCTCTAACCTACTCCTTTTAATTTATTCCCCAGGAATGTGTCACATGATCACTTCACCTAGTTAAAAGATTTTCTCCTTATTCATTGTTCATCAAGAACTGTGACTAGTCTGAAATTTTACCTTACTTAGAAGCTAACAAATCAGCCTGCCACAGTTTCAGGGAAGAAGACTTGAAATTCCTGGGTCATTACTCACGGCACAGCAATCAGCATGAGCCTCTTGTTTGCATCCATTATTCTTACTCCCTGAATCCCAGTGGGGAGGAGAGCGAAGGAGGGGAAGGCAGAGAAGCCCAGGCCAGCACTCTTCTTGCAGTGAGCTTGTGTGTCATAGCTGAGGAAGTTCAAGCTCAGTATGCCTGATATTCTTTGGAACTCAGTAAATAGTTTCAGAGAGCTTAGTTGCAATGTAGAATCTGAAACAGTATTTGTTACTATATTGTATTAAAATTATCGCCATCTTTGAGCAAATGTTTTACCCATGTATAATTGTTGACATATTGATCTTTTGAAAAATATTGGTTTCCTAGGTTACGTCAGTCTCCTAATACTGACGCATTTCCACATACAGAATAAAAGATTACATTTGTTCATATCATTTTTAACAGTAACAGAAAAAAAAAAAAAACCTTTAATTATTGGGAAACAGTGAGGCTTGCGGAATCAGATGTAAGATTTCCAAGATTTCAATTTTCCTAATATCCTAATTAAGATGAATTGCATGCTTTTCTAATATTCAAGAAAAAAGTGTTTAGATATTCAACTTGAAACTCAAGGATTCACATAATTGCTTTTCTTTGAGACAAGCATTGTTTCAATATGTCAGAAGTGCTTTATATGTACTTTTAAGTTAATCCCACAGCATATTTAAGAGTTAAGATTTTGAAAAATCAGTACCTTTTGATGGAGCAGTAATGCAGTAACATTCTAGTAGAGTTGCTGCCACTGACTTACTTGTGTTGTTTTCAGCAGTTGTATCACTGTTGTTTTTTGCACCATTGGTACAAATGTCAACACAGTGAAAATAGCAAATAACATCTTAGTATTTTTATGAATATAATTTTGACACCTGGAAAGGGTTTCTGAACTCCCCAATGATCTTGAATCATTTATGAGAACTGCTGAGGTAGGGAGACCTGTTAGGAGGTTGTGACAACAGGAACTTGAAACAGAGTTGAACACAGAATGCAGAGCATGAAAGAAAAGTGATTTGAGAAATGGAACACACTGATTCTAAGTCGTCTGTGAAAAGTTCAGGTAGCGATTTCTGGTAGCCTTTAGAAATTATGAATCTAATAGAAAGTCGGGTTTAATGATCTGTAAAATGGAGATGTCCACACATAGACTGAAGTCATGGGATTGTGACTGTCATAATGGTTTAAGGTATAGGCTGCTTTATTTTAAATTCTAGTTCTGCCGCTTTCTTTTTCTAACTTGTTTTTATTATAGTTGAATTGCAGTGTTCTGCTAATTAAAAAGCAGAGTGACTCAGTTATACACATGCATTTATGCATATATATTCTTTTTCATAGTCTTTTCCATTATGGTTTATCACAAGATATTTAATATAGTTCCTGTGAAAGTGCTGCACTCAATATGCCAGCAAATTTGGAAAACTCAGCAGTGGCCACAAGATTGGAAAAGGTCAGTTTTCATCCCAATCCCAAAGAAAGGCAATGCCAAAGAATGCTCAAACTACCGAACAATTGCACTCATCTCACACGCTAGTAAAGTAATGCTCAAAATTCTCCAAGCCAGGCTTCAGCAATATGTGAACCGTGAACTTCCTGATGTTCCAGCTGGTTTTAGAAAAGGCAGAGGAACCAGAGATCAAATTGCCAACATCCGCTGGATCATGGAAAAAGCAAGAGAGTTCCAGAAAAACATCTATTTCTGCTTTATTGACTATGCCAAAGGCTTTGACTGTGTAGATCACAATAAACTATGGAAAATTCTGAAAGAGATGGGAATACAAGACCACCTGATCTGCCTCTTAAGAAATCTGTATGCAGGTCAGGAAGCAACAGTTAGAACTGGTCATGGAACAACAGACTGGTTCCAAATAGAAAAAGGAGTACGTCAAGGCTGCATATTGTCACCATGTTTATTTAACTTATATGCAGAGTACATCATGAGAAATGCTGGACTGGAAGAAACACAAGTTGGAATAAAGATTGCTGGGAGAAATATAAATAACCTCAGATATGCAGATGACACGACTCTTATGGCAGAAAGTAAAGAGGGGCTAAAAAGCCTCTTGATGAAAGTGAAAGTGGAGAGTGAAAAGGTTGGCTTAAAGCTCAACATTCAGAAAACGAAGATCATGGCATCTGGTCCCATCACTACATGGGAAATAGATGGGGAAACAGTGGAAACAGTGTCAGACTTTGTTTTTCTGGGCTCCAAAATCACTGCAGATGGTGACTGCAGCCATGAAATTAAAAGACGCTTACTCCTTGGAAGGAAAGTTATGACCAGCCTAGATAGCATATTCAAAAGCAGAGACATTACTTTACCTACAAAGGTTCGCCTAGTCAAGGCTGTGGTCTTTCCTGTGGTCATGTATGGATGTGAGAGCTGGACTGTGAAGAAGGCTGAGCGCCGAAGAATTGATGCTTTTGAACTGTGGTGTTGGAGAAGACTCTTGAGAGTCCCTTGGACTGCAAGGAGATCCAACCAGTCCATTCTGAAGGAGATCAATCCTGGAATTTCTTTGGAAGGAATGATGCTAAAGCTGAAACTCCAGTATTTTGGCCACCTCATGCGAAGAGTTGACTCATTGGAGAAGACTCTGATGCTGGGAGGGATTGGGGGCAGGAGGAGAAGGGGACGACAGAGGATGAGATGGCTGGATGGCATCACTGACTTGATGGGTGTGAGTCTGGGTGACCTCCGAGAGCTGGTGATGGACAGGGAGGCCTGGCGTGCTGCGGTTCATGGGGTCGCGAAGAGTCGGACACGACTGAGCGACTGATCTGATCTGATCTTGTGCTATACCATAGGGCCTTATTGTTTATCCACTCTATATATATCAGTTTGCATCTGTTAATCCTAAACAGATCAACCACTTCTACCCTCTCCCAGGCTTCCCTGATAGCTCAGTTAGTAAAGAATTTGCCTGCAATGTGAGACACCTGGGTTCCATCCCTGGGTTGGAAAGATCTACTGGAGAAGGGATAGGCTACCCACTCCAGTATTCTTGGGCTTCCCTTGTGACTCAGTTGGTAAAGAATCCACCTGCAATGTGGAAGTCCTGGGTTCCATCCTTGGGTTGGAAAGATCCTCTGGAGAAGGGAAAGGCTACCCAGTCCAGTATTCTGACCTGGAGAATCCATGGACTGTATAGTCCATGGGGTCACAAAGAGTTGGACACGACTGAAAGACTTTCACTTTCACTTTTCCTACCCTCTCAAACCCCCCTTTTCTTTGGCAACCATCAGTCTATTCTCTATTTCCCCAATTTTTGTTTCTGTTTCATATATAGGTTCACTTGTGACATATTTTAGATTCCATATATAAGTGATATCATAAGCTATTTGTCTGTCTTTCAGACTTACTTAGTATGATAATCTCTAGGTGAATCCATGTTGCTGCAAATGCTATTATTTTGTGTTTTTTTTTTTATGGCTAATTAGAGGAGAAGGGAATGGCACTCCACTCCAGTACTCTTGCCTGGAGAATCCCATGGACAGAGGATCCTGGTGGGCTGCAATCCATGGGGTCGCTAAGAGTCAGACACGACTGAGCGACTTCACTTTCACTTTTCACTTTCACGCATTGGAGAAGGAAATGGCAACCCACTCCAGTGTTCTTGCCTGGAGAATCCCAGGGACCTGGGAGCCTGGTGGGCTGCCGTCTATGTGGTCGCACAGAGTTGGACACGACTGAAGTGACTTAGCAGCAGCAGAAGCATGGCTAATTCGTATTCCATTGTATGTATGTATGACATCTTTATCCATTCATCTGTCGATGGCTATATAGGTTGTTTCCATATCTTGGCTATTGTGAGCAGTGCTACTACGATCATAGGGGTGCATGTATCATTTTTAAAATAATTTTTTGACGTGAACCATTTTGAAAGTCTTTATTGAATCTGTTACAAAATTGCTTCTGTTTTATGTTTTGGTGTTTGGCTGTGAGATATGTAGGACCTTAGCCCTTCAACCAGGGATTGAACCCCCACCCCCTGCATTGGAAGGTGAAGTCTTAACCATTGGAACACCAGGGAAGTCCCTGTCTTTTTGAATTATAGTTTTATTTGGATATATGCCCAAGAGTGGGATTGCTGGATCATGTGGTAATTCTATTTTTAGTTTTCTGAGGAACCTCCATACTGTTTTCCACAGTGGCTGTGCCAACTTACATCCCCACCGACAGTGTAGGAGGGTTCCCTTTTTTCCATACCTTCTCCAGCATTTAAAATATATATATTTTATTTATTTTAATTGGAGGCTAATTACTTTACAGTGTTGTAGTGGTTTTTGCCATACACTGACTGACATGGATCAGCCATGGGTGTACATGTGTCTCCCATCCTGGCCCCCCCACCTCCCTCCCCATCCCATCCCTCAGGGTCATCTGAGTGCACCAGCTCTGAGTGCCCTGTTTCACAGCATTTGTTATTTGTAGACTTTTTAACGATGGCCATTCTAACGTCAGCCACTTTCTTAATCTGTCTGTTGGCATCCTCACCTAGAAAATGGATAACGTAATGGTATTTACCTCAAGTGGTTGTTATGAGGATTACATATGTTAACATTTGCAAAATGCTTAGAACAGCTTGGCATATAGGAATACACACATGTATATTAATTTATATGTGAAATCCATATGCATATAATTTTAAGAATAAATGAAATTTAAAAATGGGAGTATATGAGATTATCCTGGGAGAATATTTGGGAAGAAGAAGGCTGAGGAATGAAGGCAATTGATATTAAGAGAAAAGAAAAAAAACAAGAAGTCAATTAAAGAGACAGGGATGAGAGATGAGAGAGGCAGGGGAAAGCTCTGGAGAGCAGTTTCTCGGAAGCCCAGGAGGCATGTGCAACAATGTGGATGCAGGCAGGAATGTAAACCCTGAGATGGCAGGTGCTGCATCTGCTCTGTTCTTGGCCGATTTCCCGGACTTAGCGTTGTGCCTGATAGAGAGCAGGTGCCCAGTAATTATTTGGTGAATGAATATTGTTATGGAGAAGTCAGAAAAGATAAGGCCCTGAATGTATTCACTTCTGATTAGCAAAAATAGGTCAGTTGGGGACTTAGACCCTATATAGTGCCAAACTAACATCAGAATCAGATGTGAAAATGTTCTTACTCTGTAGTTTAACCCTTAGAGTTATTGTCTTTTATTTATTTATCTGGCTCTGCCAGGTCTTGGTTGCAGCCTGCAAGATCTTTATTATGTTATGTGGGATCTAGTTCCCTGATCAGGGATCGAACCTGAGCTCCCTGCATTGGGAGCACAGAGTCTTAGCCACTCGAGCGCCGGTGAAGTCCTGAGTTATTGTCTTTTATTACCATGGTTCCGTTGCAATTTTATGAAACCAGTGTGAAGTCTCAGTTTTTTAAATAACTAGATTCTGTTCATGTTCACAGTAATATATTTAGTCTTTTTTCCTAAATGCCCAAATCAGTCATTAGATAGAAGACCTGATCATTAACCAGGCCACTGGATGACTCAAGATTCTGTTATTTGACCTCATATTGAAAATATGAGGGCCAAACAGACTTTGTCTGACAAGCAGCACTGCCAGCGGTCTCTCCTGCTTTTCAGTTTTACTGCACAGGAAAAATATAATCACATCTAAAGCACTACTTTTCCTTTTATTTGGGCCAGTGGCAGTATAGCGCTCTTCACTGAGATTGATCTGGCTGTAAAAATCTGCACATGAGAAGGTAGTTGCAGCTGAATAACAGCACCACATTTTCTGGGCTGCTTAGATCAGTGGATTCCGTTTAACTTGTGTCAGATTAAATTTCCCTAATTATTACGTTAATTTTGCCGCTTCCCTGCTCAGAAATGTTCTATGGAGTGTACATTGAAGCCTATTTAATCTGCCTAAGTTTCCTGTCGAACTCGCCCCTGAGGAGAGGCTGTACTGTGGTTACACTAGGCTACATTCTTGTCTCAAACACTTCATTCGTTACTTAACTTTTGTTAGATCTATTCTTAGAAATCTTACAGTATTTGTTTTGAATGGAATAGTATATATTATCTAATAGATTATTACTGGTACTTGGGAACATGTCATCAATTTTTGTATGTTGCTTTTTTATTCATAAACCTGTAGGCTTTTAAAAATTGTCATGCCTGAATATAGGGGCTGTTGAATTTTCTCTGGAGACAACCATATTTTCCACAAATAAAGACATGTATCTATCTTTCCAATTATTTTGCCAAAATTTTTATTGACTTGTATGTTTTAGAACTTACACTACAGCGTTCAGTAGAAGCAGTGATAACTGGCAGCACTGTCTTTTTGCTGACATTTAAAAGAATGCCTCTCAAACTTCGTCATTAAGCTACATGATGAATAAATGTATGTGTGAGTCAGCATTCCAGATGTTTGTGAGACAGGGCTCTTGACCAATCTGCCTGGGTTTTTTTTCTAGCTCTGTCACTTATGGCACTGTTCAGTTCAGTCCAGTCATTCAGTCATGTCCGACTGTTTGCGACTCCATTGATTGCAGCACACCAGACTCCCTGTCCATCACCAACTCCCGGAGATTGCTCAAACTCACGTTCATCAAGTCGGTGATGCCATCCAACCATCTCATCCTCTGTCGACCCCTTCTCCTCCCACCTTCAATCTTTCCCAGCATCAGGGTCTTTTCAAATGAGTCAGTTCTTTGCATGAGGTGGCCAAAGTACTGGAGTTTCAGCTTTAGCATCATTCCTTCCAGAGAACACCCAGGACTGATCTCCTTTAGGATGGACTGGTTAGATCTCCTTGCAGTCCAAGGGACTCTCAAGAGTCTTCTCCAACACCACAGTTCAAAACCATCAATTCTTCAGCACTCAGCTTTCTTTATAGTCCAACTCTCACATCCATACATGACTACTGGAAAAACCATAGCTTTCACTAGACAGATCTTTGTTGGCAAAGTTATGTCTCTGCTTTTTAATATGCCATCTAGGTTGGTCACAGCTTTTCTTCCAAGGAGCAAGCATCTTTTAATTTCCTGGCTGCAGTCACCATCTGCAGTGATTTTGGAGCCCCCCAAAATAAAGTCTCTCACTGTTTCCATTATTTCCCTGTTTATTTGCCATGAATGATGGGACTGGATGCCATGATCTTAGTTTTCTGAATGCTGAGTTTTAAGCCAGTTTTTTAAACTCTCCTCTTTCACTTTCAACAAGAGGCTCTTTAATTCTTTGCTTTCTGCCATAACCTCAGATATCAATATCTAGGGTTATTGATGTTTCTCCTGGCAATCTTGGTTCCAGCTTGTGCTTTATCCAGCGTGGCATTTTGCGTGATATATTCTGCATATAAGTTAAATAAGTAGGGTGACAACATACAGCCTTCAGTTCAGTTCAGTTCAGCAAAGAGTCTGACTCTTTGCGACCCCATGAACTGCAGCACGCCAGGCCTCCCTATCCATCACCAGCTCAAGGAGTTCATTCAAACTCATATCCATAGAGTCGGTGATGCCATCCAGCCATCTCATCCTCTGTTGTCCCCTTTTCCTCCTACGCCCAATCCCTCCCAGCACCAGAGTCTTTTCCAATGAGTCAACTCTTCGCATGAGGTGGCCAAAGTACTGGAGTTTCAGCTTTAGCATCAGTCCTTCCAAAGAACACCCAGGACTGATCTCCTTTAGAATGGACTGGTTGGATCTCCTTGCAGTCCAAGGGACTCTCAAGAGTCTTTTCCAACACTACAGTTCAAAAGCATCAATTCTTCGGTGCTCAGCTTTCTTCACAGTCCAACTCTCACATACATACATGACCGCTGGAAAAACCATAGCCTTGACTAGACGGACCTTTGTTGGCAAAGTAATGTCTCTGCTTTTCAATATGCTATCTAGGTTGGTCATAACTTGGTCCTTCCAAGGAGTAAGCGTCTTTTAATTTCATGGCTGCAATCACCATCTACAGTGATTCTGGAGCCCCAAAAAATAAAGTCTGCCACTGTTTCCATTGTTTCCCATGAAATGATGGGACCAGATGCCATGATCTTTGTTTCCCGAATGTTGAGCTTTAAGCCAACTTTTTCACTCTCCTCTTTCACTTTCATCAAGAGGCTTTTGAGTTCCTCTTCACTTTCTGCCATCGGGGTGATGTCATCTGCATATCTGAGGTTATTGATATTTCTCCCGGCAATCTTGATTCCAACTTGTGCTTCTTCCAGCCCAGCCTTAATATTCTCCTTTCCCAATTTGGAACTAGTCTGTTGTTCCATGTCTGGTTCTAACTGTTGCTTCTTGACCTGCATACAGATTTCTCAGGAGGCAGGTAAGGTGGTCTGGTATTCCCATCTCTTTAAGAATTTTCTACTGTTTGTTGTGATCCACACAGTCAAAGGCTTTGGCATATTCAATAAAGCAGAAGTAGATATTTTTCTGGGACTCTTGCTTTTTCTGTGATACAACAAATGTTAGCAATTTGATCTCTGGTTCCTCTACCTTTTCTAAATCCAGCTTGAACATCTGAAAGCTCACAGTTCACGAACGGTTGAAGGCTGGCTTGGAGGATTTTGAGCATTACTTTGCTAGCATGTGAGATGAGTGCAATTGTGTGGTAGTTTGAACATTTTTGGCATTGTCTATCTTTGGGATTGGATTGGAATGGAAACTTTTCTAGTTCTGTGGCCACTACCAAGTTTTCCAAACTTGCTGGCATATTGAATGCAGCACTTTCACAGCATTACCTTTTAGGATTTGAAATAGCTCAACTGGAATTCCATCATCTCCACTAGCTTTGTTTTTAGTGATGCTTCTTAAGGCCCACTTGACTTGGCATTCCAAGATGTCTGGCTCTAGGTGAGTGATCACACTATTGTGGTTATGTGGGTCATGAAGATCTTTTTTTGTACAGTTCTTCTGTGTATTCTTGCCACCTCTTCTTAATATCTTCTGCTTCTGTTAGGTTGTTACAGTTTCTGTCCTTTATCATACTTGTCCTTGCGTGAAATATTTCCTTGATAACTCCAATTTTCTCAAAGAGATCTCTAGTCTTTCCCATTCTGTTGTTTTCCTCTCTTTCTTTGCATTGTTCATTAAAAAGGCCTTCGTATCTCTCCTTGCTAGTCTCTGGAACTCTGCATTCAGTTGGGTATATCTTTCTCTTTCTCCCTTGCCTTTTGTTTCTCTTCTTTCCTCAGTTATTTGAAAGCCTCCTCAGATAATCACTTTGCCTTCTTGCATTTCTTTTCTTTGGGATGGTTTTTGTTGGTGCCTCCTGTACAGTAGTTTGAAACTCTGTCCATGGGTCTTCAGGCATTCTGTCTACCAGATCTAATATCTTGAATCTATTTGTGACCTCCACTGAATAATCATAAGGGATTTAACTTATGTCATACCTGAATGGCCTACTGGTTTTCTCTACTTTCTTCAGGTTAAGCCTGAATTCTGCAAAAAGGAGCTGATGATTCAGCCACCTGGAGTCAGCTCCAAATCTGTTTTTGCTGACTCTATAGAGCTTCTCCGGAGAAGGCAATGACACCCCACTCCAGTACTCTTGCCTGGAAAATCCCATGGATGGAGAAGCCTGGTGGGCTGCAGTCCATGGGGTCGCTAAGAGTCAGACACGACTGAGTGACTTCACTTTCACTTTTCACTTTGATGCATTGGAGAAGGAAATGGCGACCCACTCCAGTGTTCTTGCCTGGAGAATCCCAGGGACGGGGGAGCCTGGGGGCTGCCGTCTATGGGGTCGCATAGAGTCGGACACGACTGAAGCGACTTAGCAGCAGCAGCAGCAGAAGCATAGAGCTTCTCCATCTTCAGCTGCAGATAATATAATCAGTCTGATTGGTATTGACCATCTGGTGATGTCCATTTGTAGAGTTGTTACTTGGATTGTTGGAAAGGGTATTTACTATGAGCAGTGTATTCCCTTGACAAAACTATGTTAGCCTTTTCCCTAATTCATTTTGTACTTCAAGGCAAACTTGCCTGTTATTTTGGGCATCTCTTGACTTCCCACTTTTGTATTTCAATCCCCTATGATGAAAAGGACATCTTTTTTTGTGTGTGTGTTAGTCCTAGTAGGTCTTGTAGGTCTTCATAGAACCATTCAACTTCAGCTTCTTCAGCATTGGTGGTTGGGGCATAGATTTGGGTTACTGTGATGTTGAATGGTTTGCCTAGCAAGCAACCAAGACCATTCTGTCCTTTTTGAGGCTGCATCCAAGTACTGCATTTCAGACTCTTTTGTTGACTATAAGGGCTATTCCATTTCTTTTAAGGGATTCTTGTGTACAGTAATAGATATAATGGTCATCTGAATTAAATTTACCCATTCCCATACAATTTAGTTCGCTGAGTCCTAAGATGTTGATGTTCAGTCTTGCCATATCCTGCTTGACCACATCCAATTTACCTTGACTCATGGACCTAATATTCCAGGTTCCTATGTGATATTTTTCTTACCAGTACTGGAATTATTTTCACCACCACATACATCCTCAAACTGAGCATCATTTCTGCTTTCTCCCAGCCACTTCATTCTTTCTGGTGCTGGTGGTAATTGCCCTCTGCTCTTTGTCACACTTTCCAACCTATGGGGGTGGTTATCTTTTCGTGTCATATCTTTTTGCCTTTTCATACTGTTCATGGGTTTCTCCTGGCAAGAATACTGGAGTGGATTGCCATTCCCTTCTCCAGTGGCCACATTTTGTCAGAACTCTTCCCTATGACACATCTGTCTTGGGTAGCCCTGCATGGCATGGTTCACAGCTTAATTGAGTTACATAAGCCCTTTTGCCACAACAAGGCTGTGGTCCATAAAGGGGAGAGCTACCATATGATCTTGCAATTCCACTCTTGGGCATTTATCTGGAGAAGACCATAATTCAAAATGATATATGCACCTCAGTGTTCACTGCAACGCTATTTACAATAGTTAAGACATGGAAGCAGCCTAAATATCCACTTAAAGATGAATGGATAAAGAAGATGTAGTATTTTTTTTACAATGGAATATTACTTAGCCATGAAAAGAAATAATGTCATTTTTAGCAACATGGGTGAACCTAGAGATTATCATAGTGAGTGAAGTAAGCCAAAGACAAATATTATATGATATTGCTTATATGTAGAATCTAAAAAAAAATGATACAAATGAACTTATATATAGAAACAAGCCCACAGACATAAAAGACAAATTTATGGTTACAAGGGGAAAGAGGGAGAAATTAGGAGTTTGGGATTAACAAATACATGCTACTATATATAAAGTAGATAACCAGCAAGGGCCTACTGTATAGCTGAGGGAACTATTCTCAATTTTTCGTGATTACCTATAAGGGAGAAGAATCTGAAAAATTAGATATATACATGTATGTATAACTGAATCACTTTGCTATACACCTAAAACTAAGACAACACTATAAATCAACATTGACTCCATAAAAGTTAATTAATTAATTAAAAAATACATAGTTCACTTCTGTTCAATACTGGAGGGTCTAGTCAGGGCAATTAGGCAAAAGAAGTAAAAGGCATCTAGTTTGGAAAGGAAGAGGTAAAATTATACCTGCAGGTGATCATGTTACATACAGAAATCCTAAGGAATTTACGCTAAAAAAATCTATTAGGGCCAATAAGCAAATTCAACAAGATTGGAGGATATGAAATCAACATACAAAAAGCAATTGTATTTCTAGTTATCTAGCAATGAATAATTAAAAAGGAAATAAAAAATAATTCCAGTTTTAATTGCATCAAAAATAAAACATTTATTTTTAAAGTTATATAAAGAGTAAAGTTAACAAAAGAAGTGTATTTGAAATCTGTTTCCCATATTGCTTTCTTTCCTGCAGTTAGAATGTGACTGCAATATTCAGGAACTTTTTTTTTTGTTCATTTATTTTTCTCCAGCACCTAGAATACTGCCTAGCATGTAATACTGCTTGATAAATAGTTATTGAGTATGTAATTGTATAGATTAATGAAAAGGCTTGTGTGATTAGGTAATTATCATACTGGTTTGGTAGACAACATTGATAAAATCTCTAAAGTTATTTTGTTTTGGGGCTCTGATCCACAGTAATATTGGGCATAGTACAGATACAGTTATGGGCTTCCTTAGTGGCTTAGTTGGAGAAGGTAATGGCACCCACCTCCAGTACTCTTGCCTGGAAAATCCCATGGGCGGAGGAGCCTGGTAGGCTGCAGTCCATGGGGTCGCTAAGAGTTGGACATGACTGAGTGACTTTATTTTCACTTTTCACTTTCATGCATTGGAGAAGGAAATGGCAATCCATTCCAGTGTTCTTGCCTGGAGAATCCCAGAGATGAGGGAGCCTAGTGGGCTGCTGTCTGTCTATGGGGTCGCACAGAGTTGAACACGACTGAAGTGACTTAGCACCAGCAGCAGTGGCTTAGTGGTAAAGAATCTGCCTTCCAATGCAGAAGACATGGGTTCAATCCCTGGATCAAGAAGATCTCCAGAGAAGGAAATGGAACCCACTCCATTATTCTTGCCTTGGAAATCCCATGGACAGAGGAGCCTGGCAGTCTACAGTATATGGGATCGTAAGAGAGTTGGACACAGCTTAGCAACTAAACAACAGCAATGGATACATTTATGGAGCTGGGGGTCTTTGAATCAGTTTCTGAGCTTAAGACTGTTCTTTTTAGCCTACTTTCTCAGACCCAACACATCCTAATAAACTACAGTCCCTAGCAGCAAGTAAGTTTTTTTTTTTTTTTTTAAGCATCCTACATGTATATAGTTGTTCCAACCTAGCTGCAGCCTTAGGCAGGATGCCTGGATCTGGCAGTTTATCCTCCAAGTCTTGCTCACTGCATGACTTTCTGTTCTGTTTCTGGCCTGTGGAGATATTTATCTTGATTTTGTACCTAGCTAATGTCAGACGCTTTTATCTTTTTATACATTTCCAATCATGGCTGATGGTTTGAAACAACAAGAGCATGGTAATTTATGAACTCACTAAACTATCTCAATTAGAAGTCCCCATGCATTTCCAAATAATGTTCAAATTATTGCCAAATTTAATACCCAGGAGACAGCACATAAAAATTCAAATTTACACTTTATCTTGAAAATGTGGAACATCTGGCAACACTCGGCTTGCTTTTCTGCATGTCACGACTGAGTGGAGATAAGTAAATATTAAGACCCTTCAATTGGTCATTACTGTACAAGCTGCCAAGTTCTCACCACTGCACATTTTCTTAAACTTGACAGAAAGATGACTTCACTCCTTTGCTTTATCTGCTTACCCCCTGTAGGTCTTTCAATTTCTGATCCATATTTTTGGTACCTGATGAACTAATGCATCAGGTAATTTATTGAGAGGCTAAAAAACAAAAGCTGCCAAACAGAAACGCAGTGATTATTTTGAATTGTACATTAGAAATGAAGCAAGAGAGAGCCAGTAAGTTTTTATTCTATATCTCTGAGCCCCAAATTTCCAAACATACTAAACTCATTCATTTTAGGCCAACTTCTTCCCTTACAAATTTTTTTCTGCATTGAAGTTTATATCTGCGAATGCCCTGGAATCGAGTGATGCAGTTACAGAGTGACTAATATAGTGTTAAGAATGTCATGTATCTAGTCTTCTGTCAAGGTAAGATCTTTTTAATTCAATAAAGAAATGACTCACTTGATGATACTGATAAGCTTTTCTTCCTAAATTGGACTTAGTAGTTATGAGAATCAAATTTCTCATGTATGCAAAAATCTAGGTCATCAGCTCTTTTTGTCCAGCTACCACAGATAGTCTTCCCGGAATAATCCTGGCCAGTCTCAAGTAATGTTATACTTGGTTTGGTTTGGTTTAGTTGTTAAGTCGTGTCTGACTCTTGTGACCCCATGGACTGTAGCCTGCCAGGCTCCTCTGTCCATGGGATTCTCCAGGCAAGAATATTGGAGTGGGTTGCCATTTCCTTCTCCAAGGTATCTTCCCGACCCAAGAATCGAGCCCAGGTCTCCTGCATTGCAGGCAGAGTCTTTACTGACTGAGCCACCAGGGAAGCCCAATTGTTATACTTACCGAAGGATAAATTTCTGGTTTATACTAAGTGGTGACTTCCATCCAAAAATGTACAGATGTCCAAGACTAGCAAGGGAATGGACATTTGCCTAGTTTATGTGATTTGTAGAGTTTCAGAAAAAACCTATTGCTTCCCATATTAACTAGTGAGTCATGGTGCCAGAGTGACTGCATCTCCCATTTATTCAGGTTGACCCAATTAAGCCAATGTTGAAGAGCAAATACATCCTCTATGTTTGTGTCATTTGTCATCTTTAGTTAGATCTGCTCAGGTGGCCAGGACAGAAGCATTCAGGCAATGTCGTGTGAATAAGGATATTTTGAAAAGATGTGAGGTGATGAATAGCAATAAAGGGAGCCTCCTTAGCAGCTTTACAGAGTGTCCCTCATGGAATCTTTTTTGTCGTTGTTCAGTGTTTAGCTACTGGAACTCTAGTGATCTAATAGCATCTTTAGTAACGTGGTCATTTGCCCACCCACAGAAGTGGACATTCATTGGTCCTTTCAAATTTTAATGCTTCAGCTTTCCTTTTTTTCTGCTTCTTTCCTTTTCTGTTACAAAACCTACTGCTTTTTTATTATTGCTTCTATTTTCTTGTGACATGTTTTTTCTCTCTCTCTCTATCTCATAGTCTCAAATCCAAAACTACTTTTGATCTTGTTTGAACTTCTAATGCTTTGTTACTCAAAAACTCTGGTCCTATTGAATGCAGTCTACAGATTCAAGGCAATCCTTATCAAATTACCAATGGCATTTTCCCCAGAACTAGAACACAAATTTCACAATTAATGCAGAAACACAAAAGACTCTGAATAGCCAAAGCAATTGTGAGAAAGAAGAATGAAGCTGGAGGACTCAACCTCGCAGACTTCAGACTATACTACTACTGTCATCAAGACAGTATGGTAATGGCACAAAAACAGAAATATAGACCAATGGAACAAGATAGAAAGTCCAGAGATAAACCCACCCCATAAAGTACTGTAAGTAATTTATTTTTGGCAAAGGAGGCAAGAATATACAATGGGGCAAAGATAGCCTCTTCAGTAAGTGGTGCTTGGAAAACTGGACAGCTATGTGTAAAAGAATGAAATTAGAACACTTCCTAACACCATCAGTTCAGTTCAGTTACTCAGTCATGTTCGAATCTTTGTGACCCCATGGACTGCAGCATGCCAGGCCGCCCTGTCCATCACCAACTCCCAGAGATTTCTCAAACGCTTGTCCATTGAGTCAATGATTCCATCCAACCATCTCCTCCTCTGTTGTCCCCTTCTCCTCCTGCCTTTAAACTTTGCCAGCATCAGGGTCTTTTCCAAGGAGTCAGTTCTTTGCGTCAGGTGGCCAAAGTATTGGAGCTTCAGCCTCAGCATCAGTCCTTTCAATGAATATTCAGGACTGATTTCCTTTAGAATGGACTGGTTGGATCTCCTTGCAGTCCAAGGGATTCTCAAGAGTTTTCTCCAACACCACAGTTCAAAAGCATCAGCTCTTCAGCACTCAGCTTTCTTTATGGTCCCAACTCTCACATCTGTACATGACTACTGGAGAAACCATAGCTTTGACCAGATGGACCTTTGTTGGTAAAGTAATGTCTGCTTTTTAATATGCTGTCTAGGTTGGTCATAACTTTTCTTCCAAGGAGTAAGTGTCTTTTAATTTCATGGTTGCAGTTGCCATCTGCAGTGATTTTGGTGCTCCCCAAAATAAAGTCCATCACTGTTTCCACTGTTTCCCCATCTATTTGCCATGAAGTGATGGGACCAGATGCCATGATCTTAGTTTTCTGAATGTATATTGTCACCCTGCTTATTTAACTTATATGCAGAATATATCATGCAAAATTCTGGGCTTGATGAAGCACAGCTGGAATCAAGATTGTCAGCAGAAATATCAATAACATCAGATATGCAGATGACACCACTCTTATGGCAGAAAGTGAAGAACTAAAAAGACTCTTGATGAAAGTGAAAGAGGAGAGAGAAAAAGTTGGCTTAAAATTCTACATTCAGAAAACTAGAATCATGGCATCTGGTCCCATCACTTCATGGCAAATTGATGGGGAAACAATGGAAATAGTGAGAGACTATTTTGGGGGGCTCCAAAATCACTGCTGCTGATGATAACAGCCATGAAATTAAAAGACGCTTACTCCTTGGAAGAAAAGCTATGACCAGCCTAGACAGCATATTAAAAAGCAGAGATATTACTTTGCCAGCAAATATCCAGCTAGTCAAAGCTATGGTTTTTCCATTAGTCATGTATGGATGTGAGACTTGGACTATAAAGAAAGCTGAGTGCTGAAGAATTGATGCTTTTGAACTGTGGTTTTGGAGGACTCTTGAGAGTCCCTTGGACTGCAAGGAGATCCAACCAGTCCATCCTAAAGGAGATCAGTCCTGGGTGTTCACTGGAAGGACTGATGCTGAAGCTGAAGCTGAAGCTCCAGTATTTTGGCCACCGGTTGTGAAGAAATGACTCTTTGGTAAAGACCCTCATGCTGGTAAAGGTTGAAGTCAGGAGGAGAAGGGCACGACAGAGGATGAGATGGTTGGAGACAGTGGAGAAGGAAATGGCAGCCCACTCCAGTATTCTTGCCTGGAGAATCCCATGGACAGAGAAGCCTTGAGGGCTGAAGTCTATGGGGTCGCAAAGAGTTGGACCCAACTAAGTGACTAACACACACAATGGGGACAGAGACATATAGAACAGACTTATGGACACTGGAGTGGGGAGGAAGAAGAGGGTGGGATGCATGGAGTGAGTAACATGGAAACATATACGTTACCATATATAAAATAAATAGCCAATGGGAATTTACTGTATGACTCCGGGAACTCAAACCAGGGCTCTAGCAACCTAGAGGAGTGGGATGGGGAGGGTGGTAGGAGGGAGGTTCTAGAGGGAGGGGACATCTGTATACCTATGGCTGATTCATGTTGATGTTTGGCAGACACCAACAGAATTCTATAAACCAATTGTTCTTTATTAAAAAATAAGAAAAACTCTGGTTCTTAGACCAGCAGTATCAGCACTAACTTAGAACTTATTAGAAATGCCAAATATCAGGTCCCCCCCACTTCAAACTTGAATCATATCCTACATATTTTTAGCAAGAACTTCAAGACTGAAGAAGTATTGCTTTAACGTGGTAACCCCTTTACCTTTCCCCAGCCATCAATCCCACCTTATCTTTTTCTTCTTTCATCAACATTGTTTAATTTAGATCACACAGATGCTTTATTTGATAACACTATCAACCAATACTGTTAAGTCCCTGGTGCCTTCATCTATTAAGCCCTGATTTTTAAAAATTTATCTGTCAAAAGCCCAACTCTGAATCAATGCATCTATGTGCTTTCTCTGTACCTACAACTGAATAGCCTGGCATTGCCAAAAAAATCACTTATCAGACAGATTGGTTCCAATATATTGGATTCTTTAAGTCTGCCAATTCTTCCATGCCTTCCTGGTAAATTCTCTCCATTTTTAAAAATTGTTTTAAAAACTGTACACTCCAGCCAAACTTTAAATATTTGTAACTCCTCTTCATTCTCAGCAGATGACTTCACCTCCTACTTCCTAAAGAAAATAGAAGACATCAGATGGGAACTCCCTCAGCTTCCTGCTACCAAATTCATACATCTGTACCCATGTTCTTCTCTTTTCCTCCTGTTTTAGTGTAGGATATAGTCTGGTCACTGAGAGCCAGTCTTTCCCCCTGTGTTTGAATCTCATGTCTTGTTGCCTTGTCAGAAATCGTATCAATTCCTCCTCTCTGGCTCCACTCTGCTTTTTATTCAGCATATCCTTCTAAATTGGATTATTTCCAATTACATTTAAACTTGTTCGTGTATTTTCCATCTAAAAGCAAGGTTCTTTTATTGACTTCCACGTTCCCCTTCCAATTCTTTTCAATCTTTTCCATTTCTTTAAATCTAAAGTTTCTAAAGAGTAGTTTTCATTATTTGGTGAGTTCATTTCCTTACCTCTCACTCTTCAACTCTTTTCAGTATGGTGGTTTTTTGCTAGCATTGCACAGAACAGCCGTGGCTAATATTACCCTTAACCTCATGATTTAAATCCAATAGATATTTTCCACTAATTTTTTTTCTGATCTCCCAGAGCTCTTACCCACTATTTGTTTCTTGAAACATGTTTATTTTGGTTCCCAGGGCACCATGTTATCGAAGTTTCCCGCCTTACTTTCTAGCATTTCTTTCTCTGTTACTTTGCAGACTTGTCCTCTTACTAGTTAATTCTAAGCACTTTCCGCTTTGCGTTTTGTACTCTTTTATAGGTTGGGTCCACTAGATCAGGTGTTGTCATGATAAAGTTTGGTGTGCAAGTCGTTCATTATGAATCAACACCTGGGGGAGGAAGGTAAAGATATGAGAAAGAAGTTGAACTTTGGCACAGTCTCAACAAAGCTTTGGCCAACCTGAGAGTGGAGGTGAGGGAACTTTAAATCATGAGTGCATCCACCATAAAGTGGCTGAGCTTCATACTCTCCCCTTACTCCCTTACTAGAAATGAGGTGTCCAGAAAAGGCACGCGATCCCGTGAGGAGGTTCTTTCAGCTGAGGCTGATGCTGAAGAAGCCTGAGGACGTCTGTTGAGGCCGATGCTGAAGAAGCCTGGCGACGTCTGTTGGGAGATGTAAATGGTGCATCTTTGTGTCTATCATGAGTTCTCTTTCTGGATAGCATTTTCCATGTCCATGGCTCGGTTTTCATCAATTTGCTAATGCCTCCCAGATTTATACATCCAGACCAGACCTCTGACTTCCTGACACATACACTCAGTTGCCTATTCAATATCTCTACTTGGATGCCTCAAAGAGTTCACGCATTCAGCATTTCTAAACCTCATAACAAATCTTGCCAAATTTATCTCCTAAATATCTTATGAATCTACTCACTTCTCTCCTTTTCTAATGGCACTACTTTAGTCTGTACTACTATTTTCTGTAGCCTGAACTCCTGCAGAGTTATTCTGTTTGGTCTGTGCAAGTCCACTCTATGTCTTTCATCAGTTTGTTATATTGCATCTATAGAAATATTTTATACAGGTTTGAGTGTGTTACCTCCTCTCTGTCCCCAGCTCCCATCCCTTTAGGGACTTACCATTGTTGTTTTGGATAGAGATCAAAATAATGAACATAGCCCTCAAGGGCTTCTGTAGTTTGGCTCTTATCTATATGTCTTTAGCTTAACCTCACTCTGTTCCTTTTCTTGATCCCTGTATTCCAGGGGCACTGACTGACTGATTTTCCAGTAGGCTCATACAAATCTCACAGTACTGTTCCCTCTTCTAGTAATATTCTTCTCCAATTCATCAGCTTGTTACCTCTATTTCACCTTTATCTCTCAGCTCAATCCACCTTTTTTTTTCCCTCCAGATAAGTCTTCTTGAGCCTCTCATACTGAGTCAGGCTCTCATCAGATCAGATCAGATCAGATCAGTCGCTCAGTCGTGTCCGACTCTTTGCGACCCCATGAACCACAGCACGCCAGGCCTCCCTATCCATCACCAGCTCTCGGAGGTCACCCAGACTCACATTCATCGAGTCAGTGATGCCATCCAGCCATCTCATCCTCTGTCGTCCCCTTCTCCTCCTGCCCTCAATCCCTCCCAGCATCAGAGTCTTCTCCAATGAGTCAACTCTTCGCATGAGGTGGCCAAAATACTGGAGTTTCAGCTTGAGCATCATACATTGCAAAGAAATCACAGGTCTGATCTCCTTCAGAATGGACCGGTTGGATCTCCTTGCAGTCCAAGGGACTCTCAAGAGTCTTCTCCAACACCACAGTTCAAAAGCATCTATTCTTCGGCGCTCAGCCATCTTCACAGTCCAGCTCTCACATCCATACATGACCACAGGAAAGACCATAGCCTTGACTAGGTGAACCTTTGTTGGCAAAGTGATGTCTCTGCTTTTGAATATGCTATCTAGGTTGGTCATAACCTTCCTTCCAAGGAGTAAGTGTCTTTTAATTTCATGGCTGCAGTCACCATCTGCAGTGATTTTGGAGCCCAGAAAAAGAAAGTCTGACACTGTTTCCACTGTTTCTCCATCTATTTCCCATGTAGTGATGGGACCAGATCCCATGATCTTCGTTTTCTGAATGTTGAGCTTTAAGCCAACCTTTTCACTCTCCACTTTCACTTTCATCAAGAGGCTTTTGAGTTCCTCTTCACTTTCTGCCATAAGGGTGGTATCATCTGCATATCTGAGGTTATTGATATTTCTCCCAGCAATCTTGATTCCAGCTTGTGTTTCCTCCAGTCCAGCATTTCTCATGATGTACTCTGCATATAAGTTAAATAAACAGGCTCTCATAGCACTGTTTTTCTTCCTCATAGCACATGCGTTAGAATATAAATGTATGCTCATTCATGTGACTAACTGACTAATATTTAGCTTCCCCATTAGTAAGCTCCATGAGCACAGAAAACAGCTGTCCTTTCTTCATTGTCCACAGTATTTGGGGCCCTGCCTGACCCAGAGTATATCCTCAATCCATACATACTGAAAGAATGTGAATGTCCAGAGCTAGAGCCCTTGAAAGGATTGCCAGCCACCATTCAATATAGAGCCCATCATGCAAACTTTTTGTTTCAGGCTACCAAAAAGCTCTTGGTTCAGCCTGTTCATTGCTTCTGGGGAAGAAGTTGGTTTAAATCTGTGTAGTCTAATCACATGCAACCAACCTCAGCCAATCTTGCATTAGGAGTTACACGTTGCTTTTTCAGAAGGTACCTATGGGTGTAGCAGGTCTTGGAGAATGAGAGGCACTTCCCTGGTTTCATATTCCTAGTTTATTTACATTTGCAATTAAATGACATTAGATTATAGTCTTGGTGGATATAATAAAACCTACCCATACTTTTCTTCCCTGACTGTGGTATTAGTGTCATTTTAAGCACAATTTTTAATAAGCAAGCCCTGTTGAACGTGCTCTTAACTCTTATTGAGTCGAGTTGTAGGAAAGTTACCTTAGAAATGTTCACTGTAGGTGGTATTGTACAAAATCTAAATATTTTGCCCATATAAGTGCATGAATACTAATGATTTTCCTCTGGAAAATTCTCAAAGTGATTTGCCAACACACAGAATGTTCACCAATACCAGCCAGGTCTGAGACTGCAGCTGGGGGAAGCTGGGGGCAGTTGTTTAATGTAGCACGATTAGGCTTCTTCAAAATGCAAATATAAAAGAATACCTTATTCAACTGAAGCTTAAGGGGAAATTTAGAAAGGCAAATGTAATTATGCAGATCACACAGCTGCCAAAGAAGGAGTTGGCCAACATCTTTAATTTCGTAAAGAGGGCTGTTATCATTTTATATATATAAATCTCATCTGCCCCTGGGGAGATAATGAGTCCTTTAGGGTACAAAGTGAAGAGATATTTTTCATGAAGAATTAGTTATATGTAAATTGTAATATTGGTGCCAAGATACATATAGCATTTGCTGTTAAATGGACAACCATACTTCATATAACCAGACAATGCTAAGCAGTGGTCAAGGCCTAAAATTATTATGGATGAATTTTAATTTTTGTAACTCTGCAGTGATAGCAGACAGAAGAGAAGCATATTACTTAGCGCATTTTATCTTGAAAAATGGCTTGAGAAAATCTAGTTGGAACATATGTTTAGAAAATAAATGTTATAGCTTATTCTGTTTGCTGGTCTCCAACAAAGGAAACTATAAGCAAGGTGAAAAGACAGCCTTCAGAATGGGAGAAAATAATAGCAAATGAAGCAACAGACAAACAACTAATCTCAAAAATATACAAGCAACTCCTACAGCTCAACTCCAGAAAAATAAATGACCCAATCAAAAAATGGGCCAAAGAACTAAATAGACATTTCTCCAAAGAAGACATACAGATGGCTAACAAACACATGAAAAGATGCTCAACATCACTCATTATCAGAGAAATGCAAATCAAAACCACTATGAGGTACCATTTCACGCCAGTCAGAATGGCTGTGATCCAAAAGTCCATAAGCAATAAATGCTGGAGAGAGTGTGGAGAAAAGGGAACTCTCTTACACTGTTGGTGGGAATGCAAACTAGTACAGCCACTATGGAGAACAGTATGGAGATTCCTCAAAAAACAGGGAATAGAACTGCCTTATGATCCAGCAATCCCACTGCTGGGCATACACACTGAAAAAAATCAGAACTGAAAGACACGTGTACCCCAATGTTCATCGCAGTACTGTTTATAATAGCCAGGACATGGAAGCAACCTAGATGTCCATCAGCAGATGAATGGATAAGAAAGTCGTGGTACATATACACAATGGAATATTACTCAGCCATTAAAAAGAATACATTTGAATCAGTTCTAATGAGGTGGATGAAACTGGAACCTATTATACAGAGTGAAGTAAGCCAGAAAGAAAAACACAAATACAGTATACTAACGCATATATATGGAATTTAGAAAGATGGTAACAATAACCCTGTATACGAGATAGCAAAAGAGACACTGATGTATAGAACAGTCTTTTGGACTCTGGGAGAGGGAGAGGGTGGGATGATTTGGGAGAATGGCATTGAAATATGTATAATATCATATTTGAAACGAGTCGCCAGTCCAGGTTCGATGCCTGATACCGGATGCCTGGGGCTGGTTCACTGGGACAACCCAGAGGGATGGTACGAGGAGGGAGGAGGGAGGAGGGAGGAGGGTTCAGGATGGGGAACACATGTATACCTGTGGCGGATTCATTTTTATGTATGGCAAAACCAATACAATATTGTAAAGTTAAATAAAATTAAAAAAAAAGAAAAAAAAAGAAAATAAATGTTAGTGTATACACAAACACATATGTACATATATATATACATATATATCGGAGAAGGCAATGGCACCCCACTCCAGTACTCTTGCCTGGAAAATCCCACGGATGGAGGAGCCTGGTAGACTGCAGTCCATGGGGTCGCTAGGAGTCAGACATGACTGAGCGACTTCACTTTCTTTTTTTCACTTTCATGCATTGGAGAAGGAAATGGCAACCCATTCCAGTGTTCTTGCCTGGAGAATCCCAGGGACGGGGAAGCCTGGTGGGCTGCCATCTATGGGGTCATGCAGAGTCGGACACGACTGAAGTGACTTAGCATAGTATATATATATATATATATATATATATATATATACACTTATTTGGAGAAGGCAATGGCAACCCACTCCAGTACTCTTGCCTGGAAAAATCCCATGGATGGAGGGGCCTGGTGGGCTGTAGTCCATGGGGTTGCTAGGAGTCAGATACGACTGAGCGACTTCACGTTCACTTTTCTGCATTGGAGAAGGAAATGACAACCCACTCCAGTGTTCTTGCCTGGAGAATCCCAGGGACGGGGGAGCCTGATAGGCTGCAGTCTATGGGGTCGCACAGAGTCGGACACAACTGAAGTGGCTTAGCAGAATACTTATTATTTTCCTTACCCCCTAAGCAAAACCCTGAGCTTAGTAAAAATTCTTTTAGGTTCTTGTGTAGTCTTGCTTTCATCAGAAGCCAAGAGATCAAATGAAAAGAGTTGATTTTTTTTAATATCAAAAATTTATAAATAAATTCATTTTACTGTGTACGAAGAATGTATTCAACTGGGGTTTGGAACTAGGGATACGAGAGTGAGCAAAACTAGATGGTCTCTACCTTAGCATTCGGAGAAGGCAACGGCACCCCACTCCAGTACTCTTGCCTGGAAAATCCCATGGACGGAGGAGCCTGGTGGGGTGCAGTCCATGGGGTCGCTAAGAGTCAGACACGATTGAGCGACTTCATTTTCACTTTCCACTTTCGTGCATTGGAGAAGGAAATGGCAACCCACTCCAGTGTTCTTGCCTGGAGAATCCAAGGGATGGGGAAGCCTGGTGGGCTGCTGTCTCAGGGGTTGCACAGAATCGGACACGACTGAAGCGACTTAGCAGCAGCAGCACCTTAGAATTTACAGTACATCAAATATGATAGATTATAATGAAGCAATCATGCGAACAATTATAAAGCTACAACTGGGTCAAAAAATGTCAAAGAGAGGTACCCAGAACAGTTCCAAGAAAACGGAAAATAAGTCTAAAGGGTGGATTGTTGTGGTCAAGGAAGTCAGGGAAAATCTATCCTCTGAAGATGAGATGTTTGAGTAGAGATCTGAAGAGTGAAAACAGAAAACTTGCTAGGCAAAAACGAGAGCCTATGTGACAGTTCTGTGGTGGGAGGTTGCCTGGTATGTAGGAATAACTGAAGGAAGACCAGTGAGGTGCAATGACGGGAGCACGAGGAAGGCATGACACGACGCAGGGCAGCAGGGACTGGACTGCGCTGGGTTCCACAGGCCAGGGCAAGTTGTTTGGTCTTTCCATTCAGGGAAACTCAAAATATTAAAGTATTCTAAAGAGAAGGCAACAAGGTCCAACTTGTATTAACTCCTCAGATTAATGTCAAGTAAATGTAGACTGCCAATGTATATATACTGAAATGTGTGTGAAATAATACATGTGCACATCTTCTTTCATCCCATGTCCTTAAATATAGGGAGCTATTTTGAAAATGAATTTTGATACTCATCACCATTTTGAGAATGATTAATAAAGTAAATAAATTGAATTCATTAAAAAAGTAGAAATGGCTTTGTTTTTCAAACACAGAAACAATCTTGGTTAATGCAAGATTTAAGAAGGTGAAGATTAATAAGTATTTTGAATGTAGATGAATAGAGGGTGAGAAGCAAGTAACAGAAAGAAGGAAGTGTATAAACGAGAAACTGAAAAATATAAGGTCAAGTTTGGGTACTCAAAAATATAAAAGGTATAATGTTAAGTCTGGGCATTGAAAAATAATGTTAGTCTGAATACAAAGGACACACTAGAAAGTGAAATAAACGAGAAAAGTAATGTGCTTTTGAGTTTTTCCTTTTTTTTTTCTGTATTGCCATTCCTGCATTTCTTCTTTAGGAGAAGAACTCCCTCCTACAAGGGTGGTTCATGTAGTTTGAGCAGAACTGACCCCACCCACCAGCTCCGAGGGTAGCCAATCAGAGTTCTTCATTTCCAGGGCCACAAGATTAATTTAGGAACGGGCCTTTGATTCAAGGCCCTAAATATTCATTGTAAAGACTGATGCTGAAGCAGAAGCTCCAGTACTTTGGGCACCTGATGCAAACAGCCAACTCATTGGAAAAGACACTGATGCTGGGAAAGACTGAAGGCAAAAGAAGATGGAAGCAGAAGATGAGATGGCTGTATGGCATCACTGATTCAATAGACATGAACTTGGGCATACTCTGGGAGATGGTGAGGGACAGGGAAGCCTGGTGTGCTGCAGTCCATGGAGTCGTGAAAAGTCGGACATGACTTGGCAACTGAACAACAACAGTTATGATTCAAGAAGACACAAAAGGACTCATTCCTGTAATAATTTCTGAAACTAATGGGATAGATGTACTCTCTTTTTGGGAGGATGGCTAGTGTAACAATGTATTAAGATTCAAGTATTCCCTTTTGCAATCAGTGAAGAATTTGTCTGAAAATGACAACAGAAAGTAAAGCAGAGTCAAGAAATGGAGAAAAAGACAGGTTGCAGTTGACAGTGGTTAACCTCCTGGAACCAGATACACTTTGAAGTTTCCAGTTATACAGCCTAATCATTAAAAAAAAAATAGGTTTAAGCTAGCCTGAGTTGAGTATCTGTCATTTGAAACTATTAGTATGAGCCTTGCCTTTGCACCAGTCTTACAGAAAGCTCATACCTGGACCAATCTAACCATCTGTCATCTCTGTACACCTGGGATCTTAAAAATAATTGTAAAGTCCTTGTAAGAATACCTCAGAGATGGAAAGTGCTGCTGGAGATTACATGAGCTTCTGGGTTGGTGTCATGAAACAGTTGGGACTTCAACATTGCTTGGCTATATATATATATATATTTTTTTTTTTTTTTTGCTATTGCTAAGTCACTTCAGTCGTGTCTGATTCTGTGCGACCCCATAGATGGCAGCCCACCAGGCTTCCTTGTCGCGGGGATTCTCCAGGCAAAAACACTGGAGTGGGTTGCCATTTCCTTCTCCATATATATATTATATATATATTATTATATATTATATTATATATATTATAATATATTATATATATATAATTATATTAATATCCTCTATCCTATTAATTTTACCTTCACTCTTGGTAGATGATGCTTCCTTTTACTTCACTGAGAAAATTGAAACCAGAATGTCCCTCTACCTACCAATTGCTCGGCACCTGCACTCATCCTTTCTTCCTTTCCTTGTGAGACAGCACAAGGAGAGGCTTTCTTCTTCCTGCTCAGGATAACTCTATCTTGTGCTTTGATTTCCATTTTCTTCACTTCCTTCTGGACCTTGCTCTGTTGATCTTCTTGTTCCCTGTGTTATCAATCCCTCTCTATTGGTTCTTCATGTGTTTTCTCTTCCGTTCAAAATAACTTTCTTAAAGAAAAAAAAATAACTTTCTTGATTTCATATCCTCCTCCTCTATCTCCTTTATTTTTCCTTCACAACCACACTTCTCGAAAGAGTTACTTAGATATCTCCATTTTCTAACCTCTCATTTGTGTGTTAACTCACTACAGCCTGACTTCTGCTCCTAACTTGGTGGTTTGCTCAGATAAAGGTCCCCAGTGACTTCCATAAAAGCACATCTTTTCACTCCTCATCTTCCGTGACCTTTCTGCAGCGCCTGGCATTGTTGCTGGCCCTTGCTTTGGAATGGTCGTCTCCTTTGTCTGCCATGAGCCTTCTCTCCAGTGAGGTAACTTTTAACTCTCTGGTTGTTTTCTCCTATAGGTCACCATGGAGAAGGCAATGGCACCCCACTCCAGTACTCTTGCCTGGAAAATCCCACGGACAGAGGAGCCTGGTAGGCTGCAGTCCATGGGGTCGCTAAGAGTCGGACATGACTGAGCGACTTCACTTTCTCTTCACTTTCATGCATTGGAGAAGGAAATGGCGACCCACTCCAGTGTTCTTGCCCGGAGAATCCCAGGGACGGGGAAGCCTGGTGGGCTGCCGTCTATGAGGTCACACAGAGTCGGACACGACTGAAGTGACTTAGCATAGCATAGCATAGGTCACCATTGAGGAATCAACCTGCCTCATGATATGCACTAACTTATTAAACACATATATTTTGTGCTTGGTCCACTAGCTATGTAATTATAAATATTCTTTTAGGTACGTGCTATAATTATCTATGCTGTGAAGCTAAGAGAGGTTACATAACTTGCTTAAGAGAATGAATCTTGTCAGGCATGGAGTTAGGACTTGAATACATAGTCTGCTTTGTACCGTTTTAGCTAAGCTTTTAAATGACGTATTATATACAAATAGAAAAATGAATGGCTTGATGAACTTTCTCAAAGTAAACATATCTGTAAAACCAGAAAATAGATCAATAAGCAGAATGTTCCCAGAACCCCCGAAGCCTCCTCATATCATCACTACACCTCCACAGAGGATAACCAGTATCTAGAATTCTAACACTGCAGATATTTTACTTGTTTAAAACAAGATATTTTACTTGTTTTTCAACTTCATTCCATGATCATGGAATCATTCAGGATATACCACTATCTGTCCATTCTACTATTGAATGGGCTTTGGGGTTGCCTTTGTATTTTTTTTTTTTTTTTTTCCTATAGCAAATAGCGCTGCTATGTTTGCTGTAGACAGAGGATTAGAATTGCAGGTCATGGGGGATGCCTATATTGGTATTAGTAGACACTGACAAATGATTTTCCTAACTGACTTTTATCTGCATGATTGACTATTTCAGATCCTGTGTGCTCAAAAAAGCCAATTATCTTCCTAGTAGAATAGAAAGATTTTGTTTACTGATCATATCCCTTACATGTACCCTTCAAGCAGAATTTATTTTTATATATATATAGGGGGTACTTTTATCTGTACCAGTATCTATGTTTATGATTATATTGGTAAAATTTTTATATCCTTTATTGACTGCAAAAGTGGAATATTGCTCTGAGTAAAATTCTTTTTAGATGTGCTTTGTTCTCTTTTATCTTTACCCCAAACCTGTGGGCACATCAGCTAGAAGTCACTACTGTTGCTCTGATTGTGGCTGCCTTTCATTTGCCCATTGCTTGAATACTCTTCATGGGTATGGTAGTCAGAGATATCACAGTCACATCCTTTGCTTAAACATTTTCCATGTAAAAGGGACAGGGTGGATTTTGCTTCAGTTAGGGCCACAGTAGGTGATTAGTGCCACAGCAAGCAATTATTATTGCACAGTGCTCTAATTGTTATTCCTTCTTGGACCAGCTGAATCAAACCCTAGAAATTCATGTGTGATGGAAAACATACTGCTAACCCAGTGGTTTTCTCTAAAGGAAGCCCATTGTGAGGACTAATTTCTACTGTATACTTTTGAATAAAGCCTCTTCATTCTTTGAGAGATTCCTTTATCCCACAGATGTGCGTAAGTTAAAGCCTAGCATTACCCCGCTGAAATGTTATGTGAACATATACAAGCAAAAATGTCCCAAGTAATACTCTCATGTGTTTTACTGACATATTTAATTCCTCTTGTTGCTTCACTCATATGCTCTGGCTGTCTCTTCTACCCATTTTATCAAGTGAGGAATATGCTTGTTGGGTTCATCTTCTTTCATGGGATAAATAAATAGATATATAGATAGGTATATGCTTAATATACTTAATATGCTTTTATGAAATATAGACATAATATGACTTTTATGAAATATATTTAGTATGTAACATTATATGAGTTTATGGTGTACAGCATATTGATTTGATACATAAATACATGTAATGTGTATCATTGGAATATGGTTGCCATTGTAGCAATAGTTAACACCTCTGTCATATTACATAGTTATCATTTCTCTTTCATTGTGGTAGAAGTAGTTAAGATTTAGTCCTTTTGTAAGCTTGATGATTATCATTCAATATTATTATTGTCTATATTCGCTACTCTATGTGTTAGGTCTCTAGGACTTATTTTTTTTATTCTACTTTTTATTGTTTAAAAAAATACATCACTGTCATAAATACATGCATATACATACTTTTGTATACATATATATCTAGGGAGAAACATAAACATGTAAACTTTATCACTAAATAGAAGTGAAAGTGAAAAGGGTTTTCTAAAATGTAATTGTATAGTGAATAAACATTAAATAAGAAAAATAGGATGTAAGATAATTGTGCTCATTTTCATTCTCATTACTGCTTACATTTTTTTTGTTTGTATGTTTGTAGAACTTATTTAATATACATATAAGATTAACTAGGAATGTTAAGAGATTAAGTAGGAAGTCAAGAGATACCTGGATAGCAGGCAAATTTGGCTTTGGAGTACAAAATGAAGCAGGGCAAAGGCTAATAGAGTTTTGCCGAGAGGACACACTGATCATAGCAAACACCTTCTTCCAACAACACAAGAGAAAACTCTACATATGGACAACACTAGGTGGCCAATACCCAAATCAGATTGATTGTATTCTTTGCAGTCAAAGATGGAGAAGTTCTATATAGTTAGCTAAAGCAAGACCAGGAGCTGACTGGTTCAGATCATGAACTCCTTATTGCAAAATTCAGACTTAAATTGAAGAAAGTAGGGAAAATCACCAGACCGTTCAGGTATGACCTAAATCAAATCCCTTAAGATTATACAATGGAAGTGACAAATAGATTCAAGGGATTAGATCTAATAGAGTGCCCGAAGGACGGAGGTTCGTGACATTGTATAGGAGGCAGTGATAAGACCATCCCCAAGAAGAAGAAGTGCAAAAAGGCAAAATGGTTGTCTGAGGAGACACCTGAGGTGTCTTACAAACACCTGAGAAAAGAAAGAAGCTAAAGGCAAAGGAGAAAAGGGAAGCAACAGTTAGAACTGGACATGGAACAACAGACTGGTTCCAAATAGGAAAAGGAGTACGTCAAGGCTGCATATTGTCACCCTGCTTATTTAACTTCTATGCAGAGTACATCATGAGAAATGCTGGACTGGAAGAAACACAAGTTGGAATCAAGATTGCTGGGAGAAATATCAATAACCTCAGATATGCAGATGACACCACCCTTATGGCAGAAAGTGAAGAGGAACTCAAAAGCCTCTTGATGAAAGTGAAAGTGGAGAGTGAAAAAGTTGGCTTAAAGCTCAACATTCAGAAAACGAAGATCATGGCATCTGGTCCCATCACTACATGGGAAATAGATGGGGAAACAGTGGAAACAGTGTCAGACTTTATTTTTCTGGGCTCCAAAATCACTGCAGATGGTGACTGCAGCCATGAAATTAAAAGACGCTTACTCCTTGGAAGGAAAGTTATGACCAACCTAGATAGCATATTCAAAAGCAGAGACATTACTTTGCCAACAAAGGTTCGCCTAGTCAAGGCTATGGTCTTTCCTGTGGTCATGTATGGATGTGAGAGCTGGACTGTGAAGAAGGCTGAGTGCCGAAGAATTGATGTTTTTGAAGTGTGGTGTTGGAGAAGACTCTTGAGAGTCCCTTGGACTGCAAGGAGATCCAACCAGTCCATTGTGAAGGAGATCAGCCCTGGGATTTCTTTGGAAGGAATGATGCTAAAGCTGAAACTCCAGTATTTTGGCCACCTCATGCGAAGAGTTGACTCATTGGAGAAGACTCTGATGCTGAGAGGGATTGGGGGCAGGAGGAGAAGGGGACGACAGAGGATGAGATGGCTGGATGGCATCACTGACTCAATGGATGTGAGTCTGAGTGACCTCCGGAAGTTGGTGATGGACAGGGAGGCCTGGAGTGGTGGGATTCATGGGGTCGCAAAGAGTCGGACACGACTGAGTGACTGATCTGATCTGATCTGATCTGATACCCATTTGAATGCAGAATTCCAAAGAACAGCAAGGAGAGATGAGAAAGCCTTCCACAGTGATCAATGCAAAGCCATAGAGGAAACCGATAGAATGGGAAATAATAGAGATCTCTTCAAGAAAATGAGAGATACCAAGGAAAGAGTTCATACAAAGATGTGTTCAATAAAGGACAGAAATAGTATGGACCTAACAGAAGCAGAAGATATTAAGAAGAGGTGGCAAGAATACACAGAAGAACTGTATGAAAAAGACCTTCATGACCCACATAACCATGATGCTGTGATCACTCACCTAGAGCCAGACATCTTGGAACACGGATGTGAAGTTGCTCAGTTGTGTCTGACTCTGCGATCCCATGGACTGTAGCCTACCAGGCTCCTCTGTCCATGGGATTTTCCAGGCAATAGTACTGGGGTGGATTGCCATTTCCTTCTCCAAGGGATCTTCCCAACCCAGGGATTGAACCCAGGTCTCCCGCATTGTAGACAGATGCTTTACCATCTGAGCCACCAGGGATCTTGGAATGCCAAGTCAAGTCGGCCTTAGGAAGCATCACTACGAACAAAGCTAGTGGAGGTGATGAAATTCTAGTTGAGCTATTTCAAATCCTAAAAGGTGATGCTGTGAAAGTGCTATACTCAGTATGCCAGCAAATTTGGAAAACTCAGCAGTGGCCACAGGACTGGAAAAGGTCAAATTTTCATTCCAATCCCAAAGAAAGGCAATGCCAAAGAATGTTCAAACTACCACACAATTGCACTCATCTCACATGCTAGCAAAGTAATGCTCAAAATTCTCCAAGCCAGGCTTCAACAGTATGTGAACTGTGAGCTTCCAGATGTTCAAGCTGTATTTAGAAAAGGCAGAGGAACCAGAGGTCAAATTGCCAACATCCACTGAATCATTGAAAAAGCAAGAGAATTCCAGTAAAAGCATCTATTTCTGCTTTATTGTCTATGTCAAAGCCTTTGACTGTGTGGATCACAACAAACTGTGGAAAATTCTGAAAAAGATGGGTATACCAGACCACCTTACCTATCTCCTGAGAAATCTGTATGCAGGTCAAGAAGCAACAGTTAGAACCAGTCATGGAACAATAGACTGGTTCCAAATAGGGAAAGGAGTACGACAAGGCTGTATACTGTCACCTTGCTTATTTAACTTATATACAGAGTATATCATGCAAAATGCCTGGCTGGATGAAGCACAAGCTGGATTCAAGATTGCCAGGAGAAATATCAATAACCTCAGATATGCAGATGACACCACCCTTATGGTAGAAAGGGAAGAGGAACTAAAGAGCCTCTTGATGAAAGTGAAAGAAGAGAATGAAAAAGTTGGCTTAAAACTAAATATTCAGAAAACTAAGATCATGGCGTCTGGTCCCATCACTTCATGGCAAATTGATGGGGAAATAATGGAAACAGTGTGAGATTTTATTTTGAGGGGCTCCAAAATCACTGCAAGATGGTGACTGCAGCCATGAAATTAAAAGACTTCTGTTCCTTAGATAAATAGCTATGACCACCTGAGACAGCACATTAAAAAGCAGAGGCATTACTTTGCCAGCAAAGGTCCGTCTAGTCAAAGCTATGGTATTTCCAGTAGTCATGTATGGATGTAAGAGTTGGAGTATAAAGAAAGCTGAGTGCCAAAGAATTGATGGTTTTGAATTGTGGTGTTGGAGAAGACTCTTGAGAATCCCTTGGACTGCAAGGAGATCAAACCACTCAATCCTAAAGGAATTCAGTCCTGCGTATTCACTGGAAGGCCTGACACTGAAGTTGAAGCTCCAATACTTTGGCCACTTGATGGGAGAACTGACTCATTGGAGAAAACCCTGATGCTGGGAAATATTGAAGGCAGGGGGAGAAGGCGACAACAGAGGATGAGATGGTTGGATGGCATCACTGATTCGATGGACATGAGTCTGAGGAAGCACAGGGTGTTGGTGATAGACAGGGAGGCCTGGTGTGCTGCAGTCCATGGGATCGCAAAAATAGAACATGACTAAGTGACTGAACTGAACCGAACATTAACTGGTTTCTCAGTACTTCAGAAATGTGTAGTTTGTGATCTTTAAACACTTTGGAAAAAACAATCTTGTGAATGAGTGCTTTAACTTAGTATGGAGACATTGTGACAATACAGTGGCAGCCAACACTCACAGTTCCATGAATTATTTTTCTATATAAATGATGAGGAAGAACATGTTTCTAGAAGTAAAGGCACTTTTAACTTTTTAAAATTAAGCTTAATATTCATATTTGCTGTGGTTCCACAACCTTATGGGAAGTAAGAAATTTGTGAATTGGTTCATGTTTGAATAATTTGTTTTTTAAATGCTAAAATACTGGCTCAAGGCAGCCATACTGACAAAAAAGTGAGAGATATGCATTATTTATGTTTGTTTTCATCCAGAATTAATTGCTTATGAATGATGATCAGTCACTCATGAAGTCTGCCCTTTCCCTCTTGCATGATGTGATGTGTCTAATATTATCTATATTCTGAAGAGTGAGTGAGTAGCAAATAAAAGAAATTATTTTTTTTGCCTCTGAATTGTTCAGTTCTGTTGTAACTCTGTCATTTTTATTCCCGTTCCTGTTTTCAATAAGTTATTTGAAAATCTTTAATATCTCCCTCCACTATTGTCCTAGAAATAACTAGACTGTTTAAAAAAGCTTTATAACTCTATTCAGAGGGCAAGATTTTCTTCTTTTTATGTTTCAATCTTCCCAAGAGGGTGATATATGTTGTGTATTGGAACTTGGTACAGTTAAAACTTCAAGTGAATATCCATGGAATCAGGCCAGGATTTAGAGATCCTGGCTGTCTCTTTTTGTTGTGTCTTTGTGTTCAGGTAACTTAAATCTATCAAATTCTTCTTTGATAAAATAGTAACTATAATAATGGCTCATATTTATTAACCTAGGCACTAGTCTACATACTTAAATACTTTAACACTGACTATCTATAAAAATTCTTTGCATTAGGTAATATTATGATTACTAGTTTGCAGATAAAGGGAAGATATTAATACTATAATTATTCCAATTTTGCCAAAAAGAGAAACTGATGCTAGCAAAGATGACATTAAGTTACTTTCCCAAGGAGCACAGCTACTAAATGACACAGCTAGAAGCTGAACTATACTAAATACTACACTGTCTGTTACTTGCCAGGTCATGTGAGAATTAGTTAATTCTAGTAAAAACACATCATCATGAACTTTGCCTAATAAGTTCTCAGTAAGTGGTGACTATAACTATTTTCATTGAGATAGCAAGGAAGAAAAAAGGCATAGCAGTGAGAATGGGAGGTAAAGTGTCTGTTATTTTCACTGTAGATCTCCCCAACTTGGAACAGTGCTTTTTAATAAATGAAGGGATGCATAATGATTGATCTTAGGGCAGGGTGAAATTGGACAGAATTAATAGAAACCTTATATAAGGGTACAAAATGTTTTAAGTGTGTCATGAGTATTACTCAGTTAGTGGCCCTTACAGTTTGTTACAGTTTGTGTAACCCAGGTGGCGCTATTGGTAAAGAACCCACCTGCCAATGCAGGAGACACGGAGATGTGGGTTCAATCCCTGGGTCAGGAAGATCCCCTGGAGGAGGAAATGGCAGCCCACTCCAGTATTCTTGTCTGGGAAATCCCATGGGCAGAGGAGCCTGGTGGGCTGCAGTCCCATGGAGTTGTGAAGAGTTGGACATGAGTGAGTGCACATGCACGCTCAGTTTGTTTCTGTAATCATAATGAAGCTGAGAAAGGGATGGAGGAATAAGAGAAATGAAAAGAGGCTTTAAGAAAAGGTCCCAAAAGATGTTAATGTTATAATAATTTCAATTATTTTTTTTATTAATTGTAGGTGTACTTGGTAGCAAAAAAAGGAAAAGAGAAGGAAAAAAACCTCACAATAAAATGTTAATTTGTTGCAGATTTGTTGTAGCTGAAAAGAAAGGATGAACATCCTGTGATTTACTGGAATTAAAAATAATGATTATTCAACCTTTGGGAAATTTTGTGAATGCTATTTCAAGTTACTTTTTTGAATGAATGCCTAAAGTAATATTAATGTGAAATTTTTGTCAGTTCATGTCTCTGTGAGAAGGAACAAATTCACTCCATTGCAGTGTATATATTCACACAAATATTTCCAAGAACAGTGGTGATGTTTTGTTATCCTTGGCTGATGACATTCAAATACTTTATTTAATTAAATAATTTATTTTATCTTTAATAGGTCAGTACTTCCCTAGTGGCTCAGACAGTAAAGCGTCTGTCTGCAATGCAGGAGACCTGGGTTCGATCCCTGGGTTGGGAAGATCCCCTGGAGAAGGAAATGGCAGCCCACTCCAGTATTCTTGCCTGGAAAATCCCATGGACTGCAGAGCCTGGTAGGTTACCATCCATGGGGTCGCAAAGAGTTGGAAACAACTGAGCGACTTCACTTTCACTTTTCATAGTAATTCAACTTTTAAATAAATATTAATATTAAATAATAATTATTACTTAATAATAAATAATAATGTATGTAGTTTAGCAAAAGAGAAATCATTGAACCGTTGTAAAATATATAATTTGTGCTTTTCGGGGGAAGAGCTAAGATGGCGGACGAGTAGGACGGGGAGAATACTTTCTCCACCACAAATCCATTAAAAGAACATTTGAATGCTGAAGAAATTCTACAAAACAACTTCTGAATGCCGGCAGAGGATATCAGGCACTTAGAAAGACAATTCATTGTCTTCAAAAGGAGAAAACGAGCCCTGTGGTAACTCCTTTTGTGGAGAAGCGGCGCGGACACCAGCATTTGCTATTATCAAGCGGGGGCTGGGCTAGGAGGAGCAGCGCGGCCTGCTATCTGAGCAAAATAACCAGACTGTCGGTTATCTACTACATCAAAAGCCAGCCCTAACTTAAGACACTACCAGGACTACGTACGGAACAAAGGACTGCACAGAGATGGCCGGCTGCAGGCCGTCCCACTCCGGTGACAGGCAGCCAGGGCTGGAGGCGGGCAATCACAGCCCTAGAGAGACACTGTCCACGGAACTGTGAGTAGGTTTCTGTGCTGACTCACGCTTCTTGGGGCTCTGGATGGTCAACATCTGCCTGAGAAAGTGCGCCGGTTGTATACCCAGAAAACTGAGCGGCGGGGAGGCGATAAGTCGCAGCAGCTGCGCTCACTAAACACTTCATCACCTGTGCTACTCAGATCTGGGAAGGGCATAAAACGCAGACTCAACCGAGTCTGTGCTTCTGAGGATTATCTGAGTGCCTGAACCTGGCTGGCTTAGATTTGGGTGTTCATCTCCGCCCCCTCTGTAACAGGGCAGAGATCAGATATTGAAAAGACCAGTAAACTGCCTCAATAAAGAGAATTCAACAAACTACCAGAATATAGTAAGGACACTCTAAACTTGGCAATTTTAACAAAATGAAGAGACAAAAGAATACCCAGCAGCTAAAGGAACAGGATAGATGCCCACCAAACCAAACCAAAGAGGAAGAGATAGGGAATCTACCTGATAGTGAAATTAATCCAAAATCTCGAAATCAAAATGGAATCACAGTTAGAGTCTGGAGACAAGGATTGAGAAGATGAAAGAAAGGTTTAACAAGGACCTAGAAGAAATAAAAAAGAGTCAACACATAATGAATAACAGCAATAAATGAGATCCGAAACACCCTAGAGGCAACAAATAGTAGAATAACAGAGGCAGAAGATAGGATTAGTGAATTAGAAGATAGAATCCTAGAAATAAATGAATCAGAGGAGAAAAAAGAAAAACGAATCAAAAGAAATGAGAACAATCTCAGAGACCTCCAGGATAACATTAAACGCTACAACATTCGAATCATAGGTGTTCCAGAAGAAGAAGATAAAAAGAAAGACCATGAGGAAATACTTGAGGAGATAATAGTTGAAAACTTCCCTAAAATGGAGAAGGAAATTACCACTCAAGTTCAAGAAATCCAGAGAGTCCCTAACAGGATAAACCCAAGGCGAAACACCCCAAGACACATATTAATCAAATTAACAAAGATTAAATATAAAGAACAAATATTAAAAGCAGCAAGGGAAAAAACAAAAAATAACTCACAAGGGAATTCCCATAAGGATAACAGCTGATCTTTCAATAGAAACTCTCCAAGCCAGGAGGGAATGGTAAGACATAAAAGTGATGAAAGAAAATAATTTACAGCCTAGATTATTGTATCCAGCAAGGATCTCATTCAAATATGAAGGAGAAATCAAAAGCTTCACAGATAAGCAAAAGTTGAGAGAATTTAGCACCACTAAACCATTTCTCCAACAAAAACTAAAGGACATTCTCTAGATAGGAATCACTAAAAGGGTGTATAAATTCGAACCCAAAACAATAAAGTAAATCCTATTTATCAATAATTGCTTTAAACATTAATGGGCTTAATGCCCTAATCAACAGACAAAGACTGGCCGAATGGATACAAAAACAAGACCCCTACATACCTTGTCTACAAGAGACAACCAAAAGACTAAAATGGGTCAAATGGATACAAAAACTAGACCCTTATATATGTTGTCTACAAGAGAACCACCTTAAAATAGGGGATATATACTGACTGAAAATGAAGGGCTGGAAAAAGATTTTCTATGCAAATATGGACCAAAAGAAAACAGGAGTAGCAATACTCAATATCAGATAAAATTGACTTTTAAGATCCTGAAAAGGAGACAATCAAGGTTATACATAACGACTTAAAGGAACAATCCAAAAAGAAGTTATAACAATTATAAATATATATGCACCCAACATTGGAGCATTGATATATCTAAGACAAACATTAATTAATATGATAGAAGACATATGCAACAATACAATAATAGTGGGAGACTTTAATACCCCACTCATATAATCTGGCTGTAATAGACAAAGTAAAGAGGAAAACATATTCACTTATGAGCCTCAAAAAATTCAGTTCACTCAGGAGAGTTAAAAAAAAATAGACTTATTTGTTCACTCTGTAAAGGTTTATTGACTATTTTATGGGTCTGGTACCACTTTGGGTAGTAGGGAGGAAGAAGTGACAAATGTGATTCTCTCCTAAATAATATATTGTGGTAAAGATAGACCTACCAATACAAAATACCAAGATGTGCCTAAGATGAGGACACCCAAACTGGACTTTTAGTTTCCTGAACTTTTCATTTCCAGATCAAACCTCCTAATATAGGATGAAGTCAACATGATTTTTTTAAGTGTTCTTTGTGATTAAAAACAGAAAGCCATTAGTTAAGAAATTACATATACTCCTCCCCACCATCACTCCCCTTCTTCCTTCCCATTTCCCTCCCACCCTCATTGATCCTTTCCTTTGTCCATTTTCCCCTGTTGGGGGGCGGGGGAGGGGAATCCTGGGACTCAGAAAAAAAAAATTTGTGCTTTTCTTGTATCATATGTGTTAATCATCTGTAAGTCTGTCTTCAGATCAGATCAGTTGCTCAGTCGTGTCCGACTCTTTGCGACCCCATGAATCCCACCACGCCAGGCCTCCCTGTCCATCACCAACTCCCGGAGGTCACTCAGACTCACATCCATCGAGTCAGTGATGCCATCCAGCCATCTCATCCTCTGTAGTCCCCTTCTCCTCCTGCCCCCAATCCCTCTCAGCATCAGAGTCTTCTCCAATGAGTCAACTCTTAACATGAGGTGGCCAAAGTACTGGAGTTTCAGCTTTAGCATCATTCCTTCCAAAGAAATCCCAGGGCTGATCTCCTTCACAATGGACTGGTTGGATCTCCTTGCAGTCCAAGGGACTCTCAAGAGTCTTCTCCAACACCACACTTCAAAAGCATCAGTTCTTCAGCGCTCAGCCTTCTTCACAGTCCAGCTCTCACATCCATACGTGACCACAGGAAAGACCATAGCCTTGACTAGGCGAACCTTTGTTGGCAAAGTAATGTCTCTGCTTTTGAATATGCTATCTAGGTTGGTCATAACTTTCCTTCCAAGGAGTAAGCGTCTTTTAATTTCATGGCTACAGTCACCATCTGCAGTGATTTTGGAGCCCAGAAAAATAAAGTCTGACACTGTTTCCACTGTTTCCCCATCTATTTCCCATGTAGTGATGGGACCGGATGCCATGATCTTCGTTTTCTGAATGTTGAGCTTTAAGCCAACCTTTTCACTCTCCACTTTCACTTTCATCAAGAGGCTTTTTAGCCCCTCTTCACTTTCTGCCATCAGGGTGGTGTCATCTGCATATCTGAGGTTATTGATATTTCTCCCAGCAATCTTGATTCCAACTTGTGTTTCTTCCAGTCCAGCGTTTCCCATGATGTACTCTGCATATAAATTAAATAAACAGGGTGACAATATACAACATTGATGTACTCCTTTTCCTATTTGGAACCAATCTGTTGTTCCATGTCCAGTTCTAACTCTTGCTTCCTGACCTGCATACAGATTTCTCAAGAGGCAGATCAGGTGGTCTGGTATTCCCATCTCTCAGAATTTTCCACAGTTTATTGTGATCTACACAGTCAAAGGCTTTGGCATAGTCAATAAAGTAGAAATAGATGTTTTTCTGAAACTCTCTTGCTTTTTCCATTATCCAGCAGTTGTTGGCAATTTGATCTCTGGTTCCTCTGCCTTTTCTAAAACCAGCTTGGATAAAAAGATAAGGTCTCTGTTAAAATAAGCTGTCACTATAGTAAATCTCTTATAACCCTGGAGTAGTTGAAACTTTCAATTCTCAAGCGTTAGATATGCTGTATTAAGTTTGGCTAATACTATTTTTGTTTGAGAAAACAGGCCATTAGTTTTGCCAAACTGTCTCTTTTTGGATTGCATTTAAATTTTCGTTTTAAAAAATATAAACAGGGTTTAATTCTAAACAAGAACAAATTAAGAAAAATATGTAACTCTGTAGTCATTATCATCACTCATTTTTAAATGATGGGAGAAAACACCACCAAAACTCAAATTTGCTTAAACAATTATAATTGCAAGAGACAGGTGCTACCTGGTAAGTTTCTGCTTTCATTGCGCCTCTAAAGAATGAGGAAAGCAGCCATTCTTCCTGTTTGTTTTGTTTCCACCATGGATAAAAATGCAGAAATTTGTTAGCAATGTAAAAATGCATGTTTAACATTCAAATTGGCATATATGCTATGAATATATCATATGTTTATTTTGATATCAGATCCACTAAAACATCAGGAAGAAAATAATTAGTTTTTATTTTCTTGGAGACAGGTAAACCATTATTACCTTTAAATATGCTCAAACATAAATTAAAAATTCTAATGCAGTAGTTTAAAGTTAAATAATTATCAACATGTATATGTTTATTGTATGCCAGGTACTTTCAAGCACTTTCCATTTTTCAATTCATTTAAGCTTCATTACAGACCTGCTGCTGCTGCTGCTAAGTTGCTTCAGTCGTGTCCGACTCTGTGCGACCCCATAGACGGAAGCTCACCAGGCTCCCCTGTCCCTGGGATTCTCCAGGCAAGAACACTGGGGTGGGTTGCCATTTCCTTCTCCAATGCATGAAAGCGAAAAGTGAAAGTGAAGCCGCTCAGTTGTGTTCGACTCTTAGCGACCCCATGGACTGGAGCCTACCAGGCTCCTCCGTCCATGGGATTTTCCAGGCAAAAGTACTGGGGTGGGGTGCCATTGCCTTCCCCGTCATTACAGACCTATAGGATAGTTATTTATTATCTTCCTTTTAAGACGAGAAAATTGATTTACAGAGAAGTTAGGGAGTTTTCCCAAGACCGCACAGCTAGTAAGCAGTTAATAAAGCATTTGAGAAACCTTTTTTGTGTCAAGCACTATCCTAAGCACTAGGGTGCTGGTGTGTGTGCTCAGCTGCCAAGTTGTGTCCAACTCTTTGCGACCCCGTGGACTGTAGACCACCAGGCTCCTCTGTCCATGGGATCTCCCAGGCAGGAAGACTGGAGTGGGTTGCCACTTCCTTCCAGAAATGAATAAAGCAGAAGGCAATAACGAATATTGAGGGTTTGCATATTTTGATAGGATAGTTGATAAATTTTCATTGGAAGGGAGAACATTTACTTGGATAAAGATTTTTTTCACAATTTTGAAATGTTATACTTTATAGTTATTATAAAATATTGACTATATTCCCTGTGTTATAAATATATCCTTGTAGCTTTTTAAAAACATTTATTTATTTTTTAATTGAAGGACAATTGCTTTACAGAATTTTGCTGTTTTCTGTCAAACGTTAACAAGAATCAGCCGTAGGTATACATGTCCCTCATGAATCTCCCTCCTATTTCCCTCCCCATCCCTCTAGATTGTTACAGAGCCCCTGTTTGAGTTCCCTGAGTCGTACAGCAAATTCCAATTGGCTGTTTATTTTATATATGGTAATGTGTATGTGTTACTCTCTCCATACATCCCACCCTCTCCTTTCTCCCCTCCCGCTGTGTTCATAAGTTTGTTTTCTGTATCTGTTTCTCCATTGCTGCCTGGAAAATAATTTAATCACTATCATATTTCTAGATTCCATATATACGCATTAGTATACAATATTTATCTTTCCCTTTCTGACTTACTTCACTCTGTATAATAGGCTTTAGCTTCATCCACCTCATTAGAACTGACTCAAATGTGTTTTTTTTTTTAATGGCTGAATAATATTCCAGCTTCTTTGCCATTCATCTGTTTGATGCATATCTAGGTTGCTTCTGCTGCTACTGCTGCTGCTAAGTCGCTTCAGTCGTGTCCGACTCTGTGCGACCCCACAGACAGAAGCCCACCAGGCTCCCCTGTCCCTGGGATTCTCCAGGCAAGAATACTGGAGTGGGTTGCCATTTCCTTCTCCAACGTATGAAAGTGAAAAGCGAAAGTGAAGTTGCTCAGTCGTGTCCGACTCTTAGCGACCCCATGGACTGGAGCCTACCAGGCTCCTCCGTACATGGGATTTTCCAGGCAAAAGTACTGGGGTGGGGTGCCATTGCCTTCCCCGAGGTTGCTTCTATGTTCTAGCTATTGTAAATAGTACTGCAGTGAACATTGGGGTACACGTGTCTTTTTCAATTTTGGTTTCCTCAGGGTATATGCCTATTAGTGGGATTGCTGGGTCATTGGGTAAAGATTTGAAGGAATTAATTAAGGAAAAAAATATTTTTGCCATGTGAAATTAAGGAAAGTTTCTAGGTATCGAGCCCAATAGAAGATTACAATTTGGAAATGAATCGGCTTGAGTTGATGATTAAATATAAAATGTTTATATCAACTGCAGTTTTGTACTGGATATTTTCTCTTTATCCCTTAAGATCCATTGTCTACTACTTAGCAGTCTTCTCTGTGCCCTAGGAGCTTGTGAGTATGTGCTGTTTTAGTGTCTTTGTCCTTTGGCTTCTGGTTTGGTTTGACCAATGGGAGCCCCAGCGAGAGCAGAAAGGAAAGAGAAGAGAGAGGTCAGAAATTTATTGCCTTTTGGCTTCTCTGAGGGGTCTCCATGGGCTGGAGACTCCTCTCTACCTAAGGTTGTGACCTCTATCAGATGTCTCCCTCCACAAGACTCTGTCCTTTTGCCTTGGATAATTGTTCCCTCCCCACACCTTCTAGCTTAGGATGGTAAAGATGTCCTCCTGTTACTAGCTAAAGATGCTGGGCTATCTCTTGTGCTTTCTCTTGACCCCATACACTCCTTTGGAAAGGCGCTCTTTTTTAAACACTCTCTAAGGATTGCCTGAATATGCTTTCCTCTCCCTGATGTGATCTTGATGGACAGTCACCATGTTCTCTGCATATCTGGCATGCCACATCTTCTTGGTAAGGTTTTTGAATTTGCTTCACCATAAATTCCTCTAACCAACAAACATGAGTACAAATGTGTAATTATGAGATATTTAATGCATTCAATGTTTGCATTTTCCCTCCATCTAGTCCCACCTTTTAATAAAGTATTTGTAATTGAAAAGCATATGTAAATGCCTATGAAATCCCTTTACCTTTTTTTCTTTCATAACAGCTTTATTGAGATAAAATTACATATTACAACGTTTACCTTTTGAAAGATATAATTCAATTTTTTTAGTATAGTCACAAATAATCACATCTGTATAATTCCAGAATATTTTCATTACCCCCAAAAGAAACTTCATTCCAATTAACAGTCACTCTCCATTCCCCTTTATCCATTGCTCCTTGCAGCCACTAATCTGTTTTCTGTCTCTGTGGATTTGCATATTCCGAATGTTTCATATAAATGAAATTATGCAGTATATAGCCTTTTGTGTCTGGCTTATCTCAACCTGCATAATTTTCTCAAGGTTTATCCATGTCATAGCATGTATCAGAACTTTATTCCTCTTTATGGCAGAACAATATTCCAGTATGTGGATATATCACATTTTGTTTATCCATTCATCAATTGTTGGATATTTGCATTGTTCCCACTTTTTGACTATTTTAATTAGTGTTGCCATGAACATTTGTGCACAAGTTTTCATATGAAGATACATTTTCAATTCTCTTGGGTATATATATGTATACATCTAGGAGTGAGAGTTGTTGAAGCATATGATAACTCTACGTTTAACATTTGGAGGACCTTTGATACTGTTCTCCACAGTGATTTTACATTCCCGCCAACAGTGCATGAGGGTTGCAGTTTCTCTGTCTCCTCACCAACACTTGTTATTAGCTGTTTTTGGATTATAGCCATCCTGGTAGATGTGAAGTAATATCTGTTTTATAGTTTTGATTTGCATTTCTTTGATGACTAACAATGTTGAACATCTTTCCATGTACTTGTTGGTTATTTATGTACTTTATTTGAAGAAATGCTTATTCGAATCCTTTGTCCATTTTTTAAAACATTTTTTTAATTTGAACCATTTTTAAAGTCTTTATTGAATTGTTAAAATATTGTTTCTGTTTTATGTGTTGTTTTTTTTTTTTTGTTTGTTTGTTTGTTTTTGGCTGTTAGGCACTGGGATCTCAGGTACCAGAATAGGGGTCAAACCTGCAACATCTACATTGCAAGGAGAAGTCTTATTTTTTTTTTTTTAATGAATTAATTTATTTTAATTGGGGGCTATTTCAGTTCAGTCGCTCAGTCCTATCAGACTCTTTGTGACCCCATGGGCTGCAGCACACCAGGCCTCCCTGTCCATCACCAACTCCTGGAGTTTACTCAAACTCATGTCTATTGAGTCGGTGATGCCGTCCAACCATCTCCTCTGTCATCCCCTTCTCCTCCCATCTTAAATCTTTCCCAGCATCAAGGTCTTTTCAAATAAGTTAGTTCTTTGCATCAGGTGGCCAAAATATTGGAGTTTCAGCTTCAGCATCAGTCCTTCCAATGAATATTCAGGACTGATTTCCTTTAGGATGGACTGGTTGGATCTCCTTGCAGTCCAAGGGACTCACAAGAGTCTTCTCCAACACCACAGTTAAAAAGCATCAATTCTTCAGCACTCAGCTTTCTTTATAGTCCAACTCTCACATCCATACATGACTACTGGAAAAACCATAGCTTTGACTAGACGGACCTTTGCTGGCAAAGTAATGCCTCTGCTTTTTAATGTGCTGTCTCAGGTGGTCATAGCTATTTATCTAAGGAACAGAAGTCTTTTAATTTCATGGCTGCAGTCACCATCTTGCAGTGATTTTGGAGCCCCCAAAATAAAATCTCACACTGTTTCCATTATTTCCCCATCAATTTGCCATGAAGTGATGGGACCAGACGCCATGATCTTGACTAGATGGACCTTTGTTGGCAAAGTAATGTTGCTGCTTTTTAATATGCTGTCTCGGTTGGTCATAACTTTTCTTCCAAAGAGCAAGTGTCTTTTAATTTCATGGCTGTAGTCACCATCTGCAGTGACTTTGGAGCCCCCCATAATAAAATTTACTTTTAATTGATATTTTAATTTTATTGCTAGATTGACATTACCAAGAGAAATGTTCCCAAGATGCATTAAAAAAATCAACACACAACAGAAAGCAGCAACAATTTCAATATCATTATTGACAGACAGCAATACTAACTAGCAGCAGCTAATATTTATTGATTTTTTATCAAATGATAGGCAGCATGTTAAAGCCAATGTCTGGATTTTCTCATTTAGTCTGCACAATAACTCTGTGATTATATACTATTACATAGTATATACATAACCCCATTTTGCAGATAAAGAAATAGAGTAGCTTATGCTGGACTGGAAGAAACAGAAGTTGGAATCAAGATTGCTGGGAGAAATATCAATAACCTCAGATATGCAGATGACACCACTCTTATGGCAGAAAGTGAAGAGGGGCTAAAAAGCCTCTTGATGAAAGTGAAAGTGGAGAATGAAAAGGTTGGCTTAAAGCTCAACATTCAGAAAATGAAGATCATGGCATCTGGTCCCATCACTACATGGGAAATAGATGGAGAAACAGTGGAAACAGTGTCAGACTTTGTTTTTCTGGGCTCCAAAATCACTGCAGATGGTGACTGCAGCCATGAAATTAAAAGATGCTTACTCCTTGGAAGGAAAGTTATGACCAACCTAGATAGCATATTCAAAAGCAGAGACATAACTTTGCCAACAAAGGTTCGCCTAGTCAAGGCTATGGTCTTTCCTGTGGTCATGTATGGATGTGAGAGCTGGACTGTGAAGAAGGCTGAGCGCCGAAGAATTGATGCTTTTGAAGTGTGGTGTTGGAGAAGACTCTTGAGAGTCCCTTGGACTGCAAGGAGATCCAACCAGTCCATTGTGAAGGAGATCAGCCCTGGGATTTCTTTGGAAGGAATGATGCTAGCGCTGAAACTCCAGTACTTTGGCCACCTCATGGGAAGAGTTGACTCATTGGAGAAGACTCTGATGCTGGGAGGGATTGAGGGCAGGAGGAGAAGGGGACAACAGAGGATGAGATGGCTGTATGGTATCACTGACTTGATGGACGTGAGTCTGAGTGACCTCCGGGAGCTGGTGATGGACAGGGAGGCCTGGCGTGCTGCGGTTCATGGGGTCGCAAAGAGTCGGACATGACTGAGCGACTGATCTGATCTGATCTGATCTGAGGTCACATGGTCAGGGAATGACTGAGCTGGAGTTTCAGTCCAGGCAGTGGGAATCTGTACTTGTGACTCTAGGCTGAGAAGCTTTCTAAAATAGTTCACTGGTTGGACCAATGTACAAGCAAAAATTTTTTCTTAATGAGCCCCTTCTCAATTTGCATTTTACTTGCTTAATAGCTTAAATAAGGCCTCCATATGTATTTCTTTGATGTACATAAAACATCCTTGCCAGTGAAGTACATAAAATGTTATTCATTCTTCCTGCTTACTACATTTACAGTCATTGAGAATACTCTTTTTCAAAGCAACTATATTTCAATTTTTTTTCAAAGATGGAATATTTTTAATGATAAAAGGTACAATTCACAAAGAAGATAGACATCATAAACCATTAGGCACCTTAACAACAAAGAAAAAAGGATACATAAAGGAAAAATCAGAAGAAATATAAGGGAAAAGAAAAAATATATAATCATAGTGAGACATGTTAAGGTTTCTCTGAGACTATTTTATCAAGAACAGAAAAATAAGAATAGGAACATCTTGAACTATGTCATTAATAATTTAAATATAATGGATTTATATTTAATTAATTTATGTTAATCATATTCTACACACAAATATATTTAAAATTTTGTATCTCATATGCTATTATTAGATGTCCATAGGGCATTTAGAAAAACTGGCAAAAAGATAAACATTACTAAATTTCAAAAAGTAGAATTTTTGTGTGTGTGTATATATGATTCAGTTATACATATACATATGTTATTTTTGAAATTGTTCTCCATTATTGGTTATTAAAAGACATTGACTATAGTTCCCTGTGCTATGCATTAAACTTTTGTTGCTTGTTGCAAATATATATTTTTAAATTAGAAATCTAGCATAGAATACTAATTGTTAATAAAAGAGAACTACCAAATAAATTCGACAAGTCAAACTTACACAGATAATTAATTCGACTATTTTTAAAATAAATCTATTGGGGGTTCCGGTTAAGATGGCGGAGGATTAGGATGGGGAATACACTTTCTCCTCCACAAATTCATCAAGGGGACATCTAAACGCCGAGTAAATTCCTCAAACAGCTTCGGAATGCCGGCAGAGAACATCGGATACCCAGAAAAGCAACTCACTCCCCTCTAAAGGAGGTAGGAAAGAATATAGAAGCCAGAGAGGGACAAAGAGGGAGGGGCGGACCTCTGTCCGGGGAAGGGAGCCTTGAAAAGAAAAGAGAAGTTTCCAAACACCGGGAAACACTCTCCCTGTAGAGTCTGTGCCAACCTAGGAAGCACGGAGAATATCATAACAGGGAGGAAAACAATTGAACAATTAAGACCCACAAACTACGAGCCCTGCGGTAGCTTCCGCAGTGGGAAGGCATCATCGCAAACACCCGCTTCCGCCAGTAGCAAGCTGGGGCTGGGTGGGGAGACGCTGCGGGCTGCTCCCACGCCGCTGGCCACTCCCCCGTGGGAGGCTCCCCGGAGGAGCGCTCCCCTCCCCCCCGCCGCCAGCCGCTCCCGCGCGGGCGCGCACCCGCCCCCTGCGCCAGGGGCTCCCGCGCGGGTCGACCCCCACTGCCGACCGTTCCCGTGCGAACCATCCCCTCACTACCGCTCCCCCGCCAGCCGTTGCCACGCGGGCCGTTTCCGCCGGGAGTAGTTTGGGCTGGCAGACCAGACTGCAGCGCCGACCACAGGAGAGGCCGGCCCTGGCCCAAGACACTGCGGGCCCGCACACAGAACAAAGGACTATACAGACCAACTACAGAGAAAGGGGCCTATAGATCTTGAGAAACTTAAGCCGGAACAAGGAACTAGCCGAAAATGAACTGAACCCACAGCAATAAAAGAGAAACTCTTATACATATTGTTACTGTTTTTACCAACATTATTTCCTTTTTTTCTTTTTTTAATATATGTTTTTTTAAAACTTTATTATTTTTTATTAAAAAAAAAAGGAAAAAAAAATTTTTTTTTGTTTCTTTTATTTTTATGTTTTTATCCTCTCAGATCAGATCAGATCAGATCAGTCGCTCAGTCGTGTCCGACTCTTTGCGACCCCATGAACCGCAGCACGCCAGGCCTCCCTGTCCATCACCAGCTCCCGGAGGTCACCCAGACTCGCATCCATCGAGTCAGTGATGCCATCCAGCCATCTCATCCTCCGTCGTCCCCTTCTCCTCCTGCCCTCAATCCCTCCCAGCATCAGAGTCTTCTTCAATGAGTCAACTCTTCGCATGAGGTGGCCAAAATACTGGAGTTTCAGCTTTAGCATCATTCCTTCCAAAGAAATCCCAGGATTGATCTCCTTCAGAATGGACTGGTTGGATCTTCTTGCAGTCCAAGGGACTCTCAAGAGTCTTCTCCAACACCACAGTTCAAAAGCATCAATTCTTCGGCGCTCAGCCTTCTTCACAGTCCAGCTCTCACATCCATACATGACCACAGGAAAGACCATAGCCTTGACTAGGCGAACCTTTGTTGGTAAAGTAATGTCTCTGCTTTTGAATATGCTATCTAGGTTGGTCATAACTTTCCTTCCAAGGAGCAAGCGTCTTTTAATTTCATGGCTGCAGTCACCATCTGCAGTGATTTTGGAGCCCAGAAAAACAAAGTCTGACCTCTAGTACTTCTTTAATCTCCACTGTTAGATATAACTTTTGCGACCCTGTTTTTTTTTCTTTTTTTCTTTTTGTCCTTTGCTTTTTTTCTTTCCTTTGTTCTTTTCTTTACTGATTACTGACTGGATCTGTCTCTCTCCTTTACACTCCCTCCTTTTATCCTCCTGACCAACTCTATCTCCCTCCTCCCTTTCTCCTTCTCTGTATAACTCCGTGAACATCTCTGAGCAGTCTAGTTGTGGAATGCAATATAGAAGACGAACTTTTTGAGACCACTGCAAAAATAAGACAGATAACAGGAAGCAGGAGGCTTAAGTCCAAACCCTGATCCCACGAAACATTAATTGACAGGAGCTCATCAAATGCCTCCATACCTACACTGAAACCAAGCATCACACAAAGACCAGCAAGTTCCACGGCAAGACATACCAAGCAAATTCTCTAGAAAAACAAGAACACAGCCCTGAGCTCCAAGTCACAGGCTACTCAAAGCGACCTCAAAATCATAGACATCTCATAACTCACCACTAGACACTCCACCGCACCCCAGAGAAAAGAAATCCAGCCCCACCCACCAGAACATCGATACAAGCTTCCATAAACAAGAAACCTCGACTTGCCACCGGTACAAACCCACATATAGGGCAGAAACGCCACAATAAAGAGAACTCCACAGACTGCCAGAATACAGTAAGGACACCCCAAACTCAGCATTTTAAACAAGATGAAGAGACAGAAGAATTCCCAGCAGGTAAAGGAACAGGATAAATGCCCACCAAACCAAACAAAAGAGGAAGAAATAGCGAACCTACCTGATAAAGAATTTCGAATAATGATAGTGAAATTAATCCAAAATCTGGAAAGCAAAATGGAATCATGGATAAATAGCCTGGAGAAAAGCATCGAGAAGATGCAAGAAAGATTTAACAAGGACCTAGAAGAAATAAAAAAGAGTCAATATATAATGAATAATGCAATAAATGAGATCCAAAACACTCTGGAGGCAACAAATAGTAGAATTACAGAGGCAGAAGATAGAATTAGTGAATTAGAAGATAGAATGGCAGAATTAAATGAATCAGAGGAGAAAAAAGAAAAACGAATTAAAAGGAATGAGGACAATCTCAGAGACCTCCAGGACAAATTTAAACGTTACAATATTCGAATCATAGGAGTTCCAGAAGAAGAAGACAAAAAGAAAGACCATGAGAAGATACTAGAGGAGATAATAGTTGAAAACTTCCCTAAAATGGGGAAGGAAATAATCACTCAAGTCCAAGAAACCCAGAGAGTTCCAAATAGGATAAACCCAAGGCGAAACACCCCAAGACACATATTAATCAAATTAACAAAGATCAAACACAAAGAACAAATATTAAAAGCAGCAAGGGAAAAACAACAAATAACACACAAGGGAATTCCCATAAGGCTAACAGCTGATCTTTCAATAGAAACTCTTCAAGACAGGAGGGAATGGCAAGACATACTTAAAGTGATGAAAGAAAAGAACCTACAGCCCAGATTATTGTACCCAGCAAGGATCTCATTCAAATATGAAGGAGAAATTAAAACCTTTACAGACAAGCAAAAGCTGAGAGAATTCAGCACCACCAAACCAGCTCTCCAACAAATACTAAAGGACCTTCTCTAGACAGGAAACACAAAAAGGATATATAAATTCAAACCCAAAACAACAAAGTAAATGGCAACGGGATCATATTTATCCATAATTACCTTAAATGTAAATGGGTTGAATGCCCCAACCAAAAGGCAGAGACTGGCTGAATGGATACAAAAACAAGACCCATACATATGTTGTCTACAAGAGACCCACCTCAAAACAGGGGACACATACAGACTGAAAGTGAAGGGCTGGAAAAAGATTTTCCATGCAAACAGGGACCAAAAGAAAGCAGGAGTAGCAATACTCATATCAGATAAAATAGACTTTAAAACAAAAGCTGTGAAAAGAGACAAAGAAGGTCACTACATAATGATCAAAGGATCAATCCAAGAAGAAGATATAACAATTATAAATATATATGCACCCAACATAGGAGCACCACAATATGTAAGACAAATACTAACAAGTATGAAAGGAGAAATAAACAATAACACAATAATAGTGGGAGACTTTAATACCCCACTCACACCAATGGATAGATCAACTAAACAGAAAATTAACAAGGAAACACAAACTTTAAATGATACAATAGACAAGTTAGAACTAATTGATATCTATAGGACATTTCATCCCAAAACAATGAATTTCACCTTTTTCTCAAGTGCACACGGAACCTTCTCCAGGATAGACCACATCCTGGGCCATAAATCTAGCCTTGGTAAGTTCAGAAAAATTGAAATCATTCCAACCATTTTTTCTGACCACAATGCAGTAAGAGTAAATCTCAATAACAGGAGAAAAACTATTAAAAATTCCAACATATGGAGGCTGAACAACACACTCCTGAATAACCAACAAATCACAGAAGAAATCAAAAAAGAAATCAAATTCTGCATAGAAATGAATGAAAATGAAAACACAACAACCCAAAACCTGTGAGACACTGTAAAAGCAGTCCTAAGGGGAAAGTTCATAGCAATTCAGGCATACCTTAAGAAACAAGAAAAAAGCCAAATAAATAACCTAACTCTACACCTAAAGCAACTGGAAAAGGAAGAAATGAAGCACCCCAAGGTTACTAGAAGGAAAGAAATCTTAAAAATTAGGGCAGAAATAAATGCATAAGAAACAAAAGAGACCATAGCAAAAATCAACAAAGCCAAAAGCTGGTTCTTTGAAAGGGTAAATAAAATTGACAAACCACTAGCCAGACTCATCAAGAAACAAAGGGAGAAAAATCAAATCAATAAAATTAGAAAAGAAAATGGAGAGATCACAACAGACAGCACAGAAATACAAAGGATCATAAGAGACTACTATCAGCAATTATATGGCAATAAAATGGACAATATGGAAGAAATGGACAAATTCTTAGAAAAGTACAACTTTCCAAAACTGGATCAGGAAGAAATAGAAAATCTTAACAGACCCATCACAAGCACGGAAATTGAAACTGTAATCAGAAATCTTCCAGCAAACAAAAGCCCAGGCCCAGACGGCTTCACAGCTGAATTCTACCAAAAATTTAGAGAAGAGCTAACACCTATCCTACTCAAACTGTTCCAGAAAATTGCAGAGGAAGGCAAACTTCCAAACTCATTTTATGAGGCCACCATCACCCTAATACCAAAACCTGACAAAGATCCCACAAAAAAAGAAAACTACAGACCAATATCACTGATGAACATTGACGCAAAAATCCTTAACAAAATTGTAGCAATCAGAATCCAACAATACATTAAAAAGATCATACACCATGACCAAGTGGGCTTTATCCCAGGGATGCAAGGATTCTTCAATATCCGCAAATCAATCAACGTAATACACCACATTAACAAACTGAAGAATAAAAACCATATGATTATCTCAATAGATGCAGAGAAAGCCTTTGACAAAGTTCAACATTCATTTATGATAAAAACTCTCCAGAAAGCAGGAATAGAAGGAACATACCTCAACATAATAAAAGCTATATATCACAAACCCACAGCAAACATTATCCTCAATGGTGAAAAACTGAAAGCATTTCCTCTAAAGTCAGGAACAAGACAAGGATGCCCACTTTCACCATTATTATTCAACATTGTTCTGGAAGTTTTGGCCACAGCAATCAGAGCAGAAAAAGAAATAAAAGGAATCCAAATTGGAAAAGAAGAAGTAAAACTCTCACTGTTTGCAGATGACATGATCCTCTACGTAGAAAACCCTAAAGATTCCACCAGAAAATTACTAGAACTAATCAATGAATACAGTAAACTTGCAGGATATAAAATTAACACACAGAAATCCCTTGCATTCCTGTACACTAATAACGAGAAAATAGAAAGAGAAATTAAGGAAACAATTCCATTCACCATTGCAATGAAAACAATAAAATACTTAGGAATATATCTTCCTAAAGAATCTAAAGACCTATATATAGAAAACTATAAAACACTTGTGAAAGAAATTAAAGAGGACACTAATAGATGGAGAAATATACCATGTTCGTGGATTGGTAGAATCAATATAGTGAAAATGAGTATACTACCCAAAGCAATTTATAGATTCAATGCAATCCCCATCAAGCTACCAACAGTATTCTTCACAGAGCTAGAACAAATAATTTTTCAATTTGTATGGAAATACAAAAAACCTCGAATAGCCAAAGCTATCTTGAGAAAGAAGAACGGAACTGGAGGAATCAACCTGCCTGACTTCAGGCTCTACTATAAAGCTACAGTCATCAAGACAGTATCGTACTGGCACAAAGACAGAAATATAGATCAATGGAACAAAATAGAAAGTCCAGAGATAAATCCACGCACATATGGTCACCTAATCTTTGACAAAGGCGGCAAGAATATACAATGGATTAAAGACAATCTTTTTAATAAGTGGTGCTGGGAAAACTGGTTGAACACTTGTAAAAGAATGAAACTAGAACACTGTCTAACACCATACACAAAAATAAACTCAAAATGGGTTAAAGAGCTAAATGTAAGACCAGAAACCATAAAACTCCTAGAGGAAAACATAGGCAAAACACTCTCTGACTTACATCACAGCAGGATCCTCTATGACCCACCTCCCAGAATATCGGAAATAAAATCAAAAATGAACAAATGGGACCTAATCAAACTTAAAAGCTTCTGCACAACAAAGGAAACTATAGGCAAGCTGAAAAGACAGCCTTCAGAATGGGAGAAAATAATAGCAAATGAAGCAACAGACAAACAACTAATCTCAAAAATATACAAGCAACTTCTACAGCTCAATTCCAGAAAAATAAACGACCCAATCAAAAAATGGGCCAAAGAACTAAATAGACATTTCTCCAAAGAAGACATACAGATGGCTAACAAACACATGAAAAGATGCTCAACATCACTCATTATCAGAGAAATGCAAATCAAAACCACTATGAGGTACCATTACACGCCAGTCAGAATGGCTGCGATCCAAAAGTCCACAAGCAATAAATGCTGGAGAGGGTGCGGAGAGCAGGGAACCCTCCTACACTGTTGGTGGGAATGCAAACTAGTACAGCCACTATGGAGAACAGTATGGAGATTCCTCAAAAAACTGGGAATAGAACTGCCTTATGACCCAGCAATCCCACTGCTGGGCATACACTGAGAAATCCAGAATTGAAAGAGACACCTGTACCCCAATGTTCATAGCAGCACTGTTTACAATAGCCAGGACGTGGAAGCAACCTAGATGTCCATCCACAGATGAATGGATAAGCAAGCTGTGGTACATATACACGATGGAGTATTACTCAGCCATTAAAAAGAATACATTTGAATCAGTTCTAATGAGGTGGATGGAACTGGAGCCTATTATACAGAGTGAAGTAAGCCAGAAAGAAAAACACAAATACAGTATACTAACGCATATATATGGAATTTAGAAAGATGGTAACAATCACCCTGCTTATGAGACAGCAAAAGAGACACTGATGTATAGAACAGACTTTTGGACTCTGGGACTGGGAGAGGGTGGGATGATTGGGGAGAATAGCATTGAAATATGTATAATATCATATCTGAAACGAGTCAGCCCAGGTACGATGCCCTATAACAGATGCCTGGGATGACCTGGAGCACTGGGATGACCTGGAGGGATGGTGTGGGAAGGGGGGAGGGAGGAGGGTTCAGGATGGGGAACACGTGTATTCTGGTGGCGGATCCATCTCGATGTATAGTAAAAGTAATACAATATTGTAAAGTTAAGCAAAATAAAAAAAAAATAAAAAAAAAAAAAAACAAAATCTTGAAAGATGATGCTGTGAAAGTGCTGCACTCAATATGCCAGCAGATTTGGAAAACTCAGCAGTGGCCACAGGACTGGAAAAGGTCAGTTTTCATTCCAATCCCAAAGAAAGGCAATGCCAAAGAATGCTCAAACTACTGCACAGTTGCACTCATCTCACATGCTAGTAAAGTAATGCTCAAAATTCTCCAAGCCAGGCTTCAGCAATATGTGAACCATGAACTTCCTGATGTTCCAGCTGGTTTTAGAAAAGGCAGAGGAACCAGAGATCAAATTGCCAACATCCGCTGGATCATGGAAAAAGCAAGAGAGTTCCAGAAAAGCATCTATTTCTGCTTTATTGACTATTCCAAAGCCTTGGACTGTGTGGATCACAATAAACTGTGGAAAATTCTGAAAGAGATGGGAATACCAGACCACCTGATCTGCCTCTTGAGAAATTTGTATGTAGGTCAGGAAGCAACAGTTAGTACTGGACATGGAACAACAGACTGGTTCCAAATAGGAAAGGGAGTTTGTCAAGGCTGTATATTGTCACCATGTTTATTTAACTTATATGCAGAGTACATCATGAGAAACTCTGGACTGGAAGAAACACAAGTTGGAATCAAGATTGCTGGGAGAAATATCATAACCTCAGATATGCAGATGACACCACCCTTATGGCAGAAAGTGAAGAGGAACTAAAAAGCCTCTTGATGAAGGTGAAAGTGGAGAGTGAAAAAGTTAGCTTAAAGCTCAACATTCAGAAAATGAAGATCATGGCATCCAGTCCCCTCACTTCATGGGAAATAGATGGGGAAACAGTGGAAACAGTGTCAGACTTTATTTTTCTGGGCTCCAAAATCACAGCAGATGGTGACTGCAGCCATGAAATTAAAACACGCTTACTCCTTGGAAGGAAAGTTATGACCAACGTAAAAAGCGTTTTCAAAAGCAGAGACATTACTTTGCCAACAAAGGTTCGCCTAGTCAAGGCTATGGTCTTTCCTGTGGTCATGTATGGATGTGAGAGCTGGACTGTGAAGAAGGCTGAGTGCCGAAGAATTGATGCTTTTGAACTGTGGTGTTGGAGAAGACTCTTGAGAGTCCCTTGGACTGCAAGGAGATCCAACCAGTCCATTCTGAAGGAGATCAGCCCTGGGATTTCTTTGGAAGGAATGATGCTAAAGCTGAAACTCCAGTATTTTGGCCACCTCATGCGAAGAGTTGACTCATTGGAAAAGACTCTGATGCTGGGAGGGATTGGAGGCAAGAGGAGAAGGGGATGACAGAGGATGAGATGGCTGGATGGCATCACTGACTCAATAGACATGAGTCTCAGTGCACTCCGGGAGTTGGTGATGGACAGGGAGGCCTGGTGTGCTGCGATTCATGGGGTCGCAAAGAGTCGGACATGACTGAGCGACTTATCTGATCTAATCTGATCTGATGAGGCAGCTTCCCAGTTGTACACTGGTATGGAATCCAACTACGATGCATAGTTTGATCCCTGGGTCAGAAAGATCTCCTGGATGAGGAAATGCAACCCAGTCCAGTATTCTTGCCTGAAGAAGCACAGGGACAGACAAGCTGGGCAGTAGTCTACAGTCTACGAGGTCATACAGAGTCATACATGACTGAGTGACTAAACAACAGCAATACAAATGTCAAACCATTTAATTAACTAATAAACATACCCATTATTTCCAAAAATAAAAAAAATAAAAAAAAAAAAAAATAAATCTATTCTAACATTTTGTTAATATTTTACATTTTTTAAACATTAACCAGAAGCACTGTAATGTTGGAAGCCAAACGCAAATCTGGAATGTGTTTATTTCATATAGTCTAACAGAGAATTCTCAAGATCAACAAAACAGTTAAATAAGGTGGCATTGAAAGCACTGAATATAATAAATATATCAACAAAGTAATTTTCAATTGTCTGATAGAATTTGGGGATGGAAATAAACAAGTAGAATATCATGTCCATTCTTTGCTGGTGAATATGTATTTTTAAACAAATGAAATAATACGAAAAAATCATAACACTGTATCTTACTTAGAGTTCTTTTTTTAAGCCTATGTGTTAACTTTTGAAGGTGATGAAATAGAAAGGAAGATAAGACATGACTGTTACATTAAAAGTGTTATACATTTTTTTCTGTTTATAAATGTGAACTCTGTTCTTATATAATAGTATAGATTTATGGTCTTTTCCTAGGCCTATGTTAACTTTCTCCCCTCTCTCTTTATATGTCCAAGGGGAACTGGATTATCTGGAAATTCTGCCATATATCTGCATGGTCCTCCACAGTGATAACATCAAGCTAACTCAGTTAGATGAGCCAACTCATAAGATCAGATGAGCCAAAATTGACAAGCAGCCTGGAGGCCTTAGTAAGACTCATGCATCCCGGAGTTGAAGGGTAAAGAGATTCAGAGGGCTCCCACATGACTGAAATTGTTAAAGGCCTAGTGGTCAGGGTCATACTGGGGCATCCCCTCCGAAGTAAAGGACAAATAATTACATCTGAACCTCCTACCCGTAAGAAGGCAGTCTAATTCCTGTCTGACTTCTCTGGGTTCTGTGAGCACCATTAGAGTGAGCACACAGGAAAGATCAAATATGATGGAAGGTGCTTGTTATTTTTTCCTGTGGGGGAGATGGTTAACACACCATCAGACTCTCTTTCTATAAAAACAAACTATATATTATCTACATTTATTTATTCTTATGGGAGAGACAACAAACAAGGAAATAAATATACAGGTTTTTCCCTGGATAACTATTTGTTCTTCCCATTGGACTATCAGATCCGATCATATCAGTTGCTCAGTCGTGTCCGACTCTTTGCGACCCCATGAACCGCAGCACGCCAGGCCTCTCTGTCCATCACCAGCTCTCGGAGGTCACTCAGACTCACATTCATTGAGTCAGTGATGCCATCCAGCCATCTCATCCTCTGTCGTCCCCTTCTCCTCCTGCCCTCAATCCCTCCCAGCATCAGAGTCTTCTCTAATGAGTCAACTCTTCGCATGAGGTGGCCAAAATACTGGAGTTTCAGCTTTAGCATCATTCCTTCCAAAGAAATCCCAGGGCTGATCTCCTTCAGAATGGACCGGTTGGATCTCCTTGCAGTCCAAGGGACTATAAGCTCCTTTAAAGTGGGAGATGTATCCCAGCATCTAAAATTATGGCCAGCACATAGCAGTCTCTCGGAGAATATGTGATTGAATGAGTGAATGACTGAATGCAGAATATAAGCATAATAAATATATACTCATAAGTATATGGAAGGAAAGCTATGATAAACCTAGACAGCATACTAAAAAGCAGAGACATCATTTTGCCTACAAAGGTCTGTATAGTCAGGGAAAGTCACTCAGTCATGTCCAACTCTTTGTGACCCCATGGACTGTGCAGTTCATGGAATTCTCCAGGCCAGAATACTGGCGTGGGTGGCCCTTCCCATCTCCAGGGGATCTTCTGAACCCAGGGATTGAACCCAGGTCTCCTTCTTTGCAGGCGGATTCTTTAGCAGCTAAGCCACCTGGGAAGCTGTATAGTCAAGGCTATGGTTTTTCCAGTAGTCATGTACGGATGTGAATTGGACCATAAAGAAGACTGAGCACTGGAGAACTGATTCTTTCAAATTGTAATGCTGGAGAAGTGTCCCTTGGAGTGCAAGGAGATCAAACCAGTCAGTCCTAAAGGAAATCAATCCTGAATATTCACTGGAAGGACTGGTGCTGAAGCTGAAACTCCAATGCTTTGTCCACCTGATGTGAAGAGCAGACACACTGGAAAATGCTGAGAAAGATTGAAGGGCAAAGGAGAAGCGGCGACAGAAGATGAGATGGTTAGATAGTATCACAGACTCAATGGACATGAATCTGAGCACACCCTGGAAGATGGTGGACATAGGAGCCTGGTGTGTTGCAGTCCATGAGGTTGCAAAGAGTTGGACTTTGCAACTTATGACTTAGTGACTAAACAGCAACAGCAACAGTATATACGTAAATATATAGTATATAATATAAACACATAAGCACACACATAAATGTCAGTTCAGTTCAATTCATTTACTCAGTCATGTCCAGCTCTTTGCAACCCCATGGACTGCAGCATGTCAGGTTTCCCTGTCCATCACCAACTCCCGAAGTTAACTGAAACTCATGTCCATCGAGTTGGTGATCCCCAACCATCTCATCCTTCCACACATAAGTGTGGAAGGGATGTATCTCTTCATTTCCTATAAATTTGGGCCCTTCTTTACTCATGTACAGGTACCTGGGAGTACCCCTGGTTTACAACACTCAGAGAAGCTTTAGCCTAAGTGTGAGACCGAAGATTTTGCCACCTGCCTACAGAACCATATTTTCACCTCCAAAAATTAGACATAAGGTTGGGGGAAGGGACCAGAGGCATGGAGACACAATTGGAGAGAGAAAGGTGCGAAGGGAGTGGAGTTGGAAAGATAAGAAGGAAGAGAAGGTGTCCCCATGGCAGGTGAGGACCAGGGAATAGAGTGCAGTTTTCCTGAAGCGTGAATCACCTGTGGACATCCTGCTGCCCAGCAGACCTGCAAGCCCACTGAAAGGATGCGGGTGTAGATGCATGTGAAGGGAGACCTCCTTCCGGTTCATGCTGAAAGTGGTCAGAACCAAGGCAATGACAGGCACACAGCCCTTGTCAGTAAACACGACCATCTGCCTAGAGCTCCTGTCTGTGTCCCAGGACTTAGAAGCATTAGCCTAATAATCTTTACAGTAACTCTATTTTGCAGACATTAAAAAAAGAAGATCAGATCAATTATGTAATTAAGACAAAGTCATAAAGCCAGCCAGAACTATGTTTTGGATTAAAACTCAGCTGTCTTAATTCCAAAATTAGGTTTTAAAATTCCAGTATGCTACCTCACTGGGCTCTTGGTCCTGGTGTTTTGAATAGTGCTCTCTTTTTCTACTTGGACAGGAATAATTTATGCTACTTAAACACTGGGCAGGTTACTTCATTTCTTTAAGGCCCAGTGTCTTTAACTATAAAAGAAAGATATCACTGACTTCATAAGATTACTGTGAGCCTTAAATGAGTTGATCTATGCAAGTTGCTTAGACAGCACTTGGCTCAGAATAAGCACTTAAGGTTTCTTTATTATTATGTCTGACCTTCTACAGGGACTTTAAGAAAGATTTGATTTTAAAAAGGAAAATACTTGAAATGGATGAGAACCTCTGCATTAAAATCCAACCCATCTCTAAGGAGCTATGACTTGGAAAGCCACTTACAGTTTTTCTTATCTGTTTTCCTATAGGGTGGTTTTAATGAGTAAAATGAGATTGTGCATATATATCACTAAACACAGTGTTTGAAAAACCATTAGTACTCACTATGTGATAAGGATGAGAAACATGATTATTATGATTTAATCATTAGCCATAATTGAAAATTTACTTGGATGAAATAGGAAATGTGTGACAGAATGAAGACAGTAAGACCACAATTTTCCAGCATGTTTTATGAGCCTTTCTCTGTGCTAGACAATATTGTACAGTAAATAATGATGATCCCTAACTAAAAGGAACTTGCTGCCTAGTTTGGGATATATGAGTGATAGTAGCTCACTTGTGTTTGACTTTTTGTGACCCCATCTACTGTAGCCTGGCAGGCTCCTCTGTTATGGAATTCTGCAGGCAAGAATACTGGAGTGGGTTGCCCTTTCCTTCTCCAGGGGATCTGGGATATGAACCACCCACAAATGGGATAATGTTTGTAAAGCTCTCAGTGCCTTGTCTGTCACAGGGTGGGAGCTCAGTCACTGAGAGCTGATATTATTGTTAGGTTATTATTTATCAGAAAGTACAAAGAGCTAACCAATGTAATGCCAGCAATTACAGTCTAAGGTTTTGTATAATAAGGGGGTTACTAGGAAAAGAGTATGGAGACTCCTCAAAAAATGGAGCACAGAACTCTACCATGTGATCCAGCTGTCCTGCTTCTGGACAGCTGAAGGCAAAAACACTGATTTGAAAAGATACATTCACCCCTGTGTTTATCACAGCATTATTTACAATAGCCAAGATATGGAAATAACCTAAGTGATCATCAAGGGATGAATGGATAAAGAAGATGTGGTGTTTATACATATGTGTGTATATATATATATACACACATACATACATACATATATATATAATATTACTCAGACATAAAAAGATGAAATCTTGCCATTTGTAGCAACATGGATGGGGCTTGAGGGTATTGAGGATATTAAGCTAAGTGAAATGAGTCAGAGACAAATACAATATGATTTCACGCATATGTAGAATATAAAAAACAAACAAAAATAAATGAACAAACTGGACTAAACAAAAATAAGCATGTAGATATATAGAGAAGAGAGTAGTAGCTACAGAGGGTAAGGACTGGGCAGGAGTAAAAGGGTGAAATGGGTAAATGGGATAACTGTAATTTTTGGACAGAAACTAAATTTTTGGTGGTGAGCATGTGGTAATATATATAGAAGTAGAAATATAATGTCACACACACTAACTTTAAATGATGTTGTAAATCAATGTAAGCTCAATAAAGAATAAAGTTAAGAAAATGTAAATGAAATATTCTCACTGAGGTCTAGCAAATAGATCTCAATTCCACTGTAGATGGTATTATGTAATCTGTTAAAAAATCTATATGTAAGATATAAAGTAAAAAATATAAGATAAAATAGCATAGAAAAACATAAAGATATCTTGTTACTGAACCAGGTCCATTTGCCCAACAAGTCTCTGATCCACCTCCCTAAAGGTGAGGGAGTAGGATCTTTATGACGATAAGTGGGGTGGTCCTAGGCATGGGGAAAGGTGATTGGAGGTAGGAAAAAGATGAGGTAATCAATGCTTTGCACAAGCACAACTGAATTACATGTTTCTGTGTATTTTAAATTGGAGGCACATAGCTCAATTGAAGAATGGCATTTTCTGGCCTTCTGATGTCAAAAAGCAAGTCATTGGATACCCTCGTAGGCCCAGTTTGAGAGGCTATAGTCCCAACCAGCTCCAGACCATTTTCACTCGGTGGGGCTGACTCCCAAGTTCCTATAAAACAACTGGGCTTCCTGAAGCTGTGAAAGTGTGCAGTTAAAGAGAGGGAAAATTGAAAGAAAAGGGGGAAAAAAAATAAAGTGAGCTTAATCAGTGAAGGCAATTTACAAGTGAAGGGGTTTTAACAAGCTGTTTCCTTATCTGGTGTCCTGTAGCTCACAAATTTCCATTAATTATCAGCTTCTGTTAATTCTGTGGGGCACAGTTTCCACCTCATTTAATATATATTGTTGATTCATGAACATTGACCTCACAGTCAGTATCAATAAAACTTGTATCTGAGGTAAGATAATGTGCCACATGTTCTCTCTGTAAGAAATCACAGCTCTCTTATGCTTAGGAATACTAGACAGCTTCTCAGTACTGTGCTTGGGTGTCATTTTAAATGGCAAAATTGTCAACAAAAACCATGAAAAGACAAAAAACATGGTATTAAGTAGATGACAAAAGGGACAAAATTGGGAAAGGAGCATGTCAAGGCTGTATATTGTCGCCTTGCTTATTTAACTCATATGCAGAGCACGTCATGTGAAACGCTGGGCTGGATGAATCACAAGCTGGAATCAAGATTACTGGGAGAAATATCAATTACCTCAGATTTGCAGATGATACCCTTCTAATGGCAGAAAGTGCAGAGGAGCTAAAAAGCCTCTTGATGAGGGTGAAAGAGGAGAATGAAAAAGCTGGCTTAAAATTCAACATTCAGAAAACTAAGATCATGGCATCTGGTCTCATCACTTCATGCCAAATAGATGGGAGAAAAAATGGAAACAGTGGCAGATTTTATATCGTTGGGCTCCAAAATCACTGCAGACAGTGACTGTAGCCATGAAATCAAAAAATGTTGCTCCTTGGAAGAAAAGCTGTGACAAACCTAGACAGCATGTTAAAAAGCAGAGACATCATTTTGCTGGCAAAGCTCCGTATAGTCAAAGCTATGTTTTTTCCAGTAATTATGTGCAAATGTCAGAGTTGGACCATAAAGAAGGCTGAGCACCAAGGAATTGATGCTTTCAGATTGTGGTGTTGGAGAAGACTCTTTAGAGTCCCCTGGAGTGCAAGGAGATCCAACCAGTCCATCCTAAAGGAAATTAGTCCTGAATATTCTCTGGAAGCACTGATGCTGAAGTTGAAGCTCCGATTCTTTGGTCACCTGATGTGAACAGCCAACTCTTTGGAAAAGTCCCTGATGGGAGAGATTAACGGCAGGAGAAGAGGGTGACAGAAGATGAGATGGTTGGATGGCATCACTGACTCAATGGACATGAGTTTGAGCAAACTCTGGAAGACAGTGAAGAGCAGGGAAGCCTGGCGTGCATCCTTAAGGTCACAGAGAGTCAGATGAGACTTAGGGACTGAACAACATGTTTACTATAGAGCAACTGAAATTACATGTAGAGTGTTGGTTTGTTTGAACACAGCTAGAAACATGCTGCCCTGTATATGCATAAACGACTGAAAGCAGCACAAGTATTCATTTCAGGGTTACAAATAAATTTCAGTCAGTACTGTCGGTGAAATTGCAGACACCAGAATCTGTGATTAATGTATATTGTGAATCTGGAGGACTGACTTCGTAGAAGAGGGGAGTTTTGAGGAAGCCCTTGCGGGATAAGCAGATAAAGATGGGAGAGATAGAGTAGGGAGAGATGCCAGCCTTCACGGAGTCTAGTTTCAGTCACCCTCTTTTCTTCCTGACCACATATTATTTGCTTACTCAAAGATATCATGCTGTTTCCTAGGCTGAATCTTAGAATTCAATTTTGTATTGTACAGAAGCAGTTTTTTCTGTTTCTTAAAGAAGCAGTTTAATAATCAAACACAGGGAGGCATCTAATTTATAGAATAAAGTATTGTTAGATATCTACCTATAACTAACTTTTTTTTTTGTCCATGAATAAAAATAGGCTAGAGATTTGACACTTGGGGATAGATATCAATTAAAAGCCCTGGGTCCAACCTGCAACTAAATCTGCAAATCCAGACAGATTATTATTTTTATTTTGTTGTCATATAGTTAGACAGAGGAGAGAGAAAATTGCGGGGAGGATGATCAAGGAGAGCCTTTCAAATCTTATAATGCTTCCCAGTACCCAAATTAGTTTATGTTATTTTTGATTGTCTTTAAGTGGGAAAAAAAATGATTTCCCCTTAATCCGTAATTCAAACATTGCTTTTCAAAGTGATGAAAATAGCATGTAGGTATTAGTCAAGGATTTGCTTTTCTAAGATTTGGCTGAGAACCAAACTAAAACTTCCATGTGCTCCAATAAACCCAATGTTTCTCACAGGTTGCTATTTCTAATCCCTGTTTCCATGGAAATGGACTTTACATCAGCAAAAAGGGGATGAGGTACTGAGTGATTTATATTCACTGTTTGATATATTAAGTGATTTGCCACTGTTCTTTTCCTTTTCTGTAGAAATTGTATAAGGATATTTTTCTTGTAGGGCTCTCAGACCTTCAGATTAAAGGAGCTGTAGAAATATAACCCTTAAGGGATAAAGCCGGGCTTCCCTGATGGTTCAGGCAGTAAAGAATCCACCTGCAATGTGGGAGACTGGGTTGGGAAGATCCCCTGGAGGAGGGCATGGCAACCCACTCCAGTATTCTTTTCTGGAGAATCCCCATAGACAGAGGAGCCTGGCAGGCTACAGTCCATGGGGTCGCAGAGTCAGACACGACCGAGAGACTAAGCAAACTACACAAGGTTGATAAAGCCACAGCTGGTCCGTTCCTGGTAGGACTTGAGGAGACAGAGGCTGATGTGCTTATAAGAGAACAAACCCCGAAGTCATGGTAGTTGGCTCTTCTACTCAAAATGCTTTAATCGAAATGGGAGATTTATGAAACATTTACAGTATTTCCTACAACAAGGTAAAATGAAGTTATTATTAAAATCATAGTTTAAGAATGACGTTTATTTTTCCTTCTGTAGGATGATTTGACCTTTGATAAATCTAAGAACATCTGGAGGCTCACTCAGTTGGGAATCTCAGTGGTTTGGTTCCAGTCACCTTCCAGGAAGGTAACTGGCAATTCTGACAGGTCTACTTATGGACCCCGGCTCTGTGGCCACTGTTGCTGTGTATGAATGGGAATAATTCATTAATCAAAAGTCAGTTCTCAGGGGGTCAATTACACCTGTCTCCTGCCAGTTTTCTTTTTTTCTTGGGCTAAATTTCCCTGCTTCCTGAGTCTGGAAAGTAGTGATCCCTTGACAGGTTGACACTCTCACCGTCTGTCCAAGAACTCAGGACCTTCAGCTACCCTGTTGATAGCACTATTGTTAATTTAGAAATGTTGTTTGTATGAAATTTAGTAGTGAAGTCCTGTATAGATTCCTACAGTTGACTTCAACATTGTAGAAAACACATGATTTTTCAAACTACTAGAAAGCGCCTGACTGAATTCACTGTATTAACCTGAGTTCGAGTGTTATGGAAAACTCATAACAAGTTCATTATTTTAAAGAAGTTAATCTTTTTCCTTTTTCCTTCAAACTGGTTTTGGTGAGCCATTTTTACAACTCTAGAATGTTTATGCAAAGGAAGAATGATTCAGTCTGACTGTATTCATTGTGCTAAGATGAATAAATCCTTTCCTACTTTTGTTTTTCCAGTTCCTCTACTTTCACTTTTTCCATCTGTGGCTGTTTCCCATTTCAAATGGAGAAAATAATAGTACACTAAAAAAATTCTTTTCAGTTACCAAGGCAACTTTTTCTTAACTCCTCTCTCTGGCTCAGAGGCTTCTTGACATTCAGTAATTATTCCATTTTCTTTATGTAGGCATATATTCCTATAGCACTAGGTTCAGAGCTGGCACTGATAAACCATTAAACAAGAGCTTGAAGAAAATTTTATAATTCCTGTATACTTATGGATAAGCATGCAATGAATGGCAAAATGGAAAGCCCCAATTTTTTTTTAAAAAAAGTGTCTTTTGCTGTGATTCAAATATTTTCTTTAAAAGCACTTAAGATGGTCCTGCAGAATCTCTTGCTTTGTCATTTTAACAAATCCTACTTGCTCCTCCTACTTGCTCCTCCTACGTGAAAGGTTGATGTTTCCTCAAGAGTTCAAACAGAATGGTGTAGTACAAGCCAGTACAGGCCGAATGCCTCCAAGTTCTTTTTGTGGTTGTGAGTGGGCGGGATGCATATTCTTAACCCAGAGAGTTCTAAGTACTTTGAATATTTTAGTGTAAGAATCCAGGTAATCACGTACGTCCTCATTCTAGAACTTTTTCCTTCTTATCACCCCTTCCCAACAGTATCCTCCTTTCAGATGTTAAGGCTCTTTTCCTGTATGCTGTCCAAAAACACAAGGCTGAATGGAGACTGTTTTCACCCCTTGTTTACAGTCTGTGGTTTCTTACAATGCATTATAATTCAGTTTATATAAAGTAAGAAAAATAATTATTTATAGTCTTGCTGTGACATATTCATCAGGAAGCCATGTGGAGAGAGTGTAAGAAGGGGTGGTTTTAAAAAATAGTGCCTGATGCTGTATATTTTGTAATCATTGTAATTGTGATTAAAATCTAATCTTTGTAATTGTGAAAGAAGTTTTTTAAAAAATGGACATCTAATAGATGAAAAAACTGAGACTAACACTGGTAAATCAGATTTCCAAGGACACAGAGCTAGTTACAAGAGAAACTTGAGGTTGGAGTACATGTTTATCTGAGTCCCATAATTTACATGTAAAGGGGAAACTGTTACAGATAAAATGATGTGGTATTGATATCTTCAGTGCATTTTAACAGAAAGTCATTTGTGAAGAACTCTTAAGATTAATCTGCTTTGTTTCATTTTTTTTATTCTGGAGAAAAGAGTATTTGATCTCCAAGGACCAACTGAAATCAAGTACAGTTGATGTTTGAACAGCATGAGGGTTAGGGTCACCAACTCCCCATGCAGTTGAAAAACCCGGTTGAATTTTTGACTCATCCAAAACTTAACTAGGAGCCTACTGTTGACTGGAAGCTTACCAATAATATAAACTGTCGATTAATACATACCTTATATATTATATACTGTTTTTTTTTTACAATAACATAAGCTAGAGAAGGGGGAAGGCAATGGCACCCCACCCCAGTACTTTTGCCTAGAAAATCCCATGGACGAAGGAGCCTGGTAGGCTCCAGTCCATGGGGTCGCTAAGAGTCGGACACGACTGAGTGACTTCACTTTTACTTTTCACTTTCATGCATTGGAGAAGGAAATGGCAACCCACTCCAGTGTTCTTGCCTGGAGAATCCCAGGGGCAGGGGAGCCTGGTGAGCTTCTGTCTATGGGGTCACACAGAGTCGGACACGACTGAAGTGACTTAGCAGTAGCAGCAAGCTAGAGAAAATATTGTTAAGAAAACCATAAAGAAGAGAAAATGCATTTAAAGTACTATACTGTTTATTGACAGCATAAGTTTACATTGTCTGTTTATAAGAGAAATTGTCTGTCAGTACCTACATCAATATTATCTTATATATTACAATATATATCTTGTATATTGCAATAGATATTATAACACTAGACCTCAAAAATAAAAAGATAATGTGAAATGATTGATAGCCTAGTGTAATTGATGGCACATGTACAGTTTGTGTTTGTTTGGACAAGTTTTGGTAAATTTTAATTATTTTTTATAATCTTTATGGTGATGTTGTTGTTTAGTCAGTCATGTCTTACTCCTCTGAAACCCCATGGACTGTTGCCTGCCAGGCTTCTCAATCTATGTGATTTTTATGGGCAAGATTACTGGAGTGGTTTGCCATTTTCTCCTCCAGGGGATTTTCCCAACCTAGGGATCAAAACTGCATCTCTGTGTCTCCTGCAGTACAAGCAAATTCTTTACTGCTGAGCTACTGGGGAAGGCCATATTTTATGATAGTAAATGACAAAATAATATATAGATATATTTTATGCATTCATGACATATCTTTTGCTTATTTATTTATTTTTTTGGTATTCTATGCTGTACAGTTGGTTTATGAGTTCTTTCAAATTGTTGCAAATCTTCCCCCCAAATTTCCAATATATTTATTGAAAAAAATCTGCATATAAGTGGACCTATGAAGTTCAAATCTTGTTCAAGAGTCAACTGTAGTATTCTTAACTCTGCAACACAATCTTTTGTTCTTTGATATAACAATGTATTCTAACTGCTGCTGAGTCACTTCAGTCGTGTCTGACTCTGTGCGACCCCATAGACAGCAGCCCACCAGGCTCCACCATCCCTGGGATTCTCCACGCAAGAACATTGGAGTGGGCAGTTGCCATTTCCTTCTCCAATGCATGAAAGTGAGAAGTGAAAGGGAGGTCGCTCAGTCGTGTCTGACTCCCAGTGGCCCCATGGACTGCAGCCCACCAGGTTCCTCTGTCCATGGGATTTTCCAGGCAAGAGTACTGGAGTGGAATGCCATTTAGGCCTCCATTAATTTCAGACCTGTAAATCTATTTGTCAGTTCAGAATGTGACCCACAGACATGGTGTGCAATGAGAGACCAAAGAAAGAGAGAGAGGCAGCTCCAGATTGCTAGATGGCAGTTTTGATAAACAAGATAACTTACATATGAGGCTTGTCTTGGGTGGCTGCAAGATAAATGTATCTCTGCATCTCCCTGTGCTGTGCTGTGCTCAGTTGTTCTGTTGTGTCTAGCTCTTTGCAACTCCCATGGACTGTAGCTCACCAGGATCCTCTGTCCATAGGATTCTCCGTCCATAGGATTCTCCAGGCAAGAATACTGGATGGGTTACCATACCCCACTCCAGGGGATCTTCCAGGAATCAAACCAGGGTCTCCTGCATTGCACCCGGATTCTTTACCATCTTAGCTACCAGGTAAGCCTCTGTGTCTCTCTGATCAGATCAGAACAGATCAGTCACTCAGTCGTGTCCGACTCTTTGCGACCCCATGAAGTGCAGCACGCCAGGCCTTCCTGTCCATCACCAACTCCCTGAGTTCACTCAAACTCACGTCCATCAAGTCGGTGATGACATCCAGCCATCTCATCCTCTGTCGTCCCCTTCTCCTCCTGCCCCCAATCCCTCCCAGCGTCAGAGTCTTTTCCAATGAGTCACTCTTCACATGAGGTGGCCAAAGTACTGGAGTTTCAGCTTCAGCATCATTCCTGCCAAAGAACACCCAGGACTGACCTCCTTTAGAATGGACTGGTTGGATCTCCTTGCAGTCCAAGGGACTCTCAAGAGTCTTCTCCAACACCACAGTTCAAAAGCATCAATTCTTCAGCACTCAACTTTCTTTATAGTCCAACTCTCACATCCATACATGACTACTGGAAAAACCATAGCTTTGACTAGATGGACCTTTGTTGGTAAAGTAATGTCTCTGCTTTTGAATATGCTATCTAGGTTGGTCATAACTTTTCTTCCAAGGAGCAAGCTTCTTTTAATTTCATGGCTGCAGTCACCATCTGCAGTGATTTAGAAGCCCCCCAAAATAAAGTCTGACACTGTTTCCACTGTTTCCCCATCTATTTGCCATGAAGTGATGGGACCAGATGCCATGATCTTAGTTTCCTGAATGCTGAGCTTTAAGCCAACTTTTTCACTCTCCACTTTCACTTGCATCAAGAAGATTTTTAGTTCCTCTTCACTTTCTGCCATAAGGGTGGTGTCATCTGCATATATGAGGTTATTGATCTTTCTCCCAGCAATCTTGATTCCAGCTTGTGCTTCTTCCAGTCCAGTGTTTCTCATGATGTACTCTGCATAGAAGTTCAATAAGCAGGGTGACAATATACAGCCTTGACATACTCCTTTTCCTATTTGGAACCAGTCTGTTGTTCCATGTCTGATTCTAACTGTTGCTTCCTGACCTGCATATAGGTTTCTCAAGAGGCAGGTCAGGTGGTCTGGTATTCCCATCTCTTTCAGAATTTTCCACAGTTCATTGTGATCCACACAGTCAAAGGCTTTGGCATAGTCAATAAAGCAGAAATAGATGTTTTTCTGGAACTCTCTTGCTTTTTTGATGATCCAGCAGATGTTGGCAGTTTGATCTCTGATTTCTCTGCCTTTTCTAAAACCAGCTTGAACATGTGGAAGTTCACGGTTCACGTATTGCTGAAGCCTGGCTTGGAGAATTTTGAGCATGTGAGATGAGTGCAATTGTGCGATAGTTTGAGCATTCTTTGGCATTGCCTTTCTTTGGGATTGGAATGAAAACTGACCTTTTCCAGTCCTGTGGCCACTGCTGAGTTTTCCAAATTTGCTGGCATATTGAGTGCAGCACTTTCACAGTATCATCTTTCAGGATTTGAAAGAGCTCAACTGGAATTCCATCACATCCATTAGCTTTGTTCGTAGTGATGCTTTCTAAGGCCCACTTGACTTCACATTCCAGGATGTCTGGCTCTAGGTCAGTGATCACACCATTGTCATTATCTTGGTGGTGAAGCTCTTTTTTGTACAGTTCTTCTGTGTATTCTTGCCACCTCTTCTTAATATCTTCTGCTTCTGTTAGGTCCATACCATTTCTGCCCTTTATCGAGCCCATCTTTGCATGAAATGTTCCCTTGGTATCTCTGATTTTCTTGAAGAGATCCCTAGTCTTTCCCATTCTGTTGTTTTCCTCTATTTCTTTGTGTGACTTGGATAGTTACCTGATGTTTTGGGGATCAGTGATTTGTGGCTGACATCAATAACATTCTATATCCTACATGCAACGTCATGTCCTGGCAGGAAGGCACTAGAAGACAGGATTATTTTATAAATGAAACAGTTCCTACATTATGTGCATGCAGAAAATACCTGTTGAATGTATGTATAATGCCATCGCTTTGATATTATGGTAACCAGCTTCCTTTAAATGGGGTACAAGATAGATGTACCATGTGAAAACTCAAGGCCAACCTCTGCCCACCAACAGCTGTCACAGCTTAACAGCTCTCCAAAACCCAGACCTGGAAAGGGGTGGTCAGAAAAGCCATGAGCATGTAGTGATTCAAAATTTGCTGTTCATCATTATCACCTGGGGGTTCCAACAAATTGATACTTTGGCCCCAGTCAAGACCAGTTCAATCAAAGATGCCAAGAGAGGCATGCATGTGTGCTAAATCGCCTCAATTGTGTCGGACTCTTTGCAATCCTTTGGACTGTAGCCCACCAGACTCCTCTGTCCATGGGATTCGCCAGGCAAGAATACTGGAGTGGGTTGCCATTTCCTACCCTAGGGGATATTCCAGACCCAGGGATTGAACCTGAGCCTCTTTCAACTCCTGCATTGCCTGGCAGGTTCTTTACAGAGCCATGTAGGAAGCCTCAAGAGAGGCATATTCTGTGCTAATTGTGGCATCAAGCACTTGGGGAAAGACCTAACTTTGTTGGCTAGTTGGGACCAAGTATACATTTAATAATAAAAAAATGGCCACGGTGTCTTAATTCTTCATTGCCTTCCTTATTGTTCTAAAAAAGCATATCTTGGATCAGGGAGGTAAGAGCAGGGGTGTGGGTGAGGTTGAGGGGAGCTGCCTGATTAAGCACATCTTAAGGGCGAGGTATTATTTCAGGTGTCTATAGATAATGTCACACAAAAGCTTTAGTACTAACTGTGTATCATCAGTCTCTTAAGAAATCTGGTGAATTCATATAACATATAATTACGAACCAGAAATGTTAGAAAATAAAACTAAAATTAATAAAACATGCTGAGATAAAAAAATCTGTAACGGAAGCAGACATTTCCTATCTTTGGGTAAAATGTATTTAGAACTATTTTAAGAATATATGCAATAGAGGTAACTGTGGGTTTAAAACATCTGTGGAGGAAAAAATGAAAATAAATTTGATTTGCACTCAATCATAAAATGCAAGAGGTAAAAGACATCCCGGGGTTCATGCTTCGTTTTTTAAAAAAGTTACTTATTTATTTTTCGCTGTGCTGGGTCTTCCTTGACGTTTGGGCTCTTCTCTAATTTCAGGGAGCAGGTGCGACTTTCTAGTTGTGATGTGCAAGCATCGTGGTGGCTTCTCTTGTGGAACACAGGCTCTAGGGTGTGTGAGCTTCAGTGTTTGTGGCACATGGGCTCAGTAGTTGCGGCTTTTGCACTCTGGAACACAGGCTTAATAGTTTGGGCACACTAGCCTGTTTGCTGCAAGCATGTAACATTTTCCCGGACTAGGGAGGGAACCTGTGTCTCCTGCATCAGCAGGCGAATTCTTTACCCAGGAAGCCCCATCCTTCATTTTAAAGAGAAGTTAGGGTACTTGTCTAAGGTCACACAGCTCTTTTGGGAAGAGTTCTCATATACCAGCTAAATTTCTGAAGGAAATGGAAATAGTGATATCAATTCAGAAAATGTTATTTCAAGATATCCCACAAATTTTACCTTTGCACTGTATATTTTTATTGTTATTAGACAGTATTCAGATTTTTCTACTTAAGACTTTTTCCATCTGGACAAATAAAAGTATTAATGTTTTAGCCCAACCTATATAAATGTTTGAATATATATTAGGAATTGCAAGTATTGTGAAACTTTATTTTAATGCAAAAAGTGAAAATTGCTAATAACATTTTTATCTTTCCTATTCCCCAAATCTTGTCATTGCATACTACACATGCTTTTTTTTAACCCAGACTTTATGATCCTGGATAAGAGGTGATACATGGACATCCCTGGCATGACCGCATTTAAATAACTATTTCTGAAGATGGTTTATGGACAAGTTTACAAAGCACTGGAGCTTTACTGTGAATACAAGAGGGTATTCACAATGGAAATCATGACTGGCTTGGTTCCAAACAGTACTGGGAAAAATAACATTAACCATTTGCAGATAAAAACATTTCCATCAAAATATGATCAGACTTTTTTTGGATGTGTTCGGAGTTAGTCATAAGACCAAATATCTTATTAAAAATAAAAGAGAATCATTCCAAGACACACAAGGATGGAGGGATGCAAACTGGAACTACTGGGGTGATTGATGAAAACATTTGCTGCCATCAAGGCCATGGTGTCTTGTCAGTTGTTAGATTCAGATGTCATCAGTCACTGTCTGTGTGTGCAAAGTTTACACATGAGCCAGTGACCAGTGAAGGAAGGCTCTTTAGCTCTTAGAAGCTTCATCTTCTTATGACATCATCGCTTCTTCCTATTTTTTTTGGAACAGAACGGCCTTTACAGTACCAGGAATTACCTCTTGCTGACACCATTGTATCTTCAAGGTCTTCACAGCTTATGTCCAGGGTCCCATGTCATTGCTTTGTTCATCTGGTTTGAGTTTATTTCTCAATGAAGTAGTGACCGTGTTTGTGTCTGTTTTCTCGCTCCAGAGATTGAGTGTCCATATTCTTTATTTCCCTTACCTTTATCTTCCCTCTGCTTTTCTCCATCTGTTTTTACTAATTTCTTCTCTCTTCTCTATATATTTCTTCAGCTGATGCACACTCTTAGATTTTTCAAGCAACTGGCACATATTCTATAGGGCATGCAGATTCTGCAGCCATCTTGTGAAAGACACACATGCACATGCATATTCACATGTACTGTGTCCCTCCCCCTCAACACACAGTTCCGTACTCTATGCCTCACTGCTACTAAGCCGCGTCACTCGTGTCCGACTCTGTGCGACCCCATAGATGGCAGCCCACCAGGCTCCCCCATCCCTGGGATTCTCCAGGCAAGAACACTGGAGTGGGTTCCCATTTCCTTCTCCAATGCATGAAAGTGAAAAGTGAAAGTGAAGTCGCTCAGTCGTGTCCGACTCTTAGTGACCCCATGGACTGCAGCCCACCAGGCTCCTCCATCCATGGGATTTTCCAGGCAGGAGTACTGGAGTGGGGGTGCCATTGCCTTCTCTGATGCCTCACTAGTAAGTCCTTATTTGTATGATGATTAGGATTGAGTCATTCCTTATTTTATAACTTCTTTGGCTATGATTTTAATCATTACAGAAGGTAATATAATAGTGGACATTAAACTCTTATTTATAGTTTCTGTCATTCTACATAATGAAAAATAATGTGTTTTTGAAGCATATTTTACTTCAGTGAAATTGCTAAAAATTACATTGAATAACCAAGTTGACAAATTTACCAAGTGCTTTGATTTACCAAATATAGGTGTCTTTTAATTATTTATAAATGCTATAGCAATTTATAAAGGAAAGGGTGATTTAATATCTGGCTGACGCTGACTTGCTTAAGTGTCTGAGCTCAGAGGACAGCTTGGATGTGGACTGTACAATGTAGACTACAGAATGACTATATTATTTTCCTACTACTGCTGTAAAAATTTACCACAAATTTAGTGAAATGTTATTAAAATAGTTAAAAGAAACATACTATTTGTAAATGGCTAATATTGGGAACTTGGAAAATGGACTTTTACAATTCGGTCAGTTGACCGATTGATTTTCAGTGAACTTTTTTTCAATGGCTTTAGAAAATTTTATTTTTGGCATATCGATGTGCTTTCCTTTCAGTTACCTTACATCATTTGAACTTTACAGTAATTCTGATTATTATTCTGCAATAATTCTGAATAATTTTTCATTTTGTAATGGCAAGTAGGTGAAGTCATATCCAGTTTTCTTAACACAAATTATTCTAAGCATTGTGAATCATACTGAGATGTACACCCTTTGCCAATTTGTCTCCTAATTGGTAATACGAAAGTTGATCTCTTGGCTAAAGTGGCATTTGCTGGCTTTTGCCATTGTTGTGTTGCATTTTTTTTTCCTTGTTGCAAAGCATAGCAATCTATGTGGGAAATGCTATGAGAATATGTAAATATCCTGTCCAACAAATTGTCAACCAGTGGTTTTAACATCCATTGATAATTTTTGCTTAAATTAATTATTACCTTGCTGATTTCACAAAGGCTTTTCTTTTCTTTTCTTTTCTTTTTTTGGCCATGGCCACAAGTCTTTGTGAGATCTTAGTTCCCCAACAAAGGATCAAACCCAGGCTCCTGGCAATGGAAGTGCGGAGTCCTAATCATGGGACTGCCATGGTGTTTTTCTAATTTTAGTATTAATTCTACATTTATTAGCTTGCATTTTTCTATAAAGAAGTTCTCTCCCACTCCTCTTACCTTAGTATCATGGTGGATAATTGGATTTTTGAAAATAACTCACTATCATTGTTATTCTTTCTGAGTTTAAATTATCACAGATTTAGCTTTAGGATAGTTCTTGTGTCCTCTGACTTGTTTCTATCAGGTTTGAGCCTTTCTTTGCTTTATAACATGGTAAAATACCCCAGGCTCATCTTGTACGTTCTCTGCCCCAGATCCAGAACCATTAATTTCTTTGAGAAGACTGGCACGGAAAGGTATTTAGAAGCAAAAATCTAATGCTAAGTGTTTTCACTGCTACTAGGCTGTTGTTTCTAGGCCCTTACAGAGGTCAGAACTGGAAATAAATTAAAAAATGAGTTCATATTGATATCTATATTTTAAATCAGTCAAAATAGAGTTTTTCCTTCTTCCATTCCACATTTGCATCTTCTTTCTCCCTCACTGAAAACTCTGTTTCCCCAAACATTAATGTATTTATTCATTTGCTTTATCATGCAATTTTAAGTTCATAGTACTTTTTTTTGGGTCTCTGACTTATGCTATAAACATGCATTGTGAGACATTTTATTTGCTGTCCTTATTGATCCATATGATTTTTTTAAAGAATGTTTAGACAAATTTGGATTAAGACTTCATTATTCTGTGGGGACACAGCAAACTATGAACTGTATTTTCAAGCTTTTAAAGCCTGAGTGACCCATATTCTATCAATCTTCATTTCACTATTACCACCAAACACTGGATTTGTCACACCCAGTTTTTTTTTTTATTATTATTTTTTTAATTTTTCTTAACTTTACAATATTGTATTACTTTTACTATACATCGAGATGGATCCACCACCAGAATACACGTGTTCCCCATCCTGAACCCTCCTCCCTCCCCCTTCCCACACCATCCCTCCAGGTCATCCCAGTGCTCCAGTCCCAGGCATCTGTTATAGGGCATCGTACCTGGACTGACTCGTTTCAGATATGATATTATACATATTTCAATGCTATTCTCCCCAGTCGTCCCACCCTCTCCCAGTCCCAGAGTCCAAAAGTCTGTTCTATACATCAGTGTCTCTTTTGCTGTCTCATAAGCAGGGTGATTGTTACCATCTTTCTAAATTCCATATATATGCGTTAGTATACTGTATTTGTGTTTTTCTTTCTGGCTTACTTCACTCTGTATAATAGGCTCCAGTTCCATCCACCTCAGTTTTAAGGGATGAGAGAAGTGGAAATCTATTACCGGCCTAGAAGGATAACTGGAATACTGCCGATGACAAAACATCAATCTCAGTGACCAAAAATGCTTATAAAATATACAACCAAGCAATCTTTGTTAAGGCTTTAGCTATTCTCTAAGACTAGGTTGTCCAGAAAACAAAGCCTGAAGCAAAGTGTATGTGAACTTTTAATCAGGGAATACCAGGAAGCTGGTGTGAGTTAAGAGGAGAATGAGGCAGAGAAGGAGTGAGAGCTAGATGAGGATATATTCTGAGCTGATCATAATATCATTACCTGATATCAAATGCAAGTGATTTCTCACTCTTGAAAGGCCTCCTTACAATACAGCCTGTTAAATCACATCCCTGGCCAGCCCATGTTAGAAAGAAGAAATTATGCCTCAGTTCTCATCTTCCACCACTCAAAGGATTACTTCATAAAGTGCTAGCTGCTCTGCACTTTGGGTTTGCATGTGTGTGGTTTGGGCAAGTGAGGCAATGTCTTTATACCTCAGTGGTCACAGAAAAGCCCTGGACTAGGAGATGAAAGATATATTCATTGACATGAATGCTCTGATGCTGTTGGGTTAAACTTTGGAATCCATATAGAATTGATTGTCAAAGTGAAGGTTCGGGTGGACCAATCGGACAAGGACCCCAAAGACAGATGGGGCTAAGACTATATGTGGTGAAGCATAAGAAATATCTGACATAATTACTTTTATCTCCGAATCTTAGTTATCATCTTAATTATATCTATAAAATAGAGGCAATAATAATTATCTACAGGTAGCATATATTTATGCCAACAGGGAAGCCCTGTTGCATATATAATAAAACTCATCATGTCTTCTATAAGACAAGTCATTTTTCTGATTCTACTTTGTTCATTAGTGACATTTGAATTGTTCTTATTTAGGTTTAAGACTTTGGAGCTATCTGTGACTTCTGCTGCTTTTTACTACGCAATGACAGTTAAAAGCCTGGTCATGTAGAACCTAACTCCGCAGTGGCTCTCGAATCTGTTATGTAATTTCCAACACCATCACTTTAATTCAGGCTGAGCACATTTTGCCTGAAATAGCCACCCGATGTTTTCTGTACTTCCCACCTCTTCTTTCTCTTGCTCGCTCTGAAAATAGTCCAAAGTAATCTTCCTAAAGCATCTGATAATGTTTTTCTTCATAATGTCAATTACTTCCAAAATTCTACCAAATTAAATTTAACCTTCTTTCTGTAGGGTATAGAACAATGCACAAATTAATTAAACCTGCCTTATCTACCTGGTTCTGTTTTGCTAATATCCACGTATCCGATTGTAACAAAATTAGATTTCACAGGTTTTCTTGGATATACTGGGCTTTCTTGATGTTATTCCTTGCTCATATTTTCTTCAATCTTTTTTTAAAAAATTGAAGCATAGTTGATTTACCATATTGTGTTAGTTTCAGGTATAAGCAAAATGATTCAATTTTTTTTCAGATTCTTTTCCATTATAGGTTATTGCAAGATTCTGAATATAGTTCCCTGTGCTATACAGTAAGTCCTTGTTGTTTGTCTATTTTAGATACAGTAGTGTGTATCTGCTTATCCCCACCTCCTTAATTTATACTCCCTCAATTTTTCCCCTTTGGTAACTGTAAGTTTTTCTCTGTGTTTGTGAATCAGTTTTGTAAGTAAGTTCATTTGCATCATCTTTTTTATATTCCACATATAAGTAATATCTTATAATATTCATCTTTGTCTGACTTCATTTAGTATGATAATCTCTAGGTTCATTCATGTTGTTACAGATGGTACTTTGTCATTCTTTTTATGGCTGAGTAGTATTCCATTTCGGAGAAGGCAATGGCACCCCACTCCAGCACTCTTGCCAGGAAAATCCTATGGATGGAGGAGCCTGGTGGGCTGCAATCCATGGGGTTGCCAAGAGTCAGACACGACTGAGCGACTTCACTTTCACTTTCATGCCTTGGAGAAGGAAATGGCAACCCACTCCAGTGTTCTTGCCTGGAGAATCCCAGGGATGGGGGAGCCTGGTGGGCTGCCGTCTATGGGGTCGCACAGAGTCGGACACGACTGAAGTGACTTAGCAGCAGCAGCAGCAGCAGCAGCAGCAGTATTCCATTTGGCCTTTTATATGGTTCATGAGGTTCTCATGGCAAGTATACTGGGGTGGTGCTGTTCCCTTTTCCACAGATCACATTTTGTCAGAACTCTCAGCTATGACCCATCATCTGTCTTGGGTGGCCCTGCATGGCACGACTCATAGCTTCACCTAGCTATGCAAGCCCCTTTGCCATGACTGTGAAGGAGGAGAGTGAAAGAGCCAGCTTAAGACCAAATATTAAAAAAAAAAAAAACTAAGATAATGGTATCTGGCTGCATTGCTTCATGGCAAATAGAAAGGGGAAAGGTGGAAGTAGTGACAGATTTCCTCTTCCTGGGCTCCAAAATCACTGTGGATGGTGAATGCAGCCATGAAATCAGAAGACAGTTGCTTCTTGGCAGGAAAGTGATGACAAACCTAGACAGTGTGCTGAAAAGCACAGACATTACTCTGCCAACAAAGGTCCCTATAGTTGAGGCTATGGTCTTCCCAGTGGTCACATACGGTTCTGAGAGCTAGGCTGTAAACAAGGCGGAAGGCCGAAGAACTCATGCCTTTGAGCTGTGGTGCTGGAGAAGACTCCTGAAAGTCCCTTGGACAGCAAGAAGATCAAACCAGTCAATCTTAAGGGAGATCAACCTTGAATATTCACTGGAAGAACTGATGCTGAAGCTCCCGTATTTTGATCATCTGATGCGAACAGATGACTCATTGAAAAAGTCCCTGATGCTGGGAAATATTGAGGGCAGAAGGAGAAGAGGGCATCAGAGGAAAAGATGCCTGAATGGCATCACCACTGCAATGAACATGAACTTGGGCAAACTCTGGGAGAGGGAGGCCTGGTGTGCTGCAGTCCATGGAGTCACAAGGAGTTCAGACAGGACCTGGAACAACAACAACAACATTCTATTGTATGTATGTGAGCGCTAAGTTGCTTCAGTAGGATACGTACCACATCTTCTTTATCCTTTCATCTGTGAATGAATGGTTAAGTTGCTTCCGTATTTTGTCTATTGTGAATAGACATGAACCTGCTATGAATATCGGGGTGCATATAAATTTTCAAATTAGCGTTTTAAATATTTTTTCCAATTATATGCCCAGGAGTGAAATTTCTGGATCATATGGTAACACTATTTTTAATTTTTAAAGGAGCCCCCATGCTGTTCTCCATAGTGGCTGTGCCAGTTTACATTCCCACCAACTGTGCAGGCTTCTCTGATGGCTCAGATGGTAAAGAATCTGCCTGCAATGTGAGATATCCAGGATATCCCTGGGTCAGAAAGATCCCCTGGAGAAGGAAATGGCAACCCACTCCAGTATTCTTGACTGGAGAATCCAATGGACAGGGGAGCCTGTTGGGCTACAGTCCATGGGGTTGCAAAGAGTCAGACACAACTGAGCAACTAACACACACACCAACAGGAGAGTCCCCTTTTCTCCTACCCTCTCCAGCATTTTTTATTTGTAGACTTTTTGATTATGGCCATTCGACTTGTATGATGTGATATCTTTTTGTAGTTTTGACTTGCATTTCTCTAATAATTAGGTTGGTGACGGACAGGGAGGCTTGGCGTGCTACAATTCATGGGGTTGCAAAGAGTCGGACACGACTGAGCAACTGAACTGAACTGAATGATTAGTGATTCTGAGCATCTTTTCATGTGCCTGTTTGCTGTATGTATGTCTTCTCTGGAAAATATTTCCCTCGATCATACATGCCCTATGCCCTTTCTGTTACTGCTGTTTCTTGAAAATATTCACCTTCCTTCAAAACATATCTTTAAAATTACCTCCTTCAGGAAGAATGGGCAGAATCACCAGGCCTGCTGTTTTAATCATCACCAGTAGCCAATCTCTTACCTGGGTGTTCTGTGTTCTTAACTTTTTATTTGGGCTCTTTTTTTAACCTTCTTTTAAGGAAAAGTGTATATGTGGTGGGGAGTGTGTATGTGTGTGTATGCACACGTGTATGTGTACATGTACATGGGGCTATTATATTATCAGTGCCACATCCTGAGTTGCTGTCCAGTTTAAGAGCTTAGCCCAAGGGAGGGAAGAGGTGAACTTGGAAGGCTCAGATGAAGGAAATTGGAGGTGATTATGCTCTTGTTTCCAGAACAAGATAACCATGTACTATATTCCTAGATAGAGCTTCTTGATCATACAAGCCTACAGAAAGATCTTTCTCAGCTGCCACCAGGCTATGAAGCATGATTGAGACAGATTGATGCTAATCAATTTTGCAAAGACTATGTATGTATCTGCTATTTTGGATAATCTGGCAGGACTAGGAAAGGGTCAGAAGAAATGTCTTCTTTTTCCTGAAGGCTTAGGAAGGTGAAGGGGACATTGAATCTCATGTACCAAAAATGTTTAATTACAAACAACTAAAGTCAATTACATTAAAAAAAAAAATTGGTAAACAATAATTCAACCAATAAATCTCTACCAGAATCCTTTAGAGTAATGTAAAATAATATTTTACAGTTTCAAACACTCAGCTATCACTTGCTTTATTTGGAAGGAGTTATTTTTAATAATAACAAAATTGGGGAGAAATGACTTATTGCATATAAGCTAACATTTTGTACTAGTGAGAATATATTTTGGTAGGAAAAAGATTATGGCTAAAAATAGCAACCTGGAAAAGTCATTTTATCAGGCATATTCTGACTGAGAGAGATCCTAAAAATGCTTGTCTTAAGAAGTGTTTAATCTTAGATCTGTTTTTCAATCATTTTAAGGAAAGGAACAAGATTGCCTCTTGATATTGATATTGGATATTAAACAAGGTCTCTGGTTTCAAAGTAAATAGGCTTTTATTTATTGAGAAGAGGCCTGCTTATAAGGAGGAAACTGGCTAATTTTGGCCCATTTCCCTGGAATTGCAATTTCCTATTTGATGGGAATGTGAGGAGCATGCTTATTTATACTCCAGAAAAGACAGTGGGAAGAAGAGAGGAAAGAGCATCAAGGGACTGAACTTTTGACCCAGCTGACAGCCCAAGAATCCAAGATTTTAGAATTAGGATCGCAGTGCATCAGGGGTAAATCTTCCTAAGGCAAATGAAATATGATTCCGAGTTCTGTGAAGAATGCAGGACTCCTCCCAACTATCTCTTAAATTTGTTCTCTCCCCTTCATCATTTCTCCACAGGATACATGCAACAGCTTCTTAGCTGGTCCCATTGGTAGAAGATTGACTGAGCTTCAGTTCACCTACAGTTTGCTGCTAGTATTATAACTGAAATGACAGAAACTGTCTATTTTTGCTCTCCAAGACAGTATCTGGCAGTAACAGATAAATAAAAACATTTTAAAAATTAGTGAATGAATGCATTTTTCAAAGTAGCAAATTCAAAAATTTGTTCTTTAACTCTGGGGTCCTTCAGCAATGGTGGAACAAAGGATTATTTGAGGTTCAGGAAAGGGGATGGCCTTTAAACTCTTCAAATCTTTGTTATCTACCCCTGTAGTGTATGCGCGCATGCATGTGAAGTTGCTTCAGTCGTGTCTGATTCTTTTCAACCCTATGGACAGTAGCCCTCTAGGCTGCTCTGTCCATGGGTTCTCTAGGCATGGGTTCAGTCTTTGGTCAGGGAACTAAGATCCCACATACCATGCTTCACAGCCACAGGAAAAAAAAAAGAAAATATTGAGTTGGCCCAAAAACCAACTGTATGATGGTTCTAGTAGTGCTAAGTTGTCCTTAACTTCATTCGAAACAATTTTGTTGCAGTAGATTGTATTGTGACAGCTGTTACATCACCGTGCATTTAAGAAAACATAAAGGACTTCCGGTTAAGATGGCGAAGGATTAGGACGGGGAATACGCTTTCTCCTCCACAAATTCATCAATGGGACATCTGGGCGCCGAGTAAATACCACAAACAGCTTCGGAGTGCTGGCGGAGGACGTCGGACACCCAGAAAAGCAACTCACTGCCTTCTAAAGGAGGTAGGAAAGAATATAGAAGCCAGAGAGAGACAAAGAGGGAGGGGCGGACCTCTGTCCGGGGAAGGGAGTCTTAAAAAGAGAAGTTTCCAAACACCAGGAAACACTCTCCCTGCGGAATCTGCGCCGAACCTGGGAAACACGGAGACTATCATAACAGGGAGGAGAACAGTTGAGCAATTAGAACCCACAGACTGCGGGCCCTGCGGTAACTTCCGCAGCGGAAAAGCACCGCTGCAAACGCCTGCATCTGCCATTGGGGAGCCGGGGCTGGGCAGGGAGACGCCTTGGCCGTTCCCACGCGGGACGCTCCGCTGCCGGCGCTCCCCAGAGGGACGCTCCCCCGCGGGACTCTCCCCCACTGGACGCTCCCCCGCCGGCCACTCCCGCGCAGGCGTGCCCCCGCCCGCTGTGCCGGCGGCTCCCACGAGGGCCACCCCATCCCCTCCCCCACCCGCCCGCCCGCCATTCCCGTCGCCGACCCCTCCCCCTCTGCGGGCCTCAGCGCAGACTTCGTTCGCCTGATTGTCTGGAGTGCTGCCTAACTGGAGTAGTTTGGGCCGGCAATCCAGATTGTGCAGCGCCGACCACACGAGTGGCGGGCCTTGGCCCAGAACACCGCCGAACCGTGCACAGAACAAAGAACTATACAGACCAACCACAGAGAAAGGGGCCTATAGATCTTGAGAAATTTAAGCCGGAACAAGGAACTAGCTGAAAATGAACTGAACCCACAACAATAATAGAGAAACTCTTATATATATTGTTACTATTTTTACCATCATTATTTCCTTTTTTTTTCTTTTCTTTTTTTAATATATATATATTTTTTAAATTTTTATTATTTTTTAATTGGAAAAAGGAAAACAAAAATTTTTTTTTTCCCTTTTAATTTTTTTTTTGTTGTTGTTTGTTTTGTTTCTTTTATTTTATTATTATTATTATTATTTTTATCCTCTAGTACTTCTTTAATCTCCACGTTTAGATATAACTTTTGCGACCCTGTTTTGTTTTTTTTTTTTTTTTTTTTTCCTTTTTGTCCTTTGCTTTTTTCCTTTCCTTTTTTCTTTTCTTTACTGATTACTGACTAGATCTATCTCTCTCCTTCACACTCCCTCCTTTTATCCTCCTGACCACCTCTGTCTCCTTCCTCCCTTTTTCCTTCTATGTATAATTCCGTGAACATCTCTGAGCAGTCCAGTTGTGGAATGCATTATAGAAGAAGAAGTTTTTGAGACTACGGTAAAAATAAGACCAATAACTGGAACCAGGAGGCTTAAGTCCATACCCTGATCCCACGAAACACTAATTGACAGGAGCTCATTAAAAGCCTCCATACCTACTCTGAAACCAAGCATCACACAAAGACCAGCAAGTTCCACAACAAGACATACCAAGCAAATTCTCCAGAAAAACAAGAACACAGCCTGAGCTCCAATACACAGGCTACACAAAGCGACCCCAAAAGCATAGACATCTCATAACTCACTACTAGACACTCCACTGCACCCCAGAGAAAAGAAATCCAGCTCCACCCACCAGAACACTGATACAAGCTTCCATAAACAAGAAACCTCGACAAGCCACCTGTACAAACCCACATATAGTGCAGAAACGCCACAATAAAGAGAACTCCACAGACTACCAGAATACAGTAAAGACACCCCAAACTTAGCAATTTAAACAAGATGAAAAGACAGAAGAATTCCCAGCAGGTAAAGGAACAGGATAAAAGCCCACCAAACCAAACAAAAGAGGAAGAAATAGCGAACCTACCTGATAAAGAATTCCGAATAATGATAGTTAAATTAATCCAAAATCTGGAAAGCAAAATGGAATCATGGATAAATAGTCTGGAGAAAAGCATTGAGAAGATGCAAGAAAGATTTAACAAGGACCTAGAAGAAATAAAAAAGAATCAACATATAATGAATAATGCAATAAATGAGATCCAAAACACTCTGGAGGCAACAAATAGTAGAATAACAGAGGCAGAAGATAGAATTAGCGAATTAGAAGATAGAATGGCAGAATTAAAGGAATCAGAGGAGAAAAAAGAAAAACGAATTAAAAGAAATGAGGACAATCTCAGAGACCTCCAGGACAATATTAAACGTTACAATATTCGAATCATAGGAGTCCCAGAAGAAGAAGACAAAAATAAAGACCATGAGAAGATACTAGAGGAGATAATAGTTGAAAACTTCCCTAAAATGGGGAAGGAAATAATCACTCAAGTCCAAGAAACCCAGAGAGTCCCAAATAGGATAAACCCAAGACGAAACACCCCAAGACACATATTAATCAAATTAACAAAGATCAAACACAAAGAACAAATATTAAAAGCAGCAAGGGAAAAACAACAAATAACACACAAGGGAATTCCCATAAGGATAACAGCTGATCTTTCAATAGAAACTCTCCAAGCCAGGAGGGAATGGCAAGACATACTTAAAGTGATGAAAGAAAAGAACCTACAGCCCAGATTATTGTACCCAGCAAGGATCTCATTCAAATATGAAGGAGAAATCGAAACCTTTACAGACAAGCAAAAGCTGAGAGAATTCAGCACCACCAAACCAGCTCTCCAACAAATACTAAAGGACATTCTCTAGACAGGAAACACAAAAAGGATATATAAATTCAAACCCAAAACAACAAAGTAAATGGCAATGGGATCATATTTATCATTAATTACCTTAAATGTAAATGGGTTGAATGCCCCAACCAAAAGACAGAGACTGGCTGAATGGATACAAAAACAAGACCCCTCCATATGAATGAAACTAGAACACTTTCTAACACCATACACAAAAATAAACTCAAAATGGATTAAAGAGCTAAATGTAAGACCAGAAACCATAAAACTCCTAGAGGAAAACATAGGCAAAACACTCTCTGACTTACATCACAGCAGGATCCTCTGTGACCCACCTCCCAGAATATTGGAAATAAAATCAAAAATGAACAAATGGGACCTAATCAAACTTAAAAAGCTTTTGCACAACAAAGGAAACTATAAGCAAGGTGAAAAGACAGCCTTCAGAATGGGAGAAAATAATAGCAAATGAAGCAACTGACATACAACTAATCTCAAAAATATACAAGCAACTTCTACAGCTCAATTCCAGAAAAATAAATGACCCAATCAAAAAATGGGCCAAAGAACTCAATAGACATTTCTCCAAAGAAGACATACAGATGGCTAACAAACACATGAAAAGATGCTCAACATCACTCATTATCAGAGAAATGCAAATCAAAACCACTATGAGATACCATTTCACGCCAATCAGAATGGCTGCTATCCAAAAGTCCACAAGCAATAAATGCTGGAGAGGGTGCGGAGAGAAGGGAACCCTCTTGCACTGTTGGTGGGAATGCAAACTAGTACAGCCACTTTGGAGAACAGTATGGAGATTCCTCAAAAAACTGCAAATTGAACTGCCTTATGATCCAGCAATCCCACTGCTGGGCATATACACTGAGAAAACCAGAATTGAAAGAGACACCTGTACCCCAATGTTCATAGCAGCACTGTTTGCAATAGCCAGAACGTGGAAGCAACCTAGATGTCCATCCACAGATGAATGGATAAGCAAGCTGTGGTACATATACACAATGGAATATTACTCAGCCATTAAAAAGATTACATTTGAATCAGTTCTAAGGAGATGGATGGAACTGGAGCCTATTATACAGAGGAGAAAAAAAAAAAAAAAAAAAAAAAAAAAAAACAAAAAAAAAAAAGAAAAAAAAAAAAAAGGAAAAAAAAAAAAAAAGAAAAAAAAAAAAAAAAAAAAAAAAAAAAAAAAAAAGAGAGTGGTAGAGAGGGGAAGGGGGAGAGAGAGGAAGAGGGAGGGAGAAAAGAGAGAAGAAGAAAAAAAAGAAAAAAAGAAAAAAAAAAAAGGGGAAAAAAAAAAAAAAAAAAAAAAAAAAAAAAAAAAAAAAAAAAAAAAAAAAAAAAAAAAAAAAAAAAAATATAAATAAAGAAAATAAAAAAGAAAAAAAAAAAAAAAAAAAAAAAAAAATTAAAATTTTAAAAAAAAAAAAAAAAAAAAAAAAAAAAAAAAAAAAAAAAAAAGAAAGAATATGAAGAGGGAGAGAGAAATAAGAAAGAAAAAAAGAAGAGAGTGGGGAGGGAAATAAAAAGAAAGAAAAAACGGAGGGGGGGGGGGGGGGGGGATAGAAAAGAAAAATTAAAAAAAAAAAAAAGAGAAAAAAAAATTGAGAAAAAAAAAAAGAATAGAATTGAAACAAATACATTCAGTCAGTTCAGTCACTCAGTCATGTCTGACTCTTTGTGACACCATGAATCGCACCACGCCAGGCCTCCCTGTCCATCACCAACACCCGGAGTTCACTCAAACTCATGTGCATTGAATCGGTGATGCCATCCAGCCATCTCATCCTCTGTTGTCCTCTTCTCCTCCTGCCCCCAATCCCTCCCAGCATCAGGGTCTTTTCCAGTGAGTCAACTCTTCGCATGAGGTGGCCAAAATACTGGAGTTTCAGCTTTAGCATCATTCCTTCCAAAGAAATCCCAGGGCTGATCTCCTTCAGAATGGACTGGCTGGATCTCCTTGCAGTCCAAGGGACTCTCAAGAGTCTTCTCCAACACCACAGTTCAAAGGTGTAAACTCTTTGGCGCTCAGCTTTCTTCACAGTCCAACTCTCAAATCCATACATGACTACTGGAAAAACCATAGCCTTGACTAGATGGACCTTTGTTGGAGAAGTAATATCTCTGCTTTTTAATATGCTCTCTAGTTTGGTCATAACTTTCCTTCCAAAGAGTAAGCGTCTTTTAATTTCATGGCTGCAATCACCATCTGCAGTGATTTTGGAGCCCAGAAAAATAAAGTCTGACACTGTTTCCACTGTTTCCCCATCTATTTGCCATGAAGTGATGGGACCAGATGCCATGATTTTTGTTTTCTGAATGTTGAGCTTTAAGCCAACTTTTTCACTCTCCACTTTCACTTTCGTCAAGAGGCTTTTTAGTTCCTCTTCACTTTCTGCCATAAGGGTGGTGTCATCTGCATATCTGAGGTTATTGATCTTTCTCCCGGCAATCTTGATTCCAGCTTGTGCTTCATCCAGCCCAGTGTTTCTTATGATGTACTCAGCATAGAAGTTAAATAAGCAGGGTGATAATATACAGCCTTGACGTACTCCTCTTCCTATTTGGAACATATACATTACCATATGTAAAATTAGACAGCCAGTGGAAATTTGCTGTATGACACAGGGAGCTCAAATCTGGTGCTCTGTGATAATCTAGAGGGATTAGAATGGAGGTGAGAGGGAGGTTCAAGAGGGAAGGGACATATATATATATATCTATGGAGAGTGAAAAGGTTGGCTTAAAGCTCAACATTCAGAAAACGAAGATCATGGCATCTGGTCCCATCACTGCATGGGAAATAGATGGGGAAACAGTGGAAACAGTGTCAGACTTTGTTTTTCTGGGCTCCAAAATCACTGCAGATGGTGACTGCAGCCATGAAATTAAAAGACGCTTGCTCCTTGGAAGGAAAGTTATGACCAACCTACATAGCATACTCAAAAGCAGAGACATCACTTTGCCAACAAAGGTTCGCCTAGTCAAGGCTATGGTCTTTCCTGTGGTCATGTATGGATGTGAGAGCTGGACTGTGAAGAAGGCTGAACGCTGAAGAATTGATGCTTTTGAACTGTGGTGTTGGAGAAGACTCTTGAGAGTCCCTTGGACTGCAAGAAGATCCAGCCAGTCCATTCTGAAGGAGATCAGTCCTGGAATTTCTTTAGAAGGAATGATGCTAAAGCTGAAACTCCAGTATTTTGGCCACCTCATGCGAAGAGTTGACTCATTGGAGAAGACTCTGATGCTGGGAGGGATTGAGGGCAGGAGGAGAAGGGGACGACAGAAGATGAGATGGCTGGATGGCATCACTGACTCGATGGATGCGAGTCTGAGTGACCTCCGGGAGCTGGTGATGGACAGGGAGGCCTGGCATGCTGCGGTTCATGGGGTCGCAAAGAGTCGGACACGACTGAGCAACTGATCTGATCTGATCTGATGGCTGATTCATGTCAATATATGACAGAAACCAGCACAATATTATAAAGCAATTATCCTCCAATTAAAAATAAACAAATTTAAAGAATCAATATTATACAACTTGAGAGATAGCCAACATACTCAAGGTATCTAATCAAGCTTTGAAAATCATTTGCACCACCTTGGTTTTGTTGATTGCTGTGATGTTTGGGTTCCACGTAAGTTAGGCAAAAAAAAGAAAAGAAAAAAAAAACACCTTCTTGACTGTATTTCCACATACAATTCTCTCTACTGAGATATAATGAAAACATTCTGTTTCTAAAACAAATTGTGATGGGTGATGAAGAATGGATACTGTACAATAATGTGGAATGAAAAATATCGAGGGCAAGAGAAATGAACCACTATGACCCATGCCAAAGATTTGTCTTCATCCAAAGGAGGTGATGTAGTGTATATGGTGGGATTGGAAGGGAGCCTTCTCTTATGAGCTCCTTCCAGAAAACCAGATGATTAATTCTAACAAGTGCTGCTCTCACATAGACCAACTGAAAGTAGCACTTGATGAGCATTTGGAATTAGTCAACAGAAAATGTATAATCTTCCATCAGAATAATGCAAGACCACATGTTTCTTTGATGACCAGGTGAAAACTCTTACAACTTAACTGGGAAGTTCTGATTCATCTATCGTGTTCACCAAACGTTGCACCTTCGGATTTCCATTTATTTAGGTCTTTACAAAATTCTCTAAATGGAAAGAATTTCAATTCCCTGAAAGACTGTAAAAGACACTTAGAACAGTTCTTTGCTCTAAAAGGTAAAAAGTTTTAGGAATATGGAATTATGAAGTTGCTTGGAAAATGGCGAAAGTAGTAGTGAACCAAACAGTGAATATATAGTTCAGTAAAGTTCCCGGTGAAAAGGAACAATATGTCTTTTATTTTTACTTAAAAACTGAAGGAAGTTTTTAGCCAATCCAGTGTATATCCATAGTGGGAGTTCTTTCTGGGTTTCTGTGGCTAGAGACCAGTCCTTCTGTCCCTCGGTAATCTTAAACAGGAACAATCTGTACTGAGTTCCAGTAATTAGAAGTGTGCTTGAGTTACTGAGGAGTAAGACACCAAGAAATACACAGAGGATATATGGGATAACACATACTTAAAGTTTGTACTTAGAACATGATTTTATAAACATGAGAAAGACATAGCTGCAAAATTGTCATACAGCTAATATAAAGAACTCAAGCCAAAAATATATCTGAGGCTCTAATGAGTTTATTTAAGTAATTTAAGATTGATTCAAACATTGTCAAAACTATTCTTTATTTTTGAGTTATGTAGATAGCTAGAAAGAAAAAAAAACATACTTGAGATCATAAGAAGATAATATTCCCACAACAAAGGAGAAAAAATGCAGTCACCCAACACTAAAATAATTTGAAATGCCTCCATGTTCCCTCTTCATGGCCATTATGACATACATTGATAATCAAGAAAGGCAAAAACGATTGTCCTTGCTTATTTCACAGGGTTATGGCAAGGCAAACATCAGACAGCAGGCAAAGAGGAAGTTGAAAGGAAGGGACAATACAGTATACAATGCCTTGGTAATTTCCAGCACGATTATTTAATGGAAGAAGGGAAAACTCTCCTAGCTGGTCAAGATGTGGCAGTGGAGAAAGAATCCAGATGTAGATTCAGAAGATAACTTCTTTGCATAATCTTTGCTGACTATGTTTATAGAAGTAAATGTCAAGGTAAGCTTGGCAAGGAACAAAAGAGATGAGTCACATTTCTCCAGTCTCATTCCCGAGATGTTATCTTTTACCTTTCTGAGTATGTACAAGGCTGACACTGGGTTTCTGATCCTTTATGGGAAACAGTATGCAAACTCTCAAGTAAGAGCAGGGCAGTCATTTTTCATATGTACTTTGTTTTCATTTCTATGACTTGGAAAGACCAAGTTTCCAAACGCAGAAATCCATGTAGTTGCCCTGCAACGCAAGTCCTTGCTTGCACCCTGGACTTAATAAAGCAATTAGTTTTAGACAGGCTCTTAGAAGCAAACGTAAGCTTTGAATTGAAAATGCTTTTCTCTGTGTCTTGCTTTCACATCAGACACAGCCAAGTTCATTTAGAGAGTAGAAAGGTGTGAATAAGACTTGTCAGTACCTCAGTCTTTTTGTGTTTTAAGTATATTTTCCTATGTCTCTGGAACAGCTTCTATATAATCAGCCATTATGTCATAACCTACCAAGCCAACAGGTGTTAACAGCAAGAAACTATGCCAATTGCTTTTAGGATACATTGACTTTTATGGCTAAAAATCTTGACTTAATATGTTAGTATAAAAGACTACTTTACAGCTTCCTTAGAGCTTTATAATGAGAATGGGATAGCCCTTTCTTAGCTTTAATATCTTGGATCATTGTTTCATTTTTTGCTTTTCTTTTACTCCCCAACTTCTTTACAATATTTTATATTTGTCACCTCTCTTTCCTTCCTATTTATTCCTTATTTTCTTGTGGTCATTTATTCAGCCCCCCTACTATCCTAAAATTTTCCTCACAGTTAGTCACTAGTAACCTTTTAGGAAACACACGTAAAGACTTCTTAAAACTGACGTTTTTTGGACCTTCCTGTGACGGTTGCTTTGTTGATTGCCCCCACTGCCTTAAACTCTTCCTTTGCTCTCTTAACTTCTCAAAACCAGCAGATAGTCTCAGTTTCTCTATTTTGATTATGGCTTAAAACCCTAAAGTTATTCTGTACTCACCTCCATCTCTTTTCTACTAAGTCTTCACTCTTTTCCCTTTGTAATATTCTTTCTCCTTTTCCCTTCCAAATCCCACTATTATCACCCTTGTCCAAGTTCTGTCATGCTTGTTCTTAACTGGCCTCTTTGTGTTCAGTTTTTCCTCATTCCAACTGTTACTAAGCTACTGCTAGATTTTTTTCCCCCAAAACACTCTTTTTAAACAACTCACTCCATCAGGCTCTGTGCTTGAAAGTGGTTGGATTCAAGCCATTGGGGAATGCATCTGTTTGAAGACGTATTTCCCTTAAAACCAGACAAGTACTTACAGTGAAGATGCAGATCAGTGGCTATCTTGGATGCAAATGCTGAGGTGGGCCACTTTAGTCTTATGCTTGGAGTCAGATTCCGTAGGCTAGAGGTCAGGGCTCTGCAATCAGGGCAATTAAAAGGGGGGGAATGTAGCTTCTGAAGAACTGGGTTGAGTAATATTAGGGGCTTTAAAGCAGAAAACACAGGCGAGTCTGAGGACAAATGAGAGTAGGTATTACGGCATGTGTTCAAAGGAAAGAGCCAATCAATGGACTGTGTTGAACAAAGTTTCATTCTTAGACTGCTAGAGATGATGGTCAAACTGAGTTCTATAGTTTCTGCTGGGATTTTTTTTTTTTTTCACTTAATATGTCAAAAATTTTTCTGTTTCAGTACATAGAGTAATACATTATCTTTAAAATTTTTTATTGAAATAGTTAATTTACAATGTTGTGTTAGTTTTAGATGTACAGCAAGATGATTTAGTTTTAGTCTTTTTCGGATCCTTTTGCAGTGTGCTGCTGCTGCTAAGTCACTTCAGTCGTGTCCGACTCTGTGCGACCCCAGAGACAGCAGCCCACTAGGCTCCCCCGTCCCTGGGATTCTCCAGGCAAGAACACTGGAGTGGGTAGCCATTTGTTTCTCCAATGCATGAAAGTGAAAAGTGAAAGTGAAGTTGCTCAGTCGTGTCCAACCCTCAGCGACCCCATGGACTGCATGCAGCCTACCAGGCTCCTCCGTCCATGGGATTTTCCAGGCAGGAGTACTGGAGTGGGGTGCCATTGCCTTCTCCACTTTTCCAGTGTAGATTGTTACAAGATATTGAGCACAGTTCCCTGTGCCTTACAGTAGGTCCTTTTTTATTGTATTCATAGAAGCAGGTATGTTAATCCCAAATCCCTAATTTATTGTTCCTTTCTCCTAACACATTCTTTTTTTAATTTACTTTTAATTTGGAGGATAATTGCTTTACAACGTTGTGTTGGTTTCTGCCATACAACAACATGAATCAGCCACAAGTATATAGGTCCCCTCCCTCTTGAACGTTCCTCCCATCTCCACCCCATCCCCCCATCTAGATGGTCACATAGCACTGGGTTGGACTCCCTGTGTTTTATAGTAACGTCCCACTATCTGCTGTGATTTTTGCTTATGGAGTAAAGAAATAGGCTAAGGATTTCCTAGGCTGATTTGCAGGAGGGTGATTCTTCCATGAGTTCCTTTATATGGACCAATTGTTTTAACCAAATGAATGTAATTAATTGTTCCCTAGCCCATTCTAGGGGCCTTTCAGGTAGCTCTAGTGGTAAAGAACCCGCCTGCCAATTCAGGAGACAGAAAAGACATGAGTTTGATCCCTGGGTCTGGAAGATCCCCTGGAGGAGAGTTTAGAAACCCATTCCAGTAGTCTTGCCTGGAGAATCCCATGGACAGAGGAGCCCCAAGGACTGCAGTCCATAGGGTTGCAAAGAGTCAGACATGGGTGAGCGACTAAGCACAGCACAGCATAGCACTACATGCTAGGAGAAGGAGGGTCACATGCTGGAGAGCCCCCAAGTGATATATTCGCACTATCAACTTCCTCCACTGTTCCTATAGAAGCCAGCTCAAAGTGCCTACTTTGCTCCTTAAAGCTTTTTTCCCCCTTCTGCCACTCATTTGCTGTGTAATCCACAACAATTAATTCCGTTACTATGTATCCTTTTTTTTTAAGAAGATGTAAAGACCTTGAAGAAGAGCTAAAGAGCCTCTTGATGAAAGTGAAAGAGGAGAGAGAAAAAGTTGGCTTAAAGCTCAACATTCAGAAAATGAAGATCATGGCCTCTGGTCCCATCACTTCATGGCAAATAGATGGGGAAACAGTGGAAACAGTGGCTGACTTTATTTTGGGGGGCTCCAAAATCACTGCAGATGGTCACTGCAGCCATGAAATTAAAAGACGTTTACTCTTTGGAAGGAAGTTATGAACAACCTAGACAGCATATTAAAAATCAGAGACATTACTTTGCCAACAAAGGTCCATCTAGTCAAGGCTATGGTTTTTCCAGTGGTCATGTATGCATGTGAGAGCTGGACTATAAAGAAAGCTGAGCACCAAAGAATTGATGCTTTTGAACTGTGGTGTTGGAGAAGACTCTCGAGAGTCCCTTGAACTGCAAGGAGATCAAACCAGTCCATCCTGAAGGAAGTCAGTCCTGAATGTTCTTTGAAAGGACTGATGTTGAGGCCGAAACTCCAGTACTTTGGCCACCTGGTGGGAAGAGCTGACTCATTTGAAAAGACCCTGATGTTGGGAAAGATTGAAGGCAGGAGGAGAAGGGGACGACAGAATGAGATAATTAGATGGCATCACTGACTCAATGGACATGAGTTTGAGTAAACTCCAGGAGTTGGTGATGGACAGGGAGGCCTGGCATGCTGCGGTTCATGGGGTCACATAGAGTCAGATATGACTGAGTGACTGAACTGAACAGAACTGAAAGACCTTGAGGGCAGAAACCTTATCTTTGTATTCTATCACTCAAAAAAAAAAAAAAAAAGACTCTGCACACAACATGTACTAAGTGCTTTTTTTAAAGGGTGGTATTGATCATCTATTTCATTTCCAATGGACGGTGTCCTAAGAGAATCAGCTTCATGTTTTATTTAGTCTAATGTGGGATGAACCAGGAGAGGGCAACTGGCATTTACTTCACACTTACAGTGTGTTAGGTACTATGCAAATTTTCTCTTGTAATAATAATAACAGCTGGCCTTTATTTAGATTTATTGTGCCTTGCATGAAATGAAGTGATTTATATACATTATTCATTTACTCCTTATAACGACTATGTGGGATAGATCTCATTGTTTTGGTCATTTTACAGATGATGTGATGATACTGTTGCTTACAGAATTTTAATTTTTAAAAGTTAAGTCTTAAGTTTCACAGCAGGTAAGCGTAGAGGTGGACCTCAAAAATCTTTAAATCTGCTTTTATTCTATTGCATTGCTTAAACTGAAAGAATAAATGTTGAATGAACATACAATTTCAATACACATCTCATCTCTTTCTTCATTAACTACTTGAGTTTCTCAGTATCACTTGGAAAATTGTTTGAAATGCAATTTTGCAGACCCCACAACAGACCTGCTGAATCAAACACTCTACAAGTGGGACCCCCAAATTTCTTTTAAGCAAAAAAGATCTGGATGATTCTGATGAATGTTAAGGCTTGAGAACTGCTAGCTTGTCTTCTCTCTCACTGTCAATATCTTTACATGGCTCTATACTTATTTATAATTCATGCTAAATGCCTGCAGTCTATGTATTGAATTATATGCCATCATTTAAACTGTATTTGAATTTTCCAATTCCTATTTTTAATTTGTCTTGTGTATTCTTGGAGGCTGCTCTTGGTGAATGAGGCCTCACATAAAAAGCCCCAAAATATTGTATGTTGAGTGTACTTATGTGAATGCCAGTTACTATATTTCAGGATAAGCCTCAGATCTGTTTTCGCAGGGTCCTGGACATTTTGTATTTACTGGGAAGGAAGCAGAATGAGAAGCAAAACTTAATCCATTCAGGCAAGATTTATCTCTGCCACTTTATGCCCTTTGTCAGAGGAGCTAAACATTTTGGTCATTGATTTTACCTTGATAAAAGAGAAGGTCATTGCCTTCTCTTCCAAGCTTTGCTGGGCATTGGTAAGGATGGCAGCATATAAATTGTTTCTACATCTCTCAAGTCTACCTGGGATTCACTGGAAATCTGCCCAGATGTTCAAGATTTGATGATGCATGAGCTAAATGTTCATCCTCTCTTCTCTAAAACAATGGTTGTCTGCTGGTCATTTTAGTCATCAGGCTTTTCAGGACCAGATGTCTATTCCAAATCAATGAACGTTTCCTGCCCTGTTCTTCTCACCTGCATATCAAACACATTGAACCTTATGGAGTTGGTTTTGAAGATAATGTTAGGCTTTAAGAATGTTTTCTCCCATTTTCAACAGGGAAATGAGTCAGAAATGGCAAAGTGAACAGTTAATTTCCCTTCTTTTTATGCAGCTCTCCTGTTATATTGTGTACTTTACTTGAGTCTAACTCAGTTCATTTATTCTGATTTTTGAGTTTAAAATACAAGTAAAATGACTAAACTAGTTTACAAGATTTTAGTTACTTCTTTTTCTTGTGTATTTAAGGGCAACGACCCTAATGTTTATCACTTGGATCTTGCTTCTGTATTTAAAATTTACTTAATAAAAAGATCTTTCTTTTCCCTCTGTCTCTCCTCCTTCATTCCCCCTTCCTCCTTCTGCGGCTCCCAGCTCCACTTTAATTATGAAAAAAGAAAAGAAAAGCCAACAAATATTTGTTGAGCATTTATTCTGTCCCAGGAACTGTACTTACTTCTTCAGATTCTTTTTTCAAACTATTTTATTCATGGTAATCTTTCCTACTCCCACTGGTTCAACGATCATCTTTCTACGGAGACTTTCATTCTCTAGACAATGTGTCACCTATTTCTATTGACTCAGCTTCATAAACCTCCCTTAAATCTATCCTTACTGCTCTATCATCACTGACTTACTCATCTTTCAGCCTAAGTATCTAACAGAACTCTTAATTGGTTTCCCTGACCTCATTTTGTCCAGCCTTTAGTGCACATGTATTTTTATCACTATCAAAATGATCTTTCCAACATGCAAATCTAGTCAGTGATTAATTCAGCAAAAATTTATTGCGTGTCTACTGTTTTCCCAGATGCTTTGTGCTGTGAATATTTCTTTGAATATGGCAAGGTCTAAAACCTCAAAATATTCCTATTTGGCAGAGGAGACAGACAAATAATTGGACAATTATTGCGGAGTGTAATATGTAAAAGGATAAAAATATGTGCACAGTATTAAAGAAGGAAAAATGAGTCTTGAGCAGTGAGTTGGTAGAGAGATTTAGGAAAAACTTGTTGGGCAAAATAATATCCTGTAAGGCATCTCGAAAGATAAATACAAGATAATTTAGGGAAGAAGATGAAGGTCAGGCTGGACATGGATGCTAGAGGAAAAGATTACCAGGAGTAATCTTTAGCAAAGGCAACAAAAGAGAAAGAAAGAGCTTGATGTTTTCAAAACTAAAGAAATTCTGTTTATTGTTAGTTTAAGCTCCTAATTTGGGGGATAGTATATTATGTAACAGTAGATAACTAATGCAGGAACTGAAGGGCTGTTTACAAAAATCGTATAAAGAAAATTTGAACTAGATTGGCAGCTACAGAGATGGAGAGAAAGATACGGACATAAGAAACCCATAGGAATTAAAATCTTTAGGATATGGTGTTGACTAGATGGTAATGAGAGTGAGTGAGGGAATAGAATCAAGGATGACTCTCCAGATAAATTCCAATTTGGCCATAGCATAGACACTACTCCCCCGTACTTAAAACTTGTTAATGTTGTTGTCCAGTTGCTCAGTTGTGTCCAACTCTTTGTGACCCCATGGACTACAGCACGCCAGGCTTCCCTGTCCTTCACCATCTCCTGGAGTTTGCTGAAACTCATGTCCATTGAGTCGGTGATGCCATCCACCCATCCCATCCTCTGTCATCCCCTTCTACTTCTGCCTTCAATCTTTCCCAGCATCAGGGTCTTTTCCAGTGAGTTGGCTCTTTGCGTCAGGTGGCCAAAGTACTGGAGCTTCAGCTTCAGCATCAGTCTTCCAATGATATTCAGGGTTGATTTCTTTAGGACTGACTGGTTGGATCTCCTTGCAGGCCAAGTGACTCTCAGGAGTCTTCTCCAGCCCCACAGTTCAAAACCATCAATTCTTCGGCACTTAGCCTTTATTGTCCAGCTCTCACATTCATAAGTGACTACTGGAAAAACCATAGCTTTGACTATATAGACCTTTGTAGGCAAAGTAATGTCTCTGCTTTTTAATATGCTGCTTAAGATTGTCATTAACAAAACTTGTTAATGGTTCCTCATTCTTTCTAGGAAAAAGATAAAGTATCAACATACATAGCTCTGACTCTACAAGCTGATTCTTTTCTTACCTTAAGAAAGGTAAGAAACTTTTTTACCAGTTTATTACCAGTTTCCCCCTTTTATTTCCCCTTCTACTGCTGTTGATTTGGAACATATGCTCTCTTGCTTTTTCTTACTTTTGTTCTGATGATCCCTATTTTAGGAGTGTCTTTTCTCTTTGACTCAACCTCAACGGCTCACATGTGCTTCAACCACACAAAACATTCTTTTAAGAATACCATGTTTCTCCCATCCCTCCACCCAAGTTAAATATTTGGTTTTCTTTGTTATTGCAGCATTTTGTGCTATAGCTCACCAGGCTCCTTTGTTCATGGGTTTCTCTAGGTAAAAACACTGGAGTGGGTTACCATGCCCCCCTCCAGGGGATCTTCCCAACCCAGGGGTAGAATCCATGTCTCTTATGTCTCCTGCATTGGCAGGCAGGTTCTTTACCACTAGCACCACCTGGGAAGCCCATATTGTCATATTATATTATAATTATTTATTTACATGTCTGTCTTTTCTTTTGAACTATGGACTTTGCAAAAATTGCTCATTATCTTACCTTTTTTTTCTGCTGTAACTGCCTATACTAGCATCCGATATATAGTGTTTTAATCAGTGCTTATTGAATATATGAATGAAACAATGTCTTTTAAATCAATGAAATATTATATCTTTCCTGAATTTTCAAGTTCTGTACTTTGAGATAACATATTGAAGATGTTTACATATGAAATTTACCTGAAAATTAATGCAACTTTACAGAATCTGTGATCACCTGTCCTTGGTCTCTCCACAGCCTAATCATTCAATCAATTTTTAATTGGTTTGTGATTTTTTTCTTTATTTTTTGTTATCAATAGTAAAATACTTTCTATTTCTGACCTTTCTTCATATCCTAGTAGCCCTAGAAGATGAGAGGCACATGGAAAATCCCTGGTGTCAACTTACAGTTTGGACCTAAACCCTGTAAAGCCTAGGCTAGAAGAGCCAGCCCACAGACCATGCACAGATGTGTGATCAAGGAAAATGTGCTGCTTTTTAGAACCACTGAATTTCAGCATTGTTTGTTAAACAGTATTATTGCGGCAATTTCAGCATTGTTTGTTAAACAGCATTATCGCAGCAATTGCTGACTGATAAAATCAGTTCCTTTCTTTCTTTCCCTTCCATTCTCAATGCTACCATCCTCTTTTTTTCACCATTCACCTGTAGCATTGCTGTAGACCACTGAGAAAAGTTTTCCAACCTTTAATTTCTTTTCCTTTCAACTTATTTTATGTACTACATCAGATTAATCTTCCTGCTCTAAACCATTCAGTGGTTTCATATTATTCTTCAAATAAAGTCCAGATAAGTAGTCTGTCTCCATTTACTGAAATTCTATCTGTCCTTCAACGTCCATCTCAAATGTCACTTTCTTTAGAGACCTACTGTCTTCCTTCCACTGAGAAGGCGATGGCACCCCACTCCAGTACTCCTGCCTGGAAAATCCCATGGACGGAGGAGCCTGGTAGGCTGCAATCCATGGGGTCGCTAAGAGTCGGACAGGACTGAGCGACTTCACTTTCACTTTTCACTTTCATGCATTGGAGAAGGAAATGGCAACCCACTCCAGTGTTCTTGCCTGGAGAATCCCAGGGACAGGGGAGCCTGGTGGGCTGCCATCTATGGGGTCGCACAGAGTCGGACATGACTGAAGTGACTTAGAATAACATAGCATACAGAAAAGCTTGTGATATGTGATATCATATGATATGTGATATCATACAACATTTATCTGTATCTCATCAAGCATAATGCCCTCAAGGTCCATCTGTGTTGTCCAAATGGCATGATTTCCACTTTTTTGAAGCAAATATATGTATACATATAAGTATATATACACACACACACATCCCCTTTATTCATTCATCTGTTGATTTCTCCAGCTTCTAAATATTGAAGTTCTCCAGCATTTAGTCAGTGAAAACTCTATTTTTGTTTATTCTGCTTAGAAAATTTCATCTTCTTGAATTTAGGGATCGATATATTTCTTTAGGTTTGAAAAATTATTGGTTATCATCTCTTCAACTATTGCCTCTGTCCTCTTCTTTTTGTAAATCCAATTATATATGTTAGCTTTCATAGTGCACTGTAGCCCTATTAACACATGCCTAGATTTTTCTTTTCTAGTTTATTTTTTGTGAATTTTTCCAGTTTTCTATTTTTCTTTTCAGTCTGATATAATTTTCTTTTATATCCTTCCATGATTTCTTAATCTTGGTAATTACAATTTTAGCTGTTTTCAAATTTGCTGTGATTTCTTTTTATGGTTTTCGGCTGTCAGCTTTCTATGAATAAAGTAAACATGATTGTTTTAAGGTCTAATTATGGAAATTTCAACATCTGGAACCCTGGTGGATCTCTCTACTGTGTACTATTTCTGCCATATCTCCTTGTGTACTTTAGTATCTTTGCTTGTATATCAGATATTATATTTGAAGTTGGTTGTAGAATACTTTGAGGCCGAGGTATATATTGTGTTCTTTGATATAGGCTCTAAGAGTTTTTAAGAAGTTCTCAAGGGCACTAGCAATCTAGGATCACCTTAATTCAGAGTCAGTATTGAGATTTTCTGGATTACTCAAATAATTTGAAGTCAGAATCTTTGATGCTTTCCTGAAGATAATTATGTTTTCGTAATAGATAAGGATTTACTTTATAAATATGTATTTATATATTTGGTTGCATCGGTCTTATTTACAGCATGCCAAATCTTTTTCTGCGTCCTGCGGACTTCTCTCTGGCTGTGGTATGCAAACTCAGTTGCCCTATGCCATGTGGAATCTTAGTTTTCTGACCAGGGATTGAACTCGCATCCCTGGGTGCATTGGATCGTTGCCTTAGAAGATGAATTCTTAACCACTGGACCATCAAGGCAGTCCCAGCATTTATATTTTAGCAAAGGAATTATCTTGTTTACTCTCTTGTTATTCTCACTCTTATGCACTCATAAAATCTCATGAATTTAAACATTCTCTACATATACATTTGTGAGGCTTGAATTTGTTTCATAACCCTGGATGTCTCCCTTGAATTCCAATCTTGTATATCCAGTGTCTACTCAGTTGTCTCAATTCAGATATTTAACAACATTTTCAAATTAAACCTGTCTGAAAATAAACTCCAGCTTTTCCCCAAAGTGTGCTCTTCTTGAAATCTTTCCAGTCTCTGTTGATGGCAGATCTATCCTGGATACTTTGTTTAAAAATTGTAACACCATTGCCTACCAGGTCTCCTTGTGTCCACAGGGAGAGTAAGATACCTTTTGGACCTCATGAGGTGTACCACGTGGTATATTTTTGACCTCTTCTGCTACTTGGTTTCTAGTTCTTAGCTGGTTTTCAAACATTCCAGGAATCTTCAGGCTCTTGGATGTGCTCACCCCACTACCTGGACCATATTTTCTTCAGACAGCTACAAAGGAAACTGTGGGTATTTTTTCAAATGACTCTATCAGGGAGGCTTTTTCTGACCACCCTTACAGTTGTTATCTTCACCCCACTCTAATCCTTCCCAGTATCTCATCATTCCCTGTAATAGTTCTCCTGCTTTATTTTTTTTAATAGCAGTGAGAGCTGGACTGTGAAGAAGGCTGAGCACCGAAGAATTGATGCTTTTGAACTGTGGTGTTGGAGAAGACTCTTGAGAGTCCCTTGGACTGCAAGAAGAGCCAACCAGTCCATTATGAAGGAGATCAGCCCTGGGATTTCTTTGGAAGGAATGATGCTAAAGCTGAAACTCCAGTATTTTGGCCACCTCATGCAAAGAGTTGACTCATTGGAGAAGACTCTGATGCTGGGAGGGATTGAGGGCAAGAGGAGAAGGGGACGACAGAGGATGAGATGGCTGGATGGCATCACTGACTCGATGGATGTGAGTCTGAGTGACCTCCGGGAGTTGGTGATGGACAGGGAGGCCTGGCGTGTTGCGATTCATGGGGTTGCAAAGAGTCGGACACGACTGAGTGGCTGATCTGATCTGATCTGATCTGAACTGAGTTAATGTTCCCAGTGAGGGGAAAAAAGTGCACTTTGTGGTCATTTTCAGAACTGAAATCTTATTAATGCAAAAAGGCTGTTTCCCTTTGGGGCAACAAAGCAAGATTGCTTAAAATATAATCAACAAGAAATATTTAATCCCTCAAATTTTATCCTATTAAGTGAATTGCAGCTGTCCAGTTTATAATGAAATGCCAGTGGTTACTCCAGTTTTATGTTATAAAGGAATTTTGGGGCAGCAAATTAAAAAATGTCACTGAATTGATATATGCTGACAATTCAATTACGATCTGCTTCTCTATGCTTCTGGCACAATCAATTTTGAGTACTTATATTTGTGTTTACACAGTAAAAGGCATTGGTGTGGTGTTTCACACAGACCACTTTAATCTGCCTGAACAGTACTTTGATGAACTTCTGAGAAATGGCAGTGACCAAAATCTCTTGCCAATTAGATATTTAAGCCAGGACACATCAGGACATTGACTTAGATGTTTTAATATTATTCTATTCACTGCTCATACCTTAATAGGCTTTCAAAACATTAAATGCTAACCAAATTCTGAGAATTTATTTTTAATCCTGATTTTACAGATGAGGAAGCAAATGGGGAAGAAGTTAAATGGCTTATTTAAAGCTGTGTCACAAATTAACAGCATACTGGGACTTTATGCCAGGCACTCTTGGCTCATGTTTCTAAGTTTATAAATGTCATGATTTGATGCCAGCATAATCCAGGAATCTAGGCCTGAGGAATATAATTTATCTTCTGGGGATGCTGCTGTGATGACTGGAGACTTCCCTGCTAAAATCCAGGATCTGAAACTAGACCTGGTTCCCACTGATAAACAATGGAGCTCTAACATGTGTTTCTGTCCTTCAGGAAGAAGCATCATTTTGGTGTTTCCCCAGCCTTATAGATAGAGGGGCTAAAATAATATGCTTAATGGAAAAATAAAGAGTTCCACATGTTCTGATGCTAGTACAATGGAGTATTATAGTTTATAGAGTTAGAATTTTCTTCTCCAGGAGAATAGACTTAAGTTAGGTATCAGTTTGCTAGACAACCACACACTCAGTTATAGATATGTGGAGTAGCTTGTTGTGTATCAAAATCCATGTGTTCCTTATTGGGTATAAGGGATTATTACTGTATCTTGTCCTTGGGCAAGGACTCCTTTCTTTAAATTAGAAAGAGAGGCTTAGAAGTATAATTATACTTGGTTAAAACTGCCAATTGGTTGATGAGATTTTTTAAAAAAATTCTTTCATATTCTTAGTTTCCTCATCTGTACTATAGTGATCATTGTAGAATCTCTCTAACAAAGTTGTTATAAGAATTAAATACAATAATCTCAGGTTGAATGTTTGGAACAGTGCTTGGCACATGACAAGTACTAAATGACTGTATTGTCATTCTTCTCATTTTCCTCATAGCCATTATTAAATGATGATGATTATTAAATGAAGATGAGAACATATGCTCTCCAGATGAATACAATGGAAACAGTGAGGAATTCTTTTCATCCCCTATATTTCAAAGATTGGCTATGAGAGCTTTTGCCACCAGATGCAAGATAAGGACATCAACTACTTTAATAGATAACTCCAACATAGAAAGTCAACAGCTAAATTAGAATTGTAAAGCAATAAAAGCAAACATCAAAAGAATATTAAGTCATTTTTACTTAGATTTTAAAAATGGCAAGAGTATAATTACAGACTGTAGTTGAATAGTTAATTGATGTGAACCCAGAAAATAGAAGTTAGAGTGAAGGTAGCAGTATAAAACTAATGTTAACAGGTGGCACAGAAATAACAGAAATTTTGGGGAGGTGAGTGAGTAAATTATTTGGTGGGAAGATGGTTGCTACCTAGCCTAATTACAAGTCTATGACGATGTCCAATGTGGCAGACATATAGATTGTCCTACCTGTATCTTTTCCAACTTTCTTTTAATGTGTCCCTTTGTATTGCAGAGATTGGGAAGCTAAAAACCATTTCTCCTTGACTCCTTTAATAATGAGAGTGCCAGGTGTAGTTTAGGTCTTATCAGTCAGCTGAACCTGTGTAAGATTTGAATTTGCACCTGAATTATGCCATGAAAAGAAGAGCAAGGAACATCCATGTTTCTGGTTGAGACTGCTGTAGAGGTGGATGGCACTGGGCCTGGTGTTGAAAGTGGCTGCTCCTAGAGTTCAGTTTTAAGGTTGATTTTGATGTCTGCCTTGTTAATTATTTGTGCCCAGTTTTGCCAGCAAGGTGTACATTTTCAGACAGTCTTACCATCATTAATTAAACAAATAAATCACATCAAATGTTGACTATTATTATTATTGTTATTACTTTGTTAAGCAGAGTACAATGTTGAAAAATGTCATGAGGACACTTTTCAACACTCATAACTGAGTTGGGATCACCCAGGCTCTGCCACTAACAGCCTGGTGACATTTGACAAGTTTCTTAATCTCTCTGTGTATCAGTTTCTTCATTTGGAAAATGGAGATAATAATATTTTCCTCTGAATGTTGTTGTAAGGATTGAATAGTCAGTATACATAAAGTGCTTAGAATGGTTCCTTGCTTGTGGTACATATATGGCATCAGTTCAGTTCAGTTCAGTCACTCAGTCATGTCCGACTCTATGCAACCCCATGAATCACAGCACGCCAGGCCTCCCTGTCCATCACCAACTCCTGGAGTTCACTCAAACTCACATCCATTGAGTTGGTGATGCCATCCAGCCATCTCATCATGCTCTGTCATCCCTTTTTCCTCCTGCCCCCAATCCCTCCCAGCATCAGAGACTTTTCCAATGAGTCAACTCTTGGCATGAGGTGGCCAAAGTACTGGAGTTTCAGCTTTAGCATCAGTCCTTCCAAAGAACACCCAGGACTGATCTCCTTCAGAATGGACTGTTTGGACCTCCTTGCAGTCCAAGGGACTCTCAAGAGTCTTCTCCAACACCACAGTTCAAAAGCATCAATTCTTCGGCACTTAAACTCTTCACAGTGCAACTCTCACATCCATACATGACCACAGGAAAATATATGGCATCAGCTGTTATTAATATCTTTCCAATTTTTTAAATGTGAATTTGAGCATTAAAGTGTCAAAATGATGTGAAATTCTGACTTATTAAAAGAGAATAACTAGTGTTTCTGGGAAAACATGTGGACTTCAGTGATTTTAGTAACTGAATATTTTTTTCCACATTTGTGAAATAAACATACATAGAATAACTTTTTTGAGTTCACCTAATAAAAGCAGTATACATAGATTAAATTATTCAGATAGTTAATATATCATAGTTTGCTCTGTAAATGCAATAAAAAAGTGATCTTTATGTAGCTCTTACCAATATTTATTGGAACCTAATGATTTTTTATTCTTATAATTTTTTCTTTAAAAGGAAGAAGTAGATAATTAATACTCTGTCACATTTCCTGAGTTCTTAAACTGTTTAAAGTAGGGTGATGATTTCAAAGAAAGAAAGTCAGCATATTTTTGATTAGCTATGTAAAAGTAGGCTATGGAATGAATCTTCTCTTTTTTGTCGGTTAGCCTATTTGTGGAATGTTAACATCTACAGTATCTTATCTTTATTTTTCCTCCTCTAATGGAAAGGTGACTATTAATGTTGCATTTTTCAAATATCAAGATATATGATCAGAAGGTGAAAGTGCTCGGGTATGGATACACAGGAAGTCAGATGCTTCTTTGTTGGTGTTTGGTGTTGGGGGTGAGGAGTGCTGCCTGCAGAGAACGCAGGTGTTCTGAGCTCCCTGCTCAGCACGCTCTCTGCTCCACTCCCGAGGTGCGCCACACCCTTTCACTGAGAGCACAGAGGCTCTCTAACAGCAGGCAGGCTTGCTGTATCAGGTCCTGCCCTGCCCTGGACTGATCTTCCTCAGGGATGTCAGCTGCCTTTGCTTTCCTTCTCCAGTCTTGTCTCTAGGATCTTTGAGACTCAGGGAAAGGGTCAGCCATGAGTCAAAATTTTTTATGTCAGTTCAACAAAGGGACATAAAAGTCAAGAATTTCAGGTTGCTCACATTCTACGTAGAATATTCAAAGTTAATGACTGATAAATCTCTCTATATGTATATATAGATTTGTAGTAGAAAGAATATTTATATTTTACAGTTTGCTGCAGAATTCATTTGGGGGAAGGATAGACTCTGTTTAAGAAAGCACCCTCATGGTCACTGTGAGAATGATCTGAGAAACTGCCCCTGACACACCCAGCTTTCACTTTTTTCACTCTCCTCCTTTTTTCTCCTATGGGCTTGGTCAAGGTAGGATTGACTGAGATCGGGGGGATCTGCACTGCTCACTTCATATAAGGATAGGAGAACTTTTGTGTTTCTGAAAGAAAATAAAGCGAGACAAGGAGAGAAGCTCTTAGAAGGAGGAAGATAAGAGAAAGATTTAGATCAGCACTATATATATAAAATATTTTTATATTTATTTATTATTTATATATGAAGTTATGTTATATGTAAAATATGTCATACAGATATATAATTTAACATTTTCTAGTAGGAAGGCTTAAAAAGAAAATGGTGAAGTTAATTTTAATAACATATTTTACACTAACAGAATGTCCCAATTTAGACTAGCCAGATTTCAAGAGCTCAGTGGCCCATGTGGCTAGTGGGTACTATATTGGGCAGCACAATATAGTGAGAGGAGCCCTAGCATCATTAAAGTTCTGAGTTGTGGGAACAGATGAGGGTTCTTAAATTAACAACTTTAATTCATTTTCTGTGTGTTGCCAAGATTTAACCCCCTCTCCACCATCCCTGTGTCTTCAGTAAAGTGCTGTCATTGTATGTAGAATTTTTTTTGAAACTTATTTTTATCTGTATTGGCAGGAATACAGTTTCTTAAGTATTCACCCAAGCCAGGAACATAATGTCTCTCCCTCATTTCCAGAAGTCTAAGCCAAGTCTCATTCATTCTACAGCCTTAACATCTCCTGTATTCCTCTCCTCCTCTATCTCCACTTTGCTTTGTTTGCACTGTACATGAAAAAGAAAAGGGGCTGCGTTCCACAGTTGAACTACACAAGGCAGAGAAATAAAACAGCCATCAGAAAACAGATGTGAGTGAGGTAAGAACCCAACCTCATGTCTGACTCTTTGTGACCCCATGGACTGTAGCCCACCAGGCTCCTCCGTCCATGGGATTCTCCAGGCATGAATACCAGAGTGGGTTGCCGTTTCCTTCTCCAGGGGATCTTCCTGACCCAGGGATTGAACCTGGGTCTCCTGCCTTGCAGGAAGATTATTTACCCTCTGGGCTATAGGGAAATCTCACAAGAGCTCAACTGAAAGGACAAATCAGAGAAGGCTTGGAGATATGGCAAGTTTCCCACTCTGCATTGGATGCGAACTTGACTCATTTTTATTCAAGTACTAAAGTTAATTTTGGAGAAGTTCATACAGAAGTTCATACCATTCAAACAAGTAGTAGTTTTTATGGGAAGGCATAGGTGTGAGATCTGAGAAAGGCTACCTACGATGAATTAACATAGCAATATTCTATCTTGGGAAAGTAATTTGCTGAGCAGAACTAAATTACAGGTCAACAATATGGTATAGTACAGGTTTGCATATGAAACTGGTATGCATTGACATACGGTTATTTATAGTCTTTGTTTTCACATTTTAGATGACTACCATATATTTCATAGCAGGAATATTAATGTATAATGGGGTGCTCCCTCAGACCCCATGATCAGATGTGACATAGTATAAAGTATATGCACTTTTTACTTTTTAAAGAATCCCAAATTCCAGGTGGCCTCTTGAGTTTCCGGAAAGGGACTGTCGACCTGAATTTGGATTGAAGGTGGGGTGAGGGCAGGGGGAGGAGGAATGGGAAAAGCTTTCCTAAAAAGCCTCACATCACAGCCTTGTCAGCTTTCTGCTTACAGACACACCCCTTCTTCCGTGGTGACTGAACAAATGTTCTTTCTCTCTTTTCCTTAGTGGTCCTCGTATCTTTCATTCTTTGTTGTTTGTCTTCTACCTCTGAAGTCCTATAGGCTTGTGTATAGGTCTCCACATAAAATTCAAGCAGTGTTGGGTAGTTAGGAGAAACTCTTGAGTCTCAAAGTAAGAGTTCGCTGTTAATCAGAAATTCACCTCAGAATTTTTCTGATGCAAAAGAGAAGATTGACTCAGGTTGATTATGTTTGAATGTGTTGCTTGATCTTGAAGGTGTCTAGAAAGCAGAACATGGGCAGTAAATATGTGCCTAATGTTAAGCATCTGTCACTAGTTTATATATAGCATAGTGATTCTAATCCTGCTGGAAGAGTAAGCAGCTCATGGAGTATGCTAGTCAGGTATACTATCTAAATCTAGAGACTCTTTCATCTAAAAGAGTTAACAGTTCTCTAGATGGGGCTACTAATTTGTGTGTTCTTTTTTAAGCGATTTAAGTACAATTGATTTTCAGTATTGTGTTAATTTATGCCGTATAGCAAAGTGACTCAGCTATATACATACATATACATTGCTGCTGTTATTCAGTCACTAAGTTGTGTCCTACTCTTTGCAACCCCATGAACTGCAACACACCAGGCTTCCCTGTCCTTCACTATCTCCCTGAGTTTGCTCAAACTCATGTCCATTGAGTTAGTGATGGTATTCAATGATCTCATCCTCTGTCACCACCTTCTTCTGTTCTCAGTCTTTCCCAGCATCAAGGTCTTTTCTAGTGAGTTAGCTCTTTGAATCAGGTGGCCAAAGTATTGGAATTTCAACTTCAGCATCAGTCCTTCAAGCGAATATTCAAGGTTGACTTCCTTTAGGATTGACTGGTTTGATCTCCTTGCTGTCCAAGGGACTCTCACGAGTCTTCTCCAGTTCCCCATTCGGAAGCATCAATTCTCCAGTGCTTAACCTTCTGTACGGTCTAACTCTCACATCTGTACATGACTACCGGGAAAAAAAATGCATGAACATAAATATGTATTAATATATGCATTCTTTTTCATATTCTTTTCCATTATGGTTTATCACAGGATATTGAATATGGTTTCCTGAGCTATACAGTAAGACCTGGTTGCTTATCCATTCTGTATCTAATAGCTTGCACCTGTTCATCCCGGACTCTCAATCCATTCCTTCCCCACCCCCTTGGCAACCACAAGTCTGTTCTTTATGTCTGTGAGTCTGTTTCTGTATTGTGGGTAAGTTCATTTACGTCATATTTTAGATTCCATAAATAGGTGATTGCTGCTGCTAAGTCACTTCAGTTGTGTCCGACTCTGCGACCCCATAGACAGCAGCCCACCCTGGGATTCTCCAGGCAAGAACACTGGAGTGAGTTGCCATTTCCTTCTCCAATGCATGAAAGTGAAGTCGCTCAGTCATGTCCGACTCTTAGCGACCCCATGGACTGTAGCCCACTAGGCTCCTCCATCCATGGGATTTTCCAGGCAAGAGTACAGGAGTGGGGTGCCATTGCCTTCTCCAAAATAAGTGACTAGATGGGGCTAAAAGTGGTCATGTATGGATGTGAGAGTTGGACTGTGAAGAAAGCTGAGTGCTGAAGAATTGATGCTTTTGAATTGTGGTGTTACAGAAGACTCTTGAGAGTCCCTTGGACTGCAAGGAGATCCAACCAGTCCATTCTAAGGGAGATCAGTCCTGGGTGTTCATTGAAAGGACTGATGCTAAAGCTGAAACTCCAATACTTTGGCCACCTCATGCCAAGAGTTGACTCATTGGAAAAGACTCTGATGCTGGGAGGGATTGGGGCAGGAGGAGAAGGGGACGACAGAGGATGAGATGGCTGGATGGCATCACTGACTTGATGGACATGAGTTTGAGTAAACTCCGGGAGTTAGTGATGGACAGAGAGGCCTGGTGTGCTGTGATTCATGGGGTTGCAAAGAGTTGGACATGACTGAGTGACTGAACTGAACTGAACTGAATCTGTTATATACCCAGAGAATAATTTATTGATACATGGCCAGAGAGATGTGTATATTTTTTGGGTATATTTGGAGGCATCCACAACACTCTGATATTTTGTATCTTGCTTTATATAATGCCTGATGCAAACTCTAGGAAGGAGTTTGCTCTTTCTGAAATCGAGAGTCCCGCATGACCAAAAGTCTTTGTTTCCCACAAATCTCTTCAGATTATTTTTTTCTGTTTATCTTACTGAGCCAAACTTCTGTCTAGAATTATATCTCTTCTATGTGATAATCATTTTGAAAATGCTTCTTTCTATGTACCAATGACAGAATAATGTGTTCCTTGCTGAACAGAATGCTGAGTAATTTCTTATCCAATAAAAATGAAAAAATGAAGCTGTTCAGAAGAAACTTCCAAATGGCCTGCAAAGAAAATTCCAAAGAGATACACCAGCAAGCCGGGAGATCAAAGGGTAACATTTAGGACCATTTGCATTTATCTTTCATCTGGGCAGCGAGTAATGTGCCAGTCATTGGCCTTTTACTGTTTCTAAGGCAGCAAACAAGTATTATAGTAACTGAAGAAAAGACCTGCAGCCTTGTGGTTGATAAGAGAAAACTCTAAAGTAGGCCTTCAGTTTACAGACAACTACCATGATTGGTTTTCAGTCAGAGACCAGACGGAGCAGTAGTTATTGGTCTATGCTGAGTCAGCTCACCACAGAAGAGTAAGGACCCTTTCTCCAGAGACATGCATGCACACACAGTGTTACATGACTTAGGTATTAGTGTATGGGTTCTCTGAAGCCTATGTCTATACACAGAGTAATTCTAGAAAGAGAAGAGCATAGAAAGCAAGTATAAATGTGTTTTTAAATTTTTTTTTAACTTCTAAACTCTGTTCTGGAATATAATGCTTTGTTTTGTTATCTGTATCTTAAAGAAATTACTAAGAAAAAGTAATGGTCAGTTATTTAATTCTGGAATTGTAAGTGACTGAAATAATAGATAATAGGAATCACAATAAGATTAATTTCAAAATCCTGGCAGGACAGACCATCTTGAGATTTTTCCAAGGTCTAAAGTGTCAATTTATCTGGAGACAGTGAAAGAATTTTATCAAAAGAGCCTCTGTAGGAGTAGAACCACCTTCCTCATACTTGAGTTGATGCTGCCACTCTGCAGCATGAGTTTGGACCTTTGAATATTCACTACCTCCTTTAGATGCACTTCCTGTGGATGGTGTATGCTGCAGAGTGGAGGGAATAATGAGGCTGAGAGGTCAGGGAGGCAGTTAGCCAGGCAGTACTATCTCTGTGAATGGTCTCCAACTTAAAAGACATTAAACAATTACTGTTACTGTGAAGAAGGCTGAGCACCGAAGAATTGATGCTTTTGAACTGTGGTGCTGGAGAAGACTCTTGAGAGTCCCTTGGACTGCAAGGAGATCCAACCAGTCCATTCTGAAGGAGATCAGCCCTGGGATTTCTTTGGAAGGAATGATGCTAAAGCTGAAACTCCAGTACTTTGGCCACCTCATGCAAAGAGTTGACTCATTGGAAAGGACCCTGATGCTGGGAGGGATTGGGGGCAGGAGGAGAAGGGGACGACAGAGGATGAGATGGCTGGATGGCATCACTGACTCGATGGGCATGAGTCTCAGTGAACTCTGGGAGTTGATGATGGACAGGGAGACCTGGCGTGCTGTGATTCATGGAGTCGCAAAGAGTTGGACACGACTGAGCGACTGATCTGTTCTAATCTGAAGGAGCATACTGAATTCCATGCCTTATGGAATCTGGCAACACTATCTAAACATTAACTTTCTGGGCAGTTTTCATGGCTATTGTCTTTGTCTCCCTTTTGGGCTGTTCCAGTGGCTTAGTGGTCACAAATCTGCCTGCAATGCAGGAGACACTGGTTCAACTACCAGGTTGGGAAGATCCCTTAGAAAAGGAAATGGTAACCCACTTTAGTATTCTTATCTGGGGAATTCCATGGACAGAGGAGCCTAGTGGGCTACAGTCCGTGGGGTCACAAAAGAGTTGGACGTAACTTAGCAACTTAACAACAGTGACTCATATTTTATTCTCTTCACAACCAGCTATGGTGATTATTACTGGGCTTCCCAGGGGGGCACTAGTGATTAAAGAACCCACCTACCAATGCAAGCGATGTAAGAGATGTGACTTCGATGCCTGTGTTGGGAAGATCCCCTGGAGGAGGGCAAGGCAACCCACTCCAGTATTCTTGTCTGGAGAATCCCATGGACAGAGGAGCCATATGGTTGCAAAGAGTCAGACACGACTGAAGTGACTTAGCATGGATGCACATGGTGACTATTATTACCATTCTTATTTTTTAGATGAGGAAATGAAGGTCAGAGAGGACAAATAACTGGCTCCCACATCCTCGTTGTGATAAATCTGGGACTTCAAGTTTTTGATTTCCCTCCTTTTGACTCAATCAAGAACAATACATTCCACATAGTGACACTTCCAGGCATTGGTCTGGTTATCACTATCAGTGAGAATTTGTAAAATGAAGCTGAGTTCTTCTAGGGCAGGAAAAATCAGGGCCACACGTGTGCTAAGCTCCAGGAAGCATGGAGCACTGGGGCATGGTCGATAGAGAATAGTGGCTCTTCGGATTTGGGGATTTGGTAGCAAAAAACATAGAAAATAGAATCCTAAAAAAAAGAAAAGAAAAGAAAATAGAATCCTTACTTCTCAGTTCTCTCAGCCTGCTCTAACAGAGCACAGTTTGATGATGAGGTGGAAGGGGTCTTTAGAAATGAGAAAAATAAAATAAAAAGCAGAGGCTCAGTCAACCCTGTGCTTCATTTTTTACTAAAGAAGATGCTGGGAAGCTTTTCCCTCCCCAATTCCAGTTTGAAGCTGAAAGGCCAGAAGTACTAGAACAAATAGTGACCAAGGCACAGTATGTTCTAAACCTCATGACAAAGTAGATGCAGATAAATAGCAGGAACTGGAGGGCACTCATCCAAGAGTCTTGAAGGAACACGAGAATAAAATAGTCCGCGGGTCTAAGGCAATTTATAGTCACGGATGACCCTTACATGTTCCAGAGTTTGAGGACAGGTAACAAATCCACTTCCCTGTTAACAAAAAGTTCAACATTTGTTGCTGATTTGTTTTTATTTTTACATAAAGCCATCAATTCACAAATGTTCATTGAGTATTTTGTGTTAGATATTATGACTTATTATGTTTTTGACTTTTCAGATTGACTTTTACCAGATTTCCAGAAAGCTCTACCAATACCCAGACATTCCACAAGAATTCTTACAGATATAGCTAGCAGCCTGCCTATTCAGGACTTTAATCTATTATAAGTTAAATACCACTAGTTTAGGAAAAGAAAATCACAGACCAATACCCAAAACCCATAATATAGTTGAACAAAATTAGTTTTCTTTCATGTAATTTAACAGATGATGTTTTATGGACTTTTCCTAAATAGAAATTAAGTTTTTGAATGAGGATTATGAAAAGTGTATGTCTATTTATTTTCTGTCCTGCTAAACTAGAAATGGTTCTCTGGATTTTTTAAATAGAAGGTTAGAATGGCTTTGGATTGATACTTTTAAGTTCTTTTATTCCCCACTTTTCAGTCAACTTACAAAACTATCAGAAAAAAGAATTTTGATCGAATCTTTAACAGTGGAGTTATTCACCCAAAGATAAACAGTATATAAGTGAAAAGGTACTTTTGCTGATGGTTTTTAAATGCAGCAATTAAGGCAAGATCTTTTTGCAGCTGTAGAAGTTGCAAACTATTTTTTTCTCTTTAAATAATTCTAATCTGTAAAAGATATCTGGATTTCTGCTCCCTGCTCCATCTTTCCATGACTCAAATATTAAGGGAAGACAGAGGACCTATCGGAAAGGAGAGGGAGGAAAAGAAAGAGTCACACTTGGCTGTTCTTAAAATTAATGGCATTACAGCTCCCTGACTGTTGCTAGGACCAGGGTAGTAGTAGTTACAACGAGTCTGCAACATATTTGTATATCTTTAAATTTTGGATGACACAGTATGATTATACATTCCTAGAAAGCTTCATGTAATGGTGGGTCATTTAACAGTAAGAATCCTTTCTATTTTATCTTTTCATTATATATATTACCTGGTTCAAGAAGTGAGTTTATTTTTGTTGTTGTTGTAATAAAGGGAAGGAAGTTAGACTTCAAGAGATTAGAGGAGGGTTTGTTTGACCTTCCTAAATTGTAGTCATTCTCAGAGACCTGTATTTTAAAGATGGTAATAAAGTTTTTCTTATATCTACCTATAAATTAATGCTGGTCTTTGAGAAATTAATGTGTTCCTCAGAAATTGTTGCTAGTTATCTGGAAATTTTCCTCACATGGAATAAGGAGTCAACGTTATGTCTAAATGTAGCATGAAGACAGAGTTTATGAATGTGCTCTTCTTTAGATATACTGAAAAAAATAGTTTGCAACTTCTACAGCTGCAAAAATATCTTGCCTTAATTGCTGCATTTAAAAACCATCAGCAAAAGTACCTTTTCACTTATATACTGTTTATCTTTGGGTGAATAACTCCACTGTTAAAGATTCGATCAAAATTCTTTTTTAGATATGGAGGGTCAACATTTGTTTTTTTCTGCTTTCTGAAGTAAGTATTGGTTGAGCTGAATTGTTTTGAGTTGAATAGTATTCCAACTTCAGGCTTTTGTTCATATTTGTATCTCCAGACTCTACAAAACAAACATCTTGAGCATCTATTAAGATCTGGGACATTGTGATGTTTAGGAAGATGTTGTTCAGTCACATGTCATGTCCAACTCTTTACGAACCCATGGACTGCAGCACACCAGGCTTCCCTGTCCTCCACTATCTCCTGGAGTTTGCTTAAATTCATATCCATTGAGTCGGTGATGCCATTTAACCATCTCATCCTCTGCTGCCCTCTTCTCCTTTTGCCTTTGATTTTTCCCAGCATCAGGGGCTTTTCCAATGGTCTCAGGTGACCGAAGTATTGGAGCTTCAGCTTCAGCATCAGTCCTTCCAATGAATATTCAGGACTGATTTACTATAGGACTGGTTTGATTCCCCTGCAGTCCAAGGGACTCTCGAGAGTCTTCTCCAGCACCACAGTTCAAAAGCATCAATTCTTAAGCACTCAACCTTCTTTATGGTTCAGCTCTCACATCTGCACATGGCTAATGGAAAAACCATAGCTTTGACCATATGGACCTTTGTTGGCATAATGATGTCTCTGTTTTTTAATATGTTGTCTAGGTGTCATAGCTTTCCTTCCAAAGAGCAAGCATCTTTTAATTTCATGGCTGCAGTCACTGTCTGCAGTGATTTTGGAGCCCAAGAAAATAAAGTCTGTCACTGTTTTCACTTCCCCCCTTCTATTTGGGAAGTGATGGGACTGGATGCCATGATCTTGGTTTTTTGAATGTTGAATTTCAAGTCAGCTTTTTCACTCTCCTCTTTCAACCTCATCAAAAGGCTCTTTAGCTCCTCTTCACTTTCTGCCATTAGAGTGCCATGATATCACTCTAATGGCAGAAAGTGATATCATCTGCATATCTGAGGTTGTTGGTATTTTTCCTGGCAATCTTGATTCCAGCTCATGATTCATCTAGCTGGCATTTTGCATGATGTACTGTGTATATGAGTTAAATAAGCAGGGTAACAATATACAGACTTGACATAATCCTTTTCCAATTTTGAACCAGTCAGTTGTTCCATGTCCAGTTCTAACTCTTGCTTCTTGACCCACATACAGATTTCTCACAAAACAGGTAAGGTGGTGTGGTATTCTGGTATTTTCTTTAAGAATTTTCCATAGTTTGTTGTAATCCACACAATCACAGGCTTTACTGTAATCAATGAATTGCAAGTAGATGTTTTTCTGGAATTCCCTTGTTTAGAAAGATAGGCTTTAATATAGAACTAGGTTGCCACTGTGGTTCCATTGCTAACTAGCCATGTAATTTCTTGATGTCTTTGTATCTCAGCTGTTTTTTTTGTAAAATATAATATTAGTGCCTTCCTTATAGAGTTAAGGAACATAATGTATAGTCTGGGAACTGTTTGTGTTCAGATCTATTCCTTGCCCTTCCCCAGCTCTACTTTGTGTCCTAAAGAGGTTGACTCCTGGGAGCTACATTTCCCCAGGCTCCTGTGTCAGCAGATTGCTGGTCAGTGAAAAATTGAGGGGGTGGAAAGAAGGGAGTCCTGGAGAAGGGAAAGGCTACCCACTCCAGTATTTTGGCCTGGAGAATTCCATGGACTGTATGGTCCATGAGGTCACAAAAAGTAGTACACAATTGAGCAACTTTCACATCACATTCACAAAGAAGGGAAAAGCCAAGGCATTTCCCCTTCCCTTGTGGCTCAGATGGTAAAGAATCTCCCTGCAAAGCAGGACTGGGTCAGGAACATCCCCTGGAGAAGGGAATGGCTACCCACTCCAGTATTCTTGCCTGGAGAATCCCATGGAGAGAAGAGCCTGGCGGGCTACAGTCCATCAGGCCGCAAAGAGTCTGACACAACTGAGTGATAACACTCTACATGTCAGGGATATTCTTGGGCAACGGCTGTATCTTTTCCGTGGCACCAGCCCCTGCTGGACAGATGCATCTTGCTTCCTACTTCCTTCAGGTGTCCCTAGCTTCTAGGCTCCTTCCTCCGTTTTCTCTCCATCCTATGGGTTATGGTGGCTTCCTGCCACTACTGCTCTCTGACTTTACCTCACTCTTCCCTGTTTGAGTTTCAGCCCCTCCAATCACTTGTAGAACTAATTCCCTAAATCAATTTATCTGTCACAAATTCTTAACATGGTTTCTGCTTTCCCAGTAGGTTCTTTACATGTATATAAAATATTTAGTATACTGCCTGCCCAATAGTATTTTCTCCTTAGATGATAGGTATAAACAAATATAAACCAAAGAGGAATCTGGAAGCAGTTTGGAAGTACAAATGAGGAGATCTGTAAGCAGTTTAAGTATAAGGAAAAAACCCACAGCATCTTTTTCCACAGTTCCAAAATCTGTAAAATCTTTGAAAACCTGAGTTTTTAAAAATAAGTTTGTGGCAAATTCATTTGATTACAATGAACTGACGTGTTTCATTGCATAACATGGGAGTGTTTTAATCTCAGAAGACTGATCAGGCTCCACTGAGAATGTTATGTAATAAATGATATGTGCATATATTCTCTATATAAACTCCCCAAAATTCTGAATTCAGAAATTCATTGGACCCAAGGATTTGGAACAGAGAAATGTGTGGTCATATCAGATTTCAGAAAAAGAAAAAATTGAAATGGCTTTGAAGAATGGAAGTGACAGGAAATGGGAAATTCTGAGTAAAAAGGCAATTCTAAAGAAAAATATGGGAAAAAGAAAAAAATAAGGTGAATGTGAAAAACAGTAAGTAGGAGAAGGAGGAGGAAAAAAGAGTAAGTAGGATACAGATTATTAAAAAATCTTCAAATGTTGGATTTTATTGTTCAGAAATAGAGAACCATTGAATTTTGAGGAGAAGAGTAACTTAAATAAACATTGTGCTTAAATAAGTATTTATCTAGGTAGTCCGCCATAAAGGAAAAAAACCTTTTAGAAATGGAGATGCATTTAACAGGCTAATTTAACAGGATGAGTAAGTGCAACTGAAGTGACATAGTGGCATGCCAAACAAACTTGATAAGTAATTGGATATGGGGGAAGAGAAAGCACGATGGTTAATTTTATGTGTCAGCTTGACTGGGCTAAAGGATGTACACATAGCTGATAAAACTTTATTTCTAGAATATTTCCAGAAGAGATTAGTATTTGAACCAGTAGACTGAGCATAGATGATTGCCCTCACCAATATGGGTGGGTGTTATCCAGTACACTGAAGATCAGATAGAACAGAAAGACCAAGAAAGGGCATGGCCTGGGACATCCATCTTCTCCTGCCCTTGGACATTTGAGCTCCCAATCCGTAGGCCTTTAGAGTTGGGCCACGACTGACCTGCTGTCTTGGTTTGAATGTGAATTGAGTCTACCACTGACTTTACTGGCCCTCCAGGTTGCAGACTGCAGATTGTGGGCTTTCTATAATTGATTTCTTTCTGTATACCTTTATATATCCTATTGATTCTGTTTCTCTGGAGAATCTTGACTACTACAGAAGGCTATATAGAATAATTAAGGTCTTGTGTGGGCAATTGAAAGATCAGTGCTGCTGTTAGAAGGGATAGGCTAACCACTCCAGTATTCTTCAGCTTCCCTGGTGGCTCAAACAGTAAAGAATCTGCCTGCAGTGTGGGAAATCTGGGTTCAATCCCTGGGTTGGGAAGATCCCCTGGAGAAGGAAACCACTACCCACTCCAGTATTCTGGCCTGGAGAATTCCATGGACAGAGGAGTCTGGCAGGCTACAGTCCCTGGGATAGCAAAGAGTAGGACTTTGACATAGCAGGTATACATACATGAGGCAGAAAGAGAGCAAGTTTTTGTGGAAGATAGTATGTTTAAGTTATGACATATTGAGAGGCTCAAATATTAAAGCAATTTGGAAATGATAAGATATTTATGAAAAAAAAGATATTTATGAAGATGGCAAGTAAATATCAATTTTGGTAGAGTCATTTATGGATTTATGAGATTTTGAGAAAATCAATTTTGAGTATGTTTTTCATTTGAAATTGACATGTAGAAATCTGACTGCTGAACTGATGGATTTGCTTTGGTAAACCTCTTCAAAACAAAAGCCTTGGCAATGCTAGAATTTAAATATATATACTTCAGGGGAGCAGTCCTGGGTGTTCGTTGGTAGGACTGATGTTGAAGCTGAAACTCCAATACTTTGGCCATCTGGTGTGAAGAGCTGACTCATTTGAAAAGACCCTGATGCTGGGAAAGATAGAGGGCAGGAGGAGAAGGGGATGACAGAGGATGAGATGGTTGGATGGCATGACTGACCCAATGGACATGGGTTTGGGTGAACTCCAGGAGTTGGTGAGGGACAGGGAGGCCTGGCGTGCTGCAGTTCATGGGGTTGCAAGAGTTGAATATGACTGAGCCACTGAACTGAACTGAACTTCAGGTCAAACTAGAAATTTACATTCTGATGTTAACAATCCATTTCTCTAGCAAATGTGCCACAGTTCCAGAATTACAAATTCAATGAACCCATAATTATGAAAAAAATTCCAGAGTGACATTTATGATTTTCACTTCTTATGAATTTGGAATTACCATTTTAAGGTGATATGAAAATTCTTATTCTTTTAAAGTAGTTTATAAAGTGGACATTTATCACCTTTTTTGTGACATGTCGGTCACAAAACCACAAGCATATTTCACCATTGCTCAAGTACCACTGAAACTGCAGTGTCACAGAAACAGATGGCCTTCTCTAATTATAGAGAAAGTGCCTTGCTTAAAGGCAAACAGTCTGCAAATTTACATCTAGCTCCTTTTCATTTATTGGGTCTCCTTGTGGCTAGAGTGGAATTAACTGTAGTAAATACACACAAAGACACCTGTATTAGCATCTTTAGAGCTGCCATAACAAAATACCCCAGATGGAGTGGCCGAAGCAACAGAAATTTACTGTCTCGTGTGTTTGGAGGCTATAAGTCCAAATCAAGGTATGAGCAGGGTCGGTTCCACTTGAGATCTGTGAGGGAAGGATTTGTTCCAGACCTCTCTCCTTGGCTTATCTTCCTTATGCATGTCTATCTGTGTCCAGATTTCCCCTTTCATGAGGGCATCAGTCCTACTGGATTGGAGCATACTTTTATGATCTCATTTTAATTTGATTACCTCTTAAAGACCCTATCTCCAAATAAAGTTACATTTTGAGGCACCAAGAGTTAAGGGTCTACCCTATCTTTTTTTTTTTTTTTTTTGGCAGGGGGTTGGGGGGGACACAATTCAACCCATAAGAATACTTCCTAATAAGTAAGGTATATTCCTATGATTCAAGTGCTCCTAAATCCCACTTTAATGTAGAGAAACATTAGAGAAAGGCTCTGGAATTTCTTGAGAACTAGATACAAAGCTTGCTGCCGAGCAGATGTAAGGACCTCCTGGTTGGTAGGCAGGCACAGCTCTTTCAAGGAGGAAAATTGGTAATAAATGAAAGATGATTATTTGCTGAATGAGTCCTCTTTACTTTTAGAATAAAGATATTATCTCCAAAAATTAGAGCCTGGATACAACATAATTGTCTACCTATGATTAAAAACAATAACTTTGATATGGAAAATGTTTTGAGAGGTACTTTTATCTCATTTAAGTATTTGTCTTAACTTTTTATTTCCTTAATTGTAAGTTTCTAATGATGGCTTTGTCTTACACTTGATATATAGTAAGTTTGTCAAATGAATGAGTAAACTAATGAGCAAATGACGTTGTTATATAGCACTGCATTATCATTTGGGGGAAGAATACAGAAGAGGAGATGAAAAATGAATAATAGAATCCCATATAAATAGAATTAAAATGATATCATAGAACATTATAACTTAGAGATTTTGGAGATCCTTGTAAGTGGAAAGTTTATTTTCTCCTTTTACAATAGAGGATTGAGGTTCAAAGATGTCAATGTTTATGAGATCATAGGACCAAGTTAGTAACATGGTGTAGGCATTTTGAAATCAGTTTTTGCTGTTGCTGTTTGTTTTTTTTTTTAACCAGTAATCATTTATTTTCAAGATTTGTAGGTCAACTGAGGGTTGACTGCTCTCAGCTGGACATGGTTGGTGGCTCTGTTGAGACAGTCTGGGCTCTGCTCACACATCTGGAAGTCAGCTGAGCTAGGCTGCACTTGACTTTGATTTGACTTTGTTCGCCGTGTCTCTCATTTTTCTCCTAGCAAACTTGAGTATGTTCTCATGGCAATGACAGAGGAGCAAGAGAGCAAGCCCAATTGTGCAAGCTCTTTCAAGCTTTTGGTTATGTCGTGTTGCTAATATTCCACTGGTGATGTCAAAGGGCTGAGCTCAAGGTGAAGGGATGGGATGTATTTTTCCTCTTCAGTGAAAGGAGCTGTGAAGTTACATGGCAAAGGCCATGGTTACGGGGGGTAGGTTATGAAGAACTGAGGCTTTAAACTACTGCAAGTGATGAATGTTGGGGAGGGTGAACTAGAGGGTGGGAGTTCATGACTTTGTTTTTGGCTAAGAATAAGGTACATGTGATCTTGGCTCTATTGCACATTTTTGAGAAAATTGGCTGTCCTCAATTCCTTTATCTACGAGCAGGGATTAATGATATCTGTTATTATTGGATAATTATAAAAAATAAAGAGGAAGCACTTATAAAACATTCATCATGTAATATATTTTGAACTTATATTAGGTCTCTTTCCTCTTTTTCAGAGTAATTTAGGGGTGTACATCCCTAAAAAACAAAAAGACCATTACAAAGCAAAAGGCGAATAGACACACAAGGAACCAATGTACAGTAGTGCTTTAATATGGAAGAGGAACAAAAGAGGAGAAAATTTTCTTGGCCTGAAAAAGATATTCAGTGAAGATTAACAGAGAGGACTGGAGAGGGTATTCCAAGGGTGAAGTTGCTCAGTCGTGTTTGACTCTTTGAGACCCCATGGACTGTAGCCCACCAGGCTCCTCTGTCCACGGGATTTTCCAGGCAATAGTACTGGAGTGGGGTGCCATTTCCTTCTCCAGGGGATCTTACCAACCCAGGGATGGAACCTGGGTCTCCTGCATTGTATACAGACGCTTTACCATCTGAGCCACCAGGGAAGTCATTCCAAGGGTAGAGGACGATAAAACAAAATGTGGGGATTATGTAAAAATGAACATATTTCGAAGATCGTCTCACTCCAATGTTTTCTCCCATGTGGGAGACTAGAGAAAGAGGCCAGTCCCAGGTGGGTCCTTAAAAACTTTTGAAAAAATTCTCTTACTTCCATCTGGTCTCTTCCTTTCCTCTCCTAGGGTTTTTTAGGGATTTGTGAAGAGAGAACTCAAGGAGGCTGGGCTTAGATATGCTTTGTTTCTCTCCTGTCTTCTGGTCTTTTCTCACTGCTTATTCTAACCCTTGCTAAGAATGCATGTGGCATTATTTATTTTTATTTGTAAAGCATTTATGGATGATCAGCTCTGTGCCAGGCGTTGTACCTAATGCTGAGTAGAGGTGATGGAGTGCTGGTGGTGGTGGTGGTGGAGGACATATTTACAGAGATGTCTGAAAATGGTTTCTGCTACCAGGGGGCTGCATATTCTCCATTTGCCCCTTCCCCCAATAATCTTCTCTCTTTCCTCTGCACTGTCTCTAAGGCTGATGTCTTGCTTTCTGGCTTCCAGTGGCGTTCAGTCAATGAAGTATTAGCAAGAGGTCAGAGACTGGGAGATAAGAGAGTTTGGTTCCTGTTCTACAGGCTTGTCAGTTGGCTTTGGCTACACCCCTAAAAGGGCTTCCCTGGTGGCCCAGCCGTAAAGAATTCACCTGCAATGAAGGAGACCCAGGAGACATGGGTTCAATCCCTGGGTTGGGAAGATCCCTTGGAGGAGGAAATGGCAACCTTGCTGGGAAAATCCCATGGACAGAGGACCCTGGTGGGCTACAGTTTATAGGGTCGCAAAGACTCAGACGCAACCCTAATGACTGAGCACACACTCCTTAAAGTCAGAGCTCCTGTTCCCTTTCCTAGGAGGTATGTATCCAGCTTCTCCTGACTTCTGGTAAGTGCTCCTTCCTAGGCTTTTAGACCTAGAGCTGGTGATAATTTCTCAGTGTTACTAATCCTGGGGCGCTTCATCAGACTTGGTTAATCCACCCACATCTTTGCAGATGCTCCTTCACTAACCTTCTTCACTTCTGATTATGTCAGCGTCCTCAGGACCCTGACCCGATACACCTTTCTACTGTAAAGTCAGTATGGAAGTTGAGAGACAGGTGGTGCCAATGTGCTCTTTACAAAAGGAAAATGAAAGTGAAGTCGCTCAGTCGTGTCCGACTCTTTGCGACCCTGTGGACTGTAGCCCTCCAGGCTCCTCCGTCCATGGGATTCTCCAGGCAAGAATACTAGAGTGGGTTGCCATTTCCTTCTCCAGGGGATCTTCCTGACCCAGGGGTCGAACCCAGGTCTCCCACATTGCAGGCAGAGGCTTTAACCTCTGAGCCACCAGGGAAGCCCTACTCAGTTAGTGATATCCTATGTTTTAAAAATATATTTCATACATTTGCCTTTTGGCTTGGAAAATGCTTTCATCAGAGCTATTTGTATCTCTGACAGAGAAGACAGCAGGTACTGTGTAGTATAGTGGCTTTTTGCCTCCCTCCCTCTGCCTTTGCTTCCTTCCCTCTTTCTACCCTCCCTTTCTCCTTCCTTCCTTTCTTCTTCTGTTTACTTGCTATGCACAGAAAGATAACAGAGATGACATTTGAAATTGAAGCAATGTTTGTACAAAACTATAGAGCTAGTGTTTTGTGGAAAGAAGTCAGATAATTTGTTTTTTTTTTTTTTTTAAATCAAGAATCTCTTTTATTGATTATCAGAAACATTACAAACATCTAGTATGAATAAATTGTAACATGATAGTGTTTAGTTTGAACAATTAATACATTTCAGATATAATATTATACATATTTCAATGCTATTCTCCCCAATCATCCCACCCTCTCCCGGTCCCAGAGTCCAAAAGTCTAGTCTATACATCAGTGTCTCTTTTGCTGTCTCGTAAATAGAGTTATTTTTACCATCTTTCTAAATTCCATATATATGCGTTAGTATACTGTATTTGTGTTTTTCTTTCTGGCTTACTTCACTCTGTATAATAGGCTCCAGTTCCATCCACCTCCTTAGAACTGATTCAAATGTATTCTTTTTAATGGCTGAGTAATACTCCATTGTGTATATGTACCACAGCTTGCTTATCCATTCATCTGTGGATGGACATCTAGGTTGCTTCCACGTTCTGGCTATTGCAAACAGTGCTGCTATGAACATTGGGGTACACGTGTCTCTTTCAATTCTGGTTTTCTCAGTGTATATGCCCAGCAGTGGGATTGCTGGATCATAAGGCAGTTCTATTCGCAGTTTTTTGAGGAATCTCCATACTGTTCTCCATAGTGGCTGTACTAGTTTGCATTCCCACCAACAGTGCAAGAGGGTTCCCTTCTCTCCGCACCCTCTCCAGCATTTATTGCTTGTGGACTTTTGGATAGCAGCCATTCTGATTGGTGTGAAATGGTATCTCATAGTGGTTTTGATTTGCATTTCTCTGATAATGAGTGATGTTGAGCATCTTGTCATGTGTTTGTTAGCCATCTGTATGTCTTCTTTGGAGAAATGTCTATTGAGTTCTTTGGCCCATTTTTTGATTGGGTCATTTATTTTTCTGGAATTGAGCTGTTTTTATATTAGGAAAATTTAAAGTGCTGGTATTTCTATTTATGCATTATACTGTTTATGACATACTTCTAACCTAAATACCTCACTCTCAATGACCTCCCTGCCCCCTTGCAGTCTGTTGCCAAATTATACATATATATAACTTGTCCAGTATCTCAGGGCTTCCCAGGTGGTGCTAGTGGTAAAGAACCTCCCTGCCAATGCAGGTAGACATGAGACCTGGATTTGATCCCTGGTTCAGGAAGATCCTCTGGAGGAGAAGATGGCAACCCACTCCAGTATTCTTGCCTTAGAATTGGTGGGCAGAGGAGCCTGGTGGGCTGCAGTCCATGATATCTTAAGAACTTATTTTCTTTGATTCTATATCTACATTGTCTTAAAATATTATTCTATGGTGCATTTGAAATAGACACAAACTTGAATGTATGATGACTTAATTAGGTTTTTTTCTTCATAGCCAAACTCAACTTAGCTCACCAATCCCATGTACAATCCTAGCAGAAACTCATTCTTAAATTCAAGGGTAACACAGTTATGCCCTATATTCCTGGATGGGATATCAGACAAGAGCCTGCTCTGGGGTCTGGATCCTGCCTGCGTTGTTTCCTGTCTCATCCTCTGATGTTCAGTCACATGTGGCCAGGCTGAACCATTTGCAGTTCCTCAAACAGTGCTGTCCCTGCCTCTGCTTTCAAACATGTGGTTCTTTCAGCTGAGTAAACCATGCTCCCCTTTCTCTTTCATCACCTTCTTTACTGCAAGTGAATGAACAATTATCTAGTCTCTTTATTTGACCTCTCTTTCAGAAAATTCAATAAACACCTAGTTTACAAAAATTCTATGGAAGGAAAGTTATTCCCATTCTAAAGATGGAGAACCTGATGTTCAGAAATATACTCAGAATCATAAAATTGATAAATATGTGAGCTGTGCAGATGGAATTGAAATTTCTATTTCTGACTCTAAATTTTGTGTCTCTCTGTCTACTTACCATAACCTATTTATTCATGTAGCAGATGTTTGTGGAACTCCTCGTATGTATCAATCACTGGTATACAGAGACAGTTTAAAAATTCTCACATTCTCACAGTTCAGTGGAAGTGGTGCGTATGTGGAGAGATAAGCCCAACAACTGGACAAGAATTAAATGGCAGTAGAATTAGAGAGAGAGAAAGGAAAAGTGCCTGCCTTCTGGGAAGCTGTGAGAAACACCCCAAGAGAGACAACATTCCAGTTACTAAGCCTTTCCTAAAGTGAAAGTGAAAGTCAAGTCGCTCAGTCATGTCTGACTCTTGGCGACCCCATGGACTGCAGCCCACTAGGCTCCTCCACCCATGGGATTTTCCAGGCAAGACTACTGGAGTGGGGTGCCATTGCCTTCTCCGTGAGCTCTATGCTGCTGCTGCTGCTAAGTTGCTTCAGTCGTGTCCGACTCTGTGCAACCCCATAGACGGCAGCCTACCAGGTTCCTCCGTTCCTGGGATTCTCCAGGCAAGAATACTGGAGTGGGTTGCCATTGCCATTCAGCTTAGCCTTTCCTAACCTGAATGCAATTCAGCCAGAGATAACTGATACTTTAGTTAAAATTTTGGTAGTTTGTTTATTATGCATTGGCTTACGTTTAAGAAAGCATTTACTTTTTGGCTGCGCTGGGTCTCAGTTGCGGCACACAAGATCTTTGTTGAGGCGTGCAGGCTCCAGCAAGGCATGTCCTGTGGCCTGTGGCCTCCTGGTTCTCCGACCAGGGATGGAAACCTAATCCCCTGCCCTGGATGCGGATTCTCAACCCCTGGACCACCAGGAAAGTACCTTGACTTAGAATTTTTAAAATATTACATTAAAGTATTTGTCTTGATTTTTTTAGTTTTTTTTTGTTTTTGGTGCCCCTTTAAACTTTGCGTTTGAAGTAACTTTTCAAGTGAAAGATGACAATTTAGGTTTGGTAGAGTGAAAAGTGGAGAAGGCAATGGCACCCCACTCCAGTACTCTTGCCTGGAAAATCCCATGGACGGAGGAGCCTGGTGGGCTGCAGTCCATGGGGTCGCTAAGAGTCAGACACGACTGAGCGACTTCACTTTGACTCTTCACTTTCATGCACTGGAGAAGGAAATGGCAGCCCACTCCTGGTTCTTGCCTGGAGAATCCCAGGGACAGAGGAGCCTGGTGGGCTGCCATCTCTGGGGTCGCACAGAGTTGGACACGACTGAAGTGACTTAGCAGCAGCAGCGGCAACAGAGTGAAAACTGCAAATTGGTATTGGTGGTGGGGAGTTGGAGACTGTCCAAAGATATGGCGCCTGCTGGATTGTGAAGTGACTGAGTAACAGACTAGAAATTCTGGTTTTGATTTAAAAATACTCCTTGGAAGTCTTTTTGAGAAATTGAGTGTGGTAAAATCAGATTTAAACTTTGGAAAATCTCTTTATAGATTACTCGGTGGAGGGGTAAGATTTGAACGTGGCAATAAATTAACAGTTGGTTTCATCAAATAAGATTAATATTAAAAATCTAAATAAAAGCCTAAAAGATAGTTATGAATTGGGAGTAATATGATCTTATATTTAATTGCAATTAAAATTTTCTCTTACTAATTATATAATTAATTCTTTCTTCATGGGATGCTAATTTGTCCAAGATTTTTGAGGTGGATGAAACTGGAGCCTATTATACAGAGTGAAGTAAGCCAGAAAGAAAAACACCAATACAGTATACTAACGCATATATATGGAATTTAGAAAGATGATAATGATAATCCTGTATGCGAGACAGCAAAAGAGACACAGATATATAGAACAGTCTTTTGGACTCTGTGGGAGAGGGAGGGGGGATGATTTGGGAGAATGGCATTGAAACATGTATCATATCATATATGAAATGAGTCTCCAGTCCAGGTTCGATGCAGGATACAGGACCCCTGGTGCTGGTGCACTGGGATGACCCAGAGGGATGGTACGGGGAGGGAGGTGAGAGGCGGGTTCAGGATGGGGAACACGTGTACACCCGTGGTGGATTCATGTATATGTATGGCAAAACCAATACAATATTATAAAGTAATTAGCCTCTGATTAAAATAAATAAATTTAAATTAAAAAAGAAAAACCATCTTATCTTCTACTTTTTAATATTTTGTTTGACTCTAAACTGTAAAATGATGATAAAGTGCAGCTTTACATCTCCATCCCATAGTATCTTATCTCATGAACATCGCTTTATGTGTTTTCAAAAAAATCAACAACATAAACCTCAGAGTTGATGTTGTTTCCCATGTCACCACCAAGTGAAACACACATACATACAAAATAAGTGCAAAAAGCCTGAGCAATTGAAAGTATCTCCCAGTTACTCAAGAGTTGCCTCCCAATACTTTACAAACTTTTTCAACCCTAATAAGTAGAAGGCTCCTCCACCACATGACTATTGAACTCATTTAGTCTAGTTTTTTCATTTGTTGATTTAGCAACAGTCTTTGACTCTGAGAGCCAAAAAAATACATGCTATAAGCAGTAAATGCTGATTTACCTAATCAAGTAAGCATCCTTGAATACAATTAGTTCAAATATAGGTCAACCAGAGTATGTCATGTTTTATTAAGTTGTGCTGATTTTTTTGAGAGGGTTCTCAGAGTAACTATACTGAAGAATTGATATGAAAATGATAAGTGATGGCAGCATTTAATGTTCCTGATCAATTTGCAACATGTCATCAACAAGAGTCGTAGCAATAAAGGTATGACGTTAAAAGGCTTGGAGCATAAAAGGTATGGAGCAAAGGCTAAAGGTAAATTTTTTCCTGGAAAAATATGAATTACTCTGAAAGGTAATATGTAACTTTATTTTGGTAGTAACTTCTGGCTGACCTGAAGGATATTGTTTAATAGATTTTTCTAAGTGTTCTTGATAGATTTTCATCATGAACCTCAATGCTAAGTGCCGTATCTTGGATGTTATCATCTCTTTTTTCAGTGGCCAGAGAAAGAGTTGTTGAGAAGCCCCTCTCTAGTTTGGTAAACAGACCATCTTTAAGCAATTAGGAAAATGAATGAATATGTATCTGTAGCAGATGTTAGTTTGGCTCTGTCAACATCTTTCCTCCTCTTTTCTCCTTTGTTTTCCTTCACCCTTTTATACTTTTATATTTTACATTTAGGTCTATGATCCATTTTGAGTTTTTTTTTTTTTTTTTTTATAAAGTGGAAGTACAGGTTAAGGTAATTTTTTTTTTTTTTTTTTTTTGCATATGGATGTCCAGTTGTTCTTGCACCATTTGTTGAAAAGAAATCCTTTCTCCATTGAATTGTTTGCACATTGCCAAATACCAGATGACTGTACTTGTGTTTATTTTTCTGTTTCACTGACCTTTGCTCTTTCACCGTTACTCTGTTTTGATCATTGAAGCTATATATAGTTAAGTCTGAAAAATCAGATACTGTGATTCCTCCAACTTTGATCTTCCTTTGGTTTTTAATTGTTTTGGTTATTCTAGTTCTTTTATTTCCTTGAAAGCTTTTAAAATCAGCTTGTTTATATTGTCTGGGAAGAAGAATCATGCTTCTTCTGGGTTTTTAATTGGGATTTCATTAAATTTATAGATCAATTAAGGGAGACTCCTTATCTTAACAGTATTCTGTCTTCCAATACATGGATACTGAATATCTCTTCATTTTTTTATATCTTCTTCAATTTCTTTCATCTATGTTTTGAAGTCTTCAGCATATGTATCATGCACGTATTTATCACATTTACACCTTAGTATTTCCTCTTTTCTGGAGTTGTTGTAAATAGTACTTTTTAAAGTTTTAGTTTTTATTTGTACATTCATGATATATAGAAACAGGGATGGATTTTTATATTGATGTTACACTGCTAAACTCAGTCCTAGTTCTAGGAGCTTTCCTTAAATATACCTTGGGATTTTCTATGTAGAAAATCATGTACTCTGCTAATAGAGGTTGTTTTATCTCTTTCTTTCCAAACTAACTGAATACCTTTTGTTTTTTCTTCTGCTGCTTTTTCGCTATGGCTGGAATCTCCAGGAATATTGAAAAGGAATGGTGAGAGCAGACATCTTTGCCTTGTTCCTTATCTTAGAGCACATTCAGTTTTTTACCACTAAGTATTATATTACTTGGTATTTTGCAGATTCCCTAATAGATTAAGAAAGTTTCCTTCTATTTCTACTTTTTTAAAGATTTTTAAAAAATATCATGGATAAATTTGAATTTTGTGGAAGCCTTTCCTGCCTATATTTATATGATTGTGTGGTCATTCTTCTTAGCGCGGCTGAGAGGAGCTACCCCACGACTGAGGTCAGGAGGGGCAGCGGTGAGGAGAGACCCCTCGTCCAAGGTAAGGTGTGATGGCTGTGCTTTGCTGGAGCAGCCGGGAAGAGATACCCCATGCCCAAGGTAAGAGAGACCCAAGTAAGACGGGAGGTGTTGCAAGAGGGCATCAGAGGGCAAACACACTGAAACCATACTCACAGAAAACTAGTCAATCTAATCACACTAGGACCACAGCCTTGTCTAACTCAATGAAACTAAGCCATGCCCGTGGGGCAACCCAGGATGGGCGGGTCATGGTGGAGAGATCTGACAGGGTGTGGTCCGCTGGAGAAGGGAATGGCAAACCACTTCAGTATTCTTGCCTTGAGAACCCCATGAACAGTATGAAAAGGCAAAATGATAGGATACTGAAAGAGAAACTCCCCAGGTCAGTAGGGGCCCAATATGCTACTGGAGATCAGTGGAGAAATAACTCCAGAAACAATGAAGGGATGGAGCCAAAGCAAAAAGAATACCCAGCTGTGGATGTGTCTGGTGATAGAAGCAAAGTCCGATGCTGTAAAGAGCAATATTGCATAGGAACCTGGAATGTCAGGTCCATGAATCAAGGCAAATTGGAAGTGGTCAAACAAGAGATAGCAAGAGTGAATGTTGACATTCTAGGAATTAGCGAACTAAAATGGACTGGAATGGGTGAATTTAACTCAGAGGACCATTATATCTACTACCACAGGTGGGAATCCCTCAGAAGTGGCCATCATGGTCAACAAGAGTCTGAAATGCAGTACTTGGATGCAATCTCAAAAATGACAGAATGATCTCTGTTCGTTTCCAAGGCAAACCATTCAATGTCACAGTAATCCAAGTCTATGCCCCAACCAGTAATGCTGAAGAAGCTGAAGTTGAACAGTTCTATGAAGACCTACAAGACCTTTTAGAACTAACACCCAAAAAAGATGTCCTTTTCATTATAGGGGACTGGAATGCAAAAGTAGGAAGTCAAGAAACACCTGGAGTAACAGGCAAATTTGGCCTTGGAATACAGAATGAAACAGGGCAAAGACTAATAGAATTTTGCCAAGAAAATGCACTGGTCATAGCAAATACCCTCTTCCAACAACACAAGAGAAGACTCTATACATGGACATCACCAGATGGTCAACACCGAAATCAGATCAATTATATTCTTTGCAGCCAAAGATGGAGAAGCTCTATACAATCAGCAAAAACAAGACCAGGAGCTGACTGTGGCTCAGACCATGAACTCCTTATTGCCAAATTCAGACTTATATTGAAGAAAGTAGGGAAAACTACTAGACCATTCGGGTATGACCTAAAGCAAATCCCTTATGATTATACAGTGGAAGTGAGAAATAGATTTAAGGGCCTAGATCTGACAGATAGAGTACCTGATGAACTATGGAATGAGGTTCATGACATTGTACAGGAGACAGGGATCAAGACCATCCCCATGGAAAAGAAATGCAAAAAAGCAAAATGGCTGTCTGGGGAGGCCTTACAAATAGCTGTGAAAAAAAGAGAAGTGAAAAGCAAAGGAGAAGAGGAAAGATATAAACATCTGAATGCAGAGTTCCGAAGAATAGCAAGAAGAGATAAAAAAGCCTTCTTCAGCGCTCAATGCAAAGAAATAGAGGAAAACAACAGAATGGGAAAGACTAGGGATCTTTTCAAGAAAATCAGAGATACCAAAGGAACATTTCATGCAAAGATGGGCTCGATAAAGCACAGAAATAGTATGGACCTAACAGAAGCAGAAAATATTAAGAAGAGATGGCAAGAATACACAGAAGAACTGTACAAAAAAGATCTTCACGACCCAGATAATCATGATGGTGTGATCACTGACCTAGAGCCAGACATCCTGGAATGTGAAGTCAAGTGGGCCTTAGAAAGCATCACTACGAACAAAGCTAGTGGAGGGGATGGAATTCCAGTTGAGCTATTCCAAATCCTGAAAGATGATGCTGTGAAAGTGCTGCACTCAATATGCCAGCAAATTTGGAAAACTCAGCAGTGGCCACAAGATTGGAAAAGGTCAGTTTTCATCCCAGTCCCAAAGAAAGGCAATGCCAAAGAATGCTCAAACTACTGCACAATTGCACTCATCTCACATGCTAGTAAAGTAATGCTCAAACTTCTCCAAGCCAGGCTTCAGCAATACGTGAACTGTGAACTTCCTGATGTTCAAGCTGGTTTTAGAAAAGGCAGAGGAACCAGAGATCAAATTGCCAACATCCGCTGGATCATGGAAAAAGCAAGAAAGTTCCAGAAAAACATCTATTTCTGCTTTATTGACTATGCCAAAGCCTTTGACTGTGTAGATCACAATAAACTGTGGAAAATTCTGAAAGAGATGGGAATACCAGACCACCTGATCTGCCTCTTGAGAAATTTGTATGCAGGTCAGGAGGCAACAGTTAGAAGTGCACATGGAACAACAGACTGGTTCCAAATAGGAAAAGGAGTACGTCAAGGCTGTATATTGTCACCCTGGTTATTTAACTTATATGCAGAGTACATCATGATAAATGCTGGGCTGGAAGAAACACAAGTTGGAATCAAGATTGTGGGGAGAAATATCAATAACCTCAGATATGCAGATGACACCACCCTTATGGCAGAAAGTGAGGAGGAACTAAAAAGCCTCTTGATGCAAGTGAAAGTGGAGAGTGAAAAGGTTGGCTTAAAGCTCAACATTCAGAAAAGGACGATCATGGCATCTGGTCCCATCACTACATGGGAAATAGATAAAACAGTGGAAACAGTGTCAGACTTTGTTTTTCTGGGCTCCAAAATCACTGCAGATGGTGACTGCAGCCATGAAATTAAAAGATGCTTACTCCTTGGAAGGAAAGTTATGACCAACCTAGATAGCATATTCAAAAGCAGAGACCTTTGCCAACAAAGGTTCGCCTAGTCAAGGCTATGGTCTTTCCTGTGGTCATGTATGGATGTGAGAGCTGGACTGTGAAGAAGGCTGAGCGCCGAAGAATTGATGCTTTTGAACTGTGGTGTTGGAGAAGACTCTTGAGAGTCCCTTGGACTGTAAGGAGATCCAACCAGTCCATTCTGAAGGAGACCAGCCCTGGGATGTCTTTGGAAGGAATGATGCTAAAGCTGAAACTCCAGTATTTTGGCCACTCATGCGAAGAGTTGACTCATTGGAGAAGACTCTGATGCTGGGAGGGATTGGGGGCAGGAGGAGAAGGGGACGACAGAGGATGAGATGGGTGGATGGCATCACGGACTCAATGGATGTGAGTCTGAGTGACCTCCGGGAGTTGGTGATGGACAGGGAGGCCTGGCGTGCTGCGGTTCATGGGGTCGCAAAGAGTCGGACACGACTGAGCGACTGATCTGATCTGATCTGAAGATACATTACATTGATTTTTGAATGTTGATCCAGCATTGAATTCCCTGGATAAATCATACTCAGTCATGATGTATTATCTTTTTAAAATATTCCAAGATTCAATTTCCTAAGATATTTATATCTACATTCATGAGGCATATAGTTCTGTAATTTTATGTTTTGCACTTTGGTATAAGAATAATGTGGCCCACTTAAATTAGCTTGAAAGTATTATCTCTACTTTTATTTTCTGGAAAAGACTGTGGAGAAATTGTATTATTTGTTCCTCAAAGATTTGGTAGAATTTGGCAGTGAAACCATTTGCGCCTAGACTCTGCTTTGTTGGAATGTTTTTGAATTTTATTTAATTAGTTGTATCAACCCTGGGATTTCTTTGGAAGGAATGATGCTAAAGCTGTAACTCCAGTATCTTGGCCACCTCATGCGAAGAGTTGACTCATTGGAGAAAACTCTGATGCTGGGAGGGATTGGGGGCAAGAGGAGAAGGGGACGACAGAGGATGAGATGGCTGGATGGCATCACTGACTCGATGAATGTGAGTCTGAGTGACCTCCGGGAGTTGGTGATGGACAGGGAGGCCTGGCGTGCTGCGGTTCATTGGGTCGCAAAGAGTCGGACACAACTGAGCGACTGATCTGATCTGATCTGATGACTATCCAGGTTAGCTATTTATTTTTGAGTAAGTTTTACTATATTTCTTATTTCACAAAATTATTTTCAAGAAATTGGCCCATTTTACCTAAATTGTTAAATTTTAGGACATAAACTTGTTCATTATATTCCTTTACTATTAATATTCTTTGAAGGTCATCAATGGGGGCTGTATTAACAATCCCTCTTTCATTATTTATATTAATGCTTTGTATTTCTCTCTTTTATTTTCATCAGTCTGGCTACTGGTTTATCAATTTGTTTGATTTTTTTCAAAGAACCATTTTTTTTGTTCTATAAATGTCCTGCATTATTTTTTGCTTTTCGATTTCACTGCTTTCTGCTCTTTATCATTTCCTTTCCTCTACTTGCTTTGGATTTAGTTTGCTCTTCAAGTCTCTTAAGATAAACACTAGACCTTTCTTCTTTCCCAAGATAGGCATCTAATGCTGTAAGTTTTTCTCCAAGAAATGCTTTGGTTGAATCGCACAAATTTTGATATATTTTATTTATTTTCATTTTTATTTTGTTAAAAATATTTTCTAATCCAACCTCCCTTTGCAGCCTCATCTTCTAACACTTCCCTCATGTATTAAATATCTTGTGTTGCAGGTATTTTAGTAAAGAAAATACTTTTAGAACTTTAAAAATTTTTAGAACTTTTTCTAAAACACTGTTTTTGTCAGCTGATGAAGTAGGCACTTTTTATATACTTGTTTGACTTTATGCTTTTGTTCCTTTGCTTTTGATGTTTCTGTTACTGTGAGTATCCTTTTTATTAGCTCAATCTGTCAGTCTTATCCTCCTCAAATGTTATTTGCTTTCTCTGATCACTTCCTGGCGAAGCGATATCTCTTTTGAGCTCCCAAAGTATATTACGCCTTGCTTATGTCATTTAATAATTATTTCCTTAGAGTTACCCATTTTCTTTGGCTCCAGAGCAGTAGTCCCCAATCTTTTTGGCACTAGGGACTGGTTTCGTGGAAGACAGTTATTCCATAGACTGGGAGTGGGGTTGGAATGGTTTCCGGATGATTCAGGCACATTAAATTTATTGTGCTCTTTATTTCTAATCTAATGCCGCCGTTGATCTGACAGGAGGTACTGGTTTGTGGCCCGGAGATTGGGAACCCTTGCTCTAGAGGACATTGGTAGCTTTACTCTGAGTAAGGCAAACAGTGGTCAGAGAAAACAGTTTTCCAGATTTTTTTGATTGCAGAATATCCCTAAATGATTTCTTTGTGTACTTGATTACTCCTACAGGTGCCAATATACCTAATTATGTAGTGATGATAGAGGCAGCATCTACAGACTCTTCTTTGCCAGCTAAACTTACACCCAGAATGCTGAAGGATATTTAACCTGTTCTTTGCTCAGGGTTTCCAGTGATAAAAATTCTAGAGTGTACACATTTGGCATGTCTGTGAAAAATTATGTGTTGCACCTGTAGTCTAACTCATCCCCCTGTACCAAATAAGAATCCATTCTCTTTCTTCAAGGCTTCTCTTTCTTCTTCTACCACTGCCCTTCCCTCCAACACACTCTGCTTTTGTCCTTTTTATTCCGTCTTTTCTCTAGCTCCAAGTCTCTACCTTCCTGCCTGTTCAAGTCACAGCCCTTCTCCCAGTAGTTAACAAGGCCCTTGTCTTATTTCTTTCAAATCATACACTACTGTATATGAAATAGATAACCAACAAGGATGTAATGTACAGTAGAGGGAACTATGCTCAATATTTCATAATAACCTATAAGAGAAAAGAATCTGAAAAAAAATATGTATGCTGCTGCTAAGTCACTTTGGTCATGTCCGACTCCGCATGACCCCATAGACGTCAGCCCACCAGGCTCTCCTGCCCCTGGGATTCTCCAGGCAAGAAAACTGGAGTGGGTTGCCATTTCCTTCTCCAATGCATGAAAGCGAAAAAGTGAAAGTGAAGTCACTCAGTCGTGTCCGACTCTTAGCGACCCCGTGGACTGCAGCCCGCCAGGCTCCTCCATCCATGGGATTTTCCAGGCAAGAGTACTGGAGTGGGGTGCCATTGCCTTCTCCGAAAAATATGTATGTATGCATGTAAAACTGAATCACTTTGCTTTCCACTTGAAACTGACACAACACTGTAAATCAACTATACTTTAATTAAAAAAAATAAAGCTGGGAAAAACCCCAAATCATATGGATGAAGATTTGGCAATGTGAGTCATTGTTCTTCTTATGACTGGATCTGGAGAGGTAGATGTTGGCTCAAGAGGTAGGGAAGGGTGGTAGATTGCCTCATACATTCAGTTCAGTTCAGTTATTCAGTCGTGTCCGACTCTTTGGGACCCCATGGACTGCAGGATGCAAGGCTTCCCTGTCTATCACCAACTCCTGGAGCTTGCTCAAACTCATGACCATCAAGTTGGTGATGCCATCCAGCCATCTCATCCTCTGTCTTCCCCTTCTTCTCCTGCCTTTAATCTTTCCCTGTATCAAGGTCTTTTCTAAGGAGTCAGTTCTTTGCAACAGGTGGCCAAAGTATTGGAGGTTCAGCTTCAGCATCAGTCCTTCCAGTGAATATTCAGGACTGATTTCCTTTAGAATTGAGTGATTTGATCTCCTTGCTGTTCAAGAGGCTCTCAAGAATTTTCTCCAACACCACAGTTCAGAAGCATCAATTCTTCAGCACTTAACTTTCTTTATAGTCCAAATCTCACATCTGTATATGACTACTGGAAAAACCATAGCTTTGACCGGATGGACCTTGGTTGGCAAAGTAATGTCTCTGCTTTTTAATATGCTGTCTAGGTTTGTCATAGCTTTTCTTCCAAGGAGCAAGCATCTTTTAATTTCATGGCTGCAGTCACCATCTGCAGTGATTTTGGAGCCCAAGAAAATAAATTCAGCCACTGTTTCTCCATCTATTTGCCATGAAGTGGTGGGAGTGGATACCACAATCGTCATTTTTGAATGTTGAGTTTTAAGCCAGCTTTTTCACTCTCTTCTTTCACTTTTAACAAGAGGCTCTTTTGCTCCTCTTCACTTTCTGCCATAAGGGTGGTGTCTGCATATCTGAGGTTATTCATATTTTCCTGGCAATCTTGATTCCAGCTTGTGCTCCATCCAGCCCAGCATTTCACATGATGTACTCTGCATAGAAGTTAAATAAGTAGGGTGACAATATACAGCCTTAATATACTCCTTTCCCAGTTTGAAACCAGTCCGTTGTTCCATGTCCAGTTCTAACTGTTGCTTCTTGACCTACATACAGGTTTCTCAGAAGGCAGGTAAGGTGGTCTGGTATTCCCATCTTTTGAAGAATTTTTCAAAGTTTGTTGTGATCCACACAGTCAAAGGCTTTGATATAGTCAATAAAGCAAAAGTAGATGTTTTTTTTTTGAACTCTCTTGCTTTTTTGATTATCCAATGGATGTTGACAATTTGATTTCCTCTGCCTTTTCTAAATCCAGCTAGAACATCTGGAAGTCCTCGGTTCATGTACTGTTAAGCCTAGCTTGGAAAATTTTGATTATTACTTTGCTAGCGTGTGAGATGAGTGCAATTGTGCTGTAGTTTGAACATTCTTTGGCATTGCCTTTCTTTGGGATTGGAATGAAAACTGACCTTTTCCAGTCCTGTGGCCACTCCTGAGTTTTCCAAATTTCCTGGCATATTGGATGCAGCACTTTCACAGCATCATCTTTTAGGATTTGAAATAGCTCTACTGGATTTCCATCACCTCCACTAGCTTTGTTTGTAGTGATGCTTCCTAAGGCCCACTTGACTTCACATTCCAGGATGTCTGGCTCTAGGTGAGTGGTCACACCATTGTGGTTATCTGGGTCATTAAAATCCTTTTTGTATAGTTCTTCTGTGTATTCTTGCCATCTCGTCTTAATATCTTCTGCTTCTGTTAGGTCCATACCATTTCTGTCCTTTATTGTGCCCATCTTTGCATGAAATGTTCCCTTGGTATCTCTAATTTTCTTGAAGAGATCTCTAGTCTTTCCCATTCTATTGTTTTCTTCTATTTCTTTGCATAGGTCATTTAGGAAGGCTTTCTTATCTCTCTTTGCTATTCTTTGGAACTCTGCATTCAAATGGATATATCTTTCCTTTTCTCTTTTGCTTTTCACTTCTCTTCGTTCCTCTGCTATTTATATGGCCCCCTCAGACAACCAATTTGCCTTTCTTTTTGGGGGGATGGTTTTGATCACTGCCTCCTGTACAATGTCACGAACCTCCATCCATAGTTCTTCAGGTACTCTATCAGTTCTAATCCCCTGAATCTATTTGTCACTTCCACTGTATTATCATAAGGAATTTGAATTAGTTCATACCTGAATGGCCTAGTGGTTTTCCCTACTTTCTTCAATTTAAGTCTGAATTTGGCAATAAGGAGTTCATGATCTGAGCTACAGTTAGCTCCCGGTCTTGTTTTTGCTGACTGTATAGAGCTTCTCCATCTTTGGCTGCAAAGAATATCATCGATATGATTTCAGGATTGACCATCTGGTGATGTCCAAGTGTGGTGTTCTCTCTTGTGTTGTTGGAAGAGGATGTTTGCTATTTTCTTGGCAAAACTCTGTTAGCCTTCTAACAGAGTCTTAGAGTTTTAGTTTCTTTGTGCCCTCGGTGAGTGGGCAGCTGGTTGGATCTGCACCTGCAGCCCCTGAGCTCCAGGGCCCCCACCTTGGTGCCGCTTGCTGCCTCCAGCAATGCTGCCCCCTGGATCTTTGAGAAGCCCTGGGGCACCTGCTCCTCCAGGCTGCAGCTCCAGAAGATGCCCTATGCATCATGGCACATTCCTCAGCTGGGCTGCCCAGTTGGCATGTGCTGCCCGTGCTCACCAGGGGACTGCCCAGATGGGCCATCTGTCCTGTCTGCCAAGACACTTTCGGGTTCAGTCCACCAGGAAAACTCTTGGATAAGAATTGCCTCTCCCTCTTAGCTCTGTGCATGAAACTCTGTCCCAGATCCAAACCATGATTCTCAGGAATGGGATTGCTGGATCATATGGCAGCTCTATCAGTAAGATTTATCAGTAAGATGGTGGAGTAGAAGGATGTGCGCTCATCTTCTCCTGCAAGAACTCCAAAATTGCAACTCGTTGCCGAACAACCATCAACAGGAGAATATTGGGTCCCACCAAAAAAAGATACCCCACATCCAAGGGCAAAGGAGAAGCCCCAACAAGATGGTGGGAGAGGCGAAATCACATTTAGAATCAAAACCCCATACCCGCCAGAGATGTCTGGAGGGCTCAAACAGAACCTCTTGTGCATCAGGACCCAGAGACTCCACAGAGGCTGAGCCAGACTTGCCTTTTACATTGACTTGTGTTTGTTCTTTCTGGTTTATTTTTTTCTCCCTTCCTTGAGTATTTTTAAAAGGACGTGACCTAACAACATTCATGTTGAGTTCTCATCAATAGCTATCTTTTAAGATTTACATACTCTCTTTTATGTATCTCCCAACTCTATTTGTTTAGTCTTGGAAGATACATTGTCTAATTACTTTTTATAAATTTCTGTGTTTCTTTTCTCCTACCCATTGACTATAGTGAGCAGAAGGAAAGGCTCTTCATCACAAATGATATTGTCTGTATACACACATACATATTTTTATTCATGTGTTGCCCACTTATCATTACTTAAGATGGTGCTGGACATTTTAATGAATAATATTGAAAATGAATGATTACAGATAAGACACAGTCTAATAGAAAACAAGTAAAATACCTGGGAAAGTTTCAAACTGAAGAAAATCTAATCCGATTTGCCAACCTGTTGAGGCAAAAAATGCAAAAAGATGCCTTATTGAAAATACAAATTTGGGTCCAAATACATAGAATACGTGAAAGAAGTACAGTAGTTATCCAGAATACTGTAAGTCTATTTTCTATTCACCAAATATATTCTCAGTGGAAATAAAACAAGGAAGTATCTGAGTCACTCATATAGATATATATGGGAGAATTAGGTGATATGTAGTGTTTAACTTGATATCTATTTATGAGAATTAAGGCTTTCAAAACACACCTATCATCAAAGTGTTAGATACAAATTTCTCATTTTTAGGTGTGAAGCTCTCAGATGAATCAATTCAGTTCAGTTCAGTCGCTCAGCTGTGTCCGACTCTTGCGACCCCATGAACCGCAGCACGCAGCCTCCCTGTCCATCACTAGCTCCCAGAGTTCACCCAAACTCATGTCCATTGAGTTGGTGATGCCATCCAACCATCTTATCCTTTGTCGTCCCCTTTTCTTCCTGCCCTCAATCTTTCCCAGCATCAGGATCTTTTCAAATGAGTCAGCTCTTTGCATCAAGTGGCCAAAGTATTGGAGTTTCAGCTTCAACATCAGTCCTTCCAGTGAACACTCAGGACTGATCTCCTTTAGGATGGACTGGTTGAATCTCCTTGCAGTCCAAGGGACTCACAAGAGTCTTCTCCAACACCACAGTTCAAAAGCATCAATTCTTCAGTGCTCAGCTTTCTTTATAGTCCAACTCTCACATCCATACATGACCACTGGAAAAATCATAGCCTTGACTAGATGGACCTTTGTTGGCAAAGTAATGTCTCTGCTTTTTACTATGCTGTCTAGGTTGGTCATAACTTTTCTTCCAAGGAGTAAGCTTCTTTTAATTTCATGGCTGCAATCACCATCTGCAGTGATTTTGGAACTCAAAAAAATAAAGTCAGCCACTGTTTCCACTGTTTCCCCATCTATTAGCCATGAAGTGATGGGACTGGATGCCATGATCATAGTTTTTTGAATGTTGAGCTTTACACCAACTTTTTCACTCTTCTCTTTCACTTTCAGCAAGAGGCTCTTTAGTGCTTCACTTTCTGACATAAGGGTGGTGTCATCTGCATGTCTGAGATTATTGATATTTCTCCCCACAATCTTGATTCCCACTTGTGCTTCTTCCAGCCCAATGTTTCTCATGATGTACTCTGCATTTAAGTTAAATAAGCAGGGTGACAATATACAGCCTTGACGTACTCCTTTTCCTTTTTGGAACCAGTCTGTTGTTCCATGTCCAGTTCTAACTGTTGCTTCCTGACCTGCATACAGGTTTCTTAAGAGGCAGGTCAGGTGGTCTGGTATTCCTATCTCTTTCAGAATTTTCCACAGTTTATTGTGATCTACACAGTCAAAGGTTTGGCATAGTCAATAAAGCAAAAATAGATTTTTTTCTGGAACTCTCTTGCGTTTTCCATGATCCAGCAGATGTTGGCAATTTGATCTCTGGCGCCTCTGCCTTTTCTAAAAGCAGCTTGAACATCTGGATGTTCATGGTTCACATATTGCTGAACCCTGGCTTGGAGATTTTTGAGTATTACTTTACTGGGGTGTGAGATGAGTGCAATTGTGTGGTAGTTTGAGCATTCTTTGGCATGGCCTTTCTTTGGGATTGGAATGAAAACTGCCCTTTTTCCAGTCCTGTGGCCACTGCTGAGTTTTCCAAATTTGCTGGCATATTGAGTGCAGCACTTTCACAGCATCATCTTTCAGGATTTGAAATAGCTCAACTGGAATTCCATCACCTCCACTCACTGTGTTCGTAGTGATGCTTCTTAAGGCCCACTTGACTTCACATTCCAGGATGTCTGGCTCTAGGTCAGTGAACACTCCATTGTGATTATCTTGGTCATGAAGATCTTTTTGTGCAGTTCTCCTGTGTATTTTGCTACCTCTTCTTAATATCTTCTGCTTCTGTTAGGTCCATACTGTTTCTGTCTTTATTGAGCCCATCTTTGCATGAAATGTTCCCTTGGTATCTCTCTAGTCTTTCCCATTCTGTTGTTTTCCTCTATTTCTTTGCATTGATTGCTGAGGAAGGTTTTCTTATCTCTCCTTGCTAATCTTTGGAACTCTGCATTCAGATGCTTATATCTTTCCTTTTCTCCTTTGCTTTTTGCTTCTTTCTTTTCACAGATATTTGTAAGGCCTCCTCAGACAGCCATTTTGCCTTTTTGCATTGCTTTTTCTTGGGGATGGTCTTGATCTCTGTCTCTTGTACAATGAATCAAACTGAAACAATTGTCGTGTTAAAATGACTCAGAAAATTATTTAAAACAAAACCTTTTATTCAGGAAAATGTACTGAACTGTGTTTTTAAAAGCAAATCAGTGTTGGTCCAAGAAGACTTAACTAAAGTTATTTTGAACATTGCATTACTCTGTTAGAGCCTCTCAGATTAAGACTCTTTAGTGAGATTATAGAGCTGAAAGGAATAAGCATAATTCACATTTTTACTCAGGGGAACTTGTGTTCCTTCAGCTAGGAAGGCAAATCCTTCTTTTCATGCATCCTTAGGTTCTACCCCTAAGTTTTTTTTCACATTGAACACTTCTTTCATACCATGTGTCGGACTGGGTAGATTGGCAACTCCATTCCAGATTGGTTCTTGTCTGGGGGTAATGATGGAACCGATACCAAGGTGATTGTTACCCTGGCTTGCTCTTTTAGCTTTTGTCCATACCGAGATGAGATTGAAGTTTCATTTCAACAACCCAGACATATATATCTATTTAATCAATGGCCAACTGAAATTATTTAAAATAAGACTTGGAATAATTGAGGTCAATTCTGAAGACAATATAAAGCTATCAGTAATTTAAAGATAAGTTTTAAAATAGTAAATATTGAGTTATAAGTGACAAATTAAAATCAGTTCAGTTCAGTCACTCAGTCGTGTCTGACTTTTTGCAACCTCATGGACTGAAGCATGCCAGGCTTTCCTGTCCATCACCAACTCCCAGAGCTTACTCAGACTCATGTCCATAGAATCAGTGATGCCATCCAGCCATCTCATCCTCTGTTGTCCCCTTCTCCTCCTTCCTTCAATCTTTCCCAGCATCAGGGTCTTTTCTAAGGAGTTAGTTCTTCGCAATGGTGGCCAAAGTATTGGAGTTTCAGCTTCAGTATCAGTCTTTCCGATGAATATTCAAGACTGATTTCCTTTAGGATTGACTGGTTTGATCTCCTTGCAGCCCAAGGGACACTTAAGAGTCTTCTCTAACATCACAGTTCAAAAACACCACTTCTTCAGCACTCAGCTTTCTTTATAGTCCGACTCTCACATATATACATGACTACTGGAAAAGCCATACCTTTGACTATATGAACTTTTGTTGGCAAAGTGATGTGTCTCATCTTTTTAATATGCTGTCTAGGTTGGTTACAGGTTTTTCTTCCAAGGAGCAAGCATATTTTAATTTCTTGGCTCCAGTCACCATCTGCAGTGATTTTTGGAGCCCAAGAAAATAAAGCCAGTCATTGTTTCCATTATTTCCCCATTTATTTGCCATGAAGTGATGGGACTGGAAGCCATGATCTTCATTTTCTGAATGTTGAGTTTTAATCCAGCTTTTTCACTCTCTTCTTTCATCTTCATCAAGAGACTCTTTAGTTGTTCTTCGCTTTCTGCTATTAAAGTGGTGTCATCTGCATATCTGAGGTTGTTGATATTTCTCCTGGAAATCTTGATTCCAGCTTTTGCTTCATCCATCCCAGCATTTCTCATGATGTACTGTGCATATAAGTTAAATAAGCAGAGTGACAATATACAGCCTTGACGTACTCCTTTCCCAATTACAATATATGTACTTAATAATCACTCTTTATTAGAGAAGAGAAAAGCATTGGATTGTTTTTAGTTTCTGGCTATTACAAATAAGTCATAACTTCCATAGACATCCATGTATAAGTTTATGTGTGGATTGATACTTTCCTATCTCTTTGGTAAAACCTGGAAATAGAAATTTTCCATCATATAGTAGGAATAAAATGCCTTTTAAAGAAATTGTCAAACTGTTTTTCAAGGTAATTGTACCATTTTACATTTCTAGTACCAGTGTGTGAGAATTCCAGTTATTCTGGAATTTTTAATGTTAATCTGTCTTTCCCTAGTGACAAATGATGTTAAGCATCTTTTGATGTGCTTATTTGCCATTGATATATCTTCCTTTATCTTTCTTGGTGAAGTCTGTTCAGTTTTTTACTCCATCTTTAAAAATTGGGTTGTTGTTTTATTGAGTCATAAGAAACACATATATGTATATATGCACACACATATATGTTTTCATTCTAGATCAATCTCTTATTGGAAAAATGTTTTTTTAAAATGTTTTCTCCCAATAGTTTTTGAAGAGTAAAAGTTTCTAAATTTGATGAAATAAAATGTGATGTTTTTATAGTCTGTGGCTTTTGTATTATATTTAAAAATCTTTGCAAAAACAAGGTGATGAAGATCTCTTGAATTTTCTGCTAGAAATTTTTGCTCTTAATTTAAGGTTCATGATCCAGTTCAAGTTAATTTTGCATAAGTTCCCTAACCATGTGGCTCTCCAGTTGTCCTAGCACCATTTGTTAAGAAGGTTCTCATTTTCCTATTGAATTGCATTACATTAGCACAGCTGTAGAAAACAAATTGATCATATATGTACTGATCTATTTCTGTATATCTGTTTCATTTTTCAGAGCTCATTGTTTGTATTTTCAATAATACTGTGTTGTTATTTATTGTAACTTTATAATAGGCCTTGAAATTGAAAAGATAGATCCCTCAACTACATTCTTTTCTCTTTTTTTAAATGTTCTTTATTAAAATTGTTTTGGTGGTTCTCTGTCCTTTGGAGTTTTACAAAAATGCCTATTGAGACTTTGGGATTCCATTTAATCTATAGATCAATTTGGGGCAAAATGACATCCAAACAATATTAAGTTTTCCAATCCATGAATATGGTGCATGTCTCTATTTACTTAGGTCTTTTAATTTTTGCAGAATATTTTGAAGTCTTTACTGTATGGAGCTTACGCATATTATGTTTGTTCTTTGAGGTTGTTCTTAAGTTTTGTTAGAATAAATCAGAGCAACCTTTAGCCTTAGGTTAATTTGCTTCAGTACCGAAGTAATACTCTTCCGAATACTTTACCCAGTACCCTGTGAATTACAGAGTTTTCCACTGTGTCTTATGGGAACTTGAACTATTCCTAGCCCTAGGTGGGTTTTATTTGTTGTTGTTTTTGCTGGCATCAAATGGTTTATACTTGCATGCGTCTACTAACCAATACTCAACTGCATTTGAGTATTCAGTACTCTGTCTTGCAAACTCTGCCTGTCTCAGCCTGCTGCATCTCTCAGCTTGTCTTCTCAACTCAAAGAGATCACCAGTCTTTGCCTGGGACTCCCATCTCTACTCCGACTCTAGACTGAGGCAATCGAAATGCTCGATACTGACTCTCTCAGTGATCACTGACCAGTGTTACCTGACATCCCGTATCTGAAAACCATTGCTTCATACATTTTGTACAGGTTTTTGGTTGTTTCAGTTGGGAAGTTAAATCTGGTCCCTGTTACTCCAGTTTTGCCAGAAACAGAAGTAATATTACTTTTAAAATATTCCTTCTACTGCTTATCTTTTAGCATTTGTACATTTAAAACATTTTTATTATTTTAATTGGCAGATAATTGCTTTACAATGTTGTGTTGGTTTCTGCTGTACAACAATGAGAATCAGCTATAAGTATACATATAACCCCTTCCTCTTGAGCCTCCCTCCCAGGAGGCTCCAACCCAGCCCCATCCCACCCAAGTCATCACAGAGCACCCAGCTGAGCTCCCCCTATTATACAGTCCCTTCCTACTCAGTATCCAGTTTACACATGGTCATATGTATAAGTCAGTACTACTCTCTCAATTCGTTCCACCCTGTCCTTCCCCTGCTAGTGCACAAGTCCATTCTCTACATCTGTGACTCTATTCCTGCCCTACAAAGAGGCGTTTGTACATCTTTAGTTTGAAAGTTATATCTCTGCCTAGTATGTAAATTATGACTTTTAAATTTTAACGGTTGCTTTTGAGGTAGACGTGTCAGGTAAAACTTGAATCCCGGTAGAGAACTGAGACATCATATAGAAACGATTGTGCATTTGAAGGCTTATTAATCACAAAATGTGGCTTTCTAAGAAAAGTAAAGCAGACGCCAAGAAGGTCTGAAAATGCCCTGAGCCAGCAGGGAAAAGGAGATGGGCTTGGCTTTTACTTTGATTACGGGGTGGGACTACTCACCCTGGGGCAGGCTTCCGTGGTTTGACTTGTGCTGGAGCCAGAGGAGAGCTCTCTTATCAGCTTGCCCACATGTGGCACAGAAGAAGACGTGGGAGTGGCGAGGCTTGAAAGCTGTCAACACTCAAACATCAAAAATGGAGTCATACTCTTAATTTACAACTCGCTCTCATATTTGGCTGATGACTGAAAAGAGTCATGTTTCATTTAATTGAACTTGACCTTTTTAAAGTAAGTCATTATGGCTCTATATAGGTCTTCTAGCCTGAGGTCAGTAAGGGAGGTAAAAGCTTTATTAAATGCCCAGCAAGAGCCCAGCATTGTGATTCTGAGAAGGGAAATGAGCATTTTGATCCCTTTCAGTAATGTCTGGAACTCTGATGGGGCTGAGGGAGTGAGGCTTTGTACTGTGGCTTTAAGTATGTGCAGAACATGTGAATTCTTAGTTTATATTTTGGGTATATACAAGGCAAGATATTTCCAAAGCTCTTTACTCTAAATAAAGAAAGTAACCTTGAGTAAGAAATTGTTGTTGCTGGACTAGATGAACAGATTAATGACACTGACTAAACAGGTTTTAGAAATGTACAAATGGTGCCAAAATTTTTCCAGGGCATCCTGTACATGAAGTTTTCGATTGTGTTGGCTTTTGGGTTCTATGCATGCTTTGAGATATCCTAGTTAAAGCAGCAATCCTTCAGTGAACATCCATCACGTGTTGGTATTCCTAAAGCGCTGTTCATAAAATACAAAAAAACCCCACCTCCTTTGCTATTCTCTCAGCTGTTAGAACTGTACATGGAACAACAGACTGGTTCCAAATCGGGAAAGGAGTATGTCAATGCAGTATATTGTCACCCTACTTATTTAATTTATATGCAGAATACACATCATGTGAAGTGCTGGGCTGGATGAAGCACAAGATATAATCAAGATTGCTGGGAGAAATATCAATAACCTCAGATAAGCAGATGACACCACCCTTATGGCAAAAAGGGAATAAGAACGAAAGAGCCTCTTGATGAAAGTGAAAGAAGACAGTGAAAAAGTTGGCCTAAAACTCAACATTCAGAAAATGAAGATCAGGGCATCTGGTCCCATCATTTCATGGCAAATAGATGGGGAAACAATGGAAACAGTGAGATACTTTATTTTGGGGGGCTCCAAAATCACTGCAGATGGTGCCTGCAGTCGTGAAATTAAAAGACCCATGCTCCTTGGAAGAAAACCTGTGACCAACCTAGACAGCATATTAAAAAGCAGAGACATTACTTTGCCAACAAAGGGCTGTCTAGTCAAGGCTATGGTTTTTCCAGTAGTCATATATGGATGTGAGATTTGGACTATAAAGAAAACTGAGCACCAAGGAATTGATGCTTTTGAACTGTGGTGTTGGAGAAGACTCTTGAGAGTCTCTTAGACTGCAAGGAGATCCAACCTTTAGTCAATTCTAAAGGAAATTAATCCTGAATATTCATTCGAAGGACTGATGCTGAAGCTGAAACTCCAATAATTAATATGAAGAACTGACCACCTAATATGGCCACCTAATATGAAGAAAAGACTTATTGGAAAAGACCCTGATGCTGGGAAAGATTGGAGGTGGGAGAAGTGGATGACAAAGGATGAGATGGCTGGATGGCATCACTGACTCTATGGACATGAGTTTGAGTAAGGTCCGGGAGTTGGTGATGGACGGGGAGGCCCGGCGTGCTGCAGTCCATGGGGTCGCAAAGAGTAGGATACGACAGAGTGACTGAACTTAACTGAGTTCCCAAGGGGCTCCTGAGATAGCAAAGGGATCTTTGAGAGGGCTGACCCTCTCTGGAAATAAGGCATATTTCTATGGCCAGGTACTGAAGGGTAAGAGCTGTAGTTAAGACAGCCCCTCCTGTAGGTAAGACATGCCACAAAGGCCAAGTTTGTCTCTATCCTGTGGAGACCATTTCTATTTTAGCAGAGAGGTCTTGGGGGCTTTGCCGAGTTTGCAGAGCACTGTATTCATAACCCAAAGCATAACGGGCAGCTGGGTATGGAGGATCATGGTCAAGGCCTGTGAGAGTTTTAGTTTCCAGGATGACCCAGAATAGGGTCAATGATTGTCCCTTTAATGCGACAATCTGATATGGCTGAGGAGGGCAATATTTTATCCCAGAAGTCTGTGGGTGACTTAGGGCCATCATGGATGGCCATAGACCTCAACAGGCAATAGAGGGAGTTGCTAAAGCCTCAATATGGGGGAGTCTCTGGGGGAACACTAAGGAGAGTGCTCTTGTATTGTTATTTGGACAGATCCTAGAGCCTTTATTGTGAGGACTCTACACTGAAGGTGGGTCAATTTGGGAAAAACCACATAAATGAGATTAAGAAAGATTTAAGTGAGGAATATGTTGCCATCAGAACCTAATGAGGCTTAAAGGATGTTGAGCTTGTTTTAGCATTGTGGGTGCCTCGAGGGTTGACAGCTGTTTCTTGACAGGGCTGGGATGGAGTGGCTGTTAGGAACGTGACAGCGGTGTGTACCACAGGGACGACTCTTCCTCACGTAAGTGACCGACCGTAAGTAGTCTGTATACAACAGGAGTGGGCCTGTATAGTCCACAGTGTATCAGCCTTTCTCCTGAGTGCTGTCTAAAATTAGGGCCCATGCCTGGTTGAGACATACATCGGGTGGTCACAGGGTAAGAGTCATTCTCCTGAGTTTAGAGTCAGTCACAACTTATGCTGGAATCAAACTCATGATTCAGTCTGAGATACACAGATAGATTTGGTCCAGGACACATGACCCAGGTTCTCTTTAAGGAGGACCCCAAACTTATACTCCTGTCTCTAAATGTTAGTTTTGAAAACTTTCTGCTTAGGTCAGTTAAATCAGAGAGGCTCAGCAGGACACAGCAAACACAGCACAGAGCAGCACAGCTCAGATTGCAAGCTTGCCAACACGCAGCAGCAGAGCTCAAAGAACATACTAGACAGCAGGCTGCAGAGCCAGTTGCTTGATCCAATACATTCCCTTTATACCAGTTTGCATCACCACAGGAAAAGAAAAGTCAATAGTACATGGTTATACTGAAACAAAGAGCTCTTGATTTAGTATATCAGTTAAAAAATAACTATATTACAGTGTGGCTGGTACGCATAGAAGTAGGATGAAGGCACAAAAGGGAGTGTAGTCATCTTTTCTAGGGTAGAGGAGGAGTTAAAGAGAAGGGGACACCTGAGTTGGTCTGGAAGGAAGATACGGAGTTTGCCAGGTGGAAAACTGATGGAGTAGGGATGGGGTGGATTGGTATTATAAGCTGAAAGTATTGTACCTGCAAAGATGCGCAATAGTACCTTTAAATAATTACAAGAAGCTCAGGATGGTTGAAGCAGACCATTCACAACAACAGTTAGGCTAAAGCAGAAAATGGAGAGCTTTATGTTCCACTGAAGGAAAATCATGTTAAAGTTTGCATTTGGAAGATCAGTACTACAGCAGTATATGAATGGCTTAGGTGAAATGTCTAGAAGCAGGGAGGCCCAAGGCTATTATTAGCCCATGTACAACTTTTATGCAAATTAGATAATGGTATCCTGGATCACAGCAAACTGTGGACAATTCTTAAATAGATGGGAATACCAGACCACCTTACCTGTCTCCTGAGAAACCTGTATGCAGGTCAAGAAACAACAGTTAGAACTGGACATGGAACAATGGACTGGTTCAAAATTGGGAAAGGAATACGTCAAGGCTGTATATTGTCACCCTGCTTATTTCTTATTTAACATCTATGCAGAGTACATCATGTGAAATGCCAGGCTGGATGACTCACAAGCTGGAATGAAGACTGCCCAGAGAAATATCCACAATCTCAAGTATAGAGTTGACACTACTTTAATGGCAGAAAGTGAAGAGGAACTAAAGACCCTCTTGAAGAAGGTGAAAGATGAGAGTGAAAAAATTGGCTTAAAACTCAACATTCAAAAAACTAAGATCATGGCATCCACTCCCATAACTTCATGGCAAATAGATGGGGAAAAAATGGAAACAGTGACAGATTTTATTTACTTGGGCTTCAAAATCACTGCAGACAATGACTGCAGACATAAAATTTAAAAAACGGCTACTCCTTGGAAGAAAAGCTATGACAAACCTGAACAGCATATTAAAAAGCAAAGATATCACTTTGCTGACAAATATCCATCTAGTCAAAGCTATGGTTTTTCCAGTATTTGTGTATGAATGTGAGAGTTGGATCATAAAGAAGGCTGAGCACTGAAGAATTGATGCTTTCCAACTGTGGTGCTGGGGAAGACTTGAGAGTCCCTTGGACTGCAAGGAGACCCCCAAGTCCATCCTAAAGGAAACCAACCCTGAATATTCATTGGAAGGACTGATGCTGGAGCTGAAACTCCAATACTTTGGCCACCTGATGTGAAGAGCTGACTTGTTGGAAAAGACCTTGATGCTGGGAAAGATTGAAGGCAAGAGGAGAAAGGCGTGACAGAGGATGAGATGGTTGGATGGCATCATATGCTCCATAGACATGAGTTTGAACAAACTCAGGGAGAGAGCGAAGGACAGGGAAGCCTGAGGTGCTGCAGTCCATGGGGTCGAAAAGAGTCAGACACAACGACAACAACAATCCTGTCTCAAGCTATCTTACTTATTGGAAAATTCACATTGCTGATTACAGTGGATGTTTTATTATGAAGTGAGAAACTTTTGTAAAAAACATATAAATATATAATGCTCATAAAGTACATGGTGCCTTCATCAACAATCTCAAGTGTGGTGAATGTGCAGAGCACAACCTGTGTGAGCATGCATATCTATTATCTGTTAAAGCCAGTAGCAACACTATAAAATGATATAATCCAAGGGCTTGGTGATCTATGATTATTCAGACTTGAAATTCTAGATGTAAAATTTGAAAAAGGAGTAGGACTCTTAAGAAGGCTCCTGTCCCTTGGGAAATGGGTGGATAATTGTGTCATCTACTAAAATGGATAATAAAAAAGGAAACAAAAGTGGACTAAGGAAAAAAAAAATAAAAAAGGAAACAGGGTGGTAGTTGGAGGAGATGTTTTAGGAAATGATTGTTTGGCTTAGTTTTAGACATACGGAATTTGTAGTGTTTTTGAATTTACCTATAGGAGAAGGCAATAGCACCCCACTCCAGTACTCTTGCCTGGAAAATCCCATGGATGGAGGAGCCTGGTGGGCTGCAGTCCATGGGGTCGCTAAGAGTCAGACATGACTGAGCGACTTCACTTTCACCTTTCATTTTCATGCATTGGAGAAGGAAATGGCAACCCACTCCAGTGTTCTTGCCTGGAGAATCCCAGGGACGGGGGAGCCTGGTGGGCTGCCACCTATGGGGTTGCACAGAGTCAGACACGACTGAAGCGACTTAGCAGCATAGGCAGTTAGGGTCTTCCCAGGTGATGCTAGGGGTAAAGAACCTGCCTGCCAGTGAAGGAGACATAAGAGGTTCAGGTTTGATCCCTGGTTCAGGAAGATCCCCTGGAGGAGGGCATAGTATGCTTGCTTGGAGAATCTCATGGACAGGGGAGACTGGCAGGCTACAGATCATAGAGTTGCAGAGTCGGACACAACTAAAACAACTTAGCACACATGGACAGGCAGTTAGATATTCTGATTTAGAACTCAAGACAAAAATAGTAGATTTAAATCACAGACTTAATAGTTACCAACATATTGGTAGTCATAAAAGACATGATAATATGTCATGCTTAATTACAGGAAGTTGCATGGCTGAAAGAATCAAAACTAAGCATGGTTCCTTCATCTCTTTCTCCCATTTTTTCTGATACTGTCTCATGGTTCTTGTATGATTTCATCCAGGGAGAAATTGAGTCTCCCAAACAACTGGTATCAGATTGTCATTCTCCTACCCTGACATGTGGGAACTTGGAGACAGATTTAATTCAGCTTTGGAGAAATGAAGCACTGTGCCTTCTCTGGAATCGACTAATTCATACTCTCTATGCAGAGGCAACAGAACTTCCTTGTTGAAGACACTGGCTCTGGAGGCCAGTGTTCCTTCAGCATGAGAATGAGCATCCTAGAGTGGAATATGGCACATATAGAGAAGAGCCAGCAAAATGGGGATAATGCGGTGATAAGGGAAATCGGGACAGAGAAGCAGTGGGTGAAGTGGTTAGGGACCTTGACTCTGAGATCAGATTGCCTGGGTTATAATGCAAGCTCTGCCTCTTACTTGCTATATTACCATGTTAATTCATTTCATTGAGTCAATTTCCTCATCTGTAGGATAGGACAATAATGGAATGACCTCATAGAGTTGTTTTATTGATCATAGGATTCAATGAAGTGATGTGTCTAAAATTTTTACTTTAGTGTCTACCACATTTGCTTTTAGCAAATGCCAGTGATGTGCATTTTATATAAGGAATTGCTGTCGGTGGCTGTGTCTTTATAGTCTGTAAGGAAAATGTAACTATAATTAATTAATTGATACTTTTTATAATTTATTCATAAAAGGATTTGATGTGGTATTATCATCAGATACAAATATAAAGAGATCAGAATGAAAGGACAAATAAGATGAGTCATATAAAGCCAAGGAGGCACAGAAGCACATGCCATAAAGTCCACTACTATATCTGCAAGTGGCCATCATTCAACTTATCAAAGTAAAAAAAGTGGAGTATATGTTTTGGGCTGTTCCTTCTTTCCAAGATAGTCCCTGGGGTTATGGCATTTATATATTTTCACTCTGCACTCCTTGCATCTTGGCAGTAACGTTTCACTCTTCTTGAAGAGAAAATGTTTTCAGAAAGTTCTTTTCTCTGGTCTTCCCAATTTTGATTATGTGTTCTACCATATGCCCAGCTCAGAAGTAAAACTTTGGGCATATCTTGGTTTCTTTCTCCTCCATGTCTTCCTCCTTGGCAGTGCCTCTCCCATCAGATCTCACCTTTCCATTCTCACCATCGTCCCTCTGGTTTGGATCTTCATCATCTCCTGGATGTCCTTTTATTATTTCCCTGTTTTTTTTTTTTCCCCTCTCCCATTTGAGCTCACCTATGTCAGTCTCTCTGATAAAAACATCCCTACCAGATGTAGCTTCCCCAAATAGTTCTAATGCTATTATCCATTTGCTCAAAAGCTTTGAGTGGCTCCCTATTGCACTCCAAGTAAAAGATAAACACCTGATGTTCAAGGGATGCTCACAATCTAATCCCACTTTTTATTTCCAGATTTATCTTTTACCGTGTTCCAACACATAGCTGTGTTCTAATTACCAACCCAGTGCTTTCTTCTTTCCTGTTCCTGCACATTTAGAGCAATGTCTTAATTGTCTCTGTGTTCTGTGAAACACGGAGTAGAATGCCTTGTTTAAGGTAGAGAGTTCAGCTAAAAACTGGAGTTTTGTGTTTTGTGGATTCAAAACCCATGGAGTGCTGCCCTCTTTTGGTTACAGTAGCCCAGGGTGCAAACCACCAAATAGGGCATGATGCTGAGTGACTCATCTTTTCCTTTTGGTTAGAGCCCTCATGGAAACAAACAAGGCAGGGTGAAATAATTCCATCCTCTTTTCTCATTTTATCTAGCTTCACAGATTGTTTGTTTAGGAAGATAGAAAGAAGATAAAATTCTGTATAGAAAACTTGGACCTCTACTGATTCAAAATCATATATTATATGTAAACTCAGAGCTGGAGTAAAGCCAGTAGTACTTTGAACATTTCCAGAACTCCAAGAATATTCAGATTTTAACATAGACTTTTATGTAAAGATTAGGGGATGATCAAAGAACATGTATTCCCTAAAGGCTTTCTAAGGTTAAGGACAGGCTCCAGATTAAAAGGATACTGAGGTGAGTAGCAAAGTGAGTTTTTCACACTGATACTTGGTGTTTGGTCAAGTAACAAATAATGTGACCCTAGAAGATAAACAGTATTTCTCCTTTATTTATTTAAATTAATTTTTTATTGGAATATAGTTTATTTACAATGTGATAATTTCTGCCATCCAGTGAGTCCGTTACATATATACATATATCCACTCTTTTTTAGATTCTGTTCCCACATAGGTCATTACAGAGTAGTGAGTAGAGTTCCCTGAGCTATCCAGTAGGTTCTTGTTGATAAAGAGTACCTCTGCAGGGCCTTGCTGGGTTCCCAGTTTGTGACCTCACCTGAGCCAGTCTTGAAGACCCAGAAGAAGTAGAGAGGGAGAATGACTCCAAGTCTAATAAGAAAGATGGTCATATTTTAAATAAGGGATGACAGGATAATAGATGCTCGGGAAAAAAGATCTCAAGTGATAAGGTCTCTTGATTGTGATATGAATGTCTAGGGCTATTAATTTTAGAGCTTTATAACCGTGTCTTTGTTGTGAATCACATTGAATCTCACTAGGTATGAAGACGGAGAAGGCAATGGCACCCCACTCCAGTACTCCTGCCTGGAAAATCCCATGGATGGAGGAGCCTGGAAGGCTGCACTCCATGGGGTCGCTGAGGGTCGGACACGACTGAGTGACTTCACTTTCACTTTTCACTTTCATGCCTTGGAGAAGGAAATGGCAACCCACTCCAGTGTTCTTGCCTGGAGAATCCCAGGGACAGAGGAGCCTTGTGGATTGCCATCTATGGGGTCGCACAGAGTCAGACACGACTGAAGTGACTTAGCAGCAGCAGCAGCAGCAGGTATGAAGAATACTAATAGTAGATAAGCATGCATTGTAAAGAACAGGAAATCTCAATTAAGGCAGGCCTTCTGCTTTGTCTGAGATGTCAGTAAAACCAAACTTCCTTGGATCTGAAAGGGAAAGGCCTTCTACTACTGAAACTCAGCGGCTGACCGGATGCTCCACACCTCTCGGAGGAGGATGGAAAGGTTGTGGGCTGGTGCCTGATGCAATCTTGGCACCATCTTTGATGAGGAGCTAATGTTAGCAGAAAGATCAGGTGTCAGTCATGACCAGAGTTATTCCTTACTATCTTGAGAAGGTCACCGGATTGCTGCCCTTCTCTTTTTGAAACCTGATCTGGGGACCACAAACAGCCACAATGAGTTGGATCACTGCCACGTGTTCTAAATTGGGCTGACAAGGCTGACTCAGTGCCAGGAGCAGACACAGGATGCAGCTTGAAATATTCAGATGGAAAGTGGGTCGGGTTCTTTTTCATTTTCAGGAATGCTATTTGAGGAGATAGGATTGTATAAGAACATCAAAGAGTAAATTGTTGATAAGTGAGATTTGTCTTGCATTTGGGTAGAGGAGATCCACAAAAGTCTGCCCCTTTTCCATGTTAAATTTTAGGTTGTGGATTACTGTGCTGTCTTGGGAGGCTGCTGTTTCTTTCCAATGTGGTGGACCTTCTCTTTAACATTGTAAATTTAAAATTTGTTCAAGGTCTGTATGAAACAATGGAAAAATCCTTCTTGTGAACAAGGATATGTACACTGCCATAAATACAGTTTCTTTTATTTCTGTGTGAATTTGCAAGCAGCACCTCACTAGAGTTGAACTTTTGCTATATAAATAAAGCCATCTGGTGTATCCAAAGAATTTCAGTCTCTAGAGAACAGGATCATAAACAATTGATCCTCCCAGAAATTTCAGTATGTAAGTTTGAGTGGTGCTTTCCCACAGCACTACTTTAATTATTTTATCTGGTTTTAATCTTCTAAGGGCTTGATAATGTGGTCTCTCTAATGTTTTATTGTGGGTATATAAGGGAAAAGTCTATCCCGCCACTTTTATTAATGTAAAGAAAAATGCATCCTTTTAGGTATTTTGCTGAATGGGTCATAAATAGATGGTCAGATTAAGAGAGTTTGGAAGACGGAAGTATATTATTCCATTTTTCTGATGGGAAAATGAGACATAGAAGGGATAAGTTCAAGGTCCCACGTACCACAACTATTAACTACTAAACGTGATCCAGATTTTGTGAATCCCAGTTGAATAATCTTTTTATTTAACACTGTCTTCAACTTGATGTTTATTTTCTTTGAGGGATGAATATCAAGCATGTCTGTTAGCAAAACAAAGAAAATCCAATCTTTGACCAATTGGCCAAATAAGACCCACCAGCTGGGAAACTGGTTGTCTCATAAAAGTGAAATTAGCTTTATTCTTCTTTTCTTTTTTTCTTTAACCTCTCCTGCCCTCTTTAGTAGAAATTGTTTAGTATTGTTTCATTTCATGGAAGAAATGAATTTCTGGGAGACTTCTGAAACTAGAATATGTTTGTCTAGAAGACCAAAAGGGATTGGTCACAAAAGTCTTATTCACTGAATGCTGGCCAGAGAGTGACTCAATCCACAAAGCTGTATTAGAATCTTACAGATGAACGCTGCTGCCTGGGTCCCACACCCCAAAAGTGGCATTTCTTTGGTCAGGGTTGGGCTCTCTAAAATAGTTCTACACATGCAGGCCAGGTTTGAGAACTACTGTTTGATGTACCTTATTCCATAGGGACAGTGAGCTTGTGGATTCCAGTCTTTCTGCTAGGGTGGTCTTCTGAGGAATAATTTTAAGTGAAGCTAAGAAATCAGATAGCAATATCGAATGAGGCTCAGGAGGGATAGAAAACAGCTGAATGGAGTGAAAAGACTCAAAACCTGTTTCCACTTTTTCCCTTAGGTTTGACTAGACCTCCAGTAAAGCTTGGGTGGTTGTAAGTATGGGAGGAACATAGACTGACAGGGCGTTCTGACCATGGACCCTGCCAGAACTGGCCCCAGCTCCTCTGGCACCATTTTCATAGCAAGTTGAAATACTATGGACTCTGCCTTTTAAATTTGGGTGAATAACAATGCGGGGGGCTTTTCAGGTGGTGGCTCAGTGACAGAGAGTCTACCTGTGAGTGCAGGATATGAGTGTTGGATCCCTGGGTCGGGAAGATCTCCTGGAGAAGGAAATGGCACCCCACTGCAGTATTCTTGCCTGGGAACTCCCATGGACAGAGGAGCCTGGCGGACTACAGTCCATGGGGTCTCAAAGAGTCGGACACGACTGAGCGATTAAACAACAATAGTGTAACAATGCTGTTGTTTTTATGATTTATTTTGGCACACAGTGGCATTAATAGCGAGCATCTTCACTGAAATTATATTTGGATGTGACTTATGCACACGCTGATATCTGCTGGGCTATTTGTTTGGGAACAGAATGTGCCCTGCCTCTTAAGTGACCCACAAAAGAGCCTCCTGGGTCCAGTAAAACATAATTCTTTAACTAGTACAATTTTTAAATACCTTAATGCTTAGAAATAATACAAAGACATTCAAAGGAGTATTAAAAATAGTTAAAGCTGATGTGTACTGTTTCTCCTGGACAAGAAGATATCAATGGCATCAGGACAACGTTTGCAGTTTGGTAAGAAGCTATTCAGGAGTTTATTTAATGACAAAACCATGGACAGAGTGAAACCTTGTAGCTTGGTATGAGAATTAATTCAAGTTTTGCTTAGTGTTAGTATTCTTAGTGGCTTCTCTTTAAGAATAGTTCTTCCTTTACTTTCCCAAGCTGGTATGAAGGGGTCTGGTGAGGCTACAGCAAAGAGGGAAAGCACAGCTCTCTACCTAAGGCACCAGTTCTCTGCTCAGAGACTCTGTTAGCACGAGGCACTGCACTGGGAAGACTGCGCTGGGGGTAGTTCCATCCATAGGTATGAGACCACTACCTCTTTACTTTTTAGGATAGATCCGTTCTGGCCATAAGGCACACTTTAAGTTTATATTTATATTATGGCCTTATAAATATTGGATATTGCCAGATACCTATTTTAGAACAAGGCAGGGAAGTGCTAAGTGAATTTTTTTTTTTTTTTTTTAGAAAACCACTCAATGTGTTGCTTAATACATTTAAATTTACTCAAATTTAATTCCTAAAGTTTTGTTCTGTTTGTTATTTCTCCTTCAAAATAAGAATGCCAGATCCAAACAGTTAACTTGTTATTGAGATGGCATATTCAGAACCTTTTTGACAATTGGTTCTTTAAAGACTTTGCTGTTAAACTAGTTTCTAAAGATTCGTTGTACGCATAATATACAAGAGTGATGCTCAGGGCCAGCTAGTGTGAGTGAGTTCTGGTCCCACCTCCTCTGCTCACTAGGTCTGTGACATTAGCATCAAATCATCTTGATCTCTGTTCCTAGAGCTATAGAATGCACAGGAACTGCTACACTGACTTTAAAGACTATGGTGCACTTAAACACTTTGCATTTCATTGAGGAAATTCTAAAATGAAATTTCATACAGATTTGCTTTCAAAAAATTCATCTCTGTATAAATTATCACAGTAGTCATCACTTAGAAGAATCACAATTTATACTCAAGAATATGTACCAAATTATTTGTGAAAGAGGTAGCAAGATGGACCCTTACCGACCCCCCTGCCCAACCCTCGCTCTTTCCTTCTATGGGAAAAATCAGCTTTCCTGGCCTGTGTCGCTTGGAAGTTCTGATACATGGTTTTGTCTCTCTTGGATACTCTCAGGACATATGGCAAACTTTTGATGAAACTAGTGTGACGAGTCAGACTCCAGAGCCAGACTTTCTGCTTGGCGCCTGTTTCCGTTCTCACAGACCTTGCTGTGCAGCTGGTTTTCTACCTCCAGCAAAACCAGTGCAGTGATGCGAGGGCCTGGCCTGCGTGTGCAGTCACTGTCCGCTGCGTTGCCCTGACTGGGATGGCCTCGGTCCAAGATCAGCGGTCACTCCTGCCCCCTCCCCCAAATTCTCTCTCAGAGCTTTACTCTTAGTCCCTCCTTCTTTGCTGAACCATATGACCTTAGTTTCTCACAGAACTCTATGGGAAAATAGAGGCTACGTGTGTGCTCCATTTGGTTAAAAGTGAATTTCCATGCAGGAAATGTTGCTTTGTCTAAAATAAGGTCCTGGATGTAACATAAAAAGGGGAGTTTCTCCAAGATTCTGAGAAGCATTACCCAACTGAAACTCTTGTCGCTTAAAATAAAAATAGCCTGTTCTCTTAATAGACAGGTCTTTTTGAAGGAAAATGCTGTGTAATCCTATGTGAAAAAGGATATGTATATTTTTGTCCAATGTCCAATTTTTGTCATTTTAAATGAGGGAAATAGCTGTCAAATCAAAAGCCTTGATAATTGATGAAAATAATTAAAACCTAGTAAGTGGTTGTTAGAAATTATGTTTAATAATTTTTAACCATTAAACTCCTAAAAGTAAGCACAGGGAGTATATAGTATATATCTCAATATTTCATGAATAAAAAGAAAATTATTACTTTGATAATCAGTTGAAATTGGAGAAAATGTCCTCTTCACTATTACACAGTATGGGGTTATTCAATATGATTTTTAAAACATATCTGTTGAGTTTTAGAAAATTATTGGTAGAGTTATAGCAGCAACATTTAGACAATTGGATATCTGTAATGGACCCTCTAACCCCCTTAATCTGGAAAATATAAAATGTCCTCTAGATGGAGCACCAAGACTTTCCTTTGTTAAGATAAGGAGGTCTTATTTTTGTAAAAGGAACCCTAGGACTTCATTTTAAACAGAAAATAAGGAACTTTTTCTTAACTTTGGCATGTATTACCTGGAAAACCTACTAGTCGATGAAGGAAATGTTATATTTCAGGCCATTTATCCTTACATGTAAAATGTGTTTGATTTTTAATTCTCTAAGTGAGATCCACTGAGTTCTGGCATATGCATCAGTCAGAAAAGCTGCACATGTTCTCTAAAGACTTGAATGTGAGTATGAAGAGGGATGGTGAAAGTTTAGAGCCACTGGGGTCAGGAAACGGCCCTTTACTAGACAGAAGCATCTCCAAAGGTGGCTGCAGTGTCTACCGAAGAAGTAAGCATGAATGTGAAATATAGAACGGAAGCTAGAAGTCAACTAACACATTCTTCTTATTTTGCCAAAGAAGAAACTGAGACCTAGAGACGTAGATGTCTTTCGTTTAGCCTGATGCAAATAGATGGGGAAACAATGAAAACAGTAACAGACTTTATTTTCTTGGGCTCCAAAATGCTTGCAGATGGTGACTGCAGCCATGAAATAAAAAGACACTTGCTCCTTGGAAGAAAAGCTATGACATACCTAGACAGCATATTAAAAAGTAGAGACATTACTTTGCCAACAAAGGTCCGTCTAGTCAAAGCTATGTTTTTTCCAGTAGTCATGTATGGATGTGAGAGTTGGACTATAAAGAGCGCTGAGCACCGAAGAATTGATGCTTTTGAACTGTGGTGTTGGAGAAGACCCTTGAGAGTCCCTTGGACTGCAAGGATATCAAACTAGTCCATCCTAAAGGAAATTAGTCCTGAATATTCACTGGAAGAACTGATGCTGAAGCTGGACCTCCAGTACTTTGGCCACCTGATGTGAAGAACTGACTCACTGGAAAAAGATCCTGATGCTGGGAAAGATTGAAGGTGGGAGGAGAAGGGGATGACAGAGGATGAGACGGTTGGATGGCATCACTGACTTGATGGACGTGAGTTTGAGCAAGCTCCGGGAGTTGGTGATGGACAGGGAAGCCTGGCATACTGCAGTCCATGGGGTCGCAAAGAGTCAGACACGACTGACTGAACTGAACTGGATTAGTGATATCACAGATAAAATTGAATGAAGCTTTGTGGTTTTATATGTCTAAAAACACATTTTCTTCTAAAACATATTTTCCTTTGGGAATTATCTTCCCAGAAGTGTATGAACTCTCACGATGGAAACTGACATGTACCATGAAATTCCTTCTGTATAGCCAAGGTTTAGTCATGTGACCTAGTGTTTGAGGAACTTAAATCTTGAATAGAGGTTTTTTTTTTTTTTTTTTTTTAGATAGGAAACTGTGAGTTCATTTCTTAGGTAACCTTATAATCTAATATCCATTTTACTAAGCATGATTCTTTTTTCCCCTAGCTTTACTGAGATATCATTGACATCGTGTAAGCTTAAGGTGCACAGCATAAGGATTTGAAATCCATATACATTGTGAAATCTAAGCATGATTCTTCAACCTTCCCATTAGTTCTGTGAGATGTCCAGTAATCTTTTTGCTTAGGTTGCCCAGAGTTAGTTTCTGATACTTTCAACTAAAGAACCTTGTGATTCCAGCAATTACCATCTACTCAATAATGAACTTTTAAATTTAAATCACCCAGCAGAGTTGCCTTAACTGAATAATTTAAGAGTATTTAAGACTGATTTGTATAGGAAACATAAAAGCATTCTTATCTAATTCTGCCTTGACCAGAAGCATAATCAGAATATTATGTTCTACATCTTTGGAACAATGGCAAAAGTTGAATTCTAGTCATTAACCTGACAACACTATTGTAGTAAACAGTTCTTTCTTCAGTGAGAAAAGTTTTCCCTTATGTACTATTATACTAGAGAATGCTCTAAAATTATATTTAAGATAGCATTTACATTCTTTTCTGATGATAAAAGTAATATAGATTTATTTTGCTCAGGCTTTTTCCTAAACCTAAAAATTATGTAAAATGAATATTGCCTCTTTTCCTGTTAGAAATGAGAAAAAAATCCTTCAAACTGGTAAAGTTGTACAAATAGTAAGCTATAGAAGTATGTGAGTCAGACTGAAATAACAGTAAAATATTATGGCTGTTGAGATATTTTCCTCGTTCAGATTCCTTCTGAAAAGCATTTGGCTTAACCCTGCTATGTCAAAAATGTGTATAAAAACCTCATTTTTCTTTCTAATGTAATTTCTTTTAATATACCCAGCAACTAATCACTCACTTCCACCCCGCCCCCATTGGCTAGTATCTCAGAATATAATTTTTTAAAAGGAGTTTGATGTTTATAAAAGTTTCTTAGGCTATTATAACTAATCTTTGGAATGATGCAATATGATATGAGTTATAACCTGACGAGTGTCATGGTTTAACAATGAAATCTACTGGAAACAGGCCATTCTTATCTTAATGACGTTTTAAGACAAAATTTGCAGTTTGGCTCAGGTTGTGAAACAGGGGAAAAGAATGCTCCAAAGCCTGAGAGCAGGCACACTGGCTTTCCAAAGTGCGCCAGCAGAGGGCTTTCTGGGCTTGCTGCGCGTGCCTTGTTAATGGCAGATTTATAGTGCAATTGAAGAAAAATTACCTCATAAAATATAAACTCAGATTAAAGGGAAGTCAATTTCCTAGACATAAGCTACCTAATTAGACAGAGAGGCTGGTTGTAGATTGAAATTTATATGATTTATTTTCAACCTAACGTTTGACTTTTTACTGGAACATTCTTTTGAAGGTCGCAGCGCGTGTTAATCCAGTAGAAGTGCAGATTGTGGGGTCCACTTCTATTCGGTTTTGATAGGGGTAGTGTCTTGCTGTGACTGACTCTATAGAGGCACTGGAGCCAGGTCCTCCTGACTCAGGAAAGACTATTGTTAAATTTGCAGGAATGTAATGAGTCAGACATGAAATTAAAAGACGCTCACTCCTTGGAAGAAAAGCTATGGCAAATCTCGACAGCATATTAAAAAGCAGAGACATCACTTGGCTGACAAAGGTCCATATGGTCAAAGCTATGGTTTTTCCAATAGTTATGTACGGATGTGAGAGTTGGACTGTAAAGAAGGCTGAGCGCTGAAGAATTGAAGCTTCTGAAGTGTGGTGCTGGAGAAGACTCTTGAGAGTTCCTTTCACTGCAAGGAGATCAAACCAGTCAATCCTAAAGGAAATCAAACCTGGATATTCACCCTCTGCTGGCTTACTTTTGAGAGTCAACGTGCCTGCTCTCAGGCTTTGGAGCATTCTTTTCTCCTGTTTCACAACCTGAGCCAAACTGCAAATTTTGTCTTAAAATGTCATTAAGATAAGAATGGCCTGTTTCCAGTAGATTTCATTGTTAAAACATGACACATCTGTTTATAAATCATATCATACTGCATTATTCCAAAGATTAGTTATAATAGCCTAAAAAACTTTTATACACATCAAACTCCTTTAAAAAATTGTATTCTGTGATACTAGGGGTGGAAGTGGGTGATTATTTTCTGGGAAGGACTGATGCTGAAGCTGAAACTCCAACACTTTGGCCATCTGATGAGAATGGCCAACTCATTGGAAAAGATCCTGATGCTGGGAAAGACTGAAGGCAGGAGGAAAAGGGGGTGACAGAGGATGAGATAGTTGGATGGCATCATTGACTCAATAGCCATGTGTTTGAGCAAACTCAGGGAGACAGTGAAGGAGAGGGAAGCCTGGCCTGTTGCAGTCCATGGGGTTGCAAAGAATCTGACATGACGTAGCGACGCAACAACAGAAATGAGTCAGTTGGTTTCACATTTGTAGCTCAAAATTGGCGATGGTGGGAGTATTTACAGATGGAAATCTGCAAACACTCTAAATCTGGGCCCTCCTTTCCCCGCTGAACTGGTTGATAAACATTTACCAGCACATCACTGGACATATTGATTTGAAAAGGGGGAGATTTTCTTGAGAATCATGCCATCTCACACCATTTTCATGCCCATACGTCCCGCCTCTGTCCAGCTTGGCTGAGCGCACAGAAAGTCGTTCCTGAAGATTCGGTTTCAGTGTATTCAGTATTGGGAGGTCAGTTTGGCCCTTGCTCCACCATCAGGTAGGTGGAGTCTGGAGATGGCTCTGGAATACCTCTGGGGTTTGGTGAAGAGGGGTCTGGGGGTGAGACAGTGAGCGCAGGCCTCCGTGTGTCTGTGAGCACTGGGCTGCCACCCCTCTCCCCTCATCTGTTTATTTTCTCCCCTCTGATCTTTTGCTGCTGCTGCTGCTAAGTCACTTCAGTCGTGTCCGACTCCGTGCGACCCCATAGACAGCAGCCCACCAGGCTCTGCCATCCCTGGTATTCTCCAGGCAAGAACACTGGAGTGGGTTGCTATTTCCTTCTCCATTGTGTGAAAGTGAAAAGTGAAAGTGAAGTCGCTCAGTCATGGCCGACTTGTAGCGACCCCATGGACTGCAGCCTACCAGGCTCCTCCATCCATGGGATTTTCTAGGCAAGAGTACTGGAGTAGCTTGCCATTGCCTTCTCCGGGCTGATCTTTTGCAGGATGTAGTAAATGAGATTACTACAGGTTAACCTCATTGTCCCAAATGAGGTTAACCTGTCTTAGTTCTGTCTTGTAAAATGCTGTAGCCTTTCTGCTTCTTACTTCACATGCCTTTTGGCATTGATGTAATCATATTATTTATAAATGTGATGGGGCCTCAGTTTTATGAATACCACACACAGATGTGCAATAAAAAATTAAATTCTTAATTTTTTTCTATAGCTGACCTTATTATGAACACCATCCAGGGCTTCTCCTTGGTTGGCTTAGGTTAATGTCCTTTAGGCTTCCAGTTCCTTCCCCAGCTGGCATCTGGGTGTGGGGGTGCACTTGTCTTGGACTATCTGTGGGACTCTGAGATTTGTGCAGTGTTCTCTGAACTAGTGCAGGTCTCTGCTGGGAGTTGCTGGTCTGGACTCCTCAGTGATCTTTGCTATACAATCAATCTTATCCTTCATGTTTTTCTGATGTTTGCAGCTGCTGATAGAAGCTTCTGGAACTCTTGCCTTGTTCCTCTGGTTGTTTTCTCTGATGGTACTGGGCTCTGCTTCAGCTCTCATTGGCTTTGTGGAGTACTTTAAAGTCTGAAAGTATGGTCATGCAGTCCAACCCGCAGACTTCTTCTGAGGTAGTTCAGATAACTACCGTCTTGAAGGTTCCGAAGTCAGCCTCTCAACAACCTCCTGCAGCGTTCCCATGGAGGCCTGGTCTCGTCTATCAAGTGGCATCTATCCAGCGGCTGGGAGAGCTCCACTCAGGTCCTCCCTTGACTTATTCCAGCTTGGCTCCTACCTTCAGCATGTCCTTTGTGCAGCTCCTACCTTCACCATTTCCTACCATTGGTTCTTTCTCCTCCCCACAGTCTTTCTGGATATGCGTGATGACCTGTAACTTCTTCCTCTTGCCACATTGGGAACCCTGTATAAAACTCTATGACCCAATTCCTTAGTCCTGCCTCTTAATATGTAAGAGTGGGAAATAAGTGTCTATAGTATAGAAAAATCTCCTTCTTCGTTGGAAAAGCTTGGCTTTTAAATTTATTATCTTTTTGCAGACAAAATATCCTATTTTGTAGGCTTGAAACTGAATATTACATTTTCCCCCTTTCCCTCTGAATAATATGAAATCCCAAATGTGGATGTACACCTCCTTCTAACTTGGGAAGGGTCATACAAATAAAATTGCAAAAGAGTAAAACATATTACTGATAACATATTTAAAACATTATCCCTGTTACGTACTTGTCACTTTGCTCACCCTCTGGGTTATACACTTCATGAAAGAAGGCTCTCCTATGGCTCAAGAACGGTTCTTTCCTTTTTTTTTTTAATCAAAATTTTTTTTCTCTCGGCCATGCCGAATGGCTTGTGGGGTCTTAGTTCCCTGACCAGGGATTGAGCCTGGGTCCACAGCAGTGGAGGCGCCTAACCACTGGACCACCAGAGTACTCCCCAAGAGCTGTTCTCTTCTGAGCAGCCTATTAGGGTTTGTGTTTTTAGTAACTCCCACTTTGTGGTTTATCCCTATCAATTCTTAAATAAGTAACTGTCTCCCTTAGAAAAGGCAGAGGAACCAGAGATCAAATTGCCAACATCTGCTGGATCATGGAAAAAGCAAGAGAGTTCCAGAAAAACATCTATTTCTGCTTTATTGACTATGCCAAAGCCTTTGACTGTGTAGATCACAATAAACTGTGGAAAATTCTGAAAGAGATGGGAATACCAGACCACCTGATCTGCCTCTTGAGAAATTTGTATGCAGGTCAGGAAGCAACAGTTAGAACTGGACATGGAACAACAGACTGGTTCCAAATAGGAAAAGGAGTACGTCAAGGCTGTATATTGTCACCCTGCTTATTGAACTTATATGCAGAGTACATCATGAGAAACGCTGGACTGGAAGTTGGAATCAAGATTGCTGGGAGAAATATCAATAACCTCAGATATGCAGATGACACCACCCTTATGGCAGAAAGTGAAGAGGAACTAAAAAGCCAAAGTGGAGAGTGAAAAGGTTGGCTTAAAGCTCAACATTCAGAAAACAAAGATCATGGCATCTGGTCCTATCACTTCATGGGAAATAGATGGGGAAACAGTGGAAACAGTGTCAGACTTTATTTTTCTGGGCTCCAAAATCACTGCAGATGGTGATTGCAGCCATGAAATTAAAAGACGCTTACTCCTTCAAGGAAAGTTATGACCAACCTAGAGAGCATATTCAAAAGCAGAGACATTACTTTGCCAACAAAGGTTCGCCTAGTCAAGGCTATGGTCTTTCCTGTGGTCATGTATGGATTTGAGAGCTGGACTGTGAAAAAGGCTGAGCGCCAAAGAATTGATACTTTTGAACTGTGGTGTTGGAGAAGACTCTTGAGAGTCCCTTGGACTGCAAGGAGATCCAACCAGTCCATTCTGATGGAGATCAGCCCTGGGATTTCTTTGGAAGGAATGATGCTAAAGCTGAAACTCCAGTATTTTGGCCACCTCATGCGAAGAGTTGACTCATTGGAGAAGACTCTGATGCTAGGAGGGATTGGGGGCAGGAGGAGAAGGGGACGACAGAGGATGAGATGGCTGGATGGCATCACTGACTCGATGGATGTGAGTCTGAGTGACCTCCAGGAGTTGGTGATGGACAGGGAGGCCTGGCGTGCTGCAATTCATGGGGTCGCAAAGAGTCGGACACGACTGAGCGACTGATCTGATCTGATCTGATCCCTTTAAATAAGCAAACAATAAACTCTACATGGGCTTTACATAGGGTCAAACTTGCTTTCCCTCTAGTGTTTCCTATCTCTAGAGATATCACCACCCACTCAGTCTTGCCAGATAACATCATCCTTTACACCTTCTTTCCTCTCCTGCCCCATGGCTGATTAACCAGCAAATTCTATTTCTCTACTTACAAATGTTTCTCGAATTAATTTCTTTTTCTCACTTCTCACATCTTTCACCCTAGTCCAAGTTACTATCATCTCCTTAACCATTTCTTAACGTTGGTTTCTTGCAGCTGTTTCCCTGCATTTGCTTTCATTCCCAATGAATGTAATCTTAAAACAAACAGATAAATAAAAAAAATACAATTTATTGTATGCATGTGTGTATATTTATGTGTATATATTATCATATGTGCACACATACATACATATGTATACATACACATAGTGTTTTAGTCTCTAAGTCGTGTCTGACTCTTTGCGACGCCATGGACTGTAGCCTGCCAGGCTCCTCTGTCCATGGGATTCTCCAGGCAAGAACATGGGAGTGGGTTTCCATTTCCTTCTCCAGGGGACCTTCCCAACCCAGGAATCGAACCCAGGTCTCCTGCACTGCAGGCAGATTCTTTACCAACTGAGCTATGAGGGAAGCCTGCATACATACACACACACACACACACACACACACACATATATATATAATATATAAAAATCCTGTTTATGTTACTCCTTTGCTTCAAACTCTCCACTACTTTTTATTCTTCTGAAGATAAAGTCCAAAATTATTTATTGTTATTCAGTCACTCAGTCGTGTCCAACTCTTTGACCCCGTGGACTGCAGCATGCCAGGCTTCCCTGTCCTTCACCATCTCCCAGAGTTTGCTCAAACTCATGTCCATTGAGTCAATGATGCTCTCTACATCAGTCTCATGCTCTGTTGTCCCCTTCTCCTGCCCTCAATCTTTCCCAGCACCAGGGACTTTTCCAGTGACATGGCTCTTGGAGCTTCAGCTTCAGCATCAGTCCTTCCAATGAATATGTAAGGTTGATTTCCTTTAGGATTGACTGCTTTGGTCTCCTTGCTGTCCAAGGGACTCTCAAGAGTTTTCTCCAGCACCACAGTTCAAAAGTGTAAAAATTCTTACTTCTTCTTCTTCCCAAAGCACTTGAATGATCTCTCTTTGCTGCTTACAGATCTCAACCTTGCTTTCTTCTCTCCCTGGCTCACTCTGCCCAGAGGCACTAAACCTTTTATTTCTTCAAATTTCCTGTTCTCTCTCCTTCTTAAGGCATCTACATAAGCTGTTTTTCTCTGCTTGGTAAAGCCTTGGTTCTCTCTGCTTAACTCCAGTTCTCAGTTTGAAAGTAACCTTCTCTTAGAAGTCCCTTCTGACCCTCCCCTTTCCTGCAAGTCTCTTTCAAGACATCTTGTGCTTTCTTTAAGAGCACATATTGCAATTGCATAATTTCATAATTATTTTAATGTTTTTCCTCACTGAAGAAAGAGGCTATCATATTAATTTTTCTTTTTCTTTTTTTGCCTACAATTATAGTGCCCTTTTAATTATAGTGCCCATCAATGAAGAGATGCTTTGAGTGTTTTGTCTTTATATGTTTTATCTTCATACTAGCTAACATAGTATTTTACCTCCAGTAAATGTCCTAAAACTTATACCAATAAATAATTATTTTCTCTATATTTTCCCCTCTGCCTCTTGCTATCTTCTCATCCATAGGAAAAGGAGAGTTCTTTGTGAGATATTTCTGTGAAGATCAAAGCAATCAAACTTGAACCAAGAAGTAAGCCAGGTGTTAGATTCTGAAATATTGAATTCAACTTCATGTAGCAGTTTGCTATCAGAGACTTTTTAAGAAAATATCCTTTGGACCTTCTAATGGATCTCAGTTGCTTCCAAGAGAAAGTCCCTTATATTTAGCTTGGAACATAAGGCTTTCCATGATCTGGACTTTGCCTCCCTTCCTTGCTTCCTTTTCGTCACACTTCATCCTGCCCAGCAATCCTGCCTACCAGACCCACGCATCAGGAGGGGGAGATGATCATCAACATCATTATTACCATCCCCACTAACAATATTTGTTAGGAATTAGTTTATATCGAACACTGTGTGAGGGCTTGTGGGGACATACAAAGATGTAAGTCAGAACCACAGCGCTCAATCACCTCTTAATCTAATAGAAGTGACAAGTATGAAAGATAAATTGCAATATAAATTAGTTTAATAGCAAGTGCCAAATAGTGGTTGAGAACAGGAGTGCAATGTCCTGAGATGCTAACGAGTGCTCTGTTTTGGTTTTATCTTTCCTCAAATAAATGTGACTCTGGAAGGAGATACTTAAATGTTCTGCCCATGTCTTCGAAGATAAGTGCTATGATTTATCCACTGCTTTGTGTAATCTTCCTTCTTCCTCATCTTCAAAATTATTGCAATCATAATCTGAGTTCAGGATACAAAGAAATGGATATTTGTCAGTGACCAATGAATGGGGCCTCATCCAAGACTCCTTGAACACTTCACTCACTGACTTTACAAACTCCACTTAGGTGTGGAGAGCAATGCTTGGATTCATTCACATGGTGGAGTTAATGAGATCCGTTGGATGATGGCATGCATTAAAACACAAAAGAAAAGAGCCTTTGAAAACGCTACTTCCCTAAGGGTCTTATAGCAGAGGCATATATTAATTAACAAATAGTTTTGAGATGAGGAGGAAAGGAAGTGATTAAACTGTGTTCCATGCCCTCAAAACCCCACAGTAGGTAAGACAGACCAGTAAATATATAATAATATATATATTCTGAGAGCGAAGACACTGGTATGGACAATAGGACTGAGCACCTTATTACTGGAGAAAGGCTACACACAGCAGAGGTGATGTTTAAATTTAATCTAGAAGATGAGTGAAAATTAACTTTGGGAATTCCCTGGTGGTCCAATGGTGAGGACTCTATAATTTCACTGCCAAGGGCCCAGATTCAATCTCTGGTTGGGGAACTAAGATCCCATAAGCTGTGTGGTATGGGGGAAAAAACCTCAAGAATTAGCTTTGTTCTACCAGAAAAGAGTGGGTATTAGGTCCCCTATGTCTAATCCTGTGTATTGTCCCACCTGTTTTCCCAGAAGAAGTAGTTCTTAAGCATAACCTGTGAAGAAGAGTGAAACTGGATGCTTTCTTCCAGCCTGGCGAAACACCACCCTGAAGAGGAAGCCCTCCCAAGTGCCAGCCAAGGACAGACCATATCACCACCTCTAACTGCTCTGCTGAAGCACTGAGCTTTTACTAATTCTTCTAAATGATGCTCTAATATTGTTGCATATAACTAACAACCCCAAATCTTAATGGCACAGTACATTTTTATTTTTTTGGACCATGTGAATCAGCTCTTTGAGGCCATTTTATGCTGGAATCTTCTCTATACATTTCCTCATTCTTTTTGGACTAGTGGCAACCCAGGATATATTCTTTGTCTAAGGGATGGTGCAAATGCAAGGGAACAATCCAAAACTCTGAAGTACATGTAACATCTCAGCTGGAGTTATGTCTGCTAACATTATATTGGCCAGAGAGTCATGTGACCCATTCAAACATCAATGTTAAGGGGGAATACACTTCTACTACTCCAGTGAGAGATCCTGCAAAAACACACAGAAAAGAGAAGACATATGATTCTGTAACTCGGAGAATATGAATGAAGAACTGGAAACAATAATCTACCCAAGGGTGTTCCTACCTATTGTCTCCATAAGCCACATAATTTTTAGATGAAAGCCTTCATCTCCAAGCTACCGTGCTGAAAATGTCTCTCGAATCCCCAGTCTTGTCACAACTTTCCTGTGTCACTGAAGTTGCCACGACTCCTACCAGTGGAGTACTGTAAAAGAAGTATAACCTAGAAGTTCCCCTGGATCTGGCCCTCAGATAGCAGGAGAATAGCTATATTCAGCACATTGCTTGGTGAAATCTATTTCATGTTGCCTTACTTCTGTTTCTCTTGGGGTTATCACTCATAACTCTCATCTCCCTCTCTTATCTAATATTTTTCAAGAAGGCTTTTTGGGGAAATGTAACATCTTTAGATATATATACATCCTAGTTCTCCAGTTTTTACCTGTCAGTTTGGGAACCTTGGAATAGTAGACCATACCTAATTTCAGTATCTCTTAGAGTTATGGCAGAAAGTGAAGAAGAGGTAAAGAGCCTCTTGATGAAAGTGAAAGAGGAGAGTGAAAAAGTTGGCTTAAAGCTCAACATTCAGAAAACGAAGATCATGGCATGCGGTCCTGTCACTTAATGGAAAATAGATGGAGAAACAGTGGAAACAGGCAGACTTTATTTTTCTGGGCTCCAAAATCACTGCAGATAGTGACTGCAGCCATGAAATAAAAAGACCCTTACTCCTTGGAAGAAAAGTTATGACCAACCTAGACAGCATATTAAAAACCAGAGACATTACTTTGCCAACAAAGGTCTATCTAGTCAAAGCTATGGTTTTTCCAGTAGTCAAATATGAATGTGAGAGTTGGACTATAAAGAAAGCTGAGTGCCAAAGAATTGATGCTTTTGAACTGTGGTGTTGGAGAAGACTCTTGAGAGTCCCTTGGACTGCAAGGAGATCCAACCAGTCCATCCTAAAGGAGATCAGTCCTGAATGTACATTGGAAGGACTGATGTTGAAGCTGAAGCTCCAACACTTTGGCCACCTGATGCGAAGAACTGACTTGTTTGAAAAGACTCTGATGCTGGGAGGGATTGGGGGCAGGAGGAGAAGGGGACGACAGAGGATGAGATGGCTGGTTGGCATCACCGACTCGATGGACGTGAGTTTGAGTGAACTCCGGGAGTTGGTAATGGACAGGGAGGCCTGGTGTGCTGCAGTCCATGTGGTCTCAAAGAGTCGGACACGACTGATCGACTGAACTGAACTGAACTGAACAATTCATAGGAGGTCATTCCCAAGATCTGTAGTTGGCAAGCTGGAGACCTGGGAGGGCCAATGGTATAGTTCTTGTCCAATTCTGAATCTGAAGGCAGAAGAGGACAAATGTCCCAGTTCACAACAGTCAGGCAGAGACAATGAATCCTTCCTTACTTGCCTTTTTATTCTTTGCAGTTCTCCAATGGGTTGGCTTGAGGCCCACCCACACTGGGGAGGGCAATCTACTTTGTTCAGTCTACCAATTCACATGTTAATCTCATCAAGAAATACCTTCACAGATGCATTCAAAATACTATTGATATTTAACTGAATATCTGGGCATCCTGTGATTCTGTCAAGTTAAAACATAAAATCAGCTATGGTCGTCCTCCATTTTCTTAGTCCCTCTGTTTCAGTTATGGATCATTTCAAGTCAAGGAATAAAACCCTAACCAAGTTCACTCAAGTAAAAAAGGAAGTGATCGGGTAGCTGTAGTCATGGAAACTAAAAATGTGGTGAAGCATCCTCGCCATCACTTTCTCTGCTTCCTTTGAAACATCTGTTCCATTCTCCTATTTCTTTTTGCAGAATAGCTTTCTTTGCTTATGTAACAACATGTACATGACTGGAAAATAGCTGCCATCTCTAATTCTGTGTGACCAAAATGTTCCAGGGCCCACAGCCTTAGGACAACATGTGACTTTTGTCTCTATGATTTGTGTTTCAATACCTGAGAAAGAGAACCGGATCCATTGTAGGACCACCATGTATTATTTTGTTTAGAAGGTAATGGCACCCCACTCCAGTACTCTTGCCTGGAAAATCCCATGGATGGAGGAGCCTGGTGGGCTGCAGTCCATGGGGTCGCTAAGAGTCAGATACGACTGAGCGACTTCACTTTCACTTTTCACTTTCATGCATTGGAGAAGGAAATGGCAACCCACTCCAGTGTTCTTGCCTGGAGAATCCCAGGGACGGGGAGCCTGGCGGGCTGCCGTCTATGGGGTCGCACAGAGTCGGACACGACTGAAGCGACTTAGCAGCAGCAGCAGCAGCCTGTGCCTAGTGGCCAGAGAGTGTAAGGGCATGTTAGTTCCTATTGCTGCTGTAACAAATTACCACAGACTTATTAGCTAAAAACAACACAAGTTTTTTATCTTTTGGTTCTGGAGGTCAAAAATCTGAAATGAGTTTCACTGGGCTAGAATCAAGATGTTGGCAGAACTGCATTCCTTCCGGAAGCTCTAGGAGAGAATCTTTTCCATTGCCTGCTTCTAGAAATTCCTTGAAATCCATGGCTTATGGCTGCTTTATCCCTCTTTGAATCTCTCTTACACTCCAATTCTTGATTTCTGCTTTCACTGATAAGGACTCAGTGGTTCCATTGGGCCCACAGGGAATTAAATTAGCTAACATCATTTCATCCATAAATCTCTTTTGCAGTGTAAGGCAAAATTCACAAGCTCTGGAAATTAGGACATGGATGTCTTTGGAGAGCCTTTATTCCACCTATCATAGTGAGAGTTGCAAAGATATGATCCCAATGGAGCAGAATCTATGTAGCCTCTGGGAGGAATTCCTCTGCATAAGAAGTGTGGAAAGAGGAGGAAGCAAATTAGCAAATTAAATAACTGACTCATTTCTTCTTCCCAAACAAGGGACTGTTTACTAGTAGGTGATGAGGCTGGCCCTCCACCTCCACTTAATTTTTTCAACCTCTGTCTTGTTCTCCAGGGGATCTGTCAGTGTCTCCATATTTGTAATTCACTTGCATTTCTTTTTTTGGAATAGAATGGACTAGTTTGGTATTAATCTCCCCAAAGCTAGATTCCCTTTTACAACACAGATGCCTAACCTCCTTAGATTCATGGATTGGAAAATACTGGATGTGATGGAGCTGGGTTTGAGAAGCTGTGCTTATAATATATTCCCTAGGTGATTCTCACATACACCAAAGTTTGAGAACCACCTCTGTATTCTATAGAAAAGTTGATAAACTTATCTTGTTAGAAGATAAGACTGAAAAAATACCTTCCAAGGGAACTACTATGTTTTCACTGCAGCTTTTGGGAGAGACTGATAACAATTTTGCATGTAACTCAGTAAGACTAATTCAGGCTGGGAGCCAGAGAAGAGGTCATGTCAAGATAAGGGGGAAACACTTTTGGGGGCTGATCTGACCTTCATGTGACTCTCAAATCACAATGAAGGGCTTAGTTTTTTTTTTTTTAATTGTGTTTTCATATTGATTTGTGCTCTGCTGAAAACCACAATGATGCCATGTCTCTAAAGGCAGTTTTTCTGTGTTAACCTTGCCAACCCAGTAAAGGTAGAAGATGATAAGCTGATGTTTGACTCTCAGGCTGCAGACTGCAGTGGCTATTGTAAATTTTCTTCAGGTGTCTGAGTTGGAGTCTTGGTGTTGTATGAAGCCATCCCAACCATGACATTTAGGGATCTGACAGGTTTTGATGTATTTTAAATAATTTGATCCAAGTATGAGATGTTTTGATATGCTTTCTTTGTAAGTTTGTAATTGTTTTGAATAACTTGGATATAGTTAATACAAGAGTTAATGAGGTAAATATTTACCTGTGAATCATCAGTTCAGTTCAGTCGCTCAGTCATGTCCAACTCTTTGTGACCCCATGAACTGCAGCACACCAGGCCTCCCTGTCCATCACCAACTCCCGGAGTTCACCCAAACCCATGTCCATTGAGTTGGTGATGCCATCCAACTATCTTATCCTCTGTTGTCCCCTTCTCTTCCTACCCTCAATGTTTCCCAGCATCAGGGTCTTTTCCAATGAGTCAGCTCTTTGCATCAGGTGGCCAAAGTATTGGAGTTTCAGCTTCAGCATCAGTCCTTCCAATGAACACCCAGGACTGATCTCCTTTAGGATGGATTGGTTGGATCTCCTTGCAGTCCAAGGGACTCTCAAGAGTCTTCTCCAACACCACAGTTCAAAAGCATCAATTCTTTGGTGCTCAGCTTTCTTTATAGTCCAACTCTCACAACCATACATGACCACAGGAAAAACCATAGCCTTGACTAGACAGAACTTTGTTGGCAAAGTAATGTCTCTGCTTTTGAATATGCTATCTAGGTTGGTCATAACTTTCCTTCCAAGGAGTAAGTGTCTTTTAATTTCATGGCCGCAATCACCATCTGCAGTGATTTTGGAGCCCAGAAAAATAAAGTCATAGATGGCTCTATATTAAAGTCTAATTCAGTTGAGAATGTATGTTGCAAATATACAGAGTAGTAGCCTAGAAAATAAGAGCATATAATTTTTGATTGTTGGTGGTTCTGTTTTTGGCAGTACAGCCGATTAAACAACCAAAAATTTGTCAGCTATTAAATACCTGGGCATGCTGAATAAAAAAGTAGTCATCTATCTAAGTGATTGGATGGAAGTAGGGAATATCACCAGAGGCCAAAAACAAATCAGAAACTAGATTTGGCATTCCCTCACTTTGAGTCTTGGATCTGAATTTATACTCAGTACATTGGGAACTCTCAAGTTGAGAAATTTGTGTGAAATTCCTTACAGCAATTGGCAGAAGTAGATAGAAACTCTTTTTTGAGGAGCACATTTTCACCCTTGGCAGTAAAGAATCATCATAGAAAATGTTGTACCACACATGAACCCCAAATTCAAAATTACAAAATCTATGAGGTAACTTACCCTAAGTTTGAGAAGCAAACACAACCAGCAACAAGGTTAGGAATCTCCTCCCCTTGAGAAATTCAGGTAACTTTATCCCTCAGCAACTCTAAAATAAGTAAGTCCAAAATGATCGAAGATTAAAATGGAATTGAAAACATGAGAAAGCAACTTAATTTATATTGTTATACATACATATAGGGTATTGTGTATTACACGATATATTATAAATGCACATGCAATGTGCTATAGTATGTAAGTACTTTAAAAAAAAGAGAACTATACGAAATACTGGTTTTATATGTTAAACTTGATATTAAAATGTTGGCAAGATGAAAGTTTAGTTGTAAGAACATTACTTCTTTCAAGATGAAAGATAGTGGCACCATAGCAACTTGAAAAGTGAATGTCCCTGTAAAATAATACAGTAACTTCTGTGGGTGAGCTTTAAATTGAAATTATGGCCAACATAGATCTACTTATGACACACAGTTTGTATTTAGAAAAGCTAAGATAGATGTCATCTGCAAATTAAATTACAAGAAATACCAGAAAGTGCCAAGCAACACACCTTGTGAAAGCATAAATAGAACACTGAAAAACTGCTTTATAATAAGGCAGTTAAGTTCAGAGTGGTTAAAATCACATCAAAAATATAGGATTCGTTTTGCTGCTCAATGATAACATAATTCCGGATAAAATCACTAACCTGAAATGTGTTAGGTTTAGTAAAGAAAGTGAGGAATAATTGCATTTCACTAGTAGAATGTGATATGATGGGAATCAAATGTTATCTATTTTAGATTTGATTTCAGTGAATGAAAAATGCGTGCTATATGAATCACCAAAGAAGTTAATTTTTCTTAAAGATGATAAACTTAATTAAAAACGTTCCTCTATTATTGATGGATAACTGTAAGCTCAACAATTCCCCATACCTGCCAGTTGTTTTTAGTGTGATGTGCTGAAGCCAATAGTTTGTCAGGTGTCAGCTTTCTAAACATCATATTCCTTGTGGGAAAATGTGCAGTGCTCTTGCAGCAGAAAGGGAACTGCTTATCCCCATGCATTATGTAGTCGCCTCAGACTTCTTATGAACTTAATATCTCTTCACAAGCAGGCGACTGACTCACTCTTTGCCAGAGTTCCTTTGTCAGGGTAGAATGAAATATAAAAGCTGTCAACTAAATTTTGACAGTAATAACTTCATGTGGCAGCAGTCATAAATTCTTCTTTTGTGTGTGGTTCTGGTTTTAATCTTTCATCTAAACTCTCTATTGTAGCTATCCATGGAAGTCTGTTTTGCTTATTTCATGCAGCCTACCATTTAATGTAATGACTTCATAAAACAGTTAAAAAAGAACTTGCAATTTCTGGTATTGTTTTCTCTGCCATTGTTCGTTCTACTAATCTCCCACCTACTCTAAACCTGGATTCAGGAAGAATAGAAATCCAGCATACACTAAACCTCTAGCTATAAAAGAATGGTCACCCTGAGAAGTCCCACTATAATTTCTACTGTTTTCTTTACCAGACAATTTAATTTATAGGTTTTAAATACATAGAGTTCAAAATAGAATAGGAGTAATAAAAATGCCAGATGATATAGCCTTGGAATTTTCAACTTTAACTCGTGAAAATAGTTGCGATGCTTTTGAATTGAACGTTTAAAGATACTGTATGAAATTTGAGATGAAAAGTTGAGAGTTCTTACATTTTAATTAAGTACGTAGAGTATCTAAGTATTATATTAGAAAGAAATACTTTTCTCGGGTTTTATATTGCTGTTTACTTATCCTTCCTCACCAAGTTATGGTAGTATTTAGAAATTACTGTAAACATTATCAAAATGTTTCTTTTTTGAACCATGAAATTTAACTTTGGCTGCCATTTTTTATTTTTCTATAAGTATGACACTTTTGAAAAGTTTTAAGTCAAGCAGTTACCAGAGTGAGGAAAAAAATAATCCTAAAATATGATTTATAGAATCTTCACATTTTAGGTTGATTTTTATAGGAAACTATGAAGCTAAGAGAAACTGTTTTAAATTAAGAAGGGAACTTAGTAATGTGTATTTATTATATACATTTTCATGCTTTTTAGAAAGAGGTAATAAATATTTTGTGTAAGCAAATGTGATGCATTGAATTAAAAATTTTTTGTAGGAAAATTATTGTTCTCTAAACAAATTTCAAGCTTTAAAATTTATTCTGTATTCACATCTTAAGTGTGTAGAATATTAATTTTAATTGTGGTTGAGTAGGTACATATTTTTAGACCAATAGAGTGTAACTATAAATAACTAGGTCTGTTTAGAATTATATTAATTTATTGTCTAATTAGTTTGAGCAATGACCAATAACCTTTAAATAAATATTTATTAAACACAAACTACACTTAAATTATTTAAACTAATTCATCAAAATTTTAAAATGAGTGGTACATATATGTGTGTGTGTAGGCATGGAGCTACTTATATTTTGAGGAAGTTTATGTGTTTCTTCATGCTTAAAATACGAATTTATAGGGAAACATCTTCACTTGGCTCATAGAATTGGCAATTATATAGGCAGTAGAAAGTCATTCAGATCAGATCAGATCAGTCGCTCAGTCGTGTCCGACTCTTTGCGACCCCATGAACCGCAGCACGCCAGGCCTCCCTGTCCATCACCAACTCCCGGAGGTCACTCAGACTCACATCCATCGAGTCAGTGATGCCATCCAGCCATCTCATCCTCTCTCGTTCCCTTCTCCTCCTGCCCTCAATCCCTCCCAGCATCAGAGTCTTCTCCAATGAGTCAACTCTTCGCATGAGGTGGCCAAAATACTGGAGTTTGAGCTTTAGCATCATTCCTTCCACAAGAGTAAAAGATTTTTAAGTTTGAGACATAGGCAAGAAACTGTTTATATAATAGGTGTTGGGCATGCAATGTATCAGGATATCAAGGATATTTTCACAGAAAAGACCTGGAAGTCACTGCATAAAAAGTGTCTGAGTACAGCAAGATATTAAGAACTGCTGTGTATTTTTGTCTCAAGGCAGTTCTTTTGTGGTTAGAGATTCTTTACTACTGTGACCCATCTGCTAAGTGAGTCTGATACTTGTGCAGGAAACTGAAGGGATCTGTTATGGAAATGTACACCCATTGTACAATCATGGCCTTCACTCATTTATGGGGCTTAGCTCATTTCTTTGAAGTTGGTTGTGAAATATTAGAGCTGTTCTCTGATACTAATCCAGGTAATCAGTCGCTTCCAGAGAAGAGTGCACTTTCTGCTGAATTAAGAAGTCCTTCCTTGTTGTCTAATTGGGTGCATGTCATAGAGGATGGAAAAACAGGATGTGCAGGAAGGTTTTCAGGATTAAGTGAGTTACTTTATTTTCTTTTTAAAATCAAATATTAGACTATCATCTTTTTGTATTATTTTCTGTTTCAATTGAGGAATATTTAACAGAAAGATCTGTGGGCATATGAACAGATCAACTTAAACTACACTGTAATGGGACTAGAGTTGAAAATATATGCACATACTTTTAGTTTACTTATAAATCTTAAAGAAAAGTTTATAAGAATATCTAGACATTCTGGGAATGACTGATAGGATTTTATTTCATCTTCCTTCAAAGGACAATAATTATTTCATGAATAAAACATGGAAGAGATCAACAGTTAGGAATAGTGGTTATATCTTATGACATCAGGAGATAATAGTGTTTTTTGTTTGCTTGATGCTACTGTCTTTAGAAGTCATAAAAGGCTAATAATATAGGCTACAAAGGGTATGATGTGCAGGAGTAGGGTAGGGTGTAACTAATACGGCCTCAGGTAAGAAGCTGCCATGCATTGCTAATGAGAGACTCAGCCAAAGGGTTGCCTGCAAGTTCCAAAGCTTCAGATGCTGTATGTGGTTAGAAAGGCTGGAATTCCTTTTTTAATTCCTTTATTACAAAGCTATATTTATAAGAATTAGAGCACTCTACAAATACTCATACTTCTAAGATGCCATCATAGTAAAGACCAACAATTTAGTTACATTTCAGGGGAAAAGGCTATACTGAAATGAACATTGTGAGAAAACTCAATTTAATGATACCTTGGAGTATATTCTTGCTTCATATACTGCTGTTTTCATTACAAGGTAAGAACTCATTTCAACTTTTACCTTATTTTATTTTTTAGTCTTTCTTGTGAATGGTGGAAACTGTTTCCTCTTATACTGTAAAACACTTTGAAGTCATTAGAATGGGTATATACTAAATGACACTCAGATCATTTTGGGGAAACTTTTTAATAATGTGGATAATTTGGAACTTTTAGTTTTAAATTTATGAGTATCTTTTTTCAATGTTAAAATCATGATTTTATTATGCTATAAAACTGTACTTGAAGAAGCTCTGATTCCATTTCTCTTCTAAATAATGGTTTAAAATAGTTGTATAAATTAAACATTTGAAATTTTACAGTAGACAAGGAGACATTGAGTACTTAAACTTTCTTGATATCATCAAGTCAAAGAATGGCAAAAGAATGTCTTAAGAAGGATTTAACATTTTAGACTAAGAATTGATTTTCAATTATAGCAAGATATTTATAAATTAATTTTTATAAAGTATTTTTATGGCAGAAAGCATTTATTCACATTTAGCCATACATTTGTTTACATTTAATCACTGAAAAAGGCTGTATATTTTTGGACTTGTACAGGAAGTGGAAAAATTACTGTAGGTAAAAAGCTAGCATGGTTACCAACACTATCTTCCAATCCTAGTATTGATTGAAACTCCAAGAGAAAACAGTCTTAGAGTATTGAAGATCAACTTGGCCCCCACCATCATTTTGTGATGTGCTTGCTGAACTTTGGTATTTGCTGCGTGGTAGGATGGGACTAAAGCTTGGATCTCTGTCTTCAAGACTGGTGCTCATTCCACTGTATCACGCCCCTGTACGTACACTGCCCATTCTTTCTGGGTTACTGGTCACCCTGATGGCTCATAAGGAATTTGCTGGTCAAAATCTCAGTCTGTATTTTAGAATTACATTTAAGCTTGTTTTATAATCAGAACATATGGCCAAGATATTTGGATAATTTTTTCATTCTTATCACGTATGTTTATCTCTGGCAGGCTGTATTTGTGCATCATCCATCTTGACGAGAACATCAGAGTGAGTATTTCTTGTTCTTCATGTCCTCTGAAACATAAAGATAATGGGAATGAGCCAAACTCAGCAGACTGTGTATCTGCTTTCAAAAAAATTAATGCAATATTTTATAAAACAAGGGCATGAAATATAGTTCTTTAAACATTTCCACAAATTAAAAATTATTAAGTGTTTAGTTCCTTATCAATGGAACAAAATTATTTCCTTTTATTTTAATTATAAGAGGAATTTTGGTGATATCCAATGACTGTGGATACTAAGGAGACATTATTTTCCTTTCAAAAGAAGTTATTAATGTATTCAGTAATTTCTTATTGTTATTATTAGTATGCATCATTGATTAGAAATGTGCAATATTCTTAACAGATTAAAGCAGTTTTTAATGATAAAAAGAATAAAATGGTTCTAGCAGTCAGTAATGAAAATTATTTTTTGGACTAGACCGATCTGTTTAATGAAAAGCAGAATTCTACCCATTGACTTTGATAATGTGGTTTGATGCACTTACTCACAAGTAATGTTAATCTGAAGACATGGAAAAGAGAGAGAATTGAATATTCCATTTGAAAAAAGTGGACGTGCACTTGTCAGATACTTATGAAGTATTTTATGAAGGCATGTGGAGCAATTATCGGGCATGTTGGTGCTACAGTGTTACACTATTTTGTTTATTTCTCTATCTCAAAGTTCCTTCCTAAAATGCAGTTTACATCAGCGACTGAAGAGATCTGGGGACACTCCCGAATTTTGTAAAATGAGACAGCGCCACCACACAAATCTAACCCCTCCAAAAGGGGGAGGGGGACCTTTTCAATGTTAAACCAAGAAAGACCTCTTTGATAAAGTGATGGAAATCGGGAGGAAAACATCAGATCTCTCTTGGGAAAGGCTTGTTCAGGTTGCCTAGGGGCCTTTGACTATAGTTCTTTTTGTTTTCTTCCAGAAACGGGTTTAATGAAAATCGACAGAAAAGAGCTCTTTTAGCAGCCCAGGTAGGTTATGTCTCAGATGGAGAGAGAAGCTGAGAAATAATCCATTCTGCTTTGGGCCTCTGCTGTCACTTCAACAATGAGACCTTTGTGGAGGCAAATAAAATGCTAAAACAAGACAAGAAGGAGGAGGAAGAGGCAAAGTAACTTCTCCAGCACTGTTCCGTGACGCTCCAGTTCAGGCTTAGCTCACAATTACTTGTTTGTGGTCAAATGCTTTTCTGCTGTTCATCTCAGTTCCCTACTGATAGGTTACCACAATTTGTGAGAGATTTAATCTCATTACTTGCCAGAACATTTTAATTGGTTTAAAAATTAAGTACAAAAATCAGAGGACAACGAAAATAGGACAGATGCGAGCAAACAGGAGCAGAGAAAGGTGTACACGATCTGAGTTAAGTACCACAAAAGGGCCCCAGAAGTGTCCTCGCGTCCTGACAAACAGGTTTTATATTATCTAATAAATCCAAATTACAGGCACTGATGAAGAAGTGACTTCTCTTTTTTTAGAGGGGTTGAGTAGCACTGAATTTGAGGACACCTTTTTGCTTGGGTCCTTTTATCTAAATGATATTGCATGACATAATCGTAGTATCTTCAAATTATGGTTGGAATGTTTAAATGGGTGGATTTTTAAAAATATTTCTCTGTTAAAGATGGATGGTAAGATAGAAAATCCTAACTCAATAAAGGCATTTCTTTGGAAAGTAATATGATTTGAGTATTTATGTAGCAGACAGCTTATATATTCAAGGTCTTTGTCAAATGCTGAATTGTAATCAATTTCTGTTAGCATTTTCTGATGGATGCCTGATTATTTTATATTTAAAGATATAAATATATCTATTTTCATATAAAATTATATATTTTATATATTAAATATATTATATATTTTATTATATATTGTGTATTAAGTATATTTAATATATAATTTAATTTAACTAAAGATAAGTGGAAAAAAAGAGCTCTGATATGCTGTTGTGACAATTCAAAAGACAGAACTAATTTATCCTCAACAAGAATGAAGATCTTTCTTTGTACTAGAACAGGCAAAGAATTGTTTTCAAAAGAGAAACATTTTTTTTTCTTGAGAAGTATTTTGTGTACGTAAGTACTTAATGTCGGAGAAGGCAATGGCGCCCCACTCCAGTACTCTTGCCTGGAGAATCCCAGGGATGGGGGAGCCTGGCGGGCTGCCGTCTATGGGGTCACACAGAGTCAGACACGACTGAAGCGACTTAGCAGCAGCAGCAAGTACTTAATGTATCATGTGAAGTGGTTAAAATGGTTTTTCTCTGAGAAATGTTAAGTACATGTTTACCAGTAGACCATGTTAGCCACAAAAAGATATCCACACGAGTCAGTAGAAAATTTAATTTTGAGAAAAACTTCATTCTGGTAAAACCTACTAGATTGGAGAACCTGTGAAATATACCCCACAGCTGTCACGTTAAGCAGCCTATGGATGGGCTTATTCTATTGACCATTTGGATGTTTTTAGAATTTGTATAATTTACCCTCCAGAGGTATGTTAATGCCTGCCTTTTGTTAATAAGTGAGAAATGCACTTGTCTTGATTTCTTTTAGAGAGACTGAAGAGCTGGACACTTCTATTTCCTGTAGCTGGAGAACATGCACCAACATTATTTAACATCTGAACAAACTCTAAGAGAAGAAATGTTAAAGAAGGGCAATGAGGTTGCAATGATGCCTTGCACAGTTTAGGACTGAAATTTCATCTGTGATAAAGGCCATTCTTGTCCACAGATTCACTTCCCCACTCTAGGAACATGGACTGATCTGTGCACCCAAGGACTCAGGAGTACGTTGACAATGAGTTAACAGTGAGCAGAGAAGAGTAGACACACTTCTGTCAGTGTCCCTGTAATTGTGCATGGTCCCTGTGCTGCCCTTGTGCAACTGTGCCTGTCCATTGTGCACTGCAGTGATTTCTCGGTGCTTCTCGCCCTCCTGTGGGTTTGTAATTGGCACTGAGGAGGAATGGGCTGTCCTCTCTCGTCACTTATGTGAATATACGCAACCACAGCTTGTAACTTTTCTTTGCATTTGTGTCGCATTTCAAAATTCTTCTCCTGAAAGCAGAGGCAAATTGTTTATTAAAGGGTACGGACAATTTGTATGTGCAGGAGCGGGGTTGGGGGAAGAAAGGGAGCCAGGGAAGGGAGAAAATCCAGCTCAACTCTGTTAATGAGGGGTCTTCCTGCTTTAAACATGTGGGGCTCAGTCTTGCGGGCATCCCTCTGAGGAATTGTATAGAGTGTTTTAGAATTTTTCTCTCCAAGGAATCGGGTAGCTGGGATACTTATACACCCACACCTGCCTCTCACTGGTGGAGGGCAGCTTCTGGGGGCACTTAAATCTCCTGAAAGGCATTTCTCTTGTCTGTTCTGCTTGGACTCTACCCTAAGGCAGAGACAAAAAGAAGCTGGTGCTTGAGAGTTTCCATGTGCTCAAAACCCCAGATGCAGGCAAAGTTCAAGATGGGCTAAGAGGATGTGAGGAGGGGCATCAACAGAATATTTTGTAGTCATGGTTCTAAACAACTTCGGGAGGCAGATCACTCCCATTTGCGTAAGGTCTATTTTTGGTTCAGTTGGTATTTGTTGACAACATAAAAGGGCCCGTGCTAGAGATATAACCATGAACAGCAGTGCTTGTTTTCTAGAAACTCAGTGTCTAGTGGAGGTAGACCTGTAAAGAAGTCCTTTCTGTGTAACTTTTTCATTGAATCTAAGACACCACCAATTATTTGCTATTGTTTGTAAAACATGAAAAAAAAAAAAAAAAAACCCTCCAATTATAAACATAAGCTTTGCCATTCTGAGTTCAGATCTGTTATAAAAATTAAAGCTGTGTGTCATGTCTTAGCATTAGTGAAACATTATAATATGATGCATGGAATGTCACAGTAAATAGGATATTGTGACCAGGAGGTTGGTGTCCTAGGCAGTCACTGTGATTTCCATGCAGGAGGTGTAGCCTAAGTTGAATGAAAAACAAATTATGTATTTTTGTCTTGATCTAGTGTTATCCAGTGTAATTCGTGAACTTTAATCAGTTTTTGCTTAATAATGTAAGTAGGTAACATATTTACAAAAACTTATTATGTGCCTATCACCATTCTTGGTGCTTTGCTTATCTCATTTCATTTAATTCTCACAATTCTGTGAGACAGTTATTGTTACTCCACTTTACAGATTGGGAAACTCAGACTGAGCAGGTTAAATAACTTGTTTTCACTAATGAGCCTGTATGAGCCACAGCTGAAGTCAATATATACTGTTAGTGAGCACCAGCAATGATTCATTAGCACCCACATGAGAAGAGTTCGGTGCCTGGTAATATCGGTGGCTGTGTTAGGGTTAGGCAGTCCCAGACAGTATAGCTAGAGAGAGCGTAAGCCTTGTCTTGGGGGAATCCAGGTCATAGACTGTTGTGAGTCTTAGTTTGAAGAGAGAGGAAAGGGAAAAAGAGGAGGCTGAACGGTGAGGACAAAATCTTGGAAGAATGAAAGCAGACAGCAGTGAACTTGGAGCTGTGATATGGGCCAAAGACTTTAGAAAAGAGCCTTGAAGTGGTGAGTGTGGGTGTCCTTTTGTCTGCCGTGGGGCAGCTTTGCCTGTTAAAAGAAGATGTTCCCATGTAGAAAGGAGACCAGAATCTGTTGAAAAGGGGCTTTGTACCTGAAATCACATTCCTTATCCTCCTTTTTTCTTATCCTTCACTCTTTCCAGTTTTTCTAACATCCTCTGGTAGTCGATTTAACTATTATGTGGCAAATTGGGGGAATATGTATTCTTTTGGTGAATGTAAAAATCCTATTGGAAAGGACATTGCCCCAGATCATACACTAAATTGGCATTAAATTGGAATAAAAAGCCATCATCAATTAGTTTTAATAATCCACAATTATTTACCACTACTCCTCAGTCATGTCCGACTCTTCCCAACCCCATGGACTGCAGCCTACCAGGCTCCTTCATCCATGGGATTTTCCAGGCAAGAGTACTGGAGTGGGTTCCTGTTTCCTTCTCCAGCTACTCCATATTAACCTCTCTAAATCTTATAATTTTATCTGGGTTCCTTAGATTAATATAAACCTTTTTCTTGCTAATCTTCTATGTGTGAGGTATTATGCTGGAATCTTTATATACATTTAAAAAATTCATTTTTACAGCTACACAATGACGTATGTATCATTGTTTCCATTTTCAATTCAATCAATTCAGTCACTCACTCGTGTCCGACTCTTTGTGACCCCATGAATCGCAGCACGCCAGGCCTCCCTGTCCATCACCAACTCCCGGAGTTCACTCAGACTCACATCCATCAAGTCAGTTATGCCATCCAGCCATCTCATCCTCTGTCGTCCCCTTCTCCTCCTGCCCCCAATCCCTCCCAGCATCAGAGTCTTTTCCAATGAGTCAACTCTTCACATGAGGTGGCCAAAGTACTGGAATTTCAGCTTTAGCATCATTCCTTCCAAAGAAATCCCAGGGCTGATCTCCTTCAGAATGGACTGGTTGGATTCCCATTTTACAGACAAGTAAAAGAAGGCACTAAGCAGTTAAGAAATTTGCCTTGGAGTAAATAGTGGCAGAATCAGGCCTCTAATCCAGAATCTTTTGATTCTATAATTCATGCTCTTAATGAATACCCTGATGTCCTTTGGGCTCTATAAAAAGATACATTTAACTGCTCTGTGAGCTTTAAAGTGGCAGCTCTTTGGAGACTCAGGATGGCATGCTCACGCTTCAGCGGCTGAGGTGTCTGTGGATATCTTGCCCAGATGGGTTGCAGACAGCAGGTACATCCCTGTCTGTTGGTCCTTCAGTCCCATGCATTTTCTCCAAGCTCATCTGTACTTGGAAATATTTAAAAACAGCTACTTCTGCAGGCAAGGCAGTCAGCTAATGCAAAGATTAGATTCTGACCAGGCTCTTTTCCAAAGAGGGCAGAGAGGCAGAACTGAGGTCAGAGAGGATGAAGGACTTGTCAGATTCAGGAAATAAAACCAAACCTTGAAGTCAAATCTAACTACAACCCAGGAGGAGCCCTTTCTACCGCTCCAAGATTTTGCCTTAATAGTCCAAGGAAATATGGAGTCAGCTCTTTATGATTTCTGTGTTTGTAGCTGTTTACCAGGTTTTCAATTTGCATGTTCGCCTTGAATTAAGTAATTTAATTCTCTTGAATTCTGATTTCTTTCTTTTAAAGTTTGAAGCAACTTCTCCGAGATACTTCTTCCATGAAGCTATTAATTGGGGTGAGAGCAAAATAAAAGGTCAGTGCTAACTCTGTGGTTTTGTATTTGCTTCTCAAAAGACCCCTTTGGGGCGGATAGTGAATGAACTCTAGAATTTCCATATAATGCATGGAGGAACTGAGCCAGGGTGGTAATAGTACCAGTTTAAGTTTACTTCACATAGAAATATGAATTATATTTGGAAACAAGCAAGGCTAAGCAGACAAAGCTCATAACTGTATGACCAGGAAAGATATCAGTGGATATCAGACGTGTTGTTTTTTTTTTTTTTCCTGAATCAATTGATTCTTTGACATTGCTCTTTTCGCTTACCAATTTCTCATTTCCATTTAGCAATATGCTAATGGTGGTTTGAAATTCAATTTGATTTTTTTTTTTATTTAAAAAAACAGGAGTTTCTGACCAGTTTTGTTTTGGTATCTGTTTTCAGGAGAATAAACAGGGTTGTAAATAAATTTTTGAAGGCGATAATTATGTATGCTTATGTAATTACTTTGACATTTATTGATTGGAAAAATACAATATTGTGTATTCGGATATATATACCCCCACCAGAAAAAGAGAACCACATTTAAATTTATGACAAATGTCATTTTAATCTATATTTATGATCAAAATTCGAAGATATATATATATATGTACCCCCACCAGAAAAAGAGAACCGCATTTAAATTTATGACAAATGTCATTTTTATCTATATTTATGATCAAAATTAAAACAGCTCACTTCTCCTCAGTTAAGATATAATTAGAGAGTTGTATGTCTTTAAAAGTGGAGATATTTTAGATCAATGGATCTTAAGGTGCAAGGATAATAGAGTTTTAAATTCTTGCCTTCTGAAGAACTGTGGTTAAAATACCACAATTAGACTAGTGCCTTTCATGACCTTACCATATTCCAAAGAGAGCCAGTCTTTAGTAAACACTTAATGTTCACTCAAAGATGTTCTCTAGTTCTCTTGATGTGTTGCTTAAATCCTTCCTGTTGAGGTTTGCCAGGGTCTCTTGTCCTCTCCTTATTAGAGGAGGGATTTTCACTGTGATTCATTTGCAGCTTTCAAACTCACTCAGGAGCTCATAGTTTCTTTCTTTCTCTTTCCAACATAATCCTTCGGGATGATTTTTCTTTCGGTGAAAGAAAAAATATTTTTCGTGACAACCAGCAGCAGCTTTGGCTTCTGCCCCATTAAAATTAGCTATGGGTCAGAAAGAATGTGTCATTTGCAATTAAGCCTGACGATTAATGCACAACTTCAAATAGAATGTTTAATCGTTCTCTTAAAAAATAAGAATTTCTTTTAGAGTTCTATATTGTGCCTGATCCCTTGAGCTAATGATGGACGTTTTTCTTTAATACCACATTTGCTCCTGGAGAAGTAGCTGATCAGTTGTGCAGCTGGTGCCAAACTCTGTCAAGGGAATCATCTGCAGCTTGTGTGTTTCTGGTTCTCATCATCTGGGACAGGGATTCCTTACATGGGAACTTGACCTTTCAATTGCTTGAAGGAGGCTAACCTTTGCTCTCAGGGTACTTTGAGATGTGAAAGCCTGTCTTTCTTGTTTCACAGCACACATAATGAAATGAACTAGATAGAGACTTGAGGAGCTTAATTCTTTAGCTTATCGAGGCAATAGGCCCAGGGTTCTGTTTGAGTTAACAGAGGTTACAGTTAGTCCAAGCTAAATCTTGACAGATTGTGTTTATAAAAACTGATGCATGCCAGAAGATAAATAATTTTTTTTTGCCCTTCAGGTTCTTGTCCTCATGAATGCCTTAACGGAGCTTTTTGTTCTAAGGCTGGTACATGTGACTGTCAAATATTTCAGGCTCTTGGGACACGGTGCCAGATTGGTAAGTTTCAGGGATACTTCTGAGAGAATTATGAGGTGCTACAGAGAGCATGAAGGCATAATTTGCTGTATTAGTGTTCATCCTTTGGGATTTGGGACAATCACATTGTGTATTAACTAGAGTATCCATGATTTATTTCCAGTAATTTTGAAACAATGTGAAAGAAAATGGGTATGCCCTCTTTCACTTCTCATGAACTCTACTAGTTCAAGTGTTTTTTCTGTTTTTAGATTTTTTAATTTAATTTTTAAAGTATAGTTGACTTCAGTTCAGTTCAGTTCAGTCGCTCAGTTGTGTCTGACTCTTTGCAACCCTGTGAATCGCAGCACGCCAGGCCTCCCTGTCCATCACCAACTCCCGGAGGTCACTCAGACTCACGTCCATCGAGTCAGTGATGCCATCCAGCCATCTCGTCCTCTGTCATCTCCTTCTCCTCCTGCCCCCAATCCCTCCCAGCATCAGAGTCTTTTCCAATGAGTCAACTCTTCGCATGAGGTGGCCAAAGTACTGGAGTTTCATTCCTTCCAAAGAAATCCCAGGGCTGATCTCCTTCAGAATGGACTGGTTGGATCTCCTTGCAGTCCAAGGGACTCTCAAGAGTCTTCTCCAACACCACAGTTCAAAAGCATCAATTCTTCGGCGCTCAGCCTTCTTCACAGTCCAGCTCTCACATCCATACATGACCACAGGAAAGACCATAGCCTTGACTAGACGGACCTTTGTTGGCAAAGTAATGTCTCTGCTTTTCAATATGGTATCTAGGTTGGTCATAACTTTCCTTCCAAGGAGTAAGCGTCTTTTAATTTCATGGCTGTAGTCACCATCTGCAGTGATCTTGGAGCCCCCAAAAATAAAGTCTGCCACTGTTTCCCCATCTATTTCCCATGAAGTGATGGGACCGGATGCCATGATCTTCGTTTTCTGAATGTTGAGCTTTAAGCCAACTTTTTCAGAGGTTATTGATATTTCTTCCAACAATCTTGATTCCAGCTTGTGCTTCTTCCAGCCCAGTGTTTCTCATGATGTACTCTGCATATAAATTAAATAAGCAAGATGACAACATACAGCTTTGACATACTCCTTTTCCTATTTGGAGCCAGTCTTTTGTTCCATGTCCAGTTCTAACTGTTGCTTCCTGACCTGCATACAGGTTTCTCAAGAGGCAGGTGAGGTGGTCTGGTATTCCCATCTCTTTCAGAATTTTCCACAGTTTATTGTGATCCACACAGTCAAAGGCTTTGGCATAGTCAATAAAGCAGAAATAGATGTTTTTCTGGAACTCTCTTGCTTTTTCAATGATCCAGTATTATGCTGTTTTTTCCCCATATTTTTTCTATCACGGTTCAAGGATATTGAATACAGTTCCCTGTGCTATACAATAGGACTTTTTAGTTTACCCATTCTGTATATAGTAGTTTACATCCTCTAGTCCCAAACTCCCAATCCATCCCTTCCCCATTCCCATCCACCTTGGCAGCCACAAGTCTGTTCTGTACGTTTATGAATCTATTTCTGCTTTGAAGATAGGTTCATCTGAGTCATATTTTAGATTCTACATGTGAGTGATATCATGTGATATTTGTATTTCTCTTTCTGACTTACTTTGCGCAGTGTGATAATCTCTGGGTCCATCCATGTAGCTGTAAATAGCATTAGTTTATTCTTTATTTTTATGGCTGAGGAATATTCCATTGTATATACATATCACAACTTTATCCATTCATCTGTCAATGGACGTTTAGATTGTTTCCCTGTCTTGCCTATGGTGAATAGTGCTGCTATGAACATAGAAGAGCATGTATCTTTTTTGAATTATAGTTTTTTCCAGATATATGTCCAGGAGTGGGCTTGCTGGGTCATATGGCAACTCTATATTTAGTTTTTGAGGAACCTCCATACTGTTTTCCATGATGGCTGTACCTATTTACTTTCCCACCAGTGGAGTAGGAGGGTTCTCTTTTCTCCACATCCTCTCCAGCATATTTGTTATTTGTAGACTTTTACATGATAGCCATTCTGACCAGTGTGAGATTGTACCTCATTGTAGCTTTGATTTGCATTTCTCTGGTAATTAGTGATTTTGGCCATCTGTATGTTCTTGCCTGGAGAGTTCCAGGGACGGGGAAGCCTGGTGGGCTGCCGTCTATGGGGTCACACAGAGTCAGACACGACTGAAGTGACTTAGCATAGCATGCCTTCTTTAGAAAAATGTTTATTTAGGTCTTCTGCTTTTTTTTTTTTTTATCATGTTGTTTGTTTTGTTTTTTGTTATTGTGTTGTGTGAGCTGATTGTACATTTTTGGAATTAAGCTTTTGTTTCTCGCATCATTTGCAAATATTTTCTCTCAGTCCATAGGTTGTCCTTTCTTTCCAAGCTTTCCTTTGCTGTGCAAAAGCTTATGTTTGGTTAGGTTCCATTTGTTTATTTTTTGCTTTAATTTCTGTCGCCTCGGGAGACCAATCTAAGGAAATATTGGTATGATTTATATAAAATACAGCTTTGCCTGTGTTCTTCTAGGAGTTTCATGATGTCATATCTTCTTTGTAAGTCTTTAAGCCATTTTGAGCTTATTTTTGTATGTGGCATGGAGTGTTCTAACTTCATTGATTTACATGTGGCTGTCCAGCTTTCCTAACACCACTTGCTGAACAGACTGTCTTTTCCCCATTGCATATTCTTGCCTCCTTTGTCAAAGATTAATTGACCATAGGTGTGTGGGTTTATTTCTGGGCTATCTAGTCTGTTACACTGATCCATCTGTCTGCTTTTATTCCAGCACCACACTGATTTGATTACTGTAGCTTTATGCTATTGTTTCAAGTCTGGGAGGGTTAGGCTTCCTGCTTCGTTATTTTTCCTCAGGATTGGTTTGTCAATCCTGGACTTTTATGGTTCATATAAATTTTAGGATTATTTGTTCTAGTTCTATGAAAAATATCATGGGTAATTTGATAGGGATTGCATTAAATTGGTATTTCACTTTCGGTAGTATGGCTATTTTAACAATATTAATTCTTCTAACCCCAGAGCATGGGATATTTTTCCATTTCTTTAAATTGTCTTCAATTTCCTATATCAATATCTTATAGTTCTCAGGGTATGAGTCTTAAACTTCCTTAGTCAGGTTTATTCCTAAAGTACTTTTAAAAATGTGATTCAAGTGTTTTTTTCCATTTTAAATTGTATTGCCCCATTAAAACCAGGTTTCCATTCATCTTTCTTTTGCTTTATAAATTAGATTTGTTATTTGAAGCCACTCATTCTTTTCTAACTTTGAATTAATGGCATATTCTGTACATGAGCTTCTCTGGCAGCTCAGACAGTAAAGAATCTGCCTGCAGTTCCGGAGACCCAGGTTCAATTCCTGGGTCAGGAAGATCCCCTGGAAAAGGGAATGGCTACTCACTCTGATATTCTTGCCTGGAGAATCCCATGGACAGAGGAGCCTGATGGGCTGCAGTCCATAGGGTCACAAAGAGTCAGATATGACTGAGCAACTAACACTTACACTTCTTTTAAGAGAGAAATAGTATTGAGAATTCTTCAAAGCAGAGGGTTCTTAAACATTTTTTTTTATCCATAGTATCTAATATAGGAGTCTATATCAATAATAAATAATAAAATCCATTTGTTTAATGAGTATTTACTGAGCATCTACTAGATCCCAGGCTGGACACTGGGAAAAGTGAATAATATAGACATGTTTCTGCCCTGATGGAGACTACAGTCTAGAGGAGGGGACCAGGATATAAGATAACAGTAATTACATTTATGATGTGCTATAAAGTGCAAGATTTTATGAAAATATGCAACAGACATAAGGCATACTACCAGAAAAGACTGCCTGAATAATGAATAGCTAGCTCTGTATTTTTTCCTGACAGGTCTAAGTTGGCGAAAGCTAATACATTTACATAAATTACAAAAAGAAAAGATACGATTGTGCCTTCTCTCTATGCTATCTATAAAGTATATTAACATACTCTAATGTCTTAATCAATGAATGCTCAGTAAATGTCGCTGATTCCCATATTAATCTAGAAAGAAGGGTAGAGAAAATAAAAATGGGCCATCCACAAAGGTGTAAAGGGAGATAGACATGAAGGCAACGGGAGATGAAGTTGCATGCTTTAAGACAAACACAGCTTACAATGTGACCAGTTTGAGGTCATGAATTCCAGTATACTTTGGGTGATTAATGCTCCTCATTCCCAGGTCCCAGATTTATAAACATGACTTTTTGGCCAGTGATTAGTTTTCTCTGTGGATCCTAAGTTATTTTCAAAGAATTGCAAAGACCAGAACATTCTAATGCTGCCAGTGTTAATTTTTAGGATACTTTGTGGTGACATTTCTCTTTTTTAGAGCCATTATATTTGCTTTATCACTATCACCTTCTTTTACTGTATCATTCTCCCCTTTCTTTCTCACCTCCAAAGTCTTTGTTTGAAAGCAAAAATTAGGAAGTTTTAACATAAATTCTTTCTTCAACTTGAAGACCATGTTTTTCTTCAGGGGAATTTAATAGTTTTGAGAACTTCATGTTAGGTATTTTTTTCCTGTAATATTATCCACCAAAGAAGTAAACATTTATTTTAATGAAAATTAGAATCACCTACCATGACTGATGGAGAAGGCAATGGCACCCACTCCAGTACTCTTGCCTGGAGAATCCCATGGACGGAGGAGTCTGGTGGGCTGCAGTCCATGGGGTCACTAAGAGTCGGACACAACTGAGCAACTTCACTTTCACTTTTCACTTTCATGCATTGGAGAAGGAAATGGCAACCCACTCCAGTGTTCTTGCCTGGAGAATCCCAGGGATGGAGGAGCCTGGTGGGCTGCCGTCTATGGGGTCACACGGACTCGGACACGACTGAAACATCTTGGCAGCAGCAGCAGCAACCATGACTGAACTTTGTAAGAAACAGGTATCATTTGTTTTATTCTACTAACTATTATCCTCTTTCTTTTCAGTGCCAAACATGGGCAATGGCAGAGATGGGATTTGCAAAACCTGGGGGCAATACCACTTTGAAACTTTTGATGGCATCTACTATTATTTCCCAGGAAACTGTTCTTACATTTTTGCAAAGGACTGTGGTAATTTGGAGCCTCAGTATACTGTATGGGTAGGTGATCCTACGACAAATTTAACTTAATTATTTATGGCCAAGTCTGTATTTTTACAGTACTAGACAGATGATGAAAAATATATAGTAATCATAGCGTGAATACTTAGTGCTCTTATTAGGGAAGGAAGGGGCTGATTCTGAATGGGAAGGGCCAAATTTGTAACTATTTTGAGCATGTTTCTATGAAGATGGGGCCTAGGACTGGGAGAAGACTGGTTTGGATCTATAAAGTAGGGACATGTAGGCAATGCAGGAATGTCTGTATCATGGATATCGTAATATCAACTCTAGTTGATATACTCATTTTTCAGTTTTTATTTGATCAATTCAGAAAGAGAGAGTAGCCTCAAGCATCAATCATGTTACTTGCATATGCTTCCTTCTTGACATTTCCAGTGTGATGGTCATCTAGATTTCCTTAAAAGACATATCTCACTGTGAACTGGGGACTGGCGTTTATGAAATGGAGTGTATGAATTACATAAACAACAAGCTAGGGCATATGGTGATAGGTAGCTAATTTCTAGGTAGGTTTATACTATATGATTGAACTCAGAGTTAGTTCTTAGTTGCAGCATTCTTGCTTCAGGAGAATTCAGAGGAGAAACATTTCAAAATGTAAGCTTCAGAGTGCCTCTGGCTGTTGTAAGGAAGTCGGGAAGGGACCTTTTCCCCCTGCCTGCATTTTCCTCTGAATTTTCTGATATCTCAAAGCAAAACCAGAAAACCGGAGTGCTGTCCTGTTCTAAAGCTAAAACTCTCCATAACCATCATGTGTTTGAATCTCTTTTTGAATCTCTCTGACATGTCGGAGTTGCCTGAATCTCCTCCTCTCTTGCTGCTACTGCTGCTAAGTTGCTTCAGTCGTGTCCGACTCTGTGCGACCCCATAGACGGCAGCCCGCTGGGCTGCCCCGTCCCTGGGATTCTCCAGGCAAGAACACTGGAGTGGGTTGCCATTTCCTTCTCCTCTCTTAGATGAGGGAAATATTAAAAATTCAGTCCTGATGCTTTTTAACAGCAACAAATCCCTGTGGCCTCAAAAGAAATTGAAGTCTATTGAAAGTTAACTTATGGGACATAAGGATAAAAAATTGGAGGTCTCTTTAGGTAGGGGAGTTAGTGACATGCGTTTTTAGTTCATACAAGGGCTCCTGTTCTCAGTTTGCTGTTGTCCTTTACTCCTCCACTCTGGGAAGGAGTTACTGAGTTTATCACTCAAACACCTTCTGACTCTTTCATTGACATGTTCTTGTCCAGAGTCTGGCCCTTTTGAGGACTAAGGTGTCAACTAGATAATTGAGAGATAATAACACACAAAGCTCAGCTGTGCTTTAGATATTGTTTCTACTTGGCTCTGTTTGGTTGGTGGAATTTATTTTCACATCAACAAATCCCTTTATTTTAAATGTCATCTTTTCTCTGATTGTAAGGTTGTTCACCTCTTTGGTAGAAAATGGAAAAAATTCAAAGAAGTCTAAAAATACTATTAGAATTATCAGTCAAGACTTTCTAGTGCTAATGGCTTCATATATTTCCCTCTAAATTTTTCCTCTGGACTTTATACACACTTATAAAGTTGAAACTTTACTATGCATAATTTTCTTCCCCACAATTTCACCTAAGAACTATTTTCCACGTCAAATGTTTTTGACAAACACCAATTTTGTTAGCTGTACTTGTTCCAACTATGGAGTAATGAAATTATTTAATTATATTCTGTTTTAGACATTTAGATTTTAAAACATTTCAGTATTTTAAAAGACATGTATTTATAAATATCTTTATGTATATATACTTTTATATTTTTGATTCTTTTTCTTTAAATTCAATTTTATTTTTATGAAAATAATACATATATTTAGTTTAAAAGATTGCATCAAGATACATGAAGGTAAAAATAGCCTCTCTTTCCTTCACTCCTTGACCCCAGCTAAAATCTGACTCTCTAAAGGCAATTACTTCATTTTTTTAGCTCTTTCTTCTTGTTTTTAGCCTAACACATTAAAATGTGCTATTATTTCTTTATTTTTCAAAGTTAGGACTTATTTCTTCACTTTTTAGTGGAAAATGGGAAGTCATCTGTCACATCATCCTTCCTGCCTCGACTACACACACACACACACACACACACACACACACACACACACACACTCACACTCACACTTTCCTTCCCTCTTGTTAGTGGAATTCTATCACTGTTATTGGTTATATCATTTGTGGTTTTTATATTATTGTCATTTATATATTTTGCATATGTGTACAATAGCTATATAAATATTGTGGAGAGCCGAGCCTAATGCTATTGTGGTTTTATATCTCTTTGTACAATTTTATAGAATTAAGTTATCTCATTCTTTTGTTTGCTACATTTTCTATACTTTAATCATTTTTTTCCTCCAATTCTTCTCAATATGGTCAGATAAGTCAGGCAGTTTTGGCTTCTCTTTCCTTCCCACGAGTTATCCCTGTCTCAGTTTTTCATTCTCCTGTGCCAGTTGGGACTGGTTGCTTTTGAGCCTTCTGTACACCTAGCATTCGGAATTTCTTTTCACATTTTCCTGGTGAGCTTCATTCTTCTCTCTCCTGTATTGGATTCCTTGTTTCTTGTGCTTAGTCACTCAGGAATGTTTGACTCTCTGCGGCTCTATGGACCGTAGCCTACCAGGCTCCTCTGTCCATGGAATTTTCCAGGCAAGAATACTGGAGCAGACTGCCATTCCCTACACCCGGGGATCTTCCTGACCCAGGAATAGAACCTGCATCTGCTACATCTCCTGCACTGACCGGCAGACGCTTTACCCCTAAAGCCACCCTTGTTTCTTAGGTCCTGTGAAATGTCTAGCAGTTCTTGAATTTGTGTTTATAATTGAGACATAAGCTCTGAAAAGCTCATTGGATGCTCTGCTCATGTGGACAGTGCTTGTTTGTAGTACTTTCTGGAGAGGGACACTTGTGTGTGGACACTTGAAGGGGCAGGAATCCTTTCCAGTCTTAACTAGTTTAACTCAAACTAGACACCCCTGACTTCAAGTTCCTGGAAAACAACTTGGGCAGACATCTTATTGTTTCGACTACCTGCTCCTTGGAGTACGTGCCTATCTTTTGTAGCAACAATTAAGATGGCCTTGATTAGTGAAGGCAAGTGATGGATTTGACTAGTGGTTACTCACATCTCAAAGGGCATAGGAGAGAAAATTTTGAAGTCTTGAAAATCACTTTCAGAATTTTAAAATTCAATTCCTTCTGATTTCTGATCATTTTGCATATGATCTTTTAAAATGTACCCTCTCTTTACAGAAATTTTTAGTTCTTCTCTTTATCCCCAACATTCTGGGATGTCATGTGAGTTGCTCTCTTTTCCATACATTGTGCTGAGTACTTGATGAGCCCTTTCTAGCATTTCAAACAATTCAGTTTTGGAATAATATTGATTTCTTAATTTCCTCTCTTTTAGTAATTTTGTGACTCAGATATTGGCGCTCCTGTTCTGAGTGACTGATTCCTTAATTTTCTCACTGATTCATTTCTCTTTTCCATCTTTTTGCTTTTTTGTCTTGATATTTCTTTCCAATTATTAGATATTTATTTTCCATAGTTCTATTTCAATTATAAGTTTTTCCTATCATATTATCAATATTTCATGGCTTATTTTTATTCCTTGAATTTCACTTTTAGCATCTTTTTTTTTCTTGTTTCATAAATGGCATTTTCTCACTTTTCTCCCTGAAGATACCAATTATGGATTTTTGGAAGTTTATTTTTCTGAATTGTTTTTGACTCCTTTAATCTCCTTTTTTTTTGGTTTATTTGGCATCCGCCTTTCATGTTGAAGGCTTTCTTCAAGTGATCCACGAATGCTTATTCACATTTGAGTATTAAGTTCTAAAAGCTGGTTAGAAGCTCTGAATATGTGGATGGGGACTTTCTTGCCTAGTGGGAGATTAAGCAGGAACCTCTAGTTTCATTAAATAAGCCCCAGATATTGGTATCTGTGGGGCTTCCCTGGTGGCTTCGATGGTAAACAATCTGCCTGCAATTGGGAAACCCAGGTTCAATCCCTGAGTTGGGAAGATCCCCTGGAGAAGGAAATAGCTACCCACTCCAGGATTCTTACCTGGAGAATTCCATGGACAGAAGAGCCTGTACAGTCCACGGGGTCGCAAAGAGTCAGACACGACTGAGCAACTTTTACTTGCACTTCGTTAGTATCTGTACATCTTTTTCCATTTTGTTTCTTTAAGGAAAATCTTCCATTATCCTGCCTGAAGTCCTGTGTCTGGATTCCTGGACACTGAGAACATTTTTGTTATACTTCTGCTTTAGACTTTTGCATTTGCTACTCCTTTTGCCTGGAATGGTCTAAATATCCATATGGCTTGCTCTTGTATCTCCTTCATCTTTACTACTAGAATTTCTTCTTCTCAGGGAGGCTTTTGTTGGCCATTCAACCTAAACTCTCCCTACCCCCACTGCCAACAGCCCTTGATACACATGCTCTTTGTCTCTTTTCTCCATTTAATATTTCTCCATGTCATTTAGCCCAGGATATATTTCAGTGACATGTAATTTTATTTTTTATTAACTGTTTTCCTCTAATGAAATTCATTTCACGAGAACAGGTATTTTTGTCTATTTTGTTTGACTGATACATCTCCAGAATCTAGAACAGTCCTCAGTACACAAGTGATCAGTAAAATCTGCCCATTAATCACTAAATTAATTTATATTACATTCTTGCAATATTAAAATTTTATATTATCATTGGTGATTTTCCTTATCACTTTTATGCTTTTAAACTTCTTTCCTATCTATAGTAGTATCTATAGATAGAATAGTAGTATCTATACTACTATAGTATCTATCTGTAGTTATCTACATTTTTTCCAGTTATTTTCTGGTGTCATTATTTGGACCTTTTGAGATTTATGCTGGTGGTGGAGTAAGAGAATCTAATATGCCTCTTATCCTTTCTTCCTCTCCTCTTCTCTTTTCTTCCTTACTTAAAGAAATTTTTTTTTTTACTAGTAAACTAATTTTCTCATCAAATTTTTTATAATTACTCTTCCCTAAAGTGCCCACATAGTTTTATTTTTAGAGAGTTTCAGTTAGTTTTGCAACCTTTAAACATTACTCTATGTGTAACTTCATTTGAAACTCTATTCCATGATTTTCTGTTTCACGAACAGGTCAAAATTATGGACACAAAAATTACAAATGTGTTTCTTGGTGGTGCCCTACTGTCTTCCTATCAGAACTATTTTTTTTTTCTGATACATACCACTTAGTTTTAGAATATTACATCCTGCTTGTAAAGATTCATCTCATTTAAATAAATAAGCTAGAATAACTTGTGCTTTATGAAGCTAATTCTGTTGTCCAATTTCCAGGTCAATACCTTTTTTCCCCTTGGAAATCCTAAACGTAGTTATAATTTTGTAAAGGGTCGTGGAACTAATGCTATAAAACTGTAGCATGCATTGTGGACTTAATAACTCAGATGAAAACAGGTACATGTGTTGTTGTTGGTTTCTGTGTTTTCTCTTGTTTTTGTCCCTTTAAGGTTCATAATAGCCCTAAGTGCCTTGGTTCAGTGTATTATTGTTATCGCTCGATCAGCTTGTTCTTTTCAGACCAAGAAGAAATTCGAATTTATGGGCATGAAATAAAAAAGAATGGAATCAGGTAAGATATGATAAATGATAATAGTGAAATCATCACAGAGTAACAGAATTTCCAAGTATCTCACTCTAGAACTGAATGTGGAGAGTAGGAAGAGAGAATTTCTTCAACAGTAACCTTTGAGTTGGGTGGTGCCGGTGGTAAAGAACTCTCCTGCCAATGCAGGACACATGAAACACAGATTCGACCCCTGGGTTGGGAAGATCTCCTGGAGAAGGGAACTGCTACCCACTCCAGTATTCTTGCTTGGAAGACTCCATGGACAGAGGACTATGGTGGGCTCTGGTCCATGGGTCGCAAAGAGTCGAACACAACAACAACCTTTAAGTTATAGCATTTGCTGTTGTCCTTTAGTTGCTAAGTCATGTCTTTTGCGAGGCCATGGACTATAGCCTACCAGGGTGCTCCATCCATGGAATTTCCCAGGCAAGAGTACTAGAGTAGATTGCCATTTCCCTCTCTGGGGATTTTCCTGACCAGGGGTTGAACCCATGTTGCCTGCAGTAGCCAGTGGAATCTTTACCACCGAGCCACCAGGGAAGCCCTAAATTAGAGCGTGCAGACATCAAAATTTCAGTAGCTCCAAAGCTAGCCAGGTAACAAGAAATCTTAACAGTTTAGCCTCCCTAACGTTTGTGCAGGATACACATACACTTATATTGGTAGAAATAAGGTTATTACATCTACTTGTAAGAGAGATTAAGGAGAAATCCTCATAGTTCAACTCTTATTTTTTGCCATCTTTCATAAATCTTTTCTTCTTCTTTTTTTAAACAGACAATCAAAATAAAACTAAACCTCTGAAAATCCTTTCCAAATTGTGTAAATGAAGTTTAGTTGTCACTTAGGATTTTTCTGTTAGAGTTAGGGTCAATAAATAACTGGTCTTGAATAGATAAGAGAGGAACCCACTTCTAGAATTAAAACTTTTGGGGAAATGGATGTTAATTTATTTGATAGAAGGTTTTGTACATTTTAAAGTAGAAGTACAGTGTAATAGGGAGAAGGCAATGGCACCCCACTCTAGTACTCTTGCCTGGAAAATCCCATGGACAGAGGAGCCTGGTAGGCTGCAGTCCATGGGGTCGCTGAGAGTCGGACACGGCTGAGCGACTTCACTTTCACTTTTCACTTTCATGCATTGGAGAAGGAAATGGCAACCCACTCCAGTGTTCTTGCCTGGAGAACCCCAGGGACGGTGGAGCCTGGTGGGCTGCCGTCTATGGGGTCACACAGAGTCGGACACAACTGAAGCGACTTAGCAGCAGCAGCAGCACAGTGTAATAATCTATCTTCCAAGCTTAATAAGTATAGAAATACCCAATTTTAAGTTGCCTCTCAACCCTTGACACACTCTCTTTTCTCTGCTTAATATTTCTCCATGTCATCAAGCATAGTATATATTTTAGTTACATTTTGTCATAAATTTTGTTAACTGTTTCTTCTAATAGGGCATATTTTATGAGGGCATGTATTTTTTTTTTTTTTTTTCCTGTTTTGACTGACATTACTTTGTCAAGAAAAGTAAATTATGTGATAGAACAATTCTATCCATCATTCAGAATTCACCAGCAAGTGAATTTGAACCATGGGAATTCTTTCTGGTACAATAGTTGTACCAAACTATGTGCTTGCTTTCTCAATTTAGATTCCTCAAGAGGCAGCAGGTGTCAGCAGAAAGGCTTTAGATGAAGCACCAGGGGAGCCAGGCTCTGACCCAGGCTTTGTCATAGGCAAACAACCCCAAGCAGCCCCTCCTGGGCTTATTTTCTTGATCAATTGGGTTCTGTACTTCTCAATTTCTTATAAAAGAAAGCTTATGCATTTGAATGGGAAGATAATATATTTACATATATATTTCTTAGAGCTGAATTTAAATAGTGGTTTAGGATTTTTATATGGAATTTGGGTTAGCATAGTGGGGACGGGGGAGCCTGGTGGGCTGCCGTCTATGAGGTCGCACAGAGTCGGACACGGCTGAAGCGACTTAGCAACAGCAGCAGCAGTGGGCACTTAAAATTATAGTTTTATAAAACAAAAGTGTCATTCGATTAGATTTTCAAGAACACTAATCCTTTGTTAAATCTAGGAATCACATTTAAATTTTAACTCAGAGAAAATATTTCTTTGAAGATTTCCATTAGTATAATAAAAGGAAGATGGTTTCCTTATTATTCAGCTAAATTGCTTATAATAATGCTCTTCTTGGCCTAGGGCCTATCTCATAGCAGGTGCTAGAGAAATGTTTACCAAAAGGAAATCAAATGCGTGAGACTCTGCACCTCGTATTTTACCTTTCTCGATTTCAGTTGCCTCCCCTATGAAGCGAAGGGTTTTGGTACATATGCACCTGTGAATAATTTTCAGAATGAATCTGTGCATTTATTTTCGTTTGCATTGTTATTGTCTCCTGCCTGGGTTGCAAGGGGGCGGGGGGCGGTTCTTAAATTTATGGGAGATTATCAAATTTTTAGAATCACCATTCATCTCTACTAGCATCTTTTATTTTGTTTTCAAAAATTGTGTACTTAATCAAATTTACTGTGAAAGAGATCACGTGACAAATGACTAAACCAAGGAATACCCACAGCAGAAGAACTATACCTCCCTGCAGTGAGCACCCCGTGGCAGTGGAATATCTTTATAAAACATGACTCACTTTTCTCAAGTATAGCTTTTGTAAACTTGCAAACTTAAAAAATATTATTCATACTAACTTTTACCTTCAATTTAAAATGAATTTCTTGTGTTTTTAATTTTAATAAGTATAGATTATGACAGGAAATTCTTCTTATTTATTCTTCAATGTAAATTTTATTTACTTTCTTATTCTTAAAATGAAATCTTATGACTAGATAATTATCTGCAAACATACTTGTGCAAATGATTACAGACATTTGAATCGTTTCTTTGGGGACTGCTGCTGCTGCTGCTGCTGCTAAGTCGCTTCTGTTGTGTCCGACTGTGTGCGACCCCATGGACAGCTATCCCTTTGTTAACGAGTATTCTTAATTTTATAGTTTTTATTTCATGTAGCCATGTTCACTTCCTGGAGAGGAACTCAATAATTTAAAATTTTTGAGGGGAATATATGAACATACCTACAAACCTCTCATCTTACTCTCATTATTGTTTATAATTTTCAGTTAGCATGGCTATTTTAGTAAAAATGATTTTTTCCCTCTCATTTGCTTAATTACTAACACCTGCCCTTTCCTGTAATACTTTCTGATGGAAGGAGGACAGTGTTCTTTCAAAAGCATTCTAGGTGACTTACCGTGCTTTTAAAGTGCCAAACTGTTTTCTTCAGTTCTCTTATGTCTCTCGGTTCTCTTGTATGTGTACGTGTTTGTGAAAAATGGAAAGACTAGACATTGGATCAGGAGTTTAACTATTCATTGTGAGCCTTGCTTAAATATATCAAATTGTATGCAACTTAAAAATTATGAATATAATCCCTATGCAATACTGCATGCAAAGTATCTTTATTCTTAAAGATATACTTTGCAGCATTAAAGCTGTAAATCATAATTAATCATGCCTAGACTTTTTTTGTGGGAAAATGATGATCTGTATCAAAGTGATATTTTGGGGATCAGATCAGATCAGATCAGATCAGATCAGTCGCTCAGTCATGTCCGACTCTTTGTGACCCCATGAATCGCAGCACGCCAGGCCTCCCTGTCCATCACCAACTCCCGGAGGTCACTCAGACTCACATTCATCGAGTCAGTGATGCCATCCAGCCATCTTATCCTCTGTCGTCCCCTTCTCCTCCTGCCCCCAATCCCTCCCAGCATCAGAGTCTTCTCCAATGAGTCAACTCTTCGCATGAGGTGGCCAAAATACTGCAGTTTCAGCTTTAGCATCATTCCTTCCAAAGAAATCCCAGGGTTGATCTCCTTCAGAATGGACTGGTTGGATCTCCTTGCAGTCCAAGGAACTCTCAAGAGTCTTCTCCAACACCACAGTTCAAAAGCATCAATTCTTCGTCGCTCAGCCTTCTTCACAGTCCAGCTCTCACACAGGAACTCTTAATTCCTTATAGCCAATTTTAAAACAAAATTAAACAAAATCACACTCAAGCAATGTGTTTCCATACTTTGAGCATTGTTTATTCTTACTTCAAAATTGTTGAGGAGCATTTTTAGATTATCTTAAACTCTCTGGAAGTATAAAATCTAAATAAGTATGCAGAAATAGGTATAATTTTTCCTGCATTTATTTCAATATTAAAATTTCAAAAATGTTGAGATTTTCTATAGGGTGGTTCCTTGGGAAATCTAATTGCATGGTTTATTCAACAATTTTGAATAATAATTATCTTTTATTTCTCAGTCACTTCAAGAAAGAAATAGATCATCTGTAATTGATGTTTCATCATAATTCTTAGATTGCCTGTGTTCTGTTTTTCAAGTTTAACATTGCCTCAGACAATTGGACAGGTTTTCATTGAGAAACTAGCTGACTATATTCTGGTGAAAACAACCTTTGGATTTTCATTGGCTTGGGATGGAATATCTGGAATTTACTTAAAGCTGTCTGAGGAGCATAAAGGGAAACCATGTGGCCTGTGTGCAAACTACAATGGCATTCAATCTGATGATTTCATCATTCAGCAAGGTGAGCCGGGGGAGGATAAGAAATGGGTGGGTACTTCTGAGGTCTTCTTTCTGCACTGATGACTCTGTTTATATACCCAGAAGGGTACAAAACTTGTTATAGGTTGGGTAAAAAATGGTAGCTATTACTTGTCTGCTTACATGATTTTAAGTGACGTTTGAACAGGAATATGTTTTTGTGTCATTACTGAAATCCATGAGCTAATTTACATTTGTTAAATTAATACAAGTCAGGTCTTACTCATGTAACAAATACTAACTGAGCATTTACTTTGTGTCTGGCACTGCTGTAGGAGCTTGGGATATATCAGGGAACAAAGCAAAAACTCCTCCCTTCTTGGGGCTTATATTTTAGTGATTCAAACCCATTTGGGGCAAACTTGTCTACTTTTGGACACAGCATATTTTGCTTCTAGTCTGGATAGGAATAAATTAAATGACTGCCACACAATAGTTTTGTGAATATAATAAAATGTAAGCAGAATATATAAAAGTAGAAAAGTAACTTGGAAAGATTTTTTTTTATCATGTATGATGATGTACACATCATTCACTCAACTTCATTCTAAGTCATGAAACTAATCTTGGTGAGGTATTAAAAATAGGTTCTGTTTTAGTATGGGTACTAGTGTGCAGTGGCAACAAAATAAGAGAATTACAGGACTCACTAATGATTTGCAGCCATATATAAATATGTAATAAAAAAGAATACTGTGCTTAGTGCCAGCAGAACTGGCTTTGAATGTTGTTCTAAGTCTTACAAGTTTTATAACTTGAGGCATTTCAATTAATCTCTCTGATAGTTTCTTCAGCTGTAAAATAGGGATTAAAATAATTTGGAACTCACAGTATTCTTAATAATAATAACATAGATTCATACTATTTATAGTAATAGTTAATATGAGTACATGGGTTTCCCAGCTGGCTCAGTGGTAAAGAATCTACCTGCTAAGCAGAAGATGTAAGTTTGATCCCTGGATCAGGAAGATCCCCTGGAGAAGGAAATGATAACCCACTCTAGTATTCCTGCCTGGGAAACCCCTTGGACATAGGAGCCTGGCAGGCTACAGTCCATGGGGTCAGAAAAAATTGGACATGGTTTAGTGACTAAACAACAATAACAATATGATTACATAGCTGTTATTCCCAACTCTTACAACATCATTCATGAAAGTGAAAGTCACTCAGTCATGTCTGACTCTTTGCAACTCCATGGACTATACAGTCCATGGAATTCTCCAGGCCAGAATACTGGAGTGGGTAGCCTTTCCCATCTCCAGGGGATCTTCCCAACCCAGGGATCAAACCCAGGTCTCCTGCATTGCAGGTGGATTCTTTACCAGCTGAGCCATGTAAGGTGGATGGTATTTTCTTAATTTTACAATGAGGACACAAGGTAATGTGCCTGATGTAACATAGCTTGTACATGGTGCTATCAGAATTGAGCTATAGCTCCAACTCACTCTCAATGCTATGTCTAGATAAACATGAGAGATATTGAATTTAATACGTAAACTGCTATATAATACTTTTTGTTTTACATTATAAAATTAATGAGAAGATTTGCCCATATGTTGTGTTTTAAGGGAATGAAAGTCCTACTTAGAGTGTGAGTTCTGGAATCAAATCCTGCTTTGCCACTTATTAAACTTTCTAAGTTTAATGGTATACAAGTAGTGTATCAGAGAAGGCAATGGCACCCCACTCCAGTACTCTTGCCTGGAAAATCCCATGGATGGAGGGGCCTGGTGGGCTGCAGTCCATGGGGTCGCTAGGAATCAGACACAACTGAGTGACTTCACTTTCCCTTTTCACTTTCATGCATTGGAGAAGGAAATGGCAACCCACTCCAGTGTTCTTGCCTAGAGAATCCCAGGGACGGGGGAGCCTGGCGGGCTGCCGTCTATGGGGTCACACAGAGTTGGACACGACTGAAGCGACTTAGCAGCAGCAGCAGTAGTGTATACTTCATAGAGTTGCAAGGTTTAAATGAGATAATCTGTGTAAAATACTCAGTACAGTGCCTAGCTTGGCAAATTGTTAATTACAGAATTATTTACTGTTATTTATTGTTAATTACAGTTAATTATTATGTTTATTATTTACTGTTATTAATTACTGTTAATTACTGGCTAATTTATAGTCATCTCCAAGTGCTCTCAATAAGCCTAAATAGCGCTAACAGGAAAATATTTGATTAAAGACATTGCTTTAAGAGGTCCTGGTTAATATGCTAACATTTTCCCTGTATGGATACTGCTTCATCAGTGTTAGTTTACTAGTAGCTAAAGAGCAAGGCTTCAAGGAGTCAATTTTCTTACATAAAAAATGGAGATAATAATAATAACCCTGAGGCCTTCCCATATTGTGAGGATCTAATGAGAAAATGTAAATGAAAGTGTTTCAAAGTGAGCACAATACAAATATGCAGCATAGATATCATCCTGAAATGGTGTTTTGCATCCAGTTGGGTATTTAGAAATGAGAGCGTTCACAAAGTTGGCATGTTGAGACTATATTAGGAACTAGGGTTTTGGACCCAGACAGAACCAATTAGATGTTAATTATTGATTTCTTTTTCTTCTGTATCAAAGCTCTATGAGTATTATTGAGAGCTAGAAAAGAGTTAAAGAAGACTGCTATGAGTAACTTCCCGGGGGACATTTAGAGAGCATGGTCCAGAAACTGGGGTAGAAAATAGCATCTGCTCTCGTTAGAGGCAGAGAGATTCAGATGAGGATTTGAGTTAAAAGTCAGACAGATTTTGATAAGCTGAAACATGGAATGGTTGCTTGCAGTGCCATAATTGGGCTGCATGTAAAGGACTGTTAGCAGGTTATTTGTGGGAGAAGACCAGAAGGAGGAAATTTGACTGAATTATGGCTGAGCTGGCAGTAGGCAAGAAGGATCCTAGAAAGTATGTGGAAGAAGCCTGAAGAGAGATTTCAGCTTTTTCACAATTTCATTTAGTGTATAGTGTAAAGCAGGCTTCCCAGGTGGCACTAGTGGTAAAGAACCCGCCTGCCAATGCAGGAGATACAGGAGATGAGGGTTCGATCCCTGGGTCAGAAAGACCCCCTGGAGGAGGACACGGCAACCACTCCAGTACTCTTGCCTAGAGAATCTCATGGACAGAGGAGCCTGGTGGGCTACAGTCAATAGGGTCACAAAGAGTTGAATATGACTGAAGCGACTTGGCACGCCTGTACGTAGTATAAAACAGAATGGTTTAAAAACTAACTTGCAATAATTTATAAGGATGTGACTAGAACCTGCCTCTTGATTTTCTTCCATACTGTAATAATGCAAGATGTCCATTGTTGAGCTGTATTACCTTTAGCTTAAAGATACCCAGTAGTCATAGATTCCCTCCCTTTTGAACCTTCCTCCTATCTCCCATATGTGTACCTATGGCTGATTCATGTTGAGGTTTGACAGAAAACAAGAAAATTCTGTAAAGCAATTATCCTTCAATAAAAAATAAATTAAAAAAAGATACCTAGTATTTTCTTGAAACAGTCTGTACTTTGCTGATTAGATAAATCTTTAGAGGTAGAGCGGTAGTTTGACTGAATGCCATTGAATTCATCGTTTCTTAACAGTGATTAAAATTGTATTTCTCTCTGCATTCCTATGCATTCTTCAGGCATGATTTCACAAAGAAATGAGCCTTTTCAGAATTTCTGTAGATATAGAAAGATTTAAGTTTGTTGTCTAGTTGAGATTCTTATTCCATAATTCATGTCTATAGCTAGCTACACATCATCATAGAACCCCTGATTTCCTCTTGTTTTTCCAGCATAATAATTAATGGTGTCTCTCTTTCACTCTCAGAAGTGTCCCAATATGGACAATAAATTACTTCATTTGTAGCACATTTTATATGAAGCATTTTAATTTTAGTTTTCAGTTGGTTTGGATTTAAAGTCTCATAGTAATGCAATGCAGTGTAAGAAAAATAGCTAAATATGTGGTTAAAAGTTGGAATTAAAATGACCTCTACAGGATTGCCCAGGTTGTTTAGTTACATTAAAATTTGTGTATAAATATGGAAAAAAGTTGGCCCTAGGAAATGTTTTTGATTCTTCAGACCTTTAAAATATGCTGGAGACTTCCCTGTTTGTCGGCGATTAAGAATCCACTTTGCAAAAAAAAGAATCTACCATGCAGTGCAGGGGATGCAGATTCAATCCCGAGTGGGTGAACTAAGATCCTGCATGTGGAACAGCTAAGCTGGTGCGTCACAGTAGACTGTCCGTGCACTACAACAAAATATCTGCACGACACAACCAAGGTCCAGACGCAAACGCGAAGTCACTCATGTCCGACCCTTTGCAACCCCATGGACTGTAGCCTACCAGGCTCTTCAGTCCATGGAATTTTCCAGACAAGAGTACTGGAGTGGTTTGCCCTTTCCTTCTCCAAGGGATCTTCCCAACCCAGGGATCGAACCCAGGTCTCCCTCACTGCAGGCAGACGCTTTACCTTCGGAGCCACCAGGGAAGCCCCTGAGTGCAGCGCAAAAAGCCAATGCAGCCAAGTAAATAAATACATATTTTCAAAAAGACCTTTGAAGGAAAAACTTACAATGATGCTTTGAAATGAAATGTGACTATAAATTTATTTAAAAAGAACATTAGTTTTCCCTTTTAAAAATTAAGTATGTTAGATCCAACCTATACTTTGTTGAGTGTGACACACTTCCAACAATATCAGAGGATGAGGTGGGCCAAACATCTAGGATTCTAATAACCTATTTAATAAACATGGCAAACTTCCTTGTAAATATTTGTTCCCTTCTTTAGCAAATATATTTTGAGCACCCACTCTATACAAGATAGTAAACTAGGGATCCAGCAATAGGATAGCTTAGACAAGCTCTCCCCCTTCATTCAGTAGAAGGCAAAATAAATAAAGAGACAAATTAAAACACAATATTTGTGAGCAATAGGAGCTGTGAAAAAAGGGGAAAGGAGATTGATAGAACAGTGTTTGTTTAGAGGATCTAGATCACGTGCCAGAGAAAGCTTCTCTGGGGAGGTCATACTGAATAGAATTCCACATGAAGTCAGGGAGAGAGCAGAGGGAAAGTTGGGGGGAAGAGTGATTTGGAAGGAGGAGATACAAAAGCAGAAGCAGGGTGGGAATGAGCATGAGTGAGGAATGGTATAAAGCCCAAACGCTTGGAGTTGGTTGACCAAGAATAGGAGTGGAAGATGTAAGAGAGGTGGGGTGGGATAGAGTGGATGAGGAGGTGGGGAGTGGGGGGCAGTGCAGAGGCCAGATCAGAAAGTCTTTCAGGCCCCAGTAAAGTTTGGGATTTTATACTAACAGAGCAAAGCTTTCTTATGGATAAACTTCCACAATCTTTCCAACAATTGGTAGTAGTAAGTAGACATCTTCCTATCTGGAAGAAACTGAGAGCAGTGAACCATTTGACTTGCTGTTTTTGATTCTCGTGGTGCAGTAACTTGTACTGCATGGTAGACCTGTGGCTGTGTATATCTCAGTGGTGGAGAAGCTAACTCTCAGACACGAAGGCTAACTGTTAGATGGAACTTCAAGATGTCATCTTGTTTGGATCTGCTAAGGAATCGTGGTTTCAGATTCTGCCCTTGTCTGAATGTGGGGCAGAATTCACTTTCACGTCAGGCCCTGAACTTGTCCTTGGACGAGTAGATGGCCCAGAGTGCTCTCCAGCAACTGTCTGCTTGTTGCTGCTGTACATTAGCTCCTGAATCTTGCTTCAGAATAATGCTGGGAAGGTATATGGATTCTTAATCTGTCCTGAGCATCTTTAGAAACCATTCATCATATTCACATGAGGTTAATTCACTTCTTAGTCCCCTCTTCTCCAGCTGTCTTTTTCCATTTTTTCATTGTCTGTATGACCATCCTCTGAAATCTCCACGAGGGCGCTAGGTACCCCTAAATGAAGCTACAATTTTAGTAAGGTTCTGATTAATGTCAACTAGAATGAAAGGGCTGTCTGAAAATTTTTATACCAAAATTTTACTTATGTTTTTAGTTTTATGCATACTTTTCTCCTCTTTGCAGTATACACTACAGGCTAATTAGTTCTTTACTGGTATGCATGTGGTGCCACTCACTTTCAACCTTCACCCCATGTTCCTTCAATGAAGTTTGCTTTTTCTACTCCAATGGTATTATTGATATTTGGTACTTAAACTTTGTTCAATTTATTTTTATGGATATTATGCTAAAGTAATTCTGTAGTCTAATATCATTGGTAATTATAAAGTTACTGAGTTTAGCTTTTTGACCAGAAATTTTATGTTGGTGAACTTGTGTTTGTGGAAAATGATCCTATTCACATATTTTTGTGTGTGTGTTTGTGTGAAATAGAGGACTATACAGAAGACATTGCTGTGTTTGCAAATAGTTGGTCGGTGCAAACTCCAGATGATACCAAATGTGTATCCACACCCTCAGATTTTCCAAATCCTTGCTCCAGCGGAGTGCCAGCATTTGAGGTAAATATGGTGAAAAAATTAGGCATGTTGGATACAGCACACGTATAATTGTATTTGTATGTTTCACACTAAGCATTTTTAGTGTAAACACAACATAATTAAACTCCATTAAATTCCAGAAATGTAATGCGAGAAGAATAAATTTGTGTTTACTTCCAAAACAATGAATGCAATGAGCTTCATAAAAGTGGGGCTCATTATGAAAGTAGTTAGAAAATGTTGTTTAAATTTATAAGCCTACATACCTTCTCTTTCCTAATAAGAACAGAGAATCTTGCAAATAGATCAACGGAAAAAAAATGAGAGTACATGCGTATCATTTAGTATGTTCTAGTGACTACCATCTTTTTCTGCATAGGCAATCTTCTTCAAGTGTCAGATCCTGTTGCAATTTCCCTTTTTGAGCTGCCATGAATATATTGATCCATATTTATATATTGCCAGCTGTGTTAATGATCTTTGCAAGTAAGTGAAATAATTAGCATTTATAATGAAATTCTTCTATCCAAGAAGAAGAGCAAAACCATTCTATAACTTTACTATCTCAACAGTTGATGGAATATAGTGGGAAATGTGAATTATAAGCTGTACTAAAGCTATTAGAAACTTACTAGGTAGTAGTCACATTGCATTTGAAAATATGTGATGATAATGATGATGATGGTGTTGAAAGTTGCTCAGTCGTATCTGACTCTTTGCAACCCCTTGGACTGTATAGTCCATGGAATTCTCCAGGCCAGAATACTGGAGTGGGTAGCCTTTCCTGTCTCCAGGGGATCTTCCCAACCCAGGGATTGAACCCAGGTCTCCTGCATTGCAGGCAAATTCTTTACCAGCTGAGCCACAAGGGAAGCCTGAAAATATGTGGGTTATTTTGAAATATCTTTTGATATTGATTTCTAACTTAGTTCCACAGTGATAAGAGAACATACTTGTATGATTTCAATACCTTTAGGCTGTGAAACTTTTTGCAGCTTGTTTTATGTCATGGATATGTTCCAGTGTCTCCTAATTTATAGTCTATGGGAACTTGAATAGAATTTGTATCCTACTGTTGTATGAAAATTGTATGTCTTAATTATTTTTCATTGGTTCATGATGCTTTCCAGGTCTACCATATCCTTCTCCTTTTCTGTATATTAATTCTATTAATTTTTGAGTTTGATATTGAAACTCCAACTAAAAAAGAGTCTAAACAATAATGAAAATATGAAAAAATGAGATACGAGTTATATTGATGATAAAGTTACAGATTCTGCTAAGAACATTGCCTTATGTATTGGCTATGTGTGTAACTGAAAGAAATGCTAAATATAAGCAGAAAATTAGGGAAAATAAACATGTAATATTTTTCACACCAAGGTTACAGGCTCCTGCATTCACTCCTGAGTTAAGAACACCAGACAAAGGTGGTTGTCTAGGAAGTAAATTCACTGAGACTCATTATAATATGTTTATCAATATAGATTGCCATTATTGAAGTCTTTTTATTTTTTCAAAAATTTAACAAGTAAAAGATACATGCACACCAATATTCATAGCAGCACTATTAACAATAGCCAAGATATGGAAACAATTTAAGTGTCCATGAACAGATAAATAGATAAAGAGGTTGTGGCATAAGGGGATATATGTATATGTGTGGCAGATTCATGCTGATGTATGGCAAAAACCAACACAATATTGTAAAGCAAATATCCCTGGATTCAAACTAAATTAAGGAAAAAGGTGTGACCTATCCATATATTCCACGGAATACTGCTCAGTCACAAAAAGAATGAAATAATGCCATTTGCAGCAACATGGATGAACCTAGAGAATATCAGGCTAAGTCAGAGAGAGAAAGACAAATACCATACGCTATCACTTACAGGTGAAATCTAAACTATTATGCACATGAACATATTTATGAAACAGAAAGAGACAATCACAGAAGACAAGCTTATGTTACCAAAGGGGAAAAGCTGTGGGGAGGGATAAATTAGCAGTTTGGGATTAGCAGATACAAACTGCTGCTGCTGCTGCTAAGTCGCTTCAGTCGTGTCTGGCTCCGTGCGACCCCATAGACAACAGCTTACCAGGCTCCCCGTCCCTGGGATCCTCCAGGCAAGAACATTGGAGTAGGTTGCCATTTCCTTCTCCAATGCATGAAAGTGAAAAGTGAAAGTGAAATTGCTCAGTCGTGTCTGACTCTTAGCAACCCCATGGACTGAAGCTTACCAGGTTCCTCCGTCCATGGGATTTTCCAGGCAAGAGTACTGGAGTGGGATGCCGTTGCCTCCTCCGAGATACAAACTGCTGTATATAAAATAGATAAAGAACAAAGTTCTGCTGAATAGAGCAGGGAACTGTATTCAATATCCTATAATAAAACATAATGGAAAAGAAAATGAAAAAGAATTTGTATATATGTAAAACTGAATCACTTTGCTATACGCCAGAAACTAACAACATTGTAAGTCAATTACACTTCAATTAAAAAAAAATTACCAAATGTATGTGATTAGCTATCTTGAATGTTAGAGAGTATCTCAAGGAATGTTTAATATGCTTTTAAGTATTCCAAGAAGTATAAATGGTACATGGAAACATTGTTATGAAAGACCAGACTAATTTTTTGTTTGAATAAAACCTCTGAAATTAAATCCTGGTAGCTTGTTAGGAGGTTTAAGTTTACCAAAGGTGGAAACAAATAGGAAAGGCTGAGGTAGTGTGAAATTATGTTACTTATAATCACTCTGCCTTTAATTAGATTAAGATAATTATAAAAATAATGAATGCAATGATATTTTCCAGATATTAAAATGAGTTTGTTTGGGATACTTGTTCATTTTGAGTTAAGTACAGTTATACTTTTATTTGTGTGTATAGTCTAAATTTCAGGGATTTTTTAACTAATGCAGGAGCTTTGAAAGAATACTCTCTCTGCCCAAAATATTGAGTACTGACCTTTCTTTATATTTAACAACATTCTGTTCTCTGTTTGGTTTTACTTTTCACTTAAGCGCCGTATTGTTATATCTCTGTTCTATCTGTCTCTTTTGGAGGGATCTGTAGGTAGTTCATTGCCCTTATTTCTGGCAGATCCAGGAAAGTCATTCTCCAGTTAGTAGTTGGGGTGTTGTTAGGCTGCTTCACTTGGCAGAATATCAGGGGCTTCCGTTAAATTGAATGCTTGTATTTATCTCATGTGAAGTCCAGGCTGGCAAGTGGTCTTGGGTTCATAGTGTGAACTCTGCTCCGCGAGTTTTCCATTGACTCAGTGATAGTATTGGCTATGTCATCTCTCAGGGTCTAGGGTATTATTCTCAATTTCATTGTCAAAAACTGTCTCACCACTGCTGTGTCCATCTTTTACCCTTAGGAAGGGAGAAAAGGAAATAAAGAACTGTCAGTAAAGCTCAGTCAGTACACAATCTGCCTGTGGTGCAGGAGACCTGGGTTCAATCCCTGGGTTGGGAAGATCCCCTAGAGAAGGAAATGGCAAACCCACTCCAGTATTCTTGCCTGGAGAATCCCATGGACGGAGGAGCCTGGTGGGCTACAGTCCATGGTGTCGCAAAAGTTGGACAGGACTTAGAGACTAAACCACCACCACCAGCGTTTTTAAGACAAGATCTAGACGCTTTATGCACATTTTCACTTTTAACCCTTTGGCCAGAACTTAGAAACATAACCACCCCTAGAAGTAAGGACAGCTGGGAAATGTTGTCTTTGGCTGGGCAGCCATGTGCCCAGCCAAAACTTGCAGGTTCTAATATTAACAAGAAGAGGGGACCAGGCACAAAGTGTAGCCTACTGTACCTGCTTCATCTGAAATTTCATCATTAAGAAGTTAATATTTTGTCTCTTGAAATTTTTTTGTGTTTATGCTTTGAATTTTGAAACCTAGTTGCTTTCTTTAGAGCAAATAAAAACAGCAGAATAGTGAAACACCTTTACTGGTTGAAATCAACTGACACCTTAAGATATGTATTTGAGCTGAAGAAGCCAGGCAAAGCAGGCGTGTAAACCAAAGAAAAGATTATGCAAGTGAATAAGTGTGCATTGATCAAGTGGGAGAGGGAAGGTACCAGAGTTGGCCTTTCACTCTCCTCAATAGTCCATCCAGGACTACACCTGCCTACATTCTTTTTCCCCTAAAGGAGATTCTGTTCATTTCTTATATTAAAGGACAGCCTCACAGGGATTCGATACCATGATTATATAATTATGAATCTGTTGAATACAAATTTCCTGCTTGGATTAGGATAGTATATTGAATTCAATTTAATACATATTTCCTGAGTGTCTATTCTGAGTATTATGTCAAATCTTGGCACAATAGAAATAATTTATTATGTTGATTTTTAATTTATTTTACTTTAAAATTCTTTTTGTGTGTTGATGTATGGCAAAACCAATACAATATTGTAAAGTAATTAGCCTCCAATTAAAATAAATTTATATTAATAAAATAAAAGAAAATTCTATTTGTGAAGTATAATTGATTTACAACATTATATTAGTTTCAGGTATATAACAGTGATTGCATATGTTATGGATTATTTTCTATTTAGAGTTATTATAAAATATTGACCATATTCTCTACACTGTACATTACATGCTTGTAGCTTGTTTATTTTATACCTAGCAGTTTGCACCTCTTAACCTCTATTTTCTCCTATTTTGTCCCACCCCACTCCCTCTCCCTACTAGTTTGATAAGCACTAGTTTTGTTCTCTGTGAGTCTGTTTTTCTTTTGTTATATTCATTCATTTTATTTTTAAAAAACTTGACCTATAAATGAAAACACACAGTATTTGCTTTCTTACTAAGCATAATACCCTTCAGGCCCATTATGTTTTTGCAAATGGCAAAATTGTGTTACCTGTTTTGGCTGTGTAATATTCCATTTATAATATTACATATATAATATTGTCTTTATCCATTCACCTGCTGATGGACACTTAGGTTACTTCCATATCTTGGTATTATTAAGTAATGCTATGTGCTAAGTAGCTTCAGTCATGTCCGACTCTATGGGCTGAACCCTGCCAGCTCCTTGACCATGGGATTCTCCAGGCAAGAATACTGGAGTGGGTGGCCGTGCCCTCCTCCAGGTAGTCTTCCCAACCCAGGGATCAAACTCGCATCTATTATGTCTCCTGTGTTGTCAGGAGAGTTCTTTATTACTAACTTCCCAGATGGCTCAGACTATAAAAAACCTGCCTGCAGTACAGGAGACCTGTGTTCAATCCCTGAGTCAGGAAGATCCCCTGGAGAAGGAAATGGCAACTCACTCCAGTATTCTTGCGAGGAAAATCCCATGGACAGAGGAGCCTGGCAGGCTCTAGTCCCTGAGGTCACAAAGTCAGAAACGACTGAGCAACTAACACTTTCACTTTTAGTACCTCCTGGGAAGTATGGCAAAACAAATTTGGGGTGTTTCCAGAACACGAAAAGTGTGGCTGGAGCATGGTGAATGGGGAGAGAGAGAGAGAGAGAGAGAGAGAGAGAGAGAGAGAGAGAGAGAGAGAGAGAGAGAGAGATTAAGTTAGAGAAGTAGGCAGGGTCTAGTGTTAGGGCTCATAGTAAAGAGTATGAATTTTTGCTTGATCTTATTTCATATAGCCTGACTATTCTCAGGAGATCTGAATTTGCCTTTTGCCTGGTTTCTTAACTTCTGCTTATTCCAGATAGGTTGACTGTGTTTTAGCCTGGATTATGTTAGAATGTCAGTTAATTTGTTTAGAATGTAATAAATCAAGTGGGGAGGGGTAGTACAAAATGAAAATGCAAGGCCCCTTGTTAAAAAAAATTGCTAAGCATTCAAGACAGTGACAGCAGAGCATTAAACGAGTACAGGATCCAACTAAGTGACAGCCTTTTTAAGAGCAGGGCCTGTGTGACTGATTGCACAGCTCACATTCCCATGAAGCTGGTTCTGATCTTGATAAATTTTGCTTGAAAAAAATGAATGCCTTCTACTGATGAAAAATAAATGCTGCTATGAACATTGATAAGCATGTATCTTTTCGAATTAATGCTTTTGCTTTCTTAAGATATATACCCAAGCGTGGAACTGCTTGATCATAGGGTAATTCTATTTTTAGTTTTTTGAGGAATTTTCATTCTCTTTCCATAGTGGCTACACCATTTTACATTCTCACCAGCAGTTCACTTGAGTTCCTTTCCCTCCACCTCTTCACCAACAATTTGTTATTTGCTGTTGTTGTTTTGACAACAGCCGTCCTGACAGGTGTGAAGTGCTAACTCACCGTGGTTTTGATTTGTATTTCCCTGACGATTAGTGACGTTGAGCATCCTTTCAGGTGTCTGTTGGCCATGGAGACAGAAACACTTTAGAAATAGTCCCTGTCCTACGAACTCAGATAATCATGGGGCAGAAAAACAGGTTCTCAGCAATTGTACATGCTTTAAGTGCAAAGTACAGTGAGTGTGGATGAGAGAACCACTAACCTTCTCAGGGAGTGCCTAGAGAAAATGATAACTGGGTTGGAATTTGAAGGATGATACAATACCAGTCCTTGAACTCAGGTCCTCCTCATTCTGCTTCTAATAATGCTGAACTTAGCAGCAAGGAAATGCTTCTAATCTTGCCGCACATAAGTCAATTGATTTAAAAACAACCGTTACTTAATGAGTATTTTCCTTATTAAAGTTAACATCCAAAATGGAAAAATAAGCTAATTTTCCCCTCAGTAAATAATTGGTTGCCCAACTGCAGTTTTTATGCAATGCCATATGTAATGTGCCTAGTACAGTTCCTAGTGTAGCACAGACACTATAAATGATTTGGATAATAGTTGCGTTAGGTTGGAAAACCAATATTCAGTTGCTTTATTAGCCTTCAAAGCCTCCATTAATTGTAGGAAGAAATGCATATGTTTAAAGTAAATCATAAATTTAATGTCTTTCTAAGAATTCAACGATTTTTAACTTACCCTGTTTTTCAGAGACTTGTTTGGAGATTTAGAATATTTTCTGTGCTTCTGAAGTCTTCAGTCCTTTTTTTTATTCTAAAGCTTAGTTAATTGGACTAGATAATCTGCATAACTCCAGTTATAGTAACACAGGATAAGGGCAATTTGAGATCAGTGGTTTTTACAATAAAAATACTGAAAATGCTAAGGTCCACAAAATACAACATTCTTAAGGGTGTAAAGGTATTTAGCTATTTAGACTTTCAGTTGGGTTGAAAAACAAGCCCACTATCTTATAAACACTGTTGATTTTATAGATGCCTTGTTAATCTGCTTTGGGAATTGGCTGACCTCTTATATTTGTTTGGGGGAGTTTCTAAGGTGATTATAAAAAAATACTTAGGGATTATTCACTCTTGGCAACATTAGCAAAGTAACTGGCTTTAGTAATTTAAACCTGAAAGAATTAAAAATCTTTTAAATCTCAAATGAAATGCTGTTTATTTAATCCTTCACAAGTGCTTATTATTAGTATTGATTTTATTCCAGCATGTAAACTATCAAGGGCATGGTGTCTTAGAAATCATTTTCATATTTTATGTTTTTATTGTGATATAATTATTAAATAGGATTAATTAAAAATAATATTGATAAGATTTATTAAATTTTAAAAGGTCTGGGATGCTTTGTGTGGGAGCAAAAAAATACAAAGATTCTAGAACAAATGTCATAATTAAAATAGAAATCTTTTTCAGTATGGTACTCCGTTGAATCCAAAGAAAAATGGCCAAATTATTGAAAGACTTAAATGAAACAATTTACTTAGTCTTTTAAATCTGGGATCCCATGTTTATATGTTTTCTGCATTTTGGGGGCTTCCCTGGTGGCTCAGACGGTAAAGTGTCTGCCTACAATGCGGGAGATCTGTGTTAGATCCCTGGGTTGGGAATTTCCCCTAGAGAAGGAAATGGCAACCCACTCCAGTACTCTAACCTGGAAAGTCCCATGGACGGAGGAGGCTGGTGGGCTACAGTCCATGGGGTCACTAGAGTTGGACACGACTGAGCGACTTCACTTCACTTCATACATTATGTACATATATATAAGCTGACATCAACTAATATTAGAATATTCACCACATAGTCAGCTTTTCTCCAGAACAAGAGCTCAAGGGCACAGTTCCTGTCAATATAGCCTGTATGATTTTTGATGTCTTTTCACTTTCCAGAACTCATGATGATGAAACCTATTGTCGAGCGGCCACTGAGTATGCTAGAGCCTGTTCCCATGCAGGCTACCCTATTCAAGATTGGAGAGATGACTTTCCAGCGTGCAGTATGTTTCCTTATTTTCCAGCCATGCCTGTGTACTTCTGTTAATTTTAGGCTTATCCTAGTATTCAAAACTTACCCTACTTGTCAAAACTAGTGAACTGCAAAGACTTGTTATTGATGTAATAATATTGGTAAACTTTTGAATACTTTTAAAACACTCTAATCTTTGTCTTTATCTGGCTTACTTCACTTATTATGATAATCTCTCATATATGTTGCTGCAAATAACATTATTTCCTTCTTTTTATGATTGAGTAATATTCTAAGATAAATACCATATGATAATGCATACATGTGGAATCTAAAAGATAAAAAGAAACACATGAACTTATTTCTGAAATAGAAAGACACTCACAGACACAGAAAACAAACCACGGGGAAAAGAGAGGTGGGGCAAGAATAAATTAGGGGGCTGAGATTAAAATATACACACTACTATGTATAAAATGGAGAAGGCAATGGCACCCCACTCCAGTACTCTTGCCTGGAGAATCCCACGGACGGAGGATCCTGGTGGGCTGCAGTCCATGGGGTTGCTAAGAGTCGGACACGACTGAGCGACTTCACTTTCCCTTTTCATTTTCATGCATTGGAGAAGGAAATGGCAACCCACTCCAGTGTTCTTGCCTGGAGAATCCCAGAGATGGGGGGCCTGGTGGGCTGCCATCTACGGGGTCGCACAGAGTCGGACACGACTGAAGCGACTTAGCAGCAGCATGTATAAAATAGATAACCAATAGGGGCCTACAGTATAGTACAGGGAGCCATACTCAGTATTATGTGATAATGTATAAGGGAAAATAATCTGAAGAATTTATATATATATATATATATATATATATATATATATAAAACTGAATCACTGTGTTGTATACCCGAAACCTACACAATATTGTAAATCAACTATACTTCAATAAAAAAATTTTAAAAAACAAACAAAAAAACACTGTAATCTTTTTCAAAGAGAGTTGAGTAGCGTTGACTTACTGTTCACCTGTTTGCCCATTTTAGTCGATAAGTGTGATGACAGCTTTGTCCATCGGGATTGTATCAGTTGTTGCCCACCAACCTGCACGTTTGAGAAACAGTGTCTTGGGAGCAATCTCCATTGTCTTGATGGATGTTATTGCCCAGATGGTAAGTGCTTCGTGAAAGAAAGCTGTGTCTGCTCTCATTGTGACTAGTACCCTGTGATCCAAGAATCATGGCTTAGTGTCCTCTCTTGGGATGTTAGGGCTATTGCAAATTTTCTCCCCTTGTAGGATTTGATCCTTGAAATGACTATAAGGAATGGATGCTTTTGTTTAATAAAAGGCTTTGATCCCTGTATCAGGAAGATTCCCTGGAGAAGGAAATGGCAACCCACTCCAGTATTCTTGCCTGGGAAATCCCACGGACAGACGAACCTGGTGGGCTGCAGTCCATGGGGGTCACAGAAGAGTTGGACATGACAGCAACGAAACAACAGCAACAATAATTTATATATTTTCATTTTTTAAAGACAAAATCAAATTCAGAAAAAAGTCTTCATATCTTTGTAGTACAATATTTTAGTCCTGATGTAGTCCTAATATTTGTAATTAGAAGTGACATAGCAAATAATAGAGATAGGATTTAAATATGCAATACAAATTAATAGATATTTATAAGGAGGGATTGGAGGCAAGAGGAGAAGGGGACGACAGAGGATGAGATGGAGGATGAGATGGCTGGATGGCATCACTGACTCGATGGACGGGAGTCTCAGTGAACTCCGGGAGTTGGTGATGGACAGGGGGGCTGGCGTGCTGCGATTCATGGGGTCGCAAAGAGTCGGACACGACTGAGCGACTGATCTGATCTGATCTGAAGAACACTGAGGATTTATCCAAACTCTTTTATTTTTGCAGATTAAAAAATAGAATCCCAGAGATGTTAAGTGATTTCCCCACTGTCATGCACTTAGTATGAATGAGGACTACTTAAAGTCAGATCTGTTGACCTCAGGCCATTGTTCTGTCAATGCTACTTAAAGTCCATTGGACCAGTGCCAGGCCTGAACTGTTTGCTCCCAGTCAGTGATGTGATAAGGACTTTGCATCAGAACATAAATCCATGCACCAGAATATAATTCCTTTGACTAGAAAGTCTTACTCTGAAAACTGATCAACTGCATCAAAGAATGTGCTTGGTAACATTGGTTCAACCACCTTTACTCGTTAGAAAGAAGTAACAAATGCAGTTCTACTGTACTAGCCCTTTGAGAAGCGTTTCCTGGCTCTTTATTATCTGTGTGATGATGGTGTATATTTCTCATTTTCACATAGACAGAAATTAAACAGAATAAATTCAATACTTTCTCCCTCCTCTTGTCCCCTCTTCTCTCAAAAGCACAGAGACATTAGTTGCCCTATTTCTGTGTTGTGAATCTCAATATTTTGATAGCAGGTAATGGGATAATACGGAGAAGGCAATGGCACCCCACTCCAGTACTCTTGCCTGGAAAATCCCATGGATGGAGGAGCCTGGAAGGCTGCAGTCCATGGGGTCGCTAAGGGTCGGAAACGACTGAACGACTTCACTTTGACTTTTCACTTTCATACGTTGGAGAAGGAAATGGCAACCCACTCCAGTGTTCTTGCCTGGAGAATCCCAGGGATGGGGAAGCCTGATAGGCTGCCATCTATGGGGTCGTACAGAGTTGGACACGACTGAAGCGACTTAGCAGCAGCAGCAGCAGCAATGGGATAATAAAGTTGAAAACTGCTGAAATAGACCCTTATAAGGTATCCACTGATTGAGACAGAGCAACTGAGCTACTGATTGAGACAGAGCCAGACTCCTTAAAAGTAATTTGTATTTCTAGCACCTAGTGAAAGCAAGTGTTTGATAAAAGTTGGCTGAATTATCATATTCAAAGAATATCATTCTTATTATTTCTTTTGTGCATTTGATATATATTTTTCTTAAATAGGCCTCATAATGGAAAATGGAACTTGCATCTCCTTGGAAAACTGCCCATGCAATTTTCATGGATTAGCTTATTCAGTTGGCTCAAAAATTGAACAAGAATGTACTGAATGGTATGTGATCAATTACAGCTAATTATTTCTGGGTACCTGACTAGGTGACAATTTTACCTTGACATATGTTTAAGGAGATATATGTTTAACTGATTTTTCTTCCAAAAATTCCCAGACTCAGTTTCATTGTATTTAAAGCCTTTACACTAACAGGGAGGTAGGAGGGACCATCTATATTTTCTTTTATGATGTAACTCTTCTCACTTCCATTGGTAATTCTATAAATTTTTATATCCATGTGATGAACTGTTAAATAATCACTAATTTGCACATGCTTTTACTCATAGGATTTGACAGTTCTCTTGTCCTTCTGTATTGACTACTTTAAAAAGTGACTCTTCATATCACCAATTTGGGGCCATGATTAGAGACTTTTCAACATTCTTAAATTAGCTAACTAGTTAGCTACTATAGCCAAAGATTAAATTCCTCCAGTGCAGTCTAAAAAGAAATAGAGGTATAAATGTCATTAGGCAATTTTCGCTTTGCTGTCTGTGTATATAACTGAAATACAGTTGAAAACTAACCCTGTTCTTAGATACTGATTTGAATTCTTGCCTTTCAGAGATTATTCTTTCCTCCAAAATTCATTATCTGTTTGAGGGTAGAAGGCAGAATTTATCTTACAAAGGGGACATCTTTTCTTTCTCTTTAATGTCTGATGATCTGCAAAGCCAACTTTAAAAGTTTTTAGTAGATGAAGTGACTTATTAATCTTAACTCGTTGTATGTATTTCTCTAATGATACGGGTAAATGCTTTACTGTATGTGGCCTTTTTTTTTTTTTTGGTTTATGCAATGAGGAAAGGACAGAAACACAAGTTCTCTGCTTAGTACGTTTGTTCTTGAATAATCTGCACTACTGTTGCATCATCTTCTTTGATTTTTAAATATTGCATGCAATAAATAATAATTTAGGTGCTGGCCAATCCAAGTTGATCAGTTAATTAAACTTTTAGAGAGAGATTTTTCAGGTCAGATTATTCTGAACCTAAGAAACATGATACATTCGATACATTAACCAATACATTATTGCAAACATTCATACACTTTCTCTGTGCAGTTAGATTAATATTTTTATCATTTTATTTAGTGTGTGTGTTGGTGGAGTTTGGAACTGCACTGAGCATGACTGCCCAGGTAATCTTTAAAAATGTTTTTGGAGAAAATGTCTTGATTTTCTTGAAACTGAGGAGGAAGCTAGCACTGATTTTTTTTATAAGGCCTTCTCATATGTAACAAGAGATGTAATGATCTTTAAATCCAGATATTCAGAGGGTAAGTGGAAAATTGAATAAATGATAGCTCTGAGCAGACAACTTTGGTGAAAATGTATGAAAATTGTACAAATATTATAAATTCTAAAAAAAAGTGGAGTAGCTATCATTAAATAAATTTAAAATTTAATCAAATAATGTAACTTAGCGAGTTTGTCAAACTAGTAAATTTTAAGCACTTTAACTATTCTTTTTGATACCTGAATAGTTACACTGTTGGCCTACTGCTTTTTTTTGACCTACTGCTTTTAAAGAATAAACATAACTTCTTCCTCCTCCTTTTCTCCTTTTTCTTTCCTCTTCTCTTCCTCCTCCCACCTCTGCTTCTCCTTCTTCTAGTTCAGTGCTCCGTTGTAGGTGATTCTCATTTTACCACGTTTGATGGTCGACATTATTCTTTCATTGGAATGTGCCAATACATCCTTGTAAAAGGAACTGGAAAAGATAAATTCACAATTACTTTACAGAAAGCTCACTGTGAACAGGTAAGAACATTTCAAAATGACCAGAGGAGTGTTCATTTTTTTTTTTTTTTTGGCTCAAACTTCTTATCTAGATTAAAAATAGTAACATGAATGGGTATAGTTGTTGTCTTCAAAAATCGGACACCATTGATTGTTAAGGCGCATCATTATTCTGTATACCACAATGAAAAAACATGATGATTGATCTATGTATGCTATTAATGATATCATGTATCCTGATTTCAAAGATACCAAAATATAAACAAGTCTTAAATACTATATATTTATTGCATTTTCTTTCTTAAAAATAGTGTTTGTGTGTATAGATTTTTGAAACATTTCATGCATGACTGCACAATAAGCATTGTTTTTTATTGCCTCAAAACTGTTGTCTTAAAGATGATTTTTGACAGAATTTAACAAGTTTCACATCATTCTAAATAGATATGATGGCTTTTTTTTTAGCATATGGGAATATTTATTTTAGACTTTTTCTTGAAATAAACACATCTATAATTTGTAAACAAAGAAACACAGATCTTTCATTTCTCTTTCTAAATCAAGTAGTCAAAATTTTGCCAAAATCTTTTATTCTACTTTTATTCCAACATAAAATGGTTGTTTCCAACAAAATTCCAATCTAGTTTATGAGCTTTTTTTAGTTTGATTTTTTTTTTCCTGTGCAGTATGTCAGAGTCTTAATTAGCTTTCTACATGGAATTGTAATTCTCTTGGTTCTTTTCTGTACTGAATTTTTTACATCTAAATACCACAAATGAATTTGGAAAGGTACTTTATGTTCTATGGGAAAGTAATTATTGGCACTTTATTGAAAACATTTCTATTTAATAATCTGTGAAAGGCATAGATATGCACAAGGTATATTTAATGTAAAGATATAGTTTATTAGTAATGGGGCTGCATGAGATTCACAGTAAAATGTGTAACTACTTTATAATATTGCTTATTCTCAAGTCTTCTGTATACCAGAAATTTTTATCTGTGTGCACTCTCTCCTTTCTTCTCTGCTTCATCTTCTCCCATTTCTCTCTTCCGTTGTCCTTGTCCCTGATTAGGTCTCTCTTTTTCTCTCTCATTGCTTTAATTGATAATTTGATTTTTATGCAGAACCTTGGCTTGGTCTGCCTTCAGTCTGTAACTCTGATTCTGGAGGATGATTTTAACAAACAAGTGACCCTTAGTAGGGGAGGACAGATCCTCACCAGTCCTAACCAAGGCTTCAATCTGAATGGTAAGAAGCAATGCCAGTGGTATACTTTTCTTATATTAACAATAACAACAACACAACCTAAATGGAGTCTTCTCCCATTAACTGACGAACCTAACATTTATGGAGTGCCTATGTGTTTCCAGGTCCTCAGCCAAACTTAGTGGAGACCACCACATTTATGGGGCTTAGTGTTTATCTCAAGTGGCATTAGTTTATCTTTAGTGTCGTATGGGACAGTACAGACACAGAGTATTTCCATTGTTGCATAAAGTTCTATTGGGTAATGCTGTGCCTGGATATTTTCAGTTTGAATTTGATGCTGAAACAGTGGTAGCCATCTGAAAAACACTGAAAGAGGCTAAGGAACTCAAGTGAAAATGGAGATAACTTGAGGTTTTGAAGATTGGCTTCCCTGATAGCTCAGTTGGTAAAGAATCTTCCTACAATGCAGGAGATCCTGGTTCAATTCCTGGGCTGGGAAGATCTGCTGGAGAAGGGATAGGCTACCTATTCCAATATTCTTTGTCTTCCCAGTGGCTCAGATGGTAAAGAATCTGCCTGCAATGCAGGAGACCTGGGTAAGATCCCTGGGTTGGGAAGATCTCCTGGAGAAGGGAGAGGCTACCCACTCCAGTATTCTGGCCTAGAGAATTCCATGGACTCTATAGCCCCTGGGGTCACAAAGAGTCAGACATGACTGAGCAACTTTCACTTCACTTCAAGTGGGCTAGAGTTTGGAAGAGGAAAGATGCAAGTACATGACCACTTAAAGATATGATAAACTCAAAGATATGCACAGAGACTTTGGGAGTCTAAATGATTAGGTATATCTCACCCAGCACTGGGTGTGCTGGTGTGGTCAGGAAGCTCTTCTTACAGAAAGGATATCCAGTTGAGCATTTACAGCCGAGGAATTGTCAGGATGAAGGAGATGGGGAAAGTGTTCTAGGCATAGCAAAGAGGAGAACTATGGAGTATGTTAAGGGGAACTTTAACTAGCTTGGCATTGCTACAGCATGAAGAAGCTAAGTATAGAATGTCCAGCTAAGTATAGAATGTCCAGAACAGGGAAAGAGATGGGCATGAGAATGAGGACGGTCTTATTTTTTTGGTTGAAGTATAGCTGACTTAAAGTTTCGTGTGTACAAAATAGTGATGCAATATTTTAATAGATCAAAGCCATTACAAACAATGGCTGTATTTCCTTTTGCTGTACAATATACATCCTTCTTGGAGAAGGCAATGGCAAGCCACTCCAGTACTCTTGCCTAGAAAATCCCATGGATGGAGGAGCCTGGTAGGCTGCAGTCCATGGGGTCGCTACGAGTCGGACGCGACTGAGTGACTTCACTTCCACTTTTCACTTTCACACAATAAGGCAATGAAGGCGATGGCACCCCACCCCAGTACTTTTGCCTGGAAAATCCCATGGACGGAGGATCCTGGTAGGCTCCAGTCCATGGGGTCGCTAAGAGTCAGACACGACTGAGCGACTTCACTTTCATTTTTCACTTTCATGCATTGGGGAAGGAAATGGCAACCCACTCCACTGTTCTTGCCTGGAGAATCCCAGGGATGGGGGAGCCTGGTGGGCTTCCTTCTATGGGGTCGCACAGAGTCGGACACGACTGAAGCGACTTAGCAGCAGCAGTAGCAGTCCAGTGTTCTTGCCTGGAGAATCCTAGGGACGGCAGAGCCTGGTGGGCTGCCGTCTATGGGATCGCACAGAGTCGGACACGACTGAAGCGACTTAGCAGCAGCAGCAGCAGCAGCATACATCCTTCTTGCTTATCTATTTTATACATAGTAATTTGTATCTCTTAATGTCATGGGGAAGGCCTTATATATAGAGCATTCATACTTTGTAATTTCCTGGGAGGTTGTGTTCATGCCTGTGTTTTAGTGTGGTTGCTTATAACAGTCACTTTTGCTTTCAGAAGTGCTTGATTTGTATTCTAAATTACATGATCACACTCAGTGTCATCCAAGGGTATTGATTGAACTTGATATGAAATTGATATGCAATTGTTATTATTTGACCTTATTCGTGTACAAAGATGACAACCTCATATGCTTCAACCAAATAAGCAAGTGAATTTTAATGAGAGACTGACAGTTCTTTTTTTCTTGGTACACTACTATAACAACACTATGGACATGGATTTGAGAAATGTTAGAAAGGAGAAATGGAGAATAGTTAGGACGTTATTAGAGTAGAGCATATGAGGATTTGAGGAGAAACTGATACAAGGCAGTGACAGTAGAGAGGGAAAGAATACAGATTGAACTTTTAGTTAGGAAAAAAAGTGTTATCTGCTTGGCAATGGAAGGGCAATCAGAAAAATGATGTGTTCAAAGAATAATCCTCAGATTTCTGGGTTTGATGACAGACTGATGACAGAAATTGTGATAGGGATTGCAGGAAGAACTTTTATGGTGGCAAAAGTCAAGTTCAATCTTTTTTTTAAAAACTGTTCGTTGGAAGGACTGATGTTGAAGCTGAAACTCCAATACATCTTTTTTTTAAAAACTGTTCGTTGGAAGGACTGATGTTGAAGCTGAAACTCCAATACTTTGGCCACCTGATGCAAAGAGCTGACTCATTTGAAAAGACCCTGATGCTGGGAAAGATTGAGGGCAGGAGGAGAAGGGGACAACAAAGGATGAGATGGCTGGATGGCATCATCAACTCGATGGACATGGGTTTGGGTGGACTCCGGGAGTTGGTGATGGACAGGGAGGCTTGGCGTGCTGCAGTTCATGGGGTTGCAAAGAGTCGGTCACGACTGAGCGACTGAACTGAACTGAGCTGAATTTAATTGGAAGATAATTATTCCACAATATTGTGATGGTTTTTGTCATACATCAACATGAGTCTTGAACACAAGTTTCTCTTCGGTAAAGATATCTCATAAAATGATGCTTCTGTGTAGTGCTGTGCTCTCTTTTTCACTGAATGTCTCAGGGGAATGGAGAATTTTTGAAAAAGTACCACTTCCTTATTGAATCATGACCAATTTGGGGGATATAACACACACACACACACACACACACACACACACACACACAAGTAAAGGAACATAGATCTGATTTTAAATGTCTGACTATTGAGTTGTGGTACATATACACAATGGAGTATTACTCAGCCATTAAAAAGAATGCATTTGAATCAGTTCTAATGAGGTGGATGAAACTGGAGCCTATTATACAGAGTGAAGTAAGTCAGAAAGGAAAACACCAATACAGTATACTAACACATATATATGGAATTTAGAAAGATGGTAACAATGACCCTGTATGTGAGACAGCAAAAGAGACACAGATGTATAGGATAGTCTTTTGGACTCTGTGGGAGAGGGAGGTGGGGGATGATTTGAGAGAATAGCATTGAAACATGTATATTATCATATGTGAAACAGATCACCAGTCCAGGTTGATGCGTGAGACAGGGTGCTCAGGGCCGGTGCACTGGGATGACCCTGGGGGATGGGATGGGGAGGGATGTGGGAGGGGGGTTCAGGATGGGGGACACATGTACACCCATGGCTGATTCATGTCAATGTATGGCAAAAACCACTACAATGTTGTAAAGTAATTAGCCTCCAATTAAAATACATAAATTAAAAAAAAAAAAAGTCTGACTGTCTACCCCAACCCCATATAAGATGCTTGCCAACTGAAATTACACATAAGCCTGACATTCTGTTAAAAATATCTGCTCCTCCAGAAAGAAGGACAGAAGGGAAACGGAAGAAAAGAAAGCAGGCACAGGGTGGCAAAAATTGGCCCTGGGGCACAGAGAGCTGGGAAGAAGTCTTTTGGAAGCAGATCCCTGATGTCGTGCATTAGCATTTCAGAGCATTGCCTGTGAATCTCAGAGCTGATTACGTATGTTCTTTTCCTGCAGGAATTGTTGAAATTCAGACTCTGTCATCCTTATTTATTCTTCTAAAAACCACATTTGGTTTAAAGATTCTGTTCGCTGTAGATGGGGAAAGAATTTATATTCAGCTAACTAGTGCGTGGAAAAGAAGAACATTAGGTCTGTGTGGCACATTTAACGGGAACATAAGGGATGATTTTCTGTAAGTATGATCTCTGAATATGATGTGATGACTAGTAACTTAAAGGATATAAATTCTTACATTAAAAATGTTTACTTAACTAATAACCGCTTAGTCATCGCTGTTCCAAGAGCTTGACGTGGATTATCATATTTAAATATTGTAGAAATCCCCTGATTAGTAACTCTGTTTTATAGATAAAGAAGCTAACTGAAACACCAAAGTGACAAATAAATAGCTCAAAATCACTTAGCTCAAATGCAGTGGAGCTGACTCTGAATATAGTTAGCAAGACTCAGAGCCTGAGGGCTACCCATGGAATAACTTCCCACTATTCTCTCTCTGTCACCTGTCAAGCTTAATAGTATTTTATTTTTTAAAAACTGCTGCCTTAAAAAAAAAACTTAATATCATTTGGTATGAATGACAGTAAATTATACTTTAATAATATTGATATCACTTGGTATGAGTGATATCTCTAAAGCAACATTGTGGCATCTAAGTTAATTGGATTTTGTCATAGTTGGTGTTTTATTAGGGAAAAAATCAATAAAATACATTTATATCCCTTGTATTGACAAAGCACTTTCACCTACGTGTAGAAAAGCCCAGAGTATAGCTTAATATAAATGCTTTGCACACCTATTATTGTGCTAAGCACTGTGGGAAAATTAAGGTAGTAATATGTGGTCCCCCTTCTCAAGGAGCTGATGTTGCAGACAGGAGGGGACAGCTATCTTTAAGAAATAATTTATTCAGAACTTCCCTGCTGGTCCAGTAGTTAAGACTTTGCCTTCCAGTGCAGGGGGTGTGGTTTGATCCTAAAACTGGAAGCTAATATGCCACATCCTCATGGCCAAAAAAAAAAAAAAAAAAAAACAGAACATAAACCAGAGGCAATGTTGTAACAAATTCAAAAAAGACTTTAAAAAGGTCCAGTAAAAAAAAAATCTTAAAAAAAACCACAATTTGTTCTAGGTAAGGTATTAATCACGCATGCAATCACACACACACATACAAACACATAAATCCTGAGGTAATTTTAAAAAGTTGTGTTGTATGGTCGTGGCTTGTAGCACAGCAGAATTTTAAGTAGGCGAGTGTGGATTGGGTAGGCAGGGAACATTTCCTGAAGGAGCCATTTTCCAAATGCCATTTTTTAAAAAGCACTTCTGCATATTCTTCCTGCTTTGGGTTCTTTTCCCTTCCTAATCTTCTTCCTTAACTCCTATTTATTTTTCAAAGCAACAGTCATTATTTGCTTCAAAAAGTGAGTTTATATCCCACCAAAGTTAATTTTGACTCTGCTATCTATGAACATCTGTCATTGATTTGTCTGATTTCCACTTAAAACTGCAAGGGCTTTGAGAATAAAGACCATATCCTTAATAAATCCTTTTATTCTTAACTAGCATAGAACCTTATATGCCCTACACAATTGAGCTGGATAGAGATGGGACCTTTGATATAGTACCAAGAAGAAAAATTGCATCAGCAAAGAGAAAGGGCTTTACAATTTTTTTAATTTCAAAAGAGAGCTTCTTTTATCTTTTCTCATGTGTAATTTATTTGCTTTTAGGTCATTTAGGTTTTTGTTTCACTTATAGGTAGGTCAAAATATTGATATCTTTATCACATTTGTGAAACAGAAATATATAAAGTGACTTGGTTAAGATGTACAGAAGCAGCATTAAGCTTTCTTTTTCTTCCTGCTTGTCAGAATGGGTTAGTAGTCAATGTTTAACAGATGGTAGATATGTATGCCTCTTTCTAAGCACCATGTATAAACATTCAGGCCTGATAACAGTGATGGATAATATTTCAGAGATAATTTTCAAACATTGTTTAGCTTTCCAGCACACGCAGTTAAAATTCCTTGCATCACAAAAGTTACTGTGAATCGGCAAACATAATGGAATGTGAAATATTAATTGCTTGAAAGTTTATTTTGTTATGCCTTGTTTTAGTAAGTTAACCACAGTGAACCGAAAGGCTATTTTGTAAAATGAAATGCCATAAATAAATAGGTCTACATTTTAGCTCCTATTTTTTGGTATTTATTATTTTAAGTGAATTAAGGGAAATAAAAGAGCCAAGCTCTGAGTCAGCTCATCCTGGGAACCCTGAGTACACCATCACCTTGACCAGTTGTTTTATTGTGTTTTGTAGGGTGGAGAGGGACGGAGAGGGAAAGAAGGAGAAGACCTAGTTCAAGTTATGCCATTTCTATGAGTCTTTGTGTTCTCGTTGGGAGCGAAATGAGATTTTGGATTGGATGTTTGTTATAATTCTATATAGTTTAGAATAGTTTCATTTTGAGGGATAGGAAAAAGAAGGAAAGTGAAGTTGCCCAGTCATGTCTGACTCTGCGAACCCTTGGACTGTAGCCTATGAGGCTCCTCCATCCATGGAATTTTCCAGGCAAGAGTACTGGAGTGGGTTGCCACTTCCTTCTCCAGAGGATCTTCCCTACCCAGGGATCCAACCCGGGTCTCCTGCATTGCAAGCAGATGCTTTTACCATCTGAGCCACAAGGGAAGCTAAAAAGAAGGAAAGAATGGATATAAGGAATGAGGATTGTGGAGTGGCTTGTGTGGCTCCCTTTTCTTCTTCTGTCTCAGTCACTGTGGTGAGAAGCTCTGTATAGCTTTGTAATGGTGATTGAAATAAATGGTAAGCCAAGTAGTTATGCTTACTAAGATACTAAAAGGGCCAAGATAAATGCTGGTCTACTGTTTGGCCATGCTGTAGCAATTAATGCAGTTATGGCTTGCATTAGTAAAAGTTTTGCTTGGTCAGATCTTCCTACAGGAAACCTAGTCCAACCTGATTCTCTAAGTGGTTCTGATGGTATTTGACACAGTTCCAGTAGGGATTGTCTCTCAGTATCTAGCGTCTGAAGAGTTAATAAATCTTGACCCCTGGAGGGGGAATTTTAGTGTCAGACTCTTAAACATCATTGTGGTTTATAAGCCTGAAGAGTAGATATTTCTATTCCATTTTGGTTTGTTGAAGAGTGCCTCTTATACCATTTCTCCTCAATTTTCATTTGGTTTGTCTGCCCAACTTCACAATGGAACCTCGGTATTTCAGGCTTCATAGTGAAAATTGAAGTATCCCAGAAGTATAGACTATATATTGTTTAGGACATTTGTCTTTACCTTGGAAAGAATCATGTGAGCTCCCTACCCCTACCTCCCTAAACACATTGATGTTTTGGTTGTTTGCATTTTCATTAAATTGGTATGAATTACATTTGAATCTCCACTCTTTGACACTGACTGTCACCAGCTGAGTGAACGTTAATATTTCTCTAAGCTTCTGCTTTTCTTTCTCTCTAAAGTGGGGATAAAGATGTTTTCTTCACAAGGCTTATTGAAGTGATTATTAAATAAAATCATATATGTCCAAGATTTGACATGGTGTAAGGTCTTAATAACAGGAAGCTAAAACTATGTATATTTAAAAATGTAATAAAACATTTCAAACTCTAAGATATTTTTGTAGATTTAAAAACTAGTATTCTTTTTTCAATATCTGAAGACTGAAGGAAGGAAATAAATGGGAGAGACTCAGAGAATATTTGCTTTCTAGTTCTCCATCAGGTATGATAGAAGGTACCCCACAACTTCATGCAAATGCATGGAGAGTTTCTTCTACTTGTTTTGCACCTGTTCATGTTCCCATGGTGGACCCCTGCAACATTAACCAACAAAACAGTAAGTCTTTTTGCATGTAAACCTAGCAAAAAGTTCTCTTTATTACTGTAATTTTGTAAAATTAGTGATTTTAAATTCTCATTTTCTTCATTATGATAAATCAATGCCATTCCTTATGTATTTTTGTTTAATACATATGCCTCTTTATGTAATCTAGGTTACTTTAAAAAAGAACTCTAGAAAATGGCTATTGTGCATTCACAAATTTCCTTGTTTTAGGTGCTCAGAAATCCCTCAGTTGTCCTCAAATGTGAGCTAGCATTTTGTATATTTCAGATTCTTTAAATGCGAAAGAAAAATCTCTGGAGTATTATAATGCTCGTATAATCTTGGGATGTTCCGTGTTGGTTCCACAGCATGACTATGCGTGTGAATTCCTGTTTGTTACTGTCACATGATGAGTTCCTACTCACAGAACATATTGTTGCTTCATAAGCAGGAAGCCAGTGATCCAGAAAGGCTTTGTGCCATCAGGTGTGCAATGATTTGAGATGCTCACACTCCAGAGTTTCAGTTTACAGTGATAGTGCAACTCACATGCCAATAATTTGGGGCTGTACTTTTTTTTTTTACTAAAGCCACAGCAGACCATGGGAAAGGCTAGTTTACTATTCAATAAAATAAGGCACTTTTTTTGGTAACTTTGTGAAAAAAGTTAATATGCATGCTTAGACATTTTTATAATTTAATATTATTCCTGTAATTATTTTGGCTAGCTTACTGTTATTTTGTGGTGGTTTTTTGGAGGGATTCTGTTTATTGTTCTGTGGTCCTTATTATTAACTTGTGGTTTTAGTGTCCTGGAAAGAACACAAGATAATCTTGATTTTGTGTGTGTGTGGGGGAGGTGGGGGGAGCGCTCAGTCATGTCCGACTCTTGGCAATCCCATGGACTGCAGCCTGCAGACCTCCTCAGTCCATGGAATTTTTCCAGGCAAGAATACTGGAGAGGTTTGCCATTTCCTACTCTGGGAATCTTCTTTTAGTGCTGGCTTTTTATCTAGGTCAACGTCTAAACTTAAAGAAGTTTGTTAACATCTTGGGTCATTTTTCCTATCCATAGTAAGAGGAATAGACTAGAGTCTTTTGCTTTCTATGATTTAATGCTTTTAACCTCATTTCCATTTAACAACACTTTCATTCCCATTCTCTCCTCAACTTTTTACTAATAGATCTAGTCCTTCTCATTTCATTTTTCTTGCTCAGTTTTTTTCAGTTCTTTCCTTGATATTTCGATAAATATATTTTTAATGTCCTTATTAGTATGTATCTTTATTTATTTATTTATTAAGCTTATCTTTTATTCCATTACTCTGTTGCATTGCATTGATTATTTTCAAATACTAAACTAAACTTTCATTCATAGGATAAACCTTATTTGGTGATGATGGATTAGCATCATCATTAGCATTTTTATGTATTACTAGATTGCTGTTATTTTGCTGAAGATATTTCACTTATATTACGAAGGATATTTGTTTATGTTTTTCTTTCAGTGTCTGTGAGATTTGTGGTATCAAGGTTATGCTAGTCTAAAATTAAGTGGTCAGCATGTTTGATTGAAATTTTGATTGAATTTACCAATGAAGCTATCTAGACTTTGATTGAATGTTTGATTGAATTTACCAATGAAGCTATCTAGACTTCAAGTTTTCTTCATTAAATTATTTTTGATCTCTTGAAAAAAAAAATAGCATGTAAAAGTTGGAGTAGAGTCCAGTTTATGAATTCAGTTTTTCTCTGGTTGTTTCTTTAATGACTTCCTTTATTACCTGTTGTTTTGTTACATATATATATTTATCACTTTTGTCCCCATATCATATGTCTTCTTTGACTCATATGTTTTAGATATTCTTTTTCTTCATGTTTGCCTTGAACTGTTTTTTTTTTTTTTAATTTCAAATAGGTAAATTCAAAAACATCCCAAAAAAGTAAAGTAAATAGACAAAAGTCAATTCTAATGTGTATTCTGAAGGGTATTTTTAAACAAGGATTTTCTGAGTCACCCTTTCACTTAATGTCAGTAGGAATATTTTTTGATCTACAAATCCTTAAAGCATATGATACAAGTCTTTGCTTGGAGATCCTGGTAATTGGAAGTGTGCACGCCAATAGTACACTGATACATAGTCTAAATCATTTGTTTTCACATATTATGTGCTTAACAATACAAAAATATAATACTCAGGTAACTACTCATAATTAGCATGTGTTTCCAATAATATATTTAAAATACTTCACCAAATAAGTTCAGCATAATTCCTTAATAGTGAAAAAATTAACTAAAACTCTAGCAGCTCATCTTGTCTCTCAAAGACAATGACAACTCCAAGACTGATAAATTTTTCTTCCGTGAGGAAATCAATGCAATTGAGGTCCATTACACCAAGAAATCACACTAGGCTTTTTTCAGGAAGATGAAATCTAGATTGTTTTCTCAAACTTGGTTACTCCCACTGAGAATTATATCTGATCAGTCTTTCTCAAGGGAAAAAGTCAACAAATTCAAGATCTGATTACACAGATCCCCTCAAATGACTTGGTAGTGGTACCTCAGAGCCTTTAGTATATGCTCCATTATCAATTTCTATTAATTATTCATTTATTCACAGATTAATTTATCAAACAGTATTGAGCTCCTAATATTTACCAGACATTGAGCACTGTGCCTGTGTGGATATTGCATTCAATGATTATGTGACATCTGCCTTATTACCATTTACCTCAGAGACTCCATTGGGGTGAGACGATTCCCAGTCCTTCCTGGATAATGTATCCTGGGGAGTTGCTGTAACATCCATAACATAACACTACTTTTATTGTATATGGTTGTCTGGAGATAAACCTTCTAATACTCATCAATTATTTATAGCAAAATTGGGGTGATTTCCCGATGATCCGCAGGCAATGGGGTAATTGAGGCCACTTCTATCAGTGAACCCTTCTGATACTCAAGTTATTCAGGTATGACACAATATCTTTTTTTGCTAAAAGAGTGTTAAATATGGAGTAAGTGCTGTTACCAATATTACTGAAAATACCCCCACCCCGCCAAAAAAAGTATAAGCTGAAGATACTCTTATTGAATGTGCAGTACAGTGCATTTCTAGGAAAGCAAGATGCCTTGGCTAGTGCTGGAATTTGATATTTAGGGTATTTGATACTAGCCAGGCTAGTAAATGAAGTGCTAATGCGGTTCTTTGTCTGTTAGTTGGATATGCAGCACACTGTGATGTTATCCACCAGGAGCTCTTTGCTCCTTGCCACATCTACATTAGCCCTGGGCTATACTATCAGCTGTGCCGCCACGACGCCTGCAAGTGTGGAAGCGCCTGCCTGTGCAACGCTCTTGCCCACTATGCCTACCTCTGTGGCCAGCGTGGCATTCCCATCGATTTCAGAGCTCAGGTTTCATTCTGTGGTGAGTATGATGGCAGTGGCCCGGATGAAGACGATCAAATAGCACTTCAGAGATTTTTGCATTTGTAATTACTGCTATTTTTTAACTAAAAAGTCAACATTTGCTTAAGTTATTTGAAATACTAATATAGTGTGTCAATATGAAAAAAATGGGGGATTACTTTATTTCTTAAAATTGGCACTCTGTTACATAAGACAATAGCTTTTGACTATTTTTACCATAAGCAAAATTAGAGTGTAGCTATCCTGGCATCTCCTGTATTATGAGCAGATTTTTTCTAATCTAGAAGTTGGCAAATTAAACCCTTGGGCTTCCTGTATTTTGTAAATAAATTTTACTGCCCATATGTTTGCATATTTAGCTACAAGGGTAGAGCTGGGTAGTTGTAACACAGACTGTATGGCCTGAGAAATTGAAACTATTCACCATTTCAGTTCAGTAGCTCAGTTGTATCTGACTCTTTGTGACCCCATGGACTGTAGGACGCCAGGCCTCCCTGTCCATCACCAACTCTCAGAGCTTGCTCAAACTCATGTCCATTGATTTGGTGATGCCATTCAACCACCTCATCCTCTGTCATCGTCCCCTTCTCCTGCCTTCAATCTTTCCCAGCATCAGGGTCTTTTTAAATGAGTCAGTTCTTGGCATCAGGTGGCCAAAGTATTGGAGTTTCAGCTTATCCTTGAATCTTCCAATGAATGTTCAGGACTGATTTCCTGTCAGATTGACTGATTTGATCTCTTTGCAGTCCAAGGGACTCTCAAGAGTCTTCTCCAATACCACAGTTCAAAAGCATCAGTTCTTTGGTGCTCAGCTTTCTTTATAGTCCAGCTCTCGTATCCATACATGACTACTGGAAAAACCATAGCTTTGACAAGATGGACCTTTGTTGGCAAAGTAATGTCTCTGCTTTTTAATATGCTGTCTAGGTTTGTCATAGCTTTTCTTCCAAGGAGCAAGTGTCTTTTAAGTTCATAGCTGCAGTCACCATCTGTAGTGAGTTTGGAGCCCAAGAAAATAAAGTCTGTCGCTATTTCCATTGTTTACCCATCTGTATGCCATGATGTGATGAGACCTGATGCTGTGATCTTAGTTTTTTGAATGTTGAGTTTTAAGCCAACTTTTTCATCTCCTTTTTTACCTTCATCAAGAGGTTCTTTTGTTCTTCTTCACTTGCTGCCATACGGTGGTGTAACCTGCATATCTGAGGTTATTGATATTTCTCCTAGCAATCTTGATTCCAGCTTGTGCTTCATACAGCCCAGCATTTTGAATGATGCACTGTATATAGAAATTAAACAAGCAGGGCAACAATATACAACCTTGATGTACTCCTTTCCCTATTTGGAACCAGTCTGTTGTTCCATGTCCGGTTCTAACTGTTGCTTCTTGACCTGCATACAGGTTTTTCAGGAGGCAGGTCAGGTGGTCTTGTATTCCCATCTCTTGAAGAATTTTCCACAGTTTGTTTTGATCCACACAGTCAAAGGCTTTGGTGTAGTCAATAAAGCAGAAGTAGATGTTTTTCCGGAAATCTCTTGCTTTTTGGATGATCCAGCAGATATTGGCAATTTGATCTCTGGTTCCTCTGCCTTTTCTAAATCCAGCTTGAACATCTGGAAGTTCATGGTTCATATATTGTTGAAGCCTGGCTTGGAGGATTTTGAGCATTACTTTGCTAGCCTGTGAAATGTGTACAATTGTGTGGTAGTTTGAACATTCTTTGGTATTGCCTTTCTTTGGGATTGGAATGAAAACTGACCTTTTCCAGTCCTGTGGCCGATGCTGAGTTTTCCAGATTTGCTGGCATATTGAGTGTAGCACTTTCACAGCATTATCTTTTAGGATTTGAAGTAGCTCAACTAGAATTCCATCACCTCCACTAGCTTTGTTTGTAGTGATGCTTCCTAAGGCCCACTTGACTTTGCACTCCAGGATGTCTGGCTCTAGGTGAGTAATCACACCATCATGGTTATCTTGGTCATGAAGATATTTTTTGTGTAGTTTCTGTGTGTTCTTGCCACCTCCTCTTAATATCTTCTGCTTCTGTTAGGTCCATACCATTTCTGTCCTTAATTGTGCCCATCTTTGTATGAATTGTTTCCTTGGTATCTCTAATTTTCTTGAAGAGTTCTCTAGTCTTTCCCATTCTATTGTTCCTCTATTTCTTTGCATTGATCACTGAGAAAGGCTTTGTTGTCTCTCCTTGCTATTCTCTGGAACCATTTAGTTTGTTCCAAAAAAAGTTTCCTGACCTCTGCTGTAGTCCATCTTTTCAACTGAGTTAGATGATATTTTTGGAGGCATCAGTTAAGAGCCTATCATTCCTTGCCTTGAGAAGGATTAACTTTCATTTTCCATTTCCTTAAGAGTTAAATATAAGGTCAAAAATCACTGCGACTTACCCTCACTTTCTCTATTTCAAGTTTTGGATTTTTTTTCTCTCTTTACTGCTGTCATGTCATCCAAAGAAGTTAGCTTCCACTCCCCCCAACTCCAGCTTTTTTTATTCTTACAAGAGCAGTTGTACGATTAACATTATTTCAGTTGTTTTACCCAGCATTTCTGAGGTGTCTGCGCAAGTGTGTTTTTAGAATATTTTAGTTTGCCTACTTTAATCAATTCAGTTTTTTTTCTAAAAAGAAATTAGAAGGATTTAGCAAAAGATATAGACATGATTTAATAGGCAAAAAAACAGGGTCTGTGAGCATAGATCAATAAAATCAAGTTTTGGGTTACTTGTAGATAACAAAGCTTGCTTAGGATTAAATAATGTCCTAAAGAAGATGGTGCCAACATAGCAGTAAACAAGTTTAAAATGTGAGGACAGTAGGTTTATTTAGACGGATAAAATACCTTAAATATATCAAGAAAATTGTAGCACAGGCTGTTAAAGAATGATATGAAATGTCACACTTAAATATAGTTCACATAGAAATTGTATTCTTCTTTGGTTAAACTTCTATTGAGGCAAAGAGTTGCTTGCTTATTTATTTATGTTATAGCAGTCAGTGGTGTTCTCGGTTTATTGCTGCGGCAGACCTTCCACTTTCATGGTCTGTGTCTCTCATGAACTCGTCTCCCAGTACACCGTACTCTGGCCTGTGCGATCTCGCTCAGTTGCTGCTTCTCCGTCCTTAGGGGTGGTGTGTCAGAAAGGCATGATGTACCATCACTGCTCCTCCTTCTGCCGCCGCTCCTGCATCTCGCTCTCTGCCCCAGAGCAGTGCCACGATGACTGTGCGGAAGGCTGCAACTGTCCTGAAGGCAAATACTATGAAGACACGCTGAGCTTTTGTGTGCCCATGTACGTCCCAGAAATGGGTTGACAGCATCCAGTTTTTAACCTCTTATCTCCCTTACAGGATAAAGAGGCTATCGTGCCTGTTTCTTTTCTCCCTGTCTTTTTTTTTTTAAATCTAATTGACTCAGAACCATAAATTTTTCCACTATTAAATGTCACTTTTTCTATCAAATAAGTGGGCATATATGCAAGGATCTGCTTGTGAGTTATTTCTTTAATATTTCTTAATATCCTTACTCTTATTTATTTGTTAACCCTGTATGTGCTCACAAATTGCTGCAGAAAGAGCTAAGGAATCTGATGAGTAATCCCGAAGTTCGTTCCCATGTGCTTTTGCCGTATCAATAATAATAGCAAGGTTTATGTTTCTCTGTCATGTGGCAAACTGTAGTAGCAGGATTGTAATGTCTCTCAGCATTCAGAAATTTCTCAAATCTCACATGACATAAAGACTTTGTCGTCTACATAGGGTTATATGATATGTTGGTTGTGTTTCTCTGAAGTGCCTCCAGGGACGTTTTTGTGACAGAGACAACATGGTCTGTACTGTGACGAAAACAATACAGAGCATGAGTTTTGGGGAACAAATCTCAATCTGAGATTTCACATTTGTTTAACAGAATCGCATGGAATTTTGTGCAGTCATGTCATTGCTAGACTGTGCCTTGAAAGTCCCAGTAGAGCATGTGGTCTGCTTGAATTTCAGTGTGTTTTTTTTTTCTCTTAAATATATCCTATTTTGTTAACTTAACCTTTTTTTTTTCCCCCTTACAGATTTCACTGCCGGTGTCATTACAGAGGCAGTATTTACCAACCTGGAGAGCTCATCCCAACACCCTCAGGCTTATGGTAGATTTCAGTAACGGTTCTTGACAAACAGCATGGAGTGATGTAAATTCTTAACCAAACCCATAAATTGAAATATGCCATCTGTAATTTGAAAAACACGGATAACCTTAATATATAAACTTTTAAACCATATGTATGACGTTTATATATATTTAACCCCAATATATACATATATACATATATTCATTAAACCACACACTCACACACACACATATATATATATTTCATTTCAACATGGAATGCCTAAGTCTTGTGCTCATAACTGCAGAAAAGAGCTATGAGTTAAAGTGTCAAACAGTGAAATGGAATGCCTCTGATCAGTTCTCAATAGTTAAGGGTGAGACGGCTCTTACCTTAGTTCTCAAATAATAGTTAAGGGTGAGATGAATGGTCAGATGCTGTAAGTTACTGAGGGGTTTTAGTTTTGTGGCGTATCCCTTGGCTCAGAAAATGCAATTTCAAATTGGAATTCACCATGTCACCCTCTGGTGTCAGAGTGCTGCCTCCCAAAGGACAGCCATTCTAGTGAGAAAATGCTCATTCATGAGAAAACACTCCTTCAAGTTGTAACCTGGTAAAAATGCAGACATGTCCATACAGCTGTCCTCATAGATCTATATCCAACTCCTAACCTCCATTTAGTTGCACCATAGGAACCCACAGATAAGAACAGATGTAAGAGGATAGTAATAACAACCATTGCAATCATCATATCTGTCCTTTCCTGTGCACTTTCGGTAGTGCTGGTATCATTCTAGGAGTTTTACATCTATTAAAACACCCATCACTCTAACCCTAAGAGGCAGGTACAGTTGCCACAGCCCCGTGTACAGGTGAGGAAATGAAGCACAGACAGTTAAGCCCCTCGGTAACAAAGCCAGGGTTCATTCCTGGACAGCCTGGCTCTGCAGCGCTTGCTCTGTTGTCTGTTTTGCTTTGCAGCTTATTTTGTATCCTGGCAGAATATTGTTTATGCACAATTTGTATTTGCTGTTATGTGCATCTCTCTTCCTTTCCCTCAGTCGAGATGCAAAGGCAACCAGCTCTTGGCTCTGTCTACAGTAGGCTGTGCTATTAGCCAGAGTTTCCCAAGCCACAAATCTGGGAGCCGTCTTTGACTCTTTCCTCCTCTTCAACACCCCTACCCAGTACACTGCCAATGACTTTAGATTTTATTTTCTCCGTGCAGTTGGAATCCATTTCCTCCTTTCTGTCACCACTGTCTTAGCAATGCCTCTCAGCATCTCTTCCCTGGACGTTTCTACTTGATCTTCTTTAGTTTTGTCTCCTTCCATCCTCCCAAGATGCTATATTGCTCTTAAACTTAACATAATTGAATTTAAGTAAACTTGGCAAAAACAAAGGAACCTTCCCACCTCAGTGAGAAAAAAAAAATTCCATTTGTCTTGTGGTCTCATTTGCCATTCCTCTTAAAAAGCAAAAGCAATACAATATTGTAAAGTTAAGCAAAATAAAATTTAATTAAAAAAAAAAAAAAAAAAAGCCTGTGTCCCAGAATCAGTATGATATGAAAGGCCTGATTCTGTGACCTGAGATCCCTGTGTCTCGGTTCCTCTCTGCCATTCTCAGTGTGAGTCATATTTCTGAGGGTCATCCTAGTGTTAGACGAGGAAGAAGCATATTTTTTGTATGACATGGGCCTTCTCTATTAGTCAGCTTCTTCATCTGGGCTCAAATAGATCAAACATGATCTAGTCCAGAGCTTGAGGCAAAACTGTTTATGTTGGGCTTATTGAGAATTGGTGTAAAAATCTTTCCTTATCATGATAACTCCTTAAGGCATTTTCACGATTCATATTGCCTGAATTTGGTTTTTGCCTTATGCCCTGACTTTGAAACTCAGGTTTTAAGCTGTGACTCCACTGTCTCTTCCATGCTGCTGCCAGAATGACTTTCCTAGAATTCAAACCAACAATATAACATCTCTGTTTAAGGTCTTTAGTGACTCACTTCAGGGATAAAGTCTTAGTGTCCTGATAAAAGCTGGTCTTTGACACTTTGCTGAAGGGCTCTCCGGTTACGTTGCATAGAAAGCTATTCCACCCCTACGTGACTTTTTACTACATCTTCACTCAGTGTGACAACATTCCTGCTTTATCTGTATTGTAACCTCCATCCTGTCTTCAAAATTTTGCAGACTTTATCTTCTTTGACTGCCCTAATGTCAGTTGCTAACAGATTTCGAAACATTGTTACGTGCTTTACTTGTGTTAATATATCTTAAACATTTGTATGTTTCATGTCACACTGGCTCAATTATTTATTTGTATGTCTTTCTCTCCTACTGGAACATAATAGGCACTTGGGTAAAGACTAAGAATTTTGGTCTTTGAATTCTCCATGCTAATCACACTGCCTCACACAGATACTAGTGTTTAATTAAAATGTGTTGAACTGAAATAGCTCTCTTCAAATCAGTTCTAAACCAATAACTTATTTACAAAAACTCCTGGGAAAAAAGTCTTTTTTGTCAATTCTTGCATCTTATATTGTTTTTTAAACAGAAAAGTCTTGAGGTTTGTTTCATGAATTAACTATCTGTTTACTTCTACTAGCCAGTGTTCAAATGGGACTGTGAAATGTGATGAATTAGCAACGCCCTCTACTGGTAAGATCTAGATAGATGTTTTCCTTAGAGAGGAGGCTCTGGTACAGTCCTTACTCGTAGGGCAGAAGTTATGAATTCATCACAGCCTTCTTTGCGAATGCACATAGAGGAATAGCCTTAGGAATGCTTTTCTACATGGTGCTCTGGTGCTTCCTAACTTTTTCACCTCTGGAATTATAATATTCGTTGGACAGTGTGGGGTGAACATGTAAGGCTGCTTAGGGCAGAGCTGATCAACCATGGAGGCTGCCTGATGCTCCCTATCCCAGCACCACCTCAGGTCTGCCAAACGCTTTAGGGATATGCATCCAGGCACCTATTGGAAGTCACTTGTGCAATAGCAGTTGGGAAACCCTACTCCAGATCAGCAATTCTTAGATTCCGAATGTACACACAAAAAACCTAGGGATCTTGTTAAAATATTGATTCTGATTCAGTAGGTCAGGGTGATGCCTGCAACATTTCTGTTGATGGCCAAAGTGATGCTAATGATACTGGGTTCAGGGCTGCATTTAAAGTAGCAAAGCTTTAGGACTAGCCATCAATTAACAATGGTATGTAAAATGACATCGACTGCCACCTCTTTTGAAAATATATTATGATTGCATATCATTCCTGAAGATCATATATATTAGGAGACCCTTTATATTATTTATTTTTCACCACACAGAAAGCCTCAAATTTATGGTCACTGTGAAGAAATTCTAGGCAAATACTAAACAAAGCTACCTTCTGTTGATTTTAATGGGTAGCAAGAGTGTAGGCTGATAAAACCAATTGTGAGCTGTTGCTTTGTTATTTAACAGTTATAAATTTTCTAGATTAGCTTTGAATTAATTATATGCCCTTAATTCAGTGTATCAGGATTCAGGCTGTCTAGGGCTTATTTACGGAGAAGGCAGTGGCAACCCACTCCAGTACTCTTGCCTGGAAAATCCCATGGACAGAGGAGCCTTCTGGGCTGCAGTCCATGGGGTTGCTAAGAGTCGGACACGACTGAGCGACTTCACTTTCATGCATTGGAGAAGGAAATGGCAACCCACTCCAGTGTTCTTGCCTGGAGAATCCCAGGGACGGGAGAGCCTGGTGAGCTGCCATCTATGGGATTGTACAGAGTCGGACACGACTGAAGCGACTTAGCAGCAGCAGCAGCAGCAGGGCTTATTTACAGGGTATGTTCATGGACTGCACACATAGTTGGAAGCTGTTGGGCCCTCCCTGCCTTGACTTATTTGCATTGGGTGGCTCAGTATTGAGAAAAAGGAAGCCCAGGTGGCCAGGCTTCCCGCAGAGGAATCCCCAAGTTTCCTTTTGGCCCCACATGAGAGGTGGTAATCCCTCTGAACTCAAAAGCTTTCTGGAGCAGTATGCAGCCCCTGTAATTGTGCCCATTTTCTGCACTTCCACATTATAGTGAAAGAAGTTAGTCACTCAGTCATGTCTGACTCTTAGTGGCCCCATGGACTGTAGCATGCCAGGCTCCTCTGTCCATGGAATTCTCCAGGCAAGAATACTGGATAGAATACAAGGGGGTAGACCCAGGGACTCCAGGTTAGATCCCGGGCTCCCTGGATCTCCTGTATTGCAGGCAGATCCTTTACCATCTAAGCCACCAGGAAGGAGTAATATAAATAGTGACCCAGGCATGAAGCAAGACCTAAAAGTATCACGTATTTGTTGTAAACACATAGCTTTGTGAAAGTTTAAACATATGCTACTGTCTGTCTTCAAAATATGAAAATATATGTTTAGATTAATCACAATACCCTGTTTCTTGATTTCAGGAGGTATATACTAGTTATTTAGTTGTTTTCTTATGGAAGGCAGCTAAAGTTTTCAAACTCAAAATAGATTTTGGAAATTTAGGTGATTAAAGGAAATCTGGCTAGAGAATGGTTTAAGCTCATGAACCAAACATCACAGAGTAAAATCAGTGATTACTGGTAAAACATACTGTGTTCTATAGTTAATTGTGTTTTAATGACAAACGCATGTAAATATGACTGTGTATATGGAGCAAATACGAAGTTAAACATATTTTGTCTGTGCCTTGTTCCTGAAGTTCACATCTGCCCTGAGGGAAAACAGTATTTCGACTGTAGGTTTCCTGACCCTCAATTACCAGCCGGTGGTATAAACTGTGAAACTACATGTGCAAATTTGGCTATGAACTTCACTTGCGCCCCATCATCACCCTGCATAAGTGGCTGTGTTTGTGCTCCAGGGTAAGCACGTTATTTTCCCTGATAATACAGTATGTTTAGGATTTGATAGAAAACATAAGAGCACTTAGAACATTCTTTATAGAAATAGCTAAAATGGTGTTTTGATTGATGGTTAGCTCTGAACTGGTAACTGGATTACTGCTGTAGGTATTTGTCTGTGCTTATGGGACATATCCCATATGTGTGAGATGCATGCCACATGGAACACTTGACTAAATAATGTCACAGTATATTGTGTACATGATATAATTAAAGTAATGCAGTGAATTGAGGGGAGCACTCCTTTCAGGATGGACTTAGCATTTATCCCCGATCCAACTGTGATTTTGGGAAAATGACAGTGAGCCACTTTGCATTCAAAATACTCGAACTGCATTTCTTTTGTATATTCTTTTTTAAAATTAATTAATTAATTAATTTTAATTGGAGGCTAATTACTTTACAATATTGTAGTGGTTTTTGCCATACATTGACATGAATCAGCCATGGGTGTACATGTGTCCCCCATCCGGAACCCCCTCCCCCATCCCATCCCTCTGGGTCGTCTCAGTGTACCGGCTTTGAGTGCCCTGTTTCACGCATCGAACTTGGACTGGGGATCTATTTCACATATGGTAATATACATGTTTCAGTGCTATTCTCTCAAATCATCCCACCTTCACCTTCTCCCACAGAGTCCAAAAGTCTGTTTTTTATACCTGTATCTCTTTTGCTATCTCACATATAGGGTCATCATTACCATTTTTCTAAATTCCATATATATGTGTTAATATACTGTATTGGTGTTTTTCTTTCTGACTTACTTCACTCTATTTAATAGGCTCTAGTTTCATCCAACTCATTAGAACTGATTCAAATGTGTTCTTTTTAATAGCTGAGTAATATTCCATAATGTATAGGTACCACAGCTTTCTTATCCATTTGTCTGCTAATGGACATCTAGGTTGCTTCCATGTCCTGGCTATTATAAACAGTGCTGTGATGAACATTGACATACACGGGTCTCTTTCAATTCTGATATCCTTGGTGTGTGTGCCCAGCAGTGGGATTGCTGGGTCGTATGGCAGTTCTATTTCCAGTTTTTTTAAGGAATTGCCACACTGTTCTCCATAGTGGCTGTCCTAGTTGCATTCCCACCAACAGTGTAAGAGGGTTCCCTTTTCTCCACACCCTCTCCAGCATTTATTGTTTGTAGACTTTTTGATACCAGCCATTCTGACTGGTGTGAGATGGTACCTCATTGTGGTTTTGATTTGCATTTCTGTGATAATGAGTGATGTTGAGCATCTTTTCATGGGTTTGTTAGCCAGCTGTATGTCTTCTTTGGAGAAATGTCTGTTTAGTTCTTTGGCCCATTTTTTGATTGGGTCATTTATTTTTCTGGTATTGAGCTGCATGAGCTGCTTGTATATTTTTGAGATTAATTCTGTGTCAGTTGCTTCATTTGCTATTATTTTCTCCCATTCTGAAAGCTATCCTTTTCACCTTGCTTATAGTTTCCTTCGTTGTGCAAAAACTTTTAAGTTTAATCAGGTTCCATTTGTTTATTTTTGCTTCTATTTCCATTACTATGGGAGGTGGGTCATAGAGGATCCTGCTGTGATTTATGTCAGAGAGTGTTTTGCCTATGCTTTCCTCTAGGAGTTTTATAGTTTCTGGTCTTACATTTAGATCTTTAATCCATTTTGACTTTATTTTTGTGTATGATGTTAGAAAGTGTTCTAGTTTCATTCTTTTACACATGGCTGACCAGTTTTCCCAGCACCACTTCTTAAATAGACTGTCTTTTTATTCACTGTATATTCTCGCCTCCTTTGTCAAAGATGAGGTGTCCATAGGTGCATGGATTTATCTCTGGGCTTTCTGTTTTGTTCCATTGATTTATATTTCTGTCTTTGTGCCAGTACCATACTGTCTTGATGACTGTAGCTTTGTAATATAGTCTGAAGTCAGGCAGATTGATTCCTCCACTTCCATTCTTCTTTCTCAAGATTGCTTTGGCTATTCAAGGTTTTTTGTATGTCCACACAAATTGTGAAATTATTTGTTCTAGTTCTCTGAAAAATACCATTGGAAGCTTGATAGGGATTGCATTGAACCTATAGATTGCTTTGGGTGGTATACTCATTTTCACTATATTGCTTCTTCTAATCCATGAACATGGTATATTTCTCCATCTATTTATGTCATCTTTGATTTCTTTCATCAGTGTTTTATGGTTTTCTATATATAGGTTTTCTGTTTCTTTAGGTAGATTTATTCCTAAGTATTTTATTCTTTTTGTCACAATGGTGAATGGAATTGTTTCCTTAATTTTTCTTTGTTTTCTCATCATTAGTGTATAGGAATGCAAGGGATTTCTGTGTATTAATTTTATATCCTGCAACTTTACTATATTCATTGATTAGGTCTAGTAATTTTCTGGTGGTGTCTTTAGGGTTTTCTGGCCACCTCATACAAAGTGTTGACTCATTGGAAAAGACCCTGATGCTGGGAGAGATTGGGGGCAGGAGGAGAAGGGGATGACAGAGGATGAGATGGCTGGATGGCATCACCGCCTTGATGCACATGAGTCTGGGTGAACTCCGGGAGTTGGTGATGGACAGGGAGGCCTGGTGTGCTGCGATTGATTCATGGGGTCGCAAAGAGCTGGACATGACTGAGTGACTGAACTGAACTGAACTGATGTAGAGGATAATGTCATCTGCAAACAGTGAGAGTTTTACTTCTTCGTTTCCAATCTGGATTCCTTTTATTTCTTTTTCTCTGATTGCTTTGGCTAAAACTTCTAAAACTATGTTGAATAGTAGTGGTGAGAGTGGGCACCCTTGTCTTATTCCTGACTTTAGGGGAAATGCTTTCAATTTTTCACCATTGAGGATAATGTTTGCTGTGGGTTTGTCATATATAGCTTTTATTATGTTGAGGTCTGTTCCTTCTATTCCTGCTTTCTTGAGGGTTTTTATCACAAATGGATGTTGAATTTTGTAAAAGGCTTTTGCTGCATCTGTTGAGATAATCACATTGTTTTTATCTTTCAATTTGTTAATGTGGTGTATCACATTGATTGATTTGTGAATATTGAAGAATCCTTGCATCCCTGGAATAAAACCCACTTGGTCATAATCTTTTTAATATGTTGTTGGATTCTGTTTGCTAGAATTTTGTTGAGGATTTTTGCATTTATGTTCATCAGTGATATTGGCCCGTGGTTTTCTTTTTTTGGTGGCATCTTTGTCTGGTTTTGGTATTAGGGTGATGATGGCCTCATAGAATGAGTTGGGAGTTTACCTTCCTCTGAAATTTTCTGGATGAGTTTGAGTAGGATATGTGTTAGCTCTTCTCTAAATTTTTGGTAGAATTCACCTTTGAAGCCATCTGGTCCTGGGATTTTGTCCATTGGAAAATTTTTTATTACAGTTTCGATTTCCATGCTTATGAAGGGTTTGTTAAGATTTTCTGTTTCTTCCTGGTTCAGTTTTAGGTTATACTTTTCTAAGAATTTATCCATTTATTCCAAGTTGTACATTTTATTGTCATATAGTTGCTGATGACAGTCTCTTAGATCTTTTGTATTTCTGTGTTGTCTGTTGTGATTTCTCCATTTTCATTTCCAATTTTATTGATTTGATTCTTCTCCCCACCTTTTTTTTTTTGAAGAGTCTGGCTAATGGTTTGTCTATTTTATTTATCTTCTCAAAGAACCAGCTTTTAGTTTTGTTGATTTTTGCTATAGTTTCCTTTGTTTCTTTTTCATATTTTTCTGCCCTAATTTTTATGATTTCTTTTCTTTACTAACCCTGGGGTTCTTCATTTCTTCTTGTTCTAGTTGCTTTAGGTGTAAAGTTAGGTTATTTATTAGATTTTTCTCTTGTTTCTTGAGGTAAGCTTGTATTGCTATGAACCTTCCCCCTTAGCACTGCTTTTATAGTGTCCCATAGGTTTTGGGTTGTTGTGTTTTCATTTTAATTTGTTTCTATGCATATTTTGGTATCTTTTTTGATTTCTTCTGTGATTTGTTGCTTATTCAGCAGTGTGTTGTTTAGCCTCCATATGTTTGTGTTTTTAATAGTTTTTATCCTGTAAGTTCAGTTCAGTTGCTCAGTTGTGTCTGACTCTTACAGCCTCATGGACTGCTGCATGCAAGGACTCCTGTCCATTGCCAACTCCCAGAGCTTATTCAAACTCATGTCCATTGAGTCAGTGATGCCATATGACCATCTCATTCTCTGTTGTCCCCTTCTCCTCTTGCCTTCAATCTTTCCCAGCATCAGGGTCTTTTCAAATGATTCAGTTCTTTGCATTAGGTGGCCAAAGTATTGGAGTTTCAGCTTCAACATCAGTCCTTCCAAGGAATATTAAGGACTGATTTCCTTTAGGATGGACTGGTTGGATCTCCTTGCAGTCCAAGGTACTCTCAAGAGTCTTCTCCAACACCACAGCTCAAAAGCATCAATTCTTTGGCGCTCAGCCTTCTTCATAGTCCAACTCTCACATCCATACCTGACTACTGGAAAAACCATAGCTTTGACTAGACCAACCTTTGTTGGCAAAGTAATATCTCTGATTTTTAATATGCTGTCTAGATTGGTCATAGCTTTTCTTCCAAGGAGCAAGCGTCTTTTAATTTAATGGCTGCAGTCACCATCTGCAGTGATTTTAGAGTCCCAAAAAAGAAAGTCTGTCACTGTTTCCATTGTTTCCCCATCAGTTTGCTATGTAGTGATGAGACCAGATGCCATGATCTTAGTTTTCTGAATTTTGAGCTATAAGCCAACTTTTTCACTCTCCTCTTTCACTTTCATCAAGAGGCTCTTTAGTTCTTCACTTTCTGCCATAAGGGTGGTGTCATCTGCATATCTGAGGTTATTGATATTTCTCCCAGCAATCTTGATTCCAGCTTGTGCTTCATCCAGCCCATCATTTCTCATGATGTACTCTGCGTATAAGTTAAATAAGCAGGGTGACAATATACAATCTTGATGTACTCCTTTCCCAATTTGGAACCAGTCTGTTGTTCCATGTCCGGTTCTAACTGTTGCTTCCTGACCTGTATACATATTTCTCAAGAGGCAAGTCAAGTGGTCTGGTATCCCCATCTCTTGAATAATTTTCCATAGTTTGTTGTGGTCCACACAATCAAAGGCTTTGGCATAATAATTAAAGCAGAAGTAGATATTTTTCTGGAACTCTGTTGCTGTTTTGTTGATCTAGAGGATGTTGACGATTTGATCTCTGGTTCCTCTGCCTTTTCTAAATCCAGCTTGAACATCTGGAAGTTCACAGTTCACGTACTGTTGAAGCCTGGCTTGGAGAATTTTGAGCATTACTTTACTAGGATGTGAGATGAGTGCAATTGTGCTATAGTTAGAACATTCTCTGGCATTGCCTTTCTTTGGGATTGGAATGAAAACTGCCCTTTTCCAGTCCTGTAGCCACTGCTGAGTTTTCCAAATTTGCTGACATATTGAGTGCAGCACTTTAACAGCATTGTCTTTTAGGATTTGAAACAGCTCAGCTGGAATTCCATCAACTCCACTAGTTTTGTCTGTAGTGATGCTCCCTAAAGTCCACTTGACTTCACATTCCAGGATATCTGGCTATAGGATGGTGATCACACCATCATGATGATCTGGGTCATGAGGAACTTTTTGTATAGTTCTTCTGTGTATTCTTGACACCTCTTCTTAATCTCTTCTGCTTCTGTTAGGTCCATATCATTTCTGTCCCTTATTGTGCCCATGTTTGCATAAAATATTCCCTTTATATCTCTAATTTTCTTGAAGTGATCTTTAGTCTTTCCCATTCTGTCAGTTTCCTATATTTCTTTGCATTGATCACTGAGGAAGGCTTTCTTATCTCTCCTTGCTATTTGTTGGAACTCTGCATTCAAATGTGTATATCTTTCCCTTTCTCCTTTGCCTTTCACTTCTCTATTCACAGCTATTTATTTATTTATAACTGTGAAAAGAAGAGAAGTGAAAACCAAAGGAGAAAAGGAAAGATATAAACATCTGAATGCAGAGTCCCAATGAATAGCAAGAAGAGATAAGAAAGCCTTCCTCAGCGATCAATGCAAAGAAATAGAGGAAAACAACAGAATGGGAAAGACTAGAGATCTCTTCAAGAAAATTAGAGATACCAAAGGAACATTTCATGCAAAGATGGGCTCGATAAAGGACAGAAATGGTATGGACCTATCAGAAGCAGAAGATATTAAGAAGAGATGGCAAGAATACACAGAAGAACTGTACAAAAAGATCTTCATGACCCAGATGATCACGATGGTGTGATCACTGACCTAGAGCTAGACATCCTGCAATGTGAAGTCAAGTGGGCCTTGGAAAGCATCACTACAAACAAAGCTAGTGGAGGTGATGGAATTCCGGTTGAGCTATTCCAAATCCTCAAAGATGATGCTGTGAAAGTGCTACACTCAATATGCCAGCAAATTTGGAAAACTCAGCAGTGGCCACAGGACTGGAAAAGGTCAGTCTTCATTCCAATCCCATAGAAAGACAATGCCAAAGAATGCTCACACTACCGCACAATTGCACTCATCTCGCATCCTAGTAAAGTAATGCTCAAAATTCCCCAAGCCAGGCTTCAGCAATATGTGAACCGTGAACTTCCAGATGTTCAAGCTGGTTTTAGAAAAGGCAGAGGAAGCAGAGATCAAATTGCCAACATCTGCTGGATCATGGAAAAAGCAAGAGAGTTCCAGAAAAACATCTATTTCTGCTTTATTGACTATGCCAAAGCCTTTGACTGTGTGGATCACAATCAACTGTGGAAAATTCTCAAAGAAATGGGAATACCAGATGACCTGATCTGCTTCTTGAGAAATCTGTATGCAGGTCAGGAAGCAAGAGTTAGAACTGGTCATGGAAGAACAGACTAGTTCCAAATAGGAAAAGGAGTACGTCAAGGCTGTATATTGTCACCCTATTTATTTAACTTATATGCAGAGTACATCATGAGAAACATTGGACTGGAAGAGACACAAGCTGGAATCAAGATTGCCGGGAGAAGTATCAATAACCTCAGATATGCAGATGACACTACCCTTATGGCAGAAAGTGAAGAGGAACTAAAAAGCCTCTTGATGAAAGTGAAAGTGGAGAGTGAAAAAGTTGGCTTAAAGCTCAACATTCAGAAAACGAAGATCATTGCATCTGGTCCCATCACTTCATGGGAAATAGATGGGGAAACAGTGGAAACAGTGCCAGACTTTATTTTTCTGGGCTCCAAAATCACTGCAGATGGTGACTGCAGCCATTAAATTAAAAGACACTTACTCCTTGGAAGGAAAGTTATGACCAACCTAGATCACATATTCAAAAGCAGAGACATTACTTTGCCAACAAAGGTTAGCCTAGTCAAGGCTATGGTCTTTCCTGTGGTCGTGTATGGATGTGAGAGCTGGACTGTGAAGAAGGCTGAGCGCCGAAGAATTGATGCTTTTGAACTGTGGTGCTGGAGAAGACTCTTGAGAGTCCCTTGGACTGCAAGGAGATCCAACCAGTCCATTCTGAAGGAGATCAGCCCTGGGATTTCTTTGGAAGGAATGATGCTGAAGCTGAAACTCCAGTACTTTGGCTACCTCATGCGAAGAGTTGACTCATTGGAGAAGACTCTGATGCTGGTAGGGATTGGGGGCAAGGGGTGAAGGGGACGACAGAGGATGAGATGGCTGGATGGCTCATTGACTTGATGGACGTGAGTCTGAGTGAACTCTGGGAGTTGGTGATGGACAGGGAGGCCTGGCATGCTGCAGTTCATGGGGTCGCAAAGAGTCGGACATGACTGAGCGGCTGATCTGATCTGATCTGATCTGATCTGACCTCAGGCAAACATTTTGCTTTCTGTATTTCTTTTCCTTAGGATGACATCTAATCTTACTGCATTGTGATCAGAAAAGATGCTTGAAATGATTTCAATTTTTTTGAATTTACCAAGGCTAGAGTTATGGCCCAGGATGTGGTCTATCCTGGAGAATGCTCTGTGTGTACTTGAGAAAAGGGTGTAATTCATTGTTTTGGGGTGAAATGTCCTATGGATATCAATTATATCTAACTGGTCCATTGTATCATTTAAAGTTTGTGTTTCCTTGCTAATTTTCTGTTTGGATGATTTATCCATAGGTGTATTGGGGTATTAAAATCTCCCACTATTATTGTGTTACTTTAATTTCCCCTTTCATACTTCTTAGCATTTGCCTTACATATTGCGGTGCTCCTATGTTGGGTGTATATATATTTATAATGGTATATCTTCTTGGATTGATCCTTTGATCATTATGTAGTGTCTTTCTTTGTCTCTTTTCACAGCCTTTACTTTGAAGTAATTACTTTGAAATAATTAAAAAGTCATTTTATCTGATGTGAGTATTGCTACTCCTGCTTTCTTTTGTCTCCATGTGCATGAAATACCTTTTTCCAGCCCTTCACTTTCAGTCTTATGTGTCCCTTGTTTTGAGGTGGGTCTCTTGTAGACAGCATATATTGGGGTCTTGTTTTTATATCCATTCAGCCAGTCTTTGTCTTTTGGTTGGGGCAGTCAACCCATTTACATTTAAGGTAATTATTGATAAGTGTGATCCCATTGCCATTTACTTTGTTGTTTGGGGTTTGAGTTTATAAACCTTTTCTGTGTTTTGTGTCTAGAGAAGATCCTTTAGCATTTGTTGAAGAGCTGGTTTGGTGATGCTGAATTCTCTCAGCTTTTGTTTTTCTGTAAAGCTTTTGATTTCTCCTTCATATTTGATTGAGATCCTTGCTGGGTATAGTAATCTGGGTTGTAGGTTTTTCTCCTTCATCACTTTAAGTATGTCCAGCCATTCCCTTCTGGCCTGAAGAGTTTCTATTGAAAGATCAGCTGTTATCCTTATGGGGATCCCCATGTGTGTTATTTGTTGCTCTTCCCTTGCTGCTTTTAATATTTGCTGTTTGTGTTTGATTTTCATTAATTTGATTAATATGTGTCTTGGGGTGTTTTGCCTTGGTTTATCCTGTTTGGGACTCTCTGGGTTTCTTGGACTTGTGTGGCTATTCCCTTCTCCATTTTAGGGAGGTTTTCAAATATTATCTCCTCAAGTGTTTTCTCATGGCCTTTCTTTTTGTCTTCTTCTTCTGGGACTCCTATGATTTGAATGTTGGGGCATTTAACATTGTCCCAGAGGTCTCTGAGGTTGTCCTCGTTTCTTTTAATTCTTTTTCCTCCCTGCTTCGTTTATTTCCACCATTCTATCTTCCACCTCACTTAGCCTATCTTCTGCCTCGGTTATTCTACTGTTGGTTCTCTCCAGAGTGCTTTTGATCTCAGTTATTGCATTATTCATTATTGATTAACTCTTTTTTTATTTCTTCTAGGTTCTTGTTAAACATTTCTTTCATCTTCTCAATCCTTGTCTCCAGTCTATTTATCTGTAACTCCATTTTGTTTTCAAGATTTTGGATCATTCTTCCTATCATTATTCTGAATTCTTTTTCAGGTAGACTCCCTATCTCCTCCTCTTGTTTTGTTTGGGTGGGCACTTATCATGTTCCTTTACCTACTGAATATTTCTCTGCCTTTTCATCTTGTTTAGATTGCTGTGTTTGGGGTGGCCTTTCTGTAGGCTGAAAATTTGTGGTTCCTTTTTATTGTCAAGGTTGCTCCCTGTGGGTGGGGTTAGACTAGTGGCTTGTCAAGGTTTCCTGGTTAGGGAAGCTTGCATTGGTGTTCTGGTAGTTAGAGTTGGATCTCTTCTCTCTGGAGTGCAATGAAGTGTCTATAGAGAGTTTTGGGGTGTCTGTGGGTTTGGCATGACTTTGGGCAGCCTATACTTTAATGCTCAGGGCTGTGTTGCTGCGTTGCTAGAGATTAGTGTGATATGTTTTGCTCTGGAACTTGTTGGTTCTTGGGTGGAGTTTTGTTTCATTGTAGTTATGGAGGCTTTTGGATGTGCTCTTGTCAGTTAACATTCCTTGGAATCAGAAGTTTTCTGGTGTTCTCAGGTTTTGGACTTAAGCCTCCTGGCTCTGGCTTTCAGTCTTATTTTTAGGCTAGCCTCAAGACTTCTCCATCCATATAGCATAAATGATAAAACATCTAGGTTAATGGTGAAAAGATTCTCCACAGTGAGGGACACCCTGAGAGGTTTACACATTTACATGGAGAAGAGAAAAAGGAGGAGGGAGATAGAGGTGATCAGGAGGAGAAGAAGGAGAATCAAAAGGGGAGAGAGCATTCTAGCAAGTAATCAATTCCCTGTGTGCTCTCCACAGTCTGGAACACCCAGAGAGGTTCATGGAATTACATAGAAAAGAGAAGAGTGAGGAGGGAGATAGGGATGACCAGGAGGAGAATCAGATCAGATCAGATCAGTCGCTCAGTCGTGTCCGACTCTTTGCGACCCCATGAACTGCAGCATGCCAGGCCTCCCTGTCCATCACCAACTCCCGGAGGTCACTCAGATTCACATCCATCGAGTCAGTGATGCCATCCAGCCATCTCATCCTCTGTTGTCCCCTTCTCCTCCTGGCCCCAATCCCTCCCAGCATCAGAGTCTTTTCCAATGAGTCAACTCTTCGCATGAGGTGGCCAAAGTACTGGAGTTTCAGCTTTAGCATCATTCCTTCCAAAGAAATCCCAGGGCTGATCTCCTTCAGAATGGACTGGTTGCATCTCCTTGCAGTCCAAGGGACTCTCAAGAGTCTTCTTCAACGCCACAGTTCAAAAGCATCAATTCTTCGGTGCTCAGCCTTCTTCACAGTCCAGCTCTCACATCCATACATGACCACAGGAAAGACCATAGCCTTGACTAGGAGGAGAATAGGGGGAGTCAAAAGGGAAGAGACCAATCTAGCCAGTAATCAGTTCCCTAAGTGTTCCCCACAGCCTGGAATACCCAGAGAGATTCACAGAGTTAAGTAGAGAAGACAATGGAGAGGGAGGAGATAGAGGAGACCCGGGGGAAAGTCAAAAGGGGAGAGAGCAATCAAACCAGTAATCACACCCCTAAGTGAAAATGGATACTGAAGATTAGATTCTTAAAGGTACAAAATTGATACCAGATACCCAAAGCAAAGATTAAAAATCTAGAGGTTAGACTCTCAAAAATATAATATTAAAAATACAAAATAAAATCAATCACAAAATTTACAAAAAATATATATATATGAAATTTGCTTTAAAAATAAGGCCTTTTTTTACAAGGTAATAATAGGTAATAAAAATGAAAATTAAATAAGTAATACAGAACTTAAAAATAAAAAAAATTATACAAATAAAAAATGATAATAGTAAAAACATATCTAGGAATTTCTCTGGAGCTGTTGTGGGCAGTGTGGGGTCAGTTCAGTTTCAGATAGTTCCTTTTTCCAGTTTATACTTCTTCTCAAGGTTTATAAGCCCCTTTTAATGCTTAGTCAATGTTAACTACAGGGTTTTAATCTGTTGTACCTGTCAATTCCAGAGCAGTTCCCTCTTCTTTGTTTATTTTGGCTTCCTCTGTTTGCAAGTCTCTTCAGTGTCTAATTTCCACCCTGACACAAGGGGGTGAAGGTGGTCACTTATTTAGGCTCATTTGTTCAGTTGTGTTGTGGGGAGGGAGGAACACTGCAAACAAATTTCACTTGTGTGTATGGGGAGTGCTTGCAGTATATGGACCACAATGGGTTTGCCCCAGCTCATGGCATGTGTGCTCTCCCGGTCTACACTGCTCAGGCTCCAGGTTGCTCTGCAGGGGTGCTGTCCGAAGCAGACCCAGGATTTCATGCACTTCCCAGGTTTAAGCCACTCAGGTTCAGGTTCTCAGGTAGTCCACAAGGGCACAGACTTGGATGGGTGTGTTTTTTGTGCCTTTCCCAGGTTTGAGCAGCTCAGGCGACCAGGTGCTTTGCGAGCGCACTGTCCGAGGTGGTCTGTGCGTCTTAATCACCTCCCCAGTCCTGGCCGCTCAGTTTCCTGGGTGCGCTGTGAGAGCACTGTCTCAGATGTGCTGTGTGTCTCCTCTGGGGAACTGATCTCATGCTTCGACCCTCCTGGCAGATGTCAACCGTCCAGGATCCCAGGAAGACTAGGTTAGCAATTGGGAGCCTGCTCACAGTTTGGTGGAGCATGCCATCTCTGAGGCTGAGATTGCCCCTTGCCTTCTGGCTCTGACTGTTGCACGCCTGCCTCTCCACCTCCAGCAGAGGGCATGGAGGGAAGAGGCCTGCACTCAGCCAGCTAACTCTCCTTTGGTATTCGCTCAATCCTTTGTTCTTTGAGCCAGCCAGGGTGCGTGTTAGTTTAGAGCCTTCTGCAGGAAAGTTCTCTTTCTCTCTCTCTGACTATCCCGCAGTTTGGATTGCTATCTCACATTAGCTCCCTCAGATTGTCCTCAGGGCATTCAGGCCCAGTCCTTAAATGCAACCCGCGCCTCCCTGTCCAGTCCCCGCTCATGGGTGGCGGATGCGAGCATGTGGGCTGTTTCTCTGCTGGGAGTTGTGGTTAGGCGCGTATTCTCTGGATTTTGTGTTTTTTCCACACCACCTCTCCCCCATTTATGCTGTCCTCTGAGATTCCATAGCTTCCCACAGACCCGCGGTGAGAGGGTTTACCTGCTCTCTGGAAACTTGTCCTCCTTTACGACTCCCTCCTCAGGATGGGTCTCTATCCCTCTCTTTTGTCTTTTATATTTTGTCCTACCTCCTTTTGAAGGGAACAGGCTGCCTTTCTGGGTGCCTGGTGTCCTCTGCCAGTGTTCAGAAGTTGTTTTGTGGAAGTTGCTTAGCATTCAAATGATCTTTGGAAGAATTTGTGGGGGAGAAAGTGGTCTCCCCATCCTATTCCTCCGCCATCTTGGGACTGCACCTCTTTTGTATATTCTGTTGGCTATTACTGTTGTTGATGTTAAGTTATATTATTAATACCAGTTTTCTTATCTAATGGATATTGCATAAAGTGGTGTGTTGAGGTTATTTAGGGCAGTGGGTAACAGTGGGAGCTCTGGCTTCAGGCACACCTATTTCAGATCCCAGCCCTGTTGATATTAGCTGAATACTTTTTATACAAGTTCCTTTAAAGACCCAATTAAGCATTGTGATATGTGGCATGCGTGTGTGTATTTGTGCACATGTGTGTATACTCAATAAATATGGGTGACTATTTTATGGCGGGCTTCTCTTGTGGCTCAGCTGGTAAAGAATTCACCTGTAATATGGGAGACCTGGGTTTGATGCCTGGGTTGGGAAGATCCCCTGGAGAAGGAAAAGGCTACCCACTCCAGTATTCTGGCCTGGAGAATTCCGTGGACTGTATAGTCCATGGGGTTGCAAAGAGTTGGGCACGCCTGAGGGAGAAGGCCATGGCACCCCACTCCAGTACTCTTGCCTGGAAAATCCCATAGGCGGAGGAGCCTGGTAGGCTCCAGTCCATGGGGTCGCTAAGAGTCGGACACGACTGAGTGACTTCACTTTGACTTTTCACCTTCATGCATTGGAGAAGGAAATGGCAACCCACTCCAGTATTCTTGCCTGGAGAATCCCAGGGACAGGGGAGCCTGGTGGGCTGCCTTCTATGGGGTCGCACAGAGTTGGACACGACTGAAGCGACTTAGCAGCAGCAGCAGCAGTAGCAGCAGCAGAGTGACTTTCACTTTCTTTCACTTTTCTTTTATGGAAGCATAATTTACTCTTATCTTTGTAAATTTCCTTTAGTAGCAGAAATCCCTAGTATTCATGGAAAGTAAATACAGAATCTGGTGGCTATTCACTTCCTCGCAGGCACACGTGGAATCTGGCCTCACTGGCCTTCCCTCTTCTGATGATGAATAGAAGCAGTGCACAGAGGGAGAGCCACCTAAGGCAAACAGGTCACCCATTCTTTCTCGATGAACATATTCACACAAAGTGATTTCTGAGCTCAATTCATATCAGCCAGGAGCAAAGAAGAGAGAGGTTTTGTGGTCTGTTTCCCAGGAGATTCACATTTGTCTAAACGGTCCCCATCTGAAATAGGTTGAAGAGACAAGTTACTTGGGACTGTATCAATCTCTTTATTAAAGAAAGGACACAGAAGGAGTGTGGAAGAACAAAGCCTTGCATGGGAAAATAAAGGCAGGTAGAAATCAGGCCATAGAACAGACAAGCAAGGAAGGCATTTTAGTAAAAAGGACAAAGGAAATAAAACCTTTGTTATAGTAAACTAATTGAACCCTACAACATTACTTGATTTATTTGACTTGATTATGAGTCAGGGATGCATGGCTAATTAGATAAAACTACGTCCTAATTTTGTGTCATATGCTTGTGGTTGATTTTATTATTTTAGAAAATATCTATTTGCTGTCCTCTTTGACTTTTATTTCAATAATGATTAATTTATTGGTCAAATTTTATTATAAAAACTTAAAGTAATTTTCTTCCACCTTCTCTTGTTTTATTGAAATAAATAAATTTTGAATTGACTAAGAGTCTTCTGCCTGTTTAGAAATAATTTTGTAACATAGAACTTTCTTTTATAAAGTTGCTTATGGTACTATGATTTGGATTGACTTCCATGTGACTTGGGGGGCTTATTTTAGGACCATAAGCCTGGTATCACTTGTTTTTGTGGGGCTTCTTATAGTCCCAGCAGTTTTTCAAGTACAAATGAACCTAAGTTTAGAAATCATACCTTAGTTGAGAAATCACTGTGGATTAAATAAATGTAAATTAGTATAGCAGAAAGAGACATACAGAACCGAGTTAAAATGCTGACCCTCTTTCTTATTAGCTGAAGTACCCAGGGTAAATCTTAACCACGTGGAGCCTCAACTTTGTTTTTTAAAACAAATGTACTATCTACTTCATAGATGGTTGAGTATATGCAGCACACCAGTCATATGGTAGGTGCTCAGCAAATGTTTATTTTGTGATTAACCCCGCTTCCCAAACCTGCTTAAAGCAGACAATTCATAGTGATTTACAGCTCTCTTCTTCCTTCTTCCAGTTTTGATTATGTTATGTTATATTATTTGTTATGAAAAACTCATCAGTCATCAGCATAACCATTTAAAACCACTACTTTGGCTGGTTGTATAAGAATTGTACTTATCACATTAAATGTAGTATAATCTATAAAAATACTGAATCACTATGCTGTACACCAGAAGCTAATATAATATTACAAATCAAAGGCTAACAGAGTTTTGCCAGGAGAGCACACTGGCCATAGCAAACAGCCTCTTCCAACAACACAAGAGGTGATTCTACACATGGACATCACCAGATGGCCATTAAATCAGCTATACTTCAATTAACAACTGGAGTGAATGATACTTTAAGAAATAAAAGAAATGAGAATTAAAAAAAAAATTGTGGTGCAGTTCAGTGAGGCATTCCTTATCTAAACAATTCAACATCCAGTGTTTACAAACTCCCTAATGTGTGGGACATTTTGTTAAGACATAGGGAAGACAGTACTAGAACACACACATGTAAGAAAATAGTGGAATCTACCTTGTGGAATTATCACTAGGATTAGATGAGTCAATGATACATGTAAAGTGAGTGAAACAATGGCTGGCCCATGGTTAACACTCAAAAATACTAGTTTTCGTTATTGTTTTCTCTATAAGACATTTAATGAATTACTTGCAGTTCATTGGATGAACCCTCCAAGAAAGATTTGTATAGATTGCTACGTATAGGGAGCATGGTACGTAAAAGAATGCACTGAACTGGATCTTTAGTGGTGAGAAAAAAATCTTTTCGTTTTCTAGGCAGAAGATGCTGTGCTCAGGGAAAGTGATGGAAAGTTTGGGAAGATTAAGGGGAGAAATTATGGGCTCTAGGGCACTGTTGTCTGAAAGGAAGCAAACTGAATGAGATGATGTGTCATTCATATAGTTTCACTCCTTCACCTTTACGCAACTATTGAGGGTCTGCTCTGTGCTAGACATTGCAACACAACCATTAACAGGATATTCATGGTCTTTTGGAGTGAAACTTAAAGTCAAGTGGACAACATACACATTGAATAAAGACTCACTTTACTGTGTTAGATGAACTATGAGTAAGGAAGCAGAGAACTAGGGGAACATATGTGATTATTTTTATTTGAGAGCGGAGGCAAGAAGTCAGGATTCCTGACTTCTGTGTTAATATTTGAAGCAAATATTGAAGAAAGATAGCCTTCCTTCCTCTTTAATTTTCTTTTCAGAATACCTCATGTTACCCAGAAATTTAGGCTCCTGTCTCCGTTTTATTGTACTAAGCGATAGCAAAAAGTTTAAAATATTGCATCCAGCCATTTGCCTGGCCTTTATTTCTGTGATGTGAAAGATACTGTGTGGTAAAATAGGGGAGAAACACTGGATTAGACTTCCATAGGTTAGATAGAACATGCTTACAACTGTTGTAACCAATATAGATGATTTTGAATATGACAAGATTGCTGATTTTTTAAAAAATTGAAATTGGTAGGTGATATTAAACATTTGCTTCTTCACTTGAAAGGATGGCAGAGCACAAAGGAAAGTGTTACATTCCTGAAAGCTGTCCCTGTATTTGGAAAGATTGGGAGTACCTCTCAGGAGAAGTGATTGCTACACCATGCTATACCTGGTAATGAGATCCGTTTATTTCACAACTTCTCTAAGAAATTGTACTAGTTTCACTCATGTTGTTTTCCATGTGATGAATTTCATCAGAAAGCAAACCAAATTTGAGTAAATATGATTTTAAAGGCTTTCAGGAGTTAATGGGAAGCTACTACCTACAGGGGGATCATTGTTTTTACACCTGTTTGTTTGACCAAGAAGTAAAAAATGAACTATGATAATTTGAAAATATAATAGGAAAAACATACCTCAAATGTATAAATAATAAATGTTCCAAAGAGAAGGTCATATTTGATGGAAAATTTTGTTTGAAAATAATCCAAAAGAATACCATAAAATAAAATTAAAGTACAGTTTCCTTGAAATGTGGATGAAAATTCAAGCTTGTGAATAAGTCCTGTCTGTGACTGAGCAATAACAGCAAAAGGTATTGAGATGGACTCAAGTAAAGGAGATAGCACTGTAGTCTTTCGGCGACAGGCAGGTGTATCTTTAGTTTTTCATTCCATCACCTGTTTTCAGAGTGACCCAGGCACAGTTTCTAGGCTTGTTTGTGATGTCTTAAGACAGAGTGGTAAATATATGCCTTATCTATCACTGTAATAAAATGGTATCAGAAAGAATTGTCCATATTTATAAGAACTATTGACACAGTGAATACCCTTGAATACAAGCCTTCCAATACTTATGCTCCGCGAAAAATACTAATTAGAGCCACTTTTCTTAGAAAGGTAACAATGTTGTTATTGTTTTCTAATAGCGTTTGCCGACGAGGAATGTTCAATTGCACGTATTATCCATGCCCAGCAGTATGCACAATATATGGGGACCGGCATTATCATTCTTTTGACGGACTGGAATATGATTATATCAGTGATTGCCAGGTATTTTTGATAAAGGTATGTCACAGTTGTTATTGTTGTTTGGTTGCTAAGTCATGTCCGACTGTTTGCTACCCCGTGGACTATAGCCCGCCAGGCTCTTCTGTCCATGGGATTTCCCATGCAAGAATCCTGGAGTAAGTTGCCATTTCCTTCTCCAGGGTATCTTCCTGACCCGGGGATCAAACCGAGGTTTCCTGCATTGCAGGCAGTTTCTTTTACCGCTGAGCCACCTGGGAAGCCAATGTTACAATTACTTGTTATAGTTACAGTTATGTAGAGACAATGTAAAAAACAAGTAAGGTAGACCTGTGACATATCACATCCACACATCATTAGTGAAACTTATAAAAGCTATAGCAATTTTAAATTAATTTCCTTAACTAATTGTAAAGTTTTATTATTTGTAAGTGATGAGCTAATTTCATAACCTTTCTGTGCCTCTGACTTCTCATTTGTAAAATGAGGATAATAATTGTCCCGATCTCCCAGGGGTAGTTCCCAGGATTGAAGGAAATAAATATATGTAAAGCTTGCATATAGTACTTACTATTTAGCAACTGCTCATTAAATATCAGCCATTTTTAAAATTGGTTTAATTTGGTGAATGTAAATATAGCACATTAAATTCATGTATTGGACCATGTATTGTTTATAGTTGTAGCAATTAAAATGACATTATTCTCATTTCTAGACATGCTATTTTGTTGATATGCTTTGGTAAACCCTGGGCTTTTTATATCTGATAGAATCCTTAAAAGTTTTAGAGAGAAGTTGCCCAAGAATAAGCAAAATAACATCTTTTCATCCAGCAAGGTAACCTGTGATTTTCTTGAATGTGTGTTTTCTTCTGGGTAAGGCTTTTATGTTTTTAGCATATGTCAAGAAAGTAGGCACATTCCCATTTTGTATTACTTATTTTAAATAAAAAACAAACAGTAAATCTATAGCCTTCCAAACTTAAGCAAAGCTCCTGCTATGTGTCAAGGGAAACCATTGAGTTTCCCTTTCAGTACTATTTTTAGCCTACTTTATGAACAGTTTTAAGTTTCTTAAAGAATAAATCCCTGGGAATGAATTTGGCAGGTAGATAATTATAGAAGATGACAAGCTGCCTGTAGGGTGTGTGTGTGTGCGTGTGTGGTTTTGATATATCTCGGAGCACAGGAAAGGCACAGTGATACTATTCTAGTGATCTCTTCTATGAGTATTTGTCCTCTTCAAACAAGTATTATTTAGCAAATAATTTTTACATGAGGATTTTCTTACCTCTTGAAGTTTAGGTCGTAAATTGAGAAGCCTGGAAAAGTAAAAAGCAATTTAGAGATTTGAATGCATAAACTCATACTTTTTTTTTCCCTCATAATGTTTCAGACTGATCTTATACCAAATCCTTGCTTCCCTTGATATTTAGGTGTCTCTGATATTCCTTAAGAACCCTCTTCCTTTGCATTTCTGGCTGTTATGCTCTTGTAGTCCTTCACTGTCTCCTGTGGTTTCTCCTTTGTCTCTTTGTTGCCTTTTCTTTTTGCATAAGTCCTAGACCGTAGATGACGGAGTTGGCCCCTTCAGGGCAAGGACCAAACAATAGTCACCGTTGTTTTAGTAGTGCTGAGCACCATGCTGGGAACACTTGTCCACTGAATGTTTACTGAACTGGATGTCTGTTCTTGGGTCTCTCTCCTTTTCTCCTAATGCTTAAGTTCATCCACCTCTATAATCTTAACCTCACCTACAAGCTGATGAGTTCCAAATTGACACGGACTGCTCTGACCTTCAACTTCTAGACTGTCTTCTGACTCAAGTTCATCCCTATAATAATACATATTTTTCATTCTGTTAACCTTTCTAAGACTCATCATGTCATTGCTTTTTAAGAACTGCAGCTGACTCCCATTTACCAGCTTCCATAAAATCGAATTTCTCAGGATAATCCTTCAAGGGTTTTTCTCAGGGTATTTTTCTGTACCTGATTGGCTCTACTCCCTCAAAGTGACTTTTCTAGTTCATATTTATCTGTCTGTTCTTACACATCCTACAGTATTTGATAGTCCTCATGTCAAAAGTAAACAACCCAATGTTGCTAAGTCACTTCAGTCGTGTCCGACTCTGTGCAATCCCATAGATGGCAGCCCATCAGGCTCCCCTGTCCCTGGGATTCTCCAGGCAAGAACACTGGAGTGGGTTGCCAATAAGCAACCCGTTACATTCTGATTATTTTATATGTGCTCAGTTAGGTCGTGTATCATTTTATGTCAGAGTTCTGTGTTATACTTCTTTTGGGTTCCTCACTAGGGCTAGCACAATTATCGTTGTATTATAAGAGCTAAAAAATTACTTGCTCTGTTTTTAACCATTTTTTATAGGGTAGAATTCAAAAAGTTACACTTAATTAGTAATCTTATATTTGTTATAAATGCATACACATGCCTTCAACATGAAGTATATAGAGCAGTGTTCTTAAACTTTATTATGTATGCATATAACTTGGAGCAGTATGAAAAGACAAAATGATAGGATACTGAAAGAGAAACTCCCCAGGTCAGTAGGGGCCCAATATGCTACTGGAGATCAGTGGAGAAATAACTCCAGAAAGAATGAAAGGATGGAGCCAAAACAAAAAGAATACCCAGCTGTGGATGTGTCTGGTGATAGAAGAAAAGTCCGATGCTGTAAAGAGCAGTATTGCATAGGAACCTGGAATGTCAGGTCCATGAATCAAGGCAAATTGGAAGTGGTCAAACAAGAGATGGCAAGAGTGAATGTCGACATTCTAGGAATTAGCGAACTAAAATGGACTGGAATGGGTGAATTTAACTCGGATGACCATTATATCTACTACTGTGGGCAGGAATCCCTCAGAAGAAATGGAGTGGCCATCATGGTCAACAAAAGAGTCCGAAATGCAGTACTTGGATGCAATCTCAAAAACGATAGAATGATCTCTGTTCGTTTCCAAGGCAAACCATTCAATGTCACAGTAATCCAAGTCTATGCCCCAACCAGTAACGCCGAAGAAGCTGAAGTTGAAAGGTTCTATGAAGACCTACAAGACCTTTTAGAACTAACACCCAAAAAAGATGTCCTTTTCATTATAGGGGACTGGAATGCAAAAGTAGGAAGTCAAGAAACACCTGGAGTAACAGGCAAATTTGGCCTTGGAATACGGAATGAAGCAGGGCAAAGACTAATAGAGTTTTGCCAAGAAAATGCACTGGTCATAGCAAATACCCTCTTCCAACAACACAAGAGAAGACTCTATACATGGACATCACCAGATGGTCAACACCGAAATCAGATCGATTATATTCTTTGCAGCCAAAGATGGAGAAGCTCTATACAATCAGCAAAAACAAGACCAGGAGCTGACTGTGGCTCAGACCATGAACTCCTTATTACCAAATTCAGACTGAAATTGAAGAAAGTAGAGAAAACTACTAGACCATTCAGGTATGACCTAAATCAAATCCCTTATGATTATACAGTGGAAGTGAGAAATAGATTTAAGGGCCTAGATCTGATAGATAGAGTGCCTGATGAACTATGGAATGAGGTTCGTGACATTGTACAGGAGACAGGGATCAAGACCATCCCCATGGAAAAGAAATGCAAAAAAGCAAAATGGCTGTCTGGGGAGGCCTTACAAATAGCTGTGAAAAGAAGAGAAGCGAAAAGCAAAGGAGAAAAGGAAAGATATAAACATCTGAATGCAGAGTTCCAAAGAATAGCAAGAAGAGATAAGAAAGCCTTCTTCAGTGATCAATGCAAAGAAATAGAGGAAAACAACAGAATGGGAAAGACTAGGGATCTCTTCAAGAAAATCAGAGATACCAAAGGAACATTTCATGCAAAGATGGGCACAATAAAGGACAGAGATGGTGTGGATCTAACAGAAGCAGAAGATATCAAGAAGAGGTGGCAAGAATACACAGAAGAACTGTACAAAAAAGAGCTTCAAGACCCAGATAATCATGATGATGTGATCACTGACCTAGAGCCAGACATCTTGGAATGTGAAGTCAAATGGGCCTTAGAAAGCATCACTACAAACAAAGCTAGTGGAGGTGATGGAATTCCAGTGGAGCTATTCCAAATCCTGAATGATGATGCTGTGAAAGTGCTACACTCAATATGCCAGCAAATTTGGAAAACTCAGCAGTGGCCACAAGATTGGAAAAGGTCAGTTTTCATCCCAATCCCAAAGAAAGGCAATGCCAAGGAGTGCTCAAACTACCGAACAATTGCACTCATCTCACACGCTAGTAAAGTAATGCTCAAAATTCTCCAAGCCAGGCTTCAGCAATATGTGAACCGTGAACTTCCTGATGTTCAAGCTGGTTTTAGAAAAGGCAGAGGAACCAGAGATCAAATTGCCAACATCCGCTGGATCATGGAAAAAGCAAGAGAGTTCCAGAAAAACATCTATTTCTGCTTTATTGACTATGCCAAAGCCTTTGACTGTGTGGATCACAATAAACTATGGAAAATTCTGAAAGAGATGGGAATACCAGACCACCTGATCTGCCTCTTAAGAAATCTGTATGCAGGTCAGGAAGCAACAGTTAGAACTGGTCATGGAACAACAGACTGGTTCCAAATAGGAAAAGGAGTACGTCAAGGCTGTATATTGTCACCATGTTTATTTAACTTATATGCAGAGTACATCATGAGAAATGCTGGACTGGAAGAAACACAAGTTGGAATCAAGATTGCCGGGAGAAATATCAATAACCTCAGATATGCAGATGACACCACCCTTATGGCAGAAAGTGAAGAGGGGCTAAAAAGCCTCTTGATGAAAGTGAAAGTGGAGAGTGAAAAGGTTGGCTTAAAGCTCAACATTCAGAAAACGAAGATCATGGCATCTGGTCCCATCACTGCATGGGAAATAGATGGGGAAACAGTGGAAACAGTGTCAGACTTTGTTTTTCTGGGCTCCAAGATCACTGCAGATGGTGACTGCAGCCATGAAATTAAAAGACGCTTACTCCTTGGAAGGAAAGTTATGACCAACCTAGATAGCATATTCAAAAGCAGAGACATTACTTTGCCAACAAAGGTTCGCCTAGTCAAGGCTATGGTCTTTCCTGTGGTCATGTATGGATGTGAGAGCTGGACTGTGAAGAAGGCTGAGCGCCGAAGAATTGATGCTTTTGAACTGTGGTGTTGGAGAAGACTCTTGAGAGTCCCTTGGACTGCAAGAAGATCCAACCAGTCCATTCTGAAGGAAATCAATCCTGGAATTTCTTTGGAAGGAATGATGCTAAAGCTGAAACTCCAGTATTTTGGCCACCTCATGCGAAGAGTTGACTCATTGGAGAAGACTCTGATGCTGGGAGGGATTGAGGGCAGGAGGAGAAGGGGACGACAGAGGATGAGATGGCTGGATGGCATCACTGACTCGATGGATGCGAGTCTGAGTGACCTCCGGAAGCTGGTGATGGACAGGGAGGCCTGGCGTGCTGCGGTTCATGGGGTCGCAAAGAGTCGGACACGACTGAGCGACTGATCTGATCTGATAACTTGGAGAAGTCAATGGCACCCCACTCTAGTACTCTTGCCTGGAAAATCCCACGGACGGAGGAGCCTGGTAGGCTGCAGTCCATGGGGTCGCTGGGAGTTAGACATGACTGAGCGACTTCACTTTCTCTTTTCACTTTCATGCATTGGAGAAGGAAATGGCAGCCCACTCCAGTGTTCTTGCCTGGAGAATCCCAGGGACGGGGGAGCCTGGTGGGCTGCCGTCTGTGGGGTCACACAGAGTTGGACATGACTGAAGTGACTTAGCATAGCATAGCATAGCATAGCATAACTTGGAAATCTCGGTAAAATCTAGGTTCTGACTTCATGTGTTTGGAGCAGTATCTTGAAGTCTGCAATTTTAAATAAACTACTCTGATGTTTCATGTCCACTGTCCACTCTTTGAATAGGAAGAATGTAAATCATTTCCTTCTTTAAAACACCAATTGTAACTATTTTTGAAATTCTCTTCTTCTGAATAGTAAACTTTGTTATATCCAGAAAAAACAAATTATCATTGACAATACTGTATCAAACACTGAATATATCATTAAGATTAATTAATGATGATTTTTGTGGTTTCATTTTAAGTAGCAAAACAAAAATTCTGCCAAACTTTGTTTGCACTTCGTGTATGGAAAAATTATTTAGAAGTATTTACTAAATGCATTTTAAACCTTGTCCATGTACTACCATCTTTGTAAAAATTTTCCAATGTGTGGTCTTTGCTCATACATTATCATTTCATTCATTTAATACACAATTTTCAGGGCCTATTAAATGTAAACTGTGTTAGCAAAGATGTTCCTTCTCTATATATTAGGATAGATTTCTCCAAGAAAATTCTGAAGTTTTGAAAACAGGGATCATACTCTATATATCTTTTTTCCTTCCCCTCCATCGTTTTGCAAAATACTGGGCATTTAGCAAACTCTTAATAACTACTTATTTAATCTGCCTGGCTCTTCCTTAACTCCTCATCTGTCTTTGCAGCAGAGAAATCATAGTATTTTCCATTGTATTTTCCAATAATGATTTTTCTTAGTTGAAGTATAATTAATTTACAATATTATGTTAGTTTCAAGTATACAGAAAAGTGATTGTGCAGAAAGTAGAATACTTTCTACTATTCTGTAGAATAGTACAGAATACTATTCCTGATTCCTGACAAAATGAAATTATCTTCTTATGTCTGATGCTGAATGATGATAACAGTAATTTTTATTGGTACTGAATATAAGAGTGCCATTTTATTTGGTTTTCAGGTTTGTAAACCTCATTTCCTCTCATCACTTTAATTTGCTGCTATATTCTTCTGTAAAAATAAATACATCATATTCAGTCTCAAGTTTTAATGAGATATGCCTACCTGTAAGTGAGAAGACATATCGCAGGAAGTATTAGTCCAACATTTGGATAAAATGTTAAATATCTGGGTTAAGATCTATCATTAGGGTTCATGTGGCAAAAATTAGGTATAAAGAGTATGAAAAATCTAAAGTTTTAAGTTTTAGAATTGTATATGTTTTTTTCCTCTGCCAAAGCAGAATTATTCTTTTTAATTTAATAATGTTCTTTTAAAAAAAGAAAATGTGCTTATAAAAAATAATCTTTGAAAATTAAGAAAAGAAAACTTATGTTAGTAATTAATTAGAATTGTACTAGTGAATTATTGATTGTATTATAATGAGCATATTTATTGAAATTAATAAACCAGAACCAGGACCCCAGAATGGATGGGTTAGTTTGACCAACATATTTTTGACAAGCCAAGAAATAGTTTGACCATGGAGTAGATAATTATTTCATACCAAAGACAAATTAGTGATTAACAAATGCAGCCTAGTAGTCATGGCTTTGAAATATTATCATGTCAGATAGTAAATTTTTCAATGCTAGAGATTTTCTACTGCAATAGTTTTATTTTTTTTTTTTTCCTTATTCCATCTGCTTCTCTTTTTCATGGCAAGGTTTTTTTTTTTTTTTTTTGAGAATCAGCATTTCCTTTGAGAAGGATAGAATGACTGCCAACATCATTCATTGACTTGCTGCTTTTTCAGAGGCAGCATTCACTTCTGTGGATAGCATATTTAATTCCTCCTTCTTTGTCAGGCAGCTCTCTTTTCCTCCCTGTCTTGATTACAAATTCTAGGCTTTATCTTTGACATCTGTAAAGCATTTTTATTTGGTAAAACTTATCATTTACTTTTTTGGGCCCTGTGAAGGATATAGTAATCTAATTCATAAAAATTTTGCTTTTATTTGCCAACTGGACTTTTAGAAATTAATACTTACTCAACTTTATCTTAAAGTATAATGTTACTTGACTCTGACATTCAAAGGAATAGTAAACCTGTTTTTTAATCTCTGGATTGTGGAGTCTTAGGAAACAGTTCCAAGTGAATACTTACCCTATCTTTGTTTATGTTTATCAAACTTTAAAAATTCAAGTTCTCTGCTATTTTGTTCATTTTGAGGCTGTTTATGTTTTACTGTACTATACTGTAAATAGCGCTTGAAATATAGCCCATTATTTTTTATGTATATTGCAGCAAACCTATGACAAAGTCATCACTGTATTTCATTGAGGTAAGACTTTTTTAAGAGTAAAGAGAGTTGAGAAAGCAAACAGCAACTTGACCTGTGCTATAAGCTCAGAGAAAGAGAACATTGGGTGTTTTCAGCAAAAGTGAGAAATTTAATATTCCAACTCCCAGATTTCAGAGTCAAACTTTGCTCCTATTATCTATGACAAGGCACAGCCCCTGCTAGTTATCTCCCTATAACTTGTTCTAGATTTTATTTTTCAGCATTCTGTTCAGTTGATACCGCAAATGTTTGGTGCTCTCCTTGTCTCTGAAAACCCTTCTAATACTGCTCTCAAATGTTTATACCTTGCATCATTTTTCGTATCATTATTTTTCTGTGTGACTTCTGTGTGTCAGGACCTGTGCTGAAAAGTAAAGGTAAAGGATGTGCAACATAGATATGAGTCTTGCCTCCTTCAAAATTTAGACTGGTGTGAGAGAGTCTAAATCACCAAATCACAAGATTCATACAAAATTGCAACTATAAAAGTTAATGATGACATTTGCAAAATCCAGTTGAAAGTTTTTAATGCTCATCTTCCTTTTTGGAAGTAGTTCTTGCTTTGTATTCTCTGAGGTATTTCTGCTGCCTCTGCTGGTCTTTGTCTCTGACCCCTCCTCAGTCTTTTCTGGTGGGCTCTTTCTTAAAACACTAGATCTCACAAGTTCCATATTTTCATGTCTGTCTCCTCTATAAGATTCTTAGTTGCCTATAATCTCATAATATCTTGAAGGGTAGACCTGTATGTATTTGTATATGTGTGTGTATTTATCTATTCATCATCCATCCGTCTGTCTATCTAGGGAAATGAAAACAGAGAGGAAAAGAAGTCAAAGGAAATCATCACACTCTATTTAAGCAAATATAAAGATCTAGGTGGAGCTTTCTCTGTCAAATAAGAGTAAAATGAAAATTAATGGCACAGTAATTATAAAACAGTGTGGCACTTCAAAAGACAGAGAAAAAGAAGTAGCATGTAAACATTATATGAAAATTTCACTGTGAATAAAATTTATCTCCCATAAAATAAAAATATTTTATGCCTTCCAGAGGTTATGAAAGAGTTGATGGAATTAACTAGTAAAATTTTAAATGTATATTCAGGGACTATAAGTAAGTGAAAAAGAAAATGATAAAAGTAAAGAACAAATTAAAGACCAAAACACGTTGTAGAGTTGAGATGTAAGCATTTCTTTTAATAAATAAGCATATGATCTTTTGCTTCCTATCCCTTCCTTTTGGGTCAACTGTGAGAGATAATCTAATTGGCTAGAGTTGTCTTTGTGTGTGTGTGTGTATGTGTGTGTGTGTGTGCGTGCACATGCGTGTGCGCAATACAGTCCCTTGGCCCATCAAAGAAATTGCTGCTTTGAGGCCATTCAGCTGTGGAACATAAGGCATGGCTGCCTGATGCTGCTGTATCAGCAGTGACTTTCTGTGGTATAGTTACCCTGCAAAGGGGCTGGGACTATGGCAAGTCTTACACTGACATGTCAAGTAAAATAATATATTACCTTGAGAGGTACTGATGTTTTATAGTTAAGAATCAGTTGGGAGAATATTCTCTATCAATGTTTTCAGTACCTAAACATAGAAGTTTTGAGGAATCCATGTGGCACGTGGCTCTTGACCTTTTTACTCTAGTTTTGTAATCATTTCTTATTGTGTTGCTCAGCAACTCTGTGGCATTATCTTCCAACCTAATAGCTTGAAATATATTCTAAATGGAAATTGGAGAAACATGGCTCATAGGAATCGATATTGTTTCAAGTTACTGTCAGCATAACATGATATTACCAGGCAGATCATACAATACAGACTACTTCTTGGCATTTCTGAGTTAATATACAGACTAAAGCTAATACTGAGGCACTTTAATTAATAGTAATGGAAATGTAATGGCAATAGAAATCCTTGCAGCCAGCTTTTCAGATCCCTTAATCTAATAACTCTTGCTGACAAAGGTCCTTACAGTCAAAGCTTGGTTTCCCAGTAGTCATGTATGGATGTGAGAGTTGGAGCATAAAGAGAGCTGAGTGCCAAAGAATTGATGCTTTCAAACTGTGGTGCTGGAGGAGACTCTTGAGAGTCCCTTGGACTGCAAGGAGATCAAACCAGTCAATCCTAAAGGAAATCCATCCTGAATCTTCATTGGAAGGACTGATGCTTAAGCTGAAACTCCAATACTTTGGCTACTGGATGCAAAGAACTGACTCATTGCAAAAGACCCTGATGCTGAGAAAGACTGAACTCGGGAGGAGAAGGGGATGGCAGTGGATGAGATGATTGGATGGCATCAGTGATTCAATGGACATGAGTTTGAACAAACTCTGGGAGATAGTGAAAGATAGGGAAGCCTGGTGTGTGGCAGTCCACAGGGTCAGAAAGGGTCAGACATGACTGACTGAATAACAACAACAGAGAGGAAGAGCAAAACAAAACCCTGATTATATATATATTTCTTCTTTGAAAATCATTCATAAGGGCAGAAAAGTATGGCATTACTTTTTATTGAGTAATACAATGCCATAATCATCTTAATGACCCTTATTATTCTCCTTTTCAAAATATAGGCAATACTTTCGAAAAGAATTGTTAAGAAGAAGAAAAAGTTCTCAGTTCCTATGAAGTAAGGAAAACCGGGTCACAAAGGGACACATTAATTACTCTGTCAACAGCATTCATTGTAAACCCATCTTCTAGGCAACATGCTATAGTAATTACTAATAAGACAGAATTTGGCCAAACCAAGAAATATGCTGTGCCAGTATTCATATTTGGAGAAGGCAATAGCACCCCACTCCAGCACTCTTGCCTGGAAAATCCCATGGACGGAGGAGCCTGGTGGGCTGCAATCTGTGGGGTCGCTAAGAGTTGGAAAAGACTCAGCGACTTCACTTTCACTTTTCACTTTCCTGCATTGGAGAAGGAAATGGCGACCCACTCCAGTGTTCTTGCCTGGAGAATCCCAGGGACGAGGGAGCCTGGTGGGCTGCCGTCTATGGGGTCGCACAGAGTCGGACACGACTGAAGTGACTTAGCAGCAGCAGCAGCAGTATTCATATTGTTGGTGATATAAAAAACTAAGTATGGAGAATTTATATCAAGACCTACATGATTTCCAGATGTTTGAGAGAATTGTCACTTTCCTTTCTATGATATCCCACCTTCCACAAGTTAGTGGAAGGACTCAGAGCAATGGGGCTTTAACTTTCATAGCAATAAGGACCACTTCAAAGATGTAATGAAAACCATGGCCTTTCTTCCTAGAAAATTACACATACTCAAAACAATCTTTTACAATGAACTTCCAGGATCTATAGAACTATTGAAACCAGTTCATGAAAACGGTATACAAAATCAGAAACCGTGTTTCCAGAGAGTGAGTTCTTGGTAGACTGGAGAGGGGAGTAGCTGAAGGCAGGTGAGGGTGAGGAGATGGAGAGCAGGTTAGATTTAAAGTGTGAGAGATTACATAACATTCTCTGAAACTAAACATTCCCTATAACCTACAATTGAATTTTCTCTTCAACCATTTCTAAACTCTTCCTCATTTCTCTAAAAGTGGCATTAAGAAAAACAGGATTTTGAACTCTGTTCTTATTTAGCTAAGTGACTTTGGACATTCATTTAATCCTTAACCTCTGTTTATCTATAAAATGGAGATAATACATAATTCAAGAATTGTGATAAGACTTAAATGAGATCATGCATGTAAACTTCAAAGTAAGCCCTCATATTATATGCATTATTTTATTTACTAACACAGTATCAAAATTTTATATTTATTTTGATTTTATCTTTAGGCAAATAATTATTTAGCCAGAGAACTCCTTAAAATACAACAAAAGATATTGTCTAAATGAAAAACACCTCTTCTAAAATTTCCTTAAGTGACATATCTTATTGGATATTTGATGGGAAGAAACTGGTTGATAAATTTGAGCTGTAAGGAAAAATGAAAAGTATGAAAAGGCAAAAAGATACAACACTGAAAGATGAACTCCCCAGGTCAATATGCTACTGGAGAAGAGAGAAGAAATAGCTCCAGAAGGAATGAAATGGTTAAGCCAAAGTGGAAACAACGCCCAGTTGTGGATGTGTCTGATGGTGAAAGTAAAGTCCAATGCTATAAAGAACAATCTTGCATAGGAACCTGGAATGTTAGGTCCATGAATCAAGATAAATTGGATGTGATCGAACAGGAGATGGCAAGAGTGAACATCGACATTGTAGGAATCAGTGAACTAAAATGGACTGGAATGGGTGAATTTAACTCAGATGACCATTATGTCTACTACTGTGGGCAAGAATTCCTTAGACGAAATGGAGTAGCCCTCATAGTCAGTAAAGAGTCTGAAATGCAGAACATGCGTGCAATCTCAAAAATGACAGAATGATCTTTGTTTGTTTCCAAGTCAAACCATTCAATATCATAGTAATCCAAGTCTATGCCCCAACCAGTAATGCTAAAAGAGCTGAAGTTGAAAAGTTCTATGAAGACCTACAAGATCTTCTAGATCTAACACCCAAAAAAGATGTTTTTTTTTCATTATAGGGGGACTGGAATGCAAAAGTAGGAAGCCAAGAGGTATCTGGAGTAACAAGCAAGTTTGGTCTTGGAATACAAAATGAAGCAGGGCAAAGGCTAACAGAGTTTTGTCAAAGAATGCACCAGTCATAGCAAACACCAATTCCAACAACACAGGAGATGACTCTACACATGGACATCACCAGATGGTCAACACCGAAATCAGATTGATTATATTTATTGTAGCCAAAGATGGAGAAGCTCTATACAGTCAGCAAAAACAAGACGGGAGCTGACTGTGGCTCAGATCATGAACTCCTTATTGCAAAATTCAGGCTTAAATTGAAGAAAGTAGGGAAAACCACTAGACCATTCAGGTACAATCTAATTCAAACCCATTATGATTATACAGTGAAACTAATAGATTCAAAGGATTAAATCTGATAGACAGAGTGCCTGAAGAACTATGGACAGAGGTTCATAACATTGTATAGAAGGCAGTGATCAAAACCATCACCAAGAAAAATAAATGAAAAAGGCGAAATAGTTGTCTGAGGAGGCTTTACAAATAGCTGAGTAAAGAAGAAATGCAAAGGAGAAAAGGAAAGATATACCTATCTGAATGCAGAGTTCCAACAAATAGCAAGGAGAGATAAGAAAGCCTTCCTAAGTGAACAATGCAAAGAAATAGAGGAAAACAATAGAATGGGAAAGACTAGAGATCTCTTCAAGAAAATTAGAGATACAAAGGGAACATTTCATGCAAAGATGGGCACAATAAAGGACAGAAATGGTACGGAACTAACAGAAGCAGAAGATATTAAGAAGAGGTGGCAAGAATACACAGAAGAACTATACAAACAAAAATCTTAATGATCCAGATAACCACGATGGTGTGATCACTCACTTAGAGCCAGACATCCTGGAATGCAAAGTCAAGTGGGCCTTAGGAAGCTTCACTACAAACAAAGCTAGTGGAGGTGATGGAATTCCAGCTGAGCTGTTTCAAATCCTAAAAGATGTTTCTGTGAAAGTGCTGCACTCAATATATCAGCAAATTTGGAAAACTCAGCAGTGGCTACACGATTAGAAAGATCAGTTTTCATTCCAATTCTAAAGAAAGGCAATGCCAACGAATGTTCATACAATGGCACAATTTTCTTGGACTCCAAAATCACTGGAGATGGTGACTGCAGCCATGAAATTAAAAGACACTTGCTCCTTGGAAGAAAAGGTATGTCAAACCTAGATAGCATATTAAAAAGCAGAGATATTACTTTGTCAGCAAAGGTCCATATAGTCAAATATATGATTTTTCCAATAGCCATTTATGGATGTGGGAGTTGGACCATAAAGAAGGCTGAGTGCTGAAGAACTGATGTTTCAAACTGTAGTTCTGGAGTCAGCTCTTGAGAGTCTCTTGGGTTGCAAGGTGATCAAATCAGTCAATCCTAAAGGAATACAATCCTGAATATTCATTGGAAGGACTGATGCTGAAGCTGAAGCTCCAATACTTTGGCCATGTGATGTGAAGAGCTGACTCATTAGAAAAGACCCTGCTGCTGGGAAAGACTGAAGGCAGGAGGAGAAGGGTACAGCAGAGGATGAGATGGTTGGATGGCATTGCCAACTCAATGGACATGAGTTTGATCAAGCTCCAGGAGATGGTGAAGGGTAGAGAAGCCTGACGTGCTGCAGTTCATGGGGTTGCAAATAGTTGGACATGACTAAGTAACTGAATAAGCACAACAAATAATAAAATGGAAAGAAAGCTTTCTTGGAACAACATTTTAAGAGGAGATATTATAGATAAAATTTAAAGATTGAGCTAACTCGGCATATTTTTATTAAATTCTTTACATTATGAGATCAAAAATGATTTTTATTTTAGAAGTAAGTTGTATTTCATTTTCAATACAATTCATTATAAATCTCAGAATTCTTTAAGATTTAAGGAAAAATAAGTAAAAATTGTGTATAGTATAGATTTATATTAATATAATATAATTTTGACATTTCAGAGTACAGATGATTCAGATATATCTGTCATTGCCCAGAACAAGAAATGCTTTGACAACGATATTGTTTGTTCTAAAAGTGTTTTGATTTCGGTTGGGGCCACTGAAATTTACCTGAATGATTCTCCTTACAAACAGGTTAGTGAATTATTTTTTTGTACAATCATTTTAACTTGTCCTGAGTATACTGAAAAGAAAATAGAAGCAGTTTGAGGTACTTTTCTTTATAAGTGGTTACTGGGTTTTGAGTTTTTTCTTTGTCATTTTGTGTGGTTTCAGTAAATCATACTCGATTTGTCTTTTGTTTACACTCCACGTCTCCATTTGCCAATTCTTTCCTTGCCATCAGTAACCTGGAGTATTTCAACATTATCCAAGCTATCCAAGCTAGCCTCCAGTCTTAGTTCTTCCCCTCTGATCCATCTTGCCAGACTGGGGCCAGGGTGATTTTTCTGAGATGGATATCTTATCTCCCATCACCCTTGTGCTTTGAAACTTTCAGATGACCTCCCATTGCCCTTACAAGGCCTCCCCAACCTGGCCATGGCCACCTCTCCTGCTGTGTGTCTCATCACTTTCTGCTTCCAGCCCATGTTCTAGAAATTGGAGCTTTTATCAGTTCTTAAAATGCCCTATGTTTTTCTCTCCCCTCTGATTATTCATGAATGCCATTGCTCCTACCTGGATCAACCTTTCCATTTAACCTACTCCTGTGTGACAAGTCTTATCTCCTTCAAGGAGATCCTCCTCATGTGCTTAAGCTCCCTGTCAGCGTGTGCATCACACTTTGGTGAAATTCCTTGTGTGGTGGTCTGTCTTTTCTATTTGTCTATGAGTTCTGTGAGAATTGAGACCACTGTTTTCTTTGCTCACTCTTGCATACTTGGAGCCAGTGCAATTTGAAAGAATGAATAAATTTCATTCACTCATTCATTTATTCCAGATGTTTACTTTATACCAAAATATGTGTTAATTATTGGGGCCACAACAATGAAAAGCCACTGTGCTTTGCCTTTAAGGTACTTGTACTCAGTTGAGGGAGCCATTCAAGTAAATGAGGCTGTGAGGTGTGGCATGCGATGGCAGGAGTGTGCTTAGGAAAGCGGGACCAGCCCTAAGAGGAAGACCTAAGCTCACTTGGCATGTTGAGGGTAGTTGTAAAGAGCGTAGCCTTTGTGGTCAGTTAGTACTCGCTGAGAACCCCTGTTCTATCACCTGCGAACTCCGTCCCTTTGGGCAACCCCTGCAGGCTGCAGCTTTCACATTTGCAAATGTGGGGTGATTATGAAACCCACTTCTTAAGTTCATAGGAGAGTTAAATGAAAGATGTATTTCAGGCAATTCCTCTCCTCTTCCCCTTCATCCTCCTTATTTTTGAAGGCTCAGAAGACATGTTTTGGGGAAAATGATTGGAACTCTTTCAAGGTTGAGCAGGTGTTAGCCAGGTGAGGAGAGACCATAGAAAGATAGTACAGAGGGACAGTCATGCCGAAAGGAGCAGAGTTGAAAGGTAAAGTGGCCTGTTTGGAGAACTCAAGCAGTTTAGTTTGGTGGAGGTTGATGGGGATGGTGGAGGGAGGGTGAGGCACAGAGATTCGGGGAGAAGTGTCCACACTGACTTTCACGCAGGAAGCTCAGGGACAAGGGTAGTTGATAGGATGTCTGTGTAATATATTTGAACATACTTTACAAAGAAGACACTTTGGAATTAAGCAACATAATCTGACATATGGCCTTTAAAAGTGACCTATTTCTGAATTTTTAGATTAGCATTTCTCAGTCTGGTTTGCAAAAATTCTGCATTCAAATCATCTAGAAGATTAATTATAAGAGCTGGTTCATGAACTCCACCTCAGGGATTAGAATGGCTGAAGCTGATGACAATTGATATTTTAATGGTACCCCAAATTCTTCTGTACACCAACATTTGAGAATAGGTGCCCTACATCAGAGCTCATGTCCTAGTCAGAAATGTTGAGACCAACCAGGCAGTGATCAAGATTTGAGTGAAACGGAGTTTGTATAAGTCATGTTGACATCTTTTTGAAATAATTACTGCAGTTTGGGGTAGCCTTCAGCTGGATATTCATTAATCGGTTAAAGTTTTCTCTAAGAAAAAGGATGTGTTTCTAAAAAAAGAAAAACTGAAAATAGTAAATGCTCTTATAAAGACTGTTTGACACATTTTTGAAGTGGTAATTGCAGCTCTGTGTAGCTTTCATCTTCCAGTTTTCACCTGAATGGAGCTGTTGATGAATCTCCTTCATATCAACTGCGAAGTATAAAGGAAGACAAAGAAAAATCATAAAAATAGTTTGACCCTAACAAATCCCTGGTTAATATTTTTTCTTGAACATCAAAAGTGCAAATAAGTGCCATTTATTTTATGGCAGATGGATTGCTCATTTAGGGGAAGGAAAAAAACCTGTTATTTTTTCAATTAATATACAATTCTAATTTTATCAAGTATGTATCTTATGAGTTTATTTAAGCTGTATTTTAAAAATTTTAATTCTTCACTTTTATAACTTATTTTTCTAACATCACTAGAGTTTATTTACAGTGCTGTAATTCTCCTCTGAAGTGGAGGCAATGCATAATACTTCATTCTTATAAGAAGAAACATCTTTGCTTCCTAATCTGAAAAGAAAGAAGTATAGTATCTCCTTCTGACCAAAGAGGATTGTTCTCTTGTAGCAAACTGCTCTGTCTAATAAAAATGAAGGATTTAGCTCTATAGGCAAATATAGAGGATGTGCTTTTACATCAGGATAACTAATACAAAACCAATCTGAAGGGAGTCCAATAATCTTATCCAAAAATTTATTTTATGTTCCAGTGATATGTCAACCAGCCTGAGGGAAGTTTAATAGGAAAATGCATGACAAAGTATTTCATGAATTGAAAAGGAGCTATAAGCCACAAACATTTCACTTACTTGCTTTGATTATTGCTGCTCAGGCTGGAAGCTGAGAACTATAAGTAGGCCAGTGCAAGAAGGTATTAAAAATATGTGAGTTACCCTTGATCTAGGAGGTGCAGATACTGCCATAAACTTGACAAAGTACATCTTTCTAGGAGCTAACTTTCACAAAGGGAAGAAGACAGATAATATAGCCAAAGACAAACCAGATGATGAAAAGGTCCTGAAAAGTGTAATCAAAATGATTAAAATAGATTCTGTGGCAGAGAGTGATATGGCAGCCTGTTATGCTACATTTTGTGGACCTAGTGAAATGAAAATGTATACCCCCTTGATAAAAACAGGGATTTTTTTTCCCCTTTGTTTTGTAGTCTTTCTTGACCTGCCATAGTGTTTTTTCTTTATTACTTAATGCCTTGCTTACTTGGACACAAGTATACTTCCAGGTTGAATTCAGACCCTTACAGGTACTGAGGGCATTGCCCCATAACTCCAACTTGGTACTTGGAAGCAGAAAGAAATGAGGTTAGGTAGAGTCCACTAACAAAATATATACTGTCCTACACAATATACTGAGTACTTGCAAGTATGATGTTGGTCTAGGAGACTGAAAACTTCTTGTGAATATGAGTTTATTTAATTTCCCCTATGAAAGATTTATAAAAATGTACACTATGCTTTTGTTTTTACTTGGTAGAAAAAATAGCCAAAGGATTTCATATCTCCTTCACAATTTAAATTTTGCTTCTAGTTAAAAATTTGCTGTATTTACTTTGACTTAACCATGTATTTAAAAAATTATTATGTGAGTTAATTTCAGTGTTAGAGTCAGCATAGTCTTTTATAGGGTATAGCTCTTACCCATAAAGAACATTGCATATTCTCACTTTAGGTTGAAGGTACTCTAAATTTTCCCAGTGGATTCCATCTCTAGTTTCTTCCTGCTGTTATCCTTTCTAGCACACACACTATTTTCTTTTAGTACGCAAACATTGCCTGTCACTTTAGTATTCAAAATCCTCTGTTGAAGGCATTCTGCACATGAAATAACAGCCATTGACTGTAATGGGTAACTTGATGGCAAAGGGTCTCAGACTATGCTTGTCATGGAATCCATGCTGTAGCTCTCTGTGCTTTCTCTAGTTCTGCAAAAATCTTGAACTTCTGCCCTCCCCCCAGCCTTTATTCCCTTTGCTTGCAATGGTTTCTTTCCTCATTCCATTTTCCATCCCTGTTTATTTTCCTATTTATGATCTCTTACAGATCAATAATATATGTCCTACCTCTTGCAAGAAGCCTTCCTAAGTTCCTTTGATGGAAATTCATCTCCTCATCCTCCTTAGCAACTCTTTGCCCCTCTCTATAGACACACACACACACACATTTTGTGCTTATGTTTTTCAATTATGCAAAGTCATACATTTTTGGTTGTTGTCTCTGAGTCCTGTCTGACTCTTTGTGGCCCCATGGACTGCAGTGCACTAGGCTTTCCTGTCCTTCACTATCTTCTGGAGATTGCTCAGATTCATGTCCATCGACATTTTTGGTACTCAATCATATTTATTAACCATCAATATAGAATTGCTGAGTCAGCAGGTATATCTGTTGCAGGAAGGGGGATCCCTTCCAGGGCTGAAACTGGGTTCTTGTCTAACACTTGGAAATGAATTGTCGGAGGAGACACATGTGCTGACAAAGCAAGAGATTTTATTGGGAAAGGGCACCCGGGTGGAGAGTAGAAGGGTAAGGGAACCCAGGAGAACAGCTCTGCCACATGGCTTGTGGTCTCTGGTCTTACGGTGATGGGATTAGTTTCCTGGTTGTCTTTAGCCAATCATTCTGACTCAGAGTCCTTCCTGGTGGTGCAAGCCTTGTTCAGCCAAGATGGATGTCAGAGAGAAGGATTCTGGGAGGTGGTCGGACCTGTGGTGTCTCCTTTTGACCTTTCCTGAACTCTTACTGTTGGTGGAGGCTTATTAGTTCCATGTTGCTTACCAGAACCTCCTGTCGTAAAATACCTCATGCAAATAGTTACTATGGTGCCTGGCCACGGTGGGCGGTTTCAGTCAGGGTGCTTCCCCTAACAAATCCGCCTAATGTACTGTATGCCCATGCCCTGACTGCTCTTCTGTATAACTGAAATACCTTTTTCTCTTTGCCCATTTATCTATCTTGAGCCTATCTACCAGTTTGTGTCTTGTTATCAATTTTATGTTTTTCCTATTTTATTCATTTGTTTTGTCTTTTTGTTATAAAATTAAGGAAAGATAGGGCTAAGCAAAAATACTAGTACATAGATACTTATTGATGGATATTAATTTAATTAATGTTTGCATTTTGGTGAGAAAATAAGAAATTCATTTTTTTCTTTATTATGTTTTTTACCTTTTTTTGAAGAAACGATCAGGTTTTTTTCTGGAAAATAAACCAACATATCAGCTGTGGAAGGCAGGGTTCTACATGGTAGTATACTTTCCAGAGAAAGACATCACTATTCTTTGGGATAAAAAGACAACCATCCATATCAAAGTTGGACCACAGTGGAAGGTAAGTCAGCTTTGGTAGGTCAATCCAAATGAGATACAAGTAATGAAATTACATTTGACTTTTTAATGTTTTATGGAAATAGAACAATTGATGTTTTCTTTTGAGAGATGTTATATTTTTAGAATAACTAACTCAGATCCTAGGGAAGAGTAACTTTACCAAGTGTTGGATATCATTCTTTTTAACTTCAACTTTACAGTATCCAGTTTTCCAAAGTTACTTAGTTCAGCTTCTTTTATTCCCACTCCCTACAGCATGATTATATGATATTGTTTGTAATACAGTTGGATTTATTACAATTTGTGTTCCATCTTTTCCTCCATTTTCTGGATATTTTTAAGCTTATATACAGTAAAATTCTTTAAAAATGTAAAATAGTTTATTTTTATGATCTGCAATTCTATGAATTTCAACAAATGCATGGAGCTGTGTATCCACCACCACTGTTCTAGAAAGAACAGATCTGTCAGCTTCCAAATTTCTTCTGTGTTGCCCTTTTATTGTCAATGGCTACTTCTTACTCTTCACCCTGGGCAACCACTGTATAGTTTTGCCTTTTCTGGATATAGTATAAACGAAATCATGCAAAATATAGTCCTTTGGGTCTGGCTTCTTTGGCTTGATGAAACACATCCAAGATTCATTCATATTTTTGAATGAATAAATTGTTTGTCCCTGTTTACTGCTGGGTGATACTCTTGTTGTATGGATGTACTAGTTTGTTTTATCCATTAATGGTCTAATACTCAGTCTGGATTGTTTACAGTTCTTTTCAATTTATATTTTACATTGTTTTAATGATTGCTTATTATTAAATATTGTATTAAATATTATTAGATATTTTTATTATTTTAGATGTTTAAAACTTTAGTCTTTAAATGTTGAAATGAATATAGAATATTTCATGGTAATTTTCTTTTCCTTTAGAACAAATTATCTGGATTATGTGGAAACTTTGACAAATGTACTTCAAATGATATGACCACATCCAATAACTTGGAAGTGAGAAATGCCCAGGTATTTGGAGATAGTTGGGCATTAGGACAGGTAAGTGGAATATGTATATATTTTAGAACAAAACAAATATTTTCTGGTGTACTTATCCACTAAAACATTTTATTCTTACAGGAAATTTTATTTAGGTAATACTATTTTATATAATATTTGTGTAGTAATTTATAGTTGACAAAGTCAAACTGCTTTACATTTAATTTCTCATGCAATCCTTGTGACAATCTGTTAATATAAAGGGTATTGACTCCATATTACAGATGAAGAAATTGAGGCTTAGGAGGATTAAATTCCTTGTCTACTATTGTGTATCTAGAAAGTCACAGAGATGATGTTCAAATTCTCATCTTCTAATCTCAGGCTTTTCCTTTCTAATGCTCTTTCAATGTATTTGTACTTCTAATGATGTATCTTTATTCAACTCAAGGTAATGAAATAAATGAAGAAAGAATTTCTTAACATTTGTTCTCCAGACATGGCTGTGTGTGGGGTGGGGTAAAGAGTGAATTCATAGCCAGCTACCTTAGGGAGCAGTTAGTAATTAAGTTAGAGCAGTTAGAATTAAGTCAGGCGTATTTCTTTTTTGAAGGATTTCTTGAGGCATTATATGCCTTCAGGAGAGGGATGTGTTTGAAGGAATTCCCGAATTTACTGACACAGAGCTTATGTTTTGTATATCAGTTCTCAAAGAAATAGTTTTCTATGGGGTACAATCTGAGAAACACTGAACTAAGAAAACAGTCAAAATGGAAATTTGTTCTACTCTTCTTCTTCTTTTTTAAACCTGTTTTTTTCTAACTAAAAATAGAGTCTGCAACTACAATTTCCTGGTTGGTTGCTATTTGATTAGTTGTTTTACTATTTTGCCTAGTTTACTAATATATTGAAATCTCTTAAAAAAATTAAAAGGGGATTGGGGTTAAACATTCACCCAATTTAGTAAAATTTAAGCAGTATATTTCATTGTGGTCTACATTAAAATTTATAAAGATTTTATTTTTTGATATAAAATGAATTACTACTACTACTGCTAAGTCACTTCAGTCGTGTCCGTGTCCGACTCTGTGCGACCCCATAGAAGGAAGCTCACCAGGCTCCCCCGTCCCTGGGATTCTCCAGGCAAGAACACTGGAGTGGGTTGCCATTTCCTTCTCCAATGCATGAAAGTGAAAAGTGAAAGTGAAGTCGCTCAGTCGTGTCCGACTCTTAGCGACCCCATGGACTGGAGCCTACCAGGATCCTCCGTCCATGGGATTTTCGCAAAAGTACTAGGGTGGGGTGCCATTGCCTTCCCCAAAAATGAATTAAGGAGTACTTAATTTATAATCATACTTAAATATTTAGACCAAAGAATTTTAAACTCATTTATACCTAATGGACAAAGCTGAAAAAAAAAATTCATTCAGTAAGTTCTGCTTAGCACTTAATGTTTTCCAAGAGATATGAACACATAATGTGATTAAAACAGCCACTGACCTTGGGAATTTAGTTTAGCAGATGAGGTAGAAGAGTTAACAATGGCACTATGAGACAGATGCTTTGATACAGGTGTATACAACATGGAGTTTGTGGTCAAAGGAAGATGCCGTTGAGTTGATCCCCACAAGACTCACAGGCATTATAAAACTGAAGGTGATGGGCAAGGGAGCAGCCCTTTAGAAGGCGTCAGGAAGACTAGAGTGAGCACGGTGCCCGTGTGCTAAGCTGCTTCTGTTGTGTCCGACTCTTTGTCAGCCCATGGACTATAGTCCATCAGGCTCCTTTCTCCATGGGATATTCCAGGGGAAAATACAGGAGTGAGTTCTCATGCCCTCCTGCACGGGATTTTCCCAAGCCACAGATTGAACCCATGTCTCACGTTTCCTACGTTGGCAGGCAGGTTCTTTTCCACTCGCGCCACCTGGGGAGAGGGCGATGTCAACCCACTCCAGTGTTCTTGCTTGGAGAATCCCAGGACGGGGGAGCCTGGTGGGCTGCTGTCTATGGGGGCACACAGAGTCAGACATGACTGAAGCGACTTAGCAGCAGCAGCGGCAGCAGTGCCCCCTGGGAAGCCTGAGCATAGTGGTTGTTTTTGCTCAATCATGTCTATTTGCGACCCCATGGACTGCAGCACGCCAGGCTTCCCTGTCCTTCACCATCTCCTGGAGCTTGCCCAAACTCACGTCCATTGAGTTGGTTATGCCATCTAACTATTTTGTCCTCTGTCGTCCCCTTCTTCCGCTTTCAGTCTTTCCCAGCATAAGGGTCTTTTCTAAAGATTGTTAGTTCTTCACATCGGGTGACCAAAGTATTGGAGCTTCAGCATCAGTCCTTCCAATGAATATTCAGTACTGATCTCCTTTAGAATGGGCTGGTTTGATCTCTTTGCGGTCCAGGGCACTCTCAAGAGCCTTCTCCAACACCACAGTTCAAAAGCATCAATTCTTCAGCACTCAGCCTTCTTAATGGTCCAGCTCTCACATCCATACATGACTACTGGAAAAACCATAGCTTTGACTAGACAGACATTTTTGTTGGCAAAGTAATGTCTGTGCTTTGCTGTCTAGGTTTGTCATAGCTTTTCTTCCAAGGAGCAAGGGTCTTAATTCCATGGCTGCAGTCACCATCTGCAGTGATTTTGGAGCCCAAGAAAATAAAATCTGTCACTGTTTCCATTGTTTCCCCATCTATATGCCATGAAGTGATGGGACCGGATGCCATGATCTTTGTTTTTTGAATGTTGAGTTTTAAGCAACCTTTTTCATGCTCCTCTTTCACTTTCATCAAGAGGCTGTTTAGTTCCTCTTCGCTTTCTTCCATAAGGGTGGTGCCATCTGCATATCTGAAGTTATTGGTATTTGTCCCCATAATCTTGATTCCAGCTTGTGAGTCATCCAGCCTGACATTTTGTATGCTGGACTCTGCATAGAAGTTAAATAAACAGGATAACAACATATAGTCTTGACATACTCCTTTCCCAATTTTGAACCAGTCCATTGTTCCATGTCTGGTTCTAACTGTTTCTTCTTGTTCTGCATACTGATTTCACAGGAGGCAGGTAAGGTGGTCTGGTATCCCCTTCTCTTTAAGGGTTTTCCAGTTTGTTGTGGTCCACACAGTCAAAGGCTTTAGTGTAGTCAATGAAGCAGAAGTAGATGTTTTTTCTGGAACTCTCTTGCTTTCTCTATGATCCAATGGATGTTGGCAATTTGATCTCTCGTTCCTCTGCCTTTTCTAAATCCAGTTTGAACATCTGGAAGTTCTTGGTTCACATACTATTGAAGCCTAACTTGGAGAATTTTAAGCATTACTTGCTAGCATATATAGTGAGTAAAATTGTGTGATAGTTTGAACATTCTTTGGCATTGCCCTTCTTTGGGACTGGAATGAAAACTGACCTTTTCCAGTCCTGTGGCTGCTGTTGAGTTTTCCAAATTTGCTGGCATATTGAGTGCAGCACTTTCACAGCATCATCTTTTAGGATTTGAAATAGCTCAGCTGGAATTCCATCTCCTCCACTAGCTTTGTTCGTAGTGATGCTTCCTAAGGCCCACTTGATTTCACACTCCAGGATGTCTGGCTCTAGGTGAGTGGTCACATCATTGTGGTTATCTGGGTCATGAAGATCTTTTTTGTATAGTTCTGTGTATTCTTGCCACCTCTTCTTAATACCTTCTGCTTCTGTTAGGTTCATACTGTTTCTGTTCTTTATTGTGCCCAACTTTGCATGAAATGTTTCCTTGGTATCTCTAATTTTCTTAAAGAGATCTCTAGTCTTTACCATTCTATTGTTTCCTCTATTTCTTTGCATTGACCGCTGAGGAAGGCTTTCTTATCTCTTCTTGCTATTCTTTGAAACTCTGCAGTCAAATGTGTGTGTCTTTTCTTTTCTTCTTTGCCTTTAGCTTCTCTTCTCTCCTCTGCTACTGTAAGGCTTTCTCAGACAAACATTTTCCCCTTTGAACTTCTTTTTCTTGGGGATGATTTTGATCACCGCCTCCTATATGGACAAACCTCTGTCCATAGTTTTTCAGGCACTCTGTCTATCAGAATCTATTTTTCACTTCCAGTGTATAATTCAGAGAAGGCAATGGCACCCCACTCCAATACTCTTGCCTGGAAAATCCCATGGATGGAGGAGCCTGCTGGGCTACAGTCCATAGGGTCGCTAAGAGTCGGACATGACTGAGCGACTTCCCTTTCACTTTTCACTTTCATGCATTGGAGAAGGAAATGGCAATCCACTCCAGTGTTCTTGCCTGGAGAATCCCAGGGACAGAGGAGCCTGGTGGGCTGCCATCTATGGGGTTGTACAGAGTTGGACACGACTGAAGTGACTTAGAGGCAGTAGCACTGTATAATCATAAGGGGTTTGATTTAGGTCATACCTGAATGGCCTAATGGTTTTCCCTACTTTCTTCAAGTCTGAATTTGTCAATAAGGAGTTCATAATCTGAGTAAGATACCTTACAGGAATTTTATGCCATTCATTATGGCTGTGGTAAATTGTCTGAAATAGGGAATGGCTGGAATGCAAAATACAGGGCTGCGATATTTGTGTGCTAGGGTCTAGACTCAAAGGCTGTTAACTAGCTAGGTGCTTATAATCCAACTAAGAAATGTTGCATTTTGAAGATTTAGAAAACTGTCCAAATTTGAGAGACACCTGAAACATCAGACTCTGTTGAAAGGATTGCAAAATGAAAGATTGCTTTGGAGAATTCAAGAAAGTCTCCTGTCTTCCTGGATTACTGGTTAGACACTGGTGCTCTTCCACAAGACAAGGCAAAGAGGAAAGTTGGTGGTAGGGGGCAGTGGGGACAAGACAGTGGTGTAAAGAAAAGTACAGGTCAGGATATGTTGAGAGAGAAGTGACAGAGATTTTATGTGGAAATGAGATTTCAGAAAAGAGATCTGGGATGGGAATATGGAAATGTTCAAGTTTGAAGATTTCAGAAAAGAGATCTGGGATTCGGCAGTTACTATTATATACAGGGGGCTTCCCTTGTGGCTCAGCTGGTAAAGAATCCACCCACAATGCAGGAGACCAGGGTTCAGTCCCTGGGTTGGGAAGATCCCCTGGAGAAGGGAAAGGGTACCCGCTCCAGTATTCTGGCCTGGAGAATTCCATGGACTGTATAGTCCATGGGGTCGCAGAGTCTGTTGAAGATATGAGAAATGTATGGAATGAAAAAAATAAAGACTTGAAGGTCAAGCCTTGCAGAGAAGGGAAGTGGAATGAGGATGGGGAATAGCAGCGAATGAATCAGGAGGAAACCCACCGGAAAATGTTGCCACCAGAAACACGTGAGCCATGTAAGAAGGGTAAACTACTAAACAGAGTCAGAGGCAGGGAGAGATCAGATGAGACAAAGACTGAGAAGTTGCCTTTATATTTAGTAACGAGGAGATCAATGATCACCTTTTCCAGGCCGGTTTGAGGGAGGTGGATTAGGAGAGGCAGAGACCAAATTGCTGAGTATCCGGGAGGCAAGCTGTAGCTGCTTGAGTATATGTGACTCCTCAGAGGATGGCTTGTGATAGAAATGAAAGATGTGAAAATTAAAGGAAAAAGAATAATTTGCTTATGAAAATTTTTTAGTCGTATAACACTACAGTGGACAGTTTAAAAATAATTTAACTTCACTCTCTAATATTGTCATGGCTTTAATAGTAAATTTAGTTACTTTCAAAAATAACATATGCTATTAACATGAGCTGGCTGAGCGCAGGTGCTTTCGGTAAAGTCTGTCTAAAAGAATGAGAATATATTAGATATAATTGTAGTGATTGAAGTCAGATTAGGTTACTCTGGTTTCAGCTTCAGAAATCTCCTCATTGAAAGCTTTCTTTTCTCCCTTAATTGTTTCCACAGTGCGAAACCCCGGTTGAATCATTTAAACCCTGCGAGGCACATCAGAACAAATTTCCTTACGCCAAGAGAGAATGCTCCATTCTGTACAGCGATGCTTTTGCTTCTTGTCGCAATGTGGTGAGCGAATACTTTATTAAACTTTCCAACTTAAACAAGTACTGCAGTGTCTATAATACTGAGATTAACTGGACAAATAATTTAGCTGCCCATTGGTTTTTCAGGTATACTACCTAACCCTTATTAGGAAAACCGATTTGGTAATTTTTCCATAGAACTGGCACATTAAGTAATTTACATTCTTCCTCATGTCATCTTACTAACAGAGTACATTTGTACATAATATTTGTTAATGGTCTTTTTCAGCTTACAAAACATTTTTATGTCCATTATCAAAGCTATAAATGCTTAGCTTTCTTTGAAGAACACCACTGAATGGCATTCTTCTCCTTAACCCAAAGTATAGTTTAAAATGATTACTAGTGGCACATTTAAAATAGTTTTAGAAGCACATCCCAAGATAGAATGTAGTTTATTTAGAAATTAACTTTCTAAATGTCTTTTCAACATAACGATTTTAGGTCCCAATAGAAGTTTTAAAAGTAGTTTAAGATATTATTAAAAACAAAGTACGTTTGGAAGCAGAACATTCTTTTAATGCCATGCGAATGTGCCAATAATGAAACAATAAGCTTCTACAAAATATGAATCTGTTGTATTGAAGATATTGAAATTGTATTTATCAGTCCTACTCCCTCTTTTGCTAGTTCTTTGATCTTGCATTTGCCTGATAAATTCTTTTTTCATTTGGGCAAATAGAGGTTGGAGATATTTAGAACTCTCTAGGTGGCAGTGTTAAGCTGATTATAGCAAATTTTGAAAATCTACCAGTTAGTTTTCTTTTAGAAGGCTGAATTTTAATCAACTGTAGTTTGTACATTTTGAAATTAATTTGTCTTTTACTTCATTTCAGATTGATGTCACTTCTTTTGCTAAAAATTGTCATGAAGACACGTGTAACTGTAATCTTGGTGGGGATTGTGAATGTTTATGCACAAGTATAGCAGCGTATGCATACAAGTGTTGTCAGGAAGGGGTTTCTGTTCACTGGAGATCACCTACTCTTTGTTGTGAGTACCCTAGTCAAAACATCCTCATTAGGTGGGAAGCTTATGAGGAGATTCATGTTGTCTTATCTTAGAAATGATACCATGGAACTCATGGAAATCAAATTTAAGATGAGTAAATTTTATATTCTTTTGATGAGGTATATAAATTGTAGTACAGCTAAAGGACTTATAAAATAAACTTTGAAGTAAGTTTTTCTGTTCTGTGTTTGACTTATCACTGTAACATTTGAACTATAAATTATATACCATCATCAGAGAAATTGCTTATAACTCTCTTATGGCTATGAAATTCCACTGTTGTAGTGATAAGAAACATTATTTTAGAAACATCATTTTGAATTTGTATTCAGATTTGACCTTTTAAACTTTTTGTTTACTCCTATAGATAGTACATCATCTGATAAACAGCTTATGATTTTAACACTTTTAGCGGACTATAGACTGGCTAATATATTTGCCTACCTATAAAACAATCTTAGGAAATTTAATAAATTATTAACAGTACTCTTAAAGAATCCTCTTAGCTTAGAGAAAATTCCCAAATAATGATGTCATTCTGAGTTCTTTCACCTGGTTATTGGTAAATCATATTTTGCACATACTCAAGATAAGTGGTCAGATTCTTATTTAGTTTAACATTTCTTCTTTTATCCTTTTAGCACTTGATTGTGAATACTACAATGAAGGTATGTGAGAATATCAGAATACTATTTTATTAAATGTATCTTTGGATTCACAGTTTTTGAACAACTTTTCTGGCAACAAAGTATAAATAGTTCATAATTTGTCATACAGTTAATCCTTGAACAAGGCGGGGGTTGAGGGCACTGCTGCTGCTGCTAAGTCGCTTCAGTCGTGTCCAACTCTGTGCGACCCCATAGACGGAAGCCCACCAGGCTCCCCCGTCCCTGGGATTCTCCAGGCAAGAACACTGGAGTGGGTTGCCATTTCCTTCTCCAATGCAGGAAAGTGAAAAGTGAAAGTGAAGTCGCTCAGTCGTGTCCGACTCTTAGCGACCCCATGGACTGGAGCCTACCAGGCTCCTCCGTCCATGGGATTTCCAGGCAAGAGTACTAGAGTGGGGTGCCGTTGCAACCCTCCGCAATTGGTCACCTTCGTATTTGCAGTTCTACATTCTCAGATTCAACCGACCATGGATTGTATTGTTGTTGTTCAGTTGCTTAAATTGTGTCTAACTCGGACCCCATAGACTGTAGCCCGCCAGGCTCCTCTGTCCATGGAATTTCCGAGGCAAGAATGCTGGCATGGGTTGACATTTCCTTCTCTGAAGGATCTACCCAACCCAGGAATCAAAACCACGTCTCCTACATTGGCAGGCAGATTCTTACCATTGAGCCACCAGGGAGCCCCACAGTGCTATATGTCTCCTATTGAAACAAATCTGCTTAGAAGTGGGCTTGCACAGTTCAAATCATGTTGTTTGTGTCAACTGTATGACTCAATGAAAGCCGTTGCCTTCTAAAATGTATCTAAATTTCTAAGTACTTGTGTTAAAATTTATTCCTTTGAAAAATAATAGAGTGTTGTAACTAAGTTCTCAGCACCTAGGAAGCTCTTAGTAGCCCTAGAATAACATGAAGGGATGAATGAATGAGTAAAGTTAGCTAATTTTTTTGGTAAAAAGGATGAAGGATATACATACCTCTTACCATTATGAATAAAAATGGAAATTGTTTGAACTCTATTATGCTGTGGAAATTAAAGAAAGAAATAATAATATAGAAATTTATTTAGCCATCATTTTACAGAAAATAATTATTTATATATTATCAGAATGAGAACTTACTGATTTAGTAATAATAAAAGTATCCTAGTCCCCCAAGCATTCAAATTTGCAACTCGAAGTCTAAGAGTAGTCAGTTCAGCTCAGTCTCTCAGTCGTGTCTGACTCTTTGTGACCCCATGGACTGCAGCACGCCAAGCTTCCCTGTCCATCACCAACACCCGGAGCCTACTCAAACTCATGTCCATCGAGTCGGTGATGCCATCCAACCATCTCATCCTCTGTCATCCCCTTCTCCTCCTGCCCTCAATCCTTCCCAGCATCAGGGTCTTTCCCAATGAGTCAATGAGTCTAAGAGGAGGTGCTGCCTAAAACCAAGACAGATGTAAGAGACTGAGAATTATATCCTCTTTGAAAATGCCAGACATTAGCAGAACTGATGCTGCTTTTTGTCAAACTATTTGATGAGGAAGGCCTAGCCACTGAAACCTAATTCAGACAAAAAAAGATGATCCAGGGTGGTGTCCATTTTATTAGTAACTGGGCAAAAACCCATGATGAATAGGTTAGATTTACAGGTACAGGAGAGCTGACCCATTACAGAAAAAACCCAAACCACCAATCCAAAGTGTTTTTGGTGACTTACTGAGCCAGGGAGAAATCTGTCAACTATAAACATACAAAGAAAGCCAGAAAATTTTAGTAAAATAGAGATGATAAATTAAAAAGAAAATGGATGTTTTAGTCAGAGGAGCCTGCTGTGCTGAAGTCCACGGGGTCACAAAAAGTCAGACACAACTTAGTAACTGAACAACAACGAATACCTAATAATAACAATAGTTTTTGTTGCATCAATGACATCTTTATCATAAAATTTAAGCTTGAAAATATGCCTGAAAAGCATAGCATTATTATCATTATTAACACTTTACAAAGGAAGAAATTGAGCATAGATGAATGAAATAACTTGGTCCAAGTCATATAGCCAAAATGTGGTAAATGGATCTATGAACAATCTAAGTCCAAACCAATGAGCTTGATCTCTATGCTGCACTGTCTGGTAATGGTTAGCAACATCCTAGTCTAGGAATGACCGCAGCACATCATTATCATATGCTCTAACACAACGTACAGACTGTAATATGAGAAAATGCGCCAGTAACTCCCTCACTTAGGAATTCCTGCCTCATACAGTTCTGCCGTGAAAAATCTCCATCTGTGCCTTTGTACTTTCTGGTGTTCCTTCTGCAGTCTCTTGGAAACAGAAGCAGAATTTTCTATGAATATTGAATTTCTACCTCTTGCTGCTTCAGACGTACTGCTTTTTGTCAATAAATCTGCTGCATTTCTTTCTTGTAATGTGTCACAAGATTCTTCAAACCAGTTCTTCTAGTTTCATTTGTTAACACTGTATTGGTACTATTCAGAGGGTGAGCAAGGGACATTTTGCTTTCATGAGTGACAGAGATTCTGTTTGCTGTGATCAAAGTAATAGGGGATAGAGTCAAACTACCAAGGAGAGGAAGAGATTGTGACAGTAATGCAATGCCTAAGGTAGGTAATTGAAGGGGAATGAAGAGTTGTGGAAATTATTGATACTAATAAAAATAAATCATTTAAAATGATTATCCTTAATTTGTTTCATCTCAATTTCACAACTATTGTAAAATTACCTAGTCTTTGCCCAGTCATAGCTGGTGTTTTCTCTGGACACTATGTTATTAAAATACTTAAATTATTCAAAGCAAATGCAGAGATAAAAGACTGTGATTCTATAGGAGGAAATGTTTTTAAAAGTAGGAAACTTCAGAGGTTACTGCTGAGATGAGTTTATAACCCTTCATACAATGACTTTCTATAATATTTTCATGTTTATTTTTATGGAATTTGCTAAAAATATAAAGGTTCTGTTGCTATAAGGAGTAGAAGACTTCAATATTTCGCTAAAAATTGTTACATAAGTTTTTAAGTTCAGAGTGATTTTATTAGATCGGATATACTTGTTGCTGCTGCTGCTGCTAAATAGCTTCAGTTGTGTCCAACTCTGTGCAACCCCATAGACGGCAGCCCACCAGGCTCCCCCATCCCTGGGATTCTCCAGGCAAGAACACTGGAGGGGGTTTGAATATACTTAATACTGTGTAAATAATCAATGCAGGAAATGATTGCTTTTAGTATACAGAAATTATAATTCTCCCTACAGAAGATTAATGATAAAGTCAATGACTTTTGCCCTCAATTGCTAGTGAAAATGCTGGAAAATAATTCACATGCAAGATATCCCTCAACTGGGAGTCAATTCAAAAGCTTTCAATTTTTATACAACTGGATTTCTCAGATGAGAATTGTCTCTTCACATTGCTGTAGGAAGGCACTTATCTTGTAGGGGAGAGAATATTTTGTTTAGTGATCTGTCTCCTTTCTCCTATTCTCCCCTTGGACATCTGTGCCTGAGGGTGCTTGGAGCTCACAAGCTGTATTTGTATACGTCTTCTTCATTTTGAATTGTATTTCATAATTTATACATTTATGTACCCATTTGTACATTATTTACATAGTCACACAAATCTATGTATTTATAAGTTTATGTATATTTTCTTCTTAGAAGTCTAGGTTACTTCTGTCTTTCCTAGAAAATGAACTTGTAGGTGGTAGAGATGATGACGCAGTTCTCTTTGGATGTTATAGATATTAGCTCCCAGAGAAACTGTGCAGGGTATACATTTGTAACCACTCATAAAGTCTTCACTGCATCTGATCAGTTCCATCTTGATGTGTGAGCAAAGATTTTCAAATCTCCATGTGTACTCAAGGTGTCTGAAAATGAAAGTCGTTCAGTAGTGTCTGACTGTTGCGACCCCATGGACTGTAGTCTGTCAGGCTCCTCTGTCCATTGAATTCTCCAGGCAAGAATACTGAAGTGGGTAGCTGTTTCTTTCTCCAAGGGATCTTCACAACCCAGGGATTGAACGCAGGTCTCCCACACTGTAGGTGGATTTTTGACCACCTAAGCCCAACCGTGTCTGGGTCCCTACTAAAGCTCTTCCATCATGGCTTAGGAGTGTCTCTCCAGCTCCTCAAAGTTGAAGTGTCTCGTTGATGAGTCAGTGGATGGGACAGTGCTTGAGAAGGACTTGTTCTAGAACCCCTTCTCCTGGCCCTTGTGATGGAAATTTTGGGTCTTGCTCTCCTTCCTGTTTGGGAGACTTTTAAACCCTCTAATTCAATTATCTTCTCCCCTTCTCTTATGCCTGGTCTTGGTCCTGAAAGGGGAAAAACACAGGTGGTTGATTTCTTTAATTTTTTTCCCCTCCATCTTAAGAATAGGCTGGGAAAGGAAAATTGTCCTTGAGATAAAAACTGGAGCAAAGAGGAAAAATGAAATTCACTGAGGGCAACCAGATTGATCTTTTATGAAATCACCTACCACACCTATATTAGAATTTTATATAACCTACAACATAAATATCTATATATAACTGTAAAAAGTACACAGCTAATAATTATGTAATTTAATTTTGATAATTCAGAAGAAACATCAAAATTTTATAGTACTTCACTTATTTTAAAATGTTAAACGCCATAAAGATTGGGTAGAAGGTAAACTATACAACAAAATATCTAAATATAACTGTAAAAAGTACACAGCTAATAATTATGTAATTTAATTTTGATAATTCAAAAGAAACATCAAACATTAAACGTCATAAAGATTGGGTTGAAAGTAAACTGACCTTAATGTCATGAAACAATGCATAAGTTTATTTTGAATATCAGTGAGCTTTTAAAATAAATTATATACTTTTCTTTGTAAGATGAAGTTCTTAGAAATATTACTTTGAGTTTCAAGTTTAGTTCCATACTAACTAGTTTTTTTTTAACTATAGTATATTCCACTTTATATGAAATGATATAAGTGCATAGAAATGATAACATAAGTAAAATGATACTTGACTTCTCTGTTCAGCATCATCTTATTTTCTTCTCTATAGACATACCTCACTGATGACATTCAATAATTCCCAGAACAGTAAAATATTATATATCATATTATAGATCTGTGAATTCTGTTTTAATGCAATGAACCTACTAAGGAGAAATGATGTTTAGAAGACTAACAAAATACCTTCCATTGATAGAACTAAACATAAGTTTATGGACAGTAGAATATTATAATATCAAAGTGAAGTTTACCTAGACAAACATCTTCATAGTGAAGTTTACCTAGACAAACATCTTCATAGAGGTGAGAAAATTTGAGGTCTAGAAATCTTAAGTCAACCTTTTATTCATCACTGCTGAGTATTCATGTATGTATACATATACACACACATTCATGTACATATATATTCTAAATTACATATTCTAGGGACTTCACTTCCCTGATGATCTAGTGGTTAAGACTTTGCCTTTCACTGAAGGCGGTGTGGGTTCAATCCCTGGTCAGGAAGCTAAGATCCCACATGCCTCATGGCCAAAAAACCAAAACATAAAAACAACAGAAGCAATATTATAATGAATTTAATAAAAACTTTAAAAAATGGTCCACATCAAAAGAAAATAAATTATACATTCTAAATACATATGTATATATTTCAGATCAATATAATGTATCCTTTTTAATAATTTTATGTGCTCGTTTATTTTTGGCTCTGCTGGGTCTTGGTTGCTGTGCTGGCTGTTCTCTGGTGGAGAGTGGGAGTGACTCTCGCTGGCAATATGTGGGCTTCTGGTCGTGTTGGCACAGGCTCTAGGGCTCACAGGCTTCAGCAGTTGTGCCGTGTGAGCTCAGTCATTGTGGCGCCAGGGCTCCAGAGCACAGGTTCCATAGTTGTGACACATGGACTTAGTCACTCTGGGTCATGTGGGAGCTTCCTGGACTAGGGATTGAACCGGAGTCTTCTGCATTGGCAGACAGATTCTTTACCCCTGAGCAACCAGGGAAGCCCCGATATGGATATGATCTTTTTGAAAAGAGTTCAATTATTTTGTTAATGATAAATGTTTAAATGCTCAATGATTTTGGAGTACTTTTGTTATTAAAATTTATTCCATTGAAATGATAGCTTGAAATGTAAAAATCCTATGCAAATTTATAATTCTCTCATTTGCATTTGACTAGGGCTTGGAGAAGGACCATATATGCTGGCAAGTTATGGGCAGACTGGCCTTATTCTGGGAGCCAATATAACCAGTGGAAGCATTTTCTCTCTGCCAAGAAGTAGTATTCATGGCAGTTTATTTTTTAATTTTATGATCACTCCAGGCCTTTTCAAAGAGAAGGCATCATGTAAGTAGAATTTGCAACTGAAAATAAGGATGTAGTTTACCATTGACTCTTTTCATTTATTCATGCAGTAAATATTGGGGAATTTAATATGTTTATGACATCTTTCTAGGTGTTCTAAATGATTTGAAATAAAGTAAGACACTGGCACACAAACCAGCTCTCCCTTTTGTGTATTAAATCATTTCTTTGTTTATCTATTGGCATATATATAGATGCAATTAGAATTGTAATTGTTTGGTTGGGTTTTTGGTCCTTGGTAAAGCACAGCTTCAATTTTCATTCTATTGGTCACAGAATTTAATTTGAAACTTTTGACTGTTTTTAAAATAGTCTGCTGATAATTAACATGTGAAAGATTTTAATGCCAGATTTAAAAAAAAGTCATAATTCAATATCAAGGAAGTTAAATTAAGAGCATAAATCAAAGTCTAGACAGTCATTGAGACAGACTGTTACCCTTATGTGGCCTTGTCTGTCTTGGTACCTGGGTCCACATTTACTGGCTTCCCCTGTAGATTTATACTGGTTGTATCCGCTTGGCATCTATTCTAACTGATGATTTGTGTCTCTTTCTGATGCGTGATGTTCAGGGTGCATTGTTACTATTCTAACCCTGCCTAGAACCATGCATGGTGTGTTCTATAAACATAGGAAATATTTATTGAATGAATGAATCTGACCTAACTTTTACTAATTTAGAGAACTCTCCTGAATTTCCAGTTAAAATAAATTGCTCTATTCCTGTAAAAAGAGCTCCTTTAGTTCTTTTAATCTATGGAAACACCTATCACAGTCTAAGTTTTCATGTATGTGTTATATATTTTTTCTTTTATAATTTTTAAATTCTTCTTTTCATATTGCAGTGCTCAATAGAAGGGTTTGTATATTTTAGGACACAATGAATGCTTTTTGAATCATTTATTGGATTTGAGAGAGCTCTTTATTCTATAACTTAAAATAATTAATGTTTTTAATAGAAAAATCCTTAGGTCAAATTAAGTAAGACTTAAAGAAATTAATGCCTAAGAAATTAAATCTAAGAGCTCAATTAAGAGACTTATACCATGGGTTTTACAAATATAGGGGAAACTTTTAAAGCACATAATAAAAAAGCACTGCTCAAATGCTTTGTAGTTGTTCCTTAGCTTTTTGATCATCTCTAGAGAAATAAGACAATAAGGTTGAGCAGTCATTTCTTAATGCAGTAAAATCACTTGAAAGAACATTTGCTCATTAAGAATTCAGTGATATTGAAATGCCGTGACATGTCTAAATGGATTTGTTTCTCTATTTCTTTTTCTTTCCTATCATCCAATTTAGCCATTTGTAGATTTTGTACATTTGAAAATGTTAAAGCTTGCAAGTGCAAATGTATGTCCAATTAATGATTCAACTATTTGTATGGAGTTGTACATTCTGGGGTCCTAGGTTGACATTTCTTTTTTTTTTTCCTTCCTCCACGAACACGATCAATTATTTAAAAAAATAGAACTTGTGAAAGACTGATATTTTTAGAGCTGTCACTCTTATGCATTGCATGAAAATATAATTTTTTTTTCCTTTAGAGATCTGTAATTCATTCCTAAAATCTCTGAGAATGGCGTTAACTATTCATGACAGTTGTACAGCTCTGTTTTTGCCTGCCTTATACATGAATTTTACAATCCAGTACTGTTGATCCGCCTTCTCCAGAGAACCCAGGGAGTTGTCAAACAGACTGCTCTGTTTTCCAGCATTGGCACTCGTTTCCTTGGAGTCTGCCGAAAGGCCCAACTACTTTCTCTGTGTCCACGATGACGACACTCTTAGTCTGAAACTGTGGGAAGCGAATTCGGCCTTTCATCAGAGAGCTACATTTTTTCACCATCAGGACCTCTGGATTCCTGGGTACAGTGCTTTTGAGTTATACAGCAAGAAAGGCTTTTTCATCATATTGACAGATTCTAGTGCCAAAGCATCAAAATATGATGATTCTGAAGAATTTAAACACTTAAGTAGCTTCAGTGTGGAAGGTATGTGTCCTGAGATGTCCATATATTAAGAAGATAATTTAAAGAGTGACACAAAATATGTTAGATTTTTAACTTAAAAATTATTTTAATGTGTATAATTAGTTGTATGACCTTAGTGAGTTTCTTAACCTCCCTATCCTTAAGTTTACACATCTGTCTCATGGAAGAAATAATACCTACTTTATAGGGTTATTTTGCTGCATAAGTTAATGTAGTAAATTGTTTAGAATAGCCTTAAATGACATTATTTTTTAGGATTGCCTCAATTTTTACTTTCAGTGCTGTCTGAGCTTTGGAAATAGATCTTACCCATGTCTTCTTCTTGTAGAGTTTTGTATCTACTTTTTTCTTTCATAAAAGGCAACTTCTCACTTAGTCTGATTCTTTATGACAAAGACGATCTGTTTATCTTTTTGAATACTTCGAATACTTTGAATGCTTTGAATGTGTTCTTTGAATACTTTGGAGACCAACTGTACTGACCTCTAGATTTTTCTGCTTCAGCAGAATCCCCGTCTTATTTCTAGAGATCCTTGCAATTCTATAGCTATTGAATTTTCTAAACTTCAGAGAGGAATCCTCACTGCTTCAACCAGTGTTTAAAAGTCATCCTTTATTTTCAAAACCTAAGAGCTCAATATTTGCCTTGGGTCTCCCAGATTTTTTCATTCTAACCAACTTTTCTAAGTCATTTCTAAGAAAGCTAATCATTTTCTTTTTTTGTTGTGGTTCAGATCAGATCAGATCAGTCGCTCAGTCGTGTCCGACTCTTTGCGACCCCATGAACCGCAGCACGCCAGGCCTCCCTGTCCATCACCAGCTCCCGGAGGTCACTCAGACTCGCATCCATCGAGTCAGTGATGCCATCCAGCCATCTCATCCTCTGTCGTCCCCTTCTCCTCCTGCCCTCAATCCCTCCCAGCATCAGAGTCTTCTCCAATGAGTCAACTCTTCGCATGAGGTGGCCAAAATACTGGAGTTTCAGCTTTAGCATCATTCCTTCTAAAGAAATTCCAGGATTGATCTCCTTCAGAATGGACTGGTTGGATCTTCTTGCAGTCCAAGGGACTCTCAAGAGTCTTCAACACCACAGTTCAAAAGCATCAATTTTTCGGCGCTCAGCCTTCTTCACAGTCCAGCTCTCACATCCATACATGACCACAGGAAAGACCATAGCCTTGACTAGGCGAACCTTTGTTGATAAAGTAATGTCTCTGCTTTTGAATATGCTATCTAGGTTGGTCATAACTTTCCTTCCAAGGAGCAAGCGTCTTTTAATTTCATGGCTGCAGTCACCATCTGCAGTGATTTTGGAGCCCAGAAAAACAAAGTCTGACACTGTTTCCACTGTTTCCCCATCTATTTCCCATGTAGTGATGGGACCAGATGCCATGATCTTCGTTTTCTGAATGTTGAGCTTTAAGCCAACCTTTTCACTCTCCACTTTCACTTTCATCAAGAGGCTTTTTAGCCCCTCTTCACTTTCTGCCATAAGAGTGGTGTCATTTGCATATCTGAGGTTATTGATATTTCTCCCGGCAATCTTGATTCCAACTTGTGTTTCTTCCAGTCCAGCATTTCTCATGATGTACTCTGCATATAAGTTAAATAAACATGGTGACAATATGCAGCCTTGACGTACTCCTTTTCCTATTTGGAACCAGTCTGTTGTTCCATGACCAGTTCTAACTGTTGCTTCCTGACCTGCATACAGATTTCTTAAGAGGCAGATCAGGTGGTCTGGTATTCCCATCTCTTTCAGAATTTTCCATAGTTTATTGTGATCCACACAGTCAAAGGCTTTGGCATAGTCAATAAAGCAGAAATAGATGTTTTTCTGGAACTCTCTTGCTTTTTCCATGATCCAGCGGATGTTGGCAATTTGATCTCTGGTTCCTCTGCCTCTTCTAAAACCAGCTTGAACATCAGGAAGTTCACGGTTCACATATTGCTGAAGCCTGGCTTGGAGAATTTTGAGCATTACTTTACTAGCGTGTGAGATGAGTGCAATTGTTCGGTAGTTTGAGCACTCCTTGGCATTGCCTTTCTTTGGGATTGGGATGAAAACTGACCTTTTCCAATCTTGTGGCCACTGCTGAGTTTTCCAAATTTGCTGGCATATTGAGTGCAGCACTTTCACAGCATCATCATTCAGGACTTGGAATAGCTCCACTGGAATTCCATCCCCTCCACTAGCTTTGTTCGTAGTGATGCTTTCTAAGGCCCATTTGACTTCACATTCCAAGATGTCTGGCTCTAGGTCAGTGATCACATCATCATGATTATCTAGGTCTTGAAGCTCTTTTTTGTACAGTTCTTCTGTGTATTCTTGCCACCTCTTCTTAATATCTTCTGCTTCTGTTAGGTCCACACCATCTCTGTCCTTTATCGTGCCCATCTTTGCATGAAATGTTCCTTTGGTATCTCTGATTTTCTTGAAGAGATCCCTAGTCTTTCCCATTCTATTGTTTTCCTCTATTTCTTTGCATTGATCGCTGAAGAAGGCTTTCTTATCTCTTCTTGCTATTCTTTGGAACTCTGCATTTAGATGTTTATATCTTTCCTTTTCTCCTTTGCTTTTCGCTTCTCTTCTTTTCACAGCTATTTGTAAGGCCTCCCCAGACAGCCATTTTGCTTTTTTGCATTTCTTTTCCATGGGGATGGTCTTGATCCCTGTCTCCTGTACAATGTCATGAACCTCATTCCATAGTTCATCAGGCACTCTATCTATCAGATCTAGGCCCTTAAATCTATTTCTCACTTCCACTGTATAATCATAAGGGATTTGATTTAGGTCATACCTGAATGGTCTAGTAGTTTTCCCTACTTTCTTCAATTTCAGTCTGAATTTGGCAATAAGGAGTTCATGGTCCGAGCCACAGTCAGCTCCTGGTCTTGTTTTTGCTGATTGTATGGAGCTTCTCCATCTTTGGCTGCAAAGAATATAATCGATCTGATTTCGGTGTTGACCATCTGGTGATGTCCATGTATAGAGTCTTCTCTTGTGTTGTTGGAAGAGGGTATTTGCTATGACCAGTGCATTTTCTTGGCAAAACTCTGTTAGTCTTTGCCCTGCTTCATTCCGTATTCCAAGGCCAAATTTGCCTGTTACTCCAGGTGTTTCTTGACTTCCTACTTTTGCATTCCAGTCCCCTATAATGAAAAGGACATATTTTTTGGGTGTTAGTCCTAAAAGGTCTTGTAGGTCTTCATAGAACCGTTCAACTTCAGCTTCTTCGGCGTTACTGGTTGGGGCATAGATTTGGATTACTGTGACATTGAATGGTTTGCCTTGGAAACGAACAGAAATCATTCTGTCATTTTTGAGATTGCATCCAAGTACTGCATTTCGGACTCTTTTGTTGACCATGATGGCCACTCCATTTCTTCTGAGGGATTCCTGCCCACAGTAGTAGATATAATGGTCATCCGAGTTAAATTCACCCATTCCAGTCCATTTTAGTTCGCTAATTCCTAGAATGTCAACATTCACTCTTGCCATCTCTTGTTTGACCACTTCCAATTTGCCTTGATTCATGGACCTGACATTCCAGGTTCCTATGCAATATTGCTCTTTACAGCATCGGACTTTGCTTCTATCACCAGACACATCCACAGCTGGGTATTCTTTTTGTTTTGGCTCCATCCTTTCATTCTTTCTGGAGTTATTTCTCCACTGATCTCCAGTAGCATATTGGGCCCCTACTGACCTGGGGAGTTTCTCTTTCAGTATCCTATCATTTTTTCTTTTCATACTGTTCATGGGGTTCTCAAGGCAAAAATACTGAAGTGGTTTGCCATTCCCTTCTCCAGCGGACCACACCCTGTCATATCTCTCCACCATGACCCGCCCATCCCGGGTTGCCCCTCGGGCATGGCTTAATCTCATTGAGTTAGACAAGGGTGTGGTCCTTGTGTGATTAGATTGACTAGTTATCTGTGAGAATGGTTTTAGTGTATTTGCCCTCTGATGCCCTCTTTCAAGACCTACTGTCTTACTTGGGTTTCTCTTACCTTGGGCGTGGGGTATCTCATCCCGGCTGCTCCTGGCTGCTCCCGGCCAGCGAAGCACAGCCATCGCACCTTACCTTGGACGAGGGGTCTCTCCTCACCGCCGCCCTTTCTGACCTCGGTCGTGGGGTAGCTCTTCTCGGCTGTGCTTAGTGCGCTGGCCCTCACCGCCGTCCTTCCTCGGTCGTGGGGTAGCTCCTCTCAGCCCCGCTCTTAGTGCCCGACGCAGCCGGCGGGGCGCTCTTAGTGCGCGACGCAGCCGGCGGGGCGCTCTTAAATGGCGCGCCGGTCGCGGGCAGGCGAGGTCGCTCTTAAATGGCGCGCCGGTCGCGGGCAGGCGAGGTCGCTCTTAAATGGCGCGCCGGTCGCGGGCAGGCGAGGTCGCTCTTAAATGGCGCGCCGGTCGCGGGCAGGCGAGGTGCTCTTAAATGGCGCGCCGGTCGCGGGCAGGCGAGGTTGTGGTTAAATTTCTATAAATCTTTGTGGATGTTAGAAAATTCAAAGTGAAGTTAAAGTGAAGTCGCTCAGTCGTGTCCGACTCTTTGCGACCCTGGACCAGGCTCCTCCGTCGGTGGGATTTTCTAGCCAGAGTACTGGAGTGGGTTGCCATTTCCTTCTCCAAGGAATCTTCCAGACCCAGGGATCAAACCCAGGTCTCCCACATTGCAGACAGATGCTTTACCGCCTGAGCCACCAGGCAAGTCCAAATTCAAACTCAGCTTCAAATTTTTTCAAGAAAGTTTCAAGAAAGTTCAAACTGAGCTTCAAATTCTTGCCTATTGAATGGGGTTCCTGGTCTCATGAAAAAGAGTCATTGACATGTGTATACAATATTCTGTAGAGTAAGTGTGATAGTTTTACTTGAGTTTAATTAAAAGTTGAATTTTGCGAGCCTCTATTTCCCCTCCATTACACAAGTCCACTCCATCATAACCAGACCCAGTGGCCCTACCTGAGCTTTGGACAACTGCAGTCAATGGCATCATCTGAATCTCAGAAACTCATCTTTGTGGGCTTCCCGAACTTAGGAGACACTCTGGGTTTATTCTAGTCTTGGAACCAATCCTCTTTTATGACCCATGATTCTAGTAACCTAGGCTTAACTATTATTTTAATATTGAGATGCTTAAGTGCCTTCCAGAAAGCCTCATTTTCCTTCTCATAACTTGGAATTAAATTCCATATCTTAAGTGCAAGTAACATAACCTGTTTCCTGAGCTTTCTGCCTTACAGGACTCTCTTCTTCAGAGATAATCTTGGACTGCTGCAGAAGGACTGCTCTGTGACAGGGGAAGGGAAAAGTATTAGCTGAGTTTGTAGGAGAAAAGGCTTCCATTAAGGGAAGTTTTTGTAACTATGAGCATGTATTATTAAAATCAATTCATTCATTTATGTCATCAGATAATAGTTACCATGTGCAAGGCAATGAGTTAAATTCTGTGAGAAGAACAAAGATGGAGTGTTCTCCTTAAGCTTCATGTCAGGCAATATGTCTTTGGTCTTGCCATTTTCCTAATTGAATTCAGCATGTCACTTAGCTCCTGTTAGCCTCGATTCCCTCATTTATAAAATGGAGATAATATTCACTCAACAGGGTTGTTGCAAGGATAAAATAGGATAATGGACAAAAAGCTATTTTACAAAAACTTAAATTCTAAACAAATGTGTTCTATTATCATGATACATAGATCACTGAACACCAGCAAAACATAAATAAAAGAAGATGATATAGAATTGTCTTTAGTCTCCTCCTGCCTCTTGCTTTTTTAAATATTTGGAAGAAGAACTAACATTTTGATGTTCAACCTGAGCATGAAATGCCTTGATCACCAAGCAGTTACGCTGTTTCCTCCTCCCGCCCCCAACCTCTGCCGCCCTGTCTTTTCAATCAAAAAAAGTTTCAAACCCTAAAGGGTTTACTATTATAAATCACTGCATTCCAAGCTGCCCATTAAAAATATATACAATCTGAACTTCATTTTTTCCCCAGAAATCCAGGCAGCAGTGCCCTACAGGAGGATGTGTGAATGGAAATACGAACCTTGTGCCACTCCCTGTTTTAAAACATGCAGTGACCCTGAAGCTCTCGCGTGTAAATTTCTCCCACAGTAAGTCATGTTTAACCATTAATGAACAGATTCTAGCATTAGCAGATTCTGTTCCCAGTGATTATTTTTTTAGATTAAAAAAATTCTCAAGAATAATTTATTATAGTTACTCATTCATGAATTTGTTTCATTTTATTCAAGCAATAGTCATTGAGAGTCTGCTCTATGCCAGCAATTCTTGTAGCTGCTGGGATACAGTATTGAACGAAGTATTTATCTTTCTTTAGCCTAAACATTTTGCTGCACTGGGGCAAAGAATAAAAAAGTAAATATATAATGTGATCTATTGTTTAGATGGATTTATAATGGACAAAAATAAAGGAAGGGAAAAGGGAGCATAAAACAGATACGCGTGTTTGCTCATTAATATAGGGTGGTCAGGGAAGAACAGGTTGACGAGGCAAGATCTAGTAAGAGATGTGAAGAAAGTGAGGGAACTAGCCATGTGGATGTCTGGGGAAAAAGCCTTTCAACCTGAGAAAAGTACAAAGGTCCAGGGTGGGAATATGTATGGTGTGTTTGAGGATGAGCACCGAGGCTAGTTAACTGGGGCAAAATGAACAAAACTGAGAGACATAGGAGAAGAAACCAGAAAAAGTGGCTGGCAAGTCACATAGGGCCTTGTAGCCTGTCATGAGGACTTTGTGTTTTTCTCTGAGTAATGCCTGGTGTATTTCGGGGCAGAGGAGTGGACTTGGTCCTTTCACAAGTTTACACTGGCTCTTGCACTGGCTTCGGGGGAGGGGAAGAAGAAGGGCAGAACTGGGCAGTGACACAGACAGGAAGAAGGGAATTTCACTAGGTTGGTAGCCCTGGAGGCTATGGGGGAAGTGAACAGATTCTGCCTGCATTTTGAAATTAAGGCCATAGGGATGCTGATAGATTTAACATCAATTATGAGATAAAGAGGCTTCCTCAGTGGCTCAGTGGTTAAGACAGGAGACGTGGATTTGATTCCTGGGTTGGGAAGATCCCCTGAAGGGCGGCATGGAAACGCACTCCAGTATTCTTGCCTGGAGAATCCCATGGACAGAGGAGCCTGGTGAGCTACAGTATATAGGGTCGCGCAGATTCGGACACAACTGAAGTGACTGAGCACGCACGTGTGCACACGAGACAAAGAGTTACGAGGTAAGGGCTCCAGGTCAGGTCTCAGCATTTCATTGATTTCAGAATCATATGAAATTGCCATTTTTGTGGTCAAATATCAACAAACTCAAATGATTCAATTTAATGGAAGGACTGAGTTGCCAGCTACTGAGATAAGGAAGATATTAGGAGGAGAAGTTTAGAGGAAAAGTCAGGAATTTGGTTTTGAGGATTTTAAATTTGAGACTGAAAATTATTCTTTGAATTTGGTAATCTGGAGAATAGGAAGAGGCAAAATGGAGATTGACTGTAGCACGCACGTGTGCACACAAGAGAAAGAGTTACGAGGTAAGGGCTCCGGGTCAGGTCTCGGCATTTCATTGATTTCAGAATCATATGAAATTGCCATTTTTGTGGTCAAATATCAACAAACTCAAATGATTCAATTTAATGGAAGGACTGAGTTGCCAGCTACTGAGATAAGGAAGATATTAGGAGGAGAAGTTTAGAGGAAAAGTCAGGAATTTGGTTTTGAGGATTTTAAATTTGAGACTGAAAATTATTCTTTGAATTTGGTAATCTGGAGAACAGGAAGAGGCAAAATGGAGATTGACAGTAACAGCTATTTTTTTTTTTTTTAAGCAGTTTTCTTGTTGTAAAGGAGAACAGAGAAATACAGCAGTAGTAGGAGGGAATATTTTTAAATGAATCATATTCCATTAGTTATTTATGAGCTTCTGCTCTACAACAAATACTGGTACTACAGAAGGTTCTGGCATATGAATAAGTGAGATGCACTCCCTATTTCAAAGAGCTCAAAGTCTTTAGGAGGAAGATAGGAACGCCAACAGATAACTGATCATATAGGGGAAAGAGGACCAGAGGAATAAATGCCACAAGCACAGCACATTGAAGTATTTATATATAACATGACCCTCACTGTGCTAAGTGCTACAAAATGGGTAATCTCATTGTTCCTGTTGTCAGAAGAGAAAACAAACCAAGGCATGGGGAAGTTAAGCAGCTTGCCTCAGACCACACAGCTTTTAGGCAGCTGAGCCAGAGTTTGAACAACGATATCCTGTCAGGCAATATGTGCTACGGGAACAGAGGGAAGGAAATGATCAGTTCAGTTCAGTTCAGTCGCTCAGTTGTGTTCGACTCTTTGCAACCCCATGGGCTGCAGCACGCCAGGCCTCCCTGTCCATCACCAACTCCTGGAGTTCACTCAAACTCATGTCCATTGAGTTGGTGATGCCATCCAACCATCTCATCCTCTGTTGTCTCCTTCTCCTCCCACCTTCGATCTTTCCCAGCATCAGGGTCTTTTCAAATGAGTCAGCTCTTCGCATCAGGTGATCAAAGTATTGGAGTTTCAGCTTCAACATCAGTCCTTCCAATGAACACCCAGGACTGGTCTCCTTTAGGATGGACTGGTTGGATCTCCTTGCAGTCCAAGGGATGCTCAAGAGTCTTCTCCAACACCACAGTTCAAAAGCATCAATTCTTTGGTGCTCAGCTTTCTTCACAGTCCAACTCTCACATCCATACATGACCACTGGAAAAACCATAGCCTTGATTAGACGGACCTTTGTTGGCAAAAAGAAATATCTCTGCTTTTTAATATGCTGTCTAGGTTACTTTTGTTTATTTTCTTAAAAATGAAAACAACCAGTTATTTCTGAAAAGAAGCCTTCACCACTCACTTGGACCCTTCACAAACCTATTTCCTGTCTCCTCTGGGAGCCATCAGGGGGCGGGGAAATAACAGGGCCTTCGTAGGGAGGAGGGCATGCTGGGGAGGAAGGGAGAAAGAGAGGCGGACGAGAGCAGCCTTGGAACTGGGAAGGAAATGGAGCTCTATTTGAAGTGGCATTAGGCTAGTTTGTTTCCTGTGGCATACACAGTCTCCAGGGTGGTTGAACCCAGATCTTCAGTGCTTCCACTGTTTGGTCTATAGATCCCCCAGTTTCTGTTTTGGTATGATTAGAGTGTGGAGCAGAGACTCAGGATGAAACTTCATTCCTGCCAAGCCAATTCTCATCTCTGTCTTCATCACTGTTTCCGTTCTACTGCTCCCCTTTTCCTGGCTGAGGCACCTCACTATGGCCCCTCCTGGTCCTTGCTGTCCTGAGAGGAGGCTCAGGTAGTGGGCTGGCATGTCAGCATCGCCCTGCACACCTCCTCCAAGCCCCTACCACCACACTGGTTCTAGAGGATTTCAGTTTCTGGCACATAGCAAGTGTTGAAAATAAAAATATCTAGTGGAAATGAGAACTTTCATAAAAGATGCCAACTAGCATACCATAGAGCTCATATGTAAGTAGAGTTATTCCTATTACATAATATATCTATTATAAGAACTGTTCTGCATCTGTGGCATGTGTATTAGTCGGAAGTCGACTAAATTACCAGTTGTATGACAGAGTAAAGGGAACCCTGCTGTGTGCAACCATGAAGACATTTTAAAGGAACAAGTTACTGGATTTGGGAAGATATTTTTAAAAGAATAGCTGTGGTTTTGACTTGCATAAAGCAGTTGCAAAATAATTGAGTTGCATAAAAAAGTGGTGTTTATTTAATTTGAAGATAGCCAACTGTCCCTGATATTTTCAGTAATTTAGTAGCTTTTTCTTATGTGCTTGACAAAGTTCAGAGTAGGATAAGAATAACATATACTGGTTAAAGTTTTATTATTTAAGTTCATTTTATGAAATAAATAATTGGTCTCATAAACTAAGCTGTAAATATTTCTTAAAAAAATTAGTAAAGGAAGTGTTCAAGAGACGACCACACAGTCTCCTGTTAAAAGAGAAGTTAGCTTTTCTTGGGTTTGATTTCCTTCCATGAACAAGTGCCCTCTGGTGGCAACATGTGCCCAGAGTATCAAGTTAGTTCATATGCTAAGTCACTTCAGTCGTGTCCAACTCTGTGTGACCCCAAAGACGGCAGCCTACCAGGCTCCCCTGTCCCAGGGATTCTCCAGTCAAGAACACTGGAGTGGGTTGCCATTTCCTTCTCCAATGCATGAAAGTGAAAAGTGAAAGCGAAGTCGCCAGGTCGTGTCCGACTCCCAGTGACCCCATGGACTGCAGCCCACCAGGCCCCACCGTCCGTGGGACTCTCCAGGCAAAAGTACTGGAGTGGGGTGCCATTGCCTTCTCCAGTTAGTTCATATCCACACTGAATTGGAAAGGGGTTGTGAGTATTTGGGTCTAAAGTTTTACTTTATAGTTAAGGCAATTGGAAATATTTTACAATACTGAGAGATCTTCCTGGCTGTCCAGTGGTTAAAATTCCTTTCAATGCAGAGTGCGCCAGTTCAATCTCTGGTCAAGTAACTAAGATTCCATATGCCGCATAGCCAAAAAAATTTTATTTGAATAAGTAAAATATTGAAAATAGTATTATAGCCTGCTGGTGTATTTGAGAGGCAGACAAGCAAGCCTTTTAAAAACCGTAGATACGTTAATTCTAGATATGTTAATTCTCTTTAGTATGTGTGAGTCTAAGAACTGGCTGTACTTGAAGGGTATATTTCTTTTGAATCAAAATAAATTGGACTCTGAGACCCAACTGAATGAAAAGGAAGATGTAGTCTCAGTCATCATCTTGGCTTCATTCCTTTAGAGCAGAAGCATTTCAGGATGGTCTCATCTGTTTTGAGCTGATGATTCCCAAATCCATTCTTGAAATTTGGGATTCTTGAAAGTGCAATGTGCCACATAAAGACCAGATGTTTCGGAGCTTGAAATTCAGTCTCCTTAGGCTCATGTACAACCACCCCCTCTCTGAGCACTGCTGCTATTTCGGACACAGGCCCTGAGGCTCTTGAGAGAACTGTAGCCTCGGCCATTCCCCTCCCTGTCCTCCGAGAGCAACCATGTCCCGACTCCATGTCTGCCACCCAGAGATACAGCCACTGAACATTCTGTTCTACCAACATCCTTATGAATATTCAAATAGTGTGTCTTATCTTCTTTTTTGTGAGGGAGTGTAGGAAAATAACAGTATGATGAGCATAGAGTAAAATCACAATAAAGGATTCTTCTGCATTTCCAGTAATTTATGGAATGTGGCCTTGGTGTGTGCCAAATTTAAGTGTATGTTTTGAATGTTCTGTGTTCAAATTCTGCCTCAGTCATGAATATTTCGTTATCATGCACTAACTTGTGGTTTCATACAATGAGGTATGATGGAAAATAGCAAATGGAGCAATCCTTAGTGCTTGACAAGGCGAATAGAAGAATTATAGGAAAACTGTATCTTAATTGCATATATTATTTGCCATATATTGTTATATTAAATTTTTTTCTTTAAATTTTTTCATGTGAAGGATTGAAGGATGCTTTCCCTACTGCCCTAAACATATGATCCTTGATGAAGTCACTCTTAAATGTGTTTATCCAGAAGACTGTAAGTACGAATCTTACTTAACTTATTCTGAAGTGTGAAATACATGAATATATTTATACAGTGGCAAGTAACTATAAAAACAGACATTTTAGACAAACAACAAACCTTCATAAGATTCTCCTTCATTGTTTTTTTCAAAGTGGTATTTTTTTTTTTTTTTTTTGTCCTGGTTACTTTTTGGTTCGGTTCAGTTGCTCAGTCATGTCTGAATCTTTGCGACCCCATGAATCGCAGCACGCCAGGCCTCCCTGTCCATCACCAACTCCTAGAGTTCACTCAGACTCATGTCCATCGAGTCGGTGATGCCATCCAGCCATCTCATCCTCTACTGTCCCCTTCTCCTCCTGCCCCCAATCCCTCCTAGCATCAGGGTTTTTTCCAATGAGTCAACTCTTCGCATGAGATGGCCAAAGTATTGGAGTTTCAGCTTTAGCATCAGTCCTTCCAATGAACACCCAGGACTGGTCTCCTTTGGAATGGACTGGTTGGACCTCCTTGCAGTCCAAGGGACTCTCAAGAGTCTTCTCCAACATTAAAACTATGCAAATTTTTCTTCTAACATTCCTCTTGCATCCTCTCTCCCAAAACATTTTCCTTATATGAACTGTCTGGGCCTCACTTTAAGCAAAATAGATTAAAGAAGAGTATCTTTGTTTCTTTGTAGGCATACCTCTGATTCCCACAGAACCAGCATTAATTTCACCAGGTAAGCCATCTCTACCCATGTTTATAAGTATTGTAATTTTAGACATTAAACTTAGTGTTATGTAATTTAGATCTTGGCAGACTTAAACAGCTGCTGGTGTTAGTTATATCCAACCCACTGGAGAACCCAGCAGTCACTTTTATTTCACTAAGTGTTTACTGGATCAACGAGCCACATTTTCAGAATGGTTTCTGCATCTGGTCTGTCTCAGTCCCATTTCAGTTAGTATAGGTAATGAGAATGCCCCTCACATTTTTGCCTAGAATTTGTTGTTGTTCAGCCTCTCAGTCATGTCCAACTCTTTGTGACCCCATGGACTGCAACCCACCAGGTTTTCCTGTCCTTCACCATCTCCCGGAGTTTGCTCAAACTCATGTCCATTGAGTCCATGATGCCATCCCACCATCTCATCCTCTGTCGCCCTCTTCTCCTGCCTTCAGTCTTGCCCAGCATCAGGGTCTTTTCCAGTTAGTGAGTTCTTCACATCAGGTGGCCACAATGTTGGAGCTTCAGCATCAGCATCAGTCCTTCCAATGAATATTCAGGGTTGATTTCCTGTAGGATGGACTGGTTTGATCTCCAAGGGACTCTCAAGGGTCTTCTCCAATACCACATTGCAAAAGCATCAATTCTTCAGTGCTCAGCCTTCTATATAGTCCAACTCTCACATCCATCCATGACTCCTGGAAAAAACATAGCTTTGACTAAACGGACCTTGTCAGCAAAGTGATAACTCTGCTTTTGAGTATGCTGTCTAGGTTTGTCATAGCTTTTCTTCCAAGGAGCAAGTGTCTTTTAATTTTATGGCTGCAATCACCATCTGCAGTGATTGGAGCCCGGGAAAATAAAATCTGCCAATTTCCCACGTTTCCCCATCTATTTGCCATGAAGTGATGGGATCAGATGCCATGATCTTCATTTTTTGAGTGTTAAATTTTAGGCCAGCTTTTTCGCACTCCTCTTTCACCTTCATCAAGAGGCTCTTTAGTTCCCCCTCACTTTCCTCCATTAAAGTAGTATCACCTACATATCTAAGGTTGTTGATTTTTCTCCTGGAAATCTTTATTCCAGCTTATGATTCATCCACCCCAGCAATTCTTATGATGTACTCTGCATATAAGTTAAATAAGCAGGGTGACAGTATACAGGTTTGATGTGCTCCTTTCCCAGTTGTGAACCAGTCGGTTGTGCCATACACGCTAAGTTGCTTCAGTTGTGTTTGACTCTTTATGACCCTATGGACTATAGCCCACTAGGCTCCTGTCCATGGGACTACGCAGGGGAGAATACTGGAGTGAGTTGCATTTTCTCCTCCAGGGGATCTTCCTGACCCGGGGATTAAACCCTCATCTCTCATGTCTCCTGCACTGGTGGGCAGGTTCTTTCCCACTAGCACCACCTGGGAAGCCCATCATTTCTAACTATTGCTTCTTGACCTGCATGACCTCCTGTTTCTCAGGAGGCAGGTAGGGTGGTCTCTTATTCCCATGTCTCTAAGAATTTTTCAGTTTATTGTGATCCACACTATCAAAAGTTTTAGCGTAGTCAGTGAAGCAGAAGTAGATGTTGGCATAAATCCTCTTGGATGAGGCTGCTATTAGCCCTACCATAGTGACTGTGGAGTCCAGGACTGGGCTGCCTTAGGCCAAGCAACTAAGGGGCCACCCCATCAGCAGAAAATTGGATTAAAGATTTACTGAGCATGGCCCTACCCACCAGAGGAAGACCCAGTTTTCCCCACAGCCAGTCCCTCCCATGAGGAAGCTTGCATAAGCCTCTCTTATTTTTATCCATCAGAGAGCAGACAGGAGAAGCACGAACTACAATCCCAGTTTAGTCTGTAAAAATGTCATATTCTGTAGAAGTTACAACATCTAATAAACCATGAACCCAGCTTTTAGGATCAAGCAATAGAAGTTTTTATTCTACTTTATGATAAGTTGTTAGAATATATAAAATAAATTACTTATAAAATTTATTTAGTTCTCTGATGTCATTGTGGTAGGCTGAATAATGCTGCACCCCCCCCCCCAAAAAAAAAAAGTCCATGTCGTCATCTCGAGAATTTGTGAAAATGGAACCTTGCATGCTGAAGATGTGATGAAGTTAAGAATTTTGAGATGGGGCATTTTCCTGAATTATCTCTGTGAGCCCAGGGTAATCACAAAGATCCTTATAAAAGAGAAGGAGGATGGTCAGAGTCAGAGGAGATAATGCATGTGAGAAGTCAAAATTAGCAGGGAAGGACAAAGGGAGAGGGGGAAGAAGGAAGAGAGAGAGACTGAGATTTGAAAATATTATTCTGTGGTTTTGAAGATGGAGGAAGGGGCCATGATGCATCAATATATTCATGCAATCTATAGTTGGAAAAGCAAGGAAACAAATTCTTCCATAGAGACTCTAGAAGGAATACAGCTATTGCTGATACCTTGATTTTAGGACTTCTGACTTCCAGAACCACAAAATAATAATTTGGTGATGTTTTAAAGCACTAAACTTGTAATAATTTGTTTATAGCAGCCACAGGAAACTAATATGGTCATTTTAGATAGTATCAATAATGGATACTGCAATTACAGCTAGACAAAATTTCAGCCCTTCATTTTGGCACAAGGAGTTCATCAAAGCTGTATATTGTTACCCTGCTTATTTAACTGATATGCAGAGTACATCATGTGAAATACTGGACTGGATGAAGCGCAAGCTGGAATTGAGATTGCTGTGAGAATATCAATAACCTCAGATATTTGGATAGCACCACCCTTATGGCAGAAAGCAAAGAGGAATTAAAGAGCCTCTTGATGAAGGTGAAAGACGAGAGTGAAAAAAGATGGCTTAAAACTCAACATTGAAAAAATAAGGATCATGGCATCTGGTCCCATCACTTCATGGCAATATATGGGGAAACAATGGAAACAGTGACAGACTTTATTTTCTTGGGCTCCAAAATCACTGCAGATGGTGATTGTGTGTGTTCTCAGTCGTGTCCAACTCTTTGCAACCCCATGGAATGTAGCCCATAAGGCTCCTCTGTCCATGGAATTTTCCAGGCAGTAATTCTGGAATGGGTTGCCATTTCCTTCTCCAGGATGGTGACTGAAGCCATGAAGTTAAAAGATAGCTTCGGAAGTTGGTGATGGACAGGGAAGCCTGGCATTCAGCAGTCCATGGGGTAGCAAAAAGACTGACATGACTAAGCGACTGAACTGAACTGCTCCTTGGAAGAAAAGCTATGACAAACCTAGACAGCATATTAAAAAGCAGAGACATTACTTTGCCAAGAAAGATTCAAATAGTCAAAGCTATTATTTTTCCAGTAGTCATGTATGGATGTGAGAGTTGGGCCATTAAGAAGGCTGAGTGTGGAACTGACGCTTTCAAACTGTGGTGTTGGAGAAGACTCTTGAGCGACTATAAAACAACAGTCCTTCAGACTTTGAATATTTTGGAGACATCTTTATTACTAACAAAAAACTTTAGAAGACGTCTTACAAATATGTTTCAGTTCAGTCGCTCAGTCGTGTCCAACTCTTTGCAACCCCATGGACTGCTGCATGCCGGGCTTCCCTGTCCACCACCAACTCCCAAAGCTTGCTCAAACTCATGTCCATTGAGTTGGTGATGCCATCCAACCATCTCATCCTCTGTCGTCCCCTTGTCCTCCCGCCTTCAATCTTTCCCAGCATTAGGATCTTTTCCAATGAGTCAGTTCTTTGCATCAGGTGGCCAAAGTATTGGAGTTTCAGCTTCAACATCAGTCCTTCAAATGAATATTCAGGACTGATTTCCTTTAGGATTGACTGGTGGGATCTCCTTGCAGTCCAGAGGACTCTCAAAAGCCTTTTCCCACACCAAAGTTCAAAAGCATCAATTCTTTGGTGCTCAGCTTTCTTTATAGTCCACCTCTCACATCCATGCATGACTACTGGAAAAACCATAGCTTTGACTAGATCGACCTTTGTTGGCAAAGTAATGTATCTGCTTTTTAATATGCTGTCTAGGTTGGTCATAGCTTTTCTTCCAAGGAGCAAGCATCTTTTAATTTCATGGCTGCAGTCACCATCTGCAGTGATTTTGGAGCCCCCCCAAATAAAGTCTCTCATTGTTTCCATTGTTTCCCCATCTATTTGCCATGAAGTGTTGGGACCAGATGCCATGATCTTCATTTTCTGAATGTTTACCCATCATATTTTCCCTTTCAATGGATACCTTCTTTACCACATCCTCAACTGGGGTCTTAATTAGTCCATAGCATCATCTATTCTGCTTGCAAGGAAAACATTCTAGAGATTCACTGGGAAATGAATCAACCTCACTCTGTATTTTAAGAATTCAACAAAATTTGTAACTCCTGAGCAGTCTTTAGTGATACTGTTGATATTTCTACCAGTTCAAACAAATGTGTTGACACCATCAAGGCAGTGAAGGTGTTTTATAGAATGGTGCCTCAAAGCCAGTACTCTGGAATCAGAATTCCCAAGTTCAAATTCTGCCTTTGACACTTACCAGCTTACTTCTCTACAGCTTAGTCTCCTTATCTGTAAAATAACAATAATATTATTATCTATACTTTACAGGGTTCTTGTTAGAATTAAGTGAAATAATCTGTATAAAATTTCCAATCATGGTGTCTGTCACAAATGTCTTTTATACATGATCAATACCACTTCACCAATGTTGGGGAGCTCTTTATTTCCTTCAGGTCCAGAAATGATTACTCCATCAGACTTCACTGCAGTTGACATGCTAACAACGACGACAGGTTTGGAATGTGAGGTATGACTGAGTAATATCTTCAGCTATCTCTCATTTCCTGACTGTGTCTATTAATGTTTCTGTATCACTATCCAAACGCTATTTAAAATTCTTTTGGTATGCTCTCAAGTCTTTCTTTGTTAAATTTAATATGCCTTCAGTTCAGTTCAATTCAGTCACTCAGTTGTGTCTGACTCTTTGTGACCCCATGAATCGCAGCACGCCAGGCCTCCCTGTCCATCACCAACTCCTGGAGTTCACTCAGACTCATGTCCATCGAGTCAGTGATGCCATCCAGCCATCTCATCCTCTGTCGTCCCCTTCTCCTCCTGCCCCCAATCCCTCCCAGCATCAGAGTCTTTTCCAGTGAGTCAACTCTTTGCATGAGGTGGCCAAAATATTGGAGTTTCAGATTCAGCATCAGTCCCTCCAATGAACACCCAGGACTGCTCTCCTTTAGGATGCCTTACATTTTAACAATTGTATTTCCTTAACTGTCAGATATTTCTTAATAATTAGATTCTGGTTACACTAAGAAAAACAAAATGAAATGCAAATGAAGTCTTAAAAATGAATCCTTAATAACAATAATTTTTTATAATTAGGCATAATAATAATTACATGTGTTAATACTCTTATTTATTGATTTATTAATTAGATAATTTATTAATTTATAATAATAATTATATGTGATTCTTTAATACTCCTTTACTGATAATTCTTTATAATAATAAAGGGTATATTTTGGGTTTCTCTGTAAATTAGGCATTCAAAAATATTTATCAAGCAGCTACTATATATCATCTGTTGATCTGTGCACATGTTCAGTCATGTCTGACTCTGTGCAACCCTTTGAACTGTAGCCTACCAGGCTCCTCTGTCCATGGGATTATCCAGGCAAGAATACTGGAGTGGGTTCCCATTTTCTCCTCCAAGGGATCATCCTGACCCAGAGCTCAAACTCAAATCTCCTGCGTCTCCTGCATTGAGGGAAATTCTTTACCTGCTGAACCACTGGGGCAGTGTGCAAAATGATGAAGATATATGAGTAAAAGATAAGGTCATTGACTCCCAGAGGTAGTCATTGTCTTGGCTGAGACTTGAGAAATTATCTCCTTACTCCAAATATGCCACTTGTTCTGATAAACCAATTATGTATCCAACTAATATTTATTTAGCACTATTGCTGGCTCGGAGAAGGCAATGGGACCCCACTCCAGTACTTTTGCCTGGAAAATCCCATGAACAGAGGAGCCTGGTGGGCTGCAGTCCATGGGGTTGCACAGAGTCGGACACGACTGAGCGACTTCACTTTCACCTTTCACTTTCATGCATCAGAGAAGGAAATGGCAACCCACTCCAGTGTTCTTGCCTGGAGAATCCCAGGGACGGGGAAGCCTGATGGGCTGCCGTCTATGGGGTCGCACAGAGTCGGACACGACTGAAGCGACTTAGCAGCATTGCTGGCTAGGAGCTATTCCAGTAAATTATGGCTTTTACAGAGTTTACATTGTATTGGATTCTAAAGTAGACAATAAGCAAAATTAATTTGCCAAGTTATATAAAACATTATAGAGATTGGTGCTCAGGAGAAAAATAAAACTGTTTTCAATGAAATGATTTTCACTGATCTTCATTAATAGAGTAACTGTTACTTTAAAGAAAAAATCTGAAGAAGTAGAGAGACTGAACCATGCAAAGCAATTCAAGCAAAGGGATCAGCAAGTGCAAAGGCCCTGAGCTGAGAATGTACCTAACAACCTAAAAAAATGAAAGAATAGCAAGGAGGTCATGTAGTAAGTCCAGAGTGAAATAGTAGCAAATAGATTATGTAAGGCCTTGTGGATGATTGCAAAGACTGGCTTTCATTCTAAGTGACTTAGGAAGAGCAAAGGGAGATTTTTGAGCAGAAGAATTATATGATCTGCATATGTCATCTGCATATCTGAGGTTATTGATATTTCTCCTGGCAATCTTTATTCCAGCTTGTGCTTCTTCCAGCCCAGCATTTCTCATGATGTACTCTGCATATAAGTTCAATAAGCAGGGTGACAATATGCAGCCTTGACATACTCCTTTTCCTATGTGGAACCAGTCTGTTGTTCCATGTCCAGTTCTAACTGTTGCTTCCTGACCTGCATACAAATTTCTGAAGAGGCAGGTCAGGTGGTCTGGTATTCCCATGTCTTTCAGAATTTTCCACAGTTTATTGTGATCCACACAAAGTTTTTAGCATAGTCAATAAAGCAGAAGTTGATGTTTTTCTGGAACTCTCTTTTTCCATGATCCAGCGGATGTTGTCAATTTGATCTCTGGTTCCTCTGCCTTTTCTAAAACCAGCTTGAGCATCTGGAAGTTCATGGTTCACGTATTGCTGAAGCCTGGCTTGGAGAATTTTAAGCATTACTTTACTAGCGTGTGAGATGCGTGCAATTGTGTGGTAGTTTGAGCATTCTTTGGCCCTGCCTTTCTTTGGGATTTAGTTTGACCTTGAACCTGATTTTCTATCTATGAAATAGGGAAAAAATTTAATAGCTACCTCAGAAGGTGTTTTTGTGGAAATAAAATGGACTAAGTAGAACAATGTCTGGAGCATAATAAGTGGTATGATATTTACCATTGCTACAGTTATTAGTAAAATTTATATAGAATATAATTTATAAGCTTTGAAAAATCTGAAGCTTTATCAAGAAGTCTGTAAGCTATATGTAAAAAAATAAATTTTTAATGATTCTATCCAGATACTGCCCAATTGATATTGCATTTGATTTTTCATGAAATATTTGGATAATATTAAGTTGTAATTTTTTAAACTGACATGAACAGAAGTCTTAATCATACTAGCTTTATACAACATAATATGAAAGGTCCACTGCCACTGTTTTAAGTCTGCTTGCAGAACACTAATCTAGACAATTTAGGACAAGACTTCAGTTTTCTCAGAAGTTGAGTATGTGGGCAGTTCTGATATCAAATCAATATTAAGGTAAAATTAAATGAATCATACTGCTGAGTATTTTAGAGAAGATACCTCAACAAAAGCATTGTGAAATTTTCATTGATCATCTTTCAAAAGATTTTGTATTTAGGAAGTGTATACTATAGGCAATGTGAATGGGAAATTTAAAAATTAAAACATTAGTTGAAAATGGAAAAAATGCATTAATTTTCTTTTTTATTAACAGCCTCAACAATTTGATCCTGTTTATAATTGTAGCCAATATATATGTCTTAACATGGAATGGAAGTTGTACAACTGGTCTCTTAATTGCCCAAAGGACTTGGAAATGCCTGACTGTGGTTTCCGGGGAAGACCTGTTCAAGTGAATAGTGATATCTGCTGCCCTGAGTGGGAATGTCCGTGTGAGTTTTATCAATTTTAAGTCAGGGGGAGATGGTTATTTTTTTGAAGCTATCACTTCATCAAGTCAAAGTTAATTTGACTTATGATTTTGGTTTCCAGTAACTTTTAGAGTTGTTTTTTGTCAAACATAATAAAACCAATTTGAAAGATGTTTTTAAAGGAGAAGTTATTACTGTAATACAAATAATTAGTTAATAGACTAAATCTACTCTCTATCACTTTTTAGGTCGATGTTCCATGTTGTCAGAACTCAGCATTATTACTTTTGATGGAAATAATGCAGCATTATATAGTATGGCTTCTTATATCTTAGTAAGAGTTCCTGGGGAAGTTATAGTTGCTCATATTGAAAAATGTTCCATGAATCAGGTAAGTCATAATTTATTCTTGTGTCATTTATTCATAAATCTAGCAGCTGAAGTATGTCACAACATTAGGTATTCCCACTATAAGAAGGAACTCAAGAATTCACTGATATTTATCTTCTAGTACTTAAAACATGAATATATTTCAAGTGAATATATTTAGAAGCATATAATATTAATCCAAATAATGTTTTTAAAAGTCAAGTAATGTATTTTTTTGAAGTGTTTTATCTTTATACCCTTTTTTTTTTTTTTTCAGAATGGAAACTCATTTAAAAAGCTAGTGAGTATTTGGAAAATGTTTAGTAAATTACTTCTATTTATTGCTAAAATTATGTTTAACTCCATAAAGTTTCAATTTTTTTTCAATGAAGGCTTCCTCTGGAAGAGTCTCTGGACTTTGTTTTAAGAAGTTAAATTTGACTACATCTCTACAAAAAGTACTTGTCAATCGGGTAACAAGAAAGGTAGGAACACAAAGTTAAAACATGTCTTCACCTTAGATGAAACTGAGAAATTATGTAAGTATAGTTATTTCCCAAAAGAGGGGAATTAAGCATATCAGTGGACTTCCATTGCTACATTGTCTAATCATTCTTTTTATGGGCAGTATAAAAATGTGTTTCATAATCTTATATGTCTCCTACCATAACCTCCCAACTGTTGCAAATGTTTCTCCTTCTATGAGGTTAACTGAAACCGCCATGTTCGTTCTAAAGCTCTCTCGATAATGTGAGTTGCCAAGCTTCCTAGTGTTAGAGTTAATGTTCAGTTCAGTTCAGTTCAGTCACTCAGTCAGGTCCGACTCTTTGCAACCCCATGAATTGCAGCATGCCAGGCCTCCCTGTCCATCACCAACTCCCGGAGTTCTTTCAGACTCACGTCCATCGAGTCAGTGATGCCATCCAGCCATCTCATCCTCTGTCATCCCCTTCTCCTCCTGCCCCCAATCCCTCCCAGCATCAGAGTCTTCTCCAATGAGTCAACTCTTCACATGAGGTAGCCAAAATACTGGAATTTCAGCTTTAGCATCATTCCTTCCAAAGAAATCCCAGGGCTGATCTCCTTCAGAATGGACTGGTTGGATCTCCTTGCAGTCCAAGGGACTCTCAAGAGTCTTCTCCAACACCACAGTTCAAAAGCATCAATTCTTTGGTGCTCAGCTTTCTTCACAGTCCAACTCTCACATCCATACATGAACACTGGAAAAACCATAGCCTTTGCTAGATGGACCTTTGTTGGCAAAGGAGTCTCTGCTTTTGAATATGCTATCTAGGTTGGTCATAACTTTCCTTCCAAGGAGTAAGTGTCTTTTAATTTCATGGCTTCAGTCACCATCTGCAGTGATTTTGGAGCCCAGAAAAATAAAGTCTGACATGGTTTCCACTGTTTCCGCATCTATTTCCCATGAAGTGATGGGACCAGATGCCATGATCTTCGTTTTCTGAATGTTGAGCTTTAAGCCAACTTTTTCACTCTCCTCTTTCATCTTCATCAAGAGACTTTTTAGTTCCTCTTCACTTTCTGCCATAAGGGTGTTGTCATCTGCATATCTAAGGTGATTGATATTTCTCCCGGCAATCTTGATTCCAGCTTCTGCTTCTTCCAGCCCAGCGTTTCTCATGATGTACTCTGCATATAAGTTAAAATAAGCAGAGTGACAATATATAGCCTTGACGTACTCCTTTTCCTATTTGGAACCAGTCTGTTGTTCCATGTCCAGTTGTAACTGTTGCTTCCTGACCTGCATATAGGTTTCTCAAGAGGTAGGTCAGGTGGTCTGGTATTCCCATCTCTTTCAGAATTTTCTACAGTTTATTGTGATCCACACAGTCAAAGGCTTTGGCATAATTAATAAAGTATAAATAGCTGTTTTTCTGGAACTCTCTTGCTTTTTCCATGATCTAGCAGATGTTGGCAATTTGATCTCTGGTTCCTCTGCCTTTTCTAAAACCAGCTGGAAGTTCACGGTTCACATATTGCTGAAGCCTGGCTTGGAGAATTTTGAGCATTACTTTACAAGCGTGTGAGATGAGTGCAATTGTGCGGTAGTTTGAGCATTTTTTGGCATTGCCTGTCTTTGGGATTGGAATGAAAACTGACCTTTTCCAGTCCTGTGGTCACTGCGGAGTTTTCCAAATGAAAACTACTGAGTTTTCCAGTATGAAAAGGCAAAATGATAGGATACTGAAAGAGGAACTCCCCAGGTCATCAGGTGCCTAATATGCTACTGGTGTCTCAGTGGAGAAATAACTCCAGAAAGAATGAAGGGATGGAGCCAAAGCAAAAACAATACCCAGTTATGGATGTGACTGGTGATAGAAGCAAGGTCCGATGCTGTAAAGAGCAATATTGCCTAGGAACCTGGAATGTCAGGTCCATGAATCAAGGCAAATTGGAAGTGGTCAAACAAGAGATGGCAAGTGTGAACGTTGACATTCAGGAATCAGCGAACTAAAATGGACTGGAATGGGTGAATTTAACTCAGATGACATTATATCTACTATTGCAGGCAGGAATCCCTCAGAAGAAATGGAGTAGCCATTATGGTCAACAAAAGAGTCCAAAATGCAGTACTTGGATGCAATCTCAAAAACGACAGAATGATCTCTGTTAGTTTCCAAGGCAAACCATTCGGTATCACAATAATCCAAGTCTATGCCCCAACCAGGAACGCTGAAGAAGCTGGAGTTGAACGGTTCTATGAAGACCTATAAGACCTTTTTGGAGAAAGCAATGGCAACCCACTCCAGTACTCTTGCCTGGAAAATCCCATGGACGGAGGGGCTTGGTGGACTGCAGTCCATGGGGTCGCTAGGAGTTGGACACGACTGAGCAACTTCACTTTCACTTTTCACTTTCATGTATTGGAGAAGGAAATGGCAACCCACTCCAGTGTTCTTGCCTGGAGAATCCCAGGGACGGGGGAGCCTGGTAGGCTGCCATCTATGGGGTCTCACAGGGTTAGACATGACTGAAGTGACTTAGCAGAAGCAGCAGCAGCATAAGACCTTTTAGAACTAACACCCAAAAAAGATGTCCTTTACAGTCCTTTATAGGGGACTGGAATGCAAAAGTAGGAAGTCAAGAAACACCTGGAGTAACAGGCAAATTTGGCCTTGGAATATAGAATGAAGCAGGGCAAAGACTAATAGAATTTTGCCAAGAAAATGCACTCACTGGTCATAGCAAACACCCTCTTCCAACAGCACAAGAGAAGACTCTATACATGGACATCACCAGATGGTCAACACTGAAATCAGATTGATTATTCTTTGCAGCCAAAGATGGAGAAGCTCTATACAGTCAGCAAAAACAAGACCAGGAGCTGGATAACTCACTCAGACATATAGTGCAGTGCGTGCTCAGTCGTGTCTGACTCTTTGCAGCCCCGTGGGCTGTGGCCCACCAGGCTACTCTGCCCATGGGTTCTCCAGGCAAGAGTATTGGAATAGGGTATCATTTCCTCCTCCAGGGATCTTCCCAACCCACAGATGGAACCCAGTCTCCTGCATTGGCAGGCAGATTCGTTACCACTAGCGCCACCTGGGAAGCCCTCAGATAACACATGGTGCTCTCAAAAATAGAAGAGAGTAATATGTAAAGATTTAGCTCAAAATGGCTGAGATGTTATGTGTTTTTCAGAAATAATTCTGTTAGCACAGGCCATAGATTCTGAACCTGAAACAGTATTAGAGCAAGTCTATATACAGTAAAATGTCAGAAAGTTTAGGAGCAGTGACCCCATAGGAGACTGACCCAGACTTGCCTGTGAGTGTCCAGGAAGTCTCCAGCAGAGGCATGGGTTGACGGTGGCCTGCTGCAGGGTGGGGGGCACTGAGGTCGGCAGTGTGTGTATGAGAGCTTTTGAAGGAGGTTGCCATTATCTTTATTACCTCCACCATAGTTTGGTCTCAGGTCAAACAACAGGAAGGGAACACAGCCCTCCCTGACCATCAACAGAAAATAGGATTAGAGATTTACTGAGCATTGTCCTGCACATCAGAACAAGACCCAGTTTCCAGTCAGTCTCTCCCATCAGGAAACTTCCATAAACCTCTTATCCTTCTCCAGACAGAATCAAAACCACAATCACAGAAAACTAACCAATCTGATCACATGGACCACAGCCTTGTCTAACTCAGTGAAACTATGAGCCATGCCATGTAGGGCCACCCAAGACAGACAGGTTATACTGGAGAGTTCTGACAAATTGTGGTCCACTGGAGAAGGGAATGGCAAACCACTTCAGTATTATTACCTTGAGAACCCCATGAAAAGGCAAAAAAATAGGACACTGAAAGATGAACTCCCCAGGTCAGTAGGGGCTGAATATGCTACTGGAGAAGAGTAGAGAAATTCTCCAGAAAGAATGAAGAGATGGAGCCAAAGCAAAAAACAACCCCCAGTTGTGGACATGACTAGTGATGAAAGTAAAGTCCGATACTGTAAAGAAAAATCTTGCGTAGGAACCTGGAACGTTAGGTCCATGAACCAAGGTAAATTGGAAGTGGTCAAACAGGAAATGGCAACAGTGAACATTGACATTTTAGGAATCAGTGAACTAAAATGGACTGGAATGGGTGGATTTAACACAGATGACCATTATATCTACTACTGTGGGCAGGAATCCCTTAGAAGAAATGGAGTAGCCCTCATAGTCAATAAAGAGTCCGAAATGCGGAACATGTGTGCAATCTCAAAAATGACAGAATGATCTTGGTTTGTTTCCAAGGTAAACCATTCAGTATCATAGTAATCCAAGTCTATGCCCCAACCAGTAATGCTAAAAAAGCTGAAGTTGAAAAGTTCTATGAAGACTTACAAGATCTTCTAGATCTAATACCCAAAAAAGATGTCCTTTTCATTATAGGGGACTGGAATGCAAAAATAGCAAGTCAAGAGGTATCTGGAGTAAAAAGCAAGTTTGGTCTTGGAGTACAAAATGAAGCAGGGCAAAGGCTAACAAGAGTTTTGTCAAACAAAGCACTGGTCATAGCAAAAACCTTCTTGCAACACCCAAGAGACATGTGTTAGACATCCAGTGGACATCAACAGATGGTCAATACTGAAATCAGATTGATTATGTTCTTTGTAGCCAAAGATGGAGAAACTGTATACAGTCAGCAAAAACAAGACAGGGAGCTGACTATGGCTGAGATCATGAACTTCTTATTGCAAAATTCAAACGAAAATGGAAGAAAGTAGGGAAAACAATGACAGCATTCAGGTATGACCTAAATCAAATCCCTTACGGTTATACAGTGGAAGTGACAAATAGATTCAAGGAATTAGACCTGACAGAGTGCCTGAAGAACTGTGGATGGAGGTTCGTGACATTGTACAGCGGGCAGTGATCAAGACCATCCCCAAGAAAAATAAATGCAAAAAGGCAAAATGGTTGTCTGAGGGGGCCTTACAAAGAGCTGAGAAAATAAAAGAAGTGAAAGGCAAAGGATAAAATGAAAGATATACAGATTTGAATGCAGAGTTCTAAAGAATAGCAAGGAGAAATAAGAAAACCTTCCTCAGTGACCAAAGCAAAAAAATAGAGGAAAACAATAGAATGGGAAAGACTAGAGATCTCGTCAAGAAAATTAGAGATACCAAGGGAACATTTCATGCAAAGATGGGCACAATAAAGGACAGAAACAATATGGACCTATAGAAGCAAGAGATATTAAGAACAGGTGGCAAGAATACACAGAACCATGCAAAAAAATTTCATCACCCAGATAACCGTGATGGTGTGATCATTCACTTAGAGCCAGACATCCTGGAATGTAAAGTCAAGTGGGCCTTAGGAAATATCACTATGAACAAAACTAATGGAGGTGATGGAATTCCAGTGGAGCTATTTCAAATCCTAAAAGATGATGCTGTGAAAGGGCTGCACTCAATATGCCAACAAATTTGGAAAACTCAGCAGTGGCCACAGGACTGCAAAAAGGCAGTTTTCATTCCAATCCCAAAGAAAGGCAATGCCAAAGAATGTTCAAACTACCACACAATTGCACTCATCTCACACACTAGCAAAGTAATGCTCAAAATTCTCCAAACCAAGCTTTAATAGTATGTGAACCATGAACTTCGAGATGTTCAAGCTGGATTTAGAAAAGGCAGAAGAACCAGAGATCAGATTGCCAACATCTGTTGGATCATTGAAAAAGTAAGAGAGTTCCAGAAAAGCATCTACTTCTGCTTTATTGACTATGCCAAAGCCTTCAACTGTGTGGATCACTACAAATTGTGGAAAATTCTTAGGGATGGTAATACCAGACCACCTTACTTGCCTCCTGAGAAATCTTTGTGCAGCTCAAGAAACAAGAATTAGAACTGGACATGGAAAACAGACTTTTTCTAAATTGGGAAGGGAGTACATTAATGCTGTATATTTAACTTACATGCAGAGTACATCATGAGAAATGCCAGGCTGGATAAAGCACAAGCTGGAATCAAGATTGCTGGGAGAAATATCAATAACCTCAGATATGCAGATGACACCACACTTATGGCAGAAAGTGAAGAGGAACTAAAGAGCCTCTTGATGACAGTGAAGGAGGAGACTGAAAAAGTTGGCTTAAAACTAAACATTCATATGGAATTTAGAAAGATGGTAAAAAATAACCCTACTTACGAGACAACAAAAGAGACACTGATGTATAGACCAGACTTTTGGACTCTGGGACCGGGAGAGGGTGAGATGATTGGGGAGAATAGCATTGAAATATGTATAATATTATATCTGAAATGTATTAATTGTTCAAACTAAACACTATCATGTTACAATTTGTTCATACTAGATGTTTGTAATGTTTCTGATAATCAATAAAAGAGATTCTTGATCAAAAAAAAAAAAAAACAAACTAAACATTCAGAAAACTAAGATCATGGCATCTGGTCCCATCATCTCATGGAAAATAGATGGGGAGACAATGGAAACAATGAGAGACTTTGTTTTTTGGGGCCCCAAAATCACTGCAGATGGTGGCCACAGCCATGAAATTAAAAGATGCTTGCTCCTTGGGAAAAAAGCTATGACCAACCTAGATGGCATTTTAAAAAACAGAGACATTACTTTGCCAACAAAGGTCCATCTAGTCAAAGCTGTGGTTTTTCCAGTAGTCATGTATGGATATGAGAGTTGGACTATAAAGAAAGCTGAACATCAAAGAATTGATGCTTTTCAACAATAGTGTTGGAGAACTCTTGAGAGTCCCTTGGACTGCAAGGAGATCCAACCAGTCAATCCTAAAGGAAATCAGTCCTGAAATTTCATTGGAAGGATTGATGCTGAAGCTGAAAATCCAATACTTTGGCCACCTGATGTGAAGAACTGACTCATTGGAAAAGACACTGATGCTGGGAAAGATTGAAGGCAGGAGGAGAAGGGGACGAGAGAGGATGAGATGCTTGGATGGCATCACTTACCTGATGGCCATGAGTTTGAACAAACTGTGGGAGTTGGTGATGGACAGGGAAGCCTCCTGTGCTGCAGTCCAGGGGGTCACAAAGAGTCAGACATGACTGAGCAACTGTACTGAACTAAACTTACAATGGAATGCATGGCTTTTTTGGATGCTAGAATATCTATATATATCTTTGATTTTCATAAGGTTGGTATATAATAGTGGGTAGGAAATAAGCTTAAACCTGGTCAGTACTATGGTTGTGAGCATTTGGGTGGAAGGGCTTATTTTCAGCTTTAGCTGAACTGCTGATTGGTCATGTGTTCATTTGAAAACTTACTAACTTAAAAAATCATTTAGTGAGTTTATGTGATAGAATGAAACAGTTCCTGATCTCAAGTAACTTGCAGTTGTGTGTGGGGTGCATACATGTAATTTTTTGCCAACTAAAGGCAGCAGGATCCAAAATTATGATAGAGTCATGACCAAGATATCATGGAAACAGAGATAAGCCTCATTTAAATGCTGTGTATAGGAGGGGCAAATAGATATTTTTGGAGAAGGTGACACCTGAGATAAATCTTAAAGAATGAGTAGAAATTCAGCAGGCAAAGAATGTTTCAGCTTGAGGGTGGCAGTATGAGGAAGATTTAAAGATTAGAAATCAGATGGATAGTTAGGTATAAATTTGAGAATTTTACTGATAGTTATATAGCTCGTGGTTCATTGTCATCACTGTTATTTAAAGCACTGTTTTCAAAGTAAAATCCTTAGATTGCTTATAGTAGTATTACAAAGAAAGCATGTTAAAAATATAAAATCTATTTAGTTGTTTGGCCCATTTTTTGATTGGGTCATTTATTTTTCTGGAACTGAGCTGTAGGAGTTGCTTGTATATTTTTGAGATTAGTTGTTTGTCATTTGCTTTATTTGCTATTATTTTCTCCCATTCTGAAGGCTGTCTTTTCACCTTGCTTATAGTTTCCTTTGTTGTGCAGAAGCTTTTAAGTTTAATTAGGTCCCATTTGTTTATTTTTGCTTTTATTTCCAATATTCTGGGAGGTGGGTCATAGAGGATCCTGCTGTGATGTATGTCGGAGAGTGTTTTGCCTATGTTCTCCTCTAGGAGTTTTATAGCTGGTGCACTGGGATGACCCAGAGGGATGGTATGGGGAGGGAGGAGGGAGGAGGGTTCAGGATGGGGAACACGTGTATACCTGTGGCGGATTCATGTTGATATATGGCAAAACCAATACAATATTGTAAAGTTAAAAAATAAAATAAAATAAAAAAAATATATATAAAATCTAGAATCCAGCTGAAACCTGAAAAGTAGAATTTCTGAAAATCCTAATCGTTACCAAGCCTCACAGGTGGTTATTATGAGCATTATAAGTAAAGAAACACTGATTTAGATCAAAGAGAGAACCCAGATTAAAGAAAACCTCCTGATAAAAAGCTTTATCTTAAATTTATATTAGGAAGTTAATACTGTAATCAACATATATTGAGGGAAGCAAATTAAAATAGTATATAACTTAGAGGAAGGCTTGGTTTGTAGAAAACAAAGGGCAGTATTGCTATTTAGTCACTGAGTAGTGTCTGGCTCTTCTGTGGCCCCATGGACTGTAGCCGGCCGCGATCCTCTATTTCATGGGGTTTTCCAGGCAGGAATACTGGAGTGGGTTAGCATTTCCTTCTCCAGGGCATCTTCTTGACCCAGGGATTGAACCCAAGGCTCCCGCCACATCCCCTGCACTGGCAGGTGGATTCTTTACCACTGAGTCACCTGGGACACCCCCAGATATTGAATATAACAAGACACGAAAGAACGATAAAAGAATTTAGGAGTTCTAAGAAACTGTGACAGCAACAGGGTGTATATTAAAACGTAAACCTCGCTCTAACAGGTGTAAATGCATTATGTAATTTTAGGTAGAGGTGGATTCTGTTGTTGTGCCTTTGCCCTTTTCAAATCAAGATCTGTCCATAGAGGATTCTGGTTCAATGTATGTGATTACTACTCCAGCTGGACTAATCATAAAGTGGACTCATCTTACGGGGATCGTAGACATTCATTTTGGCCCTCAATTTAATCTGTCATCCTACACGGAAGGACTTTGTGGTGAGCACTGCTTTTCAAATATCTGTTTCTTGTTTTGTTTTGTTTTTTTTTTTTCTGTTCACATTACACAGCTTTGGCCCCTCATTCCCTGCTTTGTTTGGACTGAAGAGATGTTACTAACTTTCAGTACCTCATGTGAATACTGAAGGAAACAATGTCTTTCTATAAATGGAAAGGAAGAAGCAAGATTATACAGTTCAACTTGGGTGTTTTTTAGAGATATATGCTTACCACTGTTGCTACAATACTGTCTGCATTCCTACTATCTCATCTTCATTAAGCGTTAATGAAGTCTCAGGCATTATTTTACAAACGTTAACTCATTTGATCCTAGCAGTAGCCCTAATAAGTAGGCACCAGTGTTAATTTATAAGTGATAAAAGTGAGGCATAGAATGATTAAAAAACTTTGTTTCTTACTTTTTAAAGTTTGACATCAAAGAAAGCTTAGTTAAGTCATCTTGAAAGGTATATTCAGGGAGTACAATGTTCTGAATATTAGTCCCAGTTTTGTTATGAAGTGTAAAGCCTAGATGTGCCTTTACACTTAGGTTTCATATCACAATATGTTATATAGATACATAGTTACAAGCCAAAGGAAACAAATTAGAAATATCTGTAGGTACATAAAAAAAAAAATTCTGACTGGTGTCTGCTAGGCGATATCCCCTTTACAGATGTTTAAGTGAACAGCAGTTTCCTTATCTTTCAGATGGGAGTAGTAAAATCTACCTTCAAGATTGCTGTTAGAATTGAATGTGAAAGTTAATGTAAAACTCTGAAGACATTGTTTAATACAGTCAATACTTATTAGCTTAGCACAAATATACCTATTTTAAGCTCAATAAATATTAATTGAGTAAAAGTTTATGGATGAGTTTCTGAGCATCTGACCTTATGCTTCGTGCTGACGACTCAAAAGAAATAGACCAGGTCCTTGCTCTCAACAAACTGCCAGAAATACCCCAATTTTTTTTTTCAAAAATGTAAAGCCTTTAGTGGAAAGTTTGGCTAAAGTGGTTGATAATTTCCTTGCCTGCTTAGAGCATGCTAAACAAAGCATAACCTTCTCTGGGGACTTAAGTCATCATTGTGGAAATAGTTATTGAGTATGCATTGAATTGTGTGTGCATAAAACTTCAATAGGTATCACTGAATAATAACTCAGAGACATTGGGAATGCATATGTTTTCTGATTTATCTCTTCTGTGTGCTATGACTTCTGTTTGCTTCTCATGCTTGTTTTCTTCTTTTCCTGTCAGCTCATGCTTTTATGGAGACAGTGTGCTAACTGGATTCTTAACTAATCATTACAGAGAAGGGGCTAGGGTCACCTTTTTGCTAACAAAGATCACCCTCTAAACTTCTACGGTGGGAGAGCGGTGGTTTGTTGAAAGAAAAGCAGGGTGCTGGCTGATAGAGTTGTAGTGACCCAAATTGAGCCTAGACACCAGAATGGGAGGTCTATATTGACAACTTGTTCTACAAAGAACTGTGAAGTCTGCAGGAGTGGTGGCTGGAGGTGCAAAGAAAACATATTTTTACTAGCAATTACCTTTCCCCAGGAGACTTTAGACTTTTAAAATAGCTGTTTTACAGTATATTGGCTTAACTTCAGATATTTTTATTTTTGTTTGTTTGTTTGTTTGTTTGTTTTTTCCACCGTATTCAGACTCCTGTATATTTACAGGTGTGGCGCAACTATGGCAGCAGAAACCCTTATTGATCTTGATGTAACTGCTTGAGGATTAAGATTTGATACTTGAAAAAAATGTTTAACTCATATCTTTTATAGCTAGGAGTCTTAGGAATTAAGAAAGAATTATATCTTAGAGTAGAGTAGGATTCAGGTAAGGTATGATCAGGATCTGGGTTCATTTCTTTCTACTTCCCTTGGCTTTGCACTTGACTAGATAGAAAGTAAGTTATGCCCACTAGTCTGGGGAATACCTTGTCAGATTTAAGAACTACTTCTTAAATTAGGAGATAGTGGTAATAGCAAAAGAGCACTGAGACAGAATTAATCTTCTCTTTCTTTTCCTATGATCTTTTCACAAATCTTGACTTCCAGGATTATGGTTTCTTTTTTACCTGGTTAAGGAAGATCTACACTATTTAATCCCTGTGTAATTAAAAAAAAAAATCCATCAACATTAGAGTCAAAGGACATAAATTTGGTACTTGATTCAGTACATTATTTATTCATTTTAAAGCAGTTATTGAGTTGATTTATTTCTGCTGGCTATATTAGGTTAAAGTGAAAAGAATTTTCTTCTAAATGTCACACATCTTTTTAGGAATTTGCAATGAAGATCCAGATGATGATCTAAGGATGCAAAATGGCACAGTCATTACAAATATGGAAGACATAGAATTGTTTATTGAGAGCTGGGAAATTGAGAAATCATTTACAGTAACAACAAGAAGGCCTGCTAGAAATTGTACTGAGCACGACTGCAGTCACTGCATTGAGTTATTAAATAGAAGAGTTTTCACCCCATGCCATGATGCAGTAAGTTGAAAGCAACCATAAATCAGAACTGTTGTGTCAGACACGTTGAGAGTAAAAGCCAATAAATTCTTGTTCTTGCCATGATGTTCTTCCACTAAGAATAGTTTATCCCCAGGGGAATTCAAAATCATTCACTGTTTATTGACTTACAGAACAGGAACAATAACTATCTTTTCCCCCATGTATTTTAATGACCTGTATCTCCAGGTTTCAAGAAAAATGAAACTTTGTCCTATGAATAAATTCCTAGAGAGGAAAGAGATGAATGCCACTCGATAATCCAGTATAAAACCCAAGACAGTGAGGCTTTAGTCAACTCAGGTGTGTGGCCTCTCAGGTGTAGACTTATAATAGAATCTGCCACACATTCAGTTTAATTGTTCTTTATTAGTCTCTAACTTTCTGACTTTAGGTGACTCAGTTCAGTTCAGTTCAGTTGCTCATTCATGTCTGACTCTTTGCGACCCCATGAATTGCAGCACGCCAGGCCTCCCTGTCCATCACCAACTCTTGGAGTTCACTCAAACTCACGTCCATGGAGTCGGTGATACCATCCAGCCATCTCGTCCTCTGTCGTCCCTTCTCCTCCTGCCCCCAATCACTCCCAGCGTCAGAGTCTTTTTGAATGAGTCAACTCTTCGCATGAGGTGGCCAAAGTACTGGAGTTTCAGCTTTAGCCTCATTCCTTACAAGAACACCCAGGACTGATCTCCTTTAGAATAGTAGATATTTAAACAACCTGTATTGTTTAAAAAAAGGATCCATTGTTAGAAACAAAGGACAAGAAAATACAGCATTTCATGAATCATTAAATGAAAAATTTGTGAGTATCAAGCACCTACTAGGACCTGTGTTCCTAGTATAACTCCTGTGATACAAAGATGAGTAAGACCCTCTCCTTGCTCTCAAAAAGTTTAGAAGGAAGGCAAGTCCGTGAACAGATTCATCACAGTATACACTGTAGAGATGAATAGGAGCCCACATTAGAAGACTTCCCAGAGTTTCAGACATTTGAATTATTTGGAAGGATGTTTGCCAGGAGAGAAGAGGGAGGAAGGGAGACCGTGGCAAAGAAAACAGTATGACAGGAGCTGGGTTGCTAGAAATGACTGTGTTAGGGAAACATTGAAATAGCTTAATGCAAGACTACGGGGAGGAGTCTGGGAAGGAGAGCGAGTGACTTGTCAAAGCAGAAGGACTTCACTCTGCAGGATCCTCAGTGCTCCTCCACTGAGTGTGGACGCCATAGACCCCAGCCTGTGCTATGAGTTTCCTGAGGGAGAAGACAAAGGATGTGAAGTCATGGGATAAAAATGGTGCATCTTTCTGGGACTTCAGTTTTACTCAGAGATCTGCAGGCAAATACATTTTAAATGTTTATGTTTTAAAGTGTATGCGTATAAAAATGAAAAAAAGTGCAAATAACTTTAAACTCATTTCAGTGCCATTGTAATCTATCTTTTTAAAGCATAACAACTTTCAAAAATTGCTTTTTTAACTGGGAACTTATAAAGATTGATTATTAAATCAGGAGACTTTGCAGCTTGACTATTCAAGGCATAGTGAAGCAACCCAGGATATCATTTAATCTGTGATAGTCCCAGCTTTCCCTTCAGATTGTCTCAGTGAATTGACGACAAAAGAAGGGGTACTGTTTATTTAGTTCTCCTACTTCTAAAATTCATCCTCATTTGCAAATGTCCACATAGTAGGCAGATGATCTTTTGAAAATGGAAACACGATTGGATTATTTCTCTACCTAAAATCCTTTGGGGTCTTTCACTTACTCTTAGAATTCATTCTTAACTTATCAGGGCTTATAATTTCCTTTGTGCTTTGGCCTGCTTGCTTTTTCAGCTTCCTCTTGTGCTACACTTTTCTGGTTGTCTAAAGTCCAGGCATTTCAGTCCCCTTTCAACTGTTTCACTAGTTCAAGATTTTCATGTGCGTGGGCTTTTATGCCTGCAGTGTCCAAAGCTGGAACACTGCCCGCCTCTGATCTCTTTAAGCATGGTGACTCCTCTTGGTTCTATATATAGGCTTTAACTATGAGATCCACAAGAACAGGTCTGTTTTAGTCACCTTTATATTACTTATGCATAGTAGGGTGCCTGATATGTAGTTAGGTGCCCAAGAAATTGTGGAAGGATGCAATGGGTGAATGGAGGTTACAGGAGAATCAGCTTTTATGGGTTTAGTAGAGAAAGGATACAATTTTTTCATATTGGGCAAATTAAGCCATGTGGGACTTTAAGGCTAAAATACCAGAAAAAAAAAAAAAACAAACTGAAGCTATTCTAGATCTCAGAACAGACTAATTGAATCCAGAGATCAGACTTGGGGAGTTATTAGTATAGAGAGTTTCTAAAATAACAATAACTCATGTATGATGTGCCAGGGTCTGCTCTGAACCTTTTCCATATATTAGCTCACAGCAGTCTTAAGGAGTAGTAGGTTTTTTTAATGAACTCTCTTTAACTTATGAAGAAACTGAGGTGAAGATGTAAATACCCAAGATGGTAGTAGAAACTGGGGAAATTGATGTGCCCAGGAAGAGCCTCTGTAGTGAATACACAGGGCTATGGAAGAAAGTGTTAAGTCGCTCAGTCGTGTCTGACTCTCTGCAACCCCCGTGGACTGTAGCCCACCAGAAGCCTCTGTCCATGGGATTCTCCAGGCAACAACACTGGAGTGGGTTGCCATTTCGTCCTCTAGGGGATCTTCCTGACCGAGGGATCGAACTCACGCCTCCCACACTGCGTGGAAGAAAGAGTCTAGACAAACATTCAGAATGAGGCAGGAAGAGGAGACAACAGTGAACAGACGAAAGGGCCCCAGAGTGTGGTGCTGTGAAAGTCAAAGGCGAGGGTCAAGAGGGCGTGCGTGGGGTCACAGGCCTCTGACAGGTGGAGGAGGGTTTACAGTATCAGTGTTCCTGGATTTGGCAAGTAGGGGGCCTCCTGATGATCAAAGCAAGTATTCCATGCAAAATGAAATGGTTGTAAACTGAGAAGATTCAATAGTTGAGACTAAAAAGGAGGTAATGTCTTAGTTTTTATAGATATGGACTTTGGAGAAGAAATAATGGGATATGAAAAATATGAAGTATTTTTACCTGATACTTTGCCCTGTCCAAATAGAGCATCTGAGTGTAGATGCTCAGAATGGTTGTGGAATAAATGAGTAGAAAATAATGGAGTAATATCGTTAAAAGCTAAATTATTTAGATTTCAGGTATCTCTAGATCAAAATGAAACATAATCTGTAGAAAAAAATGAGTTCCTAATTAAGTTGAGGCATGATAAATTATGCAAATTGTTTGACCAATGTTCAATATTAGTCCACAATTTTTGGAGAAGCTTTTATAATCTCATTTAATGAGCAATGCCATCTAAGAAAACTGTGAAAAAAGTGAAAGTGTTAGTCACTCAGTTGCATCCAACTTTTTGCAGCACCATGAATTGTAGCCTGCCCTGCTCCTCTGTCCATGGATTTCTCCAGGCAAGAATATAGGAGTGGGTAGCCATTCCTTTCTCCAGGGAATCCTCCCAACACAGGGATCGAACTCGAGTCTCTTGCATTGCAGGCTGATTCTCTACTGTGTGAGCCCCCAGGGAAGAAAGCTTTTGGAGCTTTTAATTTTATCTATAATGGAACAAAGTCTTATTCTGTATTTAAAAAGAGGAGTGTAACCCAAAATGTAATATCAGAAATAGATTTTTGCTAGGACCACATACTCTATTTCTTTTCCGTGTTTGTAGAATAGGTTTATGTAGATTAGTACAGAAAATATTTGGGGCTTCCCAGGTGGCACTAATGGTAAAGAACCCATATGCCAGTACAGGAGATGTAAGAGACGTGGGTTCGATTGCTGGATCAGGAAGATCCCCTGGAGAAGGGCATGGCAACCCACTCCAGTATCCTTTCCTGGAGAATCCCATGGACAGAGGAGCCTGGCGGGCTACAGTCCCTAGGGTCTCAAAGAGTCAGACACAACTAAAGCAACTTAGCATGCACAGATAACATTTATCTCATCTAAACTGTGTGTTTAAGCAATTATAAATTCAGAGGTAACATCTAATACTATGCAACTTTAAAGATCTAAGGTCAAAGAGGAACTGCTATGAATATTGACTTGCTACTACCTTTTTATTCTCCAAATAGTTTTCGTCTTGGAGAGTCAAAAATCAATCTAGCTTAGGACCTTCAGTTCAGTTCAGTTCAGTCACTCAGTCATGTCTCACTCTTTACAACCCCATGAATGGCAGCACGCAAGGCTTTCCTGTCCATCACCAACTCCCAGAGCCTACTCAAACTCATGTGCATCATGTCGGTGATGCCATGCAACAGTCTCATTCTCTGTCGTCCCCTTCTCCTCCTGCCCTCAATCTTTCCCAGCATCAGGGTCTTTTCCAATGAGTCAGTTCTTCTCATCAGGTGGCCCAAGTATTGGAGTTTCAGCTTCAGCATCAGTCCTTCCAATGACTATTCCGAACTAATTTCCTTTAGGATTGACTGGTTTGATCTCCTTGCAATCCAAGGGATTCTCAAGAGTCTTCTCCAACACCACAGTTCAAAAGCATCAATTCTTCAGAACTCGGCTTTCTTTATAGTCCAACTCTCACATCCATACATGACTACTTGAAAAACCAGGGCTTTGACTAGACAGACCTTGTTGGTAAAGTACTGTTTCTGCTTTTTAATATGCTCTCTAGGTTGGTCATAGCTTTTCTTCCAAGGAGCAAGCATCTTTTAATTTCATGGCTGTGGTCACCATCTGCAGTGATTTTGGAGCCCCCCAAAACAAAGTCTCTCATTGTTTCCATTGTTTCCCCATCTATATGCCATGAGATGATGTGACCAGATGCCATGATCTTAGTTTTTCTAAGATCTAATGGCCACTGCTGAGTTTTCCAAATTTGTTGGCATATTGAATGCAACACCTTCACAGCAATGTTTCTAACTCAACATTTCTGAATGTTGAGTTTTAAGCCAACTTTTTCCACTCTCCTCTTTCACTTTCATCAAGAGGGTCATTGGTTCTTCTTCTGCCATAAGTGTGGTATCATATGCATATCTGAGGTTATTGATATTTCTCCCAGCAATCTTGATTCCAGCTTGTGCTTCATTCAGCTCAGGGTTTCTCATGATGTACTCTGCATATAAGTTGAATAAGTAGGGTAACAATATATAGCCTTGACATACTCCTTTCCCAATTTGGAACAAGTCTGTTGTTCCATGTCCAGATCTAACTGTTGCTTCTTGACTTGTACAAAGGTTTCTCAGGAGACAAGTAAGGTGGTCTGGTATTCCCATCTCTTTAAGAATTTTTCACAGTTTGTTGTGATCCACACAGCCAAAGGCTTTGGCATAGTGGCATAGTCAATAAAGCAGAAGTATATGCTTTTCTGGAATGCTCTTGCTTTTTGGATGATCCAACAGATGTTGGCAGTTTTATCTCTGGTTCCTCTGCCTTTTCTAAATCCAGCTTGAGCATCTGGAAGTTCATGATTCTCCAAGCCTGGCTTGGAGAATTTTGAGTATTACTTTGCTAGTGTGTGAGATGAGTGCAATTGTGTGGTAGTTTGAACATTCTTTGGCATTGCCTTTCTTTGGGATTGGAATGAACACTGCCTTTTTCCAGTCCTGTGGCCACTGCTGAGTTTTCCAAATTTGTTGTCATATTGAATGCAACACTTTCACAGCATCATCTTTCAGGATTTGAAGTAGCTCAACTGGAATTTCATCACTTTCACTAGCTTTGTTCACAGTGATGCTTCCTAAAGCCCACTTGACTTCACATTCCAGGATGTCTGGCTCTAGGTGATTGATCACACCATCATGGTTATCTGGGTCATAAAGATCTTTTTTGTATAGTTCTTCTGTGTGTTCTTGCCACCTCTTCTTAATATCTTCTGCTTCTGTTTGGTCCATACCATTTCAGTTCTTTATTGAGCCCATCTTTGCATGAAATGTTCCCTTGGTATCTCTAATTTTCTTGAAGAGGTTTCTAGTCTTTCTCATTTTATTGTTTTTCTCTATTTCTTTTCATTGATCACTGAGGAATGTTTTCTTATCTCTCCTTGGTATTCTTTGGAACTCTGCATTCAAATGGGTATATCTTTCCTTTTCTCTTTTGCCTTTAGCTTCTCTTCTTTTCTGAGCTATTTGTAAAGCCTCCTCAGTATACCATTTTGCTTTTTGCATTTCTTTTACTTGGGGATGGTCTTGATCACTACCTTATGTACAATGTCATGAACCTCTGTCCATAGTTCTTCAGGCACTCTGTGTATCAGATATAATCCCTTGAATCTATTTGCTACTTCCACTGTATAATCATAAGGGATTTGATTTAGGTCATCAGATACATAAAATAATATAACTTATCCCAGGGCACAATGTGTCTCTAGGTTTCACCACAAGACTTCTGTGAAAAGATGTGGATCAATTATACCAATTTTTGGAACTATGAATGTGATGCCCTTTCTGCATATGTGGCTGTATGCAACAAGTTTGACATTTGTATTCCATGGAGAACACCTGATTACTGCTGTAAGTAGTACCCTGCAAACTGTATTTTCCAACAATCCAACATTTCAGTTTTTTTGCATTCATGTCTTTCTTTTTATTTTTATCACAAAATAATTTTGTAAGAATAAAATGAATGTAAATGTAACCTATAGTTAGAGGTCATCGCTCCCCCTTAAGCAACTTCTGTTTTAATCCTGGTATAAATTTAAAGTAAGGGGGAGGGTCAGGAAGGTGGAGTAGCAAGACCCTGAATTCCCCTCCTCCAACAGACGTACCAAAATTACAATTACTTACAAATGAACTATCTATGCAACTGACCTGAAGACTAGCAGAAAGATATTTCACAGATAAAGAGATAAGAAAAGAACGACACCAGCATGGGTGGGAGAGGCAGAGATACAGTATAGTCAGGACCCATACCCCTTGGTCTGTGACCCACAAACAGAAGGCATACACAATTGTAGACCTCCTTCCTAAGAGGTGAGAAGTCTAAGCCCCACATTGGCCTCCCCAGCCTAGAAGTTCTGCACCAGGAAGACAAGTCCCCAGAACTTCTGGCTTTGAAAACCAGTAGGGCTTATGCTTGAGAAAGCTGGAGAGCTATAGAAAATAGAGACTCTGTCCTTAAAGGAAATGCACAAAATCGTCTGTGCTCCCAGTCCCAGAGCAGAGGAAGTAGTTTGAAAGGACCCTGGGGAGGAACGACTTGCTGATGTTGGAGAGCCTCCAGGAGAGGCAGGAGGCACCGAGGACTCCCCTGGGGGTGGAGATGCTGACAACATCCATTTGGGGAACTGATTCTGTGATCACACTGGCACTGGCAAAAGACTGTTGTGGAATCCTCCCCTCGTCTGTTAGTTCCAGAAGCTTATCTGCCCTCCGGTGAGCCAGACCCAGCCTCAAGCCTTTCAGGATCTGCAGACAGCCACGCAGAAAGCCTGCCCAGCCTCCAGTGTTCCCAGACACTGTGGCATTGCAGCCTCCTGGCCATGGGGCAGCCCGGCCTTCCAGGGCACCCACAGTAGTTGGCGCTGCCACAGCTGAGGCGTGCACACAGGCTATGTAGGGGGCATTCCTAGAGCTCGAAAGGCCAGAGAGGAGTGTGCCCTGGTAACAAAAACCAGAAAAAGACACAAAAGAAAAGAAAATTACAGGTCAATATCACTGATGAACATGGATACAAAAGCCCTCAACAAAACAGTAGCAAACTGAATTCAACAAAACGTTAAAAGAATCATGTATTCTGATGAAGGGATTTACCCCTAGGGATGCCAGTGATGGTTCAGAATCTGCAATCAATCATTGTGATAAGCCACATTACCCAACTGAAGAGGAAAAATCATCTCAATAGTTTAAAAAGAAAGTTTTTGACAAAGTTCAACATCTACTGATGATAAAACTCTCAACAAGCTGGGTACAGAGGGACCATAGCTCAAGAGAATAAAGACCATATTTGACAAAACTATAGCCAGCACCATACTCAAGAGTGAAACGTTTTCATCTCTTGCCTCCCCAAGTGAATAAAATACATAGAAAAATAACATATTGGAGACTCTAGTTACAAGATTCCACTTCGGAAATAAAGCAGCTCCCGATGTGCGTTCTCCAGTCCTCTCCTCTCCCCGCAGCCCCAGCTGTCCTTGTTCATTCGCTCAGTTGTGGCAGACGCTTTGTGACCCCATGAACTGCAGCGTGCCAGGCTTCCCTGTCCATCACCCACTGCAGGAGCTTGCTCAGACTCATGTCCATCCAGTCGGCGATGCCATCCAACCATCTTGTCCTCTGTCATCCCCTTCTCCTCCTGCCTTCAGTTTTCCCCAGGATCAGGGTATTTTCCCCCAGAGGTTATCACTATTCAAGAGCGGGGTTGCTTGATTCATTGGGAACTTATGACATCTTCAATATCCCTAGACTGTGAAATTTTTCTCCACTAATATCTTACCGGTTTATACCCCCGCCATCTGCATGTTCATTTTTTTGTGAGTATGACTTTTTAAGATCATGTAAAAGCAACACGAATTCTCTGAAACATCATTTAGAAACTGCTCAGTCACAGTAGTTTCTTTTGACAGTGAAGGATTAAGCCTAAACATGTGGCATTTTTCTTTTTTAGGACTTGGTTGAGTTGCATAGTTAAAATGTATTTCTGTGCTTATTCCGAGTGGACTGTTGGATCTCCTCCCATGGCACAGAGCAGTAACTTCATAATAGTTGACTCTATATTTATGCCAGCCAAACTTGGGCTGCCTATTGGTAGTATTTATTGGATATAAATCAGATGAACTTTCCCTACTGTAGCATAATACTAGCTGGACACCTGGAAGATGCTCAGAAATACTCATTGATTGTTTTGTTTCTAACTTATGGTTACATAATACTGAAAAATGGATTTGGAAGAGGCTGAAAGTGTACAAAAATTTACTTTCAGAGAGAAAACTGACATTTCTTCCTCTTACTAGAATTCAAGTAGGTAGGTCACTTTTATCATTAGCAAATTCTGTCCTCGGTTATTCATAGCTCTGACTTGTCCAGAGGGGAAGGAATATCAACCCTGTGTGCGACCTTGTGAAGCAAGAACATGTCTGAACAGATGGTTCTATGGACATTCTTCATGTGTGAATTTAAGAGAAGACTGTGTGTGCAAAAATGGAACCATTCTTCACAGGCCAGATTCAACTCAATGTATTCCAGAGAAAGAATGTGGTAAGCAGAAAAGTAAAAACAACACCCTAGGGACCCAAGAAATAAATAAGACTTTTTTTTTTTTTTTAATCTTGGAGAAATGTGCTAAAAGGATTAATCCAAGTTCACCTAAGTGTTGGAAAGGAAATAAGTATGTTGTTCGATTGTAATATGATTTCAATCAAAGTTGCCAAAATTGGGGGCTTCAGTCGTAATATGTTTTATTTCTACTTATGCCTATAATAACTGGAAAAGAATATGGCAAATTAAGAATGAAGAGAATAGTATGTGGACTGAATTGAAATTACAGTTATTTCATGTATTAATGACTCTGCTTTACATGAGCCTGAAATTGTGCATCTGCAAAATGTGGAAAGTAATAGGACTTACCCAAAAGGTTAGTGTGAGGATACACAAAAAAATAGAAAGAATTTTACAACAGTGCCTAGAGAAAAATAAGCACTCAAGAAGTTTCAGAAAGTGTTAGTATTGGGGGAAAACATCAAGTATTTCTGCTTTCATTTTCATAATCTCCATGGTGGTTGTGGATTTGAAAAGTGCAAAATTGAGAAAATTGCCATACAGCACTTTTTATCTATCACAAGAATCTTTGTTATGGTCAAAAGTAAAGATAATAATTAAAGGTTCCCCTTTAATTTGCAAGTAGAAGCAAAATGCATATATAGTTTCAGAAACAAGTTTGTATTTTCCATTGAGAAAATATTTGTGGAAGGATTTGAGAATACACAGGCATGCTTATATTTGTTTTTAGGGACCTGAGAGATTGGTTTGGTAGTAAATAAAGAAAAGTCCATTGGAAGCTTGGAATATGGTGATCATTTATCTTTATTATCCTTAAAGAACTACTAGAGCGCTATATTTGTTATTAAGTAAAATGTTTATAATAAAACGAACAGTCATTAAACAATATTTGCTTGACTGCCTACTTTTCACATTTAGATTTTAAAGCTGGAATCTTTTGAATTTTGCTATGACAAACATGTTAATGTGAGGTAGAGACTACCTTGTTTTCTAATACTACTCAGTTTTTATAGTTAATATTTTAAAACTAATTTAAATTTATGTTACTGAGTTTGTTTAAGCTAAATAAATTGTACTAGTGAGACTTGAATACAAAATAATTAGCAGATCATCTTATTTATAGAAGAGGTCATGCAAATTTACAGACAGTTGTAGAAGGGAAAAATATTTTCCATGGACTACAAAAAGTTCATTAAAGAAAAATGTAAACTAGTATTTGATGAACAAAAAGAAGAAGCTGCGAAAAGGTAGATAACATGACGGGTTATCTGTGCCCCTGGACCAAGTCACAGTCTGAAATCAAAACATTGCAGCTTGATTTATTTTTGTGCCCAAGTTCTAAGTGATATAACATTGACTGTCTTTTTAAGCATGCACTGATAGTGAAGACCAGCCTCGAACTGCTGGTGAAGTCTGGAATGGGGGCATTGACGAATGTGCCCTGTACAAATGTTTCGCGAATGGAAGCATTATTCCCATAGAACCTGACTGCGATGAACAGCCCTCGCCAGTTTGTGAACGAGAAGCTGAAGTCATCCTGGGCTTCGTTGATAGGTGGACCTGCTGTTCAAAGGAAGTTTGCAGTATGTATGCAGGCTGAAGCCTTAGAGTCTATTAATGCCACAAAATATGTTGATATTATTTGAGAAAAACAGGGCATGTATGATGCTTGGTGTTAAAAAAAATGTACAGGGTTAAAGTAACTATTGCCCTAAATGTCACTCACACTTTCTCAAAGCAACTTTTACCTCATTATACTTTTGTTGATTTTGCAAACAGACATGCACAACTCTAGCAATTATAAATTAATAACATTCTGAAAGACATGACAAGATAAAGGGTCTGGGAGTCTTTGACTCATGATAACCAAGGATCAAAGATAGCAATCGGTAACCTTAAATCTGCTGCCTTTTCACATATGACCATTCTGAGAGTTGAATGGGTTTAATTGCAGTGTAAAAACATGCATATTGAGAATCCTTTTCCTTCTTTAAGTTAGAACCTCAGGATTTTAGTTGTGCACACAATTTTTTTGTATTTCTGATTATTTCCAGGATGTGACATGACTTTGTGTGAAACTGCCATTCCGACATGTACAAATAATCAAAAACTGGTTGTTGGCCATAGCCCCGTTTCTTGCTGTCCACAGTACCAATGTGGTGAGTAAGGAACTAGGAACAGTGGGATTCATTGTTCACTCAGAGTAGTGGATTAGGTTCTCATTGTTGTGTCTACAAATAATTTATCAAACAGATTGTAGAACTGTCTTGCTAAAGGTAGTTTTTTTTTTTTTTAAACCTATTACTTCTTTGTAAATATGTATGTATATGAACTTTAATTATATTTATTATATAGATTATTAGTTCAGTTCAGTCACTCAGTCCTGTCTGATTCTTTGCGACCCCATGAATCGCAGCACCCCTGGCCTCCCTGTCCATCACCAACTCCCGGAGTTCACTGAGACTCACGTCCATCGAGTCGGTGATGCCATCCAGCCATCTCATCCTCTGTCGTCCCCTTCTCCTCCTTTCCCCAATGCCTCCCAGCATCAGAGTCTTTTCCAATGAGTCAACTCTTCGCATGAGGTGGCCAAAGTACTGGAGTTTCAGCTTGAGCATCATTCCTTCCAAAGAACACCCAGGACTGATCTCCTTTAGAATGGACTGGTTGGATCTCCTTGCAGTCCAAGGGACTCTCAAGAGTCTTCTCCAACACCACAGTTCAAAAGCATCAATATAATTAGTTCATTTTAAAGATCTTAATTTTAGTAGAAATATGTATTTTAACTGTATACATTTGTATGTTTTAAATATAAAAAATCTGCTATTTCCTATATATTTCTGCTGAGATTTTATAGCAGTATATATGCATATATATACACAAACCTATACATGTATATAGATGATTAATCATGTATATATGATTAAGATAAAGTATATATTTTTAAATGTCTATTTACATATATTTTTATGTAAAATGCTTATTTTTATAATAATAACCTGCTATTGCCTATATATTTCTTCTAAGATTAAGATTTTTTAAATGAACTAATTATTACTAAATTCAAAGAGAAATGAACCATGCTATTTCCTTTATTCATCTTACTCTATGAAAATTTCCAAATATCTTTGTGTTTTTGCAGAATGTGACCCATTCAAATGCCCCAAAATTTCAATACCAGAATGCAGAGAAGATCAATTCATGATTCAAGTTCAAGAGGAAGAGACCTGCTGCTTTTCTCCTCTCTGTGGTAAGTGTTTTGTGAGATCGTTTCTTAGAAGAAGAGGAAAGACCAAAGCAAAATCTTATTTGGTGTGAATTTCATGGAACTCATGGTAACCAATATTCTGCCAATATACTCATAAGATTCAATTAAATTAGAGTGGTAGAAAAAAAGATATAGCACTTTAAATGATTATTGACAATTATTACAATTGGTACTACTTTTCCCTTTTGACAGATACTATGTATATAAGTCAAAACCTAATCAAAGATAATATAATCAATTAAAAAATAAAGCAGCACGTAGTTCTTTTTAGAGAAAAAATTTAGTCCTAACTTTCCTGAAGAACTAAGTAAATAAAGGGCTCTACTAAGCAGAGTAACCTTTAAAACTTCATCTGCTGTATAGGATATGTACAGGATGTATAAGCACAATGATCTCGAAAGAGAAATGAAAGGTGTCTAGAAAATGACTATATTTGGTGCTGTATATTCTGTCTGATGAACTGGACTTTCAAAAATAAGCAGTTCTCTCTTTTCCATTCTTTTGGGGAATTATCATATCAAAGACTGGTGCTGAATGTATGTTTCAGATAAACCCATGTAGATCCCAGCACTTCTCTGTGTATAATTTAAGTTTCTTTGACTGCAATGGCAACAACTGATTGATTCTGCCTAGCCTGCTGCTGCTGCTAAGTCACTTCAGTCGTGTCCAACTCTGTGTGACCCCATAGACGGCAGCCCAACAGGCTCCTCTGTCCCTGGGATTCTCCAGGCAAGAACACTGGAGCGGGCTGCCATTTCCTTCTCCAATGCATGAAAGTGAAAAGTGAAAGTGAAATCGCTCAGTTGTGTCCGACTCTTAGCGACCCCATGGACTGTAGCCCACCAGGCTCTTCCATCCATGGGATTCTCTAGGCAAGAGTATTGGAGTGGGGTACCATTGCCTTCTCTGCATAGCCTATACACAAGCAATTATTGGGAGAATTGGGGGATCAAGATTTTGTAGGATTGAGATAAAGCAGAACAGCCAAACCCTGGGAAGAAGAGAAACCAGCTTCTCTAGGGGGCAGTCACTAATGATTGAGTCAGCCACATCCATTTATTTACTGTCTTGATGTGCCTCTATGACTCAACTGCTAGAGAAAGATAGTCTGACTCATCTAAAGTGGGTTTTTCCTACACAAAGACTGATAAGAGTGAGGCACCATTATGAAGAGTCCCTCCAAGACTGTGTGGGTGGGGCATTTCCTCAAATTCATTGAGAGTTATTATCAAAGTTGGAAGAAGGATACTAAGTGTTCTAAGAACATGTGCCTACTATATTGTTTATCCATAAATTGGAGTAATCAAGAGTAGCGAATTAAGAATAGTAAATCAATGGTATTTTGATCCATTGAGATACCATCAGTTGATGGTATCAATCAATATCACTGATTGAGATCCATCAGTAAGAACAAATTATTCCTGAAATCTCAGTGTCCTATACTTCTGGTAAGATGGTTCTTTTATATCACTGTGCTTGGGAAAGTATAAAATAATACATTCAGATAGGATTGTTTTTATGACCAAATAAGGAGATCTGTTTTTTAAACCCTTATTTGCCTTGTTTCTTGTTTTGTTTTCTATAATGTATTTTACTTTGATTTTATATGTGTACAGTAATTTGAACTTATAACTAGCTTGTTTCTAGCTCAACCATGACTTTGCCTTTTTGTTTCATCTTTAGTGTGCAAACCTTGCACTGAACCTGCTCCACTGTGTACTGATGGAGAGCTTCTCACCGTGGATCTCAATACTACACACTTCTGTTGTCCCCAATATTACTGTGGTAAATATATTTTAGTTAATTACAAATATTTAGATACGTTTGGCATTCAAGAAGTCCAGCACCTCTTTTTAAAATTTTTTTAAAGCTACTTTTTATTTATTTGATTTATTTAGTCTTGGCTGCACTTGGTCCTCATTGCTGCCTGCAGGCTTTCCCTAGTTGTGGCGAGCAAGGGCCGCCCTTCCCTGCAGTGCTCCGGCTTCCTGTGCAGTGGCTTCTCCTGTTACAGAGCATGGGCCGTAGGCATGTAGGCTACATCTGTTGTGGCGCGTGGGCTCTCGAGTGTGGGCTCAGTAGTTGTGATGCTCAGGCTTAGCTGCCCCAGGGCATATGGGATCTTCTCAGACCAGGCATCAAACCCATGTGCCCCGCATTGTCAGGCAGATTCTTAACCACGGGGTCACCAGGGAAGCCTCAGGCCAGTGCATGCTGGTCATACAGTTATATCAGACCTTAGTTGATTTCTAACTTATTAAATATAGAGTCCTTCTTGGACAGTTTTGTAACGTCCCCAAAATAGATTAGCTATGACGTTTCTCCTCACCCTAGACTTTCTAGATTTCCAAGTGATTCCATACCCTTTGCATTCCTTTCTCCTCTTGCCCCCCTGCCATTTCTCAGGGCTCTTGACCAAAGGAGCACGTCCTAGCTGGACTACTGTTGTTGTATCTGCCTGAGAGTCCTTTGTTCTGTCCTTATCGACACATTGCAGTTGGGTAGTGGGCGGGCAGCTCTGGGAGATTCCACTGCATCAGTAATGGCAATGAATGATAGCTAGGGAAAACTAGCATTTAAATGAAGTTTATCTTTACCCATGTTATTTTTTTAATTTAGTGTGTGAGCCAAATCTTTGTCCTATGCCTCCATTCAACTGTGCAGAAGATATGAATCTTGTGAAAGAAAATGTATCTGGTCAATGTTGTCCAACATGGCATTGTGGTAACTAATATTTATATTTTAAAGTCTTATTACATTGTATTAGTATATTATGATCAATATAAATATGTTGATTTTTGCCTTTTAGAATGTAGCTGTGAAAATCTTGTTATGCCAACTTGTGAAGTGGTAAGAGCACATATTTTGACTGAATTTTAATATAATATAAATCAATTTTCTCTTCCTTTATTTCTTTAATTTCTGATTTCTTCTCAGAGTAAATGGAATTATTCTCTTTAAGTTGTAATTAAGTAAATTAAAAGAAATTTTGCTAGAGATAGGAAGTTCAATTCAGTTCAATTGCTCAGTTGTGTCCAACTCTTTGCCACCCCATGGACTACAGCACGCCAGGCTTCTCTGTCCATTACCAACTCCCAGAGCTTACTCAAACTCATGTCCATTGAGTCAGTGATGCCATCCAACAAGCTCATCATCCATCTTCCCCTTCTCCTCCCACGTTCAATCTTTCCCAGGATCAGGGTCTTTTTCATTGAATCAGTTCTTCGCATCAGGTGGCCAAAGTATTGGGGTTTCAGCTTCAGTATCAGCCCTTCCAATGAATACTCAGGATTGATTTCCTTTCGGATGGAGTGGTTGGATCTCCTTGCAGTCCAAGGCATTCTCAAGAGTCTTATCCAACACCACAGTTCAAAAGCATCAATTCTTCGGCACTCAGCTTTCTTATAGTCCAACTCTCACATCCATACATGATTACTGGAAAAACCATAGCTTTGACTAGATGGACCTTTTTTGGCAAAGCAATGTCTCTGCTTCTTAATATGCTGTCTAGGTTGGTCATAGCTTTCCTTGCAAGGTGCAAGCATCTTTTAATTTCATGGCTGCAGTCATCATCTGCAGTGCTTTTAGAGCCCCCAAATAAAGTCTGCCACTCTTTTCCTTGTTTCCCCATCTATTTCCCATGAAATGATGCGACCAGATGTCATGATCTTAGTTTTCTGAATGTTGAGTTTTAAGCCAACTTTTTCACTCTCCTCTTTCACTTTCATCAAGAGGCTGTTTAGTTCTTATTCTCTTTCTGCCATAAGTGTGGTGTCATCTGCATATCTGAGGTTATTGATATTTCTCCTAGCAGTCTTGATTCCAGATTGTGTTTCATCCAGCCTGGCATTTCTCATGATGTACTCTGCATATAAGTTAAATAAGCAGGGTGACAATATACAGCCTTGACATACTCGTTTTCCTATTTGGAACCAGTCTGTTGTTCCATGTCTAATTCTAACTGTTGCTTCTTGACCTGCATACAGATTTCTCAGGAGACAGGTAAGGTGGTCTGGTATCCCCATCTCTTTAAAAATTTTCCAGTTTGTTGTGATCCACACAAAGGCTTTGACATAGTCAATAAAGGAAAAGTAGATGTTTTTCTGGAACTCCCTTGCTTTTTCAGTGATCCAATGGATGTTGGCAATTTGATCTCTGGTTCCTCTGCCTTTTCTAAATCCAGCTTGAACTTCTGGAAGTTCATGGTTCACATATTGTTGAAGCCTGGCTTGGAGAATTTTGAGCATCACTTTGCTAGAGTGTGAGATGAGTGCAGTAGTTTGATCATTCTTTGGCATTGCCTTTCTTTGGGATTGGAATGAAAATTGACCTTTTCCAGTCCTGTGGCCACTGCTGAGTTTTCCAAATTTGTTGGCATATTGAGTGCAGCACTTTCACAGCATCATCTTTGAAGATTTGAAATAGCTAAGCTGGAATTCCATCACCTCCACTAGCTTTGTTCATAGTGATGCTTCTTAAGGCCCATTTGACTTCACATTCTAGGATGTCTGGTTCTTGGTAAGTGATCACACAATGTTATTTTTTCCACTGGTAACTGAATTTACCAGTCTTATATCTACATAAGTTCACTGGTATAAAATGAAGCACAATTTTGAAAATATATTATCTTAATATTGAAAGTGTTCCCAGTGATTCTTTAACAGTGCATTTATTTCAGAGGAGGATGGGGTATAAATAGGTAACTAGCTGTCTGTACCATCTTAGGAGTTGTCTATGAACATGCAAATCTTCTAGGAATTACAAAAATTTAACTTATAGAAACAATAATTATAACTCTGGTATCACTTACTTATTTTAGATGGACACAGTATATGGATAACCACTGGATATGACACTTTGCAAGTCCTTTATTTTTCCTTTAAATATTTACCTCTATGATATGCCTCTAAGACTTGAGAAAGATAATATATTTTTGGCCTTATCTATCAAAGAAGACATGTTTGGACTTCCCTCATAGCTCAGTCAATAAGGAATCTGCCTGCAATGCAGGAGACCCTGGTTCAATTCCTGGGTCGGGAAGATCCCCTGGAGAAGGAAATGGCAACCCGACTCCAGTATTCTTGCCTGGAGAATCCCATGGACAAAGGAGCCTGGCAGGCTACAGTCCACAGTGTTTTTTTAAGTACATTGTCTAAGACACTGAAAAAAGTACTTAATAATATATTTCTTTTTTAGTAACAGCTTTATTGAAATATAATTCACATACATACAATTCAGCCATTTAGAGTGTGAAATTAAATGGTTTTTATTTTGCTTACAGATTGTGCAACCATCAGTACAATCAATTTAGAAAATTGATCTTCTGCCCCAAGAAACTCTGTATCTCTTAGGAGTTACTTGTGTCCCTCAAAACTCCCTCAACCTAGGAAATCACAATATACTCTCTATCTCTATAGATTTTCTTATTCTTAGTATTTCATGTAAATGAAATCATATAAGATGTAGTCTTTTGTGATTCCTTTCACTTAGCATAAGGTTGTCAAGATTCATCTATGTGGTAGCATATATCAGTACTTCATTTCCTTTTCTACTTTTAAGTAATATTCCATTTTATGGATATAACCAGACATTTGTCCAAATAAAATATGCAGTGGACAATAGCACTTGAAGAGTTCCTTAACATTATTAGCTATTAGTTAGTAACTCAGATGGTAAAGAATCTGCCTGTAATGTGGACCAAATTTGATCCCTGAATCAGAAAGATCCCTTGGAGAAGCGGGTGGCTACCCAGTCCAGTATTCTTTCCTGGAGAATACCAGGGATAGAGGAGGCTTGCAGTTCAGTCAATGGAGTTGAAAGAGTCAGACACAACTGAGTAACTAACCCTTTCACTTTTTCACATGCAAATCAGAACTACAGTGAGAGATCACTTCACACTCACAGAAATGACAAATATTAATACATGTTGGCAAGGATGTGGAGAAATTGGAACCCTCACGCTCTGCTGTGGGAATACAAAACTAGCTGCTTTGGAAGACAGCCTGGTAATTACTCAAAAGGTTAAATATATAGTCACGATGTGACTCAGCAATTCCACTCGTAGGTATATATCCATGAGAAATGAAAACATACGTCGCCACAAAGCTTGAATGTTCATAGCAGCACTATTCGTAATAGCTGAAGAGTGGAAACATCTTGAGGTGATTTTCCTACTGACTATAAAGGGGAGGGATGCTTGCTTGAGAATAAAAAAAAAAATACCATCGTATTTGATTAATATTAAGTATTGGTAGAACAATGAAGGAACTATTTCCTCTGATTGACATGGGGTACTTATGAGAATAGAAGTGTAACTAAATCCGTGAGTAAAATCTCAGAGGAAACAAGTTAGGAAGGAAGATGAGAAGATTTAAGCCTAAGCTCAAGAGGACACTCTGGGCATTGTGCTCTAACTATTGAAAAACAGTAAGTGACTTCAAAGAGTTAGTGAGAGCCTACTTCCTCATCTAATCTTTTGGAATAGTTTATGCCGTGGGAGAGCTTGATTTATTACTATTTTTAACTGTACATTTCTAATATTTTATTTCCAGTCCCATTGGAATTGTATAATGACTAAAAGTCATAAAACATCAAATGTGTTAATGATTATGAAATTACTTTGCAACCCATAAAGCACTATAAAAAGTAGAATATTACTAATTATGGAGGAAGTGCCTTTTATATATTACTATGAATTTATCTGAATTATTTTTTGTGTTGATAATAAAAGTAGTGGTTTTACTGTCATATGAAAATTAAAGATACCCAGGAACAGTTGATGTTTAAAATACAATTCTTGAAACTTTAGGCCTGAGTCCTACTTGAGAAGAACCAATACAATTTTACTAGTAAAGAAAAGTTTAAGCATTGGTTGTGACAGTAATTTACTTACTATCTTGCCCGGAAAATGTCATGGACAGAGGAGCCTGGCAGGCTATAGTCCATGGGGTTGCAAAGAGTCATACATAACTGAGCAGAGAGCAGAGGGGAGAGAGAGAGAAAGATTATAGCACTTTCTTCACATCAGCTTATTTGAAGCCCTTATATATATTGATCCATTTGTTTCAACAGTTCTAAGAGGCAGACAGTATTATTATCGTCACTGTGTAAATGAGGAAGGGGAGGAGGAGACTGGTTAAGTAACCCGCCCTAGATCACACAGCTAATAAGTAGCAGAACACGATTGACGTAAGGGCGGTGTTGCTCCTGAGCCTGTGTTATTAATCGCTCACTCTTCTGCTCTTGTTTTATATGCTATAGCAGCATTGCTCTGTGCATACATCAGAGTTCTGGACCACCTCTATAGAGCAGATCAAGAACATTCTCCTCAAGAGAAGTTTCTAGGTTTAGCAAGCATTCTCTTTATCTTGAATTGCCCACTAGAAGCTCAGAGTCAAACAGTATAATTTTAAAGTTAGGACAATCCATAAAGATCATCTTATCCATCTTCACTAATTTAATACATAAGGAAATTAATGTTTAGACAGACTGTGTGATCTATGATCATGTTGCTTATTGTGAGTTTTTTTCCTTAGGCCACTAATTAAATGACTGCTGGGTTAAAAGCTTGTTTCCTATCAAATATTTAGTATGCAGTTGCTATGTGGTTGTGGGGTAGGATACTTATTAGGTGTTATATTGTGTATTTTTTTCAATGGTAATACAATAAGCTATGTTGGTAAGTCATATAATAATAGTATCTTTCTAATAGGGAGAATTTACTGCAATAGACTACAACTTTCAGAGTGACTGTGGATGTGTACAGTATCTCTGTGGTAACTATGTCTTTGAAACTTTTAAATGATATTCATATTATTGGTATATGTTATTCACTATTAAAAATTAAATTAATTTTCATTTTTAAAAATTAAAAATTATTTTTGAGATATACATTTTAAGCCATTTGCTAGTTTTTGAGTATAAAAAGCATACTTTTTTATTTTTTAATTTTCTCTTGTGTAATATTCCTAAATGTTCTGAGGAACTTCATAAGTGAAGTTGCTCAGAAACTTCATAACAAGACATAAAAATGATTCTTTTTCAGAGGCTTCACAGAATTTAAAGTTGATGCCAATGTTCTTTTTTGTGTATATAATTTAATTTAAAGATAGATAACATCTCAAAGTGAGAGATTTTTGTTTACTCTTTTATAATTATTGATGTTAACACTGTATGGCATAAGGTTGACTTTTCTATGAAATAACAAATCTTCATATTAAGTAGGTTAATAGAAAATAAACAGTTGTTCAATATCTTGAAACTCTGGTATTTTTATATGAGAGAAGAATTAAATCCAGCATTGACAAGGCACAAAGAGTTATTCCAGCCTACCAAAAGCCACTTTCAAAGATGTGATAGCACAGTGTATCAGCTACCTTCCTCGTAAAGGATGACTTATATAATTATATACTTTGCAGCACAATAAAATTGAAAAATTTTCTCTCAAAATAACAAACATGAACTGTTACATAATACCTTCATGAAGAGGCCTACTGTTATTGATTAATATTTTTGCCTTCATTTATATCCATTTCCCCAAATTGTCATGTTATGGTTCCAGAAGAGGGAATAGCAAGTAGCTTGATGATTACTTTAAGTTAAAATTCTAGAATCTGCTATACATTATAGCTTTTAGAGAAAGTTCAAACAGTAAATAGTAGTTGAGTTTATATATAATTTCTTACTGTATGTTAAGGAATAAATGTCACATTCATTATTAAGTGAACTCTTGAGCTATTAACAATATATAAAGTTAAAGATTATTATTGGTTTTTTAAAAATTGCACATTGCAATAAAAACATAGTCTTAAATAAAAGTTCTATTGATTGATTAATAAAAGCCCTGAATATTGTACTTTTTGTTGGCTTTTTAATCTTTTCTTAGAAAAGGATGATGTGTGTGTATTTCAAGAAATATCAGTATTGAATCCTGGCCAATCTATGATAAGGTATTTGGAAGGGGATTTTTGTTACATGGTTGAGTGTCTCGAAGAAAAAGATAACCATACAGGCTTCCACACTTTGAACTTTACAATGGTGAATTGTTCAAAAGAATGTGATATTGTAAGTATTTTTTCTAAGTCATTCTGGTACAAGTTCATTAATCTTAAAATGGCAGCTGTAGAATTTGAACAAGTAAATACTCTGTAATTTAAAAATATATAATCTATTATTTTGTAATGTATCTATATAATACAGTATCCTTTTCCTGTGTATAACCTTGAATTTCAGAAGTCTTATTTTCTATACAGCTTGTTAGACCTGAGCTTTTTCCATCTGCTTGATGAATCTTGTCTGCTAGAAGTAAAGGTTAACAACTACTTCACCCTAATACAGCTGTATAAAGTTATTTGATGTGCCTCAAATTCAACCTTAGAAATGCTTACAGATATTCTAAGAGAGCATAATTTTTAAAATTTATTTTTAACTGGAGGATGATCCCTTTGCAGCGTTGTGTTGGTTTCTGTCATACATCAGCATGAATCAATCATCGTCTGCATATGTCCTCTTCTTCTTGACCCTCCCTCTGAGAGCATATGTTATAATGGGAAGCACTTTCAGAACTAATTCATTAAAAATATCAGTACTGTTGTTGGCTAATCCAAATTATTATTACTATGCACAGCACCAGGTATATACTCCATCTCCAAGTGATTATGATTGTTGTGGTACCTGTAAAAATATATCCTGCAAATTTCAAATGGAAAATGGAACAACAGTTATATATGAGGTATGAATTACTTCATCCCTAAAATGTGTTCCTCTGGAGGGTAGCTCTCTGTGCTATTTTCTGAATAAGGTGTTCACATAAATTTGAAAAATCTCTCTCTCGCACACACAGTATTCTACATACAATAAGCATACTCATAAAGTCAATAAGCAAGTCATAAAGTCCATGATTCCTTTTGCAAAGGAGCATATTTAACTGGTTTCTCAAACTTATTTTATCAGAGATCCTTACTTTTCCCCCAGATGTTAGGAATGGGCTTTGAGAAATGTTGATTTCTAACATTAGAACAAAGGAAGAGTGTTATTCACTCATTTGAAATGAAGCATTTTAACAAAACTCTGAAACTCAAGATGATAGTACTTTATTATTTCAGGTATTGAAGATTTCAGTGGGTAAATATAAGAAAAGATTTAAGATATTTGAAAATTTTTAAAAGATGATTTCTAGAGTAATGAATGCTGTATCACATCTTTCCACAATATAATATTTATTCTGAATTCTCCCATTATCTCATAATAACTCTATGGAGGTTTGCAGACTGACCTACTCTTTCCCTTTTTTAGAACAAAGAAGGGAACCATGTAATTTTAGTACAGTTATTAGTGATATCGTGAGGGTCACAAATTCTGATTATAATTTGCATTACCTGAGGATAGTTCCAATTTATTTAACTATTTATTGTTATCCTTAACTTTTTTCCATTAATAGTTTAATTATATGGAGGCCTTATTTATGGTATTCTTAATTACATGGAATTAGCAATATACCCAAAAGAAAAACAGATTTCTCCAACCCTGTGCATTTTACTAAGTAATAAAAAGTTAACATTGTCTTATTTTATAACAATATAATATATGCTTGTTGTCCATTTGTTTTATAATTATGTGAAAAAAGTGTTATTGATTTAAATAATGTTGATATTATTTATCTGTTTAATCATAGCAATATTTCTGGTTCATATTATATTTTTTAAAGAGTGAGTTCTTGAAAAAGTAAGCTTATAAAAATGATGAGGAGACAGGTGTCAGTGGGAGAAAATGAATCAGAGGTTACTTGAAAATATACAGTAATGTAGGGATTTTAGTGAAGAGCAACATAAACTCTATAGATTTCAATAATTCAGGAACTATTGGTGTATATAATCAGTATTCACAGTGATAACCCTGATATTTAAATAAAAGATTAAATTATGTTTAGAATATTTATTGTGAACACAAGTAATACAGGTAAATATTCATCAAGATTGTTATAATAACTCTTAGCTCTTTCAAAGATAAGTTTTATTTATCTAGAAATCTAATTCCTATGGAACAACTAATTATTGATTCCAGATAAATTAGAACATACTATTTGAATTGAATATTAGAATTAATATTTAATTTTGAATGCTTTATCTTCTTTTAGACCTGGACTTGTAGATCTTTTCCAGTTGAGGTTCATAAGGACCTGAAGATATTTATAAATTAAAATAGAATCTATATAAAAGGAAGCTTGTCAGAATTTTTGCTGGTCCACAAAGAATCTTCAAGTCAGAGTTTGAGTAACATTTTAAAATTCAGATTATAAAAAATATATAGATTAACAATTACAGCCTAATAGTTATAATTAGTTTCAGCTGATTTTATTTGTAAATAGGAATTCTGAAATCAGGAGTGAAATAAACAGTTACTATCTTAAAAATTTGTTAAAGAATAGGGATACATTTTAAAATAACCAGAAGGTATAGAAAACTAGAACTATGGTAGATCTTTTCCAGTTGAGGTTCATAAGGACCTGAAGACATTTATAAATTAAAATAGAATCTATAGAAAAGGAAGCTTGTCAGAATTTTTGCTGGTCCACAAAGAATCTTCAAGTCAGAGTTTGATTAACATTTTAAAATTCGGATTATAAAAAATATGTAGATTAACAATTACAGCCTAATAGTTATAATTAGTTTCAGTTGATTTTATTTGTAAATAGGAATTCTGAAATCAGGAGTGAAATAAACAGTTACTATCTTAAAAATTTGTTAAAGAATAGAGATACATTTTAAAATAACCAGCAGGTATAGAAAACTAAAACTAGAACTATGTATCACTATCATACAAAGATTTTTAAATTTTTTGTTGATAAGGGAGTAGAAGAAAAACCAAACAAGCCTCAAGTGAGGAGTCATACTAACTAATATGATTTGTTGTTTTATAATTAGTGAGGGAATATTAGAGCAAGACCTTTGACACTTGGCCAAATTAAATAATTAATTTTGTAGTAGAAAAAGACGCTGAGTTGCTTCTTTCCTCTCTATTGTTTTGTTCCACATTGACATCTCAGTTCTAGTATGAAATCAAACACACCCACCCACCTGCCACATACATGTATTTTTAATCACTTTAGATAAGTTTAGGTACAGTTCCAGACAGACATTTTATGTCACAAGAAGCTCTCTAAATCTTAACTTGACTTTTGATTCAGTAAGATAGGAAACATTCTACTTACAAAATATGGCAGATTTTAAGAAGCAAACAGAATCTTTCTCTTTTATTTTTAGGAGGGGAGCACCTGGCACTATAATTGTACAACATTTGAATGTGTTAAGACTGATGAAGGGGCAATGATTCTTAACTACAGTATGGTCTGTCCACCTTTCAATGAGACTGAATGCAAAATGGTTTGTACTTTGTTATAGCCAAGAAAATTTAGCATTAACTATAATTTTTAAAATGCACATTAATATGTTTTCCAAGGTCATACATACATGCTTTATTTATTTTGGCAAATGTTTATTTTCATATATACATAAAAGCTTGATTATATTTCCTGTTTGGCAGTTTGAGTTGTATATGGCACTCCAAATAATTTTGACTCTCCTGAATGGACATGATACTATCTCTGGGTTTTTAATGTGTAGACCAAAGGATTAGTGAAAAATCTTTTGATTAGCCGACTTAGCCTCTCTTTCAATATGGATTAATAAACTAATTGATCTGAACTTGGTCAAGTTTCTCTTTCTTAAACCCACAGCAGATTTTTGATGTCATTTGCTTTTCAATGCATGCTGGCCTAAGGGAGGCCAGAGTTTCTCTGAGCGTGGGCCACTGCGAAGCTCAGCTTGTGCCGGAGCACAGCTGATCCTTCAGCTTTGCTCTTCCAATTCCTTATCCTTCCAGAGAAGAGCCCGTTGGGACAGTAGATTTTTGAAAGTCACATAGTTTTTTTAAAAGATTCTTTGTAGCCTTAATTATTTAGGAAATAATAATCCCTAATGAAAAGTAAACTTTGTTGTGTGAGGCAATATTTTTCTTTCAGTGTAAAGAAATAGCATGATTTCACAGATTTTTTTCAACGTCATGCCCTTTTAGTGGTGATGGTTAGCTAGCTGGCTGAATAACAAGATACAATATGTACCAAGGTAATAGAATTTTAGCTCTTTAAAGAATCTTAGGCATCATCCTATTTCACAAATCCATTTTTATAGAATAAATTATTCTTTTATTTGAATTATAATTAGTGAGTTACTAAAAGCAATCAGGCAATTATGGTAAGAATTCCAAAAGATAATCAATGAAATTTTCTTAATTTAGCCTTTGGCAAGAGACATTCAGAAGTAGAAGAATTGTTTAAAATAATAAAGTATTAGAGAAAAAGAGATATCATTTTAACATTCAGTTATATTCAGAAACTCAGTCTAGTCTTAAAAGTAGTTTATTTCAAGGAGTCTAAAAAACACACTGATCTCTGTTTAGAGTACCTCTCAACTTGGTAAGAAAATCTTTTGTTTTATTTTAAATGTGTTCTTTTAAGTAAGTTAATCTTTTTGCACTCTTTTTCATATTACTTATGAAGAAATAACAATTTTTTTAAAAATTAAAATATCTGCTCCTAATTTTAAAAATAAAAATTGTTATTCGATATAGTTGTTTCAATCCTTTTTCTATAAAAATCTTTGTGATATTTAGTACGTATATTGAAACATTAGTTTTTTATTTCTAATCTAGGTGCAAATGAACATTGAGTTTTAACACTATTCCTTCTCTCATCCCAGAATGAAGGGATTGTGAAGCTTTATAATGAAGGCTGTTGCAGGATCTGTAAGTGAAGACAAATTATATACATTAATTTGATTAGTTTTAATTGTTCATGACTATGATTTTTCTCATATGATTCACTTCTTACGTTGCAATGAGGGAAATGTATTTTTTAATGTATATTATTTAAATGTTTTTATGGCAAGTGGTTGATTATTTTGTAATTCAGTCTTTAGCTTCTGGAACATAAATACAGGTTTTAATTTAGGTGAATTTTAATCTAAATTTAATTTAAATATTAGAAATGTCTTTCTTGCTGCATTTCTCAAAAGATATTGCACAGAATTTCAGTAGGGCTTAAGTTTAAAAAGTACTCTATGGTCAAATGTGCTTTAAACTACACAAAATTGTTATGAGACTCCAATAAGGACATAGAGAGTATGATATTTTCCAAACCTATTTGAACAAATCTGTGGTTCTGTATAATTAATACATTTGAGAAATACCATTTAGAGAGTTATATTTAAATAATATGTGTATAAAATATCCCATAAATATAAATAAACTTATATTTGTACATAAATTTTGGAGAAGGCAATGGCACCGCACTCCAGTACTCTTGCCTGGAAAATCCCATGGGCAGAGGAGCCTGGTGGGCTGCAGTCCATGGGGTCGCAAAGAGTCGGACAGGACTGAGTGACTTCACTTTCATGCATTGGAGAAGGAAATGGCAACCCACTCCAGTTTCTTGCCTGGAGAATCCCAGGGACAGGGTAGCCTGGTTGGCTGCCATCTATGGGGTTGCACAGAGTCGGACACGACTGAAGAGACTTAGCAGCAGCAGCCGCATACATAAATTTATATTTATTTGAATTATATGGTTTATTTCATAGTGCTTTGTAATACCCTTTGAAGAGTGTTCAAAGAAGAGGAAATGGCAAAGCGCAGTCATAGCACAGGGATGAAAGTGATAAAAGAGGACAAGGACATTAAAGGTCATGTTAAAGGGGAAATAGAGTAGAGCGGTATTTGTGCAATGTTTATTTGTATGCTTATGAATTTATTTTTTAACTACTTGTGAGTTTACATCAAGATAAAAGTAGAAGTGTTAGAAAACTTGGCATAAACAGTAATTTTAATATTGTTTAGAGAAGCTTTTGGGAAAAAGACTTCTACACGATCCAGGTTAATAATGCCATTTGTGGAGCACTAGATTCTTAGTCACAAGACTTCTATAACCCCATGCTTTATTATTAGAGAAGTGAGTATATTTATGTTTTCTGAGGGCATACAAGGGACTATCTGTTTGACTGACCATATTACTACTATTGATTGTCAGCCACACGCCAATAGTCTATTAAACCCATTGCAGATAACACTTCAACCAGTCTTCACCACAGTTCTGGGAAGTATGTGGGGAAATAGGTATGATTTCCCTTTCAGTTGAGGAAATGAAGGTTCAGAAAAGTAGATTACACTCATAATCAGTGATAGACTTAAGTCTCTCCAGTGCCTGGCACCAGGATCGTTCAGTTTGGCCCAGCTCCTTGAAGTTGCAGAATCATAACAAGCTGCTTCATTTTCTCTAATCTGATGTGTAAGAACCTGTGAAGTAGTTTCTGCTTTGGCATTAGAGAACCCCTGTCTGTAGTCTTTGCTTTTGGGTGACCAGGCTTTATCAGAAAGGCTGCAGATGTTGGCTCTTATCATAGGTACTATGCTAAATGACATGTGTTACAATTATAACAACACTCAGGAATGAATAGAAAATGGCTCTTGGCACAAACAAATTCAGTCAACTAGGATGTCCCAGTTTCATTTACTGAATGAATGAATATAAGCAAATTTTTGTTGAGTGCCTCTCATGTAGCAGACACTCTTTTAGGTACTGGGACTATGACAGAGGATGAAACAAGCTCTGCCTGCTTAGTGCATGTTATCAAGAAGGGGCGGAAACAATTACTGGTAAATATACACCATTACATCAGGTACTGATGAATGGTATAAAGAACAACAGTGCAGAGTACAAGGGACGGAGAGGGAGGAGAATTGGGTGGTTCATTTAAGTGGGTGATTGGAGAAAGCCTCTTTGATGAGGTGTCAATTGAGTAGAGACTGAATGTCCTTGGGAGCCAGCCGGGAAGAGTGAAGGGTGTTCAAAGTGGAGGAAGTGGCCAAGTGCAGTCATAGCACAGGGGTTACAGCGATAGAAGAGGATAAGGACTTATAGGTCATGTTAAAGATGTTTCTTTCTTGACTAGTCTTTCTTTTAAAACTTGTATGACAATAAAAGTGTTAACGAAGTAACCAATGCGTGAAAGCATCATAAGACACGAAACAGCTTGCCTTCTGTCACCAACACTGAGTCTCAGGCCATGCTGTAGTTGGGAGGTCCAGGAATGAGAACGACCACGTATAAGAGACTGTTGTTTTTCAGTCGCTCAGTCTTGTTGGACCCTTTGAAATCCCATGAACTGCAGCACGCCAGGCTTCCCTGTCCTTCACCATCTCCTGGAGCTTGTTCAAACTCATGTCCGTTGAGTCAGTGATGCCATCCCACATACATGTCATCCTCTGTTATCCCCTTCTCTTCCTGCCTTCAATCTTTCCTAGCATCAGGGTCTTTTATAAAGAGGCAGCTCTTCCCATTATGTGGCCAAAGTTTTGGAGCTTCAGCTTCAGCATCAGTCCTTCCAATGAATATTCAGGACTGATTTCCTTTAGGATGGACTGGTTTGATCTTCTTGAGGTCCAAGGGACTCTCAAGAGTTTTCTCTAACACTACATTTCAGAAGCATCAATTCTTCGGTGCTCGGCCTTCTTTATGGTCCAACTCTCACATCCATACATGACTACTGGAAAAACCATAGCTTTGACTAGACCGACATTTGTCGGCAAAGTAATGTCTCTGCTTTTTAATATGCTGTCTAGGTTTGTCATAGCTTTTATTCCAAGGAGCAAGCATCTTTTAATTTCATGGCTGCAGTCACCATCTGCAGTAATTTTGGAGTATAAGAAAATAAAGTCTGTCACTGTTTCCCTTATTTCCCCATCTGTTTGCCATGAAGTGATGGGACCAGATGCCATGATCTGAGTTTTCTGAATGTTGAGTTTTAGGCCAGCTTTTTCACTCTCCTCTTTCACCTTCATCACAAGGCTCTTTCCATTCCTCTTTGCTTTCTGCCATAAGGGTGGTATCATCTGCATATCTGAGGTTATTGATATTTCTCCCAGCAATCTGGATTTCAGTCTGTGTTTCATCCAGCCTGGCATTTCACATGATGTATTCTTGATGTAAGTTAAATAAACAGGGTGACAATCAATATACAGCCTTGACGTACTCCTTCCCCAATTTGGAACCATCCATTGTTCCATATCTGTGTCTAGCTGGTGCTTCTTGACCAGCATACAAGTTTCGCAGCAAGCAAGTAAAGTAGTCTGGTATTCTCATCTCTTGAACATTTTTCCACAGTTTTTGTGATCCACACCATCAAAAGCTTTAGCATAATAAATGAAACAGAATTATATGTTTTTCTGGAATTATCTTGTTTTTTCTATGATCCAGTGGATATTGGCAATTTGATCTCTGGTTCCTCTGCCTTTTTTAAATCCAGCTTATACATCTGGAAGTTCTCAGTTCACATACTCTTGAAGCCTGGCATGGAAAACTTTGCTAGCATGTGAAATGGGTGCAATTGTGCAGTAGTTTGAACATTGTTTGGCATTGCCCTTCTTTTGGACTGCAGTGAAAACTGACCTGTCCCAGTCCTATGGCCACTGCTGAGTTTTCCAGGTTTGCTAGCATATTGAGTGCAGCACTTTCACAGCATCATCTTTCTGGATTTGAAGTAGCTCAATGGGAATTCCTTCACCTCCACTAGCTTTGTTTGTAGTGATGCTTCCTAAGGCCCACTTGACTTCACATTCCAGGATGTCTGGCTCTAGGTGAGTGATCACACCACTGTGATTGACTGAGTCGTGAAGATCTTTTTTGTGTAGCTCTTCTTGCCACCTCTTAGTATTTCCTGCTTCTGTTAGGTCCATATCATTTGTGTTCTTTATTGTGCCCATCTTTGCATGAAGTGCTCCCTTGGTTTCTCTGATTTTCTTGAAGAGATCTCTAGCCTTTCCCATTCTGTTGTTTTCCTCTGTTTCTTTGCATTGGTCACTTAGGAATTTCCTTGTGTGCACCAGGACCAAGGGAAAGAAGCAGTGATCCCCACAAGAGACTGAGCCAGACCTGCCTGTGAGTGTTTGAGTGTCTCCTGCAGAGACACAGCTCAGCAATGACCTGCTGCAAGGACAGGGGCTCTGGCTTCCACAGATCTGGGAGACACTGCGTGTGGCAAAAGTCCTTTTGGAGGTGGTTGACATTAGCACCACTGTAGAGCTGCTGAGCAGACGACCCATAAACTGGAGAACAATTACATCAAAAAGTTCTCACACTGTTTCAAAAGTTGTAGGGCCTACAGCAGATTTCCCAACCTGGGGATCTGGCAAAAGGAAAGAAACAGACTCTTGGAGGGCACAAACAAAACCTGCACACACCAGGACCCAAGATAAAGGACCAGTGTCCTCACGAGAGACTGAGCCAGACTTGCCTATGAGTGCCTGGGAGTCTCCAGCAGAGGTGTGGGTTGATAGTGGCCTGCCGTGGGGTAAGGGTACTGACTACAACAGTCTTAGGAGCAGCAGCATGCTGGCATAGGTGCTTTTGAAGGAAATCACCATTACCTCCATTACCTCAGCAGCAGAAAATTGGATTAAAGATTTATTGAGCCTAGCTTTGCTCATCAGAGCAAGACCCAGTTTTCCTCTCCCATCAGCTAGTCCCTCCCATCAGGAAGCTTCCACAAGCCTCTTATTCTCATCCGTCAGAGGGTAGACAGAATGAAAAATCACAGTCACAGAAAACTAACTAACTGATCACATGGACCACAGCCTTGTCTAACTCAATGCAACTATGAACCGTGCCATGTAGGGTCACTCAAGATGAACAGGTCATGGTGGAGAGTTCTGAAAAAACATGGTCCACTGGAGAAGGGACTGGCAAACCACTTTAGCATTCTTGTCTTGAGAACCCCATGAACAGCATGAAAATGCAAAAATAGGAGACTGAGGAGGAGACATAAAGAGACTGAGGGAAAACCAGAGTGTGCTCTTGAAGCCAAGTGCAGAAATTGTATCCAGGAGGAAAGACTGATGGATTGACACAAATTTTGTTGAAAAGTCAAGTAGGAAGAGAACAGACATAACCTTTGAATACAGCAACTGAATGAAGGTCATGGATGACAAGAACAGCTTAATTTCAGGCAATCTTGCTACCCATCTATACTTTAACCGGAGAAGCTTAACCTTTATATACTTCACATCTTGGGATTTCATACAAGCATTTATTTTAAATAAAGATTTTGTGACTAAACTCACTTGAAGATTGGAGCTCTTAACTCCAGTCTTTTGCAAATAAGGAAACTCAGCAGAATGGTTTAATGGCTTTCCTAAAGTGACAAAGCAAATTCTTAATAGTAACAGAGTGAGATAAGAACCTTGGTTGTTTTGCATCCTGATTCAGGGATTACATCCACTATCATACAACATTCAGTTCAGTCGCTCAGTCGTGTCCAACTCTTTGCGACCCCATGAATCTCAGCATGCCAGGCCTCCCTGTCCATCACCAACTCCCAGAGTTCACTCAAACTCATGTCCATCAAGTTGGTGATGCCATCCAGCCATCTCATCCTCTGTTGTCCCCCTTTCCTCCTGCCCCCAATCCCTCCCAGCATCAGAGTCTTTTCCAGGGAGTCAAATCTTCACATGAGGTGGCCAAAGTACTAGAGTTTCAGCTTGAGCATCCTTCCTTCCAAAGAACACCCAGGACTGATCTCCTTTAGAATGGACTGGTTGGATCTTCTTGCAGTCCAAGGGACTCTCAAGAGTCTTCTCCAACACCACAGTTCAAAAGCATCAATTCTTCGGCACTCAGCTTTCCTCACAGTCCCACTCTCACATCCATACATGATCACTGGAAAAACCATAGCCTTGACTAGACGGACCTTTGTTGGCAAAGTAATGTCTCTGCTTTTCAGTATGCTATACAGCATTGTATATATTATTGGGCATATTATCAAGTGATAATCCATCATGCACACAGAGGCATAATAATATATTACTTAATATAAGGCATTTTCATTAGAAATTTTGACATCATTTCAGAGCCATAGAATCAAGTATGAGTCATCCATACATTTCAACATGGTTGGTAACAATTCAGTTACATTTATGCATAATTTTACATTAATATTCATTAAGATAAAATGATCTTAAACCTATCAATTTATATTTTAAAAGAAATTTATATATGTATGTATGCTTTAATTATGTATATGTATATTTACCTATATATAAAACATGATTTTTTATATATAATATTAAAATATACACCGCACACACAGATTGATGTTAGCATTACTCCATGTGTAGAATATGTTTGATTTATGATCATAATAATTATTGTAAGACAATAAGGTAAAGAGATAAATATAAGGCTAGAAAATATGTGAGAAAATCTATTTAGAAATTGAAAATAAATATTGAACATAAACTACATAAGAGTAAAATTTCAACTATCTCATTATAGAAATACATTTCATATCAATATATGTTTTCAATTATAAATATATTCATATGTTTAATTGAATTAAGAAACAATTTGACACGAACCTTTGGATGAATAAATACATTCTATATTTTATCAGGTAAACGAGAAGAAAGAATATGCCAGAAAGTGATTATCAAGTCAATTATAAGGAAGCAGGACTGTATAAGTCAAAGCTCTGTAAGTGGATAAATATAATTTGCTATGTAAAGGGTCAATGTCTTTCCAGAAGTATGTGTGTGTCAGCACTGGTAAGGAAACAAAATGTCAACACTTAAAATATTTAACTTTGAGATTATCCCTACATTCTAATAGTGAAATATTCTATTTGTGAAGAAGCGTGAATTTATTCTTGGCATAAATAATCAACAGTTCTGAATAATTTCAATCCAGAGAGATGGAAATTTAAATCTAAATATACTTGACCACATATTGTCTTAAGTATGCAATTTTAATTAGCAAAAATAGTTTTATGTCTAAGTTTGCCCACTTTTATAAGACTTATATGATTCTGTAGTCAACTTAGTTGTGATATAATACAACTTAAATAGAATCATTGCTGCTGCTGCTAAGTCGCTTCAGTCGTGCCCAACTCTGTGCGACCCCATAGACAGCAGCCCACCAGGCTGCCCCGTCCCTGGGATTCTCCAGGCAAGAACACTGGAGTGGGTTGCCATTTCCTTCTCCAATGCATGAAAGTGAAGAATGAAAGCGAAGTCTCCCAGTCGTGTCCAACTCTTAGCGACCCCATGGACTGCAGCCAACCAGGCTCCTCCGTCCATGGGATTTTCCAGGCAAGAGTACTGGAGTGGGGTGCCATTGCCTTCTCAAGATTGTAATTAATACATTCCATAGATCTGTCTAGTTATGTGTGCACATTTCATACTTTCAGTTATGTCAGATTGCCATCTTGGACAATCAATATTGTACCTTCAATTGAGTTCAGTTGCTTAGTCATGTCCAACTCTGCAACCCCATGAACTGCAGTAATGGGAGGCCTCCCTGTCCATCACCAACTCCTGGAGTTTACTCAAACTCATGTCCATTGAGTCGGTGATGCCATCCAACCATCTCATCCTCTGTCATCCCCTTTTCTTCCCGCCTTCCATCTTTCCCAGCTTCAGCGTCTTTTTAAATGAGTTAGTTCTTCTCATCAGGTGGCCAAAGTATTGGAGTTTCAGCTTCAGCATCAGTCCTTCCAATGAATATTTAGAACTGATTTCCTTTAGGATGGACTGGTTGGATATCCTTGCTATCCAAGGGACTCTACCTTAGTGGGATCAATATCACTGTTTTAAAAGTTTTAAGACATTTTTCTCATTGTCTCTCCCTACAGATAAATGTTGCATCTTGCGATGGAAAATGCCCATCAGCTACCATATATAACATCAATATTGAGAGCCATCTAAGATTCTGTAAGTGTTGCCGTGAGAATGGGGTGCGCAACTTGACAGTGCCACTCTACTGCTCAGGCAATGGCACCGAAGTCCTGCACACTCTCCAGGAACCTATAGACTGCACGTGCCAGTGGAATTAAACTCTTGGATTCTAAGAACTCTATGCAGCATCATAAGGTCAATGCAGTTAACTTTTATCAGCTCTTTTTAAGGCTCTTGGCAAATTTATACTGTTTAATAATAATATGTATTTTTCAGACTATTGGATATGGCAGTTTAACACTTGCTGCAAAATCTATACAATTTCCAAGAAAAATTAGGTTTATTGATTTACTCTATTTTACAGAATCAAATGAACTTAAGGTGTTCAGCTAAAATTCTGTTATGTATATAACTGCAACATGAAATTATATTCTCATCTATTAGAAAGTTGTTTTGTAGGTTTCTTTCAGTTCATTCAATTTTTATTTGTTTTTTTTTAAAAAGTCTGCCATAGATATGAAAATTAAGATACTCTTTTATTGCTAGTGTTTATTCTGGCAAATGTAATCAGCTAATAGTGACAATTTTAATTTAGATAGTCATAAAGAGCGGTCTGCTTAGAGACTAATCATAGAACAATAGGATTTTAGATTATTTAAATTCTGAGTGGACATTAAGGATGTAATTGCAAATTTCCCTTAGTTTGCGAGTTTATCACATAACCAGAGAAGCTGTATGGCCTGTACAAATTCATTTGGTACAATAACATAATGAATGCATATTTACAGTTGGATTAAGGCTACATCTTTTACCTTCCACTAATGTGTTCTTTTCTTTTGAACAGTATGGTAAGGAGTGTATCACAGAACCTTTTATTCTTAAAGAGTTTGCTTTGCCTAGAATTAAGAATTTTAAATTCAGTGCCTTTATAAAAAGGAAAAATGCCACATGTACATATGTATATACATCCGTATAATAGTTACCTGAATAATAAGGAATAGGGAAATATAGCATCAGTTGCTAAATAGAGGAGAGAGGTCTTGGGGTTTTATTTTTATTTTTTACCATTAAAACTGTTTTAAAATAGGTTGTTATTACTTAATGTTTAGTTAGCTATTTACTAACTCTTAGATGTCTGGTTTTTGAGACGTATTCAATATTTGCCTAATTATTGAAGTTGCATGCTATTTTTCTGTTCATGTTGCTGTTTGCTAGTGAAGGATGAAATAAAGTTGTTTGAATGTATTAATAATTCTACAATGGAATTCTGTACTTTTAAATACAGTAGATTATTGACATTTACAACAAATATATTCTGAGATTTTTACAAATCTCCCAATTCTTTGCCACTCCTAATGTATAGTTATATTTGATTTTATCTGTAAAGAGGAGAGAATGCCCCACTTAGTATGATTGTTGTGAGGATCAAACGAAGTCAAACATCAGTGAGAGAACAGTAAGACTGTACTGAAAAGCAGATATGGAAGCCTGGTGGACTAGGCTGAGCTAGGTGATTTGGTTCTATTTCAAAATCATGCCACCCAGAAAAATTACAACAGGTTAGATATTTTGGGGCCTCTGAGGTTATTTAGAAATAGATAAAAGAATGAAATGAATATTGCATCTTCAAAGCCCCAGTATGTACTGTATATAAAAATTGATTTTATCTTATTTGTGCATAATAACACTTGGAAGTATTCTGTCTAAGACATTAACATTTCAATATTTGTTGACTCCTATTAACATCTAGACTGAATCAAATGCTTTTGGTTAAAATATGTTAACACTTTGCTTAAGGGAAACTGTATGGACCTCAATGAGGCACAGAATATTGTATATTGTCTACCATGATTTCTTTATTTTCATGTTCTGTTAAATATTTACTATTATATTAAAGTACTTAATTATCTTTAAACACATTTGTGGGAAAAAGGGAAACCTTTTACTAGGACTGCATAAACATTCTAAATACAACAAACACATATTGAGTACCTCCTATGTACCAGGCACTGTTATAAGCTCTGAGAATATGGGCAATATAAATGGACACAGTGCTTACCCTAATGTCACTTACAGTCTAGTGAGAAGGTAGGTATTGGATAAATAAGCACGTCTGTGGAGAAAGTGCATGAAGGAGAACCCCCAATTCTAGTTCAAGGTGGCCATCAAATCAGCAGAGGGGGTACAAATAGACTTTCCATAAATGGTGCTGGGACAACTGGATAGTAATCTGAATAAAGAGATGGTAACTCAGGGTTGATACAGTCTGAGATATGAACTTCTCCATGTAGAACAATATATTTTTTGACTTTTGAACTATATCTGTATCATATATTCCTCATTTTAAGTTAGCTATATGTATAAAGGATCTTAGAAAAAAACAGTCAGAAAAGCAGACTGAGAAAGAATAGTCATTGAGTTTGGAGTTAAGCTCAGAGCCTCCGTGAAGAAACCACAGAATCCAAGGAAATAGAAGGTTGTACAAAGGATTGGAGTTATGATCTGTCAAATGTTGATGAAGAGTCATTTGATTTATAGAAATGGAATTCATTTGTGTTTCTTATTATGAACAAAAGCCAAAATGAAGTGGCATCTGAGTTTGGGCTGATATAATAAAACAACATAAACTGAACAAATTAAAAACAACAGACATTTATTTCTTACAGTTCTAGAGGCTGGGAAGTCCAAGATCAAGGTGCCAGCAGATTGGCATCTGGTAATGGACCGGCCTCTTGAGAAACCTAATATGCAGGTCAGGAAGCAGGAGTTAGAACTGGACATGGAACAACAGACTGGTTCCAAATAGGAAAAGGAGTACGTCAAGGCTGTATATTGTCACTCTGCTTATTTAACTTATATGCAGAGTACCTCATGAGAAATGCTGGGCTGGAAGAAGCAAAAGCTGGAATCAAGATTGCCGGGAGAAATATCAATAACCTCAGATATGCAGATGACACCACTCTTATGGCAGAAAGTGAAGAGGAACTCAAAAGCCTCTTGATGAAAGTGAAAGAGGAGAGTGAAAAAGTTGGCTTAAAGCTCAACATTCAGAAAACAAAGATCATGGCATCTGATCCCATCACTTCATGGGAAATAATGCGGAAACAATGGAAACAGTGTCAGACTTTATTTTTTGGGGCTCTAAAATCAGTGCAGATGGTGATTGCAGCTATGAAATTAAAAGACGCTTACTCATTGGAAGGAAAGTTATGACCAACCTAGAGAGCATATTCAAAAGCAGAAACATTCCTTTGCCAACAAAGGTTCGTCTAGTCAAGGCTCTGGTTTTTCCAGTGGTCGTGTATGGATGTGAGAGTTGGACTGTGAAGAGAGCTGAGTGCCGAAGAATTGATGCTTTTGAACTGTGGTGTTGGAGAAGACTCTTGAGAGTCCCCTAGACTGCAAGGAGATCAGCCCTGGGATTTCTTTGGAAGGAATGATGCTGAAGCTCAAACTCCAGTACTTTGGCCACCTCATGCGAAGGGTTGACTCATTGGAAAAGACTCTGATGCTGGGAGGGATTGGGGGCAGGAGGAGAAGGGGACAACAGAGGATGAGATGGCTGGATGGCATCACCAACTCGATGGACGTGAATTTGAGTGAACTCTGGGAGTTGCTGATGGACAGGGAGGCCTGGTGTGCTGTGATTCATGGGGTCACAAAGTCGGACACGACTGAGCAACTGAACTAAAGTGAACTGAACTGATTGATCTTCTTCTTGGTTCAAAGACAGCAGTCTTCTTGCTGTATCCTTTCATGACAGAAGGGTTAAAGGACTTTCTGGTGTCTTATAAAAGGACACGAATCCCATTCATGGGGGCTCCACTCTCATGTTCCATTTACTGCCCAAAGGGCTCACCTTCTAATACCATCATATGAAAGGTTAGTATTTCAACATATGAATTTTGAGGGAACATAAACATTCAGCCCATTGCAAATGAGTTGAAAGGTGATAAGTAGATGATTAATTGGACTCAGTATGTGCACTGTTCGTGATGTACACATAGCTAGATTCCGCCAGATACATGCTTACGTTTCTGTAGCTGAACTCACTCCCATCTCCATGGTAGTTTCTCCTCCCAGACAGCCTGAGGCACCTAGGCAGGAACAGCACAGCACATGTGCCATGGGTCCAGACTCACCCATCCACCTCCTTGCCTTATTCTGACCACTGTCTCAGTCTTCTGGGGAGAAAGGACTGCATCCTTCCCACATGCCTTCCATAGGGGATCTGGTTTTTCCCACCACTTATGAGCCTAGAAAAAGCACTACACCCCCTGATCACCCTGAATAACTGAGAAATGCAGCCTGGGAAAAAAAGGAGGGGGGAATTAATACTCTGTGGGATAAACTTTGAACAATGAAGGACAGGTCCAGGAACCAGCAGGCAAACTGCTCACTGTCACTCCTCATCCTCAATGACTATTCCAAGATGTGTGGTCCATCTGGCCTTTCCAGATATATCTGTGTTTTTTTTGTAAGCAGTGGCCTGCTCTATAACAATTGGACTTGTATTAGCTTCTGCTCCTCTTCTGTCTCACTCTCCTTAAATCAGTTCCTTCAAGAGTCTTCTTCACCTCAGTAAATAACAACTGTCAAACAGCTGTCAAACTACATTAAAACTACAAGTCGTGATTTATAGCTCTTTAAATCAACAGAGTTTGATTTACTGTCATGTTGGAAAGAAGAGTAAATAACAAACTCTCTTGTATTGTTTGTAGGAAAAAAATATAAAACATGCATATGAATAATTTCTATTGTTATTTTGCTGGTTTGTCTCCCTGCCTCTCCTGATCTGATGTTAAATTAAGCATAATTTTTCTTTAAGGATTTGTAGTGAAAGCAATCTTGAGAAAAAAAAAAAAAAAAAAAGCTGGAGTTAGCATGCTGCCTTACTTCAGACTACATTACAAAGCTACAGTAATTAAAATAATATGGTATTGGCACAAAAACAGATACATGTATCAGAATAGAGAGCCCAGAAATAAACCCACACACCTATGATCAATTAATTTATGACAAAGAAGGCATTAAAATACAGTGGAGAAAAGATAGTCTATTCAATAAATGGTACTGGGAAAATTGGACTGTTGCTGCTGCTAAGTCGCTTCAGTCGTGTCTGACTCTGTGCGACCCCATAGACGGCAGCCCACCAGGCTCCCTTGTCCCTGGGATTCTCCAGGCAAGAATACTGGAGTGGGTTGCCATTTCCTTCTCCAATGCATGAAAGTAAAAAGTAAAAGTGAAGTCACTCAGTCATGTCAGACTCTTTGCGACCCCATGGACTGCAGCCTACCAGGCTCCTCCGTCCATGCAAAAGAATAAAATTAGAACATTTTCACACAGCATATACAAAAATAACCAAAATGGATTAAAGACCTAAATGGAAGATCAGAAACCATAAAACTCCTAGAAGAAAATATAGGCAGAACCCTATGACATAAATCATAGCAATATTTTTTTTTAATCTGTCTCACAAGGCAAAGGAAACAAAGGCAAAAATAAATGGGACTTAATTAAACTTAAAAAGCTTTTGCATAGCAAAAGAAAGCATCAACAAAAGAGAAAGACAAGCTACTGAAGAGGAGGAAATATTTGCAAATGATATGACCTATAAAGGGTTGATATCCAAAACATACAGGTAGCGCATACAATTCAATGTAAAAAAAAATGAACAACCCAATTTAAAAATGGGCAGAAGACCTGAATAGACATTTTTTTTTCCCAAGAAGACATCAGATTAGATCAGATCAGATCAGTCACTCAGTCGTGTCCGACTCTTTGCGACCCCATGAACCGCAGCATGCCAGGCCTCCCTGTCCATCACCAACTCCTGGAGGTCACTCAGACCCACATGCATCGAGTAAGTGATGCCATCCAGCCATCTCAGCCTCTGTCGTCCCCTTCTCCTCCCGCCCCCAATCCCTCCCAGCATTAGAGTCTTCTCTAGTGAGTCAACTCTTCGCATGAGGTGGCCAAAATACTGGAGTTTCAGCTTTAGCATCATTCCTTCCAAAGAAATTCCAGGGCTGATCTCCTTCAGAATGGACTGGTTGGATTTCCTTGCAGTCCAAGGGACTCTCAAGAGTCTTCTCCAACACCACAGTTCAAAAGCATCAATTCTTCGGCACTCAGCCTTCTTCACAGTCCAGCTCTCACATCCATACATGACCACAGGAAAGACCATAGCCTTGACTAGGTGAAACTTTGTTGGCAAAGTGATGTCTCTGCTTTTGAATATGCTATCTAGGTTGGTCATAACTGACATACAGAAGGCTAACAGGCGTATTAGCCTTGAGAAAAAAGTGCTCAACATCGCTAATCATCAGAGAAAAGCAAATCAAAACCATAATGAGATATTACCTCAAACCCATCAGAATGACTATCATCAGAAAGTCTACAAATAAGAAATGTTGGCAAAGGTGTGGAGAAAAGGGACCCTAGTACATTGTTGGTGGGAATGTAAATTGGTGCAACCACTATGGAAAACAAGATGAAAAGTCCTCAAAAAACTAAAAATAGAACTACCATATGAACCAGCAATGCCACTGTTGGCTATATACCCTAAGAAAATGAAAACACACCAGAAAAAATAAACACCCCAATCAAAAAGTGGGAAAAAGACCTAAAACAGACATTTCTCCAAAGACATACAGATCACTAATAAACACATGAAAAGATACTCAACATCACTCATTATTAGAGAAATGCAAATCAAAACCACAATGAAATATCATCTCACACTGGTCAGAATGGCCACAATCAAAAAGTCTACCAACAATAAATGCTGGAGAGGGTGTGGAGAAAAGAGAATCCTCTTACACTGTTGGGAATGCAAACTTGTGCAGTCACTATGGAGAATAGTGTGGAGATTCCTTTAAAAACTGGAACTAGAACTGCCATACAACCCAGTAATCCCACTGCTGTTTATACACGCGGAGGACACCAGAACTGAAAGAGACACATGTACCCCAATGTTCATTGCAGCACTGTTTACAATAGCCAGGACATGGAAGCAACCTAGATGTCCATCGGCAGATGAATGGATAAGGAAGTTGTGGTACATGTACACAGTGGAGTATTACTTGGCTGTAAAAAGGAATGCATTTGAATCAGTTCTAATGAGGTGGATGAAACTGGAGTCTATTATAAAGAGTGAAGTAAGCCAGAAAGAGAAACACCAATACAGTATATTAATGTACATAAATGTATATATATATATACACACACACACATATATGGAATTTAGAAAGATGGTAGTGACAATCCTATAAGCAAAGCAGCAAAAGAGACACAGATGTAAAAACAGACTTTTGAACTTTGTGGGAGAAGGTGAGGGTGGGATGATTTGAGAGAATAGCACTGAAACATGTATATTACCACATGTAAAAGAGATGACCAATGCAAGTTCAATGCATGAAGCAGGGCACTCAAAGTTGGTAGTGGGATAGGATGTGGTGGGAGGTGGGAGGGGACTTCAGGATTGGGGGACACATGTGCACCCCTGGCTGATTCATGTAGATGTATGGCAAAAACATCACAATATTGTAATTATCATCCAATTAAAATAAATTAGTTAATTTAAAAAAGAAAATGAAAATACAAATTTGAAAAGATACATGCATTCCAATGTGCACAGCAGTATTGTTTACAATTGCCAAGTTATGGGAATAATCTAAGTTTCCATCAACAGTTGAACAGATAAAGAAGATGTGATATATACATGCAGTGGAATGCTGTGATTGTTGTTTAGTCACTTGGTCATGTCCGACTCTCTTGCAACCCCATGGACTGTGGCTGGTCAGGCTCCTCTGTCCATAGGATTTCCCAGGCAAGAATGCTGAAGTGGGTTGCCATTTCCTTCTCCAGGGGATCTTCCTGACCCAAGAATCAAACTTGAGTCTCCAGCATTGCAGGTGGGATTCTTTACTACTGAGCTACTTGGGAAGCCCAAAATGAAATATTACTCAGCCATATGAAATTCTGCCATTTGCAATGATATGCATGGGCCTGGATGGTATTATGCCTATTAAATGTTGGACAGAGAAATACAAACACTGCATATTACCACTTATAGGTGGAATCTAAAGAATAAAAGAAATGAGCGAAGATGACAAAACAGAGACAGACTCATGGATATAGAAGTCAAACTAGTAGTTACCAATGAGGAAAGGAGAGGAATGAGGAGAAAGATAATGGTAGGGGTTAAGGGGTAAAGACTGCTATGTATAAAATAAATAAGAAACAGGATGTAATATGCAGCACAGGGAATATAGCCAATATTTTATAATAAAACTTTAAATGAAGTTGAAACTATAAAAGTATTGAATCACTATGATGTACAACTAAAACTAATATCAGTTCAGTTCAGTTGCTCAGTTGTGTCCAACTCTTTGAAACTCCATAGACTGAAGCACGCCAGGCTTCCCTGTCCATAACCAATGCCCAGAGCTTGCTCAAACTCATGTCCATCAAATCGGTGATGCCATCCAACTGTCTCATCCTCTGTCGTCCCTTCTCCTCCAACCTTTGTTCTTTCCAAGCATCAGGGTCTTTTCCAAGGAGTCAGTTCTTCATATCAGGTGGCCAAAGTATTGGAGCTTCAGCTTCAGCATCAGTCCTTCCAATGAAAACTCAGGACTGGTCTCCTTTAGGATGGACTGGTTGGATCTCCTTGCAGTCCAAGGGACTCTCAAGCGTCTTCTTCAACACCACAGTTCAAAAGCATCAATTCTTCGGCACTCAGCTTTCTTTACAGTCCAACTCTCACATCCGTACATGACTACTGGAAAAACCACAGCTTTGACTAGACAGACTTTAATTGGCAAAGTAATGTCTCTGCTTTTTAATATGCTGTGTAAGTTGATTATAGCTTTTCTTCCAAGGAGCAAGTGTCTTTTAATTTCATGGCTGCAGTCACCATCTGCAGTGATTTTGGAGCCCCCCAAAATAAAGTCTGTCACTGTTTCCACTGTTTCCCCATCTATTTGCCATGAAGTGATGGGACCAGAAGCCATGATCTTCGTTTTCTAAATGTTGAGTTTTAAACCAACTTTTTCACTCTCTTCTTTCACTTTCATCAAGAGGCTCTTTAGTTCTTCTTTGCTTTCTGCTGTAAGGGTGGTGTAATCTGCATATCTGAGGTTACTGATATTTCTCCCACCAATCTTGATTCCAGCTTGTGCTTTATTCAGCCTGGCATTTTGCATGATGTATACTCTGCATAGAAGTTAAATAAGCAAGGTAACAATATACAGCTTTGATGTACTCCTTTCCCAATTTGGAACCAATCTGTTGTACCATGTACAGTTCTAACTGTTGCTTCTTGATCTGAATACAGATTTCTCAGGAGGCAGGTAAGGTGGTCATGTATTCCCATCTCTTGAAGAATTTTCCACAGTTTACTGTGATCCACACAATCAAAGGCATGGTGTAGTCAATAAAGCAGATGTTTTTCTGGGAACTCCCTTGCTTTTGCGATGATCCTTCAGATGTTGGCAATTTGATCTCTGGTTCCTCTGCCTATTCTAAATCCAGTTTGAGTATCTGGAAGTTCATGATTCTCCAACCCTGGCTTGGAGAATTTTGAACATTACTTTGCTAGCATGTGAAATGAGTGCAGTTGTGCAGTAGTTTGAACATTGTTTGGCATTGCCTTTCTTTGGGATTGGAATGAAAACTGCTCTTTTCCAGTCCTGTGGCCACTGCAGTTTCCAAATTTGCTGGCATATTGAGTGCAGCCCTTTCACAGCATCATCTTTAGGATTTGAAATAGCTCGACTGGAATTCCATCACCTCCACTAGCTTTGTTTGTAGTGATGCTTCCTAAGGCCACTTGACTTCTCATTCCAGGGAGTCTGACTCTAGGTGAGTGATTATACCATTGCAGTTATCTGGGTCATAAAGATCTTTTTCGTATGGTTCTTGTGTGTATTCTTACCACCTCTTCTTAATATCTCCTGCTTCTGTTAGGTCTATATTGTTTCTGTCCTTTATTGTGCCCATCTTTGGATGAAATGTTCCCTTTGTATCTCTCATTTTCTTGAAGAGATTTCTAGTCTTTCCCATTCTATTGTTTTCCTCTATTTCTTTGCATTGATCACTGAGGAAGACTTTCTTATTTCTCTTTGCTGTTCTTTGAAACTCTGCTTTCAAATGGGTTTATCTTTCCTTTTCTTTTTTGCCTTTAGCTTCTCTTCTATTCTGAGATATTTGTAAGGCCTCCTCAGACAACCATTTTGCTTTTTGCATTTCTTTTTCTTGGGAATGATCTTGATCACTGTCTTCTCTACAATGTCACGAACCTCTGTCCATAGTTCTTCAGGCACTCACTCTATCAGATCTATTCCCTTGAATCTATTTGTCATTTCCACTGTATAACTGTAAGGGATTTTATTTAGGTCATACCTGAATGGTCTAGTGGTTTTCCCTACTTTCTTCAATTTAAGTCTGAATTTTGCAATAAGGCGTTCATGCTCTGAGCCACAGTCAGCTCCTGGTCTTATTTTTGCTGACTGTATAGAAACTAATATAATATTGTAAACTATACTTCAATAAAAAAAGAAATTTTATATTCTTAAACTTTTTCTGCAGTTAAAATTATATATGCTGTATAATATCATATTCCATTAAGTAAATATTACAATTTGTTTAACCAGTCTATAATAGGTACTAAATTTGTTTCTAATTTTCTATATTTTAAATCTTCATGCATGAAGTGGAACCGAGGGATCAAACAGGATCAATGTGCTGACGAATTTTCCACATGTCTTTCCTTATTTGTCTTTCACAACTGCTGAGTCAACTTATTCCTCCCACAAGAAGGTTATAAGACTGTTTTTATTAATCCTTTATCATCATCAACATTAGATAGGCCCAGAAATTGGTCCTTGTTGATACAGTAAGCAGAAAACGTCTGTTCACATTAGTATATGTGTCTGCATGTGCTGCTCAATTAAAATATTTTTCTTACTTTATTTCTTATCTTGCCTTTTTTTTTTTTCCATTTTCTTAGTGGTACTTTCACAGTGTGCCTATCAGGAGAAATAATTTGACAAGCTTTAACTTACTTGTCCCTACCTTTAAGGTTATAGTATAATTAATATACTCTGGGATTTGGAGTTCCATTAAAAAAATTAAGTTTTCATTAATAAAACAAACCTCTTATTCATGTTGGTTTTAAGAGATGAATCTGAATAAACTATTTATATATTCTATTCAATGAAGTTGGAAAAAAAAAAGAAGCAGACCTGTCCCCTAAGGCTCTGATACCCAAAAGGAGAACAGAAGCTCTGGATGGGAGTTGGGAGGTCACTGAGCTTTTTCTATGCTCTTAATTACCGTACAGTGTTTCAAGATTAACATTCACAGTACACAGAAAATAACACTAATGAAATCTAGATATCTCAACAATTTCTTCAAATTAAGCTATTGAGAACATGTGTGGTTACAATACACAGAGTCAAAAGACTCCAAGATATAGAATAAGGAGGACTCTGATCAGAGGGCCTGGAGCCCAAGTGGATTAGGATGCACGTTTATGCTAATATTGCCAGGTAGGATCTCTGTCGATCATTTTACATTTTGGTCCCTGTATTAACGTGCTCATCTGATGGGCAAGGATATGCTGAAATCTGACTCAGGTTCCTCAAGCCGGGTCATGAACCCTGCATGATAGATGCTGTTTCTGCACAGAAGATGAAATTCCTTTTTCTTTGCACAAAGGCACTGGTCTCTTGTCAAACCAAACCCCCATCTTTGGGACTGCATCTTTCCAGAGGGAGGAGCCTGTTTCTAATAACTCCTTAGGTAAGAAAGGGGAGGCATTTTCTAATTCATCCATCAGACATTGTGCCTTTTTCTAATGTACCTGCCATTCAGTTCAGTTCAGTTCAGTCGCTCAGTCATGTCCAACTCTGTGATCCCAAGAACCGCAGCACGCCAGGCCTCCCTGTCCATCACCAACTCCTGGAGTTCACTCAAACTCACGTCCATCGAGTTGGTGATGCCATCCAGCCATCTCATCCTCTGTCATCCCCTTCTCCTCCTGCCCCCAATCCCTCCCAGCATCAGGGTCTTTTCAAATGAATCAGCTCTTTACATCAGGTGGCCAAAGTATTGGAGTTTCAGCTTCATCATCAGTCCTTCCAATGAACACCCAGGACTGATCTCCTTTAGGATGGACTGGTTGGATCTCCTTGCAGTCCAAGGGACTCTCAAGAGTCTTCTCCAACACCACAGTTCAAAAGCATCAATTCTTCAGTGCTCAGCCTTCTTTATAGTCCAACTGTACCTGCCATTAGTAGGTACTTTTTGATAATTTGCACAAAGGTTAGCATCTCTCTGTTCCCAGCTTTCATTTCTTTCTAATTAAGTCTTAAAAATGGCTATATTGCTTGAAATGAAATATCGCCTCTAGATGTGTGGGGAAAAAAAAAATCAGAGTTTTTCACTAATGACTGCTAATTTGAAGGCTTGGAGTTCTGGCTAAAATATTATATTATTAGTTTATCAAAAATGTTATCTATTACCAGAAAATACAGAGATTAGCAAACCTTGAGAAGATGTAAAGAAAATTATGTCTACTGAAAAGTATGAAATTTAAGTTTCCTGCCTTCTCAATCAAATTTATTTTGTGTCAAAATTATGTGTCTGTTTTTTGTATTAAAACTGTAAACATATATAAATACATTTCAGCTTTGTAACCCAATTTAATATTTCTATATGTCAGTAAACTATAATCCTTACCATCAGTGTCAGTGGCTCCATTATTTAATTCTTATGTTTGATTTATTTCTTGGCTGTTTAATTTCAATCTCCAAGTTATTTTTCTCAAGAAAAGTACATGGATTGTATATCTTCCAAGTTTTTACTCACAGTGTATCATGACAGCTAAGATCTTGGACTCTCAAACCAAGGAAGTACAAATTCCAATACTAACACCTTCTTTTCCTGTGATTCTAAGTAAAAATAACAATTTTGCACCTCATATTTTTCAAATTTCTCGCTGGGCTAGTGTAAGGCTAATGGAACTAATGATCGCAAAGCACTTATTATCTTTTAAAAAGGATTTGTATATTATTTTACAAGGAAATCCAACCAGTCCATTCTGAAGGAGATCAGCCCTGGGATTTCTTTGGAAGGAATGATGCTAAAGCTGAAACTCTAATACTTTGGCCACCTCATGCGAAGAGTTGACTCATTGGAAAAGACTCTAATGCTGGGAGGGATTGGGGGTAGGAGGAGAAGGGGACGACAGAGGGTGAGATGGCTGGATGGCATCACTGACTGGATGGACGTGAGTCTGAGTGAACTCTGGGAGTTGGTGATGGACAGGGAGACCTGGCGCGCTGCGATTCATGGGGTCACAAAGAGTCGGACATGACTGAGTGACTGAACTGAACTGAACTGTATGTTATTTTATACAAATAACTTTGTATAAAAGTTAGAGGTTATAGTTTGCTTTCAAAACTGTAATTATGGTTTTACTGCATTTAGACTTTGAATGTTGCAAAAGAAACATTTGGTGCTAGCTGATATTTGGTTCCATCATGTTTCTTTCCTTTTTTCTTTTGAATGATTGCATATTAAAAATTTCTATGTGAAAATGTGCATAGGCATGGTTTGTTGGTATTCTTTTGGATGTTTTGAGATCCTCCAATCTTCACAGAATTCTTTTCTAAAATTCACAAGAAGTATTTCTTCTACTGCTGGTATATTTTTATTTGTTATGCTTAACTTTAATCTGGTTTTATATTCAGGAATATGAATTATGTGCATGCTGTTTCTCCTTACACTTGTGACATTTCTCTCATATGCCATAATCTATTTGTGTTACTGCTCTACATAACTGTGAGGTTTTCAGGCTTTTCTTCCATAGTAGTTATTCATACTTGCTGTGCTTCCATCACCGTGGATAATAATTCTAGGAATACATTTTTTGTTTCCTTGCATTTATTCTTATTAAATTCCCCTTTTAACCATCTTTAAACTTCAGGTTGTTTTCTATTTATACCACACCATTTTTTTCCTCTCAATACTTTTCTCTATATTTCTGTGAAAATCATGTCTTTTTGCAAGCTTTAGAGAAAACCCAAAACTTCCCTGATTTTTTTCCCCCTGAATTTTGCAACAGGGTGCTTGCACTCACCAGTCTGTTCTTCCTGTCATTATTTTTTACAGTGATATTATTTGAAATATTTTTTCATAGGTCTCATAGCTTATTTTCATGTCACTTTTGCTGTTTATTAATAAATAAATTATATGAATTGCCCTATGTTGTTGTTTAGTCACTAAATCATGTCTGACTCTTGCAACCCCATGGACTGCAGCCTGCCAGGCTCCTCTGTCCATGGGATTTTTCCAGGCAAGAATACTCCAGTGGGTTGCCATTTGCTTCTCCAGAGGATCTTCCCAGCCCAGGGAGATAACCTGTGGTTCCTGCATTGGCAGGCGGATTCTTTACCACTGGGCTACCGGGGAAGCCCCAGGGATTGCTCTTGGTTATACTCTATTACCACTTGAGGAATATGAAAATTTTCTTCTCCTATTTCCAGCTGAAGTCAAATCCTATTTCACTTCCCATGTTCTAGCTGGTATTTCCTAATATTTCTCAACTGTGCAGAAGTGACAGCTCTTCCTTATATACTTTCATGCTTCTCTGATTGCTCCAGTTATCAAAATTCATGAAAAGCTAAAATTTTCTTCTTTCACAATTGTTTTTGTTGTTGGCCATTGTTCTTCATCCATGCTGTTTATTTTGTGATGGCCACTCATAAAATACAGTGGGGTACTGATAGAATCTGGTGTTTCCTGGGAGCTACTATGTCTGAATAGGTATAGAAAGACCAGAGAGACAGTTAAAGAAACTTTAGCTACTTTTGAAAGATGCAATTTTGTAATAATATGGTTCCTGAACAGTGTTTGGTATTTACAGATCTCAAAACCCTAAGTTTAGGCATAGGAAATGGGAGAGATATAAGTTATTTCCTTTCCTTTCTCCTGCGAGACGTTGGTCTATCTATAATAACAGAATTTTTTTCTGAAATCAATTTTGTTCTGTTAAAAAATTTCAATTTGTGAATTTTTGTTTTTATATTTTTGTTTCTTCACTGTTTAGAGAAACATTACCCAGGGATACATTAAAGTGCTGATGATACACCATTTTAAACTTGAAGATCCATTTAAATATTTTTCATAGTGCCCCAAATTTGGAAACACCTTAAATAATCTACAATTCTAAAGTTTGGATTTTGTTTTATAAGTTATGTGATATCCATAAATTGGATTATTATGCATAATTCAAGGCTATATTTTCAAAAATTTTTTACTGAAGCAGCATGTTCTGTGAACAAACACAATATATAAAAGTAGATAATTTCAATCTTGCTGAAAAGATATATATGCACAAACAATATCTTGGGAAGAAACAGATAAATATTTTCAACACTCATTATCTTGGGCTGATGGGATTATGGGTAAATTTATGGAAAATTATGGTAAATTTTCCATGTATACAGAGATATATACATCTTTTATATACATCTGCATACCAAAAATGTATACAAAATATATACTGTAAAAGCAAGTGTTTCTTTGGGGACTTAAAAAAATAGATTTATTTTTAAAGGAAAAAGTGAAGTCCTTAGAGAAACAATTTTGGTAGGTAGGATGAAAAAATAAAAATTACCCCGAGGAATAAATTTTATTATTTAAGCAGTGCATAAAATATTCTACTCATTCTTTGCACTTTTCTTTAGAATTAGGCATTTTGAATAATATAAACCTCAAACAAACATTGTAACACTTAATAGAAGAGAAAAATAGAAAACTGGTTGGTTAAAGGAGTAAAGGAGTCTCTATTCTAATTCATGTGGAATTTGTGGCCCATATTTTAAAAGAATGATGTTTATTTATATTGAAAGAGAAACTCCTACCAGCCTTTGAAGATTTACTAATGTGGTAATTGCTTCTCTTCACTTAAGAATTAAAAAACACTGAGGAGGACCACTGCCTGTATCTATCATTGTCAAAAAATGACCATATTCAGCAGCTTGATTTTGGCTAAAACGGCAGGCGTCTCCTGTCGTAAATTTTTTTTTTTTTTTTTTTTTTTTTTTTTTTCTTTCTTTTTTTGTTTGTATTTATTTTTTATATTATATTCTATATATTTTTTTTTTTTTTTTTTTTAGTATTTTTTTTTTTTTTTTACTAAAAAATAAATAAAAAAAAATTAAAAAAAAGTTTTATTTAAAAAATAATAAATTTAAAAATATTATTAAAAATTTTTAAATTTTTTCCCCCCAATCCTCCCCCCCCCCCCGGTCCCCGAGTCCAAAAATCTGGTCTATACATCAGTGTCTCTTTTGTTGTCTCGTAAATAGGGTTATTTTTTTTACCATCTTTCTAAATTCCATATATATGCGTTAGTATACTGTATTTGTGTTTTTGTTTCTGGCTTACTTCACTCTGTATAATAGGCTCCAGTTCCATCCACCTCCTTAGAACTGATTCAAATGTATTCTTTTTAATGGCTGAGTAATATTCCATTGTGTATATGTACCACAGTTTGCTTATCCATTCATCTGTGGATGGACATCTAGGTTGCTTCCACGTTCTGGCTATTGCAAACAGTGCTGCTATGAACATTGGGGTACAGGTGTCTCTTTCAATTCTGGTTTTCTCAGTGTATATGCCCAGCAGTGGGATTGCTGGATCATAAGGCAGTTCTATTCGCAGTTTTTTGAGGAATCTCCATACTGTTCTCCAAAGTGGCTGTACTAGTTTGCATTCCCACCAACAGTGCAAGAGGGTTCCCTTCTCTCCGCACCCTCTCCAGCATTTATTGCTTGTGGACTTTTGGATAGCAGCCATACTGATTGGCGTGAAATGGTATCTCATAGTGGTTTTGATTTGCATTTCTCTGATAATGAGTGATATTGAGCATCTTTTCATGTGTTTGTTAGCCATCTGTATGTCTTCTTTGGAGAAATGTCTATTGAGTTCTTTGGCCCATTTTTTGATTGGGTCATTTATTTTTCTGGAATTGAGCTGTAGAAGTTGCTTGTATATTTTTGAGATTAGTTGTTTGTCAGTTGCTTCATTTGCTATTATTTTCTCCCATTCTGAAGGCTGTCTTTTCACCTTGCTTATAGTTTCCTTTGTTGTGCAAAAGCTTTTAAGTTTGATTAGGTCCCATTTGTTCATTTTTGATTTTATTTCCAATATTCTGGGAGGTGGGTCATAGAGGATCCTGCTGTGATGTAAGTCAGAGAGTGTTTTGCCTATGTTTTCCTCTAGGAGTTTTATGGTTTCTGGTCTTACATTTAGCTCTTTAATCCATTTTGAGTTTATTTTTGTGTATGGTGTTAGAAAGTGTTCTAGTTTCATTCATATGGAGGGGTCTTGTTTTTGTATCCATTCAGCCAGTCTCTGTCTTTTGGTTGGGGCATTCAACCCATTTACATTTAAGGTAATTAATGATAAATATGATCCCGTTGCCATTTACTTTGTTGTTTTGGGTTTGAATTTATATATCCTTTTTGTGTTTCCTGTCTAGAGAATGTCCTTTAGTATTTGTTGGAGAGCTGGTTTGGTGGTGCTGAATTCTCTCAGCTTTTGCTTGTCTGTAAAGGTTTTGATTTCTCCTTCATATTTGAATGAGATCCTTGCTGGGTACAATAATCTGGGCTGTAGGTTCTTTTCTTTCATCACTTTAAGTATGTCTTGCCATTCCCTCCTGGCTTGGAGAGTTTCTATTGAAAGATCAGCTGTTATCCTTATGGGAATTCCCTTGTGTGTTATTTGTTGTTTTTCCCTTGCTGCTTTTAATATTTGTTCTTTGTGTTTGATCTTTGTTAATTTGATTAATATGTGTCTTGGGGTGTTTTGTCTTGGGTTTATCCTATTTGGGACTCTCTGGGTTTCTTGGACTTGAGTGATTATTTCCTTCCCCATTTTAGGGAAGTTTTCAACTATTATCTCCTCTAGTATCTTCTCATGGTCTTTCTTTTTGTCTTCTTCTTCTGGGACTCCTATGATTCTAATATTGTAACGTTTAATATTGTCCTGGAGGTCTCTGAGATTGTCCTCATTTCTTTTAATTCGTTTTTCTTTTTTCTCCTCTGATTCCTTTAATTCTGCCATTCTATCTTCTAATTCGCTAATTCTATCTTCTGCCTCTGTTATTCTACTATTTGTTGCCTCCAGAGTGTTTTGGATCTCATTTATTGCATTATTCATTATATGTTGATTCTTTTTTATTTCTTCTAGGTCCTTGTTAAATCTTCCTTGCATCTTCTCAATGTTTTTTTCCAGACTATTTATCCATGATTCCATTTTGCTTTCCAGATTTTGGATTAATTTCACGATCATTATTTGGAATTCTTTATCAGGTAGGTTCGCTATTTCTTCCTCTTTTGTTTGGTTTGGTGGGCTTTTATCCTGTTCCTTTACCTGCTGGGAATTCTTCTGTCTTTTCATCTTGTTTAAATTGCTAAGTTTGGGGCGTCTTTACTGTATTCTGGTAGTCTGTGGAGTTCTCTTTATTGTGGCGTTTCTGCACTATATGTGGGTTTGTACCGGTGGCTTGTCGAGGTTTCTTGTTTATGGAAGCTTGTATCGGTGTTCTGGTGGGTGGAGCTGGATTTCTTTTCTCTGGGGTGCAGTGGAGTGTCTAGTAGTGAGTTATGAGATGTCTATGCTTTTGGGGTCGCTTTGTGTAGCCTGTGTATTGGAGCTCAGGCTGTGTTCTTGTTTTTCTGGAGAATTTGCTTGGTATGTCTTGTTGTGGAACTTGCTGGTCTTTGTGTGATGCTTGGTTTCAGAGTAGGTATGGAGGCTTTTAATGAGCTCCTGTCAATTAGTGTTTCGTGGGATCAGGGTATGGACTTAAGCCTCCTGGTTCTAGTTATTGGTCTTATTTTTACAGTAGTCTCAAAAACTTCTTCTTCTATAATGCATTCCACAACTGGACCGCTCAGAGATGTTCACGGAATTATACATAGAAGGAAAAAGGGAGGAAGGAGACAGAGGTGGTCAGGAGGATAAAAGGAGGGAGTGTGAAGGAGAGAGACAGATCTAGTCAGTAATCATTAAAGAAAAGAAAAAAGGAAAGGAAAAAAGCAAAGGACAAAAAGGAAAAAGGAAAAAAAAAAAAAAAAAAAACAGGGTCGCAAAAGTTATATCTAAATGTGGAGATTAAAGAAGTACTAGAGGATAAAAAAAATAATAATAATAATAAAATAAAAGAAACAAAACAAACAACAACAAAAAAAAAAAAAAAAGGGAAAAAAAATTTTGTTTTCCTTTTTCCAATTAAAAAATAATAAAAATTTAAAAAATATATATATATTAAAAAAAGAAAAGAAAAAAAAAAAGGAAATAATGATGGGAAAAATAGTAACAATATATATAAGAGTTTCTCTATTATTGTTGTGGGTTCAGTTCATTTTCAGCTAGTTCCTTGTTCCGGCTTAAATTTCTCAAGATCTATAGGCCCCTTTCTCTGTGGTTGTTCTGTATAGTTCTTTGTTCTGTGCACGGTTCGGCGGTGTTCTGGGCCAAGGCCCGCCACTCGTGTGGTCGGCGCTGCACAATCTGGATTGCCGGCCCAAACTACTCCAGTTAGGCAGCACTCCAGACAATCAGGCAAACGAAGTCTGCGCTGAGGCCCGCAGAGGGGGAGGGGGTCGGCGACGGGAATGGCGGGCGGGCGGGTGGGGGAGGGGATGGGGTGGCCCTCGTGGGGAGCCGCCGGCACAGCGGGCGGGGGCACGCCTGCGCGGGAGTGGCCGGCGGGGGAGCGTCCAGTGGGGGAGAGTCCCGCGGGGGGAGCGTCCCTCTGGGGAGCGCCGGCAGCGGAGCGTCCCGCGTGGGAACGGCCAAGGCGTCTCCCTGCCCAGCCCCGGCTCCCCAATGGCAGATGCGGGCGTTTGCAGCGGTGCTTTTCCGCTGCGGAAGTTACCGCAGGGCCCGCAGTCTGTGGGTTCTAATTGCTCAACTGTTCTCCTCCCTGTTATGATAGTCTCCGTGTTTCCCAGGTTCGGCGCAGATTCCGCAGGGAGAGTGTTTCCTGGTGTTTGGAAACTTCTCTTTTTGAGACTCCCTTCCCCGGACAGAGGTCCGCCCCTCCCTCTTTGTCTCTCTCTGGCTTCTATATTCTTTCCTACCTCCTTTAGAAGGCAGTGAGTTGCTTTTCTGGGTGTCCGACGTCCTCCGCCAGCACTCCGAAGCTGTTTGTGGTATTTACTCGGCGCCCAGATGTCCCATTGATGAATTTGTGGAGGAGAAAGCGTATTCCCCGTCCTAATCCTTCGCCATCTTAACAAGTTCTTAAAATAATATTTTTTTTTTTACTTTTTATTTATTATTTTTTTTTGGTGGATAAAAAAAAAAAAAAAAAAAAAAAAAAAAAAAAAAAATTTTTTTTTTTAATTTTTTAAGATGATTTTTTTTTAAAGGAAGAAAAAAACAAAAAAAAAAAAAAAAAAATAAAAAAAAAATATAAAAAAATTTTAAAAAAAAATTTAAAAAAAAAAAAAAAAAAAAAAAAAAAAATAAAAAAAAAAAAAACAAAAAAATAAAAAAATAAAAAAGGAAAAGAGTACAATAAAGTCAACTTTTAGAAAATGATTTCTTAATTTTAGAAAGTACATAGGATATACATGTATTCAGATCAGATCAATCGCTCAGTCGTGTCCGACTCTTTGCGACCCCATGAACCGCAGCATGCCAGGCCTCCCTGTCCATCACCATCTCCCGGAGGTCACTCAGACCCACACTCATCAAGTCAGTGATGCCATCCAGCCATCTCATCCTCTGTCGTCCCCTTCTCCTCCTGCCCTCAATCCCTCCCAGCATCAGAGTCTTCTCCAATGAGTCAACTCTTCGCAAGAGGTGGCCAAAATACTGGAGTTTCAGCTTTAGCATCATTCCTTCTAAAGAAATTCCAGGACTGATCTCCTTCAGAATGGACCGGTTGGATCTCCTTGCAGTCCAAGGGACTCTCAAGAGTCTTCTCCAACACCACAGTTCAAAAGCATCAATTCTTCGGCTCTCAGCCTTCTTCACAGTCCAGCTCTCACATCCATACATGACCACAGGAAAGACCATAGCCTTGACTAGGCGAACCTTTGTTGGTAAAGTAATGTCTCAGCTTTTGAATATGCTATCTAGGTTGGTCATAACTTTCCTTCCAAGGAGTAAGCGTCTTTTAATTTCATGGCTGCAGTCACCATCTGCAGTGATTTTGGAGCCCAGAAAAATAAAGTCTGACACTGTTTCCACTGTTTCCCCATCTATTTCCCATGTAGTGATGGGACCAGATGCCATGATCTTCGTTTTCTGAACGCTGAGCTTTAAGCCAACCTTTTCACTCTCCACTTTCACTTTCATCAAGAGGCTTTTTAGCCCCTCTTCACTTTCTGCCATAAGAGTGGTGTCATCTGCATATCTGAGGTTATTGATATTTCTCCCAGCAATCTTGATTCCAACTTGTGTTTCTTCCAGTCCAGCATTTCTCATGATGTACTCTGCATATAAGTTAAATAAACATGGTGACAATATGCAGCCTTGACGTACTCCTTTTCCTATTTGGAACCAGTCTGTTGTTCCATGACCAGTTCTAACTGTTGCTTCCTGACCTGCATACAGATTTCTTAAGAGGCAGATCAGGTGGTCTGGTATTCCCATCTCTTTCAGAATTTTCCATAGTTTATTGTGATCTACACAGTCAAAGGCTTTGGCATAGTCAATAAAGCAGAAATAGATGTTTTTCTGGAACTCTCTTGCTTTTTCCATGATCCAGCAGATGTTGGCAATTTGATCTCTGGTTCCTCTGCCTTTTCTAAAACCAGCTTGAACATCAGGAAGTTCACATGTATTGGACTTGTGCTAAAGGTAGTACCTAAATATCTGTACTTTTTAAGTTATATTCATCTCCTTGGCCTAGCCACAGCTGCTCTAAATTATATCAAATAAGGCAAAATTAATTAATTAGTCAAAGAGCAAAGTGAAGTGAAGTCGCTCAGTCATGTCCGACTCTTAGCGACCCCATGGACTGCAGCCTTCCAGGCTCCTCTGTCCATGGGATTTTCCAGGCAAGAGTACTGGAGTGGGGTGCCTTTGCCTTCTCCAATGAGTCAATGAGCAAGGAGATCCTAAAGGTCTTTTTGTGATTAATGGTTAGGAGAACAGACTCTGGCACTAGACCGGGTAAATTCCAGTGATGTTATTTACTATCTGGGAGGAGGAGGAGCAATGGCATGAGTGCCAATCCAGTGGATTCCTTCAAAGAATTTAAGATAACCAGACTCTGAGGTGGGCAAGAGAGAATGAAATGCTGGGACTTGAATGCACTAATCTCTGTTTCCCTTACTCTGCCAGTTTCATCTCTCCCACGTTGCACCCAAGGTTGTTCCATGTGCAACTTTGATAACTGCATACAGCCTTGACCACACAGCTTTGGTGGAATGGTCTTTATTATGTTTGTTGACAAAGACAAATGGGCATCTGTCTCTGAGCTCTTACTTATCAGCCCATTGATTACACTGACTACTGGGTGTGAATTAGCTTTCTATTGCCAAGAAATGAATTACCAGAAATTTTGTGGCTGAAGCAGAATGTTTATTAACTGACAGTTTCTGAGGGTCTGGAGTCTGGACAGGGTTTACCTGGGCATTCTGCTCAGGATCTCACCAGGCTGAAATTAACTTGTTAGTTGGAGCTGTGATCCATCATGTGAGGTTTAGGGGCCTCCTCTTCCAGGCTCATTCAGGCTGCTGGCAGAAATTAAGTTCCTTGTGATTGCAGGAAACTGAGGCCTGTTTGCTTGCTGGCTGAGGCCTGGGGCACACTCCCAGCTATTGGAAGTGATGCTTATGCCGCACCACTCGGCCTTCTCACATCACGGCTGCTTACTTAAGAGCCAGCAGGAGACTCCCTCTTTGTTCTGCTAAAATCAAGTCTTGTATATAATGCAACACAGTCATGGAGCTGACTACTGTTTTTACAGGTCCCATCAACCATCAGGTGAGGGGACAGTAGAAGATGTGACTACCTGGGTCTGAGAATACTAGGTGTCATCCTAGAATTCTGCTTACAGCAAGGCTTAGAGTATTATGCTTGGACCAGCCAGGATCGTTGGTCATCTCTATGAACTTACAGAGCTCTGTCATCCTCTACTCTCCTATAAAGAGGGGCTAATTTATCCAGCTTAGAAGATTTAAGTAAGGATGCTTTTATGTTGGTCATTTTTTTCTCAACTTTTTCAAAGTGTAAGGATAATGGACCTTCTCCTTTGGATAAAAAGCCCTTGCAGTAAGTTAGGATTTTGCTCTGTGTCCTTTCCTTTCCCTCCATCTAAGATACTTTCTTCATCAAAGCTTCTCAGTAAAAGCTTACTGAATTGAATTCATTACATATATTAAATGTGTTGATAATCTCATTTGGAAATAACTTCCCACCCATCCTGGCATGCTTGTTAACAAATCTAGTAAGAAAGCCATAAACTTCATGAACCAGACCTCTGAACTACTTCACAAGCACCCCTATCCTAGAGATGAAGATCCTTGTTGTTTAGTCCCAGTTCTCAACATGATATTTTCATTGTTTAGTCCACGTAAATGGATATAGAGAAATATAAATTTTAATCTTGGATTCTGAAGCATAGCCAAAAACTCTTTATTGAACATAACATTTTCATTCAAAGTAGATTAATTTGGATTGTTTTGGATAATTAAATGTTTTCATAAAAGACAAAAATAATGACTTTTCATATTGTATAAGTGAATATGCTAAAAGAGAATACCATATATTTTAAGGAAATTTTATAATGTAGAAAAGACCAATCGTAGGTATAGAACTAAAAAGCTGATTTTTTTTGGCATCACATTTAAGAAATCAAATACAGATGAAAAATGCTACTAATCCATCTTTTATTTTCTTTCTCTTTTAACTCATGCCAGCAAAATAAAGCTTAGGAATTCTATAGCAACAATGTCTTTCCATCAAATAGTGATAAAAATATGGCTCACTTTGATTACATATCAGCTTATTAAAAGTGTTATTTTTGTGAGAAAGTTCAAGTAAAATATCTTCTTTGAAAGAGGAAATTTAAAAAAATCTGTTAAGAACAGGAGACATGAGATAAGGAAAGACAAAAAATAGTGCCAATAGTACTAATTTTTCCAGTTCAGAAGATTTAAAGAAAAATGTTTTTTTATGTTGATCTTTAATTTTTAAGTACAGTTCCATTTAAATATTAACACAGTACACATTTCTACACTCTGGAATGGAATAGATTTTGGCCACTCTAAAGGTTAACACATAGTTTAAAAAACAAAATTCAACTGAGCAAATTTTAAAGGTCTTATTGGCTTTATTTATGAATGCATGAAAGGAGTAGCACCCAATCTAGCAGACAGAAAGGAGCCTCAAGAAGCTGCATAAAATGAAAGATTCTTCTGGACAAAAGGAATCAGGAACAAGGAAGTTATACTAGACAAAAAAGCAGATGGTTATGACAAGGTCTTTTCCTTTAGGTAATGGCAGGGGTCTAGATTATGTAACTAGTGCTGATCAGGTGATTCCTGATTGATGGATTTAAGATTCCATTTCTGGGGAAGCTGAAACCACAATTAAGCATCAATTTGGTGTTGTGGAGCTTAACATAAGTGACTCCATTTGGGGCCTGTTTTTTTGTTTTTAACGACATTAAGAAAGATTCTCATGAACATTGCAAAGGGTTCAGAAAGACAAGAGTTCAAGACAAAACAATAAGTTTACAGTAATATTATAAATTGTGCATGAGTTTTTTCTGGAGTGTCATGACTCATGTCAAAATTTCTATTTGCTTTTTCCAAAAAAAATTTTTAATCTTTACAATGTAGTAAATCCCAAGTGCCACCTAGAAAAGGGAGATAGTAGAGTTTCATAATATTACTTCAACATGTATTTATTCAAAAATATATATATTGAGTATCTACCACGTAAGGTATTATGATCGACTCCATAGATAATATGAAGATCGATGAAATATAAATCTTACCTTCAGGGAGATTATAGTTTGTAGAGGTGCCAAGATGTCCATAGATAACTGTATAAAAATATAATTCAGTGAATCATCCATTAGAGGAATTAAGTGCCAGAGAAGCACAGAGAAGGGGATAGGACTCTTGTAAAGAGTACCTAGGAAAAAGTTTCATGAAAAAGGTAAAGTAGAAGGGAAATTTTAAGGGAAAATACAGAGCACTTAAAATGCTTATAAAGTGAACTGAAAATGTTTCTGGAAGACTTCAATGGGCCGAGTAAGGATTGAGGAATGCTGAGGAGCCATCAGTCATTTTGATAGGAAATTAATATTAGAACTGACTTTTAGGAAGATTAATCTTAAGACAATTGAAAATGGATTAAAGTAGGGATGGTAAAGAATCTGCTTGCAATGCAGGAGAGCTGGGTTTAATCCCTGGGTCAGGAAGATCCCCTGGAGAAGGGAATGGGCTTGGAGAATCCCATAAACAGAGGAGCCTGGTGGACTACAGTCCATGGGGTAACAAAGAGTCGGATAAGACTGAGCTACTAAAAAGATAAGAGGCACGTTAAAACTGTCTCTTGTTATGTTAATAAGGTAATTTGGGAACCTAAGAATGGGACTGATTGTCAGAAAATCAGTCATGTGATTAGATGGTTTGGTGACTTTCAAGCCTGCCCCCAACTTCTGGAGAAGGGAGGAGAGCTGGAGGGTTAAATCAGTTACCGATGGCCAGTGCTGTAATCAATCATGTCTATGTAATGGAGCCTCCATAAAAACCTCAAAAGACATGGCTTGCAGAGCTTCTGGAATGGTGAACACATGGAGATTTGGGGAGACTAGGTGACTCCAAGAGTGCATGGAAGCTCCACTCCCCCTCCCACATGCTTTACCCCGTGCATCTCTTCAATATGGTTTCTCCTAAATTATACCCTTTTACAGTGGTCATGTATGGATGTGAGAGTTGGATTGTGAAGAAGGCGGAGCACTGAATAATTGATGCTTTTGAACTGTGATGTTGGAGAAGACTCTTGAGAGTCCCTTGGACTGCAAGGAGATCCAACCAGTCCATTCTGAAGGAGATCAGCCCTGGGATTTCTTTGGAAGGAATGATGCTAAAGCTGAAACTCCAGTACTTTGGCCACCTCATGCGAAGAGTTGACTCATTGGAGAAGACTCTGATGCTGGGAGGGATTGGGGGCAGGAGGATAAGGGGACGACAGAGGATGAGATGGCTGGATGGCATCACTGGCTCAATGGATGTGAGTCTGAGTGACCTCCAGGAGTTGGTGATGGACAGGGAGGCCTGGTGTGCTGTGATTCATGGGGTCGCAAAGAGTCGGACACGACTGAGTGACTGATTTGAACTGATCTGATCTGACAGGCTCAGATGGTAGAGTCTGTCTGCAATGAAGGAGACCCGAGTTTGATCCCTGGGTTGGGAAGATCCCCTGGAGAAGGAAATGGCAACTCGTTCCAGTATTCTTGCCTGGATAATCCCATGGATGGAGGAGCCTCCCAGGCTACAGTCCATGGGGTCGCAAGGAGTCAGATATGACTGAGCGACTTAGCTTTCACATTCAGTAATATAATAAATAAACAGGTTTCCTGAGTTCTTTGAGCCACTCTAGCAAATCAGTTGAACTCAAGGAAGGGTCTGTGGCAACCTCCAATCTGTAGTTGGTTGGTCAGAGCACAGTTAACAACCTGGGCTTATGACTGCCATCTGGGGGTGGGGGTCAGTCTTATAGAACCGATCCCTCAACCTGTGGAATCTGATACTATCTCTGGGTAGATAGTGTCAGAATGGGTTGAATTGTAGGACACCCAGCTGGTATCCCAAAATTTGCTTGGTGTTACAGGGATGTGTCCACCTCACCGCTGCTAACACACACACACATACACACCTCACATGTTGGAATTCAGTTCAGGAACCCGAAAGATTAGATGACAGAGAAAGAGGGTCTGGATTTAGATAGTAATAGCCAGGAGGAGTCGGGGAAGGCAATGGCACCCCACCCCAGTACTTTTGCCTGGAAAATCCCATGGACGGAGGAGCCTGGTAGGCTCCAGTCCGTGGGGTCGCTAAGAGTCGGACACGACTGAGCGACTTCACTTTCACTTTTCACTTTCATGCATTGGGGAAGGAAATGGCAACCCACTCCAGTGTTCTTGCCTGGAGAATCCCAGGGACAGGGGAGCCTGGTGGGCTTCCGTCTATGGGGTCGCACAGAGTCGGACACGACTGAAGCGACTTAGCAGCAGCAGCAGCAGCAGCAGCAGCCAGGAGGAGTAAGTTTATGCCCAGAGTCAGAGTACACAACACTCAGAAGCTCCTTCAGTAGAACTGAAGCTCCACGAAGGAAGGACTAACCACATTTGTTGCTGGTCCTCAGGGCTTAGCACTCAGTATTTTAGACTAAATGAATGACTGGAGTTTAAACATGAGGAAGGGGAGGGTATCATGTTTACTTATACGTGTGTCATGTTTCTTTCTCTATATCAAAGTTTCTAGGCCAAATGAAAAGATAAGGCAGGAAAAAGGCCACACTACTTGATAGGATAACCCTTCAGGAAGGAGAACTTTTTAGGAAAGCCCATTGATTAACTTGCATGAAATGTTCCTTTGGTATCTCTGATTTTCTTGAAGAGATCCCTAGTCTTTCCCATTCTGTTGTTTTCCTCTATTTCTTTGCATTGATCACTGAAGAAGGCTTTCTTATCTCTTCTTGCTATTCTTTGGAACTCTGCATTTAGATGTTTATATCTTTCCTTTTCTCCTTTGCTTTTCGCTTCTCTTCTTTTCACAGCTATTTGTAAGGCCTCCCCAGACAGCCATTTTGCTTTTTTGCATTTCCTTTCCATGGGGATGGTCTTGATCCCTGTCTCCTGTACAATGTCACGAACCTCATTCCATAGTTCATCAGGCACTCTATCTATCAGATCTAGGCCCTTAAATCTATTTCTCACTTCCACTGTATAATCATAAGGGATTTGATTTAGGTCATACCTGAATGGTCTAGTAGTTTTCTCTACTTTCTTCAATTTCAGTCTGAATTTGGCAATAAGGAGTTCATGGTCCGAGCCACAGTCAGCTCCTGGTCTTGTTTTTGCTGATTGTATAGAGCTTCTCCATCTTTGGCTGCAAAGAATATAATCGATCTGATTTCGGTGTTGACCATCTGGTGATGTCCATGTATAGAGTCTTCTCTTGTGTTGTTGGAAGAGGGTATTTGCTATGACCAGTGCATTTTCTTGGCAAAACTCTATTAGTCTTTGCCCTGCTTCATTCCGTGTTCCAAGGCCAAATTTGCCTGTTACTCCAGGTGTTTCTTGACTTCCTACTTTTGCATTCCAGTCCCCTATAATGAAAAGGACATCTTTTTTGGGTGTTAGTTCTAAAAGGTCTTGTAGGTCTTCATAGAACCTTTCAACTTCAGCTTCTTCGGCGTTACTGGTTGGGGCATAGATTTGGATTACTGTGACATTGAATGGTTTGCCTTGGAAACGAACAGAAATCATTCTGTCATTTTTGAGACTGCATCCAAGTACTGCATTTCGGACTCTTTTGTTGACTATGATGGCCACTCCATTTCTTCTGAGGGATTCCTGCCCACAGTAGTAGATATAATGGTCCTCTGAGTTAAATTCACCCATGCCAGTCCATTTTAGTTCACTGATTCCTAGAATGTCGACATTCACTCTTGCCATCTCTTGTTTGACCACTTCCAATTTGCCTTGATTCATGGACCTGACATTCCAGGTTCCTATGCAATATTGCTCTTTACAGCATCGGACTTTGCTTCTATCACCAGACACACCCACAGCTGGGTATTCTTTTCGTTTTGGCTCCATCCTTACATTCTTTCTGGAGTTATTTCTCCACTGAACTCCAGTAGCATATTGGGCCCCTACCGACCTGGGGAGCTTCTCAAAGCCTTTGACTGTGTGGATCACAATAAACTATGGAAAATTCTGAAGGAGATGGGAATACCAGACCACCTGATCTGCCTCTTAAGAAATCTGTATGCAGGTCAGGAAGCAACAGTTAGAACTGGTCATGGAACAACAGACTGGTTCCAAATAGGAAAAGGAGTACGTCAAGGCTGCATATTGTCACCATGTTTATTTAACTTATATGCAGAGTACATCATGAGAAATGCTGGACTGGAAGAAACACAAGTTGGAATCAAGATTGCCGGGAGAAATATCAATAACCTCAGATATGCAGATGACACCACTCTTATGGCAGAAAGTGAAGAGGGGCTAAAAAGCCTCTTGATGAAAGTGAAAGTGGAGAGTGAAAAGGTTGGCTTAAAGCTCAACATTCAGAAAACGAAGATCATGGCATCTGGTCCCATCACTGCATGGGAAATAGATGGGGAAACAGTGGAAACAGTGTCAGACTTTGTTTTTCTGGGCTCCAAAATCACTGCAGATGGTGACTGCAGCCATGAAATTAAAAGACGCTTACTCCTTGGAAGGAAAGTTATGACCAACCTAGATAGCATATTCAAAAGCCGAGACATTACTTTACCAACAAAGGTTCGCCTAGTCAAGGCTATGGTCTTTCCTGTGGTCATGTATGGATGTGAGAGCTGGACTGTGAAGAAGGCTGAGCACCGAAGAATTGATGCTTTTGAACTGTGGTGTTGGAGAAGACTCTTGAGAGTCCCTTGGACTGCAAGAAGATCCAACCAGTCCATTCTGAAGGAGATCAATCCTGGAATTTCTTTGGAAGGAATGATGCTAAAGCTGAAACTCCAGTATTTTGGCCACCTCATGCGAAGAGTTGACTCATTGGAGAAGACTCTGATGCTGGGAGGGATTGAGGGCAGGAGGAGAAGGGGATGACAGAGGATGAGATGGCTGGATGGCATCACTGACTCGATGGATGCGAGTCTGAGTGACCTCCGGGAGCTGGTGATGGACAGGGAGGCCTGGCGTGCTGCAATTCATGGGGTCACAAAGAGTCGGACACGACTGAGCGACTGATCTGATCTGATCTGATCTGATTGATTAACTTGCTACCAAGTTTATTGACCTACTGGAGTTGTTGTTGTCAGTTGGTGGTGTTAAGTTGCTTAGTCGTGTCTGACTCTTTGTGACCTCATGGACTGCAGCACGCCAGGCTTCCCTGTCAATCACCAACTCCCGGAGCCTACTCAAACTCAAGTCCATAGAGTCGGTGATGTCATCCAACCATCTCATCCTCTGTTTTCCCTTTCTCCTCCTGTCCTAAATCTTTCCCAGCATCAGGGTCTTTTCTAATGAGTCAGCTCTTCCTATCAGGTGGCCAAAGTATTAGAGCTTCAGCTTCAGTCCTTCCAATGAATATTCAGGACTGATTTCCTTTAGGATGGACTGGTTGGATCTCCTTGCAGTCCAAGGGACTCTCAAGCGTCTCCTCCAACACCATGGTTCAAAAGCATCAATTCTTTGGTGCTCAGCCTTATTTATGGTCCAACTCTCACATCCATACATGACCGCTGGAAAAACTACAGCTTTGACTAGACGGACAATGTATGTGCTTTTTAATACAGTGCCTAGGTTTGTCATAGCTTTTCTTCCAAGGAGCAAGCGTCTTTTAATTTCATGGCTGCAGTCACCATCTGCAGTGATTTTGGAGCCCAAGAAAATAAACTCTGTCACTCTTCCCTTGTTTCCCCATCTATTTGCCATTAAGTGATGGGACTGGATGCCATGATCTTAGTTTTTTGAGTGTTGAGTTTTAAGCCAGCTTTTTCACTCTGCTCTTTCACCTTCATCAAGAGCTTATTTCATTCCTCTTTGCTTTCTGCCATAAGGGTGGTGTCATCTGCATATCTGAGGTAACTGATATTTCTCCTGGCAATCTTGATTCCAGCTTGTGCTTCATCCAACCTAGCATTTTGCATGATGTGCTCTGCATATAAATTAAATAAGCAGGGTGACAATGTATATAGCCTTTATGTACTCCTTTCCCAATTTTGAATCAGTCTGTTGTTCCATGTATGGTTCTAACTATTGCTTCTTTACCTGCATACAGGTTTCTCAGGAGGCAGGGGAGGAGGTCTAGTTATCCCATCTGTTTAGGAATCTCCCACAGTCTGTGGTGATCCACATAGTCAAAGACCCAGTGGAGAGACTGATGTAACTACAAAAGGTGATAGCGTTTTTGATGGCTGCTTATTTAAAATGCAATTGTTTGCCTAGCAAATGTGTGACCAAAAAAATATTGAAATATATACACTTTATTTAATTCACTTGATGGGTTTTTATGTATTTTTAGCAATTTCCTGATTTTTCTATCCCCCAAGATTTATAAGTTTAAACTTAAGCTGTATAAGTTTAAGATGCACAGCAAAATGATTTGATATAGGTATATATTGTGAGGTGATTACCACAAGTTTAGTTAATGTCCTTGATGGCTTTTTAATTTGATCATATTTCTCAAAGACTAAAAGCTAACTCATTGGCAAGGAAATCATTTTGTTATATATTGCCTTGACACGTCCCACTTTTAAAGACAAAATATATGTAGGGCCCCCAGGAATAAAACAATATAAGTATAGTTTGCATTTATAACTGCCTGAATTAAGACATAGTCTGTGTCATCATGAAGATCCTAATCTGGCTAAGAACATGAATACATAAAAAGGAAATGTTTATGTTAAAGTATAAACAAAGTTCTATAGGAAAACACAGATGTAGAGGTTTATGGCCTGTTATTTCATTGAGGGTATAAATTAGGAGTCCAAGGAGGAGTGGAAAGAGGTGAAGTTGTTAAGTGAATTTGGCCAGAGGTACTCCTGGTGGCTCAGCAATAAAAAAACCCAGCTGCAACACAGGAGATGCAGGTTTGATCCCTGCCTTGGGAAGATCCCCTGGAGGAGGAAATGGCAACCTGCTGCAGTATTCTTGCTGGGAAAATCCCATGGACAGAGGACCCTGATGGGCTACAGTCCATAGGGTCACAAAGAGTCAGACGCGACTGAGCGACTGAGCACCCACATTGTAAGAAGCCAAGAGTTAGAAGAGACTTTTAAGTAGGCACCTAAAAGAAGCTTTTCCGTTTGCTCATGTGTTTATTTCAGAAAGATCACAGTAGGTAACAGTGTGGAGGAAAGACTGGGTATATCAGATAAATGGAAGTCCAAGTATGAGTTTACCTGCCGTAACCCCAGTGAACCTCATTAACTGTCACTGAACTTCCTGATGTTCAAGCTGGTTTTAGAAAAGGCAGAGGAAGCAGAGATCAAATTGCCAACATCTGCTGGATCATGGAAAAAGCAAGAGAGTTCCAGAAAAACATCTATTTCTGCTTTCTTGACTATGCCAAAGCCTTTGACTGTGTGGATCACAATAAACTGTGGGAAATTCTGAAAGAGATGGGAATACCAGACCACCTGACCTGCCTCTTGAGAAACCTGTATGTAGGTCAGGAAGCAACAGTTAGAACTGGACATGGAACAACAGACTAATTTCAAATAGGAAAAGGAGTACGTCAAGGCTGTATATTGTCACCATGTTTATTTAACTTATATGCAGAGTACATCATGAGAAACGCTGGACTGGAAGAAACACAAGTTGGAATCAAGATTGCTGGGAGAAATATTAATAACCTCAGATATGCAGATGACACCACCCTTATGGCAGAAAGTGAAGAGGAACTCAAAAGCCTCTTGATGAAAGTGAAAGTGGAGAGTGAAAAGGTTGGCTTAAAGCTCAACATTCAGAAAACGAAGATCATGGCATCTGGTCCCATCACTACATGGGAAATAGATGGAGAAACAGTGGAAACAGTGTCAGACTTTATTTTTCTGGGCTCCAAAATCACTGCAGATGGTGACTGCAGCCATGAAATTAAAAGACGCTTACTCCTTGGAAGGAAAGTTATGACCAACCTAGATAGCATATTCAAAAGCAGAGACATTACTTTGCCAACAAAGTTTTGTCTAGTCAAGGCTCTGGTTTTTCCTGTGGTCATGTATGGATGTGAGAGCTGGACTGTGAAGAAGGCTGAGTGCCGAAGAATTGATGCTTTTGAACTGTGGTGTTGGAGAAGACTCTTGAGAGTCCCTTGGACTGCAAGGAGATCCAACCAGTCCATTCTGAAGGAGATCGGCCCTGGGATTTCTTTGGAAGGAATGATGCTAAAGCTGAAACTCCAGTACTTTGGCCACCTCATGCGAAGAGTTGACTCACTAGAGAAGACTCTGATGCTGGGAGGGATTGGGGGCAGGAGGAGAAGGGGACGACAGAGGATGAGATGGCTGGATGGCATCACTGACTCGATGGATGTGAGTCTGGGTGACCTCCTGGAGTTAGTGATGGACAGGGAGGCCTGGCGTGCTGCGATTCATGAGGTCGCAAAGAGTCAGACACGACTGAGCGACTGAACTGAAATGAACTGAAATACTTTACAAGCTTACTATTGGCCACAATAAACTTTTTAGAGAGATGTTTAGTCACTCATTCATGTCTGATTCTGCAACCCCAAGTTCTGTACTATCTCCAGGATCCCCTGTCCTTCACTATCTCTTGGAGTTTGCTGAGATTCATAGTGGTTGATGCTATCTAATCATCTTTACCTAGTTTTTAATTAGTGACTTTCCATAGCTGTTATGTTTGTGAGTAGACAGATCTTCTCGAAGTCTTTAGTTCTGTGTTCCTTGAAGACTGAGGTACAATATTGGCAGGGCTGGAATTACAGGGAGGGGAGAGACAGTAGTGGAGAGAGGAAATAAACCACAGATACAGTACCACCGCAGACAAGGCAATGGCACCCCACTCCAATACTCTTGCCTGGAAAATCCCATGGACGGAGGAGCCTGGTAGGCTGCAGTCCATGGGGTCACACGGAGTCAGACATGACTGAAGCTACTTAGCAGCGGTAGCAGCAGCAGCAACCATCTCATCCTCTGCCACCCCCTTCTCCTTTTGCCTTCAATCTTTCCCAGCATCAAGTTCTTTTCAGAGAGATTACCAGCTAGTAAATGGAGCCATAGGATCTGAACTGAGGGATATCTTTAACATGGCATATATTTTCCAGAGATAAAGATAATTTGGTTTTCAATTAAGCCTTTGGTTGCGGGAACAGAGAGGACGTTATCATCCTAAAAATGTTTTAGAAGAAGAACCAAAAGGATTTTTGAGTTCTTGGGTAGTAAGGGAAAGAATCTGAGCATGTAGAGTTGGTGATTTTTTTTTTTTTTTTTGGTTGGCTTCTGTCTGAGCTGGAAAGGCTGAGAGAACGAAGATCATGAATTTAGTTTTAGAAAGATGGTTCTAAGTTGCCTATGGTGGACAGCCAGGTGTAAATGGTCAATGCAGACCAGTATATAGTACTCTGAAGCGCTGGAAAGAAATGAGATCCAAGGTGGAATGACTGGGAGTCTGAATATGGCTGAAAATCATGAAAGGGAATGAAATAACTCCAACCCTCGGAAGGTGAGACAGGGTGGGAACTGGGAGTGCTGGCACATGCACTTAGACCAACATCTTTTAGAGAAACAATACAAAGATGCTGTAAGGGTCTAAATTAATTGCATAAATGCAGGGATGGGGCAAATATTAACAATAAGAAACAAAAGGGCCATAAATCAATGGCCATTTCTGAGGTGCCAAGAGCAAAATCAGAATACTGTGTGTAATCCTTGCACACACAGCCACTGAGGGTGTGTGCAGACCACCAAAGCCACCCCTTCATTGGCCCCACCGACCTGCCCTCACCTCCTTTTATGAAACTGACTCTTCCCACTCCCCCTCCAGGAATGGGCAAGGGCACCTGTTTCTTACTCTCACTTCTTCCAGGTGCAGCAAGAGTCCCAGTAAAGCCATGTCTGAATTCTTCATCTGGCCTCTTAACAATTTATGATTAGGAGACAGGCTGGGACCTGAAATCTGGGACCTGAGACTTTGCTGCAGTGCTTGCACATGGACAAATGTCTCGTTGTGCAACAAAATACAAAAAAAAAAACAACTCATAAGGAACTAAAAATAGCCACGTGCATGTGCAGTTGGGAAAAAACATAAACAACAAGGTGTACACACACACAATTCCACTTCTGAGGACTCAGGAGCAAAAGCAGGGCATCCCCAGGGCACTACATAGGCACCCAGCAAAGGGAGGAGCAGACCACCTAGGCCACCGGCCCTGACCCCTAGACCCTCACCCCATGTAGGGAACCAGCTCGTCTGACTTAGGGAGGGAGCAAGCAAGGACACCTGTTACTTGTTTTCACTCCCTCTTGTTGCAACACAGGTGCCAATAAAGCCTTGTCTGAATTTCTTATCTCGCTTTTTATCAGTTTTTACTGATTAAGAAGTCCAAGAACCCTGGCTGGTGACAATTATAGAGTTTAAGGACCCTAGTAGTAACAAAGGCATCTTGTGTTTTAGTCACTTTTGAGTTGGACTCTTCGCAACCCGATGGACCGTAGGCTGCCAGGCTCCTCTGTCCCTGGGATGCTCCAGGCAAGAATACTGGAGTGGGTAACCATTCCCTTCTCCAGGGGATCTTCTCCACCTAGGGATGGAACCCAGATCTCCCACATTGTGGGCAGACTGTTTACCATCTGAGCCACCAGGGAAGCCCGAAGACATCATGAGTCAAAACAATTTTTAAGTTGCAAATGTCAAGGGTGACTTGGCTAAGATGATAGAGGAATCAGGAGAGAGTGATGTCAGGAAAGCTAACTGAGAAGACCTGAGGATAGAGGAAGGGCTCCAGCAACATTGTCAAACACTGCAAAAACCAAGCAAGCAAGCAGCCCACACAGCTGTTAACAATGAAGGAAGGTGCCTTCATACAAAGCCCAAGGATGAACTTAAAACTGGGATTTTTTTTCACAGTCAAGGCCAGTCGACTTGTTTTTCCTAAGAGGCCAATTCGTGTTCTCCTTCACCGCCCTACCCTTTACTCCCTTCTTCTACGTAGTGTAGTCTCCTTCAAAAATCGCTGATTTGAGGGGCTCACTTCCCACTCCTTTCCTCCTCCCCTCTACTTGCCATTTCCTTGGCGACCATCACTTAATTAACCCAGGGAGAGAGAGGGCGTTGCCCGAGGGAACAGAATCCACCTGAGCAGCTACTGAAAGAGCCGGAGAGGAGTGAGGGCTGGCTGACTGGAGAGAAGCACGCAGCAGGCGCGAGGTGGGGGCGATGGGCGGCTCCCCACCTCCGGACCCGGTCTCTGGGGCGCAGCACGTGTCGCGCGAAACTTGCAAAGCGCGGGCTACGCGGCGCCGGCTCAAGGTTTGGGTGGTGTCGGGGCTGCGGGAACGCATTGGCACCCGCAGGTTCCTCCTCTGAACACCCATCGCGCTTTGGCTCCCAGGTCTCTGATCTTTCTTCCTTTCTCCACCAGTCTAACCATTCTTAAAATCCCCATCTTTTCCTTTAAACTCTGTTCTTTCCTCCTTTGTTCAAAAGTTGCGGACTATTGCTAAAACGGCGCGCCTCGGGGCTGCTGCTATTTTTTTCCTTCACTTTGGGAGCAACGGCTGAAACTTAAGAGCTGAATTTGAGTGGGGGTTGGGGCTTCTGTCCTGGAAAAAGAAACGGCAACCCACTCCAGTATTCATGCTCGGAGAATTCCATGGACAGAGGAGTCTGGTGGGCTACAGTCCATGGGGTAGCAAAGAGTCGGATACGACTGAGCAATTAACACTGGGGCTTCTGTGGTGGCTCAGACGGTAAAGAATCCGTTTGCAGTGCAGGAGACCCAGGTTGGATCCCCGGGTCAGGTAGTCCCCTGGAGAAGGAACGGGCAACCCACTCTAGTACTCTTTCCTGGAGAATCCCATGGACAGAGGAGCCTGGCGTGCTGCAGGCCATGGGGTCTCAAAAAAGCCCGACGTGACTACCGACGTACTTTTTCGACTTGAACAGGCAGCTGAGAGCGATATTTGCACTTTGGTGTTTTTGTATAGCACACAAACCTTCGAAATTCTACTTGACTGCTTAGATTTGGGAGAGAGGGAAGTTAATAACACAGCCCCCACCCCCCACCCCCTCAAGGGAACGCTCATAACAGGTTGCTGAGAAAAATGAAGAGGGTTAAAGCTTTGCAGTTTTGTGGAGGAGCCTGTGAATTGAATGATTAGGTATTTTTTAACCAGGCTGCATTTTATCTGAGGTGAACACCTGCTTAAGATTTAAGAACACCTGAGAAGGAAATGGCAACCCACTCCAGTGTTTTTGCCTGGAGAACCCCAGGGATGGGGGAGCCTGGTGGGCTGCCGTCTCTGGGGTCGCACAGAATTGGACACGACTGAAGCGACTTAACAGCAGCAGCAGCAACAGAGGATTTTGTAGGAAGAAATGTGCTTTAAAAGAACGGGCTTTACAGAGCTTTAAGATTGATCCTGGGGACCTATTTGCTATTAATGGTATTTCTCAGTTTTAGACATGTGTATTTCTTGGGAAAAAAAAAAAAAATTTTTTTTTTCTTTCTTTATACCTCAAGTTGAATGTGAAAGTTAAGTCCCCAGCGATTAAGATTCCTGGGACAAGTTACACAAGCTTTTTGAATCAATGCATTTTTAAAACAAAAGAAATTGAATACTGAATTGTTTTTTTTTTCCCATTTAAGTTTCAATTTCATCCACAGTATTTGAAATATTTTTCAAAAATATTTTTCAAAAATATTTTTCAAAAATATTTTTCAAAAATATTTTCAAAAAGATGGTATAATTTTAAAATGTGAGGAATTACTTCCAGCAAAGTAGCACTGTGTAGGTGTTCTAGATTTTCATTAATTAAGCTTAAATACTTTCACACAATGCAATGTAATTTTGTATAATTGCCTGATAATTCGTTTGATTGCTAACACCTCCTTTGTATTTAATTATGGCAGCTCCTAGAAAAAAATTGTTTGGCTCTTTGTCATTTGTTGAAAAGTATTGATGTATCCAGTTTTATTGGGTGGACAATATCATGAAGCACTTACTTATCAATGCCTTAATGTTTGGTTGGATGAGGAGTCTAAATCGTAAAGACCTGATTTTAAAGTGATACATGCACAACCTAAGGAATGTTCAATAGTTTAATTTTGAAGCTAAAAATATACATGTTTAATTGAGCTGTATATACTTTTGCAGATGGTGAAATCAATTATTCTACTGCTCTGCATACAATATGTTGTTAAGGTAAGACATTTTTTAATGTACCTTTTTTGGAAAAACGAATGGGCAAGAAGTTATTGCATTGAGTCTATCTATTTTGGAAAATAGAGTATAAGAGAAATAACACTAAATATTAGATTTAGCACCTAAGAAAAAATGTCTGCTAGGTTGCTCTGCAAATATATGCATATTGGTGGCAGCTGTTTTCACTGCTTGCAGATTGTTTGGGGGGATAATCACTGGAGAAGGAGCGATCAGAACTTGGTAAAAGACCAGGTAATAGTGAACCATTTTAAAGTTGTTTTTGGTAGGAAGTTTGATGAATATATCATTCTCTTGAGAGTTGAATTCTTATTTGTCGTCTAGGGAACATAAAGGTCTCTGATAATGTGGTCTGGCTGTTGTGCCTCAATTGCTAATATTTTCTTTACCTACAAATGAACCAAGGTTTTAAAATTAGAGTCAAGTGTTTTGCAGTCAAACATAGGTTCATTCTGAGTGTTGTCAAGAATCTGTTATCAAGGCACACAGTTTGGCGTACTAGGACGGTGTGCTGGGATCTTGTTTCTTTATCCCGGTTGACCCCAGAATCCCCGAGTTTCCTACTGTGCTGCGTGTGTTAGTTGCTCAGTCGTGTCCAGCTCTTTGCAACCCTGTGGACTGTAGCCCACTAGGCTCCTCTGTCCATGAAAATTTCCAGGCAAGACCACTGGAGTAGGTTGCTGTTTGCTATGCTGTGGGATCTTCCTAACTCCAGGATCGAGTATGCATCTCCTTCAGCAGGCAGATTCTTTACTACCAAGCCACATGGGAGCCCATGGTGTTTCCTGCTGCTGCTGCTGCTAAGTCGCTTCAGTCGTGTCCGACTCTGTGCGACCCCAGAGATGGCAGCCCACCAGGCTCCGCAGTCCCTGGGATTCTCCAGGCAAGCACACTGAAGTGGGTTGCCATTTCCTTCTCCAGTGCATGAAAGTGAAAAGTGAAAGTGAAGTCGCTCAGTCACGTCTGACTCTAGCGACCCCATGGACTGCAGCCCACATGCATCTAAAATTTGCCTGCTTTTATTTTACTTGCCTTCTTTTTACTCATTATTATAGTTGATTTACAGAGTTGTGTTAGTTCCTTCTGTACAGCAAAGTGAATTGTTTCTACATATATCCATTCTTTTTTTAAGATTCTTTTCCCATATAAGTCTTTACAGAGTGTTGGGCAGAGTTTCATGTGCGGTAGAGACGGGGGAGCCTGGTGAGCTTCCGTCTATGGGGTCGCACAGAGTCGGACACGACTGAAGTGACTTAGCAGCAGCATAGTAGGACCTTATTAGTTACCTCTTTTGTATATAATGATGTATATATGTCAGTCTCAACCTTCCAGTTTATCCCTCCCCAACCTTTCCCCCTTGTAACCGTAAACTTGTTTTCTATGTCTGTGACTCTTATTACTGTTTTGTAGATAAGTTCATTTATATCATTCTTTTTTTGATTCCACATATAAGAGATACTCATACAATATTTGTCTTTCTCTGACTTCCTTAACTTGGTATGATTATCTCTAAGTCCATCCATGTTGCTGCAAATGGCATTATTTTGTTCTTTTTTTATGTTTACTTGCCTTTAGGTTTTTTCCCCAAACTGTGCTTATAAATAGTGTATCCAATGGATGTTATTTAATACATGTGTAGAAATTAATGTTTCTAAAATATTTTTAAATTATAATTTGGTATAGTGTAGGTTTCATTTTTGTAAATTTGCTTATGAAACAATAACCAAGAATGCGTTTTAATTTTTCTTCAGCATTAGTTTTCTTTCTCATTTCAGATCTCAAGAAGTTTCCACTATATACCAAAGGATAAACAAACAACAGTTTTTATTGAATGGGATGAATTTCCTAAGGGAGGAAATCCTGAATTTTATTTTTTAAAATACCAACTTGTTAATAATTTTGCTCAAAAAGTAAGGTGTCTTTTATTTTATGGCTCTGATAAAAGTGAGCATAGTAAATTTGTTATAACTAAATGCCTCCTCATAAATAGGAATTTAATAGCTGTTGCAATTTCTTACTTTACTAATATATATAGCTCTAGCATTTTATGACATATCTTTAATAACTAGATCAAAATAATATTTGACTATTTCATCATTAGAATGTTTATGAATTTTCCTTTATAGAATTTATACAGTACATAGTATTTAAAAAATAATACTTTATGTAAAAATAATTTATGTATGTTTGCATTTCATATTGGAAAAACTGCTATGAAGGTATACAGCAGTCAAGCTTCTAATTATAATGTATCTTACATAGTTAAAAAACATTTCTTATACAAATGAATCTCCTTATTTACAGAATGTTAAAAAGATTCTTGCAGAACCAGAAAAGTTTCCAAAATCAATACTAACACTAGAAGAAAATGAAGATTATCACATCATTATACAGTCTGTAAAATATGGACAAATTTTAAGTGAAAAGTCATTTCAAACTCGTAAGTAGTGTGCATGTGTTGTTCAGCTATCTTACCTAATCTTGAAAGGAAAAATGTTTTATTACCAGATAATTTGAATTTTACAATGATGAACAGATATGTAACGGTAATCAAAAATCACATCATGATAGTATGTTGTTTGATTATAATTTAGTTTTCAAAATTTAAAGGAAATTGAAGCTAAAGTAAGAATACAGTTTTTAGTTTTGGCATTTAATGTGTGCCAATATGGTAGATAAGTTTAGTGAAGATTTACATATAATCCAGATTATCCTTAACAAACTATAATGTGGATTGTAATCTGCTGTAATTCATTCATTCTAAATAGAGTACCAGAAACTCCCATAAAATCCGGGAAAGATTTTGTAGTTAGATCAAGTTTTTCCATCATGGTGAATTTCTGGTAATTCAATATCCTTTGTATTTCATTCCATTTTTTTTTTTTGAAACTGTGCTAATTATTCGCCCTGATCTTTTAGGTGGAGTATCAGCTAGAAATATTAAAACAGTAGCAACAAGTACAAGTGTTTCTTTTAACTGGAGTATGCTATCTTCCAATGATATTTTGGTGTCAATATCGCTTAATAACTCTTCACAAATTATGCAGAATGTCATGTTTTATGAGTGGGATGACTTGAAACCTGCCACCTTATATCTTTTTACACTTGAATTTAAACAGTTGCATTTGGATTTTATAAATATACTTCAGAGATTGGATATTCAAATCGAAACAGGTATGTAGATATTTATTAATTTATGTATTATGTATCTTGTAGATAAATTGGTAGCCTTTAAAAAGTGATTCAGCCAAGTATTAACTAGTATAAACTACTTGTAAATGAATTAGCATAGTCCTCTTTTTCTAACTATTATTCCAGTATTTGACTGATTTATTGAACAAGCCAGATTTAGCTGGTAAAGATAATTTTTCTTCTATCACTTCTTTTAAACCAAACCAAGTGGGTGCTCTTTCCTTTAACTCTGACAGTGGTTCATATAGATTTTCCAGGAGATACTGGAGGACAGAGGAGCCTGGCGTGTTGTAGTCCATGGGGTTGCAAAGAGTTGGACATGACTTAGTGACTGAACAACAGATCAGATCAGATCAGTCGCTCAGTCGTGTCCGACTCTTTGCGACCCCATGAACTGCAGCACGCCAGGCCTCCCTATCCATCACCAGCTCTCGGAGGTCACTCAGACTCACATTCATCGAGTCAGTGATGCCATCCAGCCATCTCATCCTCTGTCGTCCCCATCTCCTCCTGCCCCCAATCCCTCCCAGCATCAGAGTCTTCTCCAATGAGTCAACTCTTCGCATGAGGTGGCCAAAGTACTGGAGTTTCAGCTTTACCATCAGTCCTTCCAAAGAAATCCCAGGGCTGATCTCCTTCAGAATGGACTGGTTGGATCTCCTTGCAGTCCAAGGGACTCTCAAGAGTCTTCTCCAACACCACAGTTCAAAAGCATCAATTCTTGGGTGCTCAGCCTTCTTCATAGTCCAGCTCTCACTTCCATACATGACCACAGGAAAGACCATAGCCTTGACTAGGCGAACCTTTGTTGGCAAAGTGATGTCTCTGCTTTTGAATATGCTATCTAGGTTGGTCATAACTTTCCTTCCAAGGAGTAAGCGTCTTTTAATTTCATGGCTGCAGTCACCATCTGCAGTGATTTTTGGAGCCCAGAAAAATAAATTCTGACACTGTTAAGTTCATGAATTTTTAGGTAACTTCAGTATATCAATGAAAGGTCTCATTTTCAGATATTAAATTATAATTAAAATATAGTATAACATAGAAATATTTCATTAGCACATCCAGGATGCAGTTGCTGCTGCTGCTAAGTTGCTTCAGTCGTGTCCGACTCTGTGCGACCCCATAGACGGCAGCTCACCAGGCTTCCCCGTCCCTGGGATTCTCCAGGCAAGAACACTGGAGTGGGTTGCCATTTCCTTCTCCAACGCATGAAAGGGAAAAGTGAAAGTGAAGTCACTCAGTTGTGTCTGACTCTTAGCGACCCCATGGACTGCAGGCCACCAGGCTCCTCCGTCCATGGGATTTTCCAGGCAAGAGTACTGGAGTGGGGTGCCATTGCCTTCTCCGCAAGAATGCAGTGGACCCTCATAAATAATACAAGGTGAAAAGTACAGCTCAGCAGACTTAGAGTGCTAACCACCAACTCTGGTCTCAAGTTATTTTTCAGAAACATAGCATCAAATTGGATGCGAGCACATTTAGAGAGATTCTATTCCAGAATGGTTGCTTTATGGTATGTCAATGGATTGTATCTCTAAGAAGGAAATTCTTTTAAGAATCTGTGTCAAACAAATCTATCTTTCCTGAAGGAGGAAAAAAATATATAAATTTTTCATTCTATTTTAAGTTTCTCCATTACTCATCCCCAATCAGACCTGGCCTATATTTGAAATACTGCAAGGGGGAGCTGAATGTGTTCAGTTTTTTGGTGTCTTCCTATTTCCTGTTCCTTCTCACACACAGATTTGAGGACAGAGTCCTAGATGGCTAATAGGGGCCATGCACTTTCTGTGATGGGCTGAGAGTCCCATTTCAATACCCTGTACAGGAACGTTAAATGAATCACAATATCTTTTATAATAAATTTTGTTAGTAAAAAGACAATAAGGTAGTTAAAGCATTTCCTCATACTTCTTCCCCAAGGAAAACAAGACAACAGTTCAAAATATCCTTTACAGAGTGCACTAAGTCAGGAAAGGAAAAAAATATATATATAACACATATATATGAAATCTAGAAAAATGGTTCTGATGACGAACCTATTTGTAGGATAGGAATAAAGATGCAGACATAGAGAATGGATTTGTGGAGATGGAGGGCGAGGGTTGGATGAGCTGAGAGTAGCACTGACCTATATACACAACTACGTGTAAAATAGACGGGGGGACGCTGCTGTATAACACAGGGGGCTCAGCTCAGTGCTCTGCCGTGACCTAGAGGGGTGACCTGAGGGGCATGGGAGGAGCTATGAGAGGGAGGGGATGTGTGTGTGTGTATCTGATTCAGATTGTTGTACAGTAGAAACTAACAGCATTGCAAAACAATTATACTCCAATTAAAAAAAAATCCTTCTTACATCTTCCTAACATGTTGGGTTGGTCACTGATGCTTCATTAGCATCAGCATGTTTTTACTCTGACAGGCTGATATTTTCCTGTCTTTCTATGGTGTGTAATCTTGGAGAAAGGACTAAATGGCCAGCCATTCCAGTTTTTTTATTTTCCTGGAAAGTGAACCCATTTGAAGTCAAATGACAAAGAGCAGAATTCATAGCAAGCATGATGTCTTGTGTATGTGTGCATGTATGCTGAGTCAGATCTGACTCTCTGCGACCCCATGGACCATAGCCTGCCAAGCTCTGTTCCGTGCAATTTCCTAGGCAAGATTACTGGAGTGGGTTGCCATTTCCTACTCCAGAAGAGCTCTCTAAATTAAAAAAAAAAAAAAGGCTGAAATTTACTTAAAAAGTTCTCTAGCAGTATAAGAGTAAGGAAAAGGAAGGGTAACCTAAAGTAATTTAGAAAGAAAAATATTTGTGGTTTTGTGTTAAATTGTAATTGGGCAATAATTCTGTATAATTAATTCTTAAAGCTACTTAAAACTATTTTAGTTGGTAGTAATTCACTTAACTACTAGAATAAAGCAGCTTTTGCACTTTTATTGTTTTGGGAGAAATATAGGGAAAGTATACAGTTAATACTATGAGGTTTTTAGAGTTAACCTCTATAGATGTTAAGAAATATAATTATGAAATGTTATATTGCTGAATCCATCTTTAACAAAAGCATTTTTCTTTTGGTAGGTTCATGTTCACAAGGATGGGTAGCATTAAAAAATAGCTGTTATAGAATTAGCAAAGAGAGTAAGCCATGGAATATAGCCCAGCAATATTGTAAGCTGTCCTTAAGTTCTGCACACCTGGTGGATATAAAAAATGAGGAGGAAAAAAAATTTGTATTTTCACATCTCAGGTCAAAGAATCAAATAATAATATGGACTGGTCTTAGCGACTTTAAGGTCAGTAGATATAAAGAATATGTATTGTGATAAAATTGTTTTTACCTATGTTCATTCATTCATCTATTCCTTCTTACCTTAATTCAGTAAATATTTAATGAGTACTTCTTATAAGCGAGGGATTCCCTGGTGGCTCATTCAGTAAAGAATACACCTGTAATGTGGGAGACCTTGGTTCAATCCCTGGGTTGGGGGATCCCCTGGAGAAGGAAGCCCCTCAGTATTCTGGCCTGGAGAATTCTGTGGACTGTATAGTCCATGGGGTCACAAAGAGCTGGACACGACTCAACGGCTTTCACTTCACTTCCTATAAGCCAGACACTGTTTCTCTTTATTTTTCCAGTATCTCTCTTTTTTTAGAGTATTTATAGGTTCACAGCAAAATTGAAGGAAAGACAGAGATTACCCATGTACCCTCCACCTCCAGACACACATTGCCTCCCTCATTAGCAGCATCACCAACCAGGATAGTAATCTGTTACAACCCAGGGGCCTGTGTTGATCCAGTATCATCACTCAAAGCCTAGGGTTTCCATCATGGTTTAGTCTTGGTTTCATTCATTCTATGGGTTTGGACAAATATAATATGTATCCATCATTTTAGTATGGTCCAGAGTATTTTCATTGTCCTAAAAACCCTCTTCCCTGTCTATTCATTCCTTCCCCACCTCCTCCAATCTCTTTTGTAGGCATTCATTTCTTTACCTAATTTTGCTTTAATGTTGGTTTTCCCCAGACCCCTCTTAAATACGAGTGAACTTATCCATTTCTTATTTTTTTCCACCTGAACCAGTTCTCAAATGTTTATCTAGCCCACTTTCTCCTCTTATGAGTTTCAGTTCAGTTCAGTTTAGTCACTTAGTCGTGTCCGACTCTTTGCGGCTCCATGGACTGCAGCACGCCAGGCCTCCCTGTCCATCACCAACTCCCGGAGTTCACTTAGACTCACGTCCATCGAGTCAGTGATGCCATCCAGCCATTTCATCCTCTGTCGTCCCCTTCTCCTCCTGCCTTCAATCTTTCCCAGCATCAGGGTCTTTTCATATGAGTCAGCTCTTCACACCAGGTGGCCAAAGTATTGGAGTTTCAGCTTCATCATCAGTCCTTCCAATGAACACCCAGGACTGATCTCCTTTAGGATGGACTGGTTGGCTCTCCTTGCAGTCCAAGGGACTCTCAAGAGTCTTCTCCAACACCACAGTTCAAAAAGTTTCAGACATCTAATTTTCTTCTGATTTTTTCTTTTGAAATTTTCCACAGACACTTAAATATTACCAAAACTGACTTGACACATCCTTGCCATCAAACCTGCTCCACTTCCTCTAGTTCTTACCTCTGTGAACAATACAATAATATGAACCTGAGAGCTTGGGGGTCTCCATTTCACTTCTTTCACTGTAGACATCCAGGTTTTAAGTTCAGTTTTAATAAAAGAGATACAGAACAATCTGAAGATTTTAGTCAAAACTAGTAAGATAAGGAGCGAGTGACATTTTTCTCCAAACATTCCTACCCCTGTGGAGTAGCTCATGAAATCTCATTTTGGTTAAAGTTTTGTAGGAAAGCTTGAGACCTAACACTACCTTTGTCTAATCTGTGTTTTCTTCTTGGTGTTCCATTTATTTTTATTTCCTGCCACTCTGTTCTCCATGAGACACCCTGATCTCTCGTGACCCAAGGCAAATTCTATCAGTTTTGATACCAGTTTTTCTTTGGAACTTTGTGTATGCTTGGGTGAAATTATTGGCATTCTTTAACTGCATTTTCATCATTCCCTTAACGCAATTTCTTTATCTTTTAATGGGCAGTGAAGGAAATTCTAATAAAGATTCCTCAAACCACAGTTCATCTCAGAAGTCCCCCTTCCAAAGTGCTAGTCTCTTTCCAGTAGGCCAGTTATATACATATATTTCTTTCCTGCTTCTGGTATGGTGGTTCTGAACTGTTTAAATTAGAATGCTTTCTTCCAATAGTTATGGTTACTGGTTTTTGTTATGAAGTTAGATCATATGCTCATGAGAGGCAAAGCGAGGCTCTCAAGGCATCCTTGTGGTGGTTATGAATTTTTCTCAAGCGTCTAAGATACAGATTCTGCTTTAAGATACTTAAAAATAATTTGAAAAGTAAGTGAAACATCAAAGTAACTATTTAAAAAAAACCTCCATTTGTAATAATAGCTGAGGCCTATAGTATCTTCTAAGTGCTAAGTGTAGTTCTATGTGATTTACTTGTATGACAGAGGAAATCAGCACACCTGTGAGCAGGCATCAGGGTCTAACCTTAACCACTATACTCTACGACCTTTCAAGCTGGTCTCTTGAGGTTGACATCAGAGTTAACTTCTGGGTTGATCCTTGTGGTAGACTGAGAATGTAATCACCCCTTTAAGAAAACCCATGCTGAGTAAGTGTGAGTTTGTTACTGGATGTCATAGAAAAAGACTGATTGATCATTACATCCTAGCTTCCAAATGGGACTTGGCCACTCAATAGGAACTTAATGAAAGATTAATAATTTCTATATTCTACTTTTGGAAGGGTTACATAGGTAATTCTCATTGAGTTCTCGCCACAGCCTTATGAATAGGCAATGTAATTATTCTCGTTTTATAGATAAGGAAAATGAACTCAGAAATATCCTGAGTCACATAGCTAATAAATGGCCATGCCAGACCTCAAACCTGTATCTGCTTGACCGATAACTCATGCCCTAATCGTTTGACCATACTGCCTCTGAGCCTCTGTCTGTTTTCAAAATGGCAGTACAGGATATGCAATACAGCAGGCTCTGTAAGGAAATTATATTCCTCCATTCTACTTGCTGAATTGGAATGTACCCTTTTAAAATCTCTTTAGAATATCTGCAGGGAGCAGATCTTTTTAGTTCTCATCCATGCCACTAGCTTGGCACTGTGCTTGTTGCTGAGGATGGCGTCATAATCACAGTATGGACATAGTCTCAGTTTTCATAGAACTCATTGTCTCTAAGAATTATATTTGATTTTGAGGCACTGTTATGTGCCTGGTATCTTGCATTCATACTCTAAACCTGTTGACTGCCACGCAGAGTGGTCCTGATTAGCTCCATTGCACTGGTGAAAATATTTCATTTCTAAGAGGTTAGCAGTTGTCTGTTACTTAGATAGTAAGTGGCAAAACTGTTGATTAGAATCCAGGTGTATTTTTGTCGAAGCTTCCACTTTTCCTACTACCCCTTCCAAGGAGAGTATCCACTACCTAGAGAGAGATTTATCACCTTTGAAAGTTGAGGTTGATGATATTCACTACTGACATCCTTACCAGAATGGTAATAGAAACCTCTTCTGATGCTTAAGACTTAATGTGATGACTTGAATCAAAATAACCTCTGAAGAGTAAAGGGTCTTTATTTTGAGCACTTCACATGCACTGCCTGTAATGCTCACAACAAATGAGATGTAGTTTCTGTCACTACACCTATTTTACAGATCAGAAAACAAAGGTTTAATGTGAAAATTTATTCTCCTGACGACATGGCTAATGAATGGATGAAAATGAACTCTGACTCCAGCTCAGAATCTTTATCATGAAAGAAATCTACATTAAAATATGAAACTGGTTGATTTAACAATCTTAGAAATTTTTATAATATAGATATCTAATAAAAATCTTTAAATACACATTTGAAATGTGACTTTTCCTTTAAATTGGCTTAATTTGTACATCTTATTACAGAAAGAAGGTCATCTCACATGGACAGATGGATCATCTTTTGACCTTAAGGAAAATGAAATACTTTCTTTTCCACTACTACCCAAGAATGAAACAGATTGCTACATTTTACAGCAAAACTCAACTGGATCAAACTATTTCTTTACAGGATTTTTCTGTTATATTTCATTGCCATATATTTGTGAATATGAATGTAATTATTTTTTTAGTATTTGTCTATTCACACATCTTATTCTTTTATAACTTTAAAGATAGAATTGTAATTTCTAATAAAAATCTCTTCTCTTTTTTTTAGCACCTTCTCTGCAGGAAAACCTTTTGTTCTATATAAAGGATGTTGGAACAACTGAAGTTGTATTTAGTTGGAATAATTTGAGTGCTTGGAATAATTTGAATAAGTGGCTGAAACTTGGGTACAAAATTATCATTAAATATTATTTAGATTGTACAGAAGAGCAACATTTTGAAAGCATGGCCCCAGATACTACAGAGAAAGCAATTATACAATTGTATCCTGGCCGTGTTTACAGATTTTTATTCTCTGCAATAAATGAATGGGAGGCAAAAACTACTTTAAGTCCAGTATTCGTTGTTGAAACACGTAAGTTACAAGATATCTGAAAGTATAATTTTTCAAATATTTAATATCATCATTTGCATGTAATTCCTGAGGGTCTGCTATTTTCTTATAAGATTCTGATAAATCTCTCTTTAACCATTTAAAATTACAATGAATCTGTTTATGTGTTTGGCTTTCCTATTAAACTATATACCCAGAAGGGCAGGAGCTATATCTTATTTACAGTAATGATACCGGTTCGCAGTTCACAGTAGGTAATAAGTTTGGGGGAAGTTGAATTTTTGATGTGCTAAAGCAGGAGATAAACAGACATGCATCCTGGATTATAAAGGACTTACAATGGAGAGAATTAGTAAGGAATAAAGTTAAATGCAAACAAAATTGTATAGAAAAGTGTAATTACCCAAATTCCCAGTCCATGGCACATTTAATAAGTACTTTTTAGAAATCAGAGGGTGAGTGATAGGGGCAGAATTATGGAAAGGATAGGTTTAGATTCAAACTTGAAGGAAGAAAAGCATATCATGAGCAAAAGTGTGGTGATGTGAATTTGTAGGAAAAGAACAGTGTGGATCGACTGGAGATCTTCAGGCATGAGGGTAGCAGTGGTTGAGCAGTAGGTGGCATCAGATTTGGGCACGCCAGCAGTCTCTGTCTTAGATGGTTGGACTTGACCTTAGAAACAAAGGAAGTCCATGAAGACTATGGTTTCCAAGCCTTGTTTTACCTTTTCAAGTACTTTAATGCATTATTCTACAGTCTGTCTCTCAGCATTTGGAGTAGCTATAGAGAAGTGAGAATTGAGCTTCAGAAAGAAGTAAACGGATGAGACTAACGTGGCTTGTTAAGCCGTGCAGGAATCCAGGCACCCAGATGGTCTTATTTTAACTGTTGAACTATTGCTTCTAAAGAAAGAATCAAAAAGAATGTGTGTGCATGTCTGTGTGTTGGGAGGGTAGGGAACGGATACAGGTTTGAGGCTGATAATTGCAAGGCGCTGTTTTAGGAAAACTAATATAGAGGGATTAACTGGGGAAATAACTGGCACTGGATGAAACAATTTGGAGTTGGGAAATATTTCTGTAAGAGGATGAATGCCTGAGTTCCAGTGATGTTAGGGATGAAGAATGAATGATATGAAGTCCCCGCCCTCTTGTCGCTAGGCAGAAATAAAAGACACATATAACATATGATGACTGAGTGCCAGAAGTAGCATTTTGGTGATGCTTGTAATAAAATTGAACAGTGGTGTGTGTCAAACACTTGGACAAGTGCTTTACCCTCCACATTTTATTTACTCTTCATCAGATCAGATCAGTCGCTCAGTCGTGTCCGACTCTTTGCGACCCCATGAACCGCAGCACGCCAGGCCTCCCTGTCCATCACCAGCTTCCGGAGGTCACTCAGACTCGCATCCATCGAGCCAGTGATGCCATCCAGCCATCTCATCCTCTGTCGTCCCCTTCTCCTCCTGCCCTCAATCCCTCCCAGCATCAGAGTCTTCTCCAATGAGTCAACTCTTCGCATGAGGTGGCCAAAATACTGGAGTTTCAGCTTTAGCATCATTCCTTCCAAAGAAATTCCAGGATTGATTTCCTTCAGAATGGACTGGTTGGATCTTCTTGCAGTCCAAGGGACTCTCAAGAGTCTTCTCCAACACCACAGTTCAAAAGCATCAATTCTTCGGTGCTCAGCCTTCTTCACAGTCCAGCTCTCACATCCATACATGACCACAGGAAAGACCATAGCCTTGACTAGGCGAACCTTTGTTGGCAAAGTAATGTCTCTGCTTTTGAATATGCTATCTAGGTTGGTCATAACTTTGCTTCCAAGGAGTAAGCGTCTTTTAATTTCATGGCTACAGTCACCATCTGCAGTGATCTTGGAGCCCAGAAAAACAAAGTCTGACACTGTTTCCACTGTTTCCCCATCTATTTCCCATGCAGTGATGGGACCAGATGCCATGATCTTCGTTTTCTGAATGTTGAGCTTTAAGCCAACCTTTTCACTCTCCACTTTCACTTTCATCAAGAGGCTTTTTAGCCCCTCTTCACTTTCTGCCATAAGGGTGGTGTCATCTGCATATCTGAGGTTATTGATATTTCTCCCGGCAATCTTGATTCCAACTTGTGTTTCTTCCAGTCCAGCATTTCTCATGATGTACTCTGCATATAAGTTAAATAAACATGGTGACAATATACAGCCTTGACGTACTCCCCTTCCTATTTGGAACCAGTCTGTTGTTCCATGACCAGTTCTAACTGTTGCTTCCTGACCTGCATACAGATTTCTTAAGAGGCAGATCAGGTGGTCTGGTATTCCCATCTCTTTCAGAATTTTCCATAGTTTATTGTGATCCACACAGTCAAAGGCTTTGGCATAGTCAATAAAGCAGAAATAGATGTTTTTCTGGAACTCTCTTGCTTTTTCCATGATCCAGCGGATGTTGGCAATTTGATCTCTGGTTCCTCTGCCTTTTCTAAAACCAGCTTGAACGTCAGGAAGTTCACGGTTCACATATTGCTGAAGCCTGGCTTGGAGAATTTTGAGCATTACTTTACTAGCGTGTGAGATGAGTGCAATTGTTCGGTAGTTTGAGCACTCCTTGGCATTGCCTTTCTTTGGGATTGGGATGAAAACTGACCTTTTCCAATCTTGTGGCCACTGCTGAGTTTTCCAAATTTGCTGGCATATTGAGTGTAGCACTTTCACAGCATCATCATTCAGGATTTGGAATAGCTCCACTGGAATTCCATCACCTCCACTAGCTTTGTTTGTAGTGATGCTTTCTAAGGCCCATTTGACTTCACATTCCAAGATGTCTGGCTCTAGGTCAGTGATCACATCATCATGATTATCTGGGTCTTGAAGCTCTTTTTTGTACAGTTCTTCTGTGTATTTTTGCCACCTCTTCTTGATATCTTCTGCTTCTGTTAGATCCACACCATCTCTGTCCTTTATTGTGCCCATCTTTGCATGAAATGTTCCTTTGGTATCTCTGATTTTCTTGAAGAGATCCCTAGTCTTTCCCATTCTGTTGTTTTCCTCTATTTCTTTGCATTGATCACTGAAGAAGGCTTTCTTATCTCTTCTTGCTATTCTTTGGAACTCTGCATTCAGATGTTTATATCTTTCCTTTTCTCCTTTGCTCTTCATAATTACTACTATAATACCCATTGTATATTAAAAAAACCTGAGGCTCAGAAAGAATAAGTAATTCACTCAAAAAGTTGGAGATATAAATTGGAAGGGTCAGGGCTCAAATCTAATTTTCCTTTTCTCTCCAAATGTAGAGTATCATAGAAGTACTGAGAAGTAAGAGGTTACTCTGCCAAACTGTATTACTAGTATAATGTCTTTTTTTGTTTGTTTGTTTCTTCTTATCTACTAGGTCCATTATCACCCCAAAATGTCACAGTTACTCATGTGACCCCAACAGAAATATTTTTACACTGGGATGCTCCAGATCCTGTATCTTTCGACCATTATCTTGTGGTTATTTTGGATGCTGAAAATGCTAAATCAGAAGAAGTGCTTGTTGAAAAACCCAACACATCCACAACAATTGGAAATCTCACATTTTTCCATCATTATCTGATCTATCTATTCAGTGTGGCAGAAAGAGGAACTCTAAGCTACTTTGAGAAACCTATTTCAGCTGTTACAGGTATGAGCACATTTTGCCTTTTGATCAGTACAAACTGCATACTTTGAAATAATGTTTCACTGAAATTTAATTGTGTTGATCCTTCATTAGTACAAAATGATCACAGTTGAATATTTGTCTAGATGTTGAATCATGACTCTAAAGCGTGGATTCTAAATACTAAATTAATTTAGATTTATACAAACTCCTTAAATAGCTGCATTTTTCCTACGAGAGTTCCTGGAAGGAATATTTGTTACCATAGCCTTTGTTGGAAAATAAATTATCCCAAAAGATGAAGATTAGTTACCCAGTTCTCTTTGATAGCTTCAGACCCAGCAAGTAGGTCTGCACATTTAATCATGCTCTTTTCCTGTGCAATGTTATGCGTTGACCTCTAGGGAGCAGTGTCACCCCAGGACTTTTGGAGAAGACGGTTCTAAACTACACTCACCTCAGCATAGCAGTTTTTGAATCATTGTCTAGAACGTAATCATTAAAGTAACCTGTCTTTTAATTAAGTGTTCTGTTTATCCCCTAAAGTCAGTCTTTTTTGAAAGGAGAAAACTGGATTCATGAATGCACATAACTCAGCTCATTGTATTGTTTGTGGAATGTGTAGTTAACACGTTTACATGCAAGGTTCTTTGAAATTTCACCAGCTAAAATTTAAACACGAGAACTGAGGGAGGAGGAATGGAAAGCCTGCATGTACACAGCCACAGATTAATTAACCTTCTCATACTTGGGATTCTTTGACAATGACGATGATGATTATTTGTAAAACAAATAACAAAATGCATCATTTCATGCTTACTGAATGCAAATACTTAAGATACATGCATTCAGTGTTGCAAATCCTAATCAGAAGTATTTTTCCAGTTGGATACTAGAGAGCAGATGTTTTCTTATCCCCAGGCTCAGACAAAGCATGTCAATTGATACATGCTTGATTGAGTTCCTGACACTTTAGGAAGATGCTTTCATTTTTAACTGACAGGCAGACTAGGAGGATTTCTCACAGATTCATTAATTTTTAAATCCCATTAAAATCTTCCGTGGGATGTACCTATTTGTGTAGCAGAGGGACAGGAGAAAGGTACATGTGAGTCTGCACATTTAATTGTTTGACTTGCTGTGTATGTTGACTCTAAACTGACGAAGCAGTGTGTATTTGAGGATTTAGTAATCCAGTGCTCTTTTACTTTCCTATGGTTGAAGCAATATTCCTTCCCCCCACCCCATTCATTATTTACTCAATAGATTATGTTTTAGTGTCAGGAATTGCATTGGAGACTAGAAATGCAAAGATGAATAAGACTAGGATCTACCTTCAGAGGACTTACATCTTAATGGAGTGAGACAAATTTTTTAAAATAATGATTGTGTGTTATAATTGCTATGAAGGCTTATGCTGTTGATACCATAGGAGTATAGGGAGGAGTCAGTTAACTCAGACTAGGGTACAGAGATAGCTGTGAGAATCTGTGGAGGGTGACACACCAAGCCCTGAGGGGAGGTGAGAGCCAGCCGAGCAGGAGTGGGGGTGCAGAGGCATGCCTCGAGGAGGGCAAGCAGCGTGTGAGCGGACGGAGAGGACCGGAGTAGAGGCATCCACCTGGCTCTCGCGGGGAAAGCCAGAGGAGGCTTTCTGAAGCCTGACAGCTGAACATTAGGAAGTGATGAGTGGATTGGCATGGCTGGAGTACAGGGGGCGTATATTGAGGGTCTGGAAAATGGAAGCTAAGCACTCAACAGGAAGAGACTTGATGGAGTACATTTTATTCATTAAAATTTAACTGTTTGGGTTTAATGGAATCTTTGCAAATGTGGAAGAAATAATGGACTTTCTCCCATAAAAATGCACAGGCATGTATAGAAAATTCTTTGAGTAACTATAGGACTATAACAGACTCCTAAGTTTTGTAGGTGTGTGTGTAAGAAAAAATATCTGAAGTTGCTTCACCATGGAGTCTTTTGAACAGTGTGTCTAATGGAACTATTCTGAAATTTCCTGATAATTTTATATAATCAATTTCAACACCTAGAGTCAAGCTAGCTTCAGTTCTGTGAAATGAAGTTACTGTGCAATGAATAGACCCAGAATATTTTCCTAAGAAATTAAAATGTAGTGTTTGATTTTGTTGATTAGGAAATTAACTTCAAAACATATTGGAAATCAACTTACAGTTTCTGAAAACAAAATGACTGAAAATCATGGGGAGTTTTTTAAAATTATTTTTTAATTGAAGGATAATTGTTTTACAGAATTTTGTTGTTTTCTGTCAGACATCAACATGAATGAGCCACAGGTGTACATATGTCCCCTCCCTCTTGAACCTCCCTGGTACTTCCCTCCCATCCCACCCCTCCAGGTTGATACAGAGCCCCTGTTTGAGTTTCCTGAGACATACAGCAGATTCCCACTGGCTATCCATTTTACATTTGGTAATGTAAATTTACATACTCTTCCCATACATCTCACCTCTCCTTCCCTCTTCCCGTGTTCGTAAGTCTGTTCTCTATGTCTATTTCTCCATTGTTGCCTTGCAAATAAATTCATCAGTACCATATTCGTAGATTCCATATGTATGCATTAATATATGATATTTATCTTCTCTGACTTCTCTCTGTATAATAGGCTCTAGGTTCATCCACCTCATTAGAATGGACTCAAATGTGTTCCTTTTTATGGCTGAGTAATATTCCGTTGTGTGTATGTACCACAAATTCTTTACCCATCCATCTGTTGATGGACATCTACATTGCTTCCATGTTCTAGCTATTGTAAATAGTGCTACAATGAACATTGGGGTACATGTGTCTTTTTCAATTTTGATTTCCTCAGGGTATGTGCCTAGGAGTGGGATGCTGGGTCATATGGTAGTTTTATTCCTAGTTTTTTAAGGAATCTCCATATCGTTTTCCATAGTGGCAGCATCAATTTACATTCTCACCAACAGTGCAAGAGGGTTCCCTTTTCTCCACACCCTCTCCAGCATTTATTGTTTGTTGACTTTTTGATGATGGCCATTCTGACCGGTGTGAGGTGATATCTCATTGTAGTTTTGATTTGCATTTCTCTAGTAATGAGCAGTATTGAGCATCTTTTCTTGTGTTTGTTAGCCATCTGTATGTCTTCTTTGGAGAAATGTCTGTTTAGGTCTTTTTCCCACTTTTTGATTGGGATGTTTGTTTTTCTGTTATTGAGTTGTTTGGGCTGCTTTTATATTTTGGAAATTAATCCATCAATTGTTTAATTTGCTATTGTTTTCTCCCATTCTGAGGGTTGTCTTTTCACCTTATTTATAGTTTCCTTTGCTGTGCAAAGGCTTTTAAGTTTAACTAGGTCCCACTTGTTTACTTTTTTTTTTTATTTTCATTACTCTAGGAGGTAGGTCATAGAGGATCTTGCTTTGATTTATATCATTGACTGTTCTGCCTATGTTTTCCTCTAAAAGTTTTATAGTTTCTGGTCTTACATTTAGGTCTTTAATCCATTTTCAATTTATCTTTGTGTATGGTGTTAGAAAGTGTTCTAGTTCATTCTTTTACATATAGCTGTCCAATTTTCCCAGCACCATTTATTGAAAAGGCTATCTTTGCCCCATTGTATATTCTTGCCTCTTTTGTCAAAAATAAGGTACCAATAGAAGTGTGGGTTTATTTCTGGACTTTCTATTTGTTCCATTGGTTTATATTTTTGTTTTTGTGTCAGTACCATACTGTCTTGATGACTGTAGCTTTTTAGTATAATCTGAAGTCAGGAAGGATGATTCCTCCAGCTCCATTCTTTCTCAAGACTGCTTTGGCTATTCGGGGTGTTTTGTGTATGAACTGTGAAATTTTTTGTTCTAGTTCTGTGAAGAATGCCATTGGTAATTTGATAGGGATCACACTGAATCTGTAGATTGCATTCGGTAGTATAGTCATTTTCACAATATTGGTACTTCCTACCCAGGAACATAGAATGTCTCTCCATCTGTTTATGTCATTAACTTCTTTCATCAGTGTCTTGTAATTTTCTGTATACAGTTCTTTTGTCTCCTTAAGTAGGTCTATTCCTACATATTTTATTTTTGTTGCAATGGTGAATGGGATTAGAAAATCATGGAGAATTCTTTAAAGATTATTTAAGGTACAGCTTCTCTGATAGCTCAGTTGATAAAGAATCTGCCTGCAGTGCAGGAGACCTGGGTTGAATCCCTGGGTTGAGAAGATACCCTGGAGAAGGAAATGGCAACCCATTCCAGTATTCTCGAGTGGGTTGTACATGTACAACCCCCTGTACAGGGGGTACAAAATCCCCTGTACAGAGGAGCCTGGTGGGCTACAGTCCATGGGGTTGCAAGAGTCAGACTAAACCACCAAACCAAGGTAAAGCTATTGAACAGTTTAAAATTGCATAATTATCCTTACAAACGTGAACTAATTATTGATCATTGTGCCTGAGAACTATCAAAAGTTTAGGGGAGGCTCGTAACATAAGACAATGAGATTAAAAGGCTGGCATTACAATTTCCAGAGAATAGTAGTAAAAATTGTAAGGCATGATATTCAAATAAATTGTGTAAGAAGAAAAACTAGTGTCTTTTGTTTGGTTATTACAAAAATAGTCAAGAACATTCTCCAATACTTGAATAGTAATAGCAAAGACATATTTTTTTCCCTAAAATCTAGTCCTTTTCAAGACATGATGACATGAGGATTTGTTTAAACATGAGTTAGTACTAAATTGAGATATTTTTACTCAACAGCATGAGTAATAACACACAATAAACTAAAATGTATGTGTTTATGTGTTTCTCAAAGGTATTAATCCACCTCAGAAAATTTGTGTAAAACCTGAAGATGTGGATGAAGACAGTATAATTCTCCAGTGGGAACCCCCACGAGATGACCATGAGGTCTACATTCAAATCAAATCCATAGCAGATACACAAGAAATCAGGAAGCTTTTTGTAAAGGATGCTAATAGATGCAAGATTGATCACTTAATCCCTGGAATGACATACGACATTGGGATGGCAACAGTAATGAATGGGAACTTGAGCGAGCTGGTAACTATTCAACAAACTCTAAGTGAGAATCAGATACTTTTCATTTCTTAACAGATATTTCCTGATTTGGGGGTATTATAAAATAGTTTCTGATAGATTTCTCTGGTAGCAGGTTTTACCTTTTTAAATAGATTGTTGGTGTATTTCAGGATCTGGAGCAATTTCCATCCATTGTATCTTGCAAATGTCCTATGTTTGAATAAAAGCTGCACTGTTTGTTTAGGAACTTCATCCCAAAGTCACACTGCCTAGGTTTGAATCTGAGTTCAGCTATTTAACTAACCCTGGGCAATGCATTCAACCTGTTTATGCTTCGGTTTCCAAATTTGTAAAGTGAAAATAATAGTGTAGGTTTCATGGGTTGTTCTGAGAATAACTGATTTAATAAATATAAGGACATAGAACAATGCCTGACATATAGGCACTGTTTGTAATTTTTATTGTCTCCACAGAGGCATGCTGTAGCATACCAGAAGGAAATATTGACAGTGTATAAAAGGTTTAGGGCCAAAAAATATTTCATTTCTCAAACAAAATTCAGTGAACAATAATTATTAAAAATGTAATAAGGAAAAAGAAAAGGAAAAAAAGTAAATACATTAAATAATATTCATAGATATTTATAAATTGTGATAAACCTTAAGGAAAGCAGAAAAATTATGTCAATGAGAGTGTTAACTGAAAAAAAAGCACAACGTAAGAGCAGTGAGTTGCAGTTTTATTCCGGAATCTTGCTGAGGACTGTAGCCTGGGAGACAGCGTCTAAGAGAGCTTTGAGAAACTTGGTCCAAAGAGGCCGGGGAGAGGCCAGTATGCAGGTGATTTTGGCTAAGGGACCTATGCAAGCAAGCATATGTCATGGTGGAAGATTACTACTAGTTACAAGGAACAGATATCTCAGTTAATGATTTTAGTGCTTTTTCAAGTATGGGAAGATGTAAGAATATGGGGTCATTAACATTTTTCCTGAAGCATATCCAACTGTTTAAGGGCCTGTTCTGCCTGTTTTCACAAAGTGTAGTGTGCTCCATTCTGCTCTTCGTCCTGAATTCCTTTCTAGGTGTGTTGTAGGTTAGCAAGGGCAGTGACTAATGATTTACTGTTCCCTTGCTAGAAGAGTGTGGCCGTGACACACCTGGTTTACGAGAGTAATTGAAGAGGGATGGAGATGCTACTATAGATCAACTGTAATAGGAGTTATATTTGATGGAGGCTTAAATGATAAGGAGGAGCCAGAGCAGAACAAGGTGGAGGAAGGGTACTTTAGAAATGAACAACTGTCATGAAGAATGTAACATAAGGACAGACTTGGTGTCTGAGAACAAAAAGGCCAGGATAGGGAAGAGGGAGAAGGGTAATAGGAAATGATATGGAATGAAGATTCAGGGGTCAGAGCACAGGGAGCCTGCAGGCTGTGCTTTTGTTCGTTCTGAGGGCAGTGGAAAGTCATTGAGGGGTTTATGCAGGAGAGGTGACAGGATGAGGTCACCTTGTCACAAAAATGTCCTTCTGATATGGGCAAAGAATGATTTGTTTAGGGGCAAGAAAGGAACTGGGAAACTAGTTCCAGGGTGTTATAGAGTCTAGGCAAAAGATGACAGTGAGCAAGACAGGGAAGTGCAGCTGGAAAGTAGTGGCCACGCTTTACAATATGAAAGTCCAGGCTTTCATGCTGGAGTGCTTATGATGAGTAAGTGAAAGTCACTCAGTCATGTCAGAGTCTTTGCCACCCTGTGGATGGTAGCCCACCAGGCTGCTCTGTCCTTGGAATTCTCCAGGCAAGAATATTGGAGTGGATAGCCATTCCCTTCTCCAGGGGATCTTCCCAACCTAGAGATCGAACCCTGATCTCCTGTATTGCAGGTGGATTCTTTACCATGAGTTACCAGGGAAGCTCCTGATCATGAGCAGAGGAAGGGAGAAACTGGGTGTTTGACTTGACTAATTTAGGTGAATAGTGATGACTCTGAGGAAGGAAAGATCAGTGGACCTCACAGGCCTTTTAGCTAACAATAAGGGTAGTCTGGTGGGAAAAATGAATTAATTAAAAAAAAATTATGTGTTAGCAGTGTCTACATTCAGCCAGCATGAAATCTTCCTGTTTTATCTTTCAAAGACTAAACTGAAATTTATTTCTATAGTTCCATACTTAAATTTTTGAGAAAAACTACCTAAAGATAATTATCATAGAAAACAGTTATGAAAAAGAAGACAATTTGATAATTAAGCAAGATATATTGCTAAAAATCTATTTTATATCTACTAAATAACCCAACATAAATTTATATACAGGATGGAAGTATAAAACTAAAATGTGTAGATGAGAAATGAACTATTGTCTTAGAGCCACCAATCATTACCAGAATGGGGTTAGATTTTCCCCATATTATCTCTGGGCCTAAGTTTTTGCTCCCTAACATTTAGATCACTGACTATATTTTTAAACTGATTTTCACCTGTAAAGTCCTGTTCTTGTTGGACTCGGGGGAACTTAGCCTATTTACCATCTAAAAACACATCTTACCATCCTTTCTAGATAGTCAGTTCCTTTGAAATCTTATTCAGATGTCTGTCTTAAGATGCAAACATAGATCTAGACTCTGCTTAATTCAGATACTTATTGATAAAGTCAGTATCTAACATGAATGCTGAAACGTGGATTAACATATATAAATCTGAGGAAGGCTAATAGAATTTTAGGGCTTAAAGTTATATTTAACGTTTTTAACGTTTTTAAAGTTTTTTCTTTTTGAACTGTTTTAAAGTTCAAAAACAGATCTTCTGGCCAGTGCAGCAAGGACATACCATTCTTCTGATCATTGTATAACGCACCTCTATAATTTCTGTCTAGCTTGGAGCCGTGTCTTACTCCAGAGTGTCACAAAGCAGACCTCTGCTCATTGATCCATGTGAAAGGATGTCATGTTTGGAAATGCCCATTAGGTGCTTGTGGTGTCTATATTTTCTCTCCTTCAAATACTTCACTATTTCTTCCTTTTCTAAAACAAAAACAAAAACGTTATTTATCTTTGGCTCTTCTGGGCCTTCACTGCTGGGGACTCTCTTTGTAATGGGTGGGGACTACTGTTGAGTTGCAGTGCACAGGCTTCTCCTTGTGGTGGCTTCTCTTGTGAGGAGCGCTGGTTCTAGAGCACTCAGGCTTCAGTAGTTGCGGTTCCCCAGCTCTTGAGAAGGCGATGGCACCCCACTCCTGTACTCTTGCCTGGAAAATCCCATGGACGGAGGAGCCTGGTGGGCTGCAGTCCATGGAGTCGCTAAGAGTCGGACACACCTGAGCGACTTCACTTTCATTTTTCACTTTCATGCATTGGAGAAGGAAATGGCAGCCCACTCCAGTTTCTTGCCTGGAGAATCCCAGGGACGGGGAGCCTGGTGGGCTGCCATCTATGGGGTCGCAAGAGTCGGACACAACTGAAGCGACGCAGCAGCAGCAGCAGCAGCTCTAGAACACAGCCCCAGTAGTTGGACAGCACAGGCTTAGCTGCTCCATGGCACGTGAGATGTTCTCAGCCCAGGATCGAGCCCTTGTCTCCGCATTTGCAGGCAGATTCTTAACCTCTGAGCCACCAGGGAAGCCCTCCCCTGTTTCATATAACCCTCATGTCTTCTATTCAGCTCTTAAACTTTTGGCATCACCTGATTATTTATTATTCATCATTTTCACATGTGTCAAGATGATTAAGCACATATTAGCCTATCCCAGGGTGCATAGACAGACATTCTCTCCTTGTATTCATTTAACAAATAATTACTGATAATTACCCTTCATTGGATTGGCCAAAAATGTTCGTTTGGGTGCTCTCAATCTTATGGAAAAACCCAAATGAACTTTTTGGCCAGTCGATATTATATCCTGTCTCTCTTTTTTCCATACACTTTGCGGCAGTCAAGCATAGCGGGACTTTAACTTTTTAATGAGCTTCTACATGTTACAGACATGTAGAAAAAAATTAATTTGCACATTGCTTTTTCCTTTGAACCTTCTCTCTCCATCTGTCTGTGTTATCTCGAAAGCAACTGTTGGTAATGAAACTTGATCTCCGGTTATTAGCGTGCACCTGATCTATAAAATGTGCCCTTTGGGCGAAAGCGAGGCTTACGACAATGGACCTTGGAACCAGATTATCTGGGTTCGAATCACAGCTCCACAATGAGCAGTTCATGTCCTTTGGAAAGTCATTCAATCTTTCTGGCCCTCAGTTTTCTTCTCCCTAAAATGGGAGTGATGATAATCTTACCTGAGTTATGCAGTTAGTGTAATTTAAAGGCTCAGAGACCAAGCAAACACTCTGAGAGTCTTGGTGATTGTTGTCAGTTTCTTCTCTACAGGAGTAGGGTGGTGGCACTGAGGAGCTTTGGTCGTCTGTAAGGGGAAGTGAAGTTGTTCTAGCTGTGTATGTGTCTCTTTTTGTCATAGGAATTAGTGAACCCATTTTTTCTTGACAGAAGGAGAGCTATATAAGAGAGCTGGTGTTTGAGTTTTCTTTTTTCCTTTCACAAAAGAATACATTTTAAGATAGACTGGGCATCCCTGAGGGCTCATTCTAACCAACCTATGATAAAAGCCTTTAAATTTGGCCTGGTTTAGTTTATCTCATATTGAAAAAACCTCACTCAGCCCTCAGGTTGCCACTTCCTCTGAAGATTTTGCAGGAAAATAGGTAAGGATGGAGGTCCCGGTCACAGAGGTGGAGACCCGTTGGAATCCAACAGAAACAGCAACGCCTTTCTTTTTCTTTTTTTGAAGTGTAACCTTCTCCCACTTGAGGTTTCAGAACTTTGTGGTATAGTTCTGAAGAGAAGGAATAGCTTTATCCTGTTCTACACCTTTCCAGCCTTGGTGCCCCTCTGCTCTAACATATCACTCATTAATACTGTTGGCTACATCTGCCTGGACAAGTGGAATTGATGTAAAGCTTCACATATACCCACTGAAGGGAATGTTTACAGCTGTATCCTTTCAGAGTCTACAGTAAACGAGGCCTATTTAAAGCACTGACCCTCCCTAGAAAATGTTTTCAGTACCCAAGAAGCTGGAGTGATTGTTTCCATGAGTACATCAGTCAGTCATTTCCAAACCCCAGATGTTTAATTTCTGTTCAAAGTATCTTTAGACGTGTTCACAGATCATTGCTCATAGATTCAGATGGGCTGGATACTTGTGGGATATCATGCTAGTCTTGGAAAAGTCCTACTTATTGTGAGAGCTTTCCAAGCTGTATGGAATTTAGAGAGGAAACCCACCAAAGATGTTAGTAATGACAGGAGGAGGAAAGTAAATACAACTGGAAAAAGAAAAACATGGTAAAAGTGCCTTGAAACCCAGTAATATACTATATAGAGTGAAATCCCATGGACGGAGGAACCTGGTGGGCTGCAGTCCATGGGGTCGCTGAGGGTCAGACACGACTGAGCGACTTCACTTTCACTTTTCACTTTCCTGCATTGGAGAAGGAAATGGCAACCCACTCCAGTGTTCTTGCCTGGAGAATCCCAGGGACGGGGGAGCCTGGTGGGCTGCCGTCTATGGGGTCGCACAGAGTCGGACGCGACTGAAGTGACTTAGCATAGCATGGTTAGTATAGTGAACATTTCCTGATAAATGTTCCAAGAACAAGAGAGGAAACTTCTATTATTACAGCTGAATGAACTGATGGAGATAGTGCACAGGTTTTATGTTCTATATTTCTAATTATAGATGTGTGTTTAAATCCTTTTAGACAGTACTGTTTCTGGGCAAAGTCATATATTTAACAGTGGCTTAGAACGAGTTCCATTGCCGCAAACCAGATGTCACCAAAAAAAAAAAGAAAAAGAAACTGAAAAGAGAAGGCCATCTACTTATTCTCTGGAGAGGAAAAACAAAAACTTTTTTAGAATGTATATTTGAGAAGATATCTGTTTGGAAGAAAGACAGACCTAAGGATATACTGGACAGTATCCCAATAATCTAAAAATAGAATTTAAATTAATCTGAAGAAAAAATAATGTTGAGAGAAATTATCTAAAATTTTAATCTGCTCTAAGTAGCACAATAAAGCTCTTTAACAGACATCAGAGAGAAAATAAAATGTGAATGAATCCCTCCACCAAATGTTTGCCAGAACCACGTTCCAAAAAATGGAATGTCTGCTCAAAATCCCTGTGCAGACAGAACAGTCTGACCTCCAGAGCATGGGCTTCCCAGGTGGCTCAGCTGGTAAAGAATCCGCCTGCAGTGCGGGAGACTTGGGTTCAATCTCTGGGCTGGGAAGATCCCCTGGAGAAGGGAAAGGCTACCCACTCCAGTATTCTGGCCTGGAGAATTCCATGGACTGTATAGTCCATGGGGTCCCAAAGAGTCGGACATGACTGAGTTGCTTTCACCAGAGCGTGGCAGGCAGAGCCTCTCGTGGACAGTGATCAGCCTCGGACCTTGCCCACCCCCTGTTGCTCAAACACACCCCATGCTTGAACCACCCTGAGTGCCTGTCTGTGCCTGAGTAGTTTAGAAGAAACCAAGGCACAGCGTGACTAAGAGACTTGCTGCTGCTGCTAAGTCGCTTCAGTCGTGTCCGACTCTGTGCGTCCCCATAGACGGCAGCCCACCAGGCTCCCCCGCCCCTGGGATTCTCCAGGCAAGAACACTGGAGTGGGTTGCCATTTCCTTCTCCAATGTATGAAAGTGAAAAGTGAAAGTGAAGTCACTCAGTCGTGTCCAACTCTCAGCGACCCCATGAACTGAGATTCTCTGTCCATGGGATTCTCCAGGCAAAAGTACTGGGGTGGGTGGGGTGCCATTGCCTTCCCCGAGAGACTTGCTAAAGATTATTAACTGGAAACTAGTTGCCAAGGCCTAGTGACTAGCCCTGCTAGTAAAGAGCTGGAAGAGCTTGGTGTTCCCTGGATACACGATGATGCCGCTTTCCCAGGCCTTGCTGATGCTTTGCTCTTGGTCTGGGATTCCCTCCTGACTGCCTCCCTGTGCCCTGCACATTCCCTCTGGGAGACTTGTTCCACCCTGTAAGAGGTAAAACATTGTCCTCGACTCTGGAAAGCCCTCCCCAACGTTGTTACTTCTACTAGAATTCTCTCTCTCTTCTCAACAGCCTTTGTTCATGTCCCTCTAACCATGCGGGACTCTAGGGATCTGCTCGTATATATTTTTAAAAATAATGACAAATTTCGTTATACTTGGATGATTCTTTTAGAACTGGGCAAACCCCATCCTAAGGACGGAACTAAATGTATGAATCATATAGCATACAAATGAATAGTATATTTAGGCATCATCTGTAGGTGCATAGGAGCACACAAGTTCTGAGTTTGAGAATTTTATGAAAGCAGGAATCTGGCCTTATTTACTTTCTTGGAGCATTCCTTCTGGTATGTAGGTTTTCAAAAGTATTTTCTTAATAAATAAGGTAAAAAACAGATCTCAGATTTTTATGTTTTTTTTAAGACTATTAATGAGAATCAAAAAAATGAAAGCTAATTAGGCCCTTTCAATATATATGTATATATGATCTGTCAGAATGTCTTCTTTGTCTCTCTGTCCAGTGCTAGCCTAGTAAATGTGAGTTGACTACATAAGCATTTGTTTCACAAATTCTACAACATGTTAGAGAAATATGAAAGTTTTAAGACCGTATTAATTACAAATATCTCTCTTTATCTTTCAGAGCCCAAACCAGTTCAGATTGTTATTCCTTATGAAAGCCATAGCACCTCTGTAACCTTATTTGTTCAGATGCCTGATATCGGAGTGTTTGATGGCGTACATATTGCAAGTGACCGAGGCCCAAACGTAACCAGGCTTTGGAAACAAGACAACAAAGTAACTGTTGACAATTTAACCCCAGGCACAGAATATAATTTCTTTGTTTCTACCGTCAGTGGCACTAAATTAAGTAATATATATTATGTACCTGCAGTAAAAACATGTAAGTATTTTAGGACTTGCCTAAGGTGCTTCTCGATTTTGCTTTTGTGTGCCATTTCAAATTAGTGCTCTGTGTGCACTGTAATACAATCAATTTCAAAAATCCTTTACAACAGTTGCAAAAACCTCCTTACTGAGCCTGATCTGTAACTGCCGAGTATACAGATAGAGCTAACCTTGTTTAAAATTGAGAAGTCACAAAGTTTTTCTTATCTATTACCAAAAAACCACATGGGCATATTAATTGGAACTTTCAATGGCTTAATCCAAGAGTGAGGAATGTGAGTAATTTTTAGGCAAATTATGAAAACTAGACCATACCTTGGGAGTCTGGGAGCCCCGATAGTGTTTCTTAAAGCACATGATAGGTGTACATTTATAATGTACACTTGTGCACACTCCACATGCTGCCATTTGTCGGGAAAAACTAGTGCATGCTTTCTCCATCTCTTTGAATATTTTAAATTGTTATGTATAATATGTGTACATACGAATACTTTACATTTTGAGATTCACATTGATTTTAAGTCACTCGAAAATTCTCCAGATGTTAATTTTGAACATTTGGAATACTTGAAATTTGACCCCACCGTAGTCTAATCTTGGGACCCAAGCCTGCTCAGGCTCCAGGGATGGGATGGCAGCCCAGCTCAGGGAGGTTGGAGGGATAAACATGGCTTTTTTTCCTTTTCTTTAACTTTATGCTGATAGTATGTTGGAGCAATATTGTGCTTGTTTTCCGTGTACAGCCTCGTGGTTCAGTGATGATATGTATGGGTATATCATAGCTATTCTTTTGGATTCTTTTGCCTTGGAAGTTACTGCAGAAGCTCAAGCAAAGTTCCAAGTGCTGAACATTAGTGCTTTGTGGATGGATGGATGATGGATGGGTGGAAGGAACAAAAATAATCCTTGTGGATTATATATTACAGATACAAATTTCCGTGTATATGTTAGTCCACACACACCTAATTCATTCTTGGCCCTTCAGTTTTTTTTTTTTTTTTTTTTTTTTTGAACTGTATGTTTGAATTCTCAGAGTTCCTTTGTGAACTGTATGTTTGAATTCTCAAAGTTTCTTTTTGTGTTATAAATTAGTTCGTATGTATCTTTGTTGGTTTGTTTTGCTTAGAGGGGACATCATATGCTATTGTCTTCCTCTGTGTGGCTGACTTCACTTAGTGTCACCCTCCGAGGTCCATCCCTGTGGCTAGTTTTTGGGGCTGAGTAATAGTCCACTGTATGCACACACCACATCTTCTCTGAGCTTGAACGGGGTGGTGGGCATTTTGCTGGTTCTGTGTTTTGGCTGTTGTAAGTTGTGCTGCAGTGAATGTTGGGGTGCATGTGTCTTATTGCATTATGGTTTTCTTGGGATATAGGCTTAGGTGTGGGAATGTCAAATTCTAGGCTTAGCTCTTTTTTTTTTTTTTCTGGCATTCAGAGACTGTCTTTTATAGTGACTGTGCCAATATATATACCCACCAACAGTGTATGTGAGTTCCCTTTCCTCCTTCATTTATTGTTTGTAGACTTGTGAGGATGGCTGTTCTGACTGGTGGGGTTTGATTTCTCATTGTAATTTTGATTGGCATTCCTTTAATAATTAGGGATGCTGAGCATCTTGTCCTTTGGTAGTTTGGGTTGTTTTTCTTTTTTCCTTAAGTGGAGTGAGGAAATTTTACCTGTTGCAATTGGCTTTGTAAGTTGGTAGTGTTTGGAATTTATTTCTGTAATATCTGCCCCAGTGAATTGGAAGTGGAAGTGTTAGTCTCTTCAGTTCAGTTCAGTTGCTCAGTTGTGTCCGACTCTTTGTGACCCCCATGAATTGCAGCACGTCAGGCCTCCCTGTTCATCACCAACTCCCACAGTTTAGTCATGTCCAGCTCTTTGCTACCCTATGGATTGTAGCCTGCCAGGCTCCCCTGTCCATGAAATTCTTCAGGCAAGTTTACTGGAGTGGGCTGTTTTGTACCCTTCTCCAGGGGATCTTCCCAACCGAGGGATCACACTCTTGGTCTCCTGAATTGCAGCCAGATTCTTTATCATCTGAGCCGCCAGGGATTGGAGGTTCCAGTAAGCACCTGTTGTCAAGTTGTAGTTACAGAGAGTGTCCACAAGGCGACAGCACAGCCTCAGGGAAAGTCCTGGGCTGTAAATTAGAGCACACACCCAAGGGCTGTGTCTCACTACTTCCTTCTTCTAAAGCTTCAACCCCTTCCTTATACATACTAATCCCAACCTGGACCACATCACCCTGCAGAAGATGCTTAGCTGCTTGAACTTAGGAGGCTGTGCTCTCAGGAAGGAAGCTTGAGCTGGGAACCCAAGCACCAAGAGATGTGGCGGCTAGGTGACTTTTCCAAGGTCTGCAAGGCCAGAGGGTCAGGCCACCATCCTTTGGGTGTGCTTTGGACTCTGGTCCCAGCCAGAGCAAATCATCCAGGTTTAAGAGAAGACTGAATTAAAGACACCCTGCCTGACTGTCTTGACCTCCTCCAGTCCAGCCTTGGGACACAAGCCTGCTCAGGCTCCAGGGTATAGGATAGCAGCACAAGTCAGGGAGGTCAGAGGGGATAAACTAGGCAAGGATTTTTTTTCTTTCCCTTTTCTTTAATTTCAGGCTGATGGTATGTTGGAGTATAGTTGATTTCTAATGTGCTTCTTGTTAGTGTACAACCGCCTGGTTCAGTTATGGTGTGTGAACCAGGTCAGTTCATGTGTATGAACACATACAAACACCAGACCTATTCATTTGGATTCTGTTGCCATAGAGGTTATTGCAGAAGGTTGAGCAGAGTTCCCTGTGCTGAACATCAGGTCCTTGGGGATAGAAGGAATGACGATAATCCTTGTGGGTTATCCATTACAGACACAGATTTCCGTGTACGTGTTAGTCGTGCGTGCGTGTGTGTGCGCGTGCTCACTTGCTTCAGCCGTGTCCAACTCTTTGCGATCCTGTGGCTATAGCCCTCCAGGCTCCTCTGTCCATGGGATTTTCCAGGCAAGAATACTGGAATGGGTTGCCATGCCTTCCTCTAAGGGATCTTCCAGACCCAGGGAACGAACCCACATCTCCTGCTTTGGCACTTGGATTCTTTACCACTGAGCCACTGGGGACCTCCATATGTTAGTCCTGACCTCCTAATTCCCCAATGGCCCTTTACTTTTTTTTTGAATCCTATGTTGAATTCTCAGAATCTCTTAAAATTAGTTTATTTGTATCTCCTTTTCCATTTTGCCTAGATGGGACATCATATGTCTTCCGATGTGGCTGACTTCACTTAGTGTCATCCTCCAAGGTCCATCCCTGTGGCTACTAGTGGCGTAATTTCATGTGTTTTTTTTTTTTTTTGTGGCTGAGTAATAGTCCATTGTATGCACATACCACATCTTCTTTGAGCTTGAGTGGGTTGGTGGGCATTTTGTTGGTTCTGTGTGTTGGCTATCGTAAGTAGTGCTGTAGTGAGTGTTGGGGTTAATGTGTCTTTCAACTATGGTTTTCTTGGGATATAGACCCAGGAGTAGGAATGTCACATCCTAGGCTTAGCTTTCTTCAGTATTTTTTTTTTTTTTTGGCTTTCAGAGACTGTCCTTTATAGTGACTGTGCTAGTGTATTTTCCCATGGACAGTGTATGTGGGTCCCTTTCCTCCAGGGCTTCCATGGTGGCTCAATAGGAGAGATTCCATCTACTGATACAGGAGACAACGGTTTGATCCCTGGGTGGGGAAGATCCCCTGGAAGAGCAAATGGCAACCCCCTCCAGTATTCTTATCTGGAAAATTCCATGGAGAGAGGAGCCTGGTGGGCTATGGTTCATAAGGTCGCAAAGAGTTGGACATGACTCAGCACACACATGCGTCCACTTGATGTAGAAATTGATGACAAGTAGTAATAAATGCCAGGCAAAAATTGCATGGTGTCCTAAAATCATAGATGTAAATAAGTGTCAAGGTTCTTAATGATTTGCTTTTCCTGATTACACATCTTCACATATGTTATTATAACATATTGCATTATGTATCTTTTCCCCCCAAATTGTAATCCTTCCATTATTGTTTAAATTCAGTTTTTCCACAAAATAATCTCAAACTGATGTCATACATCCTGTTATTCTAATAGCATTTTATCATATCTATAATCAGCTCAGATATATGTTTATATTTTACTTTTGCTTGTAATTTTTATGTACTTTTTATATTTATATTCTCTGCCTCTTATATTATGAATCATTGTGGGAAACGTTCTGTTTTACAGTTCTTGTCTTTAAAAATAAGTAATACTTGATCCTCTAACTATATCAATATCGTATCAGTAGCAGAAATACCAGTATATAAGACAATACTCTAAAGCTGACATTTTTCAGTTTTTTAAAAATAATTGTTTTCCTTTATGCTAGATAAAATCTTTAAATTGGGAAAATGAAACACTAAAACTCATCAGATAAAATTTGTTTTTAACTTCGGCCAATATTTGGTACAAAGGAAGTCTTTTACTTCTTTGTCTAGCCTTCATATTTCTATCTCTGTTGTGTTTTAGTAGTTTCAGAAAGCTTTAATTTCCTTTTCCTCCTTTGAATATTGTGCATTTGCTTTTATGAATTTGCTCTCACCTAGTTTTTGCTGTAGCATCAGAGTTAGCTGCATGTAATGGTGTTTCCAGTGACTCTGAGTACAACTGAGTATCATATTTTATAAGCTGTTAAATGTATAAACAACTATTTTTAATTAGGATAGAGAGAATTCATTAATAAACTACATTGTCCTTTTTTGTGTGTGTTGGTGCTTTTTACTCTCTTTGAAGGGACAAATAAAAGAAAAAGCTGGTTAGAAAACATCCAGGAGCAATTTAATGTTTTATGTGTTTTGCGTAGGTCTGGAAGCACCATCAAATATCCATGAGGGCAAAGTTACGGACTCTTCCATTGAAATTCTCTGGAATCACGCTGATGGGAATTTTCAGCGTTATGAAATCACATGCGTAAACTGTGCTGCTGCTTTCATGGTACGTTATAAGGGACTCTCAGAGGAATTAAACTTTCATGCTGAAACCAAGATTACTCATGCTTCCATCAGATCAGATGGTCTGGCATGCTACGGTCCATGAGGTCACAGAGTCAGACACGACAACAACATGTTGGATAGTAAAATTAAATAACCCCCAATCTTTTCTCTTTTTCTTTTGCTTGTGTTTGATTGTGGAATGTTTCTTAAATGAACACTTGGTAAGTTATTCTTTTGGATTGTCAGGTCCAGAAGGTATCTCAAGAAGCTGCAGTCTTCTCTAACCTGGATCCTGCCACGGTGTACACCTTTTCAATTCGCACTGAAAAAGACGGTTTTAAAGACAGTTCTCCCTACATAAAAGAAATACAGACAGGTACGGCTTGTGTAAGCATTTTTGACATTATTTTAATGTTCAATTTTAAAAAAAATTTCCGCTTTTCAAAAATACTTTATTAATCAGAAGGATTCCATAAAAGTGCTTTGTTTTATATATTATTTTCTTTTTTAAAGAAAAATTTATTTAGCCAGGTTTCATTGACTTCATTTTATCAGTTTCAGTGTTCACATATTCATTTGGTTCTTATAGAGAAGAATTAGTAAATAGTTCATTCTTTACAAATTTTCTTTATGGGCAGGCAGTATTGCCTCTTGTCTCTTTTTCTACTTCCCCTTGTATGAATTAGCACAGCCTCTTTTGTTATGTGTATTTCCAGACAATAGAGTTGCTAACTGCCTGGGTTCTGGCCAGAGTCTCCCTTTGTGATTTAATGTTTCCACTGTTCAGTTAAACAGACAATGGAGTGTGCCATTTCCCCAGTGTTAGCAACTTATTCCCAATGGCAGATGGTGACTTATTCCATGGGAGTCAAATGAAATAAAGGATAATTGGAAAGGGTGTATGCAAAATGTGTACCTTTTCAAATCTAGGGGAAGTAAAATTGTCAACTATTCAACGAAAATAACTATTTTAGTTATTCTCGACACTGATGGCATGGCAACATTGATTTGTGCGTTTAGAAGCTGGTCACATCTGGTGTTCTTTAATTGTGATAATAAAGAGCAGACATGAGAGAGAATATCTTGGCAGTTTTTTCACTTTCCCATACATGGAAGAATTTTAAAGGAGAAATAAAACATACATACTATATTAACATTTTTCTTCAGAAAAATAAGGGAAGTATTTCATATTTAGATGACAATGAACTTTCCTGCTGACTGACCTTGTTACTATTTGGTATTTAACTGGAATGATGCCTTGAAAATCTTTATAAGCATTTCTGAGGGTGGTGGTTACACTAAACCAAGATATCACCTCTTTCCACATTATAGAGGCAGGGTAAATACTGAATACAACACTGCTGGGGTACATATAAGTTCTGTTTCAAAGTTTAAAATGATTCTTTCTGGATTTTTTTTTTTTCTTTTTCTCTTGACTTTTAACTTCTCGTATCTGCCAGGAGGAATAAAAGGAATATCTTGGTTACCCTCAGAGTTTGCAGAGTCAGTGAAGTCCAAAGCAGTTTTAAAATAGGTGCTTTGTATGGTAGAAAATGTTATTTTATGTGTATGTTTTAAATGATACAGCCCCCAGTGCGGTTGAATTTCTGAATCATAGTAGGACTTCAAATGCAGTAACCATTAGCTGGGCTTCAGCCAGAAGTCTTCTGGATGGATATATTATTTCAATATCCAGTGAAAGCTTAATGAAAGAAGAAATCTTGCCTTCCACAAAAAGGTATGAAAACATTAAAAAGAGATTATGTTAAGTTACATGAAACACAAAATTAACATTTTATATGTGCTTTTAGAAAGTTGTTTTAGTAACGTAGAATAAATAGAATTTATAAGAGTTTGCAGGACAACTTTTTGGACTGTAGTGTGATTAGAATAACTAAATCTGATGTACAGTGCCAAATTATGTATGTGGATAGATAGTAATGAATTAATTCAGGATATCATCATGCTTGGATGCATGACATATACACTTTTTGACTTAAATTTCTCCACTTAAGAAGCTATGATTTCCAAATAGCCATTCATGTTTAAGCATAGAAACTTGTGTCCATAATAATAGAAAATTTAAAAAAGAATACATAAAATTCCAAATGTTTCTAAGCTAAATATCTTAATGGGTGATTTTTCTTTAATGTGTAGGACATTCACATTTAACAGACTTTCTCCGGGGACTGACTTTTTAATTAGCATTGTAGCTACTAAGGGACTAAAGAGAAGCCACCCTACTGTCCTCATGGTTAGCACTTGTAAGTCCATTTTATATTTAATTAACTTTTCATGGGTTAAGGGAAAATAAGGGAAATTGTTGCATTTAAAGTCAATAACTAGTTGTGTCTGTGTGCAAGCTCAGCTGTGTCTGACTCTGAGACTCCATGGGCTGCAGCCCACCAGGCTCCTGTCCATGGAATTTTTCAGGCAAGAATACTGGAGTGGGTTGCCATTTCCTTCTCCAGAGAGTCTTCCCAATCCAGGAATCAAACCTATGGCTCTTGCATCTTCTGTATTGGCAGACAGATTCTTTACCACTGGCGCCACCTGGGAAACCCCAGTATCTAGTTAACCATCAATTAAAATAGAAGTGGTTTATGACACTATGGCTTGAAGAGATGGGGCATTTCACTTACGTGGAGAATGCCTGAATTATAGTCCTTTTCTCTGTCATTTATTGTGACCTTGGGCAAAACTACGAAGTTCTCACCTAAACAATGAGAATAATTCTTCCTGCCTGGGTATAAACTCTTGTTACTAAAATCAAATGCAAAGCTTTTTGTGAAAAGTTCAGAGTACTCTAAAACCCTAAGGTATTGTCATCATGAAGTACTTAATATTTTTCTAATATTTTGACTATATCTATCAACATTTTATGAAAAATGAAACTCTGAAACTAGAAAAAATGATGGTGTTGTCTTTTCAATTGCATTCATTGGGTTCGGTTTGCATCCTCTGACCTTGTTAGCATCGCTTACATGTCTGCCTGCCCTGAACATACGCGGGTGTTCCAGGCGTCCTGTTACTTGTGGGTCACAGTCACACAAATGTGTGCTCAAGTACCCATGCCCTAAGTGTGAGAGGAGGCTTCATATCAGGGTTTGCGGTGTGGGGGAAGAGAAAACACTGGAAAATGCAGCAACAGTCAAAACAATTCTGGAAAATAAACTAAAAAACTCTGAGCACTGTCCTACCCCAGCATGGTGACTGTGCTGTGCTAATTGCTTCAGTCATGTCTGACTCTATGTGACCCTGTGAACCCTAGCCCACCGATTTCCCTGTCCATGGGATTCTCTAGGCAGGAATCCTGGCACAGATTGCCCTTCCCTGCTCCAGGGGATCTTCCTGACCCAGGGATCGAACCGGCATGTCTTATATCTAACCTGCATTGGTAGGCGGGTTCTTTACCACTAGTGCTACCTGGGAAGCCCAGGTGCTGAAGTTACTGTGTTTAATCTCCCTGGGTGACCTCAACTGTAGGTTAAAGCTCAGAGGTGTGAGATTTAACCCAGGTATCTCTCAGACTGAGATGACACTCTGCTGCCTCTCACAAAGATCATCCTAAAACATCAGAAATAGATAAGAAAAGGCATTAAAAAAAAACAAAAACAAAAAACCCTTGTATCGTTTTGTCTCAGGGAAAGCATCTTAGATCACTGCTTAGATTTGTGTGTGTTATTATCATTGTTCCTGTCATCCTTGTCATCACTCTGGTTATCACAGAGTGCTTGTTCTTTGTCAGGAGCTTTGCTAAGCAGTTTCTGTGTTACTTGTCACCTAGTTCTCAATCACGACCTTCGCAACCTACATTCTACCAATCATGTTGAGATGCATTTTTCTTTTCTTTTTTACAGATGATGAAACTAAGGTTTACAGAATTTCAGTAGCTTTTGTAGGATGATAGAGCTTTGAACCCACATTTCCCTGACGTCACATCCTGTCTTTGTAACCACTCTGCTTTAGTGGAAAGGCTAAACCATAGGAAGGACATGACATAGGAAGGACTCTGACTCTCCCATTCTTGGCTCTCTGGCTTTGTATCACTATTCTACTTGGACCTCAAGCTCGTGGTTTCTACCCTGGGATTAAGAGTACATTCTGCGTTTTAAGAGGTTTTTGCTTTGGCTATGTTTTCCCAAACAAATCTGGCAACCTTCCCCCCATCCCCACATCTCTCCAGTTTACAATTTGACTTTTGTCTTCCACTGTCAATTAATATTTTTTTGGTCTTTTTATGCCTCTCCTGTTTTGCAAGCCACCTCAAATCCATTTGGAAGCAGATGGAATATTAATAATGATATGAAATAAACCTAGATATATCACGGGAATATGGGGGGATGGTAAGCAGTTATTAATAATTCCAGCTGAAAGGGAATATGCATAAAAGAAAAATAGAGTAAAAAGGATTGTCAGTCAGTGACACAGGTTTAAATTTACCACTGATTGAATTCATATAAACTTAAATCTATAAGTAAGAAAAAAAATTCCTATAGAATTTGAATTTTAGAGATGAGATTATCCCAATAAAATTTTAGCATTATATTTCTTCCAGTTAAGGAAAGAAATGCCACTCTTCAGTTTGAAATATAAATTAGAAATAGGGACATACTACTGATTTGAAAAATAAGTTTCTAGAACCTCCTCAGGTAAAATGTTTAAAGGAAAAAGGAGTTTGGAAACTTAAGGGGGTTAGATATATCTCTGAATTTATGCAGTACATAAAATTCTCAGTTAAAAATCTCACTTCTAATAATTTCATACTGAATTCTGCCATGAGAAAAATAAATATGAAATCCATATAATTTTATTGTGAAAAAAGGCTTTCTAGAAAATTTTTTCCTCTTCCACCATTGTAGAGATGAGGAGACTGAGACTCTCACATGGTGCTAAAGCTGATTAGAAAAACCTGATTACCCTGCCTCTTTTCCGTAGTGTGAGGGCCAAGGTAATCAGTCCCGTGTAGATAACACGATGATAGAAATGTTTGCTTGTTTCTTTGTTTTTAAGATTTCTTTTCATATTTTATTTCCTTGTCCTAGATCCAGACCCACCATCAGATTTACTGATTTTGGGGCAGGAAGAAAACACGATATATTTGTCCTGGAAACTCCCACAAGGAGGTTTTGAGAAGTTTCAGGTAAAGTTGCTGCCACGCATGATTTCACTCTTTTTTGTCCTTCATTTTACATTAATAGCTTCAGAAATTATGATGCCTCTCCTTTACTGTAAGGTTTTCCTCCAAGATAAGTTTTCTATAATGTTGCTTTATAAGTATAAAATTGTCATGGGAGTTTTTTGAATTTGAGTCAAAGCTCAAATGTACATTGAGAACTTTGGGTTTTCCAATGGAGACAGATGTGTGCTTGTGTAGTACAGAGTTGTGAATAAAGGAGTAATGGTGCTGAAGGATGGTGCTTCTGTGACAGAACCAGTCACAGCAAAGATTCCAGAAGTTAAAGCTGGGTGATGTGCTACGATCTTCCTTTCAGCTCCATCCTACAGATGGAGTTGAGTGGAGACTTGCAGCCCGGAGGGTAGGAGAGAAAGAGGTACAAAGAAGCTGCTTTTTAATTGTCTGTGATATAAATGCATGCATTTTTTGGTTGCTCTTTGTGGTTAATAATGTAACCTGGCATCAAGTGAGGATGTATTATATACACCCTACATCCTGCTCTGTATGGTTTTCAGGGTGAGTAAGCTTCTGGAGATAACATTATGTTTTTGTTTTAAAATTATTTATTTATTTAAAAAGTTATTTATGTGACTGCTCCAGGTCTTTAATCTTCACTATGGCATGTGGGGTCTTTAGAGGCAGCTCGTGAACTCTCAGCTGCAGCGTGTGAATTCCCGGTGCACCATGTGGAATCCAGTCCCCTGACCAGGGATTGAACCCAGCCCCCACCTTGCACTGGGGGCTCAGTGTCTTGGCCACTGGACCACCAGCGAAGTCCTTGGGGATAGCACTGTTGCTGTGTAATCTATGGAGCAGACAAGTTTTCCACACTTTGGTAGTAGGAGGAGATGGTGATTTTAGTTATAAAGAACAGAAAACAACATAAAATAGTTAAGAAACTTATATTAATGAAAGAATGCCTCATGGAGACAAAGGCAGACTATAACTGGGTGTTTGGAAAAATCAGAATCGGATATTTAAGGCCATTGAGACCCCAGGGATTGTTTTCTTAATGTCCGTCTACTTCCTGTTCATTAGCCTTAATTTATTTTTACTCACTTTTCCTGATGGCCAGCTTTCTCTGCTAAGCAATCTATGGGAGGAGTGGAAGAATGCCATTCCCAACTTCTAAGCATAAATGGTATATTATGAGCCACAGAAAAGACAGATGCTCCCTAAATTCCCAAGGAAGGGACTGTGATTATTCCAAATATTAGCCACCCAGTCCGGTTGTAGTCAACCGTTGATGTAGGCCTCATGTTGTGTGAAAACGGTGGCTCTGGGTCTATGGATGGTGGGGGGTTATAGAGTCATTGGAATTTGAGCAGATACAACAAAAGGTGTTCCCTGAAAGTGAAAGGCAATACAGAATTTAATAATTTATAGAATCAATACATCTAAAAGGAACCAGAGCAGTAAAATTGCCAGACACTTGAAATGAACTAATTAGTACATCTGAGTTTTGTATCCGAGTATGAATTTCTTAACAATTACAGTTCATAATGAGAAACAAGATAATAGTTATTATATGATAGACATAAAAAGAATCCACATTTATTTATTTATAGTAGCTGGTACTAAAGACGAAGAGGGTTGTGTAGTGGGCAGAATAATGACCTTCCAAAGATCCAGCCTAATTCACAGAACCTGAAATATGTTATATTACATGGTAAAGGGGAAGCAGATGGAATTAAATTGGCTAATTAGCAGGTTTTAAAATAGAGAGATTATAGAGAGTCTGGATCCAGATGGTGGAGTAGGAAGACCCTGAGCTCACCTCCTCCCATAGACATGCGAAAACTACAGCTACATATAGAATAACTATCTCTCAGAGTCACATAATGACTAGCAGAACAGATTTTCTACAATTAAGGATATAAAGAGTAGGCCACATAGAGATGGGTAGGAGGGGCAGAGATGCAGTCTAGAACCCACACACCCTGTGCGGTAACCCACAAGTTGGGGGTACTGTCCCAACCACAGAGGTCCCCCTTGAGGAGTAAGGGGCCTGAGCCCCATGGAAGGCTCCCCAGCCTGGGGGACCTGCATGGGTAGAAGAGCCACATGGCATCTGGCTTTGAAAACCAGCAGGGCTTATATCTGGGAAATCCAGAAGGCTGTGGAATATTGAGACCCTCCTCTTGAAGAGCTCTCACATAAACTCACTTATTCTGAGTCCCAGGGAAGAGGCAGTAGCTTGAAAAACAGCTAGGTCATAAGAGAAGATTCGTTGACTAGTATTAGGGTGTGTGCTGGAAGGGCAGGGATCTGGTGGAACTTTCTTTGGGAATGGAAGTACTGGTGGGTGCAGCTTTTTTTTTTTTTTTTTTCTAAACTGTCCTTCCACCGAGCTGGGCAGGTGCTGGCAGACACCATTTCTATCACTCTCAGTCAACCTAACCAACACCATGCACCCTGCCCCAGTGTTCCCTGAGGTTCAGTCTTGCTCATCTGTCCACCATGGCGAGATTCTCCATGTGACTCCTAACCTGTTCCATATAGCAGGTGGATTTGGACAGCCCCAGTGCCCCTCCTAAGCAACCCCTGCCTGGGGGATCAGTTCTGTACAACAGTATACTTGCAGCAGTTGCAACTGGGCCTCACAGCTAGTCATTCTGGGAACTGGTCCCACCCACCAGTCAACCTGTAGTGGGCATGGCCCAACCACAAAAGGAGGGCACGCACAGCTCACATGGAAGACACTCCAGGGGCATCTGACTCTGGTGACCTGGGGGGACTGTGCCACTGAGCATCACAGAAAACCTTATAAATAAAGCCACTCTTTCAAGACTGGGAGATGTAACTGATATATCTGATTGTTGTTGTTCAGTCACTAAGTCGTGTCCAGCTCTTTGCTACCCCATGAACTGCAGCACACCAGACTTCCCTGTCATTTACTGTCTCCAGAAGTTTGCTCAAACTCATGTCCATTGAGTCAGTGATACCATTCGACCATCTCATTCTCTGTTGCCCTCTTCTCTTGCCCTCAATCTTTCCCAGATCAGGGTCTTTTCCAGTGAGTGGGCTCTTGGCTTCAGGTAGCCAAAGTATTAGAGCTTCAGCATCAGTCTTTCCAATGAATATTTAGAGTTTATTTACTTTAGGATTGACTGGTTTGATCTTTTTGTTGTCCAAGGGATTCTTAAGACTCTCTTCTCTAGCACCACAATTCAGAAGCATCAATTTTTGATGCTTTGAAAGCATCAGTTCTATTTGTTAGGTAAAGCTAATAAATAGAAATAAACACAGGAAAACTTGGGGGACATTGGCAAACCTTTCAAATGAAGGAACAAGACAAAACTTCAGAAAAATAATTCAATGAAATGGAGACAAACAGTTTAACAAAAGGGCATTGAAAGTAATAGTCATAAAGATGTGCACTGAACTGAGGAGAAGAACTGATGGATACAGTGATAAATTGAACAAAGAGGTAGAAAATATAAAGAACTGGTAAGAATTAAAGACTGCAATAACTGAAATTTAAAATACATTGGAGAGAATCAACAGTGCATTAGAGGATACAGAAGAATGGATCAGCAGTCTGAAAGACAGGGTAGCAGAAATCATCCAGTCAGGACAGAAAAGGAATGTTTAAAAATGAGGATAACTTAAGGAATGTCTGCAACAACATTAAGCATGCCAATATTTACTTTTTTCAAGGGGTCCCAGTAGGAGAAAGAAAGTTCCAGTTGACCTATTTGAAGAAATTAGGGCTGAGAAAAATTTCAACCTGGTAAAGGAACCAAGTCCAGAAAACACAGACACCCAAACAAGATAAACTTGAAGAGACTCACATCAAGACACATTATAATTAACATGTCAGAAGTTAGAAATTTAAAAGCAGCAAGAGACAAACTTAAAAGCAAACCCTCCTTCAACTGATTAATTTTTAGCAGAAACTTTATAGGCCAAAAGGGATGGGCATGATATATTAAAATTACTGAAAGTGAAAAAAAAAAAAAAAACTTAAAACCAATAATACATTATTTGGAAAGGTTATTAATCAGAAATTAGGAAAGATAAAAAGTTTCCCAAACAAGCAAAAGCTAAAGAAATTTATCACTGCTGAAGTAGCCTTGCAGACATCAGTGGTGGTCCAGTGGTTTAAGAATCTTCTTGCCAATGCAGGGGACATGGGTTCGATCCCTGGTCCAGGAAGATTCCACATGCCATGGGGCAGCTAAGCCTCTCGCTTGTCATACAGCCATTGAGTACTCTTTCTTAAAAGTATTAATATAATATCATTCTTTTGCATAAGAGTTTCCTTACCATGGCTTACTAGGCTCTGTCTGTCCCTGGTGACCTCGCTACAGCTCTTCCATTCTTTCCCATCTCAGGAAAGGACCATGTCCTAAAATCCCTTGCTCAGTTATCTTTGATTCTTCCCCTTCCCTCATCCTTCAGTCTATCAGTGGGTTCTGCCACTTCTACCTCCGAAATGGATCCTTAGTGTGCCCAGCTCTCTTTATCTCCACTCTACGACCCATGTCCTCATTTCTTACTGAGATCAACAGCCTAGGTATCAGATGACAGTCTCTTACCTCCTCTTTTTTTTTTTCTTTTAAGATGTGTGTGTGTGAGTGCTCACTCATGTTTGACTCCATGGACTGTAGTCTGCCAGGTTCCCCTGTCCAAGGGATCCTCTAGGCAAGAATACTGGAGTGGGTTGCCATATCTTTCTCCAGGAGATCTCTCCAACCCAGGGATCGAACCCCTATCTCTTGAGTCTCCTGCAGTGGCAGGTAGACTCTTTACCACTGCAACACCGGGGAAGCCCCCCACCATTTTTTTAAATTAATTTATTTAATTGGAGGCTAATTACTTTATAATATTGTAGTGGTTTTTGCCATACATTGACATGAATCAACCATGGGTGTATGTGTGTTCCCCATCCTGAACCCTCCTCCAACATCCCTCCCCATCCCATCCCTCAGGGTCATCCCAGTGCACCAGCCCTGAGCACCCTGTCTCAAGCATCAAACCTGGGCTGGCAATCTGTTTCACATATGATAATATACATGTTTCAATGCTATTCTCTCATATCACCCCACCCTCACCTTATCCCACAGAGTCCAAAAGTCTGTTCTATACATCTTTCTTTTGCTGTCTTGCATATAGGATCATTGGTACCATCTTTCTAAATTCCATATATATGCGTTAGTATACTGTATTGGTATTTTTCTTTCTGACTGACTTCACTCTGTATAATAGGCTCCAGTTTTATCCACCTCATTAGAACTGATTCAAATGCATTTTTTTAAATAGCTGAGTAATATTCCATTGTGTATACGTACCACAGCTTTCTTATCCATTCGTCTGCTGATGGACATCTAGGTTGCTTCCATGTCCTGGCTATTGTAAACAGTACTGTGATGAACATTGGGGTACACGTGTCTTTTTCAATTCTGGTTTCCTTGGTGTGTATGCCCAGCAGTGGGATTGCTGGGTCGTATGGCAGTTCTATTTCCAGTTTTTTAAGGAATCTGCACACCGTTATCCATAGTGGCTGTCCTAGTTTGCATTCCCACCAACAGTGTAAGAGGGTTCCCTTTTCTCCACACCCTCTCCAGCATTTATTGCTTGTAGACTTTTGGATAGCAGCCATTCTGACCAGTGTGAGATGGTACCCTATTGAGGTTTTGATTTGCATTTCTCTGATAATGAGTGATGTTGAGCATCTTTTCATGTGTTTGTTAGCCATCTGTATGTTTTCTTTGGAGAAATGTCTGTTTAGTTCTTTGGCTCATTTTTTGATTGGATCATTTATTTTTCTGGAATTGAGCTGGAGGAGCTGCTTTTATATTTTTGAGATTGTTTGTCCGTTGCTTCATTTACTATTGTTCTCTCCCATTCTGAAGGCTATCTTTTCACCTTGCTTATAGTTTCCTTCATCATGCAAAAGCTTTTAAATTTAATTAGGTCCCATTTGTTTATTTTTGCTTTTATTTCCATTATTCTAGGAAGTGGGTCATAGAGGATCCTGTTGTGATTTATGTCAGAGAGTGTTTTGCCTATGTTTTCCTCTAGGAGTTTTATAGTTTCTGGTCTTACATTTAGATCTTTAATCCATTTGAGTTTATGTTTCTGTATGGTGTTAGTGTTCTAGTTTCATTCTTGTACAAGTGGTTGACCAGTTTTCCCAGCACCACTTGTTAAAGAGATTGTCTTTTCTCCATTGTATTTTCTGGCCTCCTTTGTCAAAGGTGTCCATATGTGCGTGGATTTATCTCTGGCTTTCTATTTTGTTCCATTGATCTATATTTCTGTCTTTGTGCCAGTACAATACTGTCTTGATGACTGTAGCTTTGTAGTATAGCCTGAAGTCAGGCAGGTTGATTCCTCCAGTTCCATTCTTCTTTCTCAAGATTGCTTTGACTATTCGAGGTTTTTTGTATGTCCATACAAATTGTGAAATTATTTGTTCTAGTTCTCTGAAAAGTACTGTTAGTAGCTTGATAGGGATTACATTGAATCTATAGATTGTTTTGGGTGGTATACTCATTTTCACTATATTGATTCTTCCGATCTATGAACATGGTATAGTTCTCCATCTATTTGTGTCATCTTTGATTTCTTTCATTAGCATTTTATAGTTTTCTTTATATAGGTCTTTTGTTTCTTTAGGTAAATTTATTCTTGAGTATTTTATTCTTTTCATTGCAATGGTGAATGGAATTTTTTCCTTAATTTCTCTTTCTGTTTTCTCATTGTTAGTGTATAGGAATGCAAGGGATTTCTGTATGTTAATTTTATATCCCCTGCAACTTTACTATATTCATTGTTTAGCTCTAGTAATTTTATGGTGGGGTTTTTAGGGTTTTCTATGTAAAGGATCATGTCATCTGCAAACAGTGAAAGTTTTACTTCTTCTTTTCCAATCTGGATTCCTTTTATTTCTTTTTCTGCTCTAATTGCTGTGTCTAAAACTTCCAAAACTATGTTGAATAGTAGTGGTGAGAGTGGGCACCCTTGTCTTGTTCCTCACTTTAGGGGAAATGCTTTCAACTTTTCACCATTGAGGATAATGTTTGCTGTGGGTTTATTATATATGACTCTTATTATGTTGAGGTATTTTCCTTCTATGCCTACTTTCTGGAGGGTTTTTATCAAAATGGATGTTGAATTTTGTCAAAGGCTTTCTCTGCAACTATTGAGATAATCATGTGGTTTTTATCTTTCAATTTGTTAATGTGGTATATCACATTGATTGATTTGTGGATACTAAAGAATCCTTGCATCCCTGGGATAAAGCCAACTTGGTCATGATGTATGATCTTTTTAATATGTCGTGGATTCTGTTTGCTAGAATTTTGTTGAGGATTTTTGCATGTTGAGGATTTTTCTATGTTCATCAGTGATATTGGCCTGTAGGTTTCTTTTTTTGTGGCATCTTTGGTTTTCCTATCAGGGTGATGGTGGCCTCATAGAATGAGTTTGGAAGTTTACCTTCCTCTGCAATTTTCTGGAAGAGTTTGAGTAGGACAGGTGTTAGCTCTTCTTTAAAGTTTTGGTAGAATTAAGCTGTGAGGCCGTCTGGTCCTGGGCTTTTGTTTGCTGGAAGATTTCTGATTACAGTTTCAATTTCCATGCTTCTGATGGGTCTGTTAAGATTTTTATTTCTTCTTGGTTCAGTTTTAGAAAGTTGTACTTATCTAAAAATTTGTCCATTTCTTCCCAGTTGTCCATTTTATTGGCATGTAGTTGCTGATTGTAGTCTCTTATGATCATTTGTATTTTTGTGTTATCTCTTGTGATTTCTCCATTTTTATTTCTAATTTTGTTGATTTGATTCTTCTCCCTTTTTTTCTTGATGAGTCTGGCTAGTGGTTTGTCTATTTTATTTATCTTGTCAAAGAACCAGCTTTTAGTTTTGTTAATTTTTGCTATGGTCTCCTTTGTTTCTTTTTCATTTATTTCTGCCCTAATTTGTATGATTTCTTTCCTTCTACTAACCCTAGGGTTATTCATTTCTTGCTTTTCTAGTTGCTTTAGGTATAGAGTTAGGTTATATATTTGATTTTTCTCCTGTTTCTTGAGGTAAGCTTATATTGCTATGAACCTTCCCCTTAGCACTGCTTTTACTCAGTCCCATAGGTTTTGGGTTGTTGTGTTTTCATTTTCATTTGTTTCTATGCATATTTTGATTTCTTTTTTGATTTCTTCTGTGATTTGTTGGTTATTCAGAAGCGTGTTGTTTAGCCTCCATATGTTTGTATTTTTAATAGTTTTTTCCCCTGTGGTTGACATCTGATCTTACCGCCTTCTGATTAGAAAAGATATTTGGAATGATTTCAAATTTTTTGAATTTACCAAGGCTGGATTTATGGCCCAGGATGTGATCTATCCTGGAGAATGTTCTGTGTGCACTTGAGAAAAGGTGAAATTCATTGTTTTGGGGTGAAATGTCCTATAGATATCAATCAGGTCTAACTGGTCCATTGTATCATTTAAAGTTTGTGTTTCCTTGATTATTTTCTGTTTGATGATCTATCCATAGGTGTGAGTGGGGTATTAAAGTCTCCCACTATTATTGTGTTACTGTTAATTTCCCCTTTCATACTTGTTAAGGTTTGCCTTACATATTGCGGTGCTCCTGTGTCTGAGCGACTTCACTTTCACTTTTCACCTTCATGCATTGGAGAAGGAAATGGCAACCCACTCCAGTGTTCTTACCTGGAGAATCCCAGGGACAGGGGAGCCTGGTGGGCTGCTGTCTATGGGGTCACACAGAGTCGGACATGACTGAAGCGACTTAGCAGCAGCAGTAGGTTGGGTGCATATATATTTATAATTGTTATATCTTCTTGGATTGGTCCTTTGATCATTATGTAGTGTCCTTCTTTGTCTCTTCTCACAGCCTTTATTTCAAAGTCTATTTTATCTGATATGAGTATTGCTACTCCTGCTTTCTTTTGGTCTCCATTTGCATGAAATATGTTTTTCTAGCCCTTCACTTTCTGTCTATATGTGTCCCTTGTTTTGAGGTGAGTTTCTAATAGACAGCATATATAGGGGTCTTGGTCTTGTATCCATTCAGCCAGTCTTTGTCTTTTGGTTGTGGCATTCAAACTATTTACATTTAAGGTAAATCCCGCTGTCATTTACTTTGCTGTTTTGGGTTCGAGTTTATACACCTTTTCTGTGTTTGGTGTCTAGAGAAGATCCTTTAACATTTGTTGAAGAGCTGGTTTGATGGTGCTGAATTCTCTCAGCTTTTGCTTGTCTGTAAAGCTTTCGATTTCTCTTTCATATTTGAATGAGATTCTTGCTGGGTACAGTAATCTGGGTTGTAGGTTTTTCTCTTTCATCACTTTAAGTATGTCCTGCCATTCCCTCCTTGCCTGAAGAGTTTCTATCGAAAGATCAGCTGTTATCCTTATGGGAATCCCCTTGTGTGTTATTTGCTGTTTTTCCCTTGCTGCTTTTAATATTTGTTTTTTGTGTTTGATCTTTGTTAATTTGATTAATATGTGTCTTGGGGTGTTTCACCTTGGGTTTTTCCTGTTTGGGACCCTCTGGGTTTCTTGGACGTGGGTGGCTATTTCCTTTCCCATTTTAGGGAAGTTTCCAAATATTATCTCCTCAAGTGTTTTCTCATGGCCTTTATTTTTGTATTCTTCTGGGACTTCTATGATTCGAATGTTGGGGCACTTGACATTGTCCAAGAAATCTCTGAGGTTGTCCTCATTTCTTTTAATTACTTTTTCCTCTCTGCTTCATTTATTTCTACCATTCTATCTTCCACCTCACTTATCCTATCTTCTGACTCAGTTGTTCTACTGTTGGTTCCCTCCAGAGTGTTTTGGATCTCAGTTATGCATTATTCGTTATTGATTGACTGATCTCAGTTATTGCATTATTCATTATTGATTGATTCTTTTTTATTTCTTCTTCTGCTGCTAAGTCGCTTCAGTCATGTCCAACTCTGTACGACCCCATAGACAGCAGCCCACCAGGCTTCCCTGTCCCTTGGATTCTCCAGGCAAGAACACTGGAGTGGGTTGCCATTTCCTTCTCCAGTGCATGAAAGTGAAACGTGAAAGTGAAGTTGCTCAGTCATGTCCAACTCTGTGCGACCCCATGGACTGCAGCCCACCAGGCTCCTCTGTCTGGTCCTTGTTAAACATTTCTTGCATCTTCTCAATCCTTGTCTCCAGACTATTTATCTGTAACTCCATTCTGTTTTCAAGATTTTGAATCATTGTTACTGTCATTATTCTGAATTCTTTTTCAGGTAGACTCCCTATCTCCTCCTCTTGTTTGGTTTGGGTGGGCACTTAGCTTGTTCCTTTACCTTCTGAATATTTCTCTGCCTTTTCATCTTGTTTAGATTGCTGTGTTTTGGGTGGCCTTTCTGCATGCTGGAAGTCTGTGGTTCCTCTTTATTGTGCAGGTTCCTCCCTGTGGGTGGGGTTGGACAAGTGGCTTGTCAAGGTTTCCTGGTTAGGGACGCTTGCATCAGTGTTCTGGTGGGTAAAGCTTGCATCAGTATTCTGGTGGGTAGAGCTGGATCTCTTCTCTCTGGAGTGCAATGAGGTGTCCAGTAGTGAGTTTCAAGGTGTCTGTGGCTTTGGTGTGACTTTGGGCAGCCTGTATATTAATGCTCAGGGGTATGTTCCTGTGTTGCTGGAGAATCAGCATGGTATGTCTTGCTCTGAAACTTGTTGGCTCTGGGAGGAGCTTGGTTTCAGTGTAGGTATGGAGGCTTTTGGATGAGTGCTTTTCAATTAATGTTCCTTGGAATCAGGAATTTTCTGGTGTTCTCAGGTTTTGGACTTAAGCCTCCTGCCTCTGGTTTTCAGTCTTATTCTTACAGTAGACTCAAGACTTCTCCATCCATACAGCATGGATGATAAAACATCTAGGTTAATGGAGAGAAGATTCTCCACAGTGAGGAACACCCAGAGAGGTTCATAGAGTTACGTGGAGAAGAGAAGAGGGAGGAGAGAGATAGAGGTGACCAGGAAGAGAAGAGGGGGAATCAAAAGGGAGAGAGCAATCTAGCCAGTAATCAATTCCCTATGTGCTCTCCACAGTCTGGATCCCTCAGAGATGTTCATGGAGTTACACAAAGAGAAGAGGGAGAAAGGAGATAGAGGTGACCAGGAGGAGAAGAGCTGGAATCAAAAGGGTAGAGTGCAATCTAGCCAGTAATCTATTCTCTATGTACTCTCCACATTCTGGAACACTCAGGGAGGTTCACAGAGTTACATAGAGAAGAGAAGTGGGAGGAGGGAGATGGAGGTGACCAGGAGGAGAAGTGGGGAGTCAAAAGGAGAGAGACAGATCCAGCCAGTAATCAGTTCCCTAAGTGTTCTCCACAGGCTGGAACACACAGAGAGATTCACAGACTTAGGTAGAGAAGAGAAGTGGGAGGGATGAGATAGAGATGACCTGGGGGAGAAAAAGGAGAGTCAAAAGGGGGAGAGGGCAATGAAGCCAGTAATCACACTCCTAAATAAAAATGGGTACTGAAGATTGGATTCTTAAAGGTACAAAATTGATTTAAAAAAATATACCAAAAAGCAAAGATTAAAAATCTAGAGTAGAGGTTCAGTTCAGTTCAGTCACTCAGTCGTGTCCTACTCTTTGTGACCCCATGAATGGCAGCATGCCAGGCCTCCCTGTCCATCACCAACTACCGGAGTTCACCCAGACTTACGTCCATTGAGTCAGTGATGCCATCCAGCCATCTCATCATCCTTTGCTTTTCGCTTCTCTTCTTTTCACAGCTATTTGTAAGGCCTCCCCAGACAGCCACTTTGCTTTTTTGCATTTCTTTTCCATGGGGATGGTCTTTATCCCTATCTCCTGTACAATGTCACGAACCTCAGTCCATAGTTCATCAGGCACTCTATGTATCAGATCTAGGTCCTTAAATCTATTTCTCACTTTCACTGTATAATCATAAGGGATTTGATTTAGGTCATACCTGAATGGTCTAGTGGTTTTCCCTACTTTCTTCAATTTAAATCTGAATTTGGCAATAAGGAGTTCATGATCTGAGCCACAGTCAGCTCCTGGTCTCGTTTTTGCTGATTGTATAGAGCTTCTCCATCTTTGGCTGCAAAGAATATAATCGATCTGATTTCAGTGTTGACCATTTGGTGATGTCCATGTATAGAGTCTTCTCTTCTGTTGTTGGAAGAGGATATTTGCTATGACCGGTGCATTTTCTTGGCAAAACTTTCTATTAGTCTTTGCCCTGCTTCATTCCGTACTCCAAGGCCAAATTTGCCTGTTACTCCAGGTGTTTCTTGACTTCCTACTTTTGCATTCCAGTCCCCTATAATGAAAAGGACATCTTTTTTGGGTGTTAGTTCTAAAAGGTCTTGTAGGTCTTCATAGAACCGTTCAACTTCAGCTTCTTCAGCATTACTGGTTGGGGCATAGACTTGGATTACTGTGACATTGAAAGGTTTGCCTTGGAAATGAACAGAGATCATTCTGTTGTTTTTGAGATTGCATCCAAGTACTGCATTTCGGACTCTTTTGTTGACCATGATGGCTACTCCATTTCTTCTGAGGGATTCCTGCCCGCAGTAGTAGATATAACGGTCCTCTGAGTTAAATTCACCCATTCCAGTCCATTTTAGTTCACTGAATCCTAGAATGTCAACACTCACTCTTGCCATCTCTTGTTTGACCACTTCCAATTTGCCTTGATTCATGGACCTGACATTCCAGGTTCCTATGCAATATTGCTCTTTACAGCATCGGACTTTGCTTCTATCACCAGACACATCCACAGCTGGGTATTCTTTTTGCTTTGGTTCCATCCCTTCATTATTTCTGGAGTTATTTCTCCACTGATCTCCAGTAGCATATTGGGCCCCTACCGACCTGGGGAGCTTCTCTTTCAGTATCCTATCATTTTGCCTTTTCATACTGTTCATAGGGTTCTCAAGGCTGTAAGAACACTGAAGTGGTTTGCCATTCCCTTCTCCAGCGGACCACACCCTGTCTGATCTCTCGACCATGACCCGCCCATCCTGGGTTGCCCCACGGGCATGGCTTAGTTTCATTGAGTTAGACAAGGCTGTGGTCCTGGTGTGATTAGAATGACTAGTTTTCTGTGAGTATGGTTTCAGTGTGTCTGCTCTCTGATGCCCTCCTGCAATACCCACCATCCCACTTGGGTTTCTCTTACCTTGGGCATGGGGTATCCCTTCCCGGCTGCTCCAGCAAAGCACAGCCATCACACCTTACCTTGGACGAGGGGTCTCTCCTCACTGCGCCCTTCCTGACCTCGGTCGTGGGGTAGCTCCTCTCTGCTGCGCTTAGCGCCGGTCCGCACCGCCGCCCTTCCTGACCTTGGAGGAGGGGATTTTCCTCACCGCCACCCTTCCTGACCTCAGTCGTGGGGTAGCTCCTCTCTGCTCTTAGTGCGCTGGTCGCAGCCGGTGAGGCGCTCTTAGTGCGCCAGTTGCAGCCGGCAAGGCTCGCTCTTAGTGCGCTGGTCGCAGCCCGCGAGTTTCTCTTAGTGCGCCGGTCACAGCCGGTGAAGCGCTCTTAGTGCCTCATGATGGCGTGATCACTGACCTAGAGCCAGACATCCTGGAATGTGAAGTCAAGTGGGCCTTAGAAAGCATCACTACGAACAAAGCTAGTGGAGGTGATGAAATTCCAGTTGGGCTATTCCAAATCCTGAAAGATGATGCTGTGAAAGTGCTGCACTCAATATGCCAGCAAATTTGGAAAACTCAGCAGAGGCAACAAAATTGGAAAAGGTCAGTTTTCATCCCAATCCCAAAGAAAGGCAATGCCAAAGAATGCTCAAACTACTGCACAATTGCACTCAACTCACACGCTAGTAAAGTAATGCTCAAATTCTCCAGGCCAGGCTTCAGTAATATGTGAACCGTGAACTTCCTGATGTTCAAGCTGGTTTTAGAAAAGGCAGAGGAACCAGAGATCAAATTGCCAACATCTGCTGGAGCATCGAAAAAGCAAGAGAGTTCCAGAAAAACATCTATTTCTGCTTTATTGACTATGCCAAAGCCTTTGACTGTGTAGATCACAATAAACTGTGGAAAATTCTGAAAGAGATGGGAATACCAGACCACCTGATCTGCCTCTTGAGAAATCTGTATGCAGGTCAGGAAGCAACAGTTAGAACTGGTCATGGAACAACAGACTGGTTCCAAATAGGAAAAGGAGTACGTCAAGGCTATATATCTCCAGTCTTCTGGAGATATTAAGAAGAGGTGGCAAGAATACACAGAAGAGCTGTACAAAAAAAGATCTTCACGACCCAGATAATCATGATGGTGTGATCACTCACCTAGAGCCAGACATCCTGGAATGTGAAGTCAAGTGGGCCTTAGAAAGCATCACTAGGAACAAAGCTAGTGGAGGTGATGGAATTCCAGTTGAGCTATTTCAAATCCTGAAAGATGATGCTGTGAAAGTTCTGCACTCAATATACCAGCCAGCAAATTTGGAAAACTCAGCAGTGGCCACAAGACTGGAAAAGGTCAGTTTTCATTCCAATCCCAAAGAAAGACAATGCTTAAAAAATGCTCAAACTATCGCACAATTGCACTCATCTCACACGCTCGTAAAGTAATGCTCAAAATTCTCCAAGCTAGGCTTCAGCAATACATGAACTGTGAACTTCCAGATGTTCAAGGTGGTTTTAGAAATGGCAGAGGAACCAGAGATCAAATTGCCAACATCTGCTGGATCATGGAAAAAGCAAGAGAGTTCCAAAAAAACACATCTATTTCTGCTTTATTGACTATGCCAAAGCCTTTGTGTGGATCACAATAAACTGTGGAAAATTCTTCAAGAGATGGGAATACCAACCCACCTGACGTGCCTCTTGAGAAACCTATATGCAGGTCAGGAAGCAGCAGTTAGAACTGGACATGGAACAACAGACTAGTTCCAAATAGGAAAAGGAGTTCGTCAAGGCTGTATATTGTCACCCTGCTTATTTGACTTATATGCAGAGTACATCATGAGAAATGCTGGGCTGGAGGAAGCACAAACTGGAATCAAGATTGCTGGGAGAAATATTAATAACCTCAGATATGCAGATGACACCACCCTTATGGCAGAAATTGAAGAGGAACTAAAAAACCTCTTGATGAAAGTGAAAGAGGAGAGTGAAAAATTTGGCTTAAAGCTCAACATTCAGAAAATCAAGATCATGGCATCTGGTCCCATCACTTCATGGGAAATAGATGGGGAAACAGTGGAAACAGCGTCAGACTTTATTTTTCTGGGCTCCAGAATCACTGCAGATCGTGACTGCAGCCATGAAATTAAAAGACACTTAGTCCTTGTAAGGAAAGTTATGTCCAACCTAGATAGCATATTGAAAAACAGAGACATTACTTTGTCAACAAAGGTCTATCTAGTCAAGGCTATGGTTTTTCCAGTGGTCGTGTATGGATGTGAGAGTTGGACTGTGAAGAAAGCTGAGCACCGAAAAATTGATGCTTTTGAACTGTGGTGTTGGAGAAGACTCTTGAGAGTCCCTTGGACTGCAAGGAGATCCAATCAGTCCATCCTGAAGGAGATCAGCCCTGCGTGTTCTTTGGAAGGAATGATGCTAAGGCTGAAACTCCAGTACTGTGGCCACCTCATGCGAAGAGTTGACTCATTGGAGAAGACTCTGATGCTGGGAGGGACTGGGGGCAGGAGGAGAAGGGGACGACAGAGGATGAGATGGCTGGATGCCATCACTGACTCGATGGATGTGAGTTTGAGTGAACTCCGGGAGATGGTGATGGACAGGGAGGCCTGGCGTGCTGCGATTCATGGGGTCGCAAAGAGTCGGACATGACTGAACGACTGAACTGAACTCAGTAGGTTATAAAAATGAAAATTAAAAGAGTAATAAAGGACTTAAAATTTTTCCAAAAATTTAAAAAATTATAATAATAAAATATATCTTGGAATTTCTCTGAAGCTGTTGCAGCAGTGTGGGGTCAGTTCAATTTCAGATAGTTTCTTTTTCAAGCTTATACTTCTTCTCAAGGTCTATAGGCCCCTTCCAATGTAGTCATTACTAGCTACAGGGTTTTAATCTGTTTCACCTGTTACTTCCAGAGCAGTTCCCTCTGTTTATTTTAGCTTCTTCTGTTTGCAAGTGTCTTCAGTGTATAATTTCCGCCCTGACACAGGGGCCCAAGGTGGTCACTTATTAAGGCTCACTTATTCAGTTTGCTGCGGGGAGGGAGGAATACTGGAAACAAACATCACTGGCGTGTGTGGGGAGTGCTCGCAGTGTCTGGGCCACACTGGGTTTGCCCCCAGCTCGTGGCGTGTGTGCTTTCCCGGTCTAGGCTGCTCAGGTTCCACGTTGCTGTGCAGGTGAACTGTCTGAGGCGGGCCCTGGGTTGTCTGCACTTCCCAGGTCTAAGCCACTCAGGTTCAGGTTCTCAGGCACTCCACAAAGGCACAGACTCTGTTGGGCCTGCATTTTATGCCCTTTGCAGGTCCAAGCAGCTCAGGCGACCAGGTGTTTGCACTCTCCCCAGGTGGGCAGTGCGTCTTATCACCCCCTGGTCCCAGCTGCTTGGTTTCCTGGGTGCAGAGCGGGAGTGCTGTCTCAGGTGTGCCGTGTGTCTCCTTGGGGAGCTGATCTCTTCCTGTGACCCTCCTGGGGGATGTCAACCATCCAGGATCGAAGGAAGCCTTGGTTAGCAACTGGAAGCCTGCTCACAGTTTGGTGGAGGATGCCATCTCTGGGGCCAAGATTGCTCCTTCTGGCTCTGGCTGTCGCCTGCCTGCCCCTGCCTCCAGCTTGGGAAGAGGCCAGTCTGTAGCTTGCTAGCTCTCCTTTGGTATTTGCTCAGTCCTTTGTTCTGTGAGCGGGCTGGCAGTGCCTTCACTTAGAGCTTTCCATGGGAAAGTTCTCTCTGTCTCTCTCATTTTTTTTCTCTCTCCCTCTGGCTATCCCACAGTTTGGGTTGCTGTCTCACGTTAGCTCCCTCAGATTGCCCTCAGGGCATTCAGGCTCTGTCCTTACCCTAAGCATGCAACCAGTGCCTGCCTGTTCAGCCCCCGTTTGCTGGTGGTGGACATGAGCATCTGGGCTACTTCTCCTCTGGGAGTTGAGGTTAGGCACATAATCTGTGGGTTTCATTTATTTATTTTTCCTCCCAGTTATGTTGCCCTCTGAGATTCCAAAACTCCCCACAGACCCACGGGTTAGAGGGTTTCGTAGTGTTTGGAAACTTCTCCTCTTTCACAACTCCCTCTCCGGGATGGGTCTCCATGCCTAACTCTTTTGTCTCTCTTTTTATCTTTTATATTTTGTCCTATATCTTTTGAAGACAATGGGCTGCCTTTCTGGGTGCCTGGTGTCTTCCACCAGCGTTCAGAAGTTGTTTTGTGAAATTTGCTCAGCAATCAAATGATCTTTCGATGAATTTGTGGGGGAGAAAATGGTGGTCTCCCCATCTTATTCCTCTGCCATCTTAGGACTGTGCCCTTCTCCTTTTTTTAAAGATACATGTTTTTAATTAAAAATAAATTATTTATTTGTGGCTGTGCTGGGTCTGTCTTCACTGCTTCAAGTGGGGGCTACTCTAGTTGCAGTCTGCAGGCTTCTCATTGTGGTGGCTTCTCTTGTGGAGCATGGGGCGTAAGCTTTAGGTGCATGGGCTGAGGAGTTATGGGTTGCAGGCTCGAGAGCATAGGCTCAGTAGTTTTGACACACAGGCTCAGGTGTTCTAACATATGGTCTCAGTTCATCCATGGCATGTGGAATCTCCCAGGACAGGAGATCGAACCCATCTTCCCCGCATTGACAGGTGAATGCTTAACCACTAGACCCCAGAGAAGTCCTCTGTCTCTGTTCTTGATTTCCATACTATCTACTTTGCACATAGTGGCCAGAGAGAATGCAGGTGACAGAAAGATAGTGTCTCTCATTGATTTAACAACCTCCTTTAGATTTCCATTACCCATCACTTAAAGTCTAAACTTTATGTGTTTATGTAACCTTTAGTGGTCTCCAAGAGCTCACCTGATTGGACCTTCATCTAATTATGCTGCCTGCTTGGTTTCTACGCTGCTAGCATATTGGGCTCTCTTTCTAGTTCCTTTAGCATGCCATGCATGTCCCCGCTGCAAAATTTTTGTACTTGATATTCATTTTGCATGGGTATTTCGCCTTCAGTTTTGGTTGACTTTTTTCTATCATTGGATTCTCAGCTCCAGAATCATTTTTTGACTATAAGAAAAATGCACAATGTTAGAATTGTGTTTCAGTTTTATTCAGAGAATTTATGAGAGCTATAGCCTAGGAACGGAGAAGGCAATGGCACCCCACTCCAGTACTCTTGCCTGGAAAATCCTATGGACGGAGGAGCCTGGTAGGCTGCAGTCCATGGGGTTGCTAAGAGTCGGACACGACTGAGCGACTTCACTTTCCCTTTTCACTTTCATGCATTGGATAAGGAAATGGCAACCCACTCCACTGTTCTTGCCTGGAGAATCCCAGGGATGGGGGAGCCTGGTGGGCTGCCATCTATGGGGTCGCACAGAGTCAGACACGACTGAAGCGACTTAGCAGCAGCAGCAGCATAGCCTAGGAAATAGCCTCTCTGTAGGTCTGAGGGAACTGTTGTGGGGAAGTGGGGGAGAAGCCCTAATACATAATTTAGGGCTAAGAAATACATGCAGTCAAGCATACATCTCATTAAAAGGTCACTGTTCGTCACAAGACACAGATGTATCAGTTAATGATTTTAGAATGATTTCTATGTATGGGAAAATGTAAGAATCTGGGTTCATAAAAATTCTTCCTGAGATATACATCTAACTGTCTGATGGGCTTGTTTATCCAAAGCACAGAATGCCTCATCTTGTTTTACATCCTGAATTCCTTTCAGGGTGCGCTGTAGGTGAATAGCTGCAGTGGGTAATGACTTAATCCTTGTAGAACTAAACTGTGAGCAATTCTTTGTTTTATATTCTCATCTCCTTGCTTGATTACCTACTCTAAATAAAACCATTCTTTGTTTCCTCTGAGATGTAGCTGATTATTTCATTCATTTGTTTATTGAGTTGATTGTTGTTAGGTGTCACCCTTAGAGTGTAACTTCCCTACAATGGGAAGCCTTTTTTGCCTTGTTTACTGTAAAATACCTAGTACTGAGAATAATGCTTTCCCTGTAATAGATGATCAATAAATATTTAGCAGATAAATAAAACTTTGTATAACAGTGTTCCCATACATCAGTGGTCCCCAATCTTTTTGGCACCAGGGACCAATTTCACAGAAGACAATTTTTCCACTGACTGGGGATAAGGGGGTAGTTTTAGGATGATGCATATAATTATATATGTATTATGTACATAAGGCATGTAATAAAGGCATTATATTTATTGTGCACTTTACTGCTGCCTCTGATCTGGCAGGAGGTACTGGTCCATGGCCTGGAGGTTGGGGACCCCTGCCATATATGATTGGGATGCTGGAGGGAGGGTATCAGTCCTGAACACGGTTATCAGCAAAGGGAGAACTTGAGATGAACTTTTGGGAACAGGTAAGATTCAGACTCACTGAAAAGAGAAGAGGATATTTTACATGAGCAAGTGTAGGGGGAGCATTCTATTTGTCATTTGTAAACGTCATTCAATGATTGGGGCGTCTTGAGTTATAAATGATTCATAAAAAATTCTATCCTTTCTAGAATTATTTAATTCATTCCTATACTTAGTATCGGAGAAGGCAATGGCACCCCACTCCAGTACTCTTGCTTGGAAAATCCCACGGACGGAGGAGCCTGGTAGGCTGCAGTCCATGGGGTCGCTAAGAGTCGGACATGACTGAGCAACTTCACTTTCTCTTTTCACTTTCTTGCATTGGAGAAGGGAAATGGCAACCCACTCCAGTGTTCTTGCCTGGAGAATCCCAGGGACAGGGAAGCCTGGTGGGCTGCCGTCTATGGGGTCACACAGAGTCGGACACGACTGAAGTGACTTAGCATATACTTAGTATAGGTATTTCCTAGAGAAAATTCTAGGTATTTATAATATTAATTGTAGAAGATGCACATTTTTTACCCTTATCTGTTTGTCCTAATTCTCATATTTCAAGGCAAATGGCTAAAAAGATGATCTTTCCTTGGGCTGGCCGAAGCCATAAAATTATTTGTTGTCAGATAAAATATATACTCCTAGAATTACTTTTTACTATTTTTATATGAATACTTTTTTTGAGATTGTAATTTATGTATGAAGTAAAACTTATTTCAAGAAATCATGTTAATCTTTTGGATTCAGATTGTATTTATTAACTATATTAACTATCTAATAGTTATTCTAGTCTTTCTCTACCAGTGAGATTATTTGTTAAATTTTAATGCATTAAGCAACAGTATCCTGGTTGCTTAGCAAAGTGTACATGCATAATTGGGATCGTTTTCCTAATCATTTAAAATTAATCATTTCAGGTCTTCAAAGTCTGCTTTAAAAGTAGAAATAAAAGAACAAATTTCATTTTCTTCGGTTGGTTTCTGTTAGATACATGGAGTCCACATAGTTGGAACTTGACAAACCTCTATTTTATAAATTTATTTTAAAAATTTTCATAATTTTATCTTGAGATCACTGCAATTGATTTCTTTTCCCTTCAGTCCTTCATGAATGCCTTGCTATGATTCTTTGTATGTCTGAGTTTACCCTTTCATTAAGGTTATATTCTTCCTCTACTACATGGCACTTCCTCCTACCATCCTTTTTCATATCAGAAGTTCTCAGCATTCTGTTCACTTTTCCTATCTTACCGTATGCCAGACAAACAAGGTAATTGCCAGTGACACCTTATAAATCAATAAGCAGTGATATGCTTCTAGACCTCATGATTATCTTTCTTCGGTAACAAAATACTCTTCCCACAAGACAGTGATAAACACGTCTGCCCAGGAAATTTGTTTCTCTGACTCTTACCACATAACAAGTGGTTTTTAAAGGATAATATAATTAAAATTATAAAATGAATGTGATTACTTTCATTTAGATGTATCTTTCTTTTTCTTTTACACCTTGAATTATGGACTAACGAAGAGTAAAGATTGTTATAAGTAGCTTTTAATGAATTTAAAAAAAAATCCCCAAAGTATTGGGACTGTCAGATCAGTCCACTGAAAATTTCTAAAGGCAGTGCCAGTTCTGAAAGTTTTAATGAATAATTGGCTATAGTGGAAGATGTTTATAATGAAAGATAAACTGACACAGAACGTGACACATCGTTCATTGAGTCAACAAACACTGAAGTGCCTCCTCTCTGCCTGGTGTTTATTTTGTTGTTTTCTTTCTTGCTGTTTTTTTTTTACTACTCCCTTGACTAACACTGACTGGCTTCCACTGATACCTGTTCAGCAGCCCTTGAAATACAGTCTCTCTCCTGGGACACATATGTGAGTTCTTTGTGAGAGAGGTGGGGGTTACCTACACTACCCGTGTCCTTGACATGACAGACCTGGGTCCAGCTCTATCTTTTCCAACCCTTCTCAGTTCTTCCCTCTTGTGTTATATCCCACTACTTTTTGCTGCTCGGGTGTGTTTACAGAGGTCAGACTTCTTGGGTGAGGTACTGGTAAGTTGGTTCAAGTCTGATCAGTCTGTGTAGTCATACGTGAACCATGGGAGACTGTGGCATCTTTGTCAGGGGCAAAGGTGGGTACACAGATTACCCACCAGTTCTTCCCAGTTTCCTTTTTCTCTGGTCAACCAGACACGTTAGTGGGAAGCTGGCTGCCTCTTACCTTCCAACTAGAATGTGTCAGTCTCTCCAGCAGACATCCTCCATGCGTGGTTACTATACCCCCAGGGCCTCCTCATTTAGCTGGACTGTGGGCAGAAGCACCCCCTTTCCATCCCTTAGGCAGCCAGGAGTAAGCCATGGCATCTTCCACAGGGTCAGAAACTTGGGACTTCAGCAATATCTGCCTTCACTTCCTCTAATCTTCTGCTTACCTGGAGTTGGGAGAACAGGCGTGCATGAAATGTTACAGAACAGTTTTTGTTTTCAGGTGGACCAACAGGTATAGTCTCACTCACATCTATTATATTATGCATATATATATGTATATATATAAATAAACCATGTGTTTGTATACACACACACACGCACACACACACACATATATATATATACATACACAAACACACACACCTATATGTGAAATTTAGAAACATTTGGAGGCTATTGGTCTTTTAGTATATAAACTCCTATGTTGGTTCACTAAACTTATTGCTATGTGAATGTCACTAAGTTATCCAGCCTCAACTACCTCCAAATTACTTCTTGGTGAAGATAGGAAGTATTACAACCCCTATCTTGCAGTATTAATTTATGTGCTGTGACCAGTATGGAGTTCATGAAAAATACCAATTTATCTCTTTCTCTAGATATCCTATCATATGACATCTAGAAGGGAAAAACTATTCCAAGTAATTGTATATACCAACAAAGCCAAAGTAAAGAATCTGACTCCAGGTATGGACTATGTGTTCCATGTGAAGACGGTTAGAGGCAAAGATTACAGCGTATCTGTAATGAAAAACGTGGCTACAAGTAAGGAAATATCATAAATAAAACTTTTACTTTATAGTTTTATGAGAACTGAAAATATTTTTACCTGAGATAATTAAAGCTATTTTTAAACATAAAGCTTGATAATTATGGAATAATGATGATCATGATATGATTAAGAAACTCTCAAAAATATGTGAACTTAAAGTCTTTGTTTAAATTTATTGGGAACTACATAGAGTTTTTTAATAATCTGAAGCAAACATGTATATATATATATGTATATATGTATCATGTATGCCACATATATGGAATATAAGTATATACACACACATGTGCTATATATAACATGTCATAATGTTATAAATACAGTTCATTTTCTATTGAGGTAGGGGTTTGATAAAGAGGAAAACTATTTTTTCCTTCCTTGATGTTTGTAAATTCATTGTAAATCAGTTTCATATTGTTTTTGAGTGGGGAGGAGTGATAGTATACGTCACCAACAGTTCTAGTGCAAATCTATGATGCTTACAGGATCTCTTCTCAGTGAACAAATGATAATGCAAGAAACAATATTACTTTACCAGATGAACTGATTTAAAAATGCAGCAGTATAGAAATGCTGAAAACTTTGGAAGAACCACATTTGAAAATGCCCTTACTTCTGACCCTCACTGCCTCTCTAAGTAACTCTCTTTCATTTTCATCCAATGTCTAGCTATCTGCTAGGTGGTAGCTAACAAACCTGTAACTGTATCCTATAAGGATACTTTTGGTTATGAACACACAGGAGGCATAATTCTAGAGGAATATCTATTGGCATGATTCATGATTTGATTAAGGAAAAATATTTGGGAACTAGAGTCACTTAAAACTCATGTTTATATAATAGCCTATTTCTCTATTTGCAGAGCTGAGCATGTAAGACATTATACTTGAATAAATTCAAGGATTATTACATAGATTTGTAAATTATACTATTTATGTTTGCTTTATTTTTTCATATATGTGTGCAGTTTTTACTTATAGATATTTACCTTTTCAATAGAACCGTCCAGGATTTGTGGCTTAACCTTGAAAGCTGTGAATACTTCTTCTGCATATTTAAGGTGGAATCCAACAGAGACCAATTTCACTCATTACAAGATTTGTATATCAAACAGAACATTTGCAGAAGAATATCTTATTTGGGGCGTGATGACTGAGCACACAGTTACAGATCTGACTCCTGGTGGAATATATAACATCACAGTATACAGAGTGAGAGGAAGTGTTGAAGGGTCTGGCACATTTATCAGAATCACTGCAGGTATATTTACAAATTCCTTTTGATATTTAAAACCTTCACATTTTGCATAGTATGCTGCTTAAGATAAAATTTCATTCTTTTGAAATTTGAAACTTTACAATGTATAGAATATTTCAGAGGGTAAAAATACTCATTGTATTCTAAGGATTTGGGGGATAATATATGTAAGCTATAAATTGGATAACAGAGTTTTGGCACATAGTCAGTACTCAATAAATACGCCTAATATTATATAAAATATCTCATCGAATGAGAGGTCCAGCTAGTAGAATTAGGTGATTGATTTGGAGATCATCTGTTCTCCTACAACTGTACTTTGTCTTTAATATTCTACTTTGTACTATACATATGAAAAAGCACAGTCTTAGGGTGTGTGGAGAGGAGTAAAGATTATGAGCATGGAAATACATATAGTATAAGTCAAATTAAGAGGTGAAGCAATGGAAGTATTTCAGTCTTATTGTGGTTGCACAGCAAGGGAATGATTACCTTTACTGAACGGATGGAAAAGTCTCTCCAGGGCTGCAAAAAGATAAAGAGTTTCCTAATTAAACTAGGGGGTATGTGGAAAGGAGGATTCTGAGAGAGGGAACAGTCTGTGCAAAATTATGGAGGTGTAAATGATATGGTGTGTTTGTGGAATTTTAAGCAATTCAGCATTGCAAGATTTTGTTTCTATATGAGAAGAGAACAAAATCCTATTCTGAGTAATTTAAAGCATCATTTTTTATATCCAAATGAAGTTGTTAAACCTATTAATATTTAAATTTTCATAAGAGAACAAGATTGCAGTAATAACTAATAACTAATGAGACTACCTTTAAATCTTTAAGGCTATGGATATGACAAATAAGCCAAAGCAGACATACGATGATAACTCAGTCTGTAGACATTTGTTATGTGGATATCACACTGTGTTAGTTTCTTGTGGTTCTGTAACAAATTGCCACAAGCTTTGTGGCTTAAAATAACACAAATTGACTGTCAGAGTTCTATAGGTCTTAAGTCTGACATGGTTTCTAATCAGGCTAAAATCAAGATTGGGAGGCTCTAGGGGAGAGTCCTTTTCTTTGATCATTCAGGTTATTTGGAGAATTCTGCTCTTGTGGCTGTAGGACTGAGGTTATACACAGGTTAAACCTTGCTGGCTGTCAGCTGAGATCTGATCCCCCTCTAGTGAATATCTCATTCCTTGGCTTGTGACCTTCTTCCTCTATCTTCAAAGACAATAAAACAGAATTGGATTGCACTCATGTTTCAACTCTCTTTCCATTTTTACTGTTACATCAGACTCTTCTGCCTTTCTCTTCCACTTTTAAGGGCCTTATGATTAGATTGGGCCCACCTAGATAATCTAGATTGCTCTCCTTGTTTTAAGGTTCATATGCTTAATTCCATCTGCAAAGTCTGTTTTGCCTGGAATGTAATATATTCACAAGTTCCAGGGTTTAGGTTGTGGGCATCCTTGAAGTGGGCATTATTCTATCTATCTTATATACTGTTCTCTTAAATGTGATATTTGTGTGATAATGAAAACAGAAAGAGTTTCCAATTCATATACCAACTGCATTCCTGTATTTGACACTTGCTAGCTGAGTACTATTGGTCAAGTTACTTAGAATTCAAGTTGATGATCTCTGAGATTCCTTGTGACTTTTAAATTTTTTATTACATTTAATTTATATATATAATAATATTTCTTAAAAAGTGCAAGTGTTAAATGATGTATTGAATCTTCAAGATTTTATGATAGGTAAAGTATATAATCAAACACATTAAAACTGGACCAACTGTAGAAGTTTTAGTCTATGACGAGGTTTCTTAATTGCCGTACTGTTGACATTGTGGGCTAGGTGATTCTCTCTTATGGGAATCTGTCCTGTACATTTTAGGATGTTTAGAAGCATCCCTGACCTCTACCCACTAGATACCAGTTCAGTTCAGTTGCTCAGTCATGTCCAATTCTTTGCAACCCCATGAATTGCAGAACGCCAGGCCTCCCTGTTCATCACGAACTCCCGGAGTTCACTCAGACTCACATCCATCGAATTAGTGATGCCATCCAGCCATCTCATCCTCTGTCGTCCCCTTATCCTCCTGCCCCCAATCCCTCCCAGCATCCTAGTCTTTTCCAGTGAGTCAACTCTTCTCATGAGGTGGCCAAAGTACTGGAGTTTCAGCTTCAGCATCAGTCCGTCCAATGAACACCCAGGACTGATTTCCTTTAGAATGGACTGGTTGGATCTCCTTGCAGTCCAAGGGACTCTCCAGAGTCTACTCCAACACCATAGTTCAAAAGCATCAATTCTTCAGCGCTCAGCCTTCTTCACAGTCCAGCTCTCACATCCATACATGACCACAGGAAAAACCATAGCCTTGACTAGGCAAGCCTTTGTTGGCAAAGTAATGTCTCTGCTTTTGAATATGCTATCTAGATTGGTCTTAACTTTCCTTCCAAGGAGTAAGCATCTTTTAATTTCATGGCTGCAGTCACAATCTGCAGTGATTTTGGAGCCCGAAAAAATAAAGTCTGACACTGTTTCCACTGATTGCCCATCTATTTCCCATGAAGTGATGGGACCAGATGCCGTGATCTTTGTTTTCTGAATGTTGAGCTTTAAGCCAACTTTTTCACTCTCCTCTTTCACTTTCATCAAGAGGCTTTTGAGTTCCTCTTCACTTTCTGCCATCAGGGTAGTGTCATCTGCATATCTGAGGTTACTGATATTTCTCCCAGCAATCTTGATTCCAGCTTGTGTTTCTTCCAGTCCAGCGTTTCCCATGATGTACTCTGCATATAAGTTAAATAAACATGGTGACAATATACAGCCTTGATGTACTCCTTTTCCTATTTGGAACCAGTCTGTTGTTCCATGTCCAGTTCTAACTGTTGCTTCTTGACCTGCATACAAATTTCTCAAGAGGCAGGTCAGGTGGTCTGATATTCCCATCTCTTTCAGAATTGTCCACGGTTTATTGTGATCCACACAAAGGCTTTGGCATAGTCAATAAAGCAGAAATAGATGTTTTTCTGGAACTCTCTTGCTTTTTCCATGATCCAGCGAATGTTGGCAATTTGATCTCTGGTTCCTCTGCCTTTTCTAAAACCAGCTGGAACATCAGGAAGTTCACGGTTCACATATTGCTGAAGCCTAGCTTGGAGAATTTTGAGCATTACTTTACTATTGTGTGAGATAAGTGCAATTGTGCGGTAGTTTGAGCATTCTTTGGCATTGCCTTTCTTTGGGATTGGAATGAAAACTGACCTTTTCCAGTCCTGTGGCCACTGCTGAGTTTTCCAAATTTGCTGGCATATTGAGTGCAGCACTTTCACAGCATCATCTTTCAGGATTTGAAATAGCTCGCCTCTTAATTGTGATAATTAAGGAATTAATTAACTGTGACAACCAAATATTTTTCCTAGCAATCCCCAGAAGTCCAGAAATTGCCAAAAATTGGCAAAAGCACAGTAGGTCTGTGTTAAGCACTGAGCAAATGTTGAACAAAGATATGATAAATAAAATGTTTTATTTATGCGCAAGTCAAGGAGATAGTGTGGTTAGTGTGAGTGACAGGATTTGCTCACTTAGAATTTGGTCAGAGGAAAAATTGAGCAAGATAATGCCCAAATAGGAAAGTTTTGTGGAAGATACGGAATATCAGTAGCCATTTTAATGAAAGATGAAAGCACTTTGTGAAATAGCAGGAACTTTGTGTTCGGGTTGGATCATGCAGTTTAGGCAATGGTTTTGAGAGATTAGAGGCAAGTATTGGAGAGCAGTGATTTAGGAGGTGAGCGGATAAGAGGAAATGGAAAAGGAAGGTACCTGGGTTTGCTGACCTACCTCTGGCACAAAAGTGGTGATAGAGATGCAGAGCTGGACAGAGCACTGAGTGGATATGAGCAGAGAGCTGTAACTGAGAAGTGAAAAGGAAGCAAAGTGTGGTTTTCCTGAGAGATGGCGAGGGTTTGTGAGGAAAGACAGCAGAGAGAACAGTAGCTGTTAATCATAGCTTGCCTTTACTGCTGCGTTCAGACCACTCTTCTAGGCATTTTACATGTATTAACTTTATTCCCACATAAATGTGTGGCAAAGAGGATTATTATCTTTACATGAGGCCAGAGAGGTACAGATAGGTTAAGGATTTTGCTCAAATTCTTAATCTACGTGACAAAGCTAGAATTGGATGACTCGATGGATGTGAGTCTGAGTGACCTCCGGGAGTTGGTGATGGACAGGGAGGCCTGGCGTGCTGCAGTTCATGGGGTCGCAAAGAGTCGGACACGACTGAGCGACTGATCTGATCTGATCTGATCTACCCAGTAATAGGGGAGCTCCCAGGTGGCTTAGTGGTAAAGAATGGACCTGCCAATGCAGGAGACTCAGGTTCGATCCCTGGGTTGGGAAGATGCCCTGGAGAAGGAAATGGCAACTCACTCCAGTATCCTTGCCTGGGAAATCTCATGGACAAAGGAGCCTGGTACGTTACACGCCATGGGGTCGCAAAGAGTAGGACATGGCTTAGTGACCAAGCACAGCATACATCCAGTTATAGGGCCTGTGACCAGTGCGCTTACTAAAAATGGATTTTTTTAGGCACCTGTTGCATCTAATTTGATGCTGATTTAGTAGAGGATATATATTATTTTATATATATTTTTAAAAAGATTTTTTGATACAGACCATTTTAAAATTCTTTATTGAATTTGTTACTGTATTGCTTCTATTTTGTTTTGGTTTTTTGGCCACGAGATATGGGGGATCTTAACTCCCCAACCAGAGATCAAACTTGCATTGAAAGGTGAAGTGTTAGTTACTAGACTGCCAGGCAAGTCTCAAGATGTTTATTTTGTTTACAGCTTATACCTAGCCCATTTTCAAAGTATGAGGAAACTACAGGAACTTGATAAATATATGTTGCCTTGATATAGGACATATTTTGACAGTTGAGGTCACCTCAGCTAATCATCTTAGATTTGAAAGAAAAATTTTAGGTCATCCTATTTAATGCTTGAATCCTCTCTAAAATGCTAATACATTTAGAATTTTTTCATCTGCAACTGTTCATAAGCCACTTTGTGAGGGTTACAAGAGTGCAGTTCTCGTGGTGATTGAAACTCGAGCTCTGAAGATGTTGCTTCTGGGTCCAAGTCCTATTTCCTGAGACCTCAATGAAGTTACCTACATTCTTTGTTCCTCAACTTTCTCCTTTTTAACTGGCAGTAATCATAGTATCTCCTTATGATTTGTTACGGCTGTCACATAAAACAACCAGAGAAAAAGTTTAGAACAGCGCATGGTGTGTTGTAAACTCGATATGATTTACTTCTCACTATTCTGCATGTCTGATATTTCCTTGATCAGAACATATATGATGCCTTGTGTTGCGTTAGTCGCTCAGTCGTGTCTGACTCTTTGCGACCCCACAGACTGTAGCCCGCCAGGCTTCTCTGTCCATGGAATTCTCCAGGCAAGAATACTGGAGTGGATTCCCATTCCCTTTTCCAGAGGGACTTGCCCACCCAGGGATTGAACCCTGGTCTCCTGCCTCATGGGCAGATTCTTTACCATTTGAGCTGTATTATGCCCAACCTATGATAAATCATTAAAAGACTTAAATGTGATGTTGAAAGTTTATCATATACAGTGTTGGTACATGGGAAGTATAAATAAAAGTTAACAATAATGGTGTGTTTTTAAGTCTCCACTTTTTCTTTTAAAATATCTGTCCACTGTAGGCTTTGTGTCCTTAGCGCTGTTCTGATAGACTTGTATGACTCTTTACGGGTATCTCAAGGTATGTACCATTGTGCTCTCACTTCCTATGTGCTCTTTTAAGAATCAGAATCTACTTAGGAGCCGCCTAAGAGGCTTGCTTTTCTATTTGGAATCTCTTCTTACTCTCCGTCTCAGAGGTTCATCCACCATAGTTTGTATCAGAACTTAGTATGTGTGGTCCTTTTAACTCTTTTGAACTCTTTTCCTATATAGACATCATAGGATCATACTTGTGTTTTTTCTCAGCTTCTCAAAATGCAGTGGAGGTAAATTTGCTGAACTACCAAGGGGAAAAGTTGAGAGATGCTTTAGAACTGCACTGTCCAGTATGCAGTGATTAGCAACACATATGCATCGGAGAAGGAAATGGCAACCCACTCCAGTGTTCTTGCCTGGAAAATCCCAGGGACAGAGAAGCCTGGTGGGCTGCCGTCTATGGGGTCGCACAGAGTCGGACACGACTGAAGCGACTTAGCAGCAGCAGCAACACATAACGATTGAGCTTTGAAATGGGACTAGTCCAAATTCAGATGGGCTCTAAGTGTGAGAGACACATGGGATTTCAAAGACTTAGTATGAAAAAAAGTGACTATCTCATTAATAATTTCCTATTGATTATATGTGAAATGATATTTTTGGAAATTTTGTGTTAGATACAAAAAATTATTATGTTAGATAAAATATATTTTAAAAATTAACTTTACATTTTTCTTTTTACTTGTTTAATGTGGTTTATCTTATATTTTTATCAGATAGTGCTGCTTTAGACAAGCACAAGTCACATATCTAAACTTATTTAAGACTGAGTTAACCTGCAATAAAAGAAGCTGTTTCATGTAAAAAAGGAATTATTTGACAAAATGGTTTGATCACTGACATCTATTAAATTCTAGGGATTTAGGGTACTAAGGATTAATTTTTGAAAAATTCTGGTCTAAAAAATTAACTAGGCCTAGAATTACTCTTGCTAGCCCTAATTAAATTGAACACAATGTGAGATATACATATATATATGTAAAACTCAAAGATATATATGATATATATAAAATACATATATATAAGATATATATATTAATTAAATTGAACACAATGTGAGGGAGATATATATATAAAACTCAAAGATATATATATAAGATATAAATATATAAGATCAGATCAGTCGCTCAGTTGTGTCCGACTCTTTGCAACCCCATGAATCGCAGCACGCCAGGCCTCCCTGTCCATCACCATCTCCCGGAGTTCACTGAGACTCACGTCCATCGAGTCAGTGATGCCATCCAGCTAGCTCATCCTCTGTCATCCCCTTGTCCTCTTGCCCCCAATCCCTCCCAGCATCAGAGTCTTTTCCAAGGAGTCAACTCTTCGCACGAGGTGGCCAAAGTACTGGAGTTTCAGCTTTAGCATCATTCCTTCAAAGAAATCCCAGGGCTGATCTCCTTCAGAATGGACTGGTTGGATCTTCTTGCAGTCCAAGGGACTCTCAAGAGTCTTCTCCAACACCACAGTTCAAAACCATCAATTCTTTGGTGCTCAGCCTTCTTCACAGTCCAACTCTCACATCCATACATGACCACAGGAAAAACCATAGCCTTGACTAGACGGGCCTTTGTTGGCAAAGTAATGTCTCTGCTTTTGAATATGCTATCTAGGTTGGACATAACTTTCCTTCCAAGGAGTAAGCGTCTTTTAATTTCATGGCTGCAGTCACCATCTGCAGTGGTTTGGGAGCCCAGAAAAATAAAGTCTGACACTGTTTCCACTGTTTCCCCATCTATTTCCCATGAAGTGATGGGACCAGATGCCATGATCTTGTGGGGCAACCCAAGATGGGTGGGTTACGGTGGAGAGATCTGACAGAATGTGGTCCACTGGAGAAGGGAATGGCAAACCATTTCAGTATTCTTGCCTTGAGAACCCCATGAACAGTATGAAAAGGCAAAATGATAGGATACTGAAAGAGAAACTCCCAAAGTCAGTAGGTGCCCAATGTGCTACTGGAGATCAGTGGAGAAATAACTCCAGAAAGAACGAAGGGATGGAGCCAAAGCAAAAAGAATACCCAGCTGTGGATGTGACTGGTGATAAAAGCAAGGTCCGATGCTGTAAAGAGCAATATTGCATAGGAACCTGGAATGTCAGGTCCATGAATCAAGGCAAATTGGAAGTGGTCAAACAAGAGATGGCCAGAGTGAATGTCGACATTCTAGGAATCAGCAAACTGAAATGGACTGGAATGGGTGAATTTAACTTAGAGGACCATTATATCTACTACTGCGGGCAGGAATCCCTCAGAAGAAATGGAGTAGCCATCATGGTCAACAAAAGAGTCTGAAACGCAGTACTTGGATGCAATCTCAAAAACGACAGAATGATCTCTGTTTGTTTCCAAGGCAAACCATTCAATATCGCAGTAATCCAAGTCTATGCCCCAACCAGTAATGCTGAAGAAGCTGAAGTTGAACGGTTCTATGAAGACTTACAAGACCTTTTAGAACTAACACCCAAAAAAGATGTCCTTTTCATTATAGGGGACTGGAATGCAAAAGTAGGAAGTCAAGAAACACCTGGAGTAACAGGCAAATTTGGCCTTGGAATACAGAATGAAGCAGGGCAAATACTAATAGAGTTTTGCCAAGAAAATGCACTTGTCATAGCAAATACCCTCTTCCAACAACACAAGAGAAGACTCCATACATGGACATCACCAAATGGTCAACACCAAAATCAGAGTGATTATATTCTTTGCAGCCAAAGATGGAGAAGCTCTATCCAATCAGCAAAAACAAGACCAGGAGCTGACTGTGGCTCAGACCATGAACTCCTTATTGCCAAATTCAGACTTAAATTGAAGAAAGTAGGGAAAACCACTAGACCATTCAGGTATGACCTAAATCAAATATATAAGATACATATATATAACTCAAAAGCTGCCACAATTTGATTTTAGTGGTTAGTAACAATTAAATTGAGAATGATATTTTTGCTCATATTTTTCTACCTTTTCAGAGGTTAAATTCCGTGGAATACAAATGATGTACTTATATCTGTTTTGTTAATTGAATCTTTCAATTAATTGAAATTGAATTCAATTAATTAATTGAATCTTTCTTATCCAGAAAGCTCTCACAATAACAAGTATCACTTCATCTCTGTTCCCTTTTCCTGAGGGCAGGCCTCCCTCCTCTCAGTTCAGAAGCACAGTATCCTACTAATTGGCCTCATGCTGCCATTTTTGCCTCTCACCAGTTTATCTCCCATCTTCCAGGGTAATCTTTTAAAATTAAAAATAAGTCAGAGAGTGTTTTGCCTATGTTTTCCTCTAGGAGTTTTATGGTTTCTGGTCTTACATTTAGCTCTTTAATCCATTTTGAGTTTATCTTTGTGTATGGTGTTAGAAAGTGTTCTAGTTTCATTCTTTTACAAGTGTTTGACCAGTTTTCCCAGCACCACTTGTTAAAGAGATTGTCTTTAATCCATTGTATATTCTTGCCTCCTTTGTCAAAGATAAGGTGACCATATGTGCGTGGATTTATCTCTGGGCTTTCTATTTTGTTCCATTGATCAATATTTCTGTCCTTGTGCCAGTACCATACTGTCTTGATGACTGTGGCTTTGTAGTAGAGCCTGAAGTCAGGCAGGTTGATTCCTCCAGTTCCGAAACCATAAAACTCCTAGAGGAAAACATAGGCAAAACACTCTCTGACTTACATCACAGCAGGATCCTCTATGACCCACCTCCCAGAATATCGGAAATAAAATCAAAAATGAACAAATGGGACCTAATCAAACTTAAAAAGCTTCTGCACAACAAAGGAAACTATAAGCAAGGTGAAAAGACAGCCTTCAGAATGGGAGAAAATAATAGCAAATGAAGCAACTGACAAACAACTAATCTCAAAAATATACAAGCAACTTCTACAGCTCAATTCCAGAAAAATAAATGACCCAATCAAAAAATGGGCCAAAGAACTCAGTAGACATTTCTCCAAAGAAGACATACAGATGGCTAACAAACACATGACAAGATGCTCAACATCACTCATTATCAGAGAAATGCAAATCAAAACCACTATGAGATACCATTTCACACCAATCAGAATGGCTGCTATCCAAAAGTCCACAAGCAATAAATGCTGGAGAGGGTGCAGAGAGAAGGGAACCGTCTTGCACTGTTGGTGGGAATGCAAACTGGTACAGCCACTATGGAGAACAGTATGGAGATTCCTCAAAAAACTGGGAATAGAACTGCCTTATGATCCAGCAATCCCACTGCTGGGCATATACACTGAGAAAACCAGAATTGAAAGAGACACGTGTACCCCAATGTTCATAGCAGCACTGTTTGCAATAGCCAGAACGTGGAAGCAACCTAGATGTCCATCCATAGATGAATGGATAAGCAAGCTGTGGTACATATACACAATGGAGTATTACTCAGCCATTAAAAAGAATACATTTGAATCAGTTCTAAGGAGGTGGATGGAACTGGAGCCTATTATACAGAGTGAAGTAAGCCAGAAACAAAAACACAAATACAGTATACTAACGCATATATATGGAATTTAGAAAGATGGTAAAAATGAGCCTATTTACGAGACAGCAAAAGAGACACTGATGTATAGACCAGACTTTTGGACTCTGGGACCGGGAGAGGGTGGGATGATTGGGGAGAATAGCATTGAAATATGTATAATATTATATCTGAAATGTATTAACTGTTCAAACTAAACACTATCATGTTACAATTTATTCATACTAGATGTTTGTAATGTTTCTGATAATCAATAAAAGAGATTCTTGATTTTTTTTTAAAAAAAATAAATAAATAAATAAAAATAAAAATAAGTCAGATTGACTTTGTGCTTAAAAATTTTCAATGTTTTCCATTGCATTTAGGGGAAAAAAAATCTAAAATTTAATTGCTGCATGCATGACCGTCAGGCTGTTCTTTTCTAAATAATCCCACAACTCAGGCTGGTTTCCCTCAATCATTTTACTTTCTGTCCATTTGCAGGGCTTCTATTCACTTTGCTTTTAGAGGCCTTTACCAAACTGTCCTGAAGCTTTCAGGCCTTCCCTTTTTTATCAGACTGGAAGCTATCCAGACAAATATATTCTTCCTCCTCTTAGTGAGACAGACTTCATCCTTGGCCAAGAGTTCTTCAGTGTGTAATCGTAGACCTTCCAGGAAACTACATCCTCTCTCCGTCACCACCCTCTTAGTAAACAACCCTTTACTTCTATATTCATTTTTCTTTCGAAGTCTCATCCCAGCTCTTTTTCTGGTTTCTTAAGTCTTCTTGAATGTTAGATACATTTTTAGGACTCTTGAAGAAATAGTATTAGCCCTCACAATCAGTAAGTGTGAGTAGTGGTTGGACTTCTGTCATGTTAAACTTTTGTCTATTTTAACGTTGACTGGTGAGTAGAATAAAGGCCTTTTCTCTCAAGCATGAGAATACAGAGGACACAGGTCTGTGTGCAGAATCATCCAGGAAAAATGCCAGCAGCTATGCCCAACGAAGAAGGCACATCTTTCACCTTAGATGTGCCATATTTCTAAAGAGTTATTATGAAACCGTGGTGCTCACTGCATAGGCAGCTTGGAGGTGATGCCTAGAGAATGTTTGTGTCTTTGAGGATGTCATGTGAAAATTAATTGATTAATATAATCTTCAGTTACTGGGCTTCCCACGTGGCACTAGTGGTAAAGAACCCGCCTGCCAATTCAGGTAGAAGAGACACAGGTTCGATCCCTGGGTCGAGAAGATCCCCGGGGGCGGGGGGTGGGCACAGCAATCCACTCCAGTATTCTTGCCTGGAGAATCCCACGGACAGAGGAGCCTGGGGGGCTACAGTCCATAAGGTCACATAGTGTTGGACATGACTGAAGCAACTTAGCACGCACTAGCGACATGGTTATATTATAACCATTAAAGGAATTTTTCAAAGGAGCTAAAGAAAAACTATTCTAAGAAAAATCCTCCCCCAAATATAGTAGGAGATTGCCTGTTAAGATATGTATTTTATGCAATGTGCCTTATCAGTTATGTTAGGAAATGTACAATTCATTTTTTAAATATATAGATTTTCAAATCACCTCTGGTGGGAAACGGAGTGTTAAAATGATAAACGGAGTTCAAGGACTAATTCCAGACTCCTTTCTTTTGGAAATAGTTGTTAGAGTGGATCTGTATCAGGATGTTTTTCACATGCTTGCTTCATAATCTTCCTCCCCTTATATTGTTTGACTGGAATCTGCCCTAAAGATAAGAGTGTAAACCTGATTCACTGGTAACCATTCCAAAAAACTTTATGTGGAAAACTCCCTGCGAGTAGGTACAGGCAGCGTAAACACAACTTTGGAAATAGTGAAAGAAAAGGTAGAAAAAAAATATGGTTGCAATGGCTAGGACAATTATTCATTATTGTTTAAAAATTATCTTGTTTTCATTTCCAATATGAAAACTTTTAAAGAGACACCTCACTAAATATTCATCAGAAATGCTCATCTTTTAAAATGTTTGGCATATTTTGTTATTTTTTTCAAATTATTTTCTGTTTGATAAATATCCAGGTAATTGCATAAGTATTTTGTACCTACTTGTTTTTAAAATGATTTGATTTTTTTAGTTAGAACATAAGCTTTAAAAAACAATCTGGTCAACCAGCAGATTTTAGTAGATAAGGAATATCCCAGAAACAGATACATAAATTGATATATTATTTCTGATAATTAAACTTAAAACTAGATATTTTAAAAGATATATGTGCCTAACACCTACAGAGGGTTAGTGATAATGTAAAGGCTCTGACACTTTCTAACAATGTGGTTGTTTTGAAACTTGGTCCTTAAACCTTTGATTTTCCTTTTTCATTTGAAAGTTTAGGAGAATAACTCTATTCTAAACCTGTATTTTTCAATACCAGAACCAGAAAAACCCAAGAAACTTAAAGCTTTCAATATTTCTGCACATTCCTTTTCTCTGCTCTGGAGCCTACCCTCCGGCCACGTGGACAGGTTTCACGTGGATCTTGTTCCTGACCGTGGCTTTGTTACTATCAGAGATCTCGGAGGTGGAGAATATCAGGTATTGTTTTCATTATCATACTTGGCCAAGCCAACTTGTATTTTATATTTAGTCCAAATAGGAAAGTTCTTTATGAAACTCATCCACCATGAAAACTTCCTCCTTCAAGCCTCTTTAAAAGCATACGATGAAGACAAAAAGACTGATGCCGAATTGATGAGTGTAAGTTTCAGTACTGGTGGACTGTTACCTTAGCAATGTCTGTTTTTTTTTTTTTTTAAGTCTACCCTGAACCTACAGCCAACCATCCAAGGGTTCATGAATAGTTTAACAAAGAAAGGGCAGAGCTATTGAGTAATCCAGGCTCATTAATTGTGCACTTGCCAGGAGGATCTGTCTTTAAATCATTAATGCAGGCAACCTTTCTCTCTAGAGCCATCAATGTGATTCTACTGCCTGAAAAATGTGATAATGATGGATTTTCTTATCATTTTTCTTTTACTTTTTATTGGAACTTCAGAGACACAGGTACTTTACACACACTCTTAAATACCAGGGCTAATCAATGGACTATAGATTTCTTAGGACTCTTAAAGAGTTGTGACAGTGAACTGGGGTTGATAGAAATACTGATTTAGTCTTTGATAATGTAGTATGTTTTGTAAGTTTTTATTACATGTTATTTAGTAAACATTTCTGCTATAACAAATGTATATTTTTACAATAATAGGAAACACATTGTGATAAATAGTACAGAGTTGTGCAGTAAAGTGCTAACTTTACTTTTTTGATTGTGATAGATTTATTGTTTTAGCTTTCCTACATTTCAGAATTTTTAACTCAGTCATCTGTTTTTGGTGTTTTAGGTTGATGTTTCTAATGCTGTTCCTGGTACACGGTACGACGTAACCATCTCTTCCATTTCTGCTACAACATACAGCTCACCTGTTAGCAGAACAGTGACAACAAATGTGACAAGTAAGTATATGTTTTCCATTTTCTTTCTTTCCTTTTTTACAAAGTATTTGGACCCTTTATAAATCCATTGGATGGGACTGTTTACATTGGCAATATGTGCATTGAATGCATGAAAACAGTTGAGTAATTAAAGCAAAATGGAAACTTAAGAAAGTGATCTGTGTAGAACCTGCATGCTACTGGTTCTTTATCTTCCTTTACTTTCAAAGAGCAAAGATAATTTTTCCATACTTGTTTGTGAAATGAATCGGAGATACTGTTAATGGTAATATTTAAATAATACAAAGCCATGAAAATAAACTCACTATACTTGCTCCAAAAGAATTACTCAGTTTGTAAGGCTGGTTCTTGTTTCTTTAGTGTTTGTGAATAAGCCTTGCATCAAGCGAGTGTTTATAAAAAATGATTTGGCATTAAAACTGTATTTGGCATGTAGTGTTTAGTAGCATTCCATTTTTCACATTCTTATAAAAGAATGTTTTTGGTATTCCCCATAGCATTTAATCATTTTTTCTCTTGGTAGCAAAGCTCTAGGGAAGATAAACTTACACTTACGAGGCACTTAGTCTTTGGGAACTTTAAAAGTCTAGAGTTTGTAAATATTTTTCTTACATTTGTTTGTGAATATACAATAATTGATTGACCTTATAACAACATGCATTTTTTGAAAAATAGAACCAGGGCCTCCAGTCTTCCTGGCAGGGGAAAGAGTCGGATCTGCTGGGATTCTTCTGTCTTGGAATACACCACCTAATCCTAATGGGAGAATTATATCTTACATTGTAAAATATAAGGAAGTTTGTCCATGGATGCAGGCAACGTATACACAAGTTAGAACAAAACCAGACAGTCTGGAAGTTCTTCTTACTAATCTTAATCCTGGAACAACATATGAAATCAAGGTAATTATTTTGTAAATAGTATTAAAATATTTCATTCATTTTAAAAGTGAAGGAGTTTTATCCCAACAGGTCAAGCTTTTGCAGCAAGAGACTTGAAGAATGATCATTTGAATCATGTCCTCATTGCCCATCTGGGCTTTTAAAATTTGAACAAATGTTATAAGCTTTGGGTGTATGTGTGTGTATTTATATAATGTATCTATTTTAGAAATCATTAGTTTAGTGACTTTAAAAAAATTAAGTTTAATAGGTTTTACAAGCACATATATTCTGCTTTTAAATCAAATTTAAGTTAGCTTTGTTATTTTTCTCTTAATCTGCTTGTATTTCCAAGTTATTGTAATTTTGGATAATAGTTTGAAGGTTTCTAAAGAACCAGTTTCTCAAAGAACAATGAATTCAAATTGGTTCCATTCAACAAATATTTCCTGGATGCATATGACCTCTTTTATGTTTACAAAAAATTTATGCCTTTATAGCACTAAATATACAAAATCTAAGAACACTTTGTTAAAATATTAAAGAAGAGCAGGCAAATAGCAGTCTTAGGTTAGGCCATGTGAAAATGTTTACAGTTAAGAGACATGGTGACGCTAGTGGTCAAAAAATCCGCCTGCCTATGTAGAAGACACAAGGCGGACTGCGGTCCATGGGATCGCCAAGAGTTGGATACGACAGAGCAACGCACACACACACACGGTATTTCCAGGAGATAGTAAAGAATACAGGCCTTTTCTCATTGCTCCCTATTTTCAATATAATGTCAATATGTTCTTTAGTCTTGACTCAAGAGAAAAAGCTGTGTAAATATGTGATCATACATAACTGAGATGACCATCTAAATGGAAGAAATGATAAGAAAGAGACACTTGCCTGTTTTTAAAATCTAATTGCAAGTATGCCCATTTGCAGAATCCAATATCATCATAACAGGAGAGTAGGCGTACCAAGAGTAGGCACCCCACAAATGATAAAAGAAAAATATAGGCTTTTACTTATTGGTGGTAAACATAAAAGATTTGATGGTTATTTCTCTGCAGAAACACAACAACTTAAAGAGTAGGCAACCTTTTTCTGACAGACACCTGAAAATTATATGGCATGGATATTTTCTATCATAAGCTCACATATTAGTTCAAATTAATTTATGTTAAGATATACTATTCAAAATAATAAAGATTATCTTTTAATGTGATATAAGAAGCTTTTACTGATAGAAAGGTAATTTAGCCAACCTCATTCTGCATATATATATTTTTACAGAATTTAAATTTTTATTCCTTTGAATTCTCTTATTTCAGGACTATAGGGAAGCCCCTATTCTCTTTTTTTTACCTCACACTTTATTAACCACTGTTGTAACTTTTATTCTGTTCAAATATATGTTAGCCATTGCAGAATTTCAAAGGGCATTTGACATGGTGCATTTGATATCTTCAGATGTCAATATCAAATCTACATGATACGGGGAAAATCCTGTTTCGTATTTAACATGTGTTATTTCATTTAGTATTCAGAATAGTCTTATGACATAGATATATTGTTTCCATTTTAAAGTTAAAAGAAAATAAGATAACCTTTTTATCTGAGAATTGGTAGAGCTGCAATTTAAACCAAGGCTGTCTGATTCCAGTTATGGCATTTGTAAAAGCTTAAGAGTTCTCATTTATGACACTTTCTCTGTCTGTTCTAGTGTATTTGACTAGATGTTTCAAGCCAAAATAGTTTCTATCTTTTAAATTCTAGAATGTTTAGTCTAAATTATTACCTATTTATTTTTAAAATTTGCCTAATTAGATTGTAAAAAATAATTTGCTTCTGCTTCGAGAGTATTGTTAGGAATTAGAGGGGAAAGTGTCTTTATTATTTATCTAATGGACAAATCAAAGTTTTATTATTTCAGACTCTGTTTAATTAGAGTATAAAGCTTGAATGTAATTTTTGCGGTCTATTATAGGTTGCTGCAGAAAACAGTGCTGGCATTGGAGTGTTTAGTGACCCATTTCTCTTCCAAACTGCAGAAAGTGGTAATTTTCCTAAATCATTTATTCTGAGTTAACTTAGTTAAGAGTTTTCATCGTTTAAAATAAATAGGGATATAAACAAAATCTGGCACTAAAATGCATAAAATTTTCGACAGCATGGTCATTAAATTACTTTAGAGTCGTCTTGGATAGTGAATTTATATTTATTTTTTTCTGATGGTAAAAACACTGTGTTATCTTAGAAAACTTAAAAATACCCCAAAATACAAAAAAAAAAAACCAAAATGAAAGTTATCCATGGCCCTGTTATATAAAAATATACATTTCTGGCTGATCTTCTTTCTCCTATGAATATATGTCTTTGTGACTATATATTAGTGAAAATAGGCTTGTGCCATTTGTGCAAATTTGCATCCTGCATTTTAAAATCAAATCATAAGTATTTTTATGACATTAGAGTTTTGGAAACATGGATTGTAATGGTTATCATATTATTCCATACCTTGCAGTCATTACCAAACCAACTTAAGCTACCTCCATTTTCCCAGTGACTGAGAAGAAAAGTTTGACATCATCCTTGATTGTAATCAATCAATAGTACTGTATAATCTATCAAGAAATCCTGCTAGTATTATATCAAAATAGGTCCTGAATCTCACCCCTATTGTTAATCCCCCTATGTAATCTACCATCATCTCTTGCCTGATCGTTTGAAAGCCTCTTCTTTGGTTTTCCCATTTCTATCTTACCTGCCTATAGTGTACTATCCCCACAAGAGTCACATCATCTTTTGAAGCAGAAGCTAGACTACTGTTACTTCTCTCTTCCTAACATGGCTCGTGTCTCATTCAGAGCAAGAACCTAAGTCCTTCCCATGACCTGCAGTGCTCTGGGTGCCCTTAACCCTCGCTGAATCATCTCTTTCTATTCTCCATCTCCTTCCATCCACTCCAGTCACACTGATCTTCCACCTTTTTTCTCTTACTATTCCTCCTGCCTGGAGTACTCCTTCACTAAATTATCCACAGGGGCTTCCTCAATAGTTCAGCTGATAAAGAATCTGCCTGCAGTGCAGGAGACACAGATTTAATCCCTGGGTCGGGAAGATTCCCCGGAGGAGGAGGATGGCAACCCACTTTGCAAAGAGTCAGACGTGACATAGCAGATATCCATAGAACTCTCTCCCCAGTTGATGCAAATCTCAATTTACCTTTCCTGTCTACACCTTCTAAAATAACCCCTATTTCCTTCTATCCATCTTTATTGCCAACAAATTAATTTTTCTCCATTTGAATAGCTTGACATATAACACATTTACTTGCTTTTTATTGCATATATTAGCCTAGTAGAATATAACATTTGTGATAAAAATAAGCTGTTATGGAATGGAGGTAATTTATTTAGTTAGTAATTTGGCTGTTTATTCATAACAGTAAACAGAACCAATAAATAGAAAAACAGTTAGTAAATAATGGCATCTCTAAGCAATAGCATATTTTTAGTGAAGTTTATCTTCTAGTGGGATAAGATAAACAAATGGGTTACTAAGTAATAGATTTAAGTGTTACTTGCTCAGTCATGTATAACTCTGCAACTCCATGGACTGTAGCCCACCAGGCTCCTCTGTCCATGAAATTCTCCAGGCAGGAATATTGGAGTGGGTTGCCATTCCCTTCTCCAGAGGATCTTCCTGGCCCAGGGATCGAACCCAGGTCTCCTGCATTGCAGGCAGATTCTTTAAACCATCTGAACCACCAGGAAAGCCCAAATAATAGACTAGAGAAGTGCTATAAAAAAGTTTCTATAATTTTATAAAACTATAAATATTTTATATATTTAAACATAAAAATCTTCCAGCAGTTCATTGCCAGAGGGATAAACTAAATTGGACCCTGTGTATCTCGAGAGGGTTATGCAGTTGTCAGTGTTAAAAGAAGCATGTGACAAGCTTTATGTCCAGTTCTTATTTGAGACCCCATTGAGAGAAGCGGGTGAATTCATGCTCTATGCCATAGGAAGAATGAAGAGAAAATTCTAGAGTTTATTTAAAATTAGAAAGTAATGATTCTTGAAATCTTTTACTGATATTGAACCTACTTAGATTATTAGCACAACTTGAGAAAATTATTTTTAAGATTAAATATTCATTAGGAAATGAAAGACAATTTATGACCTACACTTTTAGGGAAAATAATTGGAATAATTTTTGGATGATTTAACAAATAGTTTGGTCTTTTTTAAAAACACTCATCTTGGTAAAGCCTGGTACATTATGAGTTCAGACTATGATTTCAACTTGACAGTATTTTGAACTTTATATATTTTATATTCTGCTGCTGCTGCTAAGTCACTTCAGTCGTGTCCGACTCTGTGCGACCCCATAGACGGAAGCCCATCAGGCTCCCCGTCCCTGGGATTCTCCTGGCAAGAACACTGGAGTGGGTTGCCATTTCCTTCTCCAATGCATGAAAGTGAAAAGCTAACTGACCTAATTTCTAGAGTCATTCTCTCTCTTGGCAAATTATAATTGGGACAAACTAAAACTCTAGGTTGGCATGGAAATAATCCTGGAACAGGAGTTTTATTCTGTTTCTGACTTGCTGTGTTTTCTTGGAGAAATTACATAATCACTCTTACTTATCATTTTAAAAAAATGTTGAGGTTAAAATGTAAATCTAAGTTTAGTTAGATCAGTTTTGTCCAATTTTTTTCCCCAAAGCCTCCTTTTTATTATTTATGTTACTCAGAACTCAAATTTAATGAAAATTTCTGTGGAATAAATAAATTGCATTTATAATGATTAAGCCAGAAATAATTTCTCTCTCCATGAATAAAAATACTCCTGAAGTATTCAGAGTTAGCCCATTATACCATTCTAAGCTGATATTACAGCCACCATTGCAAAATCTCAACTTTTAAACTTCCCATGCAGCATTATTTCAGACAAATGTAGAATTTATTTTAGCTTTAAAATATTAGAAATATCCCTTGTAGCTTCATTTTTAACTTGATGGATCCTTAGTAATATAGGAAAATTCTTTATAGAAGTGTCTATTTTATTTAGAAAGATTTTGTTCTGGTTCAAGAAAATGTGTTTTGTATAGCGTGCATTTTGAAAAGTTTTAGTTAGTTACACATACTTGTATATGTACTTGTTTAGCTATGACCTCAAAGTGTGTGAAAGGCATATCTGAAATATGATGTGACTTTATAAATAGAATTTTTTGATACTTTAGTATCATATCTTTACTTGGAGCAAGATAGATAAATTCCCGCTATAAAAATCAAGAGATGATGGGATTTTGGTTACCTGAAAGTCCAGAGGTAGAAACTAGAATATTTAAAGTACAGGAAGACCTGTCAGCTACAAAAAAGAGCCAGAATTAGTCTTCAGACAACATCGAGTCAAAAAAAGAAAACATAGATTTTACTGAGGCAAAAATAATGTAAAGTTAATAAGAAAACCTCTTTTTCACTAAATGTTGTTTAACAGATTTAATTAATTTTTATTTATTATAATGAGTTTGCTTTAAAAGATATTTTGAAATCATACTTTGGAATTTATAAAGTTTGGTTACCTTATAAATTCAGATTTCTCTGCACTTGAGCAGATTCTCATAATTGCTAAGGCTGATTTGGAAATGTGCCAGCTTATATGCAGTCTGATATTAATAAAAACTTCAGGAATTTTTACAAAATTTACATACTTTAGACAAAGAAATTTAAAACAATGATTAATATTAATGGCAAAAGCTTTGGATCTTATAGCATCAGATATTTGACAGACTTTTTGTTTTATTATATTTTATCTGCCCAAAAGAAATTTTAGTGCTAAATCTTTAGTATTAGAGACTTATCATATTGTCATTGTCCTTCATTCCATTGATAAATTCCCTTGAAGAAAAAAATTTCTATCCACTGTGTGATCCATTATTAATGATTAGTCATCATCCCAAATTGTTATTTTTTTGTTGTTCAAATGCAGCTATTGTTAAGTTTCTTACTTACTACTCTTTAATTCATATCATTCACATACACCTCTCCTTCCCAGGGCCTAACTTTCTTATATAATTTATATGGCTTTCATTTTCAGATCACATCTTCATATCCTCTCTACAGTCTACACCTAAACTCTGGTTATTTGATTTCTTAATACTAGGCATGTTTTATCTCAAACATCTTGTAATTTTTTTTTCTTTCGGCAGTGACTTGTCATGGTTGTTTTATATTCTAAAGGACATTGATTATTTACTTTGTCAGTTTTCCACAGCTAACCTTGAATTAACAGTCATCCCAATTAAAATAGCCCACAGCTTATTATTATGCAGATTACTAATATTTAATAACAAGTTATCATGAGTTCTGATGAAAGTTGATTTTGAGGGTGTAAAAAGGTTAAAGTATAATAATCACAACCAATTGGTACTATCCACTTTATATTAGACACTGGTTATTTACTTATACTCCAGAAATGTGATTTTTGTGCAAATGGTTGGATAATTGTGTGAATTTGCCACTTCTTCAGTATCTAAGAATTTGCTACTTCTTCATTATCTAAGTAATTTACATAATTCCAAAGTATATCAGATAGTAAGATAGTCATTCAAATTTGTATAACCACAAACAACTATTGATTGAATATTTTTCAGACTTATTTGAAATAGTTTATTGATGGATTTATTGACCTATTAATCCTGAAAAAAGCTTATTTGCCTCTTAAACACAAGTCTGTGGGCCCAATTTCTGATTTGTTATTTTAAGCAAAATCAATTCAAAAAGTATACCCAAATATATATTTTAGGAAGTATTACCCAAATAGATTTTATTACATGTTTAATTTTATATAACATGGGAATTATAACATCCCCAAATTATATAAATGTCATTCTAAGTTTTATAACAATATTTTTCTTCTTCAATCCCTTACACCTCCCCAGCTCCAGGAAAAGTGGTGAATCTCACCGTCGAGGCCTTTAACTATTCAGCAGTAAACCTGATTTGGTATTTACCTCGGCAACCAAATGGCAAAATTACCAGCTTCAAGATCAGTGTTAAACATGCCCGAAGTGGGATAGTTGTGAAGGACGTTTCAATCAGAGTAGAGGACATTTTGACTGGGAAGCTGCCAGAATGTAATGTAAGTCTCATGGAACATTTTCTATGTCTCAAAAATTATAGGTAAATTACATCTTGAAACTCCCTGGATCTGGATACTATGTATTTTTACCAAAGTGATTATTAGCTATTTGATTACTTATAAAATGGCAACCCACTCCAATGTTCTGGCCTGGAGAATCCCAGGGACGGGGGAGCCTGGTGGGCTGCCATCTATGGGGTCACATAAAGTCGGACACGACTGAAGCGACATAGCAGCAGCAGCAGCAGTATCGTATTATATACACTTGACTATAGTCAAGGTAAAATAAGAGAAGAGTTTCAGAATTCAACAGTGAAATATAAAAAATCCCTTAGGGAGCTCTGGAAAGACTTGATAGGTATAGCATTTGTGATAGGCCTTGGAATAAGTAGGTGATTGTATGAGGGTAGAGGATACTTTATCAACCTTAAAGTAGGAAAGCATAGGGTATCACTGGGAAAAAGATAAATACTTCCATGTGACAGGATAGGAAGGAAACAAAATAGTAAAGTTTAAATTTGTGGAATTAGGTTGTTTTTGTTGTATCTTATCTTCGGTGAAGAATTTGTTACTACTCTAAGCACTGATGTGAAATCCTGGGAAGTACTTTAATCATGTTTTTTTTAAATTAATTTTGGTGATCACTGGGATACTATTGATGAAAAGACAAGCAAAATTACTTTTTTTTTTAATGCTTTAAGTTAATGGAAGCCACAAATATTTTTAATTTAGATACATCTCTAATATACATAAACACACACCCACATGTTCTTTTCGTGTTATCTTTTGAATATTTATGGGGGGAAATGATCATAATAGTAAGACAGTGATGGCACCCCACCCCAGTACTTTTGCCTGGAGGGTTCCATGGACGGAGGAGCCTGGTAGGTTCCAGTCCATGGGGTTGCTAGGAGTCAGACACGACTGAGCGACTTCACTTTCACTTTTCACTTTCATGCATTGGAGAAGGAAATGGAAACCCACTCCAGTGTTCTTGCCTGGAGAATCCCAGGGACGGGGGAGCCTGATGGGCTGCCGTCTATGGAGTCACACAGAGTCGGACACGACTGAAGCGACTTAGCGGTAGCAGCAGCAGATGTAAATTTATCTTTTTGGCTCTTAAATTTTTAATGTGGATTTAAAAAAATTTTAATAATCATTTTGCTGTAGTTATACCTCTATTCAAAATCACATGAAATCCTATTCATAAGAAAGATTAAGTGGACAATGGTATTAACCATGTAACTGTAGATAATATATGGGTATAATTAAAATCTAGCAGATTTATCTGTAGCTATAACAAGTAGTACATGCACAAAATAATATTTGTAATATATAGAAAAAAATGAATGACACTTATCTTTACCAAGTGATACATGATTTTCCCATTTATGTTATTTTATTCACTAGGAGAATAATGAATCTTTTTTATGGAGCACAACCAGCCCTTCGCCAACCCTGGGGAGAGTCACGCCTCCACCACGTGCGACATATCCATCTAGCTTGTTGTCACAGAGTAAGATTAGCTCTGTGTGGAAAGAGCCTATCAGTTTTGTAGTGACAAATTTGAGACCTTACACGACGTATCTTTTTGAAGTTTCTGCTGTTACAACTGAAGCAGGTTATATTGATAGTACGATTGTCAGAACACCGGAATCAGGTATGGTTTGTTTTTTTTTTTTTTTGGTAGGGAAGAAAAGATAAATTATTCATAGAATAATCTTTCTTTTTTTTTATTCATGTAGATCTTTTTGTTAAAGATCTTCCTTCTCTTTCAGTAACTTTTTTCTCCCTAATAATGGACAATAGGCATGCCATTTGGAGCATCTTCAATTTCAATACTCTTCTAAGATACTGACATAAGCATCTAAAAGGAGAAAGGAGATTTGAAAGAAAAGATTCCTGAGCTAATAACCATGCTCCTAAGATCAGCTCTTATCATTCTGTGATCTTAGGAATTTTTAATAGTTGCTTCTGTTCGTCTGCATTTTACATTATCATCTGATGATGACTTCTCTCACTGATATTGCTGTTACCGGATGTGGAGATCACACCTGCAGTAGCAGAAATATCATATGATTAACATTCAGTATCAGATAAAAACAGTAGTTAGAAAATGCCTACCTACCTGTATGTTCTCTGTACTGCAGTTTCTTTGTGATGAATGGAGACATCTTCATTGTGGATATGGTGTTAGTACTAAATGAGCATTATTAAATATTACTACTACTAAATTCTAAGTACATATTTCTAAGTATAGTATTTGTATATTTAATTATATTATGTAGGCCGTGCTGTGCTTAGTGGCCCAGTTGCGTCCGACTCTTTGCAACCCCATGAACTGTAGCCTGCCAGGCTCCTCTGCCCATGGGGGTTCTCCAGGCAAGAATAGTGGAGTGGGTTACCATGCCCTCCTCCAGGGGATCCTCCCAACCCAGGGATCCAACCCAGGTCTCCCACATTGTGGGTGGATTCTTTATCGTCTGAGCCACCAAAGAAGTTGAAGAATACTGGAGTGGGTAGCCCATCCTTACTCGAGGGGATCTTCCTGACCCAGGAGTGGAACTGGGGTCTCCTGCATTGCAGGCAGATTCTTACCAGCTGAGATATTGTTATGTCACTGTATTACACACTACAAGACAAAATATATAGTAGCAGACATTCAGTTATGATTGATAATGTTTAGGTTACTGGGCATTATTCCTGGTAGGGCAATTTCACTAAAGCATAGTGTTTTTTTCTGATGACTTAGGTGTTAGGTCTTACTTCATTACATGTAAGTGTGAAGGGTTTTTTTACCTTAATTTAAATAAAAATATCTGAAGAAGACCATTTCCTCTTCCATACTCCTTACTTCTTATTTAGGAAAAAAAGGAAATAATTTAATGAGAGTCACACAAAGTGAAATTTGGTGACAAAAGTTTGTTTTAAAAAATATTTGGAATGTTTTATTTCAATAAAATATTAGATACATGTATGAAAAATAGACCTCAATGGACATGAATTGGAGCAAACTCCAGAAGATAGTGAAGGACAGGGAAGCCTGGCCTGCTGCAGTCCATGGGGTCGCAAAGAGTCCAATCTGACTGAGTGACTGAACAACAACAAATGAAAAACAGACTTTTAAACATCGTTATTATTTTTATGTCACCAATATTACATTGGAATGCAGGTTATAAATTTCCTCTCAGAACCAAATACAGATATTTATAGAAGAAGTAAAATCACTGCCAATAGATTCCGAAGGTTGAGTTACTACTTTGGCCCTTCCACCTGTGTACAGCAGAGAGAGAGTGTTTATCAAGCCAGATGCTCAGGGCTTGTTGACACAATACATATTAATATATATGCTTCAGGACAACATAACTGTACAAAGAATTGCATAGCAATGAAACACCCTGTGCAGTCATGTACAACATTAAATAAAAATAGTAATGGTTACAAATAAGGAGTTTAATGATCCACCATTTATTCACATTCTTCAATTATAGCCTATTTTTTCTTTAAGTTGAAAAAATGCTTTGCTATGTGATATTTTATTTTTTCTCTGACTTTGTATTTTCTGTATTTAATAAGGTGCTTTTAATTAATTTTTTCTCCCTATAACTTTAGTGCCTGAAGGACCACCACAAAACTGTTTAACAGGCAACATTACAGGGAAGTCCTTTGCAATATCATGGGACCCACCCACTGTAGTAACAGGAAAATTTAGTTACAGAGTTGAATTATATGGGCCAACAGGTAAGTCTTAATCAATTTTATGTTTATCTTTTGGAATAAGAATTGTATAAAATATTTTACTATTTTCAAACTTTTTAAAAAGTACTGAACTGTTTTTAAAAGACCCTTAGCAATGTTGAAACTCTTAAAACTTTTGTTTAAAGCCATAAATAAGGATGGTAAAGCCTTGTCCATGTTCCCTATTTCATGACAAAGGGCTAAAAGAATGAGAGAGACTCCTTCAAGAGAAGAAACATTAGAGGAGGACCTTGACTTGCTCTGATTGCAAATGTATTTATGAAGCAAAATGGGCTTAAGTTATATTAAATCAGATTTCTTCTTAGAACAAAGAAACCATTTCAAATAATTAGAGGTCTCTAAAAATAATATGAGCAACTTTATAGTGTAGTGAGGTCACATCTTTATGAAGAAGCAAGAGCTGGACATCTACTTGTCAGATATTTTGAGGACTTCAAAAACTATACTAGTGAAACTTAAGTAAGCTCTATAATTCTTAATCCAAGATTTTTATGGTTCTATGAAAGAAATTTATTTCAAATAGTAATGAAATAACATAAATGCACATATTGCCATTTATTTGAAAAAATTGAAAAATAGACAAATGTCCAAATTAATCATTTGGAAATTTCTAGGAATCTGTCATTAATCACATGAGTAACCTTTATTTCTCATCCCTGAGTACCTTCAGTTCAGTTCAGTTGTTCAGTCATGTCTGACTCTTTGTGATCTCATGGACTGCAGCACGCCAGGCCTCCCTGTCCATCACCAACTCATGAGTTTACTCAAACTCACATCCAACCATCTCATCCTCTGTCGTCTCCTTCTCCTCCTACCTTCAATCTTTCCTAGCATCAGGGTCTTTTCCAGTGAGTCAATTCTTTGCATCAGGTGGCCAAACTATTGGAGCTTGAGCTTCAGCATCAGTCCTTCCAATGAATATTCAGGTTGATTTCCTTTAGGATTGACTGGTTTGGTCTCCTTGAAGTCCAAGAGACTCTCAAGAGTCTTTCCAACACCACAGTTCAAAGACATCAATTCTTCGGCCCTCAGGTTTCTTTATGGTCCAACTCTCACATCCATACGTGACTACTGGAAAAACCATAGCTTTGACTAGATGGACCTTTGTTGGCAAAGTTCTGCTTTTCAATATGCTGTCTAGGTTTGTCATAGCTTTTCTTCCAAGGAGCAAGTGTCTTTTAATTTCATGGCTGCAATCAACATCTGCAATGATTTTGGAGCCCAAGAAAATAAAGTCTGTCACTGTTTCCATTGTTTCCCCATCTATTTGCCATAAAGTGATGGGACTGGATGCCATGATCTTAGTTTTTTGAATGCTGAGTTTTAAGTGAGCTTTTTAACTCTCCTCTTTCATGTTCATCAAGAGGCTCTTTAGTTCCTCTTCACTTTCTGTCATAAGAGTGGTGTCATCTGCATATCTGAGGTTATTGATATTTCTCCTGGCAATCTTGATTCCAGCTTGTGCTGCATCCAGCCCAGCATTTTGCATGATGTACTGTGCATATAACTTAAATAAGCAGCGTGACAATATACAGTATTTAGGCTCCTAAAGTTCTGAAATGTTTTCAGACCTAAAAATATGATAGTCCTTTTCTCCCCTCCCTGCTCAATACACAGACACACATGGATACCCAGATACACCTCTTCTATTTGGTATTATTTTTGAAAATTTTGACAAGGTACTCTTTCATCTGTGAGGCTAAAAACTCAAGAAGGTGTATGTACTAATTATTGACTTTAGCAATGTGGAAATCATTAGCAATAGTCTCAGACAGAGCAAGGAGGAGCAAGGAGAACACATATCATACCTGACCACCTAGTCACTTGAGGGCTCTGGGGAAAAAGTAATCAATCTGTCACCACCCTTGAGGAAGATCTACAGGGAGCAGAATCAATGGTCTAAGGGGAGAGCTAGGTTTCAGTTATAGCAAGAAGGGGGAAAAGCTATTCAGAAATAAAGTTGAGGATTTAAGGAATTTTGATGATGGCCCAGTTAAGAAATTTTGCTCAGAAACTAAACTACAGAACATTTCTAAATATATCTTTTTCAATTTGAGTGTGAAACACTGTCACTGTTTTTATATTGGTAAAACCTAACATATTCCTTTAAAATATGCCGGAAAATAACATGACAGTTCAATAGGGCTTTATATTAATATAAAAGTAATTTTAAACATGAAATATTTCTTTTTTTTTTTCCATCTTGGTAAAATTGACACCAGTGAAATTCTAAGCTAGCTATTTAATATATGTTCACTTTTAAAATTGTAATTGTGAATGTCAGTGCATAGGTTAACACTTCTATTACTCTATACTTAATGTAAGAATGATTACATGCTTGAAGAATACATAATCCACAGTTATGTTTTGCTTTTTGCAGGTCGGGTTTTAGATAACAGCACTAAGGACCTTAAGTTCGCATTCACTAACCTAACACCATTTACGGTATATGACGTTTACGTTGCGGCTGAAACCAGCGCAGGGATCGGACCTAAGTCAAATATTTCAGTATTCACTCCTCCAGAAGGTGAGAACATCTCCTCTAGTGTGTGAATGGGAACTTTATTGAGTCAGTTAAACATTGTATTAGAAACTCTTTGGTTGATATTTATCTAATTCATGTTATTTCCTTATCGGATGACTCCCTAGTACATTCTGAACACGTGTTCCTCAGAACGCTAAACCCATAGCAGGCCTCATGACAAGAGGGACCAAAGAGCAAGTGGACATCACAGCAGACGTGACCTGCTGTGCCAGCCTGCATCTTCACAATGAGTACCACTGGCAAAATCTCAAGCCTACATACATTTAACATGGCTTAAACCCCATTAATTATTGTACATTCTGTTTTTCCACAAAATAGTGTTCAGAAAACTCCATATATCGCACAATGCCTGCGGTGGTGTTGCCGCTCCGTCACTGAGTCGTGTGCAGCTCTTTGTGACCCCGTGGACCGCAGCTCCTCTGTCCTTCCCTGTCTCCCAGAGTTTGCTCAAATTCATGTCTGTTGAGTCAGTGATGCTATTTATAATCAAAAGGATATTCTAAGCAATTGAGGATTCCTGGAAGGTGCATAATATAAATTTACCAGGATAGATTGAAATTATTTTCAAAATTTCTCCTGAAGAAACTTGTTATTTGTATATGTTAAATACCACAGTCTAAGGCTAACTGTAGTGTTTAAAAAATGTTACTATGCCATTTCACAACCTGTTTTCTGGGCCCACACCAAATTTGCTCAGTGCCTTTCTTTATATAGTATACTTATTTAGGAGAATTCAACAATTTTTTTTTTTTTTTTTTTTTACAATCACACTAACACTTGATAAAACAGATTTTGTATATGTGATAGCTAACATTCAGTACTTTTGCCTGGAAAATCCCATGGATGGAGGAGCCTGGTGGGCTGCAGTCCATGGGGTCGCTAGAGTCAGACACGACTGAGCGTCTTCACTTTCACTTTTCACTTTCACGCATTGGAGAAGGAAATGACAACCCACTCCAGTGTTCTTGCCTGGAGAATCCCAGGGATGGGGGAGCCTGGTGGGCTTCCGTCTCTGGGGTCGCACAGAGTCGGACACGACTGAAGCGACTTAGCAGCAGCAGCAACATTCAGTAAGTTGTGAGTTAAACACACGTGTGCACAGGAACACATGCATGCACACACACACACAAGGTTGGGCATACCTTCATCAGATAAATCATTCAAGTGTTTGACCAGGAGAGGGCAGCAACTATTAGGGAATTTTGTACTTCTCCCTCATTTCAAAGAACGACCCTTGAGAATATTTTGCTATTGAATGAATGTAAAATATGTTACATCGATTTCAGATGAAAATAGTAATGTGTACATGGTTTCCATACACAGACTAAAGAGAAGCACCATATATAAAATAAACAAAAAATAATAAAAGTGTTTTTACTTTTTTCATACCAGAATTTCTCTTTTGCATTTATATCAGAAGAGTCTTAGCACGTATGTCTTCTCCCTTAGACCTGAAATTTCTCCCACTTCTACCTAAACCTGCTCTTAGGAATTTTCAAGAAATCTAGACAGATTTATGTATGCTTGGCAAACACAAGATGCCGGCAACGTGGCCTTTATCAGACTTAGAGCCCTTGACTCTGGTCTTTTCTCGACCGACCCAATTGACCAATTTCTATTCTCATGTTGTACAATTAAATAAATTCAATCTTATTTCAAATCAAGCTGATTTTGGTGCTCCTAAACTGAATCCACAATTGAAAATAATTGTTTTATTGTCATCATTCTTTGCCTACAGCATTTGACCAAAAGGGGGAACTAGATAATATAATATGTGTGTGTGTGTTAGATGTCAAGTCATATCCAATTCTATACAACCCCAAGGACTATAGCCCACCAGGATCCTGTGTCCATGGGATTTCCCAGGCAGGAATACTGGAGTGGGTTGCCATTCCTTTTTCCAGGGGATCCTCCTGAGCCAGGGATTGAACCTGAGTCTCCTGTACTGCCAGACTCTTTGCCATTTGAGTTACCAGGGAAGCTCAGATATAACACTGCCACATACCATTTTATTTAGGATGTCACTTAAACATTTATTTCCCTTTCTTTATGTCTTTATTTTTTAATTTACAAAATAATAAACAGAATATTTAAGGACATTGTTCAACGTACTTCACATGGGCTGTTTTTGATGCCAAGTCATTTTGAATAGATGACTCTCTTTGCCCTGTATACCCAGTGATTTACCTCCGTTTTGTCTTACTGCCTCCTGAACTGTTCATCACCTGCTCACCACATCCAAGTGGCTCTCAGAACCCACTGGAAACTGAGGTGGCCTTCGTTGCTGTAAGGGCAAGCACGGCATGGTTCTTATCTCTACGTGCCTGCTTCCTCTGTGCAGTTCTCAAGGAATAATTCAGCCAAAGGGGTCTCAGTGAAATACTGGAGCAAATGCAGTGTATGTAGACTTTGACACACTAATTAATCCTGGTCCCACTGATTAAAAATTGGCCATAAAGGAATCTTTAAGCTGTTGAATTATAATTGATACTTTAATTTTCCAGTATTCTTTTTATTCATTAATATAACAGGTTCTTCATATTCTAATTAGTTACTCAATTTTCTTCTTCATCTTTTAAAAATAGTCTGTAGTCTAATTAGGAAATCAATTAGGGCCAGCTTTTAAATTAATATAGTTTAAAACAACCAAGGTTCTAACAAATCTCCAGATATTCATAGAAAAATATTGAATTTATTTCTTATAGAAAATACATGTTATCACATTATAACAGGGCTGATTTCATTAATACTGAGAATGACATGGTCCATTGTCTGTCAAAGAAAATCAACATGATGTTGTGAAAGCAGTTATCCTATGTTTTTCATAATTTTTATGCATTTCCCTTAATATTTTACTGAGCAGATTTCTACTTAGGCATGAAGAAGAGATGGTTTTGGAAAAAATGCTGATAATCTCCAGTGTTACAAAATGCCATAGCTGCCATTCCAGAATGAAACAACCTGCTGAATATAGCAATGACAACAGATTTTTGCTTGTTATTTTGATGTGGGTTAAAAAAATCTTAAGTAAATTTTTCTGCTTCAGAATCCCCTAAAACTTCTCTATGACTAGTGTCGAATATCTTTTAAGGAAGTTTACATCATGTCTTGAAAGCAAAAAAAGTACTGAAATCCATCTTTGCTCCCCCATAAATAGATTATTGAAGTGAAGACTTGTCCTCAGTAATTTCAATTTGCTATTTTCTGCAAATAGTAGTAACATCTTTGTAGGGAGATCACTGAGAAACTGTCAACTTTGTATTTTTCAGGATTCTCCATGATTTTTATTTTTCAAATCTTCAGATTCAGTAGATTTTTACAAAATTCACTTCCAATGGAAGTTTAATTGGCTGCTGCTGCTAAGTCACTTCAGTCGTGTCCGACTCTGTGCGACCCCAGAGACGGCAGCCCACCAGGCTCCCCAGTCCCTGGGATTCTCCAGGCAAGAACACTGGAGTGGGTTGCCATTTCCTTCTCCAATGCATGAAAGTGAAAAGTGAAAGTGAAGTCGCTCAGTCATGTCTGACTCTTAGCGACTCAATGGACTGCAGCTTACCAGGCTCCTTCATCCATGGGATTCTCCAGGCCAGAGTACTGGAGTGGGTTGCCATTGCCTTCTCCTTAATTGGCTAGATAAGGGCAAAAATTATTTTAATGTATTTTCTTTACCCCAATACCATTTGTCTCCATTGTTTGCTAGGAGTTGATTTTTTTAAATTGGAGATAATTACTTTACAAAATTGAGATGGTTTTTGCCATACATCAACATAAATAAGCCACAGGTATACTACTAATCATTTGGATTTTTTTTTTTTAACCAATTATATGTATACTCTGTTTCCTATTGACCTGAGAATGATTCATAGGTCATCCTCATAGACAACACCTTCAGAATTAATGCTGAACCATGAATAATTGCTTGTGTGTTTGATTTACTTTCGTTAATTTGGTATCAATATTAAAGGAGTTTGATCTAATCCACACTTCTCTTGTTTCTCCATGAGAATTTTTGGTGTAACATATCAAGTGTCTTTCCAAAGACAAGATACAATGCTGTCTCCTTCATTTCTTTTATCCCCTAAGCTTTTTCTTCTTTCATAAAATGAGATAGCCTTTCAGTTGTTCTTATACAAGTTTGGGGTGCATTTTTAGGGTAATAGAGAACCACTTAATTTTGGATCGTGATTGTTAAGCATTAGTGTTATAGGGCAATACTTATTAAGTTATATTGAAAACTATAAATTAAAAGATAAACAATGTCTATTTTTAGGTTTGGCTAACAGAATAAGAGACAATACAATTTGAATATACTGTAGTGGGTAATTTTTGTTACATCAAATGGAACTGACCATTTCAGTTATTTTATAGTAGGTGGGGTTTAGTTATCTGATGACTCTGATCAATATAGTTATTAAAATGGCTTCTTCAATTGAGATTCTACAGAAGTTCAAATTAGGTGGGAAAATGCTGGATCTCTTCTTTGATTTATATTATGCAGTACTGACTAAGACTTCATCTACACAGCAACCCCAAAAATGTCAAAGGAAGGTGGAATGGAGCTTTGCCAGTTAAATAGCTGTGTTGTTTTCATACTCTGTGGTTAATTGGAAAGGCTCTCTACTCTTGAATGATGTAATATGATAAATATGAAAGAAACATAAGTTTAGCAACAATGTATGGTAATGAAATAAAACTTATATAAGAGGTGAGCTATGCAAAGGCTTTTTATCTGTCTTCTTCCTCCCTCTATCCTAAAGTGCGTAGAACAGTGACCATATGATGAGTCCTCAGTCTGTTGAATGACAAATGAATAAATCATTTATTGTGGGGTTCTAGTTTAGAACTCTTCCTCCATCTTTCAAAAATTAAATTGTTTTTTCTTCAGATTAGAATACCTGAGGGGAAATCAAGGTAAAGAATTATCCTTCTGTACAGAGATACACTGAAATGTTTTAAGCAAAGGAGATTGAAAGAATTGACAAGTTATGAGTGTACCCATGTAACATTTATCTCTTAATTTTGAGCACAGGTTTTACCCATACTGGACTCTGGAGACTTGACTGCAATAATCAAATAATAGGCTTCTAATTTCAGAGTTCAGAGTATCTTCTAAAATCACTCTTGTCTCGGAAACTAATACTCACTTGATATTGGTTAGTGATTCCACTGGGTTGTCGTGGTTTTGAGATTCATAGTTCAGCTGTGTAGTCATTCACTAGTCAACAAACATTTAGAAATATTTACACAATTAAAATATCTAAGGAGTGTTTTTTGTACTGATTACTTTATAGAGACCAAAAAACCCAACTCTTAATCTCTAAGATGAAATACTGCATGATTATGCTAACTTCATGTTTAACTTAAGCTTAATTAGGTTCATTAATTATAAATAATATTTATGGGAGTTATGACATTAATTCCTTTCTGTTATCTTAAAGAAGAATAGAATCATTCTTAATTTGTATTTTACCCTTAATATATCTTTCTTCCAACTGGAATTTGCTAAATCTGAAATATTTTACCATCCTAATCATAAAGAACAGTATTTTTATGTCACATTTTCTCTTTCTTCAGCCAACATATTATAAAGTCTTTTGAACCATTTATTCCTTATTGTAATCTTGTATAGTGATAGGAAGGATTTAATGATACCCATTTTATAGATAGGGAGACTAAATGTGGAGGGAGGAATTGGCTGTTTATAACTAAAAGTGGACAAGTGCCCAAAGTAGAATTTTTCTTGGTTGATTGGCCCTATTGTACTGGGAGGTTTCCTAGTAGTTGCTTTGATGACATACCTACATTTATTTTATGTATTTATTTAGTAATTTGATGCTTTTATTCATTACAAAATGATCACCACTTGGTGACTTTCTAACTGGAATTTAAGTAGTTGGTGCCTTATCTAAAACCAATTGCTTTTCCTTCTTTTTCTTTACTTCTGCAAAGAGTAAGGGTTCTGAAATTTGAGATTCACATAATTTATAAAATCAGCAGACAAAAATCAATTAATTTTTCAAACAAATTAAAAATTGCCTAATAAGAGTTTACCAGCTACATGTAATTGCATTCAGAGTATCCCAGATATTATCTTTTGGTATGTTTTAATTTTTGTAAAGCCTTCAAGATTTCTACTTGGAATTCATCAGTCATAAACAACGTTCCCTGGAAAGTTATTTTTATAAATTAAGTTGTTCTGAACAAATGCCATGGCATTTTAATTTGAGAAAACTATGTTACTCTGTTTCTCGTGTACATGTGGAGATCAATGTATAGAAATTTAACATTACTTATGAAATTGAAGAAAGTAGGGAAAACCACTAGACCATTCAGGTATGACCTAAATCAAATCCCTTATGATTATACAGTGGAAGTGAGAAATAGATTTAAGGGCCTAGATCTGATAGATAGAGTGCCTGATGAACTATGGAATGAGGTTTGTGACATTGTACAGGAGACAGGGATCAAGACCATCCCCATGGAAAAGAAATGCAAAAAAGCAAAATGGCTGTCTGGGGAGGCCTTACAAATAGCTGTGAAAAGAAGAGAAGCAAAAAGCAAAGGACAAAAGGAAAGATATAAACATCTGAATGCAGAGTTCCAAAGAATAGCAAGAAGAGATAAGAAAGCCTTCTTCAGTGAACAATGCAAAGAAATAGAGGAAAACAACAGAATGGGAAAGACTAGGGATCTCTTCAAGAAAATCAGAGATACCAAAGAAACATGTCATGCAAAGATGGGCTCGGTAAAGGACAGAAATGGTATGGACCTAACAGAAGCAGAAGATATTAAGAAGAGGTGGCAAGAATACACAGAAGAACTGTACAAAAAAGAGCTTCACGACCCAGATAATCATGATGGTGTGATCACTGACCTAGAGCCAGACATCCTGGAATGTGAAGTCAAGTGGGCCTTAGAAAGCATCACTATGAACAAAGCTAGTGGAGGTGATGGAATTCCAGTGGAGCTATTCCAAATCCTGAAAGATGATGCTGTGAAAGTGTTGCACTCAATATGCCAGCAAATTTGGAAAACTCAGCAGTGGCCACAAGATTGGAAAAGGTCAGTTTTCATCCCAATCCCAAAGAAAGGCAATGCCAAAGAATGCTCAAACTACTGCACAATTGTACTCATCTCACACGCTAGGAAAGTAATGCTCAAAATTCTCCAAGCCAGGCTTCAGCAATATGTGAACCGTGAACTTCCTGATGTTCAAGCTGGATTTAGAAAAGGCAGAGGAACCAGAGATCAAATTGCCAACATCCACTGGATCATGGAAAAAGCAAGAGAGTTCCAGAAAAACACCTATTTCTGCTTTCTTGACTATGCCAAAGCCTTTGACTGTGTGGATCACAATAAACTGTGGAAAATTCTGAGAGAGATGGGAATACCAGACCACCTGATCTGCCTCTTGAGAAATCTGTATGCAGGTCAGGAAGCAACAGTTAGAACTGGTCATGGAACAACAGACTGGTTCCAAATAGGAAAAGGAGTACGTCAAGGCTGTATATTGTCACCATGTTTATTTAACTTATATGCAGAGTACATCATGAGAAATGCTGGACTGGAAGAAACAGAAGTTGGAATCAAGATTGCTGGGAGAAATATCAATAACCACAGATATGCAGATGACACCACCCTTATGGCAGAAAGTGAAGAGGAACTAAAAAGCCTCTTGATGAAAGTGGAAGTGGAGAGTGAAAAGGTTGGCTTAAAGCTCAACATTCAGAAAATGAAGATCATGGCATCTGGTCCCATCACTACATGGGAAATAGATGGAGAAACAGTGGAAACAGTGTCAGACTTTATTTTTCTGGGCTCCAAAATCACTGCAGATGGTGACTGTAGCCATGAAATTAAAAGACGCTTACTCCTTGGAAGGAAAGTTATGACCAACCTAGATAGCATATTCAAAAGCAGAGACATCACTTTGCCAACAAAGGTTCGTCTAGTCAAGGCTACGGTTTTTCCTGTGGTCATGTATGGATGTGAGAGCTGGACTGTGAAGAAGGCTGAGTGCCGAAGAATTGATGCTTTTGAACTGTGGTGTTGGAGAAGACTCTTGAGAGTCCCTTGGACTGCAAGGAGATCCAACCAGTCCATTGTGAAGGAGATCAGCCCTGGGATTTCTTTGGAAGGAATGATGCTAAAGCTGAAACTCCAGTACTTTGGCCACCTCATGTGAAGATTTGACTCATTGAAGACTCTGATGCTGGGAGGGATTGGGGACAGGAGGAGAAGGGGACGACAGAGGATGAGATGGCTGGATGGCATCACTGACTCGATGGATATGAGTCTGAGTGACCTCCGGGAGCTGGTGATGGACAGGGAGGCCTGGCGTGCTGCAGTTCATGGGGTCGCAAAGAGTCGGACACAACTGAGGGACTGATCTGATCGGATCTGTTTTTAAAGGATCTGATACAAATCCAATTGTTAATTAATTAGTAAGTCTGTTTTCTAACAGAATTGCTCATATGTCTTCAGTCATGAGCTGACTTCAGGAACTTTTAGAAATTTGAGAATGTATTTTTAAAATTGCCCCCTCTTCTCTTTTTTAGTTCCAGGTGCAGTATTTGATTTGCAGGTTGCAGAAGTAGAAGCCACAGAAATAAGAATTACTTGGAAGAAACCACGACAACCCAATGGCATCATTAACCAATATCGAGTGAGAGTTTTAGTTTCCGAGACAAGAGTGATTTTAGAAGATACTCTGCTCATTGGAAAAGATGAGGTACTGCCCTTGAATTTCATATTGTGTTGAGCCCTTTCTACCTGGTTTTGGCCCAGATAACTTGGGGAGATTTGCCAACATGCAAACATAAAATATTTGACGAGCTTCAAAGTACAAAGTGAAGTAAATTTAGCTATGCTGATAATCTAGCTCATATTTTAATTCAAGACATTTATTATTAATTAAGTGGTATTATTCTTTTTCAGCATATGAAAAATGTTAATTGGGCAATTAAGCGGGACTAAAGGTACTTACATAAGTGAATGTTATTATGGTAATAAAGTTAATGAATTGTTTGGAAACTCCTGTTAAGATTTAAATACTCCTCCTAAGGTTGTGCTTGCAATTTGGAATAGTTGCCAAAGAAAGACACACTAACTTTAGTAACTGTTGTTGACAAATGGTTTTGTCCCCCTTAGTCTTAGGAAGCCAGATTTCTCAAAGCTACCTCATTTAAAAATAAGCAATATACATTTGACTGAAGAAATCAAGTAAATAAGAGATGAAATCATTTCATAAATATAAAGTAAGAGGACAGTGTTTGCTTCTAGTCACACTGGAAGCTTTCTTTCCCCGCTTTGTTTCTATTTGAAAGTGTTGTGTTGGCCAAAAAGTTTGTTTGGGATTTTCTGTAAGACACTATGGAAAAATCCAAATGAACATTTTTGCCAACGCAATATAGGCAGCACTAATTTTTCCTTCACTGTCTAAATTTACCTCATCCAGACAGCTGTTCACCTGGGAAATCCTTCTAAGACTTTAAACTGATCGTATCCAGATATTGGTGGTTCCTGGGGCTCACAAAAAATACATCCATTTAAGATCAGTGAGTGTAGCACACACTGCAACTTGGAGGCCCTACCTGCTGGTTATTCAGCAATTAGGTTCCACTTGTTTGGTCCAGCATCATTACTTCTAGCTGTGCTCTTGTTTTTCTCCATGTATATTGTCCATTCTATTCCTAGTCCCAGACTTCCTCCATTTCTGATACCCACCTGAAAGTTACCTTCAGTTCAGTTCAGTTCAGCCGCTCAGTCGTGTCTGACTCTTTGCAACCCCATGAATCACAGCATGCCAGGCCTCCCTGTCCATCACCAACTCCCGGAGTCCACCCAAACCCATGTCCATTGAGTTGGTGATGCCATGCAGCCATCTCATCCTCTGTCATCCCCTTCTCCTCCTGCCCCCAATCCCTCCCAGCATCAGAGTCTTTTCCAATGGGTCAACTCTTTGCATGAGGTGGCCAAAGTACTGGAGTTTCAGCTTTAGCATCATTCCTTCCAAAGAAATCCCAGGGCTGATCTCCTTTAGAATGAACTGGTTGGATCTCCTTGCAGTCCAAGGGACTCTCAAGAGTCTTCTCCAACACCACAGTTCAAAAGCATCAATTCTTCGGTGCTCACAGTCCAACTCTCACACCCATATATGACCACTGGAAAAACCATAGCCTTGATTAGATGGACCTTTGTTGGCAAAGTAATGTCTCTGCTTTTGAATATGCTATCTAGGTTGGTCATAACTTTGCTCCCAAGGAGTAAGCGTCTTTTAATTTCATGGCTGCAGTCACCATCTGTAGTGATTTTGGAGCCCCCAAAATAAAGTCTGACACTGTTTCCACTGTTTCCCCATCTATTTGCCATGAAGTGAAGGGACCAGATGCCATGATCTTCGTTTTCTGAATGTTGAGCTTTAAGCCAACTTTTTCACTACTTTACTATGTGCTTAGTGCATTCTGGCCAACCAGGACTCATTAGTACAAGTTGTTTGACCCTCTGGCCCAGGGTTATAGTTTAATCCAATGTTGACTCCATTCCTCTTGTGTAAAAAATGTTGAGTTATGCTTTCTCTGATACTTTAGTTGACAGCTCAGGCACAGGGCAAAAGCTTAACCCTCTGCTCCTGCTGAGAAGGCCTTAAATTAGATACGTCACTTTTTTAGGATTGTGTGGCAGGTCTCCCACTTCTGCTAATGATATCTATTGAATGATAAGCCACGCCTCTTTTTCTCTTGAAACTAAGAGATTCTGGGAAGACTTCTTGTGATATGATCCACAATCCCTGTGACATAATAGACATCACATGAGCTTTGGTATATACAAATCTGGGTTTATATTCATAATATGGTCACTTAATGTGTTTTACTGGAGAAGGAAATGGTAACCCACTCCAGTACTCTTGCCTGGAAACTCCCATGGATGGAGGAGCCTGGTAGGCTACGGTCCATGGGGTTGCTAAGGGTCAGACACGACTGATCGACTTCACTTTCACTTTTCAATTTCATGCATTTGAGAAGGAAATGGCAGCCCACTCCAGTGTTCTTGCCTGGAGAATCCCAGGGACTGGGGAGCCTGGTGGGCTACTGTCTATGAGGTCGCACAGAGTTGGACATGACTGAAGCGACTTAGCAGCAGCAGCAGCCATGTGTTTTACAGAAGAGAGGTTAAGTGCATGGACCTAAGAGACAGAATGCTGGGTTTAAACCTTGGTTTTGGCCTTACTGATGGTTTAACCTTGGAAGAGTAGACCTGACCTCTCTGAACTTGTTTCCTCTTTAAGATAGGGACTCTAAGAGTCTGTATAACACCGAGTTGTTAGTGAGGATTTAATGGATTAATGTGTGAAGAGCTTAGAACTCCACCTGGTGTATGGTAAGTCTGGTGACCTGAATAATTGTGACCTTTTGTAATTATTAGTCATGGCATTGGACCTTTTACCCTCATTGGGACACAATATTCGTTTCCTTCAGTTTCAATAAAAGGAGACATCATACTTTATTTCTGTGGTTGTACATTTCTTCATTAGGTCAGGCCCATTGTTGACGTTTCTGCTCCCCTGTGTGATTGGTGCCTGTGTTTGCCTTTTGGGAGGCTGGCGTGGGGAGACACGTGTCAGGAGGCTGGCGTGGGGAGACACGTGTGGCAGAAGCTCCACACCGTGTCCTAAGAATTTTTAAAATTCCTGAAGTCTTGTTAGAAGTCACCAGTGACCTCCTACATGTCAGATAAGGTGGATGTATGTTTTTATCTGTCCTCATCTGCCCTGTGTCCTCCAAAATCCATTCCTTTACCTCTACCTCTCCAGCTTTTGACACAACCGTGTTCTCCCTAGTACATGCTCCACTGTCATATACTGCAACTTTGCAAAAAAAAAAATTGGCCTTGTACTATGAAAAATGAATAAATTAAGAAAGCTAGCTCTTTTACTGTTTTCTAATTCCTTCCTTATAAGGGTATTCCAGAGAGTTCTGTCTTCATCCATGTTACAGTTTCAGTCACTGCTTCCTATTTGCATGACTGTTTCACCTCATTTTCCATGATGATTTTTCTGACAGTCTGCATCCCTAATTGTAATCATTTCTGGGGAAGTTCTGCCAGGACTCAACACATTTAAACTCATCGTGGCTCAGAGGTTAAAGCGTCTGCCTGGAATGCGGGAGACCCAGGTTCTATCCCTGGGTTGGGAAAATCCCCTGGAGAAGGAAATGGCAACCCACTCCAGTACTCTTGCCTGGAGAATCCCATGGAGGGAGGAGCCTGGTAGGCTACAGTCCATGGGGTCGCAAAGAGTTGGACAAGACTGAGCAACTTTACTTTCACCCCATAAAACAACAAACAATCATCTTTTTTGAGATAATAGGACTTGGTTTTTGATTAGGAGGAGGAGACAGATAGAAATCCTGGGACAGTGATAGGGACCTATTAGTTTTCCTATGGGACAGAAGAAGAAAGTCTGTAAGGGTAATTGATAGTTTTAATGATCAATAACAAGGTCAGGAGAGAGAGACTACATTGAAACCCAGATACGAAATAACAGGCTTAGAATTCCCTATCCCCTTGGATTGGTCACACCACAGATCTCTGATCTAAAAGTCATTGTTGAAGAATTTGGGAGGCTTTTGTGGCATTTTTATATGTCTGATGTCTCTCTTTCTGGATAATGGCACCATTATCTTGTCTTCATGAGGGCTTAGAATCTTGGAATTATCTCTGACTTTGGTTATACTTAGCATTTAATAGCCACTCAATATTAAGGCCAATTCAAAGTGTAACCTTCATACCTCTGTATTCCAGTCTTGTGTCCTCACTCCAGCTCAGGATTGCCTGGACTATTTTTGTTAGCTTACTACACTAGTAGTTTTCCACAGTTTGCCACAAGCTTAAAACAATTCGCATTTATCATCTCGCAGTTTCTGTGGGTCAGGAATCCAGACAGCTCATGTAGGTTCCCTGCTTAGGGTCTCATAAGGCTTCGGTTAAGGGTCTCTCCTTCCTGTGTTCCCATATGGATGCTTAACTGGGGAAGAATCTACTTCTTGGCTGACTTAGATTTTTAGCAGATTTAATTTCCTTTTGATTATGAAACTGATGAAACGAGTCACCAGTCCAGGTTCGATGCATGATACTGGATGCTTGGGGCTAGTGCACTGGGACGACCCAGAGGGATGGAACAGGGAGGGAGGAGGGAGGAAGGTTCAGCATGGGGAACACATGTATACCTGTGGTGGATTCATGTTGATATATGGCAAAACCAATACAATATTGTAAAGTTAAAAAAAAAAAAAAAAAAACTGAGGGCCTTGGATCCTTGCTGGCCCCTTGACTAGAGACTATCCTTAGCTCCAGCTCATAGGGGTCCCCCACAGTTTCTTGCCACAGAACATTCCCAACATGGCCATCCACTTCATCAAGCCAGCAAGGACAGTCTATATGATGTAACCATGGGAGTGACATCCCATCGCCTTTCCCTTAGTCCATTGGTTGGATGAAAATCACACTTCCCATGTAAGAGGAAGGGATTATACAAAAACATGAACAGCATAAGTTAGGGATGGTAGAAGTATCACGAGAGAGGCATTGCTCTGCAGTCTCCTGGTTACAGTCCATCCTGATTAAAGTATTAATGCATTTAAACTATAAAAGTAAATAAAAAATGAGAATGGACTTGGAACATGAATATGCATCTATTTTAGTAATTCTTTCCTATTGTAGCAGAAAGTCAATTGATACTGTCTAAAGTAAGTGACTCTTTGTGACACCATGGACTATATACAGTCCATAGATTCTCCAGGCCAGAATACTGGAGTGGGTAGCCTTTCCCTTCTCCAGGGGATCTTCCCAACCCAGGGATCAAACCCAGGTCTCCCACATTGCAGACAGATTCTTTACCAGCTGAGCCACAAGGGAAGCCTAAGTGACCCTTAACAGAAAAGTAAAACATATTATCTACTGATTTTAGAAGTAACACCATAAGAACTGAAACCGAAATGATTAAAGGTGTTGCTTCCAACAAATATTGAATCATTATGTTGCACACTGGAAAGTAATTTGATGTTATATGTTGATTATATCTTAGTTAAAAATAAACAATTGATTTCAAAATCTCAAAAAAATGTTTCTTCTAGAGAGTAGGACTTGCAGTTGTAAAGCTACAGACAGGAAAATATTATTTTCATTGAAAATCCTTCATCATTTCTTGTATTTTTAGCTACCTGCATACATCATGATGATGACACTTTTCAAAAAGTATTAAAATATAATCATCCTGTGCTAGGTTTGCTCTGATATCATCACCCTTATTGAAATTTTTTCCAGTGACTTCTCATGACTTGTTTGTTTCTTAATAGACAGGAGTTAAGCATGCTGAAATATCTATAGGATTTTACTTTCACTATTTAAACACATATTTGAAAAAAAAAAAAACATTGAAAATTTAATCTCAGGGTTTGAGGACTTTTATTTCAACTTCCAAGCTTATATATGAAGGTAATCAATAGCATGACTAATAAATGATTGGAAATCCAGCCTCTGCTAAAATATTTGATCAACTCTGACACTAGGATATCCACAAGCATGTAATCAGCTCCTGTTCTATAAGCTTTAAACCATGCTTCTTTGTGGTCTCACAGGCATGCATTTATTGGGTAACTATAAAGTTTTTTATTTTTCTGGGCTCCAAAATCACTGCAGATGGTGACTGTAGCCATGAAATTAAAAGACGCTTACTCCTTGGAAGGAAAGTTATGAGCAACCTAGATAGCATATTCAAAAGCAGAGACATTACTTTACCAACAAAGGTTCACCTAGTCAAGGCTATGGTCTTTCCTGTGGTCATGTATGGATGTGAGAGCTGGACTGTGAAGAAGGCTGAGCGCCGAAGAATTGATGCTTTTGAAGTGTGGTGTTGGAGAAGACTCTTGAGAGTCCCTTGGACTGCAAGAAGATCCAACCAGTCCATTCTGAAGGAGATCAATCCTGGAATTTCTTTGGAAGGAATGATGCTAAAGCTGAAACTCCAGTATTTTGGCCACCTCATGCGAAGAGTTGACTCATTGGAGAAGACTCTGATGCTGGGAGGGATTGAGGGCAGGAGGAGAAGGGGACGACAGAGGATGAGATGGCTGGATGGCATCACTGACTTGATGGGTGTGAGTCTGAGTGACCTCCGGGAGCTGGTGATGGACAGGGAGGCCTGGCGTGCTGCGGTTCATGGGGTCGCAAAGAGTCGGACACGACTGAGCGACTGATCTGATCTGATCTGATAAAGTTCCAGGCACTATGACAAGTCCAGAACATATATAAATGGGAAACTATCATGTTCTTTAACAGTTTTGAACTGAAGTATTTGTTCTCTAGTGTTTACCAGTTTATCCCATTTCTTCTCTCCAGACCCACATGGTAGCTTAGAGTCTGGGGTTTGCAACCAGGGAAATGTATTCCAGTCCTACCTCGGCTATGACTAGTTTTATGCTGACTGTAAAATGGAGATGATAATACCTTTTTCTTTGGGATATAATTAAGTGATCATGTGGGTAAAAATATTTATCACTGTACTTGACACAAAGTAGCTTTAAATATTGGTGTCTCCATTAGTAATAACAATATACAATGATTTAACTTTTTATCATTTGAAAATAATGGTCATGGTTTCCCTACGGCTTAATATCCTCAGTTTCTTAACAGTCATTCATATTATTGATTACTTTCTTGTGTATTTATTTTCTGGTTTGTCAATGACCCTCTTAGCTGAACACCATATTCCATATATGGTTTGACTAGAGCCAAATTGAGCAGAATTATTTTCTCCTTTAGCGTGAACTTTCTGCTTCTATCAATGCAAAGAATAAAATTAATTTATTTGGGAGACTTATTCCACCTAGATGAAAGTAAAAAAAATCCTTAAGTCTACTCTTCATTAATTGCTCTCTAGTTGAATTTCACACTCAGATCTCATTCTGTACTTCTGTACTTGTTTTTCAGATCAAAGCCTAAGGGATTTTCTCCCCAAAGATATCTTGCTAAATAGTGTCACAAATTTCTGAGATTTGTATAGATACATCTTTTCATCCAACATATTTCTCAAGTACATAAATGTTTGTCAGTGGTGAACATAAGAACGCAAGCCAGATGCTTGGCCAGTGGCTCAAGAATGAGGCTGAGGGCAAGACTCGAAAGTAGTATAGGAATTCTAGAGATGTTTACTTTATTGAGCATTAGGAACATAGACAGAATCAAGCCTTAAGGATTTGTCACCCAAATAAGTGGAGAATCATACAGTTTCCGTTAGGAGGCTTCCAAACATATACTAATTATAAAATTCTTTTTACCACTGGTTGAAAATAGTACAAATCATGTATAGTTCATAATAAAATATGGAAGCATTTCTTAATAAGTCAACGTTTTCATTAAACCAATTGAGTAGACTTCCAGAAAGTGTAAATTGATATAGTAAAGTTTTTGAAAATGCAATCATATTAGCTATAATGAAGATGAATTGTTACATGTAGAATCAAGTTGGTTTATTCAGGTGGATTAGGAACTGAACTCTGAAGACTTCTAATTCTTTCATATCAATTCCAAAGATTCCTCGGTAGCACAGGAGAGGGCTTTCTTGTTGATGAATTGTGACACTGCCTAACTCAGTTGTTCTTGATTGAGGGCACTTTTGCTCTCCAGGAGACAGTTTGCAATCTCTGAAGTTTTCATTGTCACCACAGGGAATATGTTTCTAGTGGGTAGGGACCAGGGAGGCTGGTCCCTACAATGCCCTGAACAGCTCCCCATAACAAAAAAATTCTCAAACATGGAATGTCATTAGCGCTGGGGTTGAGAATACTAGACTAACTCAATGAGGCCAAACTTGGGGGAGTTGTGATAGGACTTTATTTCCTTCTCTATCACTTATTTCCATTCCTGTTTCTCAGCCACTTCTCATTTCTTTCTTAAGTTCTGATTCTTTCCTCTCATTTTTACTCTTAAAATTATTTCTTTTTCGTCCTTTGAAAAACCTAATCCCTGTTTTAAAGAGGCAAAGTGTGAGAAATATTCACAAAATGACACACTTGGTGATAATTAGTAACATTCTGGATTTTTACAAAACCAGTTCAAATCACTTATAGTTAGGGTCCTTCCAGTGTATTTGGAAGAAGTTCAGATAGTCAAAATTACTCAGTCACCTCTTAGGCTGGAACAGTAATTTGTCAACAGAGATGCTTAACTTAGTTAATTGATGGGATACTATGGCTTAACTCTCAAAAATGTATCTGATGTTGGTACAAAATATTGTGAGATTTAATGCAAAATCATAGGGGAAATTCTTTGGATTACCCCATTGTACCCTCTGTAGTGCACACTGGATTCTCAAAGGGTGGTTGATTGATAGTGGAAACAGCTGTGTGGTTCAGGCATAAACTATTGACTGGAATACCAGAGCATCTCTGAGTTATGTGTTTGTGATTCATGCCTTCTCTGATTTCCCAGTGGAAGTAAAGTTGAAGTGTGCCTTGGAAGGTGGAAGATCTTTAGTTTGTTCCAAGTATGGTTACTTATCCAGAGTGATTTATCATAATATTTTTGGAGTAAATAATATTGATATCTCCCTGCTTTTCATCACAATACTTCCCTGGGTAAAGAAATGAGATTTAGGTAATTTTGTCTTATAAATATCAATTGGAGAATTAGGTATATCTTTGCATCTTTTCTTGATTTTATTTCTTGGAAAAGTTAATATTCAAATGATCTGCCTTTGTAACTAGTTAAATAAGTAAGCACCCTTAAAATTCCTTGCCTTCCTGATATTTTTATGAGCATCTACTTTAAAAAAAAATACTAAGTGCTTTATGTTCATAAGGAATTAAAAGCCTGTGTTGGGCTCAACTCAAAAAATAATTAAAAAGTATATCAAAATTTATAAATAAAATCTATATTATCAATTAATTAGAAATTCTGAAGGTGCAAGAACATGGATTTGGAAGGAATAGAGTGATTTTCTTCTTTGAAAAAAATCTAAAAAAAAAAAAAAGGTTTGGAGGTGAGTCTTGAAGAAATTGACAAAAAAAGAGTAGTTCTTAAAACATTGTCTTTTTTTCCCCCAATACTTTATTTTGGAAAATTTTAACTGGTATAAATGAAAGAAAAAAAGAGTATAATGTGCTACACAGTATAATGTGCTGTCTTTGTTGCTATCTCTCATTTTTGCTGTTGATGCAGGTGTAATTTAAAACAAATTCCAGAGTTTATATCTTTTTGCTCTTACATGCCTAAGTATGGATTCCTAAAAAATACTGAAATTCTAATTCATTATGTAATTCCATTATCACACTCGACACAATTACTAATACTGTCTTGGTATCATCTAAACCTAGATTATTTTCAGATTTTTTTCATTTTGTTTCAATCTCTTTTGCTGTGTGGAAAGAATGGAGAGAGTTCTCTTGCTATCCTGACATAAAACTCTGCTGTATATACTTGTAATATGCTCATGATGTTTTATTTCATGTCATTATTTGCTACTTTGGTGGACTTGATTCATGTGAGGTACATGACAGCATCTTGGAACAATCACAATTACCTATAATATTCCTTAGACCCATAGCCTTACATAGGTCTGTCTTGAACTGTTGGAAAACTATTGCCGTGTAATTTTGTTCATGTCTATAACTTTACTCGATTATAGGTTATTATTGAAATATACCCAGTAGGCATGCAGGCTGCTTACACCTGGTGTACAAATGAGGACATATATTGGCAAAGCAAAACACATTTTAATAAGGCAGTAGGCCTAGACAACTTATTATTGGGTGGTAAGCAGCTAAAATATTTTAGTCATGAAACTTTGCATGAGGATGGCTATTTTTTTAAAACCATTTTTGAGTCAGAAATAAATTATTTCCTTTTTTGCACAATACAGTATGGAGTGTTAAGATACGGAATTGACCATAATGGGCTACAATGATGCAGGATTTTAATAGTTTCAGAATGAAAATTTGGAGTATAAGGGAGACAGCAGTCATGGAAATAATAATATCTTTAAAAAATTTTATCATTCCAAAATTACTAATTGTTGAAACTAGTACTTGATTGAAGCCATTATTAAATGTAACCATCACTGTCTTTGCAAATATCTGTTTTCAGGTGCAGTATATAAACCCCATGGCTCCAGAAACTGTGAGCATAGTAGAGTCAATGGCAGGATTATTTGAGGGTTCAGCAGAGATGTCTTCTGACCTGTATTCACTTGCTTCAGTTATATATAACAGTCATCCACATAATTACTTTCCTGTGAGGGGCAGAGCTGAAGACCAGCCTTCAACATTTGGTAGGTACATTTTTTTGTTCTGTGTGAAATGTATTTAAACCACCAGTACTAGCTAGCACAGATATGAACCTTAGCTCAGAGTTCAACCCAATTATTAATGGTCCACGGGCTGGAGTCAGATTTTTTTTCTTTAACTGTTGGATAACCTCATGCGGCAAATGGAAATGCCACACAGGCAGGAGCTGGCCCCTCCTAACCCATCTGACCTTCCTCCAGAGAAAGTAGCACCCTAGACTCTCCAGCCAAGCTGCAGAGACAATCAGTTATTACAGTTGCCAAAGCAGGTGTGATGGGAAAGGATTAACATATCTTCATATCATTCACAGGCCTCACACTCTCTGCAGCTTTTGACTAATAGGTTTTCAAATGTCACTGAAGGTAAATAGGTCAGAAAGTTACAACTCTAGTGCATGGGGTGACCAACAGGTGGAGGTGACCCCAATGACGTGGTGATGTCATTAGTGTATACACTTACTACTCAGGGTCAAGGGATCTTATTGTTTCTATATGAAGAATGTCATATATAGTGAATTAAAAATATTTGGTTAGAAGAAACAGATCTAAATTATCTCTTTTTTCTAAAATGCTAAGTGAAAAAAAAAGGTTTCTCTTATTGCTTTTTATCTAATTTGGTATTTGTTCCCTTCCATATTAAAATTTGTTATATTGATGGTGGAATTTGGCAAAAGTATCACATTGCATTCAATATATGCTTATTTCATTTACTGACATGTTTTTCCTGGGCAAAGAACACAACTTTTAGAAGACACTAAAAATTAAGAGGCCCATGATTTCTAATACAGATTTTTTTTTTAATACTTTGTTTGGCCTAAGCACTAATTATCAATGTTGGAAGTGCACAGTCTAAATAAGTTAAAAAGAAAAACAACTATTTTTTGAAATAGGGATTTTTTTGAAATCCTTGTCCAGATATATTTATGTGGCAGTTTTATAAGCATGCTTGCTTTAAATCAATAATGGGTTTAGCAAATGTGTGGTGAGTTTTGAGTCCAAATAAAATCTTATTTCCATGATTTTTATATCATAATGCAGCACTGACTTATAATATTTCAGTTTGATATTACTGCCCAGTTGTTTTTTAGGAAAAGAATTCCTAACCTGTCTTTTTTAGAAAGTTATATTTTCTCAAAACACTAATCTCTTATTCTGGGATAGTGTATAACAGCTAGCAAAACTATATTATGAGCACAAAATGTCTATATATGTTATTGGAGTACATTCAGTATATTTATTATTAATTATGTATCTACCTTTCATATAAGGGATTACATGGAGAGATTAATGGAGAGTGTGAAATTGGGTTTAAAATTTCACTGTGGAGGCAAAAATGATTTTGACCACAAAGCCAAACACTTGTTAAATTTTTAAAATACTGATTTCAAATAGGAACTTCAAGGACCCAGTATATCACTGACATTGCTGCCGAACAGCTGTCCTACGTTATCAGGAGACTTGTACCTTTCACTGAGCATATGATTAGTGTATCTGCTTTCACCATCATGGGAGAAGGACCACCAACGGTTCTCAATGTTAGGACACTTGAGCAAGGTAAGAATATATTTGCTTTGAAATAGTTACCTGCAGATATTGCTCTGGTACATTGTAATACTTTTCATTCATATTAATTTTTCATTCTTCTTCTCAAGTGCCAAGCTCCATTCAAGTTATAAACTATAAAAATATTAGTTCTTCATCTATTTTGTTATATTGGGATCCTCCAGAATATCCTAATGGAAAAATAACCCATTACACAATTTATGCAATGGAACTGGATACAAACAGAGCATTCCAGATGACTACTATAGATAACAACTTTCTCATAACAGGTAGAACAGAATTTTGTTTTGACATTCTTATTCTGATGGAAAATGCACATCTCTCTATGCCATTAAACACTGTGGAGTTCATGTTGCATCATTGCAGATTTTGTTGTGCTATGCTCCCATGGATATCTTTAAAAATACTTGCAGAAATAACTTCATTAAATGTTGTTTTTCTTTCACTATATTTATCAGCAAATAAAGTCATCAGACCACAGGTATCCCAAGAATATACTTGACCTACGGAATTTTATGCCTGGTGCATCAAAATTACTCAGTAGTGAAGGCGTGATTGACTGAATGTGACCATCAGCTGAAGTAGTTGAGCTGATGTGGTGTTTGTGCCAAATCAGCTACATTCCATGCAGTGTGCCAAAAATTGTTTCTTCAGTCTCAGACCACTGCCTTGATATTTTAGGAGAGAACTAAAACCTCATCAAGATGGAAGGCTCCCATACCAAGGAAGTTTGGGAGATTGGGATTATAGGAGGCTGATTTAAAGAACCAGTCTCCCAGATAAGTTATTTTCACTAGTCTTATGTTAAATGGCACTAATCCAGGAATAGTATTCTGGGGACTTTGAACAAATGGCCTATTTTCCTTACAGGGTTAAAGAAATACACAAGATATAAAATGAGAGTGGCTGCCTCTACCACTGTTGGAGAAAGTTCTTTGTCCGAAGCAAATGACATCTTCGTGAGAACTCCAGAAGATGGTAAGAATGTTAGGTTCAGTTTTAATAAAAAGAAGCAAGTGGTATTGCATGCTTACAGTCATCTACCTCATGCTGCCTTTAGTGTCTGAAGCAATAAACATGAAAAAATACACATATTGGTTTTTTCCCCCAGAACCGGAATCGTCACCCCAAGATGTTGAAGTTACCGATGTTACCGCTAGTGAAATAAGTTTGAAGTGGTCGCCACCTGAGAAACCCAATGGGATTATTGTTGCCTATGAAGTGCTCTACAGAAATGTAAATACCTTATTCATGAAGAACACCTCAACAACAAACATAATTTTAAGAGACTTAAAACCTTACTCCCTCTATAACGTTTCTGTAAGGTCATATACCAGATTTGGCCATGGCGATCAGTTATCTTCTGTGCTTTCTGTGAGGACTTCTGAGACTGGTAAGTTTTTTTCCCCATACATATTAATGAAGTAAACATGGCCGATAATTGTCATATTGTTTTATATTTTACATAACCTGAAGATAGTCATTCTGTTCTGTATAATCCAGGAATATATATGACCTTTGTGGGAAGGTGTGGGAAAAGACTTGCTGTGTAAATTTTTAAAATCTGATTTACATATAAGGGAACTCCAGAATAAAAGTCAGTGTTCTTTTTTCAAAGGAAGTATCTTGAGAAATCAGAAGTCCTTTCAGTGTACCTATAAATTAGGTTGCTTTGAAGCTAGGAAATAGCAGAGACACATTCATAAGAATAGAATCCTATACTATATATCAGATCAGATCAGTCGCTCAGTTGTGTCCGACTCTTTGTGACCCCATGAATCCCACCACACCAGGCCTCCCTGTCCATCACCAACTCCCAGAGGTCACTCAGACTCACATCCATCGAGTCAGTGATGCCATCCAGCCATCTCATCCTCTGTTGTCCCCTTCTCCTCTTGCCCCCAATCCCTCTCAGCATCAGAGTCTTCTCCAATGAGTCAACTCTTCGCATGAGATGGCCAAAACTGGAGTTTCAGCTTTAGCATCATTCCTTCCAAAGAAATCCTAGGGCTGATCTCCTTCAGAATGGACTGGTTGGATCTCCTTGCAGTCCAAGGGACTTTCAAGAGTCTTCTCCAACACCACAGTTCAAAAGCATCAATTCTTCGGCACTCAACCTTCTTCACAATCCAGCTTTCACATCCATACATGACAACAGGAAAAACCATAGCCTTGACTAGACGGACCTTTGTTGACAAAGTAATGTCTCTGCTTTTGAATATGCTATCTAGGTTGGCCATAACTTTCCTTATACTATATATAATCTATATAAATTCTGTATACATCCATATGCATCTATCTATAGATATATCTATATTTATACATCAGATCAGATCAATTGCTCAGTCCTGTCCGACTCTTTGCGATCCCATGAATCGCAGCATGCCAGGCCTCCCTGTCCATCACCAACTCCCAGAGGTCACTCAGACTCACATCCATCGAGTCAGTGATGCCATCCAGCCATCTCATCCTCTGTTGCCACTTCTCCTCTTGCCCCCAATCCCTCCCAGCATCAGAGTCTTCTCCAATGAGTCAACTCTTCGTATGAGGTGGCCAAAATACTGGAGTTTCAGCTTTAGCATCATTCCTTCCAAAGAAATCCCAGGGCTGATCTCCTTCAGAATGCACTGGTTGGATCTCCTTGCAGTCCAAGGGACTCTCAAGAGTCTTCTCCAACACCACAGTTCAAAAGCATCAATTCTTCAGCGTTTAGCCTTCTTCACAGTCCAGCTCTCACATCCATACATGACCACAGGAAAGACCATAGCTTTGACTCGGCAAACCTTTGTTGGCAAAGTAATGTCTCTTCTTTTGAATATGCTGTCTAGGTTGGTCATAACTTTCCTTCCAAGGAGTAAGCGTCTTTTAATTTCATGGCTGCAGTCACCATCTGCAGTGATTTTGGAAGTGTCAGAAAAATAAAGTCTGACACTGTTTCCACTGTTTCCCCATCTATTTCCCATGTAGTGATGGGACCAGATGCCATGATTTTCGTTTTCTGAATGTTGAGTTTTAAGCCAACCTTTTCACTCTCCACTTTCACTTTCATCAAGAGGCTTTTTAGCCCCTCTTCACTTTCTGCCATAAGGGTGGTGTCATCTGCATATCTGAGGTTATTGATATTTCTCCCAGCAATCTTGATTCCAACTTGTGTTTCTTCCAGTCCAGCATTTCTCATGATGTACTCTGCATATAAGTTAAATAAACATGGTGACAATATACAACCTTGATGTACTCCTTTTCCTATTTGGAACCAGTCTGTTGTTCCATGTCCAGTTCTAACTGTTGCTTCCTGACCTGCATACAAATTTCTCAAGAGGCCGATCAGGTGGTCTGGTATTCCCATCTCTTTCAGAATTTTCCACAGTTTATTGTGATCTACACAGTCAAAGGCTTTGGCATAGTCAATAAAGCAGAAATAGATGTTTTTCCGGAACTCTCTTGCTTTTTCCATGATCCAGCGGATGTTGGCAATTTGATCTCTGGTTTCTCTGCCTCTTCTAAAACCAGCTTGAACATCTGGAAGTTCACGGTTCACATATTGCTGAAGCCTGGCTTGGAGAATTTTGAGCATTACTTTACTAGTGTGTGAGATGAGTGCAATTGTGCGGTAGTTTGAGCATTCTTTGGCATTGCCTTTCTTTGGGATTGGGATGAAAACTGACCTTTTCCAATCTTGTGGCCACTGTTGAGTCTTCCAAATTTGCTGCTGGCATATTGAGTGCAGCACTTTCACAGCATCATCTTTCAGGATTTGGAATAGCTCCACTGGAATTCCATCACCTCCACTAGCTTTGTTCGTAGTGATGCTTTCTAAGGCCCACTTGACTTCACATTCCAGGATGTCTGGCTCTAGGTCAGTGATCACACCATCATGATTATCTGGGTCGTGAAGCTCTTTTTTGTACAGTTCTTCTGTGTATTCTTGCCACCTCTTCTTAATATCTTCTGCCTCTGTTAGGTCCATACCATTTCTGTCCTTTATCGAGCCCATCTTTGCATGAAATGTTCCTTTGGTATCTCTGATTTTCTTGAAGAGATCCCTAGTCTTTCCCATTCTGTTGTTTTCTTCTATTTCTTTGCATTGATCACTGAAGAAGGCTTTCTTATGTCTTCTTGCTATTCTTTGGAACTCTGCATTCAGATGTTTATATCTTTCCTTTTCTCCTTTGCTTTTCGCTTCTCTTCTTTTCACAGCTATTTAATACACGTGTGTGTTAGTCGCTCAGTCGTGTCTGACTCTGAGACCCCATGGACTGTAGCCCACCAGGCTCCTCTGTCCAAGGGATTCTCCAGGCAAGAGTACTGGAGTGGGTTGCCATTTCCTTCTCCAGGGGATCTTCCTGACCCAGGAATAGAATCCACATTTCCTGCATTGCAGGTGGATTCTTTATGTCCGAGCCACATATGTAAAGATGTAAGTAGGTATATATCTATAGATGTATAATCCAGGTATCCTGAATTTCAGGCAGCTTCTTTACCCTCTGAGCCACCTGGGAAGCCCATAGATGTATACATGTAAATCCTATATATCTGTCTATGTATGTGTGTATATCTATATACATTCTTGAGTATATATATAGACAGTGGTGTCGAGTCTGAGCACAAAAAGGACATGCCTGGGAAGCGTTACAGAGGAGGTAGCATTTGACCTTAATCTTAAAGAATCAGGTGGAATCAACATCATATAGGTTGTTGCGACCAGGGTGTGTATCCCATAAAAATGAAATAATGTAAGCAGAGAATTAATTGTGTTTCAGTTTCAGTGTACAGGAGCAAATAGCACAAAGTAAGACATTTGCCTGATGATCTTAGTGCATTATTTATATTGTGCTTATAAACATATATTGGAGCATCACTTTTAGGCCAACTCTGTAGCACATGCCTAGAATTAAAACTAAATGTAAAGTTACTATTTTATCCCTACATTTAAAAAAATAAATATTTGTTGGCCAGCTACTGGCTGATGATTGGAGTCACTGTTCCTATACATCATAATTGGCTAAATATCAGCAATTTGCTATGGTTCATCCAGATGCTGTAGGTGAGGCCCTGTCTCTGACCTTGAGGAATCAGGGATCTAGTAAACCAGCTTACCTTTGCGCAAAAGTACTCTCTTGAGACTGGTCACAGAAATTAATAAAATAAATTGATATAAAATGAACCATAGAAGATGACACAGACGGTAAAGAATCCATCTGCAATGCAGGAGATCTGAGTTCGATTCCCTGGGTCAGGAAGATCCCCTGGTGAAGGGAATGGCAACGCACTCCAGTATTCCTGCCTGGAGAATTCCACAGACAGAGGAGTCTGGGGGGCTATAGTCCATGGGGTCACAATGAGTCAGACACAACTGAGTGACTGACACTTTTTTTTTTCACTTTTCATCCTCTTGAGACTGTCACATAATAAAATGAAATGACATAAAACTGTCCATAGGGGATGACAACAGTTGTAATATAGCAGGAATGAGTAATGAAAAGAGTGTTTTTTTAAAAATCATAAATTATATATTATGGTGCAAAATAATTGTTAGTATATATATGAGCATGCTTCATTGCTTTTATAAATATATGGAAAATAAGTATTTTTGACAAAAGTCTACCTGGTTTCATTTTACACCACGTCAAGGAAAGAAGCATATTTTAAGTACCTGCAGCATATTCTTCTGTTGACTTTCACAAAAATTGTCTTTTTAATTCTACAATAAAGCAATAAGGTATTATTATCTGCATTCCTAGTGAAAAACTGAGGCCTGCAAGGTTCATCCTTTTAACAAATATTCAGCAAATACTTTATACTATAGCAACCTTTCCCTGGGCCCTATTAGCACTGTACAGGAAAGTGAATTTCCACCCTCCTAAAGTTAATATTAATTACTGGGTGTTTCACAGGCAATGGAATCTGCATCAGTGACTTTTCCTAGATTGTGTCTAATACAATTGAACCACCAATTTGAGTTCTTTTTGCAACAGAGGTAGCTAGAATTTTAAACACAATTTCAAGGTGTCATTTGAAGCAGGATGTACTCAGGAGCAGCTGTTTACTCCCTGGGATCAATGTTCTCGTTATATACAATAAATACGCCTTCTATTCTTACTCTAAAAATTAAGATCTCACTTTTCAATACTGTTTCATGAGAAATTGAGAGCTTTGCTAACTGAGCTAACTAAAAAAGCCACCTACAGCTAATTAATAGTGTTAATGCTGCTAGTTACAAATAGGAGTAAATTATTTGTTCAGATGTTTTATCTTGATTGGAGAATTAGAGTTTATAATGCTTGAAAGTAAAATCCTCATGTGTCAAGCAGGAAAAATCAATATAGGATTGATCTTGTGTGTGTGTTTTAAGTATAGAATATGCACTTAATAAACAAACTTGAGATTAGTTTATATTTTCTGATACTTAGGGCAAAATAACCACATAAAGAACTTTAAGTTCCCATAAAGATTACCCTTTGATGATCTATATATGTATATTTTCTTTTCTTTATTTTTTTAAGATTTAATTTTCTTTACAGTAAGCCTTGAGTAAGTCTGACGTGGGGCAATAACTACTAGGGGATTGTAATTTAGTTGTTGATCAAAACTTTGTGTGGGACTGTATAAATTTATTCATGTTAATGAAAGACATTTTATTACTTTATCTATGTGGCATTAAAACTATCTATGCCAAACAATAATCTTTTGGCATACCCAGGATAACGTCCCACTATTTTAGGATGATCATGAACTAAATTATTCTTTATTTTTAGTTTCTAATAGCTCTAGCTTATTCCAACTGATATAATAATTACTTGTCATTCATGAGTTATCCATTTTACATGATACTTCTACAATTGGAAGCACCATGCTATTTCAGAAAAATTTAAATATGTGATTACTCTCCAAAATCACCAAGTCATTAAATCTATCTTGCTTTATTTTCCCTGAAGATCCAGCATGGGTTATCCCCTCAGGAGAAATGAATAAAAACTCATAGGATGTCAGCCTGGGGTCAGGGCTACATATTTATATCCTGACTACTGGTGGTAGGCAGGTACATCCACAGGGATGAGTTAGCAAATTCCAATGAGGATTTTTCAAAATCCCAAGTTATACTGATTTATAAAGTTCAAGCATAGCATCACTAATTCCTTTTTTCCCTTGCAATTTAAGAGCTATTCAATTCAATCTTACTTTCCTTAGATGTAAATTTCTCCTTTGTTTTAAATATTTCTGTACCACCTTGAGCATAGGTTTTCATTCACTGAACAGACTTTTATGAATTCCATATCACGTACTACCACTGAACTAGGACTACAGTTACAGCAGTAAACAAGGCATGATTTCTGTCTTTCTGGAGCTGAACATTCAGAAGGGTCAGAGAAGATAAACCAGTAAAAAAATAATATATATGATTGTTGATACTGGCAAATTCCTTGAAAAAAAAATATCAGGGAAAGAAAAGAGAGTTATGGAAGAATGAGTAAGCAATTTGAGATGAAGACTGAGAAAAGGCCTCTTAAGGAGGTTATATTTGCCTAGAGATATTAATAATGTGTGAGATTTACTTAGATGAGGATAAGGAAGAAAATGTTCCGGAGGAGGAATAGCAATTACCAAGTTCCTGAAGAGGGAAGGCTCTTGATATGTCTGAGGAAGAGGAGACCATTTCTCTCATTTGAGCAGTGTGAGCTATGGGGTAGAATTAGCAGATGAGAGAGAGGGAGGCAGAGGTGGACCAGACCTTCGTGGGTGCCATACTAAGGAATGTGATGCTTAATTTTAATGTGAAGCTATTGGAGAATTAGGCGATGAGAATTTGGTATGTTTTGCAGTTTTAGAAGATTGCTTCTGAATATATTGGATGTGAGAATAAAGAGGAAACTCAAGATTTCCTATCAGATTTTGGCCTAAACATCTTGGTGAATGAGGTGCCATTTACTGAAATGAGGAAGTCTGGGGAGGAGATCAGGTTGGAGAAATCTTAGGAGTTCATGTTTTAAACATGTTTGAAATACTCAAGTGCCTGTTGTGAAGGCAATTGGGCAATAAGTTTTAAACTCATGGAATGGATCCAGGGTTGAGTATACAATCTAAAAGCATCACCATATGTTGGGTGTTCAAAGTCAAGGTTAAGATAAAGTCACATCAGGGTACGTGCAGATAGAGTTGAAGAGAAGCATACAGCTATGTCCTCAGGTAATAGACATGGAGACTTTGGGAAGTCAAGGAGGAGCCAGTCAAGGACTAAGCAGGGGTGGCCAGTGAGATCGGAGGAAAGTCAGGAGAAGGTCATGTCTTGGAAGTCTAATGAGTAGATAGTTTAAATTAGAAGCAATTTGTTTCCTACGTCAAGTGCTACTGACAGTGAAGTGATGGTGGTTTAGTCACCAACTCGTGTCTGACTCCTGCTACCCCATGGACCTGACAGGCTCCTCTGTCCATGAGATTTCCCAGCCAAGAATATTGGAGTGGGTGGCCATTTCCTTCTTCAGAGGCTCTTCCTGATCCAGGGATTGAACTTGCGTCTCCTGCATCGCAAGCAGATTCTTTACCCCTGAGTCCCCAGGGAAGCCCCTGACAGTGAAGCGATGGCGCACAATTGATTAGTGGTTCGGCAAGATGAAGGTCATTGATGACACCATGTGAGTACACTTCATGGTTAAAAATGAGGAGAAAATGCCTAACTGAAGTGGGACTAAAAGAGCATGATAGGCAAGAAAGGGGAGAAAATGGATAAAGGGAAGATTTGAGAAATGTGGATATAGAATGGAGGACAGAATAGAGCAATAAGTGATGTGTGTTCACGTGTATATGATGTGTGTGTGTGCTGTGCGTAGTCACCCAGTCGTGTCTGACGCTTTGCAACCCCATAGACTATAGCTCTCCAGGCTCCTCAGTCCATGGGATTCTCCAGGCAACAATACTGGAGTGGGTTGCCATGCCCTCCTCCAGGGGATCTCTCCAGCCTAGGGATCGAACCAGGGTCTGCTTGCAGGTGGATTTTTTTACCTGCTGAGCTACCAGGGAAGTCCCATACAATGTATATATCATGACAGAAATAATTCAGGGATGAGAGAAAAACTAAAAATACAACAGAGAGGAAAAAACGTCAAGTCTAAAGACTAACTAGGTAGATGGAATGGAATTTAGTGCAGAAACAGACTAGGTTTTAGATAAGAAGGCAGTTGAAGATGAGTGGTAGGAAAATATGTAGTCCTCTTTGAGTACTTTTATTTTCTCCATGAAATTAGAGGCAGGCTTCTCAGGTTTGAATAAAGAGAGGGAGGAGATACTGGATGTTTGTGGAGAGAGAAGATGGTGATAACAAGCATAACAGAGTAGAAGACTGATTAATTGAAAAATAGATAGGCTGCCAAGTGATGGAAAAAGACTGAAATTTGAGGTTATAAAGTAAGGCTAGTCAGCATGGAGTGGAATTGTATTCAGACCTGCTCACCTGTTGCATTGCGGATGTAGACTAGCCGTGAGTTCAATTTAACCAACGTTGAAATTTTGCCAGAAAAGTAAGATAGAAAAAGGAGTTGATGGAGATTGCTAGGGAATGATTTTAGTGATAGACTGTCTGACCTGAGTAAGCAGGGAGATGAGGACGTTAAGAGTGGTGATGGACAGTAAAGACTTGACAAGGGTCAGTGACCTGTTGCATTGACAATATAGTGGTCAGTCAGCTGGAGACGTAGATAGTTGCGAAAGAGAGGAATATTGGCAGTTTGGGGTAATGAAGGCCTCAGGTGTTGCCATAAAGGCTGCTGATTAGAGTGAGGCAGAACAAAAAAATATTGGAATTGTGGAGCTCAAGGAATTCAGAGTCTAGGGAGTTACAGGGTTATTTCCATCTATTTGACATCTCACAGTGGTAGAGAGGAGGTCAGTCATCAGGTGACTACATTTTTAAGATGTTTGGAGAAATGGCAGAGAACCACTGGATGATTATCTTAAAGGAAGGGGAACACCTAGAGTTTTTCAGGAAGAGGAAAGAACAGATCGAGATACGGAAAGGGTTCTAGGCCCTGTGGTTACAGAGATGATGAGGAAAAAACAAATAGCTGCCAACCTGAGTGCCATGTTGTAGTATTCTCAAGCAGTTTTAAGATTTCACTAAGAGCCAGAAGGTTAAGGAGCCAGAGTACTTGATGATTTTTCTCAATTTAATGCGTTGGTTTAGGAAGATACTAGGGAAGATTTTGAATATTTGGGGAGGGATTGTTGGATTATATTGTTATATCAAGCTGTGCATCAAATTAAAGTTCTTCCCAAAGTTTTAGAAATGTCTGCATTTTTTGGAAGTTTTTCCTGGTAAGTCAGCCTTAGATGCAATACACTCCATAACAGGTAACAGTGGGGGTGAGGGGTATGTTTCTATATTTTCAAGGCTTCTGAATTTTCTTAACTAAATTTATTAGTAGCATATTTATATCCATTGTATTTAGAATACCAGTAAAAAGGTTGAATTCTTTCTCCTGAAGGAAAAGAACTTGTAATGGCATCATGAGTATTGGCAATGATAATATATATATCTAGTTTATATTGTTTAACCTCAAGTTAATCATTATTGTTCTATGAAGGCAATTTTAAACTATTATCTTTCCAACTATGGTCTTTCATCTCCTGCAAGTATGTTTCTGTGTAAATGCATTGCTTACAGTTTCAGCTACTGAGATTATACTGATGGCTTTCTCTCTGTTTCTGGTTGGCTGAACGTGTTGGTATTTTGCTCTTGTTAATTTTTCTGAGTAGAGAATTCCAGTAGTTATTCAGTTGGTATCACTTTTATAATTGTAACCTAAGTTAAAGTTGAGTTTCTTCAGAGAGAATGTGTGTTTGCTTCTGCTAATTGCTTTTGAGTAATGGCAACTCCTCCGTATTACAAATTCATTTTAATTTCTATTCTGCAGTAGAGGTCTTTTCAGGATATAGTTGTTGTTCAGTCGCTCAGTTGTGTCCAACTCTTTGTGACCCCGTGGGCTATAGCATGCCAGGCTTCTCTGTCCATCACCAACTCCCAGAGCTTGCTCAAACTCATGTCCATTGAGTTGGTGATGCCATCCAACCATCTCATCCTCTGTCGTCCCCTTTCCTCTTGTCTTCATTCTTTCCCAGCATGAGGGTCTTTTCCAACAAGTTGGCCCTTCACATCAGGTGGCCAAAGTATTGGAGCTTCAGCTTTAGCATCAGTCCTTCTAATGAATATTCAGGGTTGATTTCCTTTAGGATTTACTGGTTCGGTCTCCTTGCTGTCCAAGGGACTCTCAAGCGTCTTTTCTAGCACTACAGTTTGAAGGCCTCAATTCTTTGGCACTCATCCTTTTTTGGGCTTCACTTGTAGCTTAGTTGGTAAAGCATCTGCAGTGGTAAACGTAAACAGTCTGCAGTAGGTAGAGAATCTCCTGCAATGCAGGAGACCTGGGTTTGATTCCTGCGTCAGGAAGATCCCCTGAAGAAGGAAATAGCAACCCCCTCCAGTATTCTTGCCTGGAGAATCCCATAGACAGAGGAACCTGGCAGGCTACAGTCCATGGGGTTGCAAGAATCAGACATGACCTAGCAACTAAATCCCACCACCATCCTTTTAAATTGTATAGCTCTCACACCTTTACATGACTATTGGAAAAACCATAGCTTTGACTATATAGATCTTGGTCGGCAAAGTAATGTCTCTGCTTCTTAATATGCTGTCTATATTTGTCATAACTTTTCTTCCAAAGACAAAGTGTCTTTCAATTTCATGGCTGCAGTCACTGTCCACAGTGGTTTTGGAGCCCAAGAAAATGAAGTCTATCACTGTTTCCATTGTTTCCCCATCTATTTGCCATGAAGTGATGAAACAAGATGCCATGATCTTCATTTTTTGAATGCCAAGTTGTAAGCCAGCTTTTTCACTCTCCTCTTTCACCTTCAACAAGAGGATCTTTAATTCTTCTTTGCTTTCTGCCATTAGGGTGGTGTCAAATGGCTATCTGAGATTATTAATATTTCTCCTGGCAGTCTTGGTTCCAGCTTGTGTTCATCCAGCCCAGCGTTTCACACTGGGCTAGTACTCTGCATCTAGGTTAAATAAGCAGGGTTACATTATACAACTTTGACATACTCTGTTCCCAATTTTGAATCAGTCCATTGTTCCATGTTGGTTCTAAGTGATCATATACGTTCCATGGATTTGGGCCATGTATGCTTATAGGGATAGGCTTACAGTTCCAACAATGCATAGTTTTTTTTTTTTTTTTCTTTTTTCCTATACCACCTCTCCATCCAGAGGCATAAGAGGAAAAAAGTTACTTTTCTGTCCTTTTTCTTGGTAGGTCTCCTTCTCACTCCTTGTTCTGTGAGAATGAACATACCACACTGCACAAGTCTAGGAAGAACCACTCAGGTTTTCTTCAACTCTGCTGAAGAATTCAAAGTGACCCCAGAATCGGCCCGTGTCATAGGTCTTGTTGAAATTGCATTCTTTGGGGATCCAACTCTTGATACAGGGATATTTTTTACCCTTCTACTGGCTCAGGGTTTTATCTTCTTTTTCTGGCTCTCCACACAGCAGTTAATACAGAAACTCAAAGTCACCAGGATTGACCATTACCCTGTAAGTCAGAGCAGGCTTTCATTCCAGCCTTCATATCAGGACTCCTATTTTTACTTTGTTTTTTGTTTGTTTTGTTTTATTTTTGTTTGCTTGTTTTTGTATTTGTTTTTGGTCCACCATAGATTTCTGACTTCTTTGCCAGCTCTGCAGTTCCTTACAAGAAAAAGGTTAATTTTATGTAAAGTTTTACTTCTTTTAATGATAATGATCATACATTTAGTGTAGCTTTTCCAATATACAGTTTTCTAGAATTGGAATCCCACATGTAGTATTAGTAGTTGATTATATGTAGAGAACCATTCTGTGGCCATTACATTCAGTATAATTAAAGCATTAGTAGATACAGGAAACTGGTGTTTTATTTATTGATAAATTGTGTCCTTGGGCTTCCCTGATGGCTCAATGGGTAAGAAACCATCTGCAATGCAAGAGAAACAAGAAATGCAAATTTGATCCCTGGGTCAGGCAGATCCCCTAGAGAAGAAAATGGCAATCCATCCAGTATTCTTGCCTGGAAAATCCCATCAACAGAGAAGCCTGGCAGGCTATGGTTTAGGAGGTAGGACAAGACTGAGTGATTAAGCACACACATCCTTAGGAGACTGTTTTGTTACCAGGTTATTACATCCTTTCCTTTAATCTAGGAGAGGATCCTTGCCTTGTCACAGATCATATTGTATATCAAAACTAATCTATTAACCATTTATATGCTGTTATTAATGAAAGACAGAATCAATTTTTAAGTGTTTTCAAGTTCTCCTTCTTGTACAGTTAGCCTGTACCTGTGGGTCCTGAATCCACAGATTCAACCAATTGTGCATTGAAAGTATTTGCAAAAAAGTTGCAGAAAAAATGTTCTAAAAAGCAAAACTTAATTTCCTGCATGCTGGCAGGCAACTATTTACATAGCATTTCCATTGTATTTACAATTATTTACATAGTATTTCCATTGTATTAGGTATTATATATAATCTAGAGATATTTAAAGTATACAGGAGGATGTCATTAGGTTCTATGCAAATATTGCAATTATATATAAGGGACTTGAGCATCCTTGGAGTTTGGTATCCATGAAAGGGGTGGGGGCATGAGGGCCCTGGAACCATTTTCCTGCATGTACCACGGGACCACTGTATCTGCGTGTTCTGCTCAGTAAGACAGTTTAGTATAGTCTCAGTATTTTGATAAAAAATATCATCCAATAAACTTTATTCTGTAGAGATGTAGTATGAATTTTCTTTCAGATGAAAATTTTCTTGCACAGTTGCAAGTGCTATAATATACCCATATTTTTCTACATTTAGGATATTTATTATAATTGCATTCTAGTGAATCTTCTGGTGTGTGTGTGTGCGCGCGCGTGCGCTTTTCTGGTGGGTCAGTGCTAAGAATCCCCCTGCAATGCAGGAGCTACAGGAGACGCAGGTTCGATCCCTGGGTTGGGAAGACCCCCTGGAGGAGGGCATGGCTACCCACTCCAGTATTCTTGCCTGGAGAATCCCTTGGACAGACGAGCCTGGCAGGCTACAGTCCCTGGGGCCACAAAGAGTTAGACATGACTGAAGTGACTTGACAAGTGCATATATATGTGTGCATCTTAGACCACTGGGGTGAAAACGTCAGCAGAATACATGATTAGCGTGGAATTGTTTATGCTGTATATACATAAATTTTTTTTTCAGTGCCTGATAGTGCACCAGAAAATATTACTTACAAAAATATTTCCTCTGGAGAGATTGAGCTGTCATTCTTCCCTCCAAGTATTCCCAATGGAATTATACAAAAATATACAATTTATCTAATGAAAAGTAATGGAAATGAGGAAAGAACGATAAACACAACTTCTTTGATCCAGAATATTAAAGGTAAAAAAAAATATAATGTTGGGTATTTACGTTATTTTGACCGAGTGACCACAAATCATTGGCTTGTTGTTGTAAGTGAGAAGTGTAGTTAGTTTTATACACAGTGTGACAGTTCGGCTCTTTGGTTCAATAAGGTAGGAGTTTATTGCAGATCACATGAAAGAAGACTCAGTTCTTTTCCACATTTTTCTATATTGTTCTGTCTTCATAATAGGAGTTACTATTCCAAGAACTACATCCTCACTTAGTTTTTACTTTTGGAAGGTTGTTAAGAAACATTTCATAGTTTTTTTTCCTGCATATAATTAAAGGTTATTTTGTAAGTCTTATCAATCTTATTTCTATTTAGGACTGAAGAAGTACACGCAGTATACAATTGAGGTGTCAGCTAGTACACTCAAAGGTGAAGGAATTCGGAGTGCACCCATAGATGTGCTTACTGAAGAAGATGGTAAATATAGCAGTGAAGAGTTGATAAATTTTTAATCTGTCACATTTCAAAAAACATGTATATAAGATGAAGATATAAGAATTCTCCTTGCCTTGAGTAGCACTTATGTGCTGCATCAGCTTTATATGGAGATTTCATTGTCATGGTTTAAAAGAAGCTTGCAAAGTTGTAATTATGTTCAGTAAAATCAGGTATAAAATGCATTTTTTAATTCTTAAGTCATTCATACTCCGTAAAAAGAAATCAGTAATTTTTTTTCCATGGGAATTTTTAAGGCTAAAACTTTGGTGCAAATAGCTTGAACATCAACCTGGGTATGTTATGACCATGTTTTTCACTTTTAACATTTCATAAGAATAGACATTTAATAGGTTTTGTAGTAGATTCTGTTATGTCAACCTGCAGCATTTTTTAAATTTATTTTTTAGTGAAGGATAATTGCTTTACAGAATGTTGTTGTTTTCTGTCAAACCTCAACATGAATCAGCCATAAGTATACAGGTATCCCCTCCCTTTTGAACCTCCCTCCCATTTCCCTCCCCATCCCACCCTCTAGGTTGATACAGAGCTCCTGTTTGAGTTTCCTGAGCCATACAGCAAACTCCTGTTGGCTATCTATTTTACATATGCTAATGTAAGTTTCCATGTTACTCTCCCCATACATCTCACCCTCTCCTCCCCTCTTCCCATGTCCGTAAGTCTATTCTCTGTCTGTTTCTCCACTGAACGTGACCTTGAAGTCGCTCAGTTGTGTCCGACTCTTAGCGACCCCATGGACTGTAGCCTACCAGACTCCTGTGTCCATGGGATTTTCCAGGCAATAGTACTGGAGTGGATTGCCATTTCCTTCTCCAAGGGATCTTCCCAACCCAGGGATCGAACCCAGGTCTCCCACATTGTAGACAGACACTTTACCATCTGAGCCACAAGGGAAGTCCAACCCTGTAAATAAGTTCTTCAGTACCATTCTTCTAAATTCCATATATATGTGTTAGAATATTTACCTTTCTCTTTCTGACTCACTTCACTCTGTATAATAGGTTCTAGGTCCATCCACTTCATCAGAACTGACTCAAATGCATTCTTTTTTATGGCTGAATAATATGTACCACAACTTCTTTATCCATTCATCTGTTGATGGAGATCTAGGCTGCCTCCATGTTCTAGCTATTGTAAAGAGCACTGCAAGGAACAATGGGATACTTGTGTCTTTCTCAATTTTGGTTTCCTCAGGGTATATGCCCAGGAATGGGATTGCTGGGTCATATGGTGGCTTTATTCCTAGTTTTTAAAGGAATCTCCATACCATCTTCCATACTGGCTGTATCAATTTACATTCCCACCAACAGTGCAAGAGCATTTCCTTTTCTCCACTCCCTCTCCAGCATTTATTGTTTGTAGACTTTTTGATGATGGCCATTCTGACCAGTGTGAGTTGATTTTGTAATTGGTAGTTTTGATTTGCATTTCTCTAATAATGAGTGATGTTGAGTACCTTTTCATATGCTTGTTAGCCATGTTTGTTTGTTTGTTTCATATGTTTTCTTTGGAGAAAAGTCTGTTTAGGTTTTTTCCCCATTTTTTGATTGGGTTGGTTGTTTTTCTGGCATTGAGTTGTATGAGCTGCTTGTATATTTTGGAAATTAATCCTTTCTCAGTTGTTTCATTTGCTATTATTTTCTCCCATTCTTAGGGTTGTCTTTTCACCTTGCTTATAGTTTCCTTTTCTGTGCAAAAGCTTTTAAGTTTAATCAGGTCTCATTTGTTTACTTTTGTTTTTATTTCCATTACTCTAGGAGGTGGGTCATAGAGGATCTTGCTTTGATTTATGTTGTTGAGTGTTCTGCTTATGTTTTCCTCTAAGAGTTTTATAGTTTCTGGTGTTACATTTAGGTCTTTCATCTATTTTGAGTTTATCTTTGTGTATGGTGTTAGGAAGTGTTCTATTTCACTCTTCTACATGTAGCTGTCCAGTTTTCCCAGCACCATTTATTGAAGAGGCTGTCTTTGCCACATTGTATATTCTTGCCCCCTTTGTCAAAAATAAGGTACCCATAGGTGCATGGGTTTATTTCTGGGCTTTCTATCTTGTTCCATTGGTCTATATTTCTGTTTTTATATCAGTGCTGCACTGTCTTGATGACTGTAGCTTTGTAGTATAACCTGAAGTCAGGAAGGTTGATTCCTTCAGCTTGATTCTTCTTTCTCAAGATTGCTTTGGCTATTTGGGGTCTTTTGTGTTTCCATATGAATTGTGAAATTTTTTGTTCTAGTTCTATGAAAAATGCCATTGGTAATTTGATAGGGATTGCACTGAATCTGTAGATTGTGTTTGGTAGTCTAGTTATTTTCACAGTATTGATTCTTCCGACCCAGGAACATGGAATATCAATATCTCTCATCTGTTTATGTCATCTTTGGTTTCTTTCATTAGTGTCTTATAATTTTCTGTGTAGATTTCTTTTGTCTCCTTGCTGTTGCTATGTTGCTAAGTCGCTTCAGTTGTGTCCGACTCTGTGCGACCCCATAGACGGCAGCCCACCAGGCTCCCCCGTCCCTGGGATTCTCTAGGCAAGAACACTGGAGTGGGTTGCCATTTCCTTCTCCAAGGAAGAAGGAAGGTAAGTTTATGTGAAGGAAGGTAAGTGATGCATTTGTCTCCTTAGGTAAGTTTATTCCTACATATTTAATTCTTTTTGTTGCAATGGTGAAGGTGCTTGATTCCTTAATTTCTCCGCTTGATTTCTCAATGTTAGTATATCGAAATGCAAGTGATTTCTGTGTATTGATTTTGTATCCTGCAACTTTGCTAAATTCAATGAATAGCTCTAGTAATTTTCCAATACTATCTTTAGGGTTTTCTATGTATAGTATCATGTCATCTGCAAACAGTGAGAACTTTACTTCTTCTTTTCTGATCTGGATTCTTTTTATTTCTTTTTCTTTTCTGATTGCTGTAGCTAGGACTTCCAAAACTATGTTGAATAATAGTGATGCAAGTGGACACCCTTGTCTTGTTCCTGATCTTAGGGGGGAATGCTTTTGGTTTTTCGCCATTGAGAATAATGCTTGCTATAGGCTTATCATTTATGGCCTTTACTATGTTGAGGTAGGTTCCTTCTATGCACATTTTTGAAGAGTTTTAATAATGAGTGCTGAATCTTGTCAAAGACTTTTTCTGCATCTATTGAGATTACTATATGATTTTTTTCTTTCAATTTTTTAATATGGTGTATCACATTGATTTGCATATATTGAAGAATCCTTGCATTCCTGGAATAAACCCAACTTGATCATGGTTTATGAGCTTTTTGATGCGTTGCTGAATTCTCTTTGCTAAAATTTCATTGAGGAGTTTTGCATCTATGTTCATCAGTGATATTGGCCTGTAGTTTTCTTTTTTTGTGTTGTCTTTGTCTGGGTTTGGTATCAGGGTGATGGTGGCCTTGTAGAATGAATTTGTAGTGTTGCTCCCTCTGCAATTTTTTGAAAGAGTTTTAAAAGGATAGGCATTAGTTCTTCTCTGAATGTTTGATAGAATTCTCCTGTTAAGCCATCTGGTCTTGGGCTTATGTTTTTTCAGAGATTTTGGATCACAGCTTCAATTTCAGTGCTTGTAATTGGATTGTTCATAATTTCTTCTTCTTGGTTCAGTCTTGGAATATTGAACTTTTCTAAGAATCTGTCCATTTCTTCCAGATTATCCACTTTATTGCCTTATAAATGTTCATAATAGTCTCTTATAATCCTTTGTATTTCTGTGTTGTCTGTTGTAATCTCTTCTTTTTCATTTCTAATTCTGTTGATTCTTCTCTCTTTTTTTTTTTTGATTGTCAATTTTGTTTATCTTCTCAAAGAATCAGCTTTTATTTTTATTTATCTTTACTATTGTTTCTTTCATTTCATTTTCATTTGTTTCTGTTCAGAAATAAATTTCTCTTTCCTTCTACTAATTTTGTTTTTTTGTTGTTGTTGTCGTTGTTATTTTTCTGGTTGTTTTAGGTGTAAAGTTAGGTTGTCTGTTCAATGTTTTTGTTTCTTGAGGTAGGATTGTATTGCTATAAACTTCCCTCTTAGAACTGCTTTTGCTGCATCCCATAGGTTTTGAGTTGTCATGTTTTCATCATCATTTGTTTCTAGATATTTTTTGATTTCCTTTTTGATTTCTTCAGTAACCTGTTGGTGATTATGTGTTGAAATGTCTTATTTAATCTCCATGTGTTTGTGTTTCTTACACTTTTTTTCTTGTAATTTATACCTAATCTCATAGCATTGTGGTTGGAGAAGATGCTTGATATGATTTCAATTTTCTTAAATTTATTGAGGTGTGATTTGTGATCCAAGGTGTGGTCTATCCTGGAGAATGTTCCATGTGCACCTGAGAAGAAGGTGTATTCTTCTGCATTTGGATGTAATGTCCTGAAGATATCAATGAGATCCATCTCATCTAACGTATCATTTAAGACTTGTGTCTCCTTATTAATTTTCTGTTTTGAGGATCTGTCCATTGTTGTGAGTGGGGTGTTAAAGTCGCCTACTATCATTGTGTTGCTGTCAATTTCTCCTTTTATGTCTGTTAGTGTTTGTCTTATGTATTGAGGTGCTTCTGTGTTGGGTGCATAGATATTTACAATTGTAATGTCTTCCTCTTGGATTGATCCCTTGATCATTATGTAGTGTCCTTCCTTATCTCTTGTAATATTCTTTATTTTAAGATCTAGTTTGTCTGATATGAGGATTGCTACTCCAGCTTTCTTTTCCTTCCCATTTGCATGGAATATATTTTTCCATCCTCTCACTTTCAGTCTCTATGTGTCTTTAGGTTTCTTGTAGACAGTTCATATATATTGTTTTTGAATCCATTCAGCCAGTCTATGTCTTTTTGTTGGATCATTAATCCATTTACATTTAAAGTAATTATTGATATATATGTTCCTATTGCCATTTTCTTAATTGTTTGGAGTTGATTTTGTAGATCTTTTTTCTTCTCTTGTACTTCTTGACTATATAAGTCCCTTTAACATTTGTTGCAAAGCTGGTTTGGTAGTAGTGAATTCTCTTGCTTGTCTGAAAAGCTTTTTATATTTCCATCAATTTTGAATGAGATCCTTGCTGGGTAGATTTTTCCCTTTCAGTACTTTAAATATATCCTGCCATTCCCTTCTGGCCTACAGAGTTTCTGCTGAAAGATCAGCTGTTAAGCATATGGGGTTTCCCTTATATGTTACTTATTGCTTCTCCCTTGCTGCTTTTAATATTCTTTCTTTGTATTTAGTCTTTGTTAGTTTGATTAGTATGTGTCTTTGCGTGTTTCTCCTTGGGTTTATCCTGTATGCACCTCTTGGACTTGAGTGACTATTTCCTTTTCCATGTTGAGGAAACTTTCAACTATAATCACTCCAAATTTTTTCCATATCCTTTCTTTTTCTCTTCTTCTGGGACCCCTGTAGTTTGAATGTTGGTGCATTTGATATATTCCCAGAGGTCTCTGGGCTATCCTCAGTTCTTTTCATTCTTTTTACTTCGTCCTGCTCTTCAGAAGTTATTTCCAACATTATCTTCCAGTTCACTGATTTGTTCTTCCACTTCAGATATTCTGCTATTGATTGCTTCTAGAGTATTTTTAATTTCAGTAATTGTGTTGTTTGTCTCTGTATGTTTATTCTTTAATTCTTCTAGGTCTTTGTTAATTGATTCTTGAATTTTCCACGTTTTGTTTTCAAAGTTTTTGATCATCTTACTATAATTATTCTGAATTCTTTTTCGGGTAGTTTGCCTATTTCCTCTTTATTTGGACCTCTTTGTTTCTAGTTTGTTCCTTCATTTGTGTAGTATTTCTCTGCCTTTTCATTATTTTTTTTTACCTTTTTGTGTTTGAGGTCTCCTTTTCCCAGGCTTCAAGGTTGAATTCTTTCTTCCTTTTGGTTTCTGCCCTCCCAGGGTTGGTCTAGTGGTTTGTGTAGGGTGAGATTTGTGCTGAGTGTTCATTTGTTTGTTTGTTTTTCCTCTGATGAGCAAGGCTGAGTGAGGTGGTAATCCTGTCTCCTAATGATTGGGTTTGTATTTTTGTTTTGTTTGTCCTTTAGGTGGGGTGCCCTGCACAGGGTGCTACTGGTGCTTGGGTGATGCCAGGTCTTGTATTCAGGTGGTTTCCTTTGTGTGAGTTCTCACTATCTGATACTCCCTAGGGTTAGTTCTCTGGTAGTCTAGGGTCTTGGAGTCAGTGCCCCCACTCCAAAGGCTCAGGGCTTGATCTCTGGTCAGGAACAAAGATTCCACAAGTGGTTTGTCATGGCATTAAGTGAAATTAAATCAAATATCTGAAAATGAGAAACCAAAGTGAACCCCAGGCAAATGATAGTTACAAAATCAGGCAAATAATACTTAAAATAATGGAATATACACATATACATAAAAACTCATGAGCAAAGTCAAATAGTCCAACAAACCCAAAGTACAGTAGATTGACCCAGCGAACAAAGGGAATAAAAAATTATATTTACCTGTTAAAAACAAAACTAAAGCACAAACTGGAAAACAAAACTAAAGCAAGGTGCCAAGTGGGGAATAAAGCAATGAAAACAAAACTAACAAATATGTTGACAGGAAAGGAAAGAAAGAAAAGAAAGATTAGATATGCAAAATTAAATAGAGGTAGATGAAGATTTATATACATTAAAGATTAACTCCAAGGGGAAAAGAGTAGTGGGAAAGGCAAACAAAGGAATAAATTTAGAAAAAATATAATAGGTTTAAAAAATTAAAATTATAAAAAAGAAAAAGGAAGAAAAAAAGAAAAATTCCATAGAACTGCAAAAGTCCAACATAGAGGCAGAGGTTTATAATGACAATAAAAAGTGTGACTGAATATGCACATATACATAGACACCCATAGGCAAAATCAAAACAGTCCAACAAAAATAAAGTATAATAGATTGACCTGGTGAACAAAGGAAAGCAAAAGTTATATCTATCAGAACCAAACTAACTAAAGCACAAACTGGAAAACAAAACTAAAGCAAGGTACCAATTGAGGAATAAAGCAATGAAAATAAAACTAACAAATATGTTAAGAGGAAAGTAAAGAAAGAATAGATATGAAAAGTTAAATAGAGATAGATAAAGATTTATATACATTAAAGATTAACTGCAAGGGAAAAGAACAGTAGGAAAAGCAAACAAAGGAATAAATGTAAAAAATATATAATAGGTTTAAAAATTAAAAAAGAGAAAAATTCCACAGAACTGCAAAAGCCCAATGTAGGAGCGGAGGTTTATAACAACTGTAAAAAATGTGACTGAGAAGAAAAAAAAAGCTTAATTAGATTTCATATTGCCGATAAAATCAACAACTACAACAGAGTGGGGAAAAAGGAAAAAAAAAGAAAAAGAAAAATTCCAAAAGAACCTACAGAACAAGTCAAAACATAAGAATAATAAATGTTTTTCTTGAGTCACTGCTGTAAGAGTCTCTTCCCTCGCTGAGAGTCACAGTCCACCTCACCTCTCTGATCAACACTGCTGATCTCTGGACCTGCTGTGGGGGCAGCTCAGATTCTAATCTGGTCCCACTTGTGTGTCTCCAGTGTCCACAGCTATCAGAACTAGTGCCTTTTCTTTTGTGGGAGCTCTCAGTGACCTTTTATATATTCCGTAGACACAGAGTTTGCCAGTTGACCATGTGGATTTAGTCTGCAACTTGTACAGCTGGTGGGAAGGTTTTGGGTCTTCCTTAGCCACACTGCCCCTGGGTTTCAATTGTGGTTTTATTCCCACCTCTACATGTGCGTTGTCTACAAGGGTTTAGCCCCTGAGGCTTCCCTGGAGGGCTTGGGTTTGCCCCTGTGAGGGCCAGATGTGGAGGTGGTGCAGCTGCTTGGGTCGCAGGGGCTTTGGCGGCACCACATACTCAGGGGGGTTGGCGGCTAAGGCAGTGGGGAATACAGTGCTCTAGAAGGGTATGGTGACCAGTATTGGCCAATACGCTCCAGTATTCTTGCCTGGAGAAACTCCTCTCTGACAGAGGAGCCTGGCAGGCCACAGCCTACAGGGTTGCAAAGAGTCAGACATGAATGAAGCAATGCTATGTGCATAGAGGCAAGACTTTTTTTTGCCTGTGGCAGCTTTGCCCAAGTGAGAGTTGAGTGTCAAGGTGGTGCAGCTGCTTGGCTTGCAGGGACCCAGGTGATGCCAAGTGTGCAGGAAAACAGACTGCCTCTGCTGCAGGAGTTATGGCCCTGTCAGCGTCTTTTTTCAAGCTTCTTGTAGCTGGCGATCAGAAGGTCAGTGTTTCTCTGTACAGTGTTTCTCTGTTCAGGCACTTGGAGGGCTCCCTTGCCTGGGGTCCTTATCTGTTGCTAGGCGTGTTGGGCATGTAGAGGGGCCCCCTGGCTGGGGTCCTACTCCGTAGTTAAGTGCATGAGGCGTTTGATGGGCCAGCCTCTCTATTGTTCAGCTGCTGATGCTGTTGTGTGGGGGAAGAGAGGCCATGGTGATGATTCCACCCCCCACACGTGACTCAGCAGTATCGCCTTGCTTCCAAAGCTGCCTGGCTTTCCTCCACAGACATTTCCCACCACAGTCTTCTCCCTCACATCCCCTCCATCTGTGCCTCTCTGCAGTCAACAGCAGCCCTCGTCCTAGGATTGCTCCACAGTCCCTAAACTCCACCTCCCAGCCGCTGTGCCTTCCAGGAGACCAGATCAGATCAGATCAGTCGCTCAGTCGTGTCCGACTCTTTGCGACCCCATGAACCGCAGCATGCCAGGCCTCCCTGTCCATCACCAGCTCCCAGAGGTCACCCAGACTCACACCCATCAAGTCAGTGATTCCATCCAGCCATCTCATCCTCTGTCGTCCCCTTCTCCTCCTGCCCCCAATCCCTCCCAGCATCAGAGTCTTCTCCAATGAGTCAACTCTTTGCATGAGGTGGCCAAAATACTGGAGTTTCAGCTTTAGCATCATTCCTTCTAAAGAAATTCCAGGATTGATCTCCTTCAGAATGGAGCATTCCTATATGTGATGTATAGCTGCCACAGATCAGCTGTTTCACTCTCAGCCTTAAATGTTTCTCCTCTGACTCAGACAATTGTCCCGCGGTGGGGATCGGACCCTGGCTTCAGTTCCCCCACCAGCTGAGGGCAGGTCCAGTCTTTCTAACACTCCTGCTTTTCCCCCTAGTTCCTTCACCCTACTGAGTTTTGCATGGTTCTATATGTTCTTTTCCACTGGTCAGGTACTCCTGTCCGCTCTCAGCTGGTGTTCCACATGGACTTCTGTGTCTGAAGGTTTGTTCCTGATGTATCCGTGGAGAGAGACGTCCACTTACTCCTCCACCTTCTTGTTCTCTCTTTAAGTTGCTTTTTAATCTGTTGCTTTTAAAAGCAAAAACATCCCAGGAGAACAGAACTCATAACCTTTATCCTGTGCCAGGTATATTACATACATATGTCATTTCATGCCCAGGGTGACCTTTACGGAGTCCAAGCTCGTTCTGCTCGCCACACAATAAGTCAATGAATCCGAAACAAGGTGTTGGGATCAGGAAGGGCCTGCAGCATTTTTGATGTTATTAAGATTAGCTTGCTAATGAGTTCAGGCTATTTACCAGATTTCTCTCCATAATTTGCCAAGATGCTATTCCTGAACGTTAATAGCCTTCATTTTCAACTTATAAGTTCACCTTTCCTCACTTGAATAAAATCAGCTTTACTACTGAGACCACTTTACAATGCTATTTCACCAAGTTGTAGGCATATTATCATGCTAAAAAGAAAATTACTTTTGAGAGATGCATTTTGGATTTGGAGTTGCCTTTTATGTGTTTTACATTGTATATTTTGAGAATATTCTTCTTCTTCTGCAAAAGTCAGTCCCATTACCAGGAGGAATAGTTCTGGATGTAACATGTGTTCGCAGAGTATCTTTTTTCACCCTCTAAAGCTTTCCCCTTCTTCCCATTGACTGTGCTTTGTGGATGTTCAGATTATAGTCATTCACCAGGCCCCCAGTTTCTGTGTCTTCTCATGGGTTAGTCTTCCTTAGTTATTGCCTCTGCTTCCTATGCTTTTTCTTCAGCAGAACTTACCTGTCCAAATTGTCATTTTTTCATACTTAGATTTTTCTTGCTCTCAAAGTGAAAATTTACCAAATAAATGAATTTTCCCTGTGGGACAGTGGTTAAAGGCTAGGGTAGAAGGTTAGATTGTCTTCTATCTTAGATAATGTCTCAGAAAGATGTACTAGATCACTTTAGCAATGCCCTACTAGAGTACCCACTTCTTAATTTCTAATCTAATTAAATAACCCATGTAGTAAGAATTTGAAGTTGTTTATGAAGGAACCTAGACCAGTAGACAACATATGTTGTTATTTTGAGCAGTCAGAGTTTATTACTGCTCAAGTCAATAGTTTCAAATTATACCTGGACTATTCAAAATATGAAGTCATGGTAAACATCCATCTAAGTCCTTGGCTCAGTCATTGACATAATTGCTAACAAACAGGGTAAAAAACAAAACCTCCTTATAGAAAAATTACAGCAAACCTAGAATGGATAAAGGCCTCAGAAGTTTTGCTTATTGTTGGGTATTAGGCACTCCTTTTCCTCTTTAGAAGAGATCTAAATTTGACAAATGTGTAGACAAATAATTTTGATAATTGTAATTACTGGTATAAGTGTTCATTGGGACAAAAAAAAAATTTTAGCTACTCTGAGTGTCCAGAAAAATGTAGCAGATTAAGTTATGCTTAAGCTCTGACCTGAAGCAAGATGAGTAGAAGGAAGGTTAGGGATAGGAATGATCATGCCAAGCAGAGAAAGTAAAAGCCTTATGAAGACCCTTTTTATCTATACTCATATCTCTGTCATGATGAGTTGGATAGATTGCAAAAGACATTGCATTTATTTATTCTAGTTTTTCAAATTTAATTTTTTAAAATTGCATTTCTGAAGTGAAAGTGAAATCAGTCAGTTGTGTCCAACTCTCCATGGTATTCTCCAGACCAGAATACTAGTGTGGGTAGCCTTTCTCTTCTCCAAGGGATCTTCCTAACCCAGGGTTTGAACCCAAGTCTCCCGCATTGCAGGCAGATTCTTTAACCGCTGAGCCACAAGGGAAACCCAAGAATACTGGAGTGGATAGCCTATCCCTTCTCCAGCAGATCTTCCCGACCCAGGAATTGAACCAGGGTCTCCTGCATTACAGGCGGATTCTTTATCAACTGAGCTATTTCTGAAGAGTGTAAAAGTAATTTTGAAAAATGTTAAAATGGTTAAAACTTTGATATAGTAGATATGCAGTATTTTACTTAAAAAGGCATGTTAATCACACTTTTTTAGTAATAAAAAGTTTGACATAAAAAGGAAGCTACTCAAGAATATATTGAAGATTAAATATAAAACACCAAGAGCTGATATTCCACTTAAACATCTTAAAGCATATTATCAAAGAGAAATGCTTAGTTATAACATACAGTGTTCTGTACCAGTGCTAGTTTTTATTAAAATTCTTTTTTTCCAATAATAAACAAAAGTTTTGCAGTGATATTTAGAAAAATATTACAGTTTTTTTGTTTTAACAAATGAAAGAATTAGCTCAGTTAGAGGTAATTCATATCTTGGGAAACAAACACCTCCATGTGATATATGGATTCTGTGATAATCAGGTTTGATAGCATTTTTATTGTGGTGCCAGCGAGAATACCAACTGAAAATATGAATACAGCTGCTACTGTTATTTTGTGGAACTTATTTCATAAAGCTTTTCTCTGCTCAATAAACTCTTTTTTGGAAAATTGTTATTATCAAAATAATGAAAACACACGTGTCTGTGTACCCCTACACTATAGTTGGGATTATCCCAAAAGTCAGAAGGAAAATATAATAATTCAAGCAGCATCTTCAAATTACTGGAAAAAAGTGATCTGCACAATACTCATCTATAAATTAAAACTGGTTAAAGAAATCTGAACTAATCCTCAGAATTTCTACTAGGTGTGAGTTCAATTTCCATGTATAACTAAAACAGTGATCAAAATTGTAGTAATTTATACCCCTTTACATGCAAAAAATGTTAATATTTTAAAACATTACCCTGCTATTATGTAGCAACTGAGAAATGACATTCTAAATTTTTTATCTAAGTTGAAATATATACTTGATAATTACAGTATTTTTTTAGTGTTTAAGGTATTTTTTTTAACACAGAATGACTGAACTATTTGAATCCTTATACTATTATATCACAATTAGAAATAGACCCTAAAATGTCTATATACTTGCTTATATGCTACATTGGCATTTCCTTTGTCAACCATTCAATTTTGAATATTTAGTGAACAGATTTTGATGCTCTTTTGCAGTTTAATGATACACATGAAATTGAAGAGTATAGTTTTCATTTGTGAGGTCAGTCAGTTGTTTTCACAATGTTATGCTTATCACTTTACCACTTCTTGGATGTGTCATTTTTTTCCCCAATTCTTTTTATTGTTTGGGGAGCTCTTTTATTGTATATTTACTCACCCCAGTGGTTTTATTTTTATTAGAGGATGATAATTTACCAAGATATACTTGAATGGTAGGTGAATCACAGGGTCATAACCCTTGTTCTTTTTTCTCATGAAATATTTTTTTCCATTGAATCACAGAAACAGATGTTCTAACACCACCATGCAAAATCTTTTATCATCTCATTTTGAAAGTAAACAGCCTCTCCAGCCCATGGAGAAAGGCCCTGTACCCAATTCATTTACCAGAAAGTTCAAAATAAAAATTTTGTGCATTTCTATTTTAGCTGCTTCTTATGTATGTTTAATAAAATATTAATACATTATCTTATACCCTAACTTTTCAGCTCCTGATTCTCCCCCACAAGACTTCTCTATAAAACAGTTGTCTGGTGTCATGGTGAAGTTGTCATGGCAACCACCCCTGGAGCCAAATGGAATTATCCTCTATTACACAGTTTATGTCTGGTAAGAATTTTTTTCTTTTCTGGAAATAGTTCTGAGAACAAGTCTTAATCTGTAACATAATAGGAATGCAGTTTTAAAATTTCAGATTGTGAAGCTACATTAGAAATCTGATTATTAATAGGCTAGTTTATATGCTTTTACTAAGAAACAACTTTTTCCCATATTATGTGGAGGTCCAAGCATAGTCAAATAATGTGAATTTTGTAATCAAAACAAAATAAATGTATTATGTGTAATTACCCTAGAATCCTGCTCTTCAGCATCATGGACTGCTCATGTGACTCCAACTGTAATTATACGTGAAAAGCTTTCAGAATATTACTCTAGTATTCTCTATGCCACTCTTCTTTTAAGTTTCCTTGAGCAGAATATTTTAAACTAAAATTTAACTAAAAGATATTTCTCCAGGACTCTATTACTTAAGGTCACTTGTCCATTGAAATGTAAGCAGTGCAGTTATTTTTTACTGATCACCTTTACCCTACTTGCCTATTTATGAGTCAGTTGTGAAAAAAGACATAATCCTATAGTTCTTCTCATCGATTAACAACATGGTCTTAATACATTGCTTCATGGAAACTCAATAGATTAGAAGCCTCACTTTGATCTATAAATCCTGGTAAAAGGATTCACAAGTGATGTAACAACATATTTCCTTATGTGTTAAATATTTCAACTTTGAAAATGCAATTTACATAATGCTTTATATAGACATTTCTTTTATATTTCTTACTTGGAAGGTCCAGCATGGAGTGAAAGGCTATATATGATGATTTTTAAGAAGTCTACTCTTCTCTTTCCTAAATTAAGACTCCCCCCTCCCCCGCCCCCACCTAGTCCCTCTTTAAACCCTTTGCAAACTGCTCCTTAGGACTAACCTTCCTGTATTCTTCATTGCCTGATTCTAAGTCCCTTTTCTTACTCTTTGGCAAAATTAGGAGTGGCATGAGGGATGATAACAGGAGGAGAGCAGTGAGACAAGGTAACCATTCCCCTCTATCACGTGACCCCTTCATTTATCAGTTCAAGGTTTCATTTCTTCATTCAGTAATATTAATAGAGGAGCTAAGTACCTGTGATCAAGACACACATAAGACTCCTGCCCTCAAAGAGGTTACATTCTAAAGAGATAATTGGATTCAGATCAGATCAGATCAGTCGCTCAGTCGTGTCCGACTCTTTGCAACCCCATGAATCGCAGCACACCAGGCCTCCCTGTCCATCACCAACTCCCAGAGTTCACTGAGACTCACATCCATCGAGTTAGTGATGCCATCCAGCCATCTCATCCTCTGTCGTCCCCTTCTCCTCCTGCCCTCAATCCCTCCCAGCATCAGAGTCTTCTCCAATGAGTCAACTCTTCACATGAGGTGGCCAAAGTACTGGAGTTTCAGCTTTAGCATCATTCCTTCCAAAGAAATCCCAGGGCTGATCTCCTTCAGAATGGACTGGTTGGATCTCCTTGCAGTCCAAGGGACTCTCAAGAGTCTTCTCCAACACCACAGTTCAAAAGCATCAATTCTTTGGCACTCAGCCTTCTTCACAGTCCAACTCTCACATCCATACATGACCACAGGAAAAACCGTAGCCTTGACTAGACGAACCTTTGTTGGCAAAATAATGTCTCTGCTTTTGAATATGCTATCTAGGTTGGTCATAACTTTCCTTCCAAGGAGTAAGTGTCTTTTAATTTCATGGCTGCAGTCACCATCTGCACTGATTTTGGAGCCCAGAAAAATAAAGTCTGACACTGTTTCCACTGTTTCCCCATCTATTTCCCATGTAGTGATGGGACCGGATGCCATGATCTTCGTTTTCTGAATGTTGAGCTTTAAGCCAACTTTTTCACTCTCCACTTTCACTTTTATCAAGAGGCTTTTTAATTCCTCTTCATTTTATGCCATAAGGGTGGTCTGCATATCTGAGGTTATTGATGTTTCTCCCGGCAATCTTGATTCCAGCTTGTATTTCTTCCAGTCCAGTGTTTCTCATGATGTACTCTGCATATAAGTTCAATAAGCAGGGTGACAATATACAGCCTTGACGTACTCCTTTTCCTATTTGGAACCAGTCTGTTGTTCCATGTCCAGTTCTAACTGTTGCTTCCTGACCTGCATACAAATTTCTCAAGAGGCAGATCAGGTGGTCCGGTATTCCCATCTCTTTCAGAATTTTCCACAGTTTATTGTGATCCACACAGTCAAAGGCTTTGGCATAGTCAATAAAGCAGAAATAGATGTTTTTCTGGAACTCTCTTGCTTTTTCCATGATCCAGCAGATGTTGGCAATTTGATCTCTAGTTCCTCTGCCTTTTCTAAAACCAGCTTGAACATCAGGAGGTTCACGGTTCACATATTGCTGAAGCCTGGCTTGAAGAATTTTGAGCATTACTTTACTAGCGTGTGAGATGAGTGCAATTGTGCAGTAGTTTGAGCATTCTTTGGCATTGCTTTTCTTTGGGATTGGAATGAAAACTGACCTTTTCCAGTCCTGTGGCCACTGTTGAGTCTTCCACATTTGCTGGCATATTGAGTGTAGCACTTTCACAGCATCATCTTTCAGGATTTGGAATAGCTCCACTGGAATTCCATCACCTCCACTAGCTTTGTTCATAGTGATGCTTTCTAAGGCCCACTTGACTTCACATTCCAGGATGTCTGGCTCTAGGTCAGTGATCACACCATCATGATTATCTGGGTCATGAAGCTCTTTTTTGTACAGTTCTTCTGTGTATTCTTGCCACCTCTTCTTAATATCTTCTGCTTCCGTTAGGTCCATACCATTTCTGTCCTTTATCGAGCCCATTTTTGCATGAAATGTTCCTTTGGTATCTCTGATTTTCTTGAAGAGATCCCTAGTCTTTCCCATTCTGTTGTTTTCCTCTATTTCTTTGCATTGATCGCTGAAGAAGGCTTTCTTATCTCTTCTTGCTATTCTTTGGAATTCTGCATTCAGATGCTTATAGCTTTCCTTTTCTCCTTTGCTTTTCGCTTCTCTTCTTTTCACAGCTATTTGTAAGGCCTCCCCAGACAGCCATTTTGCTTTTTTGCATTTCTTTTCCATGGGGATGGTCTTGGTCCCTGTCTCCTGTACAATGTCATGAACCTCATTCCATAGTTCATCAGGCACACTGTCTATCAGATCTAGGCCCTTAAATCTATTTCTCACTCCCACTATATAATCATAAGGGATTTGATTTAGGTCATACCTGAATGGTCTAGTGGTTTTCCCTACTTTCCTCAATTTAAGTCTGAATTTGGCTAAGGAATTCATGGTCTGAGCCACAGTCAGCTCGTGGTCTTGTTTTTGCTGACTGTATAGAGCTTGTCCATCTTTGGCTGCAAAAAATATAATCAGTCTGATTTCAGTGTTGACTGTCTGGTGATGTCCATGTGTAGAGTCTTCTCTTGTGTTGTTGGAAGAGGGTGTTTGTTATGACTAGTGCATTTTCTTGGCAAAATTCTGTTAGTCTTTGCCCTGGTTCATTCCGTATTCCAAGGCCAAATTTGCCTGTTACTCCAGGTGTTTCTTGACTTCCTACTTTTGCATTCCAGTCCCCTATAATGAAACGGACATCTTTTTGGGGTGTTAGTTCTAAAAAGTCTTGTAGGTCTTCATAGAACCGTTCAACTTCAGCTTCTTCAGCATTACTGGTTGGGGCATAGACTTGGATTACTGTGACACTGAATGGTTTGCCTTGGAAATGAACAGAGATCATTCTGTCGTTTTTGAGATTACATCCAAGTACTGCATTTCGGACTCTTTTGTTGACCATGATGGCTACTCCATTTCTTCTGAGGGATTCCTGCCCACAGTAGTAGATATAATGGTCATCTGAGTTAAATCCACCCATTCCAGTCCATTTGAGTTTGCTGATTCCTAGAATTCACTCTTGCCATCTCTTATTTGACCACTTCCAATTTGCCTTGATTCACGGACCTGACATTCCAGGTTCCTATGCAAGATTGCTCTTTACAGCATCGGACCTTGCTTCTATCACCAGTCACATCCACAACTGGGTATTCTTTTTGCTTTGGCTCCATCCCTTCATTCTTTCTGGAGTTATTTCGCCACTGATCTCCAGTAGCATATTGGGCCCCTACTGACCTGGGGAGTTTCTCTTTCAGTATCCTATCATTTTGCCTTTTCATACTCTTCATGGGGTTCTCAAGGCAAGAATACTGAAGTGGTTTGCCATTCCCTTCTCCAGTGGACCACATTCTGTCAGATCTCTCCACCATGACCCACCCATCTTGGGTTGCCCCACGGGCATGGCTTAGTTTCATTGAGTTAGTCAAGGCTGTGGTCCTAGTGTGATTAGATTGGCTAGTTTTCTGTGAGTATGGTTTCAATGTATTTGCCCTCTGATGCTCTCTTGCAACACCTACGGTCTTACTTGGGTTTCTCTTACCTTGAGTGTGGGGTACCTCTTCACGGCTGCTCCAGAAAAGCACAGCCATTGCTCCTTACCTTGGACGAGGGGTCTCTCCTCACTGCCACCCTTCCTGACCTTCAACGTGGGATAGCTCCTCTAGGCCCTCCTGTGCCCGCGCAGCCATGGCTCCTTGGATGTGGGGTTGGTCCTCCCGGCCACCGCCCCTGGCCTCGGGCTTAGGGTAGCTCCTCCTATCCGCCGCCCCTGGCCTCGGGCTTGGGGTGTGCGGCCCCTGACCTCGGACGCGGGGTAACTCCTCTCGCCGCTTCCCCTGACCTCGGACGCGGGGTAACTCCTTTCGTTGCATTATATACCCATAAATAAACAAAAGAGAAGGAAACAGGGGAAAGAGGGTTACTTTTGATAGAATGCTCCCAAAAGAATATATGGCCAAAGAAAAGGCCAAAAGAATGATGGCCTTTACTTGTGATCTGAACAAGAAGGAGCTACTTGTCAGGTCAGGATCTACAGGAGGAAGGAATATCAAGTGCATAGGCTCTGTGAGGAAACACATTTGTTTTGAAAACCATAGAGAAGGTGAGTGTTGCCACAGAGAGACAGAGGAGAGTTATACTGGAGAGTAGGAGGCTGGCAAAGGTCAGGAGCTAAGCCATCATAAGGATTTGGTTTTCATTTCAGTGGAGAGTGAAAAGGTTGGCTTAAAGCTCAACATTCAGAAAACGAAGATCATGGCATCCAGTCCCATCACTTCATGGGAAATAGATGGGGAAACAGTGGAAATAGTGTCAGACTTTATTTTTCTGGGCTCCAAAATCACTGCAGATGGTGACTGCAGCCATGAAATTAAGACACTTACTCCTTGGAAGGAAAGTTATGACCGACCTAGATAGCATATTCAAAAGCAGAGACATCACTTTGCCAACAAAGGTTTATCTAGTCAAGGCTATGGTTTTTCCTGTGGTCATGTATGGATGTGAGAGTTGGACTGTGAAGAAGGCTGAGTGCCGAAGAATTGATGCTTTTGAACTGTGGTGTTGGAGAAGACTCTTGAGAGTCCCTTGGACTGCAAGGAGATCCAACCAGTCCATTCTGAAGGAGATCAGCCCTGGGATTTCTTTGGAAGGAATGATGCTAAAGCTGAAACTCCAGTACTTTGGCCACCTCATGTGAAGAGTTGACTCATTGGAGAAGACTCTGATTGGGGGCAAGAGGAGAAGGGGACGACAGAGGATGAGATGGCTGGATGGCATCACTGCCTCAATGGATGTGAGTCTGAGTGACCTCCGGGAGTTGATGATGGACAGGGAGGCCTGGCATGCTGTGATTCATGGGGTTGCAAAGAGTCAGAAATGACTGAGCGACTGATCTGATCTGATCTGATCAGTTGTAATGGGAATTATTAAAGCATTATTCAAGCATTTTGGATACTTTATGCAGAAAGAATTGTAGGGGGAAAAGTGCTAGCAGGAATATTAGGTGGGAGATTAGTGGAAGTGAGAAATAGATTTAAGGGCCTAGATCTGATAGATAGAGTGCCTGATGAACTATGGAATGAGGTTCGTGACATTGTACAGGAGACAGGGACCAAGACCATCCCCATGGAAAAGAAATGCAAAAAAGCAAAATGGCTGTCTGGGGAGGCCTTGCAAATAGCTGAGAAAAGAAGAGAAGTGAAAAGCAAAGGAGAAAAGGAAAGATATAAACATCTGAATGCAGAGTTCCAAAGAATAGCAAGAAGAGATAAGAAAGCCTTCTTCAGCGATCAATGCAAAGAAATAGAGGAAAACAACAGAATGGGAAAGACTAGGGATCTCTTCAAGAAAATCAGAGATACCAAAGGAACATTTCATGCAAAAATGGGCTCGATAAAGGACAGAAATGGTATGGACCTAACGGAAGCAGAAGATATTAAGAAGAGGTGGCAAGAATACACAGAAGAACTGTACAAAAAAGAGCTTCATGACCCAGATAATCATGATGGTGTGATCACTGACCTAGAGCCAGACATCCTGGAATGTGAAGTCAAGTGGGCCTTAGAAAGCATCACTATGAACAAAGCTAGTGGAGGTGATGGAATTTCAGTGGAGCTATTCCAAGTCCTGAAAGATGATGCTGTGAAAGTGCTGCACTCAATATGCCAGCACATTTGGAAAACTCAGCCGTGGCCACAAGATTGGAAAAGGTCAGTTTTCATCCCAATCCCAAAGAAAGGCAATACCAAAGAATGCTCAAACTACCGCACAATTGCACTCATCTCACACGCTAGTAAAGTAATGCTTAAAATTCTCCAAGCCAGGCTTCAGCAATATGTGAACCGTGAACTTCCTGATGTTCAAGCTGGATTTAGAAAAGGCAGAGGAACCAGAGATCAAATTGCCAACATCCACTGGATCATGGAAAAAGCAAGAGAGTTCCAGAAAAACATCTGCTTTATTGACTATGCCAAAGCCTTTGACTGTGTAGATCACATTAAACTGTGGAGAATTCTGAGAGAGATGGGAATACCAGACCACCTGATCTGCCTCTTGAGAAATCTGTATGCAGGTCAGGAAGCAACAGTTAGAACTGGTCATGGAACAACAGACTGGTTCCAAATAGGAAAAGGAGTACGTCAAGGCTATATATTGTCACCATGTTTATTTAACTTATATGCAGTGTACATCATGAGAAATGCTGGACTGGAAGAAACACAAGCTGGAATCAAGATTGCCGGGAGAAATATCAATAACCTCAGATATGCAGATGATACCACTCTTATGGCAGAAAGTGAAGAGGAACTAAAAAGCCTCTTGATGAAAGTGAAAGTGGAGAGTGAAAAGATTGGCTTAAAGCTCAACATTCAGAAAACGAAGATCATGGCATCTGGTCCCATCACTACATGGGAAATAGATGGAGAAACAGTGGAAACAGTGTCAGACTTTATTTTTCTGGGCTCCAAAATCACTGCAGATGGTGACTGCAGCCATGAAATTAAAAGACGCTTGCTCCTTGGAAGGAAAGTTATGACCAACCTAGATAGCATATTCAAAAGCAGAGACATCACTTTGCCAACAAAGGTTCGCCTAGTCAAGGCTATGGTCTTTCCTGTGGTCATGTATGGATGTGAGAGCTGGACTGTGAAGAAGGCTGAGTGCCGAAGAATTGATGCTTTTGAACTGTGGTGTTGGAGAAGACTCTTGAGAGTCCCTTGGACTGCGAGGAGATCCAACCAGTCCATTGTGAAGGAGATCAGCCCTGGGATTTCTTTGGAAGGAATGATGCTAAAGCTGAAACTCCAGTACTTTGGCCACCTCATGCGAAGAGTTGACTCATTGGAGAAGACTCTGATGCTGGGAGGGATTGAGGACAGGAGAAGAGGGGGACAACAGAGGATGAGATGGCTGGATGGCATCACTGACTCGATGAATGTGAGTCTGAGTGACCTCCGAGAGCTGGTGATGGATAGGGAGGCCTGGCGTGCTGCGATTCATGGGGTCGCGAAGAGTCGGACACGACTGAGCGACTGACCTGATCTCATCTGTTTTAGTAATCTGGGCTATAGATGATCCTGGAATGGAGGAGAGAAGTGGCAGCTTTTTATTACACATAGGAAGAAAAGTTGCTTTGACCCAGTGATGGATTGATTGGCTATGGGAATAAAAAGAAAGAAATCAATGGAATCAGTGATGACTTCTGGATTTTTGAATCAAAGGTAATGACTCAGAAATTTATGACACTGTTTTGCTGAGTTAGATAAAAAATTGACAGTGAAAAAAGTTAATGAGAATCAAGACTTTTCTGCTTGGGTTTCTGGTCCTACTCTGATAAATGGTATCATTACTCTGTATAGTGATCATGCTGTGCGAGTTCAACTCCCCAGCAGTACTTTTTTCTCTCTTCTTTCAGGGGGTGTCCCATTTCTGTCCCACTTCCTAAGATGGACTGTAGGTATAGGAGAGACCGTGGAAAGTAGGATGAGGGGATCTCAAGTTTGGGATATCGCGACTCATCTCATTTGACTGTTGGGAACCATTTTGGGACTCCCCCCACCCCCGCCCCCCCGCACCACCGCCATCGTAGCTTCGTTTCAAGTGCTCTGGATCTCTTAGCATGTCTGTCTCAATCCTCAGGTAGCTATATGCTCTCTGTTTTCTCTGAACTGATCTGTAGTGTGCAGGACTGGAAGGTGGCTTCCACACCATTCCTGAGCTCCAGTGGTCTGTTGGAAGAGCCCTTAGATCTTACAGGACATAAGTATTAATAATCACTGGACCTAACTACTTAACTAGACATAAGTAATGCCATACTGAAGACAGATTTTCTAAGAGGTTTACCATTTTCCTCTCTATTCTAAGAAGGAGAAGCTCTATGCTGGCACTTCCTTCACAAACTATTCATTTGTCTTCACCACCTACCCTCAACTTATCTTCCCTGGTGGCTCAGATAGTAAAGAATCTGCCTACAATGCAGGAGATCCACGTTCAGTCATGGGTCAGGAAGATCCCCTGGAGAATGGAATGGCTACCCACTCCAGTATTCTTGCCTGGAAAACCCCCATGGACAGAGGAGCCTGGCAGGCTATAGCCCATGGTGTCACAGAGGCGGACACGACTGAGCAACTAACATTTTCACTTTCTCCCTCAACTTAAGATCCCAGGACAGCTTTGTCTTGTTCTTTCTCTCACCTTTTCTTAGTAGTGCAAAACTTTTTCTTTTTGACTGCTGAAAGCTTTCTTTTTGCATGTAATTCTTCCTTTCTACACCATGAATTATTATAAACTTTATGGCCTATATTTGTGCTGGACTGACTCTTACTGTGCAAAGAGAACATAGAAAACACTTTTTCCTCAATAGAATTTGGCTTTATTTCTCTTTCTCTCTCTCACGCACACACCACATAGGAAGGAGGCGAGTGTGAAAGAAGAGGCAGAGAGATGAAGATCCTATCTGCTTCAAGATCTGGTTTGTTCATCGCTGTGTTGGAGCAGGAAACTACCTGGCTCATAATTGAAACTAAATCATCTGCTGAATGGATGACTGAATGCAGAGTATATTTTAAGAGTTAAAAATTTAGTAGAGACTTATTATCTTTTCATTTCTGGCATAAAAGCAGTGGTATTTTTCCAAACAGTGGACACCTTCTATTGATTAGAATTAGGTCTGATAAAGAAAGAACAGAAAAGGAAAAACATCTTAACATGTTTAAGAATATCATCTGTAATAGACTGAAAGATAAAAATGGTAATGAAGTATATAAGAGATATTTTTAAATTTCCAGCATCTTCTTACCTAAGCTGGAAGCTTTAGCCTCTGTAGTTAAAGGGATATCATGATCCAGGGTCCTTTTTTATCACTGTTACTAATCAGTAATGGTTTTAGGGGGCTTCCCTGATGGCTCAGACAGTAAAGCATCTGCCTGCAGTGTGGGAGACCCGGGTTCCAATCCCTGAGTTGGGAAGATCCCTTGGAGAAGGAAATGGCAACCCACTCCAGTATTCTTGGCTGAAAAATCCCATGGATGGAGAAGCCTGGTAGGCAACAGTCCATGGTTTTGCAAAGAATCAGACATGACCGAATGACTTCACTTTCTTTCTTTAATGGTTTTTTGGAACTCTTGCCATATCAGTTTAATTGGGGAGGATAGGAGGCATGTATCATGATACCATGCAGCACATTCTGAGTGGAGAGACATAGGTCTGAATGGTGACTCTGCCACTAAATTATCTGGTATTCTCTTAAAGTACTGTGTAAGTGGTCTCTATTTTTATTAGCAGAGTTCCTGTTTCAGGGGTTCATATTTCTCTCACAATACTCAATTTCCATTATTTTCGTTCTTTCACTAACTACCAAATTCTTTTTAAAAAACAACATCTTTCTGAAGGAAACAAGCTGTTCCATCTCATGAGTTATGAAGAATGTTCAAGTAGATTTTTGTGTTGAAGCATATGATGAAGACTGAGGAGCCAGTTGGAAGGCAGTGACATAGTCCTTACATGAGAAGGTGAAAGCCTGGTTTAGGACAGTGTTGAAAAGTGCTAATACAAATGTGGAGATTGATGCTTCACAGAAATCTCTAATGACAGCACTCAGAGACCATTACAGAATTTGACAAGTGATTATGGAAGAAAATAGGAAGCGGCTGAATGCTGTAAGAGGCTTTAGCCTGGATAACTGGGGACTTGCTCCAACACTAGGGCTTCCCAGGCAGCACTAGGGGTAAAGAATCCACCTGCCAATGCAGAAAGCTCAAGAGAAGTTCAGCCCCTGGGTGGGGAAGATCCCCTGGAGTAGGAAATGGCACCCCACTCCAGTATTCTTGCCTGGAAAATTAAAAAACATCATCTTGGGATATTTGCTGTTTTCAATGTGTCTGCAAATTGCAGGTTACCTGCTATATTTGTTATACTGGTGACTTCTTTCTTTGTCATGAGTATTTCTTTACAAAAGAGCTCATAAGGGTTATTGTGCAATCATTTTATAACCACTACTATGCGAGTCATATTTGATTTGGAGATAGCGTGTTCTGAAATCTTCTTTAGCACATTACATTTTAAAATAATGTGTTCTTCTAGAGTTTGCTTTGTAAAATAATTTTTGTCATCTAAGTGACACTTTTTCCTCAGTTATACTGGTAAATTATGTTTATACATTTTCAAATGAGAAACAATCCCTTCATTCCTAGGGCAACCACCGTTAGATAAATGCATTTCTACTAGACCCCTCTAAGTGTATTCTTTTAATATACTTTGGATTGAAGTGTGGTGTTATAGTAAACTGATTTATACAACATATTTATTTTATAGTTGAATTCAACTCGGATTTGTTTAGCAATTTTACTTCTATAATGTCAGTAAACTTTAACAGTAGTTTTCTTTCTTGTTCATAAAACTTTTAAGTGAATGGTCCATAAGATATAGCTAAAAGAGTGGAATGTAAATGATGTTGAAAATTCTAGCTTATACACAGACCTTGGCTTTTAAACTTTTCTCAGTTTTCCTAGTCGTCATTGTGAGAAACAATTCTGAATCAGTCAGTCTGACAAATGCTTATTAAATTCTGTGGGGAGATAAAAAATATATAGAACCTTAAAATGGTTGTAGACTAATTAGAGATAAAATATGCCCATGTGAAATAATTTAAAAATACTTGCTGAGCAATATATTAGGAAGTCAAAACAATTTTACTGTAGATTTTTATTAAATGTTACTGGCCAAATGATTTCCCCTGTAACATAAAAGCTTACTTTTGGAAATGGCTTTTGTTATGCTAAAAAGGTATGTTTAGCCCTATTTCTTCCAATTTTTGGAAAGATTTTCACTCTATTAAAACTGGCTAATGGTTTCAATGTATGATATAGATCAATAATCAGAGTGGGAAGGGAGCCATTTCAAATTTCCTGAGTTTATCTCACATTTGAAATGAAGGTGGTAAAGACAGATTAGTTTAGGAGAACATCTCAGAGTGGCAACGGTCTGTGAAGGCGTGGAGGTAGCATGAGAAGTCTGTGCCAAGAGGTGGATACGTGGCATTGTAAAAATGAAATAGTGGAGCTGGATTAGGGTGGTGGGAGATACAGAGATGGAGGGAGTGGTTAGCACAGGGTGCTTTTGATCATTTGGCTTCTTGAGTTTTTTAGTGGGATGTTAAGAGCTCTGTCTTAGTTCTTTTTTATTAATCATTTTCATGTATGAATTAGATGAAGCCTGGTTACCTAGGTGCAAGCAGGCTAGCAGTAGGCCACTCATGCTTTGCTGGACCAACAAACTGTTAATAAATTCTAAACAGATTTTTGTAGTATTTTTAAATGAGTAGGTATCTAGTGAAACTTCAGCTTCCTTTGTTTCTTACAAAAATCAGAATACTTTTGCCATGTTCCTCATGAAAAAAAATCAGCTGGAGTTGAATAAAGGCTGTCTTTAGGTGGAGCATTTGCTTGGCAGTTTAACTTAGTTCCCATCACACTCTTTTTTTTTTTTTTTAAATTTATTTATTTTAATTGGAGGCTAATTACTTTACAATATTGTTGTTTTTGCCATGCATTGACATGAATCAGCCATGGTTGTACATGTGTCCCCCATCCTGGACCCCCTTCCTCCTCCCTCCCCATCCTGGTCCCAGTGTACTGGCTTTGAGTGCCCTGTCTCATGCATCAAATCTGGACTGGTGATCTATTTCACATATGGTAATATACATGTTTCAATGCTACTCTCTCAAGTCATCCCACCCTCACCTTCACCTACAGAGTCCAAAAGTCTGTTCTTTATATCTGAGTCTCTTTTGCGGTCTAACACATAGTGTCATCATTAACATCTTTCTAAATTCCATATATATGCATTAATATACTGTATTGATGTTTGTCTTTCTGACCACAGTCTTTTATTCTCTTTTAAATTCATTTAGTCATTTATTTTGCCTGTGTGGATCTTGAGTTTCAGTACCTTCAGGGCTCTTTTCATCACATTTGTGAAATGTACAAAGCTAGGAAAGATTGTGATTGGGGAACACAACATCTCAGATAAAGAAAAGGACTTGAGGGATACTGTATTAGTTAGTATTTGGGGACAAATGTTGTGTTTGGTATCTTCCCTATATATCCTTATTTGTTTTTCACAACAATGCCATGCTGCTGCTGCTAAGTCACTTCAGTCGTGTCCAACTCTGTGTGACCCCACGGATGGCAGCCCATCAGGCTCCCCCGTCCTTGGGATTCTCCAGGCAAGAACACTGGAGTGGGTTGCCATTTCCTTCTCCAATGCATGAAAGTGAAAAGTGAAAGTGAAGGCGCTCAGTCATATCCGACCCTCAGCGACCGCATGGACTGCAGCCTTCCAGGCTCCTCCATCCATGAGATTTTCCAGGCAAGAGTACTGGAGTGGGGTGCCATTGCCTTCTCCCAACCATGTCATAGAGCAAAGATTATCACCATTTTATAGTTGTGGAAATTAAGTCTTGATGAAGTTAAAGTGTTGCTTAAAGTTACAAACCTAGAAGATGATAGAGCTGGAATCCTAACCAGATCTGTTTTACTCCCAAATTATGCTTTTTCCAAATCACTGGATGGTTTAGTTGCTAAGTTGTGTCTGACTCTTGTAACCCCATGAATTGTAGCCCACCAGGCTCCTCTGTCCATGGGATTTTTGAGGCAAGAATACTGGAGTGGGTTGCCATTTCCTTCTCCAGGGGATCTTCCCAACCCAGGGATTGAACCCTGGTCTTCTGCACTGCAGGTACATTCTTTACTGACTGAGCTATGATAGCTCTCTATATTGGCCTTTGTTCTAAAAACTCAACAGTATACTTATAGGACTAGAGAAGTCTTCGTTTGATAACAGTTTTTGTGATAAAGACTAATGGAGTTATGGTAGATTAAACTCTAGTGCATTAACTCTTACGGCATATTTCTACCAAAAAAAAAAAAAACTCATTGGCTTAATATTGGTCTACATTAGTTGATGGGCTTTATCCTTGGTGGTTCAGATGGTAAAGAATTTGCCCACGGTGCAGGAGACCTGGGTTTGATCCCTGTGTTGGGAAAATCCTCTGTAAAAGGGAATGACAACCCAGTCCAGTATTCTTGCCTGGAGAATCCTATGGACAGAGGAGCCTGGCGGGCTACAGTCCATGGGGTTGCAAAGGACTGAGCAACCAACACACATACAGTTGATGGACTTTATCCCTGATGAGAGAATAATCATACAGTTTTATGTGTAAATCAGTTGAATTACTGGTTCCCCCAGTTTAAGTGGTAAATAGATAAAAAGTGAGCTTGTTCAGTGAGGAGCGATGATGGTGGAAATACTCAGGATCAAGGAATATGAGAAACTACTTAAAGAATGGGAATAAGTGTTAGCCAAGATTCTTTTAGTTTCAAGTTATAGTGCCCAACTTAAATTGTCTTAAAACAATGATATATTTAGGTGAGAAGTCCAGGGCTACACCAACTGGATATAGGAACTCAAATAATTTCATCACGTGTGGTTAACAGCAAGAAGCTTCATGTGGGCAATAGCAAGATAGCCTTGGGTCTTGAATATAATGGCACAGGAAGCAAGTGGAGAGAGATGAAACTAGAAGGGTGGGCAGGCCAGATACATGGAGACTTGAGGCTTAAATAAGGATCTATCTATCCATCTAGAGAGAAGAATGCATCTCATTTTAAATGGGACTTTTAAATTTTATTTTAATCATTCACCGAAAGATTACACCCAGGAGAAAACATTCAAAGGACTCGACTTTACTCTTGAAATAATACCCAAACTCTGTATTCTGGCCTGAGGGATTTGTGTTCATTCTTAGGGGTTGAAATCTTTCTCCTCCAGCTTAAGTAGAGTCCCTCATTTTGTCTTCTGGATCCTAATTCCTTATGTTGGCTTCAAGAGGATGGTTTATAAGTGTGTAAATGAGCTTCAACTTCATTCTCCATAGTTGCTTTTTCTTCTAATGTTAGATGTGTGTCTTTCCTGCTAAAGGCAAACAAGCAAAACAAAGTCAAACCAAATCAAGTGAAATCAAACAGCTAAGCAAATGTTGAGAGTTGGAGTAAGAGTAGCAATACATGAATACCCCACTGAGACTCAGACTTTCTCTGAGACTCTAGAAAAGCTTTAGGATCATAGATGTGTAGCTATGTATGCCATGCTAGTTCGATAATAACCTATTGGTACAATTCAGCTGTGTAAAGATTCTACAGTAAATGCAACGTAGAAGACCATAGTGAAATCGCTGGTTCATGTGAGGGGGAAAATTATTTGATAGAGTCAAGTAAATGCATTGAAATTCTTTATTTTGGGGAATGGTATCTGGTGAGTGAAAGGATTGATGTAGAATATTTAGATAATAGATTAAAATTTTTATAATAAGTTCATAGGAATGTATAGGAATAGATGTTTGATTAGGCTCGGTTGCCCGTATGGAACCAAATATCAAATTATGAAATTTAGAATTAAGACTATGACCTTTCAAAGAGTCTCAAACTTTGTCTAGGAAACCGTTCATGTTCACAGGTGGGAAAATAGGAAATTTTGTTTAAATCTTTCCATATGGTGTTGGTGTTCATGATTCCTCATACGTAATTGTTGTTTGGCATAGTCGATAAGAAATGAGCAAAGGAATTGATAAAGCAGAGCAAAGAAACTGCTCTTAAGCTCTAGAATTTCCTTTATGCCTTGATGTCAAAATGTGGCCTGTCTTTTGAAAAGAAGTGTAAATTAACTAGGAAATAACTTTGTCTTAAATCTCCATTAATTTCATCTCAAGACATTTTCTTGTTACCAATGAGTGCAGATGAATAGAAATTTATTCAGAATAATTTTATATTTATTCAGAATAATTTCAGTCATTAAAGTCTTTTGATTTCTCATTCAAAAAGGCTTTAAAAATGTTCTAATTTATATTCTAGTTTATAGAATTTATATTCTAGTTTATAGAATTAAATCAGTAAAATGATAGCAATCAACACTCTCAAGAGTGTTAATAAGTGCAGTGTGATAATCTGCACCGTGTGAGAGGTTTGGCTGATTTTCTGAGTATTGTGTGCTGTGTATGTACCTTCCATCTCCATGCAGTTTATGACTTTGGATACCTAAGAGTTAGACCTGCTCTGTCAAATGGGCCTTCTCTCTTCCTCTCCCCATCTCACTCAACTCCCTCTTCTCTCAAATCTTACAAACTCGCTCTCTAGTGAACATTTTCTGCAGCTCTGGAGGCTATGATTTTTTTCTCCTTTTCTACTCTTTGGTCCCAATTAATTTCTTCACTCATCTCTTTCTCTTTTTTCTTTGCTTTTAGCTAATAGGGAGAACCTATTGTTATTAATGAATTTTTTGTTTAATTATTTACTGCTTTGTCTATTTGAAGGATAGGGCCTGTGCCTTTCTCATTTGCACCTAACATCTTTCCTGACATAAAATAGGTGCTCAGTAAATTTTGTTGAGTATTGATTGTATATATACCATTACTAAATATGGAAAGGATGGGGAATATGTGATTCCCCTTACAAAGATATCTCTTCTTTTGGAACACTATCTAAATGAAAAATGTCTCCCTAACTCCTCGATATATGCTGTTTTCCATTTAAGGGACTAAAAGTATATAAAAGAAAATTGTAAATAAATTATTCCAAAATTAAGACTATAAATGACCAATAAGAAGATAATTCTTTTTCACTCATGGTCAGAGATGTTCAAATTAAATGTTTCTGGTAAATTGAACTTGCAGAAATTAAGATTACTATCCAGACTAGTGGTGAGTTTGCACACTTGTTGCTGTGGCTCCAATTCATAATGATTTATCATTAAAAAATTTTTTTTAAAAAACCCATCTGGTTCAATCACACTATTTGGAATTTGGCCTGTAGAAATAAAAGTACTGTTATGGAAAGATAATAATGATTGCTGCATCACTGTTAGTAATAACTAAAGAAAAAGGAGAGAAACAGCCTAAATGTTAATTTATAGAGGGAAGGCTGAAGAACTATGATATATCCAAATTAAGCAACTTAGAAAAAAATAATGATGTAGATTATTGTTCTTAACATAAGTGAAAAGTCAAGATATAAAATGCTGTTGTTTAGTCACTGAGTTGTCTGACTCTTTGCAACCCCATGGACTGTAGCCCATCAGGCTCCTCTGTCCATGGTATTTCCCAGGGAAGTATACTGGAGTGGGCTGGCATTTGCTTCTCCAGCGGATCTTCCTAACCCAGGGATTGAACCCACGTCTCCTGCATTGGCAGGCAGATTCTTTACCACTGAGCCACCAGGAAAGCCTTATATAAAACATACTTTTATAAATGGAAATAAAATATTTTTAAACTAATAAGAAGAAAACAGATTTTTAAACTAAACCAGTTAAAACCAGGAGAAAAAAATGATTGTAGCAGCATCAAAGTTGAGTTTCTCATGCATGGGAGGGAATGACCCTCTGAACTGTAGGATCGTTCATGAGATGGCTGTTCAGAGAGCAGAGAGCTCAGGCTTCGGCCCAGAGGTTTCTGTGTGTTTCCTCCAGTCCGGCAACAGCATAAGAGCAGAGGATGAAGTCAGATCCTCGGGAACAATGTCAATTTTCTCTCCTTTTCCTACTTCTGGTTCTCAGTTTAATAGCATGCCATTTCTTATGAACTCAAGATGCATTCTGAACTTGTATCAGAAGTTGAAGCTCCCATTGAAATTTATGCTCAGATATTTTTCTACCATAGTTATTCAAATATCAGCCACAATTAACTCCAAAAGGAAACAAACAAGCCCCAAACAGACAAGACTTATCAGTACATGAAGCATTTTTGTTAGCATTGTTTTGTCTCTGGAGATAAATTAGAGTAGAAAGTGAAAGTGAAGCCACTCAGTCGTGTCCGACTCTTTGCGACCCCGTGGACTGTAGCCTTCCAGGCTCCTCCATCCATGGGATTCTCCAGGCAAGAATACTGGAGTGGGTTGCCATTTCCTTCTCCAGGGGATCTTCCCGACCCAGGGATTGAACTTAGGTCTCCTGCATTGCAGGCAGATGCTTTAACCTCCGAGCCACCAGAGAAGCCCCAAATTAGGGTAGATGTGTATACTATATTTGTATATGCTAACTGAGATGGACTATTGACTTTGTTATTCAGATAATTTATAGAGACTGCCTTCTTTTTACTGAAATACCCAGATAATTAAGACAAAATTTATGTTTGACCTGCATTTTCCAAGTAATTGCCTTGATTCTGTATTATCTATGGAACAAAATTGGGGTTTTCCTTATTGTGGTGGTTTAGTTGCCAAGTTGTGTCCAACTCTTGAGACCCCATGAACTATAGGCCACCAGGCTCCTCTGCCCATGGGATTTCCCAGGCAAGAATATGGGAATGGGTTGTCATTTCTTTCTCCAGGGGATCTCCCCAACCCCGGGATCAAACCCAAATCTCCTGCATTGCTGGAAGATTCTTTACTGATGGAGCCACCAGGGAAGTCCTTTATATATTGTAGGCAAATACTTATCTACAATGTTTTGCTGCAAAGATCAGGGCAAGAAGATAGTCACACAGGGCAGCAGATATTATTAAAAATATGCCGGAAGAGAAATTTTTGAAATAAACAATGCAATTAGGTTGCTTTAGCTAATTTCATAGCTTTAGAGATCTGAACTGGATTAGCTATATCATGATTTTCTAATGATCCAAGAGTCTGGAATTGGGTAAAGTTTCTACAACAAGGCATCTTTCTCAGACTAATAGCCTAACAGCTATAGCATTAAGTTTTAAAAGATATTCTGTAGTCTCAGCAAAGTCAAAGAGAGAACTCAGTTCTCCCTATGGCTTCTGGAAAAGGATGATGAAACTGTTTCAAATCACTGAATAGCCTGGCTAATCCTGCCTGTCTCCAATTGCATATTCTGAATCCATAATTCTCACTATGGTAAGCTTTCCAACTATTTTCAGATAACCATACTTGTATTTAGAGTGAGTTGATGCTTTTGTAATGGTAAAACTATGGCTGAAATGTATCTCTTTGTGTATACCCTTAATTCACCTAAAATCTTTTATTCGCCTTAATGATTCAGGATTCATATATTTTAGTGGTAGAGAAACAAAAGCATTTTATGTTCAGAGGGAATATCCATTTACCTCTTGGATCCCTTGTGTTTCTAAAGAAGAAAAAAGACATTACATTATATGAGATATGTATCTTTTCTATGATGTTAATCATATTTCCTTATCTAAATCCTTTAATAATTAATTGTATTGCTCTTAAAATATAAATTTGTTTTTAAACTGCACAGTTTTCAGTACTAATATATACATATTCTTTAGCTTAGATTGTAATCTATATCCAGTTCTATGGAATCTGAAGTAACATATCTGAAATGAACTGTAATGCCATATTACGTAGCAACAGTATGCTCTTTAGACATTTCCCCCTCTCCTGGGACTTTGGTACTTACTTGAAGAATGTGAATCAATATTTACTTTCTTTTCCAAAGTAATATTTGAGATACATTTAAGATTTTAGCTGAGTAAGAGATATAAGCTCTACTTTTTGTTTTCTTGTTATGTTTTACATCCATTATTTTAAATCTTGCTTCTAATGAAAAAATAACCCATACTCATTATTTTAGATATAGCTATTCAGATATTTTTAATTTGTTTATTTGAATTGGGTCTGAAATCAATGTTATTGTTATACAATATTTATAAAAGGGATTTGATAAATATGCTGTATGAATAAGATTATGCCTACACCTCAAAAGAACAAATATTTGAACAACTAAAACACTGGTATGAAAAGGATGCTATAATTACTTTGAATACACAGAATTCCCAGAGATCTATTAAAATCAGTCTAAGCAAATTCGAATATGAACATCCTATTAGTACTTCTTTGAACTGCTAAATATACTTGAAAGCAAAAGAATCTTTTGTATTGAATTATTCTGAAACTCATTCTTTTCAGCATTTCAGGATAAGTAGCATCTTTATCCTATTAGTCTGGATTAATAAATATGCATAAATGTTGCTTATTTTTAATGTACTTGTGCTGAAAATGTATATACAATGTTTAAAGGTCAGTTGTACAGATAATTTTTTTTTTCCTTTTAGGGACAGATCATCATTAAAAACTGTTAATGTAACTGAAACATCATTAGAGTTTTCAGATTTGGACCATAATGTTGAATATAATGCTTATGTAACAGCTAGTACCAGATTTGGTGATGGGGAAAAGAGAAGCAATATCATCAACTTCCGAACACCCGAGGGAGGTGAGTTCTTATGGATGTAGCCCAAGTAAAAGAACATTCTATTCAGAAAAAACACATTAAATATAAAGATGTCTTGTTAAGCCTAATATCTGTCATAAGTTACACACAAAATTGCTTTTTGGTCCCTCTAGCTGTGTGCAGTTGGGAAAGTTAGTTAATCTCTCTGTGCCTCAACTTCCCATATGTATGGATACGGTGTATCACCTACCTTAGGGTCCTTTTGAAGAGTAAATGAATTTATATTTGTGAATGCGCTCAGCACAAAACCCAACACTTAGCATTTAGTGTGCTTTTTATTTTTTTATTAATGTATTATTTACTTTGTCTTCAGCTGTGCAGGGTCTTCACTGCTGTGCGGGCTTTCTCTAGTTGCAGGGAGTGGAGGCTACTCTCTAGTCAAGGTGTGTGGTCTGCTCACTGTTCTCAGTGTGGAGCGTGGGTTCTAGGGCACGGGCTCCGCAGACGTGGTGCATGGCCTTAGCTACCCTGCAACACGTGGAATCTTCCTGGACCAGGGATTGAACCCATGTCCTCTGCATTGGCAGGCAAATTCTTAACCACTGGACCACCAGGGAGGTCCTAGGGTTTTGTTTTTTTTTCATGAAGCAAAATAAAATGCATGAAGACAGCTCTGTGCCTTTGTCCTCCATTATTCAGCTCCAAAATGCTGAGTTAAATTAGAATTTCATAGTATGCATTCTGTATTGGAAACCTGTCATATGTTCTTTTCAAATCCAAGGCATTGGCCTGATTTAGAACTGGGATAGTGTTTTACGAATAAGAAATCCATTTGTCTTCTCGGATATTCCTGTGTTAGAGTGTTAATGGGGATGGCCCAATGAGCAGGATTTCATTTCTGACTTCTAATTAGATATTCTTAATTTTTAACAGTCATAACTTAGACACAGGTAACATTTAGAACAGTTCAGACATGATTTGGAGACACAGGTACACTTTTGTGTTCAACTATTTGTTTTTTAGCACCAAGTGATCCTCCCAAAGATGTTCGTTATTCAAACCTCAGTTCTTCATCAATACTTCTTTTTTGGACACCTCCTTCAAAACCTAATGGGATTATACAATATTATTCTGTTTATTACAGAAATACTTCAGGTACTTTCATCCAGGTAAGACCTGAGTTTTCTCCTATTTCTTTATTTACATCTCTCAGCTCTGTTGATAAAGACTTGGCATAGTAGAAAACGTCTCTTATCTTACATTGAGAATTATGTATAGACATTCTATAAAACTCCCATTGACATTAAAAAATGTGGTGGAGAAATAAATATATTTTAATCTGTCTGTCTATGCATGCAGACATGCACTCAAACACACACAAGTCTCTGGATCAGCTTCAAATATGTTATCAATAATGAAGCTGCCACCTTTTAAACATTCTGTATATAAATGTGGCTCTCAGTGCTATTTCTCCAGAGAATTGATGGTTTCACTTACCCTCAATTGTTTTTCAGCTAAAAAAAGAATTTCCCTTTGTTTTTATATAATAGTTTTCATGCTTGGATGTGTTTGTGTCTTTTTCTTCAAGTCTAAAATTTTTCCATTGTTAGTAGGAGGGGGTCATCATCATCATCATCATCATTGTTATCACTTAGTATCAGAGGTAATGAAAGTACCAAAATGTGCTTATTAAACTTGTGATATGCAAGGTTATAGGGTTGCATAATTTTCAGATGGATACATTCTGAAATATGAACAACAATAGTTATTAAAATAGCTAAAGTGCCTTTCACTTAGAGAAATATTTTTAGTTTTTCAGCCGGATTCCTTTACTTTTCCAAACTATTTCACATTTGAAAAGAATAAAACTCTGGACAGTTGTGATTGAGTCAGGAATCAGAGAGTTTGAATATAATTTGGAAAACACCGATATAGAAGAAATAATGGCCATTTACAGAATATGTAACTTACTACTAGGAACTGTTGATTGAATGTTAATTATTACTCTGACCACTATTAAGTCATTGTATCCTCTTTAGTAGAAGGAGAATAGAGAGGAGTCTTATTAATTCTAAGTTGCCTAATTCAATTTTTGATTAATAACCCAAGTTTAGCCACTAGAGTTAGTTCTTGTGAGCAGAAGCCTCTCTAAAGTATGACTTGCTTTAGTGCAGTTTAGGCTAGTGAAAAGAGTCAGAGCAGAATTCTGCACCCTGTCTTAGGCCTTACCCAGCAGTGAGTAAAAGACAGTCCAGAGGTTGGTTGAATTTTAATATTCTGCTCCAGGCCCTGTAAGAGTGAGGTTGCATAAGAAAGGACAATCTGTTTATTTAACTCTGTACATCAAACAATTTTTGCTGCTGCTTTTTGTTCTGCTCTATTTGGGGAAGGAAAATGGAAATTTAATGTGCACGTTTACCCCGTTTGTTTATAAATTTAATAATTTGTCATTATGTCATCAGGCCATTCAAATTGCAGATTTTTTTTTTCGTGCATTTAACCAATATTCAATATTAAAAATTCAGTAGTTTTGAACCTTTAGCAAAGGTTTTGATTCCACTACAGTTCACTTCACGCTCTTGTCTGATTCTGTTTTGGCTCTTTGTCCACATCTTAAGTAATCAAGGGCAAAAGTTTAACTATAATTTCAAGGTGATTTTATGAACTTTCTTATTCAAACCTGAGTATATAATATGATTCCATTTGCAATTCATCTGTCTTAGAAAATGTATCTTTTATTAAGTTAGCTTAAGAATGCTTTTAAGTATGACAGCTGCAAGAAGGCACAGGCTAATGATGTTAAAACATTTTTCCTATTCCTTGAACTTCATCTGTGCTTTATTTCTAAAATTAGTTAAATATAGCATAAAAATCTTCACTACTTAATTTTCTATTTTGGAATGGTAGAGTAGAAGAAATCATCTAAATGAAAATTATATAGCAGAATAGATATATAGCTATTTTCTTCCTTCTCTTTCTTCTTCCCATAGAACTTTTAGTATCCCTTATACGTGACACATCATAGTCTTCTTTCTATTCCTGGTGTCTGCTATTGTCTTAGCTCCTTCATCCCATAGCAGATAATGTGAAGAAAAGGATTGTGCGTGCCTCTTGTATTTCCATCCCCTGATATCCTCTGCTGCTGTATCATAATGCTCAATAAATGTTTAATCACAGGACATAAAAATAATTATAGCAGATCAACATTATTTTCAATGATTAGTTATGATTTGGAGCACGTGAGTTGGTTGTGACGTGATCTGTCCTTCAGACTTTGTGGAGTTTAAGCTCCTTGCTACAACTTGGCAATCCATCTTGTACCTCCTCCAATTATGGCCCATTGTGTTTCATATTCTCCGTTTTAACATTTATCCACTTTTGTCCCCTCAGTGTGCCTGACACAGTGTCTCTATTAAAAAGTGTTAAATAAGTACTGGTTTGATTAATCAAGTTTGAGAAATTTTTACTAAATACCTTCCAACTGTATTTATATTCTCAAAGAATAAGCCTTAATTAGATAATTTGAACCACAAGACTTTTTTTTTCCCCTCAAAATAAATAGACAAATGGGATAATCATCTGGATAACTGATCTGATTCTAAATGTGTCACATGTCTGTGCATGTTTACTCACACTCAGCATGAATAAATTCTGGGTGATTCAGAGTAATTTGTTACTTAATTGTCATCAGGGTCATACGTAATCAGAGTAAATTTTATAGCAAAAAATATAGAAAGGCTCCATTAATATTTTAAGAGATAAATTATATAAGCCAGTTATGCCATCTGTAAAGTATATGTGTTAGAAGATATTAAAGTTCCCAGATCATATTTTGTGTGAGATTAATAATGTCTTATCTTGTCTATTACTTAATAAGTCACCACAAAATTGAAGTAGATCTTTCATGACACTCACTGCCCCACATACTGTCAAAGAACCACAAAATTTTGCGGAATTTAGTTTGTTGATACATCACAGAACCATGCTAACTATAAATTTTAGTCAAATTGATTATCCTATGTTATTAATTTAAATTAGCCTTTTATTATTTATTACTTTTCTTTTACCATGTGCCAGAGATGGTGTTGTTTTATTTGCCTCATATAATCTAATTTTCAAAAGCCCTCTGTGAAGGCTTTTGAAGAGGTTCTTCCCACTTTACAGTGAGAGGATGAGAAGTTTTGTGATCAGATGATTTATCCAGGACTTCTGTCCAAACTGAACACAGGTCTTTGGACTCTAAGGACTTTGTGCAGATTGGAATGATTCAGATTTCTCTGTATTGACATATATTATTATAAAATTATTCATACTTAATTCATATTTAATTACACACATGACTTTTTAAAAAGTCTATTTTTCTTTATTTTACAGTTGATTTTGACCGTGTTTTGTATTTAAAATTTGGTAAAGGGGGCAATGATTACAATTCCTTAATTATCATAAAATGGCTTGGAACAATATAACTAGGAGTCAGACAAGAGAATTTAAAATTTTTTTTTAGCTCATGTGGGAGTGTATCCAACTGCTTTCGTATTTCTCTACATGAGTGTAGACAAAGAGAGGAAAAAGAAAAGAAAAAGAAAAGGAACAGAAAGGAAAAAGAAAAGAAAAAAAATTATAACCATTTGAAATTATAGAGGTGAAGACTTTCATAATTCCTACATTGTCGATAGGAAGGAAAAAAAGAAAATTTTTGTAATATTCCCAAACTTTTTTAAAAATATATAGCCAAATTTTGAAAACTACTTGAGTGTTTTGTAAGCGAACTATACTGATCAGCACATTGTAGCACTTTCCGTTCACTACTGGACCTTCCCCACTTTCAGCTAAGCTTGGAGTTTTAACTCTTTGCTAATCTGTGTATCATTTTAATAAAACTGCTACCACTGATTCCTCTTTTAGTACAAATATATTTCCAGTTTAATTATTGCAATAAAAAATTCTATGTTGATTTTCCTCAAAAATTAACATATTAAAACAATGAGGCAACCAATCTATGATACTTTGAAATGCTTATGTATACTAAAAATATATTCTGAACAATTAAAAACACTATGTTTATTTTTCAGAATTTTACACTCCATGAAGTAAATGACTTTGACAATATGACCGTATCTGCAATAATAGATAAACTGGCAATATTCAGCTTCTATACATTTTGGGTAACAGCAAGTACTTCAGTTGGAAATGGGAATAAAAGCAGTGACATAGTTCACGTATACACAGATCAAGACAGTATGTAAACGAAAAGCATTTGTTAATCTTTAATAGGATTAATTTAAAACTATAATTTTTCAGAATCTTTTTCTATTTGTATGTATTGGTGATAAAATCTATATTTTATTTAGGCACATTTAACTAGTCAGAGAAATTTGAAAATGCATTAATATAGCTGTAAACCTATTTACAACAGTAACAACCTTTTCTATTCATGGAAACTGCTACCATCCATTTATAAAAATTCTGTCACCTTTATTGCTTCAAAAGATATCACAGCCATCGGTTATGGACGTGAAAAATACTGTTGCAAGTGTGGGCAGATTTTCCAACACTTCATGTCCATTTACTCTAGAAATGACATTGTTCCTCTCTCTAGCAACTTGTTTCCTTTTCAGTCTTTGAACTCACAAAGGACTTTATGCGGCATTTTGTTCTTACTATGTTTATGACTAATGTGCCCCAAATACCTTTTTTTTTTTTTTTTAACTCTGGCAGTTTCCTCTTATGTGGATTCTGCAGGATCCTGTTTGTGCAGAGTATTTAGAAAACTATAATGACTGAAGTTCTTGTTTTTTAGGTTTCCGTTTCGAGAATACAGTGATGCGTGGATCACTGCCTACTTCTTCTTGTGGTTGTTTCTATGGTCCATTTATTTTTAAAAGGCTAGTCTCCTATTGAGAAACGATATTGACCTAAATTGCTGCTGAGAATAAAATTTCATGTTTATTATTTGCAGATTATAAACTGACAGACACTTTAAGTATGAAGAGTTAACACTTTCCCCATTGTTGGGGTAATCTTTTAAATTGTTTACTCACTAATGAGCAGGGTAGCTATGATAGAATATGCAGAATATATAAGTTTGGGGGAGTTTTAGCTAAAAAGTTTAGAGCAGTATGTGGTCAACATCATTTCAGGAGGTCTTTAAATGGAGATCTCTCCCAAAATTTTCACCAAACTGTAATGTTTTATCAGTCAATATTATAGCACCATAAATAATAAACCCTGTGCACTATTCCTGGTGAGAGGTCCTAGGTGACTTCATATGTACAGTAAGGATAATCTCCAGAAGAAAGAAATTAAAAATCTGAGTATACATGTATATATACATACTTGCACGCTCATAGTCTCATACACGTAAGTTCCATCACACACTCAATATCTACAAAGACTCATAATACCCATTTTGTAGGAAAGAAAATCCAGGAGGGTATTGTATAAAACAATTCACACATATTAGAGATGAAAAGGTTTACCTTGAATGATTTGGACATAATTTTAATGTAATTTTTTAGATTTTAATTTTAATGTAATTTTAATGTAATTATTTAGAAGGTGTTTTGTAGTAGATGATGTTACCATGTGTGGATCTAAACACCGTACAAGCTGGTGATGTAGTAGTTGCCCTTTCAACAGTGAGCCTCCGGTTTGTGAATTTACTTCAGTTTTACCTAGGGTGACTGATGATTTTTGTATTTTGCACGTTACCTATCATAGTACCTGAAGGAGTTGTGGGAAACCTGACTTACGAGTCCGTTTCGTCGACTGCAGTCAATGTCAGCTGGGGCCCTCCGTCTCAGCCCAATGGTCTAGTATTCTACTATGTTTCTCTGAGCTCACAGCAGACTCCGCGCCACGTGAAACCACCTCTAGTTACGTATGAGAGAAGCATGTATTTTGATAATCTGGACAAATATACTGACTATATCTTAAAAGTCACTCCATCAACAGAAAAGGGATTCTCTGATACATATACTGCCCAACTACACATCAGAACTGAAGAAGATGGTAGGCTGGACCCTTTTATTGTCTATTATGCAGATAGTTGGTGCTCTCTTATTTATATTGCTTTCTCCTAGAAAACGTTATTCTTATCACTACATAGATTCTGTTTTTTCTTAAGTAATTAGCCTTTCAATAAACACAATAAGCTTTACAGTTTCTTAAAATTAAAATAATTACCTGTTGATAAAATTAAGTCCTATTATTAATAAAGCCTCTTCTTTTTGATACTAATTCACTTTTGTTTCATTTAATATTCTTTTTTTCTTTTATAGTCCCAGAAACTTCACCAATAATCAACACTTTTCAAAACCTTTCCTCTACCTCAGTTCTTTTATCATGGGATCCCCCAGTAAAACCAAATGGTGCAATAATAAGTTATGATTTAACATTACAAGGACCAAGTGAGAATTATTCTTTTGTTACTTCTAATAACTATGTAATACTGGAAGAGCTTTCACCATTTACATTATATAGTTTTTTTGCTGCAGCAAGAACTATAAAAGGACTGGGTCCTTCCAGTGTTCTTTTCTTTTACACAGATGAGTCAGGTAAGCCAGAATCCACGTTTCTTCCAATGATTTTACTGTTGCAGCACTTGCTGTCTCTTTTTAAGGAAAAGCATGGAAAATGAAAGGATATTTGATTGTCTATTTGTAACAGGCTGACAACTCTTCATCTGCTTTGCTGAACATTTTAAATCTGAGTTTCAGAACAAATTCTTCTGTTTAAAGCTACTTTGGAACTTCTGAGTTCCAAGTACAAAGCATCACGACTTATGCTCTTTATTTCTGCAATTAAAATATGATCCGTTTATAAATCTTTCTTAACTAGTGTCTTCCAGAAGCTAGAGTCACGATGATCTTTGTCTGCTAAAAATGTTATGAATGTAAGTTTTATAATGTGTTTTCCTGCAGCGCCTTTAGTACCTCCTCAAAATTTGACTTTAGTCAACTACACTTCAGACCTTGCATGGCTGAAATGGAGTCCAAGTCCTGTTCCAGGCGGTATTGTTAAAATATATAGTTTAAAAATTCATGAACATGAAACTGACACTATATTTTATAAGGTAGGTTGATTATAACACTGTATGTTTATTTCAAAAACTTAGAAATTCTTGTAAAATATTTTGACATGTGGGGGGAAATGGACTGTTTTAATAACACAAAAGCCATCTTAAAAAAAAAAAAATCTCTTTGCTTTCCCACAATTTAAGGATGCTTGAGGAAAACAGCAAACATTTGTGAGATATGGAAGTAAAGTGCTTCGTAGAGCATTTTAATAGAATTTAAAGTTTTTAGATATCTGCAAGTTAAGAAATAATTACACCATTTTGTTAATGGTGCAAAAGTATACAGTAAATTTTTTCAGGCTGTTTATAACCTGTTATTGTCTTAAGTGTAATATATTTCTGCAGTCATCCCCCTAAGCTGCAAGGGTTACATTTCAGGACCGCCAGTGCATGTCTGAGACCGAGGATAGTACTAAACCTATATGTACTGTTTTTTCTTATACATCCATAGCTGTGATAACGTTTACTTTATAAGTTAGGCACAGTAAGAGATTAACAACCATAACTAACAACAAAATTTAAAAAATTATAATAAACTGTAATAAGAGTTAGGTGAATGTTGTCTCTATCTCTCAAAACATCTTCTTTTACAAATTTAACACCTTTTCCATCTTAACTGAGCATTTAACATACACTATGGCCATAACTTTTGCAGTTTGAGATACAACAGCAAAACCTGTACAATTTTTCCCTTCTTCCCCGATTCGCAGCATTTCACAGAAGCTTCGTTTTTGCTACAGATCTTGGCAGCCTCAGCATACGATTTTTCTTCTCTCCTTATTAAGTCGAGAACTTTCACCTTTTCACTTAAAGGAAGCACTTGATGGCTTCTCTTTGGCATGTCTGAATTGCCAGCATCACTACGCTTGTACTTTGGGGCCATTATTAAGTAAAATAAGGGTGTATTGAATACAAGACTGTGCTCTCCCACAGTTGATCTGATAACCAAAAAACCCGTGGACTAGCAGGCAGGAAACGCTGGACACAGGGATAATTCACACCCAGGGCAAGATGAAGCAGGATGCCTGGATCACGCAACTTAGACCAGCTCACAATGTACAAGTTATGAATTGTCTGTCTCTCGAATTTTCCATTTAGTATCTTGAATTGAGCTTGACTACAGGTAACTGAAACTGTGGAAAATGAAACCATAACTAAGGGAAAACTACCAAGTGTTAGAAGAAGTACCAAGTGAATATTTTTAACCTTTTCAGAGATGTGTTTATCCTGGACTTCTAGTAACCTTCCCAGATACAGTATAATTTCACACTAAGTGGTCTTTTAAGATATATCATAATTCTTTTTCCATCAATGCTAATTAGTTTCCATTCTAAACACCCTTTTACTCCTCCATTTTTAGGTTTCAGAATCAATGAAAAATACCCAAAGAACTAATGTAACAAAGGATCTCAAATATACCTGTATGATCTATAGCACTTAATTGCCAAAATATACTGTAATAGACTAGCATGTATTTGAGAAAGTGTTCTTATTTTTTTCCCCAAAGGCAAATGAAGTACTGGAATGCTTTTCAGTTACAGCATGGAGGATTCAAACATTCTGCATAAACGTTGTCCCCAGTATTATATGCATTATAATTTATTGCTGATGGTAAATTATTTTTATAGCATGTGTAGCTTACAAAGTGAATAATAAAAAAATCAAAAGCAGTGAGTAATGCTATGGCATAAGGAATAATGATTTTTATTATCTTTAAATAATATGGAATGTGGCCATTCCTAGGATAGACATATATGAATATTGAAGTGTGGATGTATTTGTGTGATCTTTCCCTCAGAGTAGAGATGTCTACCATCAACAGCATTAGCACAGTCATGAACTAAGGACTCTGGCATCAAATTATTGGTTGGGATAGTTGGCAATAATTTCCGAATGGTTGCAACCCTGCCTTCTAGACTTACTGTGCTGCCTTAGGGCAGTTCCTTAACTTCTTATGACTCGTTTCCTCAAATGCAAAATGGGAGTTGTAAAGATGCAGCCATTAAAAAGTGAAGCTTGTAAGAGGAAAATCAATATCAAACATTTAAAACAATCCCCAGTATGTGAAAAGCATGTTACCTATTGCTCTTTTTGTCATAGCTTGCAAAAGAACGAATTTCATTCAGCATTGTAATAACACTAAACCTGAAATGACAGTACTTCTTTACGTGAATATGAGAATAAGTTATATTCTAAGATTTATAGACATCTATTTTCTCAATAGAAATGCTACCATTGAAATTTCACTATAAGTGTTTTTATATTAGAAACATAATATTCATACCATAAAGTATTAAATATATCCTTTTTGAGGCGGAAAGTAGTTTTCCTTTAAAAGCTGCTACTGCTTTTAGTTACTCCTTTCTACGTCTACTCTGTCTTCTATGAATGCTCATCGCCTTATTATCTTTCCGATTGCTTTGTACGTGCCCTATGCCACAGTCTTTCCTTTCTGTGTCCAGCGCATCTGCTTTCCTCCCACTGTGTGGCTTTCTTTCTGAGTGTCGTGTCCTGTTTTCCCTTCTGTTTTCAGCTCCCTCTGTGTCCCACACAGCAGTTTCTTTCTCTCTCTTTCTCTCTTACCTTCCCAGTGATAGGTGTGTCTGTGGAGGCATAGTAACTCTTGGACCGCTCCAAATGTTCCTGCCGTCCCAGTCAGATCACTCACCACTCACACATACTGAAAGAGAAAGTTCCGCTAAAAATATGTTTGAAAATATTCCTTTTTTTTTCTTTTTTTAAATATAAATTTATTTATTTTAATTGGAGGTTAATTACTTTACAATATTGTATTGGTTTTGCCGTACATCAACATGAATCCACCACGGGTGTACATGTGTTCCCCATCGTGAACGCCCCTCCCACCTCCCTCCCCATCCCATCCCTCTGGATCATCCCAGTGCACCAGCCCCAAGCTTCCTGTATCCTGCATCAAACCTGGACTGGCGATTCGTTTCACATATGATATTATACATGTTTCAATGCCATTCTCCCAAATCATCCCACCCTCTCCCTCTCCCACAGAGTCCAAAAGACTGTTCTATACATCTGTGTCTCTTTTGCTGTCTCCCTTACATGGTTATCATTACCATTTTTATAAATTCCATATATATGCGTTAGTATACTGTATTGGTGTTTTTCTTTCTGGCCAGAAAATATTCCTTACTCATGTTTCCCTTTTACAGTTTACTTTGTCAGTCTGTCTACTATCCAATAAGCTACTCACACTTTTTAATATCTTGAGTTCAGTCATTTCTCTGCATACTCACTCACCCTTCCTAACCCAAGTCAAAATTTATCTGCTTGTGTTTAATTTTTTCTCCATATACAGTTGTTGGTAGATTTTTCTAATGAATATAACAGTTCCTGGATGACAGGGACCACGTCTTATATATCCTTATAATCTCCTGGTTATCTAACCATGTGCTTTGTAAATAGTAATTAAGAAAGAATGAAAGAAAACTGTATAATACAGTGAATTCATAAAGGATATCAATAACTTGTAAGAGATTGATTTAAAATATGATTCTAACTATGAGTGCCCTGAGAGTTAGTATTCTTGCTAAATTTCTGCCACTGAAATGTTTACTGTATAAGTCAAACTGGTTTATATTTTGGATCAGATATAATACAGTATTCTTAAAATTATACCGCATAAGAGGTTGTCTTTTTTTCCCATAGGATAACTATTAATCTTAAGTGCTCTTTCTGTTAGGACAGTCCTCTTTGAATGAAGTCTTTGTATTTGATGGTAAAATTTTCTGTGAGACACTGTATCCTTTTTGGTATATCTGTGATAACTGTTTTGTTTTTTAATTTTCCTAAGAGATTGCATAAAATTAGAAATTTAGGAATTGTCTGGGAAAATCTCATAATTTCTGAAGCTTAGCTTCATAGGAGCAGAGGTTCTGTTTCATGCACTGCTGTGTTCCCAGTGCCTCACGTATAACAGCTGATGAATAAATTAATTTACAAAGAGAATGTTACTGAGAACTACAGAATGAATTTTGATGAATTCAAGAAAAATAAAGTACCATTGACTGCTCATAAGTTGGATTCCAATTGAGGACTTTAATATTAGCAAATTTAAAGGAAATAATCATAAGTAATTCTAAATAAAAATCAGAGAGACAAAATTAAAACAAAATACTTCAGCTTTAAAAACCAATGGCAATTATGATTTTCTTCAGTGTTGATGGGTGGTCAGTTCAACTTTGTGCCATCAGCTGAGCATACCCTGGGGCACACATACAAACTGTTTAATTTTTGAATTTTTAATTAAAAATACCCATGTTTATTAAATCATAGGTTAAACACAGAAGACATAATTTTTATGTATTAAAAATATTTCTTCCAATTATAAATAAGTTTTTTGATGATGCATTGTGACTAAGAGGTTTTTTTTTGTTTTTCTGCTTTTCAGAATATTTCAGGTTTTGAAACTGAAGCCAAGCTTGTTGGACTGGAACCAGTCAGCACCTATTCCATCAGCATAACTGCCTTTACTAAAGTTGGAAATGGCAATCAATTTAGTAACGTAGTAAAATTCACAACCCAAGAATCAGGTTAGATGTGGTTTTTGGATCCTAAAATGTTTGATTTTGTATTTAACACTTTTCCCTTTCCTTTCTCAGTTTACATGACTAAGTATGAACATTTAATTGTTCACTCAAAGAAGCTGAATTTTAGTGCTTTCAGGCTAGACTGGATCTTGTTGTCTGCAATCAAATAGATATATATTTATGCATGTTTTTTTCATTTTGGACCAAGGAAGTTGAAACAAAAGACTAGTTTAGGAGCAAAGTACACTACTAGATATATATGAAAATTACCTAATTCCTACTACTACCTGAGATTGCTGGGGGATAAAAAGAGAAAAGCCATTAATCACTTTTAACTGGTTGATTCATATTTTAATGAAAAAAATCTATGATTTTTTTTTGTATATTGTACAAAATATTGTTTACTATATATACAATACGGAGAAGGCAGTGGCACCCCACTCCAGTACTCTTGCCTGGAAAATCCCACGGACGGAGGAGCCTGGTAGGCTGCAGTCCATGGGGTCGCTAAGAGTCAGACACGACTGAGCGACTTCACTTTCTCTTTTCACTTTCATGCATTGGAGAAGGAAATGGCAACCCACTCCAGTGTTCTTGCCTGGAGAATCCCAGGGACGGTGGAGCCTGGTGGGCTGCCGTCTATGGGGTCACACAGAGTTGGACGCGACTGAAGTGACTTAGCGTAGCATAGCATAGCATATATACAATAATGTGTATTGTGACATTTGAAGAGCACTAGTCAGGATGTAAGCTTGTATTTCTCCCTAGTTCACCTGTGACATGTGGTGGGGACTATGAAGACTAGGAAATACATTGGTCTAATTAAACAACTTACCCGTGTGTCGTGACATGCCATAGCTTCATATAGAACTGATTTAAAGATTTAATACTTTTCCTTCTCTCAACTGGAAGCACATGTTTTTTAAAGGCATCTCTTCCTCAATTTCTCTTTTTTTTCCCCTTAATTGATTAAGTACTTGATTCTGTGCTAGTTATTTCTTCCCTGTAGGTCTGGATGCATTTAGTGAATCCCTAAATTGAAATTGTAGACCACTCACTGATAATCATTTCACATTAATTTCTGAATACCTGATACTTTGTTTTCATGGCATGCCCCTAAGACATGCTTAGTAAATAGTATTTATAGTGAATAAAAATGCACCCTCTGAAATCAGTGTCTGGATTTGAATCCAAGCTCTGCGACTTATTAGTAAAACCTTGGCAAAGGCACGCGACTCCTCTGAGCCTCTGTATCTTTAACCAAAAAGAAACATATTTTATCAATAGCCATCCATAGCTGTTATGAAACAATATTTGAAGAGATCCATATAAAGCACTTTAATTAGAGTGTTGGATACACAAGTACTGAAAAAATACTACTGATGCCCTGTTCCCATAATTCAGATGAAGAAGCCATGATTCAGGCAGTGAGATGAAAAGGGCTGAGAATATTAGTGAAAAAACTGAACTGGAACATCAGCCTCTGACCTCTAGTGAAAAGTGGACATGACTGCAGGAAATGTGTATCATAAATTAGTGATACTATGGAAAAATGCTGAACCCATAAAGAAAAAAGAAACATTTAAACCATTTACACACATATTACACTGATAAAAATTAAGGCTAATCTTGTAGACAGTGTTCTATAAACCTATAAATTTATTTTACCAGTGAAATAAAATAATTCCATGAAACCCTATGCCCTGATTGGTTAAATAAAATTTTCAACTCGAAGTGTTATAATATCTGCTGGTAAATTACTTGTTTTTAGGTTTATAGAGTCAGGAAAATGGATGTTCACAAAATCTAGGTTTATAATCTGAACTTAAGCACATTATCAACTGTCTCTTGTTCATTTACTTTTGAAAATAATGGTATATGTTTTTGAAAATAAGAAAGCAAATAATTAAACATATGTAACTGTCAGAACCTTGGATCAACAGAGGAATCATCTTTTCTTTAAATGCCACACACCCTTCCTAAGTTATTCTCCTTTAGTTCTGATGCCTTTATCTTACAGAGGATGAAGGATTTGTAAAGATAGAAATTTAGGCCAGAGGAGAGAACTGTAGGCAATTTAAATATGACTTGAATCTTCTTTAAATAACTCTGCTTCCCCATAATGACAGGTTTTTTTCTTTTTACTGCTTGTTGTTTGTAATCCACAAACTGACAATATGCAAATTTTCTTTACAGCATCCTCTCTTTATTGTTAACAAGATAAACTATGCCAACATGAGGGGGCATTTAGATAAGCAGATATTTCCCTAGAAGTACCTACTCTTAAGGTCACTTTGGTGGGCCTGGAGTGGTTCTCTTTAACTAGATCTGCCAAATATAGTGCCTTCCAAGTAAATTCAGTGAAGTTCTAGAAAAACTGGGACTGAATTAAAAACTGGGGCTGGTTTCCATCTTCAGTCTTTTTTTTTTTTTTTTGTAAGTACTGAGGGATCAGGTCTTCACGATTTTTACAAAAAAGTCATCTGAATATATAAGCAAAGTCCCACATTTAGTTACATGTTTTCTAGTACTGTTAGGCCACGTAGGTGAGGCGCCTGCATCTATATTTACGTGTACATGCTTAGTCGTTCAGTCGTGTCCGGCTCTTTGCGACCCTATGGACTGTAGCCCGCCAGGCCCTGCTGTCTGTGGGATTTTCCCATGGCAAGAATACTGGAGTGGGTTGCCATTTCCTTCTCCAGGGGATCTTCCTGACCCAAGGATGGAATTTGCGTCTCCTGCCTTGCAGGCAGATTCTTTACCCACTTAAGCCACCTGGGGTATTTTGCATTAGAAAGTTCCATCATAAAGTATGGCCAGGACTGCTCCTTCCCATTAAAAGATATGAATAGGGCAGGCTTCAATCACTGCCTGAACTTGAAGCTGGCTACCCAGTTGCTTCTGAGTATTTGAGGTTGTGTTGATGTTGGGCCTAGGAGAATATTCAGTGGTGGATTCGGTATTGTAAGGATTAACATGGTTACATAGAAAACGGGCCATTTGATTCAGTTCATGTTAAGAAGTTTCTGAGCACTTGTTGAAGGGCTCAGATGGTAAAGAATGTGCCTGCAATGTGGGAGACCTGGGTTCGATCCCTGGGTGGGGAAGATCCCCTGGAGAAGGGAATGGCTATCCATTCCAGTACTCTTGCCTGGAGAATTCCATGGACAGAGGAGCCTGGTGGGCCACAATCCATAGGGTTGCAAAGAGTTGGACATGACTAAGCGGCTAACACACTTGAAAGGTTGATATGTTATATTTTTATCCTGTTTCTACTCCTAAACGTGATTTTATCTAGCAGTCACATAATTAAATCATTTATCTGTTACATGTGTATAAATTTTAACTTTGGGCATTTGCTTATCTCTTAAGTTCCAGATGTGGTACAGAACATACAGTGTATGGCAACTAGCTGGCAGTCAGCTTCAGTAAAGTGGGATCCACCCAAAAAAGCAAACGGAATAATTACACATTATACGATAACGGTTGAAAGGAATGCTACAAACATCTCTCCCCAAGATCACACATATACATTCATGAAACTTCTTGCCAATACCTCTTATGTCTTTGAAATAAGAGCTTCCACCTCCGCTGGTGAAGGTAATGAAATGACCTGCAACGTCAGCACGCTACCTGAGACAGGTAACTAATGTGTAACAGGTGATTGACCTGGAGCCAGTCATTTACCTGCAAAAGGGAACTAGCCTGCAACATATAACTGTTCCTGGACTGTCTTACGTTTGTCAATAACATTTGTCATCTTTAGAGCATATTTGCCCAAAACTATATAAGAAATATTAAAAAATAGAACACATACTTTTTTAACCCACATGTTATGTAAGGACCAGCTGCGTGGTACATTGAACCACCTCCACAGCAATGGGAGATTGAAAGGAGGAGAAAAGGGAAAACCTTTTGGGTTTTACAAGTATGTATTTCTTATTATATAAACAACTGAATTATGTCTTATCATAATTTAAAATGGGGGATAAATATATAAGTATGTATTTCTTATTATATAAACACTGAATTATGTCTTATCATAATTTAAAATAGGGGATAAATATATAATATCTTTTTTAAATGGATTTTTGTGGCATTCTTAATGCTTCCCTGAATTCCATAGTTGCAGTGTCAGCTCACTTTTTTCTGTTTCCTTCTCTTTATAATGGCCTTCATCTTTATATTATTGGGATAAAGATATCTAGGTCACTAAGCTCTAGTTTTCAAGAAGAAAACTCTCACCCTCCCTAACAGTGATCCATCCTGTATCATAATCTCTTTCATCTTCTACCATCTCTAATGATTATACTTCTTCATATCAATGAAAACCTGATTCCTTCCTGATAATACCACTTCCCTGGAGGTCCTCCGTAGTGGGGACTGTGGGGTTGACATAATTGTTTACCTCTGGCACATCTAGATCCTTATCTTGGAAACATCTTTTAGCCCTTTCCTCCTTTTGAAATCAGCATCACCCAGTTTTCTTGACTTTTCTGTCTTCGAGGCTGTACACCGCAGAGCTTCAGGACACAGTGTGACTTCTCTCTGATTTCAGCATCCAGGTCAGCATCCTTTAAGGCAACATTTCTTGAGACTTCAGGGTTTTCCCTGTTCATCTGGAATGGATGCATCTCAAAATACGTCATCGTGACTCATCTTCCAGGAGATTCCCTACTCTGAATGGACCTCACTGTTTTCACTAGATGCTGGCTGATGAACGGTGCTGGAGAAAAATGTACATGGTTCCACCTTGTCGAGCTATTTTCTAACTCTCCCAACTGCCCTACAATCTGCTATGTACATCCCTTGTTTACACTTCATCAATTTTCCACAGGAAAATTCTGCTCTTACTCAGAACATAATCTACCGCCAGTATCATCCATGGTTGATGTTCTTATTCATTTTACGAATAGCATCAAAGACATTGATTTGCTTTCCTTCAAAATTTACCCATATCTTTATTTATATCTCAAAATAAATAAATACATTTTACTAATAGCATCAAAGATATTGATTTGCTTTCCTTCAAAATTTACCCATATCTTTATTTATATCGCCTAATAAATAAATAAATTTTACTAATAGCATCAAAGACATTGACTTGCTTTCCTTCAAAATTTACCCATATCTTTATTTATATCTCCAAATAAATAAATAAATATAAATATATTTATATATATCTTGGGGATGCCACTGCCTTTCTGTTTGCAGGAATCTAACTGCTCATTTTTGTTTCAAACTCATGTCTCCTCTAAAACATAGCTCCATCAATTTGATCTACTTTCTCATACACTTTATTTTCTTTCTCACTCTTTTGTGTGCATATACACACACCAACAATCCTACCAATTGTTATAGTTAGGGCTGGTTGGTATATCAGCCCTAACTATATTCAAGGTGGAATTCATGAAATGTGGATTCTCCTTTTCTTCCTCACTTTTCTGTACCTGTTCTTTATAATCAGTTGGGGACAAAGCCTCATATTTTTAATGTGATTCTTCCTCTCCTACATATAATCAGGGCTTATCAATTCAGTCTCAGCCGTTTGCCCCTCTTCTTCGACTTGACTGTCCCCATTTAATTTCAGACTTGCTGCTTCCTATAATAATACCCTAAAGTGGCCTTATCACCCATATATCCAGCCTGCCCATCAGTACCATCTTTCCACCCACTTACTTTGATTGAATTGGCTCTAATATACAATCTAGAACCTTGATGTGTTGGCTGTTGAATTTTATTTCCTAAAGGATAAGAATTAAATGTACAGATTTTAAGTATCTGAAGCACAGAGGTGATAATGAAAGTTAATGTGTTTAAGAGATGGCTCAGAATACTCCAGAAGTTTTACTTACTCTTATATACAAGTCTCTAATGATATGCTACGTATTAAAACTCAGAGAAGGCAATGGCAACCCACTCCAGTACTCTTGCCTGGAAAATCCCAAGGACGAAGGAGCCTGGTAGGCTGCAGTCCGTGGATTCGCGAAGAGTTGGACACAACTGAACAACTTCACTTTCACTTCTCACTTTCATGCACTGGAGAAGGAAATGGCAACCCACTCCAGTGTTTTTGCCTGAAGAATCCCAGGGAGGGAGGAGCCTGGTGGGCTGCTGTCTATGGGATCGCACAGACCCAGACAAGACTGAAATGATGCAGCAGCAGCAGCAGCAGCAGCATTAAAATTACAGATTCCTGGACATCACCCTAGACTTGGCTGAATCTCCCAAGAGATGAAGCCTAACAGTCTATACTTTGAAGCATCTCTCTGATGACTTTGTAAATTTGGGGAATGCCTGGACTAGAAGACCTAGGGATTTTGATGGCAGGTGATATGTAGCAGAGAGGACAGGCAAACAGTGTCAGAGAGATCCAGAAAGGGGTGGCAGGTGTTTCCTCAGTGGGTGGGCAGCGGATCACCATCATACAGAGTCTGAGAGAAGGAAATATGTTCACATCCAGGCAGGTGGTCTCCACCAGGGTGGTCTAGTACCAGGTAAAATGGTCCTGATCATTGGGCAGGAGCTGGGTCTGAGAAAAAGGGCAGCAAAAGACAGGACAGAAATTCTGAGATAAATGAGAGGTTTGAGACTGAGAACACATGACAGAGGACTCATTATTATTGATCCCAGTGGTACTCAGGTGGCTGCGCAGTCACAGGAATGAAGCAGAAGCTCAATGAAAAGAGACAGATAATCAAAGTATGTACACTTGACCTAGAGCCACCTGAACTTAAGGATGGGTCTTTGTAAAAAAAAGAAATCCTGTAATTAAAGATTTGAATTCGATTTTAACTCAGGATTAAAAGACCACAGGAATGGAGGTTGCCGGAATTCTAAACCAATGAATTAGGCAGGTATTAGACATATTGTACTAAGTATTCTGTGCTCCCTTGTCACTAAAGACAGTGTTTCTCAAAGTTTGGACTTCCAACTCCCTGCATCAGAACATACCTGTACATCCCTGAGGCCCCTACTCCAGACCTATGGGATCAGAGTTTAGAAAATAAAACTCACAAATCTTCATTTAAACAAGATAGGTGGGTGAGACAGTGCTGAAATTTGAGAAGCATTCTATTCCACTGTGTATGTATACTCTTGGCTTGTGGAGACTGTCTTACTTGTCTTTGTTTTACTAACAGTTCACAGCAGAGAGATGTGGGCATTTTTGTAAAAGAAATGAATTGTGTTCTCATGAAGTTCATGATTTTCATAAAGGTTTTACTCCACTCTGATACATTATGTCCACATTTCCATCAGGCAAAAGTATAGATATTTTCTCCACAATAAATGTAAAAGTTTTTTTTTTCAATTAAGGAGAGTCATTCATGTGAAATATGAGTATTGCTGCTTCAAAGATATTTAAATAATTTGTCTTTGAAATTAATTTCCAGATCTAATATGTAATTGTATTTATGATTACAGTTTTTATGAGGTAAATAATTTGCTTTTACCTGGGTTCACATGAATTGTTTGTAGATGAGACGTTAGTAAGAACTAGAGATTCATTGTTCAGAATGGAAGCCGTTTCATAGCTGTTGCAAACTTCTAATTTATGGTGGTCTAAGATTAGTCACAGTGTAAAATCAGCTCTGAGTCACTGACTTTGTACTTATTTTTGACATGAAGTAAAGTCAAATTTGCCTCACGCCCTTGTTGCCTAGTGTTTGACCTTAATATTCCTTCCAGAGATTATTGGGTATTTTGCTCACTGTAAACTTGGTGATATCTGGGCACAGTTAAACACGCTTCATGATGATTGAATTTATGAGGAGATTAGTGTTCCGTCTCTAAACTGGTTCCATCGTCACAGTCAAACATGTTGAAATAGGGCATATATAGATGAAGGCAGCCAAACATGGTGATTTTAGCAGTATTTTGTATCCAAGTATATTATATTTACCAATAAAAATATTATAGCAAGTTCATGTGGATACAAGACTTAACTTTTAAAATCTCAAATTAGTTTAAAATGCTTACTCTTCTCCATATCTTTTACAAATCTTAGTGAATATGGTTATTTACTATTGAGTTTGAAAAGTGCTTTTTGCTGGAAGTTAGTTTTTCAGTTTGGATTTATTCAAAGGTCTCCCAGGTTCGGTAATTTAGAATCCAAAGAGGAAAAGTAGTTATATTCCTTGGATGGCCAAAACTTAGTAGAAGGAGAGTGAAATGTGCAGTTGTGGTTTTTAGGGTGTTCTTTTCAGCAGCGATTTATTTTTTTTTGCTTCCCTTTTAAAATTGTGTTTGTTTCTTTTGGGCTGTGCTGGGTCTGTGCTGCTGTCGCTGGGCTCTCTCTAGTTGCAGCGTGTGAGGACTTCTCTTATTGTGGAGACAGGCTCTAGGACACGTAGGCTTCAGTATTTTCCATGCGCGGGCTTAGTTGGCCCACAGCATGTGGGATCTTCCTGGACCGTGGGTTGAACCCCTGTCCCCTGTGTTGGCAGGCGGATTTTTTACCACTGGGCCACCAACAAAGTCTCGGCAGTGATTTCTTTACTAGTTTTTAATAGTAGGTATTAGGTACCTAGAGGAAGTCCACTGAGCTTTCACATATATAAGTGGATCAGCATTGAATAGGAAAGTTTAATTTCCCTGTTTTGCCCTTCTATTCTCGGTTCTTTCAAATGTCCCTGTACTTCTTAATAGCATACATATGAATTGTCAGTCCCCTTATGCAATGCCATGACCACCATCCCCCTAAGATCTCTTTAAGAAATGTGTTTTTATGGACTTTCTTTGGTAGCTTATTTTGTGGATTTCTCTGAGCAGTGTCAAGATGACTGGGAAAAGTGTAATTATGACTAAATCTGACTTCCATTTACCAGCTTTTTTAAAAAGTGAAATATTTACACAATATAGAAGAAATCAGACCATGCTTAAGTACCAGTTAATAGAGTGAATGTGGGTGGTAAAAGTGTTGCAAATTAATGTACTAATTCAAAAGTTCACTTTTTCTGTTGTCTGCATCCCACAGACATCACTCTCCTCAGTTCAGGTGAGAAGTCAAACATGCAGGCAAATTGTGTAATCCTGTTTGTTCTTAAGCAAGTGAATTGCGACATTCTACTTACCAGTCAGTAACTGCAGAAAGCATAAAAGCCATTATAATTGCTTGTCACAGAGCAAAGAGAAATAGCTACTATTATTGGTACTTTAATTGAAGTTCAAATGCTTTACAGTGTATTTCATACAGACTTGAATGGGATTCAGTTCAGTTCAGTCACTCAGTCGTGTCCGACTCTTTGCGACCCCATGAACCGCAGCACACCAGGCCTCCCTGTCCATCACCAACTCCCAGAGTTCACCCAAACTCATGTCCATTGAGTCGGTGATGCCATCCAGCCATCTCATCCTCTATTGTCCCCTTCTCCTCCTGCCTTCAATCTTTCCCAGCATCAGGGTCTTTTCCAATGAGTCAGCTCTTCGCATGAGGTGCCCAAAGTATTGGAGCTTCATCTTCAACATCAGTCCTTCCAATGAACACCCAGGACTGATCTCCTTTAGGATGGACTGGTTGGATCCCCTTATAGTCCTAGGGACTCTCAAGTCTTCTCCAACACCACAGTTCAAAAGCATCAATTCTTCGGTGCTCTGCTTTCTTTATGGTCCAAATCTCACATCCATACATGACCAGTGGAAAAACCATAGCCTTGACTAGACGGACCTTTTTTGACAAAGTAATGTCTCTTCTTTTTAATACGCTGTCTAGGTTGGTCATAACTTTCCTTCCAAGGAGTAAGCATCTTTTAATTTCATGGCTGCAGTCACCATCTGCAGTGATTTTGGAGCCCAGAAAAATAAAGTCAGGCACTGTTTCTACTATTTCCTCATCTATTTGCCATGAAGTGATAAGATCTGATGCTGCCATGATCTTCATTTTCTGAATGTTGAGCTTTAAGCCAACTTTTTCATTTTCCTTTTTCACTTTCATCAAGAGGCTCTTTAGTTCCTCTTCACTTTCTGCCATAAGGGTGGTGTCATCTGCATATCTGAGGTTATTGATATTTATCCTGGCAATCTTGATTCCAGCTTGTGCTTCTTCCAGCCCAGCATTTCTCATGATGTATTCTGCATATAAGTTAAATAAGCAGGGTGACAATATACAGCCTTGACGTATTCCTTTTCCTATTTGGAATCAGAGTCGGACACGACTGATGTGACTTAGCAGCAGCAGCAGCAGCAGAGTTATTTGGACCTACAGATTTGAGATCACCAATTCCATTTGGGATTCAAACAGGTCTTGGACCCCAAACACAGAGCCTGGGCATGGTGGTGGTGGTTTAGTTGCTAAGTCATGTCTGACTCTTGCAACCCCATGGACTGTAGCCTGCCAGGCTCCTCTATCCATGGGATTCTCCAGGCAAGAAATCATGTCCAGTTCTAATTGTTGCTTCCTGACTTGCATACAGGTTTCTCAAGAGGCAGGTCAGGTGGTCTGGTATGCCCATCTCTTTCAGAATTTTCCACAGTTTGTTGTGATTCACACAGTCAAAGGCTTTGGCATAGTCAATAAAGCAGAAATAGATGTTTTTCTGGAACTCTCTTGCTTTATCCATGATCCAGCAGATGTTGGCAATTTGATCTCTGGTTACTCTGCCTTTTCTAAATAGGATACTTTCCTTAAAAGTAAGCATGAGATGAAAAGTATCCTTTATACTTGTGATGTGTTGGATATTTGACCAATATATTACTGATTTAATGCTTACTATGCCCAGGCTTCCCTCATAGCTCAGTCGATAAAGAATCTGAAGCAGTGCAGGAGACCTTGGTTTGATTTCTGGGTTAGGAAGATCCCCTGGAGAAGGAAATGACAACCCACTCCATATTCTTGCCTGGAGAATCCCATGGATAGAGGAGCCTGGCAGGCTACAGTCCATGGGGTTGCAAGAGTCAGACATGACTTAGCAACTAAACCACCACCACCATGCCCAGGCTCTGTGTTTGGGGTTCAAGACCTGTTTGAATCCCAAATGGAATTGGTGATCTCAAATCTGTAGGTCCAAATAACTCTGCTGCTGCTAAGTCATATCAATCGTGTCCGACTCTGTGCGACCACATAGATGGCAGCCCACCAGGCTCCCCCGTCCCTGGGATTCTCCAGGCAAGAACACTGGAGTGGGTTGCCATTTCCTTCTCCAATGCAGGAAAGTGAAAGTGAACTTGCTCAGTCATGTCTGACTCTTCATGACTCCATGGACTGCAGCCCACCAGGCTCCTCCATCCATAGCAGTTTCCAGGCAAGAGTACTGGAGTGGGTCGCCAGTGCCTTCTCTGCCAAATAACTCTACCACATTGTAAAAACACATTTAGTAAATATAAAGCAATTAAACACAAACCTTCAATTGTATGGATTGAATTGTGTGGACTGAAGAATCAAATAGGAATTCATGAGAAATACATTTTATTGAGGGTTGTATTGAAAAAGTGGAACAGCAATTGAATATTACTCATTGGTAGCTTCAAAACTGCTTTATAGGAGAAGTTTAGATGCTATAACTTAGAAGATGATGATATGTTTTTGAATTGTAGAATATCATAATCAAGTACTAATCTAATGTTTACTTAGGTTGCCTGATATAGATCAATAAACTAGCTAACTTTTCTAAATATTCTTTATTGTTGCTCCTCAATATGCTTGAGAAAATGTCAGTTGTACATATCAAAAAAAAACATTCTTCTTTTTATTTGAGCAGTCTTAGATGGTGGAGTTTGGGAAGATCTGAAGTAGAATAAAGGATTGTAATACAAGGGATCAGGCTGAGATAGAAGCCTCTATAGACAGTATTGTATTGAAGAGGAAAAGAAGTAAGATTGAGTAAATCAAGTGGACCTTACTCTGCTTTGTAATCGTACCAGAAGTTTGAATTCAATCTTATGGAAAAATGGGAACTTAACTAAATTTAGAGTAGGAAGCAACATACATTGACTCTGAAAACAGTGATGCTTTTGTGGCCATTTTCCTAAACACTGCAGTAATCTCTTTAGACAGAGGAAGATTTGTTCATTACAAATAACTTACTGAATCTGGAAAATCATGAAGAATAACATTCACAGTCATTTTAACGGCCCATGGGGGAAGGCAATGGCACCCCACCCCAGTACTCTTGCCTGGAAAATCCCATGGACGGGGGGCCTGGTAGGCTCCAGTCCATGGGGTCGCTAAGAATCAGACACGACTGAGCGACTTAGCTTTCACTTTTCACTTTCATGCATTGGAGAAGGAAATGGCAATCCATTCCAGTGTTCTTGCCTGGAGAATCCCAGGGACAGGGGAGCCTGGTGGGCTGCTGTCTATGCGGTCACACAGGGTTGGACACGACTGAAGCGACTTAGCAGCAGCAGCAGCAAGGTCCTTTTACAACTCAGTATTCTCTTCCTTTTGAACTGTGGTGTTGGAGAAGACTCTTGAGAGTCCCTTGGACTGCAAGGAGATCCAACCAGTCCATGCTAAAGGAGAGTAGTCCTGGGTGTTCATTGGAAGGACTGATGCTGAAGCTGAAACTCTAATACTTTGGCCACCTCATGTGAAGAGTTGACTCACTGGAAAAGGCCCTGATGCTGGGAGGGATTGGGGGCAAGAGGAAAAGGGGACAACAGAGGGTGAGATGGCTGGATGGCATCACTGACAGGATGGACTTGAGTCTGAGTGAACTCCGGGAGTTGGTGATGAACAGGGAGGCCTGGCGTGCTGCGATTCATGGGGTTGCAAAGAGTCAGACACAACTGAGCAACTGAACTGAACTGATTCTCTTCCTAAGTAATGTATGTGTCTCCCCCTTCATCTTTTGAAAGTGAAAGTCGCTCAGTCGTGTCCAACTCTTTGTGACCCCCATGGACTATACAGTCCATGGAATTCTCCAGGCCAGAATACTGGAGTGGGTAGCCTTTCCCTTCTTCAGGGGATCTTCCCAACCCAGGGATCTAACCCAGGTCTCCCACACTGAAGGCAGATTCTTTACTAGCTGAGCCACAAGGGAAGCCCAAGAATACTGGAGTGGGTAGCCTATCCTTCTCCAGCGGATCTTCCCAACCCAGGGATCGAACCAGGGTCTCCTGCATTGCAGGAGGATTCTTTACCAACTGAGCTATGAGGGAAGCCCCTCATCTTTTGAAATTTACCCTCAAATGCTACAACTTCAAAGAGGACCTGACTTATTTATGATTGAACCTCCCCCCAGCTAGAATTTTCTATCCTTCTCTCCTGGTTTACTTTGTATGTGCCATTGTCTATGGATATCTGTCCTCATTACACTGCATGCTCCATGAGAATAGGAATTTTCCTTGTGCCGTTCACATGTATTTTCAGTGCCCAGAAATCTGTCTGGCATATAGGGATATTCAATAATTATGTATTATGAAAAAATGAATGAAACAATCAATTTATAGGCCTAGAAGAGAGAGAGAGAGACGGTGAATGCTCAATATCCATACTTTAGGTGCCTTAAGTAGAAAATTTCAGCCACAAAATATGTTTAGAAAATTATGCGGTAAATCTTTAAGAAAGGCATATCTTCTGTGATATATTTTTAGTTTAACTTTTTATTTTGAGATATAGATTCACATGCATATATAAGAAACAATATAGAGAAATCCCATGTTTCCTTTATTTGGTTTCCCCCAGTGGAAAAATCTCATAAAACTATAGTACAGTATCACAGTTACCCTATTTATATCAATGCAATCAATATAGGGAATATTTCACTGAGGATAATTTTTCCTGTTGCCTTTTTATGGCCACATTCAACTCCTGCCTAACTTCCTTGTACTTCTCATCTTAACCCTCTGACAACTACTAATTTCCTATTTTATGTAATATTGTCATTTTAAGAATGCTATATAAAGTTATTTTGTAATGATTCTTATGTCTATGTAATTTTGTCAGATTGTTAATATGGTGGATTACATTGATTGATATTCTAATACCGAACAATCCTTTGGTCTACCCCACTTGATCATGGTGTACTTTTTAAACTTTATTACTAATTTCTTTTTGCTAATAGTTTAATATTTTTGCATCTATATTCAAGAGGGATATTGATCTGTAGTATTGTAGAGGTTTGTTTTTTATTTTCCACTCTTTGTCTAGTTTTGGTATCAGGTAGCCTCATGGAATGAGTTTGAGAGTACTGCTTCCTCTGCAGCTTTTTGGAATAAGTGTTAACTCTTCCCTAAATATTTGATAGAATTCTCCTGTGAAGCCATCTGATCCTGGACTTTTATTTGTTGGGAGTCTTTTAAAATTACAGTTTCCATTTCAATATTTGTAGTTTAAAAAGTTTTAGTCACTCATTTGTGTCCAACTTAGTTGCTCAGTCACGTCTGACTCTTTGAGAGCCCGTTGACTGCACCTGCCAGGCTCCTCTGTCTATGGAAATCTCCAGGCAAGAACACTGGAGTGGGTTGTATTCCCTTCTCCAGGGGATCTTTCTGACTGAGGAATTGAACCCAGGTCTCCTGCATTACAGGCAGATTCTTTACCATTTCAGCCACCAGGGAAGCCCATTTGTGATTAGTCTGTTCTTATTTTCTCTTTCTTCCTGATTCAGTCTTGAAAGACTATAGCTTTCTAAGAATTTGGACATTTCCTCTAGGTTGACCATTTTATTGGTGTGTGGTTGCTTGTAGTAGTCTCTCACGATCCTTTGTATTTCTGTGGTGTCTGTTGTAACTTCCCCTTTTTTGTTTCTAATTTTATTAATCTGAGCCCTCTCCCTTTTTTCCATGATGCTTCTCACTGTCTTTGTCTAGTTTTAGTATCAGGGAATACTAGCTTAATAATACAGATCAGATCAGATCAGTCGCTCAGTCGTGTCTGACTCTTTGCGACCCCATGAACCGCAGCACGCCAGGCCTCCCTGTCCATCACCAACTTCCGGAGGTCACTCAGACTCACATCCATCGAGTCAGTGATGCCATCCAGCCATCTCATCCTCTGTCATCCCCTTCTCCTCCTGCCCCCAATCCCTCCCAGCATCAGAGTCTTCTCCAATGAGTCAACTCTTCGCATGAGGTGGCCAAAGTACTGGAGTTTCAGCTTTAGCATCATTCCTTCCAAAGAAATCCCAGGGCTGATCTCCTTCAGAATGGACTGGTTGGATCTCCTTGCAGTCCAAGGGACTCTCAAGAGTCTCCAACACCACAGCTCAAAAGCATCAATTCTTCGGCGCTCAGCCTTCTTCACAGTCCAGCTCTCACATCCATACATGACCACAGGAAAGACCATAGCCTTGACTAGGCGAACCTTTGTTGGCAAAGTGATGTCTTTCTAATTTCTGGAACAGATTGTGTGCGTGTGTAGTCACTTCAGTCACGTCCAACTCTCTGTGACTCTATTCTCACCAGGCTCCTCTGTCCATGAAATTTTCCAGACAAAAATAATGGAGTGGGTTGCCATTTCCTTCTCCACGGGATCTTCCAGACTCAGGGGTCAAACCCTCCTCTCTTAAGTCTCCTGCATTGGCAGGCGGGTTCTTAGCCACTAGCGCCCCCTGGGAATGCTTCTTTAAACATTTGGCAGAGTTCTTTAGTGGAAGCATCTAGGCATGAAGATATTTTTTTTGAGGAGTTTTAAAATTAAGTTTAAGGCTCTCAGGATGCAAAATGGGAGCTGAAATGTACATCAAATCAGTTGTAAAAAGCGGTACTTCTAAATAATACATTTGTCAAAAAGAAAAGAGAAATAAAAAATACAGTAAACTAAAATGTGTTGAATTGATATGAAATGAAAACACAGTATATCAAAATGTGTGAAACAGTTAAAGCAGTGAAGAGAGGGAAATTTCTATCACTAAATGCATACATTGGAAAAAAAGAAACATCTCGGATTAATAATCTAACTCTCCCCCAACTAGAGTCTAGAAAAAGAAAAGGAAGATCTACTGAAGGATGTGAATAATAAAACTAAAAACAAAATCAATGAAATAAAAAACAGAAAGCAAGAGGAAAAAGCAGTTAAAGAACTGGTTCTTTGAAAAGATGAAATTGACAGGCTTCTTGTGAGCCCAAGAAAGGGAAAAAGAAGTCACAGATTACCAATATTTAGAGTGAGATCATTATGGACACTGCAGACATCAAAAGGATAATAAAGGGATAATACCAACAATGTTACACCTTGGATGAAATGAACTTTTTAAAAATCACAATGACCACAGCTCAGTTAACATGAATTATTAATAGATGCTTTGAATAGTCCTATAACTCCTAGGGATATGAAATATGTGATGGTTTTCTTTGATAGCACTCTAGGAGAAAAAATGAGAGCACCTCTCCATTACTGCCAGATGTGGGGAGAAATCCAAGTTTCCCGTTTGGCCTTTTGTTGACACCCAAGGGGAGGAGAAGGCAATGGCACCCCACTCCAGTACTCTTGCCTGGAAAATCCTATGGAGGGAGGAGCCTGGTGGGCTGCAGTCCATGGGGTCCCGAAAAGTTGGACCTGACTGAGGGACTTCACTTTCACTTTCATGCATTGGAGAAGGAAATGGCAACCCACTCCAGTGTTCTTGCCTGGAGAATCCCAGGGACTGGAGAGCCTGGTGGGCTGTCGTCTATGGGGTTGCACAGAGTCGGACACGACTGAAGTGACTTAGCAGCAAGGGGAGGATGCTGGGTGAGCATGAGAAAGAAGGCTGCCCACTGGGCTTCCACCAAGAAGAGTAGGAGTGCCTCATAACTGCTTTCCCCATATCCTCCACTGACGTGGTGGAAAGGGTGAAGGTTCTGGCTTGCTATTTTGCCTCACTCTATCAAGAATGGTGGGGATTACTGCCTAGTGAAGGCAGAAAACTAGTTTCTTCATTTGGCCTCTGTTGTCATGGGAGGAAGAGGGACCACAGCCTTTTTCTGTAGTTTCTGGGTAGAGCTGTTATTGTCTAAACGTTTTCTATCTTGCCCAGGCTGCACTGTTTTGTTTTTTGTTTATTTGTTTTTTCTGTTAGAGGGAGCAAGCTTTTACTGAGGCTTTTTCAGTCTGAGCTTGGGTGCAACTGGAGATTGCTGGCTTTGGGGATATACGCAGCAAAAGGAAAACCCAGGGAGCTCACTGCTGTGTTGTTCCCTGGGTCCTGAGTTCCCTAGTTGCTTTGCCTTCTCACCACCTTTCAGAATCTTATGTTTGTTTTATATTTAATGTCCATGGTTTTAGTTGTACTTTGTGGAGGGAACTGGGTGAATATATCTACTCCATCTTGAAAGCCTGAAGTTCATTTCTGAGGATTTGTTGAATATCAAGTGTAGTAGCCTATTTATCCATATATTCAAGAATAAGTTATTTAATATGTACGAAGTACTCTGTCAGGGGCTACTAGGAAAACTATTACAAAACAAAATTATTTTCTTATGCTTTTAAAATTTAGAATTATATAATCTTAGGTCTTCATTAGATTTCAGAGATAAACCCATCAGTCATTTCATTTTGCAAGTTTGGGAAATGAAGCATAGAGGCTTACTATCTACTGAGTTTGCTTTAGCTAATTATTAGCAGAACTCTTGCAAATCCAGGACTCTTTCTACTATATTATGATACTTCACTTACCTTAGAAATTCACCTGATCATTTGTATTTATTGGAATGAAAATATTTTTTCTCATTATTTCATGTTATCTAAGTAGAGTCATTACGGAGTAGGGAAATTCAGGAACATAATATGAATTTCATTAATTTGTGCAGGGATGTTTATGTTGTAAGTATATTTATATACTTCTGTCCAAATATGAATTTAAAATTTAGGAAAACTAATTTTCTATGATCGTATATGTGCTTAACCTATAATACTAAAAATACTATGAGTTAATAAAATCTATGAAATACTGAAGCCATTCTGGGAAATTTTATAGTTTCTAGACACATATCACATTTTTTATCCTGGATCAGTTCCAAAGGTGTAATGTTTGCCATTATGAATTTGTGTCATAAGTATCAAATTCTAAATAATAAGTTTAAAAGTCCTTTTAAATGTAATTCCTTTTTGTAAAAAAAAAAAAAAAAAAAAAATGAATCTGAGTTACTCTGCATAATTCTCCTTGACCCCACTGATGTTCTAATACCTTTCATTAAGTGGACTCCAGGCAACCACTGTTTGCTTCATTCCAGCTCCAGCTAAAGCCAGCTGTTCTTTAAGCAACATTTTTATTAACTTATTTAGGAATTGGGGCATATCTTATTACCCTATTTTCCATTCCTGTTCTATGCAGCTGTAGTTGATACTTTTCATAACAGCCTTTACATATCAACCTCCTCCTCAATTTCACCTCATTTTTTTCTTATTTTCTTTTACTTCCCTTTTGAAGTAAATTATGCATGTGTGTGTGTACATGCAAAAACCCCTCTTCTTTCCTTTTGGTAACCTTTTGACTTAAAAGCTCAGGAATGTGCTCCTTATATTTATGAGATTATAAACTTCAGGGAAAAACATTTACTAATGGTGGAAAAAACCCTGAAATGTAGAATAAATGGGTTTTAATGATAGCACAATTTCATTAACAATATTACATTAACTTAGACAATTAAAAAAAATCAGTGCAGTTTGAATATAAAGAAAAGGCTTTAAGCAAATAGTAGGTTGTACAAATTATTGTTAACCTCAACTTAGTGAATTTCAAATATTTTTCATGGTATATAAGAAAAGAACTTTTGAGGAGGAAGCCATTTTGTAAATATAAGATGTGCATAAATAGGAGCCACTCTATGATGAAACACTTTCAGAATTCAGATCAAGTAACATTTCTTAGTATATTAATTTTATTATTGTAATTTAAATATTCACTACCCCCTATTCACCGCATCCTTGAATCACCCATTAATTCAGTGCCTGCATACCTTATTATGAATTATTACTTTAGAAACAATTTGCAGGGTTAGAAAGACAGTATAAATCCATATGGATCACAATAATGAAATCTGTACCAATTAAAGGCTATGGTAAAATCCAGTAGCTCAGTTTTCTGACATTTTCGCGTGTGTGAAAGTCCCTCAGTCATGTCTGACTCTTTGCAACCCCATGGAGTGTAGCCTGACAGGCCCCTCTCTCCATGGGATTCTCCAGGCCAGGAGCAGATTGCCATTTCTTCCATCTGGGGATCTTTCCAACCCAGGGATCGAACCCGCTCTCCCACATTGCAGGCAGATTCTTTACCGTCTGAGCCTCCAGGGCAGCCCTTCTGACATTTATTACTGATTAAATTGGTCTGCTTTAGATAAGATTTTTAAAGTTTATTATTTATTTACTTTCGGCTGTCCTGGGTCTTGGTTGCTGCACAGGCTTTTCTCTAGTTACAATGCATGAGCTTCTCATTGCAATGGCTTCCCTTGTTGTAGAGCATAGACTCTATGGTTGTGGTGTGTGGGCTCAGCAGTTGTGGCTCACGGGTTCTAGAGCACAGGCTCCATAGTTGTGATACACAAGCTTTGTTGCCCCATGGCATGTGGAATTTTCCTGGATCAGGGACCAAACCCTTGTCTTCTGCATTAGCAGGCAGATTCTTTACCACTGAGATACCACAGAAGCTCTAAATAAGATTTCTTTTTTAAAGCCAAGATTCTATTAGTAACATATTAAATGTAACAAGTAAATATTAATGTTACTATTAATATTAATATTTAATGTTAATGCTACTATTAATATTTAATGTTAATGCTACTATTAATATTAAAAATACATTAATATTTGTTATGTATGGCAGCCTAACATTTTTAAAATTTAGACTTGAAATTGAAAACTAATTTTGTATTTAGGACATTATTACAGAGAAATTATTAACTGTGTGAGACATACTCCTTAGAAACTGGATAGAATGCTATTATTATAAGTACTATTAGGAAATCTTCCTGAAGATTGAACAGTTACCAAAAGAGAATTGAAAGGAGTTGTTGACATTCTTGGACTAATCTGTAAGGCTTCTTTTCTAGTATGGACATATGAGAAATACAATAAAGCTCACGATTTTTTCTATAATATCTAGATTTATAAAATATTAAACATTTCCATCATTTGCATACTCCCTTATTTGTATGTCTAGTGGCTTAGAGCGTAAAAAATCTGTGTGTAATGCAGGAGATCTGGGTTCGATCCCTGGGTGGGGAAGATCCCCTGGAGAAGGAAATGGTAACCCCCTCCAGTAATCTTGCTTGGATAATTCCATGGACAGAGGAACCTGGCAGGCTATGGTCCACAGGGTTGCAGAGAGCAGGACACGACTGAGCGACGGACACTTTCACTTTCTTTTGTTGATACATGAACTGTTCCAAACTAAGTGTTATGAATAAAAGTGCTATCGATATTTTTATATAAAACTTTTTTTCTGGACTTCCTGGGTCATAGTCTAGATCCGTGTTTTAACTATTCACGAAGCTAACAAGTGCTTATATGATTTTAAATACTCACCCAATGCCATACTTCTCAGTGTCAGTAGAATTTGGTATTATCAGTCTTTATAATTTTAGACAGTCTAGCTGGTGTAAAAGAACTTCTCTCTTATTGTGAGTTCAATTTTCATCTCAGTGATGTTTAATGATGTTAATTCCTTTAACATGGTTATTGATCCTTCATATAAAGGCAGTTTTTACTTTGCCTGGTAGTGTGGGGCCATGAAGATGAGTGCAAAGCTGTCTGTATAATGTGTGCAAAGCAACCTTAATAATCAATGGGGAAAGTGATGCTTGTTCCCTCACCTTCAAAAATGTTTGCCACTACATTAAAAACTCTGTTCCTGTCAGTTACAAATACATAGGAAATGAAAAAACAATAAAAGCAATATTTGCTGCTACTGCTGCTAAGTCACTTAAGTCGTGTCCGACTCTGCGTGACCCCATAGACGTCAGCCCACCAGGCTCCCCCGTCCCTGGGATTCTCCAGGCAAGAAAACTGGAGTGGGTTGCCATTTCCTTCTCCAATGCATGAAAGCGAAAAAGTGAAAGTGAAGTTGCTCAGTTGTGTCCGACTCTTAGCGACCCCATGGACTGCAGCCCACCAGGCTCCTCCATCCATGGGATTTTCCAGGCAAGAGTACTGGAGTGGGGTGCCATTTAGTACACTGTAATTTAAAACATTAGAAATACTGAGAATGAAAGTATCCATTTTCTTTATTAAAAACATATCAAGAGTGGTTGCATTCTTTTTCTCACTGTTCAGTTTATGATATAAAGAGAGCATCTTTTCTATGACTTGGCAAATTTTTATATTCCTTTCAGAGTTCAGATTAGCTTCCAACATGCATATGGGCATGCGACATATGTACACGGAAGACCGGAAGCAGGATAACCACACACTTTGCTGCCTGTGCGTGAACTAAGTAATAGATGCACAGTGATCAATCAATGATACGTTTCAAAAGAAATGATATGTTGGGCCTCACGTTATAATGTACATCTGTCTCTTTTTAAAAAATATTTATTTATTTGGCTGTGTCAAGTCTTATCTGCATCACTTAGGATCTTCAGTCTTCATTGCAGCGTGCAGAATCTTTCAGTTGCTGCAAGCAAACTCTTGGTTGTGGGATATGAGATCTACTTCCCTGACCAGGGATCAGACCCAGGCCCACTGCACTGGGAGCTGAGTCTTGGCCACTGGACCATCGGGAAAGTCCCTACATCTGTTATTTATGTAACTGTTTTGTGGACAGAACCGATAGCAGTGAAGCACTTTATGCAAGTTAATATATAAAGGTAACAAAGTTTAACCCTTGTTTTGGGCAGACAGGCATTATTTAATTAAACCATAAAAACAAATTCAGACATATTAGAAGATGCAAAGTGAGGACTGGTCTGTCATTCTGGGGAGCTTTCCCTTCAACACTTTAGCCTATATTTTATTGAATGGCTTTTCTTTTTAGTGCTGAGTTATAGAAATTCTTTATATATTTTGAATACACATCCTTTATTAGATGTACGTATAACAAATATCTCTTAGTCAACGACTTGACTGTTTCCTTAATGGTACCTTTGGATGAGCAGATTATTTTAATATTAATGAAATCCAAATCAGCAGTTTTTAATTTCACATTAGTACATTTTGTGTCCTGAGAAATAATTGTCTACTTCAATATCATGAAAGTATTATCCATTTATTCTAGAAAGTTTATAGTTTTAGCTTTAATATTTATATCCATAAATCACCTAGAATTTTGTATGTTTACATAGCATGAGGTATGATTTAAAAGTTCGTTTTTAATATATTTGCTCAATTTTTCCAAAACCCTTTGTTAAAAAATTTCTTTTTCCTTATTTAATTACCTTGGTAGCTTTGTCAAAAATCAAATATTTGACCATATGCGCTTCACTCTCTTTCTGAAATACATTCTCATCTGTTGTTTTGTCTGCCTTCATGAATACCACATTGTGTTTATTACAGTTTTGTAGGAAACAAATCATGAAATCAGGTACTGTAACTTCCATAAATGTGTTCTTTTCCAAGTTGTTTTCCCTATTTTATTTCTTTGTATTTCCATACAAATTTTATAATTAGAATCACAATGTTAATTTTTACCAAAACACCCTGTGGCATTTTCATTGGGATTGCATTTAATCTGCTCATGTATTTAGGGAGAAGTGTCATTTTAATATTAAGTAATCCATGAACATGGTCTATGTCTCCATTTTTAGACTCTAATTTCAGCAGCTCTTTGTAGTTCACAGCAAATGAATTTTACATCTTTTGTTTAAATTATTCCTATCTAATGTTTTATGATATTGGAAGTAGAGTTATTTTAATTTTAGTCACCAGTTGTTTGAGGTAGAATCTAGAAATATGGGTGATTTTTGTTTTTTTGATATTGTATCCTATAACTGCTAAATTTGTTTATTGGACATAGAAGATTGTATATATTACTTTAGAATTTTCTGCACTTAAAAATATAATTTCATCTGCTAAGTCGCTTCAGTTGTGTCCAACTCTGTGCAACCCCATAGATGGAAGCTCACCAGGCTCCCCCCGTCCCTGGGATTCTCCAGGCAAGAACACTGGAGTGGGTTGCCATTTCCTTCTCCAATTAAAGTAATTTTTAATCTCTTTCTTTCTAAAACCCATGATTTATTTTCCCTTACCACATTGTACTGGCTAGACTCTGGTACTATATCAAAAGATGTAATAAAAGCAGATATCCTTGCATTGTTCCCAATTGAAAGAGGAAGCATCTGTCCTTCACTGTTTTGTATGCTGTGTACTGTAGGATGTCTGTAGATGCCCTTGACCATAAGCTTTTTTCTCTTGTATTCTGTTACTATGGTAAATTATGATTTACTGTGGTATATGATTAACTTTTAAAATATTAAGTGAACTTTACCTTCCTGAGGGCTTCCCTGATAGCTCAGTTGGTAAAGAATCTGCCTGCAGTGCAGGAGTCCCCAGTTCAATTCCTGGGTTGGAAAGATCCCCTGGAGAAGGGATAGGCTACCCACTCCAGTATTCTTGGGTTTCCTGTTTGGCTCAGCTGTTAAAGAATCCACCTGCAATGCGGGAGACCTGGGTTCAATCCCCTGGGGAAGGGATAAGTCTACCTACTCCAGTATTCTGGTCTGGAGAATTCCATGGATTGTATAGTCCATGAGGTTACAAAGAGCTGGACACAGCTGAATGACTTTCACTTTACTTTCCTGGGATGGACCACATTTGATTAGATGCATTATCATTTTGTATATGGCTTGACAAGTGTTTGTGAATTTTATTAACTTATCTAAAGAACTAACTTTTGAATTTTTTTAATATTCTCTTATTTATTTTTTATTTCATTGAATCTTGATCTCTGTTACTTCCTTCCTTCTAAATATTTTACTTTTAACATGCTCATCTTTTTTCTGTATTTTTATGGTGAGGATATAGATCATAGTTTTTTTCTTTACTTTCTTTTTCCTCCAGCTTTACTGAGGTATGATTGATGAATAAATATTGGCTATATTTAAGGTATTCAGTGCAGTGCATTGATATATGTATCCATTATGAAATGATTCCCCCTATCACACTATCCATCACCTCACATATTTACTTTTTGTGTGCGTGTAGTGAGAACACTTAACATATACTCTCAACCATTTTCAAGTATACAGTACATCATAATTAACTATAGTCACCATGCTGTGCATTAGTTTCTTATAACTTATCCATATAACTAAAATTTATACCGTTTGACCAATATCCTCTGTCACCTCTCTCTCCCCAGTCCCTGGCAAGCATTGCTCCACTGTGTTTCCATGAACTTGTCTTTTTTATAGCCCACACATAATACAATCTTGTAGTATTTATATTTTTGTGTCTAGCATATTTTTCTTAACATAATGATTTTAAGCCTCCCTTTTTTCAAAATATAAACATTTATAGCTATACACCTCCTTATTTTATATAAAAAATTATATATCAAAAATTTTGACTCAATAAAGATATTCTCTAATTTCCTTGGAAATTTCTTCTTTGAGCCATAGTTATTTAAAAATAAATTTAATTTCTAATTTTTGGTACTTTTCTAGATATCTACAGATTATCAAATTTTAATTTTTTGCCATTGCTAGAGAATATGTCTATAACAGTTAATTTTTAAAAATTAGTTGGGACAGTTTCTATGGCTCTGCATTTAATTTATCTTGTTGAATATTCTTCCATGCATATTTGAAAATAAGGTCAATTTTTCAGTTGTTGTCCATAAATGTTCTATGTATTCAATATGATAATGTTTTACAAATCTATATTCTTATCACTTTTCAGTAAAAATTATACTATCAGTTATTGATAAGGAAATATATCCAAATATATTGTGGATTTGTCTATTTCTTCTTTAAGCCTGTCAGTAGTTTGTTCACGTACTTCAGAGTTTTATTTATTAAACACAAGTAACCTGGCAAATTTCAAAACCCCTATAGCATTTAAAATAAAAACACAAATATTGACATTTAACACTAAAAAAAAAAAAAATTAAACACATACACAGTTATAATTGTTACAACTTCCTAACTGACTCTTTAATCATTAAAAATTATCTCTCTTATTTTTAAAACCCTCCTTGCCTTAATGATTCTTTAGTCTAATATTAATATAGGCACATGTTCTACTGTTTTGTATGTTTTTTTCTATCTTTACTTTTGAATTATTTGTATCATATTTAAACTGTATGTCTGGTGTACAAATTTTCTCTTGTCGGCAGCAGATAATTGGGTCTTTCATTTTTATCATATTTGACAGTCACTGTCTTCTAAATGGAGCATTTAATCTATTTATATTTAAAGTAATTAAGTTGGAAGTGAAAATGTTACTCGCTCAGCCGTGCCCTACTCTTCGTGACTCCTGTGGACTGTAGCCCACCAGGCTCCTTTGTCCCTGGGATTCTCCAGGCATGGATACTGGAGTGCGTTGCCATTCCCTTCTCCAGGGGATCTTCCTGACCAGGGATCAAACCTGGGTCTCCTGCATTGCAGGCAGATTCTGTACCATCTGAGACATCCTCGGGAAGCCCATTAAAGAAAGAACAGAGGAAAAAAGAGCTAGAAAACAAATAGCAAATAGAACTAAACTAAATTGAATTAGTTGAGGTTAGTTCTATTCGCTATTTGTTTTCTAGCTTCTCTGTTCTTCATTGCCTCCTTAATTGGAGGTTTTAACTTTGTGTTTTAATTTCTCTATAAGATTTTTATCTATACTTCTTTGTCATTATTTTTAGTGGTTGATCAAGGGGTTACAATATAATTCCTGAGTTTATTGTAGTTAAATATTGTACAACTTCACATAAAATATATGAACTTTGTAAAAGTACAATGACATATATATTGTCATATATTTGACATCTATATATTTTAAGTGATTTACATATATTTACATTTTAAACCTCACAATTTATGGTATTACTTTTACTTGTATATCCAGTAGACATTAAAATAAATGAAGATCATATGTTTCCCATATAATTATCATTATTGGTATTCTTCTATTCCAGTAGTGATATGTGACATCATTTCTCCTTCAACTAAAGAACTCCATTTAGAATTTCTGCTATTGCAGATATGCTGAAATGAAATTCTCTCAGATTTTACTTCATTGAAAATAGATTTATTTTGTTTTCACTTTTGAGGAACTTTTTCTGTGGACTATATAATTCTGGGTTGATGGTTGTCCCAACCCAATATTTTCCTCTTTAAAGATGTATTTCCTTTGTCTTCTGGTTCTTATTATTTCTGATGAGATGTTAACTACTATTTACATCACTATCTAATATGTGTGAAAAGTTATTTAAGGGGCAATTTTCAAGATTTTTTCTTTTAAGCAATTTTATAATAATATGGTTAGTGCGGTTTCTGTTGCATTTATTTTTGCTGCGAGTTCATTTATTTTTCTATATTGGTAAATTAATTTCTAAAATTTGAGAAATTTGGGGCCATCATTTTAAAATAATTTTTCTGCCCTTTACTATTCTTTTCTTCTAGAATTCTAATTCTGTACCTCTTAAAGGACAGGGCTTTATTAAAATTTCTAACTTTTTTTCCCTTTATTCTGTAGATCAGGTTTGTATTGATGTGCCATAATGTTCATGGACTGTATTCTGCCATCTTTAATCTGGTATTAAACAAATTTAGTATCATGTCAGGTATTATAGTTATAAACTCTATAATTCCCATTTAGTTCTGTTTCCCTATCTCCATTTCTCTGCTGAAATTCTTCATTTTCTTTCTTTTCCTTTAAATAAAATATTTATCATATCTTCTTTAAATTATTTTTTTGTTAATTCCCACACCTGTGTTATTCTGTGATCTCTCTGTTGAACACTTTTTCCTCCTGACTATTAGATACATTTTTTATGTCAGTAGAAATTTTCCTGTCTGCATAGTAATTTTTAAACCTAAATTTTATGTTGTTGGTGATGTTGTGCAGAAACTCTGGATTTTGTTATCTTCTTTTGAAGGGTGTTGACTTTTCATTCTAACAAGCCATTAAATTACTGTATTATTGTTTTGTGAATATGTGATTATGGTTTCAACCTTATCTGTGGAGAGAATTCCTTAATCTTGGGACAATAGAGCAAAGTAAATGTATGATCCTTTTGGGATTTTGAAATGAGGCTTGCTACTTAATTCCTTAATTTGGTGTGATTCAAATTCTGAATTTTATTTCATCTGCTGCTACTGCTAAGTCACTTCAGTCGTGTCCGACTCTGTGCGACCCCATAGATGGCAGCCCACCAGGCTCCGCCATCCCTGGGATTCTCCAGGCAAGAACACTGGAGTGGGTTGCCATTTCCTTCTCCAATGCATGAAAGTGAAAAGTGAAAGTGAAGTTGCTCAGTCGTGTCTGACTCTTAGCGACCCCATGGACTACAGCCCATCAGGCTCCTCCGTCCATGGGATTTTCTAGGCAAAAGTACTGGAGTGGGGTGCCATCGCCTTCTCCATTCATCTGCACTGGGAAGCAACTAAAATTTCAAGTACGGTTTTCATCTGTTTCTTTCCACTTTGCTTCTTGGCATGCCCTATATACTTTCACAATTATGAGAACGGCCGAGGATTTCTAGGGAGTTCAGACCCAGAGTTTGAGTCTGAGCCCTTAGTGACTTTTTCCTTTTGCAACTACTCTGGCAATCCTGCATCCCTGACACCATAAGCCAGAAGCTGTCCTTCCTCCCCACAGAGGTCATAGTTGTTATCTGCAGAAGGATCAGTGTGACACAAGCTATCTGGCATGATCAGGAGAGATCTCTCAAACTTATTCGGTTGGGATAATAGAATGTGCTTATATAATTTTTTGACTACAGGAAAATTTTTGCATGATTTTGACAATTCTAGTCACACCATGGCACCCCACCCCAGTACTTTTGCCTGGAAAATCCCATGGATGGAGGAGCCTGGTAGGTTCCAGTCCGTGGGGTCGCTAAGAGTCGGACACGACTGAGCGACTTCACTTTGAATTTTCACTTTCATGCATTGGAGAAGGAAATGGCAACCCACTCCAGTGTTCTTGCCTGGAGAATCCCAGGGACAGGGGAGCCTGGTGAGCTTCCGTCTATGGGGTCGCACAGAGTCGGACACGACTGAAGCGACTTAGCAGCAGCAGCAGCAGCAGCAGTCACACCATGCACTTTTAAGTGTAATAGCCTTACTGAATGTTTTGTGAATACATAAAGGAAGGGTTTACATTGCAATAATATAAATGGTATTTATATTATTAATTATACCATATAATATAAATGGTATTTATATTATATATAATTAAATGGTATTTTTGTTCTTAAATATTTTGGCGATCTGAAATGTAACCAATTTTTCTATTGGCTACATTATTTCATGGACTTCCCAGGTGACTAAGTGGTAAAGAATCCGCCTGCCAATGCAGTAAACAGAGGTTCCATCCATGGGTCTGGAAGATGCCTTGGAGAAGGAAATGGCAACTCACTCCAGTATTCTTGCCTAGGTAATCCCATGGACAGAGGAACCTGGTGGGTTACAATCCATGGGGTTGCCAAAGAGTTGGACGTGACTTAGGGACTAAACATTATTTCAGTGTCTCCAGTCTCAGTCCTTTGATCCTTTCTCCTCTTGACTTTTTTCCCTACTTCTCTCCTTTTATTCTTTCTCTCAGAATCCTTGAACAACCCAAATCCATCTAACTTATAGAACTTTCCCCAAACTTTTGATCCAGGAGTCTTTTTATATTTTACTCTATCAAAGTTTTCCATACAGCCAGTCTTTAAAAAAGAATGGTTTTAAGTAGCGCTTGATCCAACCAGTCCATTCTAAAGGAGATCAGCCCTGGGTGTTCTTTGGAATGATGCTAAAGCTGAAACTCCAGTACTTTGGCCACCTCATCTGAAGAGTTGACTCATTGGAAAAGACCCTGATGCTGCGAGGGATTGGGGGAAGGAGGAGAAGGGGACGACAGAGGATGAGATGGCTAGATGGCATCACTGACTCGATGGATGTGAGTCTGAGTGACCTCCGGGAGTTGGTGATGGACAGGGAGGCCTGGTGTGCTGTGATTCATGGGGTCGCAAAGAGTCAGACACGACTGAGCGACTGAACTGAATGAACAAGTATCACCAATGCTGATTACAGTCAGTATTGGTGATGGCATTGGTGATATTTTCTTCTTGAAATCCACGTATTCACCCATGCATCCATGTATCCATCCATTAGTTTGTTCATGTATTCATTTATTTGTTAAATATTTCTTATGTACCAATGTGTGCCTGACATTATTGGCTTACATGAGTTTTTTTTTAATATATAATTTCTTTTTCCTATTCTAATTTACCCTGGATTAAATATTGACTTGACAGAGACTCAATTTTTTTTTTTTTGGTCATCTGCTATTCTGATACTATAAATACCATCCCCCTTAAATGTTTATTCACCCTCATGGATTCAAAGCCAAATTGTTTCTTCCTACCTCTTCACTCCTTTGTGGCTTAGCTGGTAAAGACTCCGCCTGCAATACGAGAGACCTGGGTTTGATCCCTGGGTTGGGAAAATCCCTTGGAAAAGGGAAAGGCTACCCAGTCCAGTATTCTGGCCTGGAGAATTCCATGGACTGCAAAGTCCATGGTGTCGCAAAGAGTTGGACACGGCTGAGTGACTCTCATTTCACAACTCTTGAGGATTTGAGTAGAATTCCTTAATTGGTTCCTTTCTGTTAAAATTGTTCTTTTCTCTTGGTTTTTGGTGGTCTCAGAATTTCTTTCTTTCACCTCTTACTCTAACCTAAGCTTTTCCTCTCAAGACAACTCTATATATTCATGCTAACAAGATTTGAAACTAGCATTTTATTTATTCAGATTCCATCCTCAAGCAAATCAGCACCAACCAGTATATCATTCTCATTACTTCTTCAGTGTCAGTAGTTCAGCTTAGTCTCCAGGTGTTATTAATATGAGTGGTCTTAATAGACAATTAATTCTGCCGTATAATTACTCCCCTAAGAACTGCTTCTGATAAACTACTTCAAATCGAAGGTGTCATTTTGATAGATATTCTCATGAGATGACTTGCTCTGTAGAGCTTTCAAACTAATAACTCTATAAAACAAATCAACTCACTTTGCCTCCAAATAGAATGTGTCATCATTTTTCTTGTTGAGTTCTCCCCAAGAAAGTGACATTTTCACCTTGAAGTTTTACTGAGGTATTTTTCTGAATCTTATGTCTTTAATAATATTTGGTTTAAAAACTATTATACCTGTGGTCCATAAAATTTTGGATCCAGGATTGTCTACCTATAGATGCACCATGACAGACACTTAAAAGTTTTTTTTAGAAAACCTTAGTCCTGTTTATGGATAGTTTCTCAGTTCTCTTTCATGCAAATGACATTTTCATGATTTAACTTGGCATACTATTAAGAGTTCATCATTCCATATTCTCAGCTTTGTAGTATCACCTAAAATCATATTTATATAACAAATGTTGGGAAATTTTGTTTCAGCTACTGCAGAATCTATCTCTGGTTTAAGCAAGACTGCCAGAGAGAAGTGTTCTTAAAACTGAGTAATTAGAACCTCTGAAGAAATAGGTTTACATAAATGTGTTTGATAATTATTTCACCCACCTACATTGAGAGACGAAAGAGCCAAGTTAAACATACTAAGCATTTCCTATGTAAGGATTTTTTTGATGACATTATTCGTTAAGTTATATGGTATTGTTTGTGTGATTTGGTGGGGGTCAGGGAGAGGTGGGAGAGTAAATACCTTTGATCTCAATACCAGAGTTTATGCATGTTTCCTGCTCATTTAATTTGCCTTAATTTATGGTCACAGAGATTTACCATCTTAATTTTTTCCTTTGTTTTATTTTCTGTTGCATGAGAGCCAAATCATAGCCTACTTCTAGGAAGTGTACAGTGTACATTTGATCTATTAACTTAATTCTTGGGTGTATTCCACTTGTTTACTCCTGGTTTTGCTCTGCCTACTATATCATCACATTTTGGGCCAATATTCTTTTGCCTCTTTCTTTTAGCTCTGTTCTTAATTATTCTTTGTTATCATTGTAACTTACATTGTCTTGGGTATACGCGGTATCTAACCAGTTTCTATTAAGTGTGCCTTTTCCTAATAACTCATTATACAGAGGCTCAGGATTTTCTTTAAGTTTATACTTTACCAGTTAATCTCTGTCCCTTGTTCTCTGCATTTTGTAATAGTCATATAAGTTCATCTCTCAAAGTTGCAGTGCCTTTCAATAACACCATACTTAATACAACCACCCTCCCCCAGCCCCACCCCCATTTTTTTTTTTTTTTTTTTTTATGACTTCCTTACAATTTCTTTTCTCCAGTCTGGTGTACTGACCAGCCCATGACAGACTTTGTGTTGCTACTTAATGAATCTCTCTCCTTATTAATCTACTTAAACATTATTTCTCCCTCATCTCTACCAGTCATCAATTGTTCCTTCAGGTTATACCTCCCAGATCTTCTCTATCCTTGGAATCTTCCTTTTGGCATCACCTGTATGTGATAGTTTCTGTTGGCTAAATTACATATATATATATATATACCCTAAGTCTTGGCCACACCACTCAATCTGAATGCCTAGTAAATGATATTGATTAAATTCAAGTTAGTGCAAAGTTTATCTGGTATGGGAAAATTTTTTTGCACTTAACTTTGCAGGCATTTCTGTGTTTATATTGATCCATATTATTTTGGTGTTAGCAGACTGTACTTTTGTTTGTGCTCAGATCATATATCTGTACCTTACATTTTGTAGTTTATCTAAAATTAGTAGAGACAAAAATATTCCTAAACTAGGAAAGATTGTGTTGATACTTTGGTAAGTTTTATAGATATTTATAAATATAAAATTTTCAGACATTTGTTTTGCTTAAAAGAGAGTGTATTTATGCTTGAAGATAAATGTCTGCAGTCATGACTGAAGAATTAAGGAAACTTGGTCTTCCATATTACCACAGTTAACTAGGTTAATGCTACCATTCTATCATAAGAGTGTAGCAACTTCTAATAACTGCTATTCAGACGTTTAGAGAGTAATTATATTTTATACACATTTTCACCTTCTAAGTGAGATATACTAAGTAATCACTAAAAACTGATATGCATTTAAACTATAACAAATTTTACTTGTATAGATCTGTAGACCTTCATTTCAACCGTGATAAAAGTATTTCTCTGATAAGAAGAATTTATGAATAAAAATATAATTTACGGAATACCTTGGCAGAGAATGTTGATCGCTTCATCACAGTTCAGTCATGTTCAGAAAATCTAAGCAAGCTGTGTGATTATTCCAGGAAGCATGGAATGATGTGTTCAAATGAGTACCATCTGTGAATAGAAAAAGTTTGAGGTTTTTAGTCATTCTTAAAGAATGGAAATCTGATTCTCCATGCTAAAATGAGTGTAATCCTTTTTGTATCTGTAATTCAATAGGGCAGTTGCCTTGAAATAGTCTAGTTCAACACACAGTTCATCAAAAGAGAAGATGCTGGATATAAATGAAGTTTACTGCTAGTTATTTATATGCACATCTCAGGTAGCCTTGTTAAAAAAAACTATGAAGTTATACTATATATTCGGCCTCAGATTAGATTTACTTCTGGTTTATCTCTCTAAATACATTTGAGTGAAAAATGTGGACAAATTTTTGTAGCACATGAAAACAAAAGGACTGTGTTATGAACCATAATTTAGTCAAATATCAATACTTAGTGGCCCATACATGCCAGACTCTGGGTGTCTTGTGCAAGGCCCATCCCTGTGCCTGTCATAAGAAAGGCAATTGCAATTATTGTTACTCTTCCTTTAGTTAGGTTAGAATAACTTGTATAGATCTTGCTTCTTTGTCAAGTTAAAGTACTGTCCTATCTAGACCTTTACTTCTCTGCAAAACTTAATCACAGAACGTAGAGCCTGTGGACCAATATTATGGAGGGCCTGTGGACCAATATTAATCTGCTGATTTTTTTTTTTTTTTTTTTACTGTGCCACAGACTTTGCCATTAAAGTCTTCTTTCCTGAAATCTGAGGGGATAAAAAAGTTGGTCAGAGAGCCATGTGCATCATCCTTTCTGCTGAAATACAGGGAAAGGGTAGCCCCTTCTGCCTTCTCCAGCTCCTAAATAGAGAATGCATCCTTTTTCCCCTTCCACCTCTAGCTGCTTAGTAAACCCTCGGTAAAGGAAACAGGAAAGGACTAGTTGGTGATGGACTAGAAAGAAAGGAAATTTCTGATCGTACACACTGGATCTTATGGGAGAAGAGCAGTCAATGGTTTTAATGCGAATTAAAAGTCAATACAATACTTATCAAGTATTCCCACTGCACTTAGGATAAAACTAACAATCCTGAATCTAGCCTACAAGGCTCAACATTATCTGATTCTGGCCTACACCTGTAACTTTCTGTCTTTCCATTTACCTCCTGGTATAACCAGTAGCCTTTATGTGTTTCCACTGTGCTATATTTTCTTATTCCAGCTTCTTAACATGATGTTTTTCACCAGGGAGGCTACATCTTATCTGTCAGATCTCGGATTAAATTATAATTCATCAGGAACAGTCTGGTGACCGTCTATCTAAATCAAATCTCCTGTAATACCCTCTTATTCATTTGTTCATACTTTCAAAAATATTTTTTAAATGCCTGTTTTGTTCCAAGAATTAGTCTAGACCTTCAGAGACACAATCTAACATGTAGGTTGGCATTTATGTATATATATAATATATAAATACATTTGGAGTAATTGCTCAATCTTTTTTATTGATATGAATGCAGGATATTATAGATCTTTGGTATAAATGTTGGTGTAAATTGGAAATGAAAATAGAATTAGGCCTGCTTAAGGTGGATTTTCAGTGTCGAACTAGGATTTATAGGAGATATCAGTTTAAAATAAGGAAGGCTGTACAAACTAATAGGGTGCTCTGGAATCAATTTTTTAAAAAGCCCCTCAAGATTTTGCGTTTGCCTTTGTATTTTTAAGAACAGGTTAGATAAGTAGAGACTGGTCATTTGTTAGTGGAAAGTTGTATTACTTTTCAATTGTAGGTCATGAATTATCACAAACTTAGTGATTTAAAAAACAACACCCACCCATTTATTAGAGAACAGTTCTGTAGGTCAGAGTCCTACTGGTATGCTACGCCTGGATTCTCAGAGTCTCACGAAGTCTCACAAGGTCAAATCAAGCTTCCATGGGGTGAGTGCTCATGTGGGGTGAAGGTTCTCTTCCAGGCTACTATGGTTGTGGCAGAATTCACTTTCTTACAGTTGTGGAACTAAGATCCCAATTCCTGGCTGGTTTTTGGCCAAAGACTGTCTTTAGCTCCTAGAGAGGTCCTGAATTCTTTGTCAGGTGGTCCCTTCCTTCTTCAAAGCCAGCAGTTGAGAAATATTCATACATTGAATCTAATCTCTTGCTTTAAATACTTCCTCTTTGGTAACTAGCCCCTTCCCACCCCTGCAAAAAAAACACCTCTCTGCTTTTAAAGGATTTGTTATAAAATCAGGGCCCTTGGATAATCTCTATTTTAATACATTTTGTTTTAGTCTTTATTTTTAGAGTATTTATTTACTTATTTGCCTATTCCAGGTCTTAGTTGTGACATGTGGGATCTAGTTTCCCGACCAGGGATTGAACCCAAGTCCTTTGCATTGGGAGAGCAGAGTCTTAGCCACTGGACCACCATGGAAGTCCCCTCTCCTTATTTTAAAGTAAACCAATTTGGATTCTTAATTATAGCTGGAAAATTTTTTTTGCATCCGCGCCTATATCAGTGTTTGGTTGAAAAACTGGAAGAAGGCATAGAAGAAGGAGAAAGTGAAGTCACTCAGTTGTGTCCAACTCTCTGCCACCCCATGGACTGCAGCCTACCAGGCTCCTCCATCCATGGGATTTTCCAGGCAAGAATACTAAAGTGGGCTTCCATTTCCTTCTCCAGGGGATCTTCCCCACTCAGGGATCAAACCTGGGTCTCCTGCATTGCAGGCAGATGCTTTGCTGTCTGAGCCACCAGGGAAGCCTGGAAGAAGGCGTATTTGTACTGAAATTCTTAGGGAGGTCTGCCTCCATAAAGGTCAGACATAAAAAGACAGGTTGATGGAGATCATCTCTGAGCTGCCATCAGATTCTGATTCTGTGATCTTCTGATTCATCTGCCTGTTCTATGGATTCTACTACCAAAATAGATCTAAAAATTGACTTCTTTCCTATTGCTACCATCTAATTTCTTATTTGCTGAACAAATCAAATGGTCTGTGAATTTGTCCCTTTACCTATTTGCGAGTATGACTGGATTTGAAAAGATATACTTCTGAACATCTCATTCTGACAGCTTGATACAGCTTTCTATTGCTTGACAAGCAATCTATAATCTTATGATGTAGTATGTCCCCTGGCTCTCTTTGTTATTGCTAATGTGAATTATAAGCCATAGTCAAACTTGATTTGGGTCACATTACCCTCCTCTTCTTGAATCTCTGCCTTTATAATTAGTGAAATCTTCTCTGTTCATATGCAGCTTTTCCTCTTAAAATTTTTTCTGAACCCCCAAATCAGTCAGGTTTCTCTGCTTTGTGTTAGATTAGTTTGAAAATGTGTCTTATCATAAAGTCCTCTGAATTAAAATTTAGTGGCTGAAGGATTTCAATAAATAATGGAAATTCTACTTTTTATCCAATTATGAACTTCTTTCTCTGCAAAGGTACATTTTCCTTAAAAATAACTTTTTCTCTAATTGCTCTTATACATCAGATCAGATCAGTCACTCAGTCATGTCCAACTCTTTGCGACCCCATGAATTGCAGCACACCAGGCCTCCCTGTCCATCACCAACTCCCGGAGGTCACTCGGACTCACGTCCATCGAGTCCGATGCCATCCAGCCATCTTATCCTCTGTCGTCCCCTTCTCCTCCTGCCCCCAATCCCTCCCAGCATTAGAGTCTTCTCCAATGGGTCAACTTTTCGCATGAGGTGGCCAAAGTACTGGAGTTTCAGCTTTAGCATCATTCCTTCCAAAGAAATCCCAGGGCTGATCTCCTTCAGAATGGACCGGTTGGATCTCCTTGCAGTCCAAGGGACTCTCAAGAGTCTTCCCCAACACCACAGTTCAAAAGCATCAATTCTTCAGCGCTCAGCCTTCTTCACAGTCCAGCTCTCACATCCATACATGACCACAGGAAAGACCATAGCCTTGACTAGGCGAACCTTTGTTGGCTAAGTAATGTCTCTGCTTTTGAATATGCCATCGAGGTTGGTCATAACTTTCCTTCCAAGGAGTAAGCATCTTTTAATTTCATGGCTGCAGTCACCATCTGTAGTGATTTTGGAGCCCAGAAAAATAAAGTCTGACACTGTTTCCCCATCTATTTCCCATGAAGTGATGGGACCAGATGCCATGATCTTCGTTTTCTGAATGTTGAGCTTTAAGCCAATCTTTTCACTCTCCACTTTCACTTTCATCAAGAGGCTTTTTAGTTCCTCTTCACTTTCTGCCATAAGGGTGGTGTCATCTGCATATCTGAGGTTATTGATATTTCTCCCAGCAATCTTGATTCCAACTTGTGTTTCTTCCAGTCCAGCATTTCTCATGATGTACTCTGCATAGAAGTTAAATAAACAGGGTGACAATATACAGCCTTGACGAACTCCTTTTCCAATTTGGAACCAGTCTGTTGTTCCATGTCCAGTTCTAACTGTTGCCTCCTTACCTGCATATAGGTTTCTCAAGAGGCAGATCAGGTGGTCTGGTATTCCCATCTCTTTCAGAATTTTCCACAGTTCATTGTGATCCACACAGTCAAAGGCTTTGGCATAGTCAATAAAGCAGAAATAGATGTTTTTCTGGAACTCTCTTGCTTTTTCCATGATCCAGCGGATGTTGGCAATTTGATCTCTTATACGTAACTAAACATACAAGAGGGAGTGTGCTGTAAGTAGTCTAGTAAGTGTTCTGTTTGTAAGGCTACCTTTTTAGAGGTTAATGTTTGATTAAATACAGCAAGATATGATAAAACATATTAAATATTTGAAAGCAGGCTAATTGTATATGACCATATAGCTTTAAGTAATCTACTATTTGTTTTCTATTGCATTAGACTTTTGCTTCTCTTCCAGTTTCGTGTGTGTGTGCTCAGTTGCTCAGTCGTGTCCAACTCTGCTATCCCATGTACTCTAGCCTGCCAGGCTCCTCTGTCCATGGGATTTCCGAGGCAAGAATCCTGGAGTTGGTTGCCATATCCTTCTCCAGGAGATCTTCCTGATCCAGAGCTCAAACCCATGTCTCTTGTGTCTCCTGCACTGGTGGATGGATTCTTTACTACTTAACCACCTGGGAAACCCCTTTTCAGATTTAGGCAATATTAATATATTATCTATAGCTCTGTAAAACAAATATTAATATCAAATTTTAGGCTATGCCTGTACAGGATGATAATATCAACTATTCCAGTTTGTATCTTTAAAAAAAAAAGACCAACTTTTTTGACTTTTATTTGACTCACTTGACCAAATTGATTTGGTGTTTTTGAGCCATGGAAATAGAGTTGTGATGTACTATTATTGGATGAGACAATTCAGTGCAGATTGATTTGGCTATTTATTAAATTTTTTAATGTTGATATAGCTATTTGTGGGATTGATTTGTGTAATACAATTAATATTCACATTAAAAAATTGTCTATAGAACTGCCTTATGATCCAGCAATCCCACTGCTGGGCATACACACTGAGAAAACCAGAATTGAAAGAGACACGTGTACCCTAATGTTCATAGCAGCACTGTTTACAATAGCCAGGACTTGGAAGCAACCTAGATGTCCATCCACAGATGAATGGATAAGAAAGCTGTGGTACATATACACAATGGAGTATTACTCCGCCATTAAAAAGAATGCATTTGAATCAGTTCTAATGAGGTGGATGGAACTGGAGCCTATTATACAGAGTGAAGTAAGCCAGAAAGAAAAACACAAGGCAATGGCACCCCACCCCAGTACTTTTGCCTGGAAAATCCCATGGACAGAGGATCCTGGTAGGCTCCAGTCCATGGGGTCGCTAAGAGTCTGACACGACTGAGCGACTTCACTTTCACTTTTCACTTTCATGCATTGGAGAAGGAAATGGCAACCCACTCCAGTATTCTTGCCTGGAGAATCCCAGGGATGGGGGAGCCTGGTGAGCTTCCGTCTATGGGGTCGCACAGAGTCGGACACGACTGAAGCGACTTAGCATAGCATAGCATAGCATAACGCATATATATGGAATTTAGAAAGATGGTAACAATAACCCTGTTTATGAGACAGCAAAAGAGACACTGATGTATAGAACAGTCTTTTGGACTCTGGGAGAGGGAGAGGGTGGGATGATTTGGGAGAATGGCATTGAAATATGTATAATATCATGTTTGAAACAAGTCGCCAGTCCAGGTTCGATGCCTGATACTGGATGCCTGGGGCTGGTGTACTGGAACGACCCAGAGGGATGGTATGGGGAGGGAGGAGGGAGGAGGGTTCAGGATGGGGAACACATGTATACTTGTGGCAGATTTATTTTGATGTATAGCAAAAACAATACAATATTGTAAATTTAAGCAAAATAAAATTAAAAAAAAAAAGAAAGAAAAATTGTCTGTAGATAATGCTGTAAAAATTTAAGAGAACATTCAAATTTTTTAACTCAAGTCCAGACCTCTCTACAGAACTCCAGACTCATGCATACATCTATTATTTGACCTCTTCTGGGTATCTGATAGGCAATTCAAAGTTAACATGCTCAAAAGAAATCCTTAGTCTTGCTCTGCACCATCTGCTTCTTGTACAGTCATCCCTTTCTTGGTGAATAGTGACTTTACCTTTCTTTTTGCACCTGAGGACCTTAGAGCTTTCCTCTACTCCTCTCTCTCTCTTATACCTCATATGTTACATGTCAGCAAATTGTCAGCTGTCCTTCAAAATATATTCAGAATCTGAATACTTCATTTCTGCTGCTGCAGTTCTGCTGCAGGCCATCATGATGTCTTATGCTGACACTGCAATAGCCAACTAATTACTCTGTTTTCACCCTCTCTCCCTTGTCCATTCTAAACAAAACAGCTAGATTGATTCTGTGAAAATGCATGTTAGGACTCATAATTACTCCTGCGAAAAGTGAGTCATACCAGTGTCTACACTTGATCACATACAATCAAGCCTTCAGTGTTTCTTTTCAGATCTCACCTTGTACTAGCCCACTGGCCTCTTTTTTATTCTTCAAATATTACCAGGCATGATTCCAACCTAGGAGTGTCATCATGCATTTGCCTCTGCTGGGAATGTTCTTCCTCAAAATATTCATATGGTTAGCTTCCCTACCTTCATCAGGAACTTCATGTCTCCTCATCAGTGAGGCTTTCTCTCTGACTACTCAGCTGAAATTTCACTATCCTTGGGAACTCTTCTTCCCTTTCTTATATTTTTCCATAACAGTAATCATCATGAGGGCTTCCTTGGTGACTCAGTGGTAAAGAATCCTCCTGCCAACGCAGGAGATATGGGTTTGACCTCTGGGTCAGGAAGATCTCCTGGAGAAGGACACGGCAACCCACTCTAGTATTCTTCCCTGGGAAATCCCATGGGCAGAGGAGCCTGGTGGGCTGCAATCCATGGGGTCACAAAGAGTCGGATACAACTTAGAGACTGAGCACACACTCATGCAATCATCATGCAAAATACTGTATGTTTTGTTGGGCTTATTTGGTGGGGGTATTTACTGAAATCGGAATATGATACGTTTAGGAATGAATGAGTTTTTAATGAATAATTTTCTAACTCATTTTTTAATTTTATCTTTAATGCATACATTAACATAATGTTTTATGAATAGTGTAATTTTCATACAAATCATTGTTATCATTCCTATCTCAGCCTTCTGAGCGAAGGTCCTTGCACACATGCAAGGGCAGGCATGGCTGAAGAAAATGCCTCATCACTGAAGTCATTGTTCTTTTATATTTCCCACTATAATACACTTAAATTTCTTGTCTAATTAAGTGGCTACTTCTTGAAAACAAAACATTTTGTTTTCAAAATGTATTTATTTTGAAAAATGTATTTTGAAAATGTAGGTATTTTGATTTCCTAACACCAACCCCAGAGCCTGACACTAGTATGCATATAGCAAACCAGTAGATAATGTGAAATCTGATAATGATCCCAAGTAGGACAATATGATTGTAGATGATACCTTATTCTATGTGTAAATGTCAGTGTGGTTGATGATGTTCTAGAAAGAGTTTTACTAATTTTAAATATGTGCAACATAAAATAAAAATTACCGAATTGTATAAATTATTAATTCAGTCAGTAATGTTTCTTTATTTTATAATCAGCATTTACTGTAAGATGTGCTTATATCTATCTAGTCATTTAAATATAAGAATGTCTTTCTTGGGAGTTGAATAGCAAAACTCAGACCATACCTCTGAAAATACATAGGATTATATAAGCATGCAATTTTCCTTTGTACCAGTGTTTATGTATGGAACTAAAGCAAGTTTTTATAAGCAACTTGTGAGTAAATTTGGGAGCAAAATTAGGAATAAAAATAGCACAATTGTTTTGTCCCCTAACCCTTGGAATCATTGCTCTCTGAAGCCTCACCATAAGTTTCTGCTCATTAAATGTGGGCATATTAATCTAAGGACAGTTATAATAAGAGATCACCACTACGTGGATAGTAAAAAAAAAATTGTAAATCCTGTTTCTTCATCCCATTTACACAGTGTTCAGTAATTCTAATTGTTTTCATTGTTTCCCTTTAATTTTTAGTTCCCAGTGTTCCCATGAATATTGCTTTTTCTAATGTTCAGTCAACTAGTGCAACATTGACATGGGTGAGACCTGACACTATCTTTGGCTACTTCCAAAACTACAAGATTACCACTCAACTTCGGGCTAAAAAATGCAGAGAATGGGACTCTGAAGAATGTGTTGAACATCAGAAAATTCAGTACCTCTATGAAGCTGACCTAACTGAAGAGACAGTATATGGATTGAAGAAATTTAGATGGTATAGATTCCAAGTGGCTGCCAGCACCAATGCTGGCTATGGCAATGCTTCAAACTGGATATCTACCCAAACCCTGCCTGGTCGTAAGTATTGTCCTGTGTATATATTAATTTTGGATTCAAGAAAAAGCTCTTTAAATGTTTTTCCATAGGAGTCATTCAGAATATAGGTAAAGATTGCTCTTGGTACTTTAGTTTTGTATTTTAAAATTAACTGGTTGCCCTACTTGCTTAAATAACATCATCACCATCATAGCATTTAATTTTTATTGAATTGAATCCTAATGGGAAATTCAGTTTCAGCCATTATTAGGGCTTGTAGCAAACTGCAGAATTGTATCAAGGTCATAGAGTCTTATCTGCAACGAAGCACTATGGTCTTCTCTGCAGTCTCTCCTCAGGCTGTACTGATGGCCACTGAGTACCCTTTGGCTTTGCCTCCATTTTCCCTTCGTATCTGGAAGCTCCGCTGCTTTTAAGTCAGGCTTTACCACCTTGTCAGTGATTGTAGGCTTATGCGCATGTGCACACACACACACACACACACATTCATACACATGCACATGGAGTTCCATTGATGCTATTGTAGATCTTTATAAATAGTGAAATAAACTTTGATCCAGAGCTTTTTTGGGGGGGGGGTTGGTCACTAAATGTGTCTCTTGTTACTATTCCCAAGAGTACCTAGAATAATGTTTGTATAGTAAATATTCAATGAATGTTCATTAATGCAATTAAGCATTTGTGATAGAATCCAGACCACTCAGCCTTCAGTACGATTGTCCACCCTCTCCTCTGTGGCCCTTGGACTCGGTTTCTATAAGGTCTGCCTGCTGGCTTTTCTCTTACCTCCCGGATAGCTCTTTCTCAGCTTCCTTTGCTTATTCTCTCTCTCTTTTTTCTACTCTAAATGTTGGAGTATTCAAAGATTCATAGTTGGCCCTTTTCTTTATCAACGCATAATACCTAGGAGATCTTACCTTAAGGGACTTTATCCTGTCCTGCGGCTTTAAAGTCTCCTTATATAGTGATCATTCTCAAATATCTATTTTTAGGTCTGACTGCTCCCTAGAACCCAATCAGTATATGTACTTGATGAACTGACATCATTGGGCAAATGTGTCTAATATCCTCTCAAAATTAATGTGATCTAAACACTAAGCCTTCTTGGCATCCAAATGTAGAAAATGAGAATCTTGCACTGTTCTTTTCCTCCTCTACTCTGCTAATGACTTATTTGTACCATACTGTCTAAACACATCCCTCCTTCTGCATTGCTTTTAGTCCTGTCCTTCTTTACTGCTCCCACTGCCTTAACCTAACTGATCTCCTTGGCTTTCATACTCATCTTGTAAAATGTAAATCAGATGATGTCACTTGCTTGTATAAAGCTTTTCAATGAATCTCCATTGCTCTTGGAATACAATTCAAATTTCTTAATATGTTAACAAAGCCCTTATGTGACTTGACTCTTACCTAACTCTCTAACCTCATCCATTATCATTTCCCCATTACCCATTATCCTCCACTCATACTGGATAATTTTTGTGTTGCTTGAACACACTGAAGTTCTAGAACTTGGGGCTTTGCATGCCCTATTGCATTGGTATGCTTTTCCATATCCATCTTTGCATGAGCAGCTTTTTATAATGTATGCTTCCGCTGAATGGTTCCTACTCAGAATTTCCCTGACCACCCAGTCTAAAAGAGCCATGCAGTATATTTTAAGAATATCATCTTAATGAAAATTTATAATTACCTGATCATTTTAGTTTTATGTATTTGCTTATTTTTAGATTTTGTCTTGATCATTACTATTTCCTTGTTGCATAGAATGGTACCTGGCAACAGGAGGCATTCTATAAATATCTCCTGAAGGAGTTAAACTTGATTGAATAAGCGAAAATGGATGAGGGAGCATGAACTGTTTTCCAAAGCAGGGAATAGAGAGGATGACAGTGCCATAACAAAGAAAAGGAAAATATGGAAAAAAAATCAAGTTCAAGCTGTTTAGTCAATAAGTATAGTTATGTTTATTCTGTTAACTTTGAGAAGAAATAACTCTTACAATCTAAGTGACTAGAAAACAGAAAGAAACAGATGCTTAGAGATTAGAACATAGGTAAAGTGAGGAATTTTAGTTGTTTTGGCCAATAACAATAATTAAAATTACAAGTGAGAGAAGAATGGGACACTGAATTAATACATGTTAAAATCACAGGGATGATGCTGTTACTGAAGACATCATACAGGTACCATAATGAATGGAGCAGACTGCTGATGGAAGGTGACTGAGAGAGGTGAACACCATGGCAGATTAACAAAAGGTGCTGTCTATGGGGCAACCTCTACTCAGCCCTGGCTGATTACTGCCTTACAGAGACGTCATGCTGTTAGAATGTAGGATGTGTTCAGAGAAATAGGAAAGCTAAATTTTTTATGGTGAAAATATTCAACTTCTTGTTGTAACAAGTTGTTTTAAATTTAAAAAGTTTCAGTTTTGCAAACCAGACATGTCAGTAGTCCAAATCTGGCCTGTGGGCAACTAACTTGCTACCTTTGGATAAAATGGTCTTCCCTGGTGGCTCAGATAGTAAAGGATCCACCTGCAATGCAGGAGACCTGAGTTCGATCCTTGGGCTGGGAAGATTCCCTGGAAAAGGGAATGGATACCCACTCCAGTATTCTTGTCTGGAGAATTCCATGGACAGAGGAGCCTGGTGGGCTCTATAGGTTGCAAAGAGTCGGGCACGACTGGGTGACACTTCACTTTACTTACTTGGGTTAAAATAGACCGTATGCCTGTATATCTGCTGCCACTGAGGCTTCCCACCCTCCTCCTCCTGAGCATCTCCCTTGGATAGCAGCTGCTGCTGCTTCCTACAGTGAGCCAGGAATTGGAGTTTGTAAATGCCTCATCTCCTTGAGCACTCTAGACAGGGTGGTGGTAGATGTTCAGTTAGCACTAAATGACTTACCTGATCAATTCAAAAGCTGGCAAAGGAAACTAGGAAGTTGGATCTTTACAGAATCCCATATTCTTTTTTTTAAGTTACACACTTAAATGTTTTTTTAATTTTATTTATTTATTTTTGGCTGTGTTGGGTCTTCATTGCCATGCAGGTTTTTTCTCTAGTTGCATCAAGCAGGGCCTGCTCTCTGGTTGTGGTGCGGGGGCTTCTCGTTGCGGTGGCTTCTCTTGGTTGTGCAGCACAGACTCTGGGGCATGCAGGCTTCGGTAGCTGTGGCTCGTGAGCTCAGTAGTTGCAGCTCCTGGGTGCTAGAGCACATTCAATAGTTGTGGTGAATAAGCTGGGTTGCTCTGTGGGATTTTCCTGGATCAGGGATCTAACCTGTGTCTCCTGCATTGACAGATGAGAATCCCACATTCTTAATCCTGAAAATTTGGGAGTCTTTCCACTTGAATGTCATTGCTTCTACCAGAATCCCTTCTCTCCCTCTCCATCCTTAAGGTCTATGCCCACTCACTAGAATTTGGTCATTTTCAGCTCTCTGCTGTGCTACTTTGCTCATTCTGGCCTACTTCAAATATTTCATGATTAGTGTGAGCATTTTTTTTTTATTTTTCAAATAGCATTATTTTTCTCATTTTATTAGGAGGTATTCCTTTGCCATTGGTGGTTGGTTAATTAGTTTGTTGGTTCTTGATGCAATGGAGAGGATAATCTTGGCTTTTTTCACTCCAGCTCCCAGATCTTTACTTGATGACTGATCCAAAGAGTACCTTTGTGTGGAGTACTAGTGTGAATTTTATCTGACACTTTTCCTCTCTCTCAGTCTAGTATCTCATTGCCACAATTTAAATTATCCATCAGAGAATAACTGGCTATGAAAAATATTAATAGTTAAGTAGACTTTCTATACTACTTTTATCCCCTTTTCTTTTTCTTTATCCTTAAGAACTCATTTTCTACTCAGTTTATCAATAAAATAGAAAAGAGAATACAGTTGCATTTCTACCACTGTGATTAAGAGAGAATAGTGAAAAGATTAGTATATTTCAGAATTTGTGACAACAGACATATTATTTTTCCTGGAATTCTCAAACTTACTAGCTTTTCAGCTGAGTATTCATATGGAGGTAGGAATAATAAATTAATTTTGAAAGTTATAAGAATGAGTTGGACACTTTTCATTTAGTTTCATAAATGAAGTCGACATTTTTCTAATTATAAATGAATTTTATAAATGTACAGTAAAAAAACATGTTATTATATTAAGCCAAGGAGAGATACTCTGAGGTGGCATTTGATATGAAAGATGAAAACACACCATATATATTGTTACAAGACAGTATATATAGTGAGCTAACATATTGTATAAGAATAAGAGAAATTAGAATAGTCAAACAACAAAAATCTTGAAGAGCAGTAATATTTTTAAGATTAAATAAAGTAAATAAGGATTAGATGTTGATTCTGCATACCAAAGTTGAAAAGCATTACAGATATTTTGCAAACAAAAGGTAATCTGGATTAAGAAATTTATTAAGTATCTTTATCTGTTATTGAGTCAAAAAAGTATGTCATTTTATAATATAAGAAAATAAAATGATGAAAATGAGTCATTTCTGTGAATTAAAGAAAACACTAAATAATATAAAATCAGTATTTAAAATTCATGCAGTTTATTCTAATGGCATCAAGTTGTGCCTAAGCACTTACTACCAGAACCTCTTAATCAAAACCTGGAGCTTCTTTGATAAGGAGCTAGTAATTGATGGCTAGTTTCAGGTCAAATGATTCAACATTTGAATAGCTCAAGTAAAAAGACCACCCACTTGGAATAATACTATAAAATGTTCTAAAATGGCTTATAGAATAAGAATATATATGGTATTAACTTTCTCTGAGATCATAAAGAAGAGCACTCAAATTGAAGATGCAGGGAACAATGTTAGAATGCAAGCTGAGAATTAAATTGGGTCATTTTCTGAATCTGGATCTACCTCTGTACACTGAAGTGAATAAAAGTAACAATATTCAGCCAACCCAAGCAACATTTCTTTCTCCCACCTACTCTGATCTAGATAATTGAAGCCAAATTGCTTTTCTACTTAAATCATCTGTACAATAGCTATTGCTCTCTTCTTCACACTGCGTATGCATAGCTGCAAACATAAGCACAGAAATTACAAATGGCAGAAGTATTTAACTTGAAACATGAAAGTCTTCCAGATTATTTTACTCATCTCTTCTCTTAATTATCCTTAGACTCAAAAGGGATATGAGTTGTATGTGGGGTAGGAATAGAGAATGGAAAGTTGTTAAATTTCTCTGCGGTCCACAATAGGTACTTATAATGCTGAGGAAATGTACAATTTTAAAAGAGTGTGGGTGTGAAATTAGTATGGAATGAAATGGGACTCTCATAATGTGCATCTCCTATAGACCACCAAGACTGGAAACCAGCAAGAAAGGAAAATTCCTGGGGTAGCACTTAGGTTGTGAAAACCACGGGATACCATACTCATGAGGAATTTTAACTACCCAAACATCTGTTAGGTTAAAAAAAAAAAAATTTCAGGAAAACATGCCTCATCAAAGAAGCTTCCAAGGAATGCAACTTTATGATTTAAAAAGAAGAAAGCCAAATAGAGGGCAAAGCACTCTTTAACATCTTAAAAAATGAGACATTGTTGATGCATTATTATATATTCAGTTGTTTTTCTTAATATCTTCTAAATGGTGTATGAACTTACAATGCGAATGCTATTATAATAGAGGAAGATATTCTACTTTCTATAAAGAAGTAATTATGGCTGATAAGAGATGTCAGCCATAAATAGGAAAATATGATTCATGACATGAAGAAGCCCAATTGGTGGGAGTGGGTTTTTACAATAGGCTCTATCCTGTTGCCAGTAGAGGAGGCGAATATAATTTATTCTAGACACGATGGTTGTACTTCTGCAAAATTAATTAGTTGGTGTCGAAAGTCTTCTTAGTTAGTTACCCGAGGCTCCTGGATGTGTAATTCAAGATGACATCTCTCTCCCCTAGACTATAGATTGAAGTTACTAGTATGACCAGTTAGGTTTCCACAGGCATCTTGAACCCCATATTACTCCTCTTTCTGCCCCACTGCACGCCTTCTCCTATTTAGATGTGCCCTGTTTCAGTGTATTATACATTGTTCATCTAAGTGTTCAAGTCAGGGATCTAGGAATCATTCTTCATTCTTTTAGCCATCCCCACCCCTCAGTCCATACCTCAACCAAATTTCCCTTCTAAATATTCCTTGAATTTTTTAGGTTTCTCTGTTAAGGGTCTCTAAATTCATACTCTTAAAATACACGTCATAGATTATTACAAAAAATATCTAAATGGTCTTTCTGTTCTCATTTTCTCCATCCTCCACCTAAACCTAGATTTTGAATACACCTATTTGTTATTTCTCTGTCTAAAATCTTTGGTAGTTTTCTGTTTCCTTTTGATATGCTCTATAAGATTACCAAAATCACTGCAGATGGTGACTACAGCCATGAAATTAAAAGATGCTTGCTCCTTGGAAGAAAAGTTATCAACCTAGACAGCTTATTAAAAAGCAGAGACATTACTTTGTCAACAAAGGTCTGTCTAGTCAAAGCTACAGTTTTTCCAGTAGTCATGTATGTATGTGAGACTTGGACTATAAAGAAAGCTGATCACCAAAGAATTGATGCTTGTGAATTGTGTTGAAGAAGACTCTTGAGAGCCCTTGGACTGCAAGGAGATCCAGTCTATCCTAAAGGAAATCAGTCCTGAATAGTCATTGGAAGGACTGATGCTAAAGCCGAAACTTCAGTACTTTGGCCACCTGATGCAAAGAACTGACTCATTAGAAAAGATTCTGATTCTGGGAGAGATTGAGGGTGGGAGGAGAAGGGGATGACAGAGGATGAGATAGTTGGATGGCATCATGGACTCAATGGACATGAGTTTGAGGAAGCTCTGGGAATTGGTGATGGACAGGGAGGCCTGGCGTGCTGCGGTCCATGGGGTCGCAAAGAGTTGGACACACCTGAGCGACTGAACTGAACTGATAAGATTACCTATGATTTTTGCTTATATTCTCTACACACACCTCGCTGTTTCCCATTTGAGGTCCAGAATCTTTGCTGCTCTTTCTTACTGTCTTTCCTGTCCTCTTTTGGAGATCAAAAGGCCTTTTCTTTATGTTTCACACCAAATATCTCTTGTGCAAAGCCTTCTGTCAATTCCTCTTTCTACTCCCACCTTCCAAAAATTGTTTCTAAACACTGAACCTATTACAACGTAATTATTTACCTCTTCTGTGGAACTCTGAGCTCCTTAAAGCAGAGTTGACCAGTGATCACGTCTTATGTATGTTTCTACTCTCTATGCCTACTCAGTATTTAAGACTGAATGAATGTGGCATTTGGACTCAAGGAAGGCATTGACTTTAATGTGAAAGTATTTCAGTGTCAAAATTCTCCACTGCAAAATCATTCATACTCATTTTCTTCAAATTTTCTTTTTGTCAAATTGTCTTTCAAATATTTGCACGTTGTCTGTCAAAATTAAAATTCGTCCAGTCAGTTTCTATTCATGTGTGACATGTTCAGCTTCTTTTTCACAAAACCAGTATATTTTATATTGTTGATAATGTGTTTTTTCATTAACATAAGTATGAATTACTGCTTACAAGGAAGAAGTATGGACATAAATTTAGGATTTCAAATCGTGAAAGAAAATAATTTCTTCATAAATTTCAGAGTGCATTGAAGTTTTAACAGTATCTAAACAATTAACTGAGATGATAAATTGTTAATGACTTTATGAAGTAGAATATAATAGGTTGATAGTTCATGAAGAAGGCAAAGGAGAACAATGTCTAAATTTGGGCTGCTAAGTATGTTTAGAAAGAGGATATTTAGGTGAAATCATAGTTTAAAGAACTATGGCAGTGATTTTATAAAATTATTTTTAAAGGATTCAACTGTATATTTAATTTAAAAGAACATTTGCCAGGTTATTAACAGTTTTCCAGAATATGAATAAAAATATTTTGAAATCCTATTACTTAAGCATCTAGAATATGTTTTTCAGTAAAATCACTAAAAATCAAAGGATAAGAATGATTATTATATTATTTTTCTAAATCATCAGTATTATAGAAAATCTGATTTATCAAAAGGATAAAAGGAGAAAAAAATATTTCTCCCAATAATGGTTAGCAGTATTTTATCTTTTATTAATTTGATGAATTCTCCCACTTTCTCATCTCAAGCTTCAAATCTCATGTTGAATTTATTTTGACTTTTCTGAGACTCTTCTTTCTCTTGGTTCAGAAAGAATTGTGAAGTAAGTTTAATTCTTTGTGACTGCTGGTCATTAACCTCAGTTTGGGCCTGCCTTAGTATTAGGGCCTGAGTTAACAAATTTTCAGCTCTCTTTTCTTCTGCATTTATAGAAGAAATGGGGATTTGACTACAGAAAACTCCCATTTCTGAAGAAAGTATGGGATTGCTATGTTTGGTAGGGCAGGGCACTTTTTGGTTGGGCCCAGTAGAAGGCAATGGCACCCCACTCCAGTCCTCTTGCCTGGAAAATCCCATGGACAGAGGAGCCTGGAAGGCTGTAGTTCATGGGGTCACTGAGGGTCAGACACGACTAAGCGACTTCACTTTCACTTTTCACTTTCACGCACTGGAGAAGGAAATGGCCACCCACTCCAGTGTTCTTGCCTGGAGAACCCCAGGGACAGGGGAGCCTGGTGGGCTGCTGTCTATGGGGTTGCACAGAGTTGGACATGACTGAAGTGACTCAGCAGCAGTAACTGAGCTGAGACCCCTTGACTGGATAGTTAATAAGGACAGCAGTAACTGAGCTTAGCAAGGGTTTACTATGTGCTGGTATTAGTCTGAGATCTTTATACACATCAGTTTATTCATGAGCCTCATTCATTTCTAGGATAGAGCTTGTGCTCTTAGATCTTGACTAGCAAAGCCTCATGGTGGTGTGAAAGTACTAAGAAGTGGAAGATGTTAAGTAGGATTACAAAGGGAAGATAGGTAAAATAATAATTTAAAGGAAATTATAGAGCACTGAAGAATTGATGCTTTTGAACTGTGGTGTTGGAGAAGACTCTTGAGAGTCCCTTGGACTGCAAGGAGATCCAACCAGTCCATTCTGAAGGAGATCAGCCCTGGGTGTTCTTTGGAAGGAATGATGCTAAAGCTGAAACTCCAGTACTTTGGTCACCTCATGCTAAGAGTTGACTTATTGTAAAAGACTCTGATGCTGGGAGGGATTGGGGCAGGAGGAGAAGGGGACGACAGAGGATGAGATGGCTGGATGGTATCACTGACTCGATGGACGTGAGTTTGGGTGAACTCCGGGAGTTGGTGATGGACAGGGAGGCCTGACGTGCTGCGATTCATGGAGTTGCAAAGAGTCGGACACGACTGAGCGACTGAACTGAACTGATAGCATGCATATAAAATTAAACTATATAATAAAGCATTCAACTCTATTTTTAAATTTTTTATTGAAGTATAGTTGGTTTGCAATGTTGCATTAATTTCTGCTATACAAGACATAGAGAATAGACTTGTGGGGGAAAGAGAGGGTAGGACAAATTGAGAGAGTAGCATTGAAACATATACATTACCATATGTAAAATTAGACAGCCAGCAGAAATTTGCTGTATGATACAGGGAGCTCAAATCTGGTGCTGTGACAACCTAGAAGGGTGGGATGGGGTGAGAGGGAGGTTCAAATGGGAGGGGATACGTGTATACCTATGGCTGATTCATGTTGATATATGACAGAAACCAACACAATATTATAAAACAATTATCACCCAATTAAAAATAAATTTTAAAAGTATCTGCTGTACAGCAAAGTGACTCAGTTATGCATGTATGTATGCTTTTCATTTTCTTTTCTATTATTTATCATACAATATATAATATAGTTATCTGTGCTATACAGTAGGTCCTTGTTATCTGTTCTGTATATAAGCGCTCACATCTGCTCACCCCAACCTCCAACTTCACCCCTCCACCAGTCTCCTCGCACTTGGTGACCACACGTCTGTCTGTGTCTGTAAATCTGTTTCATAGACAGGTTCGTTTGTGCATAGTTTAGATCCCCATATAAGCGGTATTGTATAGTATTTGTCTTTCTCTTCCTTGCTTACGTAAGTGTGATACTCTCTAGCTGCATCCATGTTGCTGCAGATGGCATTCACTCATCCTTTTTATGGCTGAGTAACATTCTACAGTATACATGGACCATAGCTCCTTTATCCATTCATATGTCAGTGGACATTAAGGTTGTTTCCATATTTTGGATATTGTGAATAGTGCTGCTATGAATATAGTGATGCGTGTATCATTTTGGATTATAGAGCTTTGTCTGTATATGCCCAGGAGTGAGATTGCTAGATCTGATGGCAACTCTATTTTTAGCTGAGGAACCTCCCTACTGTTTTCCGCTGTGGCTCACATTCCCACTAACAGTGTAGAAAGGTTCCCTTTTTTCTACATCCTTTCCAGCATTTCTTATTCATAGAGTTTTTAATGATAGTCACACTGACTAGTGTGAGGTAGTACCTCATTGAAGTTTTGACTTGTATTTCTCATTAATTAGTGATATTGAGCATCATTTCTAATGCTTGTTGGCCATGTGTATTTCTTCTTTGGAGAAATGTCTATTTAGGTCTTCTGCCCATTTTCCAATTGAGTTATTTGGTTTTCTGTTGTTGAATTGTATGAGCTGCTTATATATTTTGAAAACTAAGGCCTTGTTGGTCTCATTTTTCACAAATATTTTCTCCCATTCTGTAGGTTGTCTTTTTGTTTATAATTTCTTTACCATGCAAAAGCTTATACATCTGATGAAACCAATTCCATATTTAATATCAAAATGTTTTCCCAGGGTGTTAAGCCAGTTAGATTGTTAAAGTAAGTTTTCTAGAATATAAATAAAAATAATTAGAAGTCTGCATTTGCATGAATAACTGGATGTCTTTCAGCAAGTAACTAAAAATCAAATAAAGGAAATGTAAAGGATAATCAGTAAGTGATATTATTAGCTTTAAAAACCAAATCTAAGAAAGACAGCGATACTATGCAAGTTTCTAATTATAATCCATCCGTCTCCATTCTCAAACAAATTTAATGGGACTTGCCCTAGTACACATGACTTCTAACTATATTTTTGGTTTCTTTTCTCTTTAGTTATACCCTTGGTAGCTATTATACACTGATTATACCTACATGTAATGCATGGGAGAATGAAGTAGCAACACTTTTCTCAGTCCAGCTCTTTGCTGTGGTGATGGCCTTATCTAAATTATTCCAGCTTGTTCTTGCATGTAGCTTCAAGGTACCATAGAACTGATGTTGTCTTATATTCTTAAGGAACATGATGACCTCTAACTACTCTAGAAACTTTAGAAATAGAAGGGAGTGATGGTAGGGAGAATTCTCTATATAGTTCATCCAGAATTCAAATACATGAAAGGTACAAGGAGCTAGTGTGTGGTGTCTGTTGGCTGGATGCACATTTCCATGTTTATCACCAGCTCCCAAGTCCTTCACCTCTAACTACATCCCTAGTCTTCACAGAAGCAATAGTTTAATCCACCTTTCCATCCTTGTTATCAAGAGTTCTAATATGAAGGGCCCATGCCACAGCTTTTTCCAGTTGTACATTGATATTATAGAGCAGTGGCTCTTAAACTTATACCCCAGGCATTAGAATTGTTAGGAGGACTTGTTAAAGCATGGAGTGCTGAGCCCTCCCCACATCTGATTCAGATTCTGATGTGATCTCAGAATCTGCTTTTCTGACAACTTCCCAGGTAATCTTGATGCTGCTATTGTGGAGACCACATTTTGAGAACCACTGTTATAAACAGTTGTTTTATAAACATAATGCAATTCTAGAAAACCTCATATTATCTGATTATAAAAGCAATGAAACTAATATGAGAATATTTTCATTCTTACCTAGCATGGCTAGTATTGGAAGTAAGGGTTTTTTGGTATTTTCTATTTTTTTCTCACTTAAGCCAGTGTAAAATGATTCAGAAAATTACTCATTCAGCATCAAAGAAAACAGTCCTACAGTGAGGTCTAATACTGTAGGCATCCACGAATCATCCTCAGTACTCATCAGTCTAATAGGTCAGATTCTTACGCTTGTAATATTTGCCCTTTGTGCTACCATCTTGCTGTTGGGAAATCTAGCTCCTCCTGGAACAAAATTAGTCTTGTAAAATGGTAGGAAATATTTCACACAGCTGCAGCAGTGCCTCATACTGGGCAGTGAAGTCACTTGGCTCTAGGGAAACATTCATCGCCAGGAAGGACAGCCAACTAGTGCAGTATTGTAACCAGTGGGATATGTCCTGAGATGCTCTTGGCCCACATCAATATGGTCAGTTTCACTGCTGAACTCTTTCAGGGCTCTTGATGCCCTGAGTTGTTTAAGATGTAAGGAATCCACCCAAACCACCCAGCCAGTGAGATTCCCCTTAGCCCTGAGAGGCATGTAAAACTTAAAGCAAATTCTTTCAGGTATGGCAACTTAGTCTTAGAGGCTGTTAATACTTGTATAAGCTAAGAATGGGAGTCCTTCATTTAGTGATGACAGCAGCTAGGACTCTGGTGGTCCAGTGTACCAAATCCTGAAACTAAAATACCCTGGGGTGAAGGACCTTTAAATACACTTAAATTGAACTTGAATTCAAATAGATGTGTGGGTAGTTTGAATCATAATGTGTATGGAACTCGAGATTTTTTGTCTTGTGAGCTGCTGTCATTTATTTATTTATCTTTATTCTTTAGGAAAGTCACTGCAGCATGCATTTAAAACCATAGAGAATTTTCTACAACATTTTCATCATTAAATTTACAGGGATCGATCTGCTGCAGGCAAAGTTACTAATAAGTCTTTGAATGTGCTTATTCTGAAAGCACGGTATTAGACACACCAAAACTTGATGGTTCTTAATCAAAGTGGCATAGACTTGGGGGCACTCACAACTTTTATACGAACTAGGCAAAATGATGGTGTATCCAGACTCCCCTTTCAGCTAACACACTTAACATGGGGACACAGATGGATGGGAAAGGTGACCCTGACCCATAGAGGACCCACATTCCTGTGCAAGGATAGAAGCATGATAATCAGGAAATGATGGTTGTTAGTTACAGAAAATGCATTATTGTGAAAACCAGGGGAAAAGTGCTTATGAGAGGAAGTGATTGGATTATGGGGAATGAGAGAATAAGGATAGATCATTCCTACTGAGTAAATTGCTGTGATTTATAAGAGAAAGGGTATAGTGATATCTTGGCCCATTACTGACTGGATTCATTTCACAAACAATCTTAAATCAGAATGTGACAGTTTATGGGGAGACAAACAAAGTCTCCCAAAGATGCTTATATATTACTAAGCTTTTAAACAGGCATATTTTCAACTCCCCATACCTTTATTGCTTTCACTTGCCTTTATTTTGGTAGTTGATGTTCATAATGATAATTCTGTATTCCACCATAATTTTGTATTATGTAACTCTAATAATAGTTTATTACACACTGGAATAAAGGAAAAAAATAATACTGAATTTTTATTTTAATATTTATCTTATTTTACTGAATATTATTTTATTATGCATTTTTGGAATTTTGATAAGTTCCAGGAGAAAATTATCTAAAGAAACTTGAAAATGTTATTTGGTTAAAAGTACACTATAATATTTGTACAATATTAAAATAATTAGATGCTCTTCTATAATATACTTTGAGCATTTTGGTGTTCTAAATATTTCTCTTAAAATATCCATGAATTAATCAGATGTTTATCTTTCAGTGCTCTACAAAGATGAAATATATATTCAGTTATATACTACATGCATATAATATATTCAGGTTTAAGTTTAGATAGGTATGTTTATTTATTTCAGATTCAGAAGGTCTTTTTCCATCATATTGTAATTCTTCAAGAATATAGATTAATATGTTCTAAGAGAAATATTTCATAAAAGATTTAACACAGGGAACACTTATGTAACAAAATAGGAAATGTCATCAAGTTTGCTGAAAATGCAAATATTATTAACAGTGATTATTTCTTAAAAAGACAAAAAAGACTTTAGGCAAGTTCATGAATTAAAGCACAGTTCAGCCAGGGGGTAAATGCCTTGCCTTTCTATAATGATTGATTTGTGTACAGAACTTAAAATATTTAGTAGTTCAAGTACAAGTAGTTAGGGTGTTCCATGAATGATCTCTGAATGTCATTTTCCTCTCAGCTCTGCTTGGGGTAGCAGACACTCCCTGACAAGGGCTTTGATTGCTGCTATTAAAGTATGGGTGCAGGGTTGACGTTTTACTATGAAAGACGAGAAGTTGAAGCAAGGCATCACACTGTTTTCTGAGCTGGTCTACAGACACACTTGCAAGACTAGCTGTAAGTTTCCCTTGGGAAATGTTTTGGATCTGTCCTCATTTGAGACCACAAAGATCTAAAGTGCACAGCAAAGACAGCACAGACATAGAAGAATTAGTTCCTGAAAATATTTCTAAAAACATGCTACCATCAACTTAATCACAGAAAAAACCTTGGACAACTTTCTTATCACAGGAAGTTTTCAGTAAGCTGTCCGTGTTATCAGGGCAACTATAATGTACCACCTTGTCTGTCTGCTGCAGTGAGTGAGGTTTAACTATAGTCCCGACAGTCACTGAGTTGATGTATGTTGTAAAGCTGTAGGAATCAGATTTCTGGAGATAATCTGTCCTCTTGATATAATGACTTTTTGTCCATCATCCTGGTAGGAGTTAGATACCGAACATCAAAACCTTTAGAGGCTCCTTCTAGTTCATGGTGTTAATTCATTAAACTATGGCTTTTGTCTGTCTTGTCTGTGAAGGCAGTTCTTACAGAGACTTTAGCCATGGCATTAAAACCCTGAACAATCTGGGCCCATTTCTTCTCTGACTCTCATTCTGATTTGCTTGGCTCCAGCCTCACTGGAATCTGTTTTTCTAGAACACACTGGGCACAATCCTGTCTCAGAGACTGTGCAGCAGCCATTCTTCTCCCTGTGAGAGTCTTTCTTCAAATATTCCCATACTCCTTCACCTCCTTCACATCTTGGTTTAAATGTCACCAGTTTAGAGAGGCATTGCCTGACCACCATATTTTTTAAAATACTAACTCCTATCCACCTTCCAATTATCCTGATTCATTTTTTATCATGGTACATATCACTTTCCAATAGTATATAATTATTTGTTACATATTTAAATTTTTATAATATATATCATTTTTCTCCCTCTCCTGAAATAGAGGTCCCGTGACCTTTGTAATTTTGGTTTTTTCCCTCTAACTCAGACCTCAAAAATGGCTGCCTTGAGTATCAACTCAGTTCAGTCACTCAGTCGTCTCCGACTCTTTGTGACCCCATGAACCGCAGCACACCTGGTCTCCCTGTCCATCGCCACCTCCCGGAGTTCACCCAAATCCACGTCCATCAAGTCAGTGATGCCATCCAACCATCTTATCCTCTTTTATCCCCTTCTCATCCCGCCTTCAGTCTTTCCCAGCATCAGGGTCTTTTCACAGGAGTTAGCTCTTTGCATCAGGTGGCCAAAGCATTGGAGCTTGAGCTTCACCAACAATCCTTCCAGTGTATATTCAGGACTGATTTCCTTTAGAATGGACTGGTTTGATCTCCTTGCAGTTCAAGGGACTTTCAAGAGTCTCCTCCAACACCACAGTTCAAAAGCATCAATTCTTCAGCACTCAGCTTTCGTTATAGTCCAACTCTCACATCCATACATGACTACTGGAAAAATGATAGCTTTGACTAGATGGGCCTTTGTTGACAAAGTAATATTTCTGCTTTTTAATATGCTGTCTAGGTTGGTCATAATTTTTCTTCCAAGGAGTGAGTGGCTTTTAATTTCATGGCTGCAGTCACCATCTGCAGTGATTTTGGAGCCCAAGAAAATAAAGTCTGTCACTGTTTCCCCATCTATTTGACATGAATTGATGAGACTGGATGCCATGATCTTAGTTTTTCTTGTGTGTGTGTGATGTAACAGTTTTTTTTATTTTTCATTTGAAGGATAATTGCTTTACAGATTTTGTTGTTTTCTGTCAAACCTCAACATGAATCTGCCATCAGATCGGATCAGTCGCTCAGTCGTGTCCGACTCTTTGCAACCCCATGAACTGCAGCACGCCAGGCCTCCCTATCCATCACCAGCTCTCGGAGGTCACTCAGACTCACATTCATCGAGTCAGTGATGCCATCCAGCCATCTCATCCTCTGTCGTCCCCTTCTCCTCCTGCCCTCAATCCCTCCCAGCATCAGAGTCTTCTCCAATGAGTCAACTCTTCGCATGAGGTGGCCAAAATACTGGAGTTTCAGCTTTAGCATCATTCCTTCCAAAGAAATCCCAGGGCTGATCTCCTTCAGAATGGACTGGTTGGATCTCCTTGCAGTCCAAGGGACTCTCAAGAGTCTTCTCCAACACCACAGTTCAAAAGCATCAATTCTTTGGCGCTTAGCCTTCTTCAGAGTCCAACTCTCACATCCATACATGACCACAGGAAAGACCATAGCCTTGACTAGGCGAACCTTTGTTGGCAAAGTGATGTCTCTGCTTTTGAATATGCTATCTAGGTTGGTAAACTTTCCTTCCAAGGAGTAACATAGGTGTACATATATCCCCTCCCTTTTGAACCTCCATCCCATCTCCCTCCCCATCCCACCCTTCTAGGTTGATACAGAGCCTCGATCTTAGTTTTTTGAATGTTGAGTTTTAGGCCAACGTTTTCACTCTCCTCTTTCACCATCATCAAGAGGCTCTTTAGTTCTCTTTCGCTTTCTGCCATAAGGGTGGTGTCATTTGCGTATCTGAAGTTATTGGTATTTCTCCTGGAAATCTTGATTACAGCTTGTGCTTCATCCAGCCTGGCATTTCCCATGATGTACTCTGAATTTAAGTCAAATAAGCAGGGTGACAGTATACATCCTTGATATACTCCTTTCCCTATTTGGAACCAGTCCATTGTTCCATGTCCTGTTCTGTTGCTTCTTGACCTGTATAGAGATTTCTCAAGAGGCAGGTAAGGTAGTCTGCTATTCCCATGTACTGAAGAATTTTCCATAGTTGTGATCCACACAGTCAAAGGCTTTGGTGTAGTCAATAAACCAGAAGTAGATATTTTTCTGGAATTTTCTTGCTTTTTTGATGATCCAGCGGTTGTTAGCAATTTGATCTCCGGTTCCTCTGCCCTTTCTAAATACAGCTTGAAAATCTGGAAGTTCTCGGTTCACGTACTGTTGACGCTTGGAGAATTTTGAGCATTATTTTGCTAGCATGTGAGATGAGTGCAATTGTGCAATAGTTTGAACAGTTTGGGGCATTGCCTTTCTTTGGGACTGGAATGAAAACTGACCTTTTCCAGCCCTGTGGCCACTGCTGAGTTTCCCAAATTTCCTGGCATACTGAGTGCAGCACTTACACAGCATCATCTTCCAGGATTTGAAATAGCTCAGCTGGAATTCCATCACCTCCACTGTATTTGTTCATAGTGATGCTTCCTAAGGTCCACTTGACTTCACATTCCAGGATGTCTGGCTCTAGGTGAGTGATCACACCATCGTGATATCTGGGTCGTGAAGATCTTTTTTGTATAGTTCTTCTGTGTATTCTTGCCACCTCTTCTTAATCTCTTCTGCTTCTTTTAGGTCCATATCATTTCTGTCCTTTATTGTGCCCACCTTTGCATGAATGTTCCCTTGGTATCTCTCATTTTCTTGAAGAGATCCCTAGTCTTTCCCATTCTGTTGTTTTCCTCTATTTTTTTTTTTTTTTTTTTTTTTGCGCTGATCGCTGAGGAAGGCTTTCTTATCTCTCCTTGCTCTTCTTTGGAACTCTGCATTCAGATGGGTATATCTTTCCTTTTCTCCTTTGCTTTTAGCTTCTCTTCTCTTCTCAGCTGTTTGTAAGACCTTGTCAGTATACTATTTTGCATTTTTTTTTCCCTTGGGGATGGTCTTGATCACTGCCTCCTGAACAATGTCATAAACCTCCATCCATAGTTCTTCAGGCACTCTGTAAGATCTAATCTCCTGAATCTATGTGTCACTTCCACGTGAGGGATTTGATTTAGGTCATACCTGAATGGTCTAGTGGTTTTCCCTACTTTCTTCAATTTAAGTCTGAATTTGGCAATAAGGAGTTCATGATGTGAGCCACAGTCAGCTCCTGGTCTTGTTTTTACTGACTGTATAGAGCTTCTCCGTCTAAGGCTGCAAAGAATATAATGTCTTATTTCAGGTAGAGTCATCTCTTGTGGTGTTGGAGGAGGGTGTTTGCTATGATCAGTATGTTCTCTTGGAAAAACTCTGTTAGCCTTTGCCCTGCTTCATTCTGTACTCCAAGGGCAAATTTGCCTGTTGCTCCAGGTATCTCTTGACTTCCTACTTTTGCATTCCAGTCCCCTACGATGGAAGGGCATCTTTTTTGGGTGTTAGTTCTAGAAGGTCTTGTAGGTCTTCATAGAATCATTCAACTTCAGCTTGTTCAACATTAGTGGTTGGGCCATAGACTTGAATTACTAGGATATTGAATAGTTTTCCTTGGAAATGAACAAGGATCATTCTGTCATTTTTGAGATTGCACCCAAGTACTGCATTTTGGACTTGTGTTGACTATGAGGGCTATTCCATTTCTTCTAAGGGATTCTTGCCCACAGTAGTAGATATAATGGTAATCTGAATTAAACACCTATTCCAGTCCATTTTAGTTCATTGATTCCTAAAATGTCATTGTTCATTCTTGCTATCTCTTGTTTGACCACTTCCAATTTGCCTTGTTCATACAGCATTGGATTTTACTTCCATCACCAGTCACATCCACAACTGGGTGTTGTTTTCACTTTGGCTCTGTCTTTCATTCTTTCTGGAGATATTTCTTCACTCTTCTCTAGTAGCATACTGAGCACCTACTGACCTGGGAATTCATCTTTCAGTGTTATTTCTTTTTACCTTTTCATACTGTTCATGGAATTCTCAAGGCAAGAATACTGAAGTGGTTAGTCATTCCCTTCTCCAGTGGACCATGTTTTGTCAGAACTCCCCACCATGACCCACCATCTTGGGTGGCCCTGCACAGCATGGCTCCTATTTCATTGAGTTAGACAAGGCAAAAACTGCAGAACAATTATATGAAATAAATTCTCACACTGTTAAAATTTCATTGAGTTAGATGATGCACAAACTGCCGAACAATTATACCAAATAAATTCTCACACTGTTAAGAAAGTTCTAGGACCCACAACAGATTTCCCAACCTGGGGATCTGGCAAAGGGACTGAGAACCCCCAGGGAATTTGACTGTGGGGCCAGTGGGATTTGGTTACAGAACTTACAAAGCACAGGGGAAACAGACTCTTGGAGGGCATAAACAAAACCCTGTGCACACCAAGACCTAGGAGAAGGGAGCAGTGACCCCAGAGGAGACTGACCCAGCCTTGCTTGTGAGTGTCCAGAATTCTCCAGCAGAGGCATGGGTTGATGGTGGCCTGTGGCAGGGTCAGGGTCACTGAATACAACTAGACCTTTGAAGGAGGTCCCCATTATCTTCATTATCCTACCATAGTTTGGTCTCAGGTCAAACAACAGGGATGGAATACAATCCCACTCATCAACAGAAAATTGGGTTAAAGATTTACTGAGCATGACCCTGCCCATCAGACCAAGACCTGAGTTTCCCTCACAGTCAGTGTCTCACAACAGGAAGCTTCCATAAGCCTCTTATCCATCAGAGGGCAGACAGACTGAAAACCACAATGACAGAAGATTAATCAAACTGAGCACATGGACCGCAGCCTTGTCTAACTCAATGAAACTATGAGCCATGCCGTGTATGGCCACCCAAGAAGGACAGGTCATGGTGGAGAGTTCTGACAGAATGTGGTCCACTGGAGAAGGGAATGGCAAACCACTTCAGTATTCTTGCCTCGAGAACCCCATGAACAGTATGAAAAGGCCTTCAGTATAGATGTTCAGTACTAGAAGCTCTAAATGTTAGGTGCACAACTGCCCTGATCACTTCTGTAGGCTTGGCGTCCTCCCAGTCCTTGGCACATAGAAGACATGCAATAAATATTTATTGTTTCAATAAATACATAAATTTCACCTAAAAACCAACAGAACATTTGAGCAGAAATAAAAAGATAGGCTAAAATATTTTCCAGGAAATGGCAACCCACTCCAGTGTTCTTGCCTGGAGAATCCCAGGGACGCAGGAGCCTGGTGGGCTGCCGTCTCAGGTCACACAGAGTCTTCAAATATGCAACCTGTCATAATATTCTTTTCCACAATGGTTCTTACAGAACTAGAGGGCAGGTCTGAGGAAAACATTAATAAAGGGTAAATAATTATTAATTAATAAACACTTTCATAAAGTTTTACTTAGCTTCTGACCCATCCTCTTTTAGAGTCAAAGGCAGGAGTTAGGCCTTTGAAACCCTTTTCAAAGCAGGTTTCTCCATGAGGGAAATAGATAATGATGATGAGTAATGGAGTACCTGATCCTAAAGCCTGTCTACTCCTCACTTAACAGTTAAATACAGAGATTCAGAGCTGCTCTTTGTTAAGCTACTACTTGTTAAGGTGATTGTGACATTTCTAAGCAATATCCAGGAAGGAAAGAAGTGTCCACTCTTTTTTTCCCCTAAACATATATTTATTTTTTGGCTGCGCTGTGTCTTCATTCTCTGTGGCTATACACGGACTTTGTCTAGTTCTGGCGGACCGAAGCCCCTCTGATTTGGTGCTCACTAGTGGCTCCTCTGGGTGCCGAGTGCCAGCATGGGCTCTTGGTGCACTTCAGTATTTGCAGCACGTGAGCTCAGCAGCTGCCACGTGTGGGCTCAGGAGTTGCGGCACATTAGCCCGGTGGCTCTGCAGAACGTGAGATCCTCCTAGAGCAGGGACTGAACCTGTGTCGCCTACACTGGCAGGTGGATTCCCAACCACCGGGCCCCCAGGGGAGCCCAGGATTGCCACTCTTGAATATGGAGTGAATTATCTCGTGAGGCATCCAAAAGCAATTAGTTATGCTGGTGGCAGAGCCCTCTCATTGCTATCATTTGTTATGTCCAGGTATCTAAATGAATTATGCTACAATTTGAGACAATGTTCCTAAATCTAGGACCCTAAAATTAGAATATGACTGAAGATCTCAGTATATGCAGCGTGTGTTTAAGTGCTGAGATTCCATGATCTCTTCTACACTAATCACCGGAGAAATCATGTACCGTTTTCTGTCATTATTATTAGCCCCTCAGCTCATCACACCTTGAAATCCTGGGGCATCCCTTCCTCCCTCTCTCCCCTGGGTGTCATATAGACTGCATCTTTGATTCCTTGTTCAGAGTATTGCACAAAATTCAGTAAAGGTACAAGTAGAAGGATGTGTTTGTCATCCACAAACCATTTTCCCACATAATATTTCTTATTCATCCTCTATAGTAACATCTGAGTACTTCTTTTAATTATGTCAATGCTCCTATTAAAAAGTACTTTATGGACTGAGTTGAGAGATTCCCTGGTGGCTCAGACGGTGAAGAATCCAGGCTGAGTTGGGCACCTAAATTCCAAAACACATAATATCATTTCTCTCGGAAATGTTCTCAGTACTGAAAACTCATTAATAGTCCAAAGACTGTCATTACTATGAGCATCTTAAATACTTACCTAGTGTTGAAGGCGATGGCACCCCACTCCAGTACTGTTGCCTGGAAAATCCCATGGATGGAGGAGCCTGGTGGGCCGCAGACCATGGGGTCGCGAAGAGTCAGATATGACTGAGCAACTCCACTTTCCCTTTTCACTTTCATGCATTGAAGGAGGAAATGGCAACCCACTCCAGTGTTCTTGCCTGGAGAATCCCAGGGACGGGGGAGCCTGGTGGGCTGCCATCTATGGGGTCACAGTGTCGGACATGACTGAAGTGACTTAGCAGCAGCAGTGTTGAAATAAACCTTCTGGCTTTCTTCAGAGCCTGTGAGTCACCTGAACCAGATATACTTGCCATATTGATACTATCCCAATTTGTAAGGAATTACCTGAAATTTGTTAACAAACTCTTTTCATCTTGGTCCCATCTCCCTTGTTCTAGACTCTGTTTTCCAGTTGCCAGGTAGGTATCTCAATCCCTGTGAGTATCTCAGGCTTAATGAGTACAGATCCAAATTTAGCATCCCCTGCCAAGGTCTTATCCCTATCAAAACTAGTATTCTGTTCTTGAAGGTGCTGTTGTGAATTCTAGCAGCACTCCCCCAGTATTAATATGTGAATTAGCTTTTTACTACACTGTCTCACAGCTAGTCAGCCCTTAAGTTGTTTTTGTTAAATCTTCTCAGGACTCTGGGGTTCATCTCCTCCTTTCTCTGCCTACTGTCGCTCTTCTACTTTCGGCTCTCGTCAGATCTTACCTGGCATTTTGGAAATAACCTGTCTGAACTCACTGCTTCAGAGCGCTTATCTTTTCCATAGCTGCCTGAGATTTCCTCCTAAGTCAGTAGAAAAGTACTTGCCTTCTCAAAACTTTCCGTGACAGCCCATTGTTTAAAAAGTGAACTTCAAACCCTTTAACATAATCATCGAGTGCTGCCTAACAGTTCCCAAATGACAGTTGGCTTGCTCCCTACCCCACTCCTTCATGAACACTGGTCTTTCTGTGATATCCCTATTCCTTGAATATAGGGATTCTGAAATTTTTTTGCACCGTGGGTTCCTTTGACAGTCTGGTGAAGTGTGTGGACCCCTTCCTAGAGTAATATTTTTCAGTGTATAAAATAATAAACATAAGATTACCATGGAAAGCCATACTGCAGAAGTAAAATTCTATCTGTCTGTGGACGCCGTTGTTTATATCTTTGTGGCTTTGCTTATGACCCTCTTAGCAAAGAAGTGCCCCTGAGCCTGTCCTTCTGATTATTGAAATCCTTCTCACGTTTCAAAGTCCCTTCAATCCCCATCTCTGCAACTTTACCTTGACTCCCCACCCTTCTGTAGTCACCACTGTGTCCTCTGCCCTCTCATAGCAGATTATTTGTATTTCTAATTAGTTCTTATCTTTCCTTTGCCCTTTGTGATAATATTTTGTATTAACTGACAAAAAGGACCAGACACTAATGGGCTACTTTCACACATTTTGTGCTCGCTCTCTTGTAACTCTTTTTAAAGCACTGTGAAATCTGCATATGAAGAGAACCCTGAGGTCCAGAAGTTTTGTTGTTGGACCAAGATTACACAGCTTGTTGCTGTTACAAATTTATTTCAGGAAAGGAATATTTTTTCTTCTTCTTTATACCTTCTCAGGATCTAAGGAATGATATTGTTCAGTAATGTTTGTTTATGTCGATTTAAAAATCAGAAGTGTTGAGAAATACTCATCTCCCTAGTATTGACGAGAGGCCATACTAGGAGAAAGATGTGTACAGCAGTATTTCTAGGTCAATGTCTTATGTCAAACTAACTGTGACTAATTCCTTTTTAACAAACTGAAAACTCTTGTAGTTCCTAGTCGTTTTACAAATTAAAATTTAAACAAGAGTTTTCAGCAGTCAACTTGTTAAAATGTTATCCCTTGTTCTGCACTCCTGATGAAAAGACAATAATATTAAAAGTAGGACAAATTAAAGAATTTATTTGGAATCAAAATGAATTCAGGAAATATTTACATTTGTAATGATAAGATCAGTTGTATAACCTATTTCCTATGTTATCCCCTCAGTGAAGACAATAAACCAATCCAATTTACATTTGTAAGAAAATACATTTTAAATATAATTCACTTGAACAAGTTTCATTTTTCTGTAGTCCAATGCATTCCTGCAAGTTTCTTAAAACAACATTATTAGGCTATTTAAAAATAAAACTATTTATTCAAATAGATTTATTTTAGCAATTAGTAATGCTTTCTTTTCAAAATGTTTTGAGATTAAAAATCATGTATTTATGATCAGTAATTTCTCATGTGGAAGTTCTTTATGTATAGTAACTATTTTTAAAGGAATTACATCTTTTGATCTGGCAATGCCTTTTAGTGTGCTGTGAACTATAATATATAATTCATTACCATTATCCTTCTTATGGTCTTTTCTGTCATCATACTGTGGCAAATACTAGCTGAAATGTAGAAAGGTAACTGAATTTTTCTATTTTCGTAGCTCCAGACGGTCCTCCTGAAAATGTGCATGTAGTAGCAACATCACCTTTTAGCATCAACATCAGCTGGAGTGAACCCGCTGTCATTACCGGACCCACCTTCTATTTGATAGACGTCAAATCAGTAAGGCCTGTCTTATCCTCTCTGAAAGGCAGTAGAGAGCATGGTTAGGAATCCAGGTTTTGCAACCAGACTGAATTTTACTGTTAGCTCTGTTAGACCTTAGGCAGCTTCCTTTACTTATGTTTGTCTCCACATCTGTAAAATAAAGATAGATAATACTACCCAGGGTGCAGCATTTTTGTGAGGACTAAGTTAGTCAACATACATAAAGAACTTAAAACATTGCCTGACATCTAGTAAATATTCAAGAAGTGCAAACAAAATATTGCCGTCATGGTTATTGTTATCTTCAGGGTATAGATGATATAGATAAATGAGGTTGAGTTCAAGTTGACAGTAATATATCAGTTTAAAATACAGTGAAAAAGAACTTAAAATACAAAAGAATGGCCAAGGCATTAGGAGACATAGCTCCAAAATAAGACAGTATCAGGGCTTAACTTTGAAAATGACTGAAGCAGAACATGGAAAGGTAGTAGAAATATAAGTGTAAAAAGTTAGCTTCATTCAAGAAAAAGCAAGTAGTTTAGGCGTCCTTAGTGGAACAATTGAAAAGAAAAGGCCTGAGAGATGAGGCTTGGTTGTGGGGCCGACTTAAAACCTATTGTGGAGTGTGGGTCATGGTAAGTTCAGTGGGGTGCCAATGTGCAAATAAAGCAGTGTTGGGATACAGATTTCTATTTTACAGAATCAGTATGATCACACTGTAAAGCATAGTTTTAGACCAGTCCTGGGGGTACAAAATTCAAGGAGGCAGGAAACCATAAGAGTAAAACTGGGCAAGAAAAGATAAGGGAATGAGTGAGGGTAACAGAATTAAAAAAATAAATCTACAGGATCTGGAGGAAACAAACCCGTGGATGGTGAGTGAAAATAAAATTCAAGGGTGACTGTTTAATAGATATGATTGGAAACGTGTGAGGAGGAACGGATTTGTAGAGGGAAGGCACGGATTCAGAACTAGATGTGCTAAGATGCCTGGGAGCCCCAGGTGAAGATGCCCATTAGCAGGCTCATTCATGGATCTGTAGCTCAGGAGAGGAAGCTTGTATTTCCAGATTTGGGAAGCGTTGGTATTTAGATGATGGATGAAATAATATGAACAGATGAGATTAACTATGAAACATTTAGGATAAGAAACTCTTCTGTAAGGACTAATCTGAAGAAAGTGTCCTGGGAAATACAAACATGTGAGTATAAGGCACCTGAAAACATGAATTGGAGGAGCCATTCAGACAGTAGGAGAGCCAAGCATGGGAGTCAAGCCTCTTGCCTACAGCAGGGTGCTCCACAGTGCGAATAATGCAGAGTTGTTAGCCAGGGTTAGAACTGGAAACTTCTGGCATCCTGCTTGGGTTTTACTGGAGCTGATGAGCAGTCCCTTCTGGTGGTATCTGAGGCATTAAATTAGGTAATCCATGGTGAATTCTCCTCCCCCTCTTGCTGTATTTATTCATCTCTTCTTTAACGTCTATGATTTTTTTAAATGCCTTTATGTTATTTCTTAAATGGAAATAATTCTATCTCAAAAGACCTGTCATGATTAAAGGAAAACTTAAAGGATTATTGGTACATTTTTTCTCGAAGTCTGTCTTCAGTTTATGATCCTCCTTTTTTAGAGCATATTTGTGAAGACTTTTAGTTCATAATTAGCCAAAAATAATCAACGTAAATGACAAATGCTCCAGGAATATCATTAAAAGCAAATTATAAAATGTTAACACTGTGCTCTATTAACTAGAAGATACCTTATTAGGGAAAATAGCTTTCTCGTGGAGTTTGGTTGTGTTGAAAGGAGGGAAAAGTAAACCATTAAAAAAAGGTGATTTATCACCTAATTCTCTCAGTATTCTTACTGAGATTAAAACTGAGTAAGGGAAAGAGAGAAGGATGGAAAGATAACTATTTGTAATTGCTTAGTTTGTTTCAGCTACATATTAGCCTCTTCATATTATTGTATCTTATAACATTTTGAGGTAAATGTTATAATCTTTTGCATATAGGAGAACTGAGGCACAGAGACGATTAAAAAAAAAAAATTTTCTCAAACAGTTAAGACCTGGCTAAAACCAGCACAGTAGTGTGATGGAAATAGGAAAAACTATCAAAAAAGCAAATAAAATTTGCCAAATTGAAATATGCGCTTACCAAAACACATTTGGATCAAAAACAGCAAAAATTCAAACCGATTTTAACACTTCACAGCTTCCCTAGGATTCTTGGAACTAAAGCAGTCTTCCCTTCATTCTTTCAACACAAGTCTAGTTTATTTTTTAAACTTTTGTTTTATATTGGAGCATCAGATCAGATCAGATCAGATCAGTCGCTCAGTCATGTCCGACTCCTTGCGACCCCATGAACTGCAGCACGCCAGGCCTCCCTGTCCATCACCAGGTCCCGGAGGTCACTCAGACTCGCATCCATCGAGTCAGTGATGCCATCCAGCCATCTCATCCTCTGTCGTCCCCTTCTCCTCCTGCCCTCAATCCCTCCCAGCATCAGAGTCTTCTCCAATGAGTCAACTCTTCGCATGAGGTGGCCAAAATACTGGAGTTTCAGCTTCAATATTGGAGCATAGTTGAGTAATAATGTTGTGTTAGCTTCAGGAGTACAGCAAAGTGATTCAGTTATCCATATACATGTACCTGTTCTTTTTCAAATCATTTTCCCATTTAGGTTATTATAGAATATTGAATGGAGTTCCCTATGTTATACAGTAGGTCCTTGTTGGTTATCTATTTTAAATACAGTAATGTGTACATGTCAATCTCAAACTCCCAGCACAACTTTAAATACATTCAAATGCCAGCATTGTGAGTCAAACCCACATCTTTTATGGCTCCTACACTGGCAGGCGGGTTCTTTACCACTAGTGCCACATGAGAAGCCCAGAAGTCACTGGCTCCCAGGCCATAGAACACGTGCCCTTGAATTTAAGACTTATGCTGCACCCTGCTAAGTCACTTCAGTTGTGTCCGACTCTGTGCGACCCCATAGACGACAGCCCACCAGGCCTCCCTGTCCCCGGGATTCTCCAGGCAAGAACACTGGAGTGGGTTGCCATTTCCTTCTCCAATGCATGAAAGTGAAAAGAGAAAGTGAAGTTGCTCAGTCATGTCCGACTCTTAGCGACCCCATGGACTGCAGCCTACCAGGCTCCTCCATGCGTGGCATTTTCCAGGCAAGAGTACTGGAGTGGGGTGCCATTGCCACAAGGACATGTAGCTCTTCCCTTTAAAGACCTGAAGCAAAAATTGACACTCTTTAATAAAGACACATGGGCTTCCCTGGTGGCTCAGATGGTAAAGAATCCTCCTGTAATGCAGGAGTCCTGGGTTCAATCCCTGGGTCGGGAAGATCCCCTGAAGAAGGGCATGGCAACCCATTCCAGTATTCTTGCCTAGAAAATCCCCATGAACAGAGGAACCTGGCAGGCTACAGTCCATGGGGTCGCCAAGTGTTGGACATGACTAAGCACCGCACAATAAAGATATATGGGCTCAGATATCACCCTGGATGATTCTACTGGGAATTGCATTTTCTGGCCTTTTGTTGTTCCTTTTATTTTAAATTTACTATTTAATTCAAAGGTAATTGCTTTACTGAATTGTGTTGTTTTCTGCCAAACATCTACCTGAATCAGCCATAGGTATACACGTATCCCCTCCCTCTTGCACCTCGCTCCCATCTCCCTCCCCATCCCACCCCTCTAGGTTGTTACAGAGCCCTGGTCTGAGTTCCCTGAGCCATACAGCAGACTCCCACTGGCTGTCTATTTTACATATGGTAATGTAAGCCTCCATGTTCCTCTCTCCATACATCCCACCCTCTCCTTCCTCCCCAACCCCCTCCGCCGAGTCCATAAGTCTGTTCTCTGTGTCTGTCTCCACTGCTGCCCTGCAAATAATTTCATCAGTACCATCTTTCTAGACTCCATATATATGTGTTAGTATACGGCATTTGTCTTTCTCTTTCTGACTCACTTCACTCTGTATAATAGGCTCTAGGTTCATCTACCTCATCAGAACTGACTCAAATGCGTGCCATTTTATGGCTGAGTAATATTCCATTGAGTACATGTACCACAGCTCCTTTATCCATTCATCTGTCAGTGGACATCTAGGTTGCTTTCCTGTTCCAGCTATTGTAAATAGTGCTGCAATGAACATTGGAGTACATGTATCTTTTTCCAATTTGAGTTCCTCAGGGTATATGCCTAGGAGCGGGATTGCTGGGTCATATGGTGGTTTTATTCCTAGTTTTTTAAGGAATCTCCATACCATCTTCCATACTGGCTGTATCAATTTACATTTCCACCAACAGTGCAAGAGGGTTCCTTTTTCTCCACACCCTCTCCAGCATTTACTGTTGGTAGACTTTTTGATGAGGGCCATTCTGACTGGTGTGAGATGATATCTCATTGTAGTTTTGATTTGCATTTCTCTAATAATGAGTGATGTTGAGCATCTTTTCATGTGTTTGTTAGCCATCTGCATTGTCTTCTTTGGAGAAATGTCTGTTTAGGCCTTTTTCCCACTTTTTGATTGAGTTGTTTGTTTTTTTGGTATTGACTTGTATGAGCTGCTTGTATATTTTGGAAATTAATCCTTTGTCAGTTGTTTCATTTGCTATTATTTTCTCCCATTCTGAGGGTTGTCTTTTTATCCTTTTTATAGTTTCCTTTGTTGTGCAAAAGCTTGTAAGTGTAATTAGGTCCCACTTGTTTATTTTTGTTTTTATTTCCATTACTCTAGTAGGAGGTGGATCATAGAAGGTCTTGCTATGATTTATGTCATAGAGTATTCTGCCTGTGTTTTCCTCTGAGAGTTTTATGTTCCTTTTATTTTTTAACTTACCAAATACTTAGTAGCTTCTTTTCACCAAGACAAAGATGGAAAACGTAAAGTTCTGCTTCCAAGTAACTCAGTCTAGAACACCAGAATATAGATAATTATAGAGTATGAGGTATCCAGTCTTTTTGGAATATAATGTCACAAAGTAATTAAAGTTTCTGTTATAGGGTACATAATATATAGAGAAGACTGTACAGAGAAGGTTAAATTTAGTAGGCTTAGGGTTCTTGCCTTGAGAATCCCAGGGACGGGGGAGCCTGGTGGGCTGCCGTCTATGGGGTCGCACAGAGTCGGAATGACTGAAGCGACTTAGCAGCAGCAGCAGCAGTGAAGACAGAAAATGAATTTTTGTACATGCTGTTTTTTGAGGGCACAGCATTCTTTTGGAATTTTACTATATATTTTATAAGATATGGTACATCACATGCATTTTATTTCCTACTTTACTAACTGCAATCTGTTACCCAATTTTTAATGAAGGCATTGGAATAATTTAATTTTACTTTATAAGATCAGGTCTCATGACCTTGTGGTAGTGTAGAAAGGTCTGAACTCTTCAAAGACCTGGATCAAATCCTATCACAGTTCCCAAGCAGCTATGGAATCTTGAGAAATTCAGCTCAACTCTACAAAAACCAGAGTTGAAATAGCTCTAGTAGTCAGCTAGGGAACATGAAGCTAAGTGATGGGCAGTGATAAGTTGGAGACCCTGGCCCCATTATAAGAGTTACCCATCATTCATCTTTAGATAATTGTTAGCCAGCATACATTTAAGTCTAGTTTTAGGGGAACTTTAAAAAGCCTGATTTGTATGTGATATTTAAATGCTGACAACCAATTAAACACACACTTTCTACCAGAGGATACATGAAGCTGATCAGTTGGATTCCTACGCTGATCTGTTTTTCTGCCACCTTGGGTTAGAGTATCTTCCCCCACTGCTCTCTTTCAAGATGCTTCAATCTGGTTTTTTTTTTTTTTTCAATACTGATATTGTATCTGCTTTTTATGTGCTTCTCATAGCAACATCTTTTTCAGTTAAGAAACTTAGAAAAGAGCATTTGAAGAACATATTGAACAAAAGTACATCTTTCAAAGTTATAAGAAAGGTTCAAGTTGAAAATGAACTTGTTAGTTAGGACAGTATCCAACTTATTTTTAAGTGTTTAAAGTCAAGAAACACTTACGCCTGATAGAAGCAGGCATTAGAGGATTTTGATTTTTCTGTTCATCTCAGGAAAAGTCCTATTTAGTGCTAGAAACATTAGCTATGTTTAGTCCCTACAGTGAGTAGGCCAGATTCTCCATCACAGACAGACTGTTTTAATAAATAGTACAACTGTATTTATTATACCTAAGCATACTCATTTGTACACATTTAATAATTGCATCTACATTAATTGATTCCTTATCTAGTACCATGCATGGTGCTAGATCAGTTTTTCAAACTTCAGTTATGACCAGCATTTTAAAAATGAATCGGAATAAAATTTAAAAGAGCAGAAAATATCAAAGTGCATTTTAGAAGTTGTATTTCTGAAAAGCAGTTTGAAGTTATAAAGAATACACATTCACACACATACATACTGAATGTGTATGGACATCATGTTACCAAATGTGTTTCACTTTTGTGGGTCATGATAAAAAAAAAGAAAAAAAACCACAAATTTCTTTGCTAACTACTTCAGATCTGTTTTTTTCTCAATCATCAAAATACTATAATTATTTAGATATTATCACCCTGATCTTACATACATAGAAAGTTAGACACGGCATAAATGACTTATCGAATGCTGTGGAAGTTACTGTGACCGGGTTGGGATCTGAACCCTTGATGACTATTTACCAACCTACATTTGTTCCTCTGTAAAACACTGGAGTAGAAGTTTCATTGCCTACAGAGATGGTTTTTGCTTTTTCTGATTATTGTGGTTGATGTTTTTCTTTTACTTTCAACTGTAGAAATAACTGCTAGTTCGTAGACTCTTAAAGTAGCACTGTGGATTTCCCAGGACCATCTGACTATAAATAAAAAAAAATTTTAAATCTTGCCTAGAAAGATATACCACTTGTAGCTTTCTATTAGTACGTTTTAGTGATTTGTAATTCAAGTGCTGCTTCCTCTGTTAGCTATTTTTTTTTCCTATAGGTAGATAGTGATGAATTTAATATTTCCTTAATCAAGTCAAATGAAGAAAATAAAACCATAGAAGTTAAAGATCTGGAAATCTTCACAAGGTATTCCGTGGTAATCACTGCCTTCACTGGAAATATCAGTGCTGTATACGTGGACGGAAAGTCAAGTGCTGAAATCATTGTTACCACTTTAGAATCAGGTGAGGCATATTTTTCATCATTGCTAAAAATTGACTAAGTGTCTTTCTTACAGTTCCTCACACTGTACCCTACAAAGCATATGTGTTACAAGAAGATTTTAAGCATATAAGCATAAAATTCAGTGAGTCACTGGGACTGACAGAAGTGAAGCTTTCTATTTGTGTTTTTGAGGCAAAATGGAATTATGTAGCACAGTCAACACTTGTAAATACAGAAACAAATCAGTTCATAATAAGGTATCCAAATGTATTTTTTGTGTGTTTATTTCAACACTAAGTATTTTAAAAGTTGGACAACCTTACCTAAGAGATGATTTTTCAAACTGTCTATAGCCAATAAAGCTTCACCTTAAATTCCGTTTTAATTATTTATGTCCCATGGTTTAAATGTACATTAAAATAATGATACTCTATTATCTAGGGCTCACTCAGGTTCAATTCATGGGTTGGGAAGATCCCCTGAAGAAGGAAATGGCAACCCACTTCAGTATTCTTTCCTGGAGAATCCCAAGGACAGAGGAGCCTGGCAGGCTACTGTCCATGGGGTCCCAAGAGTCAGACACGACTTAGTGACTAAACCACCACCACTCTATTATTAAATTATCTGGGCTTTCCAGGTGCCAAGAACACGCTTGCCAATGCAGGAGACGTGAGAGACATGGGTTCGGTTTAATCCCTGGGTCGGGAAGATCCCCTGGAGGAGGGCATGGCAACCTACTCCAGTATTCTTGCCTGCAGAATCCTATGGACAGAAGAGCCAACTAAACCCCCAGCTGTGTTTACCATATCTGTTCTTTTCACTTAGTCAAGTGGCATGTTTTATTATATAATCTAAGGACAAATGTCAGAATCTATACAGGTTGCCTCAAGTTGGTATGAACAGGGTCTGAGTGGATAGTAAGATTGTAACCTGTGAGAAATTACCGTGGAAAGTCAACTTCCCAGAACTCGCTTGCCCCATCCTCCTTCAGACTCCAGATGTTCTTTGCCAGCAGATATATGTCTGGAAAGAGCACATGAAGGATGTGTTGCTATAGTTTATTTGTTGCTATCTGTAAGGTAAGTATAGGAGGTTAAAAAGAAAAAAATTAGTCTTTTCATTATGTTGTATACTCTATTATCTATAAACTTATAGTTCTAAATTGAAAGGTACATCTTATCCTCAGCACCATAAAATTCTATTTGTTTCCATTTAATTGCCATGTATAGTTCAGGTACTTATTTTACTTTTTGCACTTCTCCCGTATCCTGCCCATCTGTGAGAAGAGTTGCTGCTAAACTTGTTCATGTTCATACCATAAAACTTTGATCAACAATCTTAATGTGACACCTTTTCCAAGGATATTGTAATTTAATAAATTTTTATTAAACCTCTAAGAGAATATTTTAGATATAAAACCAAAGATATCTGGAGGATAGGAAGTTCTTCCTACACTCAGGTAATTTTTTCAAGTATTCAACTTTAAAGCTGATCCTAATTTTAGGGAATCATCTCTCATAAAAAGAAATATATATATTCTTATATATCATAAAAATGTATAATAGCAATTGTGAAAATGTGTGTTGAACCAATGTAACTTTTATATGAGTTATGCATTTCTTTACATTGTGATATTTACCCAATAACATATTTATCTGCTTCTCTCTTTTTTTCTGTTATTTATTTATGTTTTGCTTGCCATAGAGAACTATCTCTAGATATCTCTACAAGGGTATATGAATATCTGAGCTATTCATAGTCAAATATGAACAGCTTTCTTCATGGAAATGCATTACGTAGAATGGAAGAATATATACATTTCAATGTGATTAAAATGTTCATGCAACCATTAAATTTATTTTAAAAAATACTAATTATACAGTTTAATAAGAACTAGTTCTTACATTTATAAAATACTTTTAACCTGTGCTATATTTCATAAAAATTTATTGATATTTGGCTAGTTATATGTTAGGGCAACTTTTATTTATCAAAAATAAACAGGAATATCTAGAATATATAAAGAAATATTAAAATTCAACACTTAAAAAGAATCCAATTAGAAAATTGCAGAGGGGACTTGCCTTGCCTGGCAGTTCAGTAATTAGGACTCCAAGCTGCCACTGCCAGCTGCATGGGTTCAATCCCTGGTCAGGGAACTAAGACCCCATGTGCCACATGGCCAAAAAAATAAGAAAACTGACAAAGAACATGAACTGATATTTCACCAGAGAGGAAATATGATTGGCAAATAAACTCAAGATATGTTTTTTCAACACTATTATCTGTTAATAAGATGTAAATTAAAACCACAATGATACATCACTATACATCTACTAGAACAGAAAAAATAATTTTTAAAATAGTAATAATACCAAATGCTGGAAAAAGTCCAAAAAGACTGGATCTCTCGTACATTGCTAGTGGGAATATAAACGGGTATAACTATTGACACAATGAAAAAGTATTTTGGTAATCTGTAAAACTGAACACGCACTCAATAGATCCACAAGTTACAATCTTAGGCAATGACCACAGACAATTGAAAACTTAATGTTCGTACAAATATCTTTATATGAATGTTAACAGGCTTATTAGGAATAACGACAAAATAACTGGAAACAACCCAAATGTTTTTATGATTAAACAAATTCTAGCACAATGGAACACTACTCAGCAATAAAGACAGAATAAACTGTTGATATGCACAGCAGCTCTGATCTCAGGGTCATTGTGCTGTTGCCTTTTGCAACTAATAAAACTCTGGAGGTGGAGACTGACCAGTGTTGAGGAGCCATGGAGTGCCAATATAAGGGGAGAGCAAGAGGACTTTTCTTTACGGTGATGGAAGAGTTTTGTATCTTCTTTCTGGTCATGGTTGCTGCTGCTGCTGCTAAGTCGCTTCAGTCATGTCCGACTCTGTGCGACCCCATAGACAGCAGCCCACCAGGCTCCCCCGTCCCTGGGATTCTCCAGGCAAGAACACTGGAGTGGGTTGCCATTTCCTTCTCCAATGCATGAAAGTTAAAAGTGAAAGTGAAGTCGCTCAGTCATATCTGACTATTAGCGACCCCATGGACTGCAGCCTACCAGGCTCCTCCACCCATGGATTTTCAAGGCAAGAGTACTGGAGTGGGGTGCCATTTACAGGAGTCTATACATGGAATTAAATTGCATAGAACCATACAAAAATACAGAAAAGCATGAAAAATGGTGAAAGTTGAATAAGACCTGTAGTCAAGTTAATATGATTGTGTCAGTTCTGTTTCCAGGTCTGATATTTAACTACAGTTATATGAGATGTCGCCACTGGGGAAAGCTGGGGGAAGGTTACAGGGAACTGAATGTACGATTTTTGCAACTTCCTGTGAGTCTACTTTATTTTTAAGTTCAGAGTCATAGAAGTTCATTCTGTGTAAGACACATACATATAAGAGGCTAAATATATAAGCAAATAAACTGGATACTGTTATGGTTTCTGTGATCTATAAATGTCAATGATTCTATAATGAACCAGCCATTTTGCTTTTCATAATTAAATGATTTGTGTAATAATCTTTGTAAAGAGAAATTTGAGAAAAGTTTGAAGCAAATCAGTTTTATATGGAGATCAAAACAAACACAAATTTTTAAATAATTTTAACTGCTAAATACTTTTAGTCCCTAAGGATCCACCTAACAACATGACATTTCAGAAGATACCAGATGAAGTTACAAAATTTCAGTTAACATTTCTTCCTCCTTCTCAACCAAATGGAAATATCCAAGTATATCAAGCTTTGGTTTACAGAGAAGATGATCCTACTGCTGTCCAGATTCACAACCTCAGTATCATCCAGAAGACGGACACATCTGTCATTGCCATGTTAGAAGGGCTAAAAGGTGGATATACATACAACATCAGTGTAAGTGTATTTCTAACTCAGCATGCAAAAATACTGCAGCTTATGTAATACATTTTTCTTATCTCTTGGTGGAATTGCTTAAGACATGCCAAGTAAAAAAGCTTTGGGGAAACAGAATTGCTGATTTCCTATTTTAATACAGCAAGTCAGGTGAAAATATGTAAATAACAGAAAAGTGTGCACAATTATAGTGGAAATCCAAAAATAAAGCATAAAGAAAATCCACACTAAAAGTTGAAGAGCAGTGATATATAGATCAGATCAGATCAGTCGCTCAGTCGTGTCCAACTCTTTGCGACCCCATGAATCACAGCATGCCAGGCCTCCCTGTCCATCACCAACTCCCAGAGGTCACTGAGACTCACGTCCATCGAGTCAGTGATGCCATCCAGCCATCTCATCCTCTGTCGTCCCCTTCTCCTCCTGCCCTCAATCCCTCCCAGCATCAGAGTCTTTTCCAATGAGTCAACTCTTCACAAGAGGTGGCCAAAGTACTGGAGTTTCAGCTTTAGCATCATTCCCTCCAAAGAAATCCCAGGGCTGATCTCCTTCAGAATGGACTGGTTGGATCTCCTTGCAGTCCAAGGGACTCTCAAGAGTCTTCTCCAACACCACAGTTCAAAAGCATAAATTCTTTGGTGCTCAGCCTTCTTCACAGTCCAACTCTCACATCCATACATGACCACAGGAAAAACCATGGCCTTGACTAGGTGAACTTTTGTTGGCAAAGTAATGTCTTTGCTTTTGAATATGCTATCTAGGTTGGTCATAACTTTGCTTCCAAGGAGTAAGCGTCTTTTAATTTCACGGCTATATAGATAGTTCTGCCTAAAGGAAGATTATTTCTGTGTGATTATAAATGGAAAATGGAAAAGCAAATAGCAAAAGCAAAGGGCAGAAAAAGCTATCTGTATGACTGAAATTCACATGTATCTCACACAACTATTACTAAAAGCTAAAAGCATGTTATATATTAATTCTAAATTATCCATTTTGGAAAGTAAATATATATGTGAGTTCATATACATACACATAGACATAATACACATACAATTGGTTTCACCCTTTCACTATTTTTACAGCATGTCTTGGAATTTTCAAAAAGAACTATATAATTCAGAAAATCATCTATTAAGCAACATAGAACCAACCTAGCTGCTGCTGCTGCTGCTAAGTCACTTCAGTCATGTCTGACTCTGTGCAACCCCATAGACGGCAGCCCACCAGGCTCTGCCATCCCTGGGATTCTCCAGGCAAGAACACTGGAGTGGGTTGCCATTGCCTCCTCCAATGCAGGAAAGTGAAAAGTGAAAGGGAAGTTGCTCAGTCGTGTCCGACTCTTTGCGACCCATGGACTGCAGCCCACCAGGCTCCTCTGTCCACGGGATTTTCCAGGCAAGAGTACTGGAGTGAGTTGCCATTGCCCCTCCAAGAACCAACCTATACAGCGTATTAAAAAGCAGAGACATTACTGTGCCAGCAAAGGTCTGTCTAGTCAAGGCTATGGTCTTTCCTGTGGTCATGTATGGATGTGAGAGTTGGACTGTGAAGAAGGCTGAACGCCAAAGAATTGATGCTTTTGAACTGTGGTGTTGGAGAAGACTCTTGAGAGTCCCTTGGACTGCAAGGAGATCCAACCAGTCCATCCTAAAGGAGATCAGTCCTGGGTGTTCATTGGAAGGACTGAGGCTAAAGCCAAAACTCCAATACTTTAGCCACCTGATGGGAAGAGCTGACTCACTGGAAAAGACCCTGATGCTGGGAAAGATTGAGGGCAGGAGGAGAAGGGGACTATTTAGGATGAGATGGTTGGATGGCATCACAGACTCAATGGAAATGGGTTTGGGTGAACTCTGGGCATTGGTGATGGACAGGGAGGCCAGGCATGCCACGGTTCATGGGGTCGCAAAGAGTCGGACACAAATGAGCAACTAAACTGAACTGAAATTCACTCTAAGCATTCAAGTAGCTCAAGTAACTAAACAGTCAAGTAACTAATCTTCCAACAAACTCTTTATATCAGAAAATCGTCATTAATAATTTGTGTTATTTCCCTCACTCACTGTATAATCTGACTTGCTAGGACTCTTGTTACACATACCATTAAGTGGACCCCCATTCTAAAAGATCTGTTAGAGAGAAGGTGGTGGTTAAGAGAATGAACTGACCTAGATTCAAATTCTGGCCCTGGTAGTTTCTTTCAGGGCAGTTTCTGCAAATCTGTGCCTCTTTTTCCTTATCTGAAAAATTAGTAATAGGAATAGTAATTTCTATATAGGATATTAATAGTGATGGTAGGAAACAAATGTCTTGGCTCTCACAATTAAAATAAAAATGGGAAATAAAGTGCAACTAATTCATAATTTCTGAATTATGAATGGGTCTTCGTTGCATGCATGGGCTTCTCTTTGCAGTGGCTTCTCTCGTTGCAGAGCACGGGCTCTGGCTGTGTGAGCTTCAGCAGCCGCAGCTCACAGCGTCCAGAGCACAGGCTCAGTAGTTGTGGCACATAGCTTAGCTGCCCTGTGGCACGTAGAATCTTCTCAGAGCAGGCATCAAACCTATGTCCCCTGCGTGTGGCCTGTCAATCACTGTACCACCAGGGGAAGTCCACTAGGTCATAATTTAAAGAAAAACCAATCTTTGGATTATTTGCAAGGTGCAATTTTCATAGTCCTCAGCACCCGAGAATTTACTAGAAATGTGTAACTTTCACATGGGTCCTAACCTAATGAATCAAAACCTATAGATTTTCATTTTACAGGGTTTGTGAGTGACTTCTTTCCTCACTGCCCAAATGTATTATTCCACTAAAATGTAAGGTTGTAAAGAAATATAATTAAACACACTGCAGCATCACTTTTCATTTTAAATACTTTCTTTTTGAAGTTTACATATACCAGTAAATATTTCCTTTATTATTTTTTAAGCTACATTTTATAGGTTTGTTTTATTTACTATACCTGCCACATCATATATGTAAATCAAAATATATGTTCAATCAAAATACCTCTAAACTGTGCATAGGGTGGAGGGTGGACCACTGATGTATGAAACAAATTTATTAATTCCAATAAAGATGTATTCTGAATTGTGTTTATTGAATATAATGAAATTGGCAAGAACGCAGTCATTATTTTATTAATATATAGCAAGATACAGTGAATTAACAAAGAGCCTGTGTCTGCAGCTTCCTAAGCACAAAGTTGATTGAAAGGATTCACATTTGTGTAAATCACCCTCTGCAGATACAAACAGAAATGCTTTATGTGTATATGCTGCATTATGCAGGTTATAGCGTCAGATACTTAGGGGCAGGGGTGAAGCAGGGCAGAGAGGCCAACTTTCAGAGGGATGATTTAATACAGGAAAACTGGGAGGCTGAGGGAATAGGGTTTCATCTCAGAAGGAAAAAAAAAGAGAGTCTTGAATATGGATTTAAAGAAAGCTGGAGTTACGTAGCTACAGAGAAAAGGAACAGATGTTAGAGTAGATGAAGAGAGACTGTAGACACCGTGGCTCTTCTGCTCTCTCCTCCTACGGGTTCAAACGGAAGCCACATCTTTCTTAGTCTCTGTGATAGGGCGTTCAGGTCACGGAGCCTTTGTTCTCAGGGCTTAGTACCATAGTATCAGTTGTAAGATCTAGTTCATTGCTAACATTCTTCCTCCATATATTACAGAAATTAGAGTGCAAGAAAATATAATAGACTATATGAATTGTTTTTAAACAATAGAACAATTTTTAAATGACATATAATCATAATTGCTTATACATACACCTGTGCAATAATTTGAAAATAATAAGATGCTTCTTTGTTTTAGGTTTATGCGATCAATAGTGCTGGTGCAGGGCCAAAGGTTCAAATGAGAATAACCATGGATATTAAAGGTATATGAGCTGCCTTCCCATGAAATGCTATTGTCTTAAAAGTAATTATAATTTATATTCTGTATTAGTTATGCACGTAGTTAAGCTTTTAAATGTATAGTAAGTATACATTAAGTAATAAGTAGTAACATATGCTTATTAAAGCTATAATTAAAATACCTAAATCATGTGGCAAATTACCATGTTAATTACAGAGACTGCTATATTTCTTTTCCGCTAAATTGAAATTTTGCTGAGACAAACTTTATAATTGTATTTTATGTTTTTTAAATTTTATTGAAAATAAAACTTCTTTAAATTGCCCATGACTGGACTTTGACTAGTTCTAAGTAGATTCTCAGACTGATCTTTCTTTGAAAGTCAGATTCTTTTAAGTTAATAAAATGGTGTTTACTGAACTACCATATAATCAACTATGATTCTGGCTATAAAGTAGATCTACCAATTCATCATTGACAGGCACTTTTTTCATATAAAATATATGAAAATTTAGAGACTTGCTTCCCTCACCGAATTCCACAAAACCCACAGAAGATTATTAAGGGGACTTTAGGGCCACTCAGTTATTCAAGGTGCCTTCTCAAGAATAAAAACGTGCACGCAATTTTGTCACTTCTCTGAAGACCTGTGTAAAATCTGCAGAGAGATTTTTAAAAAAATATATTGAGCTTTAGTAGAATTCCACCGGATCCTCTTTCTAAAATGAAAACCATCTTCTCTCAGGCTTCAGTAACTACAGGCAGCGCAGTGATTAAAATGCCACCTTTAGGCTGGTCGAGGGTTGAGTCGCGGAGGTTGAATCCTGGGCTGGCCGCTTGCTACCTGGTTTGGCCTTAGACAAGTTTCTTAACACCTCTAAGCTTGTGTAATAGAGATAATACTAGTTCCCACCTCGTGTTGTGAGGGTTGAGAGAATCTGAAAAACCCCCAGTGTCTAGAAACTTGCTTTGTTAGGAATAAGAAATATTCACTGTAAGATGAAGCTGATAAATTTTATTTTTTCACCATTGGGTAGTTTATATAACTGTAATACTATTTCTTTGTTCTTCAGTGACAGACTTACTCATATAATCAATATGTAACAACAGATGCATTATATTTAGTAAAACTTCCCATTTCAGATACTTTGCTCATCCTCCGGAAAAGCTGTCTAGTTCTGACTTCCCACACCTTACATAGAGCAGATAGACTCATGACCAGTTATCTAGAGGACATGGATGAGTACTGGTAGCAGTGATGGGGTCTAAAAGATTGAATTTTTCTCCAAAAATATGCATAATTTTATTAATGACATGGAGTAACACTGGATTAACAATTGTATCAATTTGGACAGTACCGTCCAATGACAGATTACTGTAACTGGAAGCCTTGTCTTGGGGGCTCCCCAGTGGCCTCCCTTGAATCTGGAGGCTGTTCCTGCCACATCCTTTCTTCCTTCCTTCTCCTCATTTACACACGTCAGAACTGTGATCTTGCCACCTACTGTTGCTCCCTCCTCCTCTATTCTTCACAAATATTTCCCCCAGTAAACTTCCTGCATATCTAATACCATCATAACCCTGACATCTCAGAGGAGTGAGCTAAAGAACTGAGTCAAAAAGATTTGGTTCGTGTCTTGATACTTCCCTTTTACAGCTATGTAGCATAAGGCTGTTTTCCTCATTTATCAAATGGAAATGACATTGCCAATATTATGACATGGTTAAGAGGCTTTTTAAAAAGATTTTATAAATATGAGAATTGAAGTTTGATTAAGCAACTTACTGATGCTCAAACAGCTAGTGTGTGGAGCTCTAAGATGAAACAAGCAGAACTTCTACAAATACTATTTTTGAAGATACTTGTATGCATTGATGGTAAAATGTGAATTCTGACACTTGTAGAAATTATTCTGGAAATATGTGTTAAAGTTAAAAGTACATGTATCATTTGCTCCAGAAACTCTGCCCTTGGGAATATATTCTATAGAAATAAAAGAATCAGCAAGACTTAAGATATAAGGCTGATTAGTAAAGCAAATGTTCAAAGACTGAAGGAAAAGTGAATTCCCATCACTCGGAGAATGACTGAATAAATGTGACGCAGTTGTACCATGACATATAGTTATTAAGGAGAATGAATTAACCCAGAACTTGGTGACTTGAAAAGATTTACATAGTCATTGTAATAAAAAGCAGTATGTGGTGTAATTATAATACTTAACAGAGCCCCATTAAAATGTATCAGTGAGAAAAATCCATTATGTATGACTTTATGTATTTGTATATGATTATGTGAACATAAAGAAAAATATGAGAGGATATCATCTAGTTGTTTGGTATGGATAATTGTGGGGTTGGAGGACAGAGCTCCTGGTATGACTAGAACAGAAATTAGTGAACCAGCTGAAGGAAGTAAGAGAAGAAAAACACTAAAATAGTATGATTTAATGCATTTGTGAAAATTGTATATATATATATGTATATATAGTTTGAATTTATTTAATACATGAAGAGGAATCAGATGTCTGAAAATCACACCTGGGCTCCATTATCTCAGGCAAGTCTCAAATATATAATTATATCGTTAGGAGGTAATAATTGCCAAATATCTGCTGTATCCAAACAAAAATATTTCATGTTAGATTTGTCATCACTTTATCTGTAAATTACCTGCATGAAAGGAGAATTTAAAATGATTTTCTCTTTTCTGTAAGAACAAAAAATTGACAGGTAGTGATATTTCTTCTTCATGTTTATAGCTCCAGCACGACCAAAAACCAAACCAACCCCTATTTATGATGCCACAGGAAAACTTCTTGTGACTTCAACAACAATTACAATCAGAATGCCAATATGTTACTACAATGATGACCATGGACCAATCAAAAATGTACAAGTGCTTGTAGCAGAAGCAGGAGGTACCATCACATGCCAGGTTATCTTGTTAAATTGTGGGGTGTGGACCGCTGAATGCTAAAGACATTTCAATTCAAAATTAGTAATATAAGATAGACTCTCAATTATTACACACCTTTTGAGCTTAGTAGATTGTCAATATCATCATTAATTTTACTGATCATTGATTTATGCCTAGTTTATCAAAATTAAAAGACATGTGGTTAAAATATTTATTTATTCTATATGCTGGTAGGATTTTGGCAGGATGCAGTCTTGATAGGTTCTTTGAAGGTGGGAAAGAGTCACTCTTGCCTGAAGAATGCTTTTACTGTGAGACGTCATTCTCCACAATAGTGTCTATGGATTTATGTGTGATGGGATGGATAGGGTTACCTGCTTATCCAGGTAGATCAGTTGAATCATCCCTGGTGGTTCAGAAAGTAAAAGATGTTGCATCCAGATTTTCCTCATGCAATTATAGAAACGCCTTTTATAAATGTGAAAATACATTTGGATATGACTTGTAATTAATTCTTCTTTTTTCCAAAAATAGCTCAGCATGATGGAAATGTAACAAAGTGGTATGATGCATATTTTAATAAACCAAGGCCATATTTTACAAATGAAGGCTTTCCTAACCCCCCATGTACAGAGGGAAAGGCAAAGTTTAGTGGCAATGAAGAAATTTACATCATAGGTGCTGATAATGCGTGTATGATTCCTGGTAATGAAGACAAAATCTGCAATGGACCTCTGAAACCAAAAAAGCAATACTTGTAAGTATAGTTTATGCTTACTATGCATCATGATAGCAAGCTAGTTGACATTTTTAATCCATCCATCTACTCCTCCTGTCATTTTTTTCCAGTAAGTACTGGATATCCATAAAGTGTTGTGACCCGATGCATGATAAAGATCAACAAGGCACTGTCCTTTCATTCAGTCAAAGTACAGTTCTAGGGAAAGTAGGCAAACTTGTAAGTAATTGTGGTTTGAAATAAGCAACTAAAGGCAATATGAATATTGTGCAAATTGGAGAACTCAGGAGAATTGAATTCTTTTCGTAAAGGGCTACGTGACTAATGTGTGATGTTTTGTCTTTCTCATTCTGCCATGCATGCTGATGTATGTACGGTTTTAGAAACACTATCCTTGTCTTCCAGTTAATTGTGGCTTCCCTTTAGTTTGGTCATAACAATCATTTTCAGCTCTTCATATTATCAGACATCTAAATGATGTATTCAAATATTTATAATTCACTTTAGTATTTGGTATTGTGTAGATTATAATACTCTAATATAAAAACAGATGTTGATATTTTAGCTCTATTAAATGTTTTGCTAAATTTGGCTTATTTTTTTCCTACTAAGTTGACGATTATATGATGACTATAATTTTTAAGAATTTAATTTCCAAAATATGATTTTTATTACTAAATTTGAAAAATACAGCTAGTTTCACTTTTGCCTACTAGTTAGAGTTATTAAATTAAACATCCTAGGGCAACTTAACATTAGAAAGAGAAGTTAGAGCATTTTTTTTCCAAATGCCTATCATCTGTTATTAACACTTACTTGGTTACTAAATTATGCCCTGAGATTAATCATCATACAATAATAGTTACAGATATGATGTACTATAAAGTTTTATATCCAAGAATTATTGATTTTGCATAATTTTACCAAAACATTTCATATAAGCCATAAAATCATAAGAATTTGAGAGCAGCAAAGCTTATTATTGTAGATTGATGTTATACTTTAAAATTCTTGTATGTTCATAGTTTTAAAATAAGGTAAATTTTGGTTGTCTCTGTGATGATAGAATTATCCAGCGATTCCTAAGGTTGATTTTCTTCTGCACCCATCTTCTCTGTTGTATGTCATGGAAGCATATAAAGTGAAAATATAGCTATGCACACTCAGACTTAATAAGCATTATTCTTTGTTTACATGTGAACAAGGTAAGTTTTATATGATTATTCTAAATAGGACTTATGGTATTTTCAAAGGTGGTTGAAGTGTAATACTTACGTTTAATTTAAATTGTGCTTGTGCTGACATTAAGTCATTTCATCCAAACAAATCTATGAGGGAGATGATCTACTTAATCTGATTAACTGCTGACTATTCATGAATCTGGTCAAATTTTTAGCCACACTCTGATGAAGTTGAAAAGGTCTGTGTCCAGGAAAATTACTCACCTCATATAAAGATACTATTTGTTCTCATGATGGCAGATTTCTAAGTTTATGCTTTGTAAATTCATGTTCTCTGGACAAAAATGTATTTTTCCACAGCTATTTGTTTAAATTATACATAGGGGAAAAAAAGTCATATGTAAATTGTTTTTCTTCTTCCACAGATTTAAATTTAGAGCCACAAATGTCATGGGACAATTTACTGACTCTGATTACTCTGATCCTGTTAAGACTTTAAGTAAGACATTTTTGTAGTTTAATTTCATTTATAATCTCAACATGCTAATCATAGCTGTAATGTTCCTTAGTAAATGTATTCCATGACTGAATGTTCTCAAGTACAAAGTCATTTCAAGGTTAATTATGTTGACTAAGGAAAAAGCAGTATTTATAATACTCTTTTTAAGTGATGGGCTCCATCTATTCAAATTTGGACATAGATTTCAATATGGTATTCAGTCTAGGCTGATGTGTATGGACACTACACTAAGAAAATATTTGTTTTTTTAATATGCAGTCTTCTAAGTAAAACATTTTTACTTCATAAAAATGAAAAAGGATTAAGGAAATTTTTCTGAAATAATCCTAAAAGTTAGAAGCTTATCAGTCTTTATAAGTTTTCTGTCTGATCAGTGCTTTCATGAGTTTTTCAATTGTATCCACCCAATCAGGCCTGGATAAAACCTAAGTACCATTCGGTCAGATGCAAGTATACGTCTTCCTTTTCTCTTTCTCCCCCTTTCTCCCCGCTCCTCCCCTTCCTACTGCTGCTTTTCTCTCTCTCCTCCGCCTCCTTCACCATCAACATATCTAACATTGAATATTCTGTGCCAGACATACTCTGAGGTCCTTAGTATGTATTAACGGATGGATTCTTCACAATGATCCTTTAATTTAGGTCAGTGGTTCTCAACGGACTGATTTTACTGTCTGGGGATTTGGCAATGTCTGGAGCCATTTTCGGTTGGGTTGTCCTGAGTGTGGGGGCTGAGCTAGTGGCATCCCATGGGCAAAGAGGTCAGAGGTGCAGCTGCCTATCCTCCAGGGCATAGGCAGGCCCCTCCAGCAAGGAATTATCTAACCCCTAATCAGTGTGCTGAGGTTCAGAAACCATGTTAGGTTGCTAATGTTAGTTCTGTTTTGCACATGAGGAAACCGTGGCCCAGATTCAGTAATTAAGTGGCTCTATCAAGCACAAATTTTAGAACCATTAAACTGCAAATGCAGGATTTAGATCTGGATTCAAATCTTGACTCTCTTTTCTAAAGTGGTAATTTCTGTTACCCTCAGAGTTTCCTTATTTGGAAAATGATGATATTATCTGCCTTGAAAGATTTATGTAAAACAACATGGATAAATACATTAACCTTTTATAGTTAATAAAAATGCTGAATGCTTAATAGCTTTTTTTTGATAGGTTATAATGAAAGACTTTAAAATCAGACTTCCTTGGGAGCAATTCTTTCCCTAGGATTTCTCTGAGTAATTCGCAACTTTCTGCCTCCTTCCTGTGTATCAGCCTCTGAGCCTGTGGCACTCTGTGTGTTGTTCAGACCCACAGTATATATCACCAGTGCAATAGATTTCACTGAGAATTATGGTTGAGAGAAGATAGAAAATGTTCCACCATTTTTAGTTAGAAATTCTCATCTGGTTCTGAAACATTAATTGTATAAAAAGCGTGTGTCTGCTCATATGGCTTAGAGAAATGACCTTCTGTAGATACAGTGCTAAAAAGAGATTACTTTGTTGTATTGTTTGCTGTGTATTATTCATCTCACAGCTTCTTGGGTTTATATAGATTATTGATATGAGGACAGCATATTCAGCTGGTTATCTGGAATGTAAAGTTGACACATCTGGTTTAGTAGGAATGAAAGAAGAGGGAAAGTCAAGCATTAGGAACCATGGTGCATAGGGATGTGAGTCCTCAGATACTGCAACACAGCATCCTTGTGGCCACGGATGAGCCCCACTCAGCACTGGCCACAGGTAGTCTCAAGATGTTTCTCAGCGATGGTCTCTTCTTTTTCTTCCTGTCTCTCTCAGCCAAGGCAGTGGCATACAATAAGTAATTCTAGAAGGTAGGAGAAATACGCTTGTAAGTTCTCTGCTTCCTCTCCTGGAATCACCACCACCACCACCACCCCAGTCACCCAGGTGCTAATGTGTGTGCGTCCTGGTTAACAGCAGGAGTGTCAGATGATGTAAGATATAGAAGGAAGGGCAGGGCACCAGATCTTACCAAGGTTAGAGAAGGAGAGACTGGGGAGCCAGACTGGACTCGGCAGGTGGAATGCCATTGGGGTAGTAAGGGGTAGTGACAGGGAAGGGTCATATGTAGCTACAATCAGTTTTTCAGGGTTCATGTTATTTGTTGGAGAAGGAAATAGCAACCCACTCCAGTGTTCTTGCCTGGGAAATCTCATGGACAGAAAGCCTGGCAGGCCACAGTCCACAGGGTCACAGAGAATTGGATGCAACTGAGCATGCGTAGACCCGTGACATAAGGACAGCCTTTCAGGTTCCTCCTTCGAGTGGCCTTCAGTGGGCTCTCTCCTGGCAGAGAGCAGCTTGGTAATAGGCTTTTGTTCTATAATGCTCACTCTGACTGACTGCACGGAATTCTGCTACCTAGTTATCTGTAGCTAGTAAAACAGTACTGGGCAGGAGTAGATGGAGTTTAAAGGAGTGCAACCCTCAGTTATGGTGAAATGAAATGTTCAGATTTGTAATGTATCATGTACTACTGGAGCAGAATTCTTTGATCTAGAGCAAAGTAGCTCAGTCATTCTGCTGGTGAATGGATGTAACACCATCAATTTCTGGCCTCACATTATTATTTTTACCTAGCTTTTGGATATTGTGGTTCTGTGTGTGTCCAGTTCCCTGAGTCAGGCACTAAAGTGCACCCTCCAGAAAAGGTGCTGGCCTATAGGTGATGTTCATAAAAGGCCATGAAGTCATAGTTTTTGAAAAAGAACACTGCTGAGGAGGATAGAGTAGAAGGACTCAAAAACAGAAATAAAGTTGACCATTTCTAAGTGGGCAGTGGTCAATGGCAAGAATGAGTTCACGGCTGTGAGAGTGGGGGGCCAGCAAACAGTAAATGCATTGGTATAATATTCCTGAGGTCATAAGAGCACAAAGGATGCATGTTGAGTCCTTTCTCTCTAACATGTCATGTATTAGGATACAGGACTGGTGGCTCCCAGCATTTCTCACAAGCCTGCTCAGTATTTGGATGTACCTCACACTTTAGCCAAAGAAGTCTAGGTCCCATCTAGGTCATCAAACCACCACTGGATGTACAGTCATTCACTGGTACTTTGCACACCCCAGGCAAGGAGCTTCAAGTTGAGTTACCCATCAGTACCGTCTTCAGGGTTTAAGCACCTTTTGAAGGCTGTGTTTTGAAGTTAGTATAGGACAGGCACTTATAAGACTGGCCATTTTGATAGTGGCTGCGACTGTAGAGATATTATTGGGATGTTAAATTAGGGGCAAAGAATCACTGATGAATTAAAAGGCTTAAGATTAGTGAAAAGGCTAGCAGTGGGACAAGTGAGAAGGGGCCAGACAGGGCTTCGCTAAATAAAGATGAATAAGGTGGAAGAGGAATCACACCTGGGGAAGTCTTGATGACCTGTAGGAATAATGTAAAATGACAAGTGCCATCATTTTAATCCTAAAGATATACTTACAACTTGCTTTTATTTGCATTCAGGACTGAGCCTTATAATTTTTATTAACCAAGTTCACAAGAATTCTTAAATTCATTTTTAAAAACTCCTCCTTAGATATATAAGTTTATGGAAACTGCTTACAGGCAATGTTTTGATTATAAGGTTTCATTATAGAGGAGTCCTGTGATTTGAGCAGCAGACACTCTTTTATGCACCTCACAGGGCTTCATTAAAGCTGAAGAAGAGAAAACAAACTCCACGGCAAAGGCACTCTGTGATTGGTTTTTGTTTGTTTGTTTTGTCATAACATTCCTCATTTAATTACTGTGCTAACAATGAAACGTTCCAGTATTCTCACTTGGGAAGAAAAATAAGGAGTCACTATATATATTTTTTGTGACAAAAGGAACAGGGGGAAGTTTTATGATGTTCACAGGCGGTAGTGATGGGATAGTGAAGCTCGTAAACTCTGCAGCCAGACAAGCATGTTTCAGGCCATTTTGGCATACATGGAATTTGTGACTTTGAATTAGTCACTTAACAAATTAACCTCTGCAGTCTGATTTCCAAAAGTAGAATAATACCCAATTCATAAACTAACTGGGCTTCCCTGGTAGCTCAGACAGTAAAGAATCTGCCTGCATTGCGGGAAACTCAGGTTCAATTCCTGGGTTGGGAAGATACCCTGGAAAAGGAAATGGAAACCCACTCCAGTACTCTTGCCTGGAAAATCCCATGGACAGAGGCGCCTGGCAGGCTACAGTCCATGGGGTAGCAAAGAGTCAGACACGACCGAGCAACCTACACTTTGACTTCACACTTTCATAAACTAATGAATAAGGTTAATTAATAAATATATGAAACATTTTTTTACTTATGTGCCAAGCCCTTCATGAGTGTTTTTCTCTATATAGCCTCATGTTTTTTCATTACAACCCTATAATGTGATTTCCTATTTATGGGTATCCCTAATACATTGCTAAGAAATCTGAAGCTGGGTCTTTAAGCAGCTTGCCCAAGGTTACAGAGCTGGGGAAGTACACCACCAGCTTTTAGACCCAGGCAACCTGACTTCAGCAATGTTGTGTTGCCTAGAAATTACTAAGTGCCCAAGTAGCTTTCATTACTATTGCTAATTTTTCTGCTCTTGTATACTTCCTATCCTTGCTGTACCATTTTGTCCTCTCAATATTTTAAACTATTTCTAGCTGTTCTCTTTTCACCTTCTCAGCTTTTTAAGGCTAACATTAATACATGAGTATGCTTAATACATGAGTATGCTTTATTTTTACACATAAAAATGCAGTAATTGCTTTTGTTTTTTGTAAACAAAAAGTGTGACTTTTCTCTACATCCTGGAAACAACTGTTTAGTATCTACTTTTAATATTTTGCATAGCTGATATATGAAAGTAACATTTATTTAGGGTATTTTAATAGATATTTCTTGACTTATGACATGGAATGACTTCTGGTAAGCTCTTTGTATAGTATTTAAATATTCTGGATGGCTAGTACAGGGCTGAAAAAAAACTTTTTTAACTGAAGTTCTGTCATAATAAATGAGTTAAATGCTCAAATTCACATTCTCTTATGTGATATGTATCTGTAACAAGAGACAGAGATTGTCCTAGGAGCTATATAAGTCATTTAAATTCAAGCTTCTTCTTAAAAATATAAAAGTAGCTTAAAAAGTCAGATCCACAGGCTGAGTTTAAGTAATGATAATTTTAATCAAAAGATAATACTTGTGAAAAATTAGTGCTTTATAATTATGATTTGCTTAATTACAGTAGAACATTCTGTTGTGCAAATAAAATGATTTGACCTTTCATAGGATTTTAAGTCTTGTTGGGAAATGACTTGTATGAATTACAAAAAGAATGCTCATACTTTCAAGCACAAGAGTTCCATTTTCTGTGAGAGGACTTAGAGAATAACTTCATTCTGTACTGGTAATGCTCGGTGGGTACATATATAGCAGAGAATCAAAATCTGTCCTGGACAATCACAGTACATTCTGTCCTTTCCTAGTAGTACATTTGTAATGCACGTGCCAAAAGGATTACCTACTGTTTATTAATACATTATTTGTCATTTCTTCACTTCACTTGGCTGGTGCTTTGAAATGGTAATTTAATCTGAACATTTCTATGGTCTATGAAATCATTTTTTTCCCACTAAATTACAGAAGGGAAGCAAAAAGCAAAGGAGAAAAGGAAAAGCAAAAAAGAAAAAGCAAAAAGCAAAAAGAAAAGGAAAGATATACCCATTTGAATGCAGAGTTCCAAAGAATAGCAAGAAGAGATAAGAAAGCCTTCCTCAGCAATAAATAAGAGGAAAACAATAGAATGGAAAAGATCTCCAAGAAAATTAGAGATACCAAGGGAACATTTCATGCAAAGATGGGCTCAGAAATGGTAGGGATCTAACAGAAGCAGAAGATATTAAGAAGAGGTGGAAAGAATACACAGAAGAACTGTACAAAAAAGGTCTTCATGACCCAGATAATCACGATGGTGTGATCACTCACCTAGAGCCAGACGTCCTGGAATGTGAAGTGAAGTGGGCCTTAGAAAGCATCACTACAAACAAAGCTAGTGGAGGTGATGCAATTCCAGTTGAGCTATTCCAACTCCTGAAAGATGATGCTGTGAAAGTGCTACACTCAATATGCCAGCAAATTTGGAAAAATCAGCAGTGGCCACAGGACTGGGAAAGGAGAGAGTTCGTTTCAATCCCAAAGAAAGGCAATGCCAAAAAAAAAGGCTCAAACTACCGCACAATTGTACTCATCTCACAGGCTAGTAAAGACATGCTCAAAATTCTCCAAGCCAGGCTTCAGCAATACATGAACCGTGAACTTCCAGAGAACTTTTAAAACCAGCTGGTTTTAGAAAAGGCAGAGGAACCAGAGATCAAATTGCCAACATCTGCTGGATCATTGGAGAAGGAAATGGCAACCCACTCCAGTGTTCTTGCCTGGAGAATCCCAGGGACAGGGGAGCCTGGTGAGCTCCCGTCTACAGGGTCACACAGAGTCGGACACGACTGAAGTGACTTAGCAGCAGCAGCAGCTGGATCATGGAAAAAGCAAGAGAGTTCCAGAAAAACATCTATTTCTGCTCTATTGACTATGCCAAAGCCTTTGACTGTGTGGATCACAATAAACTGTGGAAAATTCTGAAAGAGATGGGAATACCAAACCACCTGACCTGCCTCTTCAGAAACCTGTATGCAGGTCAGGAAGCAACAGTTAGAACTGGACATGGAATAACAGACTGGTTCCAAATAGGAAAAGGAGTACGTCAAGGCTGTATATTGTCACCCTGCTTATTTAGCTTATATGCAGGACACATCATGAGAAATGCTGGGCTGGAGGAAGCACAAGTTGGAATCAAGATTGCCGGGAGAAACATCAATCACCTCAGATATGCAGATGACACCACCCTTATGGCAGAAAGTGAAGAGGAACTCAAGAGCCTCTTGATGAAAGTGAAAGTGCAGAGTGAAAAGGTTGGCTTAAAGCTCAACATTCAGAAAACTAAGATCATGGCATCTGGTCCCATCACTACATGGGAAATAGATGGGGAAACAGTGGAAACAGTGTCAGACTTTATTTTTCTGGGCTCCAAAATCACTGCAGATGGTGATTGCAGCCATGAAATTAAAAGATGCTTACTCCTTGGAAGGAAAGTTATGACCAACCTAGACAGCATATTCAAAAGCAGAGACATTACTTTGCCAACAAAGGTCCGTCTAGTCAAGGCTCTGGTTTTTCCAGTGGTCATGTATGGATGTGAGAGTTGGACTATAAAGAAAGCTGAGCGCTGAAGAATTGATGCTTTTGAACTGTGGTGTTGGAGAAGACTCTTGAGAGTCCCTTGGACTGCAAGGAGATCCAACCAGTCTATCCTAAAGGAGATCAGTCCTGGGTGTTCATTGGAAGGACTGATGTTGAAGCTGAAAATCCAATACTTTATCCACCTGATGCGAAGAGCTGACTCACTGGAAAAGACTGATGCTGGGAAAGATTGAGAGCAGGAGGAGAAGGGAACAACAGAGGATGAGATGGTTGGATGGCATCACTGACTCGATGGACATGGCTTTGGGTGGACTCCGGGAGTTGGTGATGGACAGGGAAGCCTGGCATGCTGCAGTTCATGGGGTCGCAAAAAGTCGGACAGGACTGAGCGACTGAACTAAACTGAGATTCCAAGGTCTAGTGACTCAGTGCTACCTGATAAAGATAATTCTTTATTCATCTTCATGTTTCCTTTCTCAAGCATATCCAATTAGGAATGAGCATGTTAAAATATATGAAACAAGCGATTTCTATTTTAATGTATGAAAAAGGTGTATCTAAAATACTTTGAAAGAAAGTGAAAGTGAAGTCGCTCAGTCGTGTCCAACTCTTTGCGACCCTACGGACTGTATTCCACCAGGCTTCTCAGTTCATTGGATTTTCCAGGCAAGAGTACTGGAGTGGGTTGCCATTTCCTTCTCCAGGGGATCTTCCTGACCCAGGGATCAAACCTGGGTCTCCTGCATTGTAGGCAGACCCTTTACCCTCTGAGCCACCAGGGAAGCCCTAAATACTTTATGAGCTCTTATATGCTCATTCATTGTCTCCTAAATTTAGGTGAAGATTCTAGGTGACCATGAAACTGTGATAAATGCTTAAGATTCACTATTTGTTCAAATCCACCATGCAGAGGAGCCATAGAAACTCTCTTAGATTGTTAACATTTGTAAGCACCAAGCCATGGGAATAAGGGTGAAACATTAATCTCTGTTTATTTTACAAACAGTTAACCTATGGTAGGCTGCAGTCCATGGGGTCACTAAGAGTCAGACACAACTGAGCAACTTCACTTTCACTTTTCACTTTCATGCACTGGAGAAGGAAATGGCAACCCACTCCAGTGTTCTTGCCTGGAGAATCCCAGGGACGGGGGAGCCTGGTGGACTGCCGTCCATGGGGTCGCACAGAGTCGGACACGACTGAAGTGACTTAGCAGCAGCAGTAACCTATGTTGTCACTTGTTTTTAATACTTTTCACAGTAAAGTTATATAACTTAAAATTGGTGATAATTACTAATTGTATAAAAAAACACTTTATAGTTATTTGGTTTAATGCCTAATCTTCAACCACAAAACTCTTAATTTCTATTTCAAAACTGAACTTTTAATCAGGAAATTTAAAAAGTATTTATTGAATATTTGTGATATGCCTGATATTATTTATACTCAGACTTCATATACAGTTGTGAATAAAATAAAGACTCCTGTCTTCAGGAATCCTACTTCTGGACTGGTAATAGGATAATAAATAAATGAATTTTAAGATATGTTAAGAGGGTTATTGAGGGGGAAAAGAAGTAGAACCGAGTGCAGAAGAGGCAGGAGGGGTAAGACAGGAGGTGGAGGAGCTGTAACTTTCCATCTTAATAGGGTAATGTCTGAGTCTGCTTGGGCTGCCATTACAAATACCAGAGACAGCGTAAACAACAGGGTACTTTCTCACAGTCCTGGAGGTAGGCAGTCCAACGCAGAGCTCCAGCCGGTTCGGTGTGTGGTGAGCAGTGGCTTCCTTTTCGCTGTGTCCTCCTGTGGCCCTTCCTCAGCATGTGCACACAGTGGGAGAGAATAGGCTTCTGGTGTTCTCTTCTTAAAATGACACTAATTCCGCTCAACCTCAAGACCTCAAATAACATTAATTTCATCCTTACTCAAATACTGTCACACTGTCCTTCTGTTAGGGTTTCGGCATATGCATTTTGGAGGAACACACATACTCAAGTCTGTAAGACGCTTCATTGACTAGGTGATATTTGAGAATATTCTTGAAGGTAATGGCTCCCCAGGAAGATCTACAAGAGAAATCCCTTTCCAGGCATAGGAAGAAGCTGGACAAAGCCCTATATCAAAAGTGACCTGGTGTATCCCAAGAACAATAAGGAGACAGTCTGGCTCCAAAGCAGTAAGCCAGATGGCAAGTGGAAGGGAAGTCGAAGAGATAACAGAGAACCAGAGTGTTAAGGAGGGACCAGAGACCATTAACCTATGGCCATAGACCATTGGAAGGACTTTGGATTTTGTCTGTGAGAGAAGAGGAGGATTTTAAGTAGAGAGGTAATATTTTAAAAGCATTATTCTTGCTTAACTATGCTGAGAATACATAGAAGACAAGGATAGATACAGGAAGACTTGTTAGGTGTCCATACAGTAATTCATGCAAAACAGGATGGCGGCCTTGATCAAGTTAGTTTACTTGCAGAAGAGGTAGTAAAAGGTGAATAGTATAATGAACCCCAAGTACCTATTAAGTTTGCCACATCTCTATTTGTACATTTGTCATTTTATCTCTGAAGCATTATCTTCCACTCCAAATACTTTAGCTTATTTTTCTAATAAGTCTGTTTTTATTATATTGTTGCAGTTAAACAAAATTAATGTTAAATCCTTGATATTATGTAAAACCACCTACTTTCAAAACATCCTCTGATTTTTTTTTCTTTATAACTTTTTTGAAACAGGATCAAATGAGAGGCTCACACAGTATTTTTGATTGTTGTTTCTCTTAATCTGGGCTTGCCTGGTGGCTCAGATGGTAAAGAACCCACCTGCAATGCAGGAGACGCAGGTTCGATCCCTTGGTCGGGAAGATACCCCGGAGAAGGAAATGGCAACCCACTCCAGTACTCTTCCCTGGAAAATCCCATGGACAGAGGATCCTGACGGGCTATAATCCATGGGGCTGCAAAGAATCACACACAACGGTGTGACTAACATTTTCCGTTTTCACCCTTTCTCAGTCTGTTTTCATCTAGAAGAGACTTCTTCCTCCCGCCTCCCCACCCCTACGCCAGACACTCATTTAGGCAACTAGATGAGCTGTCCTGTAAGTGGTTCCATGTTCTGAATTTGTCTCATTGCTCTTTACTGATGTAATTTTATTCTTGAACTACTTTTCCTACTTTCTTATAAATTAGAGATAAGATCTAAAGGTCTGAATATGCACAATGAACATTTTGGCAGGAATACTTTACAAGTGTTGCTGTGTAGATCAAAATACCTCACGTCAGGTAGTATATAACATCTCGTCCTGCCACATTTTCAGTGACGTTAAAATTGATCAGTTAATTTAGTGATAGTGACAGCATGATTCTTCACTGGAAGTTTTTTTCCCATGTTGTAACCAGCAAATAATCTGTGAGGTGATAGGCTGACATTCCCTAAATGTTCAAGTCCCTATCAACCTCCTAGTCATTTAAAGATGCATTTGTGATTGTTACCTGAGTCAATTATTTCATAAGGAATGCAAAATTAATTTCCAATTATTTCTTCCACATCTATTAAACAGAATTTTCCTCTAAAACGGAGAAGGCAATGGCACCCCACTCCAGTACTCTTGCCTGGAGAATCCCAGGGACGGGGGAGCCTAGTAGGCTGCAGTCCATGGGGTCGCTAAGAGTCGGACACGACTGAAGGGACTTAGCAGCAGCAGTTCCTCTAAAAAGGAGCTTTTTCTCTTTAACTAGGGATTTTTTTAATTCATAAAAATAGAAAGCCAGGGGAAAAAATGCTTAATTTTCTCCCTTTAATTTCAAAGTTTTAGAGTGAAAGAAAAGTAGTTTAGCTAAAACCAGAGGTTACAAAGTAGTACTTTTTAATTTTCATTTCTATTTCATTGAATAATATTAGAACTCATGGATTTTTATACTGATATTGAATATATTTATCAGTTTCAGTTTTTATTCATCATAAAGTTTAAAATGTTCCATCTTTGGCCAGTAGGACCTCTTAAAGATGACCTTTTGTTCTTTCTATACCATTTGCCTTGACAGTTTCTTAGCTGTCTTGCTCCATTAGATGTCCTAAATTCCTTCTGTGCCCTAATGACAATTTGGGATTACTCTCTCTCCAATTGTCCCTAGTTTCTTTTAGTGAAAAGTGTGTATACTTGGTAGAGTCAACAGGATTTCCTCAGAGATTTTGGATGTGTTCTGTGAATGAGAAAGTCAAGTATGACTGCAAGATTTGGGGACTGGGCAACTAGAACAAACGAAGTTGCCATCAACTACGAAGAAGAAAGATGCAGTTGAAAGGAAGGACAGACAGGAGTTCAGTTTGGGACATTCTGATTTTTAAAATTTAATTACATTTCTATATAAGATGTATAGTAGGCAACTGAATATACAAATTGGGAGTTCCTTAGATTACAGTTAAGCAGACATCATCATATAGATGAAAATTAAAACCATGAGGCTGCATGAGTGTACCAGGGGTATGAGAAAGAAGACCAAGGATTGAGCCCCAGAGTTAAAAGATCTAGAAGATAAGCACATGTGTACATTTTGTTAACGTTATTGAGAAATAGGCCAACGTATATCTTTCTGTATTTTAGACCCAGCAAAGTATCCCATGTAATAATAATGATCATGTTACACTTTCTCTTCAGGTGAAGGACTTTCAGAACGAACTGTAGAGATTATACTTTCAGTCACTTTGTGTATCCTTTCCATCATTCTTCTTGGAACAGCTGTTTTTGCGTTTGCAAGGTAAGACTATTTGCATTAGACTTATTCCTAAGATGCTTTATGGACAGTTATGGTTTAATTAGGAGACAGAAGCCCACAATGGTTACTAGGATGGGAAACATTTAATAATAACAACAAATACAAATAGTTTACTATTAAAAGGAGTAAAAGAAAACACTAAGGGATCCAAAAGTAGCAACTGCAACAAAGCTGCTCTCTCTAGTCTAAGGGAAAGTGGACAATACGTGAACAAACTAGAAGTTGTCTCACTCCCAAGAATGGAATGGCCACCACAGGCACATGCATCCTATTACAGTGAGCAAAGAAATATGACAGAGAAAGCAGCTGGAGCTGGCCTGGAGAAGCTGCCCATCATTACTGGAGGGTAGGCAGCCTGGAATTAGTGAAAGCAGTCCATGCTGCCTGATAGTGGATGGGCTGAAGCTACTCAGCATCATTCACTTATGGGATGGAGACAGCATGAACTCTAGAAGCAGCTGGAACTCATTTAGGTGGACTACTGGCCTTCCACAATGAATCATAATAATGCAGCCCTAGAACACACAAGGGCAGTATCTCCCTGTCCCTACTGCCTTGCAGGATGACTATGCTATGCTATGCTAAGTCACTTCAGTCGTGTCCGACTCTGTGCGACCCCATAGACGGCAGCCCACCAGGCTCCCCCGTCCCTGGGACTCTCCAGGCAAAAACACCGGAGTGGGTTGCCATTTCCTTCTCCAATGCATGAAAGTGAAAAAAGTGAAGTCGCTCAGTCATGTCCGACTCCTAGAAACCCCATGGACTGCAGCCCACCAGGCTCCTCCGTCCATGGGATTTTCCAGGCAAGAGTGCTGGAGTGGGCTGCCATCGCCTTCTTCGGCAGGATGACTAGTGTCCTCTATTAAGAAGGCTCAACATCCCACCAGCTGGCCAAGGAGTCTAGCTCCAATATCTCAAAGCAGGACAAAGAAGTAGATAGAGGACTGAGAGACAAGTTTACACAAAGGGGAAGGTGCCCGGCTTTCTACATCTTTGAATATTTATAACTCTGATGGGTTTAATTAAAAATATTTTAATCAGGTTTGATCTTTGGGTTGGGAAGATCCCCTGGAGGAGGCCATGGCAACCCACTCCAGCATTCTTGCCTGGAGAATCCCCATGAACAGAGGAGCCTGGCAGGCTACAGTCCATAGGGTTGCAAAGAGTCGGACACGACTGAGCAAGTAAACACAGCACACTGCACAGGGGAAATCTTAGTTGTGATTCTAAAATCCAGTTTCAGAAGATAGATTGCCAAGTTAAAGGGACCTTCCATTTGTAAAAATAACCATTCTACTAATTCCCTAAGTAGCTCAGTAGGCTCTGTTTTATCTGAAGAATGTTGTCCTGTATTGTGTTGGCCAAGCATCCTCTATTTCATCTTGAATCTTTTAAATTATCATTTTGATAGAAAATTTGAAGGGCTCTTGATATTTTTCTTCCACTAGATAGTGTTCTCAGATTCAGAGTTATATTGTGCAAGCTATGGTCCTTGTCCCCAAGGGACATGCAAACCCCTGTATTCACAATGTTGTTCTGCTCCCAAATCATTTCTTTATAGGACGAGCTCCTCTAGTGGGCAGAAAATGGCCCCCTCTTATTCCCTGCAACTTCCCTTCATGTGGCTGTTCAGCTACCAGAGTTTAATCTCACCTGAACATCCCCTGGGTTTTCACACACTGCTGCTTTGGTTCAGTCAACTACACATGTGCTTCCTCCACCTTCTGCAACACCCAAGTCACACTCTACTTTTTATTTCTTCTAAGTGCCAATAGTTGTAATCACATATCATTTCATAACCGATCAATTACTGTTTTACAAGTTGTAATTTGAATATTTTTCCTCTGTATGCCTTTTCTACATTCCAATCCTTCTCAACTAAATTATATCCTTGAGGATAAGGACCATATGTTCTACTTTCTGTATCATCCTCAACACATAAATCATAATGAGTATTAAATACTTGCAGTACAAGATAGAAAAGCTAAATATTACTTTATATTTAACATCAATTTGATTTGCAGATTCATGTGACTTCTATTTTTGAACCTGAGTTTTCTGGTTCTGTTTTATACTCTTAGATTATATAAAGAATATATAATTAGATATACGTACTTGGCAATATTTTTATAAAACTTATGTATCTTGTCATATATAAGTGTTTTATGTATGTAAAACAGTGGAAGGTTGTCTATTTGAACTGGTGCTGATAGCAATGAGCTGTGTCCACGCTGGCATATTCCTTTTTATGATAAATCTATGGGATAGCTTGAGGGAGGAGAAACAAGCTCACAACATCCGTCTCATTCACTCTATACTTTACATGTGTCAGTGACTCAGGCCTTGAAGAACTAATTCTCATTAAATATAGCATGTTAAAAAATTATAGTAGAATATATTCTGTGGAATTAAAACAGGGAGAAGAATTTGAGTAGCTGTAAATTTGCAAGGTGTTCACAGAAGTGATCCCAACGAAGAAATTATTTGACTAATGTCTTAAAAAAGAAACCTAAATACAAATGCATGCTTTCTATGCTAGTTCCTCCTTGGACTTTATTACGCTTACTTTTAGAATTCGACAGAAGCAGAAAGAAGGTGGGACATACTCTCCTCGGGATGCAGAAATTATTGACACTAAATTCAAGCTGGATCAGCTCATCACTGTGGCGGACTTGGAACTGAAGGACGAGAGATTAACGCGGTGAGCACACTCCTCTGGGTGAACAGTGGTCCAGAGGGCCCGGAGCCATGACCCTATTGTGACCTGTACTTGCTGGAAGTGTTTGTGGGGCTTCTATTTACACAGGTCACAGAGATTATCTTTCAAAGGGTGACCTCCATCTTCCACACACTTCTCACTGATGTTCAGAGAATCACTTAATCTTCCTAATACTTTGAGTTCAATATGAACCTCGGTCTATAATGTTCAGCAAAGCTTTTTTTTCTTCCTGAAATGATATTTATATACATTAAATCTTTAAAATTATGTCTAATAATTCACTACATATGATAGTATTTTTTTTACATTGGATTTTTCCTGTCCACGTTTTAAATTACAAATTTATTCAAATTTGTAACTACTTGATATTCTTTTTATCATTTTTTATAAAAGCCTTCCTTAAGCTCTTTAATGTAAAAAATTAAAGTTACATTAAAGTCAAAATTATATATTAACACTTCATTTTTTAAATTGCTTAGTATTTAGGATTAAATAGAAAGTAAAATTTACCTTTGAAAGGAAGAATTTAAAAATATGCACTAAGTATATGCCATCAATATGTTTTGGAAATAAGAGTACTTAATTGTAAATGTTAAGTAATTTTATATTCTTTTAAAATCATAAGTTTTTCAAAATGTTGGCACATTTGGAAAACTTCTATTAAGAAAATTTACCAACTTCTTAATAAAAAATATCATCAGAAAGTTTTAGATTCTTATGAGATTCAGTATTTTATGATGCTCACAGCATGTGACAATTGTTACAAAGTACCTGCACAGTTGTGTTGAACCTTTAGAAGTTATTAAAAATATGGCACCAAAGGTCTTAAAAAGGAATTAATCATTTATAGTTGTCATTTACCAAAGCTGGTCTTCACCTAATAGACTGACTTTGCACAAACATTTTCCAGCATGTCTAAAAACATCTAACAAGTGCTATATAGATAGAACTGTCATCTGATACACAGGGTCCTTCTGAATGCTACAAAATGAAAGTTATTCGGTGTTATCAGTAAATCACAAAGTACTTTGGTTCGTTGGATATGAAAATTCCTTTATATTTACCTACATTTGTTTATGTTCTAACACAGGTTGTTCCTATCTAAAACGGATAGCGCTCCAAAAACTGAGTGTAAGATAGTTATATTTTAAACCACATAAAAGATCAATAAATCTGCAGGGTAACCTGCCCAAGCTAAATCCTATCATAGCAACAACGGAACGTCAGTAGAGAAGGCACTGGCACCCCACTCCAGTACTCTTGCCTGGAAAATCCCATGGACAGAGGAGCCTGGTAGGCTGCAGTTCATGGGGTCGCTAAGAGTCAAGCACGACTGAGTAACTTCATTCTCACTTCACTTTCAAGCATTGGAGAAGGAAATGGCAACCCACTCCAGTGTTCTTGCCTGGAGAATCCCAGGGACGGGGGAGCCTGGTGGGCTTCCGTCTATGGGGTTACACAGAGTCGGACACGACTGAAGCGACTTAGCAGCAGCCGTATTAGGCTATACCTCAATTCTATAAGGGTCCTGCTGCATAGTAAAAGGTAGTTTCTTTGCCTTTACCCCTATGGGCCCAACTCCCTTTCCACACTCCTTTCTCAACTAAGGCCTTGGGATCTCCATCTTTATTCTACATGTGAAGCATAAAAGGAATGAAACTTCAAATCTCTGAGTGTAATTAATTTTAGTTTTTTGAACAATTTAGTTGAATCTGTTCATGTGAATTTCTAAGCATCCAAACGTGTTTACAGTATTTTTTTAAAGTGAAAGTCGCTCGGTCATGTCCAGCTCTTTGTGATCCCATGGACTTTACAGCCCATGGAATTCTCCAGGCCAGAATAATGGAATGGGTAGCCTTTCCCTTCTCCAGGGGTCTTCTCAAGCCAAGGACTGAACCCAGGTCTCCCGCATTGCAGGTGGATTCTTTACCAGCTGAGCTGCCAGAGAAGCTCAAGAATACTGGAGTGGGTAGCCTATCCCTTCTCCAGTGGCTCTTCCCAACCCAGGAATCAGACCAAAGAATCTTTATTAATCCCCCAAAAGTCTCTAGTATGTGGATCCTCAGGAGTTATAATACAGTGAAAAAAGCCAGTCAGTATTGGAGAAAGTATTCTTTTTCAAGAAGGTTACCATTCTATATAGGCTATGTGAGGTCAGATCCTCAAAGCTCTGTGTTTTCACAGCTTGCCCCCTACTTCACTGAACATAGCCATTATCAAAAAGGCTTAAGATATATATTTTAAATATCTGTCATGACAGCTAATGGAAAAGGTGGGCAAAGACTGTGTAGATTATTTATTATCTGGTACTTAAAATTCAAAGACAGCCTCATTTAACATTAACTCATTATTTTCCTGCTTCCATATTTGTTTATATATGTTACTTTATTTGTAAATAGATGTAGAATTGTCTTTAAAGTATATTTCAAATAATTTTTATCTACTTTTGCACATAGAAAACTGGTATATATTACTGCTAGTCATATCAAAGTTAGAAATTTTAGTTTTCAGTGCTTTTTGCTACCTTGGTAAGACTCTAGTAATCATAACTGTAATACTTATTGGTAATTCCAGTGTCACAATACTAATATGATATGCTTTGCTTGATTACAGAAATTTATTAAAATAACTGTCTCCAGCTTTTTTATTGAAGGTTTTTCATGTTAGTAAAGTCACATACATTAGATGGTAAGACCAGAAAAAACAGTAACAGATTCATAAGTAGCCATGTGCACATAGGCATGCATGCCGTGAAGCTCTAAAGCTCTTTACCTGTATTTCAGGTGTGGGAAAGTCTAAAGCTATCAAAAACCACACATGTCTGATGAGGACTGAGCCACAAAGACTGATGGTAGATTCTGAGAGTGAAGAATCAAGGAGTTTGAGTTAGCTTCCAAATTGCTGAGTAACTTATGCCACGTGTCTGTCATTTACAAGAAGGAACTTAGACCATTTCCTTTAAATCTACCCATCTAACATATGCTCTTTCCACTTGAGGTTTAGGCCAATTCTTTTCCTTCCAGACTGCCCACTTTCTTCATGCTAATTGGACTGCCAGTTTTCTTCAGTGTTATATGTTGTCGCTTGTCCATAACAGATATGAGAAAAGATCTAATCAGCAGTTAAAATATTAATTTTAATGGAGTTATCTAACTGACCACAAATGGTCATTACAGTAATTGATATTAAATCAACTTTAGGACTTAGGGTCTTATAATTAAGAAATTATATCTGCATGTATAGCTATATACATTTTTAAAGATTCTTCCTATAATTTCCATATATGTAAACTTGTATCATTTGATTATATTATACCTTGTTTCATAAAGGACCTAAAGACAAATTCTCTCATTCTTTTTCTTCTTGAAAACTAATTCAAAGATTTAGTACTCTATAAATCCAAGAGAACATTCAGTGATATGCAAAGAAAATGTTTTAAATTCTTGTTTGGAATGATAATGATATCATTTCATTATACCATTTTCTATATATTTTTAGTGAACACAAGCTATATATACTAGGAAGAATATTTAATATTTGGGTTCATCTATTCCACATTCACCAGATTAGAAGATAACACTGAGATTTGCTATTTGATAAACAAATTCAAAAAACAACGTTTTGTGATGGCTCTTTCGTCATTAACACATTAAAGTGAGAAATGTTTCTAGGAGAAAATATTAGCAACATGAGCATACATACACACTGGTAGTACAGACCTGTCTCTTTAAAATTGCTGAGCCTGGATCACAGAAGAAATCATGAGGAAATAAAAAAATACAAAGACAAATGAAATGAAAACACGATGATACCAAACCTATGGGACACAACAAAAGCAATTCTAAGAGGGAAGTTTAATGATACAAACTTCCTTGAAGAAATAAGAAAAATCTCAAACAACATAACCTTAAATCTAAAGCATCTAGAGAAAGAACAGGCAAAACCCAAAGTTAGTAGAAGGAAAGAAATCAAAAAGATTAGAGCAGAAATAGGGATGAAGAAAACAATAGAAAAGATCAATGAAACTAAAAGCCGATTCTTTGAAAATATAAACAAATATAATAAAACTTTCACCATACTCATCAAGAAAAAAATAAGAGGACCCATAATAATAAAATTAAAAAGGAAAAAGGAAAAGTTACAATGGACACCACTAGTGTACAAAGGACCATATGAAATTACTACAGGAAACTATATGTCAATAAAATGGACAACCTAGAAGGAATGGACACATTCTTAGGTACAGCCAACGAAGACTAAACCAGGAAGAAACAGAAGGTATGAATAGACACGTTACAAGTACTGAAATTAAATCTGTTATTTAAAAATTCCCAACAAACAGAAGTCCAGGATCAGATGGCTTCACAGATGAATTCTACCACACATTTAGAGAAGATTTAACACCTATCCTTCCGAAACTCTTTCAAAAATTGCACAGAAAGGAACACTTTTGAACTCGTTCTATGAGACCACCATCACCCTGACACCAAAACCAGACAAAGATGGCACACACACACAGAAACTACAGACCAATATCACTAAGTCTGCAACAAAACACCAGCAACCTGAGTTCAACGGTATACCAAAAGAATCATATACCATGATCCAGGGGGATTTATCCCAGGGATGCAAGGATTTTTCAATATCTGAAAAGCAATTGGCGTGATAACACTACATTAACAAAGTGAAGAATAAAAATTAAATCATCTCAATAAATGCAGAAAAATATTTTGATAAAATTCAACATCCATTTATGACAAGAAAAACTTTTTAAAAAGTAGGCATACAAGAACATACCTCAACATACTAAAGGCCATATATGACAAATCCACAGCTAACATCATACTCAATGATGAGATGCTAAACAGTTCCTCTAAGATCAGGAATAAGACAAGGATGTCTTTTAGTCAACATAGTTTTAGAAGTCCTAGCCACAGCAATCAGACACAAACAGAATCTAAATTGAAAAGTGAAACTGTCACTGTTCACAGATGACATGATACTATACACAGAAAATCCTAAAGATGCTACCAGAAAACTATAGAGCTCAATGAATTCAGCACGGTTGCAGGATACAAAATTATTGTACATAAATCTGTTACACTTCTATATATTAACAGTGGAAGATGAGAAAGAGAAATTAAGGAAGCAGTACCATTTGCCATCACATCAAAAAGAATACAATACCTAGGAATAAGCCTAAATAAGAAGGCAAAAATGCCTGTACTCCAAAAACTATAAGATGCTGATGAAAGAAATCATAGACGACACAAAGAGATGCAAAGATATACTATGTGGGTTGGAAGAATCAATATTGTGAATATGACTGTACTGTCCAAGGCAATCTACAGACTCAATGCAGTCCCTATCAAATCCCTATGAAATTTTTCATAGAACTAGATCAAAAAAATTTTACAATTTGTACAGAAACACAAAAGACCCTGAATAGCCAAAGCAATCCTGGGAAAGAAAAATGGAGCTGGAAGAATCAGCCTCCCTGACTTCTGATTATTCTACAGTCATCAGGACAGTATAGTACTGGCAGAAAAACTGAACTATAGGTCAGTGGAACAGGGTAGAAAGTAGAGATAAATGCATTCATCTATGGTCAACTAATGTATGACAAAGGAGGCAAGAATACATAATGGAGAAAAGACAGCCTCTTCAATAAGTAGTGCCAGGAAACTGGACAGCTACATGTAACAGAACGAAATTAGAACGCTAACACCATACACACACACCCCTCAAAATGGATCAAAGACCCAAATGTAAAGCCAGATACTATAAAACTCTTACAGTAAAATATAGGCAGAACACTTTCTGACATAAATCACAGTAATATCTTTTTGATCCATCTCCTTGAGTAATGGAAATAAAAATAAACAAATAGGACCTAATTAAACTAAAAACCTTTTGCACAGCAAAGGAAACCATAAACAAAACAAAAAGTGCACAGAATAGAATAAAATATTTGCAAACCAAGTGACTGACAAGGTATTAATCTTCAGTCTGTACAAACAACTCATGCAGCTCAATATCAACAAAACAAACAAAAAAATCCCAATCCAAAAATGGGCAGAAGATCTATACTGACATTTCTTCAAAGATGACATATAGATGGCTAAAAAGCACATGAAAAGATGCTCAACATCACTGTTAGAGAAATGCAAATAGAAACAACAATGAAGTATCACTTCACACCAGTCAGAATGGCCATCATCAAAAAATCTAACAATACATGCCAGAGATGGTGGAGAAAAGGGAACACTGGTGGTGGGAATGCAAATTGGTACAGCCACTATGGAGAACAGCATGGAGGGTGCCATAAAAACTAAAAAGAGTAACCATATGATCCTACAATCCCACACCCGGGCATATATCCTGAGAAATCACTAATTAAAAAAGATAACTTGCACCCCAATTTTGACTGAAGCACCATTTACAAAGGCCAAGACACAGAAGCGCTCTAAACGTCCATCAGCAGATAAAGAAGATGTGATACATATACACATTGGACTATTTAAAAAGAATGAAATGATGCCATTTGCAGCAACATGGATGGACCTAGAAATTATCATACTAAGTGAAGTAAGCCAAACAGATATCATAGGATGTCACTTATATAGGGAATCTTAAAAAAAGATGCAAATGAACTTATTTACAAAACAGAAATAGACTCACTGACATAGAAAGCAAACTCATGGTTACCAAAGGGAAAAGGGAAGGGTGAGGGATAAATTAGGAGTTTGAATTAACATATACACACTGCTGCTGCTGCTAAGTCGCTTCAGTCGTGTCCCACTCTGTGCGACCCCATAGACGGCAGCCCACCAGGCTCCCCCATCCCCGGGATTCTCCAGGCAAGAGTACTGGAGTGGGGTGCCTAACCAACAAGAACCTACTATATAGCACAGGGAAGTAAGTATTTGTAATAATCTCTAAGGAAAAAGAATCTGAAAAAAGTATAATATATGTATATAATGGAATCACTGTGCTGTACACTTGAAACTAACACAACATTGTAATATAACTGTATTTCAGTTTTTTAAAAAAAGTTCCAATGAAGTTGAAAAAAATGCAATATTTTAATTGTATAGATTATCTATATTCCTGGAAAAAAAATCTATGTTAAATCTAGGATTAAATTCTTGGGAAAGTTTAAAGGAATAAAGATATAATTTTAAAGAGAAAAAACACTGCTCAGCCTAACTGGCCCTGTGGTTTGCTTTTAACTAATTTAACTGTAACACAGATTGCCTTTCCAAAAGAGTTATAACACAAAATTAAATAAGCCAACAGAATTTTGAAAAGATAAAGATACTACGGGCTAATAATTTTTTAATTTTCACGGTCTCCTTTCTAAACTGAATTTAGAAGTTGTGTTTCTTTTGGTGACTAAGTCAGAAAAAATAGAAAATATTAATCAGTGTCACTAATATTCTTATTTGACAAATAATCCTTTTCTTCCAGTCCTCAACCTTTCCCCTCAAATTTTGGGCATCATTCCACACTAGTTATTTTGTCTGTTTTAGTTGAGTGAATGTAATGGTGCATTATCTTAAGACCAAGGTCCAATCTAGTAATCATGAGTGGAATTAAAATTCTAACAAAATGAAGCAAACAACTGAATGGCTATTTTCAGAGTATCTTTCGTGAACAACTTAAGAAGTTTGCATGCTGAATTTTTATTAAATATATATTATGCCTTCAGAAGTTTACCAGGTAAAAGAATCCTATGAAAGTGTTTTGTAAACTGTAAATCAGAATACATTCAGTATTATTATTATTTATAATATTTGTAAAATTAAAAATGACCCCAGTCTACTTTCACATATAGGATCTGCTAACATAATACTTGATATTGTTTAAGAGCAATTACTGTGTGGTAAATTTTGTTATGTAATGATCTCAGCCAAGTCATTTAATCTTTTGTGGTTGGTACTCCTTACCTCCATTTTACAAATGAAAAATAAAAAATGCATGGAGAATTTAAGTAACTGTCCAAGGGCATGCATCTAGTCAACAGGATAGCCAAGATGACAGGAGCAGATCAGTTTGATTCTGAAGCATCAACATACACGTATAATTTTGGGTGCATGTATTTGACTCTGAAGCATGCTACATGGGATCAACACACACTTGACAAGACAAGGGCCCGTGATATCCTTCTTCAAGTAGTATTTTCTACGCAGAGTATTTTCTTCTTTCAAGTAGTATTTTCTTTTCTAAGAACTGCTTCTTTTGAATTACTTATTCTCCAGTGATAGGGGGAAAAGAATGATAGCATTTTAGTACAGGGTCAATCTTACAGAAACTGAAAAGTATTTAGTTGTGCAATTCCTGTGACTTCACTAAGAATACACAAAATTTGACCAATATATGAAATACTTTGTAAAACTGTTAGCATTTTAATTTCCATCAGTTCTCTGACAGATTCTGGTTGTTAATTTTACTTCTGTCTTAAACTATTTTGCAAGCAATGGCAAAAATCTATGAATCCAGATAAGAAATGGCTGAGCAAAATGTGAATTTGGGACAAGAAATGTCCAGCAGTAGAATGAAATTCAAGATATTTCATGCTCATGTTCTTCCAGCAGCAAGTAAAAAACCATGCATTATGTGTTTTTATGCTAAAAAATTCATCTTTACTTCCAGATACTCTTCATTTTTCTTTAGACGAAAGGAGATTTTTGTCATCCAGTAAGTTACTGTGGCAATGCAGAGCTCTGCTGTGATTAATCTTTTCAGATGGTGTGCTCTATATTTTAAAATACATGATGAGAAGTGTTTTGTTGTTTAATATGCTATTTTTTTCCAAAGACAAAAAACAGTTAAAGGTACTCTAAACTTTCTACTAAGTGCCCTCTATGATATTGCATGCTACTGTAAATTAACCTTATCAAAATGCACATTGACTCACAATGTGCGTGGCCTGAGAAATTTGCTGTGTTATCATGTTGTGTTAACTTTGATTGTAAAGTTTTTACCTAGATTTCTTCACAAGTTTCCTGGCCTATTATTATGATGACACAAGAATTCTCTGTCTGATGGGTGGTGTCTGGGCTCACATTCCACACAAGCTCATTTCAACTACTACAGGTAGTAATCCGTGAGAGCCAAGACGATCAAATTTCCTGTTTCATAGAATTTTGACTTCTACCCTACCCAATGGACAGCCAACTGTGCACGCTTTCAGACATCGCCCTAATGCCCGGAAGTGCCACTTTTATCCTAGGATAAAAATTGCTGTATACATTCTGAGGGGAGCATACCAAAATGACTGCATTAGCAGGGACCCAGCAATTGAGTGTGGCAAAGATACTCAATTTCTTCAGTAAAGGATATGAATGGAGGTAGAGAAGGAAAATGCATATTTGATTTCAGAATCCCAGATCTATCTATGACAGAGGAGTCAATTCCCATGAGCCACAAGGCTGGATGGAGCCAAGACTCCTGACATTCTCTTGACTGTGAATAGTACTCAGAGTAATAATTGAAACAGAGGAAGGCAGACCCATGGCTACACTAACCACATTTCACATTTTGGAATCATAGCTAACCTTGTTTTATTTATTAACTAATTGCCACGTTCCCATTGACAGAATTAAAATAGTTTCATGAAGATACATTTTCCTCAAAGGACCTACCTGATCAGATTCAAATATCTTCCAAAAACACTCCCGAGCTAAAGATTTCAGTGATCACATCACACAGAAAATACCATTTCCAACCAGCACTCAAAGCTGACCTCTCAGTGTTCCAGACTCACAAATGGTCTGGTTGAGAAACTCTGCCAAATGCCTTTCTCTGTCATCATTAAACAGAATCCTTTTCTTTTTTTTTCCTTTTTGGCTTTATGTCATTAGTGGTGATGGCTTAGTCACTAAGTTGTGTCCAACTCTTGTGACTCCAGGGATTATAGCCCTCCAGGCTCCTCTGTTCATGGGATTTTCCAAGCAAGAATACTGGAGTGGGTAGCCATTCCCTTCTCCAGGGGATCTTCCTGACCCAGGGACTGAATCTGGGTCTCCTGCATTGCAGGCAGATTCTTTACCAGATATGCCATTAGCAGCTCAGAGAAAAATGCTTCCATTTTTATCGAACCCTCACTCTCTCTCCTCTATAACCACATTTTCTTCTCCTAGAATCAGTCAACAGTCCTCTGTTTGGTCAGAGCTCCTACTCTGATAGAACTATATAGTTGGGGTTAATCAGAATGTTTAAACATCTCTACAAAAATCAACACAGTTAAAATCGATATAGCCGTCTCTCAAATCTGGTTTTTTGAGGTTACCTGCTAACCCCTGAGAGAGGAATTTCTGTGCTTACCTGCCTGCCTGTTCAGGCTGTCAGGACGTCCTTTTAGATGGTGGTATGTCCTCTGTCTGCTCTTTATTACGTCCCTCCCTGAGAACCTCTGCCCACCTCCCCACAAAGCTGTCGGCAGTTTCTTCATCCTCTTTGCTGCGTCTGCCCTCTTGCCCCTGAGGTAACCAGGTTTAGGACTACAATTTTAATTTAGAATACATGGTTTACAAAATAAGAATCTGCCAAGAGTGGAAAATTCAACTCTTGCTACCCCGGAAATCTTACATCACCTCTTTGACGACAGCAAGAATGTTGCTTTCCTGTATGTATCTAGAAGTCCATTTCACCTTGTTTGGATGAAAGAAATATCAGTTGGGCCTCTACAAGTGCCAGGGTATGAATACTGTGATAAAAAAATTACATTACTCACTTATTAACGTGGCATGTTTACCTTATAAAGTGAAGTTCTAGAGTCAGCTGTACAGTCCTAGCCATTGGTTGGGATAATATTTTTAATCTGTACTAAAGACCAGAGAAAAGTCATTGTTGATTTGATAAGAGTCTAAAAGAATACTAAAGCCTATAACGAATAAAAACAATAGAAAAAAATAAAAATTAAGATCCTTTTGAAAGCATTACAGTAAATGCTTTGGATAAGTAACACAGTCATTGTAGAAATAAATGTGGACATTGGAAAAATTAATGACTTGAAATACATAAAAACCTCACACTCAATATTTTATGAAACTTAGAAAAATCAATTAACATGTTTTACCAGATAGATTCTTCAAAAATTTTTGTTGAAAATGAAGTACATATTAGTGTGAGAAATACATATTCCTACAGTAAAGGCAGTAGAATTTTTAACCTAACAAAACTGGTTAAGTAGAAAACACAGCTTCTCGCCACTGGTAATGCTGATTTAAGCTGCCCATCTATAGGCTATCATCTGTAGCTCTCTATTTGGACTATATTTTAATTCCCTATAGATTTCAACTAATTGACCTTGAGGGAAAGCTGAGTCTCTGTGACAATATGGTCTTCAATCACCACTGCCAACATAAATAAATGGTTCCTCTCTGGATCTATCAAGAGTAATCTGAGTGGAATTTAAGTTTTTGATAGACTTTGAAAAAAAATGAGCCCAGACATGAAATAATACCCTTTTCAACAAAAGGGCATAGGATTTAAGCTAAGATTCATGTAATAAAACGTGTTTAGCCCTTTATATTAGAAATTGGTCAGTTATCTTATTGAAATCTGGACAGTTCCCAAATTGACTTTCACACTAATGAATATGATTTGACAGTATCCTTCACTATTATGAGTGAATAAGTACTCTTATTCACTAAAGTGTCTAAAACACTCTCCATGTAACCAGTTTTTAGGTTTTTTAAAAATGTTAATAAAAAGTATTTTTGAGTCTCTTTGAGTATGTCTAAAGATCACTTTATTTGAAATAGCACTCCTGAAATAACATTGTTGATTTTCATACACATTAATTTCTGTGAGTTTTTTTATGCTTATCTAACCAAATAATTTTCCATAAAGGAATTTAATTTCTTCATCAGTAATAAGTCAGTGCATTTTCTTCATAGTATATGCCATCTCCTTTTACACTGCCCTGCATAATTGTCCAAATGACTATTTTTCCCTGTTTACAAGTAAAACTTTAAAACTTAAAATAAAAATAAAATTTAGATGCAGCCAGTACTTGAGAAAAATACACTTGTTCAGTATGAGGCTAAGAAACAAGGCAATGACAAGGAGACTACAAACAAAAACAAGAAAAAAAACCTAATTGTTATTTGAAACAGGTAATTTATGCCAAAATATCTTCTCAATTTTAAGCTGTCTAGGTAGGTATTTATTTCAGTCCACACATAATTGTGAGATAAGCACAGACTGGAAATTTTCATAAAAACAGACTATGAGATGCCTTGTTTCTCACATTATGTAAAAACAAATGTGAAGAACAGCGTATGTAAAATGATTAGGTTTAAGGGAGAGATATTGAAAAGTAAATAAAGCCAAAACAGATCTTGTTTTATTAAATCTATTTTCTAAATTACTTGTGTAGACAAGAGCAATTTTATTGTTCATGTAACTTCCTAAGTATCTGCTGCTGCTGCTAAGTCACTTCAGTCGTGTCCGACTCTCTGCGACCCCATAGACAGCAGCCCACCAGGCTTACCTGTCCCTGGGATTCTCCAGGCAAGAACACTGGAGTGGCTTGCCATTTCCTTCTCCAATGCATGAAAGTGAAGTCACTCAGTCGTGTCTGACTCCTAGCGACCCCATGGACTGCAGCCCACCAGGCTCCTCCGTCCATGGGATCTTCTAGGCAAAAGTACTGGAGTGGGGTGCCATTGCCTTCTCCTCCTAAGTATCTAGCACCTGTTAACTTCTGTTGTGAGAGGATCTGATGTGGCTTTGTTTAGACTTGTATACTGTTTACTGATGCATCTATTGATCATATTTAAGCCCTTGAGTAGCATCTCATGAGAATTCTCGATTAATATCTTTGTGGAAAATTCATTTAATTCAGATATTCTCTCATAATAATCAGAGCACTTGTATTTAGTCTACTATGTATCTTAGTCTAAATTCATCCACAGTTGTATATTTAACAATGACTTATTCACTGTCTACTACAAATAAGTTTATGAGCGGCTCACAGTAAGCCAAATGTTAACCCTGCCCCTGCCTTCAAGTAATACATGAACCTCAATGCATGGGTCCTTAATACATGTACTTATATAGCCATCATAGAAGATGGAAGGTGATTTGTCCATAGAAGTTTAGTTTCATAGAAGGAAGAAATTATTTTCTCTGTAATAGAGGAGGGTAAGGTCCTTAGAGGAGTTCACATCTGAATTAGCTATTAAGCAATCAGCAGCATCTGGCTGTGGTAAGACACCTGGAACATAGAAACTAATAGAAAATATCTGTGGTGTAAACAGGGTATTGTGAGGGGTAGCTATAAAGAATACTGTAAAAAATCCAGGCATAATTAGAAATGCTTTCACATGATAATGTGAAGAGAGAATGATTACAGCCTTTATACTATTAGGGATTAATTTATAATTTGAATTGAGAACTTGGAAACCGACCTTTTGATCAGTCTTTATTCTGGGACTCTGATTAGGAAGAATAGGAAATCTCCTTGCTTAATTTAGCACAATCTAGTCTTCCCGGTTTTGAGTAAAATTTAGGATATTCTTTTAGAAACAAAAAAAAATCATTTTTTTTATCAGTTTGCTGCTGCTGCTAAGTCACTTCAGTCATGTCCAACTCTGTGCGACCCCAGAGACAGCAGCCTACCAGGCTCCCCCGTCCCTGGGATTTTCCAGGGAAGAACACTGGAGTGGGTTGCCATTTCCTTCTCCAATGTGTGAAAGTGAAGTTGCTCAGTCGTGTCCCACGCTTAGTGATCCCATGGACTTCAGCCTTCCAGGCTCCTCCAGCCATGGGATTTCCCAGGCAAGAGTATTGGACTGGGGTGCCATTGCCTTCTCCTTTTATCAGTTTAGAAACAAAAAAAAATTCATTCTTTTATCAGTATCAATTGTAGAATAGATCTGTAGAAGCAACTTGAGTTTCACAATAAAACTAGAACTAGTAAGTATAATAATAATGACAGCAAACAACATTTACATACTGCTTCCAAAGTCAGGGGTAGAAATTTCCTAGCATTTTACATATATGAGCTTGATTTACATATATTTGCCCTATTGTCTAAACTAGGAACTAAGAAAGGTTGAGGTAACTTACTCAATATAGCTGGTAATTTTTGGAACAGGTATTTGAAGCCAAAGGGGGCACTGTATTTTGTAAGAATTCACAAATATTCACCCAAATCTAATAGCTAGCCAGGTACAGTTTAAAATCACTATCTCTATACACCTAAAACAGACGCAACATTGTAAATCAACTATACTCCAAAAAAGAAAACAAAAAAAATCTATAATCTCTAGAGAGATCTTTCAAATGTAAAATAATAAAATTAACCTTCTGTAGAGTTCTTCACTGAAAAGACACTGACTATAAAGATAAAATATTAATAAATTTTAAATAAGAACAGATCATTAGTGAAAATAGAACAAGGATTTGAGTAATAATTATCTGGTGCTTCAGCTATTTCTTGCTCTACAAACTAGCTCTATTTCAGGTTCTAGATAGCCCAGAAAAAATATTTTTGCCAGTACTACCTCAGATAACCCTGGATCCTCTGGGAAAAGAAAATCTCCCCACTACAGGATGGCTATCTGACAGTCCTTCAAAAGACGAATCACAAGCTTGTCACTAAAGCAGATGTGATGTTTGAACTTCACCATTCATAAACTGAAGAATGTTCCCTGATACTGGAAAAGTGATCTCTACACAAGTCAAGAATTTCCAGTTCTGCATGGTGACAGAGACATCAATCTTGTTAATTCAAGTATCTCATTCATTCCTATCTTAAGCTCAGTTCTGAAGATCTGCCCAGCCTGACCCCCATTCCTTTCCTGTTTCTGAAGAGTATCATGGCATCGGAACATTAGGGTACCAAGCACCTCAAAGAGCTTGGGTAGTGTGAGTCTTTGCTGTTCTTCAGTCGCCAAATCATGTCCGACTCTGCGATCCATGGACCGCACTGCACCAGGCCTCCCTGTTCCTCACCATCTCCCGGAGTTTGCCCAAATTCATGGCCACTGAATTGGTGTGGATCTAGCTCACGGTTGCCTTTTCTTACTGGTCTTTGCTGAGGGCTATTTTCTGTGGGGATTGATTGCTGCCTGAGTTCCCACTGTGTGTGTCGGAAGTCAGGACCTCCAATTCATATATTTCGTCTTCCAATCCCCAATTTAAGGAATTTTCTGATTCAATATCTCATTCAGTCATCTCCAAATCCATCCTTCTCCAGGGGATCTTCCCCACCCAGGGATTGAACCTAGGTCTTCCGCATTGTGGACAGATTCTTTACCATCTGAGCCAGCAGGGAAGCCCATCTATCTAGTCAGTCAGGATTTCTCTGTTGCCTCCTTAGAATCACTCTAAGGTGCTGTGAGAAGCCCACTAGCTCATCCACCAAGACACTGCTCTGAAAGCGAAAGTGAAGTCGCTCAGTCATGTCCGACTCTTTGTGACCCCTTGGACTGTAGCCTACCAGGCTCCTCCATCCATGGGATTTTCCAGACAAGAGTACTAGAGTGGGTTGCCATTTCTTTCTCCAGATCTTCCCAACCCAGGGATTGAACGGGGGTCTCCCGGAGGCAGACGCTTTAGCGTCTGAGCCACCAGGGAAGTCTTTGCTCTAGTAATGCTATTTATCGCTGTGATGCCATGCTGATTATGAGTTGCTCTACTAGGCTATACCCTGTGGAGCTGAGAGAGACTTCCTTCTGCCTGGGGACACCTATAGCATTAACGAAGAATTCCATCTTTCTTCTTGATAACAGTTACTGCAGCACCCCTGTATTTTTCACCAATTCCTGTACTGTAATAAAACATACTCTGACTCATGTTTTCTTCACTGAACAAACCCCTTTGTGACGATTTCATAGTATTTATTAAGCCACATTTTTCCATCTATGTTTTCATTTGTCCTTTACTTCAAAATCCACATCCTCTTATATTTGTCACTTAAGAAATATGGTAAAATTATCCCTGATACTTAAAATTATAAATTTTGATAAAGGTGTATGTTCTTCATTTTATTTCATGCTTTGCGCCTGTTGTGGTTTTTTGCAGTGCTAATTTGTTGCACATGACAAATGTGTTATTAAAGATATGCCATCTCTGAATTTGGGCATTGCACAGTCTATTTAGCTGTTTAAAATTATATCAATTTTTAGAGTATAAATAACTGGACTAATGAACTGTCACAAAAATGTATATCTAAAGTCACTGAAACAACTGTCATTTTTTATGGTTATATAGTCACAAAGACTCAGGAAACAAGATTTAGGCAATTTGATGTCATTTTTCAAACAATCACCCTCCTTTATTCAGCATTCTTCATAGACAAAGAAAAAAGTTTCATTCACATTTACATTTTTAAGGCAATAAATACTATGCAATATATTAAAAAGTGATCTGTACTGATGTAATGCCCCAAATGCTTAGCAATATAAAACATTACCTTCTTAGCGTGAGAGAAAAGCCAAATTATTATTTGGCCATATTTGGGTCCAAATAATATAATTTCAAAAATGATGTAGAATTTAAAATAATGATCACATATCAGCTAAAGGTACAGCATGTTATAATTGCTGGTTTACCATGTTTTTCTATTTTAATCTAGAACTCAAGAGCTGAACCCTCAACTCATAATGCGTTTAACACAATCTCTGTTGCAGGTTACTTAGTTATAGAAAATCCATCAAGTAAGTTTGTTAAGTATCTTTTCTTCTTTTTGAATACCAACTCTAGATTCCCTGATTCAGTGAATCTTAATGTGTGGTTCCTTTTTTGTATGTTTGGTAGAAAAGCCTCCAAGCTGGATATAAATCATAAAAGCATGACTAATTGCATGGTAACTGGAGAAATGCTTTCTCTCTCTCTGGGGTGAAGCCTGCATGTCTGTATTTTAGCTTGGGAAGTAATACAGGGATATCTAAACTCCTTAGGGTTTAGAAACCATGTCATTATGAGAATGAGGTCACTGCAATATTTTATATCTTCTAAAACCTTGTAATGTATAAAATGTTCTCTGTATGACAAAGAGGTATTATATGCATTAGGATTCAATGATAACTTTATGCCCTTACATTTACTTGAAAAACTTTCTTCATTAAAATGTGCAATCACTCATTTAAAGTCACTTAAAATTTGAAGGATTTCTGTACCATGAAATACAGAGAAAGTGAACTCAAAGGGGGAAACCTAATTTTGTAAATATGACAGAGTGACTTTAAAGGGCTGTGTGGTTTTGAAATGTCCTGTGTCCTCTTAACTGGTCAACTATAAAGGCAATGTCCAGACTAAAGGAAAAGAACTGAACCTAACCTAACTCCATTTTATGCCTTTCTTTGCTTGGAGGCCGATAAGCAAGAAATCCTTCCTGCAGCATGTTGAAGAGCTTTGCACAAACAACAACCTAAAGTTTCAAGAGGAATTTTCGGTATGTTTCCAGCAGTTGTCACAACATTGCCAGACCTCCGGTCGTTTCATGTGTCACATTTCATGTCCCGTTTAAGCTTGCAAGGCCGTGCAGGACTCTGGCCGTGATAATCAATACCCAATTACCAGGTTGATTGTTTGGATAGTAACATTACACTGAGCAGCCTCTGGTGCAACCTGAACAGAATTATTCACCTACTGTGTCAGGAAAAGGTGCTGCTTCTCAGACTTCCCCAGCAAGGGCAACCTGGCCCCGTTTGCTCTCTGCTCATCACCCAGATGTAGAAGCAACCCTAGAATGCTGGACACATTGGTTCTTGTGTGTGTGCAAGGTTTGGGTGGTACCATATATTTCAATAACTTTTAGATTTAGAAACTAAATAAGTTCATTTCATATTTGCCTGCTTAGTTTATGTTAGTGGTATAGATGAACCTGAGAACAGAATTTGATGTTTCCAGAAATTATAAAAAACAATGATTTTTAGAACTGTACAAAAATAGATAACACCTGTGCTTTATAGGCTTATTTTTAAATCATGGAATAAGTGCTCTATCACATTAAAGAGAATATATGAAGTTAAGAACTTGTCACTTTAAGACTATTTGAAAGTTAGAAGATTAATTTTATTGCTTTTAGCATTTTATGTATCTACAAAATTGAAATTACATTAAAAACATAAGGCATGTCTTAGATCTACAAGCTATCTTAAAATTTGTGAGCCCCTTTCCTGACTTATTTTGTATGAGAAAAATAAAAACAGATTTCTAAATGTTATGAAATATTTCTGTTTTTTCATGAACGTTTTAGTGTGTGAACAAAGACTCAGACAATTGGCTTGGATAATTCAGGACTGTAATATTTCAGTCTCTCAGGGAGTAATAACAAAAACGTGAAAAGATTAATGGTATTTCCTACAGCTTTTTGGTTATGCTTCTTAAATATTGATCTGGACTTAACAAAATCAGTGGTACCGTAAAACTCTTCTTAGCATTTATACAGCAAGAGCTTTCAACTTTTCAGGAACCAAAGGGTAGTTTCATTAGAATGTAGCAAATATAGTTCCATTATACATGACTGAGTATCTGAAAAGTTTTATTAGCAATAACATTTTCACATATACTGAGAAGGTTTCTAGTTTAACTATTTTGGAGATGGTGGTTTTAAGTACTTGGGTTTTATATATATATATATATATACACACACAACATATATACATATACATATATATGTTGTGTGTGTATATACTAAGTAAATATATATAAATATGTAAGGACGTGGCTTTTTTAAATTGCTTTTAATCCTACTGCTGTGTCAATTTTTAAAGCAAAAAAATTAAAAATTTAAAAATGCTTTTTAAAGCATTTGTTTTAATAAACATGCATCTTTGACGCATATATTTGACAAACCTTGTAACTCAGGTCATATTCACTTACACATTAAAGATCAATAAGCTCCTATTTGCACTAGGCACTGATATATGTCAGTTCAGCATTTTATAGTTAAGTGACCTTGGGCAAATTACCTAAACTCTCTGTTCTTCAGTGTCCTCCATCTGTACCTATATTACTGAGTTGTGAATACTGAACTGATTGAATGACATGTAATACTAAGAACAGTGGCTGGCACAATAAGCATTTGCTATTACAATGATGATTTCTACCATAAAGAAGTTCATATTCATGATAAGAACTGCAGACGTGTCTAAGAAATCACAAACACACAGTGTCCTGGTAGAGATACACAGAAAGAAGTGAGCCTCAACTCTGTCTGCAGAGCAATCAGAAAAGACTTTACAAAAAAGTGACCGGCTGGATGAACTTTAAGACAGAGCAGAAGTCCAAGGAGTAGAGAAAGGGGAAAAGGTATTCTAGAGAGAAAGAGGGAACACAAAAGCCTAAGGATGCAAAACAGTCTCACTCAGCTGTGATCCACTAACGAGCAGAAACAGTAGGAGAAAGAGCTAAGTGTTTAGGAGGGTTGGTTGAAGCCCCATGTGCCCTGATAAGAAGGCCACTGAGTGTAATATTACTAACCAAACAATCGACCTGGTAACTGAATATTGATTATCAAGGCCAGAGTCATTTCCATCTATAAATGGAAACTTCTGTAAACACAGAATAGAAGGTGATTCCAATTCACCTTTCTTTTCCCCTCTATTTGTCTCATATAAACATGCTGATATATATTCCCCAAACCTAACACAAGGAAGCTGTTCTAGGATTCCTCAATTGGTTAAAAATTTTTTCAAAGCCTTTGGTACCAGAACACCAGAATTCAGATGCTTAACCTTGTCCCTCTTCTCTAACACATACATACATGCAAAAGACTGCCCAGAATTCTCGGAGGAAAAATGAGGGAGAAGGGAAAATTATCCAATTAAAAAAATAATTTTTAATAATGCTGAAAAATTGCAAACCCCCCAGTTTTAGCACTTTTAAGGGAATCTGGTAAATTGAGACATTTCTAATATGGAAAACTATAAATTTCATAAATGTAAATCATCAGCTCGATAAAATAATCTATTTTCTTGCACAGCTTTTTAAATGATCAACGGTTATCATGATTTTCCACCAAAATACCAATAACAGAGCTCCTTGACACGCCATGAGTGTCTGATATTTCTTAATCACACCTTTGCATTCTGCTATCGATTTAACAATGCCCACTGAGAACAGGAATTGACCTTTGGCATCTTCTCAAACTGACCAATGTTGTACCAATTAATAGGCATGAAATCACACTGCCCAAGGAGAAAAAACAAAAAATAAATCACCAACTCCCTTCCCCTACTAAGTAGATGTTGAAATATTAAATAATACACAGGGAATATTTGATGAAACCATCAGTAAAGTATGAAGGGAGTCGCTAGCATGGTTGCCGCACCTCAGACTTCACAGAGGACAGAGAAATCACGCCAAAGAAAGCAGGAGCCCAAAGGACCAGCTCTATGCAGGGTATTTTCAGTGTAAGTTCATCTAAGTTCTTTACTGTTCACTTGACCTTGCTTCTGCAGTTATGAGAAGTGTTTTCATTTTAAAAATAAAAGGACTTAGAATAGTCTTTTACTAAGTGGAACTTCGTGTTGACTTCTGAAATAAATCTAAACTTTGCAATGACTTCAATCCACAGGAATTACCAAAATTTCTTCAGGATCTCTCTTCAACTGACGCTGATCTGCCTTGGAACAGAGCAAAAAACCGCTTTCCGAACATAAAACCATGTATGTGTACATACTGTTTCTGGTTTTAGATACTGAAAGCTTTTCAAATGAGCGCAAAATGCACTTTAGCATCCTTATTAAATATGTATTACATTTTAATTGAATTATAATAATGCATTTTTTAGCAGCAACTTATAAACTGTATTTCTTTGGCTTTGTTAATATTGACTAAAGTTAATGTACATGGGTTTCAGCTTGTTCACACAAGGTTTATTCATGCAGGTGTAAGAAACTGTAGCCCTAGTACTTTCTGAACTTTGTAATTTAACCCCAGGAACAAACCTCTCTAATATCTTCCTATAGACCTAGTTCTCAAATGAAGAGAGAAAGTTCATGTGTAACTGTGTGCATTACTTTCCTTAAGAGCATGGCAGTGCTTTGTAAAGGAATATAAAAAAGTGCATTGCAAAATACTTGTTGAAGATCAGAGTAAATGTGTGATTACCAGGGTTGGTTTTTACCAAGGAGGCAGGCTTGTGCTTTACCACAGTCAACATTTTTCAATCAGTAAGAAACCGTAGTACATGCTACGCTGTTATTATGTCCTTAAATGTCATTAAAATGAATGTGTATACTCATGTGGAAAAAACAAACCATATTACTGATGTAAGAATTAGTACTAATGTGAAAGAAAAAACAGAGCATTCCTCTTTAAATGCTGTGTTTGCTATATTTTTCAACATGTTATCCTACTAAGTATATTCTGATTCAATACATTTTTATATTATAAAATTAAAAAATGATATGTTAAGCTCTGAAATGTCAATATTGTTTCAAAGTCTAGAGTTTTAAAATATTTCTAAGTTTAGAGTCCGTGTATATATATTTTTCTATGTTCTATGCCTTTTCCAAACTGTATTGAGGAAAATTCCATACATATAAAAATGAACTCTTCTGTCTAGAAAGACACAGACTTAAAGAAATATGTAATCACAGAAGGTAAAATCATAAGGATATGGATAGCCACCCAAAAAAATGGACCCTATTGTGTTATTCTAGAACTAGAGGATAACTGAGGCATGAAGTAAACAAATTTAGGGAAACATGATCTAGAAGTCAGTAACCTAATGGAATCTGTTAATTCCCAAGAATTAGAAAAGGATGAAAATACAAATAGCTTTAATCACCTAAAATCCTTCCCGGAACAAAACAAATCATAGGTAAATGACTTTAAGAGCAAGTTGACAAATAAGGCATCTTTGTAGGAAATAAGGAATGTTAGTATTACATCCCTAAATTCCTCTGGCATGACCTTTCTTAATAAGTCCTTTTGTTTTCCCTTTCAGAGAGTTAACCTGGGTGGGATACATCCTAAGTTTGAGAGATATGGAAAGTCTGAGGTTTTGATATTCATCCATATCTAAATTTCCTTCAGATTCTCTGCTTCATGCTTAATGATATCCTGTGAAAATAAATTCACAATCAAACTGTCTGACTGAAGGACAGTTACTATGGAATATTTAATATTTATTTACAATACTGTATGTGGCTGAAGTAATGTATATCACTGTATATCATTATATATAGGTAGATAAAACATACCTAGCTTACTTCCAAAGATTGAAGCATATCTGACTTTAAATATATAAAAATTTGATATGTGAGATTTTTTTATATGTAACATTTTGATCTTTTGTTATTAAGATTTCAGTGCATTATTTTCTGGGTTCAGATAACGGCCATTAAAGTCATACAGTGCTAGCTTGCTAGCACTTACAGCATAAGGAGAATATAACTAAACAAACATCCTTAAAATAAGGAGAACTGAGGAGTAAGACAATCCCAATAGCTGAGGCTAAGACAAAAATAACTTGTGATGGCTAAGACAATAAATAACTGTAAATCAAGGATGTTTGGGAATATCCTAAGCATTGCATACATTTTTTTTCCACCTTTGCTAGAGCCAAAGGGATAATATCTGATTGTTTTCTGTTTTTTCTTGATTTCAGTACAGAAAACTTAGTAATTTTTCAAATAATATTCTACATCCACATCCATATCCTTTAATGGGTTTTTGGGGCAAACTTTTTTCTTAACTGTCCTCTTAAAGAACTGGAAATTCTATAAGAAATAATTTTATTAGGCATAATTTTATACTTTTCAATAATTTTATTAAGAATTTATTAATTCAATTAGTACATACTACCTGCTGTATAGTAAAATGACTAAAAACGTGGGCTCTAATCAAACTTCCTGGGTTGCATTTCTGTTTACCTAACAACTACTTTAGTTGCTGGATATTATTTAGTGATGTCGACCACATAACTTTAAGGATTAGATAAAATAATCATGTAAGTCACTTTACCCAATATAGAACACAGGAAGCTCTCAATCAATATTAGTTCTTACGGTTTTTAGTAATCAGTAAATTGCTTATTTTTAAAAGCCTCTAAGTTTCTGGGTGACTAAAATTTAGTTACAGGCCCTTAGGGTCTATGGTCTGGAGATAACCAACCTACTTCCCTAATCTGGGTCGGAAGACAAGCTGTAAACTCACATCCTCTCATACGGGCAAACAGACCCATATGATCCCAGCTCCCTCCCACCATGACACATACACACACACATACAGGAAACACAATATTTAAACTAATATATTCTCCCATTGTGTTTGCAGAGAAGCCATAAAATTAAAGAAATGTTTTTTTTTCTCCCATTGAGAATGAACTCATTTTAGTAGAGTCTGAATTTTAGCTTGAGCCAGCTAAGTGAGATCCACTGTTTCCCCTGAGTAATGTAGAAAGAAGGACTTCAAATATCACAGTGCATTTTAAAACATATTAGCTTACAGGGCTTTAAGATACTAGAATTAGCAGCAAATGTGTGCAGAAGAGATTTCCAAATCTCTGTTTGACAGGACACTGTGACCTTGAGAAGTGTTCCAACACCATGAAGAAAAGTTTAGCTTGCTGTTGACGCAGTTCAGTTGACTCAGATAGTTCACTCAGATATTTAGTGAATAGAAAACTGATGGCTTCCCTTTCTTAGTTGCATGACTGGCCACAGCGTCATTAAGATTGGCATATCATACCAAATGCAAAATCTTTGGGACAGAAATGGTTCGTATAATCTGCTTGAATGACCCCCCTTCTTTAGATTCAAACACACTGGTTGGGTCATTATACTTACCTAAAGATACAGCAAAGTCATTTAACATATAACATGTGCTTAATTTTAAGAACTTCAGAGTGTGTTCTGTGTTCCATACAGAGCTATACGTTTTGTAAACCTTCATATGTTTTCCTCAGAGGATTCTACAAACTAAACATTATAACTATATGTTATAGCTGAGGTAACAAAGAAACGGAGAAGGGAAACAATTCACCCAAGGCCATAAACGGCAGACAGGCAGAGCCTCTGGATTCCCACTCAAACCCACTCTCCCATTTTTGCTCCACGGCTCACTGCCTTCCCAGGAGGGTTTGTTTTAAAACCTCAGAAGAATTCAGTGACAGATAGCTTTGTATCATTTCTTTGTCTAATGAAAATTAGCACTGGACATTTCAACTGTAATACCAATTTGGCAAAGATTCTCAGGGAAAAATAATTTTTGATACTTTTCTTTGAAGGAAAATAACGGGAAAACGGTTATCTAATTTTGCTAGACTGTAAAACAGTCTGCTAAGTCACTTCAGTCGTGTCCGACTCTGTGCGACCCCATAGACGGCAGCCCACCAGGCTCCTCTGTCCCTGGGATTCTCCAGGCAAGAACACTGGAGTGGGTTGCCATTTCCTTCTCCAATGCATGAAAGTGAAAAGTGAAAGTGAAGTCGCTCAGTCGTGTCCGACTCTTAGCGACCCCATGGACTGCAGCCCACAAGGCTCCTCCATCCATGGGATTTTCCAGGCAAGAGTACTGGAGTGGGTTGCCATTGTCTTCTCCGGTAAAACAGTCTAAATAACAGTAATTCAAAGTTTGGTGTGAAAGAATAGGCATCTAAATTAAAGAAAGAGCTCCAGAAATAGACCTACATACAGAGAAAACCAGTGTATGATAAAATGGTATTTTGAATAAGGGGGTAAGGGTGCAATATTTATTGTTCTAAATGGCAACAAACAATAAAACATAGGTTTTCCTTCATTCTGTCCCCAAATAAAAGAATCCCAATGGATCAAAAATCAAAATACTTAAAACAAGCAATAAAACCTATTAAAGCTCTGGAAGACACTATGAATGAATCTGTGAAGAATATTGGTGTGACAAAGCCTTCTGTATGTATCACGCAGAAAGCCACACTGAAAAATGAGAACTTTGACTACAATATATATAAATTTTATGTATGGCAAGATAGCTAACAGATAAATTAAGTGAGTCAAAGACAAAATAATTTTCAATACATGTAACATTTTTAGTATAAAATATTTTTAAAAATAAAAATAGTATAATATGAAAAGGCAATTATAGAAAATATTTAAAATGGCCAATACACAAGCAAAGAAGCTCACTTTCACTCATAGTTAAGGCAATCAAATACTAAGATAAATCAATTTGTATCTCTCAGAAGGTCATAAATTAAAATGTTTAAATAGAATCTCATGGTGGTGTTCAAACTGTTCAAACACTTTTGTTCAGAGTGAACTGATATAATTTGAGAACAATTCATCAGTCTTTCAAAATTTGAGAAGCACAATATGATTTGGGAATTTTACTGCTGGTAATGTATTCTACAAATAGACTCCAACATATATGCAAAATTTCAGTTATTTATTCAGCATTTTACAATAATAAAATGATATGATTTTCAATCATCCTGAAGAGCTAAATAAGTATGTTATATTCACAATGAAATACTATACGGTCTTTTAAAATAATGAACTATTGGTTGGTAAAGGTATTTGTTCAGGCTTTTCCATAACATGTTATAGAAAAATTTGAGCCAACTTTATGGCCAACCCAATATATATTGTTATTTACACTAATATGGAAAGATATGGCTAAATAAAATTTTTGTGCAGAATAGAGGGACTAGCACCCCATTTGTGCTTAATTTTATATGACTATGTGTAGAAAATCCTGGAAATAAATATGAGAACATATTAACAGTCATTGTCGTTAGGTTGTGGAAATATGGAATAAGAGGGAACTTCTACTTTAAAATTTTACAGCCATCTATAATTTTCAAATGTTATATCAGAAACTTCTTTGTATTTTATAGAAAAAAGTAACGGTAATTCAAAAAGTAAATTAATATGAATATCTTATCTTTCCTTCTAGATAACAATAACAGAGTGAAGCTGATAGCTGATGCTAGTGTTCCAGGATCAGATTATATTAATGCCAGCTATGTTTCTGTAAGTTGCTATTTTATATACATTTTTTTATAAAACATAAATACTACAATAATGTTACTCTTTCAACTACTGAAAACAAAAAATTCATTACAACCTCCATAGATTTAATGTACCAGTTTCCTACATTAGGTATATATACCATGTTTATACATGGGGAAATGGAAGCTCCAAATAGAGACTGCAATTTACCCAACAATCATTTTGCTAATAAGCAGCAGATGTCCAACTTCAAACTACATATCCCCTGGACTTTCCACTGTTTCTGGTGTTTGTCAGAAGATCCTCTGAATACAATAAGGTCAGCCAATTTTTCAAAGAAAATTAGTCAAATGGATAGTCATGTCCATATAATACAAAGACCCATTGTGCTCTTCTTCCCTTCGAGATTTTCAGTCCTTCGAGGGGACTATGATGCCGTGTTCCTTCCGCCCTCTGCTACCTAGAGAATGTGTACTCTTTTGCAGCCACTCAATAAACATATCTCAAGTGAACCAACGTGGGGTAAACTGTGATAAACATCACAGATAATAAATGCCTGCCACATAGGATCGAAAACGGAATATAACCAGAGTGTTCCAAGGAGCTCTTTCTCCATGACTCTTGCTCTTTCAATGGTCACCACTATCTTAGGAACACAGAAACCTTATATGCACCCAAGACCTCCACTTGGGTTGACACAACCATGAAATCTCAGAGGAATTGCTCCTGGGGTTATTTAATCCAGTCACTTAGAAAATCTTTCTGAAAAATTACTGATAATTAGAGATTAGCCTCTCGGCACTGACTCACCTACTTCCTCCCTAAGGCTGATGATTCTATCTCAGAACTAATCAAATATACAGTTGTGGTTTGTTTTTACAAAATTGCAAATAAAAAGCTTAATTTCAAAAACTGAGTTCACCATGTATAAATACACTAAAACATAGTCAATGCAAATTCAGATTAATAATAAGGACAGTATTTTACCAAAATGACAACAACTTTTCTAAAAGGTAATAGGCAAATCAGTGACTTGGTTCACCCAGAATATTTAACTAGTTTGAGTTAAGAAAATGAACTCTTCTCTAGATGGGAAAGCAAAGGATGGAGCAACATGTAAGCAAAGCCCCAATGGGACCAAATGAAACAGCAGGCCTGGGCCAGACGTTGAGGCAAAAAGTTTGAAGACGTTTTATTGTTAAAAGAAAGAAAAAAAAAAAAACAACTGATGACTGAGCCTCCATTCTGATGTCCCTGGGATTCTAAACTACCCCACTGGCAGCTGAATCTTTGATATTATGAAAAAGAAAACCTAAAATACTTAATGCTATTCTTAAAACTGTAATATAGCAATCTTCTTCCCTGTTAATAAGCCACCTCTTCTAGAAAGAACTGTATACATAATTTGATCAAATATGGAACACTTCACGAATTTGCCTGTCATTCCTGTGCAGCGCCCATGCTCATCTTCTCTGTATCTTTCCAAGTTTAGTGTATGTGCTTGCTTATAGAATAGGTGCTGCTGAAGCAAGCACATACAGTTTTTTTAAAACAAGATGTGTACCCTTAAATCTTCACCACTGACTTCAATTCTAATAGGTAGCAAGGTTAACCATGGTTCTCATTATGATTCTACAGATACCTGAAGCTTTCCTGTACTGCCCATTTTTAAAAAATTTTTTTTCTTATCTTCTCGCCTAGGCCTGCCATTTCATTTGCTCCCACTGGGGCTCTGCTTATGTATTGCTCCATCCTTTCTCCAACATCAAACATAACCTGTCCTGTGTCACACTCCCCACGAGCCTCTGTTAAGAGGGAAAAGAATTCATTCATTCTAAATTTTACTTTGGTTAGTAATTACTCCAAAATGACAATTATCAGTTCAGTCGCTCAGTCGTGTCCAACTCTTTGAGACCCCATGAATCGCAGCACGCCAGGCCTCCCTGTCCATCACTAACTCCCGGAGGTCACTGAGACTCACATCCATTGAGTCAGTGATGCCATCCAGCCATCTCATCCTCTGTTGTCCCCTTCTCCTCCTGCCCCCAATCCCTCACAGCATCAGAGTCTTCTCCAATGAGTCAACTCTTCTCATGAAGTGGCCAAAGTACTGGAGTTTCAGCTTTAGCATCATTCCTTCCAATTCCTTCCAAAGAACACCCAGGGCTGATCTCCTTTAGAATGGACTGGTTGGATCTCCTTGCAGTCCAGGGGACTCTCAAGAGTCTTCTCCAACACCACAGTTCAAAAGCATCAATTCTTCAGCGCTCAGCCTTCTTCACAGTCCAACTCTCACATCCATACATGACCACAGGAAAAACCATAGCCTTGACTAGACGAACCTTTGTTGGCAAAGTAGTCTCCGCTTTTGAATATGCTATCTAGGTTGGTCATAACTTTCCTTCCAAGGAGTAAGCGTCTTTTAATTTCATGGCTGCAGTCACCATCTGCAGTGATTTTGGAGCCCCCCCCAAAATAAAGTCTGACACTGTTTCCACTGTTTGCCCATCTATTTTCCATAAAGTGATGGGACCATATGCCATGATCTTCGTTTTCTGAATGTTGAGCTTTAAGCCAACTTTTTCTCTCTCCTCTTTCACTTTCATCAAGAGGCTTTTTAGTTTGACTCTTATCTACTAATTAAGTAGACACAAATGAATACCTCATAGCCTAAAAGGTTCAACTAGCTATGAGATGACTGGGGAAGGCAATGGCACCCCACCCCAGTACTCTTGCCTGGAAAATCCCATGGACGGAGGAGCCTGGTAGGCTCCAGTCCATGGGGTCGCTAAGAGTCGGAGACGACTGAGCGACTTCACTTTCACTTTTCACTTTCATACATTGGAGAAGGAAATGACAACCCACTCCAGTATTCTTGCCTGGAGAATCCCAGGGACAGAGGAGCCTGGTGGGCTGCCGTTTATGGGATTGCACAGAGTCGGACACGACTGAAGCGACTTAGCAGCTATGGGATGATGGTATAGGATATGAACATGATTAGGAAGGCAACCAGACAGTTTTAGGAGGTATAACTGAACCACACAGATTACATTAACAAAGGAATATTAATGAAGTCCCAGTGTTCCCTCTAAATATTATCAGTTATCGGGAAACAATCATAAGAAGATAATGCAGAATGAACAATAAACTAAGCCTGAATATATACAGAATACACACATTCTTCTGTGGTCAAGTGATGTTGTAATGTAATAAACCTTACAACAAAGTCACCATGACCCATATGTAATGATATGCATCATCCTTACTGAGCTGCATAGTAAGCAGGTGCAGATGGAAAGCACTTTACATTACGGCAAGTTTCAGTATTACAGTGGGCAGTATATTTATTGCTTTTACCTTCAGGGCAGTCTCCTTTGTCCGGGATGTCAGGAGAAGATGGAAATAAACTCATAATACTGTAGTGGCCTCTCACTTTTCCATCCCCAAGGTTAGGCAGTCTTCACAAACAGTAAAGACTTCTCAGAGTGAAGGACACCACAGCTTCTCCCCACTCCCCAGTTTTCTTCCATGGCACCTCCATGTGAAAGTTCATGAACATTTGCTCCAGGAGCCAAAGAAAGAGGCCTTCTACAAATGGATTCTAGATTCCTATTTCTTTGGATGCTAGAGGAAAAAGGGAGAAGAACTATAGAGCGAGAGAAGAAAGCAAGATAAGTAGTGTTTAGATGGGGGAAGAAATGAAATCTGAAGAAGGGAAAAGGGAATACCAGTAGGTGGTCTGAAGTATGTGCTTTGAGACTAGGAAACACCAGGCCAGGATCTGTAATTAGATTACTCTTTGTTCACCTCTCAGGCCTTGGCTATTCTTGGGAATTATACTCCTAAAGCTAGGACTCAACGAGAAACTGGAAATTTTTGATTAAGGATGGACTGTGGGAGAGAGGTAGAGAGGAAAATAAATACTGCATCCTTGTCAATAGCCAATAGTTATACAAGTGAGTTTAGAAATGTTTTCAAGAGAGAGAACAAGAACATTATGTAATGGGACAAGAGGAAGACTCCAACCTGCTAACCCAAATCATCTCCCCTGTCAACCTAAGATGCCTGAAATTACTTCAGTTTGAGGTAGTTAGACTGAAGATTAAAGGCTATGATACATATGAGCCATAATCATATCAGAAACATCAGATTTGGTCTACACTGATAGAAGATTATAGTACCAAAGGATGCTGGATCCCTGAAACAGGGAAATGCAAATGACTAGGAGACATATTTTATACATTGATAAACTACACTTAATTGTCCTCACCCTTAAGACACTTTTTTCATTCAACTTTTAGGACAGTATTCTCTCGATTTTCCAGCTACAGCTTTGACTCTTTCATCTCAGTCTCTTTGGTTCTCTCTTATCTCCTTGACTACCAAACACTGGAATTATCTAGAGCCCATTCCTTGAATTTGCTGCTTCTTTTCAAACTCATTTCCTTGATGATCTCAACCATTCTTGTGATTTTAAGTAAGATCTATTTGCTGACTACTTTAAAATTATGTTTCTAGTTTGGACTTCTTTCTGAACTCCAAACTCATATACCCAATTGCCATGATGACATTCCTACTTGAATATCCAAATGGGATTTCAAGTTTAATATGTCCATTGTGAATTCTTGATTTTCCTTTTAAGTCTGCTTATGCTAGGTGTGGGGAAAAAGGAACCTACCTGCCTACACTGTCGGTGGGAATGTAAATTAGTATGGAAAACAGTATGGAGCCTCCTTAAGATACTAAAATTAGAGTTACCATATGATCCAGAAATCCCACTCCTGAGCATGTATCTGGAGAAAACTTGAATTTGAAAGGATAAATGTACCCCAGTGTTCACTGTCCACTGATCGAGAAATGGATAAAAGAGATGTGGTGAGTGTGTATTTATATATCACATATATGGTATATATGTGTGTATATATAAGTACACACAGAATATTGGCCATAAAAAAGAATGAAATGATATTTGCAGCAAAATGGATGGACCTAGAGATTGTCACACTAAGTATAATTTCTTAGAAAGAGAAATACCATGTGATATTACTTATATGTGTAATTTAAAATATGATACAAATGAACTTATTTACAAAACAGAAATAGATCCACAGACATAGAAAACAAATTTATGGTTACCTAAGGAGAAAGTGGGTGGGGAGGGATAAATTAGGGCTTTGAGATTAGCAGATAAAATATACTATATAAATAAACAACAAACTCTACTGCATAGCACAGGGAATGATTTTCCATAAACTGCAATAAACTGTAATGAAAAAGAAAATATTATATATATATATATAACTGAATCACTTTGCTTTACACCAGAAACACTGTAAATCAATTATATTTTAATTAAACAAATTTTTTAAAGTATGCTCATACTGAAGTTTTTTTTTCCCCATCTTTATTTGGAATTGTTACTGACTCCTATCTTTCTTATACCCAGTATCTAATCCATAAGCAAATTTTCTTGGCTCTGTCTTCAAAATACACCCGATTTTATTACTTCTCACAATGCCCATTCCTATCACCCAAACTGCATTCCTTGGTTGGATTGTTGCAATATTCCAGCTACTCTCCCTCCTTTCCCTTTTTATACCACTATCAGTTTGTGGTATAGAAACTCGAGTGGAACTCTTAAACACACTCTATATATATTCAGAATCTTTGAATGGCTTTCTATATCATCCAGAGTAAAAACCAAACTTTAAAACTACCTGCTGCAGGGCCTAAAGCACGGCCTTTCCTCTTGTTCTCTCCAATGTCACCTTCTACTACTGTCCCCACTTGCAGTTCCTACAACATTTCAGACACACCTCTCTTTTAATGCTGTTGCACTTGACTTTCTACCTGGAACACTTTCTCTCCAAATCTTGAAGGGCTTACCTCTTTCTGCTTCAAGTCTTTCCTCAGATTTCACCAATGAGCCTTTTCTGAACACCCTGTTTTCTGAAATTCTCTCTCATAGCATTTATCACTTTAAAAAAGCTATGTAAATCTCTCATTTAATAGACCTGTTAACAGATGTAATGTGTATTTCCCCTAACTAGAATATAAGACAAATCAGGGTAGGAATTTTAGTCAATGATGAATCCTCAGTTCCTAGACTTGTGCCTGGCACACAGTGAGCACTCATAAATATTATTTGAATGGATAAATGTACATTTTAAAAGCTGTAAAGAAATTAAAATATTAATGGTGCTTCATTCTGGATAGTGAGATTACAGATGAAGTCCATATTTTTTAATATATATTTCTGAATTTTCCTAACATTCTACATTGATTGTATAGTACTGTTTAAACTAAAAAATAAAAAACCCTTTACAATGCAAATAATTACATACTCAAGTATTTCAACTGACACTGGAAACAGAAATGCTTTAGCACATAGTTTTTGTTTGTTTTCAGCAGACTGAAGGTTTTGTTCCAGAAATCGTCATTGACTAGAACTGTGATTTCGGGAAAATCACCTAAAGTGGCTCATCATTCTTTAAAGTAAAACAAACTGGTTGGATTAGATTTTAGGACCACTTGAACTTTAAAATGTATACTATTCTGTATAATACTATATTCTCTGGCTACTGAGACAATTCAATTTAAACATAAAATTCACCCTTCAACCTCATTCTTCAAAATATTTTGATGTTTGAAATAGATGTAATTCCATCACTTTTTAAAAATTCACACATAAACTTTAAGAAAAATCCACGGATGCTACTCATGTGGTATGCTTACATTCCAGGTGAATAGACCGATTTTAGAACAACTTGATAAAATGTGCAAGAGTTGTCATAACAGGGTTGAGACAAATCTCAGGTCCTACAATAGTTAAATGAATCTTCTTATTATCTCCACATTACTCTTGGTTTTAAGCTCTGGAGAATAATTACTAATACCAACATTTATATAGATAATTTCTTGCAGGGATATATGAAAACATCTGCACATTCTTTAAATTTATAACAATAGCTAGTGGAGTGGGTAAGACAGCTGGCTCTGGATCCAGACTATCTTACTGTGAGACCTTGAGCAAATTCAGATTTCTTAGCTTCCATCTTCATCTGTAAAATGAGGATAATAATAGTACTAATCCATAAGGTTTTTATAAGAAATAGATTAATTGAAAGATGTCTAACATATTGTCTGCCATAAAACATATTATTCAGCCTTACTGTTCCCTGGTGGCTCAGACGGTAAAGCATCTGCCTGCAATGTGAGAGACCCAGGTTCAATCCCTGGGCCAGGAACATCCCCTGGAGAAGGAAATGGCAATCCATTCCAGTACTCTTGCCTGGAAAATCCCATGGACAGAGGAGCCTGGTAGGCTACAGTCCATGGGATCACAAAGAGTCAGACATGACTGAGCAACTTCACTTTCACTCTTTTATTCAAAGTTAGAAATAAACTTTAAGAACAGCTAGTTGTATATTACATTATGAGGTTTAAATTAATGTTGGAAATTTTGAGTATCTTTTAGCATTCAAAAATATGCAGTATTTTAGAATATTAGGTAATCTTACAACTAGTATGTTTTTCATGTCTCAAAGCTAAAAAATATTATATATATATGTAAATATTGATGCAATGTTGTAATTATATCATTTTAGGGCTACTTATGTCCAAATGAATTTATTGCTACTCAAGGTCCATTACCAGGAACAGTTGGGGACTTTTGGAGAATGGTGTGGGAAACCAGAGCAAAAACATTAGTAATGCTAACGCAGTGTTTTGAAAAAGGGCGGGTAAGTTATTTGAAAAGCTTTTCACAAGACATTATTTTACATTTGTGTTCATTTGTGTGTGATGTTGGGCTTCCCAGGTAGCACGAGTGGTAAAGAACATGCCTCCTTAAAGAAGGAGATGCAGGAAATGAGAGTCCAATCCCTGGACCAGAGGATCCAGTGGGCATGGCAACCCACTCCAGTATTCTTGCCTGGAGAATCCCTTGGACAGAGGAGCCTGGTGGGCTACAGTCCATAGTGCTGCAGAGAGTCAGACACGACTGAAGTGTTACATGTATGACAATTTTAGCTAATACTCTGACATATCAATGACTTGGGCATGTATAAGGCAGTTGTACCTTAGTAGCAATAACTTTGAACTATATATATATATATAATGGTTCTTATAACTGGTGAATTTTCTCTTGACTACAGACCAGATGTCATCAATATTGGCCAGAGGACAACAAACCAGTTACTGTCTTTGGAGATATAGTGATTACAAAACTAATGGAGGATGTTCAAATAGACTGGACCATCAGAGATCTGAAAATTGAAAGGGTAAAAAAAAAAAAAAGAGGAGGGGAAGTCAAACGGGATAAAAATATTAATGCTCTAAATGTCTAAAGTAAAATTAATTTCTAGACATATTTCTGTATATTCAGTAATGCTTTTCTATTATCTTCAAAAGAGAAGTTTTGAATTGGCATTTGCCTTCAATATCTATGTCATTATGTTTAATTCCAAATTACTTAAAGTTTATATTAAACAAGGAAGGAAACAGGAGGAAACAACTAGATCACTAGGTTTATCTTATTTTATGAAGAAACTGTAAAATTTTATTTAAGACAGGAAATTTCTAAAATCATGTGTCTCTATCTGTATCTTAATCATTGGATTTTCTATTTAATTCATAACATATACAGAATCAATAACATAGAGAACCCACCTTTATGATGTAAATACCTATACACACAGAAAATGATATAAGGACCTTTATACTTTCTAACATTATCAGGTACCCAAAACCAGTGTTATGAATAATTTCTGAGTGTGTTTATTTAAGTTGTTAGGTCAAAACTGTTCAAAATCTACTATTCTGGTGTTACAAAACGTTACACTACATTGAATATAAATACCCTACATAATCATCTGTTTGTAAGATTTGCAACAATCATGCTCATTGTTTTCATTCATACTGAAAGGTAATTTTCTGTAGTGTAGCAGTAGCGGAAGACTTCTCTTATAGGAAATCAAGAAACGACAGTTTCTTTGTTTTGTGAACTATCATTTTAAAAGATCACCTTGAAAACATGGGGAGTCAGCTATATTCAGGCTTCGCTGTGATACTTACATAACTTTATCGTGTTTCTTTAACATGTCATTCCGTCTAGCACGGGGATTGCATGACCATTAGACAGTGCAACTTTACTGCTTGGCCTGAGCATGGGGTTCCTGAGAACAGCGCCCCTCTGGTCCACTTTGTGAAGCTGGTTCGAGCAAGCAGGGCACATGATACCACACCCATGGTTGTTCACTGCAGGTAAGAAAGGTTTTCATAACCTTTTATGAAATACTCGAAACAGGATTTAAACCGAGCGTGACCTTTATGTTATGTCACTATTGATTTTCTAGTAGAATATTAATGTAGATTCAATCCAGCTTTTCGTTGTCAGATATTTTATTGGTTATAACAAATCAAGATATAGTTTTATAAAAGGTTAGATGGCAGAGATCAAATGAGTAATGACTGTGGCTAAAAGGAAGACAAAATATATATCCTGGTATAAGAATTTTTATGACATCTTTACTGGATTATACCTCTCAAAATCCTTAAAATATATAAAAAATTGTAGCCCACTACTGATGTGAATGAGTCTGGGAGTGTAGAATCTTTTGAGTTTTATGAATAAACTCTTGATCCTTCATTATTTCAATTGAGATTAGTCTACTATAATAACTTAAACTTTTTTGTAAAAACAATTTCCGAGATTTGAGTTACAAAGAATAAAGAAAATGAACTTTGAAATAAAGATCAAATTAAGTGACCAAGCATGATTCCAAATTTTTGCAAACTATTCAAATATCTTTCTTTGACCTAGCTCTTTGAACATGATAAATATAATAAATTAAGGTTTTCACTTTTATTTTCATTGGTATTTTATACCACTGAAACACCAATACTCCTCCTCAAAAGTAAATAAAGCTCACAATTGTTTAGAATTCAGAGTTCTGGACATACTGATATGATTTATGCTTTCTAACATGTTATCTAAATTAATCTCAGCATGAGTCTCTTCAACAGTTGTAGTTTGTAAATGAGAGAAAAGGTGGATGATAGATAATACTGTTTTATGATTCTACTTACATGAGGTACCTAAAAAAGGGGTTAATTCATAGAGACAGAAAGTGGTTTCCAGAGACTTAGAGAAATTGAGAGTTACTGTTTAATGGGTATAGAGATTCTGTTTGGGATTATGAAAATAGTCTAGAAACAGATATTGGTGATGGTTGCGTAAGACTGAATGTACTTAATGCCACTAAACTGTGCATTTAAAGAGTTAAAATGGTAAATTTTGTCATTTTTCTTTTGCTACAATAAACATTTAAGTAATGATTTTGAACCACCTTAATAAACTAATTATTAATTATAGTAACTCCAAAATCAGTTGATGGATAAATATTCTAATGGGGATGAGATCCAACCAGTCCATTCTGAAGGAGATCAGCCCTGGGATTTCTTTGGAAGGAATGATGCTAAAGCTGAGACTCCAGTATTTTGGCCACCTCATGCGAAGAGTTGACTCATTGGAGAAGACTCTGATGCTGGGAGGGATTGAGGGCAAGAGGAGAAGGGGACGACAGAGGATGAGATGGCTGGATGGCATCACTGACTCAATGAATGTGGTCTGAGTGACCTCCGAGAGCTGGTGATGGATAGGGAGGCCTGGCGTGCTGCAGTTCATGGGGTCGCAAAGAGTCAGACACGACTGAGCGACTGATCTGATCTGAATATATAGGAAAATATTAATCCATCCAGTTTTTAAACTTTTATTTAGATGAAGAAACTCAACACATAATTTAAATGAGTCTACATTTTCTTTTCCAGGAATATTTTTAGATTTTTTAAAATTTTAAGAGTAATACATACATTATGAGATATCGTTCACATTTAAAAACATATAAAATTAAAAGTAAAAGCCTCATTCTTACCCTCCCAATTCCATATACTCTCCATACACATAAAAATTTTAACAGACTGGTATATAGTATAAATACAGTAACATTTTGCTTTTAGAGTCAGTGATCGATTTTAAATTGGCATTACTGATAATTAGAGTGGATAGTAAGCTGCCTGTAATGTCTTCCTATTTTACATATACACTGCCACTGGATTATAATCGTGGATTTACAAATTCACTAGAAAAGTAAAGTACCTTCTCTCTTTTAGACACAAAAAGTGTAGCCTCATCCTCTGTGACTTATAGATAAAAATTCAGGAAAAAGTATGCTTATATTAATAATTTTAAGTATCATTTTAAAACTTTCTCCTAAATGATCATGTCCAACCGTAACTTCTCACCTTAGCTTTTGACCTATACATTTAGCTTCAAGTTCAACATGACGACCTATTAATAAATGACCACAAAATTCTAAAAAGGTGTCCAAAACAGAATGCTCGGGCCCATCTCCAAACTCACTCCTTCTCATCCAATCTTGGTCAACAGCAGTCCATTCGGCTGGGCCCAGAAACCCTAAATTCATCCTTGACTCTCCACTCCCTCTCACATTGTACATCCATTCCAATAGCAAATACTCTGATCCCTGCCCCCCATTACCTCTCCACATACTCACCCCACCCTGGTCTCCTTGCTTTTCTTTGAACATGCAGAACACCCTCCCACTCGGATCTGTTCTCTTCCCTCACCTTCTGGCCGTATGCTCCCCTCCCGTGTACCAACATGGTGCACTTCTAACCCTATTCAAGTTTCATTGTCAGAGAATCTTTCTCTGATGACCCTGTCCTATCCTATCACCTTTTATATCCTTAATTTTTATCTTTCACCATAGCACTTATTGGGCATCCCACGTGACGCAAGTGGTAAAGAATCTGCCTGCCAATGCAGGAGACGCAAGAGATGCAGGTTCGATCCCTGGGTTGGGAATATCCCCTGGATTATGAAATGGCACCCCATTCCAATATTCCTGCTTGGAGAATTTCATGGCCAGAGGAGCCTGGCAGGCTACAGTCCATGGAGCTCCTAAGAGTCGGACATGACTGAGCACACACACACAGCCCTTATCGCCACTGGGCATACCTTATGCATGTTTCTCTTTTGTGTGGACTCCCATCATCCCTCTTCTAGAATCTAAGTTCCATAAGTATCGGAGACTCTGTGTGGTTCGCTGCTGTACCCCAGATGCCTAGGGCAGTGTCTGACACTCAAAGTATATTGAACAATGTAATGACTGATTACTCTGCTGGGGCATATGTATGTGTTATCGTGTTCAGAGTTATGTTGTAATGCTATTTCTTAGGTTCACTCATAGGCACTGTGCACATTCAACTATTCTTAACCTACAGAAGTGGTTTCTGTATTGTTTTGTATTTTTCAAAGTGACATTTGTAAGACAAGGTGACCTTTCAAATGCCTTTTTTTTCAGATTTACTTCCTATATTAACCATTTAAGTACACAGGAGTCTTGTCTTTCTAATTAGAATTTCTGAATAAATCTTGTCAGGTTTATCAATTAACAGTTTATATGGAGCAGATACTGTCCTTCAGTATTAAACTAAATTCTTAAAAGGAAACCGCTTTCCAATGTCATTATCTATGGAAGGAAAAGGAAATTCTAGGGAAAGTGAATAAGAACACACAAGAGTCTATTTATCAATATGATGTAGAAGAAGTGCTATCTGGGCTAAATAGTTGACATTTTCCATGTTTAGCATCCCTACTGGTAACCAAAAATATATTCAAAGTTTCTGGTATTAAGACTTTTCAGTGATTTTTAAAAATATTTCCTGTATTTCTCCAATTACACCTCTTAAAACATCTTAAAACATTATGGAAAAAGAGGAAAAGTTCAATTGGTTAAAAAAAAAAAAAAAACTCCAATATTTGATAGTGTGTTAAAGATAATCATCTTGCTCCTTCTAAACAGTCTTGGGAACAATGTAAGTACAATGAAACTTGAAAGAAAATCCACTTCCAAATAAGAAAAGAAACTATATGTAATTTATTGCTACCATAGTTTATCTTCTTCATCACCATCCACATGAACAACCTTTTTGCTGAATAATTTGCATGTAATTTCACTCTTCCTACAGTGCTGGAGTTGGAAGAACTGGAGTTTTTATTGCTCTGGACCACTTAACACAACATATAAATGATCACGATTTTGTGGATATATATGGATTAGTAGCTGAACTGAGAAGTGAAAGAATGTGTATGGTACAAAACCTGGTAAGACGATCCAAAACCGCAAGCAGCGTCAGCTCGAGAATTTTTCCTGGGAGGACCTTAGTGGCACCAATCTGGTTAGACATGGACTATGGCTACAAAGCAGACACTCTTTTCTTATGTTATAAACCTCTGGGGTGGGGGCGAGGGCTTGGGGCTGGCAGCTGATGGAGATTATAGCAGAACTGACCCACATGTCCCAGTCATCCTTCAGCACCGTTACTGACGACTCATCCTAACTTGTTTATGCTGATAGGCATGTAGAAAATAATTCCTAAGAGAGATTTGTCTTTAGTGTTTTGGAAGCACAGAAAATGAACCAGATTAATTTCTTTCGTAAACATGCTAGAAGCTGTAATTGGGAAAAGTTTAAAATATTAACTACTATGTTGGTCTATGTATTTCACTTGTCCATGTTTATCCCTTTTGTATATTAGTACTAATAATGTTTGTTACAGAATATTATCAACTATCTGGGAGTCTTTGTTTGGTTGTTTTAGTTTGGAAGCAAAAGTATTTTTAAAATCTAGATTTCAGTCATAAAAGAAATCGCACAGTATAATGGTAATGAAACTGAGGCTCCTCTGCTGAGTGTCTAGTAGTTTCCAGGTACTACACTAGATCATTTTCATGTATTATCTCATTTAAGTCTTTATTTGTAAAGCAAGTCCAATGAAACTAATCAATAGGCTAGGTATTACCTGCTCTTCTTTACAAATAGGGAAGCAGATATTGCAAGAATTTAAGTGATATTCAAAGGTTATACGTGTCAGAGCCAAAATTCAACCCCAATCTGCCTAATTATACTAAGATGTTCTTCTCATATCTTTGGATTGATATTTTTATACTATATAGATTTTTCTCACAGTAAATATGCAGATCTTCTATAATGATATTTTCTAGGGTACCAACTAGAAAACCTAAGTGGCTATATAGCCGTTAGAAGTGGGAGATAACTGGCTCTTTGCTAAAATAAGTTTTAGAAAATTTTTAAAGCCTCTATGCTAATGGGCATTGACATTTATAAATACAGAGCCCTTGTGAACAACATTTGCCAAACTTATATGACTATGGTATCCTTGAACCCTTTTGACCCCAAAACATGTAACGCCAAGTCATGGAACATTAATGTTCTTAGGAAGATGTGGCTCTATACCAGAGACAACCAAACTTTTCAAAATGTACATCCCTTTCAGGAGAAAAGTTTCAGCATTCAATTCCTGGGCTTCTCTGGTGGCTCAGATGGTAAAGAATCTGTCTACAATGCAGGAGACTGAGGTTCAATCCCTGGATGGGGAAGATTCCTCAAAGAAGGAAATGGCAACCCACTCCAGTATTCTTGCCTGAGAAACTCCATGGACAGGGGAGCCTGGGAGACTACAGTCCGTGGGGTGGCAGAGTCAGATGTGACTAAGCAACATACATATACACACATAAAAATATATATGTATTTTTTAATGTAGTTTGAGCCATTATGTATATTATAAAGTATACACAAATAAATTGAAAACCATGAGGTAAAAGTCAAATAAGCAATTCTGACAACTTTGCTAATAGTGATGGCATGGCTCAGTCCATAATCTGTTTGCAATACAGGAGACCTGGGCTCGATCCCTGGGTTGGGAAGATCCCCTGGAGAAAGAAATGGCTACCCACTCTGGTATTCTTGCCTGGGGAATTCCATGGACAAAGAAGCCTGGCAGGCTATGGTCAGTGGGGTTGAAAAGAGCTGGATATGACTGAGGACTGGAATGCCAAAGTGGGAAGTCAAGAGATACCTGGAGTAATAGGCAAATTTGGCACAGTGTAAAAAATGAAGCAGCACAAAGGCTAACAGAGTTTTGCCGAGAGAACACACTGGTCATAGCAAACACCCTCTTCCAACAACACGAGAGACTACTCTATTCATGGACATCACCAGATGGTCAATACCAAAATCATATTTATTATATTCTTTGCAGCCAAGGATGTAGAAGCTCTATACAGTCAGCAAAAATAAGACCAGGAGCTGACTGTGGCTCAGATCATGAACTCCATACTGCCAAATTCAGACATAAATTGAAGAAAGTAGGGAAAACCACTAGACCATTCAGGTATAACCTAAGCCAAATCCCTTATGATAATAAAGTGGAAGTGACAAAGATTCAAGGGATTAGATCTGATCGACAGAGTGCCTGAAGAACTATTGGACGGAGGTTTGTAACATTATACAGGAGGTGTTGATCAAAACCATCCCTAAGAAAAAGAAATGCAAAAAGGCAAAATGGCTGTCTGAGGAGGCCTTACAAATAGCTGAGAAGATAACAGAAGTGCAAGCCAAAGGAGAAAAAGAAAGATACACCCAACTGAGTGGGGCGTTCCAAAGAATAGCAAGGAGAGACAAGAAAGCCTTTCCAAGAGAAAAATACAGAGAAATAGATGAAAAACAATGGAATGGTAAAGACTAGAGACCTCTTCAAGAAAATCAGAGATACCAACGGAACATTTCATGCAAAGATGGGCTCGATAAAGGACAGAAATGGTATGGACCTAGCAGAAGAGATTAAGAAGAGGTGGCAAGAATACACAGAAGAACTGTACAAAAAAGATCTTCATGACTCAGATAACAATGATGGTGTGATCACTCACCTAGAGCCAGACATCCTGGAATGAGAAGTCAAGTGGGCCTTAGGAAGCATCACTACAAACAAATACAGTGGAGGTGATGGAATTCCACTTGATCTATTTCAAATCCTAAAAGATGATGCTGTGAGAGTGCTGCACTCAGTACGTCAGCAAATTTGGAAAACTCAGCAGTGACCACAGGACTGGAAATGGTCAGTTATCATTCCAATCCCAAAGAAGGGCAATGCCAAAGAATATTCAAAGTACCACACAATTGCACTCATCTCACATGCTAGCAAAGTAATACTCAAAATTCTCCAAGCCAGGCTTCAACAGTACATGAACCATGAACTTCAGATGTTCAAGCTGGATTTAGAAAAGACAGAGGAACCAGAGATCAAATTGCCAACATCCACTGGATCATAGAAAAAGCAAGAGAATTCCACAAAAACATCTACTTGTGCTTCATTGACTACACTAAAGCCTTTCACTGCATGGATCACAACAAACTGTAGAAAATTCTTCAAAAGATGGGAATACCAGGCCACCTTACCTACCTCCTGAGAAATCTGTATGCAGGTCAAGAAGCAGCAGCTAGAAGCAGACATGGAACAATGGACTGGTTCCAAATTAGGAAAGGAGTACGTCAAGGCTGTATATTGTCACCCTGCTTATTTAACTTATATGCAGAGTACATATAAAATGTACATGCAAAATGCCGGGCTGGATGAAGCACAAGTTGGAATCAAGACTGTCAGGAGAAATATCAATAAACTTAAATACGCAGATGACACCACCCTTATGGCAGAAAATGAAGAAGAACTAAAGAGCCACTTGATAAACGTGAAAGAGGAGAGTGAAAAAGTTGGCTTAAAGCTCAACATTCAGGAAACTAAGATCATGGCATCTGGTCCTACCACTTCATGGTAAATTTGATGGGGTAACACTGCAAACAGGGACAGAGCTTATTTTGGGGGGCTCCAAAAGAGATACCAAAGGGACATTTGATGCAAATATGGGCTCGATAAAGGACAGAAATGGTATGGACCTAACAGAAGCAGAAGATATTAAGAAGAGGTGGCAAGAATACACAGAAGAACTGTACAAAAAAGAGCTTCAAGACCCAGATAATCATGATGGTGTGATCACTGACCTAGAGCCAGACATCCTGGAATGTGAAATCAAGTGGGCCTTAGAAAGCATCACTATGAACAAAGCTAGTGGAGGTGATGGAATTCCAGTTAAGCTATTCCAAATCCTGAAAGATGATGCTGTGAAAGTGCTGCACTCAATATGCCAGCACATTTGGAAAACTCAGCAGTGGCCACAGGACTGGAAAAGGTCAGTTTTCATTCCAATCCCAAAGAAAGGCAATGCCAAAGAATGCTCAAACTACCACACAATTGCATCATCTCACACACTAGTAAAGTAATGCTCACAATTCTCCAAGCCAGGCTTCAGCAATACGTGAACCGTGAACATCCTGATGTTCAAGCTGGTTTTAGAAAAAGCAGAGGAACCAGAGATCAAATTGCCAACATCCGCTGGATCGTGGAAAAAGCAAGAGAGTTCCAGAAAAACATCTATTTCTGCTTTATTGACTATGGCAAAGCCTTTGACTGTGTGGATCACAAGAAACTGTGGAAAATTCTGAAAGAGATGGGAATACCAGACCACCTGATCTGCCTCTTGAGAAATTTGTATGCAGGTCAGAGAGCAACAGTTAGAACTGGACATGGAACAACAGACTGGTTCCAAATAGGAAAAGGAATACATCAAGGCTGTATATTGTCACCCTGTTTATTTAACTTATATGCACAGTACATCATGAGAAACGCTGGACTGGAAGAAACACAAGTTGGAATCAAGATTGCTCGGAGAAATGTCAATAACCTCAGATATGCAGATGACACCACCCTTATGGCAGAAAGTAAAGAGGAACTAAAAAGCCTCTTGATGAAAGTGAAAGTGAAAAGGTTGGCTTAAAGCTCAACATTCAGAAAACAAAGATCATGGCATCTGGTCCCATCACTTCATGGGAAATAGATGGGGAAACAGTGGAAACAGTGTCAGACTTTATTTTTCTGGGCTCCAAAATCACTGCAGATGGTGACTGCAGCCATGAAATTAAAAGACGCTTACTCCTTGGAAGGAAAGTTATGACCAACCTAGATCACATATTCAAAAAACAGAGACATTACTTTGCCAACAAAGGTTCGCCTAGTCAAAGCTATGGTTTTTCCTGTGGTCATGTACGGATGTGAGAGCTGGACTGTGAAGAAGGCTGAGAGCTGAAGAATTGATGCTTTTGAACTGTGGTGTTGGAGAAGACTCTTGAGAGTCCCTTGGACTGCAAGGAGATCCAACCAGTCCATTCTGAAGGAGATCAGCCCTGGGATTTCTTTGGAAGGAATGATGCTAAAGCTGAAACTCCAGTACTTTGGCCACCTCATGCAAGGTGTTGACTCATTGGAGAAGACTCTGATGCTGGGAGGGATTGAGGACAGGAGGAGAAGGGGACGACAGAGGATGAGATGGCTGGATGGCATCACTGACTCGATGGATGTGAGTCTCAGTGACCTCCAAGAGTTAGTGATGGACAGGGAGGCCTGGCATGCTGCGATTCATGGGGTCGCAAAGAGTCAGACACAACTGAGCGACTGATCTGGTCTGAAAATCACAGCAGATGGTGATTGCAGCTATTACATTAAAAGACAATACTTGCTCCTTGGAAAAAAAGCTACGACCAACCTAGACAGTATATACATTACCATATGTAAAACAGATAGCCAACGGGAATTTGCTGTATGGCTCAGGAAACTCAAACAGGGGCTCTGTAAAAACCTAGAGGGGTGGGATGGGGAGGAAGATGTGAGGGAGGCTCAAAAGGAAGGGGCTATATGTATATCTATGGCTGATTCATGTTCAAGTTTGACAAAGAACAAAAGTCTGTAAAGCAATTATCCTTCAACTAAAAAATAAATTTAAAAAAGAATCTCAGGGCAAAAAAAAAAAAAAAGACATTACTTTGCCAACAAAGTGATATAGTCAAAGCTATGGATTTTCCAGTAGTCATGTCACGTCATGGATGTCAGAGTTGGATTGTAAAAACGGCTGAGAGCCAAAGAAATGATGCTTTTGAACTGTGGTGTTGGAGAAGACTCTTGAGAGTCCCTTGGACTGCAAGGAGATCCAACCAGTCCATCCTAAAGGAAATTAGTCCTGAATATTCATTGGAAGGACTGCTGCTTAAGCTTAAACTCCAATACTTTGACCACTTGATATGAAGAATTGACTCCTTAGAAAAGACCCTGATGCTGGGAAAGACTGAAGGTGGGAGGAGAAGGGGACGACAGAAGATGAGATGGTCAGATGGTATCACCAACTCAATGGACATGAGTTTAAACTTGCTCCAGGAGCTGATGATGGACAGGGAGACCTGGTATGCTGCAGTCCATGGGGTCAGAAAGAGTCAGACACGACTGAGTGACTGAACAACAACAAAGTGACTAATACTTACATTATCATTCAGATCAGATCAGATCAGTTGCTCAGTCGTGTCCGACTCTTCGCGACACCATGAATCGCAACATTATTATTAGGTATTTTCAAAAGATAAAACATATGATTAGCAGAAAATAATTCTGTTTCAATAGTGGTCTTAAAATATATCTAGCTCACTGAGAGATCTGATTACGTTGCTGCTTTCACCTCATAGTATGGCTATAGGACAGTTATTCTAGGGGTATGAAAAATGTCAGTCCTGCCATTTTCTTGTCATTCATTTGTGTTTTGCTGATAAATAATATCTATGACCCCAAGTCTTTTTGCAGGAATCTTTTAAAGCCACTTTAACTATGTAATGGCTAAGCAAAGCTAGGTACTGTCATCCATATGCATTCCTTTAAATGCTGAAAGGGAACACATGAATGAAGCATCACTCTTCCCTTGCATCACTCTTCCCTTACAAAACTTGAGAAAAGGTCTGTGACTTGTGGCCAGGTTCGGTTTCATGAGTATGCAATCTATTCAAACTCATATGTCCCCACCCTCAAAAGGGCCTTGCACTTGATTTGATGCCTGCTGTCACTCTTTTGAAAATCTTTATTAATTTTGAGGAAAAGTGTTAGTCAGCTCTTTGCAACCTCATGGACTGTAGCCCATCAGTCTCCTCTGTCCTTGGCACTCTCCAGGCAAGAATACTGGAGTGAGTAGCCATTCCCTTCTCCAAGGGATCTTCCTGACTTAGGGACCAAACCCTGGTCTCCTGCGTTGCAGGCAGATTCTTGACCATCTGAGCCACCCGGGAAGCCCCAATTTTGAAGAAGAAAGCTCGCATCTTCACTTTGTAGTGAAGATGTAGTGAGCCCCACAAATTTTGTAGCTGGTTCTTATCCAGGGATCTTTTAAGGGCTTCAATATCACTACAACTATTAGTGATTATTAAAACATGAGAACAGGATAAAGAGCTAACGTTTTCCTCCATGTTCCTAGGTGTACACATGTACATGGTAAGCAATGTTCTTGGCACTGATCAAGATGGGTTGACTTTCCTGGATGAGTTAAAGGATGGGAATGAGTGAGATTTCTTTCATTCTAGAGAGTAGATTCAGTCTTCAAATAATAAAAGTTGGATTTTGTCATGCTCTACAGCTTCGTGGAACCAAACTTTGTAAGAAGTATGTTCAAGAATGCCTGTGAATAATTTCACACAATTTAGTACTCCATATATACTTCATACCGGAGAAGGCAATGGCACCCCACTCCAGTACTCTTGCCTGGAAAATCCCATGGACGGAGGAGCCTGGTACACTGCAGTCCATGGAGTCGCTAGGAGTCAGGCATGACTGAACGACTTCACTTTCACTTTTCACTTTCATGCACTGGAGAAGGAAATGGCAACCCACTCCAGTTTCTTGCCTGGAGAATCCCAGGGACGGGGGAATCTGAAGTGTTCCCGCCTATGGGGTCGCACAGAGTCAGACATGACTGAAGCGACTTAGCAGCAGCAGCAGCATACACTTCATACATAAACTGCATACATTGTGCTGGAATAACCAGCCAGAGGAAACTATTGTAGGTTGGGTAGAGGAATGGAAAGAGCATGAATTTTTGAGTCAGAGAATTGAGTTCAGATTCCAGTCCTGCTAGTTTCTGGCTGTGTGACTTTGTTAACTCCTCTAAGCTATTTCTCTTTTGTAAAATAGCTGTGTTACACAATTTTATTGTCAATATTAAATAAAAGAAAGTATCTGAAAGCACCAAGCATGCAGTAAATGCCCAGCATGCAGTAAATGTATGACAATATAGTTGTGCCAACTGCTTTTTGGCATAAAAAGGCGGCGGGTCATTAAAATCCTGATAAAAGTCACTGAATCAATAGGTAGAAGTCATGAATATTAGTTGGAATATTTGAGATAAATACATCTTCATCTTCCCTGATGGCTCAGCGGGTAAAGATTCTGCCTGCAAGGCAGGACTCATAGGTTCAATCCCTGGATGGGGAAGATCCCTGGAGAAGGAGATGGCAACCCACTCCAGTATTCAATAGAGGAGCCTGGCTGGCGTCACAAAGAGTTGGACACAACTGAGCATAAGGCACATAAAAAGTATAGGTAACCTTCCCTTGGTGGCTCAGATGGTAAAGAGTCTGCCTGCAATGCAGGAGACCCAGGTTCAATCCCTGGGTCAGGAAGATGCCCTGGAGAAGGGAAAGGCTACCCACTCCAGTGTTCCTGCCTGGAGAATCTCATGAGCAGAGGAGCCTGGTGGGCTACAGTCCATGGAGTTGCAAAGAGTCAGCCATGACTAAGTGATTAACGCTTTCACTTCCACCCTTTCCATGCTGCTGCTGCTGCTAAGTCACTTCAGTCGTGTCCGACTCTGCGTGACCCCATAGACGTCAGCCCATCAGGCTCTCCTGCCCCTGGGATTCTCCAGGCAAGAAAAGTGGAGTGGGTTGCCATTTCCTTCTCCAATGCATGAAAGAGAAAAAGTGAAAGTGAAGTCGCTCAGTTGTGTCCGACTCTTAGCGACCCCATGGACTGCAGCCCACCAGGCTCCTCCATCCATGGGATTTTCCAGGCAAGAGTACTGGAGTGGGGTGCCATTGCCTTCTCCCACCCTTTCCATAAGAAGTTATAAAATTAAGATAGATCCATGTTTACTAAACAATTAGCCTCCACTTTGTAAACCACGTAAATCACAATTCTCAGATCCTTGCTTAAAACATGGTACTGCACAGCTGTTTTTCACCTGACTTTGTTCCCAGAAGCGAAGGTGGCTACTGTCTTTTCTCTGTGATGAAAAAAAGGGAAATGACCACACCTTGGCTCCAGTGCATACAAATCAGCATTGCCTTGCACAAGAGTGGTTTCTTATTTTCTCCTATTGCACTTGGGAATGATCCCAACGTCTGTGAAGAACGCTGTCTCAGCACAGACCGCAGTAGCCATGGCCAGGGGTGTGGAGGTGGGAACCTTGGCAACACAGCACCATGAAAAGACACCCGAGGGGTTTAAGCAAGGAGAACCAAAAGTTCTTTCACTGTGTACCAAGCCACAGTTCACAGCAGCCCCAAGAGATCTGAAAGAGCCTTCTCAGAGAATACTCTGCCGTGAGATAATATCCTGAGATACTATTCCTGCCTCAAATAAGGTTAGTCTGGATGAAATCCTTTTCCTGCTCTAGATCTCTTGAAAACTGACTGACATAAACTCCTGAAGAAGAAAAAAGAATTATTTTTGGTGCCTAGTTTCTTTTTGCTGCCAGATCGATCGATCAATTGATCGATTTATCTATCATCTATCTATCTGGCTGGCCTTAAATCTTATAGCCTTTCTGATCCCCCAGATGAGGAAACCGAACATCAGAAAAACTTAATTCTTACGGCAACAGGACTATCTAGGGTAAAAACTGGAATTGAATTCTTCACTGACTCTTTGGCAATAACACGCCACTGCAGAGAGCTCCTGGAACATGTAGCACTGCCCCATGGAGCTCAGCCTGCCCTGCTGGCAGAGTTCACACCCACCATTCTTTCCAGTGGAGAAGATGAGATCTGGACAGTCAGAACATATCAAATGTGACTTCAAGTTCAAATGTGCTTTTTCAAATAACGGAAATCATAAATTTACATGAATGCTGTTTTCAAAGAAACTATATCGTGTCAACATATTTCTGCTAATAGTGCTACTCACTGTGTGATGTATATTCCAAAATACTCTTTTAGAATTACCTTGAGAAGAATGTTAACGGCAATTTTAATAGAATTTTTATTTCCTTATAACCCTTCCTTTCTCACCAAAATTGAATTATGTAACTTGATCATCCTTCTTACATACAAACTTGATCTCTAATGACTTCTGTATGCTCTCCAAATCAAGCCTGTCCTTAAATGGTAAAGATCGACTAACTGTGAGAATTACATGAGGCTAAGTCAACAAACATTCATTACGCAACTACCACATTCCAGCCACTATTACAAGCAATGGGAATATAGCAGCGAATATGACAAAGAGTTCTGTCCTCACAGAACCGACATTCCACTGATGAGACGTCTGTGGAAACATTTTGTAATCCACAAAGAAATAGGTATTCCTGATAATGACCAGCAATTTCTGAAGAGTGTCTCAAATAGTGTAATTCCAAAAAGGTTTTGAGGTATAGTTAGCAATAGATATAAATATAACTTCTTAAGATGGTCACTTAGAGGACGTCCTATTTAAATCAGTTGTCAGTATGTATGTGGGTTAAACATTTGGTTATATTCCTTTAAATTCAGGTACCTTTTCTATGTGAAAACGAGGGTGCTTTTCTATGATTGTAACCTTAACTAACCTTTGGAAAAGTCCAAACCCAGAAATGCTAACAGGTCATTGAATTATATTGAATAAACTTAAAGAACTCAGGTGGTACTGAATCTATTCCAAACTTTAGATGAAATGTTATGCGTCTTTGGATATCTCAGCGGTCAACTGCCTTGTATTTACAGAGACCAGATCCTTGACATTAAGTAGGCCAAATGTTGGGTGATTAACAGGATTGGTAACCATACTCTCTATATGTGTCTTTGGTGTGTAGGTATGCTCGGTCACAGCTTTTGAAACTAAATTTAGCATCTACATTCCAAAAGCCATTCTAATAAGAAAAGTATAAGAAAAATTACTTAATCATGCCCAAAAGGAAAAACATAAACAAATTTAAATAATATAATTTTTTTTAGTTTTTATAATCACAGCAAGAAAGAACATATGAACAGTTGGTATTTAATAACAAGTACTAGAAAAAAAAACTGGAAGCTACAAAAAACCCCACAGGAGTTCAGCAAACCTTATGTTTGAAATGATAGAAAATCATTTATATACTTGGTAAATTCTGTGCCTTTAACTTAGCTGTTTAACATTTGTTGAATTCATTATTACTTTTAAATGTAAAAAGTATAGCCCCTCCTTGTAAGAAAAATCCCCACCCCATCTATTTATTTAACCACCCTTTCTTTGGTGTCTAGGCACAGTATATCTTTCTACATCAGTGCGTTCTGGATCTCTTATCAAGTAAAGGAAATAATCAGCTCATCTGTTTTGTTAACTATTCAGCACTTCAGAAGATGGACTCTTTGGATGCCATGGAAGGTAAACAGAGGCACTGTCTATCAACTTATGAGTTTACCACCCATAGCAGTAGCATTAATTCAATAATCACCATTTACTGAAAATGGTTTAGAAGCTTGGCTAGCAAATATATCAATTTTTTTAATTTCTCTCTAATCCAAGTTAGGATAATAGCCTTTCCATGTACATTATATTTTTATCATGAAACATTTAAATCTTTTGAACTGTTAACTTCAATTCTCTCTTATGGCATGTTTTTATGTTATAGGTGATGTTGAGCTTGAATGGGAAGAAACCACCATGTAAATATTCAGACCAAAGATTACAACTGGAAGATATTTTCAAACCCCAGGGGCCAAAATTATCCCCTTATTCTTCTGATTTGAGATGTATAGACTTAAGTAAATCTCTGTGCTGCCCTTACTGTGCCTTACTAAACTTATATTTTATGAATAGTCCTAGGAAATAGCTAATTCAAGACAGTTGTCTGTTTTGTACAGTATATTATAAACTTAAATTGTTTAAGAAGAGATATCCCAGAAATTTCTGAAGCATTCTGTATTTGGGGAGTGAGCCAAATATAAAATTATATTTAATGTTTCAATGTGAATTTTCCCTACATATTGGATTCGATCTTGGACGAAAGTTGTAAATGTTGATTCAGTAGTGTTATTTTGGCCTCCAGGGTGTTGACTTTTCTCGTGGAGAGCTTCCAGGACTGTCATAATGATCTGTACTTCCATGTATGCTCCTGTGTTTTGAATCCTCTGTTTTATGAGTGCTGAGATACCATCTCATGATCTCGAACAGCTGACAGTAACCCCTCTGACACTCCCCGGATTACTTAGCCTTTATACAACACACAGTAGCTCTTCGGATACACTTAGGGCTATTTCAGTTGCACTGTAATATTTAGCTTGTAAAAATAGAAGGAAAAAGTAAACCGTGCAATTGATCATATGAAGTTGTCTGGTATTTTTCTAGCCTATCTATATCTGTATGTTTTCAGGAACAAGCTGTAACCACTACATTGTTTGGTTAAATGTATCAGTATTTGTCCATAGATATGTATTCAACCTAATAACAATTTTGAAGGATTTTTTTCAGCAGAAATGTATGAAAACAGTAATAAAAAGGTAATGTGTCTCAAGTTTGAAGACCCATGATGTGCTGCTGTGGTGCCAATAGACACTTCTGAATAGATTACATAAAATGGTCTTTATTTCATTTCCTAAGGCTGATTATTGAGGAGTATATTTGGTGGAACTGAACACAAAAAATTAACTAGACCATAGCAAATTAGAGATTTTTTTTAAAGAAAATAACTCACCCTCCTTTTGTTAGATAGTAACAACGTGCTAAGTTTTGAACTATATTAAATTATTGTCATAGATTTCACTTAAGGGTCATAAAATAGTATTATTTTATTTCTTCTATGGTAAGAATCATAGTATGTTTATTTCTGCTGGAATACACATACAGAAAATGTAATGGCTAATAAAAGTGAATTTTAAGGAATTGAGTTACCTTGCAGCATGATTTCAGAGGTTCTTATAAACAAAAATTTGATTTTGTATCACATATTAAGATATAATTAGTGATTAACATGAAGTATATTATATATAATTACAATAATGTAATGTACTATAAGTAATATACGATCATTTTCCAAGCTACTCAAAAATAGTAAATAATTTAAAAAATTGAATTTATCATCCAAGAAATTAAATCCTTTAGTTTTCCCAGCAATTCTGCTTTCTGCTTTTTAATGGCAGGAGTGTGTAAATAAATATATTAATGTTCCAACCAGAAACTAAACAAGAAAGTTTACTCTATAGAAAGTTAGAGAAAACAGTAAGAAATGACGACAACTCTAAAATACTCAAATTGGAGTGAGAAGTTCTTCAATTTGCTTCATGTGTCATTCATTGAAAACGTGTGGTAAGCCAGTACTTATGAATGTGAACTTCTGTATTCATGGAAGACAGATCTGTGGAACGTACTGGGAGTCTACTTTTAAATGTATTAAATAAGAAAAGAAATAGTTCAATCCACAAGCAAGTCCATTTTCGATAGTATCTGTATAAAGCAGAGTGCAGAATAGAGTTGACCCCTGTATATGCATATGTGGATATAAAACAAAGTTTTGAAACAAAGCCTCCTCTAAAAGAGTGCTTACCAGTCTTTACTGTGCATACAAATCACCTGGGGATTGTGTTAAAATGTAGATTCTACTTCAGCAGGTCTAGGATAAGACTTAAGACTCAAAACTTTGAAAGTATTCAAGTTATATTGCTGCTTTATTTCAGGCCATACAATGAATAACAAATCTCTAAAAGACAGGATTAGAATAACTTTATTTCCACCTGAAATTATCTGAAACATGTCTAAAAAGATTCGTCTTCATTATATATAAAACACCTGTAACAGAGCACCTGCTAAGTGTATAGTTCACTACTTGCGTCACAAAACAGAAACTAAATTGAAATTCACATATTAAAGACAGCTAAATTTTCTCTTAATTATACTGTGAAAAAGGCTAGTTTACAGCCAAGTTTTATAGGTGGCTACTAAGTGCAAATTAAAATAATGAGGAACATCTGTAACATTTTTCGATCAGATTTGTCAAAATACATTGAAGCATATGTACAATAAATGAGCAACATGTGTTTCATCTGAACCAAATGAAACTGGAGCCTCTCAGAATTGTTTGTCAGAAATGAGAGCAGCTGTGGGTATCACCTCTGCTTTCATGCTGCTTTAAAACGCATAATTTTCTTCTTTCACTTTATAGGTGAAATGTATAAGTCTTTTGAAAAAGCTAATGAAACCTTGCCCTCTTCATAGAGGAGATGGCGATTCACTCTTCACATCTGGTATCAAACACTAGATTTTAAAAATGAAATTGAAGTTCGGCACTCTGTACGTCATGACATTATTGTGACGGGTCCATTTCTGTAGACAAACTTTTTAGAAAACTCACTGTAAAAATTTTGATGATGCCAGTAACACAAAATGATCTGAAATTCTCAACTGCCTGATACTAAAAAGTGAAAATGTGGAATAAAAATGTTTATAAAGCATAATCTTGGCTTGCCTTCTTAGGATCACTAATACTATGTGGTAAATGACATCATAAACATGCATAAAGATACCATTTGGAATCACAACTCATATACCCATCAGTTCATGAAGATGTTCTACGGAATAGATGAGACCACACATATGAAAGTGTTTCAAAAAGTACAAGGAATCGCACAAAGATAATTTTTTACAATATTTTATCCCGGCTGGACAGTGTGCATGCTTATCAGTAAGATAACACACCCTGCTTTACGATCGTATTGTACCTTGTGATATTCCACATTTGTATGTCTGTGTCACATGCACATGTTAAAGAGAAAATTATAGCAGATATATTGACTTCTGCTAAGTAAGACCAGTGATACTTTCTTTTCATGAACGACTAAGAGCATTCCCAAGGAATGTCTGGACTAAAGTGAATAGATAAATATGTATACAAATAACAAAATATGATTTGGAAAACAAATGAAGACAATTTCCATTTCAGATGTTTTAAATGGACATACCAAATCAGTGTCTGCAATACAGTCATTTGAAAATAAAATTAACTCGATAGACAGTGAAAGTGAAAGTGAAATTGCTCAGTCGTGTCCAACTCTTTGCAACCCCATGGACTGTAAGCTACCAGCTTCCTTCATCCATAGCATTCTCCAGGCAAGAGTACTGGCTGCTGCTGCTGCTAAGTCGCTTCAGTCCGACTCTGTGCGACCCCATAGACGGCAGCCCACCGGGCTCCCCCATCCCTGGGATTCTCTGGGCAAGAGTACTGGAGTGGGTTGCCATTTCCTTCTCCAGATGAAAAGCATTATTCTCCCTTGTTAATGGGATTGTTACTTTAGAATTGCAAGCTTGAATTATTTTCATTTTTACTGAAAGTATTAGATTGAGAAGTCATTTTAGTAAATTAGAAACTTTTTATAATATTTTTACACCCATGTAATACTTTTAACTTGATTAATCCTCATAAATTCCTCTAAGATTCTAAATTCCTCTGCTGTGTCCATTATCACAGATAAACATAATAAAAGCTTAATAGATGCACGTGAGACCACATTTAGTAAAGATGGAAGCTGCATATCACAATCACGTCACTGAAAGCCAATGATAAAGATAAAATTTGTAAACCTCACAAAGAAAATAGACCTACTGAGGAGTTCAAGATAAGAAAATATCCTGGCTTCTATTTAGAAACAATGCAACCCAACTGACAACCAAACAACATATTCAAAGTGCTCAAAGCACCACCTAAATTGGATTAAGGGCAAATGCAAAAAGTGAAAGTGAAAGCCACTCAGTCTGTCCAGCTCTTTGTGATCTCATAGACTGTGGCCCGCCAGTCTCCTCTGCTCATGGGTTTCTCCAGGCAAGAATCCTGGAATGAGTTGCCATTTCTTACCGCAGGGGGTCTTCCTGACCCGGATATCAAACCCAGGTTTCCTGCACTGCAGGTAGACTTTGCAGCTGCCTGAGTCACCAGGTGAAATATTAGAGGCCTTCACCCAAAGAACAAAAAAATGCAAAAATGCCCACTTTCACAACTTGAGGGAAGATCTCTGGAGTAGGAAATGTCAACCCACTCCAGTATTCTTGGCTTAAAAACTCCATGGACAGAAGAGCCTGGCACACTACAGTCCCTGGGGTCGCAAAGGCTCGGACATGACTGAGCAACTCAGTGTGCACTCACAACTTCTATTCCACACTGATGTTCCTAGTCATTACACTAAGGCAAGAAAAAGGTGTGTAAATGAAGAGACAAAACTGTCTATATGAGTAATTACTTACGAGGAAATTCCTGAGGAAACTACAAAAATCACTATGTATAATCAGATCAGGTCAGTCGCTCAGTCGTGTCCGACTCTGCGACCCCATGAATCGCAGCACGCCAGACCTCCCTGTCCATCACTAACTCCCGGAGGTCACTCAGACTCACATCCATCAAGTCAGTGATGCCATCCAGCCATCTCATCCTCTGTCGTCCCCTTCTCCTCTTGCCCTCAATCCCTCCCAGCATCAGAGTCTTTTCCAATGAGTCAACTCTTCGCATGAGGTGGCCAAAGTACTGGAGTTTCAGCTTTAGCATCATTCCTTCCAAAGAAATCCCAGGGCTGATCTCCTTCAGAATGGACCGGTTGGATCTCCTTGCAGTCCAAGGGACTCTCAAGAGTCTTCTCCAACACCACAGTTCAAAAGCATCAATTCTTCGGTGCTCAGCCTTCTTCACAGTCCAGCTCTCACATCCGTACATGACCACAGGAAAAACCATAGCCTAGACTAGATGGACCTTTGTTGGCAAAGTAATGTCTCTGCTTTTTCATATGCTGTCTAGGTTGGTCATAACTTTCCTTCCAAGGAGTAAGCATCTTTTAATTTCATGGCTGCAGTCACCGTCTGCAGTGATTTTGGAGCCCAGAAAAATAAAGTCTGACACTGTTTTCACTGTTTCCCCATCTATTTCCCATGAAGTGATGGGACCAGATGCCATGATCTTTGTTTTCTGAATGTTTAGCTTTAAGCCAACTTTTTCACTTTCCACTTTCATTTTCAGCAAGAGGCTTTTTAGTTCCTCTTCACTTTCTGCCATAAGGGTGGTGTCATCTGCATATCTGAGGTTATTGATATTTCTCCCAGCTATCTTGATTCCAACTTGTGTTTCTTCCAGTCCAGCGTTTCTCATGATGTACTGTGCATATAAGTTAAATAAACAGGGTGACAATATATAGCCTTGACGTACTCCTTTTCCTATTTGGAACCAGTCTGTTGTTCCATGTTCAGTTCTAACTGTTGCTTCCTGACCTGCATACAAATTTCTCAAGAGGCAGATCAGGTGGTCTGGTATAATAAATAGCTTTAAAACATATTATAGAATATGAGCTCAAGATACAAAAAAAATCAGTTTTATCTTGACAACTGAATAACTGGAAAGGGTAATTTAAAATGCCATTAAGGATAGTATGACATGCTTAGAATAAGTTTTAAAAAGTATCTGCAAGAAACATACACTAGAAACAATATTGATATGAATTAAAGCAGGCTTAAATAAAATTTTTATAACGCATGTCCATGAACTCAGAACATCAATTCTCCTCATACTGATCTGTGGATTAAATGGAATATCAATCCCATAAAGGCTTTTTTTCTAGAAATCAATAAACTTGCTTATAATTTATATAGAAATGATGCAAAAAATCTAGAATAGCCAAAGTATTCAAATAGAATACTGCTGAATGATTTATACTGCATTGATGTACACATCTATAGCATTTCTATTAAAAAAATATAAAGTAAAAAAATGGATTCTCACATAGCTGGTCATTTAGGTGTCAACAAAGGTGACAAAGTAATTCAATGGAGAAAAGACTGTCTTCCCAATAAATAGTGCTGGAATGACTGGATGCCCATTTGGAAAAACATGAATCTTCATCTTTAGCCTCATCCCTAGCCTATATAACACACACAAATATTAACTTGAAATTCAGCACAGACCTAAATATAAAGCTTAAACTATAAAGCTTATAGAAAAAAAGTTAATAAAATCCTCATGACTTTGGGACATGCAAAGATGTCTTAGAGCACAAAGAAATATAAAAGAAAAAACTGATATATTGTACTTCATCAGAATTATAACATTCTGCTCTTTAAAAGACTATGAAGAAAATGAAAATTCAGGCCACTGCCTGGGAGAATAGAAGAAAATATTCACAAATGGGACAAGATCCAAGTCCTGGGGACCGGTATCCAGAATGCACGTATATTCACAAAATAACACACACACAAATGGACAGCACATGAAAAGATGACCAACACCATTAGTCCTCAAGAAAATGCAAATGAAAATCAGAATGAAGTAACCATACTAATAAATGATTAAAGGTAAAAATGACAGGTAATATCAAGTCATGCTAGCACAAATTTGGAGAAGCTGGAACTGCTATGGCATATGGTGCAACCACTCTGAAACACAGACTGTTTCTTACAAAGTTAATACCCTATGGCCATAGTACTCAGTATTGCCACTCCTGCTCATTTATCCAAGGGAAGTTAAAATATATTTCCAGAAACGGACTTGTATTAATAGTGCTCTTAGCAACTTTATTTACAATGGCCAAAAATGGAAAGAATCCAAATTCCCACCAGCAGGAATGAGCAAATAAGTTGTGGCATTTTTTGACAAGAAAGTGAAATATTGATACACATGAGAACAGGAAAAATATTCAAAACCATTATACCGAGTGAAAAGAAGACAAATATAGGGGAATACATACTGGAAGAGTCCATTTAGATGTAGTTCTTGAGCAGGTGAAATTAATCTATAGTGATAGAGATCAAATCAGTGGTTACCTGGAGTGGAGTTTATGTGGGGAATTGACTGCAATGGACAAAAAGGAACTTTTGGAGGGTGCTACCAGTTCTATATCTTGAGTAGAGTGTTATTTGGAGAAGGCAATGGCACCCCACTCCAGTACTCTTGCCTCAAAAATCCCATGGACGGAGGAGCCTGGTAGGCTGCAGTCCATGGGGTCGCTGAGAGTCGGACACGACTGAGCGACTTTGCTTTCACTTTTCACTTTCATGCATTGGAGAAGGAAATGGCAACCCACTCCAGTGTTCTTGCCTGGAGAATCCCAGGGACGGGGGAGCCTGGTGGCTGCCGTCTATGGGGTCGCACAGAGTTGGACACGACTGAAGTAACTTAGCTTAGTGTGTTATTTATACAGGTGTATTTATTTGTTAAAATGTTTTAAGTTGTATACATACAATGGATGCTTTTTTCATGTAAATTATAATTCAATAAAGTTGATTAAAAATAGAATGAAAAAATTAAGATATTTACAGTAAGCTACTCATACATTTTTAAAATACAAGCAGTGCATATTTAATGGATTCACTGATTATAGTACATATGTAAAATCATAATATATTAATGTAAGGGCATCAGAATTGTGATTTCCTCTGACATGGGAGGAACTCAGGGAAGAAGATGAACTGCCATGAAATCAAGGGGCCCACAAGGGTTTCAAACACATTTGTAAATTTTGTTTTAAAGTCTAAAGCTTATACGGCCACATAGATTTGTTAAAATTAAGTAATGAATAAAAAATATTACTCTTTAAAGTTCTGTGTTTGAAATATTTCATAATTTTAAAAGTGAGTATAATTTAAACTTTAGTAACTTATTACAATGATGTAAATGTTTATGTACTGTTTTCACTAATCTATTAAAGTATCTTATTCATCTGCTTGAATGAGGGCAATATGAAGAGAAATGTTTACTTTGTTATTTACTCCATTCCCAAAGGACTAGCAATCAGTGTTTTAACATTAAAAATAAAACCTGACATACTGCAAGTGCTTTCCACAGGATTCACTAGTTCTTATTCACTTAGTATTTATAGTTCACTAAAAACTATATCCTTATTCACTTAGTATTTATAGATTCAGGTGAACTGCCATGGAAGATATGAATCCACTTGCTGGACTCGTCTACCTGAAAACAGAGCTTCCCCAATCTAAGGGCACCACGTTCATGAAGTTGGTGCATTCTAACAGGATCAACATCTGCTTCTCTGGGCTATTACCTCGGAGTTTTTACTTATTTATATTTTAAAGAATACACTTCAATTGTGATATGAATCATTTGCATGAAATAGACTTATAAGTCCATTTACCATGAATAATAATAGCCTTCTTTAATGAATCATTATGTGCCAAGCATTCTTCTAAGGATTTTATAAATATGAATCTCCTGACAATTCATGGAAGTAGGTATCATGATTTGCCTTTTACAAATGAGAAAACAAAGGCAGAAAAAAAGGTTAAATAACCTGCCCAGGTTTACACATCAAGTAGGTGAAACAGCCCAGAATTGAAACTGGAAATCTGACGTTAGAGTCTACAGCATCGGCTACCACACACCACTGCATCACCTAGAGACCACCAGATACACGGTGGCTTTGATCTCACTTATCTGGACACAGAACATATGTGTGAACTGTCATTATTCTCATCCTCAAGAACAGATGTTTCATCTAAAATAAGCCCTTTTATGCAAGTTATTCACGTAATATAGTCAGCCAGTGGTAGTGCTACCCTCTGAATTCAAGTACCAAGTTTGATATTCTTTCTGCAACTTGCTGCCTCCTAAAATATGTATTGATTCAAACCAAGATGTACTGTTTGTTTCCCCAAATCTCAGGAACTTGTTGCCAGATTTCTCTCCCTAGCTCTGAGCTCTATTATTTTACCCATCCATTTGGCAGCCTGACATTGCCTATTAAATTAAACTCATAAAGTGTTTTTCCCACAGTCTTACTCCAATTTTCCAGACCTAAGCCAAACTATGATACTTCCTGCCTTAACACACCCTACACGTTATCAATACCATGTTTTAGCTCCTCTATTCTCAACAGATCTTATCCTCCACTCACGTTCCCCCTCTTACTAGACTGTCAGCTGCTTGTGAATAAGGACTAACTTTTTCTCACAATTTTAACCTCACTGCATTTCGTATAACATCATCTTCTGTATGAGATGCACCTGAACCAATATGTGCAATTGGCAAGTTTCCCTTAGAAGAAGTAAAATAATGTGACCTACGCAGCAGTGTATTTTCCTACCAATCTCCATTTGCTAAAATACCTTATCAAGGAGCAAACAAGCACTACTGGATCAAAGATAAAAGAAAGTAGGGGAGCAGCGACAATGAGCAGACAGTAATTTGTCATTTATTCAGGATCACCAGTTACCCAGAATGAAACTAAGATCTTAACAGTATGCAGACAAAAATCCTTTGAACAACTGAAAGTGACAAAAAGGAATTCTGTACAATCAGACAACATACTAAAAATGCGTTCGACAGTATTTTTTGTCTTATAGACACTTCAACAAAGATGATTTCCCCATACACAGCAGTTTGTAAACAGCAAAGTTAATGGCCTATATCCTTATATTGTGTGCATACCAACTACACATCTCACTTCCTAAAAGCATGTTAAAAGCATGTAAGCCTTCAAAACATAAAACTTGGGGACCACTCATAGAAATTCAACATATTTTAACAGCCACTGAAATATTACAGCCGAAGTACTCAAACTTTTTTTTTTAATTACGTTATATTTACTCCGTAAGGAGACAGGTAGGGGTTTAACAGCCCCCCCCACCCGCCACCCGCACAAAGACTCCATCAAAACTAATTAGACTATAAAAGCAGGGAGACACAGTTTCAAAAGAAACTTGGAACCAAATATTCCACGAGGTGAGACAGGTGCTGAGATGCAGAGGCGGGCCTGGACTCAGCTGCCAATCTGTACACACACGGAGGCAGCCACCAGGGCCAGAGAGGACAGTAAGCAGCAACAGGTGGCGAGTCCGGCAGGCAGGACACACGCGGGTGGGCTGAGAGGACGCATCGCATCATAGCGGGCAGGTGGGGCAAGGCTGAAGAGAAGCCAGGAGCTGGCACTGCTCAGATCCAGGAAAGCCAGAGGGAGGGAAGCGGGTCATGAAGGGTCAGGGTCCTACTGGCCAGCCAGGCTTAGAAGCATCGCCCTTCCTCTGGGACAGACACAAAGTAGAGAGACTCAGGCTGGCTTCAATAACCCCTCACTTTCTGAAGACAGATATAGACAGAGATACACAAACACATGTATCTCTAGATCACTCCTCAGTGTGGCTTAACAGTACTAAATAAATGGGAATTGCATGAAAAATACACACAGGCTTTAAATAACTAAGGCACTACAGAAAGATTTGAGAGACAAAGCTTTTATCAAAATCAGGTACCAAAAATACATACTGCTTATCTAACCAAAACAATAAGAAAAACAAAAACAAGTCAAAATTGTCATTATTTGATTCAAAAATATTGCATACCTAGCAGATACAAATAAGAAGACTGAAAGGCTTTAATAAAGGTTCTAGAATACAAGTGACCACAAAATATTCAAAAATGGTTAACAACCAATTAATGAGTGATAAGAAATAATGGGAAAAATTAGTTCACTGATAACATCCAAAATATAAATTACTAAGAGGCTAACCTCAGAGGGCACTTCTGAAGAAAACTATAGAACAGGGAAAGCTAAGATATGATCAGATTTTTCAGTAAGGGAAGCCTATTATAAAAAACAAAATTATTTTCAAATTACGTAAGTTTAACATGGCAACTTAAAAATCTTTAATAGTGTTAGATTATTTCATATTTATGAAAACATCATAAGCTCACATTATGAAAACATCTGGAAAAACAAATAACTGAGAAATAAACTTTTATGTGATTAAGAGTGATGAGAAAACTTTCCTTTCATCTGTTAAAATATATTATAAAAATAAAGTTGAAGTGTATAATATAAGAAGCAATATCTAATGAAACAGGCAAGTTTTCAAACACAGGCCACATCATAAGATTTTAATATATCAGAAAATATCACCTACCAAGGAAGAAAAGATATGTTGCTATTCAGAAATGATGCAGGGAAACTGGCTGCCAGGGGGAAAAAAAAAACACAATCATGTCAAATTTAACCCCCTCACGATAAACCAAGATGGATGTTGGAGTGAATAAATCTTAGTATGTTCCATGCCTTATTTCCTTTGGTCTTAATTTCCTTAAAAAAATCATAAATAATTTCACCTTTTCAGGATAAACACCAACTTCTAATGCCAAGTGAGTCATATTAACCAAATGTGAAACATTTACATTTTCTCCAAAATTTATAAGAATTCTAACAAGTACGTCTCTGAAACAAAATAAATGGTATCCAAGAGGAAATACTTCAGTTCAGTTGCTCAGTCATGTCTGACTCTTTGCCATCGCACAAATCGCAGCAGGCCTCCCTGTCCATCACCAACTCCCGGAGTTTACTCAAACTCATGTCCATCGAGTCAGTGATGCCAGAAATAAGAGGTATCCAAATTAAAAGGGAAGAGGTAAAACTGTCATTATATGCAGATGATACAATACTTTAAATAGGAAACTCTAAGACTTCACACAAAAACTACTAGAAGTGTTAAATTCAGCAAAGTAACAGGATATAAGATTAACACACAGAAATCTGTTGCATTTCTTTACACTAATAATGAAATATCAGAAAGTAAAAGTAAAATGAAAATCACTTTTAAAACAAAATATTTGAGGGCAGATTTTTTTTCTTTATACCATATTCTAGCTAATAAATAACAGACTATCACAACCTCTCATTCCGTAATGTATCTAGGCAAAGATCATGAATGGCTGCTAATAGTTAAAAAAAGAGAGCCACGTTTGTAGAATTAAAAAAAAGTACAATGTAATCTTCCCATTACTCTCTCCCTCATCGAGTATGAATCTAATCAAGCATCTCCATCCAAGCTACCAATTGATGAAATTACAGACATTAGAAAAACATGTTAAATTATGCCCAAAAATGCAATCAGCAAAATTCAGAGTTTGGAAAACCATACAGAACAAATGACTCAATTTAAAAAATCTGGAAAAGATTATAAAGCTGTAGAGGAGGAACCATAGAGACTTAAAAGATTTATCAACTAACCACATCGTGGAAGCTTTTTTATGGTACCAGTTCAAACAAAGTAAATATGGCTCCACATAAACAGTCGCATGTTTAAGTTTCTACCGCAACATTATTCATAATAGCCAAAAAAAAAACCCAGATAAATAAATGTGGTGCATGCATACAATGGAATATTATTCAGCCACAAAAAGGAATGGAGTACTTATTCAAACATCAACCTTGAAAACTTTACGCTAGGTGAAGGTGTTACTCACCGGTTTGTTTCACCCAACTCGCAGCAAGCCAAAACGGTGAGATGCCAAGGTTTGCAGCAAAACAAGGAGATGGGCAAATAGGTCTCAAATCATCTCGGAGAAGCCAAGAATCCTTGTACAGCACTGACATAACTAAGCTACAGGCCTCTACACATTTTAAAGGTCACAAGTGCGCATGCCTGCGCATGCCCAGACCAGCGGTCAGTGGTCCTTTCTGGCCGTAAGGAGCGCAGCTCGAACTAGACACAGCTGACTCTTGGCTCAGCCTAAACTACATGCAGCTGCTTCCAAGTTCCTGGAAAACAACTCAGGCAGGCATCTTATTGTTCAGACTGCATGCTGCCTGGAGGACGTGAAAGTCTTAAAACCTTGATCAGAGAAGGTAAGTGAAGTGCCATTTCACCCATGGTTTCTAAAGAAGCCAGACATATTGCAATTATTCCACTTAAACTAAATATCCAAAATAGGCATATCCATAGAAAGTTCATTAGTGGTTGCCAGGAACAGAGTGGGAAATGGGACGTGACTGCTAATGGGTACAAGGGTTCTTCTTGGGGTGATGGAAATAGTGGTGATAATTATACAACTTTGTGAAAATACTATAAACCGCTGAACGACACATTTTAAAATGGTGAACTTTTAGGGCTTCCCTGGTGGCTCAGTGGTAAAGAAGCTGCCTGCCAATGGAGGAGACACGGGTTTGATCCCTGGGCTGGGAAGATTCCACATGCCTCACAGCAACTATGCCTGTGCCCCGCAGCTACTGAGCCCCGTGCTAGAGCCCACAAGCCACGACTATTGAAGCCCAAACGCTCTAGAGCCTGTGCTCGGCAACAAGAGAAGCCACTGCAGTGAGAAGAATGGGGACCAGAACAAAGAGTAACCGCCCAGTTACAGCAACTAGGGAAAGCCCGCGAGCAAAAACGAAGACCCAGCTCAATCATAAATAAATGCATTTTCATGAAGCTATTTAATAAGACAATTTGGGAGTTAATGGCATTGGCTAGAAGTATGACCATTTCACTCTCAGAGTTTAGGCCTGAATTACATGTAATTTACAAAAAAATATTTAGTAAGTGAGTTCATCAAAAGATCTTAATTAAGTTGCATGAAAGGAGAGGTCTGCTCTAAGTGTTCCACTCTTAAAGTTTATTGAGGCCTGATTATCTCAACAGCACCTTATACAGAGTACTGTGATCATTTCAAAGTTGTCATAAATGTATTGAAAAAAGTGAAAGTCAAAGTGTTAGTCAGTCGTGTCCAACTCTGCAACCCCATGGACTATATAGCTCGCCAGGCCCCTCTGTCCATGGAATTCTGCAGGCAAGAATACTGGAGTGGATTGCCCTTCCTTTACCCAGAGGATCTTCCTGACCCAGGGATCAAACTCAGATCTCCTGAATTAAAGGCAGATTCTTTACCCTCTGAGCCACCTCACATGGGTTACATGATATGAAACATTTAAGATACCATTTTTTAAAAATAAGTATTAATATTAGACTAAAAAATGTTGTACAAAATTATTTCAAGGTAAATTAGAATATTTTTATTATTATAAAGCTAAGACTTTATTAAGAAGAAAGTTGAAGGATACAAAGAGAGGAGTTAAGGATTACTGGTTCCAGGGCTGGGTTCCATACTGTTCTACCTCAGGAACGCAGGCAACTCTGAACAAGTAAAGTTCAGGAAGTGAAATGGTGGCAACTGGAGAGTGTCCAGAAGAGTGGCCAACACTAAGATACCACATGTCCCAAGGCCTTCACCCTCAGGGTCAGCTGGCAGACTCTCATGACATGGAAGCCAGGAACAACGAGGATAACCAGGTATTCAGGAGCTGGGTGACTAGGAACAAGCAACCCACCAATACTTTTAAAACAAGTGGCCAATAAATTATCATACTGTCTTCTTACGTAGCGCGACTGCCTAAACACAAATTGATGTACTCTAATTTTGTTGTGACAGCCAGACTAAGCAATTAATTACTTAGATTTATTATCCAAGGCTTAGCAATTTCAGCTCCAAAAATAAAGCTTGCTATATAATTTTTTTTTTTTTTTTAAGCAGAGTGCCTATTATCCCATAAAGTTTCCAGGAACTTCTACTAAAATAAGATGAGCATTGTATCTTTAATTGATCTGGATGCACGATGTTTTGGGCAAAGCACCAAATAACAAACAGAAATAGAAATAAAAGAAACAAGTATCTGATAAGGAAAGATGCTACTTCATCTCAGGGAAGACGATGAGGGTTTTGACAGCTCTCACTCAGCAGATCTTACACAGTCCCTGCTTTCCACCAAGTAGTCTTCTAAGCACTGATGATTACATAGTTCCTGCTCTCCAGGGTGGACTACATGAGCAAGTAAGCACTAGAGGGCAATGTGATAAGAGCTTGGTTATGAATAACCACAGGAACAAATACTCTAATCAATATGAGACATAGGGAAAGAGGCAGTTGAGAAAAATAAAAATCGCCTGATGATCCACACTCCATAAATAGTCCCTTGTGAGTATTTTCTTACAGTCATAAACTTTGAAATAGGAACATACTAGACAAAATCAAGTGCTCCCAAGCTTCCTGTGATTCTGTACTTTTTCACCAGATTCTATTACCAAGGAAGCATACTATTAAAAAGACGTGATTTAGGCTAAGGCCTTTGATTTTCAAAACGTTGTGAGTTGTTTTATAAAAAGAGTAGATTCTGATAGAAGCCAAGTGGTCAATTCTGAACTCAGAATGATTTTGTAAGTCTACATTTCCCCTTCTAGCTTTTCCTTTCCCTCCGTCCTCTCTCCCTCCCTGCCTCTCCCCCTCTGCTTCCTCCTCTGGCTCCATTATTTGTCTTTATTCTAGATAGACTATTAAAAGCCCCAGAGCCCCAGAAAAGTCTTGCTGCCCACTTCTGAAAGTAGAGCTAAATTACTGCACCCTCAGGAAATCTCACACTAATCTTATAAGATCGTGCTTCATTTTTTCCTGTGGTTGAAGTTATTGCTAAGATAATGCATTTATAAAACATTTTAAGTAACACACCACTGCCAAAAATAGTATTATAGTATTATCATATGTCCAAAAGCTGATTTTAATCATCACTTTAATCTTCAAAAGATAACTTATTCCATAGAGAAGACTGGGATTTTCTTCAAAGTCAGAAAAAAAAAATAAGCTTTTTAGTGAATTGAAATGAGTAAGATTAAAGAAAAAATTCTGCTATGGGAGCTTTAGAAAGCTATATAAAATACCAAACACTTCAAGAAGTAAAAATAAAGTTTGAAACATAAGATGTCTAGCTGTTGTAGAATCGTGTAGGGAACATTAACGAATGAATAGCTTGAAATTACTTAGTTAAAGCGGCATATGTTCTTAGTGTTATTATATCGTAAGATGAAACAAAATCTGAAAGATTAAACCATGTTCACTGATTTGAATACAAAGGTAAAATAAAACAGTCAAATATCACATTACACTTATCTTTAAGCATAGCAGCCACACACACACAAATGTGCTACCTTCTGGAAAACATCAAATACAAACATTTCCAGGAACAGCACAACAGATTGGTAAAGTGTAAAGTAGCCCGTGATTCCTGCATTCTCTCTTGGTGACGTGCTGTTTCTCACTAACCCAAAACAAAACTTGACACACAGGAAAAGAACTTGCGCCACAGAGAAGTCATACAGTCAGTCCCACTTCATTTTATGGCAGAACAAATACGACACTCTTCTATGGCCATTCCTTCTATTATTCATTTTTATGCTCTTTAATCCTCAAAGTTCTGGGGGTTTCCCAATCACGAATAGAAATTAGCAAGGTCGTTCATATTTCACAAGGGGCTACAAAAGGCATTCTCTGTTCCCTGGGTTCTGTGAATGCTTCCAATCAGGGCAGGGAAATGACCTCCCTCACACAGTGTGTGCACACACACCTCCCAATTGGGGGAAAAAAAAATCTGTGAACTAGAGATCTATTGGACCCGGTCAGATTGGGTGTGTGGAGCAGTGCAAGTTAGGAAAGAAAGCACTGGCATGGATCTACCTGATATCAAGCCTGTTCAGTCTTGCTGGAGAGAACTAACTAGTTCTGTTCTTTTGACTTTTTAAGGGCACAGCTGAAGTCTCCCTCAGTGAGAGTGGAAATGAAACAAATAGCAAACCACACTAATAGGCCCTGTGGCACACTTGCCGGCCTCTGGTGGTGTACAGTCTCCTGAACACAGAAAGAAGAGGCAACACAGAGCCGGGCCAGAGGGGTTTGTAAAACCGTGAATTGCCACGACAGCTGAGAGAATCGTCCTATTGAAAGGAAATTAATGAGCGAATGTCAAAATGGGCAGTTGGTGTCAATTCCTAGAGGATTTGAAAGTGAGAAGTGGACTTGAGGAAACCATGTTAATAGAGACCTGGTTTGTATGAAAAGAAAATCATACTTCACCAAATATCCATCATAAGAGTCATGCTTGTCACAATTCACATTACTCTGTAGTTTTGAGAAAAGAATGCTCCCTTAAGGGCTATGTAAGCACCTTACCTTGTTGAGCTCCAAAAGCATATGATCGTCTGTTTTCTTGAAAACAAATTTAGAAAGAAATTCTACACTCAGCTGATGTGGTAATTCTTGGAACAAAACATACCCACCATTTTTTTTTTTTTATAAAGGAAACTTTCAAACCCAAACTATTTTTTTAACAACTTTCAAAAAGAAGCAAAGAACAAGAGATGGTAAATGGCAAATAGAGATTATGAAACTTTTATAAAGAGAGATTTATGTTAAGGAATTCAAAGAAATTAGGCAAGATACTAGAAAATATCAAGCAACAGCAGTTTTATTAATATTTGAAAACATGTAAAGAACTATTCTGAAAGGAGCTATAATATATTCTTGCTGTTACTTAAGAATATTCAATCCTACCATAGAGTATAAGAGAGTAGATGAAACTATATATAAAAGCAAATGATTGGGAAGACAGGTTACAAACAAAGTGAGTTCACTCTATGCTTGTCAACATAGAAAGGGCTGGATGGCCAGTTAAGCATCAAACAACCAAATGTGCCTGAGAAACCCCATTTCAAGAAGTCTTAAAATGACTACTTATTGGTGAAGTCCAGTTTGGTCCACATAATCTGCTAGCCGCCCAGTAGTTATAGTAGATACAGCTCCCTATAGGTGAGTTGTAGTTTTGACTAGGTATACAGAGTATCCATGTATTTGTTCAGACACCTATCTGGTGAAATCCCTTGCTCATCCTCAATTCTGGTCCTTGTACTGGTCTACTGGGCAGACTGAAAGGGAGGGAAGAAATACAGGACATAAATGCATTGTGTAGGCTTTCCAGATGGCGCTAGTGGTAAAGAAGCCACCTGCCAATGCAGGAGATGTAAGAGATGTGGGTTTAGTCTCCAGGTGGAGAAGATCCCCTGGAGGAGGGCATGGCAACCCACTCCAGTATTCTTGCCTGGGAAATCCCATGGACAGAGGAGTCTGGTGGGCTACAATCCATGGGCTTGCAAGGAATCAGACATGACTGAAGCGACTTCGCACACACACCCACATAATGCATTGTGTAACTCAAGACTTGGATAGTAAGGTCTCTCCACCCCACCTTTACCCTGTCTTTAAGTGTGCTAAACTACACTGTCTTTCTCTTTCCTTCTTACTGTGTATTTTAAAGTAACAATAGACCATGGGTTTCAAGCATCTGAATTTGAGAAGCAATTTCATGACCTCTGGGACAGGCTGCCTGTATATGGCACTGTACATGGAAAATACCATTGCATCATTATTTCCCAATGGGTCAACACAGGTCCAAATCTCAGCCAACAGCTATCCACAGTACCTCTTTTGGTCACTAGGAAAACGGAAGTTATCCTACGCGTGCCCAGATAAACACTGAAAGGTCCTCTAAGTTAACTTGCCCTTAGACTTTTCTTTGCCATTGCAGACTACTCTTCTATTGGGTACTGTAAGGAGACTCAGAATAACGACTTCTTTTTGATTATATAAATCAATTTATGAGCTGTAAGAGGTGCTCTAAGAGCCAGAATTTAGTTAATAAGCATGTGATTTGGGGAGAGTAGATTAATTTGTCATTGTTTTATTCCCTTTTTTAAATGGAGATAAATCATATTGGCAAACATTGTGAAATGAAGTGAAAGTCACTCGGTTGTCTCTGACTCTTTGCGATCTCATGGACTATACACAGTCCATGGAATTCTCCAGGCCAGAGTACTGGAGTGGGTAGCCTTTCCCTTCTCCAGGGAATCTTCCCAATCCAGGGATCAAAACCAGGTCTCCCGCATTGCCGGCAGATTCTTTTACCAGCTGAGCCACACAAGTGAAGCCCAAGAATACTGGAGTGGGTAGCCTATCCCTTCTCCAGGGCATATTTCCAACCTAGGAATCGAACTGGGGTCTCCTGAATTGCAGGCGGATTCTTTACCAACTGAGCTATCAGGGAAGCCCAAAACATTGTGATATATAATTAAATCATTTCTCTAAAGTGCTTCAACACAGGAATTGCCACTTGTTTTTTTTTTCAAAATTGACTAATGGCTACAACTTTACAAAATAAATTATATATAGCTACTCTTTATGCTATACTCTAAAAGTACAAATCCTGGAATATTACAGTGTCAAACGGCTTTTAATCTCATATAGTTTATACTTAAACAGAAAAAAAAAAAATTACTTAATAAAAAGATTGTGCTTACATTGTGAAATTATATAGCATGGCTTTTCCAATCACAACACCTAGCCCAGATCTTGAAATTAGAGAAGACAAAACTTAACATGATTAATTTTTATGTGACTAGCAACACACTGAAATAATTCCTGTACTTAAAAAGCACCAGGTTATATACAGTTTAAACATTTTATCACTTTTGGCATGCTTCTGCCACTTACCATCCTAAAAGCTAACATGTATTTATCTCAAGGTGAAATGTCTGAACTTCTGAAAAAGTGTGAAATGTGTATGTACGTCTGATTAAACAACTGTTTTTTTCCAAACCGGTAGAGAAACTTTATGGGATAAATGTGTTTGTACAGTGGTGACTGTTTGTCACAGTAGGCTCTGACATAGGCTTTAAAGCACCAACTATTTTGGACAATATGTCATAACCAGCCAGTTGGAGGGCAGTAACAAAATACTTGGCTAACCATTCTATACTAGAGACATCTGTTTAGCTTAGCAAGCTGGTAACACCAGACCCTACTATAATTTGGATCATCTGAAGATCACAATCATTTAGTTTTTAAAAGATGTAAACAACATTGAAAGGCCATTCCATATATCTTAGACATTTTAAACAGTTGTTACGGAGCATCATGAAAAAAGTTTATGATTACATAAACTATTAAGTTTAAGCGAAAAAGACCATATATACATGTTATTATATTTATATTCTTAAAATTATTTAATATAAAATTTACATTATATAATATTACATCATATAAAAATTTTGGTCATATGTAGGACAAAAAGACCAAAGTATGATTTATTGAGGCAAGAGGTAGATGGGTGATTTTTCTTTTCTTCAATCAAGTGAAATAATACCAGCTTGTATTGTTCACTGTGTGCTGGACACTGTATATTAGGTGCTTATTAACATTGTTTTAATCATTAAAACCACCTTATAAGGTAATATTATTTCCATCTTATGGACTAGCTGAGACTTAAGAGAAGTTAAAATTACTTGCCCAAGGTCAAATATTAGCAAGTGGCAGAGCTGACTCTAGAACTTATGTCTAACATCAAATCCCATACTTGTAATCACTATAATTCTCTTTAAAGAAAAAAGCCTATACATCCTGTGCTCTGTTCATTGCTCATATCTATGAATAGATTCTACCCATCTATCCTGGATAGATGCTTACAGCGTGTTCTGATTTGCCTGGGGATTTCCCAAGCTTAGTCCCGAAAGCAGGACCTTTAGTATATTTGTCCTAAGCAAACCTTCCCCAGTTGGCAACCCACAGGGTAGGAACACTTAACCTAGAAACATTGTAATGTTTCACAAATGTTGCTCTAAAATCCCTCAATCTGAGTGAAGACAGGGAGTGCGCAGAATTATAGAGGGAACTTCATTTTTAAGCACCAAGGAATTAGTGTTTCTGGGGTAGAGGAGAAACACTCCTCTACTTATTGTCTCTTTCCCTAGATGTTGTGCCTAGAAAATAAATGAGCTGCAGCTTCCTTCAGTAGCCCTCTGTCTCTAGTGCATGAACTGAACACAGGTTATATGGGGGTTGAGAGCAAAGAGTAAAAAAATAAATTTCTTGAAACATTTGAAGAGCAGCCTCTCTGGTTCCTCTCTGCTTGTCTTAGACACATTTCTTCAGAGCTGCTTGAAAAAGGCCGCTGCCCAGCCCAGCTTTTCTCTGCCCAGCTTCTCACTGCCACTATCTGGAGGTTGCAGGGGATTTGCCTTTGGGACAGATGGAGAAAGTGGTGTCAACATAGACACACTATCATGTATAAAACAGATAGCTCTGGGAAGTTGCTCGGTAACACAGGGAGCCCAGCCTGGTGCTCTGTAATGACTTAGATGAGTGGGATAGGGAAGGGGAGAGAGGCTGACCAGAGAGGAAATGTACGTATCATTATAGCTAATTCACATTGTTGTACAGCAGAAACCAACACACTATAAAGCAATTTTCCTCCAATTCAAAAAAAAATTTTTTTTATAACTACAAATAAAATCCTTATTGAATTAAAAAGCCTCCCTTCTCCTCTTTATGGCTTGGCCCCTCCCCCTTGTCCTCAGCAGTAACTCGAACGTTAGTATACATGCAAGCTATATTTACCACGGTGTTTGGGAATCTCTGGGCACAAACTGTCTGAAGATTAGGTAAATTACAGGTGCCCGGGCTCATGTTACTCATTTAGCAGCCACAAGTTGAGAGCATTAATCTGCCTCTTCTGAATTTTCCCTTTCAGTCAGCGGCCCTTCCTTCACCTTCTGTTCTTTAGGACCACTCCCTGGCCTTGCTAGCTGACCCTTCTCCCTACAGGCTGGACTTCGTGCTGTTCATTTTCTTCCTCTCCTGCTCCTCCTCCTCCAGCCCCTCTTTCTTTTATTCCCTTTCCTCCTCTTTCTTTCCGCTGCTGAAAAGTATAACTATTTTCTATCTGGCCCTCAGTTCTGCTTTTTCAGCTGTAACAGAATCTGCTTTTTTGAACTCGGTCTCACTGACTCAACGGACATGAGTTTGAGAAAACTAGGGGAGATAGTGATGGACGGGGAGCCTAGTGTGTGATAGGCCAGGGGGTCGCCACGAGTCTAACAGGGTTTAGTCACTGAGCAACAAATGCAACAATCTAGCCAAAGTCCCTAGGTATAGCCCACGAAAACCTCTTCATCAGTTCCTGACTGATGCTGTGTCTACTTCTTCCCTGAACTTCTTCCTACGGTCACCACTACCCTAATCGTCAGGTCTGTTAAAAATCTTCAAATCTGCTCCCTAGAAATACCAACCCAACATCTTAGGAACTTCCCAAACCATGCCATCCATTCGTGACAGATTCTTCATTGTTACACACTCATAAGAAACCACATTCTCTTCCTCCAATTTCCTAGTCACTTGTGTAATTTTTTTAAAATCAGAGTCTGTCCCCCTAGTAAACCAGAAATTTGTTGAGGGCCTAAATACACGAAACACAAGTACTGGAGTCACTACTGCTAATATTCCCTGGTGGCTCAGACAGTAAAGTATCTGCCAGCAATACAGGAAGCCTGGGTTGTATCCCTGGGTCAGGAAGATCCCCTGGTGAAGGAAACAGCAACCCACTCCAGTATTCTTGCCTGGAGAATCCCATGGATGGAGGAGTCTAGCAGGCTACAGTCCATGGGGTCACCAAGAGTTGGACATAACTGAGCAACTAATACTAGTGTTAATATTTTCACTTCTGTTATACAATTAACACAAATAAATCCCTAAATTTATCCTAAACATCTGTCTTAACAGATCTGCATACTTCAATTAATTCCCTTTGGCTATTTCAATCAGAAGCCGTATGAATTGGGAAGGAAGGAAATTAACGTTTTTGAGTGCCCACTCCATAATATGGATTCAACATATATTTTTCCATTGTATGCTAACAACAAATCTATGATGTATGTATTATATATGCCATTTGATCTCTTTTAAAATAAGCCTTGAATGTATAATTATGAATGGCTAGAACCTAGTTTCTGACTTATCCAAGACTCTGCTTTGCCACCAGATACAACACCTTCCCAAAGGCTCACAGCGGAAACCCACTGTTGGCTGGACTAACTATAATCCTTTTCCTCCTACACTTTTTCACAGAGAGGAAAAGCTGGACATATTCAAGATTTTGTGGAGATGATGGGAAGAAAATGCATTTACAAATAACTAAGCATGAAGTAAGAATAATTTGAAAACTATTTGAAAACTCTCAATTCTATCACTAACTTACTTTCACATTTTGTTATGAACTCTAGGCCCCTAAAGTGACTTATTGATATTTAATTTTATTATTCTTTTATTATTTACTTTTTTAATAATTAAAAAATGCACTTGAACTATCTAGAGCTTGGAGGATAAACCCGTTTTGACCACTTGTCGAGATCTGTGTCTCCCGTGTTGTACTGAGAAATAATGTAATTGCAATTACAGGCATCTCACATTCTGTAAACAGTTTGAGTTCCAAGAGTTCACTAGTTAGTTGTTTGGAATCACTGTGTATTTTCCCATTACCTAATCTAATAAAAAATGGTTATTTCCCAAGTTGGCATTTCCTTTTTTCTCTCTTCCCATCCCTACCTCAGCCCTCAAAACAACAAAAAAGGGAAAAATCTGTTTGAACAAGTGAATAACAAGACTAATATTATTGGCCTGAATTCTAGAGAGTGTTGTTAAAGGGTTTTTGTAATTTAATAAGAAATGACAATTCAGTAGTGACAGCTGAATTCACACAAAGAAATGCCACCCCTATCTGGGAAGTTGCTCTTGATTAGCACTCCAAAGCTTTTTCCTCTTCTTTCTAGAATCTTCTCTATGTTTTGAACTCACTGTTTCTCCAGTGGTGATATTTAAATAAGGAAAAAATAAAGGAGAAAGTGCACTTCCATATTCTTTAGCAGGTTCATGATGCATAGACTGTCTCAGATCTGCCCAAAAGGTCTTAAAATCAGAGATGAGTCTGAGAATCGTTATCACCTTACACATTACTTCTATTATCCAAGCAACAAAATTCTGAGAAGCAATATTTTTCTAACCTCATTTTTTCTGTAAAACTAATTGCAGTAATTACAATGCTTTTCTTTCTGGGTATGCAACATTTTTGAAGTGATTTTGTATTTTTAAAAACTTTATCATGACCTTAGAGAATATGATATCTTTGTCATTATGTACTTTATGGATGAAAAACTGAGAATTTGAGATATTAGGGTTGACTAAGTTCTCAGAGGCCCAAAGTAATTGTGATGTAGGCCTTCTACACTCCAATTCGAGTGCTATTTCTCACATTTTTTTAATTGCTTAGTCTCACTCACCCTTCTAGATTCCATCCATCTCCATAAGAAAAGGGATCATTTTTCACTGCTTTATTCTTGGCACCCAAGACACTATCTGGCACTCAGTAAGTAACTCAAAAATGTTGAATAAATGAATTTCAGATATCATTTTCTTAATAATCTTAGCAATAATGCTATATAATTTTACTGCTTAAAATGACTTTTCAAATTGCCTTCTCGTTAGAAGATGCAGCACACAGTGAAGTTAAGAGCACAGGGTAATTTTCCATAATATATTCAAGGCTATTCCATGAATTCTTGGAGCCTCCAATCTGTAGTCTCTATTGCTGATATTAGCAACCAGGGGACTGGCAGAAATAGGAGAAACTGCACAAAAGTATTAGATTCTTATTATTCCCTGTACTTCCTACTTTTTTAAAAACTGAAAAATCGTTCTCATACTTCATAAGGAATATACAGCTGCACAATAACAAAAATGTAAAAACAGCACAAAATGGCAAAACTTAACATCTCAGGTCTATGGCTTGATTGGAAAATAATGAAGATTTATCTTATGGAGTAAGCAACTTAACTCAAAAATGTAACTAGTTTCTACATTGTCTGACCATTGAGTCCAAGGACATTGTTTTCAGCTTATTCATTAAAAAAAATGAAATCATATTGAGCATAGCCTATAATTATCACTGCTTGGGGTAGAAGAAGAACATATTATGTTTCCATCTGGTTTTTCAGGCACTGACTCTAATGGCCAAAACCAGAGGTGACTGTCATCCCAAAGGCAATTTATAGTTTGAAAGTCTTCCAGAGCTCTGGAAAAGAAAGGAAAGGGAAGGGAAAAGGAAAGAGTATAACAAAATAAAACAATTTCAATAGGAGGAAAAATTATCTGCTACAGCTGTGCTTCACTTCCTTCATAAGAAATGGTCTTGGCCTTGACATAGCCTTATGCTTTCCATGATAACTAATGTTCATCAAGGAGCTAATGTAAGGTTATATGCTTTACACACATGGGATCAATTAATTGAATTGTCCCCAAAATTCCATAAGGCAACCATTGTTATCTTAAGAGAAATCGAAACCTAGTATTAACCTAGGCACACAGAAATAGAAATTAACTTAGCTAGGACTTGAAGGGACTTCTTCGGAACGTAGGGGCCTTGCACTTCATCCTTATCTTGTACTACCTCCCCAACCACCATACTTGTGTGCACTGACCACAGGCAAGCTGCAGGTAAACACTCTCTTCCTTGGTTTGCGTCTTTGTTGCTACCTTTCTCAGCTGAATCCTATGAAACAACTTATCTGGCATCAAAGGGTGCCAAGAAAGCGAATGAAAAAGCCGTGAGCACACAGTGTAGAGTAGGAGCCTTAACAGAGGAATCTTAGAGTGCCACACTGAATCCTGGAATATCAAATAGCTATGAGTCTTATTTCCACTAAAACTATTACTCGAGTCATCATTACATTCATTGCATCCCCATTCCCAGTCCCACCCCTTACCTTATAGGTACTACTGGTCCACCATGGAGGGGTATGGAATTCGGATCTTATGTTGCCACCCTCCAGAAAAATATAGCCAAGGAAGGAATCTGAGCACCCTCTAGCCACCCCTTCCAGCTCCCAAACGGTCATACAACCTTAGTAAAAGAGAGGAAAGAGATTTACCTGCTGCTATGGAGGCTGAGGCCTGAAAGTCATGTATAACCTTGGAAGGACTGTAATGGTTTTATCACAGGAATAGCATCTTTTTGAGAGGCAGGAGACAGAAAAGAGCTGAACCACTCTGCAAATATTAACCAAGCTATTTTGGAGCAATGGCTATTGCCTTTGAAATCTTTCATCATGGGTCTATACTTAGAATTCAGATGAGCCTGGGGGAGGGGAACAGTGCAGTGCTAATCCCCAGTTGTTCTGAAATTGTCCTGTAAGCAGGTTAGCCTCTAAAGTGTCCCAAATTGAAGTGTTGGGTGCTTTGTTTAAATTTAGGAGTCTATGTATTTTGTTTTAACCTGTCCTGCATATAGGTTGTCACATCATTCTGAAGGTGACACTTCTCAGTTTTCTTTCAAACTAGATGTTCTAGAGAGCACTGGCTGTAATCACATTGAGAGACTGATGCTCCATGACAGCTAAAAGTTGGATTGAGTTTCAGGAGCTACTATATATAAAGCTGGGGCGACTTATGTCACCGCACTAATTAAATGCCATCTGGGTAACCACCCAGAATCTTCTGGGTTTTTGAGCCCATCACCCTGTTCAGACCAAGTCAGAGGCCAAGGAAGAGAACATGATGATGGACCTTTTTGAAACTGGCTCCTATTTCTTCTACTTGGACGGGGAAAATGTTACCTTGCAGCCCTTAGAAGTGGCAGAGGGCTCTCCTCTGTATCCAGGGAGTGATGGTACCCTGTCGCCCTGCCAAGACCAAATGCCCCCAGAAGCCGGGAGCGACAGCAGCGGAGAGGAACATGTCCTGGCGCCCCCAGGCCTGCAGCCTCCCCACTGCCCCGGTCAGTGTCTGATCTGGGCTTGCAAGACCTGCAAGAGAAAATCTGCCCCCACCGACCGGCGGAAGGCCGCCACCCTGCGCGAGAGGCGGCGGCTCAAGAAAATCAACGAGGCCTTCGAGGCACTGAAGCGACGGACTGTGGCCAACCCCAACCAGAGGCTGCCCAAGGTGGAGATTCTGCGGAGCGCCATTAACTACATCGAGCGGTTGCAGGACCTGCTGCATCGGCTGGATCAGCAGGACAAAATGCAGGAGTTAGGGGTGGACCCCTTCAGCTACAGACCCAAGCAAGAAAATGTGAGCCCAGATGCTGCCGCCGGGGCCGGGGAATGCATAGGCTGATTAGGTGCCTTCCTCGGGGCCTTAACCTCCAGCTGCTCGGTCTCGGTTCCCGGCCCCCTTACTCGCCCTCCCCTCCTGCTCCCGCTCTAATGAACCCCCGGTGACCCGTGAACACGGGGTGCCTGCAAGAGGCAGGAAATTCGTACCCGGCCTGAGGAAACAGGGGAGACACCCCCACCAACGGCCCCCTAACCCACCCCCGGAACCCATGTTTCTTGACTAATCTGCTGCCTCGGTTTTCCTCCAGCTTGAGGGTGCGGATTTCCTGCGCACCTGCAGCTCCCAGTGGCCAAGTGTTTCGGATCATTCCAGGGGGCTCGTGATAACTGCCAAGGAAGGTAAAGTAAAAGGGCACAGGCTACTAGAGAAACTCCCGGGAGGGGGCTGGGGAGCTCTTTGGGGGCAGAAAGCAATGCTCGGAGCCGAGCGGGAACAGGGATGTGCCCTGCGAGCTGGCGCTCCCAGCGCGGGGAGCAGAGCTGCCTTCCTTCCATGGGGAGTATGTTTATGTGTCTGTGTGTTTTCTGCTCCCAGGAGGGACAAACATTGATTCATCGGCCTCGAGTAGCCTTCGATGCCTCTCTTCCATCGTGGACAGCATTTCCTCGGAGGAACACAAACTTCCCTGCGTGGAGGAGGTGGTGGAGAAGTAACTCAGTGGTCCGGACGTTCTCCACGGAGCAGGAAGATCCCACCCTCCCTGCTTCGCCTAATCCTTTAGATCACGTTACGTTAATATTTAGGAAGCCAGACCCAGGAGTTTATGATAGGGAAGGAGACATATTCACAAAGAAACTTTTTGGAAACTGCTGTGCACGCTCGGATGAAAAAGCCTTTCGGCTTTGGGCTTGTGTCTTGGGAACCGCGAGTGGCTTAGATCAGCGGTTTTACTTTTTGTTTGGTTTTGTAATATATTTACTTTTATTACGGTGATCCTTTTGTGCCATGTTCAGAAGAAGTTCATTCCTGTTTAAAGCAAAGTGGGAACGTTGCATCTAAATGTTAGTGGTATTGAATGTATTTTTGTAAATAACATTAGTACTTTCATTTTTTATGTAAACCTAATAAATATATTTTAAATGTGGAGTGACATATTGTATATAAAATGTGCGAGGATCCTGGTATTGTAATATTAAAAAATAAGTTTCTATATGAACAAAAGTTGGTCTAATTTGATTCAACTGAAAAAAATAATATATGTTTAGAGGGCATAAATAAAGGTGAACCACATTTTAATTTAGACACCACCCAAACCCATTTATTTGACCTATGGGTCGATTTAAAAGGAGGAAAGTGGGTTGTTTTCCTGTGCCTGAATTAAACTTTTCACTTTTTTGTCTCATGTAGATCTCACATTTGTGGTTAGAAGTGAAGACCATTCGAAAGGAATCTGTCCTTTTCCCTTTTATCAACATCCCGTTTCTTCTTTTAGTTAAAACACAGAGCCCTTTACCTGGAGATCTGGGTGAGATTTATTTTATCAAAATTAACAACTGAATCCTTCAATCCAAGAAAGTCTTACAAGAAATAACCACACACACCAAAAAAAAAAAAAGAAAGAAAAAAAAAATCAGCTAATTTTGCCCCAATTACTTTCCCTCTTTGACGCTACAGGCAGCGCCCTTCCTGAGGAAGCATTCGTATGGTGTACCAAGGACTGTCCTGGCCTCTAAGCAAGGTCTCTGGTCCCTGCCCGGCTTTCTTGATCTAGACTGGTGGCTTGAAGACTGGAATATCCTCTAGGCCTCTTGTGGTTTGGGTTTGTTTTCCAAACAGAAAGATAAAAGAAGAGGGACGATCTGTCTCCGGAGGTGGGGTAGGCGTCTTTGAGGGAAGGTTGCCGCCAGAGAGGTAAGGGTTAACTGGCTGAGGGCAAAAGACCACAGCACACATGAAACCTCTTAGCTGGACTAAACAGCGAAGCCTCAGAGAGGCCTGAAGCCCCAGGAGCCCCTCACGGTGAGGGTTTTACAACGTGTGCCAGGTTTGTTTACCCTGTAACCTCAGGAAGAAGCGACCACCAAGAATCGCGGTGGGAAGCAAAGCCTAGGAGGAGGGCAAGTCATTGCTTTGGAATCGCTACTTCTCTCTCTCATTCTGTAGATGGCACTTTCACTCCCTCCCCCTCCTCCCTTAACTGCTTCCTTTCCTCTTTTTCTCCACAGCTATTGCCCAGTCCAAAAATGTGGAAAATCAAATCAAACCCAGCATCCCCTAGCCCAACCTTGCTACCCAATGTCCCAGCCTGGACCTTGATGCCCACCACACAAGTCCCAGATGCCACCGCAGACCGCGCCCCCTGCAGGCAAGAAGCAGTATCTTGCCCTTTCAGCATTTCAAAAGGCCTCTGCCTGCGTGTAACAGTTACAAATTTCTGGGCGCATGAATAATTCGTTTCTCCTAAAATATTTTTAAAATGTATAAAGCTACATAGAGGAAACTGATCTGGACATATGATCCCTCTCAAAAGTGTGAAAGCAGCAGGTGGGAGGGTGAGTGGAGGCAAACTGCTGAATGTCTGTGGGCTGATAACTGGATTAAATCGTTGCTGCTCCTCTTTGTCCTGTTTCCTCATTATATAATTCCTGGGGTTGTGAAGGTTCACTGTGAAGTCTTTAACCAAAATGGGACACAAAATAAACATTAAATGTTAGCTGTTTTTATGTTTTATTAGTAACTAGATTTACCATCAAGCAGCTTTTCTTCCACTAAAAGTCCCAGTTCCTTCAGATTTAGTTGTCTAACTTCTTTTCAGGCTCTGGCTGGGATAGTATTAATAACAATGAGACCAACAGCCAGATGAATGAGCCATTCCTAACACTTTACCTATTAACTCATATAATCCTACAAAGATCTGTGAGAGAAGTCCTGCTGTTTTTTCTTATTATGAGAAAAGGATACTTTGGAGCAGAGAGCCAGGATTTTGAGCCAGTCCACAACAATGGCTTCCAACTTCCTCCCTCAATCCTTTATGTATCATGAAAGAGAAGCCTTGAGAAAGGAGAAGATACATTTATGATCTGTAGGATAATTTGACTGAATTTGACAACTGTATTTCAAAAGCTCTTTCTCGAAAGTAATTAGCTAGTAAACTCCAAATTAGAGAAGTCATTTAATTAAAATGTATGTGGTCAAGCATTGCAAATTATCTAATCTCAATACATGTGAATGAAAATGTCTTGATTGTATGTATACCTCTTAATCATGCTTTTTATGTATCTATGATTTTTTCTGAGAATCAATAGTGATTTCCTAATATATATATGGAATATATACATATATATATATACATGCACACATACACACACCTCTATATTTTAGAAAATCAGATTCATGCCAAAACTGAAATAAGATATCATAACCGAGCAGGTAAACTCATTTAACTTTATAATTGCACATATATTTATAATAAGATTTGTGTTATAAGCTGCTCAGCAGCAGAATGTTTTTTATCAATTCATGGACTTTACTTGCTGATAGATTTTATTTGGTCTTTGCAAACCAAATCCTCTTTATCTTTCTTAGTTGAGTAACCTGAGAAATTGTTTGGAATAAGTTTGCCCATAGAAAGTCTCTTCATTAAATAGAGCAAATATTTCCCAAAGACTTCATGTGACCTCCACTGCTACAACTGACATGGTAGGCTTCCCAGTGAATCCTTGGTGTGTTTGCAATTAAAATGTTTTTATTTGATATTAATGATGGTAATCTTGACTAAGGCCAAAGCCAAAACAAACAGGGCTGTGGAAACAGAAAATCAAGATGTTAATAACTTGGTAAAGATAAGCAATTTGAGATTTAAACTGGAGCCTCATTTCAGAGGTTATTAAGTATAAAATAACAAGTGATTTTCTCTTGTATGTTACCGAAGAAATAATCTGTAGAACATCAAATGTTAGCTTTCTTAAACTAACTTTAATCATCACACCTGGATCATTGAATTTCAAGCCTGAAAATAGTGGAAATACCCTTTGTCTAAAGGACTCTTTTTTTTTTTTTTTTTTTTTCCAGACTCTATATTTCATATGATTTGGGGGTGGAGGTATGATGCTAAAAATCAGTGATCCCAACTCCTCTTGAGATTGGTAGAAAAGTCTTGGGTTGCTATAGTGACCTTCACCCTTATTAAGACACCTTATTTATTTAAATTCAGTTAGAATTTACCCATCTGTGCTTTTCTCTTAGTAATATTTTGTCCCTTTTATTCATCTCAAAACTCCTCCTACAACACCTTATCTGGAAAAAATATTTTTAAAACTTTTAGTTTAAACTTTGAATATCTCATCTCCAAATCGAATGCATTTGTAAATTAGCGATAACATGGCATTTCCTTAAAGAGCCAAGCCATCAAGGCATTTCTCCAACAGACTCCTCCAGCCACTCCCTTAGAGTCAGCAGTGTTACAAAAGATGACCCTCCTTCCTAGAGGTTTCATTCTGAAAAAGCAATTTTTTGCAAGCCTAGTTCAGAGTCAGCCTGTGAGATGGAATGCCTATGCCCTGTGCTGGAACAAAGACAATGCTGCAAGGACTGCCTACTTTCTCTACTCTCAAGGCTGCTTAAAGTCCTTACTTAGGCCTTTGATCTCTCCTGGGAGTCTTCGAACTAGGCAGAGGCCGATGTCTTCCTCAGCTGTCTTCTCCACAAATTCTTCCAGCAGCTTTGGCAGGTACTAATGTGTTTACTTAGGTGTGCATGGTTCCCGGAACTAATAGTGGTTTGAAATTGTTCAGCACATTGTTATGTCAAATATAATGAGCACAATTTCAAGAACAACTTCCATTATCCAGGAGTTGATAAGGGTCTCAGGTAGGGACAGAAGTGAATTGAAACAAACTTATCTTCCTATGTATATTTAATTCCTCCTGCTGAGAGAAACACACAGGATTTTCAATCATGCAGAATTCCTAGGGTGGGCAACTTTTACTAGAAAAGGAAGCTCTGAGCATCATTTTGCTGGTGTGGTCTGTCCATCAACACTAGGATTGTTGCCATAACGCTCAAACTAAAATAGGCTCTCAAAAAAAAAAAAAAAGAAAAAAAGTTGATGATTACTTAAAGGTTTTTGCAATTAAAACCTGCTCCTAAGTCTAAATTGTAAGAAAATTAAGTATGTGTTTATTTTGCTTCAGAATGTAAAATAACTCAAAAATTTAAAAGCCATTATGTCTGCTTCATCAGAATCTTGGTGAGCATTTATTTATATGACCCAGCTGGGCTGACTTTCCCTCTCATCTTCTGCCTACTGTGATATTTTCCTAGCAGAGTCAGTGGTGGAACATGGAAGACATCCATGTCCCTGGAGAAATAGGGTAAAACAGATTGTATTTTCATTCTTTTCTATGAAAAGCAAAAGCCAATATGGTCTGATTTTGAGAAGAGGCCACCCTCTTCTCTTGAGTAGAAGAACAATGGAAAAGACCTTTTTTAAAAAGTCAATTTTAACTTTTTTTTATGCTTCTCTGTTCAATTTTCCCCCCTCAAAAAAAAAAAAAAAAAAAAAACTGTTTTTCTCTTACTCAGTTTTCCATTTTCCCCTCCCATGGTCTCTCCTGGGAAAAGAACAGGGTTATCTCCTGATTTGGGGGGCCCAGGCATCTCTGAACACGTTGGCTTCCTACCTTCTTTGTAGCCTGCTTCTCATATTTTGATCTCTTTCTCCTCTAGCCCCTGACAGAGGTCTCAAAGTTTTGTCTCGGTTTTTAACTTTGGTGCTCTGAGATCCTCTTTTCAGCGCTTAGGTCCCAAGGGTCCTCAACCCTGGACCCTGTTCCCCCCCGCAGCAAGTTCCATTAAGCCGCCAGGCGCTTGTGTTTTCTCGACTTCTTTAGTTCCACTGGCCCGCGGCACTCTGGTAAATTTGTTTTGAGATCACCTTACCAAAGACAGCCTTAACCTCTGGTTCCTGACAGGGCCTCCTGAGTGACAGCGTCTTCTCAGCCTGGGAGCCGAGGGAAAGCTCCCCGGACCTGCGTTTGCGAGTGTCTGCTCTGGAGCGCTAACTGCGCGCACAGAGCCCGAACTGATTGGAGAAGGAAACAAATGGAATTCACCTCTAGGAGCTCGAGCCCTCCAGAAGCGATGCTTAGTTTCCAATTCTGAGTGACTCCCCGAGCTTGGCTCCCTTCTTTTAATAATGGGTCCAGTTACAGTTGCCACAGAATTGTTGGAAGTCATAACTGAGTGCATACATAGCAACCACTGGGAACAGTGCTTCCCAAGAGAAAGCTCTTCATAATTGTTTGCTTACAAATATCCCATGCTTAACAACTTTGGGGACAAAGCACGTTAGGTGCCTTGTGGAAAGAAATCACCTGAAAGGCGAGCCAGAAGCATAACTTCTATCTTCCACTTAAACTTGAAGGAGCAAATTTATTTGTGCCCGAATCTTCAATTTGCACACAGGTCTGATTTGCTTTGGCCAGTGTGTGACAGTCTGGACTACAGAGCCAAAGAAAGTGCTACTATCGCTGCTGATCAGAACCTGTGGTGCCTGGCTGAGAATTTCTGGATGAGAATATCTACCCACTACTGTGCTTCTGAGGTGGCAACGTGCACACTTTGGGATGTTTCCACTCTCCTGGATGGGTCCTTTAGGAACTCAATTCTTTTATCTGGTGTAGCCCTGGGTACCTATTCATTTCAAAGGCATCTACTTGTTAACAGTTCTAAAAATAAGATGCAGATGAATTCCCACTGCCCAATTAAGCTGTCCATTGGTATGAAAAGGAGCCAGATTTTCAAGGGGTGGGGTGGTGATGGTGGTGGTGGAGGTAGTGTCTTTGTCTTGGAGATGAGAGAACTTGGGAAAGGGGACAGCACATTTGTAGCAAACTTTGGTGACTGACATTCTCCTACCCCTGATTTTCTGGGGCCTTCACTTTGGAGAGCAGATTTCACCCTGAGAAAGTTAATACGTCTTTGGCCCCTGAAGATGGGGGAATCTGCCTGCCAGGGGTGCTTTCGGGAAATAACTTTAGAAAAATGTAATAGAAAAGAAGGCCTCCTCAGGCCCTGTTAATTCGGAGTCACAACAGTTTACTGGACTGTGACCCAAGATCAAGGTGCGAACTCGCTTCTTTTAATGAGTCCACAAGCCTGGTCCAAAACCTCAGAATATTCAAGTCTATTTGTGTAGACATTGAAGTAATAGTTTGTCCCCATATATAAAAAACTATCCTCTCCCCACCCCCTACCACAAGTGATTTTGATAGTAAGTTAAGTCAGGGTGGAGGAGGATTGACAAAAGCTGATTAATAGGGTCATTGTCACTTAAATGGAAGCCCTCCCCTCCCGCCTTCTAGCCACGAGGTTTCAAAGACCCTGCTGTGATTGCTTTTCTGTAAGGCTTTTGTCGCCAAAGTGTGTGAAGTTACTCCGGTCGAAGGAGTTGGAAATTTTACACGAGCCAAGAAAGATTGCCCTGCCGGCAGCTGGGACGCATCTGTAACGGTGTTAGTTTGCCTGAAAGCAGAAAATTAGCGACCCCGAAGCCCAGCTTGGCTGTTTAGACTGTGGAAATGACAGGGCGGGGCAGAAAGAGGGAGAAGGGAGAGGAGCCCCTGGGAAGGAGTTCATCATCTAAAACCCGGTTTCTTAGAACACAAATCTTAGAGACGCAGTCAGGATGGATCTTCCGCCTGCTCAGGTTCATCACAGGAGGAGGTGCTCAGCAAACAGGCACAGAAGCGAGAAGGAGAGGAAGCCAGGTGTGTTCCTGGTCACCTGGCCCTCCTGCGCCCACGCCCTTCAGATGAGCAGAGAGAAAACTCAAAGCGAGTTGTTTTTGGAGAAAAGGAACCTTCCAGGTTACCCCCAATAACACAGAGCCTACATAACGGCAATCTGATGAGAAACAAAACAGATGAAAAAAAAAAAAAAAATCTAGAGCCACTTCATTATTGGAAGTGCCACTTCAAGATTTTAGCAACTGTTATTTGGCCTACTGGCTGAAAAAATTCCTGACGCACCTAAAGTTCACGAAAAAGAGAAATACCTGAAAATAAAGTTGGTCCCTCATGTCTCGGATTGGGAAGGCGGGTCCGCTTTTGGTGTCAACTGAAATGGGGAGCTCTATTTACCGATTTTCTTTTCAAATGTGAGAGCAATTGTACGAAGTTGGATTTCCTTCGTTCGTTTTGTCTGTGACACCCTCTAAGTGTCCCTTGGTTTAGGTAATCTAAAGAGTGCAAGTAAGCGGACTGGGGAGCCATCACCTCCGCCCCAGCAGAAACGCAGTAAAACCATTAGCGTCAAAAGGGGCAGTAAACAGCAAACTGTCTCTAGAGAAAAGGCGGAGGTTTGCCCAGACAGCCCTGGCGGGGGTTGCGGTGGGATATGCTAATAGTGCGGGGCCACAGGGGCCGGCCTCCCTCCCCCAAGAATATATAAAGAGCCCCAGCCCCAGCGCGGCAGACCCAGGCCGCCAGGCTTCTGCCCTTGTTAATTACCAGAGACACCGACCAGGGAGCTCGGCCCGGGATTTCCCTGCCCTCAGCGGCGCCAGGCTCTGGTTTCTCCCCTATCTGTCTCACTGCTGTCCAGGCCCACCCCCTGCCTCTCTGCAGACGATGGACATGATGGACGGCTGCCAGTTCTCGCCCTCTGAGTACTTCTACGACGGCTCCTGCATCCCATCCCCCGAGGGCGAGTTCGGGGACGAGTTTGAGCCGCGAGTGGCTGCTTTCGGGGCTCACAAGGCAGACCTGCAAGGCTCAGACGAGGACGAGCACGTGCGAGCACCCACGGGCCACCACCAGGCCGGCCACTGCCTCATGTGGGCCTGCAAAGCATGCAAGAGGAAGTCCACCACCATGGATCGGCGGAAGGCGGCCACCATGCGTGAGCGGAGACGCCTGAAGAAGGTCAACCAGGCTTTCGACACGCTCAAGCGGTGCACCACGACCAACCCTAACCAGAGGCTGCCCAAGGTGGAGATCCTCAGGAATGCCATCCGCTACATTGAGAGCCTGCAGGAGCTGCTAAGGGAACAGGTGGAAAACTACTATAGCCTGCCGGGGCAGAGCTGCTCTGAGCCCACCAGCCCCACCTCAAGTTGCTCTGATGGCATGGTAAGAGATGGCTCTGTACCTGCTAGGACCTTCCCAACTTTTACAAAAATCCTTACATCTCATTTAAACCAGGTGTAGCAACCAGATATTCAGTGGTTATTGGTGGATAGCTGGGGGGTGGGGTGGGGCCCGCCACATTTACAAGAGAAGAGAGATGTCACATTTAGACAGATGCTGGCACACAGACAGCTGTTGAACAGGATTTTGTCTTGACTTCTACCTACTCCAGGTGCACACTGAAGGAGCAGGTTGTCACTTGAGATAGCTGGCTGTGTGTGATCAGTCAGATGTTTTCTCCATTACTCAGTTTATTTCCAGTATATACTACCCGTGGACCTTGACATACACTAACATCTAAAGGCAACTGTCTGAGGCCTTCACTGTCCCACGGTTTGTAACGAAGGGAAAAACAGAAAGAAATGCCTGCATGGCCCCAGCCCCTACTCTGCTGATGCCTGGCTGAAAGATGTTCATGCATTCTTTTCAGAGGGCGTTTGCTCCAACGCTGCCAGGTTTTAATGTGTTTCTGCCTTGGGAAAGTGTTCTTTCTCTGAATTAGTGTGGCTTCCTTCTACTCCAATCCATTTTGCATGGTTAACCCAGTGTACACTGCTGCTGAATTCTACCCTCTTCTTTCTGCTGCCTTTCTTCTCTTCTCCAAGCACAGAGATTGACCTCAGTGCCCTTGCGATTGGTGAGGCTAGCCCTTCCTAACTCAAGGCAATAAAGGTGATTGAGAGTGGTCAGTTTATGGAGCTGGTGGGCAAGCATTGCCTCACCCGAGATCGGAGCACCTTTTGCCAAGACCTGAAAACAAACGCCTTCTTCTGTGTCTTTTATTATAGCCTGAATGTAACAGCCCTATCTGGTCCAGAAAGAGCAGCAGTTTTGACAGCGTTTACTGTCCTGATGTACCAAATGGTAAGAACCAATGACTTCAGAGGAGTCTAAAGACCAGTTCAACTTCAGAATTTAGCCTATCAAAGTAGAGTCTGTTCTTCCATGCAGTACTGGGAAGAGAACAGAATGGTATTTATGGGGGTTTTGGCAGGGCGAAATAAACACACATCTTCTGCTCAAAATCCTAACAGATACATCCATGCACATACACACAGATGTGAGCACATAGATGTGAGCTTTTGCTTGAAAAATTACCCAGGTGCTTCTCCACTCCCCAACTTCATCCCCATGAATTGCTAGATATTTATTGCAAATTTCTACCAGGCTTTCTGTGACCACCTGACCTTTGGGTTTCAAAGGAGCTAACCTGCAGTTTAAGCAGCAGCATAAGCAAGGATTTTTTTTTTTTTTTTTAATGGTTTTCTCCTTGTGTCCTTAGTATATGCCACGGATAAAAGCTCCTTATCCAGCTTGGATTGCTTATCCAGCATAGTGGATCGGATCACCAACTCGGAGCAACCTGGATTGCCTCTCCAGGATCCAGCCTCTCTCTCCCCAGTTGCCAGCACCGATTCTCAGCCTGCAACTCCAGGGGCCTCTAGTTCCAGGCTCATTTATCATGTGCTATGAACTAAAAATCTAGATCAGGTCTGCCAGAAGGTCTATTACACAGGAGGAAGGAGGTACCAAAAACCCCAAAGCAAGACAACCTGTAAATAAACATTTCTTTTCTGTTGTAAATTTGTAAATAGTATCTTACCACTTTATAAGAAAGTGTATTTAAAAAGTCACTATTGCAATTTATACTTTCTTTTTTTCTTTTTTTCGTTCATCTTTGCTTTAGATATATAGTTCCAATGATATTATTTCTTATAGGGGCCGTTCATCAAAGGTAGTTTGTTGCAATGCTTAACTTATATATTTTTATAAATATTGCTTGTCAAAATATTATCTCTGATGTTTAGTGCTTTATTTTTTTTCTTTAAAACATTAGAATAGATGTAAATCAGTTATAGGGAGTTTTAAATATATTTAACTGTTTTGCTTTTCTCTTTAATCCTTTGATTTATATTGTGTTAAATAAAATATAACAATACTGCCTAATGGTATATATTTTAACATTTTCTTATAAGAAATACATTTTTAATCTAAGCACAAAATAGTACTTTGTGGATGATTTCAAGATATAAGAGATTTTTGGAAACTCCACCTTAAATAAAATTGTTTAAGTGAGGAAATATTTTGGTTTATGATTTTGTTAAAAGAACCCCCTAAGGGAATTGGCATTCACTGATATGGTATCCTTAAGATGGGGCTGAAAGTACTGAAACAGTGGGTTTTGTAGATAAATCTGAATAGCATCTCACGGACTCAGTTTAGGTCCTGTTGGTGTCACAGATGAAAACACCACGTTTCTACTTCAAAGGTGTATTTCAAAGGTGCCTGCTAACTAAAATTTTTCTTTTATCTTAATGTTGTACCATATAACATAAAGTTATGTGTATGTGGAGCAAAGGTAGAAGGTATTCAGGACAATAACAGATTTTTAAACAAAAAGAATGTACAACATTACATCATTATAATATCTATAGTACATTAGAAATCATGAGTTAAGGTGATATATATCTATTTTCCTGAAAATATCTTGATACATTAGTATATTAATATTGTCAATAAAATATTTAAAGGTATCAAGCTGTTTTTTCCTATCACTAAAGTGCTGGCATAAGAAAATTTACACAATGTATAGTAAAATAAAGGAGACTCTAAATTACCTTCTTCCTTTTCACAGCCCTTTTTATTTTATTAATTATATTTTATGATTCTGTGTTGTGTGTGCATGATGGACATATACCTTTTTGTTTATCACTTTAAAATCTCCTTTAGAAATTAATTGAGATGAAAATACAACAATTAAGTGGAAAATTAGGTAGTCAATCATTGGAATAATTCTCACAAGGTTATTACCTTTGAGAGAGATGAAAAGGAAATATCACTGAAGCATCTGAGTTGGCTGTTCATAGAGAGCAAATAAAGATAATTGTCTTCTCCTCTAATCGGTTCAAAATTTCTAAGGGTTTGCAGTTACATATGAGCTCTGCTGGAGTTTGGCAGTTGTACTGTACTTAGGAAGGTTTGCCCTTATTTTTGATATGATATTTCTCCTGCTTGTCCAATCACCAGAGTTAAAAGAATAGACATTATTCCATAAAGAAAAAGAGAGAAGACAGAATGGATTCAAAAAATACTGTAGCCACTGTCACTCTGTTAGCAGCATGCCCTGATACGGGATGCTGACTTTTTAGCACACAGATAAGTCTTTCTTTATCCATGATTTGATAGTGTGAGGATTTGAAGTGGAAAGAATTCAAGAGGGCATTATAAAGATTCACATATAATTTCAACTTCAGTTTGAGTGATTCACTTTTGTTAGACAGTGTCTCTTACTTCTATGAAGAAATTGGAAGTTTGTTGTTCCTAGTAGAGCCAGGAAAAAAGGAACTATCTAAAGACTCTTTTTTTAAAAGTTCAATTTTAAAACACATGACCATATTCTGTTGCATTTTTAAAAAGTGAGCAGAGAATCTATGTAATTTTTAATTCAAGTGAATAAAAATTAATTTTACTACCAAATCCCAGTTGCTTGCAAATGTATTTGATATTCTCAGTTAATATAATAATGCCTCAAAGTATTTAGTTTTTCAGTGCTCTGGATTCAATACAGATGGTGATCAATGTATGATTAAAGACAATACTTTCCATGATAACTTTGCTTAATTAATCTCATTTCCAGTGGACTAACACTGAAGGATGGTATCTGCTCAGTAAACAGCTCAGCACAACACACATCACATCCAGTCATATATAGTTTTTGACAAGGGCCTTTGGGAGTTGGTTACAGTAATCCAGACCCAGAAAAATCTTCCCTTCTCCAACAAACTAGGGGAGAAGAGCAGAGAAACAGTGATAGTGACAAAACATTCAAGTAAGGACAGGATTTTGCCATCTTACAAATTCCTTGGAGTGAACAGGTGGGCTGCCACTAAGACTACATCAGACCCACGTCCGCTGGTGGAAAACATGCCGCTAACAGTCAATTTGTAGGAAAACAAGGAAAATATTCCCTTTCCCATTTGTAGTCTGATTGGGAGGGGGTTCTCTGGAAATGAGAATCAAAAGAGATTCCTTTCTCCTTATGCCTAAGAAATGCAAGTTCACTGGGCTACATAGGAAAACAGTCCAGTGAGGTTATGGAAATTGGGAAGTACTATTTGGAAGCAAACTGCTACATAGATCAAGGTGTCTTGATTGCTCCTACTTTTTTTTCATTTGAAAAATGCAAGTCAGATAAAATTATTGGCTCTATTATAGCCCTAAATTCTTCTTTCAGGTGGCATTCCTAATCTGAGAGTGGTATTTCCTGAAATTCTCTATTTGAGGTTACAACAGTTACTAGATTAATGAAGTAATTCAATTCTCTGACTTTCAGAGGTGGTATTTCTGGGAATGGTATTAGAGTACAGCTATTTGTAACTTCAGAAAAGCCCTGCTCAAATGGCAAAGTATCCCTGAAAATATCACCACTGAATATTCCCACACTGTCACAAAAACACAGAACATCAAATTTATTTCTTTAAGAATTCTGGTTTGATTTTAGTGGACTAGTGATTTAATTGTTTAACACAGTACATTTGCTGAGCAAAGGATCTAAAATTTAATGCAAAGTCTAAACTGAGTCTACAATTATTAACATATTGCTCTCCTTTTAATTTTACTTGCCACAGTGATAGCTTATGATAACACTAATAGTTGTCACTAAAATTGTTATAGTATTAAAATCTTATAAAAATAATCCATTGTAAAGGGAAAGCCAAATCTTACCTCCTTTTATGCTACTTAATTCCCTTCATTACAGATTAAGCAAACACTAATGATAAACCAGCAACTAAAAATTACTGAGTGTGTATTACTATGCAAATAAAGAATAGAGGCTTATGGATTTTAATGTTTTCCCAAGCACACTCTATTTGGGCCTCTTCATAGAATATACTCCAGGAGGCTCAGGTGGAAATCACAAGGCACCTTATGACCTAGCACAGAAAGTCCCAGAAATTTATATCTATTGCATTCTTCTGGTCAAGAAAGTTACTAAAGTCAACCAAGAGTCACTGAGGAGCAAACTAAACTCCACTTTCAATGGATGAAGTAGTAATAAATCTGTGTCCATATTTAATCTACCATAATGACTAGGATATACTTGCAGTCACAATTTCGTTAACATTCTTTCATTCTACTGATGGTAATCTGGCTCTGCCTCTATCACTTTCCATCGTCATTACAACCTTCAAAATAATTAGACTGCTCCAACCCTGGGCAAGCTTATCCTCCAGCCCTGATGCCTTCCCTGATCTTTAGACCTGTATATCCAACTACATATCCAACTGATCTTTAGATTCTTAATATCTCTTGAATGTCTCAATGTTACCTCCAGGTAAACACATTCCAAATTAAGCTCATGCTGTTCTACTGTCTCTCTACATCTTAACCTGATGCCCTGTCAGTGGTGATTCTCTCAGTGAATGATAGATATCACCAGTTATACAAACATGAAACTTAGGACATACTCCTGATATTTCAATCTCCCTTCAGTTCAGTTCGGTTCAGTCACTCAGTCATGTCTAACTCTTTGTGATCCCATGAATCGCAGCACGCCAGGGTTTCCTGTCCATCACCAACTCCCGGAGTTCACCCAGACTCATGTCCATCGAGTCGGTGATGCCATCCAGCCAGCTCATCCTCTGTCGTCCCCTTCTCTTCCTGCCCCCAATCCCTCCCAGCATCAGAGTCTTTTCCAATGAGTCAACTCTTCTCATGAGGTGGCCGAAGTACTGGAGTTTCAGCTTTAGCATCATTCCTTCCAAAGAACACCCGGGACTGATCTCCTTTAGAATGGACTGGTTGGATCTCCCTGCAGTTCAAGGGACTCTCAAGAGTCTTCTCCAGCACCACAATTCAAAAGCATCAATTCTTCGGCACTCAGCTTTCTTTACAGTCCAACCCTCACATCCATACATGACCACTGGAAAAACCATAGCCTTGACTAGACGGACTTTTGTTGGCAAAGTAATGTCTCTGCTTTTGAATATGCTATCTAAGTTGGTCATAACTTTCCTTCCAAGGAGCAATCTCCCTTACCTCTTGTCTAATTCATTACAAAATCCTGTAAAGTTATTCTCTTTAAATACCTCTCAAATCTCTCCCCTCAATCCAAACTACGGCTATTTTGATCCAGGAATATCATAAGACTTTGACCTGTCCCCCATAACTTCCCTGGATCCCTCATTTCTGGAGACAGCATTCAAGTCTGTCCTTGAGGACTGTCCCTTTCCTCTCCTTAGGCCATGTGGTTCAGGTGGGATTGATTGTACCTTGGGAGCCGGACCATGAGTGTGTCCTTGACCATACGATTATTCCATGAATGGATGTGTGACCAAGTTGTTCAGTAAGTGTCAGTCCTGAAATATTTGCTGGAACTGTAAGGGAAAAGCTCTATTTTTGCTAGGGCAATAATATGAGAGTTTTTTTTCTCTAGGCTGAAGCTGCCATGTCACTCCAGGAGAGGAGATCCTGCCTAAAAATAAAGTCAAGACAACAGAAATCAGACCTATGATATAGAGTGATATACTCCTGAAAACATTATTAAATATATGGATTACAAAATGCCTGAATATCTGCTGGTGATGCTTTAAAAGTTTGGTGCCAACAAAGATCTTTAAAAAAAAAAAAAGTATGAGTAGGAGCTTTGTTAACTGAAACAAAGAATCTTGCATAACGTCATTCTTTGATCTTTGACTACATACTGCAGTTTTGGAAGAAAAGCAATGACAAGCCTAAGACAGGGTATTAAAAAGTAGAGACATCATTTTGACGACAAAGATCCATATAGTCGAAGCTGTGGTTTTTCCAGGAGTCATGTACAGATGTGAATTGGGCCATAAAGAAGGCTGAGCACTGAAGAATTGATGCTTTCAAACAGGTGCTGGAGAAGACTCTTGAGAGTCCCTTGGACTGCAAGGAGATCAAACCAGTCAATCCTAAAAGGAAATCAACTCTGAGTATTCACTAGAAGGACTGATGCTGAAGCTTAAGCTCCAATACTTTGGCCACCTGATGCAAAGAGCTAACTCACTGGAAAAGATGAGGAAAGATGATGCTGATGCTGGGAAAGATTGAGGGCAAGAGGAGAAGGGGGCCACAAAGGATGGGATGGTTGGATGGCATCATTGACTTACTGGACATGAGTTTGAACAAACTCCTGGAGATGGTGAAGTACAGGGAAGCCTGGTGTGCTGCAGTCTGTGGTGTTACAAAGTGTCGGACAGGACTGCATGACTGAACAACAAAATACTGCAGCCAGAGCGACCCTCTCAGAATACTCCTCCGATTATGTCCAGCATCCCCCTTCCCCTCCCAGCTTACCGAATGTAGGATTTGCACAGAACATGCTCCTTAACATGACCCTCAAGCTCGCGTGTGTCCATATTCTGTTTACCTCTCTAGCATTACCTCTTTCTGGTCAACTCCTTGCTGTCTCTACTCCAGCCACACAGGAGACTTCTCAGTCACTACACTCCCTCTTGCCAAAGCCACTCTGCACACTCTGTCTGCACACTCTGCACACTCCTTTCACTTCTACTTCTAGCCCATTCCCACTCCTTTCAGATCTCAACTCAGGTATCAAGTCTAAGCAAGATCTTCTTGAATTCTTTCACAGTATCAAGTCCTCTTGCTCTAGGATCTCAAAATACTATATACCTCTTCTCTGTCACATGTTTCAGAACTGTAATTGTATATTAATTTCTGTGATTACTACCATTTGTTTCCTCCACCTTAAGAGCAAGGACCTGTTCTTACTCAACCCTGGACTATATGAGAATTGATATTGCTGAAGGTTTTGTTGCTGTGCAATGCATCCTTAATTTGCGAACTCTCTTAGCAATTCCTTGACATTATTTTCTATTTTTCTGCTGTTCTCTTAATTTTCTGTTTTATGTCCGTTTCTTATACCGACCTCTCTTCAGATATTTATTTCTGATGGTTCTATTGCGTGTCCTCTTTTCTTCTTGTTCACTGTGGACCTTTCCTACCCACCTGTTCTTTTGGTAGAGATGCTTCTACAATTGCTTCAGTCATTCATCTCCTAAGGGAAGCTGTCCCACGTGCATCCTGCTTGTCCTGGTTATCCTTATTAGTAACTGTCAGTCAGGGATGTGGCTCTTACGTGAGGGCAACCAAGCAAAAGACTGACCAACATTTATGAAGTGCATAGCTTGATCTCAGTACTGCACTGAGATAAACAAATACTTATTGTCGTGAGTTCAGACTAAGAAAAATAAATGACCATTTAAAAGTGGGAACTAAACTGAAAGGTTATGATGTTGATGGGACTGGAGAGTTTGTGATAGGCCATACTCAGGCTGAAATTATGAGACAATCTGAATTAAGTAAACCAGAGAAGCCAAGTGGTAGTGGGATACAGTGAACACAGAAACAGAACTATTTCTTACCTTCGTGAGGCCTGGGCAAGAGTTGAAGTTGATTCCCACCTAATCAGCTGAGGGGACTTAAGTAAGTTACTTAGATTCTCAAAAGCTGTTTACTTGCTTATAAGTGAAGTCGCTCAGTCAGATCCGACTCTTTGCGACCCCATGGACTGTAGCCTACCCGGCTCTCCGTCCATGGGATTTTCCAGGCAAGAATACTGGAGTGGGTTGCCATTTCCTTCTCCAGGGGATCTTCCCAACCCAGGGATCGAACCCGGGTCTCCCGAATTGTAGGCAGATGCTTTTACCATCTGAGACACCAGGGAACTCCCATACTCACTCACAGATATGGATAATAATAGAATAAATCACAAGAATTTTGTGAGAATTACATGACATAAGGCATACAAATGCAGTAGGAAATAGCAACCCACTCCACTATCTGTGCTAGGAAAATTCAACAGACAGAGGAACCAGCTGGGCTACAGTCCGAGGGATTGTAAAGAGTTGGACACAACTGAGCGACTGGAAAAGATTGAAGGCAGGAGAAGAAGGGGACGATAGAGGACGAGATGGTTAAATGGCGTCATCCACTCAATGGACATGAGTTTAAGTAAGCTCCAGGAGTTGTTGATGGACAGGGAAGCCTGGCATGCTGCAATCCATGGGGTCGCAAAGAGTCAGACATGACTGAGCAACTGAAATTAACTGAGCAACTGGCCATGCAAAAGGCATACAAAATGCTTAGTTTAGTGCCTAACACATAACACAAACTCAAAAAAATGGTAATTAAAGAAAAAGTATAATGATTGAGACTTAGCATGAAGACTCATAAATGCTTAATGTGGGGATCTTTAGAATTATCTTGATTCCAGAGAAGTCCTGCTTTAGTGACCATTGACTCAAGCTGAAAGTGAAAGTCACTCAGTTGGGTCCGACTCTTTGCAACCCCATAGACTATATAGTACATGGAATTTTCCAGGTGAGAACACGGAGTGGGTAGCCTGTCCCTTCTCCAGGGTATCTTCCCAATCCAGGGATCAAACCCAGGTTTCCCACATTGCAGGTGGATTCTTTACCAGCTAAGCCACTAGCCATCATAGTCAATAAGATTCTGAAATGCACTACTTGGATGCAATCTCAAAAACAACAGAATGATATGTTCGTTTCCAAGGCAAACCATTCAATATCACAGTAATCCAAGTCTATGAGCCAACCAGTAATGCTGAAGAAGCTGAAGTTGAACAGTTCTATGAAGAACTATAAGACCTTCTAGAAGTAACACCCAAAAAAGATGTCCTTTTCATTATAGGGGACTGGAATGCAAAAGTAGGAAGTCAAGAAACACCTGGGATAACGGGCAAATTTGGCCTTGCAATACAGAATGAAGCAGGGCAAAGGCTAATAGTTTTGCCAAGAGAACGCACTGGTCATAGAAAACACCCTCTTCCAACAATACAAGAGACGACTCTACACATGGACATCACCAGATGGTCAACAACAAAATCAGATTGATTACATTCTTTGCAGCCAAAGATGGAGAAGCTCTATACAGTTAGCAAAAAAACAAGACCAGGAGCTGACTGTGGACAGATCATGAACTCCTTATTGCCAAATTCAGACTTAAATTGAAGAAAGTAGGGAAAACCACCAAACCATTCAGATATGACCTAAATTAAATCCCTTGCGATTATACAATAGAAGTGAGAAATAGATTCAAGGGGTTAGATCTGATAAGAGTGCCTGAAGAACTATGGACAGAGGTTCGTGACACTGTACACGAGGCAGTGATAAAGACCATCCCCAAGAAAAAGAAATGTAAAAATGCAAAATGGTTGTCTAAGGAGGCCTTACAAATAGCTGAGAAAAGAAGAGAACGTGAACATGAAGTCGCTTAGTCGTGTCCAACTCTTTGCGACCCCACGGACTGTAACCTACCAGGCCCCTCTGTACATGGGATTTTCCAGGCAATAGTACTGGAGTGGATTGCCATTTCCTTCTCCAAGGGATCTTCCCAACCCAGGGATCGAACCTGGGTCTCCCGCATCGTAGACAGACGCTTTACTGTCTGAGTCACCAGGGAAGCCGACAAAGAAGAGAGGTAAAGCTAAAGGAGAATAGGAAAGATACACCCATTTGAATGTTGAGTTCCAAACAATAGCAAGGAGAGATAAGAAAGCCTTCTCAGGGATCAATGCAAAGAAACAGAGGAAAATAATAGAAGGGGAAAGACTAGAGATCTCTTCAATAAAATTAGAGATACTAAGGGAACATTTCATGCAAAAATGGGCTGAATAAAGGACAAACATGTATGGACCCAACAGAAGCAGAAGATACTAAGAAGAGGTGGCAAGAATACACAGAAGAGCTATACAAAAAAAGATCTTCATGACCCAAATAACCACGATGGTGGGATCACCCACCTAGAGCCAGATATTCTGGAATGCAAAGTCAAGTGGGCCTTAGGAAACATCACTACAAAGCAAGTGGAGGTGATGGAATTCCAGTTGAGCTATTTCAAAGCCTAAGAGATGATGCTGTGAAAATGCTGCACTCAATATGTCATCAAATTTGGAAAACTCAGCAGTGGCCACAGGACTGGAAAAGGTCAGTTTTCATTCCAATCCCAAAGAAAGGCAATGCCAAAGAATATTCAAGTGAAATCACTCAGTCATGTCCGATTCTTTGTGACCCCACGCACTGTAGCCCACCAGGTTCCTCCATCCATGGAATTTTCCAGGCAAGAGTACTGGAGTGGGTTGCCATTGAAAGAATGTTCAAACTAATGCACAACTTCACTCAACTCACATGCTAGCAAAGTAATGCTCAAAATTCTCCAAGCCAGGTTTCAATAGTATGTGAACTGTGAAATTCCAGATGTTCAAGCTGGATTTAGAAAAGGCAGAGGAACCAGAGATCAAATTACAAACATCCACTGGATCATTGAAAAAGCAAGAAAGTTCTAGAAAAACAACTCCTTCTGTTTTATTAGCTATGCCAAAGCCTTTGACTGTGTGGATCACAACAAACTGTGGACAATTCTGAAAGAGATGGGAATACCAGACCACCTGACCTGCCTCTTGAGAAATCTGTATTCAGGTCAAGAAGCAACAGTTAGAACTGGACATGGAACAACAGACTGGTTCCAAATAGGAAAAGGAGTATGTCAAGGCTGTATATTATCACCCTGCTTATTTAACTTATATGCAGAGTACAGCATGCAAAATGCTGGACTGGATGAAGCATAAGCTGAGATCAAGACTGCTGAGAGAAATATCAATAACCTCTGATATGCAGATGACATACTTATGGCATAAAGTGAAGTACAATTAAAGAGCCTCTTGAAGAAAGTGAAGCAGGAGAGTGAAAAAGTTGGTTAAAATTCAACATTCAAAAAATTAAGATCATAGCATCTGGTCCCATCACTTCATGTCAAATAGATGGGGAAACAATGGAAACAGTGACAGACTTTATTTTTTGGGAGGGCTCCAAAGTCACTGCAGATGGTGACTGCAGCCATGAAATTAAAAGATGCTTGCTCCTTGGAAGGAAAGCTATGACCAACCTGCTGCTGCTGCTAAGTCGCTTCAGTCGTGTCCGACTCTGTGTGACCCCATAGATGGAAGCTCACCAGGCTCCCCTGTCCCTGGGATTCTCCAGGCAAGAACACTGGAGTGGGTTGCCATTTCCTTCTCCAATGTATGAAAGTGAAAAGTGAAAGTGAAGTCGCTCAGTCGTGTCCAACTCTCAGCGACCCCATGGACTGGAGCCCACCAGGCTCCTCCATCCATGGGATTCTCCAGGCAAAAGTACTGGGGTGGGGTGCCATTGCCTTCCCCGATGACCAACCTAAACAGCATATTAAAAAGCAGAGATGTTACTTTGCCAACAAAGGTCCATCTAGTCAAAGCCATGGTTTTTCCAGTAGTCATGTATGGATGTGAGAATTGGACTATGAAGAAAGCTGAGTGCTGAAAAATTGATGCTTTTGAACTGTGGTGTTGGAGAAGACCCTTGAGAATCACTTGAACTGCAAGGGGATCCAACCAGTCTATCCTAAAGGAAATCAGTCCTGAATATTCACTGGAAGGACTGATGTTGATGCTGAAACTCCAATCCTTTGACCACCTGATTCAAAGAACTGACTCTCTAGAAAAGATCCTGATGCTGGGAAAGATTGAAGGCAGGAGGATACATGGCCAACAGAGGATGAGATGGTTGGATGGCATCACTGACTCTATGGACATTAGTTTGAGTAAGCTCCCGGAGTTGGTGATGGACAGGGAAGCCTGGTGTGCTGCAGTCCATAGAGTCACAAAGAGTCGGAGTTGACTGAGCGACTGAACTAATTGGCTCAAGTGATTCCTTTACTTTTCATGTGTCGTATATGAGCTACATTGAGTGGATCTGCAAATGAAAGAATCAATAAAACATTCTACATATATTAATCTACAAATTTTTCTTCAGAAGGCCATTCATATATTCAATGAACAACAGACTCTCTCTCGATGGCAATCTCAACATGGACAAAATTGAACTTATCTTTAACTCCTACATATCCTATTTCATTTTATGGAAGCACATGCATAAGTAAGTGTGCCAGAAATTTTAGAATTTTTTTGATTCCTTCTGTCCCCTCAAAATAATTAATTTAGTTTCTCTAGATCATAATGCAAAAAGAAATTGTTAAAATTATAGAAGTAGTGGCAGTAGAAACAATAATGTATTTCCATAATAATAAGCATAATTTCCCACACTATAATTTATTAAATCAGTAGTTGCCTACACATAGTGGAACAGGATTCCTTTTCTCCTCAAAAAGTTACAAACTGGACAGTTAATAATCAATGTATTTTAGGGTAAGTATTAAATGTAAATGAAATTTAAGAAGGAACATTTATTCATCACTTTTTTCTTACTAGAAATTGAATTTTACATGGATTTTTGATGTTGATCATGAGTAGATAAAAAATAATTACCTCCATTCATGTTCCTAGTAACAGATATCTAAGTCTGATGCACAAAATATATAACTAAGCATAAAAACAGCTCACGGAGTTGAGTATTATCCACTCAAGGCTACAGATGAGGGAGGGCTTACACACAGAGAGGTAAATAACATGATAATTTTTAAGCAGAATTGTTGGAAACTGTTACATTCCTATGAAGCAACTAGAATTCAGTGAAAACCTGAGGCAAGGCAAAAGGCTCTTGAAAAAGTAACTAAGATCTTGAAACTGGTGTTTTAGTATTCTAGTTTGTTTGGAATGAACAGACTGTAAAGTTAAGAGAGCTAATTAACAGGATACTGTAATAGCCCAGGCATGAGGGAACATTTCCTTTAGCCCTTGCTGAGTTGTCCAGCACAAGGGTGGTGGTGGGGTTCTCAATGAAAACTGTCGACTGATTGAACCACTGAGGTTGTGTCTGCATGATGCCAAACATCTGGATATAAAGACTAAAATCCAGTCATCCAGATGGTAAGGTTACATGATACATCACCATCAAACATTTAGAACTTTTAACTGATCGACCGCCCTTCTTATTTTTCATCCAGACAAACAGCATTGAGTTAACTCAGCTTGAGCATTTACCAATCGTTATTTCTTGCTTTTTTTTTTTTTAAATTAGGGAATGGTTACTCAGGTTGCCAATGCTGATGAATCATTAAAATAGGAATAGTGGTAGAGTAAACAGGTGAACACTGAAATAAATGAGAACAAGTAAACAGTGAAGAAAGTAAAAGCTTCTTATGATCAGAGATGCATTTTAAATACTATTTGTTGTGGATATACTCCTTTTATTTGAAAAATTTTCATTGGGTTGGGTGTCTCAGGCTTACAGCATTTCAGCTAAGTAACTATTATTTTTTCACATCAAAGCTAACTCCTTGAAAATATTTCACAGACAATTAAATGCTAACACTCTCCTTCTGTGCACAGTTAAAATGTGATATAAAAATGAAGCACTGCAATATCATATTCAGTTCACTAAAAGTAGATTTTATCCTCCTAAATAACTAATTTGAATATAATAATGTATTATAATAATAATGCATAATATATTTTTGAAAGATAATAATGTATTTTTGAAATGCCAACTTTGATAAAATCATTTATGTAATTAAGTAATGATAACAGAAACATACCTTTGTTCTTTGAAAATTGTCTCCAAACTAAATATAACTTGAAAATAAAGATATTAGTTTATCATTGAAGACAGTGACTTTGCATAATATTCATTCTATGTCCAAATGCTAACCTGACTGAGAAGTCAAAGTCTGAGTAAAACAACTGGCAAGCTGTGTGTTTTGTGTGATGATAAAGAAACTGATTGATACGGAGTTGGCCATTTTTTCTTTCTTGAAATTACTGATTTTTAAAGTTACTTTTTCAATCACTTGGTTGGCTTTACACTTTGTGAACAGGGATAATACTATCTTGGAACATAAAACTTTCTACACAGGAAAGTGACAAAGAATTGAAATGACTTCCTGGATAACAATACCCACAACTCCATTGATTTAAGCTGTCAATACTTTGTGGAAGGAATGTGAGTTTGTGGCTAAAGAATAATAAAAGTATGTGGGTTTTGAATTTTTTGCTACTAGGGTATGAGTTCTCCCAGTGCAGAACTATTCTGTGTATCCACAGCACTTGGACTTGCTTCAGGCACATAAAGAGTAGAAAATAAAAGCTCACTGAAGTTCTGTATTCTCATATTAATCTGTATTCTTGTGCAGAACCTCTACTTGAGGAATTCAAACTTCTTCCCGTATCTAATTGTAGATCAGAACATCTATCCTGCTTTACATGTTATAATCTCTTTCAGAAAGACAGGATATATGACACGAATAGTCTCATACAAATTTAGAATCAACTCAACATGAAGAAATGTGTATCTGCTACAAAGACATCTCTTTACAATCACAGGCTTAATAACAGAGCAAGAAATAATTGCATAAGAACAGTCTGCCAACATTTAAATGGCAGAAAGAAACGTTTATAAAGTTACATGAAGAGTTTTGAAAGTCTTTAGGCTTGCTATGCTGGAAGGATAAATGTCTTTTATATTGACATATTGGCAACTCAAAGCATCTAAAAGCCCTTTCAGAATTACGTATAAACACGAATCATTTCACCCACCTCTAGGCTGGAATGTGACAGCTGGTTCAAGTAAGCATAGCAACACCACACAACAATGTCAAACAGGATGAATGGCTTAACCAATCAAAAATAGAGCATCAAAGTAAAACTGCTCAAATTAGACTACTGGCCAGGCAGAAAGGTTAAGTGTTCTGTATTGGTATAAAGTCTCCAGTATACTTGATGACCACAAAAGGCATCTTGGTACAACCAACTCAATTCATGATGTAATTCAACAGCTCAAGAAGTCTTTAGTACTATCTCATGGAAACTCTTGTGGTTTTCTGATCCCACATAAAGAACATAGAAAGCTATGTATATGGTAGATAAGGGAATGACCTGTGAAGTAAGAGTGACTTTGGTCGAGTCACAAGTTGCTAGCTTATAAGTTGATTAAGCTACATTCCCCGGGTTTTATACTCCTCAGTCATAACAGAGTTCTTAACATCCATTTCTACAAGCTGTTTTTAAGGTTAGTTACAGATATATATGTATTAGTTCTGAAATCAATTCTTAGTATATAGAACACATACCATATATGGAGAAGATTGTTTTGCCTATTAACACTCAGCAAAATTCATACAAAATGCCAGGGATTTTGAGAATTACTTCCTAATACACTAAATTATTCTTAACCTAGGGATCTGACAAGTTGTTGGTAGCTTGGTTTAACTTAAGACATTACAGCATTAGAGAGAGATTAAAATAAATACCATAGCCAGAAGTTATATTTATGTGGAACTGGAGAAAGCAATGACAACCCACTCCAGTACTCTTGCCTGGAAAATCCCATGGACGGAGGAGCCTGGTAGGCTGCAGTCCATGAGGTCGCTGAGAGTCGGACACGACTGAGTGACTTCACTTTCACTTTTCACTTTCATGCATTGGAGAAGGAAATGGCAACCCACTCCAGTGTTCTTGCCTGGAGAATCCCAGGGACGGGGGAACCTGGTGGGCTGCCGTCTATGGGGTCACACAGAGTCAGACACGACTGAAGCGACTTAGCAGCAGCAGAGAAAATATAAGCATACTGATTTTTTTTCCTTTTTTTTCCTGCCTAGCAACAAATATTTAATCAAAATTCCAAGGTAAATTGTTTCAAGCTCAGTTTGACAAACTCTAGAGTTTTCAAACAGATATTACTGTTTAAATAGAAAGTTACATAATGTTATATTAAAGTTATTTAAATAAACTAACCAAAATCACTGTTCCTTTTATTTTGATTAGTTTACGAATTCTAATAAAATCCTATTTTCATAACTCCAGAGACTATATCTCCTCCGTTCCATCTTCTTTCTAAACTTAGGCCTTCATTCTTCTAGTGAATAACTAAGGATAGAATTTTAAAATGTTTTCACAGTATAAATTCTGAAATGTGAACAAATATGTGAGCATATGATACAAAAGTGCTACAAAAACTAGTTCCTAATAATCCTTAGGAAAAAATATCTGAGCTATATATGGAAATAATATACCAGTGATTGGTGTATTACAGGCACAGTTTTGTTCAATCTGCCTATGTTAATACGGCTATTTCACCATACGTGGAAATATCAGTCTTAATTCTTGCTCAAGTATGGTAGGCAAAATCACCCCTTCTGGAGTCAAGGTATAACAAAAGTAGAGTGGCAAGACTTAGAGCTTGCCAAAACGAAAATGCATAGGATTCTAACTATTAGTATAATCCTCTCCGGAGGTTAATTCATAAAATCATGGCTATCAAGTTTCCTGTGTTATATTTACTGTGGCATTTGGGAACACAGACAAAGGGTTGAGTATCTCCGGTATGCCCATTCTAGCTTTACTCACTCAGCCATATCACTTGCTGGTCAGTTATATAAAAGATTTCTATTTTTATGGGTGGTATTTTTTTCAATTACTTTATATATTAGCTCCCAGTAGATGTTAAGTCAAAAGTAATGACAGTTTATAGAATGTTACGAACTCCTCCATGGTGTACTTGTACTGTATGTTCTAAGTATTAATGTACAAAGAATGATAGTATGTTTGGATGAGGGAACTAAGAATTTAATTGCTTCATTATTTTTTACTTTTCAGTGTTTTTCCAAGTCTTCTAAATAGACACTTTAATAAAGAAACCACACCAGTGCATAACAACCTATATAAACTCTTCTTATATCAACATCACCCAATCTGTTGGCTTTTGGAAGCAGCCTTAATGTTTCATGTGTGTTTGCACACAGACATATCTACTCTCATTAGATCTGACCAAAAGAAGAAAGGGGTGGGATGGACTGGGAGAGCAGGAAGTTGTACATGAAGGATACTTACCAGACTTGCTAAAAACCCATCAAGTTCATACAGAACTCTGACAAAGGGCTTCATGAAGGCTAATTGGAGTATACATCTTTCCCTACTGCCCCAGTGATCATTTAGAGTGCCCCTATAAAACGGACACATCCCACATATTTATACCAGGAAGACCATGGTAAAGACATGTGAAAATAATGATTTCAATCCAAGAGCTTATTCCAAGTTTGTTTCAGGGCCAAGAATAGGTGCTCATAATTTGTAACTCCACTATCTCTGACTCTCAATATTTAGCCTTTGGCAATCATTAGTTTTTAGCTTACTGAAGTATGATAGTTTATGGCAATCCCTCTGCATAACTGGTATTAATTTTTACAATTACAAGACAAGCTTCATCCCTACAGCCATACTTTAATTAACATTTAGATGTACATTTATTACAACTTTATTCCTCCCTCATGTGTTATTTTTTTCAGTAGACAGTCATGTCCCCCTGAAAAAAATAGGTGGTCAGAGTTATTTGGAGAATATTCCAGAAATCCTAGGAAAATATTAGTCTTCGCTGAAGACTGGAAATTAAGGGCATGTAAACCTTTAACAAAATTCTAAAGTAATATATGAAGATGCACACTTTATGTTACTTTCCATAACACATCTACAGAAGTTTTTCTAATAAAAACGATGGGCTGGCTATAAATTAGTGATAAAGAAGGGAAACTCAATGATGAAAAATTTTTTCATGGGAATTGCTGAAGTAAAATACAGGGGATTATCAGAGATGAAATAGCATGGCTTCATAGAAAGTCTGACCAGAGGAGGGAAGAGACATGGGGCCACCTGGAACACATTTCTTCATTGTTCTTCTCCTCCACCAAATCCCTTCCTGTTTTTGCTCTTGATTTTACTGTAGTGGCATATACCCTCACATTTCAAACATTCTCTCAGTGAATTATGAACCCTAAAGAGCTCTGAGTAATATCTCTAATGCTTGCCTTCTAAAGGACTTAAGCTGGGCTGCATAGTTTATAGCTGATAAACTGGGAGTCAATCTTTCATTGCAATGATGTATTCACCGTACTAAAAACTATTTCCATTGTAAATTAATTCTCGAAATGTTGGACCGTAAATGTCATCAGCATCATTACCCAATCTGCTCCCACAAGCAGTGACTCTGTCACTCTGCTGCAGGTGCTGGCCTCTAAGAGCAAGGTGCTCCAAACCAAACACATTAAACCATGACTCCATTCCTAAGGGCAACTGCTTTCAAAGGCCCCTTTGCTTTATGCTGCTTGGCAAAGAGATTAATGGATGCCATTTCTGATATGCAACTGGCTTCAGGGTTCTTGTTTTTTTTTCGCCCTTTTAGAAGGAGGTACCTTTGAGTGTCTCTTTAACAAATATATTTCCCAAATGTTCCTTCTTTAGAAGGCTATGCTTGTTCAGTCAGAAGTTTTTCTAATAAAATGCCTCTTTATGCCTCTGCTTGGAATATACGAACCTAAAATATAACCAGTTGTCAGGTCTTTATTGAGTCATCAATGTGCAGAAAACTTATGTGGAGGCATAAAAGAATCAGGCAATACAGGGATGCCCATGAGGGGGTTAGGTTTTTGTAGGATGAGAAGCAATCTGACCACAATGCATCAGGCAACAAATAATATATAAAAACAATCTCAGGTTATTAGTTACTCTTTGTACATTTTTGCAGCATTTACAGGGGAAAAAGAACTGTTCTTGGAGAAACCAGAGTAGCATGAAGGTTTAACTTTGGACATACATCTTCTTGAATAGTACATCTTCCGAATATTAAACTGATTCCACAATGGCTAGGCAGAGTTGAGAGAATTTAAAGGGAGTTTTCTTGTTTGTCTTTAGAAGACAGTCTTTCTTTTCAAACTGTTCAGGCTAATTCAGTGAAGTGTGTATGAAACCTAAAGCTCAGGATGTATCAGTCTGGTGAAAAGCCGTAGGAGCTAAAGAAGAAAACTGTTACTTCTTTTAACTATCTTCTGATTCTGTGTCCCAGGTAAGGACTAAAGAAGTGTTCTGTCCCTTTAAGAAGTTTCGTTGCTAAGTCATGTCCTACTCTTGCAACCCCACAGACTGTAGCCTGCCAGGCTCCTCTGTCCATGGGATTTTCCAGGTAAGAATACTCAAGTAGGGTAACAGTCCCTTCTCCAGGGGCTTCTTTAAGAATTTGGTTGGGAAATGTTAAAAACCTGAAAGCAAGTCTGATTGAATAATTCTAAATTGGTGTTCAATAACTTCAGTAATAAGTGGACAATTGGAGCCCCTTAACTTCTGACATCTATTTATACACCTACATCCTGGAGGACTTTAATGCTCTGCCTTGTCTTAATTTGTTGTTCGGTAGCTCAGTCATGTCCCACTCTTTGTGACCCCATGGACTGCAGCACATCAGGCTTCCCTGTCCTTCACCATCTCCTGAAGTTTGCTCAAACTCATGTCCACTGAGTCAGTGATGACATGCAACCATCTCATCCTCTGTCGTCCCCTTCTCCTCCTGCCTTCAATCTTTCCCAGCATCAGGGTCTTTTCCAATTAGTCAGTTCTTCACATCATGTGGCCAAAGTATTGGAACTATAGCTCAGCATCAGTCCTTCCAATGAATATTCAGGACTGATTTCCTTTAGGATTGACTGGTTGGATATCCTTGCAGTCCAAGGGACTTCCAAGAGTCTTCTTCTCCAACACCACAGTTCAAAAGCATCAATTCTTCCATGCTCAGCCTTTTTTATTGTCCAGATTTAATATCCATAGATGACTACTGGAAAAACCATGGTTTTGACTATATGGACATTTGTAGGCAAAGTAATGTCTCTGATTTTAAATACACTATCTAGGTTTATCATTGTTTTTCTTCCAAGGAGCAAGAGTCTTTTAATTCCATGTCTGCAGTCACCATCTTCAGTGATTTTGGAGCCCAAGAAAATAAAGTCTGTCACTGTTTCCACTGTTTCCCCATTTATTTGCCATGAAGTGATGGGACTGGATGTCATGATCTTCTCTTTTTGAATGTTGAATTTTAAGCCAGCTTTTCCACTCTCTTCTTTCATCTTCATTTCTTTAGTTCCTCTTAGCTTTCTGCCAGAAGGGTGGTATCATCTAGATATCTGAGGTTATTGATATTTCTTCCAGAAATCTTGATTCCAGATTGTGTTTCATCCAACACAGTGTTTCACATGATGTACTCTGCATATAAGTTAAATAAGTAGGGTGACAATATGCAGCCTTGATGTACTCCTTTCCTGATTTGGAACAAGTCTGTTGTTTCATGTTTGGTTCTAACTGTTGCTTCTTGACCTGAATACAGGTTTTGCAGGAGGCAGGTTAAGTTGGTCTGGTATTCCCATCTCTTCAAGCATATTCCAGTTTGTTGTGATCCACACAGTCAAAGGCTTTCACATAGTCAATGAAGCAGAAGTACATGTTTTCCTGGAACTCTCTTGCTTTTTCAATATTTATTGACAATTTACCTAAGGAGAGTCACTGCCATCATTCCTATACATGCATTATTTTACACATTGTAAAGCTAGTTAGATTATGAAATTTACTCAAATGTCAGACTAGCATTCAAGCTCAAGGTGTTTGACAGAATCCCTTCCTTTTTTCCTATAGTTAGATTATTTACATTCAAAAGAAGGCAGAGTAAATCTAATTATATCTTATCTAAATAATCTACATTTTGATCTTTTTTTTCTTTCCACTTTCCAAGTTCTGACCGCCTCCTCTTCATTATCTCCACCTCATTTCATCAATTCATAAATTTAAAGCCAACATAAATGTGATGTCAGTGCTGTTTGACTTGTGGACATCAAGAAACAGTTAAAATAAGTGCAAAGGAAGAATTAGTTATTCTGGGCACTTTTTTTCCCTAACAAGTTAACATTATTCAAATGTTAAAAAACATGTTACGAGCCCTTTAAGAATGAAAAAATTGTGGTATCTACTGTATTTTCAAGATGTTTACAATCACATGCAGAGGAAAGAAACATTTTTTTTTTTGCCTTTGAGCTTCAACCTGACTCTAACAATGATCTTCAAGCACTAGTTACTGAACTCATTGATTAATAAAACTGTAGGAAAAAGCCCAAAACACTCTTTGATCACTCCATCAATCAAAAATATTTACTGATGTTTCTTAAAAATTCTATGATGAAATGATGAAAGGCAATTGTATCTATATGTTAAAAGTTTTACAAAAGGACTGGGATGGAAGTAAAATTTTGAGATTTTAAATTAGCTGAATATTCACTGAAGTAATGAAGATACCAAAAGGAGTGTAGCTTAAAGAGAAAGTGATTAAGAAGGATCCTTTTAAGGATCTTAAGACTGCCAATATTTCAAGGAAAGGAAGAGAAACTGATGAAGGAGGCTGGGAAAGAGTAGTCTGAGAAGTTTAAGAAAATTAGGAAAGTGTTGTATGAAAGCCACGGGTCCAAATATAGCACATGAGGTTGTTGTACTATGTTTGGTTCTGTGGCAAGTTACAGTATCAGTTGATCTTGACTTGATGGTGCAGTCAACATGAGCTTATTGCCAAGCCTGTGCTCCGTGATGCCTTTTGCTCTCATGCTCAGGCACCAAGTCATTCCCAACTCTTCTGCGGCCCCATGGACTGTGGCCTGTCAGGCTCCTCGTTCATGGAATTCTCCAGGCAAGAATACTGGAGTGGGTGGCCATTCCTTCTCTTGGGGATCTTCCTGACTCAGGGATTGAATCTGGGTCTCCTGTATTGCAAGCAGATTCTTTACTGTCTGAGCCACCAGGGAAGTCCTCAAAATGCCTCTAGGTAAATAGCATTCAGGAGCGGATCCCTTATAAAATGGATGGCAGGGGAGTGAGCAGCACAGGGCTCTAAGAAAGAGCTGAACTTCTGGTTTCAACTCTGACATGGAAAAACCTGGGAAGTTATATGCCTGTCCTTTGTTTGCAGAGAGAAGATGACTGTATATAAAACTTAAATATACAAATTACTAAAGTTCAGGTAGGTGGCTAACTGTAAGATCAATATCTAACAATTCCTTACTGCTTGGCAGAAACCTATAAAACTGTACTGTAAGACATGCAGACATATCTGACTAAAAATAAAGGTATACAATATCAAAAATAGGGGACTATGATTTTTTAATGTCAATTTTTATCAAACTTAACCTCTAAGGTCAATATAATTTCATTGGGAAATAATATTACATAACTTTAACATTTATGCTGAATGACCAGGATATAAGTGAAGAAGCCAAAGCTGGTGTTACATGCTCTACTTGATATTAATATTTACTATGAAAGTTGTAGTAATTAGACAGTTTGGTATTGATTCAGAAGCAAATAGAGCAGGGAGGGAGAGGAAGTGTCATACTTTCAATGTATAAAAGTGGTGGTATCATAAATTCAGTGGTGAAATGGCTCTTCGACAAATTGTGCCTGGACATTTTATTATCCCAGGAGAAAAAAAAGAGATAGAAGAAGGAAAGAAAGGAGGGAAAAAGGAAGGAAGGAATGCTTCTAGGTAGAATATAAATGTGAAAAGTAAAGCTTTTAGAAGAATGTATAGAAAAATATCTTTATGATGTTCAGATAACAATGGATTTCTTACAAAAGGCCCATAGCACAAAAATAAAAAGTGATACATTTTTCTACATTAAAATTTTAAGTACTGTTCATCAAAAAACTTGATATGGAAGTGAAAATATAAGCCACAAATAAGAACGTTTTATAACACATCAACCAATAAAGGATTGTACCTAATATACTTACATAAAATTATACTATATATTTTTATATATTCATGTTAAAATATTTCAAATAAATAATGAAAAAGACAATCAAACACTGGACAAAATATATAACCCTGAAAAATCATTAAAAAAGGAAATTGGTAACCTCAGTGGCCAATAAACACAGAAAGCTGCTCAACTTAATTTGTAATCAAAGAAATACAAAATGAAACTATAATTGGCTCTCATTTTATGCATACCAGATTGACAAATGTTGAAAAATCTGACAGTCTCAGGTGTTGAAAAGGATGTGGGCTATTCAGATCAGATCAGTCCTCAGTCGTGTCCGACTCTTTGTGACCCCATGAACTGCAGCACACCAGTACATGCAGTTCCTCCCTGTCCATCACCAACTCCCGGAGGTCACTCAGACTCACATCCATTGAGTCAGTGATGCCATCCAGCCATCTCATCCTCTGTCGTCCGCTTCTCCTCCTGCCCCCAATCCCTCCCAGCATCAGAGTCTTCTCCGATGAGTCAACTCTTCGCATGAGGTGGCCAAAATACTGGAGTTTCAGCTTTAGCATCATTCCTTCCAAAGAAATTCCAGGATTGATCTCCTTCAGAATGGACTGGTTGGATCTTCTTGCAGTCCAAGGGACTCTCAAGAGTCTTCTCCAACACCACAGTTCAAAAGCATCAATTTTTGGCACTCAGCCTTCTTCACAGTCCAGCTCTCACATCCATACATGACCACAGGAAAGACCATAGCCTTGACTAGGCAAACCTTTGTTGGTAAAGTGATGTCTCTGCTTTTGAATATGCTATCTAGGTTGGTCATAACTTTCCTTCCAAGGAGTAAGCGTCTTTTAATTTCATGGCTGCAGTCACCATCTGCAGTGATTTTGGAGCCCAGAAAAATAAAGTCTGACACTGTTTCCACTGTTTCTCCATCTATTTCCCATGTAGTGATGAGACCAGATGCCATGATCTTCGTTTTCTGAATGTTGAGCTTTAAGTCAACCTTTTCACTCTCCACTTTCACTTTCATCAAGAGGCTTTTGAGTTCCTCTTCACTTTCTGCCATAAGGGTGGTATCATCTGCATATCTGAGGTTATTGATATTTCTCCCAGCACTCTTGATTCCAGCATGTGTTTCTTCCAGTCCAGCATTTCTCATGATGTACTCTGCATATAAGTTAAATAAACATGGTGACAACATACAGCCTTGATGTACTCCTTTTCCTATTTGGAACCAGTCTGTTGTTCCATGTCCAGTTCTAACTGTTGCTTCCTGACCTGCATACAGATTTCTCAAGAGGCAGATCAGGTGGTCTGGTATTCCCATCTCTTTCAGAATTTTCCACAGTTTATTGTGATCCACACAGTCAAAGGCTTTGGCATAGTCAAGAAAGCAGAAATAGATGTTTTTCTGGAACTCTCTTGCTTTTTCCATGATCCAGCGGATGTGGGCAATTTGATCTCTGGTTCCTCTGCCTTTTCTAAAACCAGCTTGAACATCAGGAAGTTCACGGTTCACATATTGCTGAAGCCTGGCTTGGAGAATTTTGAGCATTACTTTACTAGCATGTGAGATGAGTGCAATTGTGCAGTAGTTTGAGCACTCTTTGGCATTGCCTTTCTTTGGGATTGGGATGAAAACTGACCTTTTCCAATCTTGTGGCCACTGCTGAGTTTTCCAAATGTGCTGACATATTGAGTGCAGCACTTTCACAGCATCATCTTTCAGGATTTGGAATAGCTCCACTGGAATTCCATTACCTCCTCTAGCTTTGTTCGTAGTGATGCTTTCTAAGGCCCACTTGACTTCACATTCCAGGATGTATGGCTCTAGGTCAGTGATCACACCATCATGATTATCTGGGTTGTGAAGCTCTTTTTTGTACAGTTCTTCTGTGTATTCTTGCCACCTCTTCTTAATATCTTCTGCTTCCGTTAGGTCCATACCATTTCTGTCCTTTATTGAGCCCATCTTTGCATGAAATGTTCCTTTGGTATCTCTGGTTTTCTTGAATAGATCCTTAGTCTTTTCCATTCTGTTGTTTTCCTCTATTTCTTTGCATTGATCACTGAAGAAGGCTTTCTAATCTCTTCTTGCTGTTCTTTGGAACTCTGCATTCAGATGTTTATATCTTTCTTTTTCTCCTTTGCTTTTCGCTTCTCTTCTTTTCACAGCTATTTGCAAGGCCTCCCCAGACAGCCATTTTGCTTTTTTGCATTTCTTTTCCATGGGGATGGTCTTGATCCCTGTCTCCTGTACAATGTCATGAACCTCATTCCATAGTTCATCAGGCACTCTATCTATCAGATCTAGGCCCTTAAATCTATTTCTCACTTCTACTGTATAATCATAAGGGATTTGATTTAGGTCATACCTGTGGGCTACCTGTGAGCTATTGGGAGCTCTTAAATGCTGTTGGTGGGAGTGTAAATTAGAATAACTATTTGAGAATCACTTGTCTCTCAAATAATTATCTTAATCATGCACATTGTTATGATAAAACAATCTCATTCCTAAGTATACAAATCCTAGGGCAGAAGCCTTCAGGCTGAGTCACTCATGTATCTCAAAGTATATGAATACTTTTCAAGAAAATTTCAAAGGAAAAGATTTTCAGATACTTAATTCCCATACGCCCACTTGTTTAAACTATGTGTGCATGAGAACACATCTCAGCAAGTTTCTGATGTGTTCTTCTCTATCTCTCCTCTCACAACAATCTGTCTTCCTTTTTATGAGCCAAAGATATCCTCTCATCCATCCTGAATCTTACTAGGGTACACTGACCCCAGGTATAAAAGTCATCAGGATGCCAAACAATGGAACAAATTTAGATACTGTTGTATATTCACTGAATGACTGTAATAACTGACTTAGACAGCCTTATGACGACAGGTGGCTTCTAATCATCCACTTTCATTTATTTAATGGAGGATCTAATTAAGTCTGAGTGACCTCCGGGAGTTGGTGATGGACAGGGAGGCCTGGCCTGCTACGATTCATGGGGTCACAAAGAGTCAGACACGACTGAGCAACTGATCTGATCTGATCTAATTAAGGCACTTATTGATAGGTCATTAAAAATAGTGTTTCATTATAGATCACTGTGTGATTTTGATAAGAAACAATTCAATGAACTAAAATACGTTAGTTATTAGTCAGTTACCTTTTTCCATTCATACTTAAGTGAATAAAATGTCTTAGTGCTTATTTTTATTAAAAAATGGATCTGAATCCCATTTTATTTAGTGATAAATAATAGTCATTGCCAAATTCAGGCTGAAATTGAAGAAAGTAGGGAAAACCACTAGACCATTCAGGTATGACCTAAATCAAATCCCTTATGATTATATACTGGAAGTGAGAAATAGATTTGAGGGCCTAGATCTGATAGATAGAGTGCCTGATGAACTATGGAATGAGGCTCATGACATTGTACAGGAGACAGGAATCAAGACCATCCCCATGGAAAAGAAATGCAAAAAAGCAAAATGGCTGTCTGGGGAGGCCTTGCAAATACCTGCGAAAAGAAGAGAAGCGAAAAGCAAAGGAGCAAAGGAAAGATATAAGCATCTGAATGCAGAGTTCCAAAGAATAGCAAGGAGAGATAAGAAAGCCTTCTTCAGTGATCAATGCAAAGAAATAGAGGAAAACAACAGATTAGGAAAGACTAGGGATCTCTTCAAGAAAATCAGAGATACCAAAGGAACATTTCATGCAAAGATGGGCTCGATAAAGGACAGAAATGGTATGGACCTAACAGAAGCAGAAGAATTAAGAAGAGGTGGCAAGAATACACAGAAGAACTGTACAAAAAAGAGCTTCATGACCCAGATAATCATGATGGTGTGATCACTGACCTAGAGCCATACATCCTGGAATGTGAAGTCAAGTGGGCCTTAGAAAGCATCACTACGAACAAAGCTAGAGGAGGTGATGGAATTCCAGTGGAGCTCTTTCAAATCCTGAAAGATGATGCTGTGAAAGTGCTGCACTCAATATGTCAGCACATTTGGAAAACTCAGCAGTGGCCACAAGATTGGAAAAGGTCAGTTTTCATCCCAATCCCAAAGAAAGGCAATGCCAAAGAGTGCTCAAACTACTGCACAATTGCACTCATCTCACATGCTAGTAAAGTAATGCTCAAAATTCTCCAAGCCAGGCTTCAGCAATATGTGAACCGTGAACTTCCTGATGTTCAAGCTGGTTTTAGAAAAGGCAGAGGAACCAGAGATCAAATTGCCCACATCCGCTGGATCATGGAAAAAGCAAGAGAGTTCCAGAAAAACATCTATTTCTGCTTTCTTGACTATGCCAAAGCCTTTGACTGTGTGGATCACAATAAACTGTGGAAAATTCTGAAAGAGATGGGAATACCAGACCACTTGCTCTGCCTCTTGAGAAATCTTTATGCAGGTCAGGAAGCAACAGTTAGAACTGGTCATGGAACAACAGACTGGTTCCAAATAGGAAAAGGAGTACATCAAGGCTGTGTGTTGTCACCATGTTTATTTAACTTATATGCAGAGTACATCATGAGAAATGCTGGACTGGAAGAAACACAAGTTGGAATCAAGAGTGCTGGGAGAAATATCAATAACCTGAGATATGCAGATGACACCTTATGACAGAAAGTGACACCCTTACGGCAGAAAGTGAAGAGGAACTCAAAAGCCTCTTGATGAAAGTGAAAGTGGAGAGTGAAAAGGTTGGCTTAAAGCTCAACATTCAGAAAACGAAGATCATGGCATTTGGTCCCATCACTACATGGGAAATAGATGGAGAAACAGTGGAAACAGTGTCAGACTTTCTTTTTCTGGGCTCCAAAATCACTGCAGATGGTGACTGCAGCCATGAAATTAAATGATGCTTACTCCTTGGAAGAAAAGTTATGACCAACCTAGATAGCATATTCAAAAGCAGAGACATCACTTTGCCAACAAAGTTTCGCCTAGTCAAGGCTATCATGTATGGATGTGAGAGCTGGACTGTGAAGGAGGCTGAGCGCCGAAGAATTGATGCTTTTGAACTATGGTGTTGGAGAAGACTCTTGAGAGTCCCTTGGACTGCAAGGAGATCCAACCAGTCCATTCTGAAGATCAGCCCTGGGATTTCTTTGGAAGGAATGATGCTAAAGCTGAAACTCCAGTATTTTGGCTACCTCATGTGAAGAGCTGACTCATTGGAAAAGACTCTGATGCTGGGAGGGATTGGGGGCAGGAGGAGAAGGGGATGACAGAGGTTGAGATGGCTGGATGGCATCACTGACTCAATGGATGTGAGTCTGAGTGACCTCCGGGAGTTGGTGATGGACAGGGAGGCCTGGCGTGCTGCAGTTCATGGGGTGGCAAAGAGTCGGACACGACTGAGCGACTGATCTGATCTGATCTGATAGTCATTCTTAGATATATGAATTGATAAGAATGACTGCCTCAAAACAAGTATGTACTTCATTAAGGGATATTTGGGCCTCCCTGGTGGCTCAGACTTTCACTTAAGGGAAATTTACAATATAATTTTACTTTTTATGTTTAAGAATTATCAAAATATGTAAATATTAGCTATTTTCATCAATTATGCATTACTACTAGTTGTAAAATCGTAACTTAATCCCGCATAAAAATTTTAAAAGGATTTTATAGTCAGAGGAAGTCTCATTTTTTAAATTTAAATTTTATATGTACCTTTATTGCAGAAAATTATAAAAGTAAGATCAATAAAGCACACTGAATCATAACAATTACAATGCATTAAGATTATATGAGCAAAATAAATAGAAGCAAGAAGCTTGAGAAGAAAGGGATGCTTTAATGTTAATGTATTTTAAAGTGGAGTCAAAATATGAAGTAGAACGCACTACTTCATAGCATTTTAAAGAAAACAATACTTACTCTCATTACATATAATCAGATCATACTATATGTAATGAGAATAACTACTGTTTTCTTTAAAACACTACTTCAGTTATATGTGTGTGTATACGTCTATGGGCTTCCCTGGTGGCTCTGTGCTAAAGAATCCACCTGCAATGCAGGAGACCCAGGTTCAATCCCTGGGTTGGGAAGATCCTGTAGGAATGTGTGGGTATCTATGTGTATAACGAATCATGATGTAAAATAATTTTCATGTGAGAGTAACAGCAAAAATCGTCATTCTGATACACTAATCCACATAATCAGAAATAGTAACCTAGCAGCAGAAAGAGTGAAAGATTAAAGGACTTTGTCCTACCAAACAGATATTTTAACATACATGCACTTGTATGTGTATGCATGCATAAAATTATTTAAGATCTCAAAATATTTATTTGGAATCAACCTGAACTCTTGAGGAAGAATTGATAGTGAATAATATAGTTTTTAGGAGGCTCTGGAGTGCAAGACACAGTCAGTAGCAAGAAGAACCCTAAATTTTAGAAATAAATTTTAAGAAAAAGAAACAAAAACACAAATATACCACCATAGTATGAATTAAGTTGATGGGGATAAAGATCCTACAAAAGCAAACAGATCTAACTCATTCAAAAACAAAGACACTTAGGTGAACATTGAGTTTGAGAAGACTCTTGTAAGAGTCTTATAACAAAAGGCCTACCCTGGTGGTCCAGCGGTTGGAGGTCTGCCTGCCAATGCAGGAGACATGGGTTGGATCCCTGGTCCAGGAAGATCCCACGTGCAGTGGGGCAACTAAGCCTGTGCCACGATTACTGAGCCTGTGCTCTAGAGCTTAGGAGAGGCGACTGCTGAACCCATTGCTGCAACTACTGAAGCCTGTGTACCCTACAGACCGTTCTCCACAATGAGAAGCCACCTCAGTGAGAAGCTCAAGTACTGCACCTAGACAGGAGTCACCACTCACCCCAACTAGAGAAAGTCATACAGCAAGGAAGACCCGGCGCAGACAAAAATGAATGTCAAATAAAAAAAAAAAATAAATAAGCCTGATGAAGATCTGTTCGTTCATGTCTTAGGTTAGGAAGTTGACATCTCCAGAAGTAGATCTCAAAATAGGGCTTCATGTACAAGTAGTTTATTGAAGAAGTGTTCCCAGAAAAATGTGGATGGAGCGAGAGAATCAGAACAGGGAAGGGGAAGAAGCCAAGAAAGGGTGTGATTTCAGACAAAGCTCCAGTCATGCCTGATCTCATCGGGATCTCTGGAATGTAAATTCTATCTTGGAATTTGTTCTCACTGCAGGCAAAGGAGGATAGGATACTGAAGGAGGAACTCCCCAGGTGAGTAGGTGCCCAATATGCTACTGGAGATCAGTGGAGAAATAACTCCAGAAAGAATGAAGGGATGGCGCCAGGGCAAAAACAATACCCAGCTGTGGATGTGACTGGTGATAGAAGCAAGGTCCGATGCTGTAAACAGCAATATTGCATAGGAACCTGGAATGTCAGGTCCATGAATCAAAGCAAATTGGAAGTGGTCAAACAAGAGATGGCAAGAGTGAATGTCGACATTCTAGGCATCAGAGAACTAAAATGGACTGGAATGGGTGAATTTAACTCAGATGACCATTATATCTACTACTGTGGGCAGGAATCCCTCAGAAGAAATGGAGTAGCCATCATGGTCAACAAAAGAGTCTGAAATGTGGTACTTGGATGCAATCTCAAAAATGACAGAATGATCTCTGTTCATTTCCAAGGCAAACCATTCAATATCACAGTAATCCAAGTCTATGTCCCAACCAGTAACGCTGAAGAAGCTGAAGTTGAACAGTTTTATGAAGACTTACAAGACCTTTTAGAACTAACACCCAAAAAAGATGTCCTTTTCATTATAGGGGACTGGAATGCAAAAGTAGGAAGTCAAGAAACACCTGGAGTAACAGGCAAATTTGGCCTTGGAATATGGAATGAAGCAGGGCAAAGACTAAGAGAGTTTTGCCAAGAAAATGCACTGGTCATAACAAACACCCTCGTCCAACAACACAAGAGAAGACTCTACACATGGACATCGTCAGATTGTCAACACCGAAATCAGATTGATTATATTCTTTGCATCCAAAGATGGACAAGCTCTATACAGTCAGCAAAAACAAGACCAGGAGCTGACTGTGGCTCAGATCATGAACTCCTTATTGTCAAATTCAGACTTAAATTGAAGAAAGTAGGGAAAACCACTAGACCACACAGGTATGACCTAAATCAAATCCCTTATGATTATACACTGGAAGTGAGAAATAGATTTAAGGGCCCAGATCTGATAGATAGAGTGCCTGATGAACTATGGAATGAGGTTTGTGACATTGTACAGGAGACAGGGATCAAGACCATCCCCATGGAAAAGAAATGCAAAAAAGCAAAATGGCTGTCTGGGGAGGCCTTACAAATAGCTGTGAAAAGAAGAGAAGCGAAAAGCAAAGGAGCAAAGGAAAGATATAAGCATCTGAATGCAGAGTTCCAAAGAATAGCAAGGAGATATAGGAAAGCCTTCTTCAGCAATCAATGCAAAGAAATAGAGGCAAACAACAGAATGGGAAAGACTAGAGATCTTTTCAAGAAAATCAGAGATACCAAGGGAACATTTCATGCAAAGATGGGCTCGATAAAGGACAGAAATGGTATGGACCTAACAGAAGCAGAAGATATTAAGAAGAGGTGGCAAGAATACACAGAAGAACTGTACAAAAAAGAGCTTCACGACCCAGATAATCACGATGGTGTGATCACTCACCTAGAGCCAGACGTCCTGGAATGTGAAGTCAAGTGGGCCTTAGAAAGCATCACTACGAACAAAGCTAGAGGAGGTGATGGAATTCCAGTGGAGCGCTTTCAAATCCTGAAAGATGATGCTGTGAAAGTGCTGCACTCAATATGTCAGCACATTTGGAAAACTCAGCAGTGGCCACAGGACTGGAAAAGGGCAGTTTTCATTCCAATCCCAAAGAAAGGCAATGCCAAAGAATACTCAAACTACCGCACAATTGCACTCATCTCACATGCTAGTAAAGTAATGCTCAAAATTCTCCAAGCCAGGTTTCAGCAAAATGTGAACCGTGAACTTCCTGATGTTCAAGCTGGTTTTAGAAAAGGCAGAGGAACCAGAGATCAAATTGCCCACATCCGCTGGATCATGGAAAAAGCAAGAGAGTTCCAGAAAAACATCTATTTCTGCTTTCTTGACTATGCCAAAGCCTTTGACTGTGTGGATCACAATAAACTGTGGAAAATTCTGAAAGAGATGGGAATACCAGACCACCTGATCTGCCATTTGAGAAATCTATATGCAGGTCAGGAAGCAACAGTTAGAACTGAACATGGAACAACAGACTGGTTCCAAATAGGAAAAGGAGTACGTCAAGGCTGTATATTGTCACCATGTTTATTTAACTTATATGCAGAGTACATCATGAGAAATGCTGGGCTGGAGGAAGCACAAGCTGGAATCAAGATTGCCGGGAGAAATATCAATAACCTCAGATGTGCAGATGACACCATCCTCATGGCAGAAAGTGAAGAGGAACTCAAAAGCCTCTTGATGAAAGTGAAAGTGGAGAGTGAAAAAGTTGGCTTAAAGCTCAACATTCAGAAAACGAAGATCATGGCATTTGGTCCCATCACTACATGGGAAATAGATGGAGAAACAGTGGAAACAGTGTCAGACTTTCTTTTTCTGGGCTCCAAAATCACTGCAGATGGTGACTGCAGCCATGAAATTAAAAGACGCTTACTCCTTGGAAGGAAAGTTATGACCAACCTAGATAGCATATTGAAAAGCAGAGACATTACTTTGCCAACAAAGGTTCGTCTAGTCAGGGCTATGGTCTTTCCTGTGGTCATGTATGGATGTGAGAGCTGGACTGTGAAGAAGGCTGAGCATCAAACAATTGATGCTTTTGAACTATGATGTTGGAGAAGACTCTTGAGAGTCCCTTGGACTGCAAGGAGATCCAACCAGTCCATTGTGAAGGAGATCAGCCCTGGGATTTCTTTGAAAGGAATGATGCTGAAGTTGAAACTCCAGTACTTTGGCCACCTCATGCGAAGAGTTGACTCATTGGAAAAGACTCTGATGCAGGGAGGGACTGGGGGCAAGAGGAGAAGGGGACGACAGAGGATGAGATGGCTGGATGGCATCACTGACTCGATGGACGTGAGTCTGGGTGAACTCCGGGGAGTTGGTGATGGACAGGGAGGCCTGGCGTGCTGCGATTCATGGGATTGCAAAGAGTTGGACACAACTGAGCACCTGAACTGAACTTCAGGCAAAGGATCTTGGCTTTTATATAACAAGTCAGTCATTGCCTAAGGGCCCTGCTGGTGACTTCCCAGGAACTTTCTACTCTCTGCATTTGCAGGGAAAGTGGTTCTAGACAGGGCATGCACCTTGTGTGGAAACAAGGCACATAGAATCTGGAGATGGACACACAAGATCCGGAATGTGAGGGGACCTGGGTAGAGCTCGAGCACCACTGATAATGTCCATTATCCTTTGAAACAGTTTTCTCTCAGTAGAGACAATGCTATAGAAAGGGCTAATTAGGGTTTATCAGAAGGGTAAACTAGACCACAGATAGGAAGGTTCCCAGGGGCTTCTAGGGAAAATGAATAAAAATAAAATCAACCATCTACCTGTCCCTTTCATAAAATAATTTTTTTAAAATACGAGAATGGGAACTGAGCTAGACTGTTGTTATTTAGTTACTCAGTCATGTCTGACTCTGCAACCCCATGGACTGTGTAACCCATCAGGCTCCTCTGTCCATGGGATTTCCCAGGCAAATGGAGTGAGTTGCCATTTCCTCCTCCAAGGGATCTTCCCAACCCAGGGATCAAACTCGCATCTCCTGCATTATAGGCAGATTCTTTACTGCTGAGCCATATTATTCTAATCTTCTATATTTTCTTTAATATCGTAGGAATGAAATAAATTTGGCATGCCAGTCATAATATATAAATATGAGTTAATTAAAACTATGGTCCATGGGGTCACAAAGAGTTGGACACAACTTAGTGACTAAACAATGGTGCACTTTATAAGCTTTAAAAAGGAACTGTTTGGCTTAATTCAGAGGGCTAGGAGAGGGTATGCAGGAGAATCTATTTCTAAGCCTAGCCTGAACTCATGCTATGACGAATCTGTCAGTTTGCTGACTGTATCTCTAGCTACAGAAAAGAAGACATTAGGAAAAGTACAGAAGTAGAAAGGAAGGTATTTTTCATGTTTATTGAGATAAAATTGACAATAAAGATTGTTTATATTTAAGGTGTACTGCTTAATGGTTTGATATATGTACACATTATAAAGTGATCACCACAATCAAGATAATTTAACATATTTGTCAATCGATTACCTCACATAGTTACCATTTTCTTTTTTCTTGTGGTGAAAATCTACCTCTTAGATTTCAAGTTTACAAATATTTCTTGGCTGCTTTCAGCACCAGGTGAGAGAAATGCAAGTCTGGAATTTATGACTTTATAAGGATGCAGATATAAAAATGAAATACCAATAGGAGTTGTAATCTAATAGAGGAAGATATGAGTAATGGTGCATATTAAATAGCAGTTTGATGAAAAGGTTTAAAAACTCACTTTCTTTGGAATGTGCTCAGTTGCTTAAGTCATGTCCAACTCCAACCCCATGGACTAAAGCCCGCCAGGCTTTGCTGTCCATGGGGTTTTACAGGTAAAATAATACTAGAAAAGGTTGCCATTTTCTCCTCCAATTTCTTTGGGATAACCAACTATAATTTTTAACTATAAAGTGATCAAGGTTGGCTCTTCCAACCATATACTAGCTAGAAATGCTTTGGGCCGAAAGAATGGTTAAAGAAATGGATAGTATAGTGGTCAAAGAACAGGCTATGAACATGAATCTTGTGGATTCAAACATTAGGTAATAAATTAACGCAGACTAGTTAATTTTTCTGTGTCTCAGAATCCTCTTCTAGAAATGCAAGCAATAATGGTGAGAATTGTAAAAATTAGAGTGAATACTTGTCAAGTACTTGAAGAACACATGTACATAAAAGGGTACCTGAAATACAGTGAGTAATATGTAAAGAAATAACTTAAAATTTGTCTTATATGAATAATAAAATGGTCTTATCGATATATATTTTTATTAATTCTGAGAATAAATTTTATTTTAATAAGTTTTATTAATTCCTATAATAAGATACCAAAGAGGTAGAGACTGTGTTCCCTCCACCTCTGACAACAATCCGGGCTTTATTTGTAGGAATGGGATAATAAATTCTGTGCCTATTCATTTTTTATACAAGTAGAATACCACTTATTTTTTTTTGTTTGTTTCACATCTTGCATAAAACAAAATTCAGACATCTTTCCATATCTGCACATGTAGGTCTTCCTCATGCTCTTTAAAATCAGTACAGTGTCCCGTTACATGCCTATACCATCATTTACTTTACACTTCACAAACTAATGGGCACTTGCTTGTTTACAAAGTAAGTGCAATGTATTCTGTAATATATACCATTTTGTATATAGATCTTTGGATATTTATATGAATATATTTTCATAGTAAAATTGAGGTCACTTGATGTGACCCCACTTTGTACGGACTATTATGGTAAGGATTAAGAGGAATTCAGGAAGATGGGAAAAATTATTGAACATGTTAAAATGAGAAAGTTAAATATATTCCACATGACATAGAACATTCTGTGGTTAAATTAAGTAAATGAGAATCCCAGCGATGGGGGAGCCTGGTGGGCTGCCATCTATGGGGTTGCACAGAGTTGGACACGACTGAAGTCAGCAGCAGCATGCTAAAAACTATGACTGAATATTTTAAATTTGATTTGACTAATCCTATAAGGAAATCTACCATCAACAAGTTCTTCTTATCTCCATGGACAATCATTAAACAACTATCTCAGTGCCTGCTACGTGTCAGGCACTATGAATTCAGTACTAAGTAGAACAGACAAAAGGGCCAACCTCTGTGGTGCTTAGAAATTAGTATATCATGAAATATAAATAGTCCTACAAAAAAGGAATGTTTGGAGAGCAAAAGAGATCATGGAAATATAAAATATAGCAATGAAATTTTCAAGAGAAGCACTGAACAATAAAATTAAAGATAGTGGAAAAGAAAGAAAATAGCATAGAAAAGATTAGACATTTTATTGAACCAAGTCAAGTGTTTTAACATGCAAATAATAAGAATTCTAAAAGCGGAGAATAAAGAAAGCAGTAGAAAGAAAAATATGAAAAAAATTCCTCAGAAATAAAGAACAGAGTTTGTCAAGTTGAACTGACATTGGTGCATGATGCGGAGTACTAGCCCAAATCAAATAACATCAGTATTGCAGGTTGAGAAGATGGATGGCAAGAGAAGATTCTAAGACCTTCCAACAGAACAGAGATTTATTCACATGATCGATATCTAAAAGGCAATAAACATCTTAAGAGTAATATTGAAATCTAGAAGACAGCAGAACAATACTTTCAAAATTCTGTACAATTATTTTTAATCTAGATTTTTTTAAATTAAGTGTGAATGTAGGAAAAGGACATTTTTAATAGACATGCATGGCTTCAAAATTTCACCATCTTGCAAAAAGTTTCTAAAGGATGCATTTCTCTAGTAGGAGGGAGTTTTCTAAGAAAAAGATAATATCCATGAAGGGGAGAAACAAACACAAGAATGGGTTTAGGGGAAATTTCAAGGGGACAGCCATTCTTCTGATCAATCAGATTGGAGCAAGTCAGAATTCACCAGAGTAAATATCTTCAGGAAGAGAAAACTGGAGAATACCTTCTGTTTTTAAATGTATCGAGAAAAAATAACGTGGGAGAGCGGGGATGGATGAACTTAATATGAAACATGTACCAAAAAAATCACACAAGAATAAAAGAAAACAGAAATGAATTCTATGGAAAACAAATATTGTGCAGAGGGGAGAGAATAATTTATGTGATATGGGGCCTCTCTGTGAGCAGCATTTAGAGAACCCCAAGACTTAAGTCTAGGAGGATGACATCGTAGGCTGGTAGGTGGATTTTAATTCAGATACTTGTGGTCAGTTCTCAACTGATTTTGACCACAAAATGTCAACAGTTTATTAGCTGATTGGATGGACTGAAAATATGGCCACAATATTTTGCTGCATATCATCCATAGACTGATCTTGTAGCTTGTTTTGGCAAATAAAGCGTCATGTAAGTGATACTGTACAGGTTCTTGAACCTAGGACTCATAAGACCTTGTAGCTGTGCCCCCTCACACTTGGAAACCCAAGACTCCATAAAGAAGCTCTATCAAGCCTTTTCGAGATAAGAGTGCATGGAGAGAAAGTGCCTGTCATTCCAGCTGCATCACCCGAGCACAGTCCCCAAGCAGTCCACCAATTGAATATAGTCCCGTGAGGAAGCTCCAGTGAGGCCAGCAGAAGTCACCCATCCAACTTAAGGAGTAATAAACTTCTGTAGTTTTCATCTACTAAATTTGGGGGGCACACTGATCTGCAGCAACAGACAACAGATATAGCAGACTGTATATACTTGCCACTTCCAATAATACCTCTTCCCTTCCCAGCTCAGTTTTATCAATCTTACTGTGAATATTGCTAACTGTCACTCTTGCCAAGACATTTCCTGAAGAAGAAAATATTTCCATTATTAAAGCTTTATGTTAAAAAATGTTTATTTTTTGGTTTCATATTCCCTTCTAACATACACTCAGTATGTACTGAGTGTACATACTGTAGATCAGGCTTTTTTTTTTTTTTTTAACATGAGATCTAGCCTGTGACTTCACTTCTGTTCATTACTTTATTCCATCACTTGACCTAGTTGCAGTCTTCCAATTGTGACATTTATCTCATGCCCTTAGTCTTGAAGACACTTCCCTCTCTCTGGAAAAATCTTCCTTCCTAATTAACCTGGCAAATGCTTGGCTAAACACAGTGATACTGCTATTTCCTTGCAAAGTTTAAAAATTTACCATGTGGGATTCCCAGTGACCAGGTCTAATTTGTTTTTACTCAGCATATTCAAAAGTTCCTTATTTCCATCTCCCACTAGAATCTGTGCTTCTCATGCTGTGATTCTACACTAAATGACTAAATCTCCACTTCCTCCTGGGTCCAAGCATAGTGGCTGCTCTCACTGCTTTTCGTTGTATTATTTTTTAGACTTGTGAAACCAGCATGCTTGGGAGGGTTATCACCTTTGATCTCCACATTTGCTCAACCACAGACTCTCCTTCAGCAGATTCCTGAACTGATGCTGCTGTCGACATTTTGAAGCTCATGTCTGTCACGTCCAGTAAAGACCAATACCTCGGCCATATGCTCCCCAAGACGTTGTCTTCTTGAAGCTTTTGAAAGTTCCAGAACTTTCTCATGCATACTTTTCTACAGAGCTATTATATTTTATTTTCCCTCTGATATTCTCCTACTCTGCTTAGTCTAGCTTTTGTAATTTACCTGACTCTTAAGCTGCTCCCTTTCCTAGTTTAGAGAAGTGGAGCTAGCACTGTTGGCCACATTTGAATGTGTTGTTCTTTCTTTCTCTATCTTTGTTTTCTGGCTCAAACTTTATCTTTCATCCATATTTCTCTAGATTTTGTTTTCCTGGTGTCTGCTTTAGACAAAAACATCAAGTTTATGGGGCTGCTAAAAAACTCCCATAATTCAAACAAATTATATCCACATTTATTTTCCCTAAGTCGGTTAATCTCACCTAGGAGATGCTCTTCTATCAGGCAAACACTCAGAGCAGTCATGGACTCTATTCTCATTCTGCCCAACTTCCCTGAGTGTATCATTTTGTCTGTGTCTTCCCTTGGATTCTTGATGTTACATCCTTTTAAGACAGAGGCAATATACGCAGGCTTGTTGACAATAGCTGTCACTTCGAAAGTTTACCAAGTAATTCTTGAGTTTCTATATCAGTGTCCCTAGTTTTCTCTTCTCAATAGGTTCAAATCCTCTATATTAAAACTGTCTGATACAGCTATTCAGGGGTGTGTGTGTCCAGGTGGGCTCACTTTGTGTAGCTTTACTTGAGTAACTGTGCTGATCAACATCAGCAATTCACTGGATCCTTCTCTTGGTGTAGCATTTTAACCTACTCATTAAGATCTTGCCTCTCTTCTTCTATTAGATGTTACCTGATCCTAGTTACTCCTTGTGAGTAACAGAAATAATTCCTTTTATTTTATACTTTCTCAAGAAATGAGACCAGGAAGCATTTTCTTTCATTTTTAAAAATATCTGTTTATTGTAGCCTCGAAGATCTAATGCCATTTTTCTCTTCCTGTCTAGAATATCATCTATGATTGTAAAATTAAAGAATGTTTTCTCTTCCTCAAGTTTACTTATTTGCCTTTATTCTTTATTTGTATTCGTCTCTTGCTCCTTTCTGAGTATATATCTGAAACCTATTTTTCCACATCATTTCTTGATTTCTTGGGAACTGTGATTCCAAGATATGCTGTTTCAGGCACAGGCCTCTTTAGTTACTTTCATAACTTTTAATTTTGCAATGTTTCTTTGGGTTCTTTTCTGCCTCTGACAAATAAGAAGGAATATTCTCTTTAAGGTAAAAAAAACTACTTAATTTTACTTTTTATTCCATAAGTTCCAAAATTGACCACCCTAATATAAATTAAAATCAGCTTGGGCCTCTGAAATTTAAACTAAGCTTAGAAATTCTGTAATGAATAAGGTGAAGCGAAATAAAGGCCCAGCCATTTTGAGACCACGTGGTGATGGTAATAGAGGGTGCACATGCAGGAACATGTGGATAAGGAACATGAATCAAAAATATCAGCTCTTCCTCTTCCAGGAATGCAATTAAGGCAACAAAACGAAGGATGGAATTTCAGGCAGCTGATCTAGCACTGTCTGTTCAGGCCTGGCACTAATAATTTAAAGTTCGAAATTCATTAGTGTAGTTCATTTGGAACTCAAGAGCCTCTGCTATTCAAAGTCCAAATCTGAAGGTCTGGCTGAAAAAGCAGAATATAAGCAGCAAACGTTCTCTGCTTCTCAAAGTGCAGAAAATAACAAAGGCATTTTCTGTCTCTTTTGCAGTGCCATGGCAGCATACTGCTTACAGTCAAGCTACACAGCAGCTTGCATTCTAGAGCCCAAGCAGTCAACATGTGACAAGGCCATTGTGGCCCATTTTTGCTGAGATACAGTCAACTGACTGAGGATAAAGCCACCTTATGCTGCGATAACCTGTCAGGATCAAAACAACCATGGAGTCTGCACTCACAAAATCCTGAGTCCTAAAGCCGCTCACCTAAATCAGGCCAGTTTAAAATAAAGTCACCTGTGCATGTATGTGTGCAGCGCAGTCATGTCTGACTCTTCACCACCCCATGCACTGTAGCCCACCAGGCTCTTTTGCCTATAGGATTTTCCAGGCAAGAATACTGGAGTGGATTCCATTTCCCCCTCCAGGGGATCTTCAACCCAGAGACTGAACTCAGGTCTCTTGAGTGTCCTGCATTGCCAGGCTGGTTCTTTATCACTGGTGTCACCTAGGACGCCTGTGACCTTTAGCGCATGCCATGGTAGTACAGATTTGACTACTAGCTAGCTTTGACAAAATGAACCCTTGATTAAGTAAATCACCACCAAAATTGCAAGCTCCAGCTGGAATACCAGAAGTAAGAGCAGACCATGGTTATGTTCTCTGGCGGCAAACAGATCCCAAAGGGAATCCAGAAGATGCAGGCCATGCATGCTCCATTCCTTCCCTCCAAGTCTCCGCACAGCCAAGCCACTCCCCCTTGATAAGAGGCCTGGGATTCTACTGCAGCAGAGTTACACGTACCGCTAGTTCTCACCCCAGGGTAATTTTGCCCCCGTGACAGTACGTGGAGAAATTTTCAGTTGTCAAAATTGGAGGGTGTTACTGGCATCTAGTAGGCAAAAGCCAGGGATGCTGCTTGTCATCCTACACACCACATCCTCCTACGACAAAGTGTTCAGGCTCAAAATGTCAGTGGTGCTGAGGAAGACGGCTCCATACAGAAATACAAACGTTGGGAAATGATTTTTCTCTCTAATATCAAATTCGCCATCTCACCGACATTACACATGGGGGAGTCAGACGTGACGCTCCACAGACAGCCATGCTGAGAGGAAGGGGAAAGACACTAGAGGGTAACACACAAATACCCTTTTCAAACTTATGCGTGCACTTGAAATTACTAAAAGGAGCTACATGGCAAAATTTTAGTTGATTTTAATTCTAACATTTCTGTTTACAAAAATATGAATATTTATTTATATTAAAGATGTCCACAATGGATTTCTATAGTGATAAATTTTAAGGAAGATGTCACTTCCTCTACTTGAGGCATCAGTCTGAGGCCAAGTCGGGGAAAACAGAATAAATCCTGACACAATTCTGAGCCTCCCCAAAACACCAGGGAGCCTGTAACCCTCATTGCAAGATTGTAAAAGGTACTGTTCAGATTCTGACAGCCCTGCTGGGGATAAAGAAGAACTTACTACAATTATTATTATTTATCTTCCAAATGGCAACAGAATTCTCTCTGCTCTGCAGAACATAAAGGAACACATGACTCGGCGTATTCTTCATCATGAGTTCTCTGGTGCCTGTATTTTCCCCTTTTGTGTGGCATGACTGGGAAGACAGAATTGCTTGATTCCTACCATATTATTAACTCTAAATCACATCTGAAATGAAAGCCCTGCAAGGACGATTTAGATAACGGCACATCAAAGAATAAATGCAGTCTAAAAATATTTGGTTTAAAACCTCATTCACAATGTGCCAAGTATTATTTTCCTTGACATGCTCTCTTGCTTGCCTTTGCAAAACTATAATCAGAATAATTCCTCACTCATATTCAATGGCGAAGAGGGTGGGGATTTTGTGACCCAGCTGAAAAATTTGTAGAAACTAAGGAAAGTCCAGTTCAAAGAACCCCTGAGTCATAAAAGTCTAGAGCAAAGAGAAAGTTATGGTCATCTAAACTAACTTTCCTATTTTTAAAAACACAGTAACTGAGACCCCAGATGGAGACACATTGTGCTGAAGACCACGGTTCATTAACAGAAGAGCCAAACATCTTAACCAGTCCTTTCTTCATTCCATGCCACTTTCTAATCTACTGTATTAACTTTTCATCAAATATTCATTGAACCTCATTATAGGCCCTTTGGAAATCCAAAAATGAAGCAGAGATCTCATAGAGCTAACAGTTGAACGAGAGGAAGGACTTGTATACTGATAACTACAAGAGCAGGCACTGTGATACATGAGAGATACGGGCACTAAAAGAGAAAATCAGAGAAAAGAAATTCAAACTCCTATAGAAAGTGAAGAGGAACTAAAAAGCCTCTTGATGAAAGTGAAAGTGGAGAGTGAAAAAGGTTGGCTTAAAGCTCAACATTCAGAAAATGAAGATCATGGCATCTGGTCCCATCACTACATGGGAAATAGATGGAGAAACAGTGGAAACAGTGTCAGACTTTATTTTTCTGAGCTCCAAAATCACTGCAGATGGTGACTGCAGCCATGAAATTAAAAGACGCTTACTCCTTGGAAGGAAGGTTATGACCAACCTAGATAGCATATTCAAAAGCAGAGACATCACTTTGCCAACAAAGGTTCGCCTAGTCAAGGCTATGGTCTTTCCTGTGGTCATGTATGGATGTGAGAGCTGGACTGTGAAGAAGGCTGGGTGCCGAAGAATTGATGCTTTTGAACTGTGGTGTTGGAGAAGACTCTTGAGAGTCCCTTGGACTGCAAGGAGATCCAACCAGTCCATTCTGAAGGAGATCAGACCTGGGATGTCTTTGGAGGGAATGATGCTCAAGCTGAAACTCCAGTATTTTGGCCACCTCATGCGAAGAGTTGACTCATTGGAGAAGACTCTGATGCTGGGAGGGATTGAGGGCAGGAGGAGAAGGGGACGACAGAGGATGAGATGGCTGAATGGCATCACTGACTCGATGAATATGAGTCTGAGTGACCTCCGGGAGCTGGTGATGGATAGGGAGGCCTGGCGTGCTGCAGTTCATGGGGTCGCAAAGAGTCGGACACGACTGAGCAACTGATCTGATCTGATAGAAACAAAACATAATGTAAACATGTAAAACCATCTGTGTGTGATTGAAGGGATTTGTGAGGATTGGGGCAAATACAGAATTCAGGGAGTTTACACTGTCAGCTCTAATTATCACCAAGTAAGAATGAAGGCCTGTTTTTTTTCAAGAGAAACTAAGAATCTCAATTGTTGTGTAAAACTGTCATATTTTTAAATGGTGTCAACTAAATGAAATTGTATTAAAGTTTCTAATTTTGTATGTGCATTGACAGGAAAAGGGAGGGAATGCTAAGGAAAAGAGAGGAAAGGGATAAACTAGGCACGATTAAAGGCTGTGGGGCCGAGATGGCCATTCAGGTCGGATGCTGAATGTTATGCAAGTTCATGGCTGACCTTGTCCTGGCAACCCCTTTCCTCGGGATCCTGTTATATACTATATGTTTTGGTGGTTTTGTTTTAGAGTGAAGTAATTACTGAACTATCTATTTTGAATGTCCTTTCATTATCTCAATAATAACACACATTTTCTGACTCTAACAGGCTTCATATGTACCCTGGGTACAAGCATTCGCATTTTTCTTACAGATTGAGATGTGAAACATCTCTCTGCAGCTTTCGTGACACTCCTTTAAATCTTAGGTGGGCAGTGAATCTCTTCTATGACAAGTTCCTACTGAAACTACAAAACAGATGGGACTTGGCTAGAAATCATAAAGAACAGAGAGAAGCTAGCCATGAATTACGTTTGCCAAGAAATTCTCCAAAGTTATTCTGTATTAACTAGCATGGAATATACTCAAGACCCAGAAGACTGAAAAAATAATCGAGTAGCTGTTTTTGCCAAAGATTAGTGAAAGCTTTTTGATAGATATGAAGCACCTGCTTTCCTTCTCCCAAGATAGAGGAGGATGAAGCTTTCCTTTTAGACATAGAGTAGGTTAGGGTACAGCGCTTCCCTTGTGGCTCAGCAGTAAAGAATACGCCTGCCAATGCAGAAGACTTCCCTGGCTCTGGAAGATCTTCTGGAGAAGGAAATGGCAACTCACTCCAGTATTCTTGCCTGGGAAATCCCAAGGATGGAGGAGTCTGGTGGGCTTTAGTCCATGGGGTTGCAAAAGGGTTGGACATGGCTTTGCAACTAAACAGCAAACAGTTAGGGTCTAGGATGGAGAAATGGTTGGTACTCATGTCCTTTTTGCCACCCACAACAGGAGTTGCAGTGCCATTCAAATGTGAAATGTGGTGCAGTAATGGTACCATATTGAAGACACAGATTCTGTCCTTTATGACATTTAAAATAGAATATGGTAGGAATTCGGAGAAGGCAATGGCACCCCACTCCAGTACTCTTGCCTGGAAAATCCCATGGACGGAGGAGCCTGGTAGGCTGCAGTCCATGGGGTCGCTAAGAGTCGGACACGACTGAGTGACGACTTCACTTTCACTTTTCACTTTCATGCATTGGAGAAGGCAATGGCAACCCACTCCAGTGTTCTTGCCTGGAGAATCCCAGGGACGGGGGAGCCTGGTAGGCTACTGTCTATGGGGTCACACAGAGTTGGACACAACTGAAGTGACTTAGCATAGCACAGCATAGCATGGGTAGGAATTAATGCTATTTCTGCTGTGTATTGATAAAGCAGGAGACAGAAATGATACTGATTTTAAATCAAGGTAAGGAAAGCACAGCATAACTCAAATTATGGATGATTTTTTATTTTCCATAACTATTATGTTTTTCAATGAAGAAACCATACAACCGCTGGGGTAAACCTTTACTGAGTACTTACTGGGTGCATGGTATTGTCTCTCTGCTGGGATGTGTCAGATAAAAAATGCAGTTCTTAACATCTGCCATGCTCCTCTTCAGCCTCTCAACCTTACAAATGATGTTTCTTCTTTCTGTAATACGATTCCCTTCTACTCATTCTTTAGACCTCAGCTTAAAAGATCTCTTCTCCTGAAGGCCTTTCCTGCCCCTGCAAGGCTGGATTAATAGCTCTTTCCTATGAACCCTCATAAATGTCTGTGCACATCTCTACTACAGGCCTGCACTTCCTGTGTCCTCTCTAAATGGTAACTGCAGCCAGTGTTATTCAACCATAGAGCCTTCTTACTTCTCACAGTGCTGAGTATCAATGAATGGTTGTTACAAGAATGAATACACAAAAGAACAAAGGAATGAATAAATATATGAATGAATGACTGATTAGGTGAATGAAACATACTTAAGAATGTACTTAAGAGCGAATGACTTACTTCCTCTAAAGGAATTAGGAAAGACTTTACAGAGAAGACATAAATATTTGTGGGGACTTTAATCATTATTTAATTCATTTAGAAAAGTTTCCTTAAGGGTCTACTCGGTACTGTATGCCTCTCTAGGTGATGGGCATACAGTCCAGAACAAAACCATCAAGGCCTCTGCTATCAGAGCTTACAGAGTAGGACTAAAGAGACTATAAACAACAAACTGATAAGCAAATAAATGATAAATAATAAGAACATTTTTGATAGTGATACATACTATGATGAAAATAAAACAGCATATATGAGAGGGCATGAATAAATGCAAAAAATGAGTACAACTTTTCCAAAGTTTAACAAATCAAAACTATAATTTTGTTAAATGATTCTGTTCAACTCTCAAGCCTGCAGCTTACTCAGTGTTACTGCTGTCTTCTGGAAGGCATGCTGCTCTAGCTGGGCAAGGTCTTCAGTCTTTTGCTGTCCCATCTTCTGCCTGCTACCCTCAGTCAACAAGATCCTTTCCTCCTACTCATGTAAGCCTAAAATCAAGCTCCAAATTTCTTATCATACAAGCTGTACCCTCTTTTGTCTCTCAAATCAAATGATGCAAGGAGAAGACAAGAAAATGAAAAAAGTGTGTTATGTTTGGGCTTAGAGTTAAAAAATAGGTTGTGGGGATGGGCAGTCAGCAGGCACTGAAGCAAAAGTGTCATCTTCTTAGATGGGAAAAACAATACTGTGGCTTTTGACATGGACATGTAATAAATCTTTGGGTAGCATGAAATGGATGGCAGTCTGAAGTTCTTCTGCAAACCTATTTAACAATAATCAAGGAATGTGGATGCTAGTCAACCCAGAATACATATTACAATCTAAAAACATCGAGTGGAAGCATTGAAGCGTCAACAGGGTTGTCAAAATTCTTTGATTGAATGTGAGCATATTCAATTCAGGCATTTCATGACTCATACCCATAGGCATTATGGTTATGTTCTATAAAAACCCTAAAACTTATTATAAGAACTATGGATGAGTCAAATTCCACTCACATTTATTTCTTAGTAAGCTGTGCTCTTCCAAAAAGTAATGTATAGATTTTAGATACTCAAACGAACAACAGGTCACATTTATTGTCTGAAGCATCACTGACCAGGAATTATAATATCCATTATTCTAGCTTCTTCATCTCTAAGGCAAAAAATTCAGTTTCATGGTAAATTTAAGATGCCCATATTACATGCAGAATCTCTTAATATAACATGCTGCTTCCAACTTGGATTTTTTTTAAGTGGAAAAAATAAGCACTTTAAGAAAGCAGTGCCAAGAGAATAGATCTTAAAAGTTCTCATCACTAGGAAAAAATAATTGCAACCATGTATGCGGATGGATGTTAGGCTTACTGTGGTGATGAGACACGGGTTTGATCCCTGATCTGAGAAGATCCCATATGCCATTTGCCACAGATATTGAGCGTGTGTTCTAGAGCCCCAGGGTGTAGCTACCAAAGCCTGTTTGCCCTACGGCCCATACTACACAGGAGAAGCCACTGCAGTGAGAAGCCCACCCTGAAACCAGAGAACAGCCCCCGCTTGCCACAACTAGGGAAAAGCCTGAGCAGCAATGCAGACCTAGAAGACAAAAGTAAGTAAATAAATAAAATTATTTTTAAAAAGGGAAGAAAAGAATAAATGCAAAAAGAGGAGGAAAAGAAAGCTGTTTTCTGTTCCACTCAAACACAATGACAAGTGCTTTCTATTTACTGATTCACTCAACAAATACTAATAAAAACCTGCTATGTAAACTGTCATTGTGCTCATTGCTGGGATGAAATGGGACGTACTTTCTAAGTAGGAAGATATTGCTCAAATAATGATTCAGATAAAAATTAAATTACAAAGGATACAATGGTTAAAAAGGAAAACCATATGGTGCTTTAAGGGTAAGTGACAAAAGTCAGGGAAGGCTTCCCTGAGGAAGAAATAAACACGTGAGATTTATGGGAGTTAGCTGGGTGATTGGAGGGTAGCTGGGGCGTGGGGTCAGGGAAGAGATTTCCAAGCAGAGGAACTGCATAAGGTTCCATCAAGAGGGCCAGGATGGATGAAAAGGATCATTGTGAGGTAAAGGTGTTTTGAAGCCAGAGCTTGTAGGACCCTGGTAGCCACTTTAGATATTTCGGTTTTTGTCTTAAGAAGAGCAGTACACCCTTGAAGAATTTGAAGCAAAAGAACGATAATATGGTCAGTGATATGTCATGTTTGAAATAATGTTTTGTTAAGTATGCCTCATCCTTCATTTTAATCAAATGAATAAAAATCTCTTTTGCTGTGTTTAAAGTGCTAAACAAACTTTCCCACCAAAAGTGTTCTTTCCTTATAAAAATGTTTTTCTCATTAGTTGTTAAAGTTGTGAATATGTTTACCTCATTTTGGGTGAGCATAGAGCACCTCAGTTAAAGAAGATAAACATCTGCTGTGCCTCAAAGATGTAAACATATTTTGAAAAGTAAAGAAAGTTCTGGAATATAATTATAAGGGGTGATATAACTTGCAAAAACATTATACAATCAATGATGTAATGGCTTGTGTAACTTTGGGTCCAACCAATCAAAATGAGGTTGATACAACTGCAACTAATCAAATATGAGGCCCTTCCAGAGTGCCCAGTTCCCCTAATTAGCATATAGGTCTCCTGGCTAGACTAGGAAGCACATTGACTCCCTGAGGCCTCCAGAATGTGCAGAGCCACCTACAAATCACCACACGCAGACCATCAGGTGAGCCTTGCAATAAGATCAGGAGACAAATCTGTTGGAAGTGAGCAATGGCTGAGCCAGTGTGAAAGACTGTCAATCACTGGACAGGTATCTTGTGCCCTCTACTCCATTCCACTTTGTTTGCTTGTGAATGTCGCTTAGCTTCTTTACAAAATTTTTAAAAAGTGAAAGCTTTTTGAGCTCAGTGGTGTTTATCTGCAGTTTCTCTTGGTCTTTTCAACTTATCAAATCCCCAAACCTAGGTCCTTGTTTTGACCTGAGGTGTATTTCCATAGACTAAAAAATGGCATGCCTTTAGAAAATCTCTTTTAAACTAGATGAAGAACTGCCTCCCAGGACACCCTTTACTTTTTTTTTTTTTTTGCTGGTTTTTCTTCATCTCTCTGATCTAAAAATGTTAGAGCAACTCAGGCATCAGTGTCTTTTTATATTGATATAATTACTCTCTTAGTGAAATCATTCAATCTCATGGTTCAACACATTATCAAATGGTGAAGGCTCCCAAACTTCTCTTTCTAGTCTAGCTTTTTCCCTCTGAACTGTAAGTTCATAAATCCAACCGTCTGATGGACCGTTCTACTTATATGTTTAATAGGCATCTCAAACTACACATGGACAGACACAATTTTTTATCTTCCTCATGCAGTAAATGACAATTCATTACTTCAGTTACTCAAGCAAAAAAAGAAAAATAAACTCTTTGTGTAATATTTGACTCTTATTTCATACACTATAATGACTTATCAAAATATCCTGTTGGCTCCACATTCTAAATATACCAAAACCCAAAGAACTTCTTATCATCTCTATTGGTACCATGTTGGTTTAAATTACCATTTTCTCACACAAGATTACTGCAACACTTGCCAACCTAGTCTCCTTGATCCTGCCTTGCCTCTTTCAGTCTATTCTCAACGTATTAATCGGAAAGTTCCTGATGAAGCATACATCTGATCATGTTATTCCTCTGCTTAAGTACTTCAATAGTTTCTCATATAATTCAGCACAAAAGTTAAATTCCTTAAAGTGATCTACAATGTCCTTGAAGAGGCATTTCCATGTTATTTCTCTTACCTGTACTGTTCTTTCCCCTCCTTGCTGTTTATTGCACACATTTGTTCACTCCTACCTTGGGACTTGAACTTAAGTTTTTCTGTACCTAGAATAATCTTCCTCCAAATACCCATGTGGCTCACACCTTCATTTCCTTTAGGCCTTAACTCAGATGTCACCTTCTCTGAACACAGAGGTGCTCGACATCCCTAATCCTTGCACACATCTTACCCTTCATTTCCTGCTTTATTTTTCTCCAATATTTATCACCATCCAACATCATCTATATTTTACTTACCTTTTTTTTTGTTACCACTGGTATAATCTTGATTATTTTAATTACTTAACAAAAACTTACAAAGCACTTTCTATATGTCAAACACTGTATTATATAAACACTAAGTTATTTACATATTTTAATGTCTTTAATATTATTATTATGCTGCTGCTGCTAATGTCTTTAATATGATTATCATGAGATAGGGACTATTATTATTCCCATTTTACAGTTGAGGAAATGGAGGCATAGAAAGGTTATTTACTTATTTATCTTGTTCATTATCTGTCTCTGCCACTAGAATGGGCCTTCGCTAGTGGCTCAGCAGTAAAGAATCTGCCTGCAATGCAGGAGACATGGGAGACATGAGTTCAATCCCTGGGTCAGGAAGATTCCTTGGAGGAGGAAATGGCAACCAACTTCTGTATTCTTGCTTGGCAAATCCCATGGACAAAGGAGCCTGGTGGGCTACAGTCCATAAGGTTGCAAACATTTGGACATTACTGAGCACATAATACCACTAAAATATAAGCTCTTGAGGACCTTTTTTGTCCACTATATTTCCTCTTATTATCTCCAATGGCCTAGAAAATTGCCTTAGCTGTTCTCAATAAATTGATGCTGAACAGAAGAATTTGGATTCAGGGCATGGAATAGGGCAGTGTGACATTTATACACTTTTTAAACTCATTACCTTGAAATAATATCATATTTATTAACAAGTATATCTACCTACATGAATTAGCAGAATGCGGGAAGAAAAGAATGGTAATGGGAAGTACAGGGGGAAAATAATAAAATATGAAATAAGAGAAGCACATTACAGGGACTGATGATGACAGTGTGCCATGAACTGAGAAATATGAGTCACCCAATTCTCCACACCTGGGGTCCCAAAATAACCACACACACCATCAGGAATCACTCTTACCACAGGGTGGAGGATGACTTGTTGCGGAAGGAGTCAATGTAAAATATCCAGATACGAATCCATAGTGATTGTCCAAGCGAGATATGGTAGATGGGACTAGAATAACAGTGGAGATGGAGAGAAGTGGATGCATTTAAAAGACACTCTGGAGGTAAAAATCTATAGGATCTGATGCTGAATTGGCGATTGGATGAGAGGAAAGATAGAGAGATGTCAAAGAAAATTCTAGGTTTCTGATTCTGATGTTATCATTCACTAAAAAAGTGAATATTAGCATGGGAATTTCTTCATTTTTGATCTTATATTTATAATATTTATTATCTATATAAGGTGCATTCAGACAGCAATGTTTAATGTTAACACTATAGTATTTTTTATCAATAGATGCTTAAATTATGTCTTATCTGGAATTCATATTCTATATTTTCTCATTCATTTCAACTTCACATAAAATGATGAATTAAATTGAGTCTAGTTAGCACTTTAGATTATAGAAAGTTAGTAGATTAAAAAAATATCTTTAAAGCTCAGGGCTTTGGATTTTGCAAAGCATTACTTAAATAAATTGAGGTAGTGACAAATGAAGAGTATAGAGTCTGATAACATAATATAAAACCCACAGCAATTACTGGTAGTTGGCAGAGGTCAATTTAGTTGAAACATCTTGTGATAAACACATACATAAATTTAAACTGAAATTTAAAAGTGAATATCTCTAAGTATTTAATCATTCCTATCCCTATCTTTCTATTGTATGCTGTACCTTTATGATAGCACTTATCACTTTCTGCATTTATAATTATCAGTGTTACATGTCTTGTGTCTCCTACTCAATTATAACCTCTTACTGAGAAAAAACAATGCCTCATTGTTTTTATCCTACTTGTCACCCACACATTGCTTATACATAATGTCCACCCAATACAGACTCAATGTTTTGTAGAATTCAGTTATCTTTTAAATTATCAAGCTTAACTTCCACTGAGACTTTTTAAAATAATCTGGACCCAAACCAGTTTTCCTAAGGGAATGAAAATGACTTTATAAGCACGAGCTTGGATTTGATGAACCTAACTGCTAGACTCTGAAGCATTGTAAGGCTGTACTAATGCACACCCCTTTCAAATAATTTTTCATGTTCTTTTCTTTTTTATTTCCCCCCATTCTTGTTACTGTTACTGTTCTGTCCCAGCTATATATAGAACATGACTACTGTATTTCAGCATCTGAAAAGCAGCTCCTTGGCAAGAAATGATAATAAGAATCTGTGTTAACAGAAGTTTGACTTTTGCCAGTCTCACATAAAAGAGGACACCAAGTGGATCAGGTGGTTAGAGTAAACCACACTGTGAAAATAAGACCTGAACACAGTTCTGAAAGAAAGATCTGCAGGAATAGGTCAAAGAGGGGAGAATGTTTTGGGCAGAGAGTATAGCTAGCTCAAAGGCCTGGAGGTGGCCATGCCTGATATTATTGAGGAACAGCACAGAAGCCAGTGTGATCAAAGGCGGGTGAGCTAACGGTAGGTCTTAAGGCAGAGAAGTGAGAGCTGGGTCACAGGAAGCCTTGAAAGACATTGTAAGAACCTTGGCTTCAATTCTAGGTGAAGAGTCATCACAGAGTTCTCAGCAGAGGAATGACACAGTCGGATTTGGATATTTAAAGAATCTGGCTGCTGTGTTGAGAATAGACTGGGGTTGGCGATTCGGAATCAGAGAGACTGGTTAGGAAGTTATTACAGTAATTCAAGTGAGAGATGGTGGCTGGGACCAGGATGATGGGAATATAATTAGTGAAAAGTGGTCAGCTTTAGGATATACTTTGAAGGTCCAGGCAACAGAATTATCTAACACACTATATGTAAGATGTGAGAGAAAGAGGGGAGTTGGGGGGTCCCTCCAATGTATATGGCTTACAAAACTGGCAGGTTGGAGCTGCCATAAATTATGACGTGAGGGTGCTGAATGGGGGTGAGGTGGTCAGTTCAGTCTGGATGTGCTGGATTTGAGATGTTTATCTGAGAATTTACCTTTGAACTTCTTAACTGAAAAACAGCTTTGAGATTACAATAAATAGAATATTTGTCTGTCTAATCAATAACGTGTATTCACAAAGTAAGAAGTTCATTTGTAGAAAGGATTAGATGGCTTGTGCAGGGTTCCAAAGCATGAAGATTGTTGTCATGAACAGTTCTTTCAAACTGCAATCTAGGCGTTAAGTCATAGCCTTGGTCCGAATCCTCTGACCTATTTAAGGGAAAATCTGTCAGGGGTAATGATTCCAGTCACCCGAGAAGGGGCTTATGAAAAGCCCCTTGTAATGAAGACATACAACTAGCACTCATTAAGAGTTTGCATCATGCCAGACACACTGTCCCATGATCTCAGTCAAGGCTCACAGCCGTCCTGTGACGAGGTCCTGGAACTATTTCCCAGCTTACATAAAAGGAAAAGAAATCACACAGAAGTTAAGCATTTTGCTAGTAAGGCACAGAGCTGGGATTTAAATCCAACGTTCTGACTTTTGAGTCTAAAAGTTTTGCACCTTCTCCCTGTAGCTCAAGTGTTCAAGACCTGTAAAAATACAGTCAGCACTCAGAAGGCACTTTGAAAGCCAGTCACCATGTCTTTTATGGCAACTGAGGTTAGAACAACAGGTGCTGCGAGGGCAGGAGGAGCAAGCATGTGACCAGTTGGCACTCAGGGAAGATGGGGGTGGGGTTACAGAGAGTATAAGAGTTAAAGACCTGGGAGGGGGAAGATTAGAACTCCCAGATATCAAAGACAAGTTTTTCAGCTTGATTCTACCTAAGATTAATTGTCCTCTGGAGAAAGCCTGTTTCAATAAAGCCCAGGGGAGGTTTTTATGACATTAAGTGATTGTAATCGTACCTTGGATAGACGGCAGGTTCAGCTCCACCCCACCCCAAGTCGCAGATTTTTTTTTTTTTAAAGCAACTCAAGTCACAGAATTTTTAAAGCAACTCACAAATTCTTTTGATTTCCCAGTGCATATAAAAGTTATGTTTATACTACTGAGTGTACAATAGCATTATGTCTAAAAAGAACATACCTTAATCAAAAATACAGTTGATTGCTAAAAATTACTAACCATCACCTGAACCTTCAGTGAGTCATAATCTTTTTGCAATAGCAACATCAAGGTCACTGATTACAGAGGACCATAATAAATATACCAATAACAATATTCAAAAAGTTTTGAAATTTCAGAATTACTGAAAAGTGACACAGAGGCATGACGTGAGCAAATGCTGTTGGAAAAACGGTGCCAACGGACTTGCTCATCTCAGGGTTGCCTCGGATTTTCAATCTGTAAAGAAAGCAGTATCCACAGAGTACAGTAAGATGAAACACAATGAAACAAGGTATGCCTGTCCTTTAAGTTAATGAAAAGTACATACATGGTGAACTTGTGTATAAAAGGATAATTTGTTTAAAGTAACCTATAAAGAAGAATTTTATACTGAAATTTTATTGATTTTACAGTTGGTGAATTGGAGTCTAATTTAAAATCTGCCAATGGCTAAACCCTTCATTAGCACTTACACACTAGGTTTAATTGTGAATTCCCTTTTTCTCTTTTTACAGCTAGCTTTAATATGACTTCCCTGGTGGCTCAGATGGCAAAGAATCTGCCTGCAAAGGGGGAGACCTGGGTTCGATCTCTGGGTCAGGAAGATCCCTGGAGAAGGGAATGGCAACCCACTCCAGTATTCTTCCCTGGGAAATCTCAGGACAGAGGAGCCTGGTGGGCTACAGTCTGGCTACAGTCCATGGGGTTGTAACGAGTTTGGACATGACCGAGCAACTAACGCTTTCATTTTTCACTTTATTATGACTAAAGAGAACTTCTAGGGCAGTCTCTGTCAATAGATTAACTATGGTGACATCCACAGTGTTCACCTTCTTTAGACATGTCAGGTAGTTCCAGGAAGCAGGCAGGGAACACAGGACATCATTCATTTTATTAGTACTTGCTCACCTTCAGAGAGGAAATCTCACTTCTTTAACCCAGACCCATACAGTAAATGACAGTTGATAAAAATCTTTAAATATATTTAAGATGGAAAATGGCTGAGGTGTTTTGTTTTAGCATATGCCTTCTGGCATCTTTTGTTTTATGAAAGAACCACTGTGCTTATCAATCCCTTTAGGTCTTTGGCGTTATTTACATTCCTTTTGTTCTAAGTTTTTGACATTTTATGTTCAAGTGATTGAAGAGCCTTTCTTGCAAGGCATTTGTCTGCTACCTGGTGGTCAGACAGAAAATTACACTTTCAAACACTGAAAAATCATGTCTTCTGAACCACATTATGCTATGCTATGCTAAGTCACTTCAGTCGTGTTCGACTCTGTGTGACCCCATAGATGGCAGCCCACCAGGCTCCCCCGTCCCTGGGATTCTCCAGGCAAGAACACTGGAGTGGGTTGTCATTTCCTTCTCCAATGCATGAAAGTGAAAAGAGAAAGTGAAGTCGCTCAGTCATGTCTGACTCTTAGCGACCCCATGGACTGCAGCCTACCAGACTCCTCCGTCTGTGGGAATTTCCAGGCAAGAGTACTGGAGTGGGGTGCCATTGCCTTCTCCTCTGAACCACATTAGAAAATAATAATAATATTTCAAATTGGCATTCAGAGGTCCATTGTCTCTCATCTTATCAGCAGGTGGGCCCTGCATTAGGTTAAATCATTTTTTTTTTTTAATTTCACTGAGGCTTCAAATGTCCCTTTCATTATAATATTCTAACATGTATACAGAGAAATTTTTGTTTCATTTTTAGTGTACAGAGCTGTCCTCTGGGACATCATGTATCAGGGAACCAAAACGGGGAAAAGAGAGATTGAGTCATTCTTGGAACTGGGAGGAAGACTGGTGTTTCACAAGACGTTTCTGAATTGCTGGAATGGTAGGTAAGATCTTGGCTTTTCCCAGGTTCATATTCTTTATACTACACACACACACACACACACACAAAGGAAAGGCTTTTCTTGGCAGTAATTATTCACTTTTTGTGATTTTCCATTTTGATATCCAGGCCCAAAGCAGTGTGGCAACTGTTCCGTCTACTCCAGTATTCCTAGAAAGACAACAGCATCAGCTTCTCCTCTCTAGGTTTTCTCTCCTATAAGTTAAGTCCGGAAATCCCTAAATCATATGCACACCCAACAGGAGGTAGGCTTACCCCACCCATTTGCAAGTAACTCTGAAAATCTGTAAGCAGAGGCAGGATGCCTGTGAAACTAATGAGCCTTAAGCTTTGGGCTCCTCACAGCAGCCAGCCCTGCGAGAGGCCCTAGCAAATGTTTCCACACCATCATGTGTTTCTATATGATTTGCAAAAAATAAAATCTTTTAATGTAAGCTGTTAAAACCATTTTTCACTATGACTGGTCCTTCTTTATATTTCCCCTCCAGTGGCCTTGGGCATTTTGAGTTTAGGCCAAGAGTACGTTGAGTTACAGATACTCCATTTTATCTGTAATTTATAAAGACAGCTTGGAATGTTTCAATAAAGCGAGAAATTATAAACTCTTGATATGGATATTTATGGATATAATTTTGTCACTTTAAAATGTATTTAATGATGAGCTGAGAGGACATTCCAGTTCATATGACTGAAATATGAAAAGAAAAGGTCACAAAAATGAGTGATTAAAATCAATACCATTTAATCTGACATTGAAGAGAAAATTATAGCAACAGAAACAATAAAATCAGATCCTATCCAAAAAAGCAATTCATTAAGAGGTAAAGATAAAGATAAGCTTGAATGGAATTAATAAGTAGGCTCTTGGCTTGCTAGATAATCCAATCAAAAGAATGTTTTAATATTTCATATGAACAGAGTGGGAAAAGATTTGTTTTTTTGTAGATTCGATAAGAAACACTGGCAGAAGAAGGAAACTTTAAAAACTTGTAATGTACTACCACTATATCACAGTGAGGACACCGATATCAAAGTGTTTACAGACTGTTGTCCTAAATCAATCAACTGCCAGGTATTTCTGCAGCAAGGATGAGTTTATTTGTGATCAGCAGAGAATTGTAATTTGGGGTCTGCAACCACGGTGAGCCACACGCAAGTCCCTGAATAGCAAGAGAAGAAGACAGAGGGGGGAAAAGGAAGTCTGGAGGGCTGCGGCAGAGTCCAGAGCTTTTCACTGGCTGAAGCCCTCTGCCAAGAAAGAAGGGGAGTCTTTCTCCTTCCAGATGGGCTCTGCTATACTTGCAGGGCATCAGAGCGCCTGTTCTGGTTTCCAGACTCTGTGTAACTGAGGTTTCTCTTTGTTAATTTTTTATAAGAGTATTGTCAATTCAAATAGAATTAATATTAAGATAAATCACTGAGCAAAAATTGTCCTGTGAATTTATGACTTATATATGACAGAAAGTTTTCCAAATTAATCACAGACCTAAAAAAATTAATTTGATGTTCCAAATATATTATAAAGTTATAAGAAATTCATCTCAACTTCCAAAAATTTAAAAACAAAGTTTAATCAACCAAATTTCAAGGAGATGGCTGAAAGATCTATTTTTTCGTGGAAAACATTTTTAAATCAATGTTGTATCATGAGGCAATTTAAAGAGTAGACAGCAAAAAGAAAAAAGAGAGGGAAGAAAAAGAACAAAAGAGCAAGAAAGGGAAAGTTAGGAATTATGTAATATCTGGATTTTATGGTATTTGTCAAGTTGTGAAATTTTATAATTTCTCGTGATTTCTATGCTCACACTAAATATGCAGCTTTTCACATAGTTTTTAAATTACTTTTCTTAACAAGTTTTGTTTTCCAACTCTCCTCAGTTTAAGTTTCAGGCCCCTCAAAACCAGGATCTACCCTTATACACACCTTCACTGTAACTGTTACCAAGGATAAGTTCCTTCTCAATTCTTATAAAGCAAGGTCTCTTTCTCTCTCACACACACTCAGTAGTAATTAATTTCCTATCAGAATAAAAGCCAGGGGTTTCCATCACTAATTATTAGAGATATGCAAATCAAAACTATAAAGAGGTACCACTTCATACTGGTCAGAATGGCCATCATCAAAAAGTCTACAAAAAATAAATGCTGGAGAGGGTGTAGAGAAAAGGAAACCCTCCTACACTGTTGATGGGCGTGTGAGTTGGTGCAGACACTACAGAGAGTAGTATGGCGTTCCCTTTAGAAGACTAATAACAGAGTTGCCATATGATTCAGCAATCCCATTCCTGGGCATAAATCCAAAGAAGATGAAAACTCTAATCTGAAAAAATACACACACCCCAATGTTCATAGCGGCACTATTTACAATAATCAAGATATGGAAGCAACCTAAATTTCCACCAACAGATGACTATATAAAGAAGATATATAAACATATATATATAATGGAATATTACTCAGTCATCAAAAAGAACCAAACACTGCCATCTGCAGCAACATGGATTATCACACTAAGTCAGACAAAGACAAATACCGTATGATATAACTTACATGTGGAATCTAAAAAATAATACAAATGAATTTATTTACAAAACAGAAACAGGCTCACAGACACAGAAAACAAACTTATGGTTACCAAAGTGGAATGGGGAGGGGAGGATAAATTAGGAATTTGAGATTAACAGATATATACTAATACACACACACAGACGTGTATGTGCTATGCTAAATCACTTCAGTTGTGTCTGACTCTTTGTGACCAATGGACTGCAGCCTGCCAGGTTCTTTAGCCCACGGAATTCTCCAGGCAAAATTACTGGAATGGGTTGCTGTGCCCTCCTCCAAGGGATCTGCCTGACCCAGGGATAGAACCTGAGTCTCTTACATCTCCTGCATTGGCATTAATGCCACTTGGGAAGCATACACACACACACACACACACATATACACATACACACATATAATAGATAACAATAAAGATTTATAAGAACAGAAAACTGTATTTGATATCTTGTAATAATCTATAATGGAAGGAATATGAAAAAGATTCTAACAGATCTATAACTGAAATCAACTTTGCTATCCACCTGAAGTACTGTAAAAAAAACAAAAACAACTACAATTAAAAAAGTTTTTAAAAATCCAATTGTTTCCAAAAACTATTTCATTAATATAACAATAGACACCTTTGTTCTCAACACAGGAAATGCCAAGGGTTTTAGGGGCTTTATTACAGGAAGGGGGTTAAAGACCAAATACAGTCCTAACTGTGTATTCAAGAGAGATTGGTTCCAGGATACCAAAACCCAAGGACGCTCAAGTCTCACATAAAATGGTGTAGTGTTTGCATATAAACTATGCAGCACATCATTTGATTCACTTTAAACCACCTATATTTTACTTTTAATACCTATTACAATGTAAATGTTATGGAAATAGTTGTAAATAAAATGTAAATACTATGGAAATAGTTGCAGGTGTGTGGCAAACTTGAGGTTTACTTTTTTAAACTTTACGAAAACTTTTTTCCCAATATTTTCTATCTGAAGTTGATGAATCCTTGGATGCAGACCTAGAAGAAACAGAGGGATAACTGTATTTTTTGTTATAAATAATATCATTCAGGGCTGTGTCACAGGACCCACAGGTAAGAATCAGGAGATCGGAAATATACAAAGTGCAGTGAATATTCAATTTACCAATATACTCAGTTTACGGCACACAATCACAGAGACTTGCACAAAGTTAGTCATGCAAAAAAGAGAAAACAAGGTGACGAACCACTCGAGAGAGATCCAGGAAGTGGCGTCTCAGCCTGACAGAGCATCTCCAGTTCAGCAACAGGTCTCACGCTCATCCAGAAGATGCCTTCTGTACCGACAGAGCTTCTGGCAGCATCCCTTTGGAACAGCTCTCAACAGCTTCAAGTCTGCTCAACTCGTTCATGGCCTCATTGTAACGAGTCCGCTGGTAGAGTGAAACAATTATGCCCTCTGGGGTCTTGCCTCAATGAGATCCCCTTCAGTTTCAGTGAAGTCTTTCCATGGACATTATTGGACCAATTTACTATCTAAAACAACACCCTCGCTGTCCTATACTGGACATTTCAAAGCAACTAACAATGGCAGTCCACACTGGCCGCTGTGACTCCATTTTAAACTATTGTTGTACTCAGCTAAAATCCTCTGAGTATCACACACGATGAGTAGAAATCATAGCACAACGGAAATCACATCATAACAGGCTCCTGTAAGCACAGAAAGTGAAAGTCGCTCAGTTGTGTCCGACGCTTCACGACACCGTGGACTATACAGTCCATGGAATACTCTAGGCCAGAATACTGGAGTGGGCAGCCTTTTCCTTCTCCAGGGGATTTTCCCAACCCAGGGATAGAACCCAGGTCTCCCCCATTGCAGGAGGATTCTTCACCAGCTGAGCCAAAAGGAAAGCCAGTAACCACAGAACCAGCCCCCAACCGGCTCAGTCTTGTTTCTAACAAGATGCTGTGGTGTTTTGCAGAAAAACATCAAAATTGCAAGTCACACAACTAGAGAATGCATGGACGAAAAATTATAACCTTAAACACTACCTGGAACCAAAGTTTTGGGGAGCCAAAGGTCCAGAACTTGACCGGAGCCTGAAGAAGTGAATGGTCCGAAACCTCGTTAGATTGTGTGCTGAAGCCTCTTTACTATGTCGTCGTTTAGTCGCTGAATGGCCAAATCCCAAAGCCCTCCAGAGGGAACCTGCCCCACCAGTGCTTCTGCATACTAGCCCTGCTCTCCAATTCATAATATGCTTGACCTCATCCCAGACTGGGAAGACATATTTGAGCCCCTCCTCGCGTCTCCTTGCAGGTGGACCTCTCAAAAATCAGTGCCATAATACTGGATTCTGTGAACCTCTGGCAGTGAACCCTTGGTTCGGTCACACTGTTACCTGATTGATTAAATTTTGAAGCAAGTCCTTTGTTAGGACTTTTCGTCTGAGGTAAGCACTCACAATGGAGAAGGAAATGGCAACCCATTCCAGTACTCTTGCCTGGAAAATTTCATGGACTGAGGAGCCTGGTGGGCTACAGTCCATGGGGTCGCAAAGAGTTGGACACGACTGAGCGATTTCACTCACTTCACACAAGCAATCCTTCACAAAAGGATTTTTTAAAAGTTCAAAATTAGAATGTAACAATTATGATAGGTTTATGGGTTTATTGAAGAATCTCTATACCTTGTGGGGTTTTTTGTTTCTAATCTTTTTTTTTTTCCCCAGCAATGTTTTGGTGACTTTCTCCTTATTGGCAATATCATCGACAGAATGTACAATTTTCTGGTAGCTTATTTTATTGAAATTAAATCTGATTTTATTTAAAATTGCAATCTTTATGTTTGGTACACAATTCTACAGAGTGTACATAAGCTGATGTTCAAAGTGTGGTTGATAGATTCTTTCTGGCCCATGAGGTTTGTTACTGGTCAGAGGCAAAGTCAGTGAGAATAAGCATTTAGCGGCTTGTCAGGTGACCTGCAGGGCTTCCCCAGTGGTTCAGTAGTAAAGAATCTGCCTACAAAGCAGGAGCTGCTGGAGATGTGGGTTGGATCCCTGGGTCAGAAGATCCCCTGGAGAAGGACATGGCAACCCACTCCAGTGTTCTTGTCTGGTGAATCCTACGTACAGAGGATGCACCTGGCGGGCTACAGTTCATAGGGTCTCGAAGAGTTGGACAGGACTGAAGCGACTTAGCACGCACGCACATAGTGACCTGACGCTGATGTAACAGCCAAGCCCCTCCTCTAAGTTGCACACTTCATCACATGGACAAAGTGACACTTCTAAGGCCCTCATCTGTGAACCTTGAGGGTCAAAGGGAATTGGAATGAAGTAGGCATTTGTCCACACCTTCTTCTCAGGTACCACATTCCCTGCAAATCCTGCTGGCACAAACCTTGCATGGGGCCCCACAATCTTTAGTCTCTTTGTTTATGTATGTCCACACTCCTCAAGGAACCTGTCTCAAAATTCTCCTAAGAACGCTCTCAGGGCACTCAGCTGCAGAAGCAATGACAACATTGGGGAATCATAGATTTCTGCAATCTTCCAGCTAGGGAGTGAGTTTCTAGGAGTTTTTTTCCCTTAAAGTCACCTCTGCTCTTTATGAGAGATTGTCTTGAAGCTCCCCTCTCTCGCATAGCTTGGCCTGGTTAAGAATGGAGGTGGAGATTGAAAGCTGTCTCTCCAAAAACTGCATTTCCTACATCTCTCTTCCCTCTCTCCCCTGTTTGGTGGTACCTGAGGGGTTGAAGTGAGTTGGGCTAGTTCTACTACCTCTTACAAAGTCCAAGGTTTTCTTTAGATTATGGGAATGTATGGTAATTTCTGATTTCAGCTTTGGACTTTAGCCATAATTCTAGCCAACAGAAAACCAAATTCTCTCAACATCCTATTATATCTGCCTTAGAGGATTGCATTCTGTTTGAGAAGAAAAGGTTGAAATCACCTGTGATGATTAATTTTATGTGTCAACTTGACTGGACTAAGCAGTTCTCAGAGACCTGCTAAAATGTTTCCTGGTGTGTCTGTGAGGGTGTTTCTGGAAGAGGTTAGCACTGGAATCAGTAAACCAAGCAATTATCACTCTCATGGGTAGTCATCCAATCCATTAAGGGCCAGAGTAGAACAAAAAGGCAGAGGAAGGGTGAATTTACTCTCTGCTTGAATTGGGACATCTGTATTCTCCTGGCGTCTAACATAGGTGCTCCTGGTTCTCCAGTTTGCAGATGGCCAGTCTTGCAACTTCTCAGCCTCCATAGTCACAGGAGCCAATTCGTATAAGAAGTCTCCTCTTATATACATCTGTAATATTGGTTCTGTTTCTCTGGAGAACCCTGACTGATACATCATCCTGTTCGCTGTTGCTTTCTACACAGGCAGCTGGGAACCCAAGCAGCAGCTATGCAGAGTAGTCTGACTTCTGATGAGGGACAGCAATCCAGAGTCCAGAAAATTCCTGGCCTTTACTCAGCTGCTTCCTTTTCTAATAAGGAAGCCATATCTAGACTTCCATATGCAGGCAGTCTATTTCTCTGAAAGACTTTGCAAGGATTAAAATGTGCTAATATCCATGAAGCTCTTAGAACAGTACTTGGAACACAGTAAGCACTTAATAATGTTACCTGTTAACTCTGTTAATTTTGTCTACTGAGGATGCATTTCCAATCATCTTATTTCAGTGAAAGGGTACTCGTGGATTCACTGCAAAAATGGCTCAGTTTTCTGTCCCTCTGTGCATGCATGCCCTTTGCAATGAACTTCTCTTTTCAAAAGATAGAGTTCACCCCTAATCCTTGGACGTGGGATGGTCTTGTGACTTGCTTTTGTCAGAAGAACGTAGTAGAGGTGACATTGTGTCAGTCTGACTCTTAACTCTCAAAAAAGGCTTTGTGGACTTTTGCTATCTCTTTTATATTTTTTAAAATTTATTTTAATTGGAGGTGAATTTCTTTACAGTATGGTGGTGGTTTTTGCCATACATTCACATGAACCAGCCATGGGTGTGCATGTGTTCCCCATCCTGAACCCCCCTCCCACCTCCCTGCTATCTCTTGATTTCTTTCCCTTTGCCAACCCCAGACTATCCTGCTGGAGGATAAGACACCATGTGCAGGACTGCTGAGGCACCTCAGTTGGGAGTCAACCAACCTAGAACCTCAGCTACTGAGCCGATGGGCAACTGATTACGGACACTTGGAGAACCGCAGGCAGCCAAACCTACAAGGACTTCCTGTTGGAGCTCAGAGTAAGTTGGTGGGCTTCAGAGTTAAAACTGATGCATGATTCTTGTTTTAATCCAAGATTGGAGATCGTGCTCCACCTCCATGCAATGTCTGTCCCAAAGCTATTCCAGACTCCTTCCATACCTCTCAAATCCTACTCAGATTTTACCATCCATTTAAACTGGTATCTAAGAAGATTCTTCGAATTCACTGGGTATTGTGTTATCTCACCTGTAGGTGAACCCCCTTTTGATAGCTGCGTTACTTTGTGGTTCTTTTCCTAACTTGTCTTGAATAGAACTGTTAGTATGCTACTCTTCCTGGATTTCCTGCAGCTAACAAATGATACCCAGTAGGCATGTGGGTGTGACCTAGGCTAGCCAGTCATGCCACCTTTTGCCTATAGTGCCTCAGGAGGTAAGCACCAGAGCCAAGCACGGCCATTCAGAGTCTGCCTATATGATACAGACTGTAAGAATAAGAATCCAGTTTCCTTTTAGATTAAGGGCTATAAGGACCTATGCTGGATGGTGCAAAGACTCAGGGAGGAACAGACAAGGAAGAGAAACCAAGTTGCAAGGAGAACAAGGATCACAAGCAAAAAGAGGAGGGACAAGCAGAGCTTAGGAAAGAGCTGAGAAGAGGTGAGGATTCTGTCAACAGTGAGATCTCAGACCTGACCTGCTTTGCCAGTAGTGAGTTCCTTTTTCACTCAAGCTCTATTGAATCCTGTTTACTTGCAATCAAACAGAATCCTCCCAATCAACCTGTGAGTGGAAGAAGGTTAATAAGAATCATCATCCTAGGGCTTTATCATTTCTAAGTAGGTTGACAACATCTTGTGTTGTCTAAATTAGGGCACTTCTGAGCGTTAAAGGGGGTGCTATTAGTAATTATTCTGAGAAGACAGATGTTAGCTGAGACTGTCCCTAGACTTCCTGGGGGGGGGGGGGTTGGGGGGGGGGTGGGCGGGGATGAGCCTGGGTCTGCAAAGCTAAGGACCAGATGCTGGAAAAGTTGTGTTATCAAAAACTCAGGTATAGACCTGGTAAGGGTCTCCTTCTGTGGCAGCCATTAGCCTCTCACTCTTACAGCTCTTTAGATACAATACAGTTAATGAAAAAGCGCCCATAGGAGGCAAGATTTATTGGACAGGTAGCAATTAAACACTTTGAAATTTGAAATTGTATTCATGTAGGATATTTCTTGAAGTTCTGTTTGTAATCATTCTAACACAAAGAAAGGGAAAAAAAAAAAAAGAAGTGCAGTTCTTAGTCTGAGCGTGGGAATTTTCCTTTAGGATATTGTGGGTTTTCTTTTGGGGTTGGGGGGAAGGATTAAATAAATATCATATTGAAATTAAATGTTGAACATATTGTTATATAAGTGTCACACACAGATAAAACTTTGTGCTGGTCATACCAAAAAAAGGCAAAACAAACACTACAATATGTGACTAACACTAGTGAAATGTTATTATTTTGATTCTTTTATTTTTCAAGGTAAGCTAAAGCAGTTGAGATAACATATTGAAAAGCAGAGTCTGCCTACTTTGCCAACAAAGGTCTGTCTAATCAAGCAGAGTCTGACATTACTTTGCCAACAAAAGTAATGTCTCTGGTCAAGGCCATGGTTTTTCCAGTGGTCATGTATGGATGTGAGAGTTGGACTGTGAAGAAGGCTGAGCACCGAAGAATTGATGCTTTTGAACTGTGGTGTTGGAGAAGACTCTTGAGCATCCCTTGGACTGCAAGGAGATCCACCCAGACCATCCTAAAGGAAATCAGTCCTGAATATTCATTGGAAGGACTGATGCTGAACCTGAAACTCCAGTACTTTGGCCGCCTCATGTGAAGAGTTGACTCACTGGAAAAGACTCTGATGCTGGGAGGGATTGGGGGCAGGAGGAAAAGGGGACGACAGAGGATGAGATGGCTGGATGGCATCACTGACTCGATGGACGTGAGTCTGGGTGAACTCTGGGAGTTGGTGATAGACAGGGAGGACTGGTGTGCTGCGATTCATGGGGTCGCAAAGAGTCGGACACAACTGAGCAACTGAACTGAACTGAACTGAAGGCAGTTAGGACAATAGTAATTATTCTCTCAAACCCTCATTCCAAATGCAGTGATTTGGGAGAGTCTGGAGGTGGGGAAGGACTAACAAAGAGTAGGTAGTTCTGTGTTCTTTTGGAAAGCAGCCATGGAGAGGACCATTAATATAGGACTAGAGTCCAGTTGGAAGTGGTACCATGGTACCCATCTTGTTTGGCTGTTGACTTGAAACCCAGTTTTAGCCTTCATCATTTCTCCCATGGAATAAGCAACCAAATATGGGGGATAAACCAACAATAAGACATTGTGTACATGTGCAGAGGGAGAGGTGGTAGTGATGGTCATCTACATTGTTTACATCGACCTCCAGATTCAGGGTTTTTTCCAATGAGTTGGTTATTTGCATCAAGCTTCAGCATCAGTCCTTCCAATGAATATTCAGGGTTGATTTCCATTGGAATTGACTGATTTGTTCCCTTTGCAGTCCAGGGGACTCTCAAGAGTCTTCTCCAGCACCACAAGTTGAAAGCATCAATTCTTTAGTGCTCAGTCTTCTCTATGGTCCAACTCTCACATCTGTACATACTACTGGGAAAACCATAGCTTTGCCTATACAGACCTTTAGTGATGGTTGGCAAAGTGATGTCTCTGCTTTTATAATTATGTTCTATTTTAAAAAATAAAAATTTCTCAATAATTAAGACTTTTTTTCTCTTTAAAAGTTCCGGTGTTGAGTTCTCAGTTCACATGTACTTCATGAGTGAGCTACTGATAACTGAGATAAGCCCCCAGAATACTCTGGAAGCCACTCTGTGAAGTTGACAAGTGAAAGGTAATTTCTTTTATGAAATATTAAGCACCTGTGCCATACATAATGACTCATTTCAGGGGAAATCGAGATGATAAAGACACAAATGGATATACATGAGTCAAGCAAAGAAAATCACTAAGGAGGGGCGCAGACACCACAGTGAGATTTAATGATGGAGAAGATAACATCAGACCTGGAAAAATTAGAAAAAGCTTCTTGGATGAAGCACCATCTGAAATGGGCCATGAAAGTTGAGGATTTTTCAGGGGAAGGAGAGGCATTTCAGAAATAATCAAAAGCTCAGGGGAAGAAACGTTTAGGAGTTTTCAGGAATAGGTAGTGGTCAACTTGGATGGCAAGACAGAGAATGGGTAAAAACAGTGCTATATAGTCGGGAAATAGGCATCTCAAACCATGTATTAGGCCCAAGTATGGTTTGAGATGCGTATTTCCCAACTAGTTAGAGCTTTTACCCATTTGCTGTCTTGCAGCATGGGGCTTCCCTTATAGCTCAGTTGGTAAAGAATCCACTTGCAATGCAGGAGACCCCAATTTGATTCCTGGGTCGGGAAGATCTGCTGGAGAATGGATAGGCTACCCACTTCAGTATTCTTGGGCTTCCCTTTTGGCTCAGCTGGTAAAGAATCCTCCTGCAATGTGGGGGACCTGGGTTCAATCCCTGGGTTGGGAAGATCCCCTGGAGAAGGGAAAGTCTACCCACTCCAGTATTCTGGCCTGGAGAATTGTTGTTAAGAGTCAGACATGACTGAGCAACTTTGAAAAAAAAAAAAAAAATGTTAGCATAGGGCTTCCTTAGTGGCTCAGTGGTAAAGAATCAGCCTGCCAATGCAGGAGACATGGCTTTGACCCCTGATCCAGGAAGATCCCCTAAAGAAGGAAATGGCAACCCACTCCAGTATTCTTGCCTGGAGAACACTGTGAGGCCTGCTGTGCTACAGTCCATGGGGTCAAAGAAAGTCAGACATGACTTAAGAACTGAACAAATGTTAGCATCTTAGCCTAACCCTGCACGTTCTCTCTCTCCCTCACATACACACACACATACAACCATCACCACCACAAGCAAATATTTTGGAATTTTTAGGTCATAATCTAATATAGTCCTGTATCTTTACCACAGAACACTGGTAGTGTCTCATTGCATTTGATTTCATCTTGAAGAAAAACTTGCAATATTTTTCAGTGTCATAGAACCTCATGATGGTATTTCATAGACCGTGTACCAGATTTCCATACCATCACATTTCAGGTTCTATGTCTTGCCTTTGTGAGGGGAGGACACTATAAAGTTCTTTTCCATCATCATGTTAGTATTTTGGTTTAAAGAGTCTTGAGTAGAAATCTTACATTTTTTTTGAGGGACCCCTTGGAGGATTTTGAGCAAAGGAATAAATGCAGGGGGACTTATCAAGCATCAAGATATAGAGAAATATATATGGGTATACATGCTAATTGGGAAAACAGTATAAAGCTCACAAAAGAGTGGGTTGCCATTTCCTTCTCCAGGGGATCTTCCCGAGCCAGGGATCAAACCCAGGTCTCCCGCATTGCAGGCAGACGCTTTAGCATCTGAGCCACCAGGGAATCCCATTCATAGGTAGGAATATTAAAAAATGTGTAAGAGAAGACAGTTGGAGAATTTTCCAAAGTAAAAATCTAAAGAATCTAAGAACTGATGTGAATGACAAATAAGGAAGATCAGTAAATCTGTACAGAGAATAGCAGTATCTCCAGTAAAAATAAAGGTGTTGAGAGAAGTAAAGTATGGCTTTGGACAAAAGGCTTGAGTTTCCTTAGTGCTGTATTACATGTGAAGTTAAACTTTCCAAAATTTTAATTATTTAAAGGAGTAATTAGTTGGTAGTAGGAAAGAATGAGGAGATAATAAAAAAATCTTCATAAGAAGACTCCTTGCTTCCACAAATAGGAACCAGCATTTAAGTTGCATCACATGCTCATTTAACTGTGAGGGGCCAGAGAGAGAAAAAATTTAAATAATGAATATGATTCCTCTTGTTTGGTGACTGAGATGGGAGCTGTGAGTTTACTGTTCCCAAAGGCATCAGTTCTTGCTCACCTCTAGAAGTATGGACACTGATCTACATGATTGTGGTAATAATGTTAGCCCAATCTCAATTTCTGCCTTTCATGTTGGTTTTAGAATCTAACCCCTCAGTAGCATGATCTCACAGTGTGGTCTGTAAAGGAGAAACATGAACAACTTCACATCCAAATAATCAGGTGTCTGGAGCATTTAAAAATCCCTCTATATTCATGCTTTAAAAGAATTTAAATTTGATAATGAAGACAGTACTTCCAATCTGGTATCTAGTACTTTTACTTCCCAGCAGCATAATACCACTTTGGTCAGGTTGAACCACTGCACAATTTTGCAGCTCTTTCAGAAAAATAATGAAAACAATTAGAAAGACACAATCACATGCAATGGTGAGAAAATAGTATTACTATCGCCCAATCTTTCCCCATAAATGTGAAATATCCTTGACTCATCTCCACACTGTGTATTTATTATAAGCCCTTATAGCAAGGGATTTTGTTTCTTTCAGGGTTGTTTTTTTTTTTTTTTTTTTTTGTAGCACCAAATAGACACAGTGGCTAACAATAAATAATTCTGAAAAGCCATTGCATTATTTATCACATGTCAGAAACTGTCTGAATCTGTATGTTTATCCATTTCCCTGGCTTGATATATCCTTCATGAGCGTAAGCTGCAACGTAAGATTGGGTTCCCACTCTGTTTCTGCCACTGATGTAGTTTGCTGATCACACTTTACTAATCTCTTTGTATACTACAATTTCAAAGTACTTTTTATATACAGTGACACGTTTATTTTAATGTAATGGTATCCCCCAAGCCACAGAAAACGTGAAGACATATGAGCTCTTGTGTTACACTGTGTGGGTTCAAATCCCAGTTCCATCTGCCGTGTGACCTTGGACATGTCACATACCTGTGCTTCAGCTTTCTTGTGGATAAAATGGAACCTACTAAAGAGAGTTGTTGAAGGGATTCAGTGATAGAGTCTACGAGTGTCCTGAGCACAGAACTTAGTAAGAGCTAGGTGTCAGTTATGAGTAAATTATTACCTACTTCACTGGCGTCTAACTATGGTTTTGGATTCCTTAAGCAGCGTATTTGTGTGGTATTTTAGAAAAACAAGCTTACATAAATATGTGTAGAGAGTCTTTTATGATTTCCATGGCATAGGGGATTTCATTTCTCCTGTCAGCTGCAAAGAAGGGCCCATGAGACGGTACACTCTAGTTAACTGCTAGAGCAAGTGTTGGGTTCCTCACGGCAAACTCCAAGGGCTGGCTAGATCTGTCTTGTTTGCCATGTTACATCCACAACCTAGCATATAGTAGGTACACAATAAATGTTTGTTAGATGAATAAACACATGGAAAAGTCTTAATTGCTATGTGATTAATCTTTAGCTCAGATATATTCTAAGGGTCAAAAGGGAAAGGAAAAATGATTCTTTTGAAAGCAGAAGATTTAGACATGGTGTCTCTAATCACAATGAATTGCTTTAGAGAAAAGTTGTTAATGAACATTGAAGGACGTATTATTAATAATATGCTTGATAATTTAAATTTTCTTTTTTTTAAATATTATATTTTACAAAGTTTATAAATGGAGTTCCATGTATGGATCATAACTCAGGGAGCTTTCATAAATAATAAGAAAGGCTGAGTTTTATTCATTGTAAAAACTCTGAATATGCAAACATGCCTATCTAAGTGTTCTCAAACCCTTGAACCCTTAGAAGTAACTGATTTCAAATTCATATATCTAAAAAGTATGAAGAGTCAATTCTGGTTCTAATTATGTAATTCAGAAATTATAATGCCCATCAGTATAAAATAAAGTGGTGAATTTTTTCAAATTATCAGAAGGTAAAACTCATTTATTTAATTTCATTCATTTATGTAATTGTTTATTCATTCAGTAAGTATTAACTGAGTGCCTCTATTGTGCTGGGCATTTTTCCAGATGCTAGGAGACAGCAGTCCACAAGGCAGTCACAGCCCTTTCTCAGAGATTTTATAATCTAGAGACAGATGAGATGGGCAAGACTACTCCCATGTTTTGGGAGATTTTCCCTTATGTTGGTCTCCCTGAATCTCTGGAGCATTGATTTCTACTTCATGATGCTATGAAAGCTGGTCTTACCAAAAAGCTGTGTTCATGATAAATCCAAACTAGCCAAAAGATGAGAAATTCAGACATTATTCACACATCCACAAATACCTATAGATGTTAAAAATAATGTAGACAAAATAGCTCAATATCTCAGAGTCCTATGGGCACAGCTTAGTAAAATGAACTGAGATCAGATCACTTTGATTTGTCACGGTTGAAAACTGCATTTGTAAATTGGTGTAATCCATCTCTAGTGAAGTTCCTCAGAGACAGCCTTGAATTCTTAAAAAGCTCCTGAATGATATATTTTGCATTTAGATCTCAGCATTGTCTTAAAAGATAGTGGTAGTTCGCATAACTAGAGAATTCCCTATTGATTATATGATTGAGGAAGCACAAAATCTGTTATTCTTTCCAAAGTCAATTGTAATTTAAGCCCATTATCTCCCTGTGGATGTTCTATTTCAAATAGCAACAGAATCAAAATGTAAATGCCTCAATGAAAAGGTTTGAGGATTCTTTTAGTGAACTATGCTTTGTGTATTTTGCCTTCAAAAATCATAGCAGGAAAGAGTTTAGAAAAATCTGGCTACCAACCAGGTCAAGGGAAAGCACTAAATTTCACGAGGATCACTGGTAAATAGTTACAAAACATTTTCACCCTTTTAATACCTCATTTGTTTATGATTAAAGTTTGAGCTTCATATAGGAGCAACCTATGTCTTTATTTTAATATGATTTTGGACATCTCAGTGGCTCTAATGTGATCAGTAATAATAAAAGGCATTAATACAAGTTGTAGTAATTTTTTTCCTTTTCCCTCTGGCTTCAATGAACCTTTAGGGAACCACAAGGGACCTACCTCTTTAAGTCTTAGGGATGGCTACTTTTGATGTAAACTTCACAGGAAGGCTTACATTTCAACTAGATTTTACTAAAGAAAACTGGCCATTTGGCTGGTCATTTGTAAGCAGAACCAATGTGACATGTAATCTGCCCTTAGATGCCTTAGGTGTGATGGACTACCCCTTCACTTAGATGACTTGGCATACATTTATTAGCACTTAATATTATGTAAATGAAGCATAAAATACAAAGACTTCTAAAAACACCAATGTAAGCTATCTGCTCATTTGACAGTTGCTTCTGTAACACCATGACAATATTTATGCTGATGTGAAAACACATAATTTAATATTAACCAACCACTTACAGCTAAATGAAAATATATACCTTAAGCTCCAAATTTATACAATGTACAGAGATGTGTTGAAATGACCATTTCCTCATTCTAAGGGTGCAATGATTTCCCTTTATGAGAGTATGTGGCATAGCCTGAATAACTTTAATATTTTTCTATTAAATGATAACTAAAATATATGTTTTATTAAATTTTTCTTATAAAAATGAGAACTACGTCTTTCAAACTGAATACTACTCACATATTCTCCATTCATTCCCTTTAGTCATGCTTATCTCTTTTGTAAACCTATTTTACATAACATTCAGGGTCCTCACCCTTGCCCCCCTCCCCCCCACCCAGCTCCATTCTCACTAGTAAAAAATGATATGTGTGCAGGGATGGGAATCTGTTACCATGGCAGGACACTGCTGCAATAGGCTCACCTCCTGGTTTCCTTACTGTCTGTCCTCTGCTGAGTGATGGACTATGAAGAATAGGAGAATTTGATACTGACTGTAATGACCACCTCAAAGGGCAAAATGAAACATGTGTGTGGTGGTTCCAACTGGTTTTATTTTCAAGAAAACAGTTCCTAAACTGAGCTGCTTAAATTTCTAATTTGGGGACTATCTGAAATGTGAAATATAATTGTCTGTTGGGGAGTCAATGGCTGCATTTGAGAAAAGGGAATATTCAAATATTTCCCTCCGTTTTAATGAATGTTTCAACTGGACATTTATTCTTTCTTCAGGTACATGTGTGTGGCTAAGGTATTTAAGTGCCCAAATAATTACTGCTTCCTGCTAATGACATAAAGTAAAATCAGACTTATGTGCCTAGATTCACAAGTTAAAAGTTATGATCAGTATAGGTGCCTCCAACAGGTAATTTTCCAGTATATGATACTTTCTGAAAGAAGATGTCTCACTGTCCATTCACCTATATGAACATGTGTAATAAAGTAGGTAAATCTTCACCCTGGAAGCAGCAGCAATTTTTCATTCACAATATTAATATCCCTGGTTTCTATATGCCTAATTTGAAAAGGAATTATACTTTTGATCTTATATTGCCAAAAATACCCATTTTATATTTGAGAAAACTGGTCTAGATTTTGTATGATGTATTTCTGTATATATATGCACATCTATAATTTAGTTTCGTACGACTGAGCGACTGAACAGGCTTTAAAATATCAGTGTTGGTAAAAAGAGTTGAGATTTCTTCGGTTTATCAGTCAAAAATATAAAGTTAACAAAAAATATTTAGAGAAGGGTTATATATAAATATTATACGAGGATCAGTTCATCCTTGTTTGTATTCTCTTGCCAGATTCATAACACTTGGTAAGAAAAGACCTAATTTTGTAGCAAATATACTCTGATAATATTTACTTTGTGGAATAAATAAACATTATCTTCTGTTAGAACTAATAAGAATAGATACAAAACTTAAATAAAAAAAAAAAACAGATAGTACTAGCGTTCTCTATCCTTGCTTCTAACAAACTAAAAGTTCAGCTGAAATTGCCTCACTATTAATGCATAATAAAATTCATGGAAATGGAAAATAAAAAGCCAACTGATTCTAGAACCTGAATAGAGTATAAATATAGTATAATAACTTGCCATTTTCAGGAGGGAACAGAGGTTGAATTTGCAATTAACTGGAATTCTCATTCGGACAACTCAGCGTTACAGATGCGGAACAGGTCTAGGTGAGGGCCAATGTGTAGATTTCTTTTAAGTAGCGACAACCTTGAACTGATGCAGTTTGAACTATAGCCTAATAAGGGATTTGTTAATCTCTGGAAAAGCTATAGACCCAAGATTCACTTAACCCTGGCCTTGGTGATTTACGTGAAAGTCACAGACTTTATTCTTCTTGTACTGTTTCCGTCTGCAGACTGGAAAACCTCTCCCTTCACACACTGAGAATTCTCACTGCTGTGAATGGAAGGTCGGTGTGTGGAAAGGGTGCGTGAGCGGCGGGGGTTCAGCCCCAGAGAAAGAAGGTGTCGAGTTGTCTTGGTAAAGAATTTATACACCACGTGTTCACAGTTTCTTGACAGGTATAATTAGTGCTGTCTTTTCCTTTACTATGTGCTGGGATTCTGAAGCACGGTTTCAAATTTGTGACAATCGAGTGTTTGATCAAGGAGCGTCAAAGACCTGGAAGGGTGGAGGGAGAGTGAAGAGAAATCAGTGATTAGTATTCATTTGTCAACTACAATATGCTAAAAATATCAAAGGAGCACCTGCTTTATGAGAAGAGCGAGGATTATTTTAGGTGCTATCATTCATGCAGTCTTCCACAGGCAAAAAAAAGAAAAATTGATGTTTGCAAAGGAAGTAATTATCAAATGAGGATGGAAAAGACACAGTTATTCCCTAAGATTAAATTCTTAAAAAATCAGTTTGGAAACATCTCAAAAGTAAAACATTTTTTCCTCTCAATTCCAGATGACTCTGTTTTTCCTCACGAAGGCAAAGGAGAGATAAGGTTTATATGTTCTGACTCCGAGTGGCGCCCCTGCTGAGGTACACGCGAGCACAGCCTCTCTCTGACAGGCCGATCCTACCAATACCCCTCCTGTGACGCAGCCAGGGGGCCTGCTGCTTCTCCCATGAGGTCAGCCTGACACAGAGTAGAGCAGAGGAGGCAGATGTCCCAGGTGGTCAGACCTGCGGGAGCAGCCTCCCCGAACACTCCCCCAGACCTGTCACCTTCCCACTGCCATGGAGTCATTTCTTTCAGAAACAACAGTGGCTTCAATCTTTGTTTTTAAAGCTGTGTATATTTTTATTTCAATAAATGTAGAACACCATATTAAAACAAAAAAATTAAGGAATTGGTTGGATTGATGTGAAAGTGTGCGCTGGGTGTAGGTTTGCAATCTGCGTCCTCTGCATCAGCACTCTCAGCTCATCAGCTTGAAGCCTTCTAGAGAAATGCCCCAAAACACCCTGAGCCTACAGAGTGGAACTGAAAGTCGAGCATGGGGCCCCTGTACTTCTTCAGGAATCACTTAACAAGATATTGCATAAAAATATCTGCCATTAATATTGTGACTATTATACCAACACTACTACTGTTACTCTTGCTGCTGCTGCTAAGTCACTTCAGTCGTGTCCAACTCTGTGTGACCCCATAGACGTCAGCCCATCAGGCTCTCCCGCCCCTGGGATTCTCCTGGCAAGAACACTGGAGTGGGTTGTCATTTCCTTCTCCAATGCATGAAAGTGAAAAGTGAAAGTGAAGTCATTCAGTCGTGTCCGACTCTTAGTGATCCCATGGACTACAGCCCACCAGGCTCCTCCATCCATGGGATTTTCCAGGCAAGAGTACTGGAGGGGGGTACCATTGCCTGTTACTCTTGAGTGATCATCAACTGCCACATATTTTAAGTTTTGCATATTTTTTCTTATTTAATTTCCATAAAAGGCCATTTTAATGAATCTTACATTGAATAACTTCTTTCGAGTCCCTTAGCTTCCAAGTGAGAGAGCTACCAAGTGATTGAGTTTTTAATTACTTATCATAGAGTTACGTGTCCCAAGGGAATGGGACTCAGCAGGTGAATTTTAGTGAGAGGTTTGGGTCTCTTCATCTACCCAGAGGGGAAGCAGGTCAATGGGATATGCCAGCAGCTGAGAGAACACTGGGCCTCTGAAGGGTGCGTCAGTGAAATACCCACTGGGAAGAACCACTTGCACAGAATGTTCTCTATTTCCTTCATTCTCCTGATTTATAATTGAACAGATTAATGATTCTTCAAAAAAAAAAAATGCCTTTCCCACACAGTTTAAATTTTATTGATCAAATTGCTTTCCAATTTTTGAATGAGCTATTATAGTAGGCAGAATAATGACCTCTGAAATATGTCGATGTTCAAATCCCCAGAACCTGTGAATGTGTTAAGGTTCCATGGAAGAGGGAAATTAAAGTTGTAGATGGCAGTAAGGTTGCTAGACAGTTGATGTTAAAACAGGGAGAGTGTCCTGAGCTGTCCAGGTGGGTCCATACCTTGTAACTAGAAGTGGAAGAAAGTGAGAGAAGAAAGAGTCGGGGAAGGGGACGTGATGGTAGAAGCAGAGGTGAGAATGGGTGCAATGTGAGGACTCTCCTGTCACTGCTGGTTTGGAGGATGGGGAATGGAACCAGGAGGTAAAGAGTACAGGCAGCCCCTAGAAACTGGAAAAGGCAAGGAAATGGATCTTCCCTGGAGTCTCTGAAAGCCCAGTAAGACTGTGCTGGGCTTCTGTCTTGTAATACTGCTAGAAAACTAATTTGTATTCTTTAAAGCCAGCAGTCCCCAACGTTTGTGGCACCAGGAACCCATTTCACGGAAGAAGCTTTTTCACAAACGGGGGTGGGGAGTGGTTCAGGTGGAGATGCGAGTGATGGGGAGCTATAGGGAGCAGCAGATGAAGCTTCTCTTATTCAGCCCACTGCTCACCTCCTGCTGTGTGGCCTGGTTCCTAACAGGCCATGGACCAGTACTGGTCCACAGCCCAGGGGTTGGGGACCCCTGTTTTAAGCCATTAAATTTGTAGCAATTTGGGGGGCAGCAGTAGGAAACTAACAGACCTGTGATGATGAAGTACTTGGAAGCATAAGGCACTGTTTTGGAGGCAATTGGTGAGGGTTAATGTGAGCCTGGAGCAGCATGAGAGTGAATTCCTGGAAAGCTCATGCAAACGTGTCTACGATGAGGGATGGGACACATAAGGGCAGGTGCCACGGAATAAAGAGGTGGAGCAGCACAGTTGTGAAAACAAAGAGGCTTTGTAGCCCCTATCTCTAAATTTGAATCACGGCCCTTTAACTTCCTACCTGTGAAATCAGTAGACTTAAAAAAAAATCCTACATGACTCAGTTTCCTTCTTTAAAATGAGATTTAAAATGGTACCTAATACTCAAAGGATTATTGTAAGGGTTAAGTAATTTTACATATATGAAACATCCAGAAAAGTTCTTGGTGTACCCTGATTCCTTAACAAATTTTATCCAGCATTATGATTATGTTCTGGTTCCGTTTTCTGCTTGAGGAGTCTGGGTTCCTTAAATTCAGTTTTTATCAGGGTCGTCCTTTGGGACCTCTCAATAAGTGGGCTGGCAGTTCCCGCAGTGGTTCCCAGGATCAGACCACAAGGCCCGTGACTGTGGCAGAGGAAGGTACAGAACAAGACGTAGTGGGTACAATAAGGGAAGTGGGGGCCTGAAGAGCAGGAGGAGCAAGAGTCAGTGAGGCTACTGGCAATGGTCAGCTACTGTGTGTTAATAGATTTGCTAAGATGCAGCCTGTATTTGAATGTAAATGACCTCTGGAACTGCCAACAGAAGGTCAGGGAAATTAAACAAGCTTTTGGTCTTGACTTCCTCAGAATGCTGACATCTCAAAAAGAATTTCTCTGTTCTTCTCACTTTTATTCTTTGAGAATCTGAGTGAAATATGGATTTAACATAGATTTACACTTTTAAAAATGAGATGCTTATGGGATGGAAAGCAAAATAGGTGAAGGGGATTAACAAGTACAAACTGCCAGTTATAAAATAAATAAATCATGGGATATAATGTACAGCACAGGAAACATAGTCCATAGTACTATAATAAGTCTGTATGGTGACGGGTGGTAACTAGACTTATTGTGATGATCAATTTGTAATGTGTTATAAATGTTAAATCACTATGTTGTTTGCTTGAAACTAATAATCAAAGTCAACCACACTTCAATTAAAAAAATGCTTAAAGAAATATAATACAGTTTCTCAAAAAAGTGGTTATAGTATTTTTTTTAAAAAAATCCTATATTCATAGATTTATATAATTATAAGGTGATCATACTTACTACATTTTAGAAAATGTAATCTATTCTTCCAGATAAACAAAGATGGAAGTTAGGGAAAAGACAACTGAAATGTACTTCAGGGGAATTTAAAATTAAAAGTAGGCATAAGACACACTGTCCGCACACTACTTGCATTAAACCTATTTTCCATCTGTGTGCACCACTGACCATTGCTAGTTGTTTCATAACTTCTACCATCTCATATAAAAATATTATTTCTAACTTATAGAATAGAAATTATATTTCATGTGATAGGATCTGCCAAGTAACTTTGCTTTACCTGGTCTTTGCTTGACTTGTCAAAATTTAAAAAAAAATTAGCAATCTATTCAAAGTAAACAGTTTCAGATCTCTTCTCAAAAGCAACCAGACTATGAGTTAGCAAGTGTAACGAATCCCATTTAATCCCTAAAAATCTAATTAATTAAAAGTTGAATAAGAGCTAATGTAAGTCTCTTTGACTGAATCCACCATAAAATCCATGGATGATATGGATGTACTTTGCTTGTACTTGAAATGGACACTAGCTTCATTTCAAGGGGCCATTATATCATGTATTGCAAGTGCTACCTTGGCAGGTATAAATTTCAATATAAATTGGCAATATAAATTTCATGTTCACTTAAATAGAACTTTATCCTATCCTGTGTAACAAAAAAAACATGGTTTTAAATGCTTTTTATTAAAACTGTTAGTCTTTGATAATGAGACAGGAGGAAATTCTCAAGTGATGTCATGAACACTGATGGGACAGAGAAATGGTGCATCAGTATTTATGGCCAAGTTGTGTACTTCCAAAGATGACTGAATGAGCATAAGAGGAAGCTTTTAGTACGATCTTAGAAGTCTGAATGGCACATACTTCTTTCAAAACACTTTTAAACAATTTTACTAAGGGCCAGTGCGGTAGAACAGTCTGTACTATTGAGAATGCAAGAAAAAACGAGTTCAGGAAAAGAATGCTGATGTTTGGCTGAAGAATAGTGAATTGTTATTATTAGCAAAAAGACATTTGAAAGGATTCTGGAAGTACAAATGCTCAGTACCTTTGTGTTTGAAATGGATTAGAGAGGAGGAGGAGATGGACAAAATGACTTGTCTGTATGCATCCAAATCATTCCACCACCCCAGTCCAAACCACTGTATCTCTTGCCTATTATATAATAGTATCCTAACTGTCTCTACTTTCACTCTTATCCTGCAATAATCTATTCTCCCTAGAGCACCCAAAGTGATCTCTTTTAACACATAAATCATGTCACTCTTTTGCTTAAAAACCTTCAGTGGTTTCTACTGCAATAAAATCCGACTTCCCTCCGTGGTTTGGAAAGCTCTCTGTAACCTGGCCTGTGTCCGTCTGACCATCCTCCTCACTCTTTATCACCTCACCACCTCTGCTTTCTTTCTATTCCTCAAACATCAAATAGCCTCAAATCTGCCACAGAGCTAGTGCACTGGCCTATTTCCTTCTCTTCTGATGCCTGTTTCCTGGCTTCTCCTTGTCATTCAACCTCAGCTTCAGTGTCACCTCCTTGGAGAGGTCTTGCCTGATCACCTCCCAAAAAGTCATCACCTGGCCAGTCTCTATTAAAACACACCCAAGTACTGGTCTCAATAGGATATTTTTTACCTACTTGTTAATTAACTATCCCCTCCAACCATAATGTAAGCACCTGGATAGCAAGGACTGTGATTTCTTCATGCTGCTTCCAAAGCCCATTAAATAGTGCCTGGCCCTTCCCAGTAACAAATAGATATTTATTGTTGAGTAAATGTAGTTTTGGGAATGCAATGTAATTTCAGACAAAGACCCCAAACTATGGTATCTGTAATAAAACTAGCAGGTCATAAAAGAAAGATAGTTGAATCCCCAGAACCCTCTGAGAACAAGTCCCATACTCTATTTAACTTCCTCATGTAGCTTCTTTTCATGAGTGTCACCAAAAATTGAAAATCTCTTCTCATATCCAGTGTTTCTCGTTGTGCAAATAGTAATCTGATATTGAATGGGTTAAAACCACCATTACCCACTGTCATCTTCCCAAGAATGTTTGAACCTAATTTTAAATACACATTTGTAGACATTATAGTATAGAGGTATCAAAGATTCAAACTGTCTCTTCCAAAAGATAGCAAGGAAAATGTATGTAACTCCAGAATTCCTAATGTTGGCAGATGAATTACTTGGCAGAGTAAGAAGGAGAAATAATTCTTTGCTACTTGTAAGTGTGGCTGTGGGGAATCCATTGAAACTACTGCAGCTTCATATCATTCATCTGAAAAATGGTGTTTCAGTAATACTTGCTGTGAAGGGTTTTTTGAGGATTAGGGATAACACGTGAGAAGGGCCTAGCACACAGCAGGCACTTTGGAGATGGTGACTCTTACTCAACAATTTTTCCTGAATTTTCTCTCTCTTTTTTTTTTTTTTTTTTTTTGAATTTTTCTAAAAACATGAAGCAAAACCTGACTTACCCTTGTCACAAAGTGGAATTTAGAAAGACAGATATACCTGAGACACATTTTAATGAGGACCCAAAGAGAATTTCAAAATCTCAGAGCATAATTAAACACTGGCAGGTCTCTACTTCGTCCTCTTCACTGGAGCAGTCTTTTAGTAAACGGTTTCAGTATGGTAAAGGGGATCTCCCCAGGGCTAGCACTAGATGGTTGATTAGTTTGTACACTGTGCAAAGGCAACTAGCCAGGGAGGCAAGCGGGGCTGGAATGTAGCCCACACCCTTGTCATGAAGCTGTGGCCCAGAGGATGTGCGTCTGTACAGATGCTGCAGTTCTGTAATCTGCACAAAGGCATTGTAGTCTGTACCTGGCCCTCCTCAACTATATAATTTTTTCAAAATACTGTACATTTCCAGGGAATTGGGCTAAATGAAACATAATATAAGCAACTGTCTCATTAACATTTCCTGAGGTCACTGTTTTTTGTTTGATTGATTTTGTTTGGATTATTAAATCTAATGATTACATTCCAGCTGTCTAAGAAACTATACTTTTTTTTAAAAAACCAAACTTCTGTGCGTATGGGGCTTTCTTTGTGTAGAGGGCACCTCTTACCTATGACATGTGGTTTTGCTGTGTTTGTTGCTGCTGCTGCTGCTGTTGCTGCTGAATTAGCAACTGCTGCTGTTGCCGACGCCGGGCTGTCCGTAGCTTTTCAAAGCGAGCCTCCATTTCTTCTAGGACTTTCGGGGTGTACCGCACCACCAGCTTGACGCTGTCCTTAGCAGCCTTAAGCAGTTCTACGGCTTTTTCATGATGTTCTCCTTCCACACTCTGAAACGACAATGATATCTCATAAGGGGAGAGTTTCCAAGTTCTTTTCTCTGGAGCAAAATGCAAAACGAGTATTATAGTACAACCTCTAACAACTGGAAATTTAAAGAAGGGATGGCAGATTTATGCCCTCAATGTTATCATGTAGTGCATTTGTAGTTGAACCACGAGCAGATTAGCTGCACTAGATACAGGATGGATGGAATGGAGGTTCAGGATAGGAGGAGGAGAGATAATGAAGACCTGAAAGATAACACTAACATTTAGAACAGGACTTCTAAATTTCACCTGGCAGAGTAATTGCACTGGTCCAGAAACCTTAGGAAAAGTTTAAAAGGAATAATGAAGGGGGGTAACAAAAAAGAATTCCTATCTGGTATTAGCACTTAAAAAGAACCTACAATGCTTAAAGTAGTGTCTTACTGATGTAGTAAGAGGAGAACAAGACAGAATCTAGAAGCAGATCCACCGCATAAAGCGTAAGTTACATGATAAATGTGAAATTCAGACTAAAGAAAGAAAGGATTGTTAAATAACGATGCTGGAACAGATAATAATTAAATGATACAAAAGACTGTGGATTCCAGTCTCACCATCTATGCTACATATAGCAGAGTGATTAACAATTTCAATGTAAAAATAAAACCATGAAACAACTAAAATAAAGCATAGGTTAGTGTGCATCATCTTACAATGCAAAAGTAATTCTTAAGTAAAAATACCAAAAAAGACACCCCCACAAAATCAGATTTAAAAATTGGAAGTGTTTAGACTGAAGAGAACAAACTTATGGTTATCAGGGGGGACTTGTGGTAGGAAGGGATAGTTAGGGAGTTGAAGATCAACATGTGCACAGTGCTATATTTAAAATGGATAACCAACAAGGACCTACTGTACAGCACAGAGAACTCTGCTCAATGTTATGTGGCAGCCTGGATGGGAGAGGAGTCTGGGGGAGAATGGATACGTGTATATGTATACCTGTGTCTGCTGTGCACTTGAAATCACATTTTTAATTGGCTATATTTCAATATAAAATAAAAAGTTTTTTAAAAAAAAATGTGAGTTTCTATGTCTCACACACTATCAGTTCAGTTCAGTCGCTCAGTCGTGTCTGACTATTTGCAACCCCATGGACCGCAGCAGGTCAGGCCTCCCTGGAATTCCATTACCAACTCCCGAAGTCCACCCAAACCCATGTCCATCGAGTCGGTGATGCCATCCAACCATCTCATCCTCCATAGTCCCCTTCTCCTCCGGCCCTCAATCTTTCCCAGCATCAAGGTCTTTTCCAATGAGTCAGCTCTTCACATCAGGTGGCCAAAGTATTGGAGTTTCAGCTTCAGCATCAGTCCTTCCAATGAATATTCAGGACTGATTTCCTTTAGGATTGACTGGTTGGATCTCTTTGCAGTCCAAGGGACTCTTAAGAGTCTTCTCCAACACCACAGTTCAAAAGCATCAATTGTTCAACGCTCAGCTTTCTTCACAGTCCAACTCTCACATCCATACATGACTACTGGAAAAACCATACCTTTGACTAGACGGATCTTTGTTGGCAAAGTAATGTCTTTGCTTTTTAATATGCTGTCTAGGTTGGTCATAGCTTTTCTTCCAAGGAGCAAGTATCTTTTAATTTCATGGCTGCAGTCACCATCTGCAGTGATACTGGAGCCCAGGAAAATAAAATCTCTCACTGTTCCCACTGTTTCCCCATCCATTTGTCATGAAGTGATGTGACCAGATGCTATGATCTTAGTTTTTTGAATGTTGAGTTTTAAGCCAGCTTTTTCACTCTCCTCTTTCACTTTCATCAAGAGGTTCTTTAGTTCCTCTTTTGCTGTCTGCCATAAGGGTGGTGTCATCTGCATATCTGAGGTTATGGATATTCTCCCGGCAATCTTGATTCCAGCATGTGATTCATCCAGCCCCACATTTTGAATGATGCACTCTGCATGTAAGTTAAATAAACAGGGTGTCAAAATACAGCCTTGATGTACTCCTTTCCCAATTTGTAACCAATTCACTGTTCCATGTCTGGTTCTAAGTGTTGCTTCTTGATGTGTGTACAGATTTCTCAGGAGGCAGGCAAGATTGTCTGGTATTTCCACCACTTTAAAAATTTTTCACAGTTTGTTGTGATCTACATAGTCCAAGGCTTTGGCATAGTCAATAAAGCAGAAGTAGATGTTTTCCCGGAATTCTCTTGCTTTTTCAATGAACCAATGGAAGAGCTCTTATAAGTCAATAAAGACCTAAGCAAAATGGGTAAGTGAACTCTTGGACAAATAATAATTTTTTTAAATGGTCAATAAATCTATGAAAAAAAATGCCCAATCTCCCTCATAATCAAACAAATGCAGATGAAAAAATATTTTGTTTTTAATTTAAAAATGGTGAAGATGTATTTTAAAATATGGTGTATTGACAAGGCTGTAGGGAGAAGGTACTCATACACTGGTAATATTGTGACAAAAACTAGTACAGTTTTTCTGCTGGGCACTGTTGTTATGCAATGGATAAAACCCTTTATAAATAAAGAATTTTACTTTAGAAAAATGTACTAAGGATAAAATCAAACATACACACATACCTGTAAGACAGATATGATATGACAGAAAACAAAACAAAAATTAATTCTTAGCTTTTGAATCTCAAAATACTCTTTTGAACATAATGGCACAGACAACAGTTGGGGTAAGTTTACTGTAAGTAAACACCGAGAGGCTGCTGCCAGGGCTTCGAAAGTATCTCTAGGTTGGGATTGATGGTTTAGTCGCTAAGTTGTGTTCGACTCTTGCAACCCCATGGGCTATATAGCCTGCCAAGGTCCTCTGTCCATGGGATTCTCCAGGCAAGAATACTGCAGTGGATTGCCATTTCCTTCTCCAGGGGATTATCCCAACTCAGGAATCAAACCTGAGTCTCCTGCATTGCAGGCAGATTCTTTACCGACTAAGCCACAAGGGATTAGGGAGAAATAAAACAGAAGAAAATTATAATCAGACATCATAGAACCCTGAGAAGAGGAGACAGTCCTTTCCTCTCAGCTGACCCCCAGGGTAGATGACATAACCTCTATTTATAGGATCAATGTTCAAAGGCCTTTTTTGACTTGTTTCCCAGGTAAAGCTCAAAGAAATGTGTGTGATGTGATGGATAGGGATCAAGACAGGCTTAAATACTGCCAGATCACTGAAGAGTGACACTGAAGTGGCAGAAAAGGCTGCCCCAAAATTGGTTTAGGTTATATTTTCACAACCCAAGCAGAAGGGAGCCTCGAATATTACAGAGTTACCAAAAAATAATTTTCATTTTAAGCATACAAGTTACATCTTGAAATTCATAATTACAACTATCATACATATTTGAAGATTTAAGAAATTATGTTCCATTCTATCATTTGCTTCTGCAAGGTAGACGTGGACTGAGGAAAAAAAAAAAGCTTTGAATTAAACAATGTCATGGATAGCCTTCAGTCATCTGTCTGCGAGCCAGGCAGATACTAAAGGACTTAAGAAATGACTGTGGAGAGCCTGGAGGCAACTTATATAACCACTCCTTTGCCAAGTCTGGACTAGCTAGAGAGCAGGGGGTTATAAATAGCTGTTGAGCAGAGTGAATTTTTATCTGTGGCTGAAGCCTAGGAAAATAGGCCTATTCATTGATTAATTTATTCATTTAACTATTCACTCAGTCATTGACTTGATCATTCAACTGATGTTTATTAAGCATTTATTTCACTAGTTATACTCTACTAAGTTCTTTGGAAGAACATGTACAGGGGAAAACTTTGACAATTTTGTACAGTATAAATTCTCTTTCAGTGTACTTCAAATTTCTTTGTAATTTGCCCCAAGGTGAACTGTTAATGTATGGAATTCCTCTTTAAAAGGAAAACTGGATGATTTGCTTGTTCATACCCTTTCCTAATTTCTTTTTTAATATTAAAACTAACAAGTTCTATGTTTTAATAACAATGCTTCACCTGTTTTCTAGGCCAGATGATTAGTCTCCAGACTTCTTTTTGGCTTTTGTCCTATTTGCTTTCATTTAATAAGGTTGGAAATTCTAGGTCAGACCTTTAGATGCTCATTATCCCCGGGTAGGCACCCTGCCTACAGTTTAGAGTTGCCCCAGGAGGGCTGTGGGATTAATACATGGAGCCATCAGGCTCTCACCACAGTGGATGGCTGAGAGAACTATGGCTGGGGTTTCATACTCCACCCTGCAGAACTGGCAAGGCTACCCCACTCACCCTCAGCCCTGTTCTCCACTGTGCGCGCGTGGTTGCATACTAAGTCACTTCAGTCATGCCCGACTCTGCGATCCCAAGGACTACCTGCCTGGTAGTCCAAGGACTAGCCTGGCTACCTGCCAGGCTCCTCTGTCCAAAGATTTTCCAGGCAAGAACACTGGAGAGGGTTGCCATTTCCTTCTCCAGGGGATCATCCCCACCCGGGGATCAAACCACGCTTCTTACACCTCCTGCAGGGGCACTGGTGGGCAGGTTCTTCACCACTACTGCCATCTGTTCTCCACCACACACTTAGCAATTGATAAAAGGCAGACTCCAATGTTCTTTGAATCCAGAATTGTTTTTTTTTGGCACAATGCTCTATCTTTGGCTCAGATAGTGACTGATTTTGGGGGGATCAGCAGAGTTAATGGGTCTCTTGGTCTGAATGTACCTTTCACTGTCTTCCCCACCAGGGCACAGAATCCACATGGGATCTGGTCAGAGTGTCACGCTTCAACATTACCACTACTAAAAATGCTATGTTAAGAATAATATACATTACATGATTAAGCAGTATAATAGAAACCAAGAGGTCACTCAGAGACTTGAAGAAATATAAGCATCTTTGCAGAATGTATCATTTCAAACACTTGTTAACTTTGTTGTTTAAATTGTTTTCAGAAAATCTGCATCTAGAAGACTGTTCTAGGTGTCTCTCCTTTTCCACTGGTTTTGTCTACTTTATTAATATTTCTGAGGGCATATGTTTGTCTTCTTAATCTATAATTTATCTCTGAAGTGCTTTCAGTCCATCAGTATAACTTCTTAATAAGAATAAGGCAGTTTTCTCTCCTTTCTTTCCCTTTTAAAGTAAGAACAAAAAAGCAGACAACCTTTCAATGGAGTTCTTGTTCCATGAATTAAGAAAAGGTCAAGCTATCTGCTCTGTTAGGATACACATGCTGATGAACAAACACCCGTCAATAGGTTTCCCTCGCCCTGACAGTTTATCATTTATTCCTACTTTTGACTTTGTCTCTTTCTCACTCTTAATGAAACTAAGCCTTATTTCAAGCTAAGTATTTAGAATATGTTTTGAAATATGATAGTTTTTTTGTAAAACAGCTGTCTTTCTATCACAGATATTTTATAGACACACACACACACACACACACACACACACACACACACACACTCTCCTGATTCAGGAATTGTCCTTTATAAAAATTAGCCCAGTTTGAGAAGTCACTGAAAACTGTAGCACTAGCTTTTCACATAGGATGAAAATGTGACCCTTATGTGATTTGAGGAGACCTAGGAAAACTTCTGATTTTAAAGTGGAATCCCCTCCTCCATTAAAAAACCCGAAATTGCATACTTTCCATAAGAGCTTTCTATACTTTCTAAAACAAATTTTGCAATTTTAGATTTCATCCTCTTGCTTTAAGAGTTCTATTGTACCCACTGCAATCTGAGGAAGTCATTAGAATGGATTAAGCTAACAAAGCTTTCCAACAGACATCTGATAAAAGATGGATGTCATGAAAAGGGTGAGGGGTGGTGAGGAAGGCACGGGGGTAAACTAGGGATCCAGGAAATATTCAGATCAAAGAGAAGTGGTCCAAGAAGAGAAAAGCCCCCCAAAATATTACCTACCCCACAGAAGCACCTAGTCTGCACATGGGCCTTCACTGAATCAAAGTGCACAAGGAGGGATGGACATTCCCGTCTTGAAAATACTTCTTTCCCTTGCTAACGTTTTAGAAAGTACACGTAGATATCAATATGAAAAGGAGAGTTCAAATGGTTCTATTACCATTTCCAAAGGCTTAAGAACTGGATCTTCTATAATGTTAATATATAAAAGAAGATTTTTTCATTCAGGAATGTGAGAAAAATTAGCTCAGTAAGTAAGGAGATGCATACTTGTTTCATTAGTAATGTCATGCAGCAGTAGAAAGCTCTGGAAAGGTTTGAAGTTAATCTGATTGAAGTTTAACAAATCAGTAGATGGTGAATGAATCAACTTTTCAACATGCTCGTGTTCAGATTTTTCACTAGTTTTTATTTCCACACATTCTGAGTTATCAAAATGGCTGCTCTTTCTTGGTACCCTCAGTGTCCTGACTGATTAAGAATCTTAAAAAGAAGGAGCTTTGGATTACATTGCATACTTGCTCATGATAGGTACTCTCTTCTCTCTTCCCTGCTATAGAGATGCTAGCTGCTAAATTTTGATCTCAGACCTCCAGTGGAAGAGATGCCTGCCTGGAAAGGGACCTCATTATCTGAGTACAATCAACTGCCAAATGAGCAGCACCCAGGACTCCATGGAGTTCTTTCTCTGTGAGGATTACACAGACACAATCCTGACCCAGCTTGCTGATAAGCTGTTTAAACACTTTGTTGGATAACCAAGAGTTGGCTATACTTCTCAGTTACTGTAGGAATATCTAGAGCCAAGTTCATGTTTAGGCTCCTAAATACATCAGCCACTCTTTTGGATTAAAGGCCAAACGATGTCATCAAGAAAGAAATGATATCAAGGATATTGGATTATGATATTTGGGTACAATTAAGCATCTCAGAAACTCAGAACCTTCTAGCTGTAAAGGCCCTTAGAAACCACCTCATTTGTCTCCTTGCATCTTAATACATATGAAAATAAAGACTTAAGAGTGGCCGTGACCTGGTCCATTTTATAAATTTGTTAGTTGCAATGCCAGATTAGCACTCATTATCTTTGACGACAGCTCTTTTAACAATCTCATTCTGCTTTTCAATATTAACTAATTTAGATTGTGGTGGGTCAGTTTTTACAGGATGTGAAGGATAGGAATTAATGACGAGTGTAAGATGTGTCAACTCCCAGCTCTAAAGCATATGAAGTTGGCTAGTGAAGAAGCACTATGAAACTACATGCTCACTATTAGTGGATTATAATTCTCAACATTGAAAAGGCCCTCTATAGCCAAAGACAGACCCACTTCTTTCTTACAATGGTAACTGTGGAAAATTATTTCATTTGAAATGAAATGATCTTATACATAATAAACATGGGTATGTGTGTGTGAGCCTGTGTGTGTGTGTGTGTATTCTAACACTCATTTGAGCACTTACTCAGTGCAAGGCACTGCTAGCTGCTTTGTGTGCATTATATCTAATCCTTATAACACTATAAGAAAGGCAATACAGAGCTTAAGAAATTTGTCCCAGGTCCCCAACTAGTCAGTGAAAGAGATGGAACTTAACTGAGATCTGTTTCCAGAGACTAGACTCTTACTGACTAATCCATAACCTTGAACAAGATAATAGAAAGTAAATATTGTATCAGTGGCTCTCCTTTTCATGGGTACTTTCAGATCAGTTGTTCTTGAACTTGAATGTACACAGAAATCAATTTAAGCACTTGTAAAATACAGAGACCCAGTCTGTACCCTAGACTTGCCATATCAAGATCCACAGCAGTATGACCTAGGAACGTGCGACATCGTAAAACTCTGATACAGCCAGCCAGTCACTGATGTGAAGATTCGTGTTTAGATATGGTGCCCCTGACTATAACTACTTCGAATAGTAAATGTCCTCTTTAACAGTTCCTTTACTATGTTACTCCAGGAGAGAAGTCTGGGTAGGTGAGGAAAATCTTATAATATTGTCTTGGTGTAGTATTTTTGCCTCTAGTCAGTATTTTTGGTCATTTAAAAAAGGCAGATTGATTGGATGTTTAACTAACAACAGAATATCCCCACACAAGTTACAGGATATATTCAGGAAAAAAAAAAAAAAACAAACCTTTATGACTCTCTGATCCTCTCCTTTTCTCAAATAGGTTAATATCCTTTCTAAATGTATTCTTTTTTCCTGAAGAAAAGTGCCAAGTATAAAAAGTATTACATTTATCCTTCGGAAAAAAATATGCTAATTCTCTCCCATAGTACTTTGTTCCTGCCTAAATGCTAATATCTATTTCTGCTGCTGCTGCTGCTAAGTCGCTTCAGTCGTGTCCGACTCTGTGCGACCCCATAGACGGAAGCTCACCAGGCTCCCCCGTCCCTGGGATTCTCCAGGCAAGAACACTGGAGTGGGTTGCCATCTCCTTCTCCAATGCATGAAAGTGAAAAGTGAAAGTGAAGTCGCTCAGTCGTGTCCGACTCTTAGCGACCCCATGGACTGGAGCCTACCAGGCTCCTCCATCCATGGGATTTTCCAGGCCAAAGTACTGGGGTGGGGTGCCCAAATATCTATTTCAGTGCACTGTAATTTATCAGTTTACAATCATTCTGCCGACACCAGACCATCCTAAAGTAGGATGAGTCTTATTTATCTCTGTGCAGCATCTATTGTGTGCTCAATAAATACTTAGTCAATAAATAAGTCATACATACACACATATATATTTCCTATTAAGCTAAGGAGTCAGTACCACCTACGTTTGAATTTGAGCTTATTCACATAGCAGCTTTGTGAGCTCAGACAAACTGCTTAGCATCCCTGAGTCTCAATTTTCTCATCTGTAAAAAGGGTATCAGAGAGTATCTACTTTATAGAATCTGTACATTTAACATACACAAAGGACCTGGAAGAGAGCCTGCAATTTAAAAGGGTCCAACAAACACTGGTTCTTTGCTGAACTGTTTCCTGTGCAATCATGTTCCTGTAGGGCTTCAGGCATTCAAGGACAACAGAAGAAACAAAATATAATTTGCCTTTGGAATAGGTAGAATTTTCTTTTGGAGAAGGCAATGGCACCCCACTCCAGTACTCTTGACTGGAAAATCCCATGGACGGAAGGCCTGGTGGGCTACAAGTCCATGGGGTTGCTAGGAATCGGACACGATTGAGCGACTTCACTTTCACTTTTCACTTTCATGCATTGGAGAAGGAAATGGCAACCACTCCAGGGTTCTTGCCTGGGGAATTCCAGGGATGGGGGAGCCTGGTGGGCTGTCATCTATGGGGTCGCATGGAGTCGGACACGACTGAAGCGACTTAGCAGTAGTAGCAGCAGCAGGAAGTAAAAAAATGTATTTACTAGATTAATAAATAATATATGAATTTGTTGGAAACAGGTTTAAAACTACTTAGGTAAATCAACTGCTTCTAATCACAGTCAAGTAATTTAGAAGCACCGGTTCCCTACATAACAACTGTTATGCTAATTAAAAATGAAAATTCATGAAAAACTCTCTCAGTCCCTCCACAGTGCCATACTTTGTTAGGGAAAGAAAGAGTGTGCTAGAGATTCACCTGATAGGAGGGTGCATAATGTGAGCAAACCTGAGAGGGGAGAACTATTAAAGAATCAAACACTGCAACAGAGCAATGTGATTACTTGCTTACAGCCAGACGTCCTGGAGTGTGAAGTCCAGTGAGCCTTAAGAAGCATTGCTACGAACAAAGCTAGGGGAGGTGGTAAAATTCCAGTTAAGCTATTTCAAATCCTAAAAGATGAGGCTGTTAAAGTGCTGCACTCAGCATGCCAGCAAATTTGGAAAACTTGGCAATGGCAACACGACTGGAAAAAGTCAGTTTTTATTCCAGCCCCAAAGAAGGGCAATGCCAAAGAATGTTCAAACTACTGGACAACTGCACTCATTTCACATGTTAGCAAGGTAATGTTCAAAATCCTTCAAGCTATGCTCCAACAGTTCACGAACTGATAATTTCCAGAAGTATAAGCTGGATTTAGAAAATGGCAGAGGAACCAGAGATCAAATAGTCAATACCCGCTGGATCAAAGAAAAAGCAAGGAAATTTCAGAAAAACATCTACTTTTGCCTCATTGACTACATTTAAAGCCTTTTACTGTGTGGATCACAACAAACTGTGGAGATTTGTTGAAGGGATGGGAATACCAGACCATCTTACCTGCCTCCTAAGAAATTTGTATGCAGGTCAAGAATGAACAAGACAAGGAACAATGGACTGGTTCAAAATTGGGAAAGGAGTACATCAAGGCTATATATTGTCACCTATTTAACTTCTATGCAGAGTACCTCATGCGAAATGTGGAGCTGGATGAAGCTCAAGCTAGAATCAAGACTGCTGGGAGAAATATCAACAACCTCAGATATGCAGATGACACTACCTTTCTGGCAGAAAGCAAAACAGGAACTAAAGAGCCTCTTGATGAAAGTGAAAGAGGAGAGTGAAAAAGTTGGCCTAAAACTCAACATTCAAAACATGAATATCATGGCATCTGGTCACATCATTTCATTGGCAAACAGATGGGGAAAAAGTGGAAACTAACAGAATTCATTTTCTTGGGTTCCAAAATCACTGTAGATGGTGTCTGCAGCCACGAAGTCAAAAGACGCTCCTTGGAAAAGCTATGACACATCTAGACAGCATACTAAAAAGTAGTGATATCACTTTGCCAACAAAGTTGTGTATAGTCCAAGCTATGGATTTTCCAGGAGTCATGAACAGATGTGAGAGGTGGACCATAAAGAAGTCTAAATAGAAAAGAATTAATGATTTCAAACTGTGGTGCTGGAGAAGACTCTTGAAAGTCCCTTGAACTGCAAGGAGATCAAACCAGTCAATCCTAAAGGAAATCAGTCCTGAATTTTCATTGGAAGGACTAACGCTGAAGCTCCGATAATTTGGCCACCTGATACGATGAGCTGAATCTTTAGAAAAGACCCTGATGCTGGTAATAATTGAAGGCAGGAGGAGAAGGGAACAACAGAGGATGAGACAGTTGAATGGCATCACTGACTCAATGGACATGAGTCTGAGTAAACTTTGGGAGATGGTGAAGAACAGAGAAGCCTGGCATGCTGCAGTCCACAGGGTCACAAAGAGTGGGACATGACTGAGCAACTGAACATCAACAACAAAACATATAAATGGCTTCCCAGGTGTCTCAGTGCTCAAGAATCTGCCTCCCAATCCAGAGACACAGGAGACACAGGTTCAACCCCTGGGTCGGGAAGATCCCCTGGAGCAGAAAATTGTAAGCAACTACAGTATCCTTGCTTGGAAATTCCATGGAAAGCGGAGCCTGAGGGGATACAGTCCATGGGGTCACAAGGAGTCAGAGATGATTGAGCACACACACATGCACACATACACACACATATACACACATGCATACACATACATGCACATACCTATAGCCATCTTCAAGAGTGCAAATGTGAATACTAGAGATGTGAAACCAGAACAAAGCTGTCTGGAAAAATATTCCTAGAAAATGGGATCTTTAAATCAGTCTGTTAATTTTTGAGTGTAGGCTTCATGTGGGAAGTCAAAATTACAAGGAACCCTACCAATCATGATTCATACTGATTTGTACTTCCAAAATACATGGTCTGCCCACCTACACTCTCCCAAGCCATGACACCCAACCCCAAGCAGAGCCTTTTGCAAATGTTCAAAAGCAGGGACATCAAAACTGCTGAATCTCAATATTTGCTTCCAGGTCTGGTTTGGTATCTTTTTTGGGGGTGTTAGTTCTAGAAGGTCTTGTAGATCTTCATAGAACTGTTCAACTTCAGCTTCTTCAGCATTACTGGTCAGGGCATAGACTTGGATTACTGTGATATTGAATGATTTGCCTTGGAAATGAACAGAGATCACCCTGTCATTTTTGAGATTGCATCCAAGTACTGTATTTCAGACTCTTTTGTTGACTGTGATGGCTACTCCATTTCTTCTAAGGGATTCTTGCTCACAGTAGTAGATATAATGGTCATCTGAGTTAAATTCACCCATTTCAGTCCATTTTAGTTCACTGATTCCTAGAATGTCGACGTTCACTCTTGCCATCTCCTGTTTGGCTGCTTCCAATTTACCTTGATCCACAGACCTAACATTCCAGGTTCCTATGCAATATTTCTCTTTACAGCATCAGACTTTGCTTCTGTCAACAGTCACATCCACAATTGGGTGTCATTCTTGCTTTGGCTCTTGTCTCTTCATTCTTTCTGGAGTTATTTTTCCACTGATCTCCAGTAGCAAATTGGGCACCTATCGACCTGGGGGGTTCATCTTTCAGTGTCCTATCTTTTTGCCTTTTCATGCTGTTCATGGGGTCTCAAGGCAAGAATACTGATTGGTTTGCCAGTCCCTTCTCCAGTGGACCACATTTTGTCAAAACTCTTCACCATGAACCATCCATCTTGGATGGCCCTACACCATCTTGGATGGCTCATAGTTTCATTGAGTTAGACAAGGCTGTGGTCCATGGGGTGAGATTGGTTAGTCTTCTATGATTGTGGTTTTCAGTCTGTCTGTCCTCTGATGGAAAAGAGTAAGTCTTATAGAAGCATCCTGATAGAAGAGACTGACTGAGAGGGAAACTGGGTCTTGTTCTGATGGGGAGCGGAACATGCTCAGATCAGATCAGATCAGTCGCTCAGTCGTGTCCGACTCTTTGCGACCCCATGAACCGCAGCACGCCAGGCCTCCCTGTCCATCACCAGTTCCCGGAGGTCACCCAGACTCACACCCATCAAGTCAGTGATGCCATCCAGCCATCTCATCCTCTGTCGTCCCCTTCTCCTCCTGCCCTCAATCCCTCCCAGCATCAGAGTCTTCTCCAATGAGTCAACTCTTCGCATGAGGTGGCCAAAATACTGGAGTTTCAGCTTTAGCATCATTCCTTCTAAAGAAATTCCAGGACTGATCTCCTTCAGAATGGACTGGCTGGATCTTCTTGCAGTCCAAGGGACTCTCAAGAGTCGTCTCCAACACCACAGTTCAAAAGCATCAATTCTTCAGCGCTCAGCCTTCTTCACAGTCCAGCTCTCACATCCATACATGACCACAGGAAAGACCATAGCCTTGACTCAGTAAATCTTTAATCCAATTTTCTGTTGATGGGTGGAGCTGTGTTCCCTCCCCTGCTATTTATCTGGGCTAAACTATGCTGGAGGTAATAAAGATAATAGCTACCTCCTTACAAAGATCACATGCATGTACTGCATGAAGAAGAACTAAAGAGTCTCTTGTTGAAAGTGAAAGACAAGAGTGAAAAAGTTGGCTTAAAGCTCAACATTCAGAAAACGAAGATCATGGCGTCTGGTCCCATCACTTCATGGCAAACAGATGGGGAAACAGTGTAAATAGTGAGAGACTTTATTTTTGGGGTCTCCAAAATCCCTGAAGATGGTGACTGCAGCCATGAAATTAAAAGACTCTTACTCCTTGGAAGAAAAGTTATGACCAACCTAGACAGCATATTAAAAAGCAGAGACATTACTTTGCTAACAAAGGTCTGTCTAGTCAAGACTATGGTTTTTCCAGTAGTCATGTATGGATGTGAGAGTTGGAGTATAAAGAAAGCTGAGTGCCAAAGAATTGATGCTTCTGAACTGTGGTGTTGGAGAAGACTCTTGAGGGTCCCTTGGACTGCAAGGAGATCCAACCAGTCCATTCAAAAGGAGATCAGTCCTGGGTGTTGATTGGAAGCACTGATGTTATAGCTGAAACTCCAATACTTTGGTCACCTGATGCAAAGAATTGAATCATTTGAAAAATCCCTGATGCTGGGAAAGATTGAAGGCGGAAGGAGAAAGGGACGACAGAGGATGAGATGGCTCGATGGCAACACTGACTCAATGGGCATGAGTTTGAGTGAACTCCGGGAGTTGGTGATGGACAAGGAGGCCTGGCATGCTGCAGTCCATGGGGTCGCAAGGAGTCAGACACGAATGAGTGACTGAACTGACTGAGCTGAACTGGTGTGGTATAAGAGGGGGGTTTTGGGGGTGGTGATAACATACCCATCTAAAACTGCCCCCCTCATACTCATACTCGGTGGTATTACAGCTCCACTTAGGCATGCAGATACATCTCAGTCACTAAAATCAACTGTGACTCCTTAATCAAATCATCAGATCAGCCCTCTGTACAGCCAGTGTGAGAATGTGACAGGCCACGAAGGCCAGGGGTTTGAGTCATAACGGATCACTGTTTAGAAAATGACCTCTCATCTTTGTGTTTCAGGTCTCAGATGGACACTATCATAGTTAAGTACTGAAAGTCCGCCAAAATGCCTTGGTCCTGGGCAAGCCTAAACAGTTGGTCACTGATTAAGACACAGGCTGTAATGATTGAAGGATGCATAACCGTGCATGGTACATGCTATTTCTTCAATAAATGTTGTCTTTACAGTATCCCTTGTGGCATTTGAAATTTCAATAGATATGAAGGGGAGCAGTTTTATTAAAGAAGGAAGGGTCTATTGAACCCCAAAGGGCAGTATGAAGAAAGGGAAGGAGAGATCTGAGATAAAAGAAAGGTTTGGAAGAATAGGTTAAAGGGCAGATGAGTCATTTTTGTTTATTCTGAAATTCTGCCAACACCTTAAAGACAGAACAAATGGAGCATCTTCGCCTTCTGGTAGTGCAGAATCCCAGGGATAATGGTTTAAATCCTGGGGTGTCTGGTTTAAGTGGCAAAGCTAGTTTAGAAGAAGTACCCAGATTCAGTTTCGTTAAATGTTGCTGAATCAGGGCAGCATGCTGGACACAGGCTGGATCCCCAAGGACAAATGCCAAAGCCCATCCCTCAAATGGATTCCATTGTTTTTTATGGCAGATGAGTTCTGATGTGCTGGAGCCAGGACTAACACTGGAAGGTTCTTTAACAGACTTTGCAACCTAGGCAAAAGCTTAGCCTCTAAGAAGTTTGGGGAACTTTCACTAAGTGTGGCACACATCATGTCATCTCTTCTCCCTAGATGTCAACTGTATCAGGATTCTGTCAAGCAGAACAACTTTCTTTTTTTTCCTTCAGTATCTTATTCTAGTGATTTCACAGAGACCATTGTTTTCTAAGGGGTATCATGGAGACAATAACAGGTACCTGAAATTATTCAACAAACCCATCAAAGGGTGCCCTTTACTATCTAACCTGTTTCAGAATCCTAAAGGCCCTACCAACTATATAAAGCAAAGGAGAAATGCAACAAATCTACACAGAAGTTGCCTGAATCCAGAGCTGTCCAATGTGTTTCTTGTACAGTGTAAGACAGCAGGGACTTTTATGTTACTAGGTACAAAAAAGATCTTCATGACCCAGATAATCATGATGGTGTGATCACTCATCTAGAGCCAGATATCCTAGAGTGTGAAGTCAAGTGGGCCTTAGGAAGCATCACTACAAACAAAGCTAGTGGAGATGATGGAATTCCAGTTGAGCTATTTCAAATCCTGAAAGATGATGCTGTGAAAGTGCTGCACTCAATATGCCAGCAAATTTGGGAAACTCAGCAGTGGCCACAGGACTGGAAAAGGTCAGTTTTCATTCCAATCCCAAAGAAAGGCAATGCCAAAGAAAGCTACTGCACAATTGCACTCATCTCACACGCCAGTAAAGTAACGCTCAAAATTCTCCAAGCCAGGCTTCAGCAATACATGAACCGTGAACTTCCTGATGTTCAAGTTGGTTTTAGAAAAGGCAGAGGAACCAGAGATCAAATTGCCAACATCTGCTGGATCATTGAAAAAGCAAGAGAGTTCCAGAAAAACATCTATTTCTGCTTTATTGACTATGCCAAAGTCTTTGACTGTGTGGATCACAATAAACTGGAAAATTCTGAAAGAGATGGGAATACCAGACCACCTCACCTGCCTCTTGAGAAATCTGTATGCAGGTCAGGAAGCAACAGTTAGAACTGGACATGGAACAACAGACTGGTTCCAAATAGGAAAAGGAGTACGTCAAGGCTATATATTGCCACCCTGTTTATTTAACTTATATGCAGAGTACGTCATGAAACGCTGGGCTGGAAGAAGCACAAGCTGGAATCAAGACTGCCAGGAGAAATATCAATAACCTCAGATATGCAGATGACACCACCCTTATGGCAGAAAGTGAATAAGAACTAAAGAGCTTCTTGATCAAAGTGAAAGACGAGAGTGAAAAAGTTGACTTAAAGCTCAACATTCAGAAAACTAAGATCATGGCATCTGGTCCCATCACTTCATGGCAAATAGATGGAAAAGCAGTGGAAACAGTGGCTGACTTTATTTTTCTGGGCTCCCAAATCCCTGTAGATGGTGACTGCAGCCATGAAATTAAAAGACTGCTTACTTCTTAGAAAGAAAGTTATGACCAACCTAGACAGCATATTAAAAAGCAGACACTACTTTGCCAACAAAGGTCTGTCTAGTTAAGGGTATGGTTTTTCCAGTAGTCATGTATGGATGTGAGAGTTGGACTATAAAGAAAGCTTAGCACCAAGGAATTGATGCTTTTGAACTGTGGTATTGGAGAAGACTCTTGACAGTCCCTTGGACTGCAAGGAGATCCAACCAGTCCATCCTAAAGGAGATCAGTCCTGGGTGTGCATTTGAAGTACTGATGTTGAAGCTGAAACTCCAATACTTTGGCCACCTGATGTGAAGAGCTGACTCATTGGAAAAGACCCTGATGCTGGGAAAGATTGAGGGCAGGAGGAGAAGGGGACAACAGAGGATGAGATGGTTGGATGGCATCACTGACTCAATGGACATGGGTTTGGGTGGACTTCAGGAGTTGGTGATGGAATTCCAGGGAGGCCTGGCCTGCTGCGGTTCATGGGGTCGCAAAGAGTCGGACACGACTGAGCGACTGAACTGAACTGAATCATGAATAATAAACATTAACAATAGCTATAATGCTTAATCTAATTACAGATGACTTCTTAAAAAGAGGAGGAGTGAAAATTTAAGGGATATTTCAGGTTTAAAGTTTTTTAGGTAACTCCAAAAAATACAACTTTACTGATTTTAAATGCTCTAATTGGGTCTAACCTCCAAAGATTATTTTTACTCCTCCCCTCTGACTCCTGTTGTCACTAGCCAATTACTTACTAGAAATAATTTGAAATCACAGTTCAACATGATTTTGCTGTATGGCATTTCATTGTGTGGATAAATGATAATTAACCAAACCTCTCTTTTCGAACAGTTGTGCCCAGTCCCTCAGTCATGTCCGAGTCTTTTGTGACTCTATGGACTGGAGCCCACCAGGCTCCTCTGTTCATGGGGTTTTTCAGGCAAGAATACTGGAACAGGTTACACCATTTCCTAATCCAGGGGATCTTCCTAACCCACAGATGGAACTTGTGTCTCCTGCACTGGCAGGTGGATTCTTTACTGCGGAGTCATCAAGGAAGCCCATCACTAACCATGCAGCCACCCCAACCAGGCTTCCAGGGGGCGCTGTTAACTCTCCCCTCCACCCACACACAGTTAACTGTGATACTGGTTGATGTTTATTCCCCATTTATCATCTCATCTCATCTTCTCCTCCCTCTTATTTGTTATGATTTTAATATGTCCTCCAGTTTCTCTCTTGTCTAAACTCTCCAGATTCTAGCCTGAGTCACTTGGTCTTCCTGCCATTGCTGACAATTCAGCAAAGCGCAGAAAGAATACAACTCTGGTGGACTCTGTCCTTGAAGGCAGGGACTGATCTACACGGTTTCTCCCCAGAACTCAGCACAGTGCACAGTCCCCAACCAGTCTGGGGAGCACTGGCTTTGAAGCTTAGGCCCAAGATTACCAGCTGTACTTCAAGACAGGCAAGTTATTTCCTGAGCCTCAGTTCCCAACATGCAAAACAATGTGAATAACACTGCCTTTAAATATGTCATTTAAGATTTGATCAACCACCCATGTAAAGTGCCAAGTGCTACATACCTGGCCCACAGAATGCACCAACAAATGCGGGTCCCTTTACCCCAGTGGTCCTCAACCTTCTTGGCACCAGGGACAACCGCTCAGTTCTTGCTGTGCAGCCCAATTCCTAACAAGCCACGGACCAGTGCTGGTCCATGGCCCATTGGTCAGGACCCTTGCCTTACCCCATGAATATTTCTCCATTTTCTGGAAATGAAAATAAAAGTATCCCGTTGCATGCAAAGCACTTCCATCACACAGGCATGCCCAACTCGTATTTCCTTATACTCAGCTTCAACGTGAGCCTGAGCACCATGCTCTTGAGTTCACTACATATTTTCGTGTTTCTATAATCTCTCACTTTATTTCCTCAAACTCGACTGTTCTGCCTCCTTCTCCTGTCTTATTAAACCTCCACTCATCATTCAGTCCATTCCAAATAGCACTTACTCTCTAATACGGTATTTTCTTGCTCAAAGTAAAGTGTAACCACCTTATGACGGCCTGTAAGGACCTTCATTCTCCACTCCCAACTGGCCTCTCCAATTCTACCTTCTAAGACTTTCTTTTCCCTCATTCAAACCCCAAATTAAACTGAAGTTCTTTTTTGTATTGTACATGCCTGGTTCATTCCTGCCAGGATTTTGTGTGCCTAGCTCCCTCTCATAAAATTCTCAGATAAAAGATATTCGAGTTTACTATTAGTTAGGGAGATCCAGATTAAATCCAGAATGGAATAAAAATTGTTCACTTGTTTTAAAAAATCGATAAGGTACTGCTGAGGATTTGGTGAAATTCGTATTCTCCTACAAATGAAATATAAGTTGGAGGTCAATTTGGCAGTATCTATTAAAGTGTGCTCATATTCTCCTTACCTGGTTTGCCTCCTATTTACCTGAAGACAGAGTCATTCATATACAAAAAGATTTTCACTGAAGCAGTGTTTACAATAATAAAATGAAACAAATCAAAACAAAAAAACTCAGTTGGGTAGCAAGCTAAATGTCCATCAACAGGGCGATGGTTGAATTAATTCTGCTACCCACATACCATGGAATACTCTACAGCAGATTAGAAAACATTGAGTATGTGATAAGAAGACAAGATATCCAAGATAGTTCTAACTGGAAAAAGCAAGTCATAGCAAAGTGCATATGGAAATATTCGTGTATTTTAAAAACTTAAAATAGTAAGAACATTCATTGAGTGACTTCTACCAAGTACTTTTCTAAAGTGATTTAAATTTATCAAAATAGTTACTGTTCCTAACTACCTGCTAAGGTATGTAATGTTGTCCTCCCAGTTTTATACATGAAGAAACGGGAGCACAGTGAGTTTCCATGGGCACCATTAGAGGATAATAAATCTGTCGCCAAGCCTGGCCTTACTTATGGCTCTGTCTTGTCTTTTACATTTCATATCTAAAAATGAACAATTGACTGTGTGTGTGTCTGTGCGTGTGTACTTGAGTACCAAGGCAAACACTTGAATAAATACCCACCATCACACAGCGTTTCCTCATGGGGGAGGAAAGGAACAGGAATGGAGTGATGGAAAGGAAAATGATTAAGGAGACTTTTTAAAAAAATCAGATTTTAGTTTTTTTAACATCGGAGTCTTTGGAAATTTATAAGGATTCATTCAACTTATTTCTTGTATAATTTGTTCGGATACAGTATCCCAGAATCATCATGAGGAAAGTGAGAGGGAAAGGCATTCTAGGATAAACGGAAGAAAGCGGGACAAAGGGTAATTTTAAAAGTGCTTTGAGGCACAGCTTTGAAGTAATTTGAGCAAAAAATAAATTCTACCTGCAATTGCCTGGGCAATTTAGGTGAAATGAAGGGGTTTTTGTGACATTAACTCAGAAATAATGGACATAAAAGAGTGGTTTGTGGGAGCTTCAAAACCCCAATTATAAGGGAATGCCACTGAGATTCCATTCAAACGGTCATGACTGAATGCTTTCTCTCCTGGCACCACTGTTAATCTGTTGAACCCTGAGTTTTCCCTTCCCTCCATTTCCTCTTGGTAGTTTATTTGTCCATGCTAGCTTCAGTTGTATGGCCTGCTACATCACTCATGCTTAAGTGTGAATCTATAAATCCAGGGTGACATGTGACTGAGAGATGGTGAGGAAGGATTATGAAATACTGCATGGCCACATTTTTGTTTCTCACTAATGACTCCTGAAAAAAAAAAACTACAGTGACTTCAAGCTTGATGGATGTGAGATCCCAGAGTGAGTTACAAATCAGTTGACCTAGAAATTCTTCTGAAAATGAAAGGAGTTGGCTTTATATTTTTTCTTTGGTATGATTATCTCTGATCCTCTCCTCCCATTTCCCCAAATAAAATGGGTTGCAACAAAGAAATATAGCTGTTACCTACATAACAGGTCCATAATATCTGCTTCTTCTCTCATTCAACATTAAGTTATATCTATCCCCAGGTTGCTGCTGCTGCTGCTAAGTCACTTCAGTCCTGTCCAACTCTGTGCGACCCCATAGACGGCAGCCCACCAGGCTCCTGCGTCCCTGGGATTCTCCAGGCAAGAACACTGGAGTGGGTTGCCATTTCCTTCTCCAGTGCATAAAAGTGAAAAGTGAAAGTGAAGTCACTCAGTTGTCTGACTCCTAGCGACCCCATGGACTGCAGCCTACCAGGCTCCTCCATCCATGAGATTTTTCAGGCAAGAGTACTGGAGTGGGTTGCCATTGCCTTTTCCGATTACCCTGCTTCAAATTTCAGCCTCTTCTAGACCACTGCTCAGATTGTATTCACAGTAATCTTTCTAAAATGCAAATGTGATCATGTCATTCTCTTGCTGACAATTCTTCTAATCCCCATATGGCTTCCCTGATGGCTCAATGGGGAAAGAATCAGTCTGCAATGCAGGAGACACAGGAGACATGGGTTTGATCCCTGGGTTGGAAAGATCCCCTAGAGGAAGAAAATGGCAACTCACTCCAGTCTTCTTGCCTGGGAAATCCCATGGACAGAGGAGCCTGATGGGCTGCAGTCCATGGGGTTGTGAAGAGTTGGACACCACTGAGAGACTAAGCCTCCAAATCTCTATATTGCTCAGATACAGCCCCAGGTTTGCAATCCAGTTTGCTTTGCATTATGATTTGGCCCCTGCTTATATGTTTAGCCTCACTGGCCAACTCTAAAGGGTCCAAAGAGATGAACTGGCCATTTCCTCATGTCTGGACTCTAGGATTGTTTACTCTGAGATGGCTCTTTCACCTTACTTACTGCCTCCATTCTCCTACCCAACACCTACTTGCCTGTGAATTTTATTCACAGAAGAAACCATCTCTGGCCCTCCCACGCCTGGGTGTGATGCCTCTTTTATGATCTATACTTAACCTTATTTACAATAACCTATGTTGCAAAGATAATCTTCTTCCCCGCCTATTTATTCTCATACTTGTAAGGGTGAAATAAAGAGTATTTATTTTTTTATTTCACCAGTGACTAAAACAATACCAGGCCCAATAATACTTTGCCAAATGAATCAATGAGTCCGTATCTAAGTTTTATGGATTAAATTTCATCAACAAACTTGTAAGTTAACTATGTTGTCATTTCTCTGAGAAAACATAATGATTTACAATTTAAACCAGTGGCTGCTCCCTTAATTATGAACTGGTGACAATCAACACAACTAACTTATATAGTACCTACTATGGGTCAGGAACTATATTATGTCACTTAACCACCAAAGCATAAAAACGAGGTAGCAACTGTTATTATCACCTCTTAGCAGTGAGGAAACTAAAGTTTAGAGAAGTTACCAGATTGTTCCTCAAATTTCATAAATTACACTGAATTCGTTTATGAGACTTAGACTGCCCAGTGCATTTAGAGTGCTGAGTGAATGCCTGGCCTGTAAACTCTCAGAGGAACTCTTTTCTGTTACTTCTGTTATCAGCGTTGTTACTACACTTCAGGTCTGCCTGCTTTATATCTAAACCTAATGTTTGGGGATCTTCAAACATGTGGTATATATATTGAGTAGAAGATATATATTTTAAAAGTTGCATTTTTTTTAATTAGAAAAAACTTTAAAAATGAAAAATGTGAGCTGCTACTGCTGAACTCATCTCTAGCTTCCTTGGTGCTTCTCCAACATGCCAGTGCTCTTCCATCTGAGTGTCTTTGCACCGATTCCTCCCACTGCCTGGAATGTTTCTCCCTAGATACTCACGTGACTCCCTGCCCTCCTTCATCCTGATTCTTCGTCTCAAATATCTCCTTCTCACTGAGGCTACTCTGCCCAGCATCACATCCTGCCCTCTCTACCCTGTTACTCCTTGCCCTCCTTCATATGTACTGATTTCTCCTTTTCCTTAGTACTTGCCACCATCAAACATTATACTATATATATTACACACACACTTATTATTTACATGTTTATTGCTTTCTACTCTACTGAAATGTACTCCAAGAAGGGAAGGATTTCTCTCTCTTTTTCTTTTTCACTGAAGAATCCAGATTGCTTCAAGTAATGCCTGGTACACTGAGATGCTTAATAAATTTTTTTCAATGGCTTTTTTTGGGAGGGTTATTTTAATTGAAGTGTAATTGATAATAAGTACTTTTTGAATGAATGGATGAATATTGCCTCAGGCAATGTTGTATAACCTCATTTGGCCACATATGTGCTCCTGATACAGGGTATTTATGTATATTTTGTCAACATACCGCCCTATTTGGTAAATAGCTGAGCAGGTGCTCAAGCTTTGATCTAGGAAGAATAACACAACCGAGAAAGGTAAAGCTAAAAGTTCAACGTAGGTTACCCATGTTCCTATGCTGCTAAGTCACTTCAGTCGTGTCCAACTCTGTGTGACCCCATAGACGGCAGCCCACCAGGCTCCCCCGTCCCTGGGATTCTCCAGGCAAGAACACTGGAGTGGGTTGCCATTTCCTTCTCCAATACATGAAAGTGAAAAGAGAAAGTGAAGTCACTCAGTTGTGTTCAACTCAGTGACCCCATGGACTGCAGCCCACCAGGCCTCCTCTGTCCATGGGATTTTCCAGGCAAGAGTACTGGAGTGGGGTGCCATTGCCTTCTCCAATGTTCCTATAAGTATCAGTAATAAAAAGTGCATCAAAGGGAGTTTTAATGACTGTATTAGACTTGTTTTCTTCATAGAATAGAACATGCTTACTAAAAATTGAACATAATTAAACCCCGATGATTTCCTTAAAAATTAAATAAGTTTATTAGAGGTGAAGAAGGTTAAAGTGATTGGCTACTTTGTGGAACACTCAAAATATGTGCAAAATTATATTCAATGCAACTGGAGGAAATTACATTTAATACCTGTAGATGTTGACACCATAAAATGATGTGAGATCTGATAACCAGCATCAGAACGTTCTTGCATTATTCCTTCTGCCAGTTGCACCCAACAAGAGACCACCCATGTGAAACAGTATGCATAGTCGGTCCCTGTGGTAATTAGCTGGGAATTGCTACAGACTGGTCAGTAATATTTAAAACCGTTTCTAAGGTTGTGTAAGAGTAAAGAGCAATATAATAGTGATCATTTCATATAAGCTGTAAAATAATTTAAACAGATTACGGGCACCAAAATACAGAGAATTTCAGGACTAGAAGCTGTCTCCCTCCTAGCCTTGTGGCCTGCCTTATTTCAAATCCCTTGTAAAACTCAGAGGGCTCATGGGCTCCCTGTAAACTTCACTTTTGGCTTTACGGAGTAGTCAGATAGATACTGTGCCTTCTAGACTTAAGCAGAAAAGTAGTGAGGGCTCATATTTCTGTTTATGACATACTGACACAGAATTTCTACATATCACCCAAAGCTACAGCTCAGGCCAATTACGAGTAATACGGTCATCTCTATTTATGAAAAATTTAAATTGAGGTTTCTAGGAGAATTCAATAAAAGTGAGCTCCTTTAAGGTATGATGTATGTTTTATTAAACTGTCCCTTCCCAGTGCCAAGCACATGGCATGTGGTTAATAATTCTTTTTTTGGCAGTCTGAATGAAGCCTTTAAAATGGTATTCTTAAAGTACTGTTTGCCTCTAGAGACAGGTTCAGTAATGGTGGGCTGTCAATCTCCTTGCCTTTGTTAGAGACAGTAATTAGGATCAACTGCAGGGCTCTTCCTCACAGATCCTCAATTCAGAGACAAGCCTTGGATAAAGTCTCTTTACAAGAATTGCCCTCATTTGTGGAATTCCCTGCGTGCTGTGATTTGGGAGAAGTCCATTCTACTCACATACACCATACAGTGTATAATGTATGCAATTTAGATTTTAATGCTGCAGCTAATATTTGGTTTTTATCAGTCTCCAGGAAATTGTACCAGTTTATTTTAAGGAAATGGTTCTTAGCTAGGAATGATCTGACCGCTCTGAGGAGAGCTGGCAGCGTCTGAGACTCTTTTAGTGGTCACCCAAAATCACTGCAGATGGTGACTGCAGCCATGAAATTAAAAGACGCTTGCTCCTTGGAAGGAAAGTTATGACCAACCTAGATAGCATATTCAAAAGCAGAGACATTACTTTACCAACAAAGGTTCGCCTAGTCAAGGCTATGGTCTTTCCTGTGGTCATGTACGGATGTGAGAGTTGGACTGTGAAGAAGGCTGAGCGCGGAAGAATTGATGCTTTTGAACTGTGGTGTTGGAGAAGACTCTTGAGAGTCCCTTGGACTGCAAGAAGATCCAACCAGTCCATTCTGAAGGAGATCAATCCTGTAATTTCTTTAGAAGGAATGATGCTAAAGCTGAAACTCCAATATTTTGGGCACCTCATGCGAAGAGTTGACTCATTGGAGAAGACTCTGATGCTGGGAGGGATTGAGGGCAGGAGGAGAAGGGGACGACAGAGGATGAGATGGCTGGATGGCATCACTGACTTGATGGATGCGAGTCTGAGTGACCTCCGGGAGCTGGTGATGGACAGGGAGGCCTGGCGTGCTGCGGTTCATGGGGTCGCAAAGAGTCGGACATGGCTGAGCGACTGATCTGATCTGATCTGATCTGATTGGAAAGTGGATTGTGGCCAAGGGAGCTGCCAAACATCCTACAATAGACAGCACAGCCTCTCCAACAAAGACTTACCCAGTTTAAAACCTTGACTGTTCAAAGGCTGAGAAACTCTGATTAAGGCAAATTTAGAGAAAACTTTACAGAGTAGAATTAAAAAAAAAATAAAGTTTTCTACTTTAAAATGCTGTCACTTTGCTAGAACTCAGTTACTGCATTTAAAATTACCCATGGCCTAAAACCTGTATCCTTCTCCAAAACCAGATGACTCATTCTATTTTGTACACTTTCACATTGATGATCCACGATACCACAGCTTGCTGAGTACTGTGGGCTTCTCACTTCCTTGCCTGAAACATCTTTTTGTTTTTAATTGCCAAGTCACCAGAACACATTTTGGACCATCAACAAGTGGAAAGGTACTCTTAGGCCTGGAAATGCAGTTTTCTTTACATCTGTCCTTGATGCCTGTGCGCTCCTGCCTCTGATCCAAGGCCACCAAGAGCTCAGGCTGAAACACTTTTCCTCCTGTACCAGCAGGATCCATGCCTGAAACTTGGGAATTCCTTGGTAATCCCTTCTCCTTTATCTCTCATGTCCAGTCAACCACCAGGTCTTGCTTAGAGTACCATTATCTCATAGGAGTTCTCTAGCTGATTTCCTCACATCCAGTTTCTCTCCACTCCTTCACACACTCCCACAGTCACACGCTGGCAGTTGCCAGATCAGATCAGTCGCTCAGTTGTGTCCGACTCTTCCCGACCCCATGAATCGCAGCACGCCAGGCCTCCCTGTCCATCACCAACTCCTGGAGGTCACTCAGACTCACATCCATCGAGTCAGTGATGCCATCCAGCCATCTCATCCTCTGTCGTCCCCTTCTCCTCCTGCCCTCAATCCCTCCCAGCATCAGAGTCTTCTCCAATGAGTCAACTCTTCGCATGAGGTGGCCAAAATACTGGAGTTTCAGCTTGAGCATCATTCCTTCCAAAGAAATCCCAGGGCTGATCTCCTTCAGAATGGACTGGTTAGATCTCCTTGCAGTCCAAGGGACTCTCAAGAGTCTTCTCCAACACCACAGTTCAAAAACATCAATTCTTTGGCTCTCAGCCACCTTCACAGTCCAGCTCTCACATCCATACATGACCACAGGAAAGACCATAGCCTTGACTAGGCGAACCTTTGTTGGCAAAGTAACGTCTCTGCTTTTGAATATGCTATCTAGGTTGGTCATAACTTTCCTTCCAAGGAGTAAGCGTCTTTTAATTTCATGGCTGCAGTCACCATCTGCAGTGATTTTGGAGCCCAGAAAAATATAGTCTGACACTGCTTCCACTGTTTCCTCATCTATTTCCCATGTAGTGATGGGACCAGATGCCATGATCTTCGTTTTCTGAATGTTGAGCTTTAAGCCAACCTTTTCACTCTCCACTTTCACTTTCATCAAGAGGCTTTTTAGTTCCTCTTCACTTTCTGCCATAAGGGTGGTGTCATCTGCATATCACAGGTTATTGATATTTCTCCCAGCAATCTTGATTCCAACTTGTGTTTCTTCCAGTCCAGCATTTCTCATGATGTACTCTGCATATAAGTTAAATAAACAGGGTGACAATATACAGCCGTGACGTACTCCTTTTCCTATTTGGAACCAGTCTGTTGTTCCATGTCCAGTTCTAACTGTTGCTTCCTGACCTGCATACAAATTTCTCAAGAGGCAGATCAGGTGGTCTGGTTTGCCATAACAATTATCTAAAAGCAGATAAATGCATGTGATGCTGGCCATTTTCTACAACCTTCAAATGACAAGTCCAGGCTCTTTATTGTGGCTTATGGGGCACACGACAACAAGCCCTAGCCCAACCCTCCAAGACCAATCCCACCACACTGTGCCTTACTCTTTAACTGCAAACATCATGTTATTCCTTATATGTTTGTACATATGTTTTCTCCTCTTCCTGGATTAACCCTCCATCAACCTACTTGCTCTGACATTTCTATCAGTTCAGTTCAGTTCAGTCGCTTAGTCGTGTCTGACTCTTTGTGACCCCATGAATTGCAGCACACCAGGCCTCCCTGTCCATCACCAACTCCCGGAGTTTACTCAGATTCATGTCCATCGAGTCGGTGATGCCATCCAGCCATCTCATCCTCTGTTGTCCCTTTCTCCTCCTGCCCCCAATCCCTTCCAGCATCAGAGTCTTTTACAATGAGTCAACTCTTCCCATGAGGTGGCCAAAGTACTGGAGTTTCAGCTTTAGCATCAGTCCTTCCAATGAACACCCAGGACTCCTTTAGAATGGACTGGTTGGATCTCCTTGCAGACCAAGGGACTCTCAAGAGTCTTCTCCAACACCACAGTTCAAAAGCATCAGTTCTTTGGCGCTCAGCTTTCTTCACAGTGCAACTCTCACATCCATAGGTGACCACTGGAAAAACCATAGCCTTGACTAGATGGACCTTTGTTGGCAAAGTAATGTCTCTGCTTTTTAATATGCTATCTAGGTTGGTCATAACTTTCCTTCCAAGGAGTAAGCATCTTTTAATTTCATGGCTGCAATCACCATCTGCAGTGATTCTGGAGCCCAAAAAGTAAAGTCCGACACTGTTTCCACTGTTTCCCCATCTATTTCCCATGAAGTGATGGGACCGGATGCCATGATCTTCGTTTTCTGAATGTTGAGCTCTAAGCCAACTTTTTGACTCTCCACTTTCACTTTCATCAAGAAGCTTTTTAGTTCCTCTTCACTTTCTGCCATAAGGGTGGTGTCATCTGCATATCTGAGGTTATTGATATTTCTCCCAGCAATCTTGATTCCAGCTTGTGCTTCTTCTAGCCCACCGTTTCTCATGATGTACTCAGCCTATAAGTTAAATAAGCAGGGTGACAATATACAGCCTTGATGTACCCCTTTTCCTATTTGGAACCAGTCGGTTGTTCCATGACCAGTTCTAACTGTTACTTCCTGACCTGCATATAGGTTTCTCAAGAGGCAGGTCAGGTGGTCTGGTATTCCCATCTCTTGAAGAATTTTCCACAGTTTATTGTGATCCACATAGTCAAAGGCTTTGGCACAGTCAATAAAGCAGATATAGATGTTTTTCTGGAACTCTCTTGTTTTTTCCATGATCTAGTGGATGCTGGCAATTTGATCTCTGGTTCCTCTGCCTTTTCTAAAACCAGCTTGAACATCTGGAAGTTCACAATTCACGTATTGCTGCAGCCTGGCTTGGATAATTTTGAGCATTACTTTACTAGCGTGTGAGCTTCCCTGGTGGCTCAGACAGTAAAGCGTCTGCCTACCCCAGGAGACCAGGGTTCAATCCCTGGGTCAGGAAGATCTCCTGGAGAAGGAAATGGCAACCCACTCCAGTATTCTTGCCTGGAAAATCCCTTGGATGGAGGAACCTGGTAGACTACAGTCCATGGGGTCGCAAAGAGTCAGACACGATTGAGCGACTTTACTTTCACTTACTAGCGAGTAAGATGAGTGCAATTGTGTGGTAGTCTGAGCATTCTTTGGCATTGCCTTTTTTTGGGATTGGAATGAAAACTACTATTTATCCTTTTAAGATTCTATTTATATGTCATCTCCTGTACAAAGCCAGAAGGTGTTTTTTTGCTTTCAGGAATTCTGAACTATCAGCCAACATTGTCCATGTTGTCCAATGACAATGACTAGCTGGAACTGTGATGGGCATCTCCTCTCTGGACTGCCACAGATCCCACTTGGTCATCCCGTTTATGTACATAATCTCCTCGTGGTCCTCACTGCAGTTATATTTATCACTCTTACTTCTACTTCAAGGAAGCCAAATGTACCCTTACAAAACCAAGTCTACTACAGCATCATGCGCTCTTGGCTTTCAGTGGTAGAAGCTCAACGACTGTCTAGAAGCCTCAAGTTTTCTAATGTCACAGTTTACTAAATTTTTGAATATGGACTGACTGCTGCATAGTAGTGATGAGCTCAGAACAAAAAGCTGAGTTGAGACGCTGGTGCTGGGTGATGAACTAGGCTCAGGCCGATTCTAGGAGATCAGATCTTGTGTATACCAATCATACAAAGATTTAAATTCCTGTTCCATCAAAAACATAACTGCAACATATTCAGACTCTAACTGCAGGATGTAAAAGTCTCAAGCCTTGCTTCATATTCAAAGTTACATTCTTAAATCTTAAGCTACCTTATATTTGCATAGTTGCTGGTGATGCCGGGCACACCTATGAATAGAAACAAGATTTCTGAGAAGCCTTTAGATGCCACTGAAGAGCTACAGAGTAATCTACATTTCAGAGTAAAGTCAACAGTAATAAAATTACCAACGGATGATCCTGCCTCCATGAGAGAAGAGAGAACAAACCAAGGAGGGAAGGCTTATGGTTTAATATGACACACTTTGCAACTTTATTAAAACTGTCCACACCCCATGACTGAACTTAGAAAGGTGTATGCATTGGAGAAGGAAATGGCAACCCACTCCAGTATTCTTGCCTGGAGAATCTCAGGGACAGCCGTCTATGGGATTGCACAGAGTCGGACACAACTGAAGCGACTTAGCAGCAGCAGTTCTGGTACTGCAACTTCCAAGACTCTCTCACTGAGGTTCCCATGTCTGAGACTCAGCAACTAACATCTGATTTAAAGTTTAGGCGTGAACCTCTCAGCGATCACATGTAGTGTGATCACTCACACAGTGCTATTTGAGTCCCACCTGTATCGGTGTCGTCTCTCGGAGTACAAGAGAAGGAAGTTCTTGTTTCTTTAAGAACCAAGTTCTTGTTTCTTCGAGAAAAAGAGAAGATCAAAATCCATTCTAGAAAACTGTACAAACTCTGAGATTAACTTGGTTTGAATTTTATTGGGTAGACCTATGGAGCTATGGCTATATTAAAAATTTTCCAACTTTGCTTTAGGCTGGTGTACCAGTAGTCTCCAGGCCAATATTTAGTTAAGTTAGAAGAATGGTCCTTCTCAAGCAAGTTGGGCTTGAATCATAAAGAACAGCTTTTAGGCAACAGAAATTGGCTTCTCCGATAATGGTTAAAACAATAACTGATAATTGGGTTTAGTGAGTTCCATAAAGAATAAATGATGCCAGAATGTGACCTAGCACAAAACTTGAGGGCAAACCCTGTATTCCTTCACACTGAACTGCCTGTTTCTCAGCCAACAGAACAGTCCTTGCTCTGTTTACATTTTCTGCTTTTGAAAATTAAGCCTCTGCTGCCACAAAAGATACGAAGACTGGGGATTTTATGAAAAGGCTGTTTAATAATAATATACAGCAATAATGCTTTATTTTTGTGGAAAGAGAAAGTCATATGTTTTTGCCAGTGCTATAGTCATCAATCCCCTTTTACATTCATTAGGAAAGGTAGTTAGAACAGGCGTCATTTCATCAGTTTTGCAGATTTTCAAATGACTTGCCAATATTTCAATGACTTGCCAATAATCATTTCAAATGACTTCCCAAAATTTCAATGACTTGCCAATAATCAACAGCACACAAGTGGGAGCCAACTGCCTCTGAAATTAGAATATTTAATAAGAGACTTTTATTGTCTCTTGAAAATAAACAGAGAGCAGCGGAAATCACTTAGTCTGAGCTAAAAGTTTAAATCTACATGCAGGCAAAATTGTAAGATAGGAAGGAGACTATTACCTCCTTACAGAAAAGAAATTTACATTAACAGTTAATAATAACTAATAGTTAGCAGCTGTTGAGTTTATAAAAGTTATCTGCCACAGTGGCAGATACTTTCACATACTTTCTTTTATATAACCTTCAGATCAGCCATGAAAGAAAGATATTATTATCTGTTTTACAGATGATGAAATAGAATTCCCAAATTGTAAATAGTCATATTATAGTTAGACTAACCTCAAACTCTTCAGAAACTTGAAATGTAACAACATTTGAAATTTTGAAAATAGCAATTGACAATAAGGCTTTCTAATTTTCACTGAAAGTAGAAATAGAAAGAAAATGACTTCTAAAGTTGTTATCAGACACTAGATCTTATTCAAGTGGTTTAAGGGTTTAGAAAGAAAATTTCAATATAGAAAAAATACTACTATACTAAAACAGAAAATGTATAATACATTTCATTTTTGTAGTGACTAGCCATAGTTGTTGTTTTTCAGTCTGCAAGTCATGTCTCTGCAACCCCATGGACTACAGCACGACCAGCCACAGTAGGTATCAGAAACTCTTGGCACATGACCAGATTTTAGGATTGATGGACAACACAGAGATTCCTATTGCCCTTAAAATAAAACATAACCTTTCTGGTAGCACCTCTAAGAATCGGATCTGTTTGGCTTCCACCACTCCTCAGCTCCTTTTGTTCGTATCTCCATGACCACCCACCCTGCTCTTCTTTCAGCCAAGGCTGAGACAACCTGGGACCTGGGACCCCTTGCTTCAGTGCTCGCAAATGGACAAATATCTCCTCCAGCAACAAAACACAAAGAAACTATAAAGGACTAAAAATAACTGTGTGCATGAACAACTGGGGCAGATTATGGACAACTAAATATAAAAAGACCAAAAACACACTGCCACTTTTGAAGAGCCAGGAGCAAAATCAAGGTGCTGGGAGATGAAAACGGTACTGAGCATGAGCCCTGCACTCCACATCACAGGAACAGGTGGGCAAACCCCCTGATCCACCCTCTGGCCTGACCCCTGCCCTCACCTTACAGAAGGAGCTGGCTTCACCCCACCGCCTGGGGGAGTGAGTGAGGGAACCTGTTACTTGTTTTCACACCCACCACCCCCTGCTGCAGCGAAGGCCCCAGTGAAGGCTTCCCTGGATTTCTTCTCTGGCTTCTTATCAATCTGTAGTAAGGAAGGCCAAGAACCCTGGTTGGTAACAGTCCTACACGAAAGTCATGGGCTTTCTCACCTGTAACTTCACACCAGCTCTTATGATGATGATGACTGACTCTTCCTTGCCCTTTTTGTTTTCAGTCACTAAGTCGTGTCCGACTCTTTGCGACCCCATGGACTACAGCCCGCCAGGATCGTCTGTCCACGGGATTTCCCAGGCAAGAAGACTGGAGTAGGTTGCCATTTCCTCCTCCAGGAGGTCTTTCTCAACCCAGGGATCAAACCTGCGTCTCCTGAATTGGCAAGCAGATTCTTCACCTGAGCCACCTGGGAAGGCCCGTCCTTGCCTTTAGTCTCAGCTTAAATGTCTCCTCTAAAAGAGGCCTTCCTAACACTATCAAAAGGAGCTGCTCTTATTCTTTTACATGGCACCTTGTTTTCATCTCCTTTTCCCCCTTTAACACTTCTTACAGTATTTAATTATGAGGCAGTGTTATACTCTGAAGTATAAATTTGTGGGTTTTTTGTGTACTTCCCTGCCCCTTTTGCTTCTGTCAGCCCACACCTAGAGAACAAACAGAACTCAAAACTAGCTGAGGCAGAAGGAGAGGGTTGCATTTTCCCCCCATTATCTAAAGGCTAGGTGAAGGTTGGGGTTGGGGTAAGGAGGAAGAGAAGGAGGACAAGCTTCACTGACTGTACAGGCAGAAGTAAAAGGAGAAAAGTACTCAAAGTGGGAGGGGGAAAGGAAGTTGCATTGTTAGAACCAGGAGTAGAGTGGAAAATACTCAGCACATACTATCCCGAGAGTAGAAAAACCAGTGTGCTCATGGGCTGTGGACAACTGATCCCTTTCAACTGTCCTGGAAACTCACAAGTCCTCTGAATGTAGAATAACGGTTTTCCATGACCAAGTTTTATTCACTGGAACTTGTAAACGTTGCCTTGAATGGAAAAGAGTCTTTGCAGATGTGATTAACTAAAGAATCATGATCTTGAGATAAGGAGATTATCCCACTTTATTTAAATGCTAAGACACTTCAGTCCTGATGGACTCTTTGCAACCCTATGGACTGTAGCCCCTCTGTCGATGGGATTCTCCAGGCAAGAATAATGGAGTGGGTTGCAGGGCCCAATTCAGGAGATCTTCCCAACCCAGGGACTGAATCCACATCTCTTATGTTTCCCGCTCTGGCAGGTGGGTTCTTTACCACTAGCACCACCTGGGAAGCCAGGGGAGATTCCACACAGAAGTTACAAGAAGAGAACTGTCTACCAGAGCCTCTGGAGGGAGTACAGCCCTGGCTGACAGCCTGGTTTGGGGTCATTCAAGCTGATTTCTAACTTCCAGTCTCCAGAACTATGAGAGAATAAATTCTATTAATTAAACCATCAGGTATATGGTAATTTGTTACAGCAGCCATAAGAAACGAATACACACATGGAGCAAAAATCTCATTACTATGAACAGCATGGAACTGAACTGAATCTCTGGGAGAGTTTCCTTTATGCTGGGATTAGTGGTGGCTATGTCAACAGTTTCATATACATTTATATGTACACAGGCATACCTCAGAAATACTAAGGTAAATGTCTCCTTTTCCAAAATGCGACTATTTTTAGAAATGGTTCCCCACTTTTTAAAAGTCAAAGCCCTTTATAAGAAACAGAAAAACAGTACTCACCCCAACCAAAACTGCTTATGCAAACCTGTAACAGTGAAAAAACCTCGATCTTTTCTATACCATATAGGAAAACACTAGTCTTTAAAGGACTAAGAGATTGACCCTTGAATTAGGATGACTAAAGCCAGACTGCCCAGATTACTCTCCAGCTGTGCCATTCAGTTGGCTGTACGACCCTGGGCAAGTACTTGGTCTCTCTTCCTCAGTTCCCTCATTCATGAGAGTGACAGTAAGAACACTTAACACAAAAGAGCATTATGAGGAAACAATTAATTCAGTATGTAAAGTGCTTAGAACATTGCCTGGAGGTAAATACCTATGGAGCTTTGACTGTGTAGATAGCTGCTGTTCTAAGCGGGCTTCTCTGACGGCTCAGTGGTGAAGAAGATGCCTGCCAAAAGGAGATGCGAGTTCGATCCCGGGGTCAGCAAGATCTGGAGAAGGAAGTGGCAACCCACTCCAGTATTCTTGTCTGGAGAATCCCATGGACAGAGGAGCCTGGCAGACTATGGTCCACGGGGTAGCAAAGAGTCAGACACGACTGAGCACACAAGCATGCTGCACTAAGACAGCAGAGAAGGCAGTGAACAAAAATCATTGCTGTCAGTGGGGTATGCGTTTTAATGTAGAGCTTAAATTGTCACAGAAATCTTATACTGTATTTCATAATAATTTAAAAACATCTTTGTATTTTCTCTTTGTTCAGATAATAGATAAATAAGATTTAACATACATTTCCCATCTGGACTCAAATCTAGAGAGTTCTAATTTTTGTTTCATCCTCATTCCACATCTGACAGCCTTTCTGCATAAATAATTTGGGCTATGAGTACTCACCCTTAACTTGGCAGACGTATTTATAAAATGGGAGAAAAGCCAGGTTCCAGGAAAACAATTTATTCTGTTCCATCCCTCAACTTTTATTCATTCATTTGTTATGCTTAAAAATCAATTAGCACTGTTCATACACTGTATTGACAGCTTTATTTAGGATTAACTACAGATCTGGGCAAATTTAACTGCAATTTCCCCACCAATGATGTTCAAAAACAATGCCTGGATTTCAGGAGCTAATGAAGGTCTCTCTTTCACTATGACTTAATTTTAAATTTCTTGTGCTTTTATTTTATCTTTCTATCCTGAGCCTCCCCGTTCCCCACCTGCCTTCTCTCCTGTCAGTATGGGAGGCTATCATACTGATTCTTTTGGACCTTCTCCCTTTTAAAATATTACTAAGAAATAATTATTAGTTCAGAGGAAGTTGAAAATAAATGTACAATGAGACCCTGTGGACCCTTTATCCAGCTTTCCTCAATACAAACATCTTGTAAAAAACAACTGTATAGTATTAAAATCAGGGCACTGACATAGGCACAGTCCTGGAGCTCACTCAGATTTCACTGGGAGTTACTTTTTCAGTAACCAAGTATTACACTTGGTAAGCATCAGTTATGTTCAGAATAAAGGCTGAAATTCACTGTTTATATATGAATTTGGTGTGGGCTTTGGTGTGCAAAGGTGTATCCATTTCTCTGTGTGTATCTGTGTGTGTGCGTGCATGTGTGTATGTGTAAAAGAGAAAGAGAAAAAACAAACTCTGGCCCTATCCATTCATAAGACTTTTTTGAGGAACAGATGAGAGAATCTTAGGTAAATACTGTTCATAAACTGTAAAGTACTAAATTAAAAAACAGTTATATTGTAGTCCATGTCTAATACTTCTGTTTAAGAAAAATTTCTCATTACGAAGGTACACAGCCTCCTTACGTGTATAAGGAGTGTGTGTGTGTTTGTGTGTGTGTAGGGGTATACAGGAGTCTCAGCAAAATACCATCTGGAAACAGAGTCACAGAGTCAGAAGGGACCTTGGGTTAACTGTTGTAGCCTCTATATTGTACTCCTAATTTGAAATATTCTTGCCAGTTGGTCTTCTAATCTTTGATTAAAACTTCAAATGATGGGCACGTTATGACCTATGATTCCGTCATTCTCTATGTATCTAATGGCTCTTTCTCACAAGAAGCCCTTCCTGAAATCTGCCTTCCCTGTGGCTTTCCCCCACCGGCCTTGGCTCTGCCACCTGGCGCCTTGCACAGTGGAGGACCTGTGAAGGCAGCCATCACTCCCCTGAGTCTCTTCTCTGTCCAAAACAAGTCCTTCTTCCTGTACAAGACTGGTTGACTCGGGACGAGTTCATTGTTCTTTGCAAAGATGGAATCAGGATCAGAGCACAGTGGGGTGTGAGCCAAACAGCACATTCAGAGCTGAACTAATCTCTTCTTCCTTCCATGTTTATACATATTTGTATTAATTGCCCCTATAATCACATATTTTTTTTTTTCCCCTTAACTTGCTTCAGATTTCTCTTGAAATCAATTGAAACCCCTAGACTGTTTTTTTCTTCAGGTTTTTTGTTTTTTCCTTCAGGTTTTGATATTTAGCCATTCCTTCCTGATTCTGCCTAATTTTGATTTTCCCTGCCTGATTCCCTAGTGATTCAGACTGTAAAGAGTCTGCCTGCAATGCAGGAGACCCGGGTTAAGTCCCGGGGTTGGGAAGAGCCCCTGGAAATGGCTACCCACTCCAGTATTCTTGCCTGGAGAATTCCATGGACACAGAAGCCCGGTGGGCTACAGTCCATGGGAAAGAGTTGTACAAAACGGAACTACTGACACACTTCCTGATTCTGCACAAAGGTGCAATGTTTGGCACATGGGCAGGACTTCACATAGATTCTTATTAAATTTAGCTTATTGTACCATTCCATTGGCATTTAAAAATATATATATATCCAGACCCAATCACTAAATGTATTTACTGCTCCTGCTGGCTGCAACCTTTACATATGGCCCTTTAGTTCCTTCTTGAAATTGCTGATGAAACACTTGGGTATAAAAGAGTGAAAAGGAGATCATTAGAAAGCTATAAATTCTAACTGTAACATTTTGACTTCCTGTTAACTGTAAGCTTTAATTGAACATTCAGTTCTAAGTTTTTATTGAGGGTTGACCTAAGAAGTAGCCCTGTGCAAAAGGCCTCTGCATTTTCCATAAAATTGTATTAGGTAATTCAATATCTCATTTGTAAAAATCCCAGCGGAAATTTCTCCTGGAGCTCAGGGACAGAAAAAAAGTCTCTACCAATGATGGCTGAGCTGGTATGAGTCTCCTTCTGTTTTGATTTCTAAGACACTAAGAGAAAAAAAATATTACTTGCTCTATTGCTGTATCTTTTAAAAATTTCTATTTATTGATTTTTTCCCCTAACATGCCATGTTAATAATTCTTCATTAACATATTTTACTTTTTATCAGATATCATGATGAAAAAAGTAGTTGTTCAATCATGTCCATCTCTTGCAACCCCTTGGACTGTAGCCTCCTCTGTCTATGGAATTCTCTACGTAAAAACAGTGGAGTGGGTAGCCAGATCAAACCCAGGTCTCCTGCACTTCAGGAGGATCCTTTACCATCTGAGCCACCACAGAAGCCCAGATAATCACGATATATCCTTCCTAAATGCAGGTAGAGCATAAATACAAACAGACATAATTAAGACATCTTTTCAGGTGTCTTTTCAGATGTTTAAAGGTCCATGCAACAATTTCCTTACTTTTTAAGTAGGACAGTAGGAAATTTTCTCCAGAGGACTTGTACTGAAGTAGTAAGGTTTGCTTCATCTCTTCAAATCACTCTTACAAAATTTGTTCTCAGTTTAGGATGGTATGTTCTGAAAATATTCCATATTAATTTTCCCAAATGGTACTTTATTTTAAAGTGTAAACTTGATCATTTGCTAACATTTTCTCTTTTGTGGTCCTTCCATTACAGAACAATTTTTTTTTTCCATTAAATACTGCTATCTGCCTGGAATTATTTATATTGAGAAGACTTGTGGATTCAGTGTTAGCAGCCCAGGGTTATTGCATTGGATTAACTACTTTAGCTGACGATTGGAAACCCACTGGGTCATGAAATTTCTCACTTACAGAACGAAAACTATCTTTTGATGAATACCTGATAAATACTAGGTGCTGTTAAAATGTATATAACTTACCTTTAGGTACTTTAAAATAGGTAGTTTGATTTTATAGATATGCAATATTTTACATTACAAATTGAGAAGCCTAAATCAGTCAAGGTGGTCAGCAAACATTACATCAGAAAGGTACTCCAGAGGCTGGTCACACTACAAAAGCTTTTGTTATACCCATCTTAAGGATGTTTGTTTATTAGCAACAGTTGGTCAGAAATGGATTCTTACTGGCAAAATTAGTGACTTACAAATTAGCATGATAAATAGAACTTAATCAACAAAATTAAAGGTTTTAAATATAAGTGGAATACTAAAGATTCTGGAGATATTTCCCACCTTTGCATGACCAGGTTGCAAAAATCTTCAGGAGGCTCACAGCTTGCACCAAAGGATTAGTGGCGTAAGTTTGATCACTAAGGCTTCTTATTTCCAACTGCCAGTTTAACAGAATTTCTGGTTGTCTGATGCTGACTATAACAAAAATCTTGTCTCTGGAATGTTGTTTCATCTGCCTCAAATAAACCCTTTTTTCAAGGTTTCAAGGTTTCAGGGTTTGGAACATCTGAATGGACCAAGAACTAGGATGTTATCAAACTTAACAGAAGAGGTTGTATGAGTCTATTAATGCCTTTTTGCTAATAAATGTTTGCTAAAATATGTTTTTATGGACAGCAGACTTTGCTTTAAAACTTACATAACTAGCATTAGCAATATCATAGGGGGACTGCTAATTCTCTTCAAGTTTCTTCACTAACCACACTTACACACTTAATTTGTGTGTGACCAAATTATCACAGGATAGTTCTCAACAGACATTTTGCCTCATTTTAATTTTCATTCAACCTCTTAAAATTAGCCGCTGCTTGCCTTATTCAGATTAGGAAATTCAGTTTAGGGGTTATTAATCCATTAACTAAATCCTTTTCTACTGACTGGAAAAGGTCAATCTTCATCCCACTTCCCAAGAAGGATAGTATTTGAATGTTCTAACCATCGGACAATTGCACTCACCTCCCATGCTAGTAAGGTCATGCTTAAAATCTTGTGTGCTAGGTTTCAGCATTACATGAACCAAGAACTTTCAGATGCCCAAGCTGGGTTTTGAAAAGGGAGAAGAACCAGAGATCAAACTGCCAACATTTGTTGGATCATAGAAAAACCAAGGGAATTCCAGAAAAACATCTACCTCTGTTTCATCGACTATGCTGAAGCCTTTGACTGTGAATCATAACAAACTGCGGAAAGCTCTTAAAGAGATGGGAATACCAGACCATCTTACCTGTCTCCTGAGAAACCTGAATGTGAGTTAAGAAGCAACAGTTAGAACTCTGTATGGAACAACTGATTGGCTCAGGACTGAGAAAGGAGTACGGCAGGCCTGCCTGCTGTCTCCTGTTTATTTAACCTATACACTGAGCTTCCCTGGTGGCTCAGACTGCAATATGGGATACCTGGGTTCAATCCCTGGGTTGGGACTATCCCCTGGAGAAGGGAATGGCAATCCACTCAATTATTTTTGACTGGAGAATTCCATGAACATAGGAGCCTGGCGGGCTACAGTCCATGGGGTTGTAAAGAGTTGGACAGGACTGAGCGACTAACACACACTGAGCACGTCATGAGAAATGCTAGGCTGGATGAGGCACATGCTGGAATCAAGATAGGCAGGAGAAACATCAACAACCTTAGACATGCTGATCATAGCACTCTAATGGCATAAAGTGAAGAGGAACTAAAGAGCCTCTTGATGAGGGTGAAGGAGGAGAGTGAAAGAGCTGGCTTAAAACTAAATATTAAAAAAACTAAGATCATGGCTCTGGCCCCATTACTTCATGGCAAATAGAAGGGGAAAAGGTAGAAGTAGTGACAGATTTCCTATCTGGGGGCTCTAAACTCACTGCAGATGGTGACTGCAGCTATGAAATTAGAAGACGATCGCTTCTCAGCAGGAAAGCTACGACAAACTTAGACGGTGTGCTCTGGATAGTCAAGGCTATAGTTCTTCCCAGTAGTAATGTAAGTTGTGAGAGCTGGACTGTAAAGAAGGCAGAGTGCCAGAGAATTGATGATTGCAAACTAAGACGGTTCATGAGGGTTCCCTGGACAGCAAGGATATCAAACCAGTCAATCTTAAGGGAAATCAACCCTGAATATTCATTGGAAGGACTAATGCTGAAGCTGAAGCTCCAATATTTCGGTTATCTGATGCAAACAGCCAACTCATTGGAAAAGTCCCTGATGCTAGGAAAGATTGAAAGCAGAAGAGGATGTCAGAGAATGAAATGGCTGGATGGCATCACCGATGCAATGGACATGAACCTGGGCAAACTCTGGGAGATGGTGAGGGCCAGGAAGGCCTGGCATGGTGCAGTCCATGGGGTCGCAGAGAGCTGGACATGACTGGGTGACTGAACAACAACAACAACCTATTAAATCCATGGATATTGAGTGGTAGAGTCTATGTGTCTGATTCCATTGCACCTGCAGTCTGCCAGATAAAGTCCCAGATCATTGCAAGGAATGGCGGAGTGATTATTAAATGCCAACAGCTCTGTTCCCTACAAACATATGGGTTAAACAAAGGTTCTTTTGCCTTTTTGAGAGATAGCTTAAATAAAGTCAGCTAAATATTGATTTAATATAAATTTTCTGTAGCTTTACATAAATACACTTACTATGAATATATTTTTGGCTCTTTTAAAAAAATAGATACTCTTCCTTTGATCTACCCAATACATTCAAAGAAATCATAAATTCACACAGTGAGACACAGATTACTTTGTGACATGATTGCATGACCTAGCTTTAGAGTCCTCCCCTAGAAAACTTAACTATGAAATTATCAGTTGAAACATGCTTTGAAAAAGTCCTAGTTATCTAAAGGTCAATAAAAAGCTCATTTTAAAGCATTGTTGCATAGAAAAAAGTAAATGAAATGGTAATTTTAGAATTGGAATGCTGAAGGGATATAAAATATTCATGGACTGGTGATTTTGATGTACATGAGAGATCAGCAGAGTTGAATAATTTGGGGTTCTATAAAACTACTAGTCAGGCAAAAAAATGCAAGATATAAATACAGAAGAATTTATTCCATGGCTATAAACAAAATATCACATTTCAAATGCATTTATTTTGGATATTATGTCCTTAGCAGAAATCACTATGACCAAAAAGAACACAAATCTAATTTATTTTTTTAAACCTTAAGTTTTTAGAAGACAGATTCAAGGTGAAAAGAAAAATAAGCTTTGATATGTTTCTATTCATACTTCTGAAGTTTTTGCTTTTGGGTTATTATTTTTGATTTAAGTAGAAGGGAAGAATTATGCATTTCACATGAAGCCATTTCATTAACAACTCATTATTACATGTGGAGGTAATGGCATCCAAAGAATATGAGGCTGTGAAAAAATGTATGTTCATACTTTTCACTTTATGTGAAAACTAAGATAAATATAAAGAATAGATATTTGCACTTTTTTTTTCTTTCAGAAAAGGGGCTAATATATTTTTATTTTAGTGTAGCTGTTTACTTGGCTTAAAGAATTACCTGTGCATTAGCCTTTTCCATATGTGTTATTATTATACATATTAAAGCCATCTTTCCTCTATAATTAAAGTGAAAAATAAATAGGGTAAAAGTTCTAGCTTATTTTTTAAATGTGTATATTTACTTACAGTAACTTTGAATAACTCAAGGGATATGAATTTGAGCAAACTCCAAGATTAAAAATGAATTTGAGCAAATTCACTCATATTTCTGATGAAGGACAGGTGAATCTGGTGTGCTGCAGTCCATGGGGTTGCAAAGAGTCAGACACAACTCAGCGACTGAACAACAACAAACTTTGAATAAAAGTGACTTGAAATTATGTTCTTTTAAGTATTAATTCAATTAGAGTATTATGTGGGTAATATTCAACTAGCTGGAATAATATCTTGGGATGATTTTCCTAGGAGGTCCTCTTTATTATCCCTGAACAAGACAAAATGAGAAATCAAAGCTATAAAATTATCTCTTTTGTAGGTTTGATATCCATCAATGCCTAGGAAGTTGTTTGGACACAAAATAAAGATTTGCTCTAGGATTTCAATACTGATTCAATAACAGCGGTGGGGGGAGGGGAGGATGTACTCAGAGTGAAAAACCTCTGATTATGTTATGAACATACCACTCCATTCACTGATAGCAGCTGGTCTCCTCTCTTGAGGCCTCCGTGTCTTTCAGCCACCCCTCCAGGAATGATGCGAGAGATATAAATGGGAGAATTTTGCTCCTTTCCTCCCATCACGTTAAAACCAAGGCCTTCATCTGTCTTTGGCAGTTCGACTACCCGAGGGTGGGAATGGCCTTCACTAGCTGCAAAAGCTGCAACTGTAGCCTGAAAGAAAAGATGATCATTTGGTGATAAATGAGGGAAATAAGGCTATTCACACGATTTGCAGTGCGTAGACCAGGCAACTCCTCCTATTTTATAGCATTCTCCTGTGAAAGAAAAAATACAAAAGGGAGGGGGCTTTCTTCATTTAGATGTCCTTTATAATTCTTTTCTTTGGCAAAGCTCAGCCTAACTATTTCCACCTTTCTACATCTTACCCATTATGACAAAGTTTTCCATTTTTCATAAAAATCTTTCCCAGAGACCTTGCTTAGATGCAATTCTTCCTATCCTTGGATTCCAAATAGCTTTGGTGCATATAATACCTACGTACAGTACATAAACTATAATTATTGCTTATATTATATGCGTGTTGATCACCAGCACCTTAAGGGCTGAGATTGTGGCTTCCACTTTTTTGTATTACACAGTCTAATTTGGTGCTAGTGCATGCATGAAGTAGCTTCAATTGTGTCTGACTCTGTGACCCTATGGTCACACATGGGGTCACACATGGGGTTCTCTAGGCAAGAATACCGGAGTGGATTGCCGTGCCCTCCTCCAGAGGATCTTCCTGATCCAGGGATCGAACCTGCACCTTTTATCTCTCCTGAATTGGTGGCCGGTTCCTTTACCACTAGTGACACCTGATAAATGTTCGTAAATATTTACTCAATATACCAAAGAGCACTTATATATATATATTTACATATATATGTATATATATATACATACATATATATACATATACATGTATCCTGGTGAATACATCTAGAATTCTGCTATTGTGAAACCCCTGGCTTAGCAAATTTAGTACTTTTTTGCTAAATTGAAAATGCCTAAAAGAAAAAAAGCTAAAACAAAATAATAGATTCAAACAGATTATAATTATTTCACATCAGTATTCCATATTATTATGAGAGGTCCTCTTATCTGGCACAGGTTTTTTTCCCCCTATATTTAAAATTAATATTTCAACTACTCTAACAATGTAGGTAAAATGAGAAGTCCATGGTTTTATACCTAGATGTACAAAATACAATTTAATATGGACATAAGTTTATTTTAAAACTCATATATATTAGTTTTAAAAAATAAGTTAAAGAAACAACTTACCATTAGTTTTCACCCCCTCCCTTCCATGGAAATAAAGTAAGAATATTGCCTGCTTCTTATTTTCCACCTCCAGTAACCTGCCTTAACTACAGCTGGTTAGATGTCTATTATAAAGCGATTTACTCAACACTGTGAAAATACTGATTCCCAACAACTGTACATTCTTCTTCACACACAGCATTAACACATCAACTCAGCATTATGCTACTGTCTGCATTGAGTGAAAGACAGTGAATGAAATGGAAACAATGGCTTGTTTTCAGCTACATGCACTTGCTCATGCAAACCCTGTTGTCATGCACAGGTTTTAATGGCTGACATGGATGCAATGCAGACAGCCCAGAAACAACCAGAAAATATTGTGCTATTGCAACATTATGCTGCTATCCTGCTGTTCTACATGAATAAGAAATGAGAATGGTAAAATACTACATAATTCACTTTCCCCTTAATTAAACCATGTAGGGATCATTTTTCTGTGTGTGTTTCACTTCAGTACAAGCAAAGCATGATGTAATGATAATAATACCCTTTTTGTGCCTGGGTTAAAAAAAATTAAAAAACAAAAATGAAAAAAATAGTCACAAGTCTACAGTGCTCAGTTACAGAATGAAAACTTAAAAGTCAGGAGAGAAACCAAGTAAGAGGTGATGTAGCACAAAAGAATTAAATGGAAAATTCTGATTATTCCCAACAGTTATTTTGTATATATTATTAGAAAGAGAAAAGCTTTTAAAAAGCAAATGTATATCTACTATAACATTTCTGCACTTATAAAAAGAACTGCACTAGTGATGTAGGTTAAAACTGTTATTTCCTATGGTCTATTTTCCATATAATCTCATGATCCTACTGTTGTAACATTTTCATCCGTAGGGTCTCTGCAATCTCTGGATTGGAATTTTTCAAGAGCAAATGTAGTCTCTGCCACAATAGCTGACAAGCCTTCCCTTTAGGTCAATATCATATTCGTTCAGCTGCTCTGCTGAGTAGTACATGGAAAGTCCTGCATCAGTGGGTATCAGGTGAGTTCTTGCCATGTCTAGCTTGAGTCAAACCTTTAGAATTGTACAAATAAATTTCCATGCATTGAATAGTGAACAGGTTCTTTTGGATCAGAAGAATGTGTCAGAAAACCAAGAAGTATTTCATACGATGAACCAGTAGATTTGCTTGTGCCAAATGAACATTTAGTGAGTTTAATGAAATCATTCTCCTTTCTTAAGCTACAGAAGCAGCAGAAACGTTCAATTTTTCCATTAGGATTTTTACCTGGGAAGTAGTACTGGTTCTAGACTCTGGGCTGCCACTGATGTCTAAATTCTCTTACAGTGTACACACGAGAATACCTGAAACACACACGCGCACAATCAATTACTAGATCACTGGGGTTAAGTATATTTTTAAAGTTACTCAAGTCTTACCTTTGCTGTGGCCCTGGCACGGAATTCGGGACAGCCATTAACAGTTATCGTTTCATGCATATATTGATACACCTAAAATGTTCACATAAAAAAAGAATGTGTAAGAACATTAAAAATATCAATTCTTTCATTGCAGATAAGACAATAAATTTTCATTGTTAAGACAGAAGTTCCCTATCACAAAGTGAAACAGGTCTGGATCAATTATCCTGATGATTTGATCCAAAAATCCCTCCTATTTTTTTGGATGGGTTGGAGGAGGTTTGCTTATCCAAAGATAAGGCAATCATTTTTATTCAGAAGTTTTAAATTTGGCATTCCTTATTTATCAAGTAATAAAACTTTTATATCTGGTTTTAATAAAAAACCCTTTGGTAAAAATGTTTACCATTATTTACAGTTCTAGCTCTCAAATATGTAATAAAAATGATGTATATAGTTATTTCCTGAATCTAGGTGATACTTTATAAAAATAGTTTTCAAAATTAATATTCCACAACACTGAGATTACAATATCTTTTCCTTGAACACTGGAAGGTATGCATGTTGGAATGTATTACTGGTACACATAATTTGTAACTACAGAGATTCAAGTCATAATTTGTAACTACAGAGATTCAAGAGCAAAGACAAGTAAAGTAAGAGATTCTCGGAACTGGTATATAGAACAACATATCTACTACAGGTTCATGTTAACACTTAGGTGAAACGGAAAGAACGGAGGGTAAAATCTGAGTCTAGAATGATGTTATAGTAAGCATACAGGTTTTGCTGACTAGTGGACCTGTGTTTGAGCCTTTTAATATAATTTGGGAACTATGAGGTCTTGGTTGAACCACTTTACCACTTTGATTCTTTTTGTCCATCTGAAAATGAGTAAATAAGAATAATTATTTTGTATGGATCCTTTTACTGAAATAACACTCTCAGAACGCCGACCCCAATAGGTACTTCTTAAACAGAACATCGGAGAAGGCAACAGCACCCCACTCCGGTACTCTTGCCTAGAAAATCCCATGGATGGATGGAGCCTGGTGGGCTGCAGTCCATGGGGTCGCTAAGAGTCGAACACGACTGAGCGACTTCACTTTCACTTTTCACTTTCATGCATTGGAGAAGGAAATGGCAACCCACTCCAGTGTTCTTGCCTGGAGAATCCCAGGGACAGGGGAGCCTGGTGGGCTGCCGTCTATGGGGTCGCACAGAGTTGGACATGACTGAAGTGACTTAGCAGCAGCAGCAGCAGCAACAGCAGACAGAACATATTATTACTAAGTATGATTCTAGACACAACTATATGAGATGGCTGGATGGCATCACTGACTCGATGGACGTGAATCTGAGTGAACTGCAGGAGTTGGTGATGGACAGGGAGGCCTGGCGTGCTGCAATTCATGGGGTTGCAAAGAGTTGGACACAACTGAGCGACTGAACTGAACTGAACTGAACTGAGACACAACTACAGAGACTGTTGAAACATAACAGAAATATTGTTTTTCTTCTAAACTACCAAGGATGGGGTTAGGAAATCAGTTGCTAAAATATATTGCTTCATTTTAAATAAACTGAAGTGTATAAGATAACTTTTAAAGGACAGTTTGAAGATGTTTTGAAAAATAACATGATTAAATATGCTTGATTATATGCTCATTTTGAAGATTTATAGTAAATCTTCCCATGGTGGGAACTGATCATGCATGCCACATCAAGCCTCTCATTTAAGTTGCTAAAGTAAGAATCCTGTCTTTCTCATACTCCCAGCTTAGGTCTGTTCCTGGATTCAGTGTCCTCAAAGTGGCACCTCCCTCTTCCCATGGTGGTTTAGATAGTAAAGAATCTGCCTGCGAAGCAGGAGATCCGAGTTTGATCCCTGGGTCAGGAAGATTCCCTGGAGAAGGAAATGGCAACCCATTCCAGTATTATTGCCTGGCAAATCCCATGGACAGAGGAGCCTGGCAGGCTACAGTCCATGGAGTTGCAGAGTTGGATACAATTGAGCGACTAAGCACAGCACAGCAAAGCACAAAGGTAAAAGTCCATTTGGTATTATATTGGAGTATATTTCAGGAGTGACCCATAAGCTATACCAATAAAAGATAAAATAGGAAAATTCTAATTGAAGATTTCTTTTATTTTCTATTAATCTTACTTTATATGCTTAAGTTAAAAGTTATTAAGGTCAATTCAAAAGTTGATTAACTAAACAACCATTCATTGAGTGTCTGGGACTAATTTCCCAACATTTTTTTATTGGCTCCTTTCTCAAATAGATTTGGTTGAATTCCCCACTAATGCTGATTCATCTTCCCCAGGTAGCATATTTAAGGAGAAGAAAGACAAAGCAGTCTGGACTAGAAGGGCAGGAGGACTACTTAGAATCTACCTTTTATCTTGTATTTCCACTAAACAACCGTGGTATCCAATTTCTGTAGGAAATCTAAACAGGGAGGAGCACAGTTTTCTGAAGAGCATTTTGTGGAACTGGGACCTGCTAATGCAAATTCTCCAGATTACTGAAATAGCTGCTATACATGTTTCCATGCTACTTCCTAGACAGCATATCATTTTGTTTTGTAGAAATAGCCCTTCCACAAATGCCACTTATTTGCTCTTACAGCCTATTTAAGAGGAAGATTTTCCTCTAGCCTGTTTCACTTGTTAAAACTCTCTTAAATTTGACCCCTTTGCTGACTTACAATCTGTTGCTCAAAGCACTGCATTAATGTCAACTGGGTCTTTCCACCAACAAAGCACTATGGACTTTAGTTATCATCATCAACCAGAGCATGCTGCTTCGGTGCTCCTGGTTGCCTGTTGCCCTTAGAGTAAAGGTTGCAAAATCAAATGCTTTCAAAAAGTCCAGCTAGCAAAACAATGCAGAACCCAGTCTGCTCTCTTTAGTCTTGTTTTACTACTTCCTTTCCTCCTCTCTGAGCATTAACCAAACATATCACACCCTCTGAGTTGTTCGGGCCTTTGCACATGCTGATGCTGTGTGTTCTGTTTGGAATGCCCTTCCATCAGGAAGACTCTCATCTAAGTTTAACACAATCAACAGATTCAATGCAATTCTTATCAAAATTCCAAAGACATTTTTCATAAAAATAGAACATAATCTTAAAATTTATATGGAACCACAAAAGACCTTGAATAGACAAAGCAATCTTGAAAAAGGAGAACAAAGCTGGAGGCATCATCCACCTTGGTTTCCAACTATACTACAAAGCTGTAGTGACCAAAACTGTATGGTGTTGACATAAAAACAGACATAGATCAATGTGACAGAATGGAGAGCCCAGAAATAAACCTGTATGTGTATGGTTAATTAATTTATGATAATGGAAATAAGAATACACAATAGAGAAAGGACAGTCTTACAAATAAACACTGTTGAGAAAACTGGACAGCCACACGCAAAAGAATGAAACTAAACAATTATCTTAGACCATACGTACAAATTTATTCAAAATGGATTAAACAATTGAATGTTAGACCTAAAACCATAAAACTCATAGAAGAAAACATAGGTGGTAAGCTTCTTGATAGTGATCTCAGAGATAATTTTTTGGATCTGACTCTAAAAGCAAAGGTAACAAAAGCAAAAATAAACAAATGCTGCTACTGCTGCTGCTGCTAAGTCGCTTCAGTTGTGTCCGACTCTGTGTGACCCCATAGACAGTAGCTCAATAGGCTCCCTCGTCCCTGAGATTCTCCAGGCAAGAACACTGGAGTGGGTTGCCATTTCCTTCTCCAATGCACGAAAGTGAAAAGTGAAAGTGAAGTCGCTCAGTCGTGTCCAACTCTTCATGACCCCATGGACTGCAGCCTACCAGGCTCTTCTGTCCATGCGATTTTCCAGGCAAGAGTACTGGAGTGGGGTGCCATCACCTTCTCCGATAAACAAATGAGACTACATCAAATTAAAAAGCTTTTGCACAGCAAGGGAAGCCATCAACAAAATGAAAAAGCAACTTACTGAATGGGAGAAAATATTTGCAAATCATGTATCTGATAAGAGGATAATATTCAAAATATATGAACTCATACAACTCAACAGCAAAAACAAAGCAATCTAATTTAAAAATGGGCAAGTAGACATTTTTCCAGAGAAGACGTACAGATGGCCAATAGGCATATGGAAAAGAAGCTCAACATCACTAACATCACTAATCATCAGGGGATGCAAATCAAAACCATAATGAGATATCATCTCACACCTGTTAGAATGGCTATTACCAAAAAGAGAAGAAATAGCAAGAGTTGGAGAGGATGTGGAGAGAAGAAAACCCCCACGCACTGTTGATGCAATTGTAAATTACTGTAAAGTGAAGTCGCTCAGTCGTGTCCGACACTTCGTGAGCCCAAGGACTGTAGCCTACCAGGCTCCTCCATCCATGGGATTTTCCAAGCAAGAATACTGGAGTGGGGTGCCATTGCCTTCTCCAGAGGATCTTCCCAACCCAGGAATCGAACCTGAGTCTCTTGCACTGTAGGCAGATGCTTTACCATCTGAGCCATCAGGGAAGTCCTATTAGTGTAACTGCTATGGAAAATATTGTGAAATTTCCTCAAAAATTAAAAATAGAACTATATTATGATCCAGTAATTGCACTTCTGGGTATTTACCCAAAGAAAATGAAAACACTGACTCAAAAAGATATGCACACACATATCTATATGCAAAACATATATGCAATATGTTCATTGCAGCATTAGTTAGGAGAGCCAAGGCCTGGCATGCTGCAATTCATGGGGTCGCAGAGTCGGACACGACTGAGTGACTGAACTGAACTGAACTGAAGGTATAGAAACAAACTAAGCAGACGTCAATGGATAAACAGGCAACAGAATACTAGTTAGCCAAAGAATAAAATCTTGCAATTTGTAATAAAGTATATGGATCCTGAAGGCATTTTGCTAACTAAAATAAATCAGAGAAAGATAAATACCATATGATCTCATTTATATGTGGCATGTAAAACAAAAAACAACAAAACAAGCAAACAAATAGAACCAAGCTCCTATATACAGAAAACAGATTGGTAGTTGCCAGAGAGGGGGTTGGGGTGGGCAACAAGGTACAAACTTCAGTTATAAAATCAGTCATGGGAATACAGTGAACAACAGGGTCACTACAGTTAACATCACTGTGTATGTTATGCGTGCTTAGTCATGTCTGACTCATTGTGACGCCATGGAGCTATGTATTGTACATTTGAAAGTTGCTAAGAGAATAGATCATAAAAGTCCTCCTCACAAGAAAAAAAGAAAAAAATTTGTAACTATTCACAGTTATGGATGCTAAATAGACTTAGTGTGGTAATTATTTCACAGTGTAGACAAATATTGAATTGCTATGTTGTACATTTGAAACTAATAAATGTCAGTTATATTTCAATAAAAAATAAAAGGAGGAAAATTGAAGCACAAAAGCAAAAAATAATTTTCTAAGAGTCTGAGATAAATACAAATTAAGAATAATTATCCTTAACACCCCAGTTTGAATTGTGAATTTAAAAATAGGCTATATAAGAAAAGTAGTGTGTATAGATAACTGCACAGACTCTGGAGGAAACAAACCCTAAGCCCTGATCAGTTACTTGATTTATCTGGGCTCAATTTTTAATTTGAAAAATGTGCTTAAAGCAGCAACTAACTTGTAGTTTTTCTGTTGTGAAGATTCAATGAGATAAGAGCTGTCCATGGGATATAGTAAATGCATAAAAAATTAATTACTATTTAATGTTTCCCAATGTATTTGACCCTGGGAACTTTGAGGAAGAATATTCTAGGACTAGGAGGCTGTGAACACTTTTAGGAAGAATTGATCAAGACTGTGGTTCTCGACTAGGGACAGTTTTGCCCCCACCTCCAGGAGACACTGAGCAATGTCTGGAGACATCTTGGGTTGTTACAAATGGGGAGAGTGATGGTGTTGCTGGCCTCTAGTATGTAGAGGCCTGGGATGCTGCTAAACAGCCTACAATGGTCAGGGTAACCTGCTCCCACTCCAATAATGAACTACCTACCAAAATGTCAATGAAGTTGAGATTGGAAAACCCTGAACTAATAAACAGAGATACCTATATTCTTTTGATATGTAATAATTAGTGAGCTGGAAAATGTAACGTATAGTACTGAGTAAAGGATCTTCTAAATGTTCAATAAATAATTTTTGGAGTCAAATATCAAGTGTAGGCCAAGTGTAGTGCTAAGCATTTTATATCCTTGAGTTCATTTCATTCTCACAACTTGTGGTTCAGGCATTCTGCACACAAAAAAACAGCCGTGGAGATGGCAACATGCCCACAATCACACAGCTAGTCAGTGGTCAGTTTCGTACAGAAATTCATATCTAACTGCCTCCCAGATATTTCCTCCTTTAACCACATCAGGTCTTCTTATATTGAGACAACATCAGACCACTACTATTTTGACAGCATGTGTTGAAACATATGTGCAGATGTCATAAGTTCTTATATTCAGAATACAAGTTTCTGAATTTTTTATGTTTATACCACTAAACAAGTGGTAGCTGTAAATTTACAATACAGTTCTGAAATCAACAAATATATCACTCCAAATGAAAGTGAAACAGCATTTTAATCCTCTTTTCTGTTTATAACATACTAAGTGAAATCAAGTATTATTGTTAGCTTTCATCCTATAAAATACAATAGATCCTGATTACTTGGCTTTCAAAAGTGAGCTATAAAGGTCATGCTCTAAGTCAAAGCCTGGACACATTAATTATTTTTTCATTAGCTGTGTCATCTTATGAACGTTTCTTAGCCTTTTATTTCCTAAGGGGCAAAGCCTATCCCTGCCTATCTTACTTTTCAAGAACAATTGTAAAACTATACATTTCTGAAGAAAGTTGTTATGGAAAGCTAAAGCACTTTCCAGATACTCTGAGAAAGTTTCTGAAGGGGAAACAGAAAACTCTTGTATGGGCTTCTTCAAGGGATAGTGGATGGGGCTTATGGTCCTCGGAATCTTTTGGGTCCCCAGACGTTTGGCAAACTTCACCTACACTATTTCTAAGCATGTTCTATTGGATATGACACATTTAATTCCTAGTGAAAAGTCAAATAATTTATAAAAACTCTTCCCACAGGGCCTTACTTTACATTTTAATCAATAATTCCCTAACCTTGAGTAAACCCCACAAATTCAACGAACATTTTGTGTATTTAGAACCTACTCTGCCGTGCGGTGCTCAGTCGTGAGCACAGTTGCTTAGCTGCTCAGTCGTGTCTGACTCTGTGCAACCCCATGGACTGTAGCCTGCCAGGCTCCTCTGTCCATAGGATTCTCCAGGCCAGAATATTGGAGTGGGTTGCCATGCCCTCCTCCAGGGGGGTCTTCCCAACCCAGGGATTGAACCCAAGTCTCCCGCATTGCAGGCAGAGCCACCAGGAAAGCCCAGAATCTATTCTAAGATGCTGAAAATCGACAAATACAGATTAATTCAATAAAAGCATTGGAAATGTAGTGAGTTGGTTCAAAAAGATTCACTCATTAATTCATTCAGCTAATATTCACTTATGGGCTATTCTACTCAATATGTTAGGCATATGGGCCAAAATACGAAAAAAAAAAAAAAAAAAATACTGGCTGCTTCTAAAACTTTGAGCTAATATTAATGTTTACCATAGAGGGGCTATTTTAAAATATTTTAAGTGAGTTTAAATTTTACTTTTTCTTTATATTTAAAAGCAGATAGTTTACTTTTTTCTGGAGAGAAAAAATGTCTCTGAGAGAATAACAAATGCAAACATAGCAAAAACTTCTCTTGTGTACCAAGTTTACAGTTCCCATTTAGACAGAGTTAAAACAAATAGCTAAAATTCAAGTGCAATAGGATTTTTGCCTCTGAGCTTTCATTTATCATAGACTATGTAGACTGTATCAATATGAACTTTACATTGAATCATTGTTCTTGATCTTGAAAACTCTGGTACAGAGATAGGAAAGGGATGACCACTCTATATCATGAGTTTCTTGTTCTCAGTCCCTTTTCTATGTGACTTTAAAGAACGTACTACCTATGAATCTTACTTTTCTACTATGTAAAACACTATCTTCAAGACTTAGCCAAAGAACAAAAAGTTATGTGGCTTCATGAACCATGACATCTTATTCTTATACTTTTATTATAATAGCTGCCATATTTTTATTATTACTATTAGATGCATGTCTAAGATTCAGTTGGAAAGATGCCATTAGAGTTTAGCTGCTTGGCCAGCAAATATAGAAAAACTTTTGAGTTCAAAACTAGATTCTGATTGTTATCTTCTGCTCTTGCAGACAGTTTTATTGACTTGTGCATTTGGGTGTTATTTTAAAGTTGTTGTGTGAGACAGACACAAGGTAGGCTCACCTTACGCAAGCCCTATTTTCAACCCCCTCCTCCCAGCTCTGACTAGACACGCAACCCAGTTCTGTCCAGTGAGAATTCAACCGGAAGTAGATGAGAGGTTTCTGTGAAAGTGTTGCTGTCTTGGTACAAGTACTGTCCTTTTTTCTCCCTCTGTTTCTTGTCTGAGTGAATATTATCAGCTGTGATAGCAGCCTTTAACTGCAAGAGAAAGGCCAACAAAATCTATAGACATCAGCTCTGATCACATGGGACTCCTGAATCTCTGTGATCAGCTGCCTACTCTCAACTTCTTGTAATGAAGAAAAACAGTCGTATTTGTCTAAGCCACTCAAGTTCGATTTTATGCTATTTTCAGCCAAGAGAATTCCTCATTGCTATATTATTCAAGTAAATGTTATACGTAACTATGCTATATTTGGAGTCTGTTTTCTTCTAGCCTCTTCCAATTCCAAAAGTTGCAAGTTTTGTTAGAAATCAAAGTAAATTTGTTAATATAAGGGTTTAGAAACTAAGAGTAAAGAATAACAATATAGTTAAAAATGCAGAAATTAACTAGGAAAATGAAAAGACAAGCTGACTGAGAGGAAATGTTTGCAAATACATAGCTAAAAATGGCCTCCTATCCAGAATATATAAAGAGCTCTCCAAAGTCAATAACAAGAAAACAATCCAATTAAAAACTGGATAAAATAGAGAGAGTTTTGGTTAGGATTCCAGACTTTCACTTCTGTAGCCCAGATTCAATCCTTGGTTGGGGAACTGAGATTCCATAAGCCTCCCAGCAAGTCCAAAAAAAAAAAGGGTAAAGTATCTGAACAGGCATGTCATCAAGGAAGACACATGGGTGGCAACTATGAAAACATAGTCAACATCATTAATCACTAGGAAATTCAAATTAAAACCATAGTTAGATCCATGTACACACTTATTAAAATGTCGAGATTTCAAAAAATCCTGACAATAACTAGTATGGCTGCTGCTGCTGCTAAGTCGCTTCAGTCATGTCCGACTCCGTGCGACCCCATAGATGGCAGCCCATCAGGCTCTGCTGTCCCTAGGATTTTCCAGGCAAGAACACTGGATGGGTTGCCATTTCCTTCTCCAATGCATGAAAATGAAAAGTGAAAGTGAAGTCGCTCAGTCGTGTCCAACCCTCAGCGACCCCATGGACTGCAGCCTTCCAGGCTCCTCCATCCATGGGATTTTCCAGGCAAGAGTGCTGGAGTGGGGTGCCATTGCCTTCTCCTAACTAGTATGGCAAGAGTGTTAAATAACTAGAAATCTTGTACATGGCTAGTGGGAATGGAAAATGCCACATCCTCCTGAGAAAACAAAATAATAGTTTTCTATATATTTAAACCTTGTAAATTTAAATCTTGTATAAGAGTCATTGCCTACATTTAGCTATTTATCCAAGATAAATAAAAATGTAAATTCATATAAAAATGAGATGCAAGCATGCTTTATTCATAATCACCACAAACTGGTATCAACTCAATAGCCTTCAAAAGTAGATGCATAATCAAATGGAAGCACATCCGTACAATGGACTACTGCTGGGCAATGAAAAGGAGCAAGCTATTCATACATGCAACCATGTGGATGACTCTCAACTGCATGTTGCTCAGTGAAAGAAGCCAGACTCTCTAATGATTTCATTTATATGACACTCAGGAAAAGGCAAAATAATAAACAAGGTCCGAAAACAGACTGAAGGTTGTCAGTAGAAATGGGAATAGATTGACTACCGGGCATGAGAAAATTGTGTGTGTGGGGGCGGGTGTTAGAACTGTTCTAATACCTTGATGTAGGTTATGGTTAAGATGACTACATGGGATTATTAAAACTCTGAAACTTTACACTGAAAAGGGGAAGTATCATTTTATGGCAATTATACACCTGATTTTTAAAAAGGCAGAAAATATTTCTTAAGAGATGAAAATATTCAGAAACTTCACTGTTATTTTGGAAACTAAAAATAAAAACTTTGAAACACAAAAACCTACATATATTTAAAGTGAAAGTCACTCAGTCATGTCCAACTCTTTGCAACCCAATGGACTATACATATACAGTCCATGGAATTCTCCAGGCCAGAATACTGGAGTGGGTAGACATTCCTAGGGGATCTTCCCGACCCAGGGATCAAATCCAGGTCTCCCACATTGCAAGCAGATTCTTCACCATCTGAGCCACCAGGGAAGCCCTACATATATTTAAGAAAGTACTTATTATAATAAGAAGATGACATTAGCCCCCATTCCTCAAAATTTATAAATGTGGAAAGCAAGGCATACTTTAATGAATGGTAATATCTCTTTCAAACACAGAATACTCCAGTGCCTTATTACAGACAAGCTAACTACTAAAATGTCAATAGAATTATAGTCAAGATTAAATAAACTCCTCCATATCAGTGACTGGAAAAAAGAAAGAAAACTTACAGCAACGTTGTGAAAAATGAAAATGACATTAAACCTCAAGAGGGAGAAAAGCAAGAAGACATGAGATCAGATTACAGAAAACGAACGAAAAAAGTCTAAATGGGAAAATTACACGGCCCAAATCCTACCATATTATCGTGTTCGTTAAAGCTTGTTAAATGTAGGTTTTTATTAAAAAACAAGCAGGAAAAAAAATGCCATGAGACAGATACTTATATCTACAGCTATCTATAATTTTTAAATGAATTTCTTGATTTTTCAGAATTGGAAACTCAGATAAGAGTTGAATAAAGAAAAATTATTTAAGATGGACTCTGATTTTAAAATATTAAATACTTTCATAACATTAAAAGTGAAGGTTGAGATCCCTCATGTTCTTATAAAATTAAAGGTCACCTAGGTTTTTGGACAACATTCACAATGCTAAGCCAGTGTATTTATCGAAATATAAACTCAGCAGTTTTTATTTTAGTAAATTTTAGGCCAAGGGAGGTATTAATATATAAAACAAATCTGTGTGGCTCTAAATTTAATTGCATTTAATGGAGTCCATGCATGCAGAAATCAAGTGCCCTGATGTGAATAAGTATACTGTACTAGATGTCACTAGAATAAAATAGAAATAGAGATTATGTCACCAAATACATGGTCTACTTATTTTAGGAGGTTTTGTAGAAATAATTTCAGATCAATTGAAAGTGGCCCATCTATTAAGGAGGAGATATTTTTTAAAATATCTAATTTTTGTCTAGAATTTTTTCTTTCATTTTGGAAAAATAACAGCCATAATTAAATTTTACACATTTAAATCTATAGCTATCCATGCATAGATATAGTCCCCATATGCTTTTCTAACTGTGGTAATGTTTTGTTTAAAATCACAGTGTTAGAATTCCTATAAACCACAAATTTAGGGTGTAAAATTTAATGTCTAGAACCAACCACTTTTTCAAAAGAAAAGAAAAAAAGCACACACTGGTTACAAGTCATGTCTACTACAGTAAGATAATCAAGGGTCAAATTAATCCTGTGAAAAAAATTCTTGAGTAATGTCTTTTCCCAGATGGGTCAGTGGGTAAAGAATCCGCTTGCAATGCAGGAGACACAGGATCTACCCCTGCGTCAGGAAGATCCCCCAGAGGAGGAAATGGCAACCCACTCCAGTACTCTGCCTGAAAAATCCCATGGACAGAGGAGCCTGGCAGGTTATAGTCCAAAGGGTTGCAAAGAGTTGGACACGACTGAGCAACTAAGCACACACTACATCATCTTTGATGAAAACATGCCACCCTTTTGGACAAGAAAAATATTGACAGGTAGAGAGAAGCAAAAGATAATATACCTCTTTTAGGTTGAAATGATTTAAAAACAGGGTTCAGTCATTAAAGCAGATGTTTGATGGTATTACTGGTAAAATCCATATGTCAACTGACATTCCTGCCAGAAATCGTGGCATTACTTATAACGAAAACCAAAAATAATAAATGCTGAATTTGAAGATTGAAAACAAATGTGATATGTGGGGGAACTAAATGTTTCTGGTCTTTCCCTTTCACGTGTTAGCTTCTGTACAACTGTCTCCTTATTGCCTCAATATCCCCAGGGAAAGACCTGTCTGCTCATGTGACTGGTCAACTATTATTAGGTTATGGTTACTGATAGGGTCTTTAAAAGTTCAGGAGCCATGAGACCCCATCTTCTGCTCCTTTTGCACCCATGTCATGGGAACTCAGGTAGGGGCTGCTGGCTTGGAGGAGATGGACCTGTTCCTCTCATTTTCTACCTTCTTAAGCCAAACCTGACATCTCAGATTCAGACTAGAGGAAATGGGGAATTCATTTGGATATCTAGGCCCAGACTTCATTCTCCAATCTACCTTTTACCGGAAAGAGACACACTAGAGAGGAGGGTTTGGGTGCTTTCCATGCTAATAACAAAGTGGTCATTTGTTTTTATTTGAGTCTTTCACCTTGGTTGGTACCCCCTTACGAAAATGGATGGAATGCAGGAGAGGATTTGAGCACTCCTGGACCACTGGCTATGATACCATCTTGTGGTTGTGGTTTAGTCACTAAGTCGTGTCCAACTGTTGTGACCCCATGGACAGTAGCCTGCCAGGCTCCTCTGTTCATGGGATTCTCTAGGCAAGAGTACTGGAGTGGGTTGCCATTTCCTTCTCCAGGATGATATCACCTTAATAGCACTGAAATCTCAAGTCTACCTCTCATGGTTCTCATTTCAAATCTCATTTCAAAACTCAACTTCGTAACTCAAGACTTTCTGCTGCAATGTGATACAAGCCATTTGCAATTTGCTTTAAAGGACACCAGGAGCCTACAACAGCAGAAAGCCAAATTAAAATGGTTCATAATTTGTGACCTAACTCGTGCAATACAGTGAATTTATGAAAACGGTATTACCAGGCTTAAGGAAAATACAGTCTCAAATTGCAAGTGATCATCAACGCTTAGATATAGATGAAGGTAAAATTGATGGCTTTAAATACCTATCCATCCTCCTAGGTAAGTTTTAAAGGGATGGGAACTTTTTCTAAAATGTAGTTCATGAGCTAATTCTAATTAGAAGTGCACATTAAGAAAGTTCTCCAGCACTCTACTTCCCAAATGATGTAGCAAGAATGAGAGGACCCTCAAGGAGGGTAATGTAGGATCACTTCCCAAAGAGGATTAAATGCCTTCTCATGCCTGATGGTAATTGGATGGCATATCGTATTTTTTTCTTGTTTTAGTTCTGGAGAAACTCAGTAGGGAGGCATAGAACCATTGGTTTAAGTTACATATCACAGTCTTCAGAATCACGATCATTTTTAAAATGACCAGAAATTAGTTTTATCATTTGTTGTAAGTGAATTAAAGTGATTCTGGATATACTTAAATTTTCCAAAAGGAAGAGAAGATACTTTGTTCAGTTTTATAGTTTCACAACTAATTATAATTATTCTGTTATAAAAAGCAGAAGCATTAGTTGTGAAACTATAAAACTGAAGATTATAATTTTAAAAACTATGCCGTTAACTATTAACATCTCTATTTATTTTTATAATTGGTTTATATTTCCTAGTGGTTTCTTAACACACAGAACTTTTATAAGGTTGAACAAATTAAATATTTTGTACAAATTATTTAATAACTTTAAGGAGAAAATGAGATCACAATGGAGAATTTCCACAGGGTCCACATGACAGGTGGCCAAGTCACTAGGGAGAAATCTCCTTCCTAACTGTTGTCTAAAAAAGAAATCCCTTAAGGCAGCTGTTCCCATCCTGTCCTGGTTACACAGCCAGAGTCCCCTGTGACAGGAAACGCCTGAACAAAATTTTGGGAAAATGTCATTTCCGATTAGTATAGCACCATTCAAAGGGACTGAATAATCTCTATGTGCTTATTTTGGGTAAAATTCAAATAAAGTTTGGGGCTTATAATCTTTTTTCTGATTGAATTAAGACAATGTGAAATCTCATAAAGGATCCCAAAATTCTAGGATATTGGCTAAGCAGACTTGAAATTTACCAGTGTACTTACAAGTCTGCAAGATTTGTAAAATCAATTTCTATTTTTTTAATTATGCATTTATCAGGAAAATGAACTATACATTTTGGATCAATTAGGTATATACTGTCATTGTCATATGAGTAATTTCAGCTAATTGAATGAATAGTAAAGAAAAAACAACCCAGTAAAAGCCAGCCTGATTATTCAATTGATTGGAATAAAATTATTATAGGTCATAATAAAGTTGCCAGAGGTAAAAGTGAAAATACAGGATGCCTCATTAGACTGGATTTTCAGATAAACAATGAATAAATTTTTAGTTAAAGTATGTTCTGTGCAATACATAAGTTGTTATAAATGGATTATGGTTAAAAATGAGACTATTATTTTCTGGCAAGCATGAGATGCTGGATATACTTCAGACTAGGATGATAAATACAATTAAGGAGTAAACCAAACAGAACTGGGTGTTGGAAGCCTCCAGGTGAGAAAAGATGGAAAAGGGTCTAGTTTGGTGGCATGGGCATGGATGTAGGATAATGAGTTTAAATCACTGTGTCATCTCCAAGATTTGCTCAGTAGACAGTTACATGCAGCTCTGAAGATCAGAGGAAGAATATGGGCTGTAAGATATAATTTGTGAGTTATCTAGTTAGTTAGTTGGTAAGTGAAGTCCTTAGTGTATATGTTATCCTCTGGGAGAAACTTAGAGTCAGAAGATGTGAGGGTCTTGAGGGATCCAACTTCTATTTATGTAATTTATAAAATAAGCCTTAGTCTTATATTTAACTTATAGAGTCAAGGCTTCTTTTTGACTTTATATATATATATATATATTTTAGTATTAATGTTATATTTGATTCAAACATATTAAGATTAAACTGTCTAATCCTTAAACACCTCAATTCAATTCTTCATTTGTATGTTGTGATATCCTTTTCATAGTCTGGGTGGAGGTTTTCATAAAATTATACGATACCTCAGATATTATGAAAGCTTTTCTATTTATGGATAGGTTCTTGTCATCAATTTCTTTTTTTTTTTTTCTGATGTGGGAATTTATTCATATGGGAAGTCTTAGAAAGTCATACAAATTAAATTACATTCATAAATTTTAACAATATTTATGTATCTGACTAAATTAAACAATATTGAAATTGTTCCCCCATATCTATTAGATATGTGTCCCACATTTTGTGGGCAGTAGGGCTAGAAAAAGAAAAATCAACTAATAGAAGATTTTTTTAATTTAATTTAAGTTTTTAACTTTACAATATTGTATTGGTTTTGCCATATATCAAAATGAATCTGCCACAGGTATACATGTGTTCCCCATCCTGACCCCTCCTCCCACCTCCCTCCCCATACCATCCCTCTGGGTCATACCAGTGCACCAGCCCCAAGCATTCCAGTATCGTGCATCGAACCTGGACTGGAGACTCGTTTCATATATGATATTATACATGTTTCAATGCCATTCTCCCAAATCATCCCACCCTCTCCCTCTCCCACAGAGTCCAAAAGACTGTTCTATACATCAGTGTCTCTTTTGCTGTCTTGTATACAGGGTTATTGTTACCACCTTTCTAAATTCCATATATATGCGTTAGTATACTGTATTGGTGTTTTTCTTTCTGGCTTACTTCACTCTGTATAATAGGCTCCAGTTTCATCCACCTCATTAGAACTGACTCAAATGCATTCTTTTTAATGGCTGAGTAATACTCCATTGTGTATATGTACCACAGCTTTCTCATCCATTCATCTGATGATGGACATCTAGGTTGCTTCCATGTCCTGGCTATTATAAACAGTGCTGTGATGAACATTGGGATACATGTGTCTCAATTGAAAAATAAAAACCTTTTTTGACTTTAAATAACTCATATATTTACCTTTTTCAAAATATATTCAGGAAAGAGGGAATATCAAAAGATACATTTTTAAAAAGTGATTTGACAGTAAAAGTAATCAATATACACTACAGAAAATTTGTACAATACAACTGTACAAGAAACTAAAATTATTCATAATTCCATATCAGGGTATAACCACTATTAACATTCTGGGGGATTTGTTTCTAGTCTCTTCTATTTATTGATTTTAAGAAATCAGTATCAAGTCAGTCATTGTGTATCTTCTATAATCTTATTTTTCACTTAAAATGTTGGAAACATTTTCCCCATGTATTAAATATTCTTCTATATTATTTTAAGGTACCATCATATTTAATCTTATATATATGCCACGTGTATTTATGAAAGTGACTGAAAAACAAAAGATGGTCTATGTGTAGATCTTATCATCTGCTCATGTGAGAGATCTGTCCATTCATCAGTGACCCTTTTACCACAGTTTATATACTTCGCACTTGGTTATTTCGACCTTTGTCTGTGTTCTGACAGACTAAAGAAAATACAGGCCCATTTACTAGTGGTAACTAGAAGCCTGATAAAAAGTGAAAGAATGGGATGGGATTGATAAAACAGAGAAACAGTATTCATAATTATTTTCTGATCTACTTTAGCATATTCACTGCCAAATTTATATTAACTCCTGAGTGTAAAAGTATACACTGTATAATTTAACTCAGTATTTCACCAATTAGATCAGAGCCAGGTCATTAAAAAGTACAACCAAATTCTATCTATAAGCATTACTCATCAGAATCCTAATGGCACAGACATGCTAATAGTCATAAGAAAATATGACTGATATATGATTTCTTCTGATAGTCATAAGTCAAAATATGAATTAGGAAAAACCCTACTGAAGACAGACATAGATTTTTAAACTACAGAATTTTAAGCCTAACTCACCCACCCCCAATTATTAGAATCAGCTTGTGTGACTTATTTTATAAACTACTAATTATTTTTGTGTGTTTTTTTTTTTTTTTTTTTTGACTACTTGAAAGTTAAATCAAGTTAAAACTGAGTTATGGACAGGTCAATAAGAAGAGAAGATATTAACAAATTATAGTTCTAGTAATTCCCTATCTGATTTTCTGCCAAATTATGTGTACATAGGAACAAAGTTCTTATATACTTACATAGGAAGCAATGCTTGCGATTGATAAATTTTTCTGTAACAATTAAATGGTAAAAATTACTAAAACAAATTATTTCTAAAATGAGGTCAGTACAAAGAAAGACTATTTAATAAATAAAGCTTCAGAGTGGAAGAGGTTATCATGTTGAAAATGAGTAAAAAAGAATACTGACTTCTGGTCTGGATTTTAACACCAAATGATTTCATCATCACTTGAACTTTCCAAAGGTTCTACAGATTCTCCTACTATTTAGAAAGTGTTTTTAAAACATGTGCTAACTCACCACTTAAAGACTTTTTAGACAGTAGTTGTGTAGCCTTCAAAGTAGATCTTTAAAACAGAGAAGCAGAAGATTCAGTTTTTTTCCAAATAAGTTATCAGGCAAAAGCTGTAACTGTCTTGGTTATGACCAAATCCTTCAGCGTATACTAACCCTACAGTGAGGCACATTTTGGTAATCTCTGTGGACCTTACAAAAAGAGCTTAATCATGTTTCACAATGTCCAGATATCTGGAGAATTATGAATTATGATTCTTTATATTATACAACTGCTTTCCTAGGCTTGATCTCTCTTCTTGGACTGATTATATTGAAAATGAGCACTACCACTGATTCCTTTAGTTGCAATATTTCTAGTCTATAAAGTCTCTGCAAACACTTAATTAGCAAATAATGAACCACTCAGTTCAGTTCAGTTGCTCAATCATGTCTGACTCTTTGAGAACCCATGGACTGCAGCACGCCAGGCCTCCCTGTCCATCACCAACTCCCAGAGCTTGCTCCAACTTATGTCCTTCAAGTCTGTGATGCCATCCAACCATCTCATCCTGTTGTACCCTTCTCCTCTCGCCATCAATCTTTTTTAGCATCAGGGTCTTTTCAAATGAGTCACATCAGGTGGCCAAAGTATTGGGAGTTTCAGCTTCAGCATCAGTCCTTCCAATGAACACTCAGGACTAATTTCCTTTAGGATGGACTGGTTGGCTCTCCTTGCAGTCCAAGGGACTCCAAGAGTCTTCTCCAATACCACAGTTCTAAAACATCAATTCTTTGGTGCTCAGCTTTCTTTATAGTCCAACTCTTATATCCATACATGACCACTGAAAACCACAGCTTTGACAAGATGGACCTTTGTTGACAAAGTAATGTCTCTGCTTTTTAATATGCAGTCTAGGTTGGTCATAGCTTTTCTTCTAAGGACCAAGCGTCTTTTAATTTCATAGCTGAACCTACTGCTCTACCACTGTTCCTACGGAAAATTCAAAATTGGGATTCTACAAGCCTCTGGTTACATTTCCATCAAGCAATTATTAGTCTTTTTATGTGAGTTTTTGTTTAAAGACACCTTATTCAATACATACTGTTGATCATTAATATCGAACTCAAGGCTAACAGCACTATAACTCATGCCTAAACAAAGTTAATCTAGCAAGAACATTCTCTGTGAAAGCTACCTCATAGCTTTTGTCCTTAAGAACACTGGACAGCATCTACCCACAGATGTACATGAATTTCACCAAGCTGCTACTGATGGCAGATTTCATTTGACTTGAGTTATGTAGACTGCTCAGTCTACATATCAATAACCTCAGATATGCAGATGATACCACCCTTATGGCAGAAAGTGAAGAGGAACTAAAAAGCCTCTTGATGAAAGTGAAAGTGGAGAGTGAAAAGGTTGGCTTAAAGCTCAACATTCAGAAAACGAAGATCATGGCATCTGGTCCCATCACTACATGGGAAATAGATGGAGGAACAGTGGAAACAGTGTCAGACTTTATTTTTCTGGGCTCCAAAATCACTGCAGATGGTGACTGCAGCCATGAAATTAAAAGACGCTTACTCCTTGGAAGGAAAGTTATGACCAACCTAGATAGCATATTCAAAAGCAGAGACATCACTTTGCCAACAAAGGTTCGCCTAGTCAAGGCTATGGTCTTTCCTGTGGTCCTGTATGGATGTAAGAGCTGGACTGTGAAGAAGGCTGAGCCCCGAAGAATTGATGCTTTTGAACTGTGGTGCTGGAGAAGACTCTTGAGAGTCCCTTGGACTGCAAGGAGATCCAACCAGTCCATTCTGAAGGAGATCAGCCCTGGGATTTCTTTGGAAGGAATGATGCTAAAGCTGAAACTCCAGTATTTTGGCCACCTCATGCGAAGAGTTGACTCATTGGAGAAGACTCTGATGCTGGGAGGGATTGAAGGCAGGAGGAGAAGGGGACTACAGAGGATGAGATGGCTGGATGGCATCACTGACTCGATGGATGTGAATCTGAGTGACCTCCGAGAGCTGGTGATGGATAGGGAGGTCTGGCGTGCTGCGGTTCATGGGGTCGCAAAGAGTCGGACACGACTGAGCGACTGATCTGATCTGACCTGATGTAGACTGCTCAGGTCCCTTCCCGTTCTACTCTGAAGAGTTCTTTATGTAATACGTCCTAATGACTATGATTGCACTGTCAACAATGAAGGACAAAGAAGGCTCAGAATAACCCCCTGGCAGTAAGTAAGTCTTGAAAATGAGAATATTTTGATGCAGCCCATCTGATGTCAATTTTGACATAATCTTATAACATAGACAAGTAAATATAAAACACTATTTTTAAAAAATGACCTAACAGTGGGTATAATGCACATCTCTGGTGCTCATCCATCCTGTAACCCATCTGGGGGTCTGGTCAGGCTTATGGTGATGCTCAGGAATAAAGCTATAATGACTTTCAGGCGTGCACAATGCTTACAAATAGGATAAGTGCTAATACTGCTTCAAGATCCTGATTTCAATTCTTTTGGATAAATATGCAGAAGATGGGCCTCTGGGTCATTTGGTAGTTATTTCTAACATTTTGAGGAAGCTCCATATTGTCTTTCACAGCAGGTGCACCATTCTGCATTCTCACTGACACACTAACACTGTATAGAAATTCCAAGTTCTCATTAAAAAGCCTAGACCTGAAAATGAACTGAACTTCACTTAACTTTTGGGAGAACACTTCAAAATGCTCCTCTGAGGATAGGGCAACAACAAACATTCACTTAAATATCAAAATATATCTAGAGTTTAGCTTGGAAAAATCTCAGCTGCATTTTTGCAAAATTTCAGATTTTTAAAAAATAAAAAAGATTTGTTAAATTATACATCAATTATACTTTAATTTTTTAAAAGTTATTTAAGATTATTTACATAGATCTTTCATTATTTCCATCTCTGCAAATCTCTAAAGTTACACTCTTAAGTTTAAGGATATAATACTAAGAGCAACTATATTTATTTCTTTATTGAAACCAAATGGGCTTACCTATACATAAGGCTCAAGATGGCATGGCAAATCAATTTCAAGAGTCAATTCCCAAAGGTTGATGCCATGCTCTAATTATAACCTTCAGTTCAGTTCAGTTGCTCAGTCCCGTCTGACTCTTTGCAACCCCATGAATCACAGCATGCCAGGCCTCCCTGTCCATCACCAACTCCCAGAGTTTAACCAAACTCATGTCCATCGAGTCAGTGATGCCATCCAGCCATCTCATCCTCAGTCGTCCCCTTCTCCTCCTACCCCCAATCCCTCCCAGCATCAGGGTCTTTTCCAATGAGTCAACTCTTCGCATAAGGTGGCCAAAGTACTGGAGTTTCAGCTTTAGCATCAGTCCTTCCAATGAACACCCAGGACTGATCTCCTTTAGAATGAACTGGGTGACAGTCCAAGGGACTCTCAACAGTCTTCTCCAACACCACAGTTCAAAAGCATCAATTCTTCAGCGCTCAGCTTTCTCCACAGTCCAACTCTCACATCCATACATGACCACTGGAAAAACCATAGCCTTGACTAGACGGACCTTTGTTGGCAAAGTAATGTCTCTGCTTTTTTAATAAGCTATCTAGGTTGGTTATAACCCTTTCAAGGAGTAAGCATCTTTTAATTTTATGGCTGCAATCACCATCTACAGTGATTTTGGAGCACCCAAGAATAAAGTTTGACACTGTTTCCCCATCTATTTCCCATGAAGTGATGGGACCAGATGTCATGATCTTAGTTTTCTGAATGTTGAGCTTTAAGCCAACCTTTTCACTCTCCACTTTCACTTTCATCAAGAGGCTTTTTAGTTCCTCTTCACTTTCTGCCATAAGGGTGGTGTCATCTGCATATCTGAGGTTATTGATATTTCTCCCAGCAATCTTGATTCCAGCTTGTGCTTCTTCCAGCCCAGCGTTTCTCCTGATGTACTCTGCATATAAGTTAAATAAGCAGGGTGACAATATACAGCCTTGACATACTCCTTTTCGTATTTGGAACCAGTCTGTTGTTCCATGTCCAGTTCTCACTGTTGCTTCCTGACCTGCATACAGATTTCTCAATAGGCAGGTCAAGTGGTCTGGTATTCCCATCTCTTGAAGAATTTTCCACAGTTTATTGTGATCCACACAATAGGCTTTGGCATAGTCAATAAAGCAGAAATAGATGTTTTTTGGAACTCTCTTGCTTTTTTGATGATCCAGTGGATGTTGGTAATTTCATCTCTGGTTCTAAAACCAGCCTTTTCTAAAACCAGCTTGAACATCTGGAAGTTCACGGCTCATGTATTGCTGAAGCCTGGCTTAGAGAATTTTGAGCATTACTTTACTAGCATGTGCTGCTGCTGCTAAGTCACTTCAGTCGTGTCTGACTCTGTGCGACCCCATAGACGGCAGCCTACCAGGTTCCTCTGTCCCTGAGATTCTCCAGGCAAGAATACTGGAGTGGGTTGCCATTTCCTTCTCCTATTAGCGTGTGAGATGAGTGCAATTGTGTGGTAGTTTGAGCATTCTTTGGCATTGCCTTTCTTTGGGATTGGGATGAAAACTGACCTTTTCCAGTCCTTTGGCCACTGCTAAGTTTTCCAAATTTGCTGGCATATTAAGTGCAACACTTTCACAGCATCACCTTTCAGGATTTGAAATAGCTCAACTGGGATTCTATCACCTCCACTAGCTTTGTTCATAGTAATGCTTCCTAAGCCCCACTTGACTTCACATTCCAGGATATCTGGCTATAGGTGAGTGATCACATCATTGTGATTATTATGGTCATGAAGATCTTTTTTGTACAGTTCTGTGTATTCTTGCCACCTCGTCTTAATATCTTCTGCTTCTGTTAGGTCCATGCCATTTCTGTCCTTTATGAAGCCCATCTTTGCATGAAACGTTCCCTTGGTATCTCTAATTTTCTTGAAGAGATCTCTAGTCTTTCCCATTCTGTTTTCCTCTATTTCTTTGCATTGATCGCTGAAGAAGGCTTTCTTACCTCTTCTTACTATTCTTTGGAACTCTGCATTCAGATTCTTATATCTTTCCTTTTTTCCTTTGCTTTTTGCTTCTCTTCTTTCCAAAGGTATTTGTAAATGGCCTCCTCAGACAGCCATTTTGCTTTTTTGCATTTCTTTTCCATGGGGATGGTCTTCCTGCCCACAGTAGTAGATATAATGGTCATCTGAGTTAAATTCCAGTCCATTTTAGTTTGCTGATTCCTAGAATGTTGACATTCACTCTTACCATCTGCTATTTGACCACTTCCAATTTGTCTTGATTCATGAACCTACCATTCCAGGTTCATATGCAATATTGCTCTTGCAGCATTGGACCTTGCTTCTATCACCAGTCACATCCACATTATAACCTTACAGCTCTATAAATATACCCATTCCACTTGGAAACTACATAAGATTTTGGAGAATTTGGTTCCATATCAAGACTAGAAAGAGAAGTTTCAGAAAATGACTTTATGGCTACAGCAGAATACAGCAAAAATGATGTGGAGAAAGTAATGGACTGTTTACATTTGTCATCTTAGGATAAAGACATCTGAATTTTTCTGTTTTGAAAAAATGGTATGTTTTTATTTGCCAGGAAGTAGGCATGCATTTTCATTAGGGATATTGTTGGAACATTCCCACAAACATCTGCATCATTACCACTACTGTCAGAAAAATTCTACAGCATGCAAAGCAGTGAAGGCCACTTGTCTCAGGCAGCAGAGATGCTAACTCATTAAAAAGCCCGAACCTGAAAAATGAACTGAAATTCATTTAACTTTTGGGAGTGAAATGCCAGGTTTAATTATAGAATGTAAGAATAAAGACACCAAAATGCAATATTTTTTATGTGAAAATATTTCATAAGGCATTTTCTCTCTGAAAGAAAAAGTAGGTCAATTTTATCAATGTGGAAGATGAGTTGAATCTGAATGCATAATAACCTGTCCTTAGGCATGACAAAAACCTGCCTTTGTATTTCCATATCCTTCAAATTAAATCCTATAAGAATCTAACTTTTGAAAGGAGGGCGGAGTGGAAATGCTCAGAAAGTTTTATTTAGGCTGAAGTGCTTCATTGCTATCTACCCTTAATCAGGTGATGTGAAAAATCTCTTTCTCAGCCACTGATTATTCCCATCACATTGCTTGTTCATTTTCATCAGAGATAATTGTCAGCATAACTCAGCATCAAAGGAAAACAACCTGATTCCATGCCTGGTTCAAACTCTATAGTGTCCTCTTTATTTTCTTACTGCCTATATAAATGTATATTTTTAAAAGTATTTAAAGAATAAGGTTGTGTAGTCACTTCTGTCCTCTGTTAAGCAAATTATCACTATGCAATATAAAGAAATTTTACATTAATATGACTAATAAAATGAAAAGCCCATATACCTGTCAATTTACCAGGCTTATTTTTTTAAATTGAGTGGTATATTCTCTGCTGTCTAATGAGACTAGAGATGCTTACTTATTGTATAATATCTATATAGTTTTTATTATCTTACATGAAGACAAATCAAAACCCCAGTACAGTGACTGAGCAGTGGAAAAGAAGGATGGGGTCAATGTTAGCTGTGGGATATCAAGAACATCTTTGAAGAAATCAGAAGTTTGCTCTGGCAGCTGTCATATTTGATCATGATGTAGTGTCATCACATACATGGTCAGGCTGGAGAGCGCCCAAAATATCTATTCCTACACAACAAGGTGACACTGAAATTCTCAGCAAGATTCGGAGTTCAAAGCATAGTGTTTTATGGAAGTATGAGAAGAGAAATAGGCTGCTGTTCTCTGGCTCTTAGATAAGTAGATGAACTGAAAGAGTTATTCCTCTGTGATCTCCACTCTGCAAAGGCAGATGACAAGAAACTATCCTCCTCAATGTAAGAGGAAGTGCAGCCTTCCAGAGAGTGGAAAATGTTTCTTCTATAAAGTGGTTGAGTCACAAAATTGTGGCCACGATTCACCTTGAGCTGTTAGGATTGCTGCCTGTGTCTCCCAACATGGGGCATGAGTCACGGTGGACCATTTCTTAGATGCTCTCTAAATTCAATATTATGATAAGCATGGGCCAGGTAAGAAGATATCAGACGGTCTTAATCTAATTCACCAGTGTCAAATAAAAGTGTGTGTGTGTGTGTGTGTGTGTAGTTGAGGAGATTGGTAACAGCTGACAAGAAAAATAAATCTTCCTTTCTTGAAATTACATAAAATAAAAGCCCATATTTGTTTCTATTATGTAGACATATTCTTCAAAGACTAAATGTAATAAAGATGAAAGGATTCTCTCACTTTTAATTATTTTTACATAAATTAAACTTCAGGTTATTAAATAGATACAAAGCTTTATACAATAGGAAATAATCAGTTAGACTATTCTATCAAGAGTTGTAGGTACTTAATTACATTTGAATATAGTTCAATTAGATTGCTAAGTAACTGACTTCGCAATTCCTTTCGCTAAGTTCCTTTTGAAAACTATTAAAGCATTTTTCTGACTTTTTATTATAGTTTTCTTACTGTTATTTCTTTTTTGTAATCCAGTATAGTTATTCATACAAATAATGTTTTTAAACTTTTTTGGTTTAAAAAAACCCTGTTGTATCAGTTAGGGAGCACTCAGATGGAAATAACAAAAGAAGTAATTCAAAATGGCTCAAACCAGATGGTTCCCAAATGGTGCTGCATGACAGAATCACCAGGGAATCCTTAAAATATACTCATGTCTGGCTTCCTACCCAACACTCTGATCAAACTTCGGTGGGGTGAGAGCTGGGCATTAGGATTTTTTAAGTGCTCCAGGTAATTCTCATTGTGCAGCAAAACTTGGCAACCATGGACTCAAGCAATGAGAATAGCTAGTAAGAAGAAATTTCAAGGTAAGGTGAATCTAGACAGTACAGAGTCTTCGTCTTATCATTAGAGATCCAGGTTTTTATTCCTCTGGCATGCTCAGAATGTCAGCTTTGTCTTTTGGAGGCCTGTTCTCTTTGTAATCCTCAAATGACTATTATAGTTTCAAAAATTATATCCAGACAGGATAGTATCCAGTAGAAAAGAGGGAATTACTTGCTTGGATGTCTCTTTTTAATAGCATTGATATCTTTCTCAGAAACTTGTTGCTGGACTTCGACTCATGCCACTTCAGCTAAATTAGAGTCACTTTCCCATCTTACTGGACGTCCCTGGTGGCTCAGACAGTAAAGCTACTGCCTACAATGCGGGAGACCTGGGTTTGATCCCTGGGTTGGGAAGATCCCCTGAGAAGGAAATGGCAACCCACTTCAGTACTCTTGCCTGGAAAATCCCGTGGACGGAGTCCTAGTAGGCTACAGTCCATGAGGTTGCAAACAGCTGGACACAACTGAGCGACTTCACTTTACCACCTTGCTAAACTAATTGCTCACAAGGGGAATACCCCTGTGGCATCTGCCTTGTATTGACCCTTCTAGCTGGGGCTTGGATCCCTCTTTCCTGAGTCCTGCTTGGGCCAGGAGTATACGGGTAGGGGTGCAGCACCAGAAGGAAACTGTATTTCTGCCAGTTAGAGAGAAGTGAGGGAAGTTGTTTGGTAGGAAGCCTGGAGGATCTGCCAGGCTCCTATTTTCATTTTCTACTTCACAGCATGCCATCTACCTCAACTGGTATTCTCTTATGCAAGACTTCTGTGCATTTTTCCCTTACACTCCTTTCTTTCTATGAACAGTGTGCTCCATAAACATGAGAAATCAGGAAGACGTCAGGGCTCAGAGGAATACCACCTAGAACGTCGCATTCTCAAAAAATGCTTTTGTGATAGAAGGCTTATTATAGTAATTTTTCATTCTTTTCAGTTTACACTTTTCTAGTACTTGCAACCTACCCTCTTCACACCCAGAAATGTGTAAAAAACTTTCGCTGCACGCATCTTATATTGCCAACTTAACATATTAGTAGTATTTCAACTTTCACTTAGGCATACTTCAGATTTACAGTCCACATGAAAATACTTATCTCTGAAGTGTTACTACACTGAGAGCAGAGCAAGGGAAAGCTGGAAACAGCTATTTTAAGCCCCGTGTGGTGAAATTATGGATGGTTAGCAACTTGACTGCACCTTGGTAACTGTTCTTCCCTCTGATAATGCTGAAGTTGCCTCCCACAAGATTGTAATAATAATTATGGGAGGCCATTCGCCTAGGAGCAACGTAGCCATTCACAAAGTTATTCCAACATGTCAGTGTTTTGTCTACTCAAGGACAAAGACACACTAGCCCTGCTGATAATGAAAGAAACTGACGGAGTTACACAACTGTGTGTTATTTGTCTTTTGGTATCATTTGGGGTCAAAGTTGCCAGGAACTAACAGATTCAGAAACTAAAAAAGTGGCTAGTAGTGTCTCACTGAACTGTCCTCTGACAAGACAGATCAGAAATGTTACCTGCCACAGTGCTCAGCAGACCCACTGCTGAGCTTTAGTTTACTAAGTGAACATATACAACCTACTGGATGAGATCCCTGGAGGCAGCACCTGCCTCTGGGCTGGCTTCACAAGGGGCTCCGATCAACCATAATGGCTATCAAGTCACAGGACACGCACACCCTTTAGGAAACCCTAGAGAAGACACTGTCTCCAGGGTCAAAAACCTACTCACTGTATCTCAACTGCTCTGCACTTGACAACTTAGGAAGACTGATACGGGTGTGATACCCAATCTAAACAATGACACAATTCCCAGCAAAAGCTGCAAGGTGAAGCATAAGGAGAACTGGAGGTGGCCTAAATTGTGGCTTAGGTGGAGAAAGGATGCTGGCATTCAGCAATGCATATGTGTTCTGGTCCCACATAAACAGAGCATTCAATCTGATTAGAGGATTCCTCAGTGGAGGCCGTTCTATGGACACCTGGACTGTCCACCCTTTATCCCCAATTCAGTCAGAATGGTCAGAGTGTTTAGTGTGCTGTGTACAGAGTCATCCTCAGGCAGAAGGCACTGTACTCCATAAGAGCACCATGGGATATGCTTGGTAAAGAGTCTCAGATCAGATCAGTCGCTCAGTCATGTCCAACTCTTTGTGACCCCATGAACTGCAGCACACCAGGCCTCCCTGTTCATCACCAACTCCCAGAGCTCACTGAGACTCACATCCATCAAGTCAGTGATGCCATCCAGCCATCTCATCCTCTGTCGTCCCCTTCTCCTCTTGCCCTCAATCCCTCCCAGCATCAGAGTCTTCTACAATGAGTCAACTCTTTGCATGAGGTGGCCAAAGTACTGGAGTTTCAGCTTTAGCATCATTCCTTCCAAAGAAATCCCAGGGCTGATCTCCTTCGGAATGGACTGGTTGGATCTCCTTGCAGTCCAAGGGACTCTCAAGAGTCTTCTCCAACACCACAAGTTTAGGTCAAAAATCAAATCTGCTGGCACCTTTTTATTTTTTTTTAATTCCCCTTTCAAGTATCCTCAAATAGCCATATCCTTAATTTTAAAACTAATGGGTCATTTCACTGAATAACACACTTTGGAAGATTCTCAGAAGTTGATAGCCATACAATAGTATTTTGTTGTTATTTAGTCGCTAAGTCGTGTCTGACTGTTTTGTGACTCCATGGTTGTAGCCCACCAGACTCCTCTGTCTATGGGACTTCCCAGGCAAGAATACTGGAAAGGGTTGCCATTTCCTTCTCCAGAGGATCTTCTCAACCCAGGGATGGAACTCACGTATCCTGCACTAACATGTGGATTCTTTACCAATGCACCACCCAAGAAGCCCCAAACAGTATATGCATTGCTATAAATTTAAACAACTATACAGCTAAGAGCCTAACTCAATTGAATTATTCCTTATGCAATATATATATATATATATTTACAAATTTTTTTTTTTCAGTCTAAGAGAAGGTCACATTTGAGTACTCTTAAATCTGGCCGTGGGTTACTGAGAGTAAGTGGACGTGAATTATATAACTGTGTTGTACATAAAACAATCATACAAAATAGAAAATTATAGAATCAAATGTTTCCAGTAAGAATTTCTCATAAATTTTTGAGTTCTTCATGGAGAAGAAATAACTAGATGATTTAAAGGAAGGGACACCATGCTGTAAGGGGTAAGTTAAAAGAAACGATGTTTAAATCAGGAAGAGGAAACTTGCCTGTTTCAAGGCTCCAAGAACTGCTAAATCATAATTTGTGGTCTCTCTTAGAATGTCAATGTACATAGTATTGCCTCTTTGTGATAAATGCACAACATGACAATGAAAATGTTATGAGAAATCCAGTCCTATTAGCACAATTGGTGCTTCTGTGCCTATTAGAAAAAGCCGGCCCTTCCTCAAGACACAGCCATCTGCCAGGAAATTGTAATAATATTTAAATTCAGGATGGTGTACCTAAGAAGTTCAGTGCACATTTTTACATGGTACTCTTGGAAGTTCAAGAGATTTACTAATGTAAATATACTCTCCTTTTCAATGAAAAGAAGAGTGAATCCTGCTATCCCTATAACAACTGACATTACATACAAAAAGTACCCAGAAGTACTGGGCAGAAGGCGAAGGACAAGCAGTTGCTGCAAAATAAGCAGAAGTGGGGAGCACAGCAAATATAGAAGACTCAAGAAATGTTCTAAAGATACAGTAAATTATAGCTACCATCACAAACACCTACCACACCTGGCACCATCATCGATGGCCTACTGGGAGGCCACAAAGGAAGACAAAGCCCTTCTGTAACTAGACATTGTAAGCAGGAGGTAATTCTCCAAGTTTCAAATGAGTCAAGACTATGGCCAGGCTGTGTAGAGATGTGTTATAAACTTCACCAAGAGCTCTTCCAGCTACTAGCTGCGCACTGAAAGTTAGTATTTCTTTGCATGCTGCTGCTGCTGCTAAGTCGCTTCAGTCGTGTCCGACTTTGTGCGATCCCATAGACGGCAGCCCACCAGGCTCCTCTGTCCCTGGGATTCTCCAGGCAAGAATACTGGAGTGGGTTGCCATTTCCTTCTCCAATGCATGAAAGTGAAAAGTAAAAGTGAAGTCGCTCAGTCGTCTCCGACTTCAGCGACCCCATGGACTGGAGCCTACCAGGCTCCTCCGTCCATGGGATTTTCCAGGCAAGAGTACTGGGGTGGGGTGCCATTGCCTTCCCCAATTTCTTTGCATAGGGTATAATATTTTTGTTGCACTATCATAGGTACATTCAGATTCACTAATTTCGTGTCTAAATTACTGTTGTATCTGAAAAGTGCAAATGTAATATGTCTGTATCATTTTAGGCACCAAATAAGGATTCTAAGGAATTATGTGTATACTTTAGGAAAGGTCAATGGAAAATTCTGCTATAAATGGAGAAAGCATTCATATAAAAAATGATCTAAGCCCCAAGGTCAGAAACACAGGACTGCTACATTAAAAAAGAAGAGGAGGAACCACTATCAAATTAAAGAACCTTAGGTAAAAACAGCAGAGAAGGCAATGGCACCCCACTCCAGTACTCTTGCCTGGAAAATCCCATGGACGCAGGAGCCTGGTGGGCTGCAGTCCATGGGGTCGCCAAGAGTCAGACACGACTGAGCGACTTCACTTTCACTCTTCACTTTCATGCATTGGAGAAGGAAATGGCAACCCACTCCAGTGTTCTTGCCTGGAGAATCCCAGGGACAGGGGAGCCTGATGGGCTGCCGTCTCTGGGGTCGCACAGAGTCGGACATGACTAAAGCGACTTAGCAGCAGCAGCAGCAGGTAAAAACAGAGTGGAGGTGGGCTGGAGGGGAGTGCACCCATCTCATTCTATTTCCCTCTTCCAGACACTAACAGGTGAAGTCTTTGGGAGGACAGAAGGTAAAGAGAATATATCAGTGGTTACTAGACTTTTAGAAGCCAAGTGAATGGAGAAGTGGAGAAGAGTGGGAAACAGGAAATGTCCCTCAGAGTTAACACAGCATATAGTTTATGTTAGTTATTTCCTAAATAACTTGCTCCATTAATATAAAATTACATATGTTGAACTGCAGTATCTGAAATGATATCTCTAAAAGGTTATCCCTCTAGTAGGAATAATAGAGGAATTATTAAGTAAATCAAGCTTAATTACCAGGCAACTACTTCTGAATCCAATTAAATAGTTTTATATATTCAAATTAGCCATTGGCTTGAGGAAACTCTCTTTTTCTTCTTTGCTAATATGGACCCTGACACACTTCCCAGGTGGCTCAGTGATGAAGACTGGTGTGCGTGTCAATCTTTCAGTCGTGTGCAGCCCTTTGTGACCCCATGGACTGTGGCCCGCCAGGCTTCTCTGTCCATGGGATTTTCCAGGCAAGAATGCTGGACTGGTTGCCATTTCCTTCTCCAAAGCAGTGATAAAGAATCTGCCTGGAATTCAGCAGACAAAGGATATGTGTGTTCAACCCTGGGTCAGGAAGATTCCCTGAAGAAGGAAATGGCAAGCCACTCCAGTATTCTTGCCTGGGAAATCTTGCGGACGGAGGAGCCTGGTGAGCTACACAGTCCATGGGGTCGCAGAGGGTCAGACACAACTTAGCAACTGAAAACCAAAGCAATGCACATTGATACCAAACACATTGAAATATAGTTCAGTAAGTATATGTTTTTCTAGTAACTGAAAATGCTTTCCTCAAAGGAAACCAATATTTGTAAACATCTGAACATTTAACATTAAATAAATAGCCAGATAAATGATTAACTTTTAAGTCTTTTGCCTGTAAACTCATATCTAATTAAGCACCCATTGTAAAACACTTCTCAAAATTATATATAAGTATTTAATGGTCAAAAACTTTCTGGAATCTAATAAATGAACAAATGTAAACATTTAAGTCACAAGAAATTCAATGACTGAAAAACATTTTATCTTCTACAGAATGCAAATATTTTAAGAAATATAATCACATAGTCAATATTTATTTTTCTCACTATTAGATCATTATAACTAGCTAACTAAAGATAGAATAAATGTTATGGGAATTTTTTTAAGCTATTAACATCACAGGGTCTAATTTTAATTATACAGAAATTCAAATTGGGGAAAATCATATGTGTAGTCACATGTTCAAATATTTGGACACTTCAATCTGTCTTTGCATTTGGCAATGCAAATACTATTAAAGTTGTAATTATAATAACAGTCAATTTCATTTGCTTTTATTTTTATACCATGATGACTAAATCGTATTTTATATAGATTCTTTATTACTCAAGTTTACTCTAAGACGAAAATCTGAACATCAGGTATGATGCAGAGCAGGGCCCTGTGGGGCTCCTAGGCATGAAGGTCTTTTTGTCCCCCATTTCTTACAGGCAAGACTCCAGACTTCAGGACCCAAGTTCTAAGGGGCAGAACAGTTCCTAATCAAAGGAGAAGCAGCCAGGAAACCTTCTGAGGCAAGATTAAAGGACCAGATAATCTCACCAAGATTAGGAGGCTGATCACCTAAAACCCTGCATACACCTTGTTCTTATCAGCAACCTCACCATTTTGAAACTTTGCAGAAGAAAAAATACAAGATTCTCACTGCCTTGATCCTTTTCACATACTGCTCCCCAAACTATATAACCTCTCAGGAGGTGGGGGGAGGAACGGAACAGTTTTTGAGGCGCTAGCCTACTGTGTTTCCTCTTTGCCTGGCAAAGTAATCAAGCCACTCTCTCCTTCTCCTCCATAACTCTGTCTCTATATTTCTGTTTGGCATTGGCCCACAGAGAGCCAAGATTTGGGCAACAGGTATGATTCAGCAGTTCTATTACTTTTAAGTCCTTAAGTCATGGAAATCTTGATAATTCCTCCCTCAGCTGTAGTTCTGATACAATTAATCAAGGCAAAAGAACATTCTAAATGGATTTGTTCTTTAACTATTGTTTGAATAATTGCCTATTCTTGACAAGGTATTTTGCATGAAGTATCAACAGTGTGATTTAAATCATATTCATGATTACAAAATCTTCAACCACAGTAATTAATACATTACTGACCTCTCATGGGACTATCTTCAAACATTTAAAGTATTTATTATTGATAAGTTCTACCGAACTATTACAGGGCTTCTATAATTTTCTAAGTCCTTTAATTTCTTCCAACTTAGTTATTTGGATATATTATTTATTGAAATATAAGTGACATGAGTCTTTGTCATATCTGGAGAAAGGACATATTTTATAGCTTGTTGACACAAGTCTAATTTACTTAGCTAATGTCTGGCAATACCAATTCTCTCAATGTGCAGTGATAGTTATTTAATCTCTATCCTAGACACAAAAGTAACTGCTGTCCCATCTGTGAGGAAATTGAATGATTTTCAAAGAAACTTTTAATAGTATCCAGTTATAATTCACTTTCTGAAATAAGGAGTCAACAGTATCTGGCAGTTAAATAAGTAGTCACAGAGTAAATTTAACAGAATACTCTTTCAATCAGAAACTTCAGGAGGTAGTATTCTTTAATTTCACTACACAGCCAGTAACCTTTCCCACTTTGACTCCATATGAGTTTGTAGTTTTCAGAATAGTTAGCCCTGCATATTCTTTAAGAAATACGTGGTACAGCCCTGTCATCTTTGTGCAGTTGCATGCCTACTGATATTTCCAAGTGGACAGGATCTAAAAACTGTATATCAAGGTGTGTGGAGAAAATGATATCAAGAAGTCAGTGAAAGAGAAATAATCCATTCTACTGGGTGTTCCGGAGAGGCTAATTTCCCTTTCTTTTCTTGACCTTAAAGAAAGAGGAACATTATTATATTTAATGCAGGAGGTACACATCTGTCCACTATCATCAAGGTGATGCTTTTGTAAGCTATCCAGAAGTCCATGGTTTTCCATTACTGGTATTTCTGGCAAGTCCCATCTTTCCAGTAGCAAGACAGAGGAGAGGAAGAGAGTGTGTGACAGCAAGGCCTTAATGGTTTACTGAGTTGCTTTTGTTGTTGTCTAGTTAGTTCTTCATTTGATTTTTATATTTGTGTATGTCTTTGCATAGCCCCTGAGAAACTTGGAAAGATGCCTTTAAAAATGACTGTTGTCAAAAAAAACACTGCCATCAGAAATAGACCCAGAGACAGAGAAAACAAACTTATGGCTACCAAAGGGGACGGGGCCAGGGGAGGGATAAATTAGGAGTTTGGGGTTAAATTATATACACTGCTGCTGCTAAATCACTTCAGTCGTGTCCGACTCTGTGCAACCCCATAGATGGCAGCCCACCAGGCTTCCCCGTCCCTGGGATTCTCCAGGTAAGAACACTGGAGTGGGTTGCCATTTCCTTCTCCAATGCATGAAAGTGAAAAGTAAAAGTGAAGTCGCTCAGTCGTGTCTGACTCTTCATGACCCCATGGACTGAAGCTCCTGCGTCCATGGGATTCTCCAGGCAAGAGTACTGGAGTGGGTTGCCATTGCCTTCTCCAAAATTATATACACTACTTGATGTAAAATAGATAACCAACAAGCATCTACTCTATAGCACAGGGAACTATACACAGTGTTTTATAATGATCTACAAGGCAAACTTATAGGAAAAAAAATAGATATCTATGTACATATAACGGAATCATTTTGCTGCACAGCTGAAACTAACATCAACATTGTAAAGCAACTATGCTTCAATAAAAATAATTAACTAATTAATTAATATGCCTGCTGTTTCTTGCTTATTAACTGGTAGGACTGCTGCTAAGTCGCTTCAGTCGTGTCCGACTCTGTGCGACCCCATAGACAGAAGCTCACCGCTCCCCCGTCCCTGAGATTCTCCAGGCAAGAATACTGGAGTGGGTTGCCATTTCCTTCTCCAATGAATGAAAAGTGAAAAGTGAAAGTGAAGTCGCTCAGTCGTGTCCGACTCTTAGCGACCCCATGGACTGGAGCCTACCAGGATTCTCCGTCTGTGGGATTTTCCAGGCAAAAGTACTGGGGTGGGGTGCCACTGCCTTCCCCACTGGTAGGACTAGATGCTGTGATTTCACTGGTAGGACTAGATGCTGTGATTTCACCTCCAGTTGCTGGCAATTTGGGAATGGAGAGCAAAGGAATTTTTGGCTGGACTTTAGCCAGTTGGCCAAGTCTGGGATGTGCTACTGCTGATTTATGGGAAACAGCAGCAGAGAGAAAACGCAGTTCAAAAGTTTTCAAGTATCAGGCTCAATAAATATTAGGGGTCTCTTATGACTAGCAGGCGCACATGAGGATACAATGTAGCTCTGGAAGATAAGATTACCAGTGACAGGTTTCTTTTCTCTTTATCTAGGAAAGCAAGCCTTCTCCCTAAAGTTGTGGCTATTGGTTGAAATGGCTTCCCTGTATGTAGAGCTGAGGCTTCCCCAGTGGTTCAGCAGTAAAGAATCTGTCTGCAATGCAGGAGCCACAGGAGACACAGGTTCAATCCCTGGGTCAGGAAAATCCCCTATAGGAGGCATGGCAACCCACTCCAGTATTCTTGCCTGGAGAATTCCAAGGGCAGAGGAGCCTGGTGGGCTACAGTCCATAGGGTTACAAAAGAGTAGACACGACTGAACCAATTTAGTGCACACACGCATGCGTAGAGCTAACTTAGAAAAGGACTACGGACACATACGGAGAAGACAAGGGCAACCCACTTCATTACTCTTGCCTGGAAAATCCCATGCATGGGGGAGCCTGGTGGGCTACAGTCCATAAGGTTACAAATAGTACACACGACTGAAGCAACTTAGCACACACACGCATGCGTAGAGCTAACTTAGAAAAGGACTACGGACACATTCGGAGAAGGCAATGGCAACACAGTTCAGTACTTTTGCTTGGAAAATCCCATGGACGGAGGAGCCTAGTAGGCTGCAGCAGTCCATGGGGTCGCTAAGAGTCGGACACGACTGAGGACTTCACTTTCACTTTTCACTTGCATGCACTGGAGAAGGAAATGGCAACCCACTCCAGTGTTCTTGCCTGGAGAATCCCAGGGACGGGGGAGCCTGGTGGGCTGCCGTCTGTGGGGTTGCACAGAGTCGGACACAACTGAAGTGACTTCGCAGCAGCAGCAGGAACACATTTTTGAATAGACATGCATATGTGTGATATATCCTTAAAGACTTTCTAAAGCTCGATCTTAAAAACTAAATTAAAACAGAAGCAGACTCACAGATCTAGAAAACAAATTAGTGGTTACCAGAAGGTAGAGAGGTTGGGTAAGGTACAATATAGGTGACAGGGATTAAGATATACAGTTTTATAGAAGGCATAAAGTAAATAAGTTATAAGAATGTAGTATGCAATATATAGCACTGGGAATATAGCCAATATTTTATAACTTTGGAGTATAATATATAAAAATATCAAATCACTATGTTGTGAACCTGAAACTAATATTATTATAAATCAGCTATAGTTCCCCCAAAACCCTAAGTTATTCCAGAAGGGACTCAAATTTTCAGGGAATGTCATAACTGTTTTGGTGACATAATGCCAATTATGCCATGATTAGTAACTAAATTTTTACACTGCCTTCTGGAAATTTGTATAATAAATATATGATATAATACATTATGAAAACACCATGCATTGTCTCATGCTAAATGAAGCAAAGAAAATAATTGGAAACAAAAATTTTAAATAATGATGTTGGCATACATGGAACATGATATGAAGAGGAATTATGGAAATGGAATCATGCATGATGCAATTTTCCAATTATTTTAGCTCATTACCAATAAGTAGTGAAACAAATGTTTCACTGTTTCCACATTTCAGAATATTCTGTTTTTGCCACTGTTCACAACAAGTGAAACCAGATTAGACTAGGAATCATGAAATTTGATTCTATACTAATTCAGGCTCTAACTAGCTTGAAAGACAATGTAAACTTTACAGATCTTATTTTCTCATCTGTAAAATTAAGGGATTTAAAAAAATCAAGACCCCAAATGGATCAGTTATAGAGGATTTATCAGCCTCTGAATTAAAAAAAAAAAAAATTTGCACATTTACATATTCTGGGAAAAAATCACACACAATTTTACCAGATTCACAATCATCAGAATCACAAAGAAGTTTATAACTTCCTGAAAGTAAGAAACACATGTTTTAGCTGGGATTTGTAAGAACTCAGAATCCTATTTGAAATTCAAGACTTATGAAAATCAAATATATGTTTATCTAAGCCATCTTAATGAATTTCTTCATGCACTCAACAAATAATTATAAATACTCATTATTTGGCACACATTATATACTAGATGCTAATTATACTGTGTGATGATTGAAACAGACATTCTCTTACTTCATTCTAGTAAGACTTTAGTTAAAACTTTAATTAACCTTGATGAAAGAAATAGACCCACAAATCGTGAGTGTGAAACTACTCTCTGAGACCATTTGGCTGTATGCTTTCTTTCTTTCTTTCCTCCTTGGACCTCAGGTGCAAAGACCAGAATTGGAATTATCATAACCTTTAATTTATGGCATATACTCATCATTGTCCACTGATCCATGAATGGCTTGCTCTTATTAATTTACTTTTACATACACACAAAAGCTAGGATCAAAACTAGATAGAATTAAAACTATTCCTCATTCCCTGTTCTCTCCACTTCCAATAGTTATTGCCTTGGATCTCCCAATGAGCAAATAGGGAAATAAGGAAGAGATAGATAAACTGACCAATGAATCAGAAAAATCAGAAACAGATTCATGTGTATAGTTTTTGGTATATAATGATGCAATAAGTCAGAGGAAACCATGAATTATTTAATAAATAGAGCTGAAAATAAAGTCATCTTTACATATTAAAAACACTGGATTCCTACCTCATACTAAGGACACAGATTTTAAAAATTAAAGTTTTACTTTTAATAGAAAATACAGGTGCAATATCTTTTAGAACCTGAGGTGAGATACCATATATCTGAAGTGATATACCAAAAAAACACTGATTATTTAAAAAATGATCAATATGACTATTTAAAAATTAACAATTGTAAGACACCTTAAAGATAAGATACAAAGTAGCAGAATAAAAACACAAACTAATAGCAAAATACATAAACTGATGTTTCACAGATAAAGAAACATACATCACCAATGAAGGGATACTCAACAATTTGGTGATCAATTAAATGCAAATGATGACTACAATGAGATCCCATTTTAGTATATTCAGTTGGTAAAAATTCAAATGTTTCATATGCCAAGGATTAGAGGTAATGTGAGTACACAGTTTCTATATTGCATTTGGGGCATAAATTAGAGCAACCAAGTTTAAAAACTGGTGTTATCTCATAAAAAGTTGAACATTTTATACCTTATGATCCAGAAATTCTATATCTACATATATATCGATGAAAAGTCTTAATCATCTAATAAATACATGTATGTTAATAGCAGCACCAATGATCATAAGTGAAAAAGTAGGAACTCACATTCTCACCAATGAGAGAGTGAATAAACATTTACACAATGGACTATCACACAACAGTCAAAACAAGTGAATCACAGCAATATACACATAAAAAGCTTGAACTTAGCCCTATAATATTATCCCCTGGAGAAGGGAATGGCAACCCACTCCAGTATTTTTGCCTGGAGAATTCCATGGACAGAGGAGCCTGGCAGGCTACAGTCCATGGATTTGCAAAGAGTTGGACATGACTGAGTGACTAACACTTTCACTTTAAGTGGAGAAGAATATATTCCCAAAGATTTCATCAGCACGATACCTTTTTATAACATTTTAAACACATAAAATTAAAATAAATGTGCTTCAGAATTAAACACAAGCACTCAGACTATATAAACATCAAGGAAATTATGCATACGAGATGCAGTGGTCAGTTTTCAACCCTAAATCTTGTATGAAAGAAAAAAAAGAAAGAAGAAGGGAAAAAAGAAGAGAGGGAGGAAGTTAGTAATTGCCTTGCATATATTTGAATTATAAGTGATACTAATTTCATTCCCTTTTCTGTGTGCAAATCACACTCAGGGATAACAGCAATCGTGTTAACAACACCGATTTGTAACTTAACATTCATTTTAGATGGCTTGTAGAAATGGACTTGTCTCCACATGTGTTGGCAATATTGAAGCAAGGAAAGGTTAAATGACTTGCTCATTGAGAAAAAAAAAAAAATTTATCATCATTGGTGCCAAAAATAGAAGTTCTGATTTCCAGTCCTATGATCTCAACAGAAGACAGAAATGTTGTTCACTTTATCTGACTGATATAAAACACAACTTCTCTGAAGACTCTATTATTTTGAACTACTGTGTAAGTATTACATGTAATTACAAGTTTTGGGAAATATGTACTGTTTATTTTATCATTTGTAGTAGCAAATAGAAAGGATAGAGCTGAGTATTTACCCAGCAGCGATGCTAACAGCCTTCAGAGTCATTACAGATGATTTGTAAGGGTCTGTTTAGATATCTGTAAGATCAATGACCCATTAGTGCAATTATAGTCTAAAATGGCTCCTGCCACACAGACCCTGTTCTTGCCACCAGAAAGTGACATGTTGATGCTATAAACACTCTTCACATTGACTAAACTGTGTCTTCTCTCTGAAAAAGCAGCAGAAATAGAACTATAACTGTAGTTTACAAATTCTGTTTCTCATTGCTTTTGCAATTTCCTGTGATAAAATGATATTAATAGATTAGGTTCTCCAAAAAAACTCAATCAACTGAGGACACATGTTACTATTTTTATCAGTTTAAAAATCTTCATGGTATCTGTCTTTCCCATATCTAATTGATAGAGTCTGACATAGTCTCATATTCCTACCATGTATATATGCTCAACTTTACATAATTTCATATAATCTACACTAAGGAAAACATTAATTACTTGCTACATAGCTATGTATGGATTCATAGAATTGGAGGGACCTTAAGTTAGATGAACTAGTCATATAGTATTTCTCAATTGATACCATCACCCTTTATTAGGGAGTTTTCTTCATTTTTTGAGGAATGAGGTGGGAGGACATATCATGGGCCCTTTTGAGAGTCTAATGAAGTATATGGTGCTATCCCAAGAAAAACAGACGTGTAAATGTTCATGCCATTGTTTTGCCTTTAACATTGAATCACTTCACAAATGATATTATGACTTTTTTTTGTAAAAATTAATCATTTCCTGGAAAATACAATAATTCCAAATTAAACAATTCATATAAAATAGGAAAACTTTGTGTCTACTTAAAGTATGCTTCAATAAGAAGGCTGCTTTATTTGTTTAGAAAAAGGGAAAATTTGGACTCATCTTTTACAAATATTTAGGTCATTTTTAATTTCCAATCCAGTAGTGTCTGTTCTCATAGCAGCAAGTGCTCAAGCTGCAGTTGAGATCAGTTTCAACAGCAGTGGGTTAAATTCTTCATCAGGGCAGAGTAGGACTTCTATTGACACCTGAGCTTTCTCTAACACACTTCAGGTTGAATCAGGTTCTAGCAAAGCTTTTATCCTCAGGTCAAATGATGTTAGTTTTGCAAAGGCTGGCATCAGCAAGGAGGCCTCTGTCAGCAAAGAATGACATCTGAATCCTTTTTTCATTTAAATCATCTAAGCAGAAGTAACCTTTAAAAGACTTTTGCAGGCTTTCCAGTTGTTGCATATCTTCCCTGTGGATACACTGACAAGGCTTTCTCCTTTTCAACTCCTTCCCCTCACAGATACCCATTTAGCACTGGAAACATCACAAATTTTCAGTTCTAAATCTCTCCCACCAAAATGGCAGCTGTTTCCAACAGTAACCACAATAAGATCAGCAAATCTGGAATCTAGGGACTACAGCCTCCTTCTTACGCCCTAATAATGCTACAAGAAAATCCAGCCATGAATGAGTGTCTTCTGTCACACTTTGCTAAGATATAGCAATCCTTTACTTAGAAAAATAAACATTGAAATTTCTGACCCAAGTGCAACCAAGCATATTAACACTTATCTTCTGGAAGGCCAAGAATCTTTTGTCAAATAAAAAGAAAACATTTTGCTCCATTCCTAAATAAAAACTTGAAAATGTACATTCCAGGCTACAGCTGTGAAATTACTGGACCACTTTCCACAGAGCAGGGAAGGCCAGGCATCCTTTAGGATAATTATTGGAGTCTGTGACAATAATTTACCCTGATGTTAAAAGAAGTAAGTCTCTATGAATAAAGTGGGAATGCCTGTCTTCACTAGAGCAAGCAAGCTGGATGCTGGACCCAGAAACTCCATATGCACTCCACATGCGAACACAGTATCAAAGAGTTTTCTCCCATTAGAAATTCTGCTTGACAAAGAAGCTTTTCACTGTTGGAACAACTGGCCTTGAAAATATTCACAGGGTATATAACACACACACATTAGGGTATCAGCATTCACAAGACAGATCAACATCAGAACTTCACTGAAACAATCATAGTTTTCACCCAATTGCATGCCAAATGGAAATGTACAGCTATTATTTTCACCATAATTGGCTACAAAACACTAGCAAAATGTCAAAGTTCAGAATTAGGTGAAGTGAACAGAAACACTCTTTAAATTTTTTTGTTGTTTTTCTGAGCAACCCACCAGTTCAAACATTTCTAGAGCACATGATTTGATCAAGCTTTTTCCAATTATTCGGTGGTTTCTTTTTGCTTGGAAATGTGTCAAGATGCACTGGGAAAAACAGAAGTCTTAGTTAAATTTTCACTTTTTAAAAGCTGAGCTTTATCTGTAAAAAAATGAAAAATTCTATAATGTGTCAGAAATAAGCTTCCTTGACTTCATGCTCTCATTGGCAGGAAACTTATCACAAAAGAAAGTTTGAGGCTTTTGTGCCCCATCATATTTAGCAATGCAAACAAAATCAAAGGAAATGTAAGAGCAACCAAGCTTTCTTTTCTATGTCATCTGCCAACTTATGCTAAGTTCAATACAAACAAAAGATATGCATAAACATAATTTCGGATACATTTTTGTTAATTCTGATGAGTGTAATGCTATTCAAGATGCCATTATATAACAAGGATGATAAATTTATACAATGAATCCATGCCACTCTATTCATATTTGAAGTAAAACTTTAAAAACATATTTTGCCATAAAATTTTTGCCAATAAAAGGAAAGAAATAAAAAAATATATATTTGTTCTTCATCTACAACACGAAGCTTATATATGGTGTGTATCAGTCATTCAGCTGTGTCCAGCTCTTTACAACAGCATGGACTGTGGCTCGCCAGGCTCCTCAGTCTGTAGGATTTTCCAGGCAAGAATACCGGAGAGGGTTGCCATTCCCTTCTCCAGGGGGATCATCCTGACCCAGGGATCAAAACTGGGTCTCCTGAACTGTAGGCAGATTCTTTACCATCTGAGCTACCAGGGTCTATATATTACGTTAAATTAAAAACTCTTGTTCTAAAGTAACCTGAAATATGACCAAATAACCCCCCTATTGTTATTAACTTCTCATCATATGGCAAGGTTTCCAGATTCCTTACTATATTTGTTTATTCTAACACTACTAGACTGTCAACATTTTACTTAAAATGTGGATCCTAAGGAAAAAAATTCTACATTTGGATGATTGATAACTATAGAATTATTATTCTTTATATTTGTAACTAATGTTCCCATTAAAACATATTAAAATTTTGTATTATCACTAAAACCACTAAACTTTTCACCAAAATAGGCACCATTTCCTAACTACTTCCTCTTTTAGCTAGGAATATTAGTCAAGGTATTTTGGAGTTTTTTTTAATCTTATTTGATCTAATCCTCCCAACAGTCCTAGGAAGTTACCTTATTTTATGTTTAAAAAAAAAAAAAAAAGAAAGAAAGAAAAGTTAAGCAAATCCAAGATCACATGTTAAGTGGCCAAGGAAGGATTTGAATCCAGGTTGTCTGAACGCACTGTCAATGTTCTTTCTGACCCCATGCAATGTTCCTTCTGTCTTCCCATTATAGTACACTATGCCATGATTAACATCAGTCAGCCTCCCTTCTTGCCTTTCTTCCTTCATTCCTCTCACTCTCCCTTTCTCCAACTCTTCTTTCTCCTTCTGTATCCTTGTTTCGCCTCATCTTGTCACTGTTGATGTGAGGATATGTTTTCTTAAGATAATTAGAAATCTATATGCTATTAGACAACCAATCATTAGCCTTCTCATAAAGGTAATTACGTTTGCTGTTTGTGCTTTCATCCACACAGTAAATTAAGATGAACAAAACAGCATCAAGAACAAGCACTTGTGTCATAATGCTATGACCCATATGATGGTGGAATTAGGATGCAACGGCTCAACTTAATACATGGCAGTGGGAGTTAGATGGGGTGGGAGGTGGTGCTGGAAGGTTAGTAAGCTCCATCCTAGGGGAAAAAAAAGAGTGTAAGAGCAAATGGGAGCTAGAAGCAAACAAAATATGACCAAATGTATGAGACACCTAATGTGCATTGGTCCTTATATCAGATACCAATTTTACATACTTTCAAAACAATTTATCACTTCTTACTAAACATAGTGATAGTGATAGTGAAGTCGCTCAGTCGTGTCCGACTCTTTGCGACCCCATGGACTGTAGCCTACCAGGCTCCTCTGTCCATGGGATTTTCCAGGCAATAGTCTTACTAAACATACAACCTAGCTTTTAAAAATTAACTTTGTTTTATAGCAGTGAAAGGGCTGATAAAAGCTTATAACCTTTTGCCAAGGTAAATTTGGCTTTGTAACTGTTTTAATATCAATCAGGATAGCTGGGTATTGCTGTGGTATGATAACCCCAACATCTTGGGGGCGTAGAGTAGCAAAGATTTATTTTTTGGCTGAGCCGATATGTTCATTAAGAGTTGGCTAAACCTGTATTTCTCATTTTCTCACTCTGTAATCCAGGATGATTGATTATCACATAAAACATCACTTTGTTGTTGTTCAGTCACCAAGTTGTGTCCAACTCTATGCAAACCCACGAACTGCAGCACATCAAGTTTCCCTATCCTTCACTATCTCCCAGAGTTTGCTCAAACTCATGTCCATTAGGTCACATTGAAAAGGGAAGGGGACACAGCAAATACTGCACTGACTTAAAGGCTTCCATGAGGAAATGGCACACATAACTTCTACTCGCATTTCCTTAGCCAAAGCGGTTCCCATAACCCCATGGAGCTTAAAGGAGGATGGGGAAGTCCAATTGCATCATGGGCTAAGAAGGACAAGAGAACTACAATGTTTTTCAATGATCCACCATCACAGAATGATAGCTGCTCTGTAGACTGGGTTTTATTTTCTTATTCTATAGTTCTACTACATTAGATGTTACTAACACATACCATCTGGTGATCACCCAAGGAAGGCAGTCTTTGGTGACTATGTCATTCAGTTCTGTATATTTGGTGCAAACAAACAAGTGACAGGCATAATGGTGGGAGTGAGTGCTCACCACAATCTGCATATACCAGGTCAATAAGCACATGACTCTGAAGAGCAGGAAGCCTGAACGCCTTAAAACTTGGAAGATAATGGTAGCAAATAGACGGCTAATTCTGTTTTTTTTAATTATTTTAGTTTCAGAAAGAAATTTTTGGTATTCTGTTGCAGAAATTGGATGTCCTCTTAAAATATGACCATTCCTATACTCTTGATGAAAGTGAAAGAGGAGAGTGAAAAAGTTGGCTTAAAGCTCAACATTCAGAAAACGAAGATCATGGCATCTGGTCCCATCACTACATGGGAAACAGATGGGGAAACAGTGGAAACAGTGTCAGACTTTATTTTTCGGGCTCCAAAATCACTGCAGATGGTGACTGCAGCCATGAAATTAAAAGACGCTTACTCCTTGGAAGGAAGGTTATGACCAACCTAGATAGCACATTCAAAAGCAGAGACATTACTTTGCCAAAAAGGTCCATCTAGTCAAGGCTATGGTTTTTCCAGTAGTCATGTATGGATGTGAGAGTTGGACTGTGAAGAAAGCTGAGCACCAAAGAATTGATGCTTTTGAACTGTGGTATTGGAGAAGTCTCTTGAGAGTCCCCTAGACTGCAAGGAGATCCAACCAGTCCATTCTGAAGATCAGTCTTGGGTGTTCATTGGAAGGACTGATGCTAAAGCTGAAACTCCAATACTTTGGCCACCTCATGCAAAGAGTTGACTCATTGGAAAAGACTCTGATGCTGGGAGGGATTGGGGGCAGGAGGAGAAGGGGACGACAGAGGATGAGATAGCTGGATGGCATCACTGACTCGATGGACATGAGTTTGAGTGAACTTCGGGAGTTGGTGATGGACAGGAGGCCTGGCGTGCTGGGATTCATGGGTTCGCAAAGAGTCGGACATGACTGAGCAACTGAACTGAACTGAACTGATACTATTGATTTCTTACTCTGAGGCACAAAGAATACAAAGTGTTGGGGGAAAGTCCATATCTTGCCGATTGAGCTATTCGAACTGCATTTCAATTATCTTAGGAAATTCTCTTATCAAACAATCAACATTTAATAATCCTTTTATTTCAATTCTTATTTTCCCCTATATTTTAATTTATAAGTTTGGATCACTCAAGTTAATTAACACAGGGATAAAGTAAAACTTGAGAAAGCCACTTAAAGTCACAGAAATAGTTTTTGCTGGGAATGTAAGGAGAACAAATTTATAAATTTCACCTCTCATTCTAAACTTTGTATGAACTTTCTTTGTGAGCCAGTGCCTTTTACTTTGGAAAAGCAGTGTCACTCGCCACTCCAGTTTTCTGACATGCACTCCAAAATTACATGTCCTGAATAGGTACAAGCAAATTATCAATCAGTCCTTTTAAAATCACTGAGCAAAAAAACACAATCAAGATCAGTATTGCCAACCACTATCTGTATTCTGTGAATAAAGCTCTACATGCACTGTCATTCAAGTGTAACTCATTTATTAATAGATCAGTGCTTTATTTGTTGTATATACAGATGGTCTTATTTCAGTACTGATCACAACAAAACCTTTTCAGTCTTTTTTACAGACTAAATAAAATTAGCTAAGCATAGAAAACATGTACTCTCTTTTAATCGTCCATTTTCATTTAAAAAATTAAATTTCATTAAATTATTCTCCCCATGTAATATTCTCCCCATGTAATTGCTGCACATATGCCAGAAACTGATTCAGTGGCTTTATCTGATGGTAAAGCAAAATATGGGATTGCCTCAACATAAAATAATAATTACTATTAACACTTATGTATGGGAAAAAAAAAAACCTACAAAAAACTGCAATAGGTTGTTCTGCTTTCTTTTTAAGCATAATTTGGGTTTTACAATCTTGTTGGCAATGGTATGACCTGTACCTATTTTTGCTCCAGTGAATGCAACTAAGAATGATGCCTCAGACTTACCTGGTGGCACAACAGACAGGAATCCACCTGCCAGTGCAAGAGGCAAGGGTTCGATCCCTGGTCCAGGAAAATCCACATACTGCAGAGCAATTAAGCCCATGTACCACAACTACTGAGCCCACACTCTAGAGCCCACAAGTCACAACTCCTAAGCTTGAGTGCCACAACTACTGAAGCCTAGAGTCTGTGCTCCACAAGGAGAAGCCACCACAATAAGAAGCCCGTCTACCATAATAAAGAGTAGCTTCCATTCACTGCAACTAGAGAGAACCCGCACACAGCAACCCCGACACAACCGAAAAATAAATAAATTTTAAAAAAGAATGATGCCTCTATAGTTCTAGTTCTTTTCTCCTCCTGTGATGACAGCATTTATAACTTTCACACTGGAAAGTATTACCTGGCAAATATTTCTGAAAACTCAAAAAATTTAATCAGTGAGACTCTGAGTATTATTCCTATTATGAATAAGAAACCCACACTTCAGTGGTTTCACTCCAGCATAACAGTCAAAACCGAAGAGAGCAGGAGTAAAATTAAAGCTAATTTTCAGGTAGTTAGCATCTTACATCATAACTTCTTAGTTGTACTTTTCTTTACTTGCTTGTGGATTTACCTATCCATCAACATACATTCATATCTTATATTTTACTGAAGGACTTTCACTAGATGAGGTCACAGTGTTAATCTATGATTCAGAACTGTTGTATACATATTGGCTACTTTTATCATTACTTCATATGGTTAACATAAAAATACTATGAGGATAATAAAAATCCCAAACTTAAATATAAACAACACCATGCAACTACTCTGAAATATTAGCTGAGATGAAAGGATCAAATCAATGTTTATATAACATGTAGTGCCTTTAAAATTATTACTAAGGACAGTAATATGAATATAAACTAATTTTATTAGTGAAATTTATAAAATATAAGGTAGATAAATTATATCGTCTTTTTTCTCCCTTCTAAAACTTCTGAACTGCTTATACATCAGTAATAAATTCCAAGGACCACTAATGATAACATACTTTACCACAGAGTTTGTAAGATGTGTTTATAATATCTATACAATGGCTCCACATTTCTTTACATTTTCTTTTTTTTTTTTTTTTTACTTGAATCTTCTCTTTCCTTAGCAAACTCTTTAAAGAAAAAGACATGTGTGTTTATTTGAACAGGTATCTACACTTCATTTACACCTCGAGCATCAGCTTCTCCCCTAAGCTTCAGACTTAGATGTCTACCAGACATCTCTAGGTGGATTTCTGAAAAGAATCACCAGTTTGCTATATCCAGAAGAGAGTGCTTGTATAGTCTACTCCAAACCTAGTCCACCCCCGAGGATTCCCATCTCGTTACATCACATTGATCCACTTGTTCAGGTCCAAATGTAAGAATCCGTTGAGACTTCTCTCATTCATATACGCTGTATGTCAATTCCTATTGTCTTTATTCTCAAAACCATATATACTGAATCTGACAATTCCCTACAACTTGCACTGTCGCCACCTTCATCTGGGCTGTCATCATCTCATCTCCTGAACTGCTCATTACCTTATTAATGATCTCTTTGTTTCTACTCTTGCAGAGACCCATGTATTCTTAGCAGTCATAAAAACATTTTTAAAAGGCTGAGCAAGTGAGGTCAAAATGCTCCAAGGGCTTCCTATCATGCTTAGGATAGAATCCAGTGTTCTAACCCTGGCCTGTGAGGCCTTGTGTTTCCTGCTTCCTAGCCCAGGGGCAGGGAAGCCTGGTGGGCTGACGTCTATGGGGTCACACAGAGTTGGTCACGACTGAAGTGACTTAGCAGCAGCAGCTGCCTCTAGGAAGCCGACCTTTCTTATTTCACTGAAGGCATAGCCGGCTTTTGGACTGTTGCTTCCATGGATTAAGATAATTCTTGTCGCTGGGTTTTTTCACTTGTGGTTTGCTCTACCTGAAACACTATCCCCTCCAATACCTGTGTGATTTGTTTTGTGACTTCAATTATTTTCTGACCACTCTAATTTAAGAATCCTACCTGTACTCCCCTAATCCTGCTCCATTTCTCTCCATAGTGCCATTTTCTGACATTGTATTATATATTTATTAATCATCATTCTTACACTGGAATTTAAGTTCCGTAAAAGTAGAGACTTTACATGGATCACAAGCCAAATTCCCAGTGAGCAGAGAGATGTATTTAATGGATATACATGGACATCACCAGATGGTCAACACCGAAATCAGATGGATTATATTCTTTGCAGCCAAAGATGGAGAAGCTCTATACAATCAGCAAAAACAAGACCAGGAGCTGACTGTGGCTCAGACCATGAACTCCTTATTGCCAAATTCAGACTGAAATTGAAGAAAGTAGGGAAAAACACTAGACCATTCAGGTATGACCTAAATCAAATCCCTTATGATTATATAGTGGAAGTGAGAAACAGATTTAAGGGCCTAGATCTGATAGCTAGAGTGCCTGATGAACTATGGAATGAGGTTCGTGACATTGTACAGGAGACAGGGATCAAGACCATCCCTATGGAAAAGAAATGCAAAAAAGCAAAATGGCTGTCTGGGGAGGCCTTACAAATAGCTGTGAAAAGAAGAGAAGTGAAAAACAAAGGAGAAAAGGAAAGATATAAACATCTAAATGCAGATTCCAAAGAATAGCAAGAAGAGATAAGAAAGCCTTCTTCAGAGATCAATGCAAAGAAATAGAGGAAAACAACAGAATGGGAAAGACTAGGGGATCTCTTCAAGAAAATCAGAGATACCAAAGGAACATTTCATGCAAAGATGGTCTCGCTAAAGGACAGAAATGGTATGGACATAACAGAAGCAGAAGATATTAAGAAGAGGTGGCAAGAATACACAGAAGAACTGTACAAAAAAGAGCTTCACGACCCAGATAATCATGATGGTGTGATCACTGACTTAGAGCCAGACATCCGGGAATGTGAAGTCAAGTGGGCCTTAGAAAGCATCACTACGAACAAAGCTAGTGGAGGTGATGGAATTCCAGTGGAGCTATCCAAATCCTGAAAGATGATGCTGTGAAAGTGCTGCCCTCAATATGCCAGCAAATCTGGAAAACTCAGCAGTGGCCACAAGATTGGAAAAGGTCAGTTTTCATCCCAATCCCAAAGAAAGGAAACGCCAAAGAATGCTCAAACTACCGCACAATTGCACTCATCTCACACGCCAGTAAAGTAATGCTCAAAATTCTCCAAGCCAGGCTTCAGCAATATGTGAACCGTGAACTTCCTGATGTTCAAGCTAGTTTTAGAAAAGGCAGAGGAACCAGAGATCAAATTGCCAACATCCGCTGGATCATGGAAAAAGCAAGAGAGTCCAGAAAAACATCTATTTCTGCTTTATTGACTACGCCAAAGCCTTTGACTGTGTAGATCACAATAAACTGTGGAAAATTCTGAAAGAGATGGGAATACCAGACCACCTGATCTGCCTCTTGAGAAATCTGTATACAGGTCAGGAAGCAACAGTTAGAACTGGTCATGGAACAACAGACTGGTTCCAAATAGGAAAAGGAGTACGTCAAGGCTGTATATTGTCACCATGTTTATTTAACTTATATGCAGAGTACATCATGAGAAATGCTGGACTGGAAGAAACACAAGTTGGAATCAAGATTACTGGGAGAAATATCAATAACCTCAGATATGCAGATGACACCACCCTTATGGCAGAAAGTGAAGAGGAAGTAAAAAGCCTCTTGATGAAAGTGAAAGTGGAGAGTGAAAAGGTTGGCTTAAAGCTCAACATTCAGAAAATGAAGATCATGGCATCTGGCCCCATCACTACATGGGAAATAGATGGGGAAACAGTGGAAACAGTGTCAGACTTTATTTTTCTGGGCTCCAAAATCACTGCAGATGGTGACTGCAGCCATGAAATTAAAAGACGCTTACTCCTTGGAAGGAAAGTTATGACCAACCTAGATAGCATATTCAAAAGCAGAGACATTACTTTGCCAACAAAGGTTCGCCTAGTCAAGGCTATGGTCTTTCCTGTGGTCATGTATGGATGTGAGAGCTGGACTGTGAAGGCGGCTGAGAGCCGAAGAATTGATGCTTTTGAACTGTGGTGTTGGAGAAGACTCTTGAGAGTCCCTTGGACTGCAAGGAGATCCAACCAGTCCATTCTGAAGGAGATCAGCCCTGGGATTTCTTTGGAAGGAATGATGCTAAAGCTGAAACTCCAGTATTTTGGCCACCTCATGCGAAGAGTTGACTCATCGGAGAAGACTCTGATGCTGGGAGGGATTGGGGGCAGGAGGAGAAGGGGACGACAGAGGATGAGATGGCTGGATGGCATCACTGACTCGATGGATGCGAGTCTGGGTGACCTCCGGGAGTTGGTGATAGACAGGGCGGTCTGGCGTGCTGCAGTTCATGGGGTCGCAAAGAGTCGGACACGACTGAGCGACTGATCTGATCTGATTCTTTACTTAATTCTGTAGAAAGTAGAAGGGGGACAGAAAAAGATGAAAAGTCAGCCACCAAATCACAGGGGAGTAGTCCTCTGTGAAGGAAGAAAAGAGTGTATAGGGATGTACCCTTAGTCTAGAGTGACTGCAGGAGGCCCGTGGGGTTTCCATGTATCTTATACCTTTCCCACTGAGCAGTGGATGGCCGAGAATTCATACACTTGGAGAAATTTTCTTTTAGTCTTTGGTAAAATTCACAGACTAAAACTTAGTGATAGAATTATGGCTACTTCTTTAAACTGCCTTCACTGTAAACACAAATTAAGTAGTTAACAACCTCACATAGTAAAGATTTAGCACAAGCACCGTCTAAGTCAAATCCTAGCAAAATTCAAATATCAACCTCATTGAGTAGGCATGGCTTAAATAATGTCACATGAGGCTTTCTACTTAATGACAACACGGAAACTAGTGCTGTTCAGGCAGAGAACATGCATTAACCACAAGTACAGTCACAAAGTAGAAGGCTGAGGACTTCCTTCATGGTACAGTGGATGAGAATCTGCCTGCCAATGCAGGGGATGCAGGTTCAATCCTGTTTGGGAAGATCCCACATGCTATGGAGCAACGAAGCCCACATGCCACTACTGGCTGGCGCATAAGAGCCTGCGAATCACAACCACTGAGTCTGCGTGCCATGATTACCGGAGCCTGCACTCTCTAGGGCCTGCGAGCCACAACTTGTGAACCCTTGTGCCACAGCTGCTGAAGCCCACATACCCGCAAGGCAGCAAGTCACACTACTGAGCCCTTGTCTGCAACTACTGAAGCCAGCACCCTTAGAACTTACGTTTCACAACAAGAGAAGTCAATACAATCCATAAAAGTCACTACAAGAAGTCACTACAAACAAGAGAAGCCTGCAAACCACAGCTAGAGAGTAGAGCCCACTCTCCACAACTAGAGAAAGTCCACCAGCAACAAAGACTCAGCACAGCCAAAAATAAACATATAAATAATAAATAAATATAGCAATGCATCTATGCCCCCCCCAAAAAAAATTTTTTTAAAGAGGAAGGTTGATACAAGCATCTCTGAGAGATGCATGCCCTCTGCTACACAGACCTTCTTGGCAGCCATTGGGTTCAACTGACTTTGGAAAGGATGACAGCATGTAATTTACTATTGAGGACTTCGGGCAGGATAAATAATGCTGGATATATGCACTTTAGGTGCTAATTAAATGCGGAAGAGGTGATGGGCTTACTGAAGAAAGCATTGTAGAGTATATACCTTAAGTGAACTATCTTATAACCAGTGAAATTCATTAACTGACTAGTCAATTTCACCACAAATTAATAAAAAATTCAAACAGTCATTTTGAACACACTTATTCTACCTCAGGCTTTTTGAAACCATTAACAGGAAAGCATTACAAAGATTTGTTGAAGAGCATATCAGCCTATTCCCATTACTGCACTAGACAGTAATTTTCAGATAACTATAACTTTAGTCAGTAGTGAGTTACTCTTTCAGATTTACCTGAGAAAGATACAGTCGAGTGTTGTTTTAAGAAAAGCTCAGTCCCCATTAATGATGACTACTTCTACCTGAATTTCCAGATGACTTCAAGTTACTACTAAAAACTTTAGACTATGTGTCAGAGTCACCCACTGAAGTAGTCACTTCATGGATACCATAAGCTCAACATTTGGTTTTACATGAATGCATAAATCCTAACTGAATCTAATTTTGGAATTTAGCAGACTAAATTATATTTTATCATCTGTCTAAGCAATTAAAAACAGAAACCTTAAGATGCAGTTACATTCTTAACTAGTTCAACTGTTTGTGTGGAAAAGACATGCTTTCTATTCAGAAGGCATAGAGCAGAATATAGTTATAAAAATATTAGTCCCATACCTCTCGAATAGCAGTACAAAACTCACTCTGAAGCACTTTTTTGAGGGATTGTAGCTTGTGCACTGGTACTTCTCCAGATTCCTGTAGTTTTTCCAGTAATTCAATTGCTCTGGCAACATCTGAATGAAAAAAAAAAAAATCAAAATGGAGAGAGACATGGAGTAAACTGTATCTTATCAAAAAGTACCATTACTCCAATTAAACAGTGACTATGAAAAAAGTAAGTGGAATTTACTGCAAAACCAGAATTTACAATTCGTAGTTTTTTGATCTCATCTTTTGGTAAAAGGTCATTTAAATCTGTTCCACACCATTTGTCACATAATATATCTTCCTCAATGGTATTTCTCATATGTTATTTCTGTTACACAAATTAGTCTGAATATTCTTTCAAAAGAGAAGAGCAGGAAGCACGTCTTTTGTATATTCTGATACCCTAATAATGAAATGAGTTCTGTCAATTTTACCTCTGAGAGGCTTTTTTTAGTTTTTCTTTTCTCATTCCAAATTTATCAAACCTGCATTTTTACATTTATTGGTATGATGATCTGATTTATGTGCATCTTCTCTACTTGTCTATAATCTTCTTGAGGGTAAGACTTTAATTGGGCTTATTCGCCACTGCATCCTCAGAGTCTGGTGTAAAACAGTAAATAAATACTTCATATTTATGAATGAATGAATGAGCTCTCTCCATTTTATTGCCATTGCATTACTGCAGACCCTCAACATCATCTGTCCTCTGTCCAACTGGAATCATTTATTCTCCTCCAGCCACTTCATATGATCCATAAAGTTATCTTCTGAAAATAAAAATCTGATCATGTACCCACTTAGCCGTCTCTTAGCACCAAATGAGTTTTTCAACAACAATTAGCTTAAATGCTTCTCTTTCACCTGATGATATATATCAAGAAACAGAGTCGTTTATAACCATAGCTTTAAAATTCCCAGGGCAGTTTTGTACTGTCAAGAGAAAATGATAAGATGAAGGCCATTTAAAAAATATTTACAGTGATCTCTTCTACATCTGTTGCTGTGGCCAATAACTCACTGAAAAGACACTGAGATGTTACATAAAGAGATTTTCAATTTCTATGTGATTAACTCTAGGAAGTATCCATATCCCTGATAATAATCCATATCAGATTATTAATTAATTAAATAATTCAGCCATCCATCTATCACTTTGTATACTTGGCACTAAGACTGACAAGAATAATAAGACATGCTTCTTTTCTGAACACACAATCCGATAAGGGAAAAAAACATAACAGTATAGTCACCCATAATAAGACTGAAATTGAAAGTCGCTCAGTTGTGTCTGACTCTCTGCGACCCCATGGACTATACAGTCCGTGGAATGGTCTAGGCCAGAATACTGGAGTGGGTAGCCTTTCCCTTCTCCAGGGGATCTACCCAACCCAGGGATTGAACCCAAGTCTCCTGCATTGCAGGCATATTCTTTACCAGCTGAGCCACAAGGGAAGCCCAAGAATACTGGAGTGGGTAGCCTATCCTTTCTCCAGGGGATCTTCCCCACCCAGGAATCGAACTGCGGTCTCCTGCATTGCAGGCAGATTCTTTATCAACTGAGCTATCAGGGGGAGCATTGCTACCACCTAAATATTCAGGTGGGGTTGGCATAGGTTTATGCATGTAATGAAAGACAAGAACCAAAAAGTAATTTTAATAGAGACTCCCTTGAACTATTGCCAATTGTGGCCCAGATCAGATCAGATCAGATCAGTCGCTCAGTCATGTCCGACTCTTTGCGACCCCATGAACTGCAGCACGCCAGGCCTCCTTGTCCATCACCAACTCCCGGAGGTCACTCAGACTCACATCCATTGAGTCAGTGATGCCATCTAGCCATCTCATCCTCAGTCGTCCCCTTCTCCTCCTACCCCCAATCCCTCCCAGCATCAGAGTCTTCTCCAATGAGTCAACTCTTCACATGAGGTGGCCAAAATACTGGAGTTTCAGCTTTAGCATCATTCCTTCCAAAGAAATCCCAGGGCTGATCTCCTTCAGAATGGACTGGTTGGATCTCCTTGCAGTCTAGGGGACTCTCAAGAGTCTTCTCCAACACCACAGTTCAAAAGCATCAATTCTTCGGCGCTCAGCCTTCTTCACAGTCCAGCTCTCTCATCCATACATGACCACAGGAAAGACCATAGCCTTGACTAGGCGAACCTTTGTTGGTAAAGTGATGTCTCTGCTTTTGAATATGCTATCTAGGTTGGTCATAACTTTCCTTCCAAGGAGTAAGCGTCTCTTACTTTCATGGCTGCAGTCACCATCTGCAGTGATTTTGGAGCCCAGAAAAATAAAGTCTGACACTGTTTCCACTGTTTCCTCATCTATTTCCCATGTAGTGATGGGACCAGATGCCATGATCTTCATTTTCTGAATGTTGAACTTTAAGCCAACCTTTTCACTCTCCACTTTCACTTTCATCAAGAGGCTTCCTCTTCACTTTCTGCCATAAGGGTGGTGTCATCTGTATATCTGAGGTTATTGATATTTCTCCCAGCAAACTTGATTCCAACTTGTGTTTCTTCCAGTCCAGCATTTCTCATGATGTACTCTGCATATAAGTTAAATAAACATGGTGACAATATACAGCCTTGACGTACTCCTTTTCCTATTTGGAACCAGTATGTTGTTCCATGATCAGTTCTAACTGTTGCTTCCTGACCTGTATACAGATTTCTCAAGAGGCAGATCAGGTGGTCTGGTATTCCCATCTCTTTCAGAATTTTCCACAGTTTATTGTGATCTACACAGTCAAAGGCTTTGGCATAGTCAATAAAGCAGAAATAAATGTTTTTCTGGAACTCTCTTACTTTTTCCATGATCCCAAGGAAGCACAAATCATGAAATCAGTAAGACACTGTCAGTTTCAAAAATCTTTTTGTACATTAACTGAAATTCAATGTAGTCAGTTGGACAAAACCAGTCGCATCCACAATCAATAAGATACCAAGCTAAGAACTGTGTGCACTTCTAACTACATGAAAGACTCTTAGATTCCAATAGGTACTTGGAACTCTCGACATGTTTAAAACTGTGCTTGTTATATTTTTTCCTGAAAGTAGCTCTTCTCTTACACTCCGTATTTCCATTAATAGCATCTCCACCCAGCCTGTCTTCCCTCATGGCATCATCTTTTACATTCACCCTCACATGTAATTAGTCAGCAAGTGCTATAGGTTCAATCTCAAAATGCCTTTTGAATGGAAACCCTGTGCTTTATTGCTTCAGGGAAGCCTTTATTATTTTTCACCTAGGGACTAGAATATCTCCTAATGTTCTTTAAATGGATTTTCTTTTTCAGTCCACTCTCCACACTGCTCGTAGAGTGATAAATCTCATTATTTTACTCCCCTGCATAAAACCTATTTCTGGCTTCCTGTTGCAGAGGATGAAGTTCAGACCATTTAGGAATATATACAAAGCCCTTAACCATCAACCTCTTTTGACTCATCTCTAAAAACCTCCTCTTGCCGAACCTATGCATTGATCATCCAAAGTTTTTGCTATTCTAGAACACAACACAGTACACCATGTCTCTGTGATTTTGAACATATCATCCCCTGTTTCTGGAATGCAATAATTTATTCATCCAGTAGTGCCAGGCATGAGAGACACTGGTAATAGAGACCACTGGTTGCTCTTGCTTTCATGGCATTCACAGGTCTGAAGGATCAAAGATACTTAATAAAGGGGGCATGAGCTATAAAAGCAGCTCTATAGGATAGTACATGGATGTCTAACCAGGACATGTATCATCATCCAGGAGGTCAGTGGGGGGCTCTTTGTGAAAATAACAGCTAAGCGGAGCCCTAGGTAGGAGGTACAGATGAGGAAAAGGAGAAAAAAGTTCCAGGCAAACAAAGAGACTACTGAAGTTTTATCAAGAGAGTGTGGGGCATTCAAAGAACTGAGAGTTTAATGTGTTTGAAGTTGAAACCAGGTCAAGAGTAGCAAGAAATACAGTAGAGAGAAATCACATCAAGGAGGGTGTGACAGGTCATGCAGGGAAGACTTCGCCTAGATAGCCTCTCCTTAGACATGTCTTCCCTGACTCTCCAAGGCAGATTTAGTGCTATCATATGGGTATTCCCACAGTCCTTTGTTCACTTATCCATTGTAATAATTACTACTCTCTGATATAGCTCTTTTTGTATGTATGTCTCCCTCCTTCACCCTGCAAATACGTAAGATTTTTGAGAGGTCAGGAGCAGTGTATTATTTATCATCGTATTCACAGTTCAATGAAGAGTCCTTGACAACTACTGGGTGTTTATATTTGTTGAATGAATGATAGATTAGTTGATGAGACTAGAGAAGAAGGGGTCGAGGCCTATGTCTAGGTGGACATATAACTAACTTCTCATGAGAATAAGTCTCCAGATCACTATCGGCTTTGGTCATGACTGGGTTGGGTCTGATGTGCAGGAAGGATGAAAGCCTGAATGTGTAGGCTAAAGGGTATCAAGTGACTGAACTGGAAATTCAGAAAGCTGAAAATGACTATTCAGGAGTTCTTATCTTGTGCTACACTTTAAAATTACCTGGGGTACATTTAGAAATTATTTATTTTCCCCTCAGTTTCACTGAGACATAGTTGACCCAGAACATTGTGTTAGTTTAAGTGTACAACATAATTATTTGCTATATGTATATTGCAAAATGATTGCCACAATGTTTTTATGCCTGAGACTCACCCCAAAGGAATTAAACCAGAATATATGGTACAGTGGTTCTCAATCCTGGCTTCAGACTGGAACCACGTGGAGAGCTTTGACAATCATGGATGCCTGGGTCTCACAGAGAGATTCCAGTGTGACTGGCATAGGGTAGGGCCTGAGCAAGGGCTTTTGGAAGCCTTCAAGGTGATGCCAATGGTTGATAAAAGCCACATTTGAGAACCCCTGGTTTAGTTGGCATGGGTGTTTTTATAGCCCTCTGTGATTTAAATGTGCATGTTGAGAACCTCTGCTAGAAATGAATGGTACCTAAGAATCACCTGGGGAAATGTATTAAAATATAGGTTCTTGACATCCCCCCAACCTCGCCACTGCCACTTGAGGGATATTGACTAAGGAGGCGTGAAGATAAGGCTAAGGAATTGTAAAATTATTTGAGTGATTTTTTTTTTTTTAGTTTTAGCTTTTATAAAAAAAAAAAAATTTATTAGGGCATGGTTGATTTAAAATGTTGTATTAGTTTCTGCTGTACAGCAAAGTGAATCAGTTACACATAAACATATATCCACTCTAAGATTCTTTTCCCATATAGGTAATTACTGAGTATTAAGTAGAGTTCCCTGTGCTATACAGTAGGTTCTTATCAGTTACCTGTTTTCTGTGTAGTAGTGTGTATATGTCAATCCCAAGATTCAAGTGATTCTAAAGTTGTTGTTTCACAGATCCTGTTTCAAAGAGATATGAACGATAGTTCAGGTTTCCCTTCGTCCCAGCATTCCCCAAACTCCTGCACTTTCTATTATTCTTTGACACCCTATATAACAGGATACTGAATGGGATTCTTTTGAGAGTCTTGGAATTATTGATAAAAGTCCATAAATGAAAGTAAGTAATATCAAGTATCTACCCTATTCTGCAACAGTGCTCCTAGCAAAGGCTGGTCACCCTGACCTCTGTGGAGTCGTAAAGTGAGCCTGCTCCCCACACTTGTATAATTGTATTCACAATCTCTATGTATGAGATTCGGTCATCAGGTTCTTTAAGATTCCAGAAGATCCCTGTGACCATTCAAAATTGAGAAATACTGTTCAAAAATGAGCTATCAAAGAAACTAGTCACCCTTCACTCCACCAAAAATTACTAAAAGCTGGGCCAGTTCTGTTACATTATACTATAGGCCTTTTCCAGTATGTATGAAGAGGTAACTGTGAGATGAAAAAAAAATGTATGAGGAATTGTTGACTCATTAATTTCGGACAAAATATTAGGTCTTTTCTTCTTTCCAATGAGCCAAGCAAGGAATGCTCCTGCAGGCATTGGGGGTCGCCTGCAGAGGGAGACAACTGCTTTCCTGGTCACTCAGGTGATCTGCCTGCCCCTGCCCATCTGGTCAGAGGCGGAGACGTGGCGAGCACTGGCACCAGAGCCAACTCGCTGGCACCCACCCAGCGAGTCTAGCAATGTGAGGGCATGGGGTTATACAGCAGTTGGTAAAAGCCAAAAGAAGCCCCAAGACTAAGAATGGCAGAGATCGGATCCTTCCAGCTTAGGTCTGACTGGTGCTGCAAAGATGTGGTGAGTGACAATTGGATGTTAAAATGCAGTTTAAATGGACTTTAAAATTAATTCTGATTCCCTTTAGCTCTATAAAAGTACCAGAAACCTGCAAAACCCAAGATCTATAAAGAAGTCAAATAAACCTTTCAATAAGTGAAATAATTGTTCTTAAAACAACTACAATAAATTGTGTGTAGTTTATTTATGAGTCCCCTTAAGGTTCTTGCTAAGAACTTCCTTACATTCACTTTATGAAATTTTCTACAAAATTTGGTTACTAACACAGAAGTCTAGGTTTACCAGGATAGCTCACATTGGAAGGAATATTAGAAAAGGACTGGGGAGGCTGCTTGATAAACACTAAGCAAGCAAGAAGATCTCAGAAGTTTTTCCTGAAATGAACTCCTCCTCTCATCTACCAACTCTCAGGTTCACACCTCCATTATCTATCCTATTATCTAAGCACAGTACGTGGGCATTGCCTTTGCCCCTCCTCACTCTCCTTCACACTCTGAATCCCATTAATCTCACTTCAAAAAGCAACCATAACGATAAACCTTTATTTAATGTCTATGGAGTAGGAGTCCATACTAGCCAAGAGCTTTCCATCTCTTCACCCACTGTATCCTTCTAACAACCTTGTGTGCTGCATGCCTGCTAAGTCACTTCAGTCATGTCTGACTCTTTGGGACCCCAAGGACTGTAGCCCACCAGACTCCTCTGTCTATGGGATTCTCCAAACAAGAATACTAGAGTGGACTTCCACGTCCTCTTCCAGGGGCTCTTCCAAACCCAGGAATTGAACCCTGTCTTTTATGTCTCCGGCATTGGTAGAAGGGTTCTTTATCACTGAGCCACCTGGAAAGCCCATAACAACCTTGCTGCTGCTGCTGCTAAGTCGCTTCAGTCGTGTCCGACTCTGTGCGACCCTACAGATGGCAGCCCACCAGGCTCCCCCGTCCCTGGGATTCTCCAGGCAAGAATACTGGAGTGGGTTGCCATTTCCTTCTCCACGTAACAGCTTTACGTGGTAGTAAATATCCACATTTTACAATGAGAAAATTGAGGCTTATAGTGATATTAAGTATTTCATTAACAAATAGGAGACCTGGGTTTGGAGTCTGGATCTAAGTGATTCCAGACCCTGTGCCTTTATTTTCATTCCAGTAATAGATTTTCTTTTAGAGGCTTTTTCCTTCAACATTCAATACTTTTATAATAGCCCTGTGTCCTGCAGGCTTTCTTGGTCAGAGGCTGAGCTCTTATTTTCCCTTTCTCAATAAAAACTAACCTCTAATTCATTTACCAGTATACCTCTCTCAAGGAATATTCAGTGATCATCAGAATTATCTGGAGAACTTTTATTTAGTTCATTTATTTATTTTGGCTTACGGGATCTTAGATCCCTGACCAGGGACTGAACCCAGGTCCTGACAATGAAAACACTGAGTTCTAACCAATGAACTTCCAGGAATTCCCTGGAGAGCTTTTCAATGAGAGGGAAGAATTTTTATCAGCCTTTGCTACCAACTGGCGGAGAAGGCAATGGCACCCCACTCCAGTACTCTTGCCTGGAAAATCCCATGGACGGAGGAGCCTGGAAGGCTGCAGTCCACGGGGTCACTAGGAGTCGGACACGACTGAGCGACTTCACTTTAACTTTTCACTTTCATGCATTGGAGAAGGAAATGGCAACCCACTCCAATGTTCTTGCCTGGAGAATCCCAAGGACAGGGAAGCCTGGTGGGCTGCTGTCCATGGGGTTGCACAGAGTCGGACACAACTGAAGCAACTTAGCAGCAGCAGCAGCAGCTCCCAACTGGAATCACCTGCAGAAACTGAAAATAAACAAACATACAAACAAAAACCAGATACATAGATCCTCGCTACATATTATTTCTGATTTCATTGTTCTCTGATATGGCCTGGGCATCAGAATCTTCAGAGCTCCCCAGTGATATAATGTGTGGCTGTCTTGAGAATCACTGATATGTCCTCTAAGGTGCACCCTATGGGTTCTAAAAACAATGTTACTTATTATACTAATTGCTGTCATGTATAGACTTTGGTATAGCATGAATGTTCAACATTTTCCTTCTCTGAGCACTATGAGGTACATAATATTATCTCCATTTTACAGGAAAGGAAACTGAGACCCATAGAGTTAAAATTACTTCTCTGGAGAAAGAGCCAGTAAGTTGTCAAGTTAGGATTTGAATCCTGGCAGTATGGCTCTAGAATCTGGACTACATTTAAGACATGGCTCAGGAAAGCATATTCTTAAAATCATTCCCAGCACTTCTTATCCAAGCCTGTTAACAGAGATTAAGCTAATCTAATCAATAAATCCTTGCTTGGGACTGAAATCAGTGGTTCTCAAATTTCAGTCAACAACAACAAAAAATTAACCTTGTACCATTTTTTAAATTTAAGATTTTTTTTTAAAAAAAGAGACTGACAGGGAAGCTTTGAAATTTTCTCTTTTAGTAGTCATCTTGGGTGGTCCTGATGCAGGAAGTGGTCCACAAATGAACTTTGTAGGTTAATGATAGTTTAATATGTGATCCAGAAAAAGGTGAGCTGAAGACCATTATTCACTTTTATTTGCCTTACTTAGATCATCTTATAAAATCCTCAAAAACATGTAAAAGGATTACTTACTACTGTCCTCATTGAAAAGTTAAAGAAATATTTTTAAAAACAGCTAAGGCTGAGAAAGAAAATTTATCCGGCTCAAGGCTACATAGCTAGGAAATGGTAGAATCAGGATTCAAGATCAGATGCATCTGACTCCAGTGCCCATGCTTATTTATTTTTCTATCCTGCCATTAAGAAGGATTAGAAATAAAACAATAAAGGTATTGCAAATTTATTTTTTTAAATACAGCATCATTGCAAACTGAGGCAAACAGACATAACACTGCTCAAAGTCCTGGAAGATAACCCTTCAATACATTAAAGTATATCAATGTATTCTTGCCTTGAGAACCCCATGAATAGTATAAGGAGGCAAAAAGATAGGATACTGAAAGATGGAACTCCCCAGGTCGGTAGGAGCCCAATATACTGCTGGAGATCAGTGGAGAAATAACTCCAGAAAGAATACAGAGACAGAGCCAAAGCAAAAACAACACCCAGTTGTGGATGTGACTGGTGATGGAAGCAAGGTCTGATGCTGTAAATGGCAATAGTGCATAGGAACCTGGAATGTTACATCCATGAATCAAGGCAAATTGGAAGTGGTCAAACAGGAGATGGCAAGAGTGAAATCGACATTTTAGCAATCAGCGAACTAAAATGGACTGGAATGGGTGAATTTAACTCAGATGAACATCATATATACTACTGTGGGCAAGAATCCCTTAGAAGAAATGAAGTAGCCATCATAGTCAACAAGAGTCTGAAATGCAGTACTCAGATGCAATCTAACAAACAACAGAGTGATCTCTGTTCGTTTCCAACACAAACCATTCAATATCATGGTAATCCAAGTCTATGCCCTGACCAGTAATGCTGAAGAAGCTAAAGTTGAATGATTCTATGAAGACTTACAAGACCTTTTAGAACTAACACCAAAAAAAGATATCCTTTTCATTACAGGGGACTGGAATACAGAAGTAGGAAGTCAAGAAACACCTGGACTAACAGGCAAATTTGGCCTTGGAGTATGGAATGAAGCAGAGCAAAGGCTCATAGAGTTTTGCCAAGAGAATGCACTGATCATAGAAAACACCCTCTTCCAACAATACAAGAGAAGACTACACATGGACATCACCAGATGGTCAATACTGAAATCAGATTGATTATATTCTTTGCAGCCAAAGGTGAAGAAGCTCTATACAGTCAGCAAGAACAAGACTGGGAGCTGACTGTGGCTCAGATCATGAACTCATTGCCAAATTCAGACTTCAGTTGAAGAAAGTAGGGAAAACCAGGAGACTATTCAGGTATGACCTAAATCAAATCCCTTACAAATATACAGTGGAAGTGGGAAATAGATTTAAGGGACTAGATCTGATAGTCTCCGCCCTGATGAACTATGGGCGGAGGTTCATGACATTGTACAGGAAATAGGGATCAAGACCGTACTCAAGAAAAAAAAAAATGCAAAAAAGCAAACTGGCTGTCTGAGGAGGCCTTACAAATAGCTGTGAAAAGAAGAGAAGCACAAAACAAAACAGAAAAGGAAAGGTATACCCATATGAATTCAGAGTTCCAAAGAATAACAAGGAGAGATAAGAAAGCCTTCCTCAGTGATCAGTGCAAAGAAATAGAGGAAAATAACAGAACGGGAAAGACTAGAGATCTCTTCAAGAAAATTAGAGATACCAAGGGGACATTTCATGCAAAGATGGGCTTGATAAAGGGCAGAAATGGTTTTGACCTAACAGAAGAAGAAGATATTAAGAAGAGGTGGCAAGAATACACAGAACTGTACAAAAAAGAGCTTCACGACCCAGATAAACACGATGGTGTGACCACTCACCTAGAGCCAGACATCCTGGAATGTGAAGTCAAGTGGGCCCTAGGAAAGATCACTACAAACAAAGCTAGTGGAGGTGATGGAATTCCAGTTGAGGTATTCCAAATCCTGAAAGAGGATGCTATGAAAGTGCTGCACTCAATATGCCAGCAAATTTGGAAAACTCAGCAGTGGCCACAGGACTGGAAAAGGTCAGCTTTCATTCCAATCCCAAAGAAAGGCAATGCCAAAGAACGCTCAAACTACCGCACAATGGCACTCATCTCACACACTAGTAAAGTAACGCTCAAAATTCTCCAAGCCAGGCTTCAGCAATACGTGAACCATGAACTTCCTCATGTTCAAGCTGGTTTTAGAAAAGGCAGAGGAACCAGAGATCAAATTGCCAACATCTGCTGGATCATGGAAAAAGTAAGAGAGTTCCAGAAAAACATCTATTTCTGCTTTATTGACTATGCCAAAGCCTTTGACTGTGTGGATCACAACAAACTGTGGAATATTCTGAAAGAGATGGGAATACCAGACCACCTGACCTGCCTCTTGAGAAACCTGTATGCAGGTCAGGAAACAGAACTGGACATGGAACAACAGACTGGTTCCAAATTGGAAAAGGAGTACATCAAGGCTGTATATTGTCACCCTGTTTATTTAACTTATATGCAGAGTACATAATGAGAAATGCTGGGCTGAATGAAGTATAAACTGGAATGAAGATTGCCAGGAGAAATATCAATAACCTCAGATATACAGATGATACCATGGCAGAAAGTGAAGAACTAAAGAGTCTCTTATTCAAAGTGAAAGAGGAGAGTGAAAAAGTTGGCTTAAAGCTCAACATTCAGAAAACTAAGATCATGGCATCCAGTCCCATCACTTCATGTCAAATAGATGGGGAAACAGTGGAAACTGTGACAGACTTTATGTTTTGGGGCGCCAAAATCACTGCAGATGGTGATTGCAGCCATGAAATTAAAAGACGCTTACTCCTTGGAAGAAAAGTTATGACCAACCTTAACAGCATATTAAAAAATAGAGACATTACTTTGCCAACAAAGGTCCATCTACTCAAAGCTTTGGATTTTCCAGTTGTCATGTATGGATGTTAGAGTTGGACCATAAAGAAAGCTGAGTGCTGAAGTACTGATGCTTTTGAATTGTGGTGTTAGAGAAGACTCTTGAGAGTCCCTTGGACTGCAAGGAGATCCAACCAGTCCATTCTAAAGGAAATCAGTCCTGAATATTCATTGGAAGGACTGATGTTGAAGCTGCAACTCCAATACTTTGGCCACCAGATGTGAAGAACTGACTCATTTGAAAAGACCCTGGTGCTAGGAGGGATTGGGGGCGGGAGGAGAAGGGGACGACAGAGGATGAGATGGCTGGAAGGCATCACTGACTCTATGGACATGAGTTTGAGTGAACTCTGGGAGTTGGTGATGGAGAGGTAGGCCTGGCACGCTGCAGTCCATGGGGTCGCAAAGAGTCAGACATGACTGAGTGACCGAACTGAACTGATAATCAATGTGCTCATATTGATAACATGTTTTAAGCATCAAAAATGATCAAATCATTATCAACTGCCTGATGATAGTAAGATAACATGTTCTTGAAAAACTTTTTTTAAAATAATTGAATATTATAACCAAAAACAAAATATTGAAACTTAAGTGGGAGGAGCTTCCAGTCATCTGGAATATTTCAATTATCATCTTCTCTTTCCTTAATGATGACTTTTATTAACTTTGCTAACATTTAGACTGCATAATTTAACCATGACTCATTTGCATCTGGAACTTGGATGAAGATGGAGCTGGGTCATTTAAGACATATCATCACAAATTTCATAAAAATTTATTGAGTACTATGGCAAACAACATGAATTATCTACCCCAAAGTCATCCAAACCCTCATGTTCCTTGCCTTCTTCTACTACAAAAAGCTGGAAAGCAAACACACTTCTCTTTAAAGACTCTTCTGTCATTTGGCCAAGTTGTTATAAGTGGTAAAGTCACTGGGTCTGGCTTCCAGGAAGGCTTATTAAATGGATAAAATGCTGGCATATGCTTCAGCATTTTGGTCTTTGCACACCCTTACTCTTTCCCCATCTCTTGCCAGGCTCAAATCTGCTGAGACGTGAACTGGCTATTTTGTGATCATGAAAAGACTATCATGTGCTGAGGAAGGTGGGGTATGAAGAAGGATGTGACCAAGCCCTTGATGTCATCACCGAGCTGTGCGCTGGCCTTGAAGTATGCAACCCCATGATTCTTGTCTACGAGAAAAATACACGCTTACCTATTTGGTTCTCTGCGACTTGCAGCCAAATACAAACTACTACCAAATGAAATGGCTTTAAAGGCATTATTCTAGCAGGAATAAGGTTGATGTTATTCAGAAACTGTGGTCAAATATGGATGGTGGTCCTTTGATTAAGATAGTAATGGAGAGGCTTCCCTGGTGGCCCAGTGGTTAAGAATCTGCCTTGCAATGCAGGAAATACGGGTTTGATTCCTGGTCTGAGAACTGAGATCCCACATGCTGCAAAGCAACTAAGCCCACATGCGACAACTATAGACACCGCATGCCTCAACCAAGACCTGACACAGTCAAATAAATGTATTTTTTTTTAATATGGTCATGGAAAGCCTCTCTGAGAAGGTGACACCAGACTGAGACTTGAATAGTGACAAGGAGCCAGCCATATGAAAAACCAAAGAAGGAATATTCAGACAAGAAGAGCAAGTAAAGACCCTAAACTGAAGGGAACAAGCCTACATATTAGAATAGATAAAACCAGTGTCAGTGGAGCACTATGTGAGACAGGGAGGAAGCAACAGCCACAATGGTATGCTGGTAAATTAACATTATGGTTAATTAACAATGGTATGCTGGTAAATTAAATTAAAAAAACTGATTAACAACCAGTTCTCTAAAACACAAAACAGAAAAAGTTCTTATTTGTAGCACGTTCTGATTTCTGTTCACAGGGTTCTCATTCAAAAAATGAAGATCATGGTACCCAGTCACATCACTTCATGGCAAATAGACGGGGAAGCAATGGAAACAGTGAGAGACTTTATTTTCTTACATTCCAAAATCACTGCAGATGCTGACTGCAGCCATGAAATTAAAAGACACTTGCTCCTTGGAAGAAAAGCCATGACAACCTAGGCAGCATATTAAAAAGCAGAGACATCACTTTGCCAACAAAGGTCCATATAGTCAAAGCTATGGCTTTTCCAGCAGTCATGTACAGATGTGAGAGTTGGACCATAAAAAAGGCTGAGCACCGAAGAATTGATGCTTTTGAACTGTGGTGTTGCAGAAGACTCTTGAGAGTCCCTTGGACTGCAAGGAGATCAAACCAGTCAATCCTAAAGGAAATCAGTCCTGGATACTCATTGAAAGGACTGATGCTGAAGCTCCAATACTTTGGCCACCTAATGAAAAAAGCTGACTCACTGGAAAAGACCCTGATGCTGGGAAAGACTGAATGCAGGAGGAGAAGGGGACGACAGAGGATGAGATGGTTGGATGGCATCACCGATTCAATGGGCATGAATTTGAGCAAGTTCTGGGAGATGGTGAAGGACAGAGAAGACTGGTGTGCTGCAGTCCATGGGATCACAGAGTCAGACACGACTGAGGGACTCTCCAATAACAACTGATCTCTGTAGTGCAGATACTTCTACCATGACCGATTTCAAACTACTGACATGTTATCATTGGCTTAAAGAATTCTTGATTATTTAACAATCAGCTCTCACAAGGCAGAAAGTACCAATTCCAAGATACCACTGTATAGGAAACAGAGGTTAGACTTAATGCAAAGATCTAAAAAGAAGATTTTATTTTCATGTAATTACTAAAAAGTCATTGAAGAATTTTTGGCAGAAGAATGATATAATTTGATTCACGTTTCATAAATATCATGATTACTGTTTGAAATTAGTTACAGCAGATCAATGGTATACAAAGAAAACCAGTTAGAAAGAAGGCTATAACTGGCATTGGCAAGAAATGGTGAAAGCTTAGATTAAACGGTGGCAGCAGGACAGCAAGTCATGGACCGCACGGGCAGGGAGAATAATCAGTACCCCAAGGGGATGCACATCTGTATGATGAGGTCTCAAAAAAATGTCTCTTCATCAGAAAAGGATTTATTAGTTAATACAGTCATACATGTTAGCCTGCTTCATCAATAATTGTGTCTGCTGCTTTACCCATGAGCAAATGGTGTCAACAAACTTCACAAGTAACAAGAGTCACAAGGTAGAAGAAAAGTATCAGAACCCTGAAGACAAAGTTATTTTAAATAGACATTAATAACAGGGTGGCATTTTCTCTCCTGCTCAGCCTCTTCCTGTCCATATAAGATCCCTCCATTCAGGGTCAATTAGGGATTATATAAAATGTTTTATCACTGCACCAAGCAGTTGGAGAATATGGATATAAACCCAAAAGTCAGAGACCTGAGAACTATAAAATGTGGTATTACTGATCATATAGCTATTATGAAGTCTGAAAGAGAATATAATTATGATGAGATTTTCATAGAGAGTGCCTGGCACATGAGCTATATATATGAGATCTATACTTCTAACCCTTTCTTTCTATGAGTCCTCACTTCCTGTTCTATTTAGTGGAAATGTTTGAAGAGGAAATGTTAAATTATAGGAATGAAACTATGCTACTCAAATTTCCTTTGAAAAGGTGAGTAGATGTCCTCTTTTTAAAGACATACCCATATCTGACCAACAGAGTGTAAGTAGGATGGCTTTGAACAACTAAATTTAGCCATACATTAGTATTTCATGTACAGTATTAGAGAAGTCATTAAGTCTACGTTTTAAATAGTATACATGAAATACTGACTGATTACTAGCTTTATGAAGTATCCAAAAATTGGATCAAAGAACATCGAGTTTAAAAATCTAATGCTGCACAACAAAGCATGTGTACCAACGAATATATGTGGATAATAATGCTTTGCACTTGCATTGCTCTGATATGGAAAGCAACTCTGCCAATTTACAAGTTATAAATGAGACATGACAACCAGTGTGTCCTTCTCATCTGACACTCATCTCTGTTTGGATCTACCCACAACTTGCCATGTTTTCTAAATGCAGACAATTTGGTAAACCTTAGGATGAACTAGGGGAGAAGGCAATGGCACCCTACTCCAGTACTCTTGCCTGGAAAATCCCACGGATGGGGGAGTCTGGTGGGCTGCAGTCCATGGGATCGCAAAGAGTCGGACATGACTGACTTCTCTTTCACTTTTCACTTTCATGTATTGGAGAAGGAAATGGCAGCCCACTCCAGTGCTCTTGCCTGGAGAATCCCAGGGACGGGGGGAGCCTGGTAGGCTGCCGCCTATGGGGTTGCACAGAGTCAGACACGACTGAAGCGACTTAACAGCAGCAGCAGCAGCAGCAGGATGAACTAGCTGAATTTAAATGTGCTCAAATTAAAAACCTTACTTAGTATGCTCTTAAAAAACAATCCCACTTTATATTTGTTATCAAAAGCTGAATGAATTCTCTTCCCAGGATTTGGGATGACATTGAAGTGTCACCACAAAGAAGTTTGACAATACTAGAATCTTAAAATCATGAATTTATAGAGTGAAAAATCCTGGTCGAGACTCTACTCAAAGTGTTTGCCAAACCTACTGCAATCAGAGGAACACTTTATGTAACAAAATGAAAAGCTGTAGTTACCAAGAGATTCTCTGAAGTAGTAGGTACCTGTTTCATTTGAAAGTGACTGCTTACTCAATAAACAAATCTTTAGGTATACAAAGCTTAAGATACAGCTTTCTTTGTCAAACAATCCCTGTTACATGGTGTGAATGAACAACATGTTGCCAGTTTTTCCAGGAACTATATTCAATGTTTTCTTCTTTTTCTTTTCTTCCTTTTAAAAAAAATTCATCTAACTTTCCCAGGCAGCTAAAATTGAAGCTTAATTTGCCTACCATTACCTGAAACCTCAGGAAATCAAAAGTTTCAACTTCCTTTTCTGTTTGAGCTTTATCTCTATGATATGTGATGTCTTTCCCTTTTTCCTATATTTTCACCTCACTTTTCTTTTTAATCTTACTTCCATGTCTTTATATAATGAAAGCCAACTATAACCTTACTTCTAATGACAGTGAAATTAGCTCATCTCATTTTTTCTTGTTTCCATCCTTCTTGGCAGCTACACAAATGAACACCTGATTTGACTGTATTGGGGAAATAGATGAGGACTTAGACCTGGCCAAAATGTAATCTATTCTTGCACGTCTAAAAGAAGTGGGACAATCTACAGCCCTTTTTCACACTAAATACTAGAACACCAGGGTCCTACTAATTTTTGTATGCTCTGTTGTATCCACTACAGAATCATGATAATTGTAGGCACTTAAAAACTGGTTGCTGAATAGACTGATTGTGAGGAAAGATGTTGTTGTGAGATAAGTAGTATATATTATATACTTTTAATATTATATAAGTATTTGTCCTCACTAGTTAACAATGATACTGTATCAAGACCGATTTGACAAGATTTCAATTTTTTTACAAGATGTGAATTTGGAGAAAATTAGGATTTAAGGGAGTAGACTCCATCTTTTTATAAAGATCAAATTTAACCTTCTACAAATGGGAGGAGTAAGAACCATGGGGATGACTTGGAAAGTAGATCAGAGTTTATTTTAGAACCTGTGAAAATTTTTAGAGAAGCCTTATTTTTAACTCTCTGGGAGGTATTTTAAAATACTTTGTCAAAACTACATTGTATATACAGACAAATTGTTTCTGAAATTTCTTTAAAAATGAATATAATGCGTGTTTCTTCATTAGCCAATTAAGTACTGGGAGTATAGTTTCAGGAATACAACTAGCACATACAGATTAGCAAGATGATACCTCAATAGTGCATCACAGCTAACCAGCCTGTCCATCCACTATCCCTTATTTATATTTCATCTAAGACCTCAACTGACTTTAGATGCAGTTTGATGAAAGAACAAAAACACTTTTGAAAAAGCTTTAAATTGAACTCTATGTATTTTACTTTTCCTTTCATAACTGCTTGTTTCCTTTCATAACATAACCCAATGTTTCTCAATAAAAAGTTAAATCATTATTGTTCAACATCTTAAAATACTGTATATTGTCACACTGCTTATTTAACTTACATGCAAGGTACATCATGAGAAATCCTGGGCTGTTTGAATCACAAGCTGGAATCAAGACTATCAGGAGAAATATCAATAATCTCAGATACGTAGATAACACCATCCTAATGGCAGAAAATGAAGAGGAACTATAGAGCCTCTGGGTGAAGGTGAAAGAGAAGAGTGAAAAAACTGGCTTAAAACTCAATGTTCAAAAAGCTAAGATCATGGCATCCAGTCACATTACTTCATGGCAAATAGATGGGGAAACAATCGAAACAGTGACAGACTTTGTTTTCTTGGGCTCCAAAGTCACTGTAGATGGTGACTGCAGCCATGAAATTAAAAGATGCTTGCTCCTTGAAAGAACTAGACAGCATATTAAAAAAGCAGACACATTACTTTGCCAACAAAGGTCTATATAGTCAAAGCTATGGTTTTTCCAGTGGTCATGTACAGGTGTGAGAGTTGCACCATAAAGAAGGCTGAGCACCAAAGAACTGATGCTTTCAAACTATGGTGCTGGAGAAGGCTCGGGGGTCCCTTAGACAGCAAGGAGATTAAACCAGTCAATCCTAAAGGAAATCAGTTTTGAGTATTCATTAGAAGGACTGATGTTGAAGTTCTAATACTTTGGCCACCTGATACAAACAGCCAACTTATTGGAAAAGACCCTACTGCTGAGAAAGATTAAGGGCAGGAGGAGAAGAGGGCAACAGAGGATGAGATGGTTGGATGGCATCACCGACTCAATGGACATGGGTTTGAGCAAATTCCAGGAGATAGTGAAGGACAGGGAAACCTGACGTGCTACAGTCCATGGGGCTGCAAAGAGTTGGACACGACTGAGGAACTGAATAGCAAATCTTAAAATATTAGACACAAAAAAGATATGGATCCTTAGGCTCTATGAGTTTTAGTATGTCTCCAGCTTAGTACATCAAAAATTACCAAGCTTTTACACTGGTAGTGATTCCACCTGAAGTAATTGGCAATGAAGGAGGCAGGAGTACTAACTCCCTTCAGTCGTATCCAACTCTCTGTGACCCTGTGGACTGTAGCCCGCCAGGCTTCTTTGTCCATGGGATTCTCCAGGCAAGAATACTGGAGTGGACTGCCATGCCCTTCTCCAGGGAATCATCCTAAACCAGGGATTGAACCTGTGTCTCTCAGGTCTCCAGCACTGGGAGGCAGGTCCTTTACCACTAGCACCACCTGAGAAGCCTGATTCGCCCTGTGTATATGGTAAAACTGGAATTTTTTCCTGCTAAGTATTACTGCTGCTGCTGCTGCTGCTGCTGCTGCTGCTGCCAAGTCGCTTCAGTCATATCCGACTCTGTGCGACCCCACAGACGGCAGCCCACCAGGCTCCGCCGTCCCTGGGATTCTCCAGGCAAGAACACTGGAGTGGGTTGCCAGGATTACTAGTACATTCCAATTCCCCTTTTTATAGTGCTCAGGAAGTTGGAAGGGAAAAATTTTATCAGGGAATTGCTGGAGAGACACCCAATCAAGCTGGGTGTTTTCAAAGAGCTCATTATAAAGAAATCTTACAAATTTAACTTTTCATGTCCTCAAATATCTCCTAAACTAGAGAACAGATGAATGTTTTTATCTAAACTGACACTCTGATATATTATTCTGCTATCAAGCTACTTAATATGTTTCCTCTGTTACAGTATCACTACTATATCATACTGTCACTAGGTTTTTTACATACTTTGAGAATTGTATGGTGAGGTTAGTGTGGTGCTATCTTCGTCTTTAAAAGATAATTAGAGGACAAAGTGAAGCTTGGTGTTTGCAGCAATTGCTATGGTGAATGAATAGTTATTGAGAACGTGATTACTATCAGGCTATACAAAAGGTGACTTAAAATTCCAACTAAAAATGATGAAATAATGAGTTCCTCCTCATTATGTTAGACTCCCTGGGGCTGCTTTGTCAAGACTTTTCATAGATATTTCTTTTCTAAAACAAATCTTGGGAACAGAGGAGGAAAAATAATTGTTGAGTAACTTACTGTATTTGCATAGCCAACTAATAGTAACTAATAAAATGCTATTTGGTCATGAGTATAGTCAAGGCTATGGTATTTCCAGTGGTCATGTACGGATGTGAGAGTTGGACTGTGAAGAAAGCTGAGCGCCGAAGAATTGATGCCTTTCAACTGTGGTGTTGGAGAAGGCTCTTGAGAGTCCCTTGGACTGCAAGGAGATCCAACCAGCCCATTCTGAAGATCAGTCCTGGGTGTTCTTTGGAAGGACTGATGCTAAAGCTGAAACTCCAATACTTTGGCCACCTCATGCAAAGAGTTGACTCATTGGAAAAGACTCTGATGCTGGGAGGGATTGGGGACAGGAAGAGAAGGGGACAACAGAGGATGAGATGGCTGGATGGCATCACCGACTCGATGGACATGAGTTTGGGTGAACTCCGGGAGTTGGTGATGGACAGGGAGGCCTGGCGTGCTGCAATTCATGGAGTCGCAAAGAGTCAGACACGATTGAGCGACTGAACTGAATTGATAGTTACACCATCTATTGAATAAATTTAAAGATGGCAAGAAACAAATGGCTACTTTGCCCCCTAATTATAATTCACTTCTCAGGGTGGTTTACAGGTAAATATGAATTTTAGTCCTAGGCTTTAGGTATTTTTAAAAAATGTGTAAAATGTTTATTATGTTATCAAAACTATCACTAATCCTAAAACTTCCAAAGATGATTCAAAATAATTTAAGTGAATAACTGTAGCTTAAGATTGAAGTAGCTTTTTTTTATCTAAGCCCCCAAATTCATTATTTTACAAAGACTTTTAATCATGGGTATATGGCCATTTCATTTCTTTAAAATTTTAGTTCTATGATAATCAGTTTCTTTATATTCAGATTATCCTTTATATAATAAACAGAATTCTATCTAGTATTTTACTGAGTTACCAAATATTTTCCATTAATTTTAACATATACTTTGGAATAGTTACAGTATTTTTCTGTTATTTGAAAAATATCTTTGTAAATTCATCAGGACCTGTGGCCTTTCTTACAGATAAGTTTTATTTTTTTTTTCAATTTTTTGTTATTGGGCTGTTATGATTTTCTATTACTTCATGGTCAACGTAAAGAATTTCTATGGTCCTACAAAGTATTGTTGTTGTTTGGTGACTAAGTTGTGTCTGACTCTTTTACAACCCCATGTACTATACCCCACTAAGCTCCTCTGCCGGTAGTATTTTCCAGGCAAGAATACTGGAGTGGGTTCCCATTCTCTCTCCAGGGGATCTTTTTGACCCAGGGATCAAACCTGTGTCTCCTGCTTTGACAGGTGGATCTTTACCACTGAGTCACAATGGGAAGTCCCCCTACAATGTATATATATTTCATCTTAATTTTCATTTTTTTTTTTTTTTTGCTCTAAGGTTGTATATACCACTTGATACTTTAAAAAAAAAAAACCACAACTCTTCAATATCTACAGCTATGTTCTAATTCTTATTTCAAAGTTATTTATAACATTGCTCTTTTCCTTTATCAAACATGGCAATATATTTATTCATTTTCTGGTCTTTTCAAAGATCCAGCATTTGATTTTATAAAACATATTTTGTTTCATCACCATTTATTAATATCTGCTTTTATCTATATAGCTTCCTTCTTTATCATTTGTTTAGATTTATTAATACGTGTGTGTGTTTTAATTCCCATTCTCCAGAGGATCGTCCCGACCCAGGGACTGAACTCTGGTCTCCTGCATTAGAGGTGTCTGAGACACCAGGGAATCTGTGTGTTTTAATGACCTACTTTTTTCTCAGAATCCCATTATACCAATATCTTGCTTCTTTTGACAGATCATTTCTTTGTAGCCCACCATTTATTAAAGTGAACACTTTACATAAAAATGATTTTTTTCAAGGGGATGCTTTTAAGAGCATTGTACTTTACTCTTTACTTTTTGATTACATCATATATTGATCAGAGAAAATTACTTGTGTGAGTTCTCATTTCACATTTTAACAAATTTTTGGAGTAATACATGGTAAATACGTCACAGATGGTTGAAAATAAGAGATAATACAGATACAGACATATAAAATGTGTGCTTGAGCTTGTTAAATGTTTTACTGAGATTTCAAATCATCTTTTTATTGTCTATTAGCTGTCAATCTCTGAGAAAGTTGTGTTGAGTTGCTGATTTTTTCCACTAACAGTTTCTGACTCATACACATATACTTCTAAATTGACGCTAGGTTTAGGATTCTAATCAGATCAGATCAGATCAGTTGCTCAGTCGTGTCCGACTCTTTGCGACCCCATGAACTGCAGCACGCCAGGCCTCCCTATCCATCACCAGCTCTCGGAGGTCACTCAGACTCACATTCATCAAGTCAGTGATGCCATCCAGCCATCTCATCCTCTGTCGTCCCCTTCTCCTCCTGCCCTCAATCCCTCCCAGCATCAGAGTCTTCTCCAATGAGTCAACTCTTCGCATGAGGTGGCCAAAATACTGGAGTTTCAGCTTTAGCATCATTCCTTCCAAAGAAATCCCAGGGCTGATCTCCTTCAGAATGGACTGGTTGGATCTCCTTGCAGTCCAAGGGACTCTCAAGAGTCTTCTCCAACACCACAGTTCAAAAGCATCAATTCTTCGGCTCTCAGCCGCCTTCACAGTCCAGCTCTCACATCCATACATGACCACAGGAAAGACCATAGCCTTGACTAGGCGAACCTTTGTTGGTAAAGTGATGTCTCTGCTTTTGAATATGCTATCTAGGTTGGTCATAACTTTCCTTCCAAGGAGTAAGCGTCTTTTAATTTCATGGCTGCAGTCACCATCTGCAGTGATTTTGGAGCCCAGAAAAATAAAGTCTGACACTGTTTCCACTGTTTCTCCATCTATTTCCCATGTAGTGATGGGACCAGATGCCATGATCTTCGTTTTCTGAATGTTGAGCTTTAAGCCAACCTTTTCACTCTCCACTTTCACTTTCATCAAGAGGCTTTTGAGTTCCTCTTCATTTTCTGCCATAAGGGTGGTATCATCTGCATATCTGAGGTTATTGATATTTCTCCCAGCAAACTTGATTCCAGCTTGTGTTTCCTCCAGTCCAGCATTTCTCATGATGTACTCTGCATATAAGTTAAATAAACATGGTGACAATATACAGCCTTGACATATTCCTTTTCCTATTTGGAACCAGTCTGTTGTTCCATGACCAGCTCTAACTGTTGCTTCCTGACTTGCATACAGATTTCTCAAGAGGCAGATCAGGTGGTCTGGTATTCCCATCTCTCTCAGAATTTTCCAGTTTGTTGTGATCTACACAGTCAAAGGCTTTGGCATAGTCAATAAAGCAGAAATAGATGTTTTTCTGGAACTCTCTTGCTTTTTCGATGATCCAGTGGATGTTGGCAATTTGATCTCTGGTTCCTCTGCCTTTTCTAAATCCAGCTTGAACATCAGGAAGTTCACGGTTTACATATTGCTGAAGCCTGGCTTGGAGAATTTTGAGCATTACTTTACTAGCGTGTGAGATGAGTGCAATTGTGCGGTAGTTTGAGCATTCTTTGGCATTGCCTTTCTTTGGGATTGAGATGAAAACTGACCTTTTCCAATCTTGTGGCCACTGCTGAGTTTTCCAAATTTGCTGGCATATTGAGTGCAGCACTTTCACAGCATCATCTTTCAGGATTTGGATAGCTCCACTGGAATTCCATCGCCTCCATTAGCTTTGTTCGTAGTGATGCTTTCTAAGGCCCACTTGACTTCACATTCCAGGATGTCTGGCTCTAGGTCAGTGATCACACCATCATGATTATCTGGGTCGTGAAGCTCTTTTTTGTACAGTTCTTCTATGTATTCTTGCCACCTCTTCTTAATATCTTCTGCTTCCGTTAGGTCCATACCATTTCTGTCCTTTATCGAGCCCATTTTTGCATGAAATGTTCCTTTGGTATCTCTGATTTTCTTGAATAGATCCTTAGTCTTTCCCATTCTGTTGTTTTCCTCTATAATAGATTCTTACTAATGTTTCTCTACTAAATATCATCCTTTGTCATAATTAGTTTTGGCTTGAATTCTATTATCATTCTGCCTATTTTTGTTCTAACAAAACAAAAATGCCTGGTATGGCATTCTCCATCTCGTTTCCAAATTTTCTCTTTATGACTGTTTTTCATATCAGCTTATTATTTTCTTGATATTCTGATATTTGTTAAAGCATGTGTTGCTTATTCTATTAACTCTATTTTCTGAGTAATATTTTTTCTGACATAGGTGCCTTTATAAAAATTGTCCTCAAAGAGTGGGTGATTTTTTTGTTTCTACTTAATATTTAACTTTAGGATTTAGATTAAATGGTATTATACTTCCATAATCAAATAGGCATTCCCATTCATCAGTGAATACAGTTTCTAATACTAAAAGTCTATTTCCAGGACTAGGTATGCAAGTACCTGAGGAATGGCCACTTCAGCAAGGAGGAAGAGGGATGCTTTGCCACTGGATGCGATGGTTCAGTTACATTTGCTATTTTCTCTGTATCTGACATGTCAGTGATGAAGTCAGAATTAGAAGTAACATACTCTGAACCCCAGGCCTGATCTTTATCCACTACACTTCTCAGTATTTCACTGAAATTGTTCAGACTTGCCTTTGTCACTTGGTCCTAATTAAAAATAGCTTACGGTATATGCAAATCTGTACAATTCATGAGAATAACTGCAACATTTTCGAAATCAATATTCTCATATCTGCTACATCCTTTCATATGTTTACCTGCCATCTGTACGTCTTCTTTTCTGGGGTGTCTATCTAAATTTTGTGGTTTTTTTTAAACTAGGTCATTTATTTAAATTATTGAGTTTTAAGAGTTCTTTATATATTTGGGGTTAAAGTGAAAGTGTTAGTCACTCAGTGGTGTCTGACTCTTTGCGACCCCAGAGACTATAGCCCGCCAGTCTTCTCAGTCCATGGGACTTCCCAGGTAAGAATACTGGAATGGATTGCAATTTGTTTCTCCAGGGCATCTTCCCGACCCAGGGATCGAACCTGGGTCTTCTACATTGCAGGAAGATTCTTTACCATCTGAGCTATTCTAGATACAAATCCTTTAACAGATATATTGTGCCAATATTTTCTCCTGGTTCTTGAGTTGGTTTTTAATTCTCTGCATATTGTCACCATGTTTATTTAACTTATATGCAGAGTACATCATGAGAAATGCTGGACTGGAAGAAACACAAGTTGGAATCAAGATTGCTGGGAGAAATATCAATAACCTCAGATATGCAGATGACACCACTCTTATGGCAGAAAGTGAAGAGGGGCTAAAAAGCCTCTTGATGAAAGTGAAAGTGGAGAGTGAAAAGGTTGGCTTAAAGCTCAACATTCAGAAAACGAAGATCATGGCATCTGGTCCCATCACTACATCAGAAATAGATGGGGAAACAGTGGAAACAGTGTCAGACTTTGTTTTTCTGGGCTCCAAAATCACTGCAGATGGGGACTGCAGTCATGAAATTAAAAGACGCTTACTCCTTGGAAGGAAAGTTATGACCAACCTAGATAGCATATTCAAAAGCAGAGACATCACTTTGCCAACAAAGGTTCGCCTAGTCAAGGCTATGGTCTTTCCTGTGGTCATGTATGGATGTGAGAGCTGGACTGTGAAGAAGGCTGAGCGCCGAAGAATTGATGCTTTTGAACTGTGGTGTTGGAGAAGACTCTTGAGAGTCCCCTAGACTGCAAGGAGATCCAACCAGTCCATTCTGAAGGAGATCAGCCCTGGGATTTCTTTGGAAGGAATGATGCTAAAGCTGAAACTCCAGTATTTTGGCCACCTCATGCGAAGAGTTGACTCATTGGAGAAGACTCTGATGCTGGGAGGGATTGAGGGCAGGAGGAGAAGGGGATGACAGAGGATGAGATGGCTGGATGGCATCACTGACCCGATGGGTATGAGTCTGGGTGACCTCCAGGAGCTGGTGATGGACAGGGAGGCCTGGCGTGCTACAGTTCATGGGGTTGCAAAGAGTCGGACACGACTGAGCGACTGATCTGATCTGAACAATACCTTTTAATTGAAAATTTCTTTAACAATACCTTTCTTGACAATACCAACAACCTAAAATTTATTATCATTTTCAACTATCATTCCTGTATTTTACATTAAGTCTAGGAAATCTTGGATTAACCCAAGCTCTCAAACATTTTCTTCTATATTTTAAAAGAGTATAATAATTTTAGCTCTTACATTTAGAATTATGGTGCATTTTTGAATTGAGTTTTGAGTGTGAGTTTTGAGTATGATAGGAAGCGTCAGGTTTGATTTTTTGCATAGAGTATCAAATTCTTAGAGTACCACTTATTAAAAGGACTAGCCTTTCTCCACTGAGTTTCCCCAGCACAACTATTGAATATCAATTGGCTATACACTTGTGGGCCTATTTCTGACCTCTATCCTATATTTCATTGCTCGGCATATCAATACTTACACTAACATCATCTTGGTTACTATATCTTTATAGCAAGTTATGATATGAAGTAGCAACATAAACATTCCAACTTTGTTCTCGGTTTTCAATTTTGCTATTCTATCCTGTCTGTATTTTCATATACATCTTCCAATTATTTTAAAAAATCACTAACATTTTAACTGGGATTGTGTTACAACCGTGTAACAATTTGGGGAAAAATGACATCTTTAAAGTGTTGAATCCCTAACCATATAAGCATCGTATACCATTCTATTTAAATCTTTATGTTCTCTGAGCAACATTTTGTATGTTTTAGAATCCAGTTCTTACACAAATAGTGTTAAATTTGACTCTAAGTATTTCATGATTTTGATGCTATCATAAATATTATTGTTTTTTAATTTTAGTTTTCAATTGCTCACTGCTGTTATATAGAAATACAACTGATATTTTCCTGTAACCTTACATCTTCTTACCTACTAAAGTCATCTATTCATTTTAGGGGGCTTCCTTGGTGGCACTAGTGGTAAAGAACTTGCCTGCCAATGCAGGAGACACGAGACATGGGTTCAATCAATTCCTGCGTCAGGAAGATCTCTGCAAGAGGATATGGCAACCCGCTCCAGTCTTCTTGCCTGGATAATTCCATGGACAGAAGAGCCTGGCAGGCTGTAGTCAGTCCATAAAGTCACAAAGAGTCAGACACCACTTAAGTGACTTAGCATGCACACATGTAGGATTTTTTACACAGATAATCATTTTGTCTGTGAATGAAGACTAATCACTCCAGTGTCTTCTGGCACCATGTTCTATTTTGAACTCTTACCATGATCCAGCATATTCAAAATCAGAGACACTACTTTGCCAACAAAGGTCCGTCTAGTCAAGGCTATGGTTTTTCCTGTGGTCATGTATGGATGTGAGAGTTGGACTGTGAAGAAGGCTGAGTGCCGAAGAATTGATGCTTTTGAACTGTGGTGTTGGAGAAGACTCTTGAGAGTCCCTCGGACTGCAAGGAGATCCAACCAGTCCATTCTGAAGGAGATCAGCCCTGGGATTTCTTTGGAAGGAATGATGCTAAAGCTGAAACTCCAGTACTTTGGCCACCTCATGAGAAGAGTTGACTCATTGGAAAAGACTCTGATGCTGGGAGGGATTGGGGGCAGGAGGAGAAGGGGACGACAGAGGATGAGATGGCTGGATGACATCACTGATTCCATGGACTTGAGTCTGGGTGACCTCCGGGAATTGGTGATGGACAGGGAGGCCTGGCGTGCTGCGATTCGTGGGGTCGCGAAGAGTCGGACACGACTGAGCAACTGAACTGAACTGATTTTAGGCTCATTCTCTTATTTGCCATGGTCCATCTTGCCACAAAACCTTGTTTTTCTCCGTTTGAAACTCTCTTTCCTATACTATTTACCAACTGAGTGATTATTCATGCTTCAGATCTCAGGTCAAATATAACTTCCTAGGGGAAGCTTTCTCTAGGATAATTCTCCATGTTATCCCTTTCATTCAATTATTTTTCATTAATCCAGCCAACAAATATGAAGTACCTACTATTAAATGCCTACTCTGTGCCATGGTTCTTTCATAGTCCATCTTTGTTTCCTAGTACTTATCATTATTATAATTTTATATTTAGCTCTAGGATTATTTGACCACTACTTCTCTCCTGTAGATTGTAACCTTCAGGAAAACAAGAACCATGATTGTTTCTATTCTTCTTTGCTGTCCATGCCCAGTTGAAGGCCATTAACAAGGCAGGTACTCATTTAATACTTACTGAATAAACAAATTGAGGCCAAAGAAAATACATGTCCAGAGGTGGAGGAAACATTTTGGAGTAGGGGTGACTTGTATAATGCTATTCAACAGACTGCACAAAAAGACTGTTCCACTGACTCTGTAATCATAATTTAACTGCTGTATGCATGAAAATGTATCAGAAACATATTTCAACTGTAATTCTAAGGAAGTTCTAGGAGATGGAATTTGGAGGTTGGGATGCAGACTCTAAGCATGAGGAGTTAAGTTTAAAATTCACAAATAAAACATTCAATTGGATAAAAACAGATGCTGCAACTTCATATTAGATTAAAATAACAATATTTTTTTGTCAGATGAAAAAAAGTTAATCTCATAGACCATTGCTAAGTCACTTCAGTCGTGTCCAACTCTGTGCGACCCCATAGACGGCAGCCCACCAGGCTCCCCCATTCCTGGGATTCTCCATGCAAGAACACTGGAGTGGGTTGCCATTTCCTTCTCCATAGACCATTAGACCATTAGCTGCCCTTAAAATTATACCTGTACCTTTTCTAGTTCATGAGTTATTAGGATCTAATTGACCTCAAAACAAACAGGCAAATGCAATAAACTTGAAATGACTTGCTCAACAAGGTCTTGAATTTATAGGAAATAGATGGGTTTTGTTCTATTTCAGAGAAAATTAAATAAGCTTAGCTTTGTTTTATCTTTTGAATAAGATAATATCCCAATACTTAAATCTGAGTATGAATTCACATGTTTTAATGCAAAACAAGCTACTCTTAAAAAAGTTTGATTTGAAAGGCATTATTTTTCAAGTGTCATTAACATAAGCCATACCTGCCATAATTTCCTGAGTAGTTTTATCTTTAATTATACATACACTGAATACCTTAACTCAGGTGTAAGAACACCATCACATTCTAATGATGCTTTAAACAAACTTACTTTTGTGACATTTATCAAGGATATCTTTAATGTGAAAGGAAAAAGATAAACATGTCTCTGTTAGGAATCCTTTTCTCCTACATGCGTCTCAATGTCAACACTTATTACTGCATATAAATGAAACAAAAGAAAGAGGAAATTGTGTTGGTTTATTAAGCTTGGATAGAGGTAGCGTTACTATTTTTATCTGACATTTCAATAACAGAATGCCAGTTCAAATGCCATAGAAGTCTGAAAGCAGTGGCTGAGAAAAATATATTGTTTACCTGAAAATCATTGTGTATTTAAAGGCATTATGTTCTTCTTATATATGAGATTAGATGATGTACTTAACATCAGACTGTCACAATCCAGGAACATTTTAAACTAAATTAGATATGAAATCAGTACAGTTATTTTTATCATGAACCATAGATTTCCTTTAAAAATATATTCTACAGGAAAAAAAATTATATATACATACACAATTGAACAGTTCTTAAAAGTTACTCAAGCCAGTGTCCTGAGAAGTGCAAAAAGAAATGATTCATGTGAGTTGGACCACTATCATACCAGGCAATAAACTGTAAAATTCAAATAAGCATTTTAGGAATTCCAAAATATTTCATTTCAAGAAAAAAAAAATATGGGGGTTTTGGTGGAAAAAATCAGAACTTATTGTTTTTATTTGCAATTAAAATGTCAAATGTAAGAATTCACATGGCACACAGAGTGAGTTGAAGAAAACACAGGTGCCTAATTCACAAACTATAAAAAAAAAACAGTATAAAGATGACCATCTGGGGAGAGCTGGCTGACTTAATTTTCCTATGAGCTTACCGTCTGCTCCATATTTTTCTTCCAAACTCCACATTCTGACCTTGAAAGTGCATCTACATGTTTTGCTATGTGTACCTCCTTCTGAACATAAATGCAGGCAGATGCAATTATGCAAAGGATATTAATACAACAAAGGACATACTGTGTTGTATTTTATTTAATCTCAATTTTCTGAGTTTTTAAAGGTTTTATTTCTGATACTTCTTCAGCCTTTCACAACCATTCTATAAATTCCTAGACTTTCTATGATACACCTGTAAACACCGACAGCATAGTTCTAGAGAACAAGGGTTTCTTTGAGAGCAGAGGTTCACAAGGAGGCCCAAACAGCAGACCTGTGAGAACGTCAAGGAAAGGAGTCATAAACCTAGGGTATTACTCCTTATAGGGCACAGTGGACAGATGACAAAACTGAAAAAGTGAGGAATTTCCAGCTTGTCACAATATACCAACTACCCAAGTATGCAGAGGATTTTAACTGACATCCTTCAGGATTTCTGAAAGAAGCATCACACTTTACTGACATGGGGAATTAATATGCTAAGAATAAAAACAGATTTTACAGAGGTTATCTTTTTATATCTCAGTCTAAATACTGAAAATGATGCTTACTTACAAGTACTTGCTGCCGCGTTTTTTCTAAAACTAGTCTTTTGCTGTACTCCACATTATTTTTCTGGAAAAAAAAAAAGAAAAGAAAACCTGCAGCTATACTTCTCCAGTATCCCTAATTCACACTCTACTCATTTCAAGATTATCCTCGTGCACTATATGCTTCATGGTATCTGCGCTCCTAAAACTTGTTTCCAGCCTTGTTAAAGCCCTAATTTAATTGTTGATTTACAATATTATATCGGTTTCAAGTGTGCTGCATAGTGTGTTCCTACGCTTTTTCATTACAATCATGAAGCTATGGTTTCAGACAATAAAAGTATTCTTGGGGGAGAGGAACCCTAATTTACTCTTGGTTGTCTTCCAGCATCTTAAAGTTCACTAGGTGCTAAGCTAAGCTCATCAAAGCTGTGGACCCACATTTCCCCTTTGACTTTTTCCTCTCCCATTTTCAGGACCTAGTAGTCAATAAGGCACGCCTATCGTCATCTCTTCCTTCTTTTCCATTCTCAAAATCTCCTTGTCAAAATCATGTAAGCTCATTCAGGTTACAACGGTAATACGATGATAGTCCAAAATTGTCAAACTGTTTCAAAGAATAACAGGGTTCCTGAAATAGACTTCCATGATCTGCATATTCCATACAACTTGTAGATTCACAAAGTATCTTAAAGGCTACACATTAAAGAAACATCTTTCAGTTTGTTTAGCCTGATGTTTGGGAAACCCAATACTTCCTAATTCATTTTACCATGAAAAGTTTTTCAAAGAGCATCCAAAAAAATCTTCCAGTTATGTTTGTAAAGCGTTCATCTTCCCCATATAGTAAATCTTGCAGCCAATTTTCAAACTAACCAATAAATACACAGCTCAGATGATTTCATTTCCCTGCTCAAAAGTTAAAAAAATTTTTTTTAAATTTTCCTTGCTGTAGATTACCCATCAAACAAAGCTAAGCACCTTTCACTGCAACCTACATGTCTAATCTTATCTTTCATGACTTCAATCATCTCTGTAGTTCACTGTATGTCAAGCCTAGGATCTACTGTACTATAACTGCTCATCTTCAAACCAAATAAATGTGTTTCATCAAATAAATGTGTACCATCATTTAGCAATGAATCAACCTTTCACACACAACTCTGATACTTATGAACATCCCTTTAAAGACTTAATGGTTTCTCTACTATGCTAAAGAAAAATGTATTTCCTTTCTTGTCTCCATGATTTGAAAAACTATACTCTAGATAAAGTTACTTGCACTGAATATTTTTAGCAAATTAATTTGTCATTATTGCACTATTTTCCTAAAATAAAGGTGATATGTGGTGCTCAGCATAACTAAGCCAGATGGGAAATTGGTAAGTAGATGTGGAATGATCACATTATCTGTGATCACTTCATTTCAATACATATTCTTATCCAATTTAAAAAAAAGTAACACTCCTGAAAATACTTCTAAACCTTACAATTTTTTACTTACAATTTTAACCAAAATGGTACTTATTGGTCAAGAAGTAATTAGTTGTACATTTGCTTTTGGTCGGGCATTGGTACCAGGCAAAAAGCAGTCAGTAAAATAGACACAGTTGTTATCAGTGTAGTTCTTACCATTCTTACAGACACAGGAGTTCCAGGTGTGCTGAGTATTTTATCTCCTTCTAGCTACTACTATACTATTTCTGTGAAAGCAAAAGTTATCCAAAAAAGTTGTCCATATTGTCACTAACATCTCTCTTCTTATTCTCTCTTGCTGCTGCTGCTGCTGCTAAGTCGCTTCAGTCGTGTCCGACTCTGTGTGACCCCATAGACAGAAGCTCACCAGGCTCCCCCGTCCCTGGGATTCTCCAGGCAAGAACACTGGAGTGGGTTGCCATTTCCTTCTCCAATGCATGAAAGTGAAAAGTGAAAGTGAAGTCGCTCAGTCGTGTCCGACTCTCAGCGACCCCATGGACTGGAGCCTACCAGGATCCTCCGTCCATGGGATTTTCCAGGCAAAAGTACTGGGGTGGGGTGCCATTGCCTTCCCCGATTCTCTCTTGAGCCAATACCAATGAAGCTTTTACCACTATTCCAACCACTATTTCAAACAAGTGTCAGGACCATCAGTGACCTTCACACTGCCAACCACAATGGTCAATTCCCAGACAATGTCTTACTTCACCTGTTAGTAATACCATTTCACATAGATAAATCTTTACATCTTCTTAAAAGATTTTATTTACTTGGCTTCTGATCACCTCTCTCTAGTTTTCCTCCCTGGCTGGTGCTTCCACATCTTATCAACCTTTAAGTGTTATAATTACCCAGAGCTGAGTCATCAAACATCACATCTTTGCATCCTCCATATGCCTTTCAGTTCAGTTGAGTTGCTCAGTCGTGTCCAACTCTTTGTGACCCCATGGACTGTAGCACACCAGGCTTCCCTGTCCATCACCAACTCCTGGAGTTTACTCAAACTCATGTCCACTGAGTCGGTGATGCCATCCAACCATCTCATCCTGTTGGCCCCTTCTCCTCCCACCTTCAATCTTTCCTAGCATCAGGGTCTTTTCAAATGAGTCAGTTCTTCACGTCGGGTGGCCCAAGTATTGGAGTTTCAGCTTCAACATCAGTCCTTCCAATGAATATTCAGGACTGACTTCCTTTAGGATGTACTGGTTGGATCTCCTTGCAGTCCAAGGGACTCTCCAACTCTCCCTTCTCCAACACCACAGTTCAAAAGCATCAATTCTTTGGTGCTCAGCTTTCTTTATAGTCCAACTCTCACATTCATACATGACTACTGGAAAAACCATACATAGCCTTGACTAGATGGACCCCAGACAGCTTTAAATACCATCTGCTGCTGCTGCTAAGTGGCTTCAGTCGTGTGCGACTCTGTGCGACCCCAGAGACAGCAGCCCACCAGGCTCCCCAGTGCCTGGAATTTACCAGGCAAGAACACTGGAGTGGGCTGCCATGGCCTTCTCCAATGCATGAAAGTGAAAAGTGAAAGTGAAGTCACTCAGTCGTGTCCGACTCCTAGTGACCCCATGGACTGCAGCCCACCAGGCTCCTTCATCCATAGGATTTTCCCGGCAGGAGTACTGGAGTGGGGTGCCATCACCTTCTCCGAAAATACCATCTATATGTTAATAATTCCCATATTTGTATCTTCATCCTGGCCTCTTCTCTTGAGCTCCAGAGTTTTATATACATCTGCCGATTCAAACTCTCCACTGGAGTGTCTAATAGATACCTCTACAAGTCCAGACTAGGTATTTCTCCTGGACTTAACCCCTTCCCTTCTATGTTCTTCTAGAGTCTTTTCAATCTCAGGTGAAATGGCATCTTGTCTGATTCTCAAACCAAACACCTGATTCTCTATTAACCGCTTTGTTTCTCCTACACCTTATACTCAATCAAGCCTTCATCAAATCCTGCTGGCTAAGGCTTCCTAGCAAGTCCAGAATTTGACCACTTACCACTACCTTTCCTGTTACTACCCAGATCTGAACCCCCATCATCTTTGATATGGACGGATTCTTTTAATTACTTGCTAATCTCCCCGTCTACCTTTTACCCCTACTGTCAACACAACTGCGAGAGCCCGTTCAAAAAAACCCTACCGCCTGAAGCTTTATCATCTTAAGAATAAAAGTCAAAGTCCTCAAAGGAGTAGGCGTCCGGCTCCGCTGGGCAGCGGGCCCGCGGCCTACCTCAGGCTCCGCTGAGCGGAGGGCCTGTGGCCTACCTGCAGCGCTCGCTCCAGAGCTCATCCACCACAGTCTAATGTGAGGCGGCCAGACGGCCCTCAGCGGCCGCAGTCACCCCGCATGGCGGCGGGTTACCTACAGCACCTGCGTGCTGACCGGGCGGCCTGGGACCCTGCCCCGACCACGCTGGCAGCTCTGAAAACTGCTGCGTGCAGACCTTCGGCCGCAGGGGCTAGGCTGGGCTGGGACAACCAAACTGTCCCTCAAACAGATGGACGCCACCAGGCTAGGCCCCGGACTCCAGACCGATGCGAAGCCCCTCTAGTCTGTCCGCGAGCCCACCCGCCGGGAGGCTAGGCCTGCCGGCGCCGAGAATCCCGGCTCCCAGCCTCGGGCCGCACTTCCGGGAGCGGCCTGGCGCCGCCTCGCGGCTGCTTCTGAAACTACACCTGGCTTTCCGAGGACTCCCCACGCAGAAGCCACAACCTGCGCCTTCCCCCTCCGCCCTGTCCGTCTCAGACACTAACTGTGACAAATACAACTACACCTACACCACTTGTCCGAGTGCGAGTTGGTGCTCAGTCGTGACCGACTCTTTGTGACCCCATGGGCTGTGACCCTCCAGCTTTTCTGTCCATGGGATTCTCCAGGCAAGAATACTGGAGTGGGTTGCCATTTCTTCCTCCAGGGAATCTTTCCCACCCCAGGATGGAACTCAGGTCTCTTGCATTACAGGCAGATTCTTTACCATCTGAGCCACCAGGGAAGCCCCCTCACCGCCCCCCCACCCCCAAAAAAAACTGGAACCCAAAAGTCTCTTTATCTTCATCGCCTTCTACCCTTCCCGTTGTTGACTCTGCCCCATGCATACCAGGCCTCAGTGCTTTTCCTAAAATACTTTTCAGAATATTATTCATTCAAGGCCTTTACCCTTGCCGTTTCCCCTGGGTTACTTTTCTCCACTTATCCTCAGGGAAAACTCCTTATTTACTAATATCTAACGCAGGAGGACTTCCTCGGATGCACCCTAATTTCCTTGCCCTATGTTTCTTCAGATGACTTAAAATTATAGAAAGTACTATGTACTCACTTGTTTGTCTTGTCCACCCTCCACCCTCACCTCACTAGAATATATGCTTCACAAGAGTTGAAATTATGTCTATGTTCACTGCTGTACCCCCAGGACGTAGAACAGGAGTTAAGACTTAGCAAGCACTCAAGAAATACTGGAGTGAGTATCTGAGTGAATTTTCAAAAGGGTGGGCTCCCCAGATAGCTCAAATGTAAGGAATCCTCCTGTCACTGCAGGAGATGCAATAGACGTGGGTTCAGTTCCTGGGTGGGGAAGATCCCCTGCAGTAGGAAATGGCAACCCACTCCAGTATTCTTGCCTGGAAAAGCCCACAGACAGAGGAACCTGGAAGGCTACAGACCATGGTGCTACAATGAGTCAGACACAACTGGGTGACTGAACACACACACACAAAAGGACATTATAAACTGCTAAGGAAGCATGAAACAGAGGGAACCAAACTGGTCTTCAGTTCAGTTCAGTTGCTCAGTCATGTCCGACTCTTTGCGACCCCATGGACTGCAGCACGCCAGGCCTCCCCTGTCCATCACCAACTCCCGGAGTTCACCCAGACTCATGTCCATCGAGTCAGTGATGCCATCCTGCCATTTCATCCTCTGTCGTCCCCTTCTCCTCCTGCCCCCAATCCCTCCCAGCATCAGAGTCTTCTCCAATGAGTCAACTCTTCGCATGAGGTGGCCAAAGTACTGGAGTTTCAGCTTTAGCATCAGTCCTTCCAAAGAAATCCCAGGGTTGATCTCCTTCAGAATGGACTGGTTGGATCTCCTTGCAGTCCAAGGGACTCTAAAGAATCTTCTCCAACACCATAGTTCAAAAGCATCAATTCTTCGGCACTCAGCCTTCTTCACAGTTCAACTCTCACACCCATACATGACCACAGGAAAAACCATAGCCTTAGAGAACAAGAAAAAACTCTGCGGAATCTGAAACCTAAATGCTAAAAAGACAAGTAGGAATTTGCCAAGAAAAGGGAGGAAGAAGAAGGGAAAGTTTCTCCCCACAAAGAGAACAGTGCTAAGACTCTGAGTTTGTTTCTTCAACAAACATTCATTAAACACCTGCAATGTGCCAGGCTGTGTTCTGCATTTGGGACGTACAGAGTAAAAAGGAAAGGCCATACATAAATTATTTTTGGCATATGGTCAGTTCATAAAATTAAGAACATATTAAAATATATTTAGAATGTTGGCAAATGATAAGCCACCAAAGAGTTTAATGCAAAGAGTGACATGATCACTTTTACATTTCAGAAAATCAAAACTAAACATAAAGCTTACCCTCAGTTCCTGGCTGTTTTGATACTTAAGCGACAATAGCTTCCATTCAGGTTCCACAGTTATTTATAATATAAGCCTATAGTATCAGATGAAGCAAAACAGTGCCAATTTTCCTATATGTAAATTGTTTAAATGGTCTTATAAATAGAAGTTCTCAAGTTTTTCAAAACTTTAATATAATGTCATTTTATTTTTAAAAAGTCTTTTCTCTTAGCATACTTACTATTTTTCAGTGTCATGTTCTTTCCTTATAAGTTCTATTTTTTAGAGTGCACTTTTAAATCATTATAAATATGTTTATGGTCTCTTTCTGATTTCTTCTGTATTTCCCATTCTTCTCTATGAATTTCTGTTCCTTCTGCACAAAACACAGAACTCACTCACTCCCCCCGACTTGTCAGCACTGACTCACTCCTATGTTCTCATTTGTTTCTAATGTTTATTTGTGAGCTCCCATTTGGCAGGGATTATTTCTTTGACGAGAAACCAGTGTGACTGGATGTTTCTTAAGAGTGCTTTCATTTTACTTCCTCCAGTCTGTCCTAGGCTTAGATTCATTTTATCTAAGTTCCTTGAGAGAAAGTGTTCTGAACTAACTCAGTGGTATATATTCAGACTCCAATCTAAGTAATACAGTTTAGGGTTCGGGTATAATGAAAATGTAACATATTCCCTCCAGTACCTGCTTTGTCCCCAGCCATGGGGCTTGTTTCTCAGTCTGTGACCACTTGGCATCCCCTTCATCTCCCTCTGTCCTCACCTACCAAGATGTCAGCTCAATATCAATGCCATTACAGGCTTCACTTCCCCTTTCATTCCTGGCACCTGGAGATTATGCTTTCTCACTTGCAATTCAAACTATAGAGAGTTTTTTGTTAGATTTTTTATCTGGCATATCTTGATGTTTGTAATGGGAGAGGTTCTGTGTTAGCTCAGTCTGCCATACTACGGATTCACTCAAATTAGTCTCTAAATAGAACTTTAATTTGAAATGTGAGCAACAACATAAAGACAGTCTGCTTAACCAAATAGTTGCTCAGATGTGCAAATAAATACCAAATATTAACCAGGCTGCAAAAATGCTTTCAAAGTCTATCTCCCCAACTGGGAATATACTTTCTTACTCAATTTAGGTTAGTGTGAATTACAGCTCACAAAAGGATGAGTTAACTTTGCACAACAGTAATAGTAAAAGGTGTAGAAACCCATCCAAGTGGAGAGGGAAGGTGAGCCAGGCTCACACCCAGCACGGCAGGAGAGACACTAGGTACCATACAAGTGGGGAAAGAGAATTAGCTAAAATGTTTAACTGACTGAGGAGAGTCCAAACATGAGCTAACATGACAATCTAAAACCTCTGGGGGTGGCAAATAATTCCAGACCTTCTTTTTTTTAAGATTTTTTTTTTTTAAATGTGGGCCATCTTTCAAGTCTTTATTGAATTTGTTACAATAGTATTTCTATTTTATGTTTTGGCTCTTTGGCTGCGAGGCATGTGGGATCTTAGGTCCCTGACCAGGGATCAAACTGGCAACCCCCTCATTTGGAAGGCAAAATCTCAACCATTGGACCACCAGGGAAGTCTCTCACATGCTTTTTTCACAAACTTTTACTAGGAGCTGATGAGAAAGAATGGATCACAGTTAAGAGTAAAAGTAAAAACCCATTACAGCTAGGAGACAGATAAAACACTTGTACCCCAAGGTGGGGGCTTCCCACATGGCTCAGTGATAAAGAATCCTCCTGCCGATGCAGGATATTCAGGTTTGATCCCTGGGTCGGGAAGATCCTCTGGAGGAGGAAATGGCAGTATTCCCCCAGTATACTCCAGGATTCTTGCCTGGGAAATCCCATGGACAGAGGAGCCTGGCAGGCTATAGTTCATGGGGCCTCAAGGAGTTGGACACAACTGAGCATGCATACATGCACCCACCGCAGGGTGGAGTGAGAGGGAGGCGGGAGAGAGTGCTCACTCTGCGGTCTTATACCGGTATTATTAGCAGTCCTCTACCATGAAGAAGGGACAGGGAGCCCTCCCACCAAGATCCTCCAAGGATGAGGGAAAGGTTTAATCTGGTGGACCAGGGAGAGACAGGATCACTGAGAAAGCCCAATCCTGAAACTCGGGAACAGGGTCTTCCTGAGACCAAGGCTGGGCTGGGACAACAGAGAAGCTCCTTTGTCCCCCACCACCAGGCTAGCAAGCACCAAGAATCGAGCAACAGTAGTCTACTTCTGGGGGACTGGAGAGAGCAAAGAGCAAGAACCATCTGGGACACTGTGTACAAGGAAGACTGCAAGCTGAGGGTCAAGCAACTCAAATGGTTAAACTGAATGCAAACATAAAAGCCATTCTCTCTTTCCTATTTCTTTAATGCTCTGAAAGGTTGGCAGGCATTGTCTGTAAAGAGCCTGAGAGTAAATAGTAGTCGCTTTACACACCAAATGGCCTCTGTTGCAATTATTCAACTCTGCCCCTGTAGCCGGAAAGCAGCCATAGACAAATGAATGAGCATGGCTGTGTTCCAATAAAACTTTACTTATAAACATGGAGATTTGAATTTCAAACAGTTGTCATGTGTCACAAACTATTTTTCTTTTTTATATTTCCAACCATTTTAAAATAATGTAAAAAAAAAATCATTTTTAGCTCACAGGCTGAATTTGGTTTCGGGTCTATAACCAAGCCCTGGTTTAAAGCACGATTAGTAGCATTGACTTTTGCATTTATGGCACAGAAATAGCAATAGCATAAAAGCCAAGAGGGAGCAGCCGGAAATATATTAAGGAAGGCTGTGACAAGTTAAAGACAAATACCGTAAACTCTACCCCCCAACATTAAAAGAAAGACTTACAGCAAAAAGCCTTTCCCTTCTCCAGGGGATCTTCCCAACCCACGGATTGAACCCAGGTCTCCCACATTGTAGGCAGATTCTTTACCATCTGAGCCACAAGGAAGCCCAAGAATACTGGAGTGGGTAGCCTGTCCCTTCTCCAGCAGATATTTCTGATCCAGAAATTGAACTGGCATCTCCTGCATTGCAGGCAGATTCTTTACCAACTGAGCTATTAGGGAAGCCCAAATTAAGCAAAGGCTTATATAAATATTAGATCAGTAAAATATTATTTGAATGTAACATGCTTAGTTATAGCTCCTTTACATTTGGAAAAGGCGTAATTTACAAACAGAAAATTTCACCTTGAAAGATACCCAGGAGAAACCTGTAAGAAAAAAATAATTAAATGTATTCAAATAATTCAACGTATTTGAAAACAATGGAGAACAATCCAAGAAAAGAAGCTTTGAAAACATGTTAGAACTTGTAAGACAAAGATTTCTTTCTTTTTGGCTATTCTGTGTGGCATGTGGGATCTTAGTTCCCCAAAAAGGGATCGAAACTGCGTCCCCTGTGCTGGAAGCTCAAGTCCTAACTGCTGGACTGCCAGGCAAGTCCCAAGACAAAGATTTCTAAACCCACTGAGGGAAGGAATGAAACTAATCAGGAAATTATGCATACTTCAGTGTATATCTGTGTACAGCTAATCTTACCCACTGCTAATTTATTCAACTACTTAGGATAGAGGATTGCTAAGGCCAAGATCATGTGATGAGTGCTACAATGTCCTAGTCTAAATTGCTATAACAAACTACCACAGCCTGCTGCTGCTGCTGCTAAGTCGCTTCAGTTGTGTCCGACTCTGTGCGACCCCATAGATGGCAGCCCACCAGGCTCCCCCGTCCCTGGGATTCTCTAGGCAAGAACACCGGAGTGGGTTGCCATTTCCTTCTCCAATACATGAAAGTGAAAAGTGAAAGTGAAGTCGAGTCCAACTCTTTGCGACTCCATGGACTGGAGCCTACCAGGCTCCTCTGTCCGTGGGATTTTCCAGGCAAGAGTACTGGAGTGGGGTGCTATTGCCTTCTCCTAAGCCTAGGTGGCTTAAAACACAGACCTTTTTTTCTCACAGTTCTGGAGTCTGGCGAGTTCAAGATCAAGGTGCCAGCAAATTCAGCTTCTGGTGAGAATCCCTTCCCAGCTTGCAGCCATCTGCCTCCTGGATGTATACACACTCACACAGCAAGGACAGGGAGAGCCCTAGTGCTCTAGAGGTGGTTAGACAGTATCACCGACTCAATGGAAAGGAATTTGACCAAACTCTGGGAGACAGTGGAAGAGAGAGGAGTCTGGTGTGCTACAGTCCATGGAGTCACAAAGAGTTGGATGTGACTTGGCAACTGAACGACAACAGTCACATCATGACCTCCATCCTCATGACCTCATCTAGCCCTAATTATTGCCTGAAGGCTCTACATTCAAACCACACTGGGGCTTAGGACTTCAACATACGAATGGGAAAGGGAGAGACAAAAGCCTGCAGTCCATAGCATATACAATCTTAATATTTTGCTATACGAAGTTATCATTTGGATGCCAAACTGTCAATACTTAGAAAATGTAAGTCATCAGAAGAAATGAGTCTCTACATGATCCAGAATACCTTATTTATCCAGAGGTGTGTATCTGTCAACCTCAACGGACTAAAACAAGTCTGAAAAGCTGGTGGGATGCAGAATTTCCCTTTGAGCCATGCAAATAAAACCTCATCATTCCTTTAGTACCATGCACTGGTGTACTGCTTTACTTATTTTATCTTCCACTATATTTTTACAAAAACTTCATTTTCCAGAGAACATTTGCTGTACCCAGAAAAGGGAAGGAAATAAATCCTGTATTTTCAGATGAAAAATGGTAAAAAAAAAATTAACAATTTTGGCCTAAAGAAGTAATTTTCAGTTGCCTCCCAGGAGGTTTGCTTAGGTGGTAGACAAATATGGCATAGCTTGGGCCACTGAAACACATGTTAAAACCCCAAGAAATTCAGTTTAACGATCATGGGTAAGCATAGTGTGTTTATACCCTTCAGGATATTTAGAGCCAATCTTGAAGGAAGAAAAAGAAGTCGAAATTTTTCTCTTTGTGCCTGAAAAGTCAGGTTGTGCGGCACTTGTTCCACTTAAAGGAAAAGATTGTAGGGAAAGGGACTTGGGGCCCTGTTACCACTTCTTCAGCTCCCTCTGTGAGCCTGCCAACACTCCAAGTCTGTGAAGAAGTTTCACCTGTGCACGACAGATCACTGAAAGAAAATCTGAATGTCACAGTCATTATCTCTTGGTTCATTGGCACAGCATGGAAAGAAGGACCAGAATATGGCTAGTACTTTCTTATAATTTCGTATATTGGCATTATCATCTTTTGTACTAAGAAAGTAATAAACATGATTGATAGTAAGCACAACTGTGTATGAAACACCTGCTCTTTTCAAACAATTATGCTAGACTTTAAAAATACATCACAATTAATCTTTACCAACATTAGTATCTGTCCCTTCTGTAAGCTTTGACTTTCCCTTTTGTCTGGACAACAGACTCTCCTGGTGGTGTCTCCTACCTGTCTGTCTGCTCTTTGAAGCCTCTGCAAGCACTTCTGTGCCTGCCATGCCTTACAAGTTCAAGTTCCCCAAGGCTTGTTACAGACCCTGTTATAGGCCCGTGTACTTGCTCTCTGCAGTGTTTCACAGTGATTAAGCTCAAGGCTTCAATATCAACCAGCCTGAGTTCCAATCCCTTTATTTAGCCCTTTTCTGCCTCAATTCCTAGGTCTTCAAAATACTAATAGCACTGACACCAGAGGTTTGTCTTCAGGACTAATTGAAATCAAATATGAGAACCTCTAAGCACAATGCCTGGTGTGCAGTAAATACTCAACATGTGTGAGCTGTTGCTAAAATACTCAAATTATGTTATCATAAATTATCTGATAATGTCTATCTTCCCTGGGCTGCACACTCTCCCCCTAGCCTTGGACTCGGTACCTAGCACATGGCAGATTCTCCTTCTGTCTGGCATGGCTAAGAGAGGGAAGAACCAAAGGAATGCATCACCATACAAAGTGGGCATCACTACTGCTATATTAAGGATGAAAGAAATAGAATGCAGAGAAAGTAAGCAGTATTCTAAGCTCCCACAGATAGTAAGTGGCAGAACTGCAATTCAAATCCATATCTGTCTAACTCTGAAGCTTGTGCACTTTACATTTATTGCACTGGGAAAAATCCATGCCCTGGGGAGAAGGGGGTGGGGAATAATCAATCAATATTGAGCAGCTTATTTAATAGTATGAACTTGGCCGTGTTCTAAGCACTTAAATACATTTTCTCACTTTTACAGTAAATTTAGAAGGAAGACATTACTATTATTTGCAACTTTATAGATGAAAAGTAAAGGAAAGAGAGATTTTAACAGGCTAAGGTTACAGAGCAAAGGAAGGGGCAGGTATAGGTAGGATTTGAACCCAGATGTCTGGATCTAGCGCTCACACCCCTGACTGGCACCTGTATGCCTCTCTCAGCATCATGGGATGCTTCACAACTAAACAGCACTAAACAAGAGTCAGAGAGCCACTCTTGGTTATATATTCCACAGTCAACTCTTTATTTTTAACTTTTTAAAAATAGCCGACTGGAGTACAGCTAATTAAAAATGTGTTGATAGGTTCAGGTGAACAGCAAAGGGACTCGCCCATACATGTACATATATCCGTTCTCCTCTAAATTCCCTTCCAGTCCAGGCTGTCACATACTATTGAGCAGAGTTTCATGTGCTACACAGTAGGACCTTTTTGGTTATCCATTTTAAACACAGCACTGCGTACCTGTCCAACCCAAACTTTCTAACCATCCCTTCATCCCATTCTTCTCCCCTGGAAAAACCATAAGTTTGTTCTCTGAGTCTGTGAATCTGTTTTTGTTTTGTAAAAGTGCATTTGTATCATTTCTTTTGAGTTTCCGCATATAAGGGATGTCACACGATACTTCTCCTTCTCTATCTGACTGACTTCACTCAGTATGACAATCTTAGGGTCCATCCATGTTAGTACTCTTTTGATATCTGAAGATAAATAGACTAAAATAAAACCCCCAAACATCTACATAAATTCTGGTCCATGTCCCTAACAATTATTGAATCTTAAAAGTCCATCTCTAACAACTTTTCCAATTTGTCATTCAACTTTTGCCTGTACTTTTCCAGTAATCCAGTAATAGGATGTTCATGAATTCCCAGAAGGCACCTGTTCCAATTTTAAACAGAATAAATGCAGGAAATTTTTTCTTGAATAAAAATTCTGTCATCCTGTATCCTTTGGTAACTTACCTAGGTTTATCCCCTGAAGCTATGTGGTATTTGAATGAAAAAAAATTAATTTATTCAGCACACCTTTGAGCATTTATCTTTCAGGCACTGTGATAGGCAATGCATACACAATGATGAATATAAATAACTTATGCTGCTAGGGTGACAGTAGTGTAAATGAAAATTCTCTATATTGTGTAGTACAGTTATGAAAAAATAATGTAACAGAAACATCAAGAAAAAAGTGATTTGGGGAAAGAGGTAGCTGACAAATTAGTAATTGTACAGGAAACTTTTTATTTTGACCTCCAGGCATCTCCAAGTGCTCCTTGCTTCTACAGAATACCAAAATAAACATGGTCTCTGCCTCTTAAGTGAATAATGCAAAGAAATAAGCAAAACAATGGAATGGGAAAGACTAGTGATCTCTTCAAGAAAATTAGAGATACTAAGGGAACATTACACGCAAAAATGGGTACAATAAAGGACGGAAATGGTAAGGACCTAACAGAAGTAGAAGAGATTAAGAAGAGGTGGCAAGAATACACAGGAGAACTGTACAAAAAAGTCTCAATGACCCAGACAACCACAATGGTGTGTTACTCACCTAGAATCAGACATCCTGGAGTGTGAAGTCAAGTGGGCCTTAGGAAGCATTACTATGAACAAAGATAGTGGAGATGCTAGAATACCAGCTGAGCTATTTCAAATCTTAAAGATGATGCTGTTAAAGTGATGCACTTAATATGCCAGTAAATTTGGAAAACTCAGCAGTGACCACAGGACTGGAAAAGGTCTGTTTTCATTCCAATCCCAAAGAAGGGCAATGTCAAAAAATGTACAAACCACCATACAATTGTATTCATTTCCCATGCTAGCAAGGTAATACTCAAAATCCTTCAAGCTAGGCTTCAACAATATGTGAACTGAGAATTTCCAGATGTACAAGCTGGATTCAGATGAGGCAGAGGAACCAGAGATCAAGTTGGCAACATCTGTTGGATCATAGAAAAAGCAAGAGAATTGCAGAAAAAAATCCAACACTTCATTGACTACACTAAAGCCTGTAACTGCATGGATCACAACAAACTGTGGAAAAGTCTTAAAGAGATGGAGATACCAGACCACCTTATCTGTCTCCTGAGAAACCTGCATGCAGGTCAAGAAGCAAGAGTCAGAATCAGACATGGAACAACAGACTGGTTCCAAATAGGAAAAGGAGTACGTCAAGGCTGTATATTGTCACCCTGCTTATTTAACTTATATGCAGAGTACAAAATGCAAAACGCTGGGCTGGATGAGGCACAAGCTGGAATCAAGATTGCCAGGAGAAATATCAATAAGCTCAGAAATGTAGATGATACCACCCTTATGGCAGAAAGGGAAGAGGAACTAAAGAGCTTCTTGATGAAGGTGAAAGTGAAAAAGCTGGCTTAAACCTCAACATTCAAAAAATGAAGGTCATGGCATCCAGTCCCATCACTTCATGGCAAATAGGGAAAAAATGGAAACAGTGACACACTATTTTCTTAAAATCACTGTGGACAGTGACTGCAGCCATGAAAAGAAAAGATGCTTGCTCCTTGGAAGAAAAGCTGTGACAAATCTAGACAGCATATTAGAAAGCAGAGACATCACTTTTCCAACAAAGGTCCATATAGTCAAAGCTATGGTTTTTCTAATAGTCATATACAGATGTAAGAGTTGGACCATAAATAAGGTTGAGTGCTGAAGAATTGATACTTTTGGAATACTGTGGCACTGAAGAAGACTCTTGAGAGTCCCTTGGACAGTGAGGAGATCAAACCCATCAATCCTAAAGGAAATCAGCTCTGAATATTCATTGGAAGGACTGATGCTGAAGCAGAAACTCCAATACATTGGCCACCTGATGAGAAGAACCGACTTATTGTAAATAAGACCTTGATGCTGGGAAAGACTGAGGACATGAGGAGAAAGGGGTGACAGAGGATGGGATGGCTGGATGGCATCACTGACTCAATGATATGAGTTTGCGCAAACTCCAGGAGATAGCACAGAGAACCATCCACGGACAGGGAAGCCTGGTGTGTTATAGTCCATGGGGTCACAAAGATTAGGAAACGATTCAGCAACTGAACAACAACTGCCTCTTGGTACCGTATGCTTGAAGATAACAAACCTTATCTGGCCCTGCCTCCTGGCAGTATGGCAGGAGTACAGTTGACCCTCCATATTTGGGGGTTCAGCGTCTGCAGATTCAGCTGGCTTGAATCACAGATGAGTTGCTTGAATCTCAGAATGCAGAACACAAGGGTCTAAGGATACAAATGATCAACTGTACCACACCTTTTTATATAAGGGACTAGAGCACCCAAGGATTTTGTTATCTGCAGGCAGTCCTGGAACCAATGCCCTGTGGATATCAAAGGATGCCTTTCTGGACTTTGAGGACTCAGAAAAAATAACTATCATTGTTAAATGGTTCCCATGTGTCAGGCCTGTTTTAAGTATTTTGCACATATTAACTCATTTAAAGTCCATCTAACTTGAGTTTAAATATTATTGCCATTCGTAATTCCCATTACTCTATCCCCTTCCCTTCTTTTGGTGAAAGAAGATTCTTGGATAGGAAAAAAAAAAAAAAACATACTGAAATTTCTGATAGTGTGAAATTTGTGAAATTTCAAATTTCACAATTTCAGTATTTGTGAAAATACTGATAGTGTGGTTAACTATCACCACAATAGGCAAGTAAACAAAAATAGCAGAACTAGTTGGACTTGAAATAGCTACTGTGTTTCTAGAGGAACTGACCACCAGTTTATTTTAGAAGCCCTTGTTTTCCAAGATAGATACTATCTGAGTATAACTTCAGTTTAAGTTTTAATTCAGCATAACTTTTTTCAAGTAGTCTTTGGGCATATTTACTTTTAATAGGCAAATCTTCAAATTCAGCTAGCACATTAGGTAGTAAAACTCAGTCATGGAGAATAAAAAACAACTCTATCACCTAGACCAGAGTTACCTTTGGTAACACTGATGTAATCAACATGGTTTAAAGGTTGTATTTTCATTGGCCAACCCAGAATGATTTCAAATTAAAGCCATTCTGACTTGTTTATCAGGACACAGCTCTATCATTCATCCATTTGTGGTTAAAAGAAAAATAAGGCAGTACAGTTTACGTGTGTGTTTGGGGTTGGGGGTGGGGGAAGAGGTGGATTCTGCTTGGCCCTCGTCCTGTCTCTTTTCCTCACCTTTTCAGTTGTCTTCTGGCATTAACTTGTCTGGTTCAATTAATAAGTTAAGATGGCAGGTGGATGCAGGCAATGGAATTAGAGCTACAAGCCTCAACACTGGTAACTCACATCCCTTCTTGGCCCTGGAAAGCATTCCACATTTAGGTCTGCTACACACACACATACACACACACACACACAAAGCAAAGTGATTAAGTATGGTAGCTACCACTTTTACAGTAATTACAGGTTGGAAGGCTTTTTTTTTTTTTTAGCATTAAGAACGACTTTAAAATAGCTAGTCCAACTAAGTCAATTTCATTCATCCATTTATTCAATCAATCAACATGAAGCGTGCACCAATCATGTACCAGACAATGCATTGAGCTCTACACAAACAAATTCAGGATAGTCTCTGACCTAATGAAGACTTCATCCTAACAGACAGGTATCAGAACTAAGTAAAGAGCTTTCTCCAAGATAAGGCTTATAATAGCACCCCTAAAACTCAGTATATATCTTCCAATTTGATACTACTCTCCAAATATTCTCTACTCCCTAATAAATAGCTAAACTCTACCTAGCAGTTCTGAAAAAGTACTCCAAAAGCAAAAGCATTACTTTCATAAGTGACCAGCGTGCACCAAATACAGCTCAGAGCTTAGATGGCTGATATAGGAAACTAAAAGATATTCACCAAGTTTCTGTTTCTTTTTCTGGAAGTTTGATCCTTAATTTTTCAATCTCAATTTTAAAGTGGTGTCTAAAACTCCCATTAAATGGAAAATACCTTTTTCAATAATCAAGACTTTTTAGAAGTTTGGTTCCTTCTCTTTCCAACTTTTCATATCAGAGAAAAAGAAAAGATGAATATGACACAATTCTGATTCTTGGGAAATATTCTCTAAGTATAGTGCAAAAAGAAACTCGAATATTGATTTCCAAAGAAAATTCAATACAAGTATATTTTTAAAGTGTTTAGTGAAATTTATGGAAAACATGAGAAAGAGTGCAAATTCTTAATGTTTGTAGACTAAAATATATCTGGCTTTAAAATATATACCTGGATGTAAAAAGATTTTAGGACAAGAGTCAGAAAATATAGTTAAATCCTCTTTCTGTCCTCCTCACCACGACTATCAAGGCATACAACCTTAAAACAACATAAGGACTAGTTTAATTTTTTACTTTCCTTCTTCCTTAATCTCTCCTCATACTAAATAAATTAAAAAAACAAGCAGAGAAAGACAAGAGGAAAGTCCATTGGACTGTGAACAAAAATAATTTTCAGGCAAATACAGATTTTATATAAACTGGTGAATATAGCTGATTAGAAAAGCTATAGGTTGCCCAAGGCTTGAATTGGGAAATACATAAAGTAATAAGCTCTGCTTGCCTTGGAAAGGGAAAAAGGAAGAGAGAAAAAGTTTAATGTATCACAAATTTTATGAAAAGTGTGGCACTCATGGGATTTTCATTTGCAGTCATCTTTTGCACTCATTTCTTTTTCATAAGGTTGAAACCCATAAAATAAAAGCTCTTGGTTTTCTATTAAAATTTTTAAAGGGCAAAAGTTTTAGTTTCTTAAAGAAAAAAACACATCAAAATTTGCTTAATCAATATTAATCTAAAATCAATATTTTAGATTACAACTTATTTTAGAATTCAAGAAATCAAGATTTTCATTTATATTTTTGCAAGGTATCCAAGTTGAATTTAACTCACAGAAAAGTTTGGTGGCTGTGACACCAGCATTTTATTTTATACTGGTGCCTAAATGCAGACTCGGGGAAGGCAATGGCACCCCACCCCAGTACTTTTGCTTGGAAAATCCCATGGACTGAGGATCCGGGTAGGCTCCAGTCCATGGGATCGCTAAGAGTTGGACACGACTGAGTGACTTCACTTTCACTCTTCACTTTCATGCATTGGAGAAGGAAATGGCAACCCACTCCAGTATTCTTGCCTGGAGAATCCCTGGGACGGGGGAGCCTGGTGGGCTGCCGTCTATGGGGTCGTACAGAGTCGGACACGACTGAAGCGACTTAGCAGCAGCAGCAGCAGCAAATGCAGACTGTAAACCATTGATCATGTTATAAAGTTTCAAGTATTGAATATTACACAATTACTCTTGGAAACTATTTTAATTATCCATTTTTATCCAAGAGTTGATTTTTTGAGTCTTCTTTATAAGTCATGTAAACACTTCCTTATAAGTCATGATTAAAAAACAATTCTGCTTAAAAATAAGGGTAAAAAGATAAGCTGAAGTAAAATTTTGAAGAATTCCATTGTATTCTTTTCTGACCTTGAGATGGAAAGTGAAGGAGAGTTAGAGCTAGTGGACTTAAGAAAAGTGCCTGAATCCATGCCATTTTTAAGACAGTGAAGTATTCCTATGTTCTTTGCTATGATGGTATTAAGTACATGGATTGGACACAGCTTTATTCCCTTGATTTTAGCTGAAGGTCATTCCTGGTGTAGAGATTAAGCTCTGGGCAAAGGTATAGGAATTACACTGAACATTTTATATTCTGGAAGAGACTATTCACACTAATCTCCTTATCAGCATCTTCTCTTTGCTACAGGGGTAAATTACAGCTACTACTTTCTACATCACAGTCTAATATAAAATATTACACTGAAAATGAGTATATCTCATCACCACTTGGGTTCCACATGTAAATCTACACATAGTGACATGTACATTATAATGTTCAGGATATCTTTGAAAATCTAATTATAATATACAGTGCTTTAGTCTAGCAATAAGAAGCAACCAGTTGCTCTATAGCTTTTCTTGGTATCAGAGAAGGCAATGGCAACCTACTCCAGTACTCTTGCCTGGGAAATCCCATGGACGAAGGGGCCTGGTGGACTGCAGTCCATGGGATTGCTAGGAGTCGGACACGACTGAGCGACTTCACTTTCACTTTTCACTTTCATGCACTGGAGAAGGAAATGGCAACCCACTCCAGTGTTCTTGCCTGGAGGTATACTTATAACCCAAGGCCTACTCCAAATACATCCTTAGTGTTATTGTTTCTTGGTGGTTTTTCTTTTCATTTGCTTGGTCAAGGATGTACTCATGGGATGGTGGCCAAGTTGCAGATGTAGAACTGCTCTTTCATGTATTCTTCACTCTATTCATAATGTTTTTCCTAAGGGTCTTATTAACACATCAGAACGCAGATTAGATTTTACTTTCTCAGTGAGCCATCTAAGTAGGTCCTTCCTCATTATTCTCTATCTTTGTGTCGTGGTCATTGTTTTCTGAGCACGTCATATTTTCAACTAACCTAAAATCCTAATTATAAATTACATCATCTGGCCCATGGCCAGTTCACAAACCCTTTTCTGGGTTTTTTTGGGGGGCTTTTTGCCACTCTTCCCCGTGTTCACATTTTCACACTACTTTCTTGATGCTCCTAGGACGCACGAGTGAGGTCCTTCTCTTGAGCATATTCTTCCAGATGTCTGTAAATTTTGCTACCTTACTTTCCTTCCATGGTCTCTCCTCCCATGGCACCAATTCTTGACCATCAAGTTTCGAGTAGCCACATATCCCTCTCTTTGATCCAGTCTTAGTTCTTCTCACTAGCACTCATATACCTATGTGTTCAGTGTGTGGCTCTCATTGGTATGTCACCTCCATTAGCCTTTATCTACTTTGTTCATTAGGACCACCACATTGCTTAAAACAGTGCTTACCAAAAGGCTGACACTCAACACTTAGTTGTGGAATGAACGAATTTCTTACTGATGTTTTTCTGTGACTAGATTCTTAAGGACCATAAAAGAAGAAACTTTGTCTCTGGCATTCCTATACCATCTTGTATACAGAAGGTGATAAATGAATATTTATTCAATGAATGAATGAATGAATGAATGATTTACATAAGCATGTGTGTGTGTGTTAAATCTCTTTCCCTCCTTAGATTCTAACTACCATGAAGACCATGTGGTAGTCTGTTTAGCTCACCAATATGCAGCAATCCCACAGTAGGGTCTGGTTTGCTGTAAGCACTCAATAAGTAATCCTAAGGACAGGGACAAGGAGGAACTAGACCAAAGCCACCAAGAGGCCCTCACAGAGTTAGTCTGAGGTCTTAGTCGCAGAAGGAAAAGAGTTTAGGATATACAGAGAGCAGTGAAAATGTGAAGCCACCCTGTTTGCCCTTTCAGGGGCCAACCAGGTTCTGGCAAAGGCTTGCTTCCTGGACAAGACCCAGGAAGCTAGTGCAGACAACTGGGCTTTACTTTCAGATGATATTTTTGGAATTCTGGGGGTGTTCCATCTTAATTTCAAGCTCCAGCTGTGATCTGATTGCTTAAAACCGCTACCCTAAAGATCCCAGATGAATCCGTGGATAATGTCAAAGGGCATCAAATGAGAAAAATTAGATTTTAGCATAAAATCTCCCACTGACTGGCAGAGTAACCTTGAAAACATCTCTTATTATCGCTACTTTCATGTTTTTCACTTGAAAAATGAAGATGCTAGAAAAGAACCTGCAGAATACACAGGGATTATGTATTCGGGTTTGCTTGATAAGATGCCTAGGAAGGGGGCTTTATAAGGCATCTTCTTCTCTTTCTCTCCTTCGCCCATCTGCCATGACCCTCGTTGCTCAATAATCACAGCTCAGTGAACTATGGTTGCTGATGGAAATCTGTCAAGAGCATGGGAAGAAAGAAAGCTTAAGAATCATTGGCCTGTGTTCTCCCTGCCTTTCTTCCCAGGGTTAAAATGTTGTGAATCTATGAGCTGTACTTTTCTGTTCACTATGAAACCCCTGATTTTAACAGTGCTTAAGTTGTTGCAATCCTTTAGTTCACATACATTAATTTTTTTTTATTTTCTACTGTGATCAGGGACTATGGAAGGCTTTGAGAATACAGAGATGAATTTAGAAATGGTCCCTTCCCTCAGGGAGTTCCGTTCGAAAGGAGATAGATGCAACAGTTTGAGAAATGCTTGGATGAGGCCAAAGTGGTGGGTGACCTCAGAGCACGTCAAAGAACACCTGCAAGAGGTGGGCGAGGAAGTCATTTGTGAAATCCTCCAGCAGGTGACCAGAAACTGAGTTCTAATTTTAGTTCACCGAATTCTAACCGGCTCTTAGAGTTGCACATTGTCTGAATTGTTCACTCCAAACTCCTTATGTGCCAAAAAGGAAAACTGCTCCCCAAAGAGGTGGACCAGCTCCTCCAAAGTAAGTATCAGAGTTACGCCCAGGAACCAGATAAGTACTATCTTTTCAGGGATTTTTTTTACTTTTTGTAGGAAATTTCTCATCAGTTTATTTTATCAATTTTAATATATAATTAACAAATTAATCATACTTTAACAACTTAGAGGGGAAATTATGGATATGTATTGACAGTAATGGTGTCAATAACCCACCAGCCATAAATTACAAGACCTCAGAGTAAGCTGCTGGTGAATTTATTCAGATACAGTCTCACCCAACTTGCCTCTTGAGCTACTGAATCACAACTGGGAAGGACAGGTACAGTCTGGCTGTGAACAAGAACAAACTTTAAGAACAGATCTTAATCTGATTGCACTTCCTCTCCACAATGGATCAGGCATTTAAGGTAAGCCCTTCAAAGTGAAATGTTTTTAGTAGTAGTAGTATATAAAATTGATCAGGTATGCAATTTTCTTGGAGTTTGCTTGCTTTTTTTTTTTTTTTCTTTCTTTCCTAATATAGTCGTTTTACTTGGAATGTTTAAAGACGGTGATATAGGAATGGGACAATATAAGATCTCATTACATTAAAACAGAAATACTTGGGAGTCCATAATTTCTAATAGCTTGCCATCTGTTAGGTTCTTAGAGGCAGTGGATTTATCCTGCTTAGTGGAGATGATGATACTGGGGAGAAATCATGGATTATGCAATAGATTTCTGAACTCTTTAACTATATTATTAATTTACTAGGTGGCAAACCAACATTTCCCAACATAAAGTCAATTATTTTTTGTCTTTCAACTCGTACCCCGAGTAAGGTTGCTATGGGCACCACATAACATTTCTTCTGGCGCCAACAGATTGCGTTAAAGTCACCCCACAATCTCTCCAAATTAAAAAACCTAACTTTGCACTGGCTTTTTCACTGTACTCGCAGCAGGATGCTCTTTTGCCTTGCCCCACAGTCCGGTTTAATCCTCCAGAAAGAATATTTTTAGAGGCACATCGGATTGAATCATTTTCATCTGAGCACACCATTTCCAAATGGCCGCAAAGGGTCCTAAATCCGGCCGCTGCGGACCAGGACGAGCAGGTGTCCTCCGCAGCAGAGTCGTGGGACTCCTGAGCATTCATAACTGGACGTCGGAAAGCCAGAAAGAAAAGTCGAACACGCAAGGACAGGTATAACCCCGCACCCGTGCGCGGGAGAGGCCGCGATCGCAGCGAAGGATTCCATCCTTGGGCTTGGGGAGGTCCTGGAAAGGAAGCAAATGCTGCTTTCCCAGTCAAGTCAGAAAGCAGGACGCACAGGGTCGCAGGTCAGAAGTTGAATGGCAGCATGCGCTACGTCCCAGCGCCTTCCGCAGCCCGGGTATCACCGTGGCACCGGGCTGGGAGAGAACAAGACTGGCTGGGGCAGGAGAAACTGTGAGTTGCCACGGCCGGAGAGCCCCTCCGGCGAGGGCAGACGCGACCCCCGCCGCCTTCCGAGCGCGAAGCCGGGAGAGCGGGGCGCGGCTGCCGCGACGCTGCGCCCCCGGCCCCGGCCCCGCTGCCCGCGCTTCGCTTCGCCCTTTCCACGGAGGGCAGCTCCCAGCCGCCGCAGCCCAGCCGCCGTACGCCCCGGCACCGGCCGCCCGGGGGTACGCCTGGTCCGCTCCCGGGAGGCTGCTGGGGTCTCTGCAGCCGGACCGACCCTCGCCCCCCGGCATCGGGACAAACTTCCTTCGTCCTGGGCCCCCAGCCGCGCAGGCTGCCAGGCGGCTCCCTCTGCAGGCTTCCCTGGGCGCCGGCTGCAGGCGCCCTCGCCCGGCAATGCGAGCTTTCCTCCCTGCCCCTCTCCAACCCCGAGCCCCGGGCGAGCGCCTAGCGGTCCCCGCGCCTCCGCTCCAACAAAGCCGGCGGCCGGGAGGCGAGCCGCCGAGGGGCTGAGAGGGGCGGCGTGGGCTGCTAGAGCCCCGCAGAGGCACCCCTGGGCCGGGCGATGGTAGCGCGAAGGGGCAGCGGGGACGTGGCGGGCGGAGAAAGGGGAAGAAAGTGTCCTGCTCTCGGCGCGAAAGCCCTCTCCGCTCGTCCTCGCTGCCCTGCTCCCCCTGCCCGAGCGCTGCCTGGCGGTCCGGGTGGGAGTTGGCGGCGCCAGAGGAGGAGGCTGGCGGGGGACGCAGCGGCCTGGAGGGCGAGCCGCTCCCTTACCTCTGTCCAGAGTGAGCGGCTGGACCACTGTCAATGTCGCCATGTCTGCCGTGGGAGCCGAAGTGACGCTCGGCTTCAGCATCAGCAACCGCTAGTAGTGAGAAAAAGAGGAGGAGATTGGGGGCGGGGGTGGTGAGGGAAGACGGAAAGGAGGGGGAGGAGGGAAGGTGGTGGTGGTGGTGGAGGAGAAGAGAGCCTGGGTGGGTTGGCAGCCAGATGGAGACGCAACTGTTCCGCGGCGAGCAGACCTTCAGATGCGGCGTGAAGCTGAGCAGGTATCGGAGAGCAAATGCCTCGCTGGCTCTGGGAAGGAACTTTGCTGTTCCACCCGAGGAGCGCCGGATGAGTGTAGCTAGTGTGTTGCTTTCTTTCAACTTTCCACTCGAATAAAATGGTCACAGCGTGCGTGCGTTCGGGGAAAAGGAGAAGAATGAAAGGGGATAGAGGGCAGGGAGGCAGAGATATTTTTTTTTTTTCCTAATTAAGAGAGTTTGTCAATCCTCTAGTTGTAATCAAGGGGATGTAATCCCATCCCCCTAGAAAGAAAATGCTTCTAGTTCAGAAATGTTGGGTTTTAATTGTGGTTGCTGTTAATTTCTGTTAGAGTTTATTTTGGAACGTTGACTCTTAAAGAGTACACAAGATAACTGACGTAAAGCCAGGGTTCTATCACCACTAGGTCTCCATTAAGGACCTGAGTATATTGCCTGGAAAGCAACTTATTTTACAAGTAAACTTCTTTAAAATGGTTTTAAATTAAAAATTGAAAAGCAAAGTTTCTATCACAAAGTTTGAAATGCACTTTTCCAGCTTGTTCTATAGCCAGTGGTTACTCAGAGTTGCCACTTGCTGGTTAATTAACATATTTGACAGGAATTGGGGGATTCAGTACAGTCCCTGCCTTCCAGTAGCCAGCTATCTAGTGGGAGAGGATGTTTTTAAAAGGGTGACTTTAGAGTCAGTCAATCAAGATTCAATGACTAAAACTTTCAAATATTGGTTGTGACGTCTTCACCTAACAGATTGCGTTCACTGTCTTGCCACATAGGGACTCTCATTTTCATCAAGAAACTAAGATATAGATATCTTATGTAAGCAAAATGGTGATGACTATGAGTTCAGGATTGGAAATGACAAAGCTGCCTCCTTCCCTGTCCTCATGACAGAGCAGAATTGTTTTGGCTAGCAGTATACTCCTAAAGACAGACACTGTTTTACAGCAAAATATTTGCACATAATCTACATCATTGTCTTCTGATTACAATATGGATGGTTTCTGAAGACCTTTCCCATCTCATGGTTTATGTTTGAAAAAAACAAACAAGATTTCACGAGTGATTTGAGAAAGTCAAAGATGATTGGTCAAACCCTAACAGACTTTAAAGACATACCTAAAATAATAGTTCTTGCTTATAATAGCGTGCTTATATTTTCATTTAGTGTCTAGAAAGAACCCTGATCTTGAAATTCAAGTCTTAGTTATACGCTTTCCAGAAACCACATAATCTCTCACTGATCCCCAGTTTCTTCATCTGTCAAACAAGGATACTTTTAATCTTCAAAGCTTATTGAGATTCTGTAAAATGAGGGAATTAATTCTTGCCTGCAAGCTTACTGAGTTTTGTGAGGGTCTAATGAGATCATACACATGTATGTGCTTTTAAAACAGTAAAATATATACAAATATATACATACAACAAACACACATTCCACCTGAACTGTATGGCAAGCACTCTGCTAGGGGCTAGCCAAACAAAGAGGAATAAGACATGGCCCTCTTTCTAGACAGTGCTCAGAATAAGTTGGGAGACAAATAATGAGCAGGCTGTGAGAATATGAGTAAGCTCTGAGCAAAAATGAGAGCAGTAAGTACTCTAAGCACCATGGAAGGGATATACTGGGAGAGAGAGAAGAAGCAACAATTCTGGCTGATAATCATTATTCACATCCCCTAAATCAAACAATAGAAAGAAGTTGAATCGTGAACAATAGCAACAGAGTATGTGCCAGGGCTTTGCACAAAATATCAAACCTCATTCAATCATTTAGGGTGAAAAGAATATACAGATCCTTTGGCCACTTGAGTAGTTCTTAAAAACATATGGTATCATGAATATGTATTTGAGTGGCTTGATTCATAATTCTAAAAGCCATTTCATGCAAATCTCAGACTGTGAAGTCCAAGAAAGTTGGCTTTTTGTCTTTTGGTTTCCTGATGTATTCTCAGCACCGAATATTTAATAGCATGTTTCTGGACTTAGGCTTTGAGCTCCCTAATTGAAAATTTACTCTACCATTCTCCCTCTGTATTGACTCTGGAGAGTTCTTTTAAGGATTGAAAGAGAAAGTAAGAGGAAGAACAAATCACCATATATCTTTGCAAAGAGTTGAACATTTTAATTATTGTTTCTAGTGGTGGCAGATTCAATGCTTTTAGCTTATGTCTGTACAGGTGTAGAAAATGAATAGTAAATAATTTATTATCTGTTATGAAGGATGAGTAGCCACTGTCTCTCCAATAACATTTGTGAATTTCTATTTGAGATATGTATAAATGTAAAGTGAAAGTCACTCAGTCATGGAAGAAAAGCTATGACCAACCTAGACAGCATATTAAAAAGCAGAGACATTACTTTGCCAACAAAGGTCCATCTAGTCAAAGCTGTGGTTTTTCCAGTAGTCATGTATGGATGTGAGAGTTGGATTATAAACAAAGCTGAGCACCGAAGAATTGATGCTTTTGAACTGTGGTGTTGAAGGAGACTCTTGAGAATCCCTTAGCCTGCAAGGAGATCCAACCTGTGTATCCTAAAGGAAATCAGTCCTGAATATTCATTGGAACTACTAATGCTGAAGCTGAAACTCCAATACTTTGGCCACCTGATGTGAAGAACTGACTCACTGAAAAAGACCCTGATGCTGGGAAAGATTGAAGGCAGGAGGAGAAGAGGATGACAGAGGATGAAATGTTTTGATGGCATCATCGACTCGATGGTCATGAGTTTGAGCAAGCCCCAGGAGTTGGTGATGTACAGGTAAGCCTGGTGTGCTGCAGACCATGGGGTTGCAAAGAGTTGGACACGACTGAGCAACTGAACTGAACTGGACTGATTTGAGATATGTATAAACATTAATAAAATGTCCCTAATCTCTTTTATTGCTTTGGTAGATAATTACCATTCTTGTGCTGTGTGCTGTGGTGTGCTTGGTCACTCAGTCGTGTCCGACTCTTTGCAACTCCATGGACTATAGCTGGTCAGGCTCCTCTGTCCATGGGGAGTCTCTAGGCAGGACTGCTGGAGTGGGTTGCCATGCCCTCCTCCAGGGCATTTTCCCAACCCAGGGATCAAACCCAGGTCTCCTGCATTGCAGGAGGATTCTTTACCATCTGAGCCACCAGGGAAGCCATACTTAGGTTGCTTGAATAACTGTCTGGATCACTCCTATACCAGCCACAGTGTTTAATCAAGGTCAGTAGACCTTGAATAGATACCTTGAATAGATCAAGTATACTGAATATGCTTTGCTGACTGTGTATTAATTAGGAAATTATCAAAGACACCTGTGATTATACTTTTAGCTATTTGGTTACACAGTCAATGCACTTTTTCATTAAATTATATGTAGCAATATACTTCTGTGACATGTTTATTTTCAATGAAATTCATTAATTCAAAAATACTTACGAACACTTTCTGTGTGCCAGGCTTGGGGCTAGGTTGATTTCTCTTTCCTTATCTTTTCAGCCTAGAGGATTAGGTATTATTATCCCATTTTATAGATAAATAAACTGAGACTCAGAAAGGCTAAGCAACTTGCTTAAAAATAGTAGCACCTGTATTCAAGAGCCCCTGTTTATTCTACTGAAAAACACACTGCATCTTGCACTATTCAAGATTTAGTGATTTCAGCCTTTTATTTCAGAGTGTGTGTGTGGGTGTGTGTATCCTTTATCTTTTCATGTTATCTTGAGATATACTCAAAGAGAGAAATGCATGGAGGAAATTTAGGTCAAACAAGGAAAGAACTACAATACTGGTTCTATTTTATATAAATACAGGTTAATATTAAAATGACCATCTACTTTGAATATAAAATCTGTTCTTGTTAAAAAATTCATTCAAAGTTACGTTAAGGTCTGTTTCACTTATTTGAATCTTAATGAATTATATGACAAAATTGAGAAGGTTTGCATAAAACATTAGCATACTAAGAAAATATGTTTAGTTAGACTATAAATGTAGTATAATAAGCACAGTTTCATATGAGGAAAATAGCACCTTCAAACTGTAATTCTTTCAGCCTTGGGTGTTAGAAATTATTTTTGACTGATTCAAGATATCATGTTATCTTCTTTAATTCTCTCAGCTTAGTCAAAATAGTGCTAGATTAAGATGAAGTGCCAACCTATACTTTGGAATATAAATGTTTGTGTGTTTTTTTTTAAATAATCATTGAGGATCTTATTATAATTATTTTTCTTTAGACTTTTTAAAAACTGAGTGGCAAATATGTTCCTGGCAAAATATCTGAATCTTAGATTTGTTTAATAACTATTATCTGTTTGTTCATTCAGCAAATACTCTACTTACTATATTGCAGATGCGGCACTACTATATTGTAGCGAACACGAAAAGGCCCTGTTCTCACATGGCTTATATTCTATAAGGGGAGAAAGACAATAAACAAACTAAGAAACAAACAAGAAAGAGATTAATTAGGGACTATGTGCTGTGCAAAGAATGAATAAAGATTGAATTGAATCTAGAATAATGCCAGGATTACAAAAGACAGAGATAAGGGAAAGGGGCATTCTGAGAAACAGGAGAGAAAAGCCGGGGATGGAAAAGCAGACGTGATGTATGTTTGGGCAAAGCAGCCAGTTCAATTTGGAGCAGAAGAAACGAGCCTGGAGAGGGCCATGGAGAGTCAGGTTGTGACAGATAATGTAATTAACAGAAATGTAATGAACCTTTCATGAATTGCTTTGTGCCCATCATACAATGAAATGTTCAAAGACCATCTAGACTAAGAAGGAAAAAATTGTGTTGTAGCATCTAGATTAAAAATTAGTAACATTAGAATGAGTTACTAATTCAGTGTTGGATGTTAGAAAACTGAAGATGCAATAAAAATATAAAATGTCAATTTTAATTATTTTTCATTTCCTTCAAAAGAAATTTTTTAAAACTCTGCAAGAAATATGAAATCTGAATAATTAATCTTCACTTGAGGGTCTTATTTGCATTATTTTACATTATGTTATGCAAATAATGAATATAATAGTGTTTGCTCTAATTCTGCCGTAGGCAATAGCACATATAATAAGTGCAAAGGCTTCCTGGTAATAAAATGTTTTACTTATGCCTGTTTAACTCATAAAATATAAAATGATGTTTTTGTTTCATTTTGAAATGAACATTTTTCTACTTTCACAGTTAGAAGTTATGATTGATATTTTATAATGAATTTAAATTCAAAGCTTATCATTTTCTTCATTTTCTTTATGCATTCCATCCTCATATTTCCACCTTTGGGAAAGCCTAATAGACACAGAGGCAAGACAAAATGACTTTCAAAGATGATACTGGACTCATCTCTTTCTCACATCTACTCAGGAGAGATTTCTGAACTTTTAGAACCCACACATTTTAATGGTTTTTTAAAAATGTTTTTATTATCAATACATTAAAAAAATTTAGTATATTCAATTTTGAGTCTATAATTATGCTTTTATCCAGCAAATGTTTATGATGCACCTGGTATATAACAGGCACTGTTCTATGTTCAATGGTAAACACAGGGAATACCTTTACTTATGGAGCTTAGTTTTTATGAAGGAAACAGATAAAACACAAGTAAACAATAAATGAGATAATCTTAGGTAATGGTAAGAACCAGAAACAGTGGCATGCCTGTTTACACTGTTATGTGAGGCCCAGTTATTGTGCCTCTTGCCCCAATATCATTTTTTGTGACATCACATTGGTATCTTTAAGCTGGCCAAGGTAGGAGTATTTAGCTTTCTTTCTTTCTTCTGGAAAGCTGGTTGTTAAATATTTACCAGCATACCATAAAGTCCACAAAGAAAATAAAATAGAAAGTTGTGATGAAATATGCGGCAGGGAACAGGCAACATTAGAATGATCAGAAAATAAGTCACATTGTGCTTTATAGAAAATTTTCAAAAATAACATATCCATCCAGTGTTTGATGGAGTATTAACTAGGATGCTGGACCTGGGATGGAGTTAGAAGAAATAGGAGACATTCAGGTTATTTTTGAGGAATTACAAAATATTTGGAAAGAAAATAGAAGCGTCAATGGAAAATCAAAGATTTAATTACACAATGATATATCAACAAGAATAAGTGGTAGTATAAATCTCTATGTGTTAAAGACATACAGAATCAAAGGAAAGTCCAGATTCTTTGAATGCTTCCTGGACGCAGTTTACAAGCACTTTTAGAGGAAACCTGGAGGTATTTTCTCTCCTGTATGCAGATAATGAAATGTCACATCTTTGAGGAGAAAGCTACACTGTGCAATTTTGAATCAAAAGATTGCTAAACAAGTGGACCAGGATCTTTTACAGGATTTTCTGAGAACTAAAGAAAAGGAGGGACATGATTATTATAATTGAGTGTCTTTGTTGCTAGAGAATCTTACCATGGTGAGGGGAGAACTCTATTGCCTTGACTCTTAAAAGGACACTAAGGATGGTTAAGGCTTAGTTGTTTCGGACTTTGGCTTTGTTTAAAATATGGTTTCGATGGCTTTTTCTTTCTAACTTAATTCCTGATTTTCGGTTTTTTTCTTAATCCTGCCCAACTTATTCATTTCTCTCAGATTCTGGTACTATGGAATTAGTTAGAAATAGTAGGAACAGATGAAAAGGGCATCTTCAAGTTCTTCCCATATTGTGACAGTGTACAGTAATTGATGCAGTAACAGAATCTACTGTAGGTGTGCTGAGGGCCATACTGCCAGGAATTAGCAAGCTTGAGAGCAAAATGAAGCATTAACATGGACAGCATGTTCAGGAAAGAGTTATAAACTCTTGTTTTTATCCTCCAGTGCTCTAAGCAAAAGTGATTACAAATTTAATTGGTTTAATATGATCTTTCTGGGGCTCAAACTGAACCATAAAGATCAATTTTGTAAACTTCTCAGTAGGGTGAGATTATGCTTTTATTAAACTAAATTCCTAATTCTCTGCTTCTCTGTCTTCCCTCCTTTCCTGGTCCTCAATTAACTCTCATCCCCTTGCTCGTGTAGGTGAATCTTATTGTGCCATTCCCCGAGTCCACGGTTATGCAAGGTAGATCCACTTACTGAAATACCATCCCTGATAAATTTCCTCTTTCAGAGATTTTTAATTTTACTTCTTGCTCAAAGCATTGACTTGTATCAGTTCAGTTCAGTCACTCAGTTGTGTCAGAGTCTTTGCAGACCCCATGGACTGCAGCACACCAGGCCTCCCTGTCCATCACCAACTCCTGGAGCTTACTAAAATTCATGTCCATCAAGAGTCAGTGATGCCATCCAACCATCTTATCCTCTGTCGTCCCCTACTCCTCCCACCTTCAATCCTTCAGAGCATCAGGGTCTTTTCCAGTGAGTCAGTTCTTCACATCACATGGCCAAAGTATTGGAGTTTCAGCTTCAGCATTAGTCCTTCCAATGAATATTCAGAACTGATTTCCTTTAGGATACACTGGTTGGATCTCCTTGCAATCCAAGGGACTCTCAAGAGTCTTCTCCAGTACCACAGTTCAAAAGCATCAATTCTTCAGTGCTCAGCTTTGTTTATAATCCAACTCTCACATCCATACTTGACTACTGGAAAAATCATAGCTTTGCCTAGACAGACCTTTGTTGGCAAAGTAATGTCTCTGCTTTTTAATATGCTGTCTAGGTTGATCATTGCATTCCTTCCAAGGAGCAAGTGTCTTTTCATTTCATGGCTTAGTCTTCTGAATGTGGAGATATAAGCCAACTTTATCACTCTCCTCTTTTACTTTCATCAAAAGGCTCTTTAGTTCTTCTTCGCTTTCTGCCATAAGGGTGGTATCATCTGCTTATCTGAGTTTATTGATATTTCCCCGGCAATCTTGATTCCTGCTTGTGCTTCATCAAGACTGGCATTCCACATGATGTACTCTGCATATAAGTCAAATAAACAGGGTGACAATATGCAGCCTTGAGAGGAGAGTGAAAAACTTGGGTTAAAGCTCAACATTCAAAAAACTAAGATCAAGGCATCTGGTCCCATCACTTCCTGGCAAATAGATGGAGAAACAGTGGAAACAGTGACAGACTTTATTTTGGGGGGCTCCAAAATCACTGCAGATGGTGACTGCAGCCATGAAATTAAAAGACGCTTACTCCTTGGAAGGAAAGTTATGAGCAATCAGGCAATGGCACCCCACTCCAGTAATTTTGCCTAGAAAATCCCATGGACGGAGGAGCCTGGTAGGCTGCAGTCCATGGGGTTGCTAGAGTTGGACACGACTGAGCGACTTCACTTTCACTTTTCACTTTCACGCTTTGGAGAAGGAAATGGCAACCCACTCCAGTGTTCTTGCCTGGAGAATCCCAGGGACGGGGCAGCCTGGTGGGCTACCGTCTATGGGGTCGCACAGAGTCGGACACGACTGAAGCGACTTAGCAGCATCAGCAGCAGCAGACAGCATATTAAAAAGCAGAGACATTACTTTGTCAACAAAGGTCTGTTTAGTCAAGGCTATGGTTTTTCTAGTAGTCATGTATGGATGTGAGGATTGGACTACTGAGAAAATTGAGTGCCAAATAATTGATGCTTTTGAACTGTGGTGTTGGAGAAGACTCTTGAGAGTCCCTTGCACTGCAAGGAGATCCAACCAGTCCATCTTTAAGGAAATCAGTCCTGAATATTCATTCGAAGGACTGATGCTGAAGCTGAAACTCCAATACTTTGGCCATCTGATGTGAAGATCTGGCTCATTTGAAAAGACCCCAATGCTGGGAAAGATTGAAGGCAACAACAGAGGATGACATCACCGACTCGATGGACATGAGTTTGAGTAAACTCCAGGAGTTGGTGATGGACAGGGAGGCCTGGAGTGCTGCAGTCCATGGGGTCGCAAAGTTTTGGACATGACTGAGGGACTGAAATGAACTAACATACTCCTTTCCCGATTTGGAACCAGTCTGTTGTTCCACGTCAAGTTCTAACTGTTACTTCTTGACCTGCATACATATCTCTCAGGAGGCACATCAGGTGGTCTGGTATTCCCATCTCTTGAAGAATTTCCCACAGTTTATTGTTATCCACACAGTCAAAGGCTTTGGCATAGTCAATAAAACAGAAATAGATGTTTTTCAAGAACTCTCCTGCCTTTTCAATGATCCAACATATGTTGGCAATTTGATCTTTGGTTCCTCTGCCTTTTCTAAATCCAGCTTGAACATCTGGAAGTTCACGGTTCACGTACTGTTGAAGCGTGGCTTGCAGAGTTTTGAGCATTACTTTACTAGCATGTGAGATGAGTGCAATTGTGTGGTAGTTTGAGCATTCTTTGGCATTGCCTTTCTTTGGGATTGGAATGAAAAACTGACCTTTTCCAGCCCTGTGGCCACTACTGAGTTTTCCAAATTTGCTGGCATATAGAGTGTAGCACTTAAACAGCATCATCTTTTAGGATTTGAAATAGCTCAACTGGAATTCCATCACCTCCACTAGCTTTGTTCATAGTGATGCTTTCTAAGGCCCACTTGACTTCACATTCCAGGATGTCTGGCTCTAGGTGAGTGATCACACCATCGTGGTTATCAGGGTCGTGAAGATGTTTTTTGTATAGTTCTTCTGTATATTCTTGCCACCTCTTCTTACTATCTTCTTTAGGTCCCTACCATTTCTGTCTTTTATTGTGCCCATCTTTGCATGAATGTTCCCTTGGTATCTCTCATTTTCTTGAAGAGATCACTAGTCTTTCCCATTCTATTGTTTTCCTCTATTTCTTTGGAGAAGGCAATGGCACCCCACTCCAGTACTCTTGCCTGGAAAATCCCTTGGATGGAGGAGCCTGGTAGGCTGCAGTCCATGGGGTCACTAAGAGTCAGACACGACTGAGTGACTTCACTTTCACTTTTCACTTTCATGCATTGGAGAAGGAAATGGCAACCCACTCCACTATTCTTGCCTGGAGAATTCCAGGGACGGCAGAGCCTGGTGGGCTACTGTCTATGGGGTCGCACAGAGTTGGACACGACTGAAGTGACTTAGTAGCAGTCTATTTCTTTGCACTGATGACTGAGGGAGGCTTTCTTATCTCTCCTTGCTATTCTTTGGAACTCTGCATTCAATTGAATATATCTTTCCTTTTCAGCTTTGCTCTTTGCTTCTCTTCTTTTCTCAGCTATTTGTAAGCCCTCCTCAGACAGCCAGTTTGCTTGTTTGCACTTCTTTTCCATGGGAATGGTCTTGATCCCTGTCTCTTGTACAGTGTCATGAACCTCTGTCGATAGTTCTTCAGGCACTCTGTCTATCAGATCTAATCCTTTGAATCTATTTTTCACTTGCACTGTATAATGGTAAGGGATTTGATATCGGAATAGTCTAGTGGTTTTCCCTACTTTCTTAAATTTAAGTCTGAATTTGGCAATAAGGAGTTCATGATCTGAGCCACAGTCAGCTCCCAGTCTTGTTTTTGCTGACTGTATAGAGCTTCTCCATCTTTGGCTGCAAAGAATATAATCAATCTGATTTCGATATTGACCATCTGGTGATGTCCATGTGTAGAGTCTTCTCTTGTGTTGTTGGAAGAGGGTGTTTGCTATGACCAGTGTGTGCTCTTGGCAAAACTCTATTATTAGCCTGCTTCATTCTGTACTCCAAGGCCAAATTGGCCTGTTACTCCAGGTGTTTCTTGACTTCCTACTTCTATATTCCAATTCCTTATAATGAAAAGGATATCTTTTTGGGTGTTAGTTATAGAAGGTCTTATAGATCTTCATAGAACCATTCAGCTTCTTCAGCATTACTAGTTGGGGCATAAACTTTGATTACCATGGTATTGAACGGTTGGCCTTGGAGACAAACAGAGATCATTCTGTCATTCTTGAGATTGCATCCAAGTACTGCATTTCAGACTCTTTTGTTGACTATCATGGCTACTCCATTTCTTCTCAGGGATTCTTGCCCACAGTAGTAGATATAATGGTCATCTGAGTTAAATTCCAGTCCATTTTAGTTTGCTGATTCCTAGAATGTCGACGTTCACTCTTGCCATATCCTGTTTCACCACTTCTAATTTGCCTTGATTCATGGACCTAACATTCTAGGTTCCTATGCAATACTGCTCTCTACAGCATCAGACCTTGCTTCCATCACCAGTCACATCCACAACTGGGTGTTGTTTTTGCTTTGGCTCTGTCTCTCCTGAGAAATGTAAGGCTTGATAAATGCCAGAACAGTAAAACATGAACAAAGGATTTCATGGAACATGGTTGGCATCATGAAAGAGAAGGCATTTATCCTGGGTCTTTAAAAACAAAAGACCTTCTTAAAAAAAATTGTATATTTGGCAGCATCAGGTCTTAGTTGTGTGTGCGATTTCTTAGCTATGGCATGTAGCATCTTACTCTTTGACCACGGATTGAAATCAGGTCCCCTGCATTAGAAGTGCAGAGTCTTAGCCACTGGACCACCAAGGAAATCCCAACAAAAGCATTTCTTAGGTGGAGGTAGAACTGAATAGACTTTCAATTGAACTGAACAGAATGTATAAATATATGCATCAGAAAGCAATGGCATGTGCATTATTATTGAAACAGTATGAAGATGTGAAGGAAGTAGCAAAATAGTAAAATCAGGAAGAAGCTGGTAGGGGAAAGAAATGGCAGGTACCCTGGAGGGCTTGTGAAGTCACTCAAAAAAATTCAGAATTTATTCAAAAGGCCATTAAAGCTTTTTAAGCAAGCAGGTGATATGAGGTTCTTCTTGAAATAGTATATTAAAATTTATTATAGAAAAATGATTATAAACACTGAATAGAGTAGCAGAAAGTCAAAACTATCCATATCAACTGATGATGTTCTAGTCACACATGAAGAGAACAGACCCATTCTGAGGTTAGACAGACATGCCTTCACACAGAACTACAGCTTGGTGGAATGGTTGGAGAGCACTCAATGCCATCTTCTTCATTGTCATCATGGCAGATGGGCAGCCCACTCTGATATGCTTGCCTGGATAATCCCATGGGCAGAGGAGCCCTCGCAGTGGCAAAAGAATTAGACATGACTGAGCAACTGTGAAGAAGGCTGAGCACTGAAGAATTGATGCTTTTGAACTGTGGTGTTGGAGAAGACTCTTGAGAGTCCCTTGGACTGCAAGGAGATCCAACCAGTCCATTCTGAAAGAGATCAGCCCTGGGATTTCTTTGGAAGGAATGATGCTAAAGCTGAAACTCCAGTACTTTGGCCACCTCATGTGAAGAGTTGACTCATTGGAAAAGACTGTGATGCTGGGAGGGATTGAGGGCAGGAGGAGAAGGGGACAACAGAGGATGAGATGGCTGGATGGCATCACCGACTCGATGGACATGAGTCTGGGTGAACTCTGGGAGCTGGTGATGGACAGGGAGGCCTGGCGTGCTGCGATTCATGGGGTCTCTAAGAGTTGGACACAACTGAGTGACTGAACTGAACTGAGCAACTAAACAACAACAAAACAGAAGTAATGCTGGTATACAAAGGAAAAGTGATCAGTGGCTTAAATTTGAAATTCTGACGACTCAGGATTTCTTAACACCGTACATCTTTCCTAAAACATCACTGTTTATACCCCAAGTAACTCTCTGCTCTTTTGTGAACTCCTACTGTCTTAGCTTATCTTGCTGCTGCTGCTGCTGCTGCTAAGTCGCTTCAGTCGTGTCCGACTCTGTGCGACCCCATAGACGGAAGCTCACCAGGCTCCCCCGTCCCTGGGATTCTCCAGGCAAGAACACTGGAGTGGGTTGCCATTTCCTTCTCCAATGCATGAAAGTGAAAAGTCAAAGTGAAGTCGCTCAGTCGTGTCCGACTCTTAGCGACCCCACGGACTGGAACCTACCAGGCTCCTCCGTCCATGGGATTTTCCAGGCAAAAGTATTGGGGTGGGGTGCCATGGCCTTCCCCGTAGCTTATCTTAAGGTAGTCTAAAAAGAACAATGAAATAACAGGAAAAAATATGAGAGATTTTTTTATAGATAGAATGTGATGCAGATACTGCTAATTCATTAGGACAGATTTTAAGGAATAATTCAGGAAACTTATTCATTCCAATATAAGTTTTGAAGTAATAATATGTTCATTCAGTTTAGATGTTCTGAAGAAATGAACTAGATGAGGACAGGGAACAGTTATAGAGATTTAAATGGTGGTGTCTATACTGGTCATTTATGTCCATTGTAATTATTATTAACACCAGTTTTAAAATTAGAGAGAAACCCTGAAGAAAAATATGGAATGTGTCACTGAGCCTGTAGAAATTATAACATCAGGTGGGTGGTATCTTCCTTTCCTCACCCCAAGTCTTTTTGAACAACATTCCCACCCTAGATTTTCAGTGTCATAATGTTAGTGTATAGTCACTGGCATTTTTATCCAGATTAGTTGTCATAGAAAACTAAGATTCATAGGTGTGTAAGACATATTTTAAGCATAGATATGAGATTTTTAATCTTCTCTTTTCATATGAGGTATATATAAATGTTATAACTCTTAAGACTTAAAGTATCTGTATTTGATGTCAGTGGAACATTTACAGTAGGAGATGAGATAAAATATTTAGGGAATAGGGGAGATGGTAAATGAGCAAGTTAACAATTTTGTGTTATGTGCAGCTCATAATTGTAGCTCTGTGAAGAGCTCCCACTGAGTCAATGGGAGGTGTGGGTGGAGGTTAGAGCGAGGTTAATTGTTGCATTCAACATCATTCAGGAGAAAAAGTGGAGATAAAATTGCAGCATTTATATTTCTGCCCTTCAATTTTCCTTCATCTCTATACTTGTATTTTCTTCACTCGTTATTATTTATTTCCCATGTCTGAAGTTTTTCCTCCCTTGACTCCTTTAGGTTATTGAAGAAATACAGTCCATAAAGTTGACTTTCAAGGTGTTTTAAAAATAAAGAAAATGCCAGTCATCTATTCATTTTCAATACAGCGTTGGAAATATAGTTCCTCAGAAAATATTGCCAAGTAATCTGATTGAAAAGTAGATTTTGGGAGGAAAGAGGTATTTTCCTACATGTCTCTCTGGCAAGCGAGGGACTGCGGTGCGCCATCACTGGTAGGCCTGCAGGTATTTTAATTATAATCCGACAGGTCATTTTTCTTTTTTTAGTAGTTTTCTAGTCCTTTGGGATCCACCTTCTCAATGACTATTAGTTTCTTCTATGTAAGGAAAGAACCTCTGACTCCAAATATGCAGCTTCAGGAACTCGGCCTTCATATTCCCTGACCTCTCATCTTCACAGTGTGATTTAGATCTGGGTTATAGTACAATAATGCGTCAAGGATACTACTGCCTAATTATCACCAGCTCCAGGTAGCAATTCTCTTCACATTTGAGACTTTAAATGGTTATCAGTGTTCTTTTCACTACTTTGTTAATGTAAAAAGTTAACATTTGTGTAGATTAAAGAATGCCTGTATTTTGCATCTTGTCTTCTTGAATATCATTCTTCTCACTCTTCAAATTTTCTACTTCTGTGTTTGCTTTTATTTTCACCCAGGTTATTTTACCAATATGAATATTGTCTTTCGAAAATTTTTTGAGATATTCCATTGCTAAATTTGGAAAGCATTTATACAAATCCTGAGAGAACTGAAAGTATCAGAAAGAAATATAAAACCTTTTATGGACTGTTAAGTTGTCATGCTTATTAAATGCAAAAAATCCTCTTAAAAAGGAATAAACAAAACTTTCTTTTGTGCCTTCACCTTTCAAAGAGAGCTCTGGAAAACAACTTTCCATCAAATTACAAATTTTATTGCATAATTTAGTGAAACAATCACACAAACCAAGTTTGTTAGCTTTGAGCATTAAATGCACATGTGTATAAATTTATCATTACCTTGCTTATCACACAATTTAAGTTTTTTGACAGAAAAAGTATTTTTATTTTTTTATTTTTTATTTATTTATTTGTTTTTAATCAAGAATGTCTTTTATTGATTATCAGAAACATTACAAACATCTAATATGAACAAATTGTAACATGACAGTATTTAGTTTGAACAATTAATAAATTTCAGATATAATGTTATACATATTTCAATGTTATTCTCCCCAATCATCCCACCCTCTCCTGGTCCCAGAGTCCAAAAGTCTGGTCTATACATCAGTGTCTCTTTTGCTGTCTCGTAAATAGGGTTATTTTTACCATCTTTCTAAATTCCATATATATGCGTTAGTATACTGTATTTGTGTTTTTGTTTCTGGCTTACTTCACTCTGTATAATAGGCTCCAGTTCCATCCACCTCCTTAGAACTGATTCAAATGCATTCTTTTTAATGGCTGAGTAATACTCCATTGTGTATATGTACCACAGCTTGCTTATCCATTCATCTGTGGATGGACATCTAGGTTGCTTCCACGTTCTGGCTATTGCAAACAGTGCTGCTATGAACATTGGGGTACACGTGTCTCTTTCAATTCTGGTTTTCTCAGTGTATATGCCCAGCAGTGGGATTGCTGGATCATAAGGCAGTTCTATTCCCAGTTTTTTGAGGAATCTCCATACTGTTCTCCATAGTGGCTGTACCAGTTTGCATTCCCACCAACAGTGCAAGAGGGTTCCCTTCTCTCCGCACCCTCTCCAGCATTTATTGCTTGTGGACTTTTGGATAGCAGCCATTCTGATTGGCGTGAAATGGTATCTCATAGTGGTTTTGATTTGCATTTCTCTGATAATGAGTGATGTTGAGCATCTTTTCATGTGTTTGTTAGCCATCTGTATGTCTTCTTTGGATATTTTTATTTTTAAAAAAATCACTGAAAATTGTCTTTTAGTTTTTACAAACCTGAATGTATTCTATCGTAAAAAGGGCTGTATTTGTGTCACTGGCTTATTGGTGACTTTCATTTTTCTTTTAACTTCATAGAATCCATGAGTCATAAATTCGTTTTCCTGGATATACAACATATAAGCTCATTGTAAAATTTAAACAAATGAAATATGTTAAGATGTCTTTCTAAAACTTGGCAACACCTTCGTTAGATGAGCTCTTCTCAGATGGGCATTATGTTATGGTATTGAAGAACTGTAATTGTGTTTCCTCCAGAATGAGATGTAGGTTGAACTTCTCTATCTTATTGGTCTAGAATCTCCATCTCCTACAGAGTTTATTTAATAATATTCTTTTTTAGAGAAGTTTTATTTATTTGTTTGTTTTTAATTTTATTTTATTTAACTTTACAATATTGTATTGGGTTTGCCATATATCAATATGAATCTGCCACAGGTATACATGTGTTCCCATCCTGAACCTTCCTCCCTCCTCCCTCCCCATACCATCCCTCTGGGTCCTCCCAGTGCACCAGCCCTAAGCATCCAGTATTGTGTATTGAACCTGGACTGGCGGCTCGTTTCATATATGATATTATACATATTTCAATGCCATTCTCCCAAATCATCCCACCCTCTCCCTCTCCCACAGAGTCCAAAAGACTATATTCTAATGTTACTCATGTCCTAGAAGTTTTCCTTTGTACATGGTAGCATTGGGGCATCAAACTTGTCTGATTTTATTTGTATCATTGGAACAATTTAGAAGCTAAAATCCAGAAATTTTTATTAAGAAAATTTTAAATGTAGAAATATAAAAACAGAATATAGACAACTTAAACTAATTTCCCCAGCTTAATAACAGATGGACATTTTTAGGGCTAAACACATTATTTCTACTGTCTAGAATTAAAAGAAAATATTGTGATGACAAACAAATACATTTACCAAATTCAAATAAGATTCTTATAATCCTTATCTTGTACCAGAATTTTACCCATTAGAGTTCTAAAATATTAATATGAAAGCATAATTCTATGCATTTAAAATTTTTCTGTGGTTTTTACCCATTAGAGTTCTAAAATATTAATATGAAAGCATAATCCTATGCATTTAAAATTTTTCTGTGGTTTTAGGCAAAAGATCCGGTTCCACTAATGAACACTGGGCATGTTTCTAAGAGTTAAGCCAATACTGAAAAATATGAAAGCTCTTTGTTCTTTTAAAGGACATAAGTTGAACATGGACAAGACCATGTTTGAGTTTGATTTTCTTTTGTTTTAATTTGTCCTCATATCTAACATATAGTAGTGAATGACTAATAAATAGATAAAGGAAGGAAAAGAGGAAAGGGACAAATGAATGAACAAACAAATGAAGAGTGATCAAAACTTGTCTGAAAAGGCAACACTGCTAATAAAAATCATTTTTAAGTGTTTATTTTATATCTTGAACATGAAGTCGCTCAGTCGTGTCCGACTCTTTGTGACCCTGTGGAGTGTAGCCTACCAGGCTCCTCCCTTCATGGGATTCTCCAGGCAAGAGTACTGGAGTAGGTTGCCATTGCCTTCTCCAGGGGATCTTCCCAACTCAGGAATCAAACCCGGGTCTCCCGCATTCCAGGCAGAGTCTTTAACCTCTGAGCCACCAGGGAAGGTTATTGTATATTTAAGATATATGTATATTTAAGAGATTTTATATCTTAAATATACACTAACTGCAATACAGCAAGTAGACTAGTGTTACCTAAAAACTTCTGAGCCCCAATGAATAGATAAGTTATCTGTAATTGGCATATCCCAGCACCCTATTAGGGAGGATTGACTTCCACTGATGTTTCATTTTCTTCACAGGCTGGCAGTGATCTTGCAAATTACAGTGAGATTGCTTCTTTCTAGAGTTAAGTTCTAAAGTCAGCTACTAACGCAAAAAAATGCCCTTGAAAAATCCTTTATATCATCTATAAAACTTGATTTGGGGTCTATATCCTTATATAGTGGGCTTCCCTGGTGGCTCAGTACAGTAAAGAATCTGCCTGCAATGCAGGAGACTAGGGCCTGATTGCTGGGTCAGGAAGATCCCCTGAGAAGGGAATGGCTACCCACTCCAGTATTCTTGCCTATATAATTCCATGGACAGAGGAGCCTGGCAGGTTACAGTCCATGGGGTCAGACTCAACTGAGTGACTAACACTCACTTTCACCCTGATACAGTAGTTCTTAAATGCATTAAAATTTTAGGAATACTGTGCTAAACAAGTCAAAACAAAGTTGAAACCCTCAGGAGTGAATGACTCAGTGCTCAGTGAGAGGATGGCTTCAAGATTAAGAGTCTCTGCTTTGATACCAGCCTGCTGTGTGAATCCTAGGTCCAGTGATTAGAACCTGTGTGACCTTGGTTAAATGACAGTATGTCTTGCTCTGTTTCCACATCTGCAAAACTGGATTACCTTATAGGTTGTTATGAACCTAATAGGTTGTTATGAAGGTCAAGTGAGATAATCTGTGTAAACTGTTTGAAATAGTCTGGCATGCAGTAAGCGTGTTTGCTATTCTTCCTGACTTTATGACAACTATAAAATTCCTAATAGAGAACAAATGATGGATGAGAATTATAAAATGTTTTTGTTTGCCTGAAGGATTTACTCCATTCTGTTTTAATAAATCAGCCTCTGTAAACTTAATGAATGTAAATAAATGTGTCTTAGGAGGAAGTAACAAGATAAAGTGTCATTGGCACACAGTAGGCAATGCTCACTGGATTTTAACCAAAATTTTGCATGTGAGCGGTTGGACATGCATACCATTCTTGAAAAAGATAGGGCGATGACCTTGACAGCTTACATCTGTCTTTCCAGACTGTCAGTACCTATTGAGGCCTCACTGAACAGGAATCAGTCTCATGTGCTTAGGCATTAAATGCAAATTAAATGAGGGTTAGGTTCTAAATCCCACTCAAAAGTTGTATTCCTATTAATATAATTCTCTTGCACTAAAATGTACCAGTTCACTCCTGCATATATATATTTTTTTGGCTACTTGACCAAAGAGCCTCCTCTACCATTACACCTGGCCAAGTTTCAATCACATATGTAGCCCCAGCTAGAATTCCAAAAAAATGTTTTCTCTAGGTGTTCTGCCTTTAAAGTCTCTGGTTCCATTATCTACTCTGCACCTCCCTACCTAACACACACACACAGACACACACAGACACACACAGACAGACACACACAGACACAGACACACACACACACACACACACACACACACCCTCTGTAACTGTGGTTCCTTAAGCTTCGGTTGTGTCAGACTCTTTGCAACCCTATGGCTGTGACCTTCCAGGCTGCTCTGTCCAGAAGATTCTCCAGGCAACAATATTGAAGTGGGTTGCCATGTCCTCCTTCAGGAGATCATCCCAATCTGGGGATCGAACCCTCATCTCTGGAGTCTTCTGCACTTCCAGGCAGATTCGTTACCACTAGCGCCACCTGGGAAGCCCAGACTTCTACCCCTTTGTCATGTCACCTCCATTGAGCTTTTGCCAGAGGAGTGCCTGCCTCTGCATGTGTATAAGGACAACCTGTATCTTTTCCTTCTGAAACACGGTAGCAGATGTGTTCCTTGCATACCTAGTCTGAATATTTCATTCATTCAACCAGTATTAAGTCATTATGGCAGCACACCAGGGATGATACGGTACACTTAGGACACTGATGGGTGAAGAAGGTACACTGATCTCATGGCACCTTTGAGCTGGGAAGAAAGAATGAAAGTTATATTAGTGACACTTTGCCATAATATATGTCATCAAAGCAAAGCTGTAGCTAACTTTCTCTTGTAGGATAGCAAGACTGGAATACATCCTGCATAATGAAATACTTGTGAGTATTCTAATATAGGCACTATTTGTATTTGAGTGGCAAGTGTAGTCATTTGAAAAATCAACATTTTTCTGTGTTCTACTTTTTATCTATGAAGAAGAGAAGGTCCAAAAGAGTTTGACATTTTGCTCATTCTACCAGTTGTTATATGATCTCATTTGGGGTGACTATTTCTTTTTTGTTTTGAAGGGGGAAATGAGGAAAACACTGTGTCATGGACACTGTGAAGTGAAGTGAAATCGCTCAGTCGTGTCCGACTCTTTGCGACCCCATGGACTGTAGCCTATCAGGCTCCTCCATCCATGGAATTTTCCAGGCAAGAGTGCTGGAGTGGATTGCCATTTCCTTCTCTGGGGGATCTTCCCGACCCAGGAATCGAACCCAGGTCTCCCGCATGGTAGGCAGACGCTTTACCATCTAAGCCACTAGGGAAGCTGTACCTCTGGCATATTTGAGTAGAGATATTATTTTTTCCTCACTTTTTCTCATGCAGGTAGGATGAGAAAAGTTTTTAGGATATGAAACTGTTGGCCAAAGCTGATCATGATTTTTTATAAATATCTGGACATCTTATAACATCACAAAGTGTTGCTTTTTTAACTGATGTTTTTTAGTTATAAAGTAAGGTTCCAAAATAACAGATATAATGATAGTGATAGTGACTAAGGGCCCATTATGTGGCAGGGACACACAAATATTAACTATTTTTCATTTAATCTTTGCTGAATCTCTAGGAAGAAGATATTATTATTCTTTATTTACAGATAATAAAATCAATACCCAGAGAAGCTAAGGAAGATAACCAGGCTTTATCATGAGCCTAATTTCAAAGCTTACCTTTTCTCATTCTGCATTATTACCTGCCCTCCCTCCAAAAATGACATTTAAAGACTGGCTATGGACCATATCAACTTTTCACCACTATTCAAAAACTAATTTATCTATTGCCATTCCAGTCTGTTTCATGTTGATAGTTCTGATATTAATATTCAAGATTGGTAATTGTTTAAATGCCAGCAGGTTACCGGGCCAAGAGGATCTGAATTGATATAGACACTTTTTTGAATAAGACTCTAATGTGGACAAAGCAGATAGAGACCCTGTAATTATATTAGACAATGTAAATCAGTGAGGAGATTGATTTATTTGATGCTACAGTGTATTACTTGTGGAAAACTAACACTCTAAAAAATGTTTTTCTTACCTTTTGTTACAGATGTACCTGGGCTTCCCTGGTTGTAAAGAATCTACCTGCAATACAGGAGACCTGAATTCAATCCCTGGGTCGGGAAGATCCTCTGGAGAGGAAATGACAGTCACTCCAATATTCTTGCCTGGGAAATCCCATGGACAGAGGAGCCTGGGCTGCAGTCCATGCAGTCACAAGAGTTGGACATCACTTAGCGACTAAATCACCACCACCACCACCACCATCAAAAATGTATGTAATTGGTCCTAAGAATTGCCTAGCGGTTTGAATGCACCACATACATGGAGGAAGATCTTGTTTCTTTTACATTTCGATCTCTTTACTCATTTAAATGATATCCATCTTCTAGCTTCTGTTGCAAAACCTTCAAGTATTCTCAAAGTTCAGAACCAATGCCTTAAAAATTATTTGCATTTTACATCCAGCTGTTTCAACTACTGTGAATGACTTCCTTTAGTTTTTGCTCTGTCTTTATGCTTTGTTCTGTTACCCAAATTGTTTTGAAAAGTTTAGCAAAGGACCAGATGCTTTAATTTTCTTAGCTGGCTCCTTTTATCTTAATATTTCTTGTCTGGATTCAAAGTAACTTTTGTCATATGTTCTCTAACGTGATAGCTTTAAACCAGTATAAAGCAGGGACATAGATGTAATATCTCCAAGATGTTCTCTGAAACTATTTCCTCATAGAATCCCTTATTCATATCTCTCCTACCTTATTTTTTTTTTTTTTGCATTTAGATCAATTTTATTTGAAATCTTTACTGTCATATTATTTTAAACATTGTACTCTGTAACTTCATTATTGCTGAGAATGCACTGAATGAATTCATGTGTTTAAATCTTAACCCCCAATATGATGGTATTTGGATGTGGGGCCTTTGGGAAGTGATTAGGTCACGAGGATGGAGCCCTCATGAATGAGATCCGCACCATTATAAAAGAAATCCTAGAAAGCTCCCTCTTTCCCTCCACCATGTGAGGACACAGAGAGAACACAGCAATCTGAGAACAAGGAGGAGAGCTCTCACCACAAATAGAATCTGCTAGCACCTTGATCTTGGACTTCCCAGACTCCAGGACTGTGAGAAATATATTTCTATATATGTTACCCAGTCTCTGATAGTCTATTACCAGTCTGAATGAACTAAGGCAATTATGGAAATTTTATGTATCAACATATCAAAAATAGTTAACAGAAAACTTTTTAACTTGCAGTCAAATTATCTGTCCTATAAATGCCAAACATTCAAGCTTATAATTTCATCCTTTTTTTTGTATTTTTTTATTTTCTCAATGTGAAATTTTTTATAATAGTTTTATTGAGATATAATTCATATGCCTTAAAATTTACCCATGTAAAGTATTCAATTATGCACATTCATAAAGTTGTACAGCCATCACTACTATGTAACTTTGGGCTTCCCTGGTGGCTCAGATGGTAAAGAATCTGTCTGCAATGTGAGAGACCTGGGTTCGATCCCTAGGTCGGGAAGATCCTCTGGAGAAGAGAATGGCAACCCACTCCAGTATTCTTGCCTGGAGAATTCTTTGGACAGAGGAGCCTGGTGGGCTGCAGTCCAGGTGGTCCCAAAGAGTCCGACACGACTGGGGGACTAGCACTTTCACTTTCACTATATAACTTTAGAGTATGTTCATCGCCACTCCCCATCCCCACCTTTCTAGCCCCTAGCAACCACTAAACTTTTACCTCTCTAGATAAACTAACCTGGACATGTAATATAAATGGAATCACACAGTATATGCATTTTTGTGTTTGGTTTTATTCACTTAACATGGTGTTTCAAGATTCATCCATGTTATAGCACAAGTACTTAATTCCTTTTTACTGACAAGCACTATCCTTATATTTTTTAAAATAAAATATATTTTAATATATAAATTATTTATATATGTACTGCTGCTTGTGGGCTTTTTCTAGTTGCGGCAGACGGGGGCTACTCTTCACTGCAGAGTATGGCTTCTCACTGCGGTGGTGGAGCCCCGGCTCTAGGGCACCTGGGTTTCAGCAGTTGTGCTGCATGGGCTCAGTAGCTGTGGTTCCTGGGTTCTGGAGCACAGGCTCAATGCTTGTGGAGCATAGGCTTAGTTGCTCTGCAGCGTGTGGGATCTTCACAGACCAGGGATTAAGCCCATGTCTCCTGCATTGGCAGGCAGACTCTTTACCACTGAGCTACCAGGGATGGCTTAGTCTTTACCTCGTAGCTAGGCAGAGCATCAGTATCAGCCAAAGGTGCAGTATGAGGGCCTTCCAAGGTCATTCCTGGGGATATGCACAGTCCTGCATATGAACTCTTTCAAATCCCTCAATGAATATCTCATTCCCGTTTTCTTTTTTGAGATTTCTGGTCAACCTCTTGTTACCTCCAAACGGCATCACTGCCTCAGCTAGCTATAATATCAATTACTATTAAATATTTTCTACAAATATCCTGGAGATAAGAGTCACACAGAGAGAGTTCTGGGTTAAGTCAAATAAAGGCAAGTTCTAAGAATGAAACTTTGCCTAGGAGCTGCTGCTGCGACTGCTAACTCGCTTCAGTCATGTCCGACTCTGTGTGACCCCATAGACGGCAGCCCACCAGGCTCCCCCGTCCCTGGGATTCTCCAGACAAGAACACTGGAGTGGCTTGCCATTTTCTTCTCCAACGCATGAAAGTGAAAAGTGAAAGTGAAGTCGCTCAGTCATGTCCGACTCTTAGCGACCTCGTGGACTGCAGCCTGCCAGGCTCCTCCATCCATTGGATTCTCCAGGCAAGAGTATTGGAGTGGGGTGCCATTGCCTTCTCCTAGAAAGGTCAAATAATAACATTTCTCTGGAGATGAGATTTCAGGAAAATCCAAGCCAGATTTTCCTAAATTTTCTATCAAAATCCAGATTTAGGAAAATCTGTCCCTCCAGTGGCTGCTAGACTTCTGGTTGTTCCAGCTGTCTAGTTGGGAGTTTGCAAGTTTTCAGTTCTACAACAGAGCTGAAAAGGGGGTCATGGAAGTCAGACAAGGTATAAAATGCCACAATGCTTATTCTTCTTACTGAGATCTAGTCATTTTTATTGCATAACAGCTTCTGTAATTGTTGCAAGCCTTTAGTTAATTTCAGGAGTCTTTAAAAAGTTGCCTTTGAGAATAATTGTTAATGTTCTCATTGTTTTTATAGGGAGCAGATTTTTGGAGATCTTCACTCTGTCATTCTGGAAGTGCTCCTTGGGTCATCCCCTCTTGTATGTTTCAGTGGTATCTTAAAATGAACATCCTAAAATTGAATCATTAATTACACATCACATTTCCCCACTTTTTAATAATCTTCTTTTATAGACTGTCTTCAATACCCATGAGGCTGTACTAACCAGAAGTCTCTTTTATCTCCCGCCTCCATATTCAACCCATTAGCTGCTGCTGCTGCTAAGTCGCTTCAGTCATGTCCGACTCTGTGTGGCCTCATAGACGGAAGCCCACCAGGCTCCCCCGTCCCTGGGATTCTCCAGGCAAGAATACTGAAGTGGGTTGCCATTTCCTTCCCCAATGCATGAAAGTGACAAGTCCAGTGTATTATTTCCTAAATGGCTCTCAAATCTATCCATTTTTAGCAGTTCCAGTAGAAACATCATGCCTCCTCTTCTAAAAAACTGACTTCTAAGTACTATAATAACTCTTTGACCAATCTACCTACATCCAGCCCAGCCTCTTCTCACCATTTATCCACACATAGACTGCATGACATTTTTTAGATGCAAAAATAATGATGTAACTTTGGGTAAAACTCTTAAACATTTTCCCTGTCCTCTTAAAAACAAACATTTTCACCATGACTTTCAAAGCTTATCCATTATCCAAATTCTTTCTGATTTTGTTTACAGTTGTATCCTCTGAGTTTTATCACAATAGCTAATGCAAATTTTGCCATCAATAAACATTTGCTAAATAAATGAATGTTAATAATGATCTATTTTAAGGCTATAATGGAATAAGCATAATTAATTCCTTTAAGCCAAGAAGTTAAACAACATAACTATCAAGCAATCAAAGGAATCAGTCTGTCTATTTCACCTTTACTGCTTTACTCTTCATTGAAAGAAATATCAGTTGCTTAAAAAAAAATGTTCAAACTGTGGACATCAAGCCACATGTGGACAAAACAAGCATATGTAGAATTTATATATCCAATTTGGAGTTAATCAGTAAAATCAGATTTTGACAGTTACTTTGATAATTAAGTTCATAATAGCACATTGTATAGATTTTCTATGCTTAACTATTAGCATAGAGTACCAATAAACTAATAAATATTTTCTATTTAACAGATATTCTCTGGTCTAGCATCACAAAATAGATACAGTTAAGTCACTTGATTTGCTTGAGGACTATCCATTTAAAAAATCTATTTTCTACACAATGGCAGGATGGATCTAATTTTTTTTTCCTGTTATGTCAGAGGAAACCCTTGAAATCACTCATTGTGGTTAACTACATTCCTAATAATATGTCTTTTGAAAGGACTATCATAGGTCTTCTAAATGATTATATTGCTTATCTTCAGGTAGACTGAAAAGAGAGTTGCACTGTAAAGAAGGCTGAGTGCCAAAGAATTGATGCTTTCGAACTGTAGTGTTGGAGCAGGCTCTTGAGAGCCCTTGGACTGCAAGGAGATCCAACTAGTCAATCCTAAAGGAAATCAGTCCTGATTATTCATTGGAAGCACTGATGTTGACGCTGAAGCTCCAGTACTTTGGCCACCTGCTGCAAAGAGCCAACTCATTGGAAAAGACCCTGATGCTGGGAAAGATTGAAGGCAGGAGGAGAAGGGGATGGCAGAGGATGAGATGGTTGGATGGCATCACCGACTCAATGGACATGAGTTTGAGCAAGCTCCGGGAGATGGAGAAGGACAGGAAAGCCTGGTGTGCTGCAGTCCATGGGGTCGCAAAGAATCAGACACAGCTGATCGACTGAACAACAAGATTGAAAAAGGTATTTGCTGAGGGTTAAGTCAGGGTTTATCACTTTGCTTCTAGCATCAGAAGCCCAGGGTATCTGTGATACCTTATCCCAACTTGATGTGACATAGCCCTTGTGAAGTATCAGTTACTCTTTCAGTTAAGATTGCCAGTATCACTTAATTTGGCTTCGAACCATCATTTTATAACTAAGCATGTTGTCACAGATTTAAAATGCTTCAGATGACAGCTTTGGATTTCTTTGCTTAAGTTTTTTGAAGTATTCAAACATCAGCAATCTCTTCAATGAATTGTATGTCAATTTTAGATGTATTCTTGACATAGAATTGCCCTTGCATTTCAATAACACATTATAAGCTGCATATTTTCTACCTGGGAGATATTTATTTTGGAAATATGTTCATGATGGAGACTATTTCTTTCCTTTACATGTGGAAAAACTTCTTTTCTTTCTTATTATGCTGATCCCCCCCCCCCGCCCCCGCAAATATACAAATGAACTGCCATTCTATTGTAGCACTCACTCTGATTTCCCAGATGTTATGCTAACTCTCTTACTGCTTTTGGGTAGTTTCCAAAATACAATACTTGGATTAAATGTGTCCCTGGTAGATTTTACCCTTTAGCTGTGTCTTTCTCTCCTTTTTATACTGCTATTATATAGAACCTTTCAATGACTTTACTATATTTCAGTGTATGACTGCTATTTCCTGTTATTTTTGTCTTTTCTACTTGAAAAAGAATTTCTTATTTCTCTAGGATTTTTAGGATTGGAGACCATTAGTTATATACTCAAAAGGCACACATTTTTCATGTAAAACATGTTAGTATGGTATATGACTGTGAAAGAATAAACATATTTGGAATTCTGTCTTCATTTTATTCTGCTTTGTTGGATCTATATGGTGAAATAATTTCTGTATCAAAATGTATCAAAAATGTATAATTTATGGTCATCAAAGTATAATAACTTTTCAAGCATTCTGCCAAATATTAAAACATTTTGTTTTACAATAGTTTTAGATTTACAGAAAAATTACAAAATAGAGCTGAGTTTATGTATACCCCAAACCTAGTTTCCACTATTGTTAATAGCTTATATTAGTATTAAACACTTGTTACAATTAATGTGGGAATAAAATCAAAACATTATCATTAACTAAAGTTGACTGCAGCCATGAAATTAAAAGACGCTTACTCCTTGGAAGGAAAGTTATGACCAACCTAGATAGCATATTCAAAAGCAGGGACATCACTTTGCCAACAAAGTTTCGCCTAGTCAAGGCTATGGTCTTTCCTGTGGTCATGTATGGATGTGAGAGCTGGACTGTGAAGAAGGCTGAGCGCCGAAGAATTGATGCTTTTGAACTGTGGTATTGGAGAAGACTCTTGAGAGTCCCTTGGATTGCAAGGAGATCCAACCGGTCCATTCTGAAGGAGATCAGCTCTGGGATTTCTTTGGAAGGAATGATGCTAAAGCTGAAACTCCAGTATTTTGGCCACCTCAGGCGAAGAGTTGACTCATTGGAGAAGACTGTGATGCTGGGAGGGATTGAGGGCAGGAGGAGAAGGGGACAACAGAGGATGAGATGGCTGGATGGCATCACTGACTCGATGAATGTGAGTCTGAGTGACCTCCGGGAGCTGGTGATGGATAGGGAGGCCTGGCGTGCTGCAGTTCATGGGGTCACAAAGAGTCGGACACAACTGAGCGACTGATCTGATCTGATCTGATAGCTAAAGATTTCCTTCAGTTCAGTTCAGTCACTCAATTGTGTCTGACTCTTTGCGACCCCATGAATTGCAGCATGCCAGGCCTCCCTGTCCATCACCAACTCCCAGAGTTTACCCAAACTCATGTCTATCGAGTCGATGATTCCATCCAACCATCTCATCCTCTGTTGTCCCCTTCTCCTCCTGCCCTCAATCCCTCCCAGCATGGTCTTTTCCAATGAGTCAACACTTCACATGAGGTGGCCAAAGTATTGGAGTTTCATCTTTAGCATCAGTACTTCCAATGAACATCTAGGACTGATCTCCTTTAGGATGGACTGGTTGGATCTCCTTGCAGTCCAAGGGACTCTCAAGAGTTTTCTCCAACACCGCAGTTCAAAAGCATCAACATTCTTTTACTGTTCCAGAATTCCATCCAGAAAAACAATGCATTTAGTAGTTATATCTTCTTAGCTTACTCGGCTGTGACACTTTCTCAGATTTTCCTTGTTTTCGATTACCTTGACAGTTTTGAGGCATATTAGTCAGATATTTTACAAAATATCCCTCTAAGGGGATTTGTCTGATGTTTTTTCTTATGACTAGACCTGGGTTATATATTTTGTGGAGAAAAACCAGAGAGGCAAAGTATCATTCTCATTATATCATATCAAGAGTACGTTGACATCAATCTGACTTATTATTGATGATGCTGACCTTGATCATCTGGCTCAAAGAGTGTTCTTCAAGCTTCTCTAATGTTACTCTTTGCTCTTTCCCTGTTCTCTACTGTAACTCTCTGAAGGAAGTCACCATACACAGCCCACTTGGAGAAGTGGACAGTTACATTTCGCTTCTCAAGAAGAGAGTATCTACATACAGTATTTGGAAGTTTTCCCTACTGTAGATTTTTCTATCACCCCCATTATTTATGTATTGAATCACTTATTGATATCAGTATGGATTCATGGAGATTTATTTTAGACTTTGAGTTATAATTGGATGAAATCTATTTATTTACTCAAATTGTTAGCTTTGGGAATTGTCTCATGTCTCCTGTGTTCTATTGACACACTCCTGCTTTAGTTTTTTTTTTTTTTTTTTTTAGTTTTTTTAGTTTAGTTTTTATTTTTTGCATTTCTTTAATTTCTGGCACTACAAGATGCTCCAGGCTCATGCTATGTATTTCCTGCCTCAGCCCATAGTATCAGACATTTCTCCAAGGAGCTCTGGATCCTTTTATTAGAAACCAAGATCTGGGCATTAGATGTTCTGTCGTATTATTTTTCTAGCTAAAGAAATGAGACTAAAATTTCTTGAGCTTCTACTATCATTTAAGCCAGAGATAAGCAAATATGTTCTGTAAAGGACCAGATAGTAAACATTTTAGCCTTTGCAACCTATCATCTCTTGTTGCGAAAACTGACTTTGATGAGAAAAAAACAGCCTTAGGCCATATGTAAACAAATGGATGTAACTATTTTCTAACAAAGCTGTATTTACAAAAACAGGTGACAAGCTGAATTTGGCCTGTGGATCATAGTCACCTAACTTAAGATATAAGCTGTAGGTGTGGCCTGTGTGGTGTGTGTCTGTGAGAAGGAGGGGGATAGAGGGGGAAAGAGAAGCAGATAAACAAGATATGAATTCATCCTTAGAGTGAAAGAGTCAGGGACTGAGGTCAAATGGTCTGATTACAAAGACAGCGTTATTTTTCTTTTGCCATACTGTCTTCTGGGCTTCCCCAGAGCCTGCCAGTGCAGGAGATGTAAGAGATACTCTCAAGCCCTGGGTCAGGAAGATCCCTTGGAGGAGGACATGGCAACCCACTCCAGTATTCTGGCCTGGAGAATCCTATGGATAGAGGAAGCTGGCAGGTTATAGTCCATCAGGTCGCAAAGAGTCAAACATGACTGAAGCGACTTAGAACAGCATACATACACTGTCTTCTAATCAATGATTCTTCGAATTATATCCCAGAAGTTCCTTGTATTTTGTTTTACCAGCTTGCAGAAAGTCTCATGCATAGACTAATCAAATGTCTCAAGTAGTATAACTATAATAATGATGCTGGCTTACATATCATACCTGGATATCAATCTTATTTACTTTTAGTCACACGTTGTATAGTTACAAACTCTAGGTTATTAATAAAGAGGTCAACATAGCCAAGCATGCTGTTTGCTGAAATAAATTGTTGGAAAAACTTCATTCAAAATAAAGACATTTTCCAACTGACATGGTTCATGACCAGCTATATTGTGTGACTGTGTAATGAGGAGTCTCTTGCTTGCCAGCAAAAACCAGAGTAAAGAGATGACAGTTCAACAACAGTCTTCTCCAGAGACTACCAGAGAAAGACAATGAGAAAAGATAAGTATGGCTGTTTCAAAACAGAACTCAACCCTTAAAGAAAAGGAAGAATTAAAGGAAAAACGTGAGCCAGATGGATCTCTTTAAACATTTCAAGGTAATCGTTGAGGTACTTTCCCTTTATATCAATTCTGTCTTTAACAGACCATTTTCCAAATTATTCCCCAGTTTTAAACTCTTATGTTCACAAATACTTATATGAATTTATAATTCTGGATGTTAAATCCATTGATCATAGTTTCTCTTACCAAGGCATTTTCCCTTACTACATTAGCTTCAGCTGTGAAATGAAGCTACTTAATGGTATATGTTTTCTCCTTCAAACTGTTATAAGTCATGAGTAATCAATAAAGAGCTGGAGAAAGATAATGTATTAAAGGTTAATCACATAATATGCCTTATATAGGACATAAGAACTCTCCTGTTATTGATTATACATTTTTTTAATTGTTCATAGTCCATTCCCCCAAATAATATGATCTTTCTTAGACCAGTGTCTAAGAAATAAATCTCCCTACCTACTAGGTCATCGATTAGTGACAGATATACACCAATAGTGGTGTATTTAAATGATAAACCAGTTCATATAACAATTGATCATTCACTCTATATGTTTCTGGCTCAAGGATGAAATCTGTAGAAAAAATGACTAGAGTGGTAGATTGGAAAAATTGGGTCAGTTCAGTTGTTATATTTTTAGTATTTTGGTTCATAGATAATATTTCAGAGGATATTAATAATAACATCAATAGTATAATTGACATTAATAATGGACATAATATAATATATATAATAATGGACATAGTAGTGACTGTGTACATCAGTCAGAAACACAAAAAACCTCTCTAGATATTTCAAGTGTAAGGGATTTAATGCACAGAGTTAGTTACAAAAATATTGGGAAATCTGGGTGAACCAAAGAGTTTAGTGCTCTATCCATTGATACAGAGCTGGCACCATTTCTGGGCTGAAGCCTAGCCATGCCACTACTCTGACAGAGGCTATGTCCCCATTGCTATTGCAGCTGAGTGGGAACCTGGGAGCCACATTCCCACGGCAGAGCCTGTGTGGCCCTGCTGCCACTACTCCTGCTGAGGGCATATCCAGAAGCAAAGAAAGACAGCATCTCTCTTCCTCTCGCTTTCCAACCTTCTGTACCCAACTAAAAAGGGAAATGCAGTTTGCAGGCTCCTACTTCTACAATTCATAAGTGAATGAAGGAAGGCAAAAATGGAACTTATGCCAAGAGATTACCAAAATGCATACAATATGATGGGTACCATTTTAACTATTTTCAGGTGGACAAATATTAATTTAGATCTCATAACAACCCTGTATAGTATATATGCTTTATACTTATTTCACTGATGAGGAAACTGAGGCATAAAGAAGCTAGATAGTATCATACAACTATTAAGAGGTGGAATTAGGGTTTGGACCAGGAAATATAACTCTAGTGTTCATACGTATAATCATGGTACTACAATTCAACAAGCCAGGTGTTCTGGACCCTGTTTCACTTGTCCAAATTAAAAGCTAATTTTATCCAGGACCCCCATCCAAGTATTTCTGATACATACCTGCCCAAGTATCTCAGATACATGTCTGCCCAAGTATTTCAGATGACTGATATTTGCTTTTGTTAGCCACATTTGATCAACATAGCACCTCTTTTTTGCATGACCAACAATTTCAATGGTGAGTAATTTCTCTTGCTAGTCATCCCCTTTAGCCACTGCTGCTATCACTATTCTGTCATCAACATGAAGAAAACCACTGCCCTTCCCCTTTTACTTCATGCCTTACATGGATACCTCACACAAACAGAAAAGAGACCCTGTCTAGTTCCCACACACAGCTAAATATGAGGCTATAATAGCACTTGGCTGGATTTTATTGAAGACTGGAGATAAAGGATTTGGAAATACAGAATGAATGATAATTACACTAAACAAGGCTGCTCTTGGAGTGTGCCCGTCCAGGTGCATCTCTGGAGAGTCCCAGTCCCAGGGCACCTCCTGGAATTGCTTCAGTTCAGTCACTCAGTCGTGTCCGACTCTTTGCGACCCCAAAATTTGCAGCACGCCTGGCCTCCCTGTCCATCACCAACTCCCGGAGGTCACCCAAACTCCTGCCCATCGAGTAGGTGATGCCATCCAGCCATCTCATCCTCTGTCGTCTCCTTTTCCTCCTGCCCCCAATCCCTCCCAGCATCAGAGTCTTTTCGAATGAGTCAACTCTTCACATGAGGTGGCCATAGTACTGGAGTTTCAGCTTTAGCATTATTCCTTCCAAAGAACACCCAGAAGGCTGATCTCCTTTAGAATGGACTTGTTGGATCTCCTTGCGGTCCAAGGAACTCTCAAGAGTCTTCTCCAACACCACAGTTCAAAAGCATCAATTCTTCAGCGCTCAGCTTTCTTCACAGTCCAACTCTCACATCCATACATGACCACTGGAAAAACCATAGCCTCGACTAGATGGACCTTTGTTGGCAAAGTGATGTCTCTGCTTTTGAATATGCTATCTAGGTTGGTCATAACTTTCCTTCCAAGGAGTAAGCGTCTTTTAATTTCATGGCTGCAGTCACCATCTGCAGGGATTTTGGAGCCCCCAAAAATAAAGTCTGACACTGTTTCCACTGTTTCCCCATCTAATTCCCATGAAGTGATGGGACTGGATGCCATGATCTTTGTTTTCTAAATGTTGAGCTTTAAGCCAACTTTTTCACTCTCCTCTTTCATTTTCATCAAGAGGCTTTTTAGTTTCCCTTCACTTTCTGCCATAAGGGTGGTGTCATCTGCATATCTGAGGTTATTGATATTTCTCCCAGCAATCTTGATTTCAGCTTGTGCTTCTTCCAGCCCAGTGTTTCTCATGATGTACTCTGCATCTAAGTTAAATAAGCAGGGTGATAATATACAGCCTTGACAGACTCCTTTTCCTATTTGGCACAAGTCTGTTGTTCCATGTCCAGTTCTAACTGTTGCTTCCTGACCTGCATATAGGTTTCTCAAGAGGCAGAAATAGATGTTTTTCTGGAACTCTCTTGCTTTTTTGATGATCCAGCAGATGTTGGCAATTTGATCTCCGGTTCCTCTGCCTTTTCTAAAACCAGCTTGAACATCAGGAAGTTCATGGTTCACATATTGCTGAAGCCTGGCTTGGAGAATTTTGAGCATTACTTTACTAGCGTGTGAGATGAGTGCAATTGTGTGGTAGTTTGAGCATTCTTTGGCATTACCTTTCTTTGGGATTGGAGTGAAAACTGCCCTTTTCCAGTCCTGTGGCCACTGCTGAGTTTTGCAAATGTGCTGGCATATTGAGTGCAGCACTTTCACAGCATCATCTTTCAGGATTTGAAAGAGCTCAACTGGAATTCCATCACCTCCACTAGCTTTGTTCATAGTGCTGCTTTCTAGGGCCCACTTGACTTCACATTCCAGGATGTCTGGCTCTAGGTCAGTGATCACACCATCATGATTATCTTGGTCATGAAGCTCTTTTTTGTACAGTTCTTCTGTGTATTCTTGCCACCTCTTCTTAATCTCTTCTGCTTCTGTTAAGTCCATACCATTTCTGTCCTTTACTGAGCCCATCTTTGCATGAAATATTCCCTCGGTATCTCTAATTTTATTGAAGAGATCCCTAGTCTTTCCCATTCTCTTGTTTTCCTCTATTTCTTTGCATTGATTGCTGAGGAAGTCTTATCTCTCCTTGCTATCCTTCAGAACTCTGCATTCAGATGCTTATATCTTTCCTTTTTTCCTTTGCTTTTCGCTTCTCTTCTTTTCACAGTTATTTGTAAGGCCTCCCCAGACAGCCATTTTGCTTTTTTGCATTTCTTTTCCATGGGGATGGTCTTGATCCCTGTCTCCTGTACAATGTCACGAACCTCTGTCCATAGTTCATCAGGCACTCTATCTATCAGATCTAGGCCCTTAAATCTATTTCTCACTTCCACTGTACAATCATAAGGGATTTGATTTAGGTCATACCTGAATGGTCTAGTGGATTTCCCTACTTTCTTCAATTTAAGTCTGAATTTGGCAATAAGGAGTTCATGATCTGATCCACAGTCAGCTCCCGGTCTTGTTTTTGCTGACTGTATAGAGCTTCTCCATCTTTGGCTGCAAAGAATATAATCAACCTGATTTCGGTGTTGACCATCTGGTGATGTCCATGTGTAGAGTCTTCTCTTGTGTTGTTGGAGGAGGGTGTTTTCTATGCCTAGTATTGTCTCAGACCTGTCTCTAAGTGGCTGGGGCCAGCCTTCTCATACCATGTGGCATGTTTTTGAGTCTCTCTGCATTCACAGAGTTCTGGCCCACTGCCCAAGCTCCAGTTAGAGAAGTCCCTCTCAAGACTGAATTTCCAGCTTTTGTTTCTTTTCCCTTACGAAGAAAAAATATCCAAAACTTGGGATGCAATATTTAACAGGTCTGCTCAAGGCTTATCTAATTCTCTAAGAGGACTCAGATTTGTCTGATTAACGACTTACTATTGATAAAGTTCCACACTCTATGCAGTTAGAAGTTAACCTTTGAAGTTAAAGTGAAAGTGAAGTCGCTTAGCCGTGTCCGACTCTTTGCGACCCCATGGACTGTCGCGGACTCTTCCGTCCATGGGATTTTCCTGGCAAGAGTACTGGAGTGGGTTGCCATTGCCTTCTCCAGGGCATCTTCCTGACCCAGGGATTGAATCTGGGTCTCCTGCATTGAAGGCTTACTGTCTGAGCCACCAGGGAAGCCCTTGTTAACCCTAAGAAGATTGTTAAATTGTTAATGATTTTTGTTCATTTGAGATACAAATAATTTCTGTCTAATTGAAAAGATAACCTAAAAGGTTACATTTTATGGTCATGGAAGCTATTAAACAGTTTTGCATTTCATTCAGCAATGTCATTTCAGCAGTTTTTTTCCTCTGACTGTAGTATAAACTTTGTCCTTTCTTGTATTACATTGAGTCAGTTTAATATTTGTCTTAATCCCTCACTAATGTTTTTGATTTGAATTTACTTTTTGTTTCTGTGAGTTATATTTTTAACTTTTAGAAAATTATACTTTGACACTTTGATTAGCTTCTTCACAAGATTAGTAAAAATTGAAATGACTACTTCCTTCAGAGCAAATCATCCTCAGATTTATACCTAATATTTGTGGGACTTGGACCACAAGTGTAGGTCCATATACAGTAAGACTAAATGTTTGAAACATAAATTATGACTGCTGCTGCTGCTGCTAAGTCGCTTCAGTCGTGTCCGACTCTGTGCGACCCCATAGATGGCAGCCCAAATTATGACTACAGTCTATTAAATGAAATATAATCTTTTCTCCACCTTTGACAAGTCACTTCATAATAGGGCTTCCCTGGTGGCTCAGACAGTAAGGAATGTGTCTGTGATGCAAGAGACCTGGATTCAAACCTTGGCTTGGGAAGATCCCCTGAAGAAAGGAATGACAACGTACTCCAGTATTCTTGCGTAAAGAATTCCATGGACAGAGGAGCCTAGCAGGCTAAAATCCTTGGGGTCACAAAGAGTTGGATGTAACTGAGTGAATAACACTTACTCACTTTATAATAAACACATTTAAAAATATCCATTAGGCTCCGGTAATTTTCATTACTGAAGGTCAGCAAAAATGAACAAGTTTAAATATTATGATGCATACTTGGTTAGTCTGTTGAAAAGAGGAAGATATTTGGATGAATAATAAAGCAAAGCAAATTTGCAAATTATATATTTATTTCATATAATTGAATATTTTAGCCCTCAGCAAAATTACTTATTACATTGTTATAATCAAGGTTTTCATATAATTTGTATTCTATTGACAGTAATGCTAAATTAGATCTTGGCTGAACATTATAGTTCTTAAATATGTTTATTTGCTTTAAAAACTTCAATTTGGAAAATTTTGTCTGAAATTGTTTATAAAGTTATAACACAATACTTGGAATTAGTCTATAAATTTTCATGTTCAAATAGTGTAATGGAGGTAACATTGGAAAAATTAATACTCCACAGAAACTATCATCATCTTATGTGACCCTGACTCATCTTTTTATTTCATAAGTAACTTTCCAAAGAAGAATACACAGTGTCTACAAAGCAAATACTTTGGCATTGCAGGGCATCTTGCTGTAGACATATACAAACAAAAGAGAGAAAGACATTTTGGACGAAAGAAAAATCAAGTAGAGTTTTGATTTAAAAGGTCCAAATAATTGTACCAGTTTCCCTCAAGAACAAAAAATAGGCGGCAGAGTGCTTGCTTTATTTATGTGTAACTGAATAGCCTAATGAGGTGTTTCCCTTCTCCAAGAAGGCAATCAATGTTTTAAAGGACTATTTGAATTCCATCACTTTCTCCAAAGTTCCTTTCCAAGCCCCTTTTTCTACTTTTATCTAATGACAGAATAAAAGAGTAACATTTTTTCCAAATTGAGATCTAAAATGGTCAATGAATGTTTTTATTCATTCATTCAAATATTTTATATTACATTAATTCTATCCTACAACTACTCTAGTTTCTGGGGGTTAAACTTCACAATCCATGTTTTTGATCTTTTAAAGGATATATGCCATTGTCTAACTTATTTATTTGTTCAAGTGAAAATATTTCTGTAGGCAAGGTGCCTGGGGAACACAGAAGAAGGGTCTATTAGACAAGCAGGCATAACATCCATTCCCAGTGCTATTTCTCCAGAGTAATGAGAATTAAATTCAATTCCCTATATTAATCTGCATTCACTTGCTGACTGTTGATGACCTTGAAACCATGAATAGCCACTGGCAAGGAGGTTGAAGAGCACAGATGGGACTCCCTTTCAGTAATATACTAAAGACATAGAAAGAAGAAATTCATCCTAGTGACAGCCACATTTTTACAGTCCCCATAATGGTTCCCATTATACACAACTGCTTATTCTGTGAAAAGGATCAATGGATTATCTGTTGGTTTTGATAACTTACATCATTATTTCTCTCTAGGAATAAAATGGTGGATTTAAAATAACACAATTAAGATTGACAACAAGACAATGACTTTTAAAAATTAACGTGAAGAATATAATTTGTTAACTCTAGATAGTCACGGACTTAACTGTTTATAGTTGTAACACAGGGTAGGAGGGTATGGGTGTGTTTCCGAATCTAGGCTCAACAGACCATAAAATGCACTAGTGAATGTTGGCCTGTGAGAACTTCCTAGAAGGATCAGAAATAACAAAGTCAGGAAGAAATCAACAGCATTAATTCTGAATCGCCTGAATCAGAGGATGTGTTAAGTCACTGATTCTTTTACTGAAATATGTTGAATATATTTATGAAATTTTCTTTAAAGTATAAAAATCTTATTAAATGCTCATCCTATAGCTCAACAAAAATTAACATTAGCCACATTCTAATTTATATATTCTTTCAAATTTTCCCAAAAGTATGCTCATTCAAGTGTCCCAAAGCATGCTCACATATATTATTCCAGTTATCTTTATAGTAGCACCTAGGAGATACAGAGGGGTTATTATTATCACTTCCTTGGAAACAGGAAAGTGAGGGAACAATAGGTTAAATTAATAGAGGCAAGCATAAATTGATTCATAGCTTCAAAGCCCTGCAAAGTAAAATCATGCTTAGTTTACAATTTATTTTTAGAAATTATAGTTTCCCAGGCATTTTAAAAGCAATATTTGTCATTTAGACTTTATCTGATAATTGTAAAATGTAGTGGCATTTCAATTTCCCTAGAGGCTTTTATTTTATTTCTGGAGACACACTGCACATAAGAAAATAATGCCAGAATGATGTATATCTTAATATTAACAAGATCTTGGTCAATAATTAACATACGAAGATAATTCAACAATTTTTCCTTATGCATGAATACTTGAGTAATTAATTTATGGATAAATGTCAAAAATGCAATCCACATTGCCCAGTAGGACTTTACTATTCTAAACATACCTCACACAATCATTTACTTTCAAAAGTGTCATATTGAGAGATTTCATGAGGATGTAAAATGGCTAATATACAATTCAGATCACTTTTATAACCTTGGTTCAAGTGAAAACATAGGAGAAAAAAAAGTCCGTTATGCTATAGTTACAAAAAGAAACAACAAAAACCCAGACGATAAATAAGACAGTCTCTCAACCTTGCGTTAATAGACAGTCTGCTCTTGTGAGGCAACCCTTGGGGGATGGATTAATTCACGTCCTAGCCTAAGGGTGTACGCCGCAGAGGCTCTCATCCTGCGTTCCAGCGTCTGGTTCTTCCCTTCATCTCCTCCCAGTATTGACATTATCTTTTCGTTGCTGATCTTACCTTATAAAATGCTTTTTTAAAAAAAAAATCAGAGGCAAGACAATAGAATCCTTGGCTTCCTTTCTTTCTTGTCCTTTGTTTTCTATTTCTTTTATCAGAGATAATATGCATGTATAATTTGGATATGGTTACAGCACAGAATTCTCCACCTCTTAAATACAGTCTCTATATTGATTCTATAGATATGCACTTTTAATCTTTTATGAGTTTGTATTTACTTGTCTTATGGGAATATGCACGCTGCTCTCCTGAACTGATAAACTCTAACTACAGCAATGGAGCCTCCCTGTTCATGTCCCAGGAAATGCTGCAGAATGACTGGAACAAAACCGAGTAGTCTGTAGAAGGGCCAAGGTTGATATCCTGGTGAAATATTCTGGTTGAAAATGGAAGGGCACCTGGGATGAGTAGCCACCAGAATCACTAAATAAAAAGTTGTTATCTTTTCCTTCTTTCCTTCAGTCTGTAGGTGTCAGCTAAATGATTGTCCTGCTTTTGGAAAGTCATCCTCTGTATGAGCATGAGTGAGAAATTCAAAGGGAGATTTTTTAGCTTTCCATGCACTGAGGCTCAATAACTGCCCTCCTAGATGTTAATAAGAGACTCAAATCCACTGTGCATTAAGTCTTTGTTGACCACGTAACCCACATGCTATTAGCTTTTCTAAAGGACTATTTCATTTACTGTCGACACAGAACAAAATATCTTTGGTATCCCCAAGGCACTTGAACTTTTTTCATTAACTTTTTAAAAACTTTGGTTTTGATTAGACTAATTTGCCTTTTCATATCTGTCAATAAAAGCTCTGTGATGAAAGTGAGGGTCTTTAGTGAATATAATACTGATGATATTTTCAGATCTGAAGTGAGTTGGCTTTACATGTCTCCCGGCCTGGGGCATCACTCAGAACCAAATTCAGGGCCAGAAAGCAGTATGATTCACCACTTTCATAAACCCTGATCTTGTTCTGGTGGAAATTTGTGGCTGGATTTGGTTCAGGCCTGACTGTTGGAAGGGGGACCTGGCATGCGTAGTAACACAGATTCTCTGGAGTCAATCTGATCCTAGTTCTTCCCCAATTCACTAATATCTTGGAGGGTCGTTTTCTATCCACTACTATTTTTGTTTTGCTTCCAGGTGGGTACTCACCTGGATGAGCCCACAAATAAAGCAGGGAGTCTTTGCTGACCACCCAATCTAAAGTGACCACCCCCAGGCACTGCCTAGTCCAATAACTGTTCCATTTTATTTGTAACCCATATCACTACCTGACATTTTCTAGTTCCTCTGGTTTCTTGTATATTATTTATCTGTTATCTCCATGAGGGCAGGGCCACCAGTACTTAGAAAACTAAATGAACTACTATCATTATAGAGTAAATATTTATTTCAATAAATAAATAAATGAAGACTGCAAAGGGTTTTAAGGGTTTCCTCCATAGGAAAGTAATTATTGTTGTCAGGCTGATGTGTTTAGTTTAGAACATCGGTTAGGTAATTAGAATAGAAAAAAGGAATCCAAAATGGTGGTGGCTAAAAGACAAAGAAGGGAAAAGCCCATGAAAACAGAACAAAGGAAGGTCCGAGGACCTGAGTGAGGACCTCGGGTAAAACAAACAGCCCTCCTGGCTAGCCCAATTTACATAGAGTAGGCTCATGGGGAGAAGAAAAAACATATAAAAAGAGGAGCCAAAATTGAGCCAGGGGCTTCTCTTCTCTTCATGTCTTTTGGGTCGGCCTGCCCTCATGCCTCGAGGATGTGTTTTCCTTTGCTTGCCAATAAAACCAAGCTATAACACTGGTCCGATCTGTTGCGTTAAATTTTTGCTCCGGCGAGACAGAACTGAGGAAATTACAAACTCCCCCAACAGAACTATAGACACATCCCTGAGAAACAAGGAAATAGTTCTGCTCCTATTACACCCTTCATTTTCCTGCAGTGAGAAAAAGGAAACCAGAATGACCTAGCCTTCTACATTTCTTAAAATCTGTGAGTAACTACAGCTACTTTTAAGTACTATGAAACAGAAACCAAAGGAGCGCTGGGCTATATCAGATCATAGGAGCTAGGCTGGAACTGAATACAATTAGGTATGCAAGGAACCCCCAAAAAATGATTGATGGTAATTATTTTGAGAAGGTAGAATTTATTTGTAAGAAGGGTGCTGGATAGGAAAGCATTCTTTTAGTCATAAGGATTTGTCTTTTATCAGGGTAAAAATTAGAATATCAATAGAGAGAAATAGTGGCTATTTCACTTGTGGTAGCTGTCCATTGTAAGCCAGAGATTTTTCTATGTTATTACTTTAATGGGGGCATGCAACCTTCCTTTTCACTCACAAGTATCAACAAGGTTGATAAAGAATTTCTGCCAAGACACTGAGAGATGGACCAATAATACTGTGAGGTCAGGCTGAAACTCAATGTAGCTAATGACTTGTGTAGCCCAAGTGATCAACTTTATGAAAGATATATATGTCTAGGAAGTTTCAACAATGTTTACTCTTTATTTATGTTACATATATGAACTTGGATTAGCCAGAAAGCTGGGCATATCATGGTGACACAAGGATATGCTTGTTTACAAATTGCTCTCTTAACATTTGCCCTGGCAGGGAAGAGAAAATGAACATTTGCCCTCCATTTGGAAATGCTTCTATCCAAAAGAAGAAAAGAGACACTCATTGTTGCTGCTCACACACAACGGACCTAAGCAAGTCACATGGACGTTCCTGATTTTAAGAGGACCTATTTACTTCTCTGGTGCAGGAGGGCCGAGAGGAGCTACTCCACGTTCAAGGTCAGGAGGGGCGGCTGTGAGGAGATACCCCTCATCCAAGGTGAGGAGCAGCGGCTGCGCTTTGCTGGAGCAGCCGTGAAGAGATACCCCACATTCAAAGTAAGAGAAAACCAAGTGAGATGGTAGGTGTTGCGAAAGGGCATCAGAAGGCAGGCACACTGAAACCACAATCACAGAAAACTAGTCAATCTGATCACATGGACCACAGCCTTGTCTAACTCAATGAAACTAAGCCATGCCCATGGGGAAACCAAGATGGGCGGGTCATGGTGGAGAAGTCTGACAGAATGTGGTCCACTGGAGAAGAGAATGGCAAACCACTTTAGTATTTTTGCCTTGAGAACCCCATGTACAGTATGAAAAGCCAAAATGATAGGATACTGAAAGAGGAACTCCCCAGGTCTGTAGGTGCCCAATATGCTACTGGAGATCAGTGGAAAAATAACTCCAGAAAGAATGAAGGGATGTAACCAAAGCTAAACCAATACCCAGTTGTGGATGTGACTGGTGATAGAAGCAAGGTCTGATGCTATAAAGAGCAATATTGCATAGGAACCTGGAATGTCAGTTCCATGAATCAAGGCAAATTGGAAGTAGTCAAACAGGAGATGGCAAGAGTGAACGTCGACATTCTAGGAATCAGCGAACGAAAATGGACTGGAATGGGTGAATTTAACTCAGAGGACCATTATATCTACTACTATGGGCAGGAATCCCTTAGAAGAAGTGGAGTAGCCATCATGGTCAACAAAAGAGTCTGAAATGCAGTACTTGGATGCAATCTCAAAAACAACAGAATGATTTCTGTTCATTTCCAAGGCAAACCATTCAATATCATAGTAATCCAAGTCTATGACCCAACCAGTAATGCTGAGGAAGCTGAAGTTGAACAGTTCTATGAAGACCTACAAGACCTTCTAAAACTAACAGGCAAAAAAGGATGGATAGGGGACGAAATGCAAAAGTAGGAAGTCAAGAAACACCTGGAGTAACAGGCAAATTTGGCCTTGGAATATGGAAAGAATCAGGGAAAAGGCTAATAGAGTTTTGCCAAGAGAACGCACTGGTCATAGTAAACACCCTCTTCCAACAACACAAGAGAAGACTCTATACATGGACATCACCAGATGATCAATACCGAAATCAGATTGATTATATTCTGTGCAGCCAAAGATGGAGAAGCTTTATACAGTCAGCAAAAACAAGACCAGGAGCTGACTGTGGATCAGATCATGAACTCCTTATTGCCAAATTCAGACTTAAATTGAAGAAAGTAGGGAAATCCACTAGACCATTCAGGTATGACTTAAATAAAATTCCTTATGATTATACAGTGGAAGTGAGAAATAAATTTAAGGGACTAGATCTGATAGATAGAGTGCCTAATGAACTATGGACAGAGGTTCGTGACATTGTACAGGAGACAGGGATCAAGACCATCCCCATGGAAAAGAAATGCAAAAAAGCAAAATGGCTGTCTGGGGAGGCCTTACAAATAACTGTGAAAAGAAGAGAAGCGAAAAGCAAAGGAGAAAAGGAAAGATATAAGCATCTGAATGCAGAGTTCCGAAGGATAGCAAGGAGAGATAAGACTTCCTCAGCAATCAATGCAAAGAAATAGAGGAAAACAAGAGAATGGGAAAGACTAGGGATCTCGTCAATAAAATTAGAGATACCGAGGGAATATTTCATGCAAAGATGGGCTCAGTAAAAGACAGAAATGGTATGGACTTAACAGAAGCAGAAGAGATTAAGAAGAGGTGGCAAGAATACACAGAAGAACTGTACAAAAAAGAGCTTCATAACCAAGATAATCATGATGGTGTGATCACTGACCTAAAGCCAGACATCCTGGAATGTGAAGTCAAGTGGGCCTTAGAAAGCAGCACTATGAACAAAGCTAGTGGAGGTGATGGAATTCCAGTTGAGCTATTCGAAATCCTGAAAGATGATGCTGTGAAAGTGCTACACTCAATATGCTAGCAAATTTTGAAAACTCAGCAGTGGCCACAAGATTAGAAAAAGTCAGTTTTATCCCAATCCCAAAGAAAGGCATGCCAAAGAATGCTCAAACTACCACACAATTGCACTCATCTCACACGCTAGTAAAGTAATGCTCAAAATTCTCCAAGCCAGGCTTCAGCAATATGTGAACCATGAGCTTCCTGATGTTCAAGCTGGTTTTAGAAAAGGCAGAGGAAGCAGAGATCAAATTGCCAACATCTGCTGGATCATGGAAAAAGCAAGAGAGTTCCAGAAGAACATCTATTTCTGCTTTCTTGACTATGCCAAAGCCTTTGACTGTGTAGATCACAATAAACTGTGGAAAATTCTGAAAGAGATGGGAATACCAGACCACCTGACCTGCCTCTTGAGAAATCTGTATGCAGGTCAGGAAGCAACAGTTAGAACTGGACATGGAACAACAGACTGGTTCCAAAGAGAAAAAGGAGTCCGTCAAGGCTGCATATTGTCACCCTGCTTATTTAACTTAGATGCAGAGTACATCATGAGAAACACTGGGCTGGAAGAAGCACAAGCTGAAATCAAGATTGCTGGGAGAAATATCAATAACCTCAGATATGCAGATGACACCACCCTTATGGCAGAAAGTGAAGAGGAACTAAAAAGTCTCTTGATGAAAGTAAAAGAGGAGACTGAAAAAGTTGGCTTAAAGCTCAACATTCAGAAAACTAAGATCATGGTATCTGGTCCCATCACTTTATGGGAAATAGATGGGGAAACAGTGGAAAGAGTGTCAGATTTTATTTTGAGGGGCTCCAAAATCCCTGCAGATGGTGACTGCAGCCATGAAATTAAAAGACGCTTGCTCCTTGGAAGGAAAGTTATGACCAACCTAGACAGCATATTCAAAAGTAGAGACATTACTTTGCCAACAAAGGTCTGTCTAGTCAAAGCTATGGTTTTTCCTGTGGTCATGTATGAATGTGAGAGTTGGACTGTGAAGAAAGCTGAGCGCCGAAGAATTGATGCTTTTGAACTGTGGTGTTGTAGAAGACTCTTGAGAGACCCTTGGACTGCAAGGAGATCCAACCAGTCCATTCTAAAGGAGATCAGTCCTGGGTGTTCTTTGGAAGGACTGATGCTGAAGCTGAAACTCCGGTACTTTGGCCATCTCATGGGAAGAGTTGACTCATTGGAGAAGACCCTGATGCTGGGAGGGATTGGGGGCAGGAGGAGAAGGGGACGACAGAGGATGAGATGGCTAGATGGCATCACTGACTCGATGGACGTGAGTCTGAGTGAACTTCAGGAGTTGGTGGTGGACAGGGAGGCCTGGCATGCTGCGATTCATGGGGTCTCAAAGAGTCAGACACGACTGAGCAACTGAACTGAACTGAACTGAAGGATGTTACTCTGGTTATAGACCTGACTCCATGTCTGTGTCAAGTTCTGTGCTTTAGTCAAATGATGATACATGTATCAGCACATTGTCATGGCAGCCAACAGAGCAGGCAAGGAGCTTGTGTGGCTCCATTAAGCCGTTCCTGAAAGCAGGCCTGGCACAACCACCTTTCAGATAGCTGAGCAATTGAAACTGTGTTTCTCCTCTCCCACGATCAGAGATGCTCAGCTGGTTCACTTCAGCTCTTCCCAGTCCATCATGCTATTTAAATACAAAGCGACATGTACATCATCATAACAAACTGTCTTTAATAAGAACCTAAGAGACTTCCCTGCGGGCCACCTTGCAAATGCAGGGAACATGGGTTTGATCCCTGGTCTGGGAACTAAGATTCCACATGCTGCAGGACAACTAAGCCTGTGCACGACAATAAAAGACCCCGAGTGATGCAACCGAGGTCCCACACGACGCAGCTAAGACCCAACGCTGCCAAATAAACACTACAAAAACAGGGGCCTAAGAACTTTTTCAAAATTTTTCAATTTCAAGTTGCCAAATTTGTCTAGACAGTCTTTGGCAGAGGTAACTATTAGCCATCAAGCCCAGCCTAGAATATTCCCAGGATTTTCTCTGGTCAGAAACACAAACACTATGTAAAAAGAATTTATAATATAAAAGGTAGAAAAATTAAAAAATGGAAAGCTATAATAAGAACTAAAAATTTCAACGTGCTAATTTTATATTTTTGGATAATGGTTAGGAATAAAAACACAAAAATGGTAACAAATATTTTGATGAGCGTTTACTGTGTGCTAGGCATTCTGTTTGGAGAAGTCAATGGCAGCCCACTCCAGTACTCTTGCCTGGGAACTCCCATGGATGGAGGAGCCTGGTGGGCTGCAGTCCATGGGGTCGCTAAGAGTCGGAAACGACTGAGTGACTTCCCTTCACTTTTCACTTTCATGCATTGGAGAAAGAAATGGCAACCCACTCCAGTGTTCTTGCCTAGAGAATCCTAGGGATGGGGGAGCCTGGTGGGCTGCCGTCTATGGGGTCGCACAGAGTCGGATACGACTGAAACGACTTAGCAGCAGCAGCAGCGGGCATTCTGTTGAGTTTTTTACATGGATAATTAATTCCCACAGTGAATTTATGACCAAGGCTTACTTTGCTTACACACATATGAAGAAGCTATGGGAGAAGAGGAAAAGGTCTGTCCAAGTTTCCCGGAAGAAATCAAATCATAAGAACCTTCACAGAGAAGGTGCTCTTTGGAGGCAAGACATGAAGAATGACTAGGAGCTTGCCAGTCACGTAAGCATTGCAAGACAGAGGGAAAACGTGGTAAAATAAGATATAGTTTGGAGGAAGGAAAAGGAAGTAAGACAGTAGGTTCTGGGAGTCAAATAACCAAGTGTGGTATGTAGAATATAGAATGAAATTTAAGCCATACTAAAGAGTGTAGGTGGTAGGGAACCTCTGAAAATTTATGAGCAAGAGGTGACTATATTAGTTGCTTATGAAAAAAAGCATCCCATGATAATGGAGGATGGATTGGAATAATATAGAAGGAAAGCATAAACTTCCTTATGAAGGCGTGAATATAGACTCAGTCCTCCCATAAGAAGTCAGAGAAGGTTCTATATATCATCCATGAGGAAACATCTGATGAAAATAGAAAGAACATTCTAGGGGCTATGGCTTTTCAGGGGATAGAAAGCAAAACCCATTATGCCACAGGGACTAAGACACTGATCTCAGTAAGGCATATGAGTGGAAAATTTTTGCTCTTTTGTAGATATTCCAGATGAAGCTACAGCAGTATCAAGGCAAGGGAGGTGGCAGCAAGAGAAAGAATTTAATGAGAGTTAAGGCTTAAAAAAATCTTAAATGTGTGAATATAATTTTGATTCATGGTACTTAAAAATACGTATGTGGCATATCTTCCAACATAAATATATCAGTTATACTTGAAAAATAAACACAAAAATTACTTTAAATAATCTAAGAGGAAGAGATTTAATATAAAGAACTGGAAGCTTGGAAAACCATTGTCTATGTTGGAAGAGTAAAGGTAAGAAAAAGCTACCATAACTTGGAGATTGACTGCTAGTTTTCTGAGACTCAGGCCATTTAAGGAAATTGTAGGAATCTACTATGTAGGTTTACAGTTGCCTGAAGCTCCAAGGCAGATAATTGGCAGAAAAATTCTTAGAGGGTATTGCAAAATTTCACATCCACTGAAGCTCAAATATATCCCACTGTGGACCGGGAGCAATGCTTTTCGTTTCTCACATGAGAGCCTTTCTTGGTAAATCTAGGCCACAATCTCATTGGCAAGGGAAACAGACAGCGAATAGAATGATTCAGAAATGGTCCTAAGTTTCCAACTAACATAGATGAGGGAAAATGACATTTATACTAATCCAAGTAGGTACACGCTAAGTCAGATAAAGGCATTCACAAAGTTTATAGCCTGGCCTTTAAAAAAAAAAAAAAATGAAATTTACTTTTACTGATACACATATTTTCAGTTTTATTTATTTATACTGTTATGTTAAAATATATATATATTTCATAGATGAATAACAATCAAATAGAAATGCTAATTGTAGGCATTAGCAATTAGGATAGTCTTTCAATAGAAAAACCCTAGGAAAACATGCAAAGAATGAAATTGAACCCCTACCTGACATAATATACAAACACTAACGCAAAATGGATTGGAAACCTAAATGTAATAGCTAAAACTATAAACCTCTTAGAAGAAAACATAAGAGTAAATCTTCAATTTTGTATTAGGCAATGGTTTCTTAAATATGACACTAGTACCATAAGCAGCAGAAGAAAAAAAAAAGGATAAGTTCATTTTCATCAAAACAAATTGTTTAGCTTCAAAAAAACAGCATCAATAAGGTAAAAAGACCACCCAAAGAGTAGGAAAAAGTATTTGCAGGAGGGAATAAAATTTGCAAATCATATATCTGATAAGGGAATTGTATCAAGAATATACAAAAGACTCTTAAACTCAACAATAAAAAGACAAATGATCTAATTCTTAAAAGGCAAAAAAAATTTTAATATAGATAAACCAATGAGGAAAAAAATACACATGAAGAGGCACAACACGGTCATTCATTCATTGTGTGTATGTGTTAGTCACCCACTTGTGTCCAAATCTTCGTGATCTCCATGGCTATAGCCCACCAGGTGCTTCTGTGTGAAATTCTCCAGGCAAGAATACTAAAGTGGGTAGCCATTCCCTTCTCCAGGGGATCTTCCTGATCCAGGGATTGAACCCAAGTCTCCTGCACTGTAGACAGATTCTTTACCATCTGAGCCACCAGGGAAATGCCCACTCATTAGCGAAATGCAAATTAAAATTACAGTGAAGTACCACTTCATACACACTGCTGCTAAGTCGCTTCAGTCATGTCCGACTCTGCAACCCCATAGATGGCAGCCCACCAGGCTCCCCTGTCCCTGGGATTCTCCACGCAAGAGCACTGGAGTGGGTTGCCATTTCCTTCTCCAATGCGTGAAAGTGAAAAGGGAAAGTAAAGTCGCTCAGTTGTGTCTGACCCTCAGAGACCCCATGGACTGCAGCCTTCCAGGCGCCTCTGTCCATGGGATTTTCCAGGCAAGAGTACTGGAGTGGAGTGCCATTGCACACACACTGCTGCTGCTAAGTCGCTTCAGTCGTGTCCGACTCTGTGTGACCCCATAGACGGAAGCTCACCAGGCTCCCCCGTCCCTGGGATTCTCCAGGCAAGAATACTGGAGTGGGTTGCCATTTCCTTCTCCAATGAATGAAAGTGACAAGTGAAAGTGAAGTCGCTCAGTCGTGTCCGACTCTTGGCGACCCCATGGAATGGAGCCTACCAGGATCCTCCGTCCATGGGATTTTCCAGGCAAAAGTACTGGGGTGGGGTGCCATTGCCTTCCCCAGCACACACACTAGGAGGGCTTAAACAAAACAGAGGGCTTAAACAAAACAGATAATACCAAATATCGGTTAGAGTGTGGAGAAACAGGAACCCTCATATACTGTTGATGGGACTGTAAAATGCTACAACCACTTTGAAAAACTGCTTCACATTTTCTCAAAATGTTAAACATAGAGTTACAATATGATGTAGCATGTCCAGTCCTACTTACATATATACTTACTCAAGACAATTGAAAACACAAGTCCACAGAAAAGCTTGCATATAAATACTTATTAGCAGCATTGTTCATGGTAGTCAAACTATAGAAACAACCTAAATGTCAATCAACTGATGAATGGATAAACAAAACGTGGTATAATCCTATAGTCCTATTCATCCTGAAAAGAATAAAGTACTGATACACAATAGAGCATGGATAAATCTTGAAAATATCACTGTGAGTGAGACTAGATTAAAAGGTCACATACATGATTTCAAACCAGTCAATCCTAAAAGAAATCAGCCCTGAATATTCATTGGAAGGACTGATGCTGAAGCTGAAGTTCCAATACTTTGGCCACCTGATGCAAAGAGCTGACTCATTAGAAAAGACCCTGATGCTGGGAGGGATTGGGGGCAGGAGGAGAAGGGAACCACAGAGGATGAGATGGTTGGATGGCATCACTGACTCAATGGACATGAGTTTGGGGTTAACTCTGGGAGTTGGTGATGGACAGGGAAGTCTGGTGTGGTACAGTCCACAAGGTTGCAAAGAGTCAGACCCGAATGAGTGACAGAACAACAACGACAAATACGTGATTTCATTTACATGAAATATATTGAATGGAAAAATCCACGGAGACAAAAAGTAGATAGTGATTTCTAGCAACTGAGGTAAAGGAGGAATGAGTAATGATTGCTACCAGGTTTCTTTTGGGAATAATCAAATGTTCTAAAATTAGATAGTGATGAATATGCCAAAAACTACTGAATTACACACTTTAAGTAACTGAATTTTATGGTATGTGAATTATATTTCAATATAATTGTAATTTTTAAAATGGCAAAGCTGAAATCTGAAAATAAAAACAAAGAGTGGAATGCTAGTCATTTAACCTTCTACTCTGACAAACACTTAGAATTGTAAGCTATAAAACACAAAACAAACTATAAAACAATGAAATGAGATTCTAAAATCTTATTTACTCATTTTATATAAAATGAGGAGGGATATGGAGTGGCTTATAAATTAGATTACATACTACCAGATGAAAATGAGCACTTATACTTTATATTATATTTAATATGGTGTCAACTCTACAATATGGATGCCTAATACAAACTTTTAATGATTCTTCTCTCTCAACTTCTTCCAGCACTGCAGTATTAAGAATGTGAAATTCTGAAACTTTTAGACTTAGTGAAATTAAATTATCTAGAAATATATTCTGATTTTTAATAAATCTGTTATTTTCTCTTTACCATAAAATAAAGGTATAAAATGTGAATTTTAAAATAAACAAAATAATTATTAAATAACATTAAATTGGAAGAAACTGGGGGAAAATATGCTTTTGTATTTATTATGTTAAAGCTGAACTAAAGAAATCTATTTTTAAAACTAGCAATATCTTTCTGATTTAAAACAGCAGCAGGAAGGTGACTAACTTTACTAGGAGAGAATGACATTGAATTATTCAAGAGAAATATTTAAATTTTTTAGAACAATGGCAACTAAGAAAATGAAATAATGCATCAGCATATTTTAGTTTTAAATATTTACATAAAGATGAACACTGGGCACATTTAAATTTCAAATAAAACCTATGATTCTGCTGTATCAGCATTGTAGCAAAATGCTGTTTTTTTCTATACCAGTAATATTTGCTTGTAGCACCAGGGATATTTTCGCTTTCATAGATACTAATTTAAAAAAATAATTATAGTAGACAGAATAATTTATAAGTAGATTATCCCAGCATTCTTTAAAATCATTGCCTACTTTCCCTTGCCTTATCCACACTTTTGCCTCATATTCATTCAGTTCAGTTAAGTTCAATTCAGTCACTCAGTCATGTCCAAGTCTGCAACCCCATGGACTGCACCACACCAGGCTTCCCTGTCCGTCACCAACTCCCAGAGCTTGCTCAAACTCGTGTCCTTCAAGTCGGTGATGCCATCCAACCACCTTGACCTCTGTCATCTCTTTCTCCTCCTGCCTTCAATCTTTCCCAGCATCAGGGTCTTTTCTAATTAGTCAGCTCTTTGCATCAGGTGGCCAAAGTATTGGAGCTTCAGCTTTGGCATCAGTCCTTCCAATGAATATTCAGGGTTGATTTCCTGTAGGATTGACTGGTTTGATCTTCTTGTAGTCCAAGGGACTCTCAAAAGTCTTCTCCAAACTCATATTCATTATTTCTCTAAAATTCTATTTTAATTTCTAACGTCTATCCTATGATCCTATTTGTTAGCTCTTGCCATTTGACATGCTTTCTTTTTTTTTTTTTTACATAATACTTTTATCCTATTCTTGTGAAAGTGAAGTTTCTCAGTCATGTCCGACTCTTTGCGACCCCATGGACTGTAGCCCACCAGGCTCTTCTGTCCATTGGGATTCTCCAGGCAAGGGTTCTGGAGTGGGTTGCCATTTCCTTCTCCATGGGATCCTCCCAACCCAGGGATAGACTGGGGACAGCAGGCCAGTCATGAATGCCCACTAGAAAGAGTTGTCTCCAAGGTCCCTTAGGGCAACCTGTACAGGGAAGAGGTGCATACACTACCAAGGAGGCTGCTGTTGATATCACTTTTATTCACTGGCTTTATTTTATAAATCTGCTTATTAGATATGAAAATATTTTTTCATCCAATTTTGAATCTTTCTAAAGCAGTAATTCACATAAATTAAAACCCTGTAGTCTGTCTTTGAAGTTAAACTCATAAAAATTATTGCTAGTAGCAGTTTTGTGGGTTTTTTCCCCACTTACCAGGATTATTTTAATTTTCTACCTCACCACAGGAATTCTCTATAGAAATCTTAATCATATCTTCAACCCATAGCATTTGGGGTGTACTAACTGATAACATCCTTTGAATATCTAGTTGGTTGATACACCAACAAATATCTCAGATGCCTTGGCATTACAATGTGCCAGAAGCTGAGTAATAATCCAGGATTATTCCAGGGCTTGCTATCTTGGTGAAGTTTCAAAAATGTCATTGGTCTATGTCATGGTGACACAGTCCTTCCAGAGTAAAAGACATCTTGCTTCATCTTGCACTTCACCCCTTATCATTGAGAAAAAGGCCCCTCTAAACTTCATAGGCAACCTGCATTGCCACAACTCTGCCCACATGCTTTGTGACCTCATGGGAAGGTTCTTACAGCTAGTTGTATGAGAAAAGAAACTCTGAAGGATGGTTTACACAAGAAAACAGAACTCAGCCAGTCGGAATGACACAATATACCATAACAACTCCCCTCAGCTGGGGTCCTAGAAGACACAGCGAGACCCGCCTAGTGGGCAGCAGCTTGAGCTACAGTACATTTAGGGTTTCACCTGGCTGGTAATGGAAATAACAAGATACATGGAAACACATTTTCCTTGACTTATAATGGGGTTACGTCTTGATAAACCCATTGTAAATTGAAAAAACTGTAAGTTGAAGATGTTTTTAGTATACCTGACCTATCAAACATCATAATTTAACCTAGCCTACCTTAAACGTGCTCAGAACATGTATACAAGCCTACCTCTGGAAAAAAAAATCATCTAACACAAAGTATATTTCATAATAGAGTGTTGGATATCTCAGATAATGTGTTGAGTACTGTGGTGAAAGTGAAAAGCAAAATGGTTGTATGGACACAGGATGGCTGTAAAAGTGTCCGTCCTTCATCCTCACTTGACTGACCAGCATTGCTGGAGAGTATCAGATTGCGTATCACTAAAGCTGAAACTCCAGTATTTTGGCCACCTCATGCGAAGAGTTGACTCATTGGAGAAGACTCTGATGCTGGGAGGGATTGAGGGCAGGAGGAGAAGGGGATGACAGAGAATGAGATGGCTGGATGGCATCACTGACTCGCTGAATGTGAGTCTGAGTGACCTCCGAGAGCTGGTGATGGATAGGGAGGCCTGGCGTGCTGCAGTTCATGGGGTCGCAAAGAGTCGGACACGACTGAGCGACTGATCTGATCTGATCTGATCTGAGCCTGGGAAAAGATCAAAATTCAAAATCTGAAGTAGAGTTTTTACTGGATGTGTATCACTTTTGCACCATCATGAAGTTGGAAAATCATAAGTCAAACCATCATAAGTCTGTATATACCAATTAATAGATTATCTCAATGAATTTACTGAGTAATAATGAATATGGAAGGAATATAACTGGAGCATAGGTAATAGGGAAGTCAGAGGAGGAAGAAAATGGGAAATCAACAGAAGAGAATCTTTTAGGTAATTACTGAGTGAGAAGAAATTTGTATCCCATATATACCCTGTCTCATCAAAGGGCATACAGTCCCAAGACTCTCTGTAATCAAGTAGATATGATGACATGACCTATAGATGTTAATCAGTCTCTCTCAACAGCCACTCCAGTGTTTGCTCAATGATTAAAGAACAGTGTCCAAGGCCATTCAGATGGAAGTACAAAAGTTAAGCCACACGGGCGTACTTTCTCTAAGGGTGATCTGGCCAGTGAACACTATTGCTGAATATGCAGTCTGTCAAGACTTTGGATGAAAGCTGAGTCCTTAGTATGGCATCATTTCCCAGGACCAGCCACTCACCTGGTAACAAACCGACATGTTGAATTTTTATATCTTATTAAGGGTAGCAATTTGTGCTCTGTGGAACAGACACATCAGTTTAGTTCAGGTCAGTTGCTCAGTTGTGTCCGACTCTTTGCAACCCCATGGACTGTAACACATCAGGCCTCCCTATCCATCGCCAACTCCTGGAGTTTACTCAAACTCATGTCCATTGAGTCAGTGATGCCATCCAACCATCTCATCCTCTGTCATCCCCTCCTCCTCCTGCCTTCAATCTTTCCCAGCATCAGGGTCTTTTCCAATGAGTCAGTTCTTTGCATCAGGTGGCCAAAATATTGGAGTTTCAGCTTCAGCATCAGTCCTTCCAGTGAATATTCAGGATTGATTTCCTTTAGGATGGACTGGTCGAATCTCCTTGCAGTCCAAGGGCCTCTCAAGAGTCTTCAACACCACAGTTCAAAAGCATCATTTCTTTGGGACTCAGCTTTCTTTATAGTCCAACTCTCACATCCATACATGACTACTGGAAAAACCACAGCTTTGACTAGATGGACCTTTGGTGGCAAAGTAATGTCTCTGCTTTTTAATATGCTGTCTAGGTTGCTCATTGCTTTTCTTCCAAGAAGCAAGTGCCTTTTAATTTTATGTCGGCAGTCACCATCTGAAGTGATTTTGGAGCCCTCAAAATTAGTCTGTAAATGTATAAGAATATTCCTTAGTTCTGTAATCCTTTCCCAAAGTTCTGGGCCCCTGAATGTCTTATTCATTGTCATGGAATCTCAAACATTGTTTCTGACCAAGAAATTGATTTACTGTGCAGTGTGATGCAATAAAATAAACCCCTAGAATTTACTGACCTTACCGCTACCCAATCATCTAAAAGTACATTGAGAACATGTAGGTGTGCAACTAACGGAATAAGTGGGAATGATTAAAATCAGTACTATTGTTTCAATTCCTGTGCTAATAACTTTTGGCTCCCTGATATCTAAGGCAGGAATACTCCTACCCTGGAACAAAACAACATTTCTATAAAACTAGAGGTTGAGATTTCCAATGAACCAACAGGCAAAGGAGAGGTTTACTGAATTGCCTTAGATGAAGGGCCCTGATAATTAAAAAAAATAGGTCTTTGCTACACAGTGGAGTGGGCTGTGATATAGAAGGGATTCTCTGGGAAACTCTTATTGCTTCCGTTTAGGGTGGAAGAAATGAATGGAGGATTACAGCCGCCAAATGAAGGTGGGGACCACAGAATTCTTTACCTGGCACTCCACCAGATAAAAAGCCGGAAGAGCAGCCAAGGGAGAAGGGGAAAAAGAACAGCTACCAGAGAAAGGAAGTAACTAATATCAACTGTTGACTCACATCCAGGTGCAGAAATCACCACTAGCCCAGGTGTGGTATACTTTCTTGCTTAATTTGCTATGAATATATTTATGTATATAAACCTATGTCATTTTTTGGCTTTCTCCTATTTCAAGGATTTTGATGGGTGATTAATTTTATCACTTATTTTTTAAAGTTTGGGCTATTTATACCAAAAGAACTGTGACCAAACTAGAAGGATAAGTATATCATCTGATTTGGATAAAGTAACTAAGGACAGAAATGGTATGGACCTAACAGAAGCAGAAGATATTAAGAAAAGGTGGCAAGAATACACAGAAGAACTGTACAAAAAAGATCTTCACAACCCAGATAATCACAATGGTGTGATCACTCACCTAGAGCCAGACATCCTGGAATGTGAAGTCAAGTGGGCCTTAGAAAGCATCACTACGAACAAAGCTAGTGGAGGTGATGGAATTCCAGTGGAGCTATTCCAAATCCTGAAAGATGATGCTGTGAGAGTGCTGCACTCAATTTGCCAGCAAATTTGGAAAACTCAACAGTGGCCACGGGACTGGAAAAGGTCAGTTTTCATTCCAATCCCAAAGAAAGGCAATGCCAAAGAATGCTCAAACTACCACACAATGGCACTCATCTCACATGCTAGTAAAGTAATGCTCAAAATTCTCCAAGCCAGGCTTCAGCAATACGTGAACTGTGATCTTCCAGATGTTCAAGCTTGTTTTAGAAAAGGCAGAGGAACCAGAGACAAAATTGCCAACATCTGCTGGATCATCAAAAAAGCAAGAGAGTTCCAGAAAAACATCTATTTCTGCTTTCTTGACTATGCCAAAGCCTTTGACTGTGTAGATCACAATAAACTGTGGAAAATTCTGAAAGAGATGGGAATACCAGACCACCTGACCTGCCTCTTGAGAAATCTGTATGCAGGTCAGGAAGCAACAGTTAGAACTGGACATGGAACAACAGACTGGTTCCAAAGAGAAAAAGGAGTCCGTCAAGGCTGTATATTGTCACCCTGCTTACTTAACTTCTATACAGAGTACATCATGAGAGACACTGGGCTGGAAGAAGCACAAGCTGAAATCAAGATTGCTGGGAGAAATATCAATAACCTCAGATATGCAGATGACACCACCCTTATGGCAGAAAGTGAAGAGGAACTAAAAAGCCTCTTGATGAAGGCGAAAGAGGAGAGTGAAAAGTTGGCTTAAAACTTCACATTCAGAAAACTAAGATCATGGTATCTGGTCCCATCACTACATGGGAAATAGATGGGGAAACAGTGGAAACAGTGTCAGACTTTATTTTTTTGGACTCTAAAATCACTGTAGATGGTGATTGCAGCCATGAAATTAAAAGACACTCCTTGGAAGGAAAGTTATGACCAAGCTAGATAGCATATTGAAAAGCAGAGACATTACTTTGCCAACAAAGGTCCGTCCAGTCAAGGCTATGGTTTTTCCAGTGGTCATGTATGGATGTGAGAGTTGGACTGTGAAGAAAGCTGAGCGCCGAAGAATTGATGCTTTTGAACTGTGGTGTTGGAGAAGACTCTTGGAGTGCAAGGAGATTCAACCAATCCATTCTAAAGGAGATCAGTCCTGGGTGTTCTTTGGAAGGACTGATGCTGAAGCGAAACTCCGGTACTTTGGCCACCTCATGCGAAGAGTTGACTCATTGGAAAAGACTGTGATGCTAGAAGGGATTGGGGGCAGGAGGAGAAGGGGACGACAGAGGATGAGATGGCTGAATGGCATCACTGACTCGATGGATGTGAGTCTGAGTGAACTCCGGGAGTTGGTGATGGACAGGTTGGCCTGGCATGCTACAATTCATGGGGTCTCAAAGAGTCGGACATGACTGAGTGACTGAACTGAACTGAACAGAATTGATGGAATGTGGGACCATACCTTCATAGGGAGAGAGCTAGCATATATTTATTTGAAGAAGAAATAATTATAACATGTTAGAGTTAATAATGTTATTTTAAATTTTGAATATAGGTAGAAGGTTCTATATGAATGCTGAATAGCCAAAGGAATGACTGTGTTGTGTATTATTTTAGGGGAACCAACCAGCCTGCACTCTAATTTCTTTTCCTTGCTGTCTTTATGCCACAGTGGTTGGAAGCCTAGGAAATACATTTCCCAGAATCTCTTATCAGTAGGTTTCTGGTTTAGAGTCCACCAGGCAGAGGCCACAAACTTTGAAATGCCAAGGGAAACAGAAACCATTGCTCTTCATCCAATCAGGAGACCTCATGAGTTTCAACAAGAGATGCTTTGCAGCTCCACTGCATCCTTCTGGAAGTTGGTTCTTCTGGTGTAGTGGTGACCTGAGATCATCGCTGGAAGTTGCCCGGGATCCTGGAAGTTCCTAATGCCCTTATGGCTGGGGATGCAATAGTGACTAATAATGAATGCTTTCTATGGTCGCTACTTCTCCAGCCCTTCTGATGTATTTTTAAGCCACTAGTTCACTGTATTAAATGTCTTCCTGTTTGCAATACCAGACTGGTTTATTCATTTTTATGACTGAATTCTGACTGATACCACACAATTGCTTAAATCAATTTAAAAATTTTGAGATTTGGCAATACTGCTTATTTTAGCCTCAATTTTGAAATGAAAATTTTATAGGTCAACTCTTACCACACTAAACAAAATCCTTAAACAGGCTTTGCAGGATAAGAGATGAGAGAACACTATTGATTCTTGGGGAAGAATATAAAAAATCTATGATGTTTTATAATTATATTGAGTTAATACTTATTGAATGCCTACTTTGTGTTGGGCTGTTTTCTGAAAGCTTTACAATCCTCACAACAGGCAGGCACTATTCTTACTCCTATTTTAAGGATGTAGTAACAGAGGCTCAGATAGGTAATTTGCCTGACATTGTAGAATTTGAAAATGGTACAGACTGTATTTGTATCCAGGCATTGTGACTCCAGAGACATCACTTGTATTTAAAATTTTTTTACATTTATTATTATTATTATGTTGGTTTTAAAACAGATATGTATTGCTTCATAGTTCTAGAGGCTCGAAGTCTAAAGTCTCAAATTAAGGTGTCAAGAGGTTTGGCTCCTTCTGAGGGCTCTGACAGAAAGACCTGTTCCATGCTTCTCTCCTTGACATCTCCTCCCTGTGTCTCTTCACATCATCTTCCCTCTCTTGACAGTTTCAGTGTCCAAATTCCCCTTTTTAAGACTCCCATCCTGTTGGATTTGGGAGCACCCTAGTGACCTTGTACGTACGTGCTAAGTTGCTTCAGTCATGACTGACTCTTTGTGACCTCATGGGCTATGGCCTGCCAGGCTCCTCTGTCCATGGGATTCTCCAGGCAAGAATAATGGAGTTGGTTGCCATGTCCTTCTCCAGAGGATCTTCCTGACCCAGGGATCGAACCCGAGCCTCTTATGTCTCCTGCAATGGCAGATGGGTTTTTTACCACTAGTGCCACCTGAGACGCCCCCAGTGCATGCTAAGTTGCTACTCTGTGATGCTGTGGACTGTAGCTATGGACTGTAGCCAGGCTCCTCTGTCCATAGTTTTCTCAGGCAAGAATATTGGAGAGGGTTGCTGTGTCCTCCTCCAGGGGATCTCCTGACCCAGGGATTGAACCCATGTCTCTTAACATCTCCTGTACTGGCATGTGGGTTCTTTACCACTAGCGCCACTTGGGAAACCCCAAAAAAGGAAGGGGTTTGGGGAATCCCCCTAGTGACCTCATTTTAACTTTACTTCTGTAATGACCTTGTCTTCAAATAAAGTCACATTTTGGGGTACTAGAATTAGGACTTCAGCATGTGAATTTGAGGGGCCACAATTCAACCCTTAACATTTCTCAAAGGCAAAGTCTCTAGCACTATAAAAACTCATAAGAAGGTGTTTGAGGTAGTTAGAGTGACTGAGGAAGGCTTCCTAAAAGAAGTAAAGCTCAGTGGAAACCTGAGGATGAATGGGCATTTACTAGCAAAAGCGGAAAGAGAAGGTTGCTAGCCACAGAAATCTTTTGGCAAGCGAGAGCACAGTGACTACAAGCAGCTGAAAGAAGGCTAGAAAAGATGGAGTAAGGCAAAAGAGTGATGTGATGATTTAAAAATATTTTTTAGAAAATCTTGTTGCTGTGATTCAGTTAAGTCATGTCTGACTCTGCGACCTCAAGAATTGCAGCACTCCAGGTGTCCGTCACTCTCTTCCTGACTTTGCTCAAACTCATTTCCATTGAGTTGGTGATGCCATCCAACCATCTCATCCTCTGTTGTCCCCTTCTCCTCCTGTCCTCAATCTTTCCCAGCATCACGGTCTTTTCCAATGAATCATTCTTCCCATCAGGTGGCCAAAGTGTTGGAGCCTCAGCTTCAGCATCAGTCCTTCCAATGAACATTCAGGACTGCCTTTAGGATAGACTGGTTTGATCTCCTTGCAATCCAAAGGACTCTCAAGAGTATTCTCCAGCACCACTGTTCAAAAGCAGCAATTCTTTGGCACTCAGCCTTCTTTATGGTTCAACTCTCACATCTATAGATGATTACTGGAAAAACTATAGCTTTAACTATATGCACCTTTGTTGGCAAAGTGATGTCTCTGCTTTTTAATACACTGTCTAGGTTTGTCATTGTTATTCTTCCAAGGAGCAAGCGTCTTTTAATTTTGTGGCTGCAGTTACTGTCCACACTGATTTTGGAGCCCAAGAAAATGAAATCTGACACTGTTTCCAGTTTTTCCCCAACTATTTGCCATGAAATGATACCAGATGCCATGACCTTCCGTTTTTTGAATATTGAGCTTTAAGCCAGTTTTTCACTCTCCTCTTTCACCTTCATCAAGAGGCTCTTTAGTTCCTCTTCACTTTCTGCAATTAAAGTGGTGTCATCTGCATATCTAAGGTTGTTGATATTTCTCCTGCCATTCTTTATTCCAGCTTGTGAGTCATCCAGTCCAACATTTTGTATTATTTCAAGTTAAATAAGCAGAGAGACAATATACAGCCTTGATGTACTCCTTTCCCAACTTTGAACCAGTCCCTTGTTCCATGTCCAGTTCTAACTGTTGCTTCTTGACCTGCATATAGGTTTCTCAGGAGGCAGGTAAGGTGGTCTGGGGTTTCCATCTCTTTAAGAATATTCCACAGTTTGCTGTGATCCACACAGCCAAAGGCTTTAGCATAGTCAATGAAGCAGAAGATTTTTTTTAAATTACCTTCCTTTTTCTATGATCCAGCATATGTTGGCAATTTGATCTCTGGTTCCTCTGCCTTTTCCAAATCCAGCTCAAACATCTGGAAGTTCTCAGTTCATGTACTGATAAAGCCTAGCTTGAAGAATTTTGAGCATAATATTGCTAGCATATGGATTGAGTGCAACTGTGCGGTAATTTGAACATTCTTTGCCATTGTCTTTCTTTAGGATTGGAATGAAAACTGACCTTTTCCAGTCCTGTGGCCACTGCTGAGGTTTCCAAATTTGCTGGTATAATAAATGCAGCACTTTAACAGCATCATCTTTTAGGATTTGAAATAGCTCAACTGGAATTCCGTCACCTCCACTAGCTTTGTTCATAGTAATACTTCCTAATACCCACTTGACTCTAGGAAGTCTGGCTCTAGGTGAGTGACCACACCATTGTGGTTATCTGGGTCATTAAGATCTTTTTTTGTACAGTTGTTCTGTGCATTCTTGCAAAAGTAGTAAGTGAAGAGATATCTGGAATAACAGGCACATTTAGCCTTGGAGTACAAATAAAGCAGGGCAAAGGCTAACAGTTTTGCCAAGAGAGCACACTGGTCATAGCAAACATCCTCTGCCAACAATGCAAGAGATGACTCTACATATGGACATCACCAGATGGTCAGTACCAAAATCAGACTGATTGTATTCTTTGTAGCCAAAGACAGAGAATTTTTATACAGTCAGCAAAAACAAGACTTGGAGCTCACTGTGGCTCAGATAATCAGTTTCTTACTGCAAAATTCAGGCTCAAATTTAAGAAAGTAGGGAAAACCACTAGGCCATTAAGGTATGACCTAAATCAAATCCCTTATGTTTATACAACGGAGGTGACTAATAGATGCAAGGGGCCATATCTGGTAGACAGAGTGCCTGAGGAACTATGGATGGAGGTTCGTAACCTTGTACAGGAGGTGGTGACCAAAACCATCCCAAAGAAAAAGAAATGCAAAAAGACCAAGTGGTTCTCTGAGGAGGCCTTAAAATAGCTGAGAAAAGAAGAGAAATGAAAGGCACAGGAGAAAGGGAAAAATAGAGCCAACTGAATGAGTAGTTCCAGAGAGTAGCAAGGAGAGATAAGAAAGCTTTCTTAACTGAACAATGCAAAGAAACGTAGGAAAACAATAGAATGGGAAAGACTAAAGATCTCTAAGAAAATTGGATACCAAGGGAAGTGAAGTGAAGTGGCTCAGTTGAATCCGACTCTTTGTGACCCCATGGGCTGCAGCCTGCCAGGCTTCTATGTCCATGGGATTTTCCAGGCAAGAATACTGGAGTGTGTTGCTATTTCCTTCTCCAGGAGATCTTCCTGACCCAGGGATCGAATCCGGGTCTCTGCATTGTAGGCAGACGCTTTACCGTCTGAGCCACCAGGGAAGTCAAAATAAACTTCAGATGGTAGCTAACTCTACAGTGAGCTGAGCCACAAGGGAAGCCCAAGAATACGGGAGTGGGTAGCCTATCCCTTTTCCAGGGGATCTTCCCGACTCAGGAATCAAACCAGGCTCTTCTGCATTGCAGGCAGATTCTTTACCAACTGAGCTATCTAGGATGCCCTACCAAGGGAAAATTTCAGGCAAACATGGGCACAATAAAGGACAAAAATGCAAGGACCTAACAGAAAATCTTACCGAGACCTTACTTTTAACCATTGTAATGTGCTGCTTTTTTATACAAGCAATAAATAAAAGTTAATCCAAAGAGGTATAGCCAATAAAAGTAGTTAAAATGTATAATGGAGGTGAGCATATTAAGTTAGAATGTTTTCAGAGGCTGTCTCTTGTAACATAATTATGCTCCTTTGCCTGTCTTTGGCACCCCACTCCAGTACTCTTGCCTGGAAAATCCCATGGACAGAGGAGCCTGGTAGGCTGCAGTCCATGGGGTCGCAAAGAGTCAGACACGACTGAGCGACTTCACTTTCACTTTTCACTTTCATGCATTGGAGAAGGCAATGGCAACCCACTCCAGTGTTCTTGCCTGGAGAATCCCAGGGACAGGGGAGCCTGGTGGGCTGCCATCTATGGGGTCACACAGAGTTGGACATGACTGAAGTGACTTAGCAGCAGCAGCAGCAGCCTGTCTTTCTGCACCCCCTTCTCTTGACTCCCACCATTATATTGGTATTGGCTATTTGTTAAAAATAATGGAGTATTACCCAGCCATTAAAAAGAATACATTTGAATCATTTCTAATGAGGTAGATGAAACTGGAGCCTATTATACAGAGTGAAGTAAGCCAGAAAGAAAAACACCAATACAGTATACTAATGCATATATATGGAATTTAGAAAAATGGTAATGATAACCCTGTATACAAGACAGCAAAAGAGACACAGATGTATAGAACAGTCTTTTGGACTCTGTGGGAGAGGGTGGGATGATTTAGGAGAATGGCATTTAAACATGTATAATATCATATATGAAACGAATCACCAGTCCAAGTTCGATGCATGATACGGTTGCTTGGGGCTGGTGCACTGGGATGACCCAGAGGGATGGTACGGGGAGGGAGGTGGATGGGAGTTTCAGGGTGGGGAACACATGTACACCTGTGGTGGAATCATGCTGACATATGGCAAAACCAATACAATATTATAAAGTAATTAACCTCCAATTAAAATAAATAAATTTATATTAAAAAAATAATGATGATGGCTATGTTAATAACTAATGTTTATTGAGCAGATATTGGCCAGGTACCATGCCAAGCATTTCAAAAATGTGTGCTATTCAACCTTATTACTGCTCTCATTTCACAGACTGGAAAAGTTGAGGCTTAGGTGATTGAGTGCTTTTTCCATGTAGATGACAGTATCAATAATAACCCAGCCTACTCTCTCCAGAGCCTGGCACTTAATCAAGCTATCATGTTTGGAAAACTGTCACCATGAAGGAAATTCATACATTTATGTGCCTTAGAAAAAGCCCCAGCATCTTGAAGGCATTGGAGAAATTAAAGTGTAAACTTCTCTCTCTTTTCTTCTTCTCTTTATAAATACCTCTGCGAAAATAAACTCATGCCCAGGGCCTAAATTAAATGAAAGTGGCAAAGCAAATGAGGACAGGAGGCCTAAAAGAAAATCTTCTTTCTGCTTTGTGGATAGTGGATTTTTATAGGACACTGCTTCTCAAGGAGAATTTGGGATTTTTATTTCCTGTAGGTGAGAACTTTTATTTGCTTAGTTTAAAGAAAGTGGAACTAACCAGGGGAGGCTGTGGAGATATAAGGCAGAGTTTTGCAGATATCTTGATGTTTGAAGCAGAAGGCATGCATTTGCCTTTCCATTCCCCTCCTTCTCAAGAGAAATGAACATCTATTTGGGGCTGATAAGGGGAAGAAACCTGGATCTTAGCTCTTTGAGGTTTCAGGTTCCAGAACTCCAAGAGGAAGTGAGGGTTAATATAGCATTTTGATGTCAGCAAACTGGCACACCACACATTACCCTGTGCCTCAGTATGATCTGCATTTAGCATATCAGTGGGACTTCCCTGGTGGCTCAGACGGTAAAGCGTCTGTCTGTAATGCGGGAGACATTCCCTGGTCGGGAAGATGCCCTGGAGAAGGAAATGGCAACTCACTCCAGTATTCTTGCCTGGAGAATTCTGTGGATTGAGGAGGCTGGTAGGCTACAATCCACGGGGTCGCAAAGAGTCGGACATGACTGAGTGACTTCACTTCACTTTAACATATTAGCTGGAGAAGCCCTGTACCCATCAGCTGCCAGCCTTAGAGTGATCCAGATTTCATCTTAGCATTCCCCAGAAACACACAGTGCTTCTCGCAGAGGCAGTTATCTGCCAGGTGTCTGTCTCATTACGTGATCTCACAGCTCCCTATTAAACTCTGTGGCACTTACCACAGTTGTTCTATTTGTAAAATTATTCTCTTTGTATTTGTCTCCTCTTTGGCCTGGAGATTATGTTCTACTGTAGACTAAAGAAATTGATCTAGTTGTAACTGTTGTAAATTAAAAATCAAAGGCAATAATCATATGGTTGAAAATAAACAGGACAAAAACACTTTTTCAGGGGATAAACTAGTGAACGTAGGTTTATGTTTTAGAACTTTGGTGACTATATCACTGAGCAGGAAAGTGAAAAAAAAAAAAAAAAAAAAGACACCCAGATTTCGAGCAGGATTTATCAATAATTCTAATTCTATTGACACATTAGTATTTGGGAGCTGTCAAACCACTGGGTTAAAAATAAAAGTAGTTTGGAGATGCTACATGTAGACTCAGTTATGGTGTAAAGAATCAAGAATTTTAGGCTTGGGAGCAAGCCAAATGATGGTCAAATCTTCTCATTTTACAAGTGAAGAAAGTAGGTGCTCAAAGTCACACAGTTATTTAGTTTCAAAACTGAAATTAAAAAGTAGAGGGGACTTCCCTGGTGGCTCAGTGGCTAAGACTCTGAGCTCCCAATGCAGGGGGTCCAAGGTTCGATCTCTGGTCAGGGAACTAGGTCCCACATGCTGCGATTAGGAGTTCACATGATGCAGCTGAACATCCCCCACGCCACAGCGAAGATCGAAGACCCTGCCTGCCGCAACCAAGACCTGGTGCAGCCAAACAATTATTTTCTAAAATGATGACTGTATTGAAACAGAATGAAAGGCAGTAAAAAAAAAAAAAAAAAAAGTAGGTGTATTCATATTAACACCAGTCCCTTTTCCAATCAGTGAAAGACATCGATAAGTTCCACAGATCTGCATCAGCCAGTGAGTGCCCTCTATGGTAAGCAATAGAAATGAACTCCGATTAACTTCAGCAGAAATGAAATTGGCAGAACAGTGTCAGGAACTGTGAAATCAAATCACCATGGACTTGTCTTCAGTTGGGCCAACCAAGAGGCAGACTTTGGCCAGAACTCAACCAACCATCTGACTGCAGTAAACTCTCGTTCTCAATCTCTGTAGGGGCAGTCTGGGATACTGGGCATTAACGTGGCTCCATTCAATTGGCAGTCACGAGTCATCTTAGGGGAGCAAATAAGTAGACCCATATGAGCAGACTGAGGTAACACACTGAATGAATCAGGACTCTATGACAAGGGTGCTCATAGTGAGCCCTTCAGCGCAGTTTCAAATTACATTGCTCCCTCTTTGTGGAGCACACTCTGTTTTCACACATTTACACACATAAATATCAAAGTTCAGAAGCTCTCTGAGTCTGTATGAAACATGCCGATATATGGCTGCAGTTGGAAGCCTGGAGATCATGAGGATGATTGGGCCATTGGATATGAGGAAATTGATTTAATTGTCTACAGGATACTCTCATGCAAGGCGATTAGCTGTTAAGCAAATGAAAAGGATTTTTTAAATCTGGTTAATAGGATTGGATAATGAGGGTACATTTTCAAATCCTAATAATCTCACTTATATAACCATACCCACTGCATCTTTACTCTTTCTGAACCAGTGTCATAAATTTTGAGCCAGAAATGTGAGTTCTGCACCCTAATGTTCACCGCAGCACTATTTATAATAGCCAGGACAGGGAAGCAACCTAAATGTCTATCAGCAGATGAATGGATAAAGAAGATGTGGTATATATACACAGTGCAATATTACTCAGTTATAAAAAAAAAAAGAATGAAATAATGTCGTTTGCAGCAACATGGAGGAAGCTAGATTGTCATACTGAGTGATGTAAGTCAGACAGAGTGAGACAAATATATGATAGACACAGTGCCTGAAGAACTATGGACAAGGGTTTGTAACATTTTACAGGAGTCAGTGACCAAAGCCATCCTCAAGAAAAAGAAATGTAAGAAGGTAAAGTGGTTATTTGAGGAGGCTTTACGAATAGCTGAGGAGAGAAGAGAAGCAAAAGGCAAGGGAGAAAGGGAAAGATACACTCAAGCAAATGCAGAGTTCCAGAGTTCCAGAATAGTAAGGAGAGATAAGAAAGCCTTTTAAAATAAAAAAAATGCAATGAAATAAAGGAAAATAATAGAATAAGAAAGACCAGAGATCTCTTCAAGAATATTGGTGATACCAAGGGAATATTTCATGCAAAGATGGGCATGATAAAAAATAGAAACAATAAGGATCTAAAAGAAGCATAAAAGATTAAGAAGAGGTGGCAAGAATACATGGAAGAACTATAAAAAAGGGTCTTAATGACCTGGATAACCACGATGGTGTGATCACTCACCTAGAGCCAGACATCCTGGAGTGTCAAGTCAAGCGGGCCTTAGGAAGCATTACCACAAACAAAGCTAGTGGAGGTGATGGAATTCTGGCTGAATGAAGTAAAATTCTAAAAGATGATGCTGTTAAAGTGCAATATGCCAGCAAATTTGGAAAACTCAGCAGCGGCCACACGACCAGAAAATGTCAATTTTCATTCCAGTTCTCAAGAAAGACAATGCCAAAGAATGTTCAAACTACTGTACAGTTTTGCTCATTTCACATGCTAGCAAGGTTATGATCAAAATCCTTCAGCTATACTTGAACCAAGAACTTCCAGATGGAGATTTAGAAAAGGCAGAAGGACCAGAGATCAAATTGCCAACACTCGATGGATCATGGAGTATGCAAGGAACTTCCAGAAAAACATCTACTTATGTTTCATTGACTACACTAAAGCCTTTGACTGTGTGGATCATAACAAACTGTGAAAAATCCTTAAAGAAATGGGAATACCAGACCACCTTACCTGTCTCCTGAGAAGCCTGGATGCAGGTCAAGAAGCAACTGTTAGAACCAGACATGGGACAACATACTGGTTCAAAACTAGGAAAGGAGTACTACAAGGCTGTGTGTTGTTACCCTGCTTATTTAACTTATATGCAGAGTACATCATAAGGAATGCTCAGGGGGATGACTCACAAGGGGGAGTCCAGATTGCAGGGAGAAATATCAACAGCCTCAGATATGCAGATGATACCACTCTAATGGCAGAGAGTGAAGAGGAACTAAAGAGCCTCTTGATGAGGGTGAAAGTGGAGAGTGAAAAAACTGGCTTAAAACTCAGCATTCAAAAATATAAGATCATGGCATCCAGTCCCACCACTTCATGGTAAATAGAAGGGGAGAAAGTGGAAGTGGTGACATATATTATTTTCTTGGGTTCCAAAATCACTGCGTATGGTGACTGTAGCCATGAAATTAAAAAATATTTGCTCCTTGGAAGGAAAGCTATGACAAACCTAGACCACATATTAAAAAGCAGAGACATCACTTGGGTGACAAATATCCATATAGTCAAAACTATAGTTTTTCCAGCTGACTTGGGTTCTATTCCTAGGTCAGGAAGATCCCCTGGAGTAGAAAATGCCAACCCACTCCAATATTTTTGCCTGGGAAATCCTTTGGACATAAGAGCCTGTTGGGCTACAGTCCATGGGGTTGCAAAGAGTCAGACGTGACTGAGTGACTAAACAGCAGCAGTAGCATGTTGTTAAATACTTTAAATTTTAAAAATTATATTTCTAGTTTTAATAAAGTCAAATTTAAAAAAGTTATAATCCTTCATAAGGTTGCCAATGTTAATAGTTTGGTAGGATTTTTTTTTTTCTGTGCCAGGAGTAAAATTTTAGAGGCTCTCTGACTGAATTATTTTGAAGTGATAAAAAAGAACCTTCATAAATTCTTTATCTTTGTAATTTTGATGTTTTAAGAATTTTAAAGTTGCTAAGAAAAAAAATAATTTAGTTTTGAAAACAGCTTTAAAAAAGCATTAAAAATCTTTTGTTATGATATAAAGGCAATGGTATTCAACAATTATTTTTAGTGCAAGAGGAAGACAGTCACAGAACTTACCATTTATATTAATTTCAATGTCACTGTACTAGGATTTAAAATGCATTTTTATTAACATTTGTCATGTCATCAGTTTCAAAGGTTAGAAAAGTGATGTATATTATGCCCCAATCTTTCCCATGTTTCATTTTCTCCATGTAATGAAATGTAAAATTGACAGGATAGTGAGCTCTGTAGGATCACGGGATCCCACATCACAATCTCATCACAACCAACTAACAAAGCCTCTTAATCAAGGGAACTGCATGCAGGACATAGCACAGCTGAGGTATGATTCAGGGGCTGGCAGACATTTAGCAGTGAAGAACAAGGGTCATTTAAAAATGAGTCGTAATCCAGTTTTGATTGATTCTAAATGGAAAATGACACAAGGAAATTCAGGTGCTAAGTGTCGGAAGTTGTAGCCTCTTTTGTATCAGTACAGATTTTCAGGTAATTAAAAACATTCATTGATACCTAACATAGTTTATGATCATGACAATACAGCAGAGTCATAATGTAAAGATAAGTCTAGCATTACCAAGAAATCAGTTATGATTTTATTCTATTTTTTTTAAGTACCCGCTATGAGTGCATACCAAATACATAATGTTAAAACCACATACTGAGGTAGTTAATTCAACTTCCTTATAATGGTTTAAAATGCAAATTTGGTAAATGTGTCCTGGCTGATTACGTTGGGAGTAATTTGATGTAATCAGCCAGCTAAGTGACTATTCTCCACCTGGCATATTGCTGCTTTCTTCATTCTGCTTCAGGTACTAGTGGCAAAATGAGCTATGACTTTAGCTGCTTTGGTGTGATGCGCCTGCCTTCTCAGTTGTAGAGCAGTTTGCTTCGTGAAACACTGAGAAGCACCTTAAATAGTAGAGAAACCAACTATATCAAGGTTTTTTTATTCACCAGAGTACCATCCATGCCAAAGACAGGAAAACCACCAGCTGGATCAGAGCTGTCTTGTATCTTTCAAACAGAGTATTCTTTACAGTGAGAGTCAGGTCACAGTGAGGGTGACTGAATGGGACCCAGCATCTGAAGGGAAATGGAGAAGCAATCTGGCACGAACGTAACTGACTCAGTTTTCTGGCTCCTACTACATTCTCACCCCTTCATAACCCATGCTCAGATCATCATTTCACTACTAATTTAATATCTTTATTGTAAACATGAATCCAGATTGCTGAGACTCCATTCTTATTTTCTATCTCAAGATTATGCCAAACGTTACTTTCTTTATAACACCCCTGACACTTTCTATGAATCTCTTTCTATAAGGTCCATATTATTCTGGGTTTTTTTTTTTTTTGGTTTATTCAACAAATATTTATTAAGCACCTTCTGCATTCCAGAACGACTGAGCAACTTCACTTTCACTTTTCACTTTCATGCATTGGAGAAGGCAATGGCAACCCACTCCAGTGTTCTTGCCTGGAGAATCCCAGGGACAGAGGAGCCTGGTGGGCTGCCGTCTATGGGGTCGCACAGAGTCGGATATGACTGAAGCGACTTAGCGGCAGCAGCAGCAGCATTCCAGAAACTATTCTGGCAGTAGAGACTGGAACATGGAGAGGGCACATATTATCCCTGACATCAGAAAATGTAAATTCTAAAGAGGAAAGGCAGACAACAGATAAGTAAGTAAAACAGACAGTATCAGAGGATGATAAATGCTATGGAGCGGGCTTCCCTGGTGGCTCAATTGTAAAGAATCCACCTGCCAGTGCAAGAGACATGGGGGTTCCATCCCTCGTCTGGGAAGACCCTATGTGCCATGGAGCAATGAAGCCTGTGCACCACAGCTGCGGAGCCTGTGCCCCCGAGCCTGGGAGCTGCAACCCTGAGCCCATGTGATGCAACTACTGAAGCCCGCGTGCCCTAGAGCCTGAGATCTGAGGCAAGAGGAGTTACCCACGTGGAAAGTCCACACACTGCAATTAAGAGCAGCCCCTACTCATCACAACGAGACAAAGTCCTCACAGCAAGGAAAACCCAAGAAAGCCAAAAAATAAGTAAAGAAATAGATATAAAAAAAGTTTTAATGCTATGAAGCAAAATATTTCAGGTTAGAGGATACAGGACATTGGAGGTATATTTTTAAATAGGATAGCTAAGAAAGATGTGGCCAAGAAGATAACACTTGAGTTACGGTGTGAAAGAAGAGAAGGATTGAACTTCGTAGATATCACAGTTCAGATCAGATCAGTCGCTCAGTCGTGTCCGACTCTTTGCGACCCCATGAACCGCAGCACGCCAGGCCTCCCTGTCCATCACCAGCTCCCGGAGATCACCCAGACTCATACCCATCGAGTCAGTGATGCCATCCAGCCATCTCATTCTCTGTCGTCCCCTTCTCCTCCTGCCCTCAATCCCTCCCAGCATCAGAGTCTTCTCCAATGAGTCAACTATTCGCATGAGGTGGCCAAAATACTGGAGTTTCAGCTTTAGCATCATTCCTTCTGAAGAAATTCCAGGATTGATCTCCTTCAGAATGGACCGGTTGGATCTTCTTGCAGTCCAAGGGACTCTCAAGAGTCTTCTCCAACACCACAGTTCAAAAGCATCAATTCTTCGGTGCTCAGCCTTCTTCACAGTCCAGCTCTCACATCCATACATGACCACAGGAAAGACCATAGCCTTGACTAGGCGAACCTTTGTTGGTAAAGTAATGTCTCTGCTTTTGAATATGCTATCTAGGTTGCTCATAACTTTCCTTCCAAGGAGTAAGTGTCTTTTAATTTCATGACTGCAGTCACCATCTGCAGTGATTTTGGAGCCCAGAAAAACAAAGTCTGACACTGTTTCCACTGTTTCTCCATCTATTTCCCATGTAGTGATGGGACCAGATGCCATGATCTTCGTTTTCTGAATGTTGAGCTTTAAGCCAACCTTTTCACTCTACACTTTCACTTTCATCAAGAGGCTTTTTAGCCCCTCTTCACTTTCTGCCGTAAGAGTCGTGTCATCTGCATATCTGCATATCTGAGGTTATTGATATTTCTCCCAGCAATCTGGATTCCAACTTGTGTTTCTTCCAGTGCAGCATTTCTCATGATGTACTCTGCATATAAGTTAAATAAACATGGTGACAATATGCAGCCTTGACGTACTCCTTTTCCTATTTGGAACCAGTCTGTTGTTCCATGACCAGTTCTAACTGTTGCTTCCTGACCTGCATACAGATTTCTCAAGAGGCAGATCAGGTGGTCTGGTATTCCCATCTCTCTCAGAATTTTCCACAGTTTATTGTGATCTACACAGTCAAAGGCTTTGGCATAGTCAATAAAGCAGAAATAGATGTTTTTCTGGAACTCTCTTGCTTTTTCCATGATCCAGCGGATGTTGGCAATTTGATCTCTGGTTCCTCTGCCTTTTCTAAAACCAGCTTGAACATCAGGAAGTTCACGGTTCACATAGTGCTGAAGCCTGGCTTGGAGAATTTTGAGCATTACTTTACTAGCGTGTGAGATGAGTGCAATTGTTCGGTAGTTTGAGCATTCTTTGGCAGATATCACAGTTAGGCTATTAGTAAGAAAATGTGCGGTTTGTGCGGTTTTGGTGTGAACTACATGAAAATGTATTAATGTAGAAATTATTAATGTAATTACCACAATGCTACTATAATACTTTTGACAGAAGTACCCAGTTTACTCTTAGCAGAGTCCATAGGGCCTCTGCAAACTATTAATCAAGTTAACCATGGATGTGTATGCGTGTATGTTCAGTCAAGTCTGACTCTTTTGCGACCCCATGGATTATAGACCACCAGGTTCCTCTGTCCTGGGATTTTCCAGGCAAGAATATTGGAGTGGGTTGCCATTTCCTACTCCAGGTATCTTCCCGACCCAGGAATTGAGCCTTCCTCTCTTGAGTCTTCTGCATTGGCAGGCAGATGCTTTACCACTAGCGCCACCCGGGAAGCCCCAGGCAAGTAACCATAAAAGGTATGAATTAAAATTGCAAAATAAGTGTAAAACAAAATACAATATGCTGTGTTCAAAACTATAACCAAGGACTTTCCTGCTGGTAGAGTGGATAGAAATTCGCCTGCCAATGCAGGGGACAGTGTTAAGATAAACATCCCTGCGCTGTTAAGATTCCATGTGCCTGGGGCAACTAAAGCCCTTGTGTCACAATTACTGAAATCTGTGCACTCCTGTCCCGGGAGCCTCAACTACTGAGCCTATGTGCTGCAACTACTGAAGCTCTCCTGCCTAGAGTCTGAGCTCCACAACAAGAGAGGCTGTGATGAGAAGTCCGTGTTCTGCAACCAAGAAGAGCCCCCAGTCATCACAAGTAGAGAAAGCCCGCGTGCAGCAATGAAGATCGAGTGCAACCAAAAATAAATAAGTAAGTAAATTTAAAAAAACTGAAACCAAAATATAGTGTTGGAAGTGAGCCAAGCAAAAGGTAGCAACTTTTAAAGGTAATCATATATGATAGTTTGAGATGTACATGCAATTTAGTATTATGAGACAGGTTAGTGCTTACGAATATAAATCTACCACTAGAATTTTTAAAGACAATTTGTTAGCTGGAAGAGAGACTATGCTATTGTGATGAATAATAAACTTATATGTAGCAGGCTCACATGTAAGAGTGGATCTTGTGTATAGATCACTATTTATAGTCTGTAACTGAAACCTTGAAAATCAGGATCTCAATAATATTCTTTTAATGAAAGATATTTTTAAACTTACATTAATAAATATTAATATCTTTCCTCCATTTAGAAATCTGGATGGACTTTTATTTTATATTTAAAAGCTAAAAGAGTCTAAAATACATGGTGATTGGATCATATCATACATACAAATTAATCAAATCAAACTCAGAAAAGAAGTCAAACAATAATACTTCACTAAGTCATATAAATAACTGAGTCCATGATAAAAAATAGATTATTCTAGCCATTTACTTTGTTTTCTAAGTATTAAAAACATTCAGACAAGATGCTTTATAATCTAGCTACCACTGTTGGTATAACTCCCTAGGTATAAAATCAATTTAGTTTTTAAAATGTTAATCACACATTCTCTGAACAGATACAGGATGCCTGAACATCAATTAAGGTTAGATTAGTTGATGAAAAAATTTAATTTAACATTAACTTTAGTAGTAATGAGACAGTATAAAAAGTAAATTCATATATTCAATGAGCAGAGACTTTGGTGGAGAGAAAAGATTCTTTTTGCTGTAGCAGATTTATTAAGTTGCTATAAATATTTTACAAATTCAGTCTCCAAAAAATAGCAGCAACGGCTTAGTTGTTTATCTTCTCATTGCTCTTCTAGAAACCATAGAGAACATCAAGGAGAATGGAGAGGGGAAAAGGAGGAATTTGCAAACTATATTTTCTATAAAACTAGGAAGCATGGAGATTGTGGAAACCACATGTACATATAAAGAAAGCATAAGAGACCTGTGGAATCTGAAGGAGAAACTGCTGGGTGCAGGTTGTCAGGGGAGAAAAGGAAGTTCTGATTGGCAAGTATTAAACATTGATGGGAAATAATCTCTCTCAAGAGAGAGCCCTTCAAAGGGTAAGAATTTAAAATTTTAATTTAAAAATTCCCAAAGCAACTATTTGTTCAAATAGGTAATAAAATCTGCATTAAAAAACTACTTAGATAAAAAGAAAAATGAGAACTTAGGGGATACAGCCAAATGTATACTCAGAAGTAAAATAACATGCTTCAAAGAGGGCATCATGTTTTAAAAAAGAAAACATTAATAAATTATGCAGATAAAGAATATAGAAGAGATGAAAATAGTTTATAGAAATATGAGAATGAAAATAAATGGGATCAAAGTAGAAAGATGAAAAATTTTTAAATATTAGAAGAGAAACAATTCATAAGAAAATCCAAAATTTGTGATTTCTGTTGTACTTATCTTTGTTCTTACATGTTTGTGGAGAGTAAGGGTAGAAAGAATGTGTAATACATAGGGCATAAACTCTATAACAAATGTGACAAAAGAAAAAATTAATTTAAAACATATAATAGCAGATAAAATCAGAGGTATGAAATTTGAGACCTTTCACAGACCCGTTAATAAATTTGAAAATATTATTGAAATTGGCAATTTTCTGAAAAATTACCAATACTCACTCCAGAGTAAAAAAACATCGAATAATAACCATTGAAAAATAAAAAATACATTATTAAATTTATTAAAGAATTCTTTCCTTAATGGCTTAATTGTAGATGCAACTGATTCTATACAAACTACCACAGGTTAGAAAAATAGAACGTTTTTCTGTCATTTTCGAAGTGAACATCCTCCTGAGCTCAGACTATAGGAAAATTCTCTCTCCCTCACTCACTGTAGGCAAACCTGCTTATGAATATGTAGAATTAAAAAAGCACCTTCGGGATTCACTAAAAAATCACAACACAAACAGATAAAGACTCCCAGAGAGTTGCCAAGGGGGACGAGAACGGGGGAGGACCGAATCGGGAGTTTGGAACTAACAGGTGCCAGCCATCATATAGAGAATAGAGGAACGACAAGGCCCTATTGCAGAGCACTGGGAATTATATTTAATATCCTGTAATAAACTATAACGGAAAAAGAAAATGAATCACTTTGCTATACACCAGAAACTAACTCAACACTCTGCGGTGGCTCAGTGGTAAAGAATCCACCCACCAAGGGAGACACAGGAGACTGGGATTCAATCCAGGGTCAGTAAGTTCCCCTCCAGTAGAAAATGACAACTAACTCCAGTATTTTCACCTGGATAATTCCATGGACAGAGGAGCCTGGCAAGCTACAGTCTGTGGGGTTGCAAAGAGTCAGACACGACTGATCGACTGAGCACATGCGTCACTAAAAAAATCACAACAAGCTAATAACCCTCTACAACCACATAGAGTTATCCATAGGAATTCAAGGATATATTAGCATTGGGAAAGATATTGATATTACATCATCAATGCATTATAGAAAAAATCACCATCTCAATAAATTACCAAAACTATATAATAGAATTACACATCTAGAAGTTGATGAACCAGGAGGAAAATTAGGCAAATATGGCATTATAGAAATGTAGAGAAAAATGTTTCAGTAAAGGGTTGGGTTTTGGTTCTAAAAGTTGAAATATTATGAAGATAGAAAGAAAGCAATTGCGTTAAGATGGCAAGTACTGTGACCAAGATAAACAGTTTCAGTGGAATGCAGGGTGTAAAAAAGGGGAGAGTGGAGTACAAACACAGGAAATATAGATAAATCTATGATATTGGCTATGAGGTCAAAAACATACAAATAATTGGATTGTGTGGCAAACAATACAACTACTTTAATCTCACACTTTGGAATAACTAGAATTTAGAGGATTGTACACCCAACTAGAGATTCTATCATCTGCCATATTCATTCATTCTTTCATTCACCAACAGGTGAGCAGCTGCTAGGGAGAAAACACTGTAGCAAAGGATTCCAGATTATATTCTGTTCATGACGAGTTTGTACTTCAGTTTTGGAAATTAAGATAATAAAAATACATGATAGAAGGTTCTAGGGGTATAATAAATTTTGTCCAGGCCAAACACATACACACACGCACATGCAGCAAAACGCTTTTCATAATGATTTCTTCCAGACCATAGTTTAAAGCATATTCCAGAAAAATGCACACTAATACTTTTAAAATCATATTTTAGCTCAGAAAATAAAGGTACAGATCTTTAAATATATTACACCATGATAAAGTGTAAGTCTAAACAAAAGGCAATTACTTGGATGCTTCAGGCATAAAGAATGATTAAATGAAGTCATGAATCAAGGAAAATTGTTGGTTGTTCAGAATTTGTTTGGCTATCACAAATCTCATTTTCTATTTAAATATTGACCTAACTTTGTAGTTTTTTGAAGAATATAAATAAATCAAGACCTAAAAATGCCAGGAAAAAAACAGAACTGGACTAGGAAAACAAAATTGTGGAAGTTGGAAAATGATGGGATCGATAGTTCCGATAACTAATCCAAAACTACTTTTTATTTGTTAATTCACTGCAAACAGGGACTCTGAAAAGATTATTTATTATTCCCTGTGTAAGGTATTGTAACATGCAATAGGAAGAATACACAAAGGAAGCAAAAACAGTCTGCCCAGCCACATTTTACAGTCTTCAGCATTTCCAGTGGTGTAGATATCGGAAATGAATTCAGTTTCGGCTTATCTGAAAAACAGTGTTTTTTATTCTTACTGTTAAAAGAATAATTTCCATAACATCAAATTCTGATTTCTTAAAGCACATAGAATTCTGATCTCTCATTAAAGATGCTATCGCATTTTCTTTGTTTTTCCTAATGAGAAACAAGTCCGCTTAATTCATATAGCTATTCCTCTGATTGTAATGTATCTTCCCCCCTCTTGCTACTTAAGAGACTTTCTTTGTATTTGATACTCATTTGTAGTTTGATTATGATGTCTCTTAGTGTATTTCCTTTGTATTTATTCTGTGTGGAGTTAGCTGAACTTCTTGTTGGTTTCCACGCTTGTGAAAAATTTCTCCAATTAATCTGCCCTATTCGCATTGAAATAATTTGGTATCCCCATGGATGGAGGAGCCTGGTGGGCTGCAGTCCATGGGGTTGCTAGAGTCGGACACAACTGAGTGACTTCACTTTCACTTTTCACGTTCATACATTGGAGAAGGAAATGGCAACCCACTCCAGTGTTCTTGCCTGGAGAATCCCAGGGACGGGGGAGCCTGGTGGGCTGCCATCGGTGGGGTCGCACAGAGTTGGACACGACTGAAGTGATGCAGCAGCAGCAGCATTCTCCCTCTTATATTTCTAGAACTTCATTTGCAGGTATGTCAGACCACGTAGTATTTATCACAGTTCAGTGATATTCTTTATTTATTTATTTTACATTTTTTGCTTCTATCTTCATATTGGTGAATTTCAGTTGACCTAAGTTCAATTTCATTGACATCTTTTTCTGTTGTCTCCAATCTGCTGTTAAGCCCACTGAACTTATGTAAAACCCTTATCTGCTATTTTCAATACATCAGCCATCTTAGAGTTTTATCCTACTGAATACTTAAAATTCTTTTTTTCTTGACAATGAATCACTTTTCCCTGATTCTTTGAGGTTGAGTATTTTTTATTAGATGTTAGACATCTAACATCTTTATTAGATGTTAGACAATGTTAGACATTGTGGGGGAAAGATGTAAAAACTGAATTCTGTCATCTTCCTCTGAAAGCGTTTACTTTTGTTCTAACAGTTAAATTATTGTTCATTCACCTTCACTTTGTGGAAGCTTGGTTTAATACATTACTACTTTGCTTTAAAATCTGAAACTTGTCATTTTAATGACTGATATTTCAGTAAATCTAAGTAAGATATAGTTGAGAGCAATAACAATAACAATAAGAAAAACACTAGTGGATTATTTGACAATCACTTTTAAAAGGTATATTCAAATAGAAAGAGAGAAAAGAAGAAAGAAAACAAGTCAGTTGACTTCCCCTTGCCCTTGGGATAAAAGCAATCTCCCCAAATTGAGATACATCACTCCTTATAGTCCCATCTCAGAGGAACTTTCCAGTTTTCCAGTCTCTTCTGTCTTCTAACACCCAGCAGTAGAACCTAACTCTGCTCAAGACTCGAACTTTTGCAAATGCTGTGTTCTACACCAAGAGTAGGCTTATGGTGAATATCTTTTCAATACTACTCACAAACTACTCAAAAAAACATGTCGTAATTCTACTAGACAAGGTTAGGTCCTGCATCCTGAGACCCTGAACAATACTTTTTTCATGTGTCTATAACAGATTTTATCTCATAATATCAGTTCTCTAGTGGAATTCTTGAACATTATTCATTTATTCAACAACATCTTATTCTGTACATAGGATGTAAGAGGTATTGGTATAGGTGCTCAGGATACCATGATGAAAACAATAGAAATGATTTTTCACCTCAGAATGTATTGGGTGTTGTGTTCAGATTTTTGTCTTGAGAAGCAGTACTAGACAGTGGTTAAGGGAACAGACTTTGGAACTAGACTGCACTGTTTGAAGCCCATCTCTACTATTTATGAGCTAAATACCCTTGAAAAGTTACTTCTCTGTGCCTCATTTTCACCATTTGATAATTGTCAATAGTATTTCATAGTTTCCATGTGAGCTTAAAATACGTGAACCAGAAGAATGGAGCCTGGCATACAAGAACTCAATAAATATTTGATATTATTTTCCTCTCATGCCTAGATTATGATGTCCAAAATATTGTAGGTGCAGACAACATAAGATGAATGAATGAATATCCATGTTTCTGTATTAAAAGATACATATCACTTATTGAAGAAATTTTATATTGCTTCTTTGTTTTTTTCCTTAACCAATAAGAAGCTATATAAGAAGTCAGAACTCAGGCTAAGAAATATTAAAAGTGCGTTTGTTAATGCAATGATAGCATTTACTTCTTTTCTACTTGCTCATTCAACAAAATTTTTTTTGCTCTTCTTCATTAAAAACAAAAAATATAACTATTCTTTTCTTTGGGAGTTTATAAGTTAGATGGTAAATTGATATATATTTAATTACATATAATAAAGTAAAATGTGGATGAGGATTTGATGGAAAATCACAATGAGGATGTGATGGAATGAAATAAATCACACATTTGAAAGCATACATGAACTGCTTGGCACGTATTAATTTGAATTATATAAAACTACCAATATTTTAATGGTTTGACTAGTCAAATGGCAATTTTATATGATTCAAAACAATAGCAGATACATTATACAATACACTAAATACATTCATGTATCAGAATAATATGTTATTCAGAAGAGGGGGAAACTTTCAAGGATTCCACTTTTCAGAATGACAAAACTTTATAACAGGCAATTGGAATAAATATGAAGAAAAAGTAGATAAAAATCAAGTGATTCAGTGATTCTTGAAATGTGGTCCCACAATTTTAAATGAGCATAGGCAGTAGTGACCAAAATAGAGCTAACCTGAAAGAACAGTGGTCAGATATTTTTAAAAAATATTTCTTTAATTTCATTTACTTTATTTTTGCCATAGTTTTCCATTTTCTGAAGTTGGAAGGGGAGGGGGAAATTACTCAAGACAGAGTCTTTCTAACTAATAAATGTTCTTACAATTAAATTTTATAGATCTAGAAATTTTATAAATCTAACATTTTTACTTTTATGTTTTGGAAGCTCCACCCAGCTGGCGAGATTTTGGTTCCCCAACCAGATGTTGAACCCAGGCCCTCCAATAGTGTGAAGGAAGTGTGAAGTCCTAACTGCTAGACTGCCAGAAAGTACCCCATAAATCTGACAGTTTTACACGTCTATGTACTTTATGATAATATTTCCTCCCAGTTATTCTTACTTAATATAACTTCTAAAATATAGTGCATTAAAATATTTTGTGTTAAGTCAGAAGAATTTAGGTTTATTTTCTTGATCTACTTAGTCATTCACTTAGTAAAATGTAACAACATGCATTTCAAGGAGTCAGTTCTTTGTTCAAAATCTTCATTTAATGACTAGAAGGACACAGAGCCGCAGGACACTCAGTGCTTAAAGCACTGCATTCAATTAAAAGCACTGAGTGAATTTAAACTAAGGATTTTTAGTAAAGTTTCATGCTTTAAAGTGCAAGTAATTTGAACTGTAATTAAAGACAGATGGTTTATTAATACTTCTCACTTGAATACTTGGATTCATACTTTTAAAAATGGAAATTCCAAATGATATATGTGTTATGTATAAGTCCATTTAGCCAAGGGAGAATTTTGACTAGATTTTATATTAATTTTGACACCCCACCCCAGTACTTTTGCCTGGAGAATCCCATGGATGGAGGAGCCTGGTAGGCTCCAGTCCATGGGGTCGCTAAGAGTCGCTAAGAGTCGGACACGACTGAGCGACTTCACTTTGACTTTTCACTTTCATGCATTGGAGAAGGAAATGGCAACCCACTCCAGTGTTCTTGCCTGGAGAATCCCAGGGACGGGGGAGCCTGGTGGGCTTCCGTCAATGGGGTTGCACGGAGTCCGACGCGACTGGAGCGACTTAGCAGCAGCAGCATATGCATTTAATACTGATAATGTCGTTTTAGCATCTTCACATGACATGAAAATAAATACTTAGTTTTTGAACAAAATATACACTAAAACATATGACCTTTGATACTAATAGCTAGTCAACACTGCTTTGTCTAAAGCACTTACTCAAAAATTACCCCAATATGCTAACTAATCTGAACATTATTGTCTTACAGATATTAGTTCCATCCCTGAAACAACTATAAATAAAAATAAATATGTAAGGAAGACAATGGCATTTGATGTTGTGGAATCACCTCTGAACTGGGATTTAGGAGATTGTTCGTCACTTGGGAAATGAGGGGTGTAAATTAGATTGTTTTTATCATCTCTAAAGTTTCATGACACTTATACTAGAATGCAAAGATTCTGAAACAAGGGCTTAATGGAAAATACAAAGGGTTTGCCAGAAGATAAGGTGTGTGTTTTATCTTTTTCTTTCCCATAGTTTAATCTCAGTCTGTATATATCTACTATGTTTAGAAAAAATTCTTTTATGTACAAAGAAGAGGTATTTGTTTAACTGAAAATCTTTCAAATATAGCAGACAGGAGAAATAACTCTTCTCTTCATTTAAAAAACCCATATGAAAGGATTAAAAATATAATCTGCAACTTTTATCAAAGTATCTTTTTCAATTGATCCCACTTGCAAAATAAATGTATTTTGACAAAATCAACATAGGTAAATATATGACAAATCTATAGGAAGACAGCTTTCTGCATCCCAAACATTTAATCTTCATGCTGGGCTCCTTCTTCCATTATCAATGTATTTTCTAACCTTGGCAATAAGGTTCTTTTGCCCACTGACAGTACTTTTCAAATGATTCCTCTCTATAAGGCAAGTGTTCAGCAGTGTAAGGTATGAGCCTACTCTGTGAAATATATGTGGATTTTAACAATGAGGACCAAAAGGGGATGAGTACTTAAGTGGTGGAATCTGAATACTATAGTATATTTAAGCAATGTTTTCATTCATCAGACCACCAAATAGATACTGCCAGAGAAAGCTGGTCATACATTTGCCCCTCCGTATTAAACAGTTATAGATCTATTTCCTTGGGTTTTAGGCACCAACTTAGGTTTACCTTGGCATAAGAAAATAAATGGTGTAAACCATTTAAGCATTAAAGATATGGGTAATAAGGGACTGAGGTCTAGACAGAGGTCATCAAAGGAATGGCAGCAAGAGGAAAGAGTAGTTGGCATGTCAGGTGAGTATCAGCCGGAACCTACTTAGGCAAAGAGAGGGGATAAAGCACTGAAGTGTACAGAAGGGACAGCCTTCTGTCGGACTTCAGAGCAAACACAGTACATGTACCTGGTGTGTGAAACACTGATGACGCTTATTACACAGCTCAGAATATTTAACTCATACATGTCTTTGTCTGAGTATGCATACCCTCCATCTGATCCTTCACTAACCCCTCCAATAGCTTGCTATATCCTTCCAAGAGTACCTAAAATGAGTAAGAGAGTGAAGACACCAATCAACCAATGAACAAAATCAGGCAATTTTTATTTGCTTGATTTTTTACTTTATACAGAACAGTATAAATTGAAACTTTGTTTCTTTATACTTTGTAAAAGTAAGTATCTCTTTAGTTGATTAGACAAGAGGATGATATAGTATTCTAAGATTAGTTTCAAACAAGTAAAATTTTGGTACAATTATAAGGGTTGGTAATAAGTAAAAACTAAAAAAGATAATAAAGAATTAAAACTCAAAATTCCCAAATGTTTAGTCTAATACTGTCATTTCACAGATTCATGAATTATTCCCATCCTTAAAAAATATTAAAATAGTATTTACATAAGCATTAACTATATGGTAACGAGTGGCTTCCCTGGTGGCTCAGACAGTAAAAAAATCTGCCTACAATGTGGAAGACCTGGATTCGATCCCCGGATAGTAATTCTCTGGAGAAGGAAATGGCAACTCACTCCAGAATTCTTGCCTGGAGAATTCCATGGACAGAGGAGCCTGGAGGACTGCAGTCCACGGGGCTGCAAATAGTTGGACTGAGCAGCTAACACACACACACACACACACACAAACTCACGGTAACAAATCCAGGTTTCCCCAAATTCAAGTGTGTTTGCTAAGGTGACTCCACAGTAAAGAATCTGACGGAAATGCAAGATATGAAAAGATGTGAGTTCAATCTCTGCAGGAGGAAGATTCCCTGGAACAGGAAACAGCAACTTACTCCAGTAACGTTGCCCATGGACAGAGGAGACTGGAGTCACAAAAGAGTCAGATAAGACTCAGTGACTAAACAACATATGGTAACTAATTCTTGATTTCCCCAGTTTTAGGTATATTTCCTAATATTCTAGTACCCATGTACAAAAGTGTCTCTAGAATACTTAAAAATATATATCCATATAATGAATGAACTAGTCAAAACATCATGTATTTTAGGTGGAAGCTATCAATATTCAAATGGTTATTCAGATTTTTCACTTTTTATTAGGATGTTTTGACATTATGGAGACATGAAAAAATTCATTTTTATTATAAGGTATATCCACATTTGATGACTTATTGAGAGGATATTTAGATGACTGACTCATGACAAACTGCAGTGGCTGGAGTAGCATGCAGAGAACAGCTTGAAGTCCTTTCAGACTTTTAAGCAGCTCTCTGACTTCAGCTACTGAGATTTCACTTGCTGCTGCTGCTGCTGCCTCGCTTCAGTTGTGTCCGACTCTGTGCGACCCCAGAGACGGCAGCCCACCAGGCTCCTCCATCCCTGGGATTCTCCAGGCAAGAACACTGGAGGGGGTTGCCATTTCCTTCTCCAATGCAGGAAAGTGAAAAGTGAAAGTGAAGTTGTTCAGTCGTGTCCGACCCTCAGCGACCCCATGGACTGCAGCCTACCAGGCTCCTACATCCATGGGATTTTCCAGGCAAGAGTACTGGAGTAGGGTGCCATTGCCTTCTCCACAGATTTCGCTTAGCAAAGTTTATAGAAACAAAAATCTGTTTAAAAAAAAAAAAAGGATTTAAAAGACACTAAATATAAACATGGACAACAGACTGGTTCCAAATAGGAAAAGGAGTATGTCAAGGCTGTATATTGTCACCCTGCTTATTTAACTTAGATGCAGAGTACATCATGAGAAACACTGGGCTGGAAGAAGCACAAGCTGGAATCAAGATTGCTGGGAGAAATATCAATAACCTCAGATATGCAGATGACACCACCCTTATGGCAGAAAGTGAAGGGAAACTAAAAAGCCTCTTGATGAAAGTGAAAGTGGAGAGTGAAAAAGTTGGCATAAAGCTCAACATTCAGAAAACAAAGATCATGGCATCCGGTCCCATCACTTCATGGGAAATAGAGGGGTAAACAGTGGAAACAGTGTCAGACTTTATTTTTGGGGCTCCATAATCACTGCAGATGGTGATTGCAGCCATGAAATTAAAAGACGCTTACTCCTTGGAAGGAAAGTTATGACCAACCTAGATAGCATATTCAAAAGCAGAGACATTACTTTGCCAACAAAGGTCCATCTAGTCAAGGCTATGGTGTTTCCTGTGGTCATGTATGGATGTGAAAGTTGGACTGTGAAGAAAGCTGAGTGCCAAAGAATTGATGCTTTTGAACTGTGGTGTTGGAGAAGACTCTTGAGAGTCCCTTGGACTGCAAGGAGATTCAACCAATCCATTCTAAAGGAGATCAGTCCTGGGTGTTCTTTGGAAGGGATGATGCTAAAGCTGAAACTCCAATACTTTGGCCACCTCATGCGAAGAGTTGACTCATTGGAAAAGACTGTGATGCTGGGAGGGATTGGGGGCAGGAGAAGGGGACGACAGAGGATGAGATGGCTGGATGGCATCACCTACTCGATGGGCAGGAGTTTGGGTGAACTCCAGGAGTTGGTGATAGACAGGGAGGCCTGGCGTGCTGCAGTTCATGAGGTCTCAAAGAGTCAGACACAACTGTGTGACTTAACTGAACTGAAATATAAACAAAATTTACTTGATTATTGTTTATGGTCAATTAGTTATAAGACAGAAATGGAAAAATTTCAAATATATCAACCATTAATAGTAAGCTTACTTAACAGCTTCAAAAGCGTTTGTGCCAATAATTAACTTACTCTCTACTGGTAGTTGAGTAGGGGTGGAGATTCTAGAAGCCTGGACTGAGACTAACACAGAAGGACGACAGGGTAAACAACAGGAAAAATTCCTTAACAAAGATAATTTACCAAAAATGACATAATAAAAAAACAGTTTCTGAACAGTTCTATATCAATGGAAGACATCGAATCTGTAAATTAGCATTTACAAAAATATAAATACCAGCCATTACTTGTGAGTCCTTCTAAATATACAAAAAACACAAAGCATTAATCAAAGCAAAACCTTCCTCGGCATATAAAGAGAGGGACTACTTTCCAGTGTATTTTATAAGGTCAGAATAAATCTGATATGAAAATATAACAAGGACAATGTAACAAAGATATATTACAGGCCAGAATCTCTCATGACATATAGGCAAAATCCTTAAATAAACATTAGCGAGTCAAATAAAGTAATATATAAAATATATGATGTGTTATCATGATGAATTGTGATTTGTTTCAGGAAAGCATGTTTGCATTAATATTAGGGGAGTTAATATAACCAACCACATTAAGAGAATGAAGAATAAAAATTATTTAACTATATCAATAAATCAATAAATGCAGAAAAGCCGTTTGAAAATATTCAACATCAATGATGATTAAAAAAAAAACAAACTATGAATTGCAATGGAGGAAAGCTTCCTAAATTTCATAAAGGATATTTTTTTGAAAAAATCCACAGCTATGATTACATTTAATGATGAAATATTTAACATTTTTTTCCTTAGGTTGGAAAAGGCAAGAATGCCATTTTTACCACTTCTATTAAACTCTGAATTGTAGCTTCTGTCCAGGTCAAAAAGTATTGAAAAAGGATAAAAGTGGAGAGGATAAAGGGGAACAGATGACATGATATAAAATCTAGTAATATTTCCAGATAAACTAGCAGAAATTACTGTATAAATTTAGCAAGATTCAAAACTAAAAATAATATACAAAGGTAAATTTTCTTTCTATATGTTGAAGACAAAAAATAGAAAATAACACTGAAACTATCACAATATTTGTTAATTGGTTATACTTGAATACAAAATAAAACATTTAATAAAAAAGGAAAATAACAATAAAATGTCATTTATAACACCAGAAATCTAACTCCTAGAAATAAGTCTTCCAATAGATGTGCTAAAACTACAAAACATAATTGAGACACATTAAAAATAACAAAAATGAATAGAAAGAATGCCACATTCCTGCATTGGAACTCACTAATTTGTACCATGTAGAATTTTTTAAAGAGCCCCTATGATTTACACTACTACATTACTTCCTCCTCTTGAAACAGTGGGTGGGACTTTTAACTTGCATCTAATCTGTAGAAGATGTATGGATGTGAGAGTTGGACAATAAAGAAAGCTGAGCGCCAGAGAATTGGTGCTTTTGAACTATGGTGTTGGAGAAGACTCTTGAGAGTCCCTTGGACTGCAACGAGATCCAACCAGTCCATCCTAAAGGAGATCAGTCCTGGGTGTTCTTTGGAAGGACTGATGCTAAAGCTGAAATTCCAACATTTTGGCCACCAGATGCAAAGAAGTGACTCATTCGAAAAGACCCTGATGCTGGGAAAGATTGAAGGCAGGAGAGGAAGGAACGACAGAAGATGAGATGGTTGGATGGCATCACTGACTCAATGGACATGAGTTTGAATAAACTCTGGGAGTTGCTGATGGACAGGGAGGCCTGGCATGCTGCAGTCTGTGGGGTCACAAAGAGTTGGACATGATTGAGTGACTGAACTGAACTGAACTGATGGCAATGGTGAAGGGATTTTACAGATATAATCAACATCTCTAATTATTTTTTTAAAAAGAGTCATTGTCCTGAGTGGGTCTGGCTAATCACATGAGCCATTTAAAAAGAGTTTAGACAGCAAAGAAGGAAGAAGTCAAGAAACTCATTCCTCCTAGTCTTGAAGCAAGCTGCCTTGATTTCTATACGGTGAAAGAACAGATACTGACTCCTGACCTCTGAGTGAGCCTGCTAATGCTATGCTAAGTCGCTTCAGTCGTGTCCAACTCTGTGCGACCCCGTCCCTGGGATTCTCCAGGCAAGAATACTGGAGTGGGTTGCCATTTCCTTCTCCAATGCATGAGAGAGAAAAGTGAAAGTGAAGTCGCTCAGTCATGTCCAACTCTTAGCGACCCCATGGACTGCAGCCCACCAGGCTCCTCTGTCCATGGATTTTCCAGGCAAGATTACTGGAGTGGGGTGCCATTGCCTTCTCCGTGGCAGATCTAATATAGAAAGAGACCAAGGTCTCAAATTAATAAAGAGAAATCACATAACCAATGAGCTGATAAGGCCCTTCATAACATTTACCATGTTTGATGCAGGGGTCAAGTAAGTATTTTTGCTCCCAATGATTCAGGTCACAATCAATCCCAGACATCCCCTACACTGACAGTTCAGGAGATCCTAGAGCTCATTAAGAACTCTGTTTACTGTGTCCAGTTCCACATGTTGAATGCCTTTGACCCATATTCATCATTCAATTTGATGACCTAGCTTTGGGCTACCAACTGCTCTATCAGATCATGCAATCCATATTCCTGTAGGTCAGTCTTAGCCCGTAACTACTACTGTAGTTACTACTGCAACACAGATGCTGTTGTTCAGTCACTCAGTCATGTCCAACTTTGTGATCCAGCCCTCCCTGTCCCTCACCATCTCCTGAAGTTTGCCCGAGTTCATGTTCATTGCATCAGTGATGCCATCCAGCCATCTCATCCTGATGCCCTCCTCTCCTTGTGCCCTCAATCTTTCTCAGCATCAGGGATTTTTTTCAATGAGTTGCTATTTTCATCAGGTGACCAAAATACTGGCGCTTCTTCAGCTTCAGCATCAGTCCTTCCAATGAGTATTCAGGGTTGATTTCCTTTAAGACTAACTGTTTTGATCTCCTTTCAGTCCAAGGGACTCTCAGGTGTCTTCTCCAGCACCACAGTTCAAAGGCATCAATTCTTTTTCACTCTGCCTTCTTTCTTTCTTTTTTTATTTTTTTTGCAGGGGAAAATGGACAAAGGAAAGGATCAATGAGGGTGGGAGGGAAATGGGAAGAAAGAAGGGGAGTGATGGTGAGGAGGAGTATATGTAATTTCTTAACCAATGGCTTTCTGTTTTTAATCACAAAGAACACTTAAAAAAAATCATGTTGAATTCATCCTATATTAGGAGGTTTGTTCTCGAAATGAAAAGTTCAGAAAACAGAAAGTCCAGTTTGGGTGTCCTCATCTTTAGGCACATCTTGGTATTTTGTATTGGTAGGTCTATCTTTACCACAATATATTATTTAGGACAGGATCACATTTGTCACCTCTTCCTCCCAACTACCCAAAGTGGTACCAAACCCATAAAATAGTCAATAAACCTTTACAGAGTGAACAAATAAGTCTTTTTTTTTTTTTTAAACTCTCCTGAGTGAACTGAATTTTTTGAGGCTCATAAGTAAATATGTTTTGCTCTTTACTTTGTCTATTACAGCCAGATTATATGAGTGGGATATTAAAGTCTCCCACTATTATTGTATTGCTGCATATTTCTTCTATCATATTAATTAATGTTTGTCTTAGATATATCAATGCTCCAATGTTGGGTGCATATATATTTATAATTGTTATAACTTCTTTTTGAATTGTTCCTTTAAGTCGTTATATGTAACCTGCATTGTCTCCTTTTCAAGATCTTTAAAGTCAATTTTATCTGATATAAGTATTGCTACTCCTGTCTTCTTATGGTCCATATTTGCATAGAAAATCTTTTTCCAGGCCTTCATTTTCAGTCAGTATATATCCCATATTTTAAGGTCGTTCTCTTGTAGACAACATATATAGGGGTCTAGTTTTTGTATCCATTTGACCCATTTTAGTCTTTTGGTTGTCTCTTGTAGACAAGGTATGTAGGGGTCTTGTTTTTGTATTGATTCGGCCAGTCTTTGTCTGTTGATTAGGGCATTCAGCCCATAAACGTTTAAAGCAATTATTGATAAATAAGATTTACTTTATTGTTTTGGGTTCGAATTTATACACCATTTTAGTGATTCCTATCTAGAGAATGTCCTTTAGTTTTTGTTGGAGAAATGGTTTAGTGGTGAAAAATTCTCTCAACTTTTGCTTATCTGTGAAGCTTTTGATTTCTCCTTCATATTTGAATGAGATCCTTGCTGGATACAATAATCTAGGCTGTAAGTTATTTTCTTTCATCACTTTAATTACGTCTTGCCATTCCCTCCTGGCTTGGAGAGTTTCTATTGAAAGATCAGCTGTTATCCTTATGGGAATTCCCTTGTGAGTTATTTGATGTTTTTCCCTTGCTGCTTTTAATATTTGTTCTTTATATTTAATCTTTGTTAATTTGATTAATATGTGTCCTGGGGTGTTTCGCCTTGGGTTTATCCTGTTAGGGACTCTCTGGATTTCTTGAACTTGAGTGGTAATTTCCTTCTCCATTTCAGGGAAGTTTTCAACTATTATCTCCTCAAGTATTTCCTCATGATCTTTCTTTTTATCTTCTTCTTCTGGAACTCCTATGATTCAAATGTTGTAGCGTTTGATGTTATCCTGGAGGTTTCTGAAATTGTCCTCATTTCTTTTGATACGTTTTTCTTTTTTCTCGTCTGATTCATTTATTTCTAGGATTCTATCTTCTAATTCACTAATCCTATCTTCTGCCTCTGTTATTCTACTATTTGTTGCCTCCAGGGTGTTTTGGATCTCATTTATTGCATTATTCATTATGTGTTGACTCTTTTTTATTTCTTCTAGGTCCTTGTTAAACCTTTCTTGCATCTTCTCAATCCTTGTCTCCAGACTCTTTAACTGTGATTCTATTTTGATTTCAAGATTTTGAATTAATTTGGCTATCATTATTCGGAATTCTTTATCAGGTAGATTCCCTATCTCTTCCTCTTGGTTTGGTTTGGTGGGCATCTATCCTGTTCCTTTAGCTGCTGGGTATTCTTTTGTCTCTTCATTTTGTTAAAATTGGCAAGTTTAGAGTGTCCTTACTATATTCTGGTAGTTTGTTGAATTCTCTTTATTGAGGCAGTTTACAGGTCTTTTCAATATCTGATCTCTGCCTTGTTACAGAGGGGGCGAAGATGAACACCCAAATCTAAACCGGCCAGGTTCAGGCACTCCGATAATCCTCAGAAGCACAGACTTGGTTGAGTCTGCGTTTTATGCCCTTCCCAGATCCAAGTAGCGCAGGTGATGAAATGTTCAGCGAGCGCAGCTGCTGCAACTTATCGCCTCTCCGCCGCTCAGTTTTCCGGGTATACAAACAGCGCACTTTCTCAGGCAGATGTTGTCTATCCAGAGCCCCAAGAAGCGTGAGTCAGCACAGAAACCTACTCACAGTTCCGTTAGACAATGTCTCTCTAGGGCTGTAATTGCCCGCCTCTGGCCCTGGCTGCCTGTCACCGGAGTGGGACGGCCTGCAGCCGGCCAACTCTGTGCATTCCTTTGTTCCGTAGGTAGTCCTGGTGGTGTCTTAAGTTAGGGCTGGCTTTTGATGTAGTAGATAACCGACAGTCTGGTTATTTCACTCAGATAGCGCCCGAGATAGCCAGGCCAAATCCTTTCTCAAAGCAATGCAGGCCTCGCCGCTCCTCCTAGCCCAGCCCCCACTTGCCAATAGCAAATGCTGGTGTCCGCGCCAGTTCTCCGCAAAAGGAGTTACCGCAGGGCTCGTTTTCTCGTTTTGAAGACATTGAGTTGTCTTTCTAAGTGCCTGATGTCCTCTGCCGGCATTCAGAAGTTGTTTTATCGAATTTATTCAGCGTTCAAATGTTCTTTTAATGGATTTGTGGAGGAGAAAGTATTCTCCCCGTCTTACTCGCCTGCCATCTTAGCTCCTCCCCTCTCTCTGCCTTCTTTACAGCCCAGCTCTCACAACTGTTCATGACCACTGGGAAGACCATAGCCTTGACTATACAGGCCTTTGTCAGAAGAGTAATGTCTCTGCTTTTCAACACACTGTCTAGATTTGTCATAAATTTCCTGCCAAGCAGCAATCACCTTAGATTTCATGGCTGCAGTCACCATCCACAGTGATTTTAGAGAGCGAGAAGAGGAAATCTGTCACTTCTTCCACCATTTCCCCTTCTATTTGTCATGAAGTAATGGGGCCAGTGTGGAGGTGATAGAATTCCTCCAAATCCTGAAAGCTATTCCAAATCCTGAAAGATGATGCTGTGAAAGTGCTGCACTCAATATGCCAGCAAATTTGGAAAACTCAGCAGTGGCCACGGGACTGGAAAAGGGCAGTTTTCATTCCAATCCCAAAGAAAGGCAATGCCAAAGAATGATCAAACTACCACACAGTTGCACTCATCTCACACGCTAGTAAAGTAATGCTCAAAATTCTCCAAGCCAGGCTTCAGCAATATGTGAACCGTGAACTTCCTGATGTTCAAGCTGGTTTTAGAAAAGGCAGAGGAACCAGAGATCAAATTGCCAGCATCCGCTAGATCATGGAAAAAGCAAGAGAGTTCCAGAAAAGCATTTATTTCTGCTTTATTGACTATGCCAAAGCCTTTGACTGTGTGGATCACAAAACACTGTGGAAAATTCTGAAAGAGATGGGAATGCCAGACCACCTGATCTGCCTCTTGAGAAATTTGTATGCAGGTCAGGAAGCAACAGTTAGAACTGAACATGGAACAACAGACTGGTTCCAAATAGGAAAAGGAGTACGTCACGGCTGTATATTGTCACTCTGCTTATTTAACTTATATGCAGAGTACATCATGAGAAATGCTGGACTGGAAGAAACACAAGCTGGAATCAAGATTGCTGGGAGAAATATCAATAACCTCAGATATGCAGATGACACCACCCTTATGGCAGAAAGTGAAGAGGAACTAAAAAGCCTCTTGATGAAAGTGAAAGTGGAGAGTGAAAAAGTTGGCTTAAAGCTCAACATTCAGAAAACGAAGATCATGGCATCTGGTCCCATAACTTCATGGGAAATAGATGCGGAAACAGTGGAAACAGTCAGACTTTATTTTTCTGGGCTCCAAAATCACTGCAGATGGTGACTGCAGCCATGAAATTAAAAGATGCTTTCTCCTTGGAAGGAAAGTTATGACCAACCTAGATAGCATATTCAAAAGCAGAGACATTACTTTGCCAACAAAGGTCCGTCTAGTCAAGGCTATGGTTTTTCCTGTGGTCATGTATGGATGTGAGAGCTGGACTGTGAAGAAAGCTGAGCGCCAAAGAATTGATGCTTTTGAACTGTGGTGTTGGAGAAGACTCTTGAGAGTCCCTTGGACTGCAAGGAGATCCAACCAGTCCATTCTGAAGGAGATCAGCCCTGGGATTTCTTTGGAAGGAATGATGCTAAAGCTGAAACTCCAGTACTTTGGCCGCCTGATGCGAAGAGTTGACTCATTGGAAAAGACTCTGATGCTGGGAGGGATTGGGGGCAAGAGGAGAAGGGGACGACAGAGGATGAGATGGCTGGATGGCATCACTGACTCGATGGACGTGAGTTTGAGTGAACTCCCGGAGTTGGCGATGGACAGGGAGGCCTGGCATGCTGTGATTCATGGGGTGGCAAAAAGTCGGACACGACTGAGTGACTGATCTGATCTGAATGGGGCTGGATGCCGTGATCTTAATTTTTTTAATATTTAGTTTTAAGCCAGCTCTTTCACTCTCTTCCTCCACCTTCATCAAGAGGCTCTTTATTTCCTCTTTGCTTTCTGCCATTAGAGTCATCTCATCCATATATCTGAGGTTGTTGATGCTTCCATGTATCTCCCAGCTTGTAACTCATCCAGCCTGGCATTTCTCATGATGTGCTCCACATACGGGTTAAACAAACAGGGTAGCAGGAGACAGCCCTGTCCTGCTCCTGAACCAATCAGCTCTTCCACACAGCGTTCTGCTGTTGCTTCTTGACCCGCATACCGGTTTCTTAGGATACAGATAAGATGGTCTGGTAATACCATCTCTTTAAGAGCTTTCTATAGTTTGAAGAGTCGCACAGGACTTAGTGACTTAACTACTACTACTATTATTACACAAAAGCTTTAGCATAGTTGATTAAACAGAGGTCGATGTTTTTCTGGAATTCCCTTGCCTTCTCCATGAACAACATTTGCCAGCAAATGTTGACAATTTAATCTCTGGTTCGTTCCTCTGCCTTTTCTAAATCCAGCTTGGATGTCTGGAAGTTCCTGGTTCACATAATGCTGAAGCTTAGCATGCAACATTTTAAGCATTACCTTACTAGCATGGGAGATGAGTGCAACTGTCCAATGGTTTGAACATTCTTTAGCCCCACCCTTCTTGGGAATCGGGCTGAGGACTGACCTTTTCCAGTTCTGTGGTCACTACTGGGTCTTCCAGATAGGTGACACTTATATGAGCCTCACCATGAGCACCTACCACTTCAACTTAGTCCACCTGCAGCCTTAGGGCTCCAGGAGCATCCAAGAAATCAACAATAAAATCACAGTCCAAGTCTATGAGACCCAGGTGAAATTAATATTTGAGTTGATCCAGAGTATTGACATATGTTTGGGGCCACTTTCACACATTCACAAACTGTGAGGTTGAAGAGCCAACTGGATTAGGGGTACCGGGCCTTGGGACAGGACTAACCTAAAAGGAGAAGCTTATGTTGATGAAACTGTTGGTCAGAACCTCCTTGTAATACTTTGCCTACCTGCTTACTTCTAAACTTATCCAAGAACAAGATCAGGAGGTAAGGGAGGGCAGCAGGAACCTGTTTCTCCCTCCATCTGACTCCTCCACCCCTCAAGTTAGTAGCTTTCTGCCCTCCCAGCCCCATCTTAGAGGGTATCCGGCTTCTTTACTTTATGCTGGTTATTTAACTACTCCACCCTCCATGTCTGACTTACCAAATGCAGGTCTGAAAAATTCGAATCAGCTTTTACCTGTTGAAAGTGTTTAATTCAGGGCACTCTTGGTGGGTGGCTTTCTCCAGGGCTTATATATTTCCTCTTGCTGTAAATCCCTTTCCTCTTTTGCACTCCTCTCTTCCTGGATTATTTAGTTGTCTCTTCATTTGTCTTTTCTAGCTCCCCATTCCATCCCCTATCTTCCAATTTATTTTACATCCGGAGCAAACTGTGATGCTACCTCAGATGTTACAACAATCAGTCAAATAAAGTGCTCTATGCAGCAAAAATGGAAAACGAAGGAAGAAGAAATGAATACATAAAAGAAGACCTTGAGTTTAAGATCAGATCCCAGACTCTGCCAGCAATTTGACTGCAGCCTTGTGAGCCCTGGCCCTGGGTAGAGCACCCTTATAAATCATGCCTAGACTTTGAACTATGGAAAATGAGATAATTAGTGAGTGTCATTTTAATTCCCCAAATTTGTGGTAATTTGTTATGCGGCAATAGAAACCCAAACTAAAATTTCTAAATCGCATCCAAATTAATCTATAAATTTAACAAAATTCCAATAATAATCCTAGCAGCTTTTTTAAAAATTAAAATTAACAAGCTAATTCTAAAACTTTATTAAGAAAATGCAAAAAAAAATGAGTCAAGTAAATCTTAAAAAAGAATAAAGCTGGATTACTTATATTCTTAGACATCAATACATAAATCTACAGAAATATTGCTGCAAGGATAGATATACAAATTAAAAAAACACAACAGAGAGTTCTCAGATAGATTCACATGTGTGTGCTCATTGAAATCCCAGGTGTCTCAGCAGTAAAGGATACACCTGCCAATGTAAGAGACGCAAGAGACATGGGTTCCATCCCTAGGTCAGGAAGATCCTCTGGAGAACAAAATGGCAATCCAGTCCAGTATCTTTGCCTGGAAAATACCATGGAGAGAGGAGCCTGGTGGGTTGCAATTCATGGGGTCACAAAGAGTTGGATACGGCTGAGGACTCATGCACGACTCAATGTTCATGTTTGGTGATAAGAACATCACTGAAGCTTGTTGTACAAAAATAGTCTTTTCAATAAATGGTGCTGGGTCAGTTGAATATTCATAAATAACATGGATAAACCTTGACCCATAAAAATTTAATTTGAGATGGATCATAGATATAAACATAAAATGATCATAATAAACCTTTCAAGACAAAATATAGGTGGTCTTCAAGTGCTTGAGGAACTCAAAGATCCCTGAAATAGTTCACAAAAACGAAATGATGAAAGAAAAAAAAAATGATAAGTTGGTTTTGATGAAATTAAGAATACCCGTTCCACAAAGGACACTGTTTTGAGGGTGGAGAGAGAACCCACTGGCTGGAACAAGATAACTGCCTCATATACATCCATCAGAAAACTTGTCTTCAGAATATGTATACCTCTTATTCAATAGAAATCAATCAATAAGATTAAGAAAATCAATCAATAAGAAAACCACAGATCACGATTTTATAAATGGGGAAAAGGTAAAGGTTTACAAAGAGAGGAGATCCAAGTGACCAAAAACATGAAAGCATGTTCAGCGTCATTAGTCATCAGCAAAATGCAAATTAAAAATATAGTGAGGTATCACTGCACAGAAATTGGAATTGTTAAAATTAGAAGATTAATAATACCAAATGTTGCCCTCTTTAAAAGAACTTGGATATGAGATAAACTTCAGATTCTTGATTTGAGATTCAGTTTAAATTGCTAATTCAGGCTCTTTTAGGGTCTTATTAAAATTTATTTATTTTTAATTGGAGGATAACTGCTTTATAATATTGTGTTGGTTTCTGCCATATATCAACATCAATCAGCCATACATATATGTATGTCCCCTCCCTCTTGAAACTTCCTCCCACCTGCCACCCCATGCCACCCTCTGGGTTGTCACAGAGCACCAGGTCTCAGCTCCCTGCATCATGCAGTAAATTTCCACTGGGTATCTAATTTTACATGTTAGAGTATATATTTCAATGCTACTTTCTCCATTTGTCCCACCCTCTCCTTCCCCAGCTGTGTTCACAAGTCTGTTTTCTATGTCTAATGCAGGGTTTTATTCTTTCTTTTATTGCACACGTTAATATTCTCAGGGAACATTACAGTTACTAACTAGTAAGCTTTTCGGAAGAAAGTCTGTGGTTCTTCATGTTAACAAAGAAAACTCTGTTATTCTTCAGTACAGTGGGGAGAAAGCACAAACAAGACAAGAGAAGGGTTCATAGAAAGTTCCGAACAGAACTCAGTTATAGCATATATTACTCTCTATGAAATGATGTGAAGAAACTTCTAGAGACATCATGTCCGGGGAACTGATTATTGCACTTCTGTGTTTTGTTTGCCTTTATAGTCTTTATTCAATTCTTTTCTTGTAGAAATAACTGAAAAATAATAAGTATAATGGCAGAATACTTGCAGACAGCAATGTATCATTACTGCAGTGTTCTACAAATTTTGCTAATTATGTGATCTGCACTAGTATACGAATATTAACTATAATTTCTGATGGAAGTTTCTATTCCAATATAGGTTTATGACAATATTAGGATAGTTTCTTTGACTCAAATTATGAGAAATTGAATGAGAATGATACAACTCACACTACAGAGGAAAACAAGTGTGCTGTGCAGTTAAACACAATTAAATTACTTGAAATAATTCATACATTTTCCACGCTCATCACTAAAGCACTTACCCAGACCCTTAGACATAAAATGAAGGACCCTACCTTATAAAATATCTTTCCTTTTCCTTTGTCCAGGCTCTGCTGGTTTCTTGTATGTACCAATTTCCTAAATTCCCACTAAGCACTGATGTAAAATTGCTTCCTTTTATCAGAGGCATTATTACTAACTGCAAAAACTGATGAATCTATAATGTATTTTCTCCTCATCCTGCTCCTTTCTGTCCCCTTTCTTCTCCTTCTTCTTTTAAATTATAATATTCCTCCTCCTGGACATAGCTGAGTGACTCATATATGGACACTTGACCCTAGCTAGGTCAATCAGATTCTCTCTTCCAGGAACTTGAAGCTATAATTCAGAGACAGGTAGGCAGTCTCCGTGTGTCAGTCAGTTCAGTCACTCAGGGTTAATCTTTGCAACCCAAGGACTGCAGCACGCCAGGCTTCCCTGCTGCTGCTGCTGCTGCTAAGTCGCTTCAGTCGTGTCCGACTCTGTGCGACCCCATAGACGGAAGCTCACCAGGCTCCCCTGTCCCTGGGATTCTCCAGGCAAGAACACTGGAGTGGGTTGCCATTTCCTTCTCCAATGCATGAAAGTGAAAAGTGAAAGTGAAGTCGCTCAGTCGTGTCCGACTCTTAGCGACCCCATGGACTGGAGCCTACCAGGCTCCTCCGTCCATGGGATTTTCCAGGCAAAAGTACTGGGGTGGGGTGCCATTGCCTTCCCCGCAGGCTTCCCTATCCATCACCAATTCCCAAAGCCTGCTCAAACTCATGTCCATCGAGTTTGTGTTGCCATCCAACCATCTCATCCTCTGTCATCCCCTTCTCCTCCTGCCTTCAATCTTTCCCAGCATCAAGGTCGTTTCCAATAAGTTAGTTCTTTGCATCAGGTGGCCAAAGTTTTGGAGCTTCAGCTTCAGCATCAGTCCTTCCAATGAATATTCAGGACTGATTTCCTTTAGGATGGACTGGTTTGACCTCCTTGCTGCCAAGGGATTCTCAACAGTCTTCTCCAACACCACAGTTCAAAAGCATCAATTCTTCATGTGTACATGAATCCAAAGTTGTAACTTCAGGAACAGCAGAGCTCCTGTGTATGGAGATCGATGCTAGTTAAAGAGCTCGAAACTTGGAATGAAGTAAGTCAGAAAGAGAAACACAAATAACACAGATTAAAACATGTGAATAGAATCTAGAAAAATGGTACAGACGAATCTATTTGCAGGGCAGGAATAGAGATGCAGACATAGAGAACAGACATTTGGGCACAAGTGCGATGAATTGGGAGACTAGGACTGACATATATACAGTACCATGTGTAAAAGAGATAGCTAGTGGGATATATCACAGGGAGCTCTGTGATGGCATAGATGAGTGGGATGCGGAGGTGTAAAGGAGGCCCAAGAGGGAAGGGGTATATGTGTTCATACAGCTTATTTAGTTGTTTGTTGCACAACGGAAATTAATGCAACATTGTAAAGAAACTACCCCAATAAAAATAAATAAAGAGCTTGAGACTTACTACATAGATGTGTGCATGTGTGTCTGTGTGTGTTTGTGCTAGAGGATGACTATGAAAGCATTCTTTCTCATAGTAATTTATTCAAACTATAAATATAACTTCATAAAGCATACGTTGTATTAAAAGACAGACATACTCAAGGTTTCACAAATAATAATGTGTACTACAGCATAAAGGACCATAACAACCTTTCACAAGAAAGGTCACCATTTTGAGGCTTAAAAGAATTAACGTATATAAAAAAATTTAAACGGTCTGTGAGAAATAATGGGCACTCAGTAAATTTTAGCTATTATCATCGTTATGGAAAACTGGATTTGGTGAATCTCTTACAAGCATAAGAAGGAAAGGGAAAGTGAAGAAGAGAAAAATGACGTTTTCATCAGAACATGTGACAAATTTGCCCTGTAAGTTCATGACAGTGTGGTGGTCACAGTAGAAAATAAAACTACACAGCGGCTCAGCTCTGAAGTGGATAGCCGTATAACTGTGAAATGACGGTTTTCTTCCCTTCAATTTTCTAAAGTGTGCTTTAAAAAAAATCCCCCATTTTCTTTTAATCCCTTTAAGTATTCAGCCAAAATTGATGCATTTGAAAGTGTATCATGAACACATGCAGTTTGAGAACCAACAGACTAGTTAATGAAATTATTGTGGTTTTTATTGGCAAAGCAACTGTTGCTGAAAGATTAATTTAATATATAAATATTTTTCATGGAAAAAAATGAAGGAGGATGAAAGAAAAGAATTGTTGAAATCAAAATATATGATTTGGTTCTCTTCTAAGCCCAAATTCAACACATAAAGTTACAACAGTCTAATTTGGTTGTATAGAATTATATCCTAGAACAATTATTTTTAAGATACTGTATCTAGTCTTTCCTTCAATATTTTCATTTGCCTACTAGTAAAATTATCAAATCAAATAAAAATAAAGTAAAAACAGTAGAAGGATATTGTCTAACATTTATGTGTCTCTTACTGTGCATCGGAAGCTCTGCTCGGTGCATTACATACGTGATTTCTTTCAGTCTACAACTACCCTAATAAAGCAGGCCACGTGGGACACTGATTTTGGCATCCCCAGCCATCGTTTCTCTTCTGTCACTGTGAAGCTGCTATGTGATCTGTTTAAGACTGAACGCAGCCCCAGATCAACACATTGCTCTAAGCCTGTAAGAGCACTCTTTGCCATTTTTCCTCTGATAGCAATGATTTTAAAGGGTAGGCATAAGCCTCTGGATGATTAAATCCAGATGAAGTCTGAAGGGCTGGTGTTTGACGTTTGTGGGGAGAGTAGGGCTCTCTTACTCTGGAGGGAACAGGGTGAAACAAGAGGATCCCAACGGCTAGACATTTGCCCAGTCCACAAGTCCACAGCCAGCCAGCACTGGCACACAACCTCGTAAAAATGGAGCCAGAGCTGTGAGCAAAGCATCCTTGAAACTTCTGAATTCTCAATTTACATGAGCTAATACATTTTGGCTATTCAAATTGCGGGGGGCCGGGGGGGGGGGGCTAGTTTTTTGAAACTTATAATCAAGAATCCAAAATGATTCAGAGATGTATTATTATCTCCATTGCACACATGGGGAAAATTAAATTTGCTATGTCATTGCCTAAGAATGTAAGTTCTAAAAGTAGACTTTGGATTCTGGAAGTCAGAGCTCTAGAGTTATAGTGTGCAACCATTACAATAGATGGTCTTCCTAAATGATGTTGGGAAACATTGTAGCATTTACTATCACATTCAAAAAAGTTTAAAGAAGTATTTTTTTTATTATTTCTTCACCTAATTGAAAAAATTTTGATGGTAAGGTTGGTTTTTGTTTGGGGTTTTGAGTTTTTTGGTTTTGTTTGGTTTGGAGCGATGTGAACTAAAGGATAGACATAATGATTTGGATGCTTTGGAATCCAAATAGTTGGATCACTCTGTATAATAAAAGTAATTTTCAAAGTATGAACAGTCATAACACTTCTTCCATTTCTCTAACTTGGAATCATTGTTGGGGTCTTGCAAGTCCTCTCTATTTGATGTATTGAGCAATTGATTCGAAATAGTGGAAAGAGCATGAGTTTAGAGGAGTTTGGAGACCTTAGATTAAATTCTGATAACCCCCTGAAAGGCTCTATGATGTTGATTAGTCTTTGAACTTCAGTATCTTCTATAAAGAATGGTTAATGATACTTTTAATACCTTTTCTTCACTGGCATGTTGAACAGATGAAATGTGATAAAAGGACTATCACTGGCAGAAAATGAGCCTTCAGTAAATGGTATCTAAATCATAAGAGATTTTTGTAAATTCTAGTAGACGTTAAAAGTACTACAATTGCTTTTGTGCCAACCTAATATATCACTATGTGAAAGTGAAGTTGACTCTTTTGAGACCCCGTGGACTGTAGCCTACGAGGTTCCTCCATCCATGGAATTTTCCAGGCAAGAGTACTGGAGTGGGCTGCCATCTCCTTCTCCAGGGGGTCTTCACAGCCCAGAGATCAAACCCAGGTCTCCCGCATTGCAAGCAGATGTTTTACTGTCTGAGCCACCTGTGTTCCTTAGGTAAATGGTGTTGGCATATATTCATTCCTTCTCTACAATATAGAATAGCATTAACAGCACACTAACGCTCTTAATGAACACATTTGCACATATTATCACCCTTAGTCAACATTTCCTATTTACTTCTCCTTGTTGTATGGTGTTTTAGATAGGATAGGACACAGACTTTGTACTCATACAGACTAAATAGTTCAAATCTTGATTCTGATCCCAACTCTAATACCAACCATACAAACAGAGGAATTGCTAACTTGTCTAAGGTCTTTTGTCAAAAAAAGAAGAATGCTTTTTTCTTTTTAATGAAATGAGTGGATTATAAGAGATATTACACAATAATAATATAAATATGTATAAAGTTCTCACGGAGAAGGCAATGGCACCCCACTCCAGTACTCTTGCCTGGAAAATCCCATGGATGGAGGAGCCTGGTGGGCTGCAGTCCATGGGGTCGCTAAGAGTCAAACACGACTGAGCGACTTCACTTTCCCTTTTCACTTTCATGCATTGGAGAAGGAAATGGCAACCCACTCCATCGTTCTTGCCTGGAGAATCCTAGGGACAGGGGAGCCTGGTAGGCTACCGTCTATGGGGTCACACAGAGTCGGACACGACTGAAGTGACTTAGCATAGCATAGCATAGCATAAAGTTCTCACCATAAATTAGTCATTAATGTTCATTTGTATTTGTCTCTCTTATCTATCTCCTTCCCCATTGTTACCTAAGCACCACATCAGAGTATTTTTTTTATGTGTGGAGGAATCAGCACTTTTCTCCTTTAATAAGTGAAAATTATTCTCTTTGAAATCTAAGGAAATTGGAAAATTTAGAATTATCCATCTTAAAGATACCCACTTAAAGTGTTCAAAATGACCAAAACTAAATCAAATATTTCTCCCTATGTTTAAGACAAATTAATGGATTTCTTCCAAATACCACTGGATAATATTGCTTCCAAAACTATCCTGGGTTTAAGAAAAGCAGAGTTCTTTGAAAATCTTTTATTTACTGTAAAATTTAAGATCAAATTTATCATGAGTATTAGAATATCAAGATTATCAGATCAGATCAGTCGCTCAGTCGTGTCCGACTCTTTGCGACCCCATGAACCGCAGCACGCCAGGCCTCCCTGTCCATCACCAGCTCCCGGAGGTCACTCAGACTCGCATCCATCGAGTCAGTGATGCCATCCAGCCATCTCATCCTCTGTCGTTCCCTTCTCCTCCTGCCCTCAATCCCTCCCAGCATCAGAGTCTTCTCCAATGAGTCAACTCTTCGCATGAGGTGACCAAAATACTGGAATTTCAGCTTTAGCATCATTCCTTGTAAAGAAATTCCAGGATTGATCTCCTTCAGAATGGACTGGTTGGATCTTCTTGCAGTCCAAGGGACTCTCAAGAGTCTTCTCCAACACCACAGTTCAAAAGCATCAATTCTTCGGCGCTCAGCCTTCTTCACAGTCCAGCTCTCACATCCATACATGACCACAGGAAAGACCATAGCCTTGACTAGGCGAACCTTTGTTGGTAAAGTAATGTCTCTGCTTTTGAATATGCTATCTAGGTTGGTCATAACTTTCCTTCCAAGGAGTAAGCGTCTTTTAATTTCATGGCTGCAGTCACCATCTGCAGTGATTTTGGAGCCCAGAAAAACAAAGTCTGACACTGTTTCCACTGTTTCCCCATCTATTTCCCATGTAGTGATGGGACCAGATGCCATGATCTTCGTTTTCTGAATGTTGAGCTTTAAGCCAACCTTTTCACTCTCCACTTTCACTTTCATCAAGAGGCTTTTTAGCCCCTCTTCACTTTCTGCCATAAGGGTGGTGTCATCTGCATATCTGAGGTTATTGATATTTCTCCCGGCAATTGCCAACATCCGCTGGATCATGGAAAAAGCAAGAGAGTTCCAGAAAAACATCTATTTCTGCTTTATTGACTATGCCAAAGCCTTTGACTGTGTGGATCACAATAAACTATGGAAAATTCTGAAAGAGATGGGAATACCAGACCACCTGATCTGCCTCTTGAGAAATCTGTATGCAGGTCAGGAAGCAACAGTTAGAACTGGCCATGGAACAACAGACTGGTTCCAAATAGGAAAAGGAGTACGTCAAGGCTGCATATTGTCACCATGTTTATTTAACTTATATGCAGAGTACATCATGAGAAATGCTGGACTGGAAGAAACACAAGTTGGAATAAAGATCAAGATTATAGTTCCATATATTTTGCTGTTTATGCACATGCACACACACAAAAAGGAAACTATACATAAAATAATGTGTCTAAATTATATAGATCTAAAGTCTTTCTCTTTTTATTTATATGTATATCAGAATTTTTAATCTGAAAAGCATGAGTAATTACCTTAGTTCTCCATTTTTATGCATTTCATAGATCAACTTTAAATTTTACTCTTTCAAATTAACTTTGCTTGCTGTCCCAATAGACTAGTACTACATAGCATATATTAAATATGTAAAACAGGTGCTTTATAATGCATTATCTTCACCAAAGTAAATTAAGGCTCTCTTCCAATGGAAAAGAATGTCTGTGTAGAATGCTAATAAGTTAAATGTTTGTTTTTATGGCAACCATTTCTATTACAAACAATAGTGGTTCTTTAAAAATAAAGAAGAAGAATAAGAAGGAAAAAAGCAGCAGAACAAAGCAGTAGTCTATAAAACAAAACCTGAGCAGGTGCAGAGAAATACAGTAACCTCTGTCTTTGGGTATTTGTCATCATTTATGTACTTGGAATTAGTGTGGTGTCTGTAGGAGATTAATTTACATGAAGAAAGCCAGATTGGAAGTAAAGGCCTCTCTAAAGGAAATGTATATTATGTAGGGACTATCTATCATTTTGTGTTCTGAGATTGGTTCTAACAAGGGGCCGTATTAGTATGCAAGCCCTTGTGTTTTATTCCTTTTCTAGTTTTTGTTCTTGGAATGAGGTATTCCCGTGAAACTCATTAAACTTCCATTTCTACAGCTGGCACACCACTCAGGCATGAATAATCTAAGGGGTAAATAGAAAGTTGATATAAATATGCAAACATTTTTGATAAAATATAAAATAATTGGTAGCTGAAAACTGGAAGTGACTTACTGACACAAAAAAAGAACATTTTATCACTTTTCTTAAGATTTAGCTATGAGAAATTCTGATCTGAGTTTTAAATTCTTGTCCAAATGAATGTTCAGTTCAGTTCAGTTCAGTCGCTCAGTTGTGTCTGACTCTTTGAGACCCCATGAATCGCAGCATGCCAGGCCTCCCTGTCCATCACCAACTCCCGGAGTTCACTCAGACTCACGTCCATCGAGTCAGTGATGCCATCCAGTCATCTCATCCTCTGTCGTCCCCTTCTCCTCCTGCCCCAAGTAGAACTCTTTAAAATTGTCAAGTGCCGTGGACACAGCAGGGGAAGGAGAGGGTGGGACATATTAAGAGAGTAGCATTGAAACATACGTTACCATTTGTGAAACAAATAGTGGGAAGCTGATGTGTATCACAGGGAGCGCATCCCAGCGCTCGGTGACAACCTAGAGGGATGGGTTAGGGTGGGTGGTGGCAGGCAGGCTCAAGAGGGAAGGGCTATATGTATACTTATGACTGATCCACAGTGTTGTATGGCAGAAACCTATACAACATTGTAAAGCAATCATCCTCCAATTAAATTTTTTTTTAAATTGTCCAGTGCCCATGCAGATATGTTAGTAATAGTAGTATGAATATTTAAAGCATGGGCATGAGAAAATTTAAATAAATAATCAAATTCCTTTTCCTTGATCTTCTGTAAAATAGTATCTTAGATACAAGGTAACAATGCAGAGGAGGAATGCTTAATACCTTCTTTGGGATATTTGCTTATCACTCTGAAAGAAATAGACTAGGATTCCCAAATCATACAACTTCAGAAAACAGACAGCCCACTTTGAATCTGAAGTAATTATGTATTTCAAGGAAACAAATTGAAAGAAAAAATCTTTGTAAAATGACTACTGATAAAGCAATTAGTATTCATCAGATCGGTTCAAATTAATGTCTGATGACACTCATAGGGAAGCAGAATTCATACTTCGTTGGTGATAGTGTCAATTCAAAAATTCCATTAGAAGAATAATTTCTTAATAGCAGCTACTGAATAAAAAAAAATGTGCATCCTTTTCATCCCAGCCCTCCACTTCTGCTGCTGCTGCTGCTAAGTCGCTTCAGTCGTGTCCGACTCTGTGTGACCCCATAGACGGCAGCCCACCAGGCTCCCCCGTCCCTGGGATTCTCCAGGCAAGAACACTGGAGTGGGTTGCCATTTCCTTCTCCAGTGCATGAAAGTGAAAAGTGAAAGGGAAGTCGCTCAGTCGTGCCCGACTCTTAGCAACCTCGTGGACTGCAGCCTACCAGGCCCCTCCATCCATGGGATTTTCCAGGCAAAAGCACTGGAGTGGGGTGCCATTGTCTTCTCCGCCTCCATTTCTAGGAGCTCCTAAAAGGAAGCACAGCGGTACCAGCTACAACATTGTTTGTATTACTGAAAATTGGTTTCAATGTGGTTATTGATACGAAAACATAAATTATTAGAACCATATCTTACATTATACCTAATAGCTATCCCACATGGGTTAAAGACTCTAATGTAAAAGCAAAACTTAATAAAAATGTTCAAGAATATATAGGGCATTTATTTTGGTTACTAAGGTAGGAGAGAAAAAAAGTACAAAAACATTATACCACAAACCATGTATGAAAACTTACTGAAATATATACTATATTAAAATTACAAGGTTTATTTTGAGAAGAGATATTGTAAACTAAAACGATGTATCTTTTTTTTTAATTTTCTAACAAATTTTTTTCTTTAGTTTTTTTTTCTTTCTTTTTTTTACTTTATAATATTGTATTGATTTTGCCATACATTGGCATGAATCCATCATGGGGGTACATGGGTTTCCCATCCTGAACCCCCTCCCACCTCCCTCCCCATCCCATCCCTCTGTGTCATCCCCGTGCACCAGCCCCGAGCACCCTGTATAATGCACCGAACCTGGACTGGATAGATCTTTAGCTTAAAAAAATACTTAAAATCTATATAACAGAATATACTGTTTTTCAGAATAAATAAAAGAATTATTATGAATCAATAAAGAAAACAGAACCAACACAGAAGTAAAATAAAGGATGTGAGCAGATGATTCAGAAAAAGCTTGATAAAATTACATTAAAAATGCTCATTGGTAATCACAGAGATAAAACTTTAAATAATATTTTGATACCGTTTCACACCCAATAGATCAGAAAAACCATAACAGGCTGACAGAAGAGGTGGGTAGTAAATACAGAACTGTTAATTCTCTAAGATACTGATTGAATGTAAACTAGCACAACCATTTTAAATAGTAATTTGGGAACATTTGAAACAAATTTGAAGATGTTCACATACCTTGATAGAGCAATCTCACATCTAGGCACATGACTCAGTGCAACTCTAGCACATGTGTTCCAAGTTAAAGGTACAAAATATTCATAAGAGCATTTAAAAAGTCAAACTGAGTTGTTTTAGTTCTGTCATATCATTGCTGAGAGTTTCTAATTCTGATTCCATGTTGCATCTTTATTAGTTTATTTATTATGTCTTTTTCTTGATATCTTCTAGCTCACTCAGCATAGTTTTAATATTTATCTATTGTATGTCTTTTCTGGGGTCTTTGAATTGTGTAGATGTTCTTCCATTTCTTTTTTATTCTTTTTACTTATGAGATTCACACATTATTTTTCTCTTACTCATTTTTTTTCTGTCAAATTAATTTTCCTGAATTTTTAAAGGAACCTTTGATTTGATTTGATTGGTTCTCCATCTCACAGAGCTCACTCTTCTGCCATTTCCTGTAGTAACTTGCTTCCTGACATACCTGGCTCTCTTCTCTCCCCAACTATTACCTGAACACCCCTTTTCCTTCCTCTCTGTTACCTATGTCATGCTAAATTTGGGTTCCACTTCCAGAAGTTACTCCCTGGGGGCCCTGCCCTGCAAGTTAGCCTTGGCGGGTCAATTTCAAGCCTTCTTAGAATGCCCCCACTCCTTCAGGCTTCTTTACTACAAGCTCTAGCACTTACCTACATTTGGAGCATGCCAAACTCCCCCACAGTGTCATTCTGGTTATGACTGTCTTGCAGGGTTTTCCCTTCTCATGCCCTGTCCGTGGCTCCACTGCTTGCTTCTGCTTCCCCTCCACTGGCAGCCTCTTCATCCATACACAAACATACCCATGCATGTGCATTTATTAACGTATTTCTTATTCTGTGTAGCTCCTTGTTTACATTACATTCTCTCTCTGTCATAGAACCCTTGTTCTAGAAGAAGCAAGCTGCTATGTTATTGGCTTCCCTATAAAGAGGCCTATCTGGCAAGGAAGTAAAGAAAGCCTCTAGCCAGTAATCCATGAGGAACTGAGGCCCTCAGTCTAAAAGTCTTTAGGGAACTGAATCTTGACAACAACCGTGTGAATGAGCTGGAAAGCAGATCCTCCCCAGCAGGACTTCAAATGAAGACACAGAACTGGCAGATCCAAATTTTTACAGTCTTGTGAGACTTACTGAGGCAGAAGACTCTAGATAAACTCTGCCTGTATTCTGGGTCCACAAAAAATGTGAGATAATCAATGCTTATCAATTTTAAAATGCTAATTTATTATGTTATAATAAATAGCTGATATAACTCATACATGCAGGGCATGGCAACGAACTCCAGTATTCTTGCCTGGAGAATCCCATGGACAGAGGAGCCTGGTGGGCTATAGTCCATAGTGTCACACACAGTTGAACATGTCTGAAGTGACTTAGCACCCGACCATAACTCATATAGGCAAAATTATATATGTATGATATATGTTGATGCATTATTTATAATTGCTAAAAAATAGAGTCAATCTAAATGTACATTAATAGAATAGTACTTTAAAAAGTGGAAGTTCATTCAAAAATAAAACATGCCGCTACACCAAGAAAGGATAAGAAGGCTCTTTATGCACTGATATGAAAAGATAATCAATACGTTATTAAATGAAAGAGAAATGTACAAAATAATACATAACATGCTAACATTTATTTATGCCTATAAAACTGCTCTGGAAAGATACAGAAAAAACTAGTAACCATGGGTACCTATTTTGGGGGACTGAGGTGGGTGGAAACTGAGTGGCTGTAAGTACAGAAGTGGGAGGGAGACTTTCAACTCTATAGTTTTTTATGCTAATTGACTTTGCAATCTACGTGAATGAATTAGCTGTTTCACAAATTAATTAAATGTTTAAAGGCTTAAAGGGAAAAATAAGTAAAATGTTTAACAGAAATTTATTTTCTTTTTCTAAAACAAAACATAAAATTGAATAAGAAAAAGAAAATTGCATTCTGTGTGGGGCATGTATATGATTTTACAATAGGCAAACATTATATAACTTACTCACACTTGTTTATATAAGTAACATTACTAGATGTATGTAAGGCTTATTACTCCTGTGTCCCTCTTCTTGTTTTCCAATCCTCATTTCAGTCCTTTCTACTTACTGCCCCATCCTTTGATGCCACTCACCAGCCCATCCTTCTCTGACTTCTCACTGTCCACTCCCGATTCTGCTTACTCTGTCCTCTCTCCTTGCCTAGATCAAGATCTAAAACAACACTTGTTGCATCTTAAATAACAGCAGCAGTAAAATTAATAGTCCAAGCTAAGCCGGAATCAAGATTGCAGGGAGAAATATCAAAATCTTCAGCTATGCAGATGACACCACCCTAAAGGCAGAAAGTGAAGAGGAACTAAAGAGCCTGTTGATGAAGCTGAAAAAAGAGAGTGAAAACGCTGGCTTAAAACTCAACATTCAAAACATTAAAATCATGGCATCAGATCCCATCACTTCATGGCAAATAGATGGGGAAAAAATGCAAACAGTGAGAGACTTTATCTTCTTGGGCTCCAAAATCACCGAGGACAGTGAGTGCAGCCATGAAATTAAAAGACGCCTATTCTTTGGAAATAAAGCTGTGACAAAACTAGACAGTGAATTAAAAAGCAGAGGCATCACTTTGTCAACAAAGGCCCATATAGTCAAAGCTATAGTTTTTCTAATAGTCACACATGAATATGAGAGTTGGACAACAAAGAATTGATGCTTTCTAACTGTGGTGCTCGAGAAGACTCTTGAAAGTCTCTTGGACAGCCAGGAGATAAAACCAGTCAATCCTAAAGAAAATCAATCCTGAATATCCGTTGGACGGACTGATGCTGAAGCTGAAGCTCCAATACTGATGGCCCATAAGATGGGCCATCTGATGCGAAGCACAGACTCAACTGAAAAGCCTCTGATCCTGGGAAAGACTGAGGGCAGGAGGTGAAGGGGCTACAGAGGATGAGATGGTTAGATGGCATCACTGACTCAATGGACATGAGTTTGAGGAAACTCAGAGAGACATTGAAGGACAGGGAAGCCTGGTGTGCTGCAGTCCATGGGGTCGCAATGAGTTGGACAGGACTGAGCGACTGAACAACAACAATATATAACTCAATAATACTATGTAATCAATAATATGCAACTTGATACTTGCTTATATAATAATAATTTTTAATGCACGGGAATGATAAATTCCAAATTTAGGCTAACAGTTATTTCTGGAAGGAGAAAGATATGAATAAAATTGAAGAAGCGAGGTGACTTCAACTGTATCTTTCACATTTTCATTTCAAATTAGGTCATACAGATTGAAAAAGTACAGAGAAGGATAGAAGTGTGGAAATACTTGATACTTTTGGGTAAAGGAATTATTGTAGGAAAGCCACTTAAACATATTTTATATCTGGATGATGGAATTCTGTAAAAATCAGCATGAAATTTAAACATGGCTAAACTGTATAGTTATTGGACCTGTTTTGAGGGAGTTCATATAAAAAACATAAAAGCTTACGTATCTGCTTTTGATATTAGGAACTATCAAAGTAAAAGCACATCATTCTGACATACTGGGTGAGAAGGTGAGCACTGAGCATCTTATGGGTAATTTTTTCAATAGCCATTCCTTGAAGTTACAAATCTACACTTGATAGATTGAGCTCAATCAAACAGCCATACCTAATTTATTGGGAAATGTAATTTAGTTGTGTGCACAGGGAAAGAAATGAGATTTAGTGAGCACAAAGCATTGTCTCTTCCACAAGGGATGACAGCCGCTCAGCATGTGGGAATGCTGACCTGTGATGCCAGACCTTTGTATTTTTTAAGAGCAGATGGAAATTCAGTTTTCTTTAAAATTTGATATCTCTGATTTTTATATGTTGGCAATTAAATCATTCTTTTAATGACCTTATATGAGTCAAACAAAATATGTCTCCAAGCTGGATCCAGTCTACAGGGCAATAGTCTACAAACTTTGATGGTACTAAATAAAATATCCTATAAATGAACACTGAGAGAAATCAGAGTTAAAGATCTCTTTTCCTGTGGGTTTTGGGTACACAGTGTTCCAAAATTACCACATTGCTGCTGCTGCTAAGTCACTGCAGTCATGTCCGACTCTGTGTGACCCCATAGACGGCAGCCCACAAGGCTCCTCCGTCCCTGGGATTCTCCAGGCAAGAACAATGGAGTGGGTTGCCATTTCCTTCTCCAATGCATGAAAGTGAAAAGTTGGCACTTATAAGAAGAGTTGGGCAGTGATGCCACAGAAGCCGAGGGGTAAGAAAAGATCACGCCCAGTAAATTAGGATGTGGACTCAAAGACCATTGGATTGATCCAGCAAATCAAAACCTAGGGCCAGCCACAACCCTGTAATAAAGTTATACTGCCTTGCTTCTTGAAAGTTGCGATGCTGTTGTAGAAAGGCCTCACAGACACAGAACCATCTACAATCCAATACAGCTCAGACTTTGCGGTAGAGACCGAACATCAAAATTAGAGAGCTATATCTGGCTCAGAGGTTAAAGCCTCTGCCTGCAATGTGGGAGACCTGGGTTCGACCCCTGGGTCGGGAAGATCCCCTGGAGAAGGAAATGGCAACCCACTCCAGTATTCTTGCCTGGAGAATCCCATGGACGGAGGAACCTGGAGGGCTACAGTCCACAGGGTCACAAAGAGTCGGACATGACTGAGCGACTTCACTTTCACTTTCATCCTCATTTTGAGATGTGGTTGTTAGGAAAAACTTTGTGAAGTAGGGGAGATGTGAATTACAGTTTGAAGAATGTAACAAAGAAGAACCTTGAGTATATTCACATAGTAAGTGGAAATGTGAGAAAGAAAGAAAAGATAGGCCTTCTAATGAGCTGAATTAAATCCCAAGTTCTGCCTTCACCAGCTACCTGAGTACAGAGGCTTCTAATTATCTCCTGATTACTATTCTTATTTTATTCTCAGTTTTTAGCTGGGCACGGAGCTTCCTTGCCTTTAGGTATGATCGTATGTCTAAGTATTAGCAAATGACTCTAAGGATAACAGGGTGCACAACTTCTAGAAAATGCTTTTAAAGAGGATCTTTTTATCCTTTTTTTATCCTTCTCTTTTTGCTGGTTAAAATAAGCACCTAAATGCTGAGACTCCAACAGTTGTCAGGGACCTTGAGATGGCCTTGGGAATGGGAGTCCTTTTTAGCATATTAACAAGACAGGAGCCTAGGCTGGAAACCTCTGGGCTCTCTGGATGTGTGAAAGACATAAACTTGTCTCATTTATGCCGTTTTGCTTTAAAAAATACTCAAACTTGAACATATTATTTTACCTCCCTGAGCTGGAATTTCCTTACAATGATGGAGGTAACTTTGTTAAGATAGCCCCATTGATATCTTCATACTTAACATTCTGTATGATTAGGCAGGAAATTTAAAAAAAATCTATTTGAGTAAGTGCACCGTGTCACAGTTTACATCAACACATCTCACATAAAAGTAAAAAGTTCAATTATTCAGGTATTCTCAAATGTAGGGAAGTTTCTTTTTGAGAAAACACACGATACCATACAAAATACCTAAATGGAATACAACATACAGGTATCTGCCTCTTTTCAAGTTTGCTTTGTACCACTTTGCTTTTACAAAAGACCCACATTAACACTTGTTTTTGCTAACTGAAACAAATCTGAAGAGGGTTTTCCTCTTTAGGAAAAAAGGCAAAAACGGACATAAGTATTCAGTATTTGTTTTCCAGGGATCCAGTTGTAGAGGCAGCACTTACCACCGCTCCCCCTCTCCCCTGGCAGCAAAAGGGCACCTTGAAACTCCCTTCCTGGGACTACGCTCAGCATCTCCGTGTCAGGCCGCCATAGCTTTGAACTGTCTGTGGGCATCTGTGCTTTATCTCTATTTATTTTTGTATGCTGTTAACAAGATGTGCCCTAGGGTAATTGCTTTTTTACTTTACTCTATTTCTGCTAACCAAAGTTTTCACAGAAACATTCTACTTTTAAACAGCGAAAGAAGATAGCAATAGAAGTTGGAATAGAAAATTATTTCAAGTGTGCTCATTCATTAACATCACACTGCAAGCAAAACGATTACATCATAAATGATACCTGTAGAAAACTTTTATAATTGATCCCTTAAAACTGATGATTAATATTACTTTTCTCCTGGTGAACTTTTCCCAAAGTGTATTCATTCGAATAAAAATCTTGACAAGAAATCAGCAAAATACATATACTGGGGTGAAAGAACTGTTTATACTACTTCAATCCATATTTCCTTTTGAGAAATTCACCAGACACATTAGAATAGAAGTCCTGAGCCATGGGGTTGCAAAGATTCGGACACGACTGAGCGACTGAACTGAACCTGATCTATCTCAAACAAGCAGATAAACAAAAATGTTTATCTGTGTTTAATCAGTTATTTCTACAATATATTTGACAATAATAATGTTTTTCTTTGGAAGAGTGGTTGGGAAACAGTTCTAGATGGTATTCTTTTCCAGGATTCTTTCTTTACATCCTGCTGCTTCTCCATTTAGGAAAGTAAACACAGCCCCAAGGTAACAGATAAGTTAAATTCCATTTGCTATTTCACAGCACGTCCTGCAGGAAAACTGTCTGTAAACCACAGCTTGAGATCCTCAGAGGGAAAGAAGAATGATCAGTGAGCTCAGTTTAGACTCTGCGCATTTAATTTTGTCTTCTGGGCTCTGTCTCTTGTAGCAAAGCTCAGCTTTAAATTAGAAGTACCATTATCATATTATGAGCTTTAGAAAGATACTTGACATTCACCCTGGACTTAAACATCCTTGGAGAGAGATTTCAAGAAAAGAATTGTAGTGACTGATTTGAGACCTCTCCTTGTCTATAAACCTCACCGTTTACGTAGGCAATAAATATTTTTTGAAATCAGTAAAAATGGAAGCAAGAGAATAACAAGTGAGGAAACTACAATGCAAAACAAGTAGTTAGTACATGGAAATGGCTCCTTTTGGGTATAGCATAATTTTTCTGCTGTTCTTTTAAATGTTTTGTCTACCAAGAGAACAGAAATCTTCTGACTAGAAGATGCCATCTGGTGACTTTATATAATATCAGTACTGAAAAAAACTCTATTTTCCCCAATTGTAATAGGTCTAAAAACTCATTCTTTTGAGATTTCAGTGATAGGGTCCAGAAAAACACATTTTTCTTTCATTCTTTTTTAGCATTAAACAAAATAAGCTAAAAGTTTATTTTCATTATTTAAAATATATCATTTATAATATAAAATAAGGAATGGAAATAAAAACTCATCATATCAAGAAACATAAATTCATAAAATTGCTGGGAATCCAAAATAATTTGAGCAGTATAATAAAAATTATATTAATACATTCCCTCTGGAAATCATAGCTATCAAAAAGCTGTAAAAGGCCATGTTACAAATGTGTGGATTTTTAATCCATAGAACAGATGGCAGGTTTTCATTTTACTCATTTGCTTTACCAATGGATGAATCAAACATCCAGCAGAATTTTTATTTTTATTTCATTTGAACTTATAACTATAATTATATATAATGGGGTGCTAAGAAGAGCTAGAATGTTTTTATAGGAACATAATAATAACAATGTAGGATTATTAATTCAAAGCTGCCATTCCTGGGAAAAGTCTAGAAATCAGTAGGTGGCAAATAAAATATGAAACATTTGCTCAGAAACCATTGTCAGCTTTACATATCAAAATATATGGACGGTCATGCAGAGTTGTCTTTGTTAATGATTAGTACTGGTGCATGTCATTAGGTTAAAACAATGGATATATTGTACAGGGAAGAAAGGACATCTATAGAAGATCAGATTGCCAATTTTGGTTTTTAGCCAAATTCAATTTCACTGGGTTGTTAATAACTTGATTGGAGGTAACTTTGTTGTTTATTTCAGGAACCTGTGGATTTTATATGGTCACAAAATGGGTTAATGCATATATAGCTCAGACTGAAAAATACATGATGCTACAGATCTGAGGGATATATTTCCCATCTTGATTTAAATGTTTATTTGTACACAGCAGTATTTTAAGAAGCCCCTGAACCTATGAACCCATGCCAGTCTACATGGTTGGTTTAACATGTGCCACGTTTGATTGTTCTTCTGAATGACCACTAATATTATTTTGTGTTCATAATTCGCAATATTCTATTTTGAAATCCAGCATAACATTTCATTTCAATGTGCTGATTTAGTCCTCTAGGAAGGACAGAGACTATTAAATTTTCAAAGCTTCACAATGCTATTCCTGTATATAATAGAAATAGCCAATTGAAAATAATCACTGTGGTTTCTCCAGGGAACCTAGCTGTGCTTTGTCTCACAGTGTCCATTTTCTGACACATAATGCAATCATCATTAATCTCAAGCTTATTAACTTTCTGTACCAGCCTTTAGGGGTGACTATTTTTATAAGAATACATTCTAAAAGTTCCTAAAGAAGCAGTAAGACACTGCCTGTTACTAACGTCATACACCTGCTGCTGTTAACGAATTACTTTGCTTCAATAAATGAACCTCAGATAACACTGTTTCTTTAAGTATAAAGAATAACCTTTTAAAATAGTATGTATTTCAAGTTATGATTCTACTAACCCGAAAATGCAGTATTATTTTTTACTAAAATAAACACACTTACCTTCTTTTTTTAAGCAGAAAATATCAAGCATAATTTAGGTTTTCTTTCAACAATTAGAGTCATTTTTACAATCATCAGTTTTATGCTTGGCTTTAGTATGGTTGCTAGTTCATTTCTTACTGCTGCTGCTGCTGCTAAGTCGCTTCAGTCGTGTCTGACTCTGTGCAACCCCATAGACGTCAGCCCACTAGGCTTCCCCGTCCCTGGGATTCTCCAGGCAAGAACACTGGAGTGGGTTGCCATTTCCTTCTCCAATGCATGAAAGTGAAAAGTGAAAGTGAAGTCGCTGAGTCTTGTCTGACTCTTAGCGACCCCATGGACTGCAGCCCACCAGGCTCCTCCATCCATTTCTTACTATTATTTAGTTATTAAATAACAATTTAGTTTGTCAGTGAAGTGCTGAGCACGTGAGAAGTTTTAAAAAAACATTTATGGAATTAACACACGAATTCTCAATGAAACTCTTACTAATGTAATGTGAACAGAGAAGTAAGATACCCAAGTGTTAAAAGTGTACATTCATTATATATCTAAGGTTGACTCAATGGTCTAGCCAGTAGACAAGTCACAGGAATCTTTCAATACCAGGTATTTCAGTCGATGAGAACTTTATCCATTCACTGTCAAGTTCTCAGATTTGTTAGATGTTGAATTTACCAAAGATTGATAACTGAATAAATCAGATGTTATTATCAATGAGAAATGACACGTGGAAATAATACATAGTGCTCTTGGGCAATACTATTATTAACAAGTATTTGAAAAGTGAAAGTGAAAGTTGTTCAGTCATGTTCAACTCTTTGAGACCCCATGGAAACAGTATAGTCAGTCCATGGAATTCTCCAGGCCAGAATACTGGAGTGGGTAGCCTTTCCCTTCTCCAGCGGATGTTCCCAACCCAGGGATCAAACCCACGTCTCCCGCACTGCAGGCAGATTTTTTACCAGCTGAGCCACAAGGGAAGCCCAAGAATACTGGCGTGGGTAGCCTATCCCTTTTCCAGCAAATCTTCCCGACCCAGGAATCAAACCAGGGTCTCCTGCATTGCAGGAGGATTCTTTACCAGCTGAGCCACAAGGGAAGCCCAAGAATACTGGAGTGGGTAGCCTAACCCTTCTCCAGCAGATCTTCCCTACCCAGGAATTGAACCTGGGTCTCCTGCATTGCAGGTTGATTCTTTACTGACTGAGCTATGCTTTGCCTTAAATGATTTTTATATTTAGTTATTGATTTAGCTATAAAGAAAACTCACACATCAACTTTACAATTTGCTGTCTTTCTGTTTATGGGGCCAGAATCAGTTGTATGCAATGGTACCCTGAGAAGATAATGTGGTATATAAGTTGAAACCTGCCATTAGTGAGCATCCTTTGGAAACTCTCTGGGTTTCTTTATATATTCCCAAACTTGTTTTCATGTACTTGAAGACTATTCCCAGACCCTAGTGATGTTAACTTGATTAAGTCAGTGATAAATTAGGAAACAGTGACCAAAAACAAGTCAAAAAAAGCAATATTGTTAGATAACTATTTTTAGAAAATATTTGTGTACTGAAACAATACTCTTTTCATCTAGATTGTTGGAGTCCCTATAAAATATAATTTAATTAGAACAATTATATTTCTATATTTTTATTCATTCTCTTGTAGTTTTGGTACATTTATTCTTTAATAAAGTTTTTAAAGAATCAATTGATACTGAAGTACTAAAAATTGTTCTGAATTTTAACCTACAATGTTAATTTTGATAATCTTGATTTCCTCATGATTTTTCTTGAAATTTCTCAATAAAATGGCAGATTTCTTAGAAATGGTCATATCTATTTTGATATTTTAATGCATCTCCAGTGAAATTCATTTTATGAACAGTAGTATAGACTTATTCTGTGGAGAATGATATAATCTCTAGTTCATGAATGTCTTGGATTTAGATGGCATCTGTCTAAAAGTTGGAAAGCATTCTGCTTATAGAACCTGAAGTTGGGATCTTCAGCCCACTTGTATCTGAGGATGTATTCTGTGGTTTTTAACAATCATTTCACTGTACAATTCTCAAAAATTTGTGCTGCATTCTGTGTATGTGTGCTGAGTAGCAATGTTCTTATTAAGTCCTAAATTCAACAGCAAAAAAATGAAGGCTGAGAAAAAAGCAGCATCAATTTTCTGCATTTTAAAGAATGTTAGAAATAACAGTGGCTTCAAGCTCTCTGATGGCTGGTTCCCACTACTCATCATTCCTGGTCTCTGTCCCAACTCGAGACTGTTTTAAGCACAACCCCGGCAAACAGGGAGAGCTGAAATGTATTTAAGTTGTGAATTATTGACCTAAAGAAGAAACTATGGATTTTCACTTCCTTGCCTTAAGAGTGAAGAAATGGTGTTTACCAAATCCATGAGAGAAGTCTCCAGAAGGGCCACCACCAGAAATGAGAAGTCAACACCGGTATCTTCAACAACATTGGTATCTTACGGCCCAGGTGAGTTGTTTTCTTATGCAGCATACTTGTTGACTTATGCATATCTGTTCAGAGGTAAGAGAACTAGATTATGGATATAAAGTGAATGTGATTTACTTAAAATTTCCTATAATTGTACACTTAACATATATTTTTTCTGGAACCAGTTGGTTCAATATGATCTGTAATTCATCAAAATGCAATAACTAAAAGTGAAATTTTATTAAAATATATAATAATTTCTTAGAAATGAGTCTTAGTGAGATTACGTTATTTCAAAATATTAATGTATGCAGAGATGACTATGTCATATTTCTTAGTGTTAGAATATTTTTTATATTTCTTAGCATTAGAATGCAACAAGTTCACATCAATTCTATTTCTATTTCAAATTTTTATAGTTGTATGAATCAAAAATGGCTTTTATAAATATTTTAGTAGTAATGACAGTGTTTTTTAATATAAATATCTCTCAATTATTTGAATTCTTTTTATAAGTAAAAATAACATTATTATCAAAAATTGCTGTTAATAACCTATTTTCTCATAGCTCAATTAGGTCCTCCTTCAATTTTGTCAAAATCTAAACATTTGAAAAACATGGAACAAAAGGATTTATTACCTGATGGTCAAAATCATTTATTTTCTCCATTTCTTGGAAATATATTAGGAATACTAATTATATTCTTAACTATATCAGGAATCATATGAAATTGCTGTAATTATAGGTCAAAAGTTATTGAACACAGAAATTTCATACAATTTAACCTATATCTTAACCTTTCACTCCTCATCACAGCCTTATGGATAGGTCCTGCTGATATTCCATTTTAAAGACAAAAACTGAAGTAAGGAGAAGTTAAGTCATTTGCCTAATTTTTCTTGGATAAAAAGCAATAAATTCATATTGTGAATTCAGGTCATCTTACTCTGGTTTGTTCTCTTATCAACTGAATTAAAGGTTGCTCCTCTGTGTACTCAGAAATATTTGGAAAATAAAAGCATTCTCAAATTCAATACATACTTAGCAATATAATATTTTTTGATAAAAGTTTTTATCTTGCCATGTGCTCTAAATAGACTTTAAAAAACTTTGGAGCTGCAGATGTAGCTAAATTTTATTACCAAGCAATTTAATTAGTAAAGTCAGTTCTCATTGTCAAAATAAAAAGTGACTATTATGGAAAGCCTAACTTAATTTTTCTAGTCAAATAAGAATGTCAATACTTATTTTGAAAAGTATTTCAAAACCACTGAGAAATATAGTGTAGAACATGTAAGATAGCCTCCTCTTAAGACAAGATTAATTCATACAATTTTATAATTCATAAAATAAATTTATAAAGCAATATACTATTTATTATTACTTATTTTTAATAATGCAATGTATTACATAGCTCAGATCATAAGTAATTTATTTACCTAGAAATATTTCCTTGTTAAATCTATGTATACATGTATCAAACTCTTTGATCAAATGCTTGGTCATTTGAATAAATAAAGAATGTGTAAAACCAGAAGGAACTCTTAATTTTACTAGCTATCATGATCAAACAAACTTATTCTGTATCTAAACGAAGAAACTTCTCTATAGTCAAAACTAACAAGTCTGGCTAGCATTTACTTTTACTTTTTATTAATAGAAGGTAGAAAATATAGTCATTTCATAAGATGAAATAAGAGGAGAATTAAATAATTAAATATCTCACAATATGACTTGACTTGATAAAGTAGATTTTAACTACTTTGAATAATACATACCAATCTGAAAGAAAGCATAAAGATTTTGCCCATGAGTTTTATCCAGTGTATCTTGAAAATTTTGATAATCTCAAAAAATATTTCAATTATAATAAATATTTCAATAATACATACCTAATCTGAAAGAAAGCATAAAGATTTTGCCCATGAGTTTTATCCAGTGTATCTTGAAAATTTTGATAATCTCAAAAAATATTCCAATTATAATAAATATTTCAATAATACATACCTAATCTGAAAGAAAGCATAAAGATTTTGCCCATGAGTTTTATCCAGTGTATCTTGAAAATTTTGGTAATCTCAAAAACTATTCCAATTATGTTAAAAATATTCCAATTATGATCTACTTCATTAAGCTACAGTGCTCCAACTCTTCAAAGTTTTTTTTTCTTTTTTTAGCTAATGATGTTTCCCAAGGATGAGTCTTAAGAACAGCTGAAAAGAACTGCTTATATTTAAATATATGAAAAAAAAAAGTTATTTTCATTTTTTAATGTTTCTTAACTATGTTATTTGCTTTGCTCTTCTGGAACTACCTCAAAAATTGATGCTTTCTTTGACAATATGAAAAGTTGGAAGAAATGAAATCTTTAAACAACAATTATCAATACCGATGCCTTTTAAACACCAGTTTTTCACTTGTAACACATTATTGAGCTGAGGCGTATTATTGTTGCAGGCATTAGTTTCTGCAAAAATTCCCCTGTCAGTAGTAATGTGTTAACAGAAATATCTGCAAGACCGAAAGAGACACACATCCTGAGGTGGTATGTATTTCCTTGGCTATCCATTGATACTGATTTGTTTTCTTACACCAGCATTTTGAAGTCACTTTCTTGGATGTCCAGAGATTTTTGAGAGGTGTGCCTTTCTTCTGTGAAGCAGGATAGAAGAGATAGGGAGAGGAAAATGGAACGGAGGAAACCGCCTCAAAGTCTTTTCTACAGTCACCCTCAGCTATATCAGTCTCAGGAAAGAACACATTACTGGTCCATTATTCCTTTTAAAGTCTTGGCATTATAGTGGTTTGCATACTGAGGTTTAAAAACTCTTCCAGAGAGTATTGTTAAGCCAGTGATTTAAGAAACTAAAGCTCTCTATTTGTACCCAACGAAGTCTAGGGTCTTCAATAACTGAAAAAATAGATAGATTTGCATGTATGTATACACACATTTCATACTGTTCCTGGGGTTCTCAAGGCAAGAATACTGAAGTGGTTTGCCATTCGTCTAGTCAAGGCTATGGTTTTTCCTGTGGTCATGTATGGATGTGAGAGTTGGACTGTGAAGAAGGCTGAGCGCCGAAGAATTGATGCTTTTGAACTGTGGTGTTGGAGAAGACTCTTGAGAGTCCCTTGGACTGCAAGGAGATCCAACCAGTCCATTCTGAAGGAGATCAGCCTGGGATTTCTTTGGAAGAAATGATGCTAAAGCTGAAACTCCAGTACTTTGGCCACCTCATGTGAAGAGTTGACTCATTGGAGAAGACTCTGATGCTGGGAGGGATTGGGGGCAAGAGGAGAAGGGGACGACAGAGGATGAGATGGCTGGATGGCATCACTGACTCGGTGGACATGAGTCTGAGTGAACTGTGGGAGTTGGTGATGGACAGGGAGGCCTGGCGTGCTGCGGTTCATGGGGTCGCAAAGAGTCGGACACGACTGAGTGACTGATCTGATTTGATCTGATCTGATACACACATTTTAGATCATCTGATTATTTTTTTTTCATCTGATAGACTATTTTGTCATCATGCAGTTGTGTTGTACTTTCCATGTAAATTTGTGTTTCTGGTTTTACTAGACCAAGATATTACCAAAAGAGACATATGTGCTGAGTAGAAATTTTAAACATGTGTTTAATATTTAATTATAGTATATCTCAATCTAGGGTCCATAGACTCTTTGGGACCCACAGAAACATTCTCAACAATCTGCAGGGCCTCAGTCTGAGAAATTTTGGTTAATGGACTGTCATTAAGAGCTCAGACCATCAGAGTCAGTCTCAGATTGCAACTCTCCCCCTTACCAGCTGTGAATCCTTGGGGAAGTTTCCTTCCTTCTCTGAATCTCAGTTTTCTCATCTGTAAAATGACAGTGTAAAATGCTCATATCCTCTTAGGTTGACTTAATTAAGAGAAATACTTCATTTACCCATAAAATCAATAAGTCAAAAATGCTATTTCAGAACAACAGAGACTTATTATTTGGGCTCTGTGTATAAAGTCAAAGTAGTGCACACTGCTTCAAAAATATCTGTACTATTTTTGTTAGCCTTCAGGACCAAATTTTTTGCATGCATTTAAAGAATAAGAAACTTTATATTGGCAAAAAATTAATCAGTCCGATAGCTAGCATAAAATTGTGGTTTTTCTAATAGAAAATATATTCATTTTATAAGTGCAGATAAGTTGAGGGTTAACTCTAATTTGAATGAGTTTTAACTATCAATACAGCTTTTCATTAAATCAGACTCCCCAGAATTCCAAATTGTGCTTTTTCTACTGATAGGAAATTATCTTAGCAGAAAATATGGAGCTTGTGGGAGAGGAAAACATCAGTAATCATTAACAAAATCATTTCAATGTTTTGTGGGACAAGGAATATTTTGGCCCTGTGGTAAGCACTGTATAATTATAATTTAGACTTACATTTCTTATTGCAGAAATGCTGGAAACAAGTGATATATAGATTTCCTGCTGCTACTGCTGCTAAGTCGCTTCAGTCGTGTCAGACTCTGTGCAACCCCAGAGACGGCAGCCCACCAGGCTCCCCCGTCCCTGGGATTCTCCAGGCAAGAACACTGGAGTGGGTTATCCAAATCAAAACTACTCTTATTTAGACCAATTGGTGCATAATTAGTGATACTTTAATAGGCAGCAAGGTCGAGGATGTTGAGAGGAAAACATGAGACATGCTGAATCTTTGGGGTTTTCCTCACATCCTCTGTATTATTCATGTTAGACTACCTACCAAAACTTAAGACTATCCCTAAATCTCAATGTCCTAACACAATAGAGGTTTATTTCTCCCTCACGTTCCATCTAACCTAGAAAGCGGTAGACTCCTAGGACATAGATTCCTGTCAGGCAGCTTTAGCATTTTCTAAGGTCTTGGAGTCTTCCACAGAACTTTTGCAGGCAGACAGCAGACATAAGAAAAAATATCTAAAGTATCTCATCCAAGGGTTTGGGACCCAGCTCAGATAATATGCCTGCGTACGTGCTAAGTCGCCTCAGGCGTGCCCAACGCTGGGACCCGTGGACTGTAGCCCTCCAGGTTCCTCTGTCCATGGGATTCTCCAGGCAAGAATACTGGCGTGGGTTGCCGTGTCCTCCTCCAGGGGATCTTCCTGACCCAGGGATCAAACCCCATCTATTACATCTCGTGAACTGGCAGACAGGCTCTTTACTGCTGGCACCACATGGAAAGCCCTTGGATAGTATACATTATTCAAAAAAAGAGATGAGAACATTGATATTAGTCCCAACTGGATGGGCTCTGCTAATCCTCTATAGAAATTCAGGATTTGGTTTAAATTCAAAGATTCTTATTGATTTTTGTTTCTTTTACAGATGTCTCTGTTACATTCAGAAACTTTTTTATAATTGATATTCATTCATTTCTGACTCTGTGAGATTCTAAACAGCCTTGTATACATATTGACTTAATTCCATTGTAAAGAAATTACATCTGTTACAACAAAATCAATTAAGTAATTGCCAGCTGGTTAAATATGAATGATTTAAAAATTTCCTAAAAAGAATCCACAAAGATTAAGTACAATTTTCCATAATACTCAAGTAAACAAGCATTAAAGCTCAGGGTTAATAATAAAAATGACAATCACAAAAGTAAAATCTCATAAGAGATCTTCTTGCAAATAAATTACTATATTTATGACATAAATTTGACATACTATATTTGACATAAATATGACATACTATATTTAAGACATAAATCTTATGATGACTGGATCTAACAAGAAAGGAGCAATACCCAAACCTTGCTAAGTTAAAGGTGTTTGAAGTATAGATATGCTTCATCATCTATTGTACTACTATTTACCAGATGTTAAAGCCTGGCCCATTGATTTGCATTTGCAAAATATCAAGAAATTTAAGTTTAACTTTAATTCTCTCAATATTCTAGTCACTCAAGCTTGGAGGTGCCATTTACATTTATTTTAATTAAGGTGCATTAAAAGTATTAGAGATATAGATTTTTTAAGATCTCTACTCCTAAAATATGTTTACTCTGAGAAAAACTGGGCAAACGCTGTTGGTTAAAAATGGTGATATTTGTTTATCAGCAGATGTAGATTTGTTGTGGTTGTTCAGTTGCTAAGTCATGTCCAACCATTTGTGACCCCATGGACTGCAGCACGCCAGGCTTCGATGTCCTTCAGTATCTTCTGGAGTTCACTCACACTCGTGTCGATTGAGATGGTGATGATATCCAACCATCTAATCCTCTGTCACCCTCTTCTCCTCCTTCCCTCAATCTTTCCCAGCATCAGAGTCTTTGGGTCAGTTGGCCAAAGTATTGGAGCTTCAGCTTCAATATCAGTCCATACAATGAATATGTAGGGTTGATTTCCTTTAGGATAGACTGGTTTGATCTCCTTGAAGTCCAAATGACTCTCAAGAGTCTTTTCCAGCACCACATTTTGAAAGCATCAATTCTTTGGCACTCAGTGTTTTTTATGGGCCAGCTTTCACACTCACACATGACTACTGGGAAAACCATAGCTTTGCCTTTACAGACCATTGTCAACAAAGAGATGTCTCTGCTTTTTAATATGCTGTCTAGGTTTGTCATAGCTTTCCTTCCAAGGAGCAAGCATCTTTTAATTTCATGGCTATAGTCACTATCCAAAGTGATTTTGGAGCCCCCCAAAATAAAATCTGTAACTGCTTCCACTTTCCCTCCTATTTGGCTTCCCTTGTGGCTCAGTTGGTAAAGAATCAACCTGCAATGTGGGAGACTTGGATTTGATCCCTGGGTTTGGAAGATCCCCCAGAGAAGGGAATGACTACCCACTCCAATATTCTGGTCTGGAGAGTTCCATGGACTGTATAGTCCATGGGTCACAAAGAGATGGACATGAATGAGCAACTTTCATGATTTGCCATGAAGTGATGGGACTGGATGCCGTGATCTTAGTTTTTTGAGTGTTAAGTTTTAAGCTAGCTTTTTCACTCTCCTCTTTCACCCACATCAAGGGGCTCTTTACTTCCTCTTCACTTTCTGCCATTAGAGTGGTATCATTTGCATATCTGAATTGGTATTTCACCCAGCCGTCTTGATTCCAGATGGTAATTCATCCAGCCTCACATTTTTCATAATGTAATCTGCATAAAAGTTAAATAAGCAGGGTGACAATATACAGACAGCCTTGCCATACTCCTTTCCCAATTTTGAACCCATCTGTTGCTCCCATCTTCAGTTCTAACTGTTGCTTCATGACCTGCATGCAGATTTCTCAGGAGACAGGTAAGGTGGTCTGGTATTCCTATCTCTTTAAGCATTTTCCAGTTTGTTGTCATCCACATGGTCAAAGGCTTTAGCATGGTCAATGAAGCAGAAGCAGATATTTTTTTCTGGAATTCCCTTGCTTTCTCTATGATCAAAAAAATGTTGCCAGTTTGATCTCTGGGTCCTCTGCCTACACGTGGCCCTGCAAGAGTGGGCTTATAGCTTCACTGATTTATGCAAACCCCTTTACCATGACAAAGCTGGGATCCATGAAGGGGAGATGTAAGATATCTGGGGCTGAATTTCCAACTCTCAGCTTTCCCACAGTGAAATAACTCATGACCACATGACTCACTGTATGCTTTGGATCATGTGGTCCATGACCCACTGTTTGTTTGGGTAAAGCATTTACTCATCCAAATACTAGGTGGACTACAATACTTTTACCTACATATTTTCACACTTTAAAAAATGCAATAATTTTATCATGTCCATAAAACTGTGGAGAACCAAAGTTTATACTCACATCAAAAGTGAGTATATTTATTTCACTGTAAATATCAATACATGTGAGTCTACTTAGTAATCAAAGTTCTACAGCACTTAACAATATTTTTGTATTTACATTTTACTCTCTAACTCAAAACCTTTTCATTTCTGATTTGATTCTAGTTCAAGCTCTTCATGGCAAATGGATGGGGAAACAATGAAAACAGTGACACAGCTTCAAAATCACTACAGATGGTTACTGAAGCCATGAAATTAAAAGACACTCCTTGGAAGAAAAGTTATGACCAACCTAGATAGCATATTAAAAAGCAGAAATATTACTTTGCTGACAAAGGCCCGTCTAGTCAAAGCTATGGTTTTTCCAGTAGTCATGTATGGATGTGAGAGTTGGACTATAAAGAAAGCTGAATCCCAAAGAATTGGTGCTTTTGAACTGTGGTGTCAGAGAAGACTCTTGAGAGTCCATCGGACTGCAAGGAGATCCAACCAATCTATTCTAAAGGAGATCAGTCCTGGGTGTTCTTTGGAAGGACTGATGCTAAAGCTGAAACTCCAATACTTTGGTCACCTGATGTGAAGAACTGACTCATTCGAAAAGACCCTGATGCTGGGTCATATTGATGACAGAGGTCAATATGGTTGGATGGCATCACCAACTCAAAGGACATGAGTTTGAGCAAACTCTGGGAGTTGGTGATGGACAGGGAGGCCTGGCGTGCTGCAGTCCATCGGGTCACAAAGAGTCAGACTTGAGTGAGCAACTAAACTGACTGACAAGCTCTTCTAATACTATGAGTTTAGTCTTTAGTAAGGTATTGATTTTTCAGATACCACTCTAATGGCATAAGTTGAATAGGAAGTAAAGAACCTTTAGATGAAGGTGAAAAAGCTGGCTTGAATATCAACATACAAAAACTAAGATCATGGCATCCAGTCCCATCATTTCATGGCAAACAGAAGTAGGAAAGGTGGAAGCGGTGACTGATTTTATTTTCTTGGGCTCCAAAATCACTTCAGATAGTGACTTCATCAATGAAATTAAAAGACACTTGCTCCTTGGAAGCAAAGCTATGACAAACCTAGACAGCATATTAAAAAGCAGAGACATCACTTCACCAACAAAGGTCTGTTAAGTAGGTAGAATAGGGAAAAGGAGTCCAAAATGGTGGTGGCTAAAAGACAAGGAAGGTCAAAGGAAGGTCGGAGGACCAGAGTGAAGACTTCAGGCAGAACAAACAGCACTCCTGGCTAAGCCCAATTTGCATAGGGCAGGCCCAGGTGGAGGAAAAAACATATAAAAGGAGGAGCCAAAGCGCTTTCTCTGGGACTCTCTCTCCCGCATGCGTGCTCTCTCTCTCTCTCTCTCTCTCTCTCTGTCCCTCCCCACGCACTCCTCCACTCTCTTCTCTTTGAATCTTGGATTCTCCTGTTATCTTCTAAATAAAATGGAGCTGTAACACTGATTTGCCCAAGAGCTTTAGCACGGTTTGTCCAAGACCTGAGAGCTGTGACATGCTGAGGGCTTTAATGTTCATCACTCCAAATCTTTGTTGTGATGAGACAAAGAACCGAGGAACATACACTCGCGTGACAGGTCCATATATTCAAAGCTATGGTTTCCCCAGTAATTATGTATGGATGTGAGAGTTGGACTATAAAGAAGGCTGAGCACCAAACAATTGATGCTTTCGAATTGTGGTTCTGGAGAAGACTCTTAGGAATCCCTTGGACTTCAAGGAGATCAAACCAGTCAATCTTAAAAGAAATCAACACCAAATAATCATTGGATGGACTGATGCTGAAGCTGAAGCTCCAATACTTTGACCACCTGAAGCGCTAACTCGTTGGAAAATACCCTGATGCTGAGAAAGATTGAAGGCAAAAGGAGAAAGAGGAGGCAAAGGATGAGATGGTTAAACAGCATCATCCACTCAATGGACATGAATTTGAGCAAACTCTGGGAGATAGGGAAAGACAGAAAAGCCTGGTGCGCTGCAGTCCACGGGGGTTGCAAAGTGGTGGATATGACTTAGGAACTGAACAACAACTATTTTTCTGAGGTTTAAATTCCTTGCCTATAAAATAGGGATAAACCTATCATTTTAACAAGGTTTTGTAAAACTTAAATAAGATGAGTGATAAACTCTTTGTAAACACTATGGGCAAAGCTCAAGCGTGTCTTGCTTTTTCTTTTTTATCCATGCTTTTGAAGTTTTTTTGTCATTTGGATTTTTGACTTTTTGTGTGGGGGCCTTTTTTTTTTTTTTTTTTTTTTGCCTTATCAATTCACTCACCCATTAACTCAATTGGCAAATCAGATATGTTCTCCAAAAACACTTACTAAATATCTACTATGTAACAGTACCATGCTACATAGCATGGATATCAAAGTAAGCTTGATCCTTACCCTCACAAGATGGAGTTTATTCTGGCAGAGGGTGGAGTGTGATGAGTGCTAAGACAGTGGAAGCAGAGGCATCTCCTGTACTTAGAGCTTCTTGGAAGAGGCAATGTATAAGGAGGGATCTTAAGGCTATGGAGGAGTTATCTCAGAAAAAAAAATAAGTCAAGCAAAACAAAATACTGTGTATTAGCAGAGAAGTATGAGAACCAGCCATAAAGAAACCAAAAGTCCAGAGAACCACTTGGAGATGTAGTAAGAGATAAGGAAGAGGACCTAAAGAGAGGGGAGGTCATGGAGGGCCTTGTAAGTTAGGTTGAAGAATTTTTAGTCTATTTGGACTGCAGTGTTGTTGTTGTTCAGTCACCCAGTCATGTCCGACTCTTTGTGACCCCATGGACAGCAGCACGCCAGGCCTCCCTGTCCCTCACCATCTCTCGAAGTTTGCCCAAGTTTATGTGCATTGCATCAGTGATGCCATCCAACTGTCTTATCCTCTGACACCCTCTTTTCCTTCTGCCCTCAATCTTTCCCAGCATCAGGGACTTTTTCAGTGAGTTGGCTGTATGCATCAAGTGACCAAAATACTGGAGCTTCAGCTTCAGCATCAGTCCTTACAGTGAGTATTCAGGGTTGATCTCCCTTAAGATTGACTGGTCTTACCTTCTTGATGTCCATCCACGGAATGGAATAGGCAAATCAAATCATTTTTCCAGTTCCTCTTGGGTCTCTGACCTGGATTTCTTGGGTCATAATTTAGCTTTCTCTGGTAGTTCAGACAGTAAAGAACCTGCTTGCAATGCAGGAGACCTAGGTTCGATCTCTGGGTCAGGAAGATCCCTTGGAGAAGGGAATAGCAACCCACTTCAGTATTCTTGCTTAGAGAACCCCACCAACAGAGGAGCCTGTTGGGCTAGAGTCCACGGGGTCACAAAGAGTCAGCACACCGAGTGACTAACACTTTCGCTTTAGCATGAAGTTCTCTGTGAGTTTTCTCAGGATACAGTTATGTGTCTGTTGTCACTGCCGTAGCATTCAAAAAACTAAGATCATGGCATCCGGTCCCATCACTTCATGGCAAATAGATGAGGAAACAATGAAAACAGTGACAGACTTTATTTTCTTCGGCTCTAAAAATCACTGCAGATAGTGACTTTAGCCATGAAATTGAAAAACTCTTGCTCCTAGGAAGAAAAGCTATGACAAACTTAGACTGCATATTTAAAAGCAGAGACATCACTTTGCTGACAAATGTCCATATAGTCCAAGCTATGAGTTTGAGCTCCAGGAGTTGGTGATGGCCGGGGAAGCCTGGCATGTGGGAGTCCATGGGGTAGCAAATCAGACACAATTGAGCGACTGAACTGAACTGATATATTCTGCACACTTAAACATTTATATCCTGTTGGGTACAGTTTTCTTTCCTGATTCACATTATCAGCCTCTTATTACAGCAGATACCATTTTCACATTGACCACGGGGCTATCTGAAACTTAATGCTTTTACTTGAAGCTTCTGAACCATTCCACCTATCAGTCTCTTTTCTCAGCAGCCCAGGAAGATCCATTTCTCTTTTCTTCAAGGTAACTAATAAAGTATAATGGGGAGTATAACCCTCCAGGAAACTACACTATCACACACACACAGGTACATGCACATGTATTTAACAAAATTTCAACTTCCTGTGATTTTATAGATAAATTCCATATAATTTTAAGTGGCTTAAAGGCACTAATATTAGGTTGCTGCAAAAGTAATTGAAGTTTTTGCATTGTTGAACTTTGCCATTTGATACTGGAATACATGCTTAAGTGAATGTGGTTATGTTATTTTAATGTATATTTCTTGCTTTATTATTTTTTTGAATCACTTATTTCTTGATGTTTATTTTATATTTATTTTAAACTAGGGAAATGATGTTAGATAAAAAGCATATTTGAGAGATTTTCTTATTTGAGTTCAAAATGGATCATAAAGCAGTGGAGACAACTGGCAACATCAGCAACGCATTTGGCCCAGGAACTGCTAATGAACATACAGTGCAATCGTAGTTCAAGAAGTTTTGCCTTGGAGATGACGAGCATAGTGGCATAAAAAAGCTGGATAAGTGGGTGCCACGTGAGCTGACCACAAATAAAATAAATCATGGTTTTGAAGTGTTGTCTTCTCTTACTCTACACAACAGCAATGAACCATTTCTTTATTGGGTTGTGATTTTGATGAAAAGGGTATTTTATATGACAACCAGTGATGACCAGGGTTAGTGGCTGGACTGAGAAGAAGCTCCAAGGCTTTTCCCAAAGCCAAAGTTAGTCACTCAGTTGTGTATGACTCTTTGTGACCCCATGGATGATAGCCTACCAGGATCTTCTGTCCATGGGATTCTCCAGGCAAGAATACTGGAGGGGTTGCCATTTACTCCTCCAGGGGAATCTTCCCAACCCAGGGATCTAACCCAGGTCCCCTGCATTGCAGGCAGAGTCTTTATCATCTGAGCCACCAAGAAAGCCCAAACTTGCACCAAAAATAGGTCATGATCACTGTTTGGTGGCCTGCTGCTGGTCTGATCCACTACAGCTTTCTGAATCCTGGCACAATAATTATATCTGAGAAGTATGCTCAGCAGATCAATGAGATGCATAGAAAATTGCAATGCCTGCAGCAGGTACTGTTCAACAGAAAGGGCCAAATTCTTCACCACAACAACACCCTACAGTAAGTTGCACAACCAAAAGTTGAAGGAATTGGGCTAGGAAACTCCTAGCAACCCGTATTCACTCATTCACATGACCTCTCACCAACTGACTACTGCTTCTTCAAGCATTTCGACAACTTTTGGCAGCAAAAAGGCTTTCACAATCAGCAGGATTCAGAAAGTACTTTCCAAGAGTTTGTTGAATCCTGAGGCATGGATTTTTATGCTACAGGAATAAACAGACTTATTTGTTGTTGGCAAAAATGTGTTGATTTTTATAGCTCCTATTTTGTTTAATAAAGATGCTTTTGAGCCTAATTATAATGATTTAAAACTCATGGTCCAAAACTGCAATTACATTTGCACTGACCTAATACGACCTTTGGAGAAGGCAACGGCACCCCACTCCAGTACTCTTGCCTGGAAAATCCCATGGATGGAGGAACCTGGTGGGCTGCAGTCCATGGGGTCGCTAGGAGTCGGACAAGACTGAACTTTTGACTTCACTTTCACTTTTCACTTTCATGCATTGGAGAAGGAAATGGCAACCCACTCCAGTGTTCTTGCCTGGAGAATCCCAGGGACGGGGGAGCCTGGTGGGCTGCCGTCTATGGGGTCGCACAGAGTCGGACACGACTGAAGTGACTTAGCAATACGATCTTATAAGTTCTGGCCACATCTTCACTTGACAATTAGTAACAACCTCTGTGTTAAGCGAGGTTAACAGAGGGTTAACAAGTGAGTACACAGAGAGAAAGTACAAGGAGTCTCAAGTGTGTTCCAGAGATTACAACACATGAAAATGGCCAGAGGTGAAGATGGGAAAAGCATATGCCTATCCGAATCTCTGAAAAAATCTCTGAAAGCCATTTTCATAAGCTTTTTCCTCTGTGCACCTTGTTTCCTGCTCAACCCGTCTGTCCCTGCATTTCTAGCTTAAAAATCATCTCATTCAAGCAGACTTCTCTGGCTTACCTCCTTCCTCAACTTTTTTCAAGAATTATCAAGTGCTTCCATACTCCCATAGCCCTTTTCTTATAATTGATTATTTTAATTTATTCTTATTAAACTATATATTCATGAGAACAAGAATCTTGCTCCTGTGATATTCCAAGTAGCCAACAGAAGGCCTGACATATAGCTGATAACTAAAAAATATATATGTTGAATGAATGAATAGAAAGAACCATCTGTTTAGTGCCAGTTATGAATTAAGCATTTTACCAACTGCTTTATCTACACTCTCACTTAAGCTCCCCAGTATTGTTTCCATTTTACACATAAGGGAACTGAGTCTTAGAATAAGAAAGTGAAAGTCACTCAGTCATGTCCGACTCTCTCCAGGCCAGAAGACTGGAATGGGTAGCTATTCCGTTCTCCAGGGGATCTTCTCAACCCAGGGATGGAACCTAGGTCTCCCACCTTGCAGGTGGATTCTTATTAGAATAAGAGACTTGTTCCAGATCATACAGCTAGTAAGCAATAGAGTGAGGACTGAAAGCAAGGACTGTCTTACTCAAGAAACTAAACTTTTATCCACTCAATTATAACAATTCCCCCTTATTCTTCCTGTTATGTGTGTTTTGTGCTTCAGTCTCTTAGTTGTGTCCAACTCTTTGTGCCACCATGGACTATAGCCTGCCAGACTCCTCTATCCATGGAATTTTCAAGGCAAGAATACTGGAGTGGGTAGCCATGCCCTTCTCCAGGGGATCTTCCCGACCACAGGATCAAACCCGCATCACATGTGTCTCCTGCATTGGCAGGCAGATTCTTCACCACCAGTCCTACTACCTATTAAGCTTCTTGGTTCTTGTTCTTAATAAAAGGACAGGTTATAGCTAAGTTTAGAGTTAAAAGAGTTATACTCCTTTGCTCTTAATAAATCTGTTTTGACTGCTTATCAATGGTATTATTATTTTTAAATGTTTTTTAATCTATGTTCCATTTCCAAAGAGAAATCTGAAGTGGGTTGCGTTCTTTCCTTGGCAAGCTTTTCTGATTGTTATCTTTCTAACCTGAACTGACTAAGCATATTTTTGTGAACCAGAGCAATATTGCCTGCAAATCCCAAATCTCTTAGATCTAGATCTGGCACAAAAATCCTGATCAAATTGCCAAAAGTAAAACCGCAGCAAGTTCAGTTAAATAGTCACAGGATTATTTATTTTAAGTGATTTAAAAGTGTACTGCAATAAGTCACTTAAATGTTGCTTTCTAGTAATATTTGTGGAGAAACAAGTCAACTTTGGGGTTATCATAACAATCGCAAAAATATATGGTTACCATTTAGTTATATACAACATAACTAAAATCCTTAGGATGGATTTAGTTTAGTTTTTACAGTAACCATCTTTACTCTGCTCTACATAGGTATTTTGATTTTCATAGAAATTTAAGAATTTTGTTATGTTAATTACAACCTGATTATAATAGTTAGGTCTATCTAATTACCACAAATGCACTTACAGTATGAAGGCTCAAATTTGTTTTGCTTCTATAGAGTCTAATAGAGTGCCATTACATGTGGCATGTTTGACTCAATGGGCACTGCCCATGAAGTAAGTAACAAATAATACAGAGCAAAAGTTAGTCACTTTTCTATTATTGCCTACCGAATTCTGAAAAGAATAAATGTATATGTTTAAGAAAACTGTGTTTTTTGAGTTTAATTCAAATATTGATTGTGGTCTAAGTGTCATTCAAAACAGTATTATTCAAAGACAAAATAAAGGTTTAGGTCAGTTTTGAGTGCATCTGATCTCTTAAATTATAAATTACAAAGGAGGCATCTACTTAACTGAGTTTCTGCCTCTTTTGTACTTGTTTATACAAAGTGACTCCTGTTTGTTTTCAGTGTTTTCTCATCACAGAGAACATACACGCAAAAAGCATGGTCTTGATAATGTTGTCTGTGATTGTGGTTTCAGTCTGCCCTCTGATGCCCTCAGTGCCTACCATCTTACTTGGGTTTCTCTTACCTTGGACATGGGGTATCTCTTCTGACTTTATTTTTCTGGGCTCCAAAATCACTGCAGATGGTGATTGCAGCCATGAAATTAAAAGATGCTTACTCCTTGGAAGGAAAGTTATGACCAACTTAAATAGCATATTAAAAAGCAGAGACATTACTTTGCCAACAAAGGTCCGTCTAATCAAGGCTATGGTTTTTCCAGTGGTCATGTATGGATGTGAGAGTTGGACTGTGAAGAAAGTTGAGCACCGAAGAATTGATGCTTTTGAACTGTGGTGTTGGAGAAGACTCTTGAGAGTCCCTTGGACTGCAAGGAGATCCAACCAGTCTATTCTAAAGGAGATCAGTCCTGGGTGTTCTTTGGAAGGACTGATGCTAAAGCTGAAACTCCAATACTTTGGCCACCAGATGTGAAGAGATGACTCATTTGAGAAGACCCTGATGCTGGGAAAGATTGAGGGCAGGAGGAGAAGGGGATGATAGAGGATGAGATGGTTGGATGGCATCACTGACTCAATGGACATGGATTTGGGTGGACTCCGGGAGTTGGGGATGGATAGGGAGGCCAGGCGTGCTGCAATTCATGGGGTTGCAAAGAGTCAGACACGAATGAGTAACTGAACTGAATTGAACTGATAATGTTGAGGAAAATGTTTTTGAGGAAAGAGGTGAAGAATATCTTTAAAATCACTGATCTTTTGTCAAGTTAGTAGGCTAAGACTTTTGTTAAGCAGGCTGGATATCCTGGGTCTAGAATAGCCATTAAGTGTACTCCAATTTGGAAAATGATTGTCAGTTATGACAGTGAATGAATAAGGGGTAGGGGGCATTTGGCATTATTAATATTATATACTTTGGGAGGGCGGTGCTAATGCACTCAACTTTTCTTGAGTCTTAGGAAGTCTAGAATGGTGTTTGAGATGTTGAAGGTTTGGGGGTTTGTTTGTTTAGGTTTTTAAATTTGTTTTTACAAGTGAGGAGAATAAAATTTCTTTATAGCTGTCTAATGTGGAGGAGAAGGGGACGACAGAGGATGAGATGGCTGGATGGCATCACTGACTCGATGGATGTGAGTCTGAGTGACCTTCGGGAGTTGGTGATGGACAGGGAGGCCTGGCGTGCTGCGATTCATGGGGTCGCAAAGAGTCGGACATGACTGAGCGACTGATCTGATCTGATCTGAATATGGACAAGACAAGAGAATCAGCAAAGGCTGAGAATGATTGAAGAATTAAGTGCCTGTCTATACAACATGTAAAACTGGAATACAGAGTCTAGGAGAAAGAGCTTCCTAAATTTGAGTCAGGGTGGGACTCAGTATTAAAATTTTATGAAATACAAACATCATAGATAAAAGGATACAGTGTCCCACTAGCAAACCCCAAGCCACCTCTTTGAAGGCCTTTTGTTATAGATGTAAGGACCAGAATGTGTGTGTGTGCTCAGTCGTGTCCAGCTCTTCATGACCCCATGGACTGTAGCCTGAAAGGCTTCTCAGTCCATGGGATTTTCCAGGCAAGAATAGTGGAGTGGTTGCCTTCCCAGGATCTTCAGGACCCAAGAATTGAACCCACGTCTTCTGCATTGGCAAGTGGATTCTTCACCACTGAGCCACCTGGGAAGCCCCAAGGACCAGAATCAGATCAGATCAGTCGCTCAGTCGTGTCCGACTCTTTGCGACCCCATGAACCGCAGCACGCCAGGCCTCCCTGTCCATCACCAGCTCCCTGAGGTCACTCAGACTCGCATCCATTGAGTCAGTGATGCCATCCAGCCATCTCATCCTCTGTCGTCCCCTTCTCCTCCTGCCCTCAATCCCTCCCAGCATCAGAGTCTTCTCCAATGAGTCAACTCTTCGCATGAGGTGGCCAAAATACTGGAGTTTCAGCTTTAGCATCATTCCTTCTAAAGAAATTTCAGGATTGATCTCCTTCAGAATGGACTGGTTGGATCTTCTTGTAGTCCAAGGGACTCTCAAGAGTCTTCTCCAACACCACAGTTCAAAAGCATCAATTCTTCGGCGCTCAGCCTTCTTCACAGTCCAACTCTCACATCCATACATGACCACAGGAAAGACCATAGCCTTGACTAGGCGAACCTTTGTTGGTAAAGTAATGTCTCTGCTTTTGAATATGCTATCTAGGTTGGTCATAACTTTCCTTCCAAGAAGCAAGCGTCTTATAATTTCATGGCTGCAGTCACCATCTGCAGTGATTTTGGAGCCCAGAAAAACAAAGTCTGACACTGTTTCCACTGTTTCCCCATCTATTTCCCATGCAGTGATGGGACCAGATGCCATGATCTTCGTTTTCTGAATGTTGAGCTTTAAGCCAACCTTTTCACTCTCCACTTTCACTTTCATCAAGAGGCTTTTTAGCCCCTCTTCACTTTCTGCCATAAGAGTCGTGTCATCTGCATATCTGAGGTTATTGATATTTCTCCCAGCAATCTTGATTCCAACTTCTGTTTCTTCCAGTCCAGCATTTCTCATGATGTACTCTGCATATAAGTTAAATAAACATGGTGACAATATGCAGCCTTGGCGTACTCCTTTTCCTATTTGGAACCAGTCTGTTGTTCCATGACCAGTTCTAACTGTTGCTTCCTGACCTGCATACAGATTTCTTAAGAGGCAGATCAGGTGGTCTGGTATTCCCATCTCTTTCAGAATTTTCCATAGTTTATTGTGATCCACACAGTCAAAGGCTTTGGCATAGTCAATAAAGCAGAAATAGATGTTTTTCTGGAATTCTCTTGCTTTTTCCATGATCCAGCGGATGTTGGCAATTTGATCTCTGGTTCCTCTGCCTTTTCTAAAACCAGCTTGAACATCAGGAAGTTCACGGTTCACATATTGCTGAAGCCTGGCTTGGAGAATTTTGAGCATTACTTTACTAGCGTGTGAGATGAGTGCAATTGTTCGGTAGTTTGAGCACTCCTTGGCATTGCCTTTCTTTGGGATTGGGATGAAAACTGACCTTTTCCAATCTTGTGGCCACTGCTGAGTTTTCCAAATTTGCTGGCATATTGAGTGTAGCACTTTCACAGCATCATCATTCAGGACTTGGAATAGCTCCACTGGAATTCCATCACCTCCACTAGCTTTGTTCGTAGTGATGCTTTCTAAGGCCCATTTGACTTCACATTCCAAGATGTCTGGCTCTAGGTCAGTGATCACATCATCATGATTATCTGGGTCTTGAAGCTCTTTTTTGTACAGTTCTTCTGTGTATTCTTGCCACCTCTTCTTAATATCTTCTGCTTCTGTTAGGTCCACACCATCTCTGTCCTTTATTGTGCCCATCTTTGCATGAAATGTTCCTTTGGTATCTCTGATTTTCTTGAAGAGATCCCTAGTCTTTCCCATTCTGTTGTTTTCCTCTATTTCTTTGCATTGATCACTGAAGAAAGCTTTCTTATCTCTTCTTGCTATTCTTTGGAACTCTGCACTTAAATGTTTATATCTTTCCTTTTCTCCTTTGCTTTTCGCTTCTCTTCTTTTCACAGCTATTTGTAAGGCCTCCCCAGACAGCCATTTTGCTTTTTTGCATTTCTTTTCCATGGGGATGGTCTTGATCCCTGTCTCCTGTACAATGTCACGAACCTCATTCCATAGTTCATCAGGCACTCTATCTATCAGATCTAGGCCCTTAAATCTATTTCTCACTTCCACTGTATAATCATAAGGGATTTGATTTAGGTCATACCTGAATGGTCTAGTAGTTTTCCCTACTTTCTTCAATTTCAGTCTGAATTTGGCAATAAGGAGTTCATGGTCCGAGCCACAGTCAGCTCCTGGTCTTGTTTTTGCTGATTGTATCGAGCTTCTCCATCTTTGGCTGCAAAGAATATAATCGATCTGATTTCGGTGTTGACCATCTGGTGATGTCCATGTATAGAGTCTTCTCTTGTGTTGTTGGAAGAGGGTATTTGCTATGACCAGTGCATTTTCTTGGCAAAACTCTATTAGTCTTTGCCCTGCTTCATTCCGTATTCCAAGGCCAAATTTGCCTGTTACTCCAGGTGTTTCTTGACTTCCTACTTTTGCATTCCAGTCCCCTATAATGAAAAGGACATCTTTTTTGGGTGTTAGTTCTACAAGGTCTTGTAGGTCTTCATAGAACCTTTCAACTTCAGCTTCTTCAGCGTTACTGGTTGGGGCATAGACTTGGATTACTGTGACATTGAATGGTTTGCCTTGGAAATGAACAGAGATCATTCTATCGTTTTTCAGATTGCATCCAAGTACTGCATTTCGGACTCTTTTGTTGACCATGATGGCCACTCCATTTCTTCTGAGGGATTCCTGCCCACAGTAGTAGATATAATGGTCATCCGAGTTAAATTCACCCATTCCAGTCCATTTTAGTTCGCTAATTCCTAGAATGTCAACATTCACTCTTGCCATCTCTTGTTTGACCACTTCCAATTTGCCTTGATTCATGGACCTGACATTCCAGGTTCCTATGCAATACTGCTCTTTATAGCATCGGACTTTGCTTCTATCACCAGACACATCCACAGCTGGGTATTCTTTTTGTTTTGGTTCCATCCTTTCATTCTTTCTGGAGTTATTTCTCCACTGATTTCCAGTAGCATATTGGGCCCCTACTGACCTGGGGAGTTTCTCTTTCAGTATCCAAGGACCAGAATAGGAGGCTCCAAATCCCAAAACTTTATAAGCATAAATCAGACACACTTCTATTTTTAAAATCCATCCAGCAGCTCTCAACCACATTTACAGTAAAAATCTAAATTCCTTTCTGTATTCTATAAGGTCCTTTATGATCTAACTCCTCCTGTCTCTAAACAGTATCTCTCCATCTTTAACATGCTCCAACATCATCTGTTAACTTTCAAACTCCCATATTCATCAGGCTTGTTCCATCCATGGAGACCCTGCAGGTGTTCTTTCTTTTCTTCTATCTTCCCCCAGATACTCATATTGGCAATTCCTCCCTATAGATCAGGTCTTCATTTAAATATCACCTACTAAGAGAATTCACTCACTTGCCTTTTCAGTTCAGTTCAGTCGCTTAGTCGTGTCCGACTTTTTGAGATCCATGAACCGCAGCATGCCTGGCCTCCCTATTCATCACCAATTCCCAGAGTTCACCCAAACTCATGTCCATTGAGTCGGTGATGCCATCCAACCATCTCATCCTCTATCATCCCCTTCTCCTCTTGCCCTCAATCTTTCCCAGCATCAGGGTCTTTTCAAATGAGTCAGCTCTTTGCATCAGGTGGCCAAAGTATTGGAATTTCAGCTTCAACATCAGTCCTTCCAATGAACACCCAGGACTGATCTCTTTTAGGATGGATTGGTTGGATCTCCTTGCAATCCAAGGGACTCTCAAGAGTCTTCTCCAACACCACAGTTCAAAAGCATCAATTCGTCGGCACTCAGCTTTCTTTATGGTCCAACTCTCACATCCATACATGACCACAGGAAAAACCACAGCCTTGACTAGACGGACCATAGTTGACAAAGTAATGTCTCTGCTTTTTAATATGCTATTTAAGTTGGTCATAACTTTCCTTCCAAGGAGTAAGCATCTTTTAATTTCATGGCTGCAATCACCATCTGCAGTGATTTTGGAGCCCCCAAAATTAAAGTCAGCCACTGTTTCCACTGGTTCCCCATCTATTTCCCATGAAGTGATGGGACCAGATGCCATGATTTTTTTTCTGAGTGTTGAGCTTTAAGCCAACTTTTTGACTCTCCTCTTTCACTTTCATCAAGAGGCTTTTTAGTTCCTTTTCAATTTCTGCCATAAGAGTGGTGTCATCTGCATATCTGAGGTTATTGATATTTCTCCTGGCAATCTTGATTCCAGCTTATGCTTCTTCCAGCCCAGCATTTTTCATGATGTACTCTGCATATAAGTTAAATAAGCAGGGTGACAATATACGGCCTTGATGGCTGTATATTTCCTATTTGGAACCAGTCTATTGTTTCGTGTCCAGTTCTAACTGTTGCTTCCTGACCTGCATATAGGTTTCTCAAGAGGCAGGTCAGGTGGTCTGGTACTCCCATCTCTTTCAGAATTTCCCACAGTTTATTGTGATCCACACAGTCAAAGGCTTTGGCATAGTCAATAAAGCAGAAATAGACGTTTTTCTGGAACGCTCTTGCTTTTTCAATGATCCAGCGGATTTTTAAAAATCACAGCCCATATCTTTATCTCAAATAACATTTATGTATTGTGTTATAGTATATGCTGCTGCTGCTGCTGCTGCTAAGTCGCTTCAGTCGTGTCCGACTCTGTGCGACCCCACAGACAGAAGCCCACCAGGCTCCCCTGTCCCTGGGATTCTCCAGGCAAGAATACTGGAGTGGGTTGCCATTTCCTTCTCCACCGTATGAAAGTGGAAAGCGAAAGTGAAGTCGCTCAGTCGTGTCTGACTCTTAGCGACCCCATGGACTGGAGCCTACCAGGCTCCTCCGTCCATGGGATTTTCCAGGCAAAAGTACTGGGGTGGGGAGCCATTGCCTTCCCCGTAGTATATGCTAGGTTATTATTTTCTATATCTGATTACTAGAATGTAAACACTATGAGATCTAACAAAAAGTATCTGTTTTCCATATACTCCTCACATAAATTGATATTCAATAGCTCTCTGCTAAAAGGACTGAAAGGTTATTGCTGAACCAATAACCCTGGGATTCTTCACCTCTGGAGGAGAAGAATGCAGTCCAGTACCAGTGACGAGGCTTGATCGCTCAGAGCTTTTGTGTCGTAGAGTTTTATTAAAGTATAAAACAGATAGAGAAAGCTTCTGACATAGACATCAGAAGGGGACAGAAAGAGTGCCCCCATGCTAGTCTTTAGCTGGATGTTATAGAGCGACCTCGCCTGCCCGCAACCGGCGCGCCATTTAAGAGCGACCTCGCCTGCCCGCGACCGGCGCGCCATTTAAGAGCGCCCCGCCGGCTGCGTCACGCACTAAGAGCGCGGCCGAGAGGAGCTACCCCACAACCGAGGAAGGACGGCGGTGAGGGCCAGGGCACTAAGCACTGCCGAGAAGAGCTACCCCACAACCGAGGTCAGGAAGGGCGGCGGTGAGGAGAGACCCCTCGTCCAAGGTAAGGTGCGATGGCTGTGCTTCGCTGGCCGGGAGCAGCCAGAAGCAGCCGGGATGAGATACCCCACGCCCAAGGTAAGAGAAACCCAAGTAAGACAGTTGGTCTTGAAAGAGGGCATCAGAGGGCAAATACACTAAAACCATTCTCACAGATAACTAGTCAATCTAATCACACAAGGACCACACCCCTGTCTAACTCAATGAGATTAAGCCATGCCCGAAGGGCAACCTGGGATGGGCGGGTTATGGTGGAGAGATATGACAGGGTGTGGTCCGCTGGAGAAGGGAATGGCAAACCACTTCAGTATTCTTGCCTTGAGAACCCCATGAACAGTATGAAAAGACAAAATGATAGGATACTGAAAGAGAAACTTCCCAGGTCAGTAAGGGCCCAATATGCTACTGGAGATCAGTGGAGAAATAACTCCAGAAATAATGAAAGGATGGAGCCAAAACAAAAAGAATACCCAGCTGTGGATGTGTCTGGTGATAGAAGCAAAGTACGATGCTGTAAAGAGCAGTATTGCATAGGAACCTGGAATGTCAGGTCCATGAATCAAGGCAAATTAGAAGTGGTCAAACAAGAGATGGCAAGAGTGAATGTTGACATTCTAGGAATTAGCGAACTAAAATGGACTGGAATGGGTGAATTTAACTCGGATGACCATTATATCTACTACTGTGGGCAGGAATCCCTCAGAAGAAATGGAGTGGCCATCATGGTCAACAAAAGAGTCCGAAATGCAGTACTTGGATGCAATCTCAAAAATGACAGAATGATCTCTGTTCGTTTCCAAGGCAAACCATTCAATGTCACAGTAATCCAAGTCTATGCCCCAACCAGTAACGCCGAAGAAGCTGAAGTTGAAAGGTTCTATGAAGACCTACAAGACCTTGTAGAACTAACACCCAAAAAAGATGTCCTTTTCATTATAGGGGACTGGAATGCAAAAGTAGGAAGTCAAGAAACACCTGGAGTAACAGGCAAATTTGGCCTTGGAATACGGAATGAAGCAGGGCAAAGACTAATAGAGTTTTGCCAAGAAAATGCACTGGTCATAGCAAATACCCTCTTCCAACAACACAAGAGAAGACTCTATACATGGACATCACCAGATGGTCAACACCGAAATCAGATCGATTATATTCTTTGCAGCCAAAGATGGAGAAGCTCGATACAATCAGCAAAAACAAGACCAGGAGCTGACTGTGGCTCGGACCATGAACTCCTTATTGCCAAATTCAGACTGAAATTGAAGAAAGTAGGGAAAACTACTAGACCATTCAGGTATGACCTAAATCAAATCCCTTATGATTATACAGTGGAAGTGAGAAATAGATTTAAGGGCCTAGATCTGATAGATAGAGTGCCTGATGAACTATGGAATGAGGTTCGTGACATTGTACAGGAGACAGGGATCAAGACCATCCCCATGGAAAAGAAATGCAAAAAAGCAAAATGGCTGTCTGGGGAGTCCTTACAAATAGCTGTGAAAATAAGAGAAGCGAAAAGCAAAGGAGAAAAGGAAAGATATAAACATCTAAATGCAGAGTTCCAAAGAATAGCAAGAAGAGATAAGAAAGCCTTCTTCAGTGATCAATGCAAAGAAATAGAGGAAAACAACAGAATGGGAAAGACTAGGGATCTCTTCAAGAAAATCAGAGATACCAAAGGAACATTTCATGCAAAGATGGGCACGATAAAGGACAGAGATGGTGTGGACCTAACAGAAGCAGAAGATATTAAGAAGAGGTGGCAAGAATACACAGAAGAACTGTACAAAAACGAGCTTCAAGACCTAGATAATCATGATGATGTGATCACTGACCTAGAGCCAGACATCTTGGAATGTGAAGTCAAATGGGCCTTAGAAAGCATCACTACGAACAAAGCTAGTGGAGGTGATGGAATTCCAGTGGAGCTATTCCAAGTCCTGAATGATGATGCTGTGAAAGTGCTACACTCAATATGCCAGCAAATTTGGAAAACTCAGCAGTGGCCACAAGATTGGAAAAGGTCAGTTTTCATCCCAATCCCAAAGAAAGGCAATGCCAAGGAGTGCTCAAACTACCGAACAATTGCACTCATCTCACACGCTAGTAAAGTAATGCTCAAAATTCTCCAAGCCAGGCTTCAGCAATATGTGAACCGTGAACTTCCTGATGTTCAAGCTGGTTTTAGAAAAGGCAGAGGAACCAGAGATCAAATTGCCAACATCCGCTGGATCATGGAAAAAGCAAGAGAGTTCCAGAAAAACATCTATTTCTGCTTTATTGACTATGCCAAAGCCTTTGACTGTGTGGATCACAAAACACTGTGGAAAATTCTGAAAGAGATGGGAATGCCAGACCACCTGATCTGCCTCTTGAGAAATTTGTATGCAGGTCAGGAAGCAACAGTTAGAACTGGTCATGGAACAACAGACTGGTTCCAAATAGGAAAAGGAGTACGCCAAGGCTGCATATTGTCACCATGTTTATTTAACTTATATGCAGAGTACATCATGAGAAATGCTGGACTGGAAGAAACAGAAGTTGGAATCAAGATTGCCGGGAGAAATATCAATAACCTCAGATATGCAGATGACACCACCCTTATGGCAGAAAGTGAAGAGGGGCTAAAAAGCCTCTTGATGAAAGTGAAAGTGGAGAGTGAAAAGGTTGGCTTAAAGCTCAACATTCAGAAAACGAAGATCATGGCATCTGGTCCCATCACTTCATGGGAAATAGATGGGGAAACAGTGGAAACCGTGTTAGACTTTGTTTTTCTGGGCTCCAAAATCACTGCAGATGGTGACTGCAGCCATGAAATTAAAAGACGCTTGCTTCTTGGAAGGAAAGTTATGACCAACCTAGATAGCATATTCAAAAGCAGAGACATTACTTTGCCAACAAAGGTTCGCCTAGTCAAGGCTATGGTCTTTCCTGTGGTCATGTATGGATGTGAGAGTTGGACTGTGAAGAAGGCTGAGCGCCGAAGAATTGATGCTTTTGAACTGTGGTGTTGGAGAAGACTCTTGAGAGTCCCTTGGACTGCAAGAAGATCCAACCAGTCCATTCTGAAGGAGATCAATCCTGGAATTTCTTTAGAAGGAATGATGCTAAAGCTGAAACTCCAATATTTTGGCCACCTCATGCGAAGAGTTGACTCATTGGAGAAGACTCTGATGCTGGGAGGGATTGAGGGCAGGAGGAGAAGGGGACGACAGAGGATGAGATGGCTGGATGGCATCACTGACTCGATGGATGCGAGTCTGAGTGACCTCCGGGAGCTGGTGATGGACAGGGAGGCCTGGCGTGCTGCGGTTCATGGGGTCGCAAAGAGTCGGACACGACTGAGCGACTGATCTGATCTGATAGAGCTACTAGCAAGCTATTAATTATGGAAAGGAGATGTCTCAAAACTCAGACTGGCACCAGGCCCCTCACCCCCAACATGCATTTTGAGATAACATTGGCACCAGGTGAGTCATTCTGGGCAATAAAACACTTGGCATGAATCTTGAAGAGAGGCAGGTTTCCAAGTAAATATATAGTTTCATTAACATAGATTAGGAGAACAATGTCTGAGTAAAACATACTGGTTTGTTGAGCCCTTATCAGTTCTGAGTCTACAGTGGAAACAACTTGAAGAAAGATAGAGTCTAGGGTAAATACAAAGTTCATTAACATGGCTTAAGAAAAACATTTCCATAAGATAAACCGCATTGGTTAGCTCAAGGTTTGAGAAAAGTTAAGTTCAGGTGGAGTCAGACGTCATCCTGGCAACACCGAATTTTAAGCAAAATCTCTTTTTAAATTTTTATAGAGAAGGGGAAAAATCTAACACTTGTTTGTTTCCACCTGCCACTTAAGAGCAGAGAAGGCAATGGCACCCCACTCCAGTACTCTTGCCAGGAAAATGCCATGGACGGAAGGACCTGGTGGGCTGCAGTCCATGGGGTCGTTAGGAGTCGGACACGACTGAGCAACTTCACTTTATTTTTCACTTTCATGCATTGGAGAAGGAAATGGCAACCCACTCCAGTGTTCTTGCTGGAGAATCCCAGGGACAGCAGAGCCTGGTGGGCTGCCGTCTATGGGGTCACACAGAGTCGGACATGACTAGAGCAACTTAGCAGCAGCAGCAGCAGCCACTTAAGAGAAAGATAAAAAATGTCTGACACTTGCAGCCTATTTCCTCCCTTTGGAGACCCCTGGCCTTCCTGTCTGTTACCCTCTCAAGACTACCTGAATAAATGAATTAGATAGTTAGAATAGGAAAATGGAGTCCAAAATGGTTCTGGCTAAAAGACAAAGAAGGGAAAAGCCCACAAAAATAGAACAAAGGAAGGTCTGAGGACCAGAGTGAGGACCTCAGGTAAAACAAACAGCCCTCCTGGCTAGCCCAATTTACACAGGGCAAGCCCAGAGGAGAGGAGACAAATGTATAAAAGGAGGAAGCCTAGAAGGATTGGGGGCTTCTCTTCTGTTCGTGTCTTTTGGGTCAACCTGGCATCACGCCTCTAGGATGGGTTTTCCTTTACTTTCTAAATAAAATTGATCTGTAACATGGGGCTGTAACACTTGTCCGTTCGTCGCTTCAAATTTTCACTGTGACGAGACAGAACCGAGGAAATTACAAACTCCCCTGACATCTATGGTGCCATGACATGGATTTAACCTGGCTGAAATGACCTCAGCTTGGCCCCTGCGGGGCAGAGGCCAAGCACAGTGGAAGCCCAACACAGTGAAAGCTCCCACGGTGAAAGCAGAATGCAAAGAAAACCCAGGGAGGGGGAAGTGTCAAAAAGCCCAGCGTGCTGGAAACCAGACAGCAAAAAAAAAAAAAAAAACTTGGCGGAAAGCTCACGTGCCTCAGTCTCAGATTCCAGAAGACCTCTGGTTAAAGTAGGAGGTCCTTGCTCTGATGGCTGGAAGGACATATGGCTAACAAAATCTTAATTCCTTTACAACCTTGTGTCTCTTGTTTCCTTACAGCTCCCCCTCACCCCCTCCCCCACCACCACCATGAACAGGTGAGCAACAGTGGGTGCAACTGAAGGACTCTGGCAGGGGCTACTCCTCAGTGTGTCCCAAAGGTTCCATTATCTGCTGGGCCCCAGTAGCTGTTGCCCAAGAGGGTAGGGGCCCTTCTGTCCTTATTATTATTATTTTTTTTTTTGCCAAGGATCAAGCCAATGAAAACTGTGAGCGCAGGTCAGGTATATAGCAGATTTTCTGGCAGGTTATGAAGGGGATCCCTCGGCACATTTTTCCCACTGCGTTTTTCCTCCCATCCTTCAGCTCCTCTCTCCTGGGACTTGAGCCCAACCAAAACCCACAGTGCCTGACCTCAGGGCCTAATGAAGCTCAGGCTCTGATGTCTCATTGCAAAAATTCAGTGAGAGACACAGCATTGGTTAAGAGGTGGATTTGTTTGGATTCAGAGAGAAACACACCCCACAGGGTGTGGGCCATTGCAGGAGGAGAGGGCTTCAGTGTTGGAATGTGGTGTGATTTCCAAGCTGGGTGATCTCATATGCTAATGAGTGGGAGACTACTAGACCATTCAGGTATGACCTAAATCAAATCCCTTATGAGTATACAGTGGAAGTGAGAAATAGATTTAAGGGCCTAGATCTGATAGATAGAGTGCCTGATGAACTATGGAATGAGGTTCGTGACATTGTACAGGAGACAGGGATCAAGACCATCCCCATGGAAAAGAAATGCAAAAAAGCAAAATGGCTGTCTGGGGAGGCCTTACAAATAGCTGTGAAAAGAAGAGAAGCGAAAAGCAAAGGAGAAAAGGAAAGATATAAACATCTGAATGCAGAGTTCCAAAGAATAGCAAGAAGAGATAAGAAAGCCTTCTTCAGCGATCAATGCAAAGAAATAGAGGAAAACAACAGAATGGGAAAGACTAGGGATCTCTTCAAGAAAATCAGAGATACCAAAGGAACATTTCATGCAAAGATGGGCTCGATAAAGGACAGAGATGGTGTGGACCTAACGGAAGCAGAAGATATTAAGAAGAGGTGGCAAGAATACACAGAAGAACTGTACAAAAAAGAGCTTCAAGACCCAGATAATCATGATGATGTGATCACTGACCTAGAGCCAGACATCTTGGAATGTGAAGTCAAATGGGCCTTAGAAAGCATCACTACGAACAAAGCTAGTGGAGGTGATGGAATTCCAGTGGAGCTATTCCAAGTCCTGAATGATGATGCTGTGAAAGTGCTACACTCAATATGCCAGCAAATTTGGAAAACTCAGCAGTGGCCACAAGATTGGAAAAGGTCAGTTTTCATCCCAATCCCAAAGAAAGGCAATGCCAAGGAGTGCTCAAACTACCGAACAATTGCACTCATCTCACACGCTAGTAAAGTAATGCTCAAAATTCTCCAAGCCAGGCTTCAGCAATATGTGAACCGTGAACTTCCTGATGTTCAAGCTGGTTTTAGAAAAGGCAGAGGAACCAGAGATCAAATTGCCAACATCCGCTGGATCATGGAAAAAGCAAGAGAGTTCCAGAAAAACATCTATTTCTGCTTTATTGACTATGCCAAAGCCTTTGACTGTGTGGATCACAATAAACTGTGGAAAATTCTGAAAGAGATGGGAATACCAGACCACCTGATCTGCCTCTTAAGAAATCTGTATGCAGGTCAGGAAGCAACAGTTAGAACTGGTCATGGAACAACAGACTGGTTCCAAATAGGAAAAGGAGTACGTCAAGGCTGCATATTGTCACCATGTTTATTTAACTTATATGCAGAGTACATCATGAGAAATGCTGGACTGGAAGAAACAGAAGTTGGAATCAAGATTGCTGGGAGAAATATCAATAACCTCAGATATGCAGATGACACCACCCTTAGGGCAGAAAGTGAAGAGGGGCTAAAAAGCCTCTTGATGAAAGTGAAAGTGGAGAGTGAAAAGGTTGGCTTAAAGCTCAACATTCAGAAAACGAAGATCATGGCATCTGGTCCCATCACTGCATGGGAAATAGATGGGGAAACAGTGGAAACAGTGTCAGACTTTATTTTTCTGGGCTCCAAAATCACTGCAGATGGTGACTGCAGCCATGAAATTAAAAGACGCTTGCTCCTTGGAAGGAAAGTTATGACCAACCTAGATAGCATATTCAAAAGCAGAGACATTACTTTACCAACAAAGGTTCGCCTAGTCAAGGCTATGGTCTTTCCTGTGGTCATGTATGGATGTGAGAGCTGGACTGTGAAGAAGGCTGAGCGCCGAAGAATTGATGCTTTTGAACTGTGGTGTTGGAGAAGACTCTTGAGAGTCCCTTGGACTGCAAGGAGATCCAACCAGTCCATTCTGAAGGAGATGAATCCTGGAATTTCTTTGGAAGGAATGATGCTAAAGCTGAAACTCCAGTATTTTGGCCACCTCATGCGAAGAGTTGACTCATTGGAGAAGACCCTGATGCTGGGAGGGATTGAGGGCAGGAGGAGAAGGGGACGGCAGAGGATGAGATGGCTGGATGGCATCACTGACTCGATGGATGCGAGTCTGGGTGACCTCCGGGAGCTGGTGATGGACAGGGAGGCCTGGCGTGCTGCGGTTCATGGGGTCGCAAAGAGTCGGACATGACTGAGCGACTGATCTGATCTGATCTGAATGAGTGGGAGGATCATTCCAAAAATTAGGGAACCACCCATCCCTTGGAACTGTCCTGTCACCTCTGGGTGTGTCATTTAGCTTGCAGATTGAGGATCAATGTTTAGTTGAATTTGACTTGTCATCTTGGACCCATTTGATTTTAATCTAATTAGGTTATGCTCTTGTGCTATGTCATTCTTTCGAAAGTTGTGCCCTGCCCTCTTCCCTCCTGTTTCATGCTCTTCTCCTGAGCCCTGTCTGGGCCCACAATATTGCCTCTACAATCTTCTGGAGGACCAAACAGAAAATAGGTGGCCCTTGGGAGGGGAATACTGTATAATATCCAGTATGTCTAGATAATCAGGCCTTCATCTTCCTGTTTCCTACAACATGTTCAACAATAGCATCTCTCATTGAACCCGCTAGGGTGGGTGACAGGTACGCCTGCTAGAAGTCCATCTGTTGGCATCCCTTCAAGGGCAATTGGGCTTCCAGGGACAATGTTTGCCACTTTGGGAGTTAACCCTGCAGGCCATTTGGGCCCACTTACCACCCTTCTAAAAGTTATAAAAATACCCCTGGATCAAATCTCCACTTCACTTTTATGGAACATCTGGTCTGTTGCCTCTTATCAATTTGTTCTTAAGCCACTTACTAACTCCAACAACTAGGACCTTGCCCACTTGTAGGCAACATCATCGCTCCACCCTGCTTATTATTATTAAAATACTCTTAATGCCCTTAACAGAACCAGATAGCCCACTCCTTTGTCATTACTTCTGTTATTACCTGGGTAATAATAGGTAAGTGGGTCTATGACAATGTTTACCATTGGAGACACCCTAACCTGCTCTTATTAAGGATTAGGGGAGGAGATTGGTGACTTACAGTCCCTCAGAGCAATAAGAGGATAAGGCTTATGGCTATTTCTCCAGGTTCCCAGTCTCAAGGACAGGCTTGGGTTGCTTTACATCATGATATCTATTCCTATCCATGGTGGACAAGCCAGCAATAAGTTAAGATTACAACCCCTTAATCCTACCCAGTACTAGTCACATCAGAGACTTTGAGTGAAGTCGCTCAGTCACGTCCGACTATTTGCGACCCCATGGACTGTAGCCTAATCAGGTTCCTCCGTCCATGGGATTTTCCAGGCAAGAATACTGGAGTGGGTTGCCATTTCCTTCTCCAATCAGAGACTTTGGGGATGCCTAACTCCAGCCTGGGGATCACAGGAGGTCAACCTGCCTCGACCTGCCTAGGGATATGGTCCTCAAAAGGTTGTTATGCCTCAACCTGCTCAGGGATCTGCAAGTCCAGGGGTCCCAGGAGGTCAACATGCCTCGACCTGCCCGGAGATTCAATCTCCAGTAGGCTGTCATGCCTCATTTTGCCTAGGGATCTGCACCCTGACCCAGGGATGCCTGGCTCTCAGGTTGCAACAGTACTGGGTAGGATAAGCTTCAAAAAGACTCACCCCTAAGGAAGTCCACCCATGGAAATTGAAGGCCTATTAGTTTTTTCTTTTCCTCCCTGTCATCACTGTCTCTCAGAGGGGAAATAGCCAATCTACTTCCTGACAGATGCCCTTGAGATGCATCCTTAATAACTGGAAGCTGTTTGATCCTCTGTCTCTAAGGGTGGTGGTGGTGGTTTAGTCGCTAAGTTGTGTCCGACTCTTGTGACCCCATGGAATTTTCCAGGCAAGAATACTGGAGTGGGTTGCCATTTCCTTCTCCAGGGGATCTTCCTAACCCAGGAATAGAACCCAGGCCTCCTGCATTGCAGGCAGATTCTAAGGAGATTCTATCTCTAAGGAGAAGTTTCTTAAAATTCTTTTGTGCCACTGCATGGCCACAGTATCCTCTGTAGCACCAGGAACACTGGCCTGAGGATGGGAGCTTAAATTACAAAACCATCCTGTAGCTAGACTTATTCTGTAAAAGACACGGGAAATGCACAGAGATCCCCTATGTCCAAATTTTCTTCCAGCTAAGAGACATGAAAGAACTCTGTCTTAACTTATGGGATTGTTGTATACCCTAAAAGTGAGCGTACTAGGCAAATGGTGTTAGGCACAGACAACCAAGAGAAGGAGCTTGTGGCCCCCAAGTTACCTGGTGCTCCTTTCTTGTATCCAAACATGCCCCCATATCCAGGAGCACCCCCTCCACAAAAGCCAACTCGAGTATGTCTCTTAGTCGAAACTGGAGCAGAAATCAGACCAACCCGGGTCTGTAAGCCTTTCTCCCTCTTAGAACTAAGACAGATCAAACAAGACCTGGGCAAATACAGATGACCCAGGCAAATACATTCCAACACCTTACCTTGGCCTTTGACTTGATGTGGAAGGACATCATGGCCATATTTAGTCAAACTTTATCTGACACTGAGCATGCTAGGATCTTAAAGGAAGCCCAAAGGTATGCTATGGGGCTTCACATGTCAAGCGATAAATGCCCAATAGGGGAAACTGTGGTCTCCTCCTCAGATGCTAATTGGAATTATAATGGCCCTGAGCACATATGGGAAAGTGATCATTTTCTGATCTGTGTAAAGGTAGGACTGGAAGCAGCCCAGCAAAAAGTAATCAGCTATGCCCAGGTCTCAGCAATAACTCAGGAGCCCCATGAGAACACCATTGCCTTTCTGGAAAGGCTAAAAGAGGCCCTCCAAAAGTTTACCAATCTGGACTTGGACTCTTATGAGAAACAGGTGATTTTAAAGGACAAATTCCTGTCCCAGTGTGCATCAGACATCAGGATAAAGCTACAACAGCTACAGCAGCAGGGCCCTGCTGCCTCTTTAGATGAGATGGTCCAGACAGCCACCAATACCTTTTGTAACAGAGAACAGGAGAGGGAGGCCAAGGCCCATAAAGGGAGAAAAGGAAAGAGATAAGGCACGCCCAGACACTGGCCACCCTCCAGGGAAGCCCTAAGGCAAACCTTGAGGCCTTGAAGGATAAGGCATGAGGCAGATGCCTAATTTGTAGACAGGCAGGACAATGGGCCAAAGAGTGTCCAAACCGAAACAAGTCTCCTAAAACGGCTTGCTACAAATGCCATCAGTTGGGACACTGGGCTGCATTGTGCCCTCAGAACCCAACAGCCTCAAGGTCAAGTGCCAAAACTTCCCTCACGATGGTTCAACAAGACCTTGGCTGAAGCAGCGCTCCAGCCAGCCTGCCTGGCACAGAGAACCATCACAGGGCTGGAGCCAAGGGTGCAAATGCATGTGGCAGGTAGGTCCGAGAATTTCTTGGTTGACACAGGGGCCACCTACTCTGTCCTGACCTCCTATTCTGGAGCCTTCTCCTCCCAAACCCGTACTATTTTGGGTGCTACAGAAAAAAAAAAAAAAATTACAAAAATATTCACCTGAGCACTTCTTTGTTGCTGGGGTGGACAAATATTTTCCCACCAGTTTCTGGTGGTCCCTGAGTGACCTATACTCCCTTATTGGGAAGAGATCTTTCCCCGCCTTCGAAATCTTGCATATATTGCAGTCCTGATAGAAGATGCTTTAAAACTCTCTCTTGGGGCCAAACTGACTATTTTTACCAGCCCGGAAGTGAAATAACTCCTGAATGGGAGAAGCCATTTATGGATGTCTGACCAAAGGACCCTCAGATATGCAGTAGTCTCCAATTTTGAGACCACAGAGGCTAAACCTTTGCCACCAGGTACTTCAGCCCAATTAGCTGAGGTCATAGCCCTGACTCAAGCTTTAGAGCTGGGAAAAGGAAAAAAAGTACCCATTTACACTGACTCCAAGTATCCTTTCTGGTGTTACCAATCAGATCAGATCAATCACTCAGTCATGTCCGACTCTTGGCGAACCCATGAATCGCAGCACGCCAGGCCTCCCTGTCCATCACCAACTCCTGGAGCACACTGACACTCACATCCATCGAGTCAGTGATGCCATCCAGCCATCTCATCCTCTGTTGTCGCCTTCTCCTCTTGCCCTCAATCCCTCCCAGCATCAGAGTCCTCTCCAATGAGTCAACTCTTCGCATGAGGTGGCCAAAATCCTGGAGTTTCAGCTTTAGCATCATTCCTTCCAAAGAAATCCCAGGGCTGATCTCCTTCAGAATGGACCAGTTGGATCTCCTTGCAGTCCAAGGGACTCTCAAGAGTTTTCTCCAACACCACAGTTCAAAAGAATCAATACTTCGGCGCTCAGCCTTCTTCACAGTCCAGCTCTCACATCCATACATGACCACAGGAAAGACCATAGCCTTGACTAGATGAACCTTTGATGGCAAAGTAATGTCTCTGCTTTTGATATGCTATCTAGGTTGGTCGTAACCTTCTTTCCAAGGAGCAAGCGTCTTTTAATTTCATGGCTGCAGTCACCATCTGCAGTGATTTTGGAGCCCAGAAAAATAAATTCTGACACTGTTTCTACTGTTTCCCCATCTATTTCCCATGAAGTGATGGGACCAGATACCATGATCTTGATTTTCTGAATGTTGAGCTTTAAGCCAACTTTTTCACTCTCCGTTTTCACTTTTGTCAAGAGGCTTTTGAGTTCCTCTTCACTTTCTGCCATAAGGGTGGTGTCATCTGCATATCTGAGGTTATTGAGATTTCTCCCAGCAATCTTGATTCCAGCTTGTGTTTCTTCCAGTCCAGCATTTCTCATGATGTACTCTGCATATAAATTAAATAAACAGGGTGACAATATGCAGCCTTGGCTTACTCCTTTTGCTATTTGGAACCAGTCTGTTGTTCCGTGTCTAGTTCTAACTGTTACTTCATGATCTGCATACAAATTTCTCAAGAGGCAGATCAGGTGATCTGGTATTCCCATCTCTTTCAGAATTTTCCACAGTTTATTGTGATCCACACAGTCAAAGGCTTTGGCATAGTCAAGAAAGCAGAGATAGATGTTTTTCTGGAACTCTGTTGCTTTTTCCATGATCCAGCGGATGCTGGCAATTTGATCTCTGGTTCCTCTGCCTTTTCTAAAACCAGCTTGAACATCAGGAAGTTCACAGTTCACATATTGCTGAAGCCTGGCTTGGAGAATTTTGAGCATTAGTTTACTAGCGTGTGAGATGAGTGTAACTGTGTGGTAGTTTGAGCATTCTTTGGCAATGCCTTTCTTTGGGATTGGAATGAAAACTGACCTTTTCCAGTCTTGTGGCCACTGCTGAGTTTTCCAAATTTGCTGGCATATTGAGTGCAGCACTTCCACAGTATCATCTTTCAGGATTTGAAATAGCTCCACTGGAATTCTACCACCTCCACTAGCTTTGTTCGTAGTGATGCTTTCTAAGGACCACTTGACTTCACATTCCAGAATGTCTGGCTCTAGGTCAGTGATCACATCATCGTGATTATCTGGGTCATGAAGATCTTTTTTCTACAGTTCTTCTGTGTATTCTTGAGAGTCCCTTGGACTGCAAGAAGATCCAACCAGTCCATTCTGAAGGAGATCAATCCTGGAATTTCTTTGGAAGGACTGATGCTAAAGCTGAAACTCCAGTATTTTGGCCACCTCATGCGAAGAGTTGACTCATTGGAGAAGACTCTGATGCTGGGAGGGATTGAGGGCAAGAGGAGAAGGGGACGACAGAGGATGAGATGGTTGGATGGCGTCACTGACTTGATGGGTGTGAGTCTGAGTGACCTCCGGGAGCTGGTGATGGACAGGGAGGCCTGGCGTGCTGCGGTTCATGGGGTCGCAAAGAGTCAGACACGACTGAGCGACTGATCTGATCTGATCTGATCTTGCATGAAATGTTCCTTTGGTATCTCTGATTTTCTTAAAGAGATCCCTAGTCTTTCCCATTCTGTTGTTTTCCTCTATTTCTTTGCATTGATCACTGAAGAAGGCTTTCTTATCTCTTCTTGCTATTTTTTGGAATTCTGCATTCAGATGTTTATGTATTTCCTTTTCTCCTTTGCTTTTTGCTTCTCTTCTTTTCATAGCTATTTGTAAGGCCTCTTCAGACAGCCATTTTGCTTTTTTGCATTTCTTTTCCATGGGGATGGTCTTGATCCCTGTCTCCTGTACAATGTCATGAACCTCATTCCATAGTTCATCAGGCACTCTATCTATCAGATCTAGGCCCTTAAATCTATTTCTCACTTCCACTGTATAATCATAAGGGATTTGATTTAGGTCATACCTGAATGGTTTAGTGGTTTTCCCTACTTTCTTCAATTTCAGTCTGAATTTGGCAATAAGGAGTTCATGATCTGAGCCACAGTCAGCTCCTGGTCTTGTTTTTGCTGACTGTACAGAGCTTCTCCATCTTTGGCTGCAAAGAATGTAATCAGTCTGATTTTGGTGTTGACCATCTGGTGATGTCCATGTATAGAGTCTTCTCTTGTGTTGTTGGAAGAGGGTGTTTGTTATGACTAGTGCATTTTCTTGCCAAAACTCTGTTAGCCTTTGCCCTGCTTCATTCCGTATTCCAAGGCCAAATTTGCCTGTTACTCCAGGTGTTTCTTGACTTCCTACTTTTGCATTCCAGTCCCCTATAATGAAAAGGACATCTTTCTGGGGTGTTAGTTCTAAAAGGTCTTGTAGGTCTTCATAGAACCATTCAACTTCAGCTTCTTCAGCGTTACTGGTTGGGGCATAGACTTGGATTACTGTGATATTGAATGGTTTGCCTTGGAAACGAACAGAGATCATTCTGTGGTTTTTGAAATTGCATCCAAGTACTGCATTTTGGACTCTTTTGTTGACCATGATGGCCACTCCATTTCTTCTGAGGGATTCCTGCCCGCAGTAGTAGATGTAATGGTCATCTGAGTTAAACTCACCCATTCCAGTCCATTTTAGTTCGCTGATCCCTAGAATGTCGACATTCACTCTGGCCATCTCTAGTTTGACCACTTCCAATTTGCCTTGATTCATGGACCTGACATTCCAGGTTCCTATGCAATATTGCTCTTTACAGCATTGGACCTTGCTTCTATCACCAGTCACATCCACAGCTGGGTATTCTTTTTGCTTTGGCTCCATCCCTTCATTCTTTCTGGAGTTATTTCTCCACTGATCTCCAGTAGCATATTGGGCCCCTACTGACCTGGGGAGTTTCTCTTTCAGTATCCTATCATATGGCCTTTTCATACTGTCATGGGGTTCTCAAGGCAAGAATACTGAAGTGGTTTGCCATTCCCTTCTCCAGCGGACTACATCCTGTCAGATCTCTCCACCATGACCCGCCCATCCTGGGTTGCCCCACGGGCATGGCTTAGTTTCATTGAGTTAGACAAGGGTGTGGTCCTAGTGTGATTAGATTGACTAGTTTTCTGTGAGGGTGTTACCTATACATGCCACTATTTAGAAAGAAAGAGGCCACTTGACCACCCGAGGGTCCCCAATCAAATATGGTGATCAAATCTTTAGGCTCTTGGAAGCAGTCCTTCTGCCCACTGAGGTCTCAGTCTCCCACTGTAAAGGACACCAAAAAGGGAGCACAGAAGTGGCATAAGGGAACCAAGAAGCTGATCAGGCAGTTAAGAGAGCAACATTACAGAACAATGACCTAATAGCTATTGCTACCTTAGCTTCACAGACTAATTTGCCAGAAACTCCTTCATATACTGAAGGTGAGACTCTTAAAGCTAAGAGTAAGGATTTTCAAGAAGATCATATGGGGTGGTTCCAAAAGGAGGGATGCCTTTTTCTGTCTGGAAATCTCCAGTGGAAGTTGGTTAACTCCTTAGCAACTCTTTTAGGGGAAAAAGCCCTCCAAAGATTACTAGAAAGATCCTTCAGAAAACCACTATAAGGCAAGTGGTCTACTCTTGTCCCACTTGCCAATCAAACAATGCCCAAGGAGCTAGAAGACCCCAGCTGGCCCAACCCATACAACAGTGTGGGACCTACCCAGGAGAGGACTGGCGATGGACTTCACCCAGATGCCAGTTTCTCAAGGGCATAAATACCTATTAGTCATGATAGATACGTTCACAGGATGGATTGAAGGCTTTCCCACTCAGACTGAGAAGGCTGAAGAAGTGGTTAAAAAAAAGCTGCTCCATGAAATCATTCTGAGATTTGGTTTGCCCAGATCATTACAAAGTGACAATGGGACATTGTTTATTTCTAAGGTCGCCCAAGGGGTCTCTAAAGCACTGGGCATTACTTACTATCTCTGTTGTGCCTGGAGGCCTCAGTCTTCAGGAAAAAGTAGAAAGAGCCAACAATTCTTAAAATCAGAGATAAAGAAGATAACCCAGGAGACCTCCTTGGGATGGAAGGAGGCTTTACCAATAGTTCTCCTTCATACCCATATTGCCCCTAAGGAGCAGGTTGGTCTTAGTCCTTATGAGATGCTATATGGGAGACCTTTTATTTATGTCAATGACCTCTTCCTAGATCCAGAGGCTCAGACCCTCCAGTCTTATACCATGGCCATTGGATAGTTCCAACAGGATATATGCTTGTGGGATGTCAACCAGGACCCAAAAGATTCTAAAAAGCCACCACTACATGCTCCATGGATTCAAATCCTAATTAACGTCTGGAAAGATGGGTCCTCAAAGGCTCAACTCCAGCCCACATGGATGGGCTCCTACCCTATATATCTTTTTACCCCACAGCAGTCACGGTTCCAGGACACGACTCTTGGATTCACTACTTATGAGTCAAGCATGGAAGAAAACAGAAGAGGACACTCAATCCACCTGTGAGCCCCTGGGAGATCTCAGATACCTATTCAGAACTACAAATGAGTGCCATTCCAATGAACACCCCCAAAATCAAGTTTCTGGGGATAAGATTTCTCATGATAGAACTAAAGAGCCAATTCAGCTTGGCAGGGGTTGTACTCCAAAATAGAGAGGAGATAGATCTTCTGATCCCTGAACAAGGAGGGACTTGAGCCATCTTGAATGAGATGTATTGTTTCTGGGTAAATATCTCCAGGTAAGTTAAAGAAAGTCTACAGTTCAGTTCAGTTCAGTCACTCAGTCATGTCCGACTCTTTACCACCCCATGGACTGCAGAACGCCAGGCCTCCCTGTCCATTGCCAACTCCTGGAGCTTACTCAGACTCATGTCCATTGAATCAGTGATGCCATCCAACTGTCTCATCCTCTGTTTTTCCCTTCTCCTCCTGCCTTCAATCTTTCCCAGCATCAGGGTTTTTTCAAATGAGTCAGTTCTTTGCATCAGGTGACCAAAGTGTTGGAGTTTCAGGCCTCAAGAAAAAACATTCTAGATCCTACAGTACCTCAAAGAATGATCTGGAGAATTCTTGGGGTGGCTACCATCTCTCTTTGGGGGATCCTCCTGGTGACGGGAAATTTGGAGTTGGCTAATGCCCATGAGATGGCTGGATGGCATCACTGACTCGATGGATGTGAGACTGAGTGAACTCTGGGAATTGGTGATGGACAGGGAGGCCTGGTGTGCTGCAATTCATGGGGTTGCAAAGAGTTAGACATGACTGAGCAACTGAACTGAACTGAACTGTACTGAATGCCCCAATAGTCCCTATCATCATGATATTGATGCTGCTTATGGTTGTTCCATGTATTATCAGTTGTCTAACCTGTTTTGTCTCTCCCCAGGTCAACAAGCTACAACATGCAGTGCCAGTTCAAGGATATATAAAACTACACCTGACCACAGGAAATATCACTTACCCTTAGATGGACACCACTATAATGACTCCGAGCCTTGAGACTGGCAAGAGAGGGAGGCCCAAAGCCCCTCGTCATCCTAGTTCAGCAGGAAGTAGACAGAGAAACCTTGACATCCCTATTCCCAAAGAATTGGGCCTCCCATCTTTTGAGGGGGGAATGTTAGGTAGTTAGAATAGGAAAAAGGAGTCCAAAATGGTGGTGGCTAAAAGACAAAGAAGAGAAAAGTCCAGAAAAATAGAACAAAAGAAGGTCCAAGGACCAGAGTGAGGACCTCAGGTAAAACAAACAGCCCTCCTGGCTAGCCCAATTTACATAGGGCAGGCTCAGAGGGGAGGAGAGAAATGTATAAAAGGAGGAGGCTTAGAAGGATCGGGGGCTTCTCTTCTCTTCAAGTCTTTTGGGTCGGCGTGCCGTCATGCCTCTAGGATGTATTTTCCTTTACTTTCTAAATAAAACTGAGTGGTAATATGGGGCTGTAACACTGGTCCATTCGTCACTTCAAATTTTTGTTGTGATGAGACAGAACTGAGGAAATTGAACCAGTCATATCTCTAACTGAATATCGGAGGCATTTTGAAGCAGGTTAAGGTCCAGGAAGTCACCAACATCTGGAAAATTTGGCAGAAGTGTGTCAGGGTACATTCATGACCGGCAGGCTGACTCTTTCCTAAAGAGAAATTCATGAAAATGGACAATTCTGGAATCCAGCACCAGGAGCAAAACTTTGAGCCCTAGTAGGATATTAAATTATTCCTAAATAGCATAGATGGCACCCCACTCCAGTACTCTTGCCTGGAAAATCCCATGGACAGAGGGCCTGGTGGGCTGTAGTCCATGGGATCGCTAGGAGTCAGACACGACTGAGCGACTTCACTTCGCTTTCGCTTTAAATAGCATAGATACTTTAATTAATAAAATAATCCTCAGGTAAATGCATTTGGATATTACATTAGCTCTTTCAGAATAGAAAACTTTAAGTTTCATAGCTTCAGATTGCACTTGCCCATAACCTGGCCCATTTGGTGGTTGTCATAACTCTTTTAGGATAATAACCTTTTGATCTATTACTGCAGATTCACTTTAATAAATTCAATTGGCTGTAGCACATTTAGAATTTGTATTAACTCTTTGAGCTTAACATTTAAACATCATTAAATGCACTGAAGCAGAATCATTCTTTCTTGATTTAGAGATGATCTTAAATTCTTTAACATGAACATTTTCTGAAAAATAAGTATATTAATCAGGTAGTGCCTCCTAAAATTCATAGACATGTCTATGAAAATATAACTTTCAGCTATCCTTTTGGCAAAGATAGAAAACATTTATTTATAAAATAGATTATGGGATATGAAGGCAAATTTGTACTTTAATAGGAACAAATGGAACAAAGCAGAGTTTGGATTGAAACAGGGCAGATCAGCTGTTCCCAAGCTTTTGCATTCTGCAATTCTCTCTTAAGTGGCACCATCCTTGTATGCTCACATACACAAACACAGACAACATGCCCTAAGTTGGTCATTCATTTAACTAGCTTGTTGTATTAAGTGTCTTCCATGTGTGGCAACTGTGTAAGGCTTGGGGACACTGAGAGTAAACTTGTAACACACATTACATTACTGCTGCTGCTGCTGCTGCTAAGTCGCTTCAGTCGTGTCCGACTCTGTGCGACCCCATAGATGGCAGCCCACCAGGCTCCCCCAGCCCTGGGATTCTCCAGGCAAGGACACTGGAGTGGGTTGCCATTTCCTTCTCCAATGCAGGAAAGTGAAAAGTGAAAGTGAAGTCGCTGTCTCGTCTGACTCCTAGCGACCCCATGGACTGTGGCCTACTGGGCTCCTCCATCCATGGGATTTTCCAGGCAAGAGTACTGGAGTGCGGTGCCATTGCCTTCTCCGTTACATTACTGCAGGGGCTCACAATCTTCTGAAGGCGAAGGCAATAATTACAGCAGTGTAATAGATGATATAACAAATATATGGATAGGGCAGAGAACAGCAAGGGCTCATCTGCTTAATGCCATCAGGGACACATTCATGAAATGAAGAGATTTGCATATATTAAATCCCAAAGAGGGAGTTAGAAGGGTTGCCAAGGTGAAGAAGGCACTGCAGCTGAAGGAAGATTTGTGGAAGTTAAAGGACTAGGATTTTATAGGGAACTGTAAGAAGCTAGGTACAAATAGAGCCAGGTGTGAATACATAGGAAAAGATAGTGTACACAAGTGTAGAAGAGCTATTTGGCAACACTGTTGGCAGCTTGCTAGGGAGTCATAAGTCTTTCCTATACAAGATTTTACTAGCCCTGGTCTTTGCCTATGTTAATAAGTAAACTCCAGTCATTATGAAAAGCCAAAATGCTCTTACTTTTGGCAGCCAGCCACCAAGATGGTCCCCAATCATTCAAACTCTTCCTACTCACACCCTTGTATAGTTTCCTTCCACATTGTACCAAAGTTTGTCTGTGTGACCTACGCCATAAAGCAGAAGTGATAAATTGCCCTTCTGAGATGGGACTGGGAGTACAAGTACAAGACAGTGGAGTAGAAGGACGTGCACTCATCTTCTCCTGTAAGAACTACAAAATTACAACTTGCTGCTGAACAACCATTGACAGGAGAACGTTGGATGCCACCAAAAAAAGATACCCTACATAAAAGGGCAAAGGAGAAGCGTCAGCAAGATGGTAGGAGGGGTGAAATCACGTTTATAATTAAACCCCATATTTGCCATAGACACTTGGAAGGCTCAAACAAAACCTTGTGTGCACCAGGAAACCCCACAGAGACTGATCCAGACCTACCTTTGAGTGTCTCCTGTGGAGGTACAGGTCAGCAGTGGCTTGCTGCAAGGGCAGGTGCTCTGGGTGCAGCAAACCTGTGTATGGCATAAGCTCTCTTGGAGGAGGTCACCATTAACCCCACCATAGAGCCACCAGAACTTACACAGGACTGGGGAAACAGACTCTTGGAGGGCACAAACAAAACCTTGTGCTCACCAGGACCCAGGAGAAAGGAGCAGTGACCCCATAAGAGACTGACCCAGACTTGCCCATGAATGTTCAGGAGTCTCCCTCGGAGGTGTGGGTTGGCAACACTGAGGTTGGCAGTGCATGATGACCTCCTTATGAAAGAGGTCACCATTATCTTCATTACCTCCACAATAATTTGGCCTCAGGTCAAACAACAGGGAGGGAAGACTGCCCTGCCGATCATAGAAAATTTGATAAAAGATTTATGGGCCATGGCCCTGCCCATCAGAACAAGACTCAGTTTCCCCCTCCTTCTCTCCCACTAGGAAGCTTCCAAAGCCTATTACCCTTATCCACCAGAGGGAAGACAGAATGAAAACCATAATTACAGAAAACTAATCAAACTGATCACATGGACCACAGCCGTGTCTAACTCAATGAAACTATGAGCCATGCTGTGTAGGGCCACCCAAGATGGACAGGTGATGAGGAGAGTTCTGACAAAACGTCCATTGGAGAAGGAAATGTCACACCACTTCAGTATTCTTGCCTTGAGAACCCCATGAACAGTATAAAAAAGCAAAAAGATGGTACACTGAGAGATGAACTTGCCAGGTGGGTAGGGGCCCAATATGCTACTGGAGAACAGTGGAAAAATAACTCCAGAAAGAATGAACAGATGGAGCCAAAGCAAAAACAACACCCAGTTGTTGATGTGACTGGTGATGGAAGTAAAGGCCAAGGCTGCAAAGAATAATATTGCATAGGAACCTGGAATGTTAGGTCCATGAATTAAGATAAATTGGAAGTGGTCAAACAGGAGATGGCAAGAGTGAATATCGACATTTTAGGAATCAGCGAACTAAAATGGACTGGAATGGGCGAATTTAACTCAGATGACCATTGTATCTACTACTGTGGGCAAGAATCACTTAGAAGAAATGGAGTAGCCCTCATAGTCAACAAAAGAGTCTGAAATGCAGTACTTGGATGTAATCTCAAAAATGACAATATGATCTCTGTTCATTTCCAAGGCAAACCATTCAGTATCACAGTACTCTAAGGCTATCAGATCAGATCCGTCACTCAGTCGTGTCCGACTCTTTGCGACCCCATGAATCGCAGCACACCAGGCCTCCCTGTCCATCACCAACTCCGGGAGTTCACTGAGACTCACATCCATCGAGTCAGTGATGCCATCCAGCCATCTCATCCTCTGTCGTCCCCTTCTCCTCCTGCCCCCAATCCCTCCCAGCATCAGAGTCTTCTCCAATGAGTCAACTCTTCGCATGAGGTGGCCAAAGTACTGGAGTTTCAGCTTTAGCATCATTCCTTCCAAAGAAATCCCAGGGCTGATCTCCTTCAGAATGGACTGGTTGGATCTCCTTGCAGTCCAAGGGACTCTCAAGAGTCTTCTCCAACACCACAGTTCAAAAACATCAATTCTTTGGCACTCAGCCTTCTTCACAGTCCAGCTCTCACTTCCATACATGACCACAGGAAAAACCATAGCCTTGACTAGACAAACCTTTGTTGGCAAAGTAATGTCTCTGCTTTTGAGTATGCCATCTAGGTTGGTCATAACTTTCCTTCCAAGGAGTAAGCATCTTTTAATTTCATGGCTGCAGTCACCATCTGCAGTGATTTTGGAGCCCAGAAAAATAAAGTCTGACACTGTTTCCCCATCTATTTCCCATGAAGTGATGGGACCGGATGCCATGGTCTTCGTTTTCTGAATGTTGAGCTTTAAGCCAACCTTTTCACTCTCCACTTTCACTTTCATCAAGAGGCTTTTGAGTTCCTCTTCACTTTCTGCCATAAGGGTGGTGTCATCTGCATATCTGAGGTTATTGATACTTCTCCCAGCAATCTTGATTCCAACTTGTGTTTCTTCCAGCCCAGCATTTCTCATGATGTACTCTGCATATAAGTTAAATAAGCAGGGTGACAATATACAGCCTTGATATACTCCTTTTCCTATTATGTCCCGACCAAAAATGCCAAAGAACCTGAAGTTGAATGATTCTATGAAGACCTATAAGACCTTCTAGAATTAACACCCAAAATAAATGTCCTTTTAATTATAGGGGACCGGAATGCAAAAGTAGGAAGTCTAGAGATACTTGGAGTAATAGGCAAATTTGGCCTTGGATTACAGAATGAAGCAGGTCAAAGGCTAACAAAGTTTTGCCAAGAGAATGCACTGATCATTGCAAACACCCTCTTCCAACAATATAAGAGAAGACTCTAGACTTGGACATTACTAGATGGTCAATACCAAAATTAGATTGATTATATTTTTTGCAGCCAAAGATGGAGAAGCTCTATACAGTCAGGAAAAAAAAGGACGGAGAGCTGACTGTGGCTCAGGTCATGGACACCTCATTGCAATATTCAGACTTAAATAGAAGAAAGTAGGGAAAACCACTAGACCATTCAGGTATGACCTAAATCAAATCCCTTATAATTATACAGCAGAAGTGACAAACAGACTCAAGGTGTTAGATCTGATAGAGTGCCTGAAGAAATATGGACAGAGGTTTGTGACATTGTACAGGAGGCAGTTATCAAGACCAAACCCAAGACAAAGAAACATAAAAAGACAACATGGTTGTTTGACGAGGCCTTACAAATAGCTGTGAAAATAAGAGAAGCGAAAAGCAAAGGAGAAAAGGAAAGATATACCCATTTGAATGCAGAGTTCCAAAGAAGAGCAAGGAGTGATAAGAAAGCCTTCCTCAGGGATCAGGGCAAAGAAATAGAGGAAAACAATAGAATGGGAAAGACTAGAGATCTCTTCAAGAAAATCAGAAATACCAAGGGAACATTCCATGTAAAGATGGGCACAATAAAAGACAGAAATGGTATGGACCTAACAGAAGCAGAAGAGATTAAGAAGAAGTGGCAAGATACACAGAACTATACAAAAAAGATCTTCATGACCCAGATAGCCACAATGGTGTGATTACTCACCTAGAGCCAGACACCCTGAATGTAAAGTCAAGTGGGCCTTAGGAAGCATCACTACAAACAAAGCTAGTGGAGGTGATGGAATTTCAGTTGGGCTATTTCAAATCCTGAAAGATGATGCTGTGAAAGTGCTGCACTCAATATGCCAGCAAATTTGGAAAACTCAGCAGTGGCCCAGGACTGTGAAAGGTGAGCTTTCATTCAAATTCCAAAGAAAGGCAATGCCAAAATATGTTCAAACTACCACACAATTGCACTCGTCTAACATGCTAGAAAAGTAATGCTCAAAATTCTCCAAGCCAGGCTTCAGCAATATGTGAACTGTGAACTTCCAGATGCTCAACTGGATTTGGAAAAGTCGGAAAACCAGACATCAAATTGCCAACATCTGTTGGATCATTGAAAAAGCAAGAGAGTTCCAGAAAAATATCTATTTCTGCCTTATTGAGTATGCCAAAGCCTTTGACTATCTGGATCACCACAACTGTGGAAAGTTCTTAAAAAGTTCTGGAATACCAGACCACCTTACCTGCCTCCTGAGAGATCTGTATGCAGGTCAAGAAGCAACAGTTACACCTGGACATGAAACAGCAGATTGGTTCCAAGTTGATAAAGGAGTACGTCAAGGTTGTATACTGTTATCCTGCTTATTTAACTTATATGCAGAGTTCAGTTCAGTTCAGTCGCTCAGTCGTGTCTGACTCTTTGCGACCCCATGAATTGCAGCATGCCAGGACTCCCAGTCCATCACCAACTCCCACAGTTCACTCAACTCATGTCCATTGAGTCAGTGATGTCATCCAGCCATCATCCCCTTTTCCTCCTGCCCCCAATTCCTCCCAGCAACAGAGTCTGTTCCAATGAGTCAACTTTTCACATGAAGTGGCCAAATTATTGGAGTTTCAGCTTTAGCATCAGTCCTTCCAATGAACACCCAGGACTGACCTCCTTTAGAATGGACTGGTTGGATCTCCTTGCAGTCCAAGGGACTCTCAAGAGCCTTCTCCAACACCACAGTTTAAAAGCATCAATTCTTGGGCACTCAGCCTCTTCACAGTCCAGCTCTCACATCCATACATGACTACTGGAAAAACCATAACCTTGACTAGACGGACCTTTGTTTGCAAAGTAATGTCTCTGCTTTTGAATATGCTATCTATGTTGGTCATAGTTTTCCTTTCAAGGAGTAAGCTTCTTTAATTTCATGGCTGCAATCACCATCTACAGTGATTTTGGAGCCAAATAAAAATAAAGTCTGACACTGTTTCCACTGTTTCCCCACCTATTTCTCATGAAGTGATGGGACCAGATGCCATGATCTTTGTTTTCTGAATGGTGAGCTTTAAGCCAACCTTTTCACTCTCCTCTTTCATCAAGAGGCTTTTTAGTTCTTCTTCATTTTCTGCCATAAGGGTGGTGTCATCTGCATATCTGAGGTTATTGATATTTCTCCCGGCAATCTTGATTCCAGCTCATGCTTCTTCCAGCCCAGCGTTTCTCATGATGTACTCTGCATATAAGCTAAATAAGCAGGGTGACAATATACAGCCTTGATGTACTCCTTTTCCTATTTGGAACCAGTCTGTTGTTCCATGACCAGTTCTAACTGTTGCTTCCTGACCTGCATACAGATTTCTCAAGAGGCAGGTCAGGTGGTCTGGTATTCCCATCTCTTTCAGAATTTTCCACAGTTTATTGTGATCCACACAGTCAAAGACTTTGGCATAGTCAATAAAGCAGAAATAGATGCTTTTCTGGAACTCTCTTGCTTTTTCCATGATCCAGTGGATGTTGGCATTTTGATCTCTGGTTCCTCTGCCGTTTCTAAAACCAGATTGGACATCTCGAATTCACAGTTCACATATTACTGAAGCCTGGCTTGGAGAATTTTGAGCATTACTTTACTAGTGTGTGAGATGAGTGCAATTGTGCAGTAGTTTGAGCATTCTTTGGCATTGCCTTTCTTTGAGATTGGAATGAAAACTGACCTTTTCCAATCCTGTGGCCACTGCTGAGTTTTCCAAATTTGGTGCAGCACTTTCACAGCATCATCTTTCAGGATTTGGAATAGCCCAACTGGAATTCCATCACCTCCACTAACTTTGTTTATAGTGATGCTTCCTAAGGCCCCCTTGACTTCATATTCCAGGATGTCTGGCTCTAGGTGAGTGATCACACCATCATGATTATCTTGGTCATGAATATCTTTTTTGTACAGTTCTTCTGTGTATTATTGCCACTTCTTCTTAATATCTTCTGCTTCTGTTAGGTCCATACCTTTTCTGTTCTTTATTGAGTCCATCTTTGCATGAAATGTTCCCTTGGTATCTCTGATTTTCTTGAAGAGATCCCTAGTCTTTCCCATTCTATTGTTTTCCTCTATTTCTTTGCATTGATTGCTGAGGAAGGCTTTCTTATCTCTCCTTGCTATTCTTTGGAACTCTGCATTCAGATGCTTATATCTTTCCTTTTCTCCTTTGCTTTTTGCTTCTCTTCTTTTCATAGCTATTTGTAAAGCCTCCTCAGACAGCCATTTTGCTTTTTTGCATTTCTTTTCCATGGGGATGGTCTTGGTCCCTGTCTCCTGTACAATGTCACGAACCTCATTCCATAGTTCATCAGGCACTCTATCTATCAGATCTAGGCCCTTAAATCTATTTCTCACTTCCACTGTATAATCATAAGGGATTTGATTTAGGTCATACCTGAATGGTCTAGTAGTTTTCCCTACTTTCTTCAATTTCAGTCTGAATTTGGCAATAAGGAGTTCATGGTCTGAGCCACAGTCAGCTCCTGGTCTTGTTTTTGCTGACTGTATAGAGCTTCTCCATCTTTGGCTGTAAATAATATAATTAATCTGATTTTGGTGTTGACCATCTGGTGATGTCCATGTATAGAGTCTTCTCTTGTGTTGTTGGAAGAGGGTGTTTGCTATGACCAGTGTGCTGTCTTGCAAAACTCTATTAGCCTTTGCTCTGCTTCATTTCATATTCCAAGGCCAAATTTGCCTGTTACTTCAGGTGTTTCTTGATTTCCTTCTTTTGTATTCCAGTTCCCTTTAATGAAAAGGACATCTTTTTTGGGTGTTAGTTCTAAAAGATCTTGTAGATCTTAATAGAACCATTCAACTTCAGGTTCTTCAGTGTTACTGGTTGGGGCATAGGCTTGGATTACTGTGATATTGAATGGTTTGCCTTGGAAACGAACAGAGATCATTCTGTCGTTTTTGAGATTGCATCCAAGTACCGCATTTTGGACTCATCTGTTGACCGTGATGGCTACTACCTTTCTTCTAAGGGATTCCTGCCCACAATAGTAACTATAATGGTCATCTGAGTTAAATTCACCCATTCCAGTCCATTTTAGTTTGCTGATTCCTAGAATGTCGACGTTCACTTTTGCCATCTCCTGTTTGACCACTTCTAATTTATCTTGATTCATGGACCTAACATTCCAGGTTCCTATGCAATATTGCTCTTTACAGCATTGGACCTTGCTTCTATCACCAGTCACATCCACAGCTGGGTATTGTTTTTGCTTTGGCTCCATCCCTTCATTCTTTCTGGAGTTATTTATCCAATGATCTCCAGTAGCATATTGGGCCCCTACTGACCAGGCGAGTTCCTCTTTCAGTATCCTATTATTTTGCGTTTTCATAGTGTTCATGGGGTTCTCAAGGCAAGTGGTTTGCCATTCCGTTCTCCAGTGGACCACATTCTGTCAGACCTCTCCACCATGCCCTTCCATCTTGGGTGGCCCCACATGGCATGGCTTAGTTTCATTGAGTTAGACAAGGCTGTGGTCCTAGTGTGATTAGATTGACTAGTTTTCTGTGATTATGGTTTCAGTGTGTCTGCCCTCTGATGCCTTCTCACAAAACCTATCGTCTTACTTGGGTTTCTCTTACTTTGAACATGGGGTATCTCTTCACAGCTGCTGCAGCAAAGTGCAGACATTGCTCCTTACTTTGGACGAGGGGTATCTCCTTCAGTCGGCCCTGATGACCTTGGACATGGAGTAGCTCCTCTCGGTCCTCCTGCAACCACGCAGCCACCGCTCCTTGACCATGGGGTTGCTCCTCTTAGCCTCCGCCCAGACCCCATGGACTGTAGTCTGCCAGGAATTCTCCAGGCAAGAATACTGGAGTGGGTTGACATTCCCTTGTCCAGGGGATCTTCCCAACCCAGAGACTGAACCCACATCTCCTGTATTGCAGGCAGACTCTTTACTGTCTGAGCTACCAACTCATGGAATATATACAGAGTCCATCATAAGAAATACTGGGCTTGATGAAGCACAAGCTGGAATCAAGATTTCTGGGAGAAATATCAATAACCTGAGATATGCAGATGACACCACCTTTATGGCAGAAAGCAAAGAAGAACTAGAGAGCCTCTTGATCAATGTGAAAGAAGAGAGTGAAAAAGCTGGCTTAAAACTCAGCATTCAGAAAACTAACATCACGGCATCTCGTCCCATCACTTCATGGCAGATAGATGGGGAAACAGTGAGAGATTTTATTTTTGGGGGCTCCAAAATCACTGCAGATGTTGACTGCAGCTGTGAACTTAAAAGACACTTGCTCCTTGGAAGAAAAATTATGACAAACCTAGACAGCATATTAAAAAGCAGAGACATTACTTTGCTAACAGAGGTCCATGTTGTCAAAGCTATGGTTTTTCCAGTAGTCATGTATGGATGTGAGAGTCGGACTATAAAGAAAGCTGAGCACTGAAGAATTGATGCTTTTGAATTGTGGTGTTGGAGAAGACTCTTGAAAGTCCCTTGGACTTCAAGGAGATTCAAACAGTCCATCCTAAAGGAAATCATTCCAGAATATTTATTAGAAGGATGATGCTGAAGCTGAAACTCCAATACTTTGGCCATCTGATGTGAAGAACTGACTCCTTGGAAAAGACCCTGATGCTGGGAAAATTGAAGGCGGGAGGAGAAGGGGACGACAGAGGATGAGATGGTTGGATGGCATCACTGACTCAATGGACATGAGTTTGAGTAAGCTCCGGGAGTTGGTGATGGACAGGGAAGCCTGGTGTGCTACAGTCCATGGGGTTGCAAAGGGTCAGACCTGATTGGGCAACTGAACTTAACTGAACTAATGGGACTGGGTTATATAAAAGATTGTGGGGTCTATCTTGGTCTCTCTCTCTCTCTCAGACCCACACATAGCACATCACTCAATCAGTTGATCACTCAGTCACTCATCTTGGTCAGGGGGAAGTCAGTTGTCGAGTCTTCTGAACAGCCCCATGAACCGAAGCTTCCTGGCAGCAGCCATGCTAGTGAGGATGAAGCTGATCCTCCTGCCCATTGAGATGACCTTAGTCTTGACCAAGAGACCGCTTGGCTACCACTTCATTAGAGCCAAAACCACCCAGCTAACTAACTCATCCTGGTTCCTGATCCACAGACGTTCACATGAGAGAATAAACGTCTGTTGTTTTAAGCTGCTCAGTTATGGAATAATTTATTAAACAGCAATAGATAATAATATACTACTCTTTTCCAAATGACTTCTAAGGGGAGCAGAATAGATCCCAAGTGAAAATGGTAGATCAATGCTAACAGCTTCAGACTCATCACTATAGGTGGTGGGAAGCCATTGACAGATTTTAGGCAAGGGAGTGATAAAATTGATTCATGTTTTAGGATGATTACTTTTGCCTTAGTCATAGGGTTTTTCCATTTCATTTTGGGGTTGTTCCTCCATTATTGCTTTTTCATCTACCTCTGAAGAACCTAACAGTATATGACACTTGCTGTGTTATTTTCCTGACTATACTATGAGCCACTCAGGAACAGAAATGGATCTATTAGTACCTCTTAGTCATTTATAAATAATTCTTGGTGCTCCTAGAACTCTGTTGAACATTAGTAGGGAGAGGACTCATAAACACTTGCGAATTAATTGAGTGATAGGAGGTGGTAGAGCCTGCAGAAAGGCAATTGGGCTAGCAAGTGACTAGATTAGCTTGCTGAAGGAATGATGAAGGATTGGCCTTTAGAGATGTCAAAGGAGAAGAAAGGAGAAATCAGTCATCTCACACACAACACACACACACACACACACTGACAGCTAGCTTTGCAGGTGGAGTCACCTATTAAAAAGCTTAAACCTTTGTACTATCTCTTCGTGTTGTCACAGCAGAGATCAAAGGAAGAGAATTCTGGTAGCTGGCATAGTCTGGCAGAACCCAGCGATCTTACTTGTAGTTCGTAGATATAAAACAATGCTACCAAAAAGTGATGAAAAGTAAAAATAGCAACAACAGTTGTCTTACTCTTTCAAAGCTTATGAGTTGGTTTATACCAGGCTAATAAAAGTTTTAATGGGAAGAAGCAGTATAATGTGATAAAGAAATAAACCCTGTATCATATCCACATAAGTAAACAGATATAAAGAGACAAATTTTATATTCACTCCAAGTTATAGGAGTATCTGGATTAAGCAAAAAAGCAAGTGTAATCAAGTAACAAAGAGAAGTCCACTGAAATCCTTGCTATACACAAAATATCTTCAATGGAGATTCTGAACACACCCTAGAACTCTAAATATTCGGTTGTTTACTTTTTTAAAAGGTAGGGATTTGAATCAACAGGTAATGCATACTAATATCACAAGAATCAGCTAAACTCTTCTCATTCAGAATAACGGCTGGAAAAAATGTCCAAATACTTTAAAACTGTCTTATGCATATAAATGAGACATCCATTTTTAGGATCTGCTACAAGTAATTTCTTTGTTTTCATATTTTCTTCCATTTTAGAACAGTACTTCATCTGAAATACTTGTGTTCTTTAAAACCTCAAGTGATTACCCACTTCCTTGTTATGTAAGAGCAACTCTTGTTTTGGACTTGTTTCATTTTCTGGTTTAACTTTGTGTCTTCCAAACACACACACACACACGCACGTGCACACATGCACACACAAACTGGGAACCTGAAGTGATGTTAGGCAATCAAGTACATTTTACAAAAACTTTTATTATAAAGGATATTTCTTTTCCTTTTCATCATTTGTTCCCTGATAATGAGATCCTTTCTTATATAAAGTTTTATTATAAACACAAAAATTGAGTAACAAGCAGTGGTTTTGGTTTAAGACAATAAAGTAGAAACAATATTTTCTAAGGAATTACCTCTGAAGAAGAATTAAAATGATCTTTCAAGGATTTGGGGGATCTGATTAAAATATTAACCATTTTTATTCACAGCTCCACTGATGAGATTCCCCTCCTCCTCCTGCAACTGTAAATTGTTATACAGAGAAAAACAAACGAAAACAAAACCCCCAAGAACTTGAAAAAAATGATTAAAAGTATTTGCCTAGGTTGTTCCTTTTCAGTTTTCATCAAATAAAAGCAACTATATTTTTATTAACTTTTACTAACTAAAAATAAATTTTAAGATGTTTTATTTTTTACTTTAAAAAATCTTTAATTTTTTAAATTTGTGTTGGGGTTAGCTGATTAACAAACAATATTGTGATAGTTAGTTTCAGGTGACCAGTGAAGGGACTCAGCCCTACAAATACATGTATCCATTCTCCCCCAAACTCCACTCTCATCCAGGCTGCCCCACATGACATTGAACAGAGTTCCATGTTCTATATAGTAGACCCTTTTTGGTTATTTAAAATGGATAATGTGGCACTAGTGGTAAAGAACCTGCTTGTCAATGCAGGAAACGTAAGAGATGGTGGTTTGGGTCAGAAAGATCTCTTGGAGGAGGACAAGGCAAGCCACTTGGGTTTTCTTGCCTGAAGGAAGAATCCCCATGGACAGAAGAGTCTGGCCAGCTACAGTCCATGGGGTTGCAAAGAGTTGGACACGACTGAAGCAACTTAGCACTCATGCAACTGATAAGGAATGTCTTTAAAAAATAAAAATTAAGATGGTTGATGAATCCCATACCTTTTTTTGGTTGCTAGGATGAACTGAAGTTGTAGAGCTCTTCCCATCCACCGAAATATTATTTGTTTTAAAACAATTCTTTCATCTGCCTTTTCCTCCTTGACTTTACTGAAGTTATTGTGTGAGCAAAAAAGAAGAAAGTTTCAAAACAGGAGTCTATAATTACATTACTATTAGCTATTTCACTTCAGAAGTTTAAAAAATATTTACTGAGCTATGAAAACTAGCATATTTTCCAGAAATTCTTTACTAAATCAGAATTAATCTGCAGTGTTTCTGCAGGCTCAGATTTCAGCACAGTCTGTACCTGCTGCAGAAATAATTTATGCAAATGCTTCCATGCCAAGTTTTCATAATATCTGGGAAATTTGATATATGAGAACATTCTTACTATTGTCAGTAGTAAAAATCTTACTAGTTCCAATACACAAAGGTAGACATTTAACTCTAAACAAATTTATGTGAAAATTCTGTAGTCAGCAGAATACATGATCAGGGTAGTCTACACTTATTTTTAAACTGTGTACTTTTTCATTCCTTTTACTTCCTCTGTTAACAAAGGCCTGGATAGCCAAGGCTATGATTTTTCCAATAGTCATGTATGAATATGAGAGTTGAACCATAAGGAAGGCTGAGCACAGAAGAATTGATGCTTTTGAACTGTGGTGCAGGAGGACTCTTGAGAGTCCCTTGGACAGCAAGATTAAACCAGACAATCCTAAAGGAAATCAACTCTGAATATTCATTGGAAGGACTGATGCTGAAGCTGAAGCTCCAATACTTTGGCCCCCTAATGTGCAGAGCTGACTCATTGGAAAAGACTCTGATGCTGGTAAAGAGTGAAGGCAAAAGGGGACAGGGGAGGCAGAAAATGAGATGGTTAGATAGAATCACCGACTCAATGGACATGGGTTTGAACAAACACCAAGAGATACTGGAGGGGAGGGAAGCCTGGTATGCTACATACAGTCCATGGGGTTCCAAAGAGTCTGACAAGACTTAGCGACTGAACAACAATTCTGCAAAAAATTTTAGCCTGTACTAAGAGTGAATGATAAGAGGCTGTTATAATCCTAGGAAAAAGTTATAGGATTCCTGTATCTTTTTCCTCTTTTAATTCTAATTCTCCTCTGCCTTCCTAACTTTCAGCATCTTTTTCTTAGGCAGTAAGTGTTCCAACTCCAATTTCCTTCCTTTCTCTTATTCTTTCTCGAACAGTCTTTCACACTTTTTTGATTCTCTATGTGCTTTCCCTGCTTGCCTCTTCATCATATGAAAGTTTCAGATAATCTTGATCTACTAATCTTTGCTCAAGGTGTTTACTATGTCATCTTGAATAGCATATTAAACATACCATTTATTGCCATACAATGAAATAAATATTGTATTTATTACAAAAAGCTAGAATTTTAGACGGCGTGAAAACCGAAAAGACTGCAACCACGTTGCCCCCAAATTACTTAAAAACATAATTTTGCTTTTTTTGAAGAAGTACAGATACATGCATGCTTCAATTAAAATAATTTCTTGCAAAAATTTATGACTAAAATTTTAAGGTGTTAGTGAAGTTGGAGATTTGAGGGATTGATTTTTTGGACTGAGTATTGGTTTGCTAATGCCTAGGTGTTATGCAGTTTATACATATTTAAATCTTGTAACAATCCTGTGAGATAAGGATTATCAGCCTCAAATAATGTTTGGTGTTAAAGGTGAAATGGTCTAACCTCAGGCAGACCTGCACACTACTTTCTAGCTTCCTCGGAGAAGGCAATGGCACCCCACTCCAGTACTCTTGCCTGGAAAATCCCATGGACGGAGGAGCCTGGTGGGCTGCAGTCTGTGGGGTCGCTAAAAGTGGGACACAACTGAGCGACTTCACTTTCACTTTTCACTTTCATGCATTGGAGAAGGAAATGGCAACCCACTCCAGTGTTCTTGCCTGGAGAATCCCAGGGACGGGGGAGCCTGGTGGACTACCGTCTATGGGGTCACACAGAGTCCGACACGACTGAAGTGACTTAGCAGCAGCAGCAATCAGTCTTAATTTACACAATGCAGGGGCTAACATATTTGTTAATCAGATGACCAAGATGGACATCACTGTAACACCACAGAGGATGATCTGGGGTCAGAGCATCCTGTAGACCAGAGAGCAGCATCACACAGCTGGGCAGAGGCCAGGAGGAGGCCAGGAGGTTATCTGGCTTCCTGACTCTGCACTGAAGGGCCTTTGCTTTTGGAAATCAGTGGCCCTGAGGCCTCAGAAGAGTTGGCTGCAGGTGTTAAGGAAAAGTCTAGTGTCTTGTTTTTTAGATGAAAGGAAAGAGCTGAGGTGATTAAAGTTATGTTCTTTGTTTTATTATATTTATTCCTGTTCGGTTTAACCTTTATTTTCACATTATTCTTTTCCTGCACAAAAAAAAATCTGTTTACAGCTTCTCAAGTTTACAATCTTCCTAGGGTGGGGAAGGAAGATTTGGGGAAATACTTCTTTATTTGTTATGTCGGATTTGGGCACACACATGTTTACAGTTAAAAGTGCAAATGCTGTCACACCAAACAGCATGTGGCATAATACAAGGCAAACGAGACAGACTCTGTATTTCATTAATGGGTAAAAAAAAAAAAAAAACAACCCACCAAAAAAACCCAAACACCAAACCAAACCGAATAGTGAGGAGTTTAAAGAATGTTAAGCCCACCAGACAGTAACTTACACCGCCTGCCTTTCTTTTTAAAGTTTCCTCAGATTCCTCTTTTTTGATTCATTTCATCTTGACTTTGCTCTTCCTTTTGACTTAAAAAAAAATTTTTTTTTTGACTCATCAAGAAAACAACAAAAAACGGGCCAAAGAAACTCCAAAGAGGCAATTGGGAAGAGAGAAAAAGCAACAGGTCGTCCTGCTTTCTGCCGAGCTCGCGTGGGGAGTCGGATCCGAAGGTCCCATCCCAAGGTTGGGGGTGGGGGGCTACCTTCCCTGCGGCCTGTCACTCACCCCCACGAGGCTCTTCCCAATTCTGTTGGGCAACCTCCCTCTACTCCTCCTCTCTCAGCTGTCAGGAAATCCTGGAACCGCCCTCGCCCCGGAGCCACTTGTTTTCTAAGTGGCCGGGGATGGAGCTTTGTTTTCAAAAGAAGTAAATAAAGAAACCTGAGACTTCAGGGGTCCGAGGGCCGCAGAGCTCTGATCGGCCGACGGCTCCTGCCGCCCGGGGCGAGGCGGCTCCTCCCGCGGGTTCTCGGAGACCGACCCGGAGCAGGGGCACACAACTTGTTTGCTGGAAAACCGGCGGGGCTGGGCCGGCGGTCCTCGCCTTAGGGGCTCTCCTGTGTCGGGGCGGGGGCGCCCCTCCCGGCGGGGTCGCGGGGCTGCGGACGCGCCGGGTTTCTCTCCAGGACGCGGGGACCCCCCAACCCCTCCCCGACTCCGCGCCCCCTCTCCAGCTTCCCCCAGCGGCTCCAGGTCGGTTTTTGCCGGCGACTCTGGTGGTGCCTTCCAAAGTCCCAGGGCCCTGGGCACACCTCGGGGTTTTCTCCCGCCTCCCGCCTGCTCTCCTTGGGGCCCCAGGAAGTCGCGAGCGCCCCACGGGTGGTGCGTTCCGGGCGGCGCGCGGCGGAGCCTGCAAGGAGTTGGGGAGAAAGGGGCGACCCCGCCGGCAGCGATGAAGCCGTCTTGGCTGCAGTGTCGCAAAGTCACCGGCGCGGGGGGCCTCGGCGGGTCCCTGCCCGGGTCCTCTCCCGCGCGCGGAGCCGGCCCGGCCCGCCGGGCGTACGTGGCCCCCGGCCCGCGGGGCGCTCTCGGGGGCCGGGGCTGCAGGACGCTGTCCTCGGGCGGCGGCGAGTACAAGACCCACTTCGCGGCCTCGGTGACCGACCCCGAGAGGTTCTGGGGCAAAGCCGCCGAGCAGATCAGCTGGTACAAGCCCTGGACCAAGACGCTGGAGAACAGACATTCGCCTTCCACCAGTTGGTGAGTGACTTTTGCGCCCACCCCCTCTTTTGGGCGTCCAGGCTCGACGTCCCCTGCATCGGAACCTGGAGTCTTTTGGGAAAAGAAGATGAGACTGGAGGTGTGATCACACCTTTTAAATCCGTGTTTAATTTCAACTTCATAAGTCAAGCAGTCTTGCCTTGTCTTGAGGGATTCGGTTACCTAGGGTGAGAGCCCTGGTTCCCGTACAGAAATTTACCTGTATGGCCAGGCTCTGCTTAGTTGAGCAAGAGCCAGCCCCCCAGAGACCCACAGTCTAGAGAGGGAAGCAGCCACGGAAACAGGTGCAAGCAGAGTGATGAACTAAGGATTTCTAAGTATCCTCACGCTGTGGGGAGGAAGAGAGTTGGTGAAAGACTTCAGTAAGATCACACCTAAGTAGAGATTGGAAAAATGGATATGTCCTCTCAAAGTTGACAAGGCCCCAGTTATTAAAGTCCAGGAGGTGGAACACAGGTTGAAATTTGACTGTTGATGTGGCTGCGAATAATTGTGTTGGTGGGAAAGGGGACCGGTGAGTCAGGGGTTGGTTTGGGAAAGGATTTATGCATCACGCCAAGTAGCTGGGATCGGGTCCACAGCCCTATCCTGTATATGAAGCTACAGTGTATTCCAGAGAGAATAGGTAATATACCTGCCTAGGAGGTGCTAGAAATCATGGTAGGAATGAAGGTGTTTTTTTCTTTTTCTTTTAGAGTTATGATTGTAAGTAGTTATAATCATTGTTTTTGTGTTACAACAAACAAAAGATACATTTGTCGAATAAATGCCAAACTTGTCGGATTCTTAAGGGTGAATCACACAGGAGGACTCAAGAGTTATGGCTGCTCTTTGGGCCATGTGCCTAGCCCTTAAGACTGTGGTTGCTTTCCTCAGGCAGTCCTGAGGGAGAGATGTTTTCTCTAAAAAAGTCTGCAAAGCATTGCAGTGGGGTTTCCCACCACCCTTTCCAAGTCCCCAACAGTGAAATGGGAGAATCACATGGTCAGGTTTGCATTTGATGAATGTGTTCTTGTTGGGAGTAGGAATCTGGAAGGGAGAATGACCTCTGGACCAGAGACTGTTCTCTGTCACCACCATGCTCTGTCCCCTCTTGATTGTTTGAAGCTGTTTACATGGTTTTACCTTCAGAGTCTAGCACGTTTCCCCATCCAGTTCAAGTTTTCCAGTAGTGTTTGATTGATCCTCTCTTATGTACCCATCAGCGAATCAAGCACTTGGTATACATGTGTGGGGGGGGGGGGTGGCGGGGGCGGGGGAAGGTGTCATGATGGTTAACAGCCTGTTCTCTGGGGCCAGAATGTTGTGTTTGAGTTCTGGCTCTTATAGTTACTGGCTGTGTGTTCATAGGCAAGTGGCTTAATCACTCTGTTCTTCAGTTTTGTCATATATAAATGTGTAACTAGTAAGATTAATTTAGTAAAGGATTAAGACCAAGTCTTAAAAGAAGTAGACCCTATAAATGTTAGAGTAAGAACAGCTATCTTTGCACTCTCATTCCACAGTTATTTAAGAGCAGGAAATCTCTAGATCTGAGAAGATCAAAACACAGAGATTATTGTCTCACCTAAGAATGTGTTCTCAAAGTTCTGTGTCCATATATCTGTCAAAAAGTATGGAACTAAAATTATTTATGTGACCACCGTCCCATAAAACTGCAGAAAACTCAAGAAATCACTGGGATACTCCAAATAAAAACCAATGAGGGCCAGACCTAAGGTAGTGGAAGTGGTAAGGCAAAGAACAGGTTTCTAGAGGATTAATTGACGTTGGGGAGGGCTCAAGGGAGTACAGACAGTGTGGAACTCAAAATGTCCAACAAATCAACCTTTAAGATCTGGAGATTTTCCCTCTATGTTTTTTCTCTTCTTAATTTCTAGTTGCTTGCCTGAATTTTTATAAATTGTAGGTATAAAATGTCTACTTTTAAAGAGGTTTTTGGCCAAACGGTCTTTGTATGTATTTTAAAAAATTCAGTACATTGTAGGTCACGGTATTTGATAATATTGTATCCCAATTCTTCATCTTTGTACTCTTGGAATCACGTGGCTGTACCTGTTTTATAGCAGCCCAACAGATCAAAGTGAATAACAGATAAGTCTTTGAGTCTGTATTTGTTTTAGCAGTGTGATTCAATCTTACTGAGGAATTTGGTTGGCAGAGCAGAGTTGGAGAGGCAGGTAGACATAAGAGACCATCCATCCAATCGGAAACTCCATTCAAAAAATGGTTTCAATCTGAATCCTATTTGTAGTTATTCTTCGTTCGTTAACATTTTTCTGCAAAGGTAAACTCTACGTCAGGGCAAATGTCCACCCGCCCCCCTGCCCCCTCGCCGCTTTATATCCGTGTATTCTAGGGCAGAACAAACATATGAATTTAAAAAGTGATAGGTAACAGGATACATGGACTTGATGATTTTTGATTCTGCATGTCTTGGGAGGTGGCAAGTGGATATAGGCACAATTTGATATGAAGGTGCTTTGCTTACTTTTTGAAGCTGGCTGGGATCTGGGCAAGGGAGATGTTGACCACTAATCCTTAAGTAAAATGAGGAAGGGCTGCTACAGTTAGCTGTTCTCTTCGAGGTGGAGCTGACAGAGGTGTGTAGTCAGGATCGCTGAAGCCCCATGGTTTCCCAGAAGTCGGACGGATTCTTCCTTCTTATTCGCTTGTCTGTTTTTCGTGGAAGCAAACTCCCCTCTGAATCTATAGGCCTACCAAAAGCCCCAGCACATAAATAGTTACGCATATGAGCTTTCACAGTGGCATAGACTACTCAATAGTAGTTTCCACATGCAGTAGTATGAGCCTGGAATAGAAGTCTTTGAGGGTGATACATTAGGGACCTTCCATTGTAGTGAATAGCCCTGTAAAAGAGATTTCTGGGACTGTAATCTCTGAGATCTTTGAAAAACAAATTCCATGTAGGTGCTTTAGGAACATGTGAAGAATTACCTTTCCTCATAGTTTTTTGGTTCATTCACATTGTTGACACTTAGCTTTGGGGAGAATAAAGTCTCTATTAGACTTCAGTGGAGAACTGAATATACGGTGAAGCAATTAGAAGAACCCCTAGTAATTTCTCTAGTCCTGGGACCACAGAAAAGATGTTTTGGTTGTTTTCTCCTGATGAATTAGATATCCTACTGCCTTTCCTGAAAGTGAAATCCAGCTACCCCTCTCTGAAGAATTAGGCAATTCACTTTTGCATTATGCATTGTGGTTAATTTTTTCAGTCTGGGTCATTAATTATCTCTTTGTCTGGAAACATTGCAGTCCTATTTTAGTTTGTTTATATTTAAACAACATTCAATGATCAGACTCTCACATACTGTTTGATTTAGAATTTAAATGTATTAACAGTGACCATAAGCTAACAAAGAAAAGTCTAAATGCAGATGATTAGAAAATGATTTCTGCTTGGTTAACATATCTACAATGGAAATCGTGTAGGTACTTTTTTTTAACATGCAAGATCTCAGTTTCTGACTGACTGTTAGATAAACGTTGTTTAAGTCTCCAGGTCTTAAAAGGGCTTATAAGTGTTAAAGATATCAATTATTCACTCATTGTGTGTATAGTATAAAGAAAATGATGAAAGAGATGGGAGACATACAATAAATTATTACAAAACTATTTCTTTAGAGTTGTAGTACATGCTATGAAATAATAAGGGGATTTGCCATAATCTTTTCTGGAAGGATCATGGTTGGAGTCTTGAAGAAATGATGGTTAAATGGAGATCACAATGTGTAGGGATTAGACTCAGAAGGAGGAGGGAACATTCCAGACAAAGAGGACAGCACATGAAAAGGTCATGAGGTATGAAGTAGCTCAATAAGTTCTAGCAACTGAAAGAAGGCTGACTTGGCAGGTAATAATTAAGAAACAGAAGGAGAAAGCCATATTGTGAATGGTCTGGTGAGTCATGTTAAGGATTTAAAATTTTTTTTTCCTGGCACAAACAGGTCCCATAGTGGATGATCAAAACTTAAACTTCCGACTCTTCTTTCTGCACTGGAACAAGAAATGTTTGGGTTCAACCCCAGCTCTGCCACTTCCTTTGGATAGGCGTCAGTGTCCGTACTGGTAAAATAAGAGTAACGACAGGATCAATTTCTTAGGATTACAGAGGTGGGTGGGAGCATAAAGTGTCTAGGACTGTGTCTGACACACAGTCCTCGTTACTGATGTTTTTGAAATATGGAAGCGAGATTCCCAGAAGCTAGTGTGGACCAGAAAGTTTTCAGAGAAATGGTAGCATTTGGACTCAATCTTAAAGTAGGATTTAGAGAGGAAGAAAAACACTTTTTGTGTGCAAAAGAAAAACTTGTGTTTGCAAACCAAACATCACATAGGCATAGAGGAGAGAAAGAACCAAATATGCTTGTAGGTCAGAATGGATAGGAGATCAGTTGGCTTGTAGTGGTTATTATGGAGTTACAGGTACTCCAGAAGGTGGTTTCAGGATGGTTTTGGAAGGCTTGGCATAGCAAGCTAAGACATTTGCATTCCCTTTTTACGCTGTACGTCACAACCTGTCTGTAAGTCTGCAGATAGTTTTTGTGTGACCTAGGTGCTGGGTTTTTTGTTTGTCTGTTTTTGAAGTAGTCAGTATTTAAACATTGGATGATTTCATCTAAAATTTAAATTTCCTTTAATGATTCAGTCGGCAGGGGGTGGGGGGATGGGGGGCATCTTTGAAAAAAAGCAGATTAACTGTCATTGCCTGGTCAGTATTCTCGCATGGCAAACACTTGGCTGGAACTGAGTAGCTGCTGTCCCAGGTGAAATTAGACATAACGATCACCAGGTGGGGTGTAGGGAAGTAAAGAAGTTATGATAAGCCTGAGAATTTGACTTAGATACCCAGGTGGAGAAATTGATTGTGAATTAAAGATAATGATTTGAAGACTTGGCAAGAGCTTATAGGATTATAGGTTTGACTGACATTTGTAAAGACATGAGAGCTAAAGCTTGGTGAGTGTTGAGTAGGGGGAGAGAGAGAGCAATTTGGAGAGAGAGAGAATGAACAAAATATTAAAAACTGAACTGTGGAGGTAAATAGACGAGGGGAAAAACCTATGAGAGTGGATGCGGCTTGTTCAGAGAAGTAGGATAAGGAAGAGCAGAATATTTTGGTGCCATGGAGTAAGAGGGAGAGAAGAGATAAAAATAGGGAAGGTCGATAGTGGTCAAGGGCTCTAGAGAAGTTTTGAGGCTATTGAGGACTGAAAGATAACAGTTTTGACGCAGAAATCTTCAGTGATTTTTAATAATGTGATGTCAGTGGAGAAGTGAAGGCCAAAACCAGGATCCCGAAATACAGAGGGAACTGGTGGTAGGCAAAAACAGTCCAGGAACATATTGGACCATGACAGGAAGGGGAGGCGAGATGACAGGACGTGGAGGTATCTGGGTTACCTGAAAAGAAGTTTCCTCATTGTCTTTCCTTTCCCCACCTCCCCCTTTAAGAGCATCTCTTGTTTAAAGGAAGAAGTGAAGAAATCTCTGAAATAGGAATGAAGGGAATTTTGCTTATTTTGAAACCTGTTCCTCATTAACAGGACTCCTTGTTTTTACAAGTTGAACTTTGTGTGGTTTCTTATCTGTTGTTTTCTTTAGATGCCAGAAGTTCATGGAAAAAACAAAATGGAAAAGTCTGAAAGATGGAACAAAAAGCTACTTAATAGATTTACATGAGCTAGATATCTAAGCATTTGATGATGAGTTTGACAGGGAAGATAAAGAGACAGTTTAAAAAAAGATGAAAGAACTAATATTTGTTGATTTATGAAATTATTCTGGGGTTTCAGACCTGTCAGTAAGTGGTTCAGAGGGAAAAAGTTCTTTATCTTTTACTTGCAACTTTTCTGAGTCATTCTGAGACATTCTTTCAAAGGAAAACAAATAAGGAAAATATAATGTGGATTTTATATAATCAGAAAGTAGTTTATTCCTCTCCTGAATTTTGATTCTTTGGCAAACAATTAGCCACATTAAGCTGTCTTGGAAATTCAGCCTCCCTCCCTCTCTTTCTTTTCTCTAATAAAATTTCCATCATATTTATCAGTGTATTTACTTCTAGTTGAAAGGTGAGAGTTTTATCTCGGGATGAAAAAAATGTATCCCTTTCTGACAAACTCTAAATGAAATGAATTTATTCATAATATTGTGCACAGTACAGATACATTTAAATTTTAAATTATCATTTTTTAGAAATGAAAAAATATTTTATGAAGGTACATGGTGAGCATGAAAAAATGGCCTGTTAGCAATACTCTCCCTCAGATAGACTCATCAAGAAAGACCAATTTAAAAAGATGGGCTTTATTTTATATTCTGAAGGTCAACAGCTTGATGCTGTGCTGTATCTAATTTTCTCAGTCTGTCATGGTGCTGAAGGTTCAGGACAGAACAGAGTGAACTACTGGAATGCTGCGATTACATAAGCAAGGATGGATTGCCTGACAAATGCACAATCAATGCACAATGGAAATTCAATCAGCTGTGACCAGTCTTCTACCAAGTGTGGGGTAAAGTCCACGCTCTTAGTACCTCTTGGAAGGTAGCTTACCTTTTCCTTTGTTCATGCCATATACTATTAGTTGAGAAAAAAATCCAGTAGTTGAAATTATTTTTCTCTTCTTGTTCTCCTTTTCCCCCTCCAACTCCTTTTTTTCATTTCCCCCTTCCCCCTACCTTCTTCCCCGCATCCTTCCTTGTTCTTCTCCTTCTTCTTCTTCTTTTTTTTTTTAAAGAATTTCCACTTAAGCAGTGACTCTGTGAAGTCTATTTCTTTCTATTGTGTGAAATTTGTGAGAGAAACATGTGGGAGGCTAATGAATATTTGTGATAATGTATGTGAATGTTTTAGGAAACGCATCTGAAAAACTTATATTCTTTATGTAAACCATGTGGTTGGGAGAAGGCAATGGCACTCCACTCCAGTACTGTTGCCCAGAAAATTCCATGGATGGAGGAGCCTGGTGGGCTGCAGTCCATGGGGTCGCTAGTAGTCGGATATGACTGAGCAACTTCACTTTCACTTTCAACTTTCATGCATTGGAGAAGGAAATGGCAACCCACTCCAGTGTTCTTGCCTCGAGAATCCCAGGGACAGAGAAGCCTGGTGGCCTGCAGTCCATGGGGTCGCACAGAGTCGGACACGACTGAAGCGACTTAGCAGCAACAGCAGCAAATCATGTGGCTAGAGAACTTATAAAAAGTATGAATTATATGTACTTTTGCTGGCATTATGACCAAATGAGGTAAGGAACAATGCATAGAAAGGAGAAGCATTATTCTTATCTAGGAAAATTGAAGTTTTAGAATTTCCAGTTTGAAATCGTCCAGCTGAAAGTCTTAGAATAGCTGAAAACAGATCAGGTAACTACGTTAGAGGAGAGTTCGATTTATAACTTTTAGGTAAGTAGTGAATTTTATTGATTTAAAATATTAGTTGCTCTAAGTGGGATCAGATCAGATCAGATCAGTGGCTCAGTCGTGTCCAACTCTTTTCGACCCCATGAATTACAGCATGCCAGGCCTCCCTGTCCATCACCAACTCCCGGAGTTCACTGCGACTCACATCCATCGAGTCAGTGATGCCATCCAGCCATCTCATCCTCTGTCGTCCCCTTCTCCTCTTGCCCTCAATCCCTCCCAGCATCAGAGTCTTCTCCAATGAGTCAACTCTTCGCATGAGGTGGCCAAAGTATTGGAGTTTCAGCTTTAGCATCATTCCTTCCAAAGAAATCCCAGGGCTGATCTCCTTCAGAATGGACTGGTTGGATCTCCTTGCAGTCCAAGGGACTCTCAAGAGTCTTCTCCAACACCACAGTTCAAAAGCATCAATTCTTCGGCGCTCAGCCTTCTTCACAGTGCAGCTCTCACATCCATACATGACCACAGGAAAAACCATAGCTTTGACTAGATGGATCTTTGTTGGCAAAGTAATGTCTCTGCTTTTAAATATGTGATCTAAGTTGGTCATAACTTTCCTTCCAAGGAGTAAGCGTCTTTTAATTTCATGGCTGCAGTCACCATCTGTAGTTATTTTGGAGCCTAGAAAAATTAAGTCTGACACTGTTTCCACTGTTTCCCCATCTATTTCCCATGAAGTGATGGGACCGGATGCCATGGTCTTCGTTTTCTGAATGTTGAGCTTTAAGCCAACCTTTTCACTCTCCACTTTCACTTTCATCAAGAGGCTTTTTAGTTCCTCTTCACTTTCTGCCATAAGGGTGGTATCATCTGCATATCTGAGGTTATTGATATTTCTCCCAGCAATCTGGATTCCAGCTTGTGTTTCTTTCCGTCCAGCGTTTCTCATGATGTACTCTGCATATAAGTTAAATAAACAGGGTGACAATATATAGCCTTGACGTACTCCTTTTCCTATTGGGAACCAGTCTGTTGTTCCATGTCCAGTTCTAACTGTTGCTTCCTGAGCTGCATACAAATTTCTCAAGAGGCAGATCAGCTGTTCTGGTATTCCCATCTCTTTCAGAATTTAACACAGTTTATTGTGATCCACACAGTCAAAGGCTTCGGCATAGTCAATAAAGCAGAAATAGATGTTTTTCTGGAACTCTCTTGCTTTTTCCATGATCCAGCGGATGTTGGCAATTTGATCTCTGGTTCCTCTGCCTTTTCTAAAACCAGCTTGAACATCAGGAAGTTCACGGTTCACATAGCTGAAGCCTGGCTTGGAGAATTTTGAGCATTACTTTACTAGTGTGTGAGATGAGTGTGATTGTGCGGTAGTTTGAGCATTCTTTGGCATTGCTTTTCTTTGGGATTGGAATGAAAACTGACCTTTTCCAGTCCTTTGGCCTAAGTGGGATAAAAGCGTCTAAAGTCTGTAGGTCTTGACTTAAGAGATCACTCTGCTGCTGCTGCCAAGTCGCTTCAGTCGTGTCCGACTCTGTGCGACCCCATAGACGGCAGCCCACCAGGCTCTGCCGTCCCTGGGATTCTCGAGGCAAGAACACTGGAGTGGGTTGCCATTGCCTTCTCCATTGTGTGAAAGTGAAAAATGAAAGTGAAGTCGCTCAGTCATGTCCGACTAGTAGCGACCCCATGGACTGCAGCCCACCAGGCTCCTCCATCCATGGGATTTTCTAGGCAAGAGTACTGGAGTGGCTTGCCATTGCCTTCTCCGGAAGAGATAACTCTAGGCAAGAGGAATACCTTATCCAGGTTTTGATGTTAGAATAGCAACATTTCCCAAGTATAATTTTTGAGATGTCTCTCCCAAGTGACATTAGTTAAGTAAAAGAAATTTGGGAAGATTAAGGGAAAAGGAAGATTGCTCTGTAGACATGATCAATATAGATATCTGTGCAAAAAAAGTAGTACAATAAAATGTTAAAAAAAATTTAGTAGCCAAAGGGACGTAAAATCATTATTATTGACTGTTTGCTAAAATGACCGTAAGTAAAAGCACTGGAACTTAGAGAAGTCTACTTTTGCACTAATCTCTTTGCTGTCTCTCCACACTTTTTAAATTTTTCAGTTTTACTGATTCTCAGTTGTGAGTTAAGTGCTTTTCTAAGCCGCAAATTCCCTGACATTGCCTTGCTCCCAACTCTCCCTGCTTAATCAAGGCTGAATGAAGTTTGCCACTGTTACCAATGCAAATTTGTACAACATGCTATCATTTTTCCCTTGGGTAAAAATGTGGGTAGGGGAAAAAGTGTTGAGGATTGTTATTAGTGGAGGAAAAACAAATTGATTTCCGGGTTAAAACTTAGGTCCCCAGTCCTTGAGCAGTTTACTGTATCTAAATCTGGACTGTGGTGAGTACTGCTGTTCAGCAGTGTCTGTTCTCTACTTTTGAGCCCACAGGAGAGTCTGGCTTCCCCTCCCAGGGGTGGTTATGTGATTAGCTTTGGCTGAAGCAGCCAGAGAAAGGCGTGTCACTTCCTGTGAAACAGTCAGTGGCTAGTGCTTCAATCCTTAGTCCTCCCTGTCAGTCAGAGCCATTGTGGAAGCATGTGTAGCCTGGGGAACCGGGCGCATGCAGGTGATGGTTCTTTGGGGAGTCCACTTGAAGCCTCATTAAGGGTGCATGAGTGAGGAATAAACATTGCTTCAAGTTATTGAGTATTGGCTATTGTTACTCTGTGTAATCCAGCCTATTTTATTGATTGTGACAACATTAATGTATATATTAATAACATATAATAATAACACAGAACTTTTTAAATGAAAGTGTCCAGCATAAGGCGATGGTACTCCACCCCAGTACTCTTGCCTAGAAAATCCCATGGATGGAGGGGCCTGGTGGGCTGCAGTCCACGGGGTCTCTAAGAGTCGGACACGACTGAACGACTTCACTTTCACTTTTCACTTTCATGCATTGGACAAGGAAATGGCAACCCACTCCAGTGTTCTTGCCTGGAGAATCCCAGAGACGGGGGAGCCTGGTGGTCTGCCATCTATGGGGTCGCACAGAGCTGGACACGACTGATGTGACTTGGCAGCAACTTAGCAGTCCAGAATATAGTGAAAACAGCGAGGCTTACGGTATCTGTGCTATGAGCCCGATAGAATACTAAGTACTTGAATTTATTTAATATTTCTAACAACCCCGTGAGGTAGGGGACCTTTTACTCTTGTTTAGTGTGTATGGAAATGAACATACAGAGAGTTTAAGAAAACTTGCCTAAACATATAAAACTAATAAGTAACAGATCTAGGATTTGAACCCAGGCAGTCTGAATTTGGGCTTCCTAGGTGGCCCAGTGGTAAAGAATCTGCCTGCCAATGAAGGAGACTCAGATTCAGTCCCTGGATTGGGGCAGATCCCTTGGAAAAGAAAATGGCAACCCACTGCAGTATTCTTGCCTGGGAAATCCCACGGACAGAGGAGCCTGGCGGGCCATAGTCCGTGGGTCTCAAAGAGCTGGATATGGCTAAACACAGCAACATAGCACAGCATGGTACAGGTTGAATCTATGCTCTAAATATACACTACATTATATTGTTTCCATAGTTAACTTTAGCTTTTTTTTTTTTTCTTACCTTTCTCCACTGAAACTATTAAAACTAACTTAAAAAATCTGGATTTATATCTCAGAAACATTTGGAAAATATCTCTATTTTATTTAGAATGATAGACTGATGTTCTTTGAAAAAATAAACTGTATATTTTATGTAAAATATTTAAAATGTATACAACAGTCCCAAAAGTGGTGGGAGAAGGACTTTATATTGAATTGTTACCTACTTTAGAAATGTTTCCTGGACAGTAGAAAGCAATATTAATCCCTTCTCTTAAGAATGCTATGTTGGTTTTCTGTCTTAAGGAAAATCTAATGACCACATTATTACTCATTGCTTGTAGTGTGCTTTAGCATTATTTTTATGAGAACATGTGATAAAGAGCCTAATTAATTCATCTAATTATGAATACTTGAAAAATTTCCTTTTCTCCAACTTCTCAGGAAAAAATAATAGGACTTGTTACATGTTTGTAATTACGAAAGTTGTTTGTTTTGATTACTTTTTTTTTTTTAATGCATTCAAGTATAGTATTCTTTGCTGTTTTGCTTCCATTGCTTCTCATCTTGATCTTAATGCAGGTGGACAGACCTTGATACATAACATATGTTAAGTGCAGAGATGAGTTTTTTCCCCAAGGAATCATATTGCATCCATCTCTCTTGTTTCTAATATGAATATCTTACTTTTGAAATCCAGTACAAGGACCATGAACTGTGGGCTCTCTCACTAACCTGTGTTATTCCATAGGTGTTGCCAAACTTTAGGGAACAAACACTCTGAAAATGTTAAATCTTCCTTTGAGTGTCTAAGGGATGAGCCACAGCAATATCTGAAGAGTCTGTAATAGATTGAGAAGAAAACACACATGATTGTTCTCTAGCACATGACTGAGTTATTCATTCTTTTAAGACTGATGAATGCGTTTCAATAATGATAATAACAGTAATAACAGTCATGGCAATACAACAGAGGTCACTATGGAGCACTTGTGCTGAGCCAGACTCTATGCTAATACTATACGTATACTTTGAATCCTTCTGACACCCTATGAGATATATATAATGCATTTTTATGACTGTGTGAACTGAAGGACAGAGCGATTAAATGACTTGTAATACAGTGGTAGACTTAATTTTTCACACCCATTGGGTCACACTGTAAGACCCAATTTCTGTAATGAATTTGACTACACTCTTTAAAACTTCTGTTGCCTGATTGTCACATGACTGTACCTGGAAAGTACAAAGGAATGAGAGCAATGTTTCAATTAAAAAATTTTTTTAATCAGAGATGTAACTTCCTTTCTCTCATTTGTCACGTATGTTTTTATGTGTCTTCCATTTTCTTCTCTCATTTTAGTGGAATTTAAATCTTCACTATTTTCCCAGAGTCAACTTGTACCTGTCTTCTTGGTAAATGGTTCTTTCCTAAAAAGCCTATCACCTTGAATCTTACTTCCCTTTCAACTAGTTTGGCAAAGAGTGCTCAATTCCCATTTGCATTTAGTCACTATCCTCCACTAATACTTTTCTTTTTCCAGTAGCTTAAAAGATCACAGCTAGGTGACAGAGGGCAGAGGTGAGGTCTCAGTCATCTTTGCTGTCTCCACAGTAGAATGCACCTGATCTTGTATATGTCTTTCAAAGTGCTTCAGGTTTAAGAGTTGTATCAATGTCATTTTACCAGATTGTCATGTTTTAGTCAACCTTATTTAGTAAACATATTAGCAGATAAACAAAAGAAAACTCACTGTTTAAAAGTAATAGAAGACAAATACCATATGATCTTACTTACGTTGTTTAGTCACTAAATCATGTCTGACTCTTTGAGACCCCATGAACTGTAGCCCATCAAGCTCCTCTGTCCATGGGATTTCCCAGGCAAGAATATTTGAACTGGGTAGCCATTTCCTCCTCCCAGGGATCTTCCTGACCCAGGGATAAAACCCATGTCTCCTGCATTGCAGGTAGATTATTGACCACTAAGCCACCAGGGAAGCCCTGATCTTCAGTTCAGTTCAGTCCAGTCACTCAGTCGTGTCCAACTCTATGGGACCCCATAGACAGCAGCCCACCAGGCTCCCCCGTCCCTGGGATTCTCCAGGAAAGAACACTGGAGTGGGTTGCCATTTCCTTGTCCAATGCATGAAAGTGAAAAGTGAAAGTGAAGTCGTTCAGTCGTGTCTGACTCTTAGCGACGCCATGGACTGTAGCCCATCAGGCTCCTCTGTCCATGGGATTTTCCAGGCAAGAGTACTGGAGTGGGGTGCCACTGCCTTCTCTGAAGCCCTGATCTTACTTATATGTAAATTCTAAAAACCATAACAAGCAACAAAACAAAACAAAAACCAGGCTCACAGATACTGAGAACAGATTGGTGGTTGTCAGAGGAGAGGGAGTCGGGTGCAGGTAAAATGGGTGAGGGGCATCTTAAATACTTAAGTACTTGCTTGAGTGTGTGTGCATGCACGTATGTGAGTGTGTTTGTGAGTGTGTTAAAGCATTATAGAACACAAATATATATTATTACAGTAAGAATAGTACTAGTAATATTCCTTACCATAGTTTTTTGGTGACATGTTTGCTGACCTGTTATAAAAGTGGAGTTTTTTTTTTTGGTTCTAGAATTTATTCATTCTTAATCTGTTTGTTCCTTCATTTATTCTTCCTTTCTTTCTATTGTTCACTCATTAAATGTTTACTGAATGCTCATCTAGGCTGGGCACTACTCCAGGTGCTGAATAAGAGTCCAAGTAGAGTATAACGTTGAGGAGTGATTTCATACATCAAAGGAAAAAAGTGGTTTTGCTTGTAATAAGATAGCTTTCATTTTCCTGTTTAATAAAAGGAGAGTAATCATGAGTGATATGGACTATCAAGTTATTTTCTGAAAATACGCGTAATAAAATTTGCTTTATTTTGCAATCAAGTCTACTCTGAATTACCTTTGACCATTGAGGTGTGAGTAACGAGAATATACAGGCTCACATTATGGTGAACCGTGGCCATTTTCTAACTAAGAAATCCTTTGATACATAAAATAATCAACCAATTTTAATTTTATCCCTTTGTGCAGCTTCTTATTTTCTGCTAGAAGTGCTAACACCCAGGAAAGTGAGGAAAAGACAAGTCACACAAAAAGAATAAAGAGAAATAATGGGCTTGGTTAGCATCAGCTAGATAATGAACTCTTGGATAATTGAGCAGGCTGCTCTGCATTCAAGTTTCAAATTAACGAAATGTGAATGGAAAATGTTTAATCTATGATATTATATGTAGACAGGGAATTGGCAAGGATAGAGCAAAGACAGTTTGTGACCTTATTGTTAGATTATTTTGAGGATAAGACTAGGGGAAAAGACAATAAAAATTTTGTCTACTTTTCTTAATGTTTTAATTTACACTCAATGGTATCTGGTTGGTTAAGTTGGTTTTAGTTTCCGGCTGTATGTTAAGGTTGTTTTGGCAAGAGTGAAGGTGGGATATTAGAAGAGATTTATTGGGGTTTAATTAAAAGAGCAGAGATTTTATCATCCAAAAGCCTTGGTTTGAGACATAGATTTTGAATTACTTTTCTTATTCATTTCTTATTCAAAAGTAATAAAGTAATTCTGACTAAAATTTAGGTTTATGCTTTTTTCCCTCCCAGAAAGATGCAGTGTTACTTCAAATTTTAATTGTGTAAACTCAGGAAAGCCAGAATAGATGGACTATCAATTATAGTTCAATATCTAATCTCATATATATCTTGGTATAGTTGGTATATTTCCCTTCAGTCTTTCATTTTCTTTTTAAGTTTTTATTTTGGAATAATTACAGACTCATAAGAAGTTGCAAAAATAGTACGAGGAGGTCATTTATACCCACCACTTAGCTTCCTCCAATGGCAACACCTTACATGACTATAGTAAATTATCAAAACAAGATTGACATTGGTTCAATACAATTAACTTGACCAACCAACTTACTCAGATTCACCAGGTTTTGTTTTGTGTATTTGTTGTGCTTTAAAAAAATCTAGTATCTACTTCTGTTTGTCAGTTTGTTTGACTCTCTAGATCTCTACTGTTTTTCTTACAGAAAAATAGAATTATAAAAATATAGAATTATAGAGTTATACTGTTCATATTGTTTGATAGCTGATTTTCCCAGTTGGAGTAAGTTGTGGTTTTTTTTCATACCTCTGTTCTTCTATTCTGTGATTTTTATGTATGCAGAATATTTAAACATACTGGGTGAATGTAAAATTATTTTTTTCACAATCCCTTCCTGTTGATTTTGAGGTAATTTCTCTTTACTTGCGAGAATACTTTATTCTTTGGAGACAGCATTCTAAAGATCTCTGTGTCTCTGTGTCTGACTGTCCATTAGTCTCTATTTCTTTCCTTCGAGTCAAAGATGAATTATATGCTTTCTGATATATATTGTCAAAATTTTTGTCCACAAAAATATTAATAAATATTGTGAGTAAGGCTCCACAGCCTTTTTCCTTTTGAGATATTTAGAGAATAAATAAAGATAATAATTTAGTGGACTGAACATTGGGTGTTTTAAGATCTTAATACTGTGTCACATTTGTTTCAGATCATTTTATTTTAAGAAATAAAACAAAATTGATGCTCCCTGTGTATCCCCCCCAACTATATAGTCTTTATAGAAACAATCTCAGAATAATTTAGAAGTCTCATTGGGAAGAAAAATTCTTTTTAGACATTCTAAAATGATTGATTGTATTCTTCCCTTTAATAAGAGCTTGTATAGCTCTCATTTCTCTGTGGACATGAGTTAAGTGTGTAGAATGAGTTAATAAATGTGGTGTCTGCCTTCTGGGAGCCTCAACTGTAGAGGACAATTTCCTCAGAACATTGCAGTGTCATTCTGCCTAAGTTATAGCCTTAACGAGAAAGAAATGGATAGTTACAATGAAGACGTAATGTGAACGCAGAAAAAATACAGCCCTGAAGTCCTCAGGTTTAGAGCACATTAGTTTCAATCCTCTATTTTCCCCCTCGATTCTTCCCATTTCTCCCTGCTGCTGCTGCTCCTGCTGCTGCTACTAAGTCGCTTCAGTTATGTCCGACTCTATGCGACCCCATAGACGGCAGCCCACCAGGCTCCCCCGTCCCTGGGATTCTCCAGGCAAGAACACTGGAGTGGGTTGCCAGTTCCTTCTCCAATGCATGAAAACCAGAGCAAAATAACACCGTGTCATCAAATTGGCTTTTTTCTTCCCTTGCACGATGGTATGATCACTGACCTGAGCCAGACATCCTGGAATGTGAAGTCAAGTGGGCCTTAGAAAGCATCACTACGAACAAAGCTAGTGGAGGTGATGGAATTCCAGTTGAGCTATTCCAAATCCTGAAAGATGATGCTGTGAAAGTGCTGTACTCAATATGCCAGCAAATTTGGAAAATTCAGCAGTGGCCACAGGACTGGAAGAGGTCAGTTTTCATTCCAATCCCAAAGAAAGGCAATGCCAAAGAATGTTCAAACTACCGCACAATTGCACTCATCTCACACGCTAGTAAAGTAATGCTCAAAATTCTCCAAGCCAGGCTTCAGCAATATATGAACCGTGAACTTCCAGATGTTCAAGCTGGTTTTAGAAAAGGCAGAGGAACCAGAGATCAAATTGCCAACATCTGTTGGATTATGGAAAAAGCAAGAGAGTTCCAGAAAAACATCTATTTCTTTCTTGACTATGCCAAAGCCTTTGACTGTGTGGATCACAATAAACTGTAGAAAATTCTGAAAGAGATGGGAATACCAGACCACCTGATCTGTCTCTTGAGAAATTTGTATGCAGCTCAGGAAGCAACAGTTAGAACTGAACATGGAACAACAGACTGGTTCCAAATAGGAAAAGGAGTACGCCAAGGCTGTATATTGTCACCCTGTTTATTTAACATATATGCAGAGTACATCATGAGAAACGCTGGACTGGAAGAAACACAAGTTGGAATCAAGATTGCTGGGAGAAATCTCAATAACCTCAGATATACAGATGACAACACCCTTATGGCAGAAAGTGAAGAGGAACTAAAAGCCTCTTGATGAAAGTGAAAGTGGAGAGTGAAAAGGTTGGCTTAAAGCTCACCATTCAGAAAACGAAGATCATGGCATCCTCCGGTCCCATCACTTCATGGAAAATAGATGGGGAAACAGTGGAAACAGTGTCAGACTTTATTTTTCTGGGCTCCCAAATCATTGCACATGGTGACTGTAGCCATGAAATTAAAAGACGCTTACTCCTTGGAAGGAAAGTTATGACCAACCTAGATAGCATATTCAAAAAGCAGAGACATTACTTTGCCAACAAAGGTTTGCCTGGTCAAGGCTTTGGTTTTTCCTGTGGTCATGTATGGATATGAGAGCTGGACTGTGAAGAAGACAGAGTGCCGAAGAATTGATGCTTTTGAACTGTGGTGTTGGAGAAGACTCTTGAGAGTCCCTTGGACTGCAAGGAGATCCAACCAGTCCATTCTGAAGGAGATCAGCCCTGGGATTTCTTTGGAAGGAATGATGCTAAAGCTGAAACTCCAGTACTTTGGCCACCTCATGGGAAGAGTTGACTCATTGGAGAAGACTCTGATGCTGGGAGGGATTGAGGGCACAAGGAGAAGGGGCTGACAGAGGATGAGATGGCTGGATGGCATCACTGACTCGATGGATATGAGTCTGAGTGAACTCTGGGAGTTGGTGATGGATAGGGAGGCCTGGTGTGCTGCGATTCATGGGGTCGCAAAGAGTTGGACACGACTGAGCGACTGATCTCGGGGAAGGCAATGGCACCCCACCCCAGTACTCTTGCCTGGAAAATCCCATGGATGGAGGACCCTGGTGGGCCGCAGTCCATAGGGTCGTGGGAGTCGGACACGACTGAGCAACTTCACTTTTACTTTTCACTTTCCTGCATTGGAGAAGGAAATGGCAACCCACTCCAGTGTTCTTGCCTGGAGAATCCCAGGAACGGGGGAGCATGGTGGGCTGCCGCCTATGGGGTCGCACAGAGTCGGACACGACTGAAGCGACGGAGCAGAGCAGCAGAGCGACTGATCTGATCTGATCCCTTGCATGGTGCTGGGGTTGCTCTCTCTCTCTTTCTATCCTTTCCTTTTTTTATCACATCATCACCTTCTTTCTTTATTACGTCATCACGTTCTTTATCACATCATCACTATCATCAGGATTAAATGCTAAAAGGCATCTTCTCTTTCTTCCATCAGATACAGGTTGGCTTTGGAGAGGGTGCACCCTCTTTGGCCTGCTCCGAATCTCTGGATGGTTACCTGCTTAAGGTCTCCATGCACATCCTAGTCTGTTGGTCTGGTTTTCCAGGAACCTGCTCTGATTTCCTTATGAGCTCATGGTGATCTGTTTCTGAATCGGTTGACTGAGGACCACTGCTCCTGAGTGCCCTAAGTAGTTCTCTTGAAAAGGGCTGACTGATAAAGTTAACTTTCTTTTAGAAAAGGAAAGTTATTATATATATATATAATAAATATATGGAGAAGGCAATGGCACCCCACTCCAGTACTCTTGCCTGGTAAATCCCATGGACGGAGGAGCCCGGTAGGCTGCAGTCCATGGGGTCGCTAAGAGTCGGACATGACTGAGCGACTTCACTTTCTCTTTTCACTTTCATGCATTGGAGAAGGAAATGGCAACCCACTCCAGTGTTCTTGCCTGGAGAATCCCAGGGACGGGGAAGCCTGATGGGCTGCCGTCTGGGGGGTCGCACAGAGTGGGACACGACTGAAGTGACTTAGCATAATAAATATATATTTATTGAGGATTATATTTAGATTTTTATAAATTTATGCTTTGAAATTTTAATGTCTTGATCTCAACTTTTACATTTGACCTTTAACTTTACTTAATTATGATTTTAGCTTTTCCTTTTTTGAATTGAGTTGAATCTTACTCTCTTTTGCTTCAATTCTTCATTTTCCCTGCAGTTCCTCTAGAATAAAAATAAAACAAGCAAGATAAAATTGTGTCCTCATCTTCTGCTTTGATTTTAGCTGCCAGGCATGACTCAAAACCTCGGGCTCTTTAGGATCACTCATTCATGCCTTTTCTGTCTATTGACAGTGGATCCAGTTCAGATAACAGGTATTGATTTCTTGAAAGCCTTTCTTTTTACTCTTTTTCCTGTTGGCTGCATTCCTCACTACTGGCAGTTCTCTCTGTTTTAATCCGAGATGATCTGGCAGGGGTGTAGATCATTATTTCATGTCCTTTCATGCTGAGGTGGGACAGTTTGTGGCAAAAGCTGGTAGGCTGAGGTCAGGTTCTGAGTGTATTTACTAGTGTGGAAATTATCAATAGGGCTGAAGAGCACCTCTGACTGTATGTTAGGTTTCTTTATTAAAATATTGTCCTATAGAGAGATGTGCTTTCCAGCTTCTTTTATAAACACAATATCCCTAGTAGTTAAATGAGCATGAGGTTGTTATGCTGCCCCAAGTAAGCAATTACCCAATTTGGAGGGTTTCCTGGAACAGTCAGTTGATACTGTCCAAGGCCAAGTACCTGTAACTTAGATGAGATGTCACAGTGTGAGAAAAGCAATATGATGCCCTCTTAAAAATGCTTAAAGCCTTCTCTGTGTCCAATAGTAGTCTTTTGAGCTAGTCATTGTTTTTGCTGAGCAGTTACCTCATGAAACCCTTATTCTTATTTATGTTAATGTGTCAGAAGAGTGCTATTTCAATATACATTCATTCACATTTGCAGCATTAATTTAAAAATAATACTTAAGCATTTGCAGTATGCCATTAATGTGGCTCAGAGGGTAAAGTGTCTGCCTACAATGCGGGAGACCTGAGTTCTATCCCTGGCTCGGGAAGATCCCCTGGAGAAGGAAATGGCAACCCACTCCAGTACTCTTGCCTGGAAAATCCCATGGACTGAGAAGCCTGGTAGACTACAGTTTGTGGGGTCACAAAGAGTTGGACATGACTGAGTGACTTCACATTAATGAGCTAGCACATGGCCTGTGCCCATAGGAAATGGTGTTTAGTGAGGGTACAAGAATTACTCAAATTAGCACACAGACATGGAAAATTGGAAATTCATCACATTTTCCCTGGCGTCGGAAAGTACTGGGTTCTAGTGTGCAATGTGTTATTTTGATAATTCTGGGAAGCTTTTTGACCTCTTTAAGCCTCATTTCTCATCTGTAAGATAGATATAATATTGTTTTTCTCAAGGGATAGCGCGTGGATTAAATGCTTTACCAAACTCAATTTAAATGACCAAACTCAGAACCTGGCCCATTATTGGTAATTAACAAAATGCTATTCCTTCTCTTACTTCAAAAAGTGTTTATTTTTCTTTTTTATTTCAGGTCTCCCTTAAAGAGAACATAAACCTGATAACCAGAGATGATAAAACCTCAGTTTTTTTTGATACACCCTTCTTCCTACTTTAAGCTCCTTTGATTTGTTTCTACACTTCACCCACCTTTTTTTTTTTTTTACTTCCTGTGATTTTTCTAGGCTAGTCAGTAGATCCGAACTGATTATCTTTCCTTGTTTGCCTCCCATTGTGACCTGAAATCCCATTCTGAACAGGGCATTCCCTTTCAAAGGCCTCCCCTTCCTTGACAAGGTATTCAAGGCTTTTAAGGTAAGGCTTGCACTGGTCTTTCTCGCCTTAGCTCTTGCTATGCTCCCACCCCAAACACTCATCTCTTCTTTCCGCAGCACTCATGCACTTGTAAAACAGAACCTGAACTTTGCCCTGTTTTTCACTGTCCCACTTGCCAATACCATTAAAAAACAAACAGTATTTCCACTGGTGTTCTGTCCTTCTCCCCTCAGCTACCTTCACGTTTTGCCCTTCTCTTTGCATACAATCCAGCTGAAAGATCGGCATAAATAAAGAGAAACGTCTCTTCACATCATAAAGTCTTGCCTTGTTGTCTGTTTTCCAAATCTCTTCTCTCTTACACTCTGGTGTCCACTGAAGGGTGGCCTCAGGCCTCATCACTCGACCCAGATTCCTCTTCCAAATATTCATCAGTGTCAATTTGTTGCTTAATTATACATATTGACTTCAAGTCCTTAGCTAGTTTGATCTCTCTTTAGAATTTGACTCTGGGGACCATCTCTACCTCTGAAATTCTCCATGGCTCTGTTGTCCAGAATGGTAGCCTATAGCCACATGTAGTTACTGAAATTTGTTTAGTTTAGTTAGAATTAAATAAAATTCAATTTACATAGCTAATATGGCTGTTGAGTATTTGAAAGGTGGTAAGTGTGACTGAGGAACTACATTTTAAATTTGTGTTTTAATTAGTTTAAATTTAGCCAGCCACTTGTGGCTAGTGGCTATTCTGTTGAGCAGTGGAGATATAGTACAGTTCCATCATCACAGAAATTTCTGTTGGACAGGGCTTCTCTGGACTAAATATTGGCAGAATTTTTCTTTAAGGGGCAAAATGGTAAATATTTGGCTTTTCACGCTAGATAGGCTTCATTGCTGCTGCTGCTAAGTCACTTCAGTCGTGTCCGACTCTGTGTGACCCCATAGACAGCAGCCCACCAAGCTTCCCCATCCCTGGGATTCTCCAGGCAAGAACACTGGATTGGGTTGCCATTTCCTTCTCTAATTCATGAAAGTGAAAAGTGAAAGGGAAGTCACTCAGTAGGCTTCATTGCAACCACTTAATCCCGCTATTGTCAAACAAAAGCAGCTACAGAAAATATATAACAACTAAGTGTGACTGTGTTTCAATAAAGCTTTATTTATACAAAGAAGTGGTGGGCCAGATCTGGCATGTGGCCAGAATTTGCTGACCCTTCTCGAGCCCTGGTTTCACTTCCTAAAACATTTTCTTTTCATTCTTCTGTATTTCTCAGATCTCTCCTTCCTTTCCATCTTTATCATCGCACATGATTACTGCAAAAAATCACATCAGTCCCCTCTCCTGTGTCCTGCTGCAGTTCATTGTACCCACTGCCACAGAACTGTTCTTTCATAATTCATCGAAGTCAGATCATCACTTGTCAATGTACGTAGTGATGGTAATCACCTCATAGGGTTATTGAAAGGGGTCAGTGAAATGTGTATAAAATTGTGCTCATGGTGAATTTAGATTTCTCTCACATTAACTCATCCATGTAGAATAGTGTTTGTGACTCAGGGCGTGACATCCTGACATCCAGTTCCAGCTTGTCGGACTCCACTATGGACCGGACATAGGCTACATAAACTCTGTGTACCTCAGTTTCCTCATCTGTAAAGTGAGGATATTAGTATACACATAAAATTTTGGGGATAATTAAATACATTAATTTGTATTAAATGCTCATAGTATTATGTTGATATAGAGTAAGGGCTATGTAGTTGGTTTTCATTTTATTTTTCTAGTTTCATAGGTGATTGAAGAAAGACTTAGATACGTTAATATGTCTGCATTCATGCAACTTGTAAACGACATGTCTGAGATTTGAACTCTGGTCTTTTGACCTTAAAGCCCAGGCTTACTACATTCGTTTCAACATCCATCACTCCTTACACATATCCGTGGTTGGAATTAATCTCTTTTTGCTGTGCTTTCATCATACTTAGTTTTTACTTCTGTCAGGAAATTTGCCACATTTTGCTTCTTATTATAGTTATTGCAAATTAGTCTGCCTTTCAGAGTACAGAACATGTACCCAGTTATATTTTTTCCCCTTCTTTCACAGTCTCAGCTAATCAACAACAGATTATTAATTGTTAAATTTTTTGAATAGAAAAATGTCTTAAAGGTATTATTGACAATTAATAGTGGAGACTGTAATCAGCTATAGTCTTCTTTTAAAATAATGAATTATTATAAAGATTATATGTTTATTATTCTTTTACTTTATAGATTTAGTATTTTAGTATACAGATAACTAAATGTATTCACCATCATCAAATTGTTTTCAGTGTGTTGCTTCTGGTTTATTTAATTTTTGAAAAAGAGCTTGGAGTTTCTTTTTTTCCCCTGAAACTATGATGAAATGAAGACCCACATAGGAGATTTTCAAAGAAGGAAATTATAATTTGATCCAAGGAAGAAAGCTCATATCAGAAGGTAAATTATAAGTTAGACTTTCCAGTTATTTAGTAATGAAAATTTACAGAGTAGAGAAATCAGTAGTTGAGTATATAGAGAGGGTTACAATGTTGTCACCACTAAATATGGTTTTGCTGGAGGAAAGTTTCAATAGTTATTTCATGGAAACTGAAATATTGCAGTTTGTGAAAGCGTTTCATAGGCCACCCTGTTAAAAGCATTGCTTTATTACATTTTATTCTTGGCATGGGAGGCAGTGGTAGAATTGAGAGGAACATTTTAGACTTTACTGATTTAACTTTTCATTGCCGGATAATCAGATTCACAGAATAAATTTCTATCAATTTCCCCTTCTGAAACAAGGATTTTTATTTTTTTGAGTGTCAGAGTTTCTTTTTCCTTTTGTAATGTTTGAATATTGACTTAATAAATACATCCATAAAAAGGAAAAGTTAGCCTTCAACAAAGGGACGGGTGGTGGTGATGAGAACTGATGGGAACAGAAGAATCATATATACATTTGCCACTAGCTCTTTCTGGCTTCAAGAGATCAAGACCATGAAACTTGTTAGGCTCCCTGCTTCTGAAAAAAATTTCAGACATCCATCCACCTTCACCAACTTAGCCCGCTGTGTAGGCCAAGTACACACTCCAGTCTAACTCATATGATGAAAAAGCTGAAGTCAAATACACCATTGGCTAGAATCAGCTATTAGGAAAGACAGGGAAGACTCAAGGTAAGCTGAAGTGAAGAAACTTAAGGAAAATACAATTCAGGGCAGATTTTTTTCGAAGAGCTAATATTTTATGCTAGATATAAACTAGCAGGGGTTGATGAGAAAGAGGCAAAGAAAAGTAGTAAATTATCTTCAGGAAACCTAGAAGGAATTTCAAGATGTTTCTTCTCTCCAGAGCCCCCCTTAGTGAGCTCAGACACTGATAATAGCTCATCTCTGACTTCTTTTCAAGGAATCTAACATTACCACTACAGAATTACACTAGCTGAGATTCCTCCCAGTTTGTTTGTCCTAGAATTCACTCCTTTGGCTCTTAAATTATAAAATAGGACAATTTTTAAAGCTAGTTTGCATTTGTGAAAGTGTCTAGATCTTAAGACTTTTATCAGGATAGATTAAGTTATCCTGCAGGAATAAACAGCCCTCAAATCTCTGTGTTTTAAAATAGCCCAGGTGTATCTCACTCATATTACAGGTTTATTTTGGTTTACCCAGGAGATTCGCTCCATGTCATCCATCCTAACTCAGGGATATAGGCTGATAGTGCAGTTTCATTTGGAGTATCCTTGTGGCAGAGAGGAGGAGAAGTTGTCAGCGTGCATTTGCTCTTGAAGACTCCATATATTACCTCTCTTGCCATTTCATGGGCCACAGCAAGCCACACAGTTATACTTCATTTCAAGTGAATATGAAAGTGCAGTCTTACAAGTGCTTGGAATGAGGACAGCCAAAATCATAGTGGACAGCAGGAATAATGACCACAAATTTATGACACATCTCTCTATGTGATTTGAAGGTTCTCTCTAGCTATTTATTATTGACTCTTCAGCTGCTTGAGGTTAATTCTGGTGAAAAAAAAAAAGAACAAAGTTTTTATGGCCCAAATTTTGGTTTCTTAAAACTGAGTTTAGATGTTATCATATATGTAAGAAATGTTCTTTTTTACCAGAATATTAAAAAAATATGTTTTTGTTATAAAATGTTTTACTAATGGTAGCTATGCTGATTACAGAGTTGATGATTCAATCAGATCAGGAGAAAAGCCATCTAGACAAAGCATTTAAAGTTATTTAAATATATTTATTTTGGGGGGCTCCAAAATCACTGCAGATGGTGACTGTATCTATGAAATTAAAAGACGCTTAATCCTTAGAAGAAAAGTTATGACCAACCTAGATAGCATATTCAAAAGCAGAGACATTACTTTGCCAACAAAGGTTCGTCTAGTCAAGGCTATGGATTTTCCTGTGGTCATGTATGGATGTGAGAGTTGGACTGTGAAGAAGGCTGAGTGCCAAAGAATTGGTGCTTTTGAACTGTGGTGTTGGAGAAGACTCTTGAGAGTCCCTTGGACTGCAAGGAGATCCAACCGGTCCATTCTGAAGGAGATCAGCCCTGGGATTTCTTTGGAAGGACTGATGCTAAAGCTGAAACTCCAGTACTTTGGCCATTTCATGGGAAGAGTTGACTCATTGGAAAAGACTGTGATGCTGGGAGAGATTGGGGGCAGGAAGAGAATGGGACGACAGAGGATGAGATGGCTGGATGGCATCACTGACTCCATGGACGTGAGTCTGAGTGAACTCTGGGAGTTGGTGATGGACAGGGAGGCCTGGCGTGCTGCAATTCATGGGGTCACAAAGAGTCAGACACGACTGAGTGACTGAACTGACTGAAATATATTTAAATCATCTATTCAATATATAAATACATGCTCATGAAAATTAAATAACACAGGAAGTATTTAGACTATCCTTTCTCCATTCTGTCCTTCAACTTTCTCTTACGCAGACTTTACCACTGTTAATATTTTCCTGTCCGTTTTTCTGGACTCCTTGTGCTTTTATGCAACACAGAGATGAACATGTAAGCAACTTGCTATGGCTATGTTAAAAGTACATTTTTTGTGTATGTGTGTGTGTGGGGGTGTGTGTGTGTGTGTATGCATATTCCTAAATTGCGGAACTAATTTACTTGCTCACCTACTTTATGTGAGAATGCCAGTTTCTCTTTACTATCACCAACAGTGTATACTATATTTTTTATACCAGTTGGCTCAGACGATAAAGCATCTCCCCACAATGCCGGAGACCCAGGTTAGATCCTTGGGTCAGGAAGATCCCCGGGAGAAGGCAATGGCACCCCACTCCAGTACTCTTGCCTGGAAAATTCCAGGGATGGAGGAGCCTGGTGGCCTATAGTCCATGGGGTCGCAAAGAGTCGGATGCGACTGAGAGACTTCACTTTCACTTTCAGTGTAGAAAAATGACTTCTCATTATTGTTTTAATGTTCATTTTTCTGATGTTTGTAGGACTGAGTACCATTTTTATGCTTTTTAGCTATTATCATATTTTTTCTCTGTGGATAGTGTGCTGAAATTCTTTGTCTATTAGATGTAATTTTTTTTTTTTTCTTATTGACTCGTAGGAGCACTTTGAATATTACTGAAGTTGCAAATGTACCTTTCCCCTTGTTGGTTAGGGCTTCCTAGGTAACTCAAATGGTAAAGAATCTGCTTGCAGTGCAAGAGATCTGGGTTTGATCCCTGGGTTGGGAAGATCCCCTGGAGAAGGGAATGGTTACCTACTCCAGTATTCTTGCCTGGAGAATTCCATGGAGAGAAGAGCCTGGTGGGTAACAGTCCATCAGGTCCCAAAGAGTTGGACACAACTGAGCAGCTAACACATACTTACTTGTTAGTTACGTTGAGAATGTGCCCTCCCCACCCTCCCGACACCTTGACTTTATCTTGTCTTCTATTTTATGCACACATAAACATGTAATACACACACACACACACACACATACACACACACACACACACACACACGCACATACACCCAAACGTGCTCATCTGAGTGTGAGGTATAGCAGGTAGCTGAGTGGAGAACATTTCAAAATCCAAGTAAGGATCCATATTCACTCATCAGTGGATGCAGGTTTTATTTGCTACAGTCATTCTTTCTATAATTTTTCAGGGAGAAGAGGGAATTTCCAGGTGGCAGTGATGTACAGAGTTTATGGGCCTCTTAGAAGTTAGGTAGAGTGTTGTTCCTATTTTACAGGTCTTAAATGTTTAGGACAATTGTGCATGCAGAGATTATACTTGTTTCAGAAAAACTCTAGGAAGGTAAACTTTTGCGTGATGCTTATGTGTGAGTGTGTGTTTGATTATTATTAATTTTCCATCTAAACACCAATGACCCATTCTTTATTCCTACCTCCCTCTGATCTGGGAGTTATTTCAGATCTTTATTAAAAGAGAGGTTTTCTCTTAAGTGTTTGTATTTCCTGTTTAGTATTTATAGGTTCCTTATGAATGTATTCTGTGGTAGGGCTGTATACATTTTTCTGCTCCTCCTTTTTTATTTTTTTAATTTTAACTTAGCAGTATACAAAATGTCAAAAATTCTATGGGTCTTTCATGTTTCTCATGATTTCTGGATTTAGCAGTCATTGATCCTATCTGTTTTATAAATTAAAAATTTTTCCACTTTTCTGATCTAGTGGTAGCACCCTTTTTAGGGGTTCCATATTGATTTCAATTTTATTTCAGTTTTATATTTTCTCTCTTATTCAGGTAGATATGGCAATTTCAGATTGCTTCCAATTTTCTGCAGAAGGAATTCAGGGCAGGGGTTGGGTAGGATAAAGAATATGAAGTTTTTTCCTTTTTGCAGCAGAATTAAATCTGACTGAGTTTAAAAAGAGAGCTATTCAAAGACTGTATTGGCAGAACATTCCAGAGGTTATGTCTAGGGGCTGTATATCCCTGATACAGATGTTGATGTCCATATATATATGTTCATACACACAAATATATGTGTGTTTCTGTGTGATACATGAAATACTAATACATTGGGAAGACTGGAGCATCACCAATGAATGAAAACAGGATTAGTCAAAAAAAAAAAAAAAAAAACGATGCTTGGCAAATTGCTGATGAATAAACACATTTAACTGTACTGCCACATCAAAAAAAAAAAAATATATATATATATACACACACATATACAAACACATGTATCATAGTGCGTGCCAAGTCATTTAAGTTGTGTCTGACTCTTTGTGATTCCATGGACTGGAGCCTGCCAGTCTCCTCTGTCCATGGGATTCTCCAGGCAAGACTACTGGAGTTGGTTGCCTTGCCCTCCTCCAGGGGATCTTCCTGACCCAGGGATCGATTCCAAATCTATTATGTCTCCTGCATTGGTAGGCAGGTTCTTTACCACTAGCACCACCTGGGAGGCCTATATATCATAATATAAACATTAAAATATAATATATAACAGATTTTACACACAGATTATATATGTATATAAATATGTTAATAATACCTTTAAGACATCAGTATAAAAAAATTAAATCAGAAGAGAGTAGTATGAATTATCTTAGAGGGGAAATTTTGATGGAAAATTGTCAATTTATTTGATGACATATGAATTTAAAATATCTTTCTGTTAGGAAACACCATAAATTAAAATTTGTGAATAAATTGAGAAAATAATTTATAAGTGTTAGACTTAAATTCAATATCCTATATAAAGAGCATTTAAAAATTGGCAAGGCATTGTGTTTAATACTAGTAGTCACATGAAGCAAAACTAAAACAGTTTTTTACTTCTAAAATTGAAGAAAATTCAGAACAATCTGTGTTTAGAATAGTGTGATAAAATGAACTTTCAGGTAATGCTGATGGTAGTATAAATTGATTCAACATGTCCAGAAAGCAATTTGGTCATTTCGTATGTGAAAGTATGTGTGTGTTTGTGTGATTGTAGGAATCTTCTTGGCATACATAATAAAAAGCAATGTGACCAATATTTCTGTAAAAGAAACATCATCCTGGGATCATTTAAAATAATGACAGTATTGTGAAAAGCAATTTGCCACAATGCAAGGGAACTTTGTGCTTAAATAGTGCTGCAGAAGCTATTATTGAACAGCAATTGAATGAAATATAATGCCTTGATTAAACATGTTTTGAGAATTTTTCAGGTCATTGGAAAAAACTTATAATGTGTTCTTAAACAGAGGCAAAATATTTACATGTAGAAAAAATAAAAGAAAATACTCCAAAGTATATTTTCTGGGTTTTCTACAGTGAGCATTAGTGATTTTAATAATCTGGGCCGACAAACCATTTAAAATCTCCTCATAAATTTTTAGAAGGGGTAGTGAAGAGACAGCACATAGAAGGCATCCAGTTGATCTTTACTGAAATGATTTGATTTGAAATGAAATAAAATTTTGTAAGAGTAATCAGATCTTTGAGCTGTGAGGCCTTTTGCAGGTCACTTGGTCCCGTTATCCACAGTAATCCAGCCCTTAAGTTTAGCCAGTTTATAGCAGTATATTCATTACCTATAACCACCTCTGGAGCCACGCCAACATGTCATTCCATTCAACAGTTCTTGTTTATTATTGCTTGCAGGCCTTTCCTTCTGTTTGAATTTCTTTCCTGTCTCTCCCAAAGGGTACCTTAAAATTCTTTAAATTTCTCTAAGGGCCTCCTTAAAAAAGAAAATGCTAGTATGCAAATAATTTAAATTTTAAGCCACCCAAAATTTGAAAATAATTGGGGAAAAAAAAACCCAAAGTTCTTTGAGTATAGATGAATTTCGGCTACCTTCTATATCTTGGCTATTGTAAATAATGATGCAGTGAACATAAGAGTGTATATATCTTTTTGAATTAGTGCTTTTGTTTCCTTCTGGTAAACACCCAGAAATGGAATTGCTAGATTTTATGGTAGTTCTGTTTTTAGTTTTTTAAGGTGCCTCCGTACTGTTTTTCATAGTGGTGGAACCAATTTACATTCTGACTAACAGTGCACAAGGGTCCCCTAGGGTTGTTTTTTGATAAGATGACTTTATACACATGAAACATTGGTCTAGAGTAAGCTATTAATAGTTGACTTCCCTGGTGGCTCAGATGGTAAAGCGTCTGTCTATAATGCGGGAGACCTGGGTTCGATCCTTGGGTCGGGAAGTTCCCTGGAGAAGGAAAAGGCAACCCACTCCAGTACTCTTGCCTAGAAAATCCCATGGACGGAGGAGCCTGGTATCCATGGGATGGCAAAGAGTCGGACACGACTGTGCGACTTCACTTTCACTTTCAAGCTATTAATAAATATTACTTAGAGACTTCCATGACAAGGTGGACAAAACGTACTTTTTACCTATTCATTCCATTAAATATAGCTAAAAACATAGGACATTACATATAAAACACACATAAGAAGACTCTGAAAGGAAAAGAGAAGAAATCAGATCAGCTTAGATTTGGGACCAGAGAAATGACATGACACTTGAATTCCCCAAGTTTTCTTTTTTTGCTTATATGTCCTAGACTGAGCGCTAGAGAAAGTGGCAATTCAGAAATGCCAATGGATATAGAAAAAAAGTTACAGCCAATTTTCTCTTTGGATTCCTCCCCCTACACCCAAAATAAAAAAGGGTAGGGAAGGGCAGCCTGCCAAGACAGGACATCTTTGGATAGTCACCACCCTAATCCAGTCAAACAGTACGGCAAACTGGGATCCCCATCCCATCCTCACCAGTGAAAAGATGGTGAGGAATCTAGACTTCTACTTTGCCAGGCTGTGTCAAGGGTGCCCTAAACATTGCCATCTCCCCTAGTGGTATCAGAGAAGGTTTTATCAGAAATTAGAACTTTCATTACAGCTGAGATAAAGAGGTAAGGAAGCTCTTGGCCCTGGCAGTGTCAGTGGGGTCCATGTGGGGAGTCTTAGTGAGGTGCCATTCCCCTGGGATGGCAGGATGATGTAATGGAAGCCTAGTGGGAGCCTGAACTTTGACCCTAGCTCAGTGGTAAGGAGGTCCCTCTTTCTCCTGTGAGTGTAAGCAGAGGCCTAATGAGGAGCTGGAACTTAAGTCTGAGTAAACATTTTGTACTTTTTTCTTGATGTGTTAGTTAATTTTGGCCATAATTATGCTTCATATCTCCACAAAAATCTGAGTCAGAAGATGCTTATTCATCAGTTAATCTGTAGGTTATTATGGGGTTGGCATGACTGGAGGAAATGTTGCTCTCAGATATCTATCTGGATGGGTTGGGCTCCTTGCTTCTTTCTGGGCTCTGCTTCCACCTGCAAATATTCATTCCGGGCTCCTGGCTAAAGAGGAGGCAGCAGGAATGCCTGGAGGCTCTTCTCCAGGAGAGGGTAGAGGTGCTAGAAAGCGAGCCTAATTGTATCAGCTGTGTCAAGTACTTTCAAGAAAGTGCATGCCTCTTGTCTGCTCATTAGCCAAAGCAAGTCACATGGATGGCCCCAAAGTCAGGGGAAGTATTCCCCACTGATGAAAATGGGGACAAGAGGAAGAGCCAGAATATTTTTAATAGAAGAGGCAAGGAGAAGAGACAGTGTTTTTGAACAAACATGAAATCTGTTGCACTTGGCAATTCAGAATCATTGTGTTAATTACTCATTGTGCTGTACTGTAAGGTCATCATTTTCACCATCACTGATGTGTGCCGCATCATTTGATGCTGATTAAATGATCCCTCCTCCTACTGCCTTCTGTATCCGTTATTTCTTATTGCTGCCACTGTATCTATAGGTGTATTACCTGCTTCCTTTCGCACAGGGCTATTTGAATGAGTACCTGATGGTGACACTCAGTTTTATAAGAGGACTTTTTCTTGTTGCTTCAATATTTTCCTATTATTTTGCATTTTTATAGTATTTGCTAGTCTGATGTTGGAACAAATGAACCATTACTGTACTTGTATTTTTTATCTAACAGTCTCTTCCTAAAAAAGTGGAAAATTCAATTCTCAGGGAAATGAGTTATATTTTCTTAAAAATTATCTCCATCTATCTACATTATATCTGTATTTTCCAAGGGATGCACTCAGCAATTAAGAGATAAGGTAGTGAATTGAGAAGTTTAAAAAATTTATTAACCATATGTGCATGTTGATTGCTTATTCAAACTATGAAGCGTCTCAAAATTCTGAAAAGAACTTACCTATACTTTGTGAAATTGGGGATATTACATTTAATTGAAGCAAATATATATCGTTCAAGGAGTATAAGTATTTCAAAGAAGAATTGATTTCTTTCCAGTAAGTCTGTCTTTTTATAGCAGAGACCCAGACTTCAGTCATGCATCTACTATTTGCCCTCTCAGCTTAGTACATCTGCGCTACAGTTGGATACAATTCATTTCATGTAAAGTAGATTATTTTGGTGCTGTATCCCACTCCAGTACTCTTGCCTGGAAAATCCCACGGACGGAGGAGCCTGGTAGGCTGCAGTCCATGGGGTTGCTGAGAGTCGGACATGACTGAGCGACTTCACTTTCTCTTTTCACTTTCATGCATTGGAGAAGGAAATGGCAACCCACTCCAGTGTTCTTGCCTGGAGAATCCCAGGGACAGGGGAAGCTTGGTGGGCTGCCGTCTATGGGATCACACAGAGTCAGACACGACTGAAGTGACTTAGCATAGCATAGCATAGCATACTCTAGTTTCATCCTAAGCAATAAAATCTACAAAATTATCACCTGAAGTGAAGTGAGTGAAGTGAAAGTCACTCAGTCGTGTCCGACTCTCTGTGACCCCATGGACTGTATAGTACATGGGATTCTCTAGGCCAGGATACTGGAGTGGGTAGCTGTTCCTTCTCCAGGGGATCTTTCCAACCCAGGGACTGAACCCAGATCTCCCACATTGCAGGTAGATTCTTAACCGTCTGAGCCACAAGGGAAGCCCCCTTGAAGTGCGAGGTATATTTTCTTCTAGTGCACATGAAAATAAACACATATTTATTAAAATAAAAGTGTCACTTCTGTACCATCTTAAATAGTTTACACCCATCATTACATGGTATAACTTGCAGGGGAAAACACTGTTTTAAGGGCAGCTCACCAAACTAGAACTACGGAAACCTTTTTAAGCAACGTATATGTTTTGAAAAGAGTCATTCACTTTTACTTTCCAATTATTTTTCAGGTTTGTGGAAGGGATGCTTAACATTTGTTACAATGCCATCGATCGTCATATTGAAAATGGTAAAGGAGATAAGATTGCTATCATTTATGACAGTCCTGTTACAAACACTAAAGCCACTATTACCTATAAAGAAGTCCTGGAACAGGTAATATTATTAACTTTCTATACATGTTCTTTGGAAAATCACACAGAAATTAATTTAAATAGCATACATTCTCATTGCATAGCCTTAATTCTCTCAATTCATTGACATGTTATGGTACTTTTAGTGCACACTGTAAATAGATGTGTTTACTCATTTAAATTGTTTTTATTCTTTATATTTTACAGTACTAAAAGATACTCATTTTATTATTTTTAAACATTTCTATTGCATTATAGTTGCTTTACAATGTTGTGTTAGCTTCTATTGCATAACAAAATGAATCAGCCATTCATATATATACAAATATCCCCTCCCTTTTGGATTTCCCTCTCATTTAGCTCACCAGGGTGCATTAAATAGAGTTCCCTGGGCTACACTGTATGTTCCCATCAGTTGTCTATTTTATATATAGTATCAGTCATGTAGCATTTCCCAGGTGACTCGGTGGTAAAGAATCCACCTGCCAATGCCGTAGACATGGGTTCGATCCCTAGGTGAGGAGAAGAAAATGGCACCCCACTCCAGTATTCTTGCCTGGAAAATCCCATGGACAGAGGAGCCTGGCTGGCTGCAGTCCATGGAGGTGCAAAAGAGTTGGTTGGACGTGACTTAGCCACTCAGCGACAGCAAACATCAAAAGGCTATATGTATCGGTCCCAAACTCCTGGTTCTTCTCACCCCACCCCTTTCCCTCTTGATATCCATATGTTTGTTCTCTACCTGTGTGTCTCTGTTTCTGCTTTGCAAATGAGATCAGCTATACCATTTTTCTACATTCCACATATATGCATTAACATATGATATTTTTTTTTTCTCTTTCTGACTTCCCTCACTGTGTATGACACTGTCTAGATCCATGGGATTGAACAGAAATCCCAGAGATAAACCCACGCACATGTGGTCAGTTAACCTATGACAAAGGGGGCAAGAATATACAATGGAAAAAAGACAGCCTCTTCAATAAGTGGTGCTGGGAAAACTGGAAAACTATATATAAAAGAATGAAAATAGAACACTCCCTAATATCATACACAAAAATAAACTGGAAATGGGACCTTATTTTAAAGGAAGAGGTTAACGAATCTCTAACAGTGCTTCTACTCTCTCTGGCCTTCATTTTCCGTCCATGCTGGCATCACCTGGGCACTCTCTCCCACTCTTGTGCTGTTGGAGCGGTCCCCTCGCCTTCTGACTCACACATTGTCACCTAAGATGACACTGAGATTTTCTTCCTAAGAAACGACTTATTACTCTACCCCCACTTACAAACCCCTTCTTTAAAAACTACTGTTATTTAGAGAGCAGAATCTGGATTCCTGTGATGTATAAGACGTCCTTACACTCCCTCAGGCGCTCCTGGCCCTTTAAAGGTCTTTGTACATGCTCATTCATTTCCCTTATTTGCTCTTTTTTAGTTTCCACCTCTCCCCGCCCCCCTCAATCTGGGTAGTTCTCTGTGAATCATGATATTGGCAGATAAGTTATGAGATTCTTTTCTTCCAATATTAGGGTAGAAATGAGATGTCCTAAGTAATTATAAAAGTATTTGGGTATTGTGGACTGAAGGAGACTTACTCTTGCTCTGGGGGAGGGCATTTATTTATTTGTGATTTGAAGGGAGGTAGATTGGAGGGCAAGGTTTCTCAGCCTTGATACTGTTGACATTTTAGGCCAGGTAATCCTGTTGTGGGGAGCTGTCTTGTACACTGTAGAGGTTTTAACAGCATTTCTGCTCTAATCCATTAGTTGCACCCCTTTCCCAGTCATGATGACCAAAAATGTCTGCAGGTATTGCTGAAATATCCCATGTAAATGCCTTTACTTTTATATGGAGGGTTTTTGAATCACATTCTTTTATTTTCCTTTTTTTTTTTTTTTTAAACTCATGCAAGTTTTAGAGTATTTGGTCAACTCCCCCTAGCTCTCTGAAATAATATCCTTTGGCACCAGCATTGTTTCTGTTTAGCCTTCTAAGGGATTTCAAATAAGGCAACTGAGAGAAAACTATTACTGCCCCAATCCCGAGTTGCTGCAAGCAATGAAGAGAGGAAACAAGGAGGCTTTGCAGCCTGGCTACAGCAACAAATTCTACCTTCAGCTGACTGGAACATAAGAGGAATTTATGAAAAGTGGAGACCCCAAGGGAGAAGGGGTAGCAGTGAAGAGTTAAGGAGAAGCCACAAATTGCCTAAGAAGTAGAGCTGCTGACTTGACTTCTAGACTGCCAGAGAAAGCACAGTAGTTGGCTAACTATGTTACCCGCCTCCAGTCCCGGGCAGCTGGGAGGAACTGTCTTGTCTTTTGATTTCATAGTAGGAATAGGGCCTTGCCTCTTTCTGGGACTCATACTAGGGAAATTCCAGTCTAACAAGGGAGTTCAAATACTGGGCAGCTGACTACAGAAAAAAAGAAAATAATGCTGCAAATACAGTGTTGGATACTTTTCACGAGTCTGTACGTGGGAACTGTGTATTTTCAGAATGCAGTATCTAGAGACAGAGCTTACAGTGGTCTGAGGAGGAAGGGCAGTCTGTTATCAAATGATTTTGGTTTTCATCTGAGGCTGTGTTTTATTTTAAAAGATAACATAAATCTGATAACCTGTTATATTCTGTGTTTTATTTTATGTTTGCGTTTTCAGCTTTTAGATAAGGTTTATAGCCTGTGTTCAAAACCTTAACCCTATCATTTGGGTATATGGTCATAGTCTCATTAATAATTAAGACAGGTTCATATTAAGATGGGCTTCTTAGGTGGCTCAGTGGTAAAGAATCCACCTGTAATGCATGAGACATGGGTTCAGTTCCTGGGTCAGGAAGATTCCCTGGGGAAGGTAATGTCAACCCACTCCAGTCTTCTTGCCTGGAAAATCCCATGTATAGAGGAGCCTGGTGGGCTCTGAAGAGTCAGACACGACTTAGTGACTAAACAGTAACAACAACAATATTAAGATCCTGGTTAATCTTAATTGCTATCCTGATGAGAAAACTTATATATTTAACATATATGATCTATATCAGTATGTTGAATTTGATACATGACCAAACATCAGAGTCAGAAGAGATGCTTTGGAAACATGCACTAGGAAGTGTTAAATAGGTTGTTCCTCCTCTCATTTTCTGTTGTTTTGTTTTTAATTAGTAAGTGTATCTGATAAGTACACACACACAGTTTGCTTAGAGGCCGTTCTGCTAACTCATCTTGGTTTTCTCATATGGAGTCTGGACTCTGAGACCCTTTTGAGGTTTGTACTGGTTCATTGGTTTCAGATTGGCCTGACATCAAAGTACTTAAAAGACCTGTTTCTCTCATCTGCTGACAGCTTCTGATTCCCCAGGGTTTTCTTCTCTAAAGTACTAAAGGAAGGACTGTTAGGAAAGAGGGGGCATTGTGCTGTATTTTGATTACCTGCTCCTGGTTCCCTGTGGCTTTTACTTTATTAAGTAGAGAAGACAGGGAAAGAAAGATTTAATGGGTAAGGCCATTGAGAACAAACAACAAGAAGAGCCTTTGTACTGTACTTGGTTTCATCTCTGTTGCCTCATTTCTTGGGAGTTTCTGTCCAGGTAAAACTAAAGTTCGTCCTTCTTAATTAGTGAACCAGAACATTTTAGGGTAAAGTGTTTCAGTGACGTGAAGGATCTGAAGACTTTACAGAATGATTCAGAAGTAGAGCTTTTCTCAAACTGTCATCTCTTGTGGGGAGCTGATAATGAAAATGCTTGTTTAAGATATTTGTAAGAGATGGTCTGGTTCAAGATCCCTTGTTCATTCAACACATACTTAGTCTGCATGCCACACCTTCCTTGGAATAAGGAATAGAGGTAAATGAACTTATCCTCTATGTTTAAAGAGCTAAAAAAAAACCCATGGAAACATAAGACTGGTTATGTAGGGTAATGTAGTATTTTGTGGTAAGGCACCCAGCTCAGCCAGAGGCAAATAGGGTTTAGGAAAGCTTTTGCAAGAGTCACTGTCTTACATGAGTCCTGGGACTTCGTCCCCAGTGCCCCCTTGCATTACACTGCACACCCCAGCAAACACCGCCCCTGCCCCCCCCCCCCCACACCTCCTGCAGTCCGCTCCCCAGGCTTGCTGCATACCCACCTTCAAGCCTTTCTACTTGCCTGCCTTCTGCTTCAGATGGTGTTTCTTCCAGATATCTTATGATTCATGGAACCTGAATATTACTCTCTCAGTGAGATCTTCCTTGGCCATGTTAAATACAAAGGTTCCCATGCATCCTACTTCGTGAGTCCTTTTTCTGCTTTCCTTTTAAAATTTACCTATTTATTACTGAGTACCATTCTTGATATTTTATTTTATAAATAAAATAAGATGTCAGTTCCATGGAGGAAGGCATTTTTGTTTTGCTCACAGAATAGTGCTTGGCACATAGTAAACATTTGTTGACTGGTGAAGCAGTGAATGAATGAATGGGCTTCCCAGGTGGGCGCTAGTGATAAAGAACCTTCCTGCAATGCAGCAGACATAAAAGATGCAGGTTTGATCCCGGAGTCAGGAAGACCTCCTGGAGGAGGGCATGGTAACCTACTCTAGTACTCTTACCTAGAGAATCCCATGGACAGAGGAGCCTGACGGGCTCCAGTCTATAGGGTCAGAAAAAAAGTCACTTCAGGACATGACTGAAGTGACTTAGCACGAACGTGCAAAAAAAATTAATGAATGAGCTACCATTTGGGATTTCTAAGTGACTGTAGCTTCCTTTATTGTGGGGATTTTTTATCTTTGAATTGTATCCGTAGTTTAACTTGATCTTCTTTCCAAGTAAATTCTAACTTCTTACTATCTGTGAAAGAAATTTTAGTTTATTTACATTTGGCTTGGAAGTTCAAGATGAATGTTTCGTTCTTGAATTTCCCACACTAGCAACTCTAGTGTCCACTCCAGGAGATATGTGTTTATTGTGTCCTTCTCTCAGTTCAGTTGCTCAGTTGTGTCCAACTCTTTGCGACCCCATGGACTGCAGCATGCCAGGCCTCCCTGTCCATCACCAACTCCCAGAGCTTACTCAAACTCTTGTCCATAGAGTTGGTGATGCCATCCAACCATCTCATCCCCTTCTCCTCCTGCCTTCAATCTTTCCCAGCATCAGAGTCTTTACAAATGAGTCATCTCTTTGCATCAGGTGGCCAAAGTATTGGAGTTTCAGCTTCATCATCAGTCCTTCCAATGAACACCCAGGACTGATTTCCTTTAGGATGGACTGGTTGGATCTCCTTGCAGTCCAAGGGACCCTTAAGAGTCTTCTCCAACACCACAGTTTAAAAGCATCAATTCTTCAGCGCTCAGCTTTCTTCACAGTCCAACTCTCACATCCATACATGACTACTGGAAAAACCATAGCTTTGACCACATGGACCTTTTTTGGCAAAGTAATGTCTCTGCTTTTGAATATGCTATCTAGTTTGGTCATAACTTTTCTTCCAAGGAGTAAGCGTCTTTTAATTTCATGGCTGCAGTCACCATCTGCAGTGATTTTGGAGCCGAAAAAAATAAAAGTCTGACACTGTTTCCAGTGTTTCCCCATCTGTTTCCCATGAAGTGATGGGACTGGATGCCATGATCTTAGTTTTCTGAATGTTGAGTTTTAAGCCAACTTTCCCACTCTCTTTCACTTTCATCAAGAGGCTCTTTAGTTCTTCTTCACTTTCTGCTATAAGGATGGTGTCATCTGCATATCTGAGGTGATTGATATTTCTCCCGGCAATCTTGATTCCAGCTTGTGCTTCCTCTAGCCCAGTGTTTTTCCTTCTCTTAGTTTTTTCCAAATTACTAGTTATATCAAAGCTCAGTGAAATAAAAGTATGTGTGAGTTTATGTTGAATGTGTACGTGTATATTATATGTACTAGTTATTATTTTTAGAAATTCCTACTTTGAGTTTTATCTTCTCTGCATCTAATTACATTTTAAATTTACTTCTACATATGTTAAGTTTGTGTTTTCTTGGTATTCAGACAGTTGTAAATTTTCATGTGTGTATTCACTAAACAAAAATATGACCCCCTAAAGGGCATTTGTGAAATTTTCATAAATATATGTATGCAGGGAAAATGAAGCCCAGTGTGTACTACATTTTCCTGATTTAATTCAAGCTGAAAGTGTCTATTATCTTTACTAAAGGTAACTTTTGAAGTATAATTATGGCAGGAACTGTAGTTATAAAGGCTGAATAATTTAGAGGAGAAAGTTACTCTGAAATCAAGGGCTGTATCCCATGAGAAGGCCTCCTTCCAACCTCTGCCCCCTTTAGGAAGCTCTCTTCAAAATGTGAATTTCATTTTCTCAGAAATATGTCAGGGTACGATCATCTCATATTTCTTTGCTTGCCACATCATCAGTATTTCTATAAGCAAATCCCTAAATCACAAAAACCAGAACACGCAGCAGTCCAGCCCTGCCAGACGTTGCCTTGTTGAGAGAAGATATACAGCAGTGTGTATACTTAGTTTTCTTAAACTTCCTAAATAAACAATAAATACTTCAGTTGTATTACAGTCTGCACCACTAAAAATTATATCTCTGTAAGACAGCTTATGTTTTCCATGGTTGGTAAATTGTGAATGAGGCTATTATAAGATTGAATTTACAGCAGTTCATATATTTTTTCTAGCATGCAGGTTTTTAAACTTCTATTGAAATGTGATATACATTTAGAATAGTGTACAGGTCATAAGCATAAACTTGTTAGATTTTCACAAACAGAACACACTCATGTCACCAGATCAGAAAACAGAGCATTCCCAGCTTCCAGAAGCACTTATTATGCTTCCTTTTAGTCATTTCTCTCTCAACACGCATGTGATTGTTATCTAGACGTCTAAACAGCATCTATGATGAGGTTGCCTTGCTTGCTTGAACTTTGTGGAAATGGAATAAATCAATATACTTTTTTTTTTTTTTTTCAACTTTTCGTATATGAAACTCATTTCATTGCAAGAGGCTGTAGTTGGGTCACTTGATTAATGACTAGTTTGGGGCTGTTACAAATAATGCTGATATGAATATGTTTGTGTGCAAAATCTGGTGGCAATATGTGTGTATTAATTGGGGGGACAAGCTTAGGAGTAAGATGGCAGATTATGGAGCAGGCACATGCTTGCCTTGCATGCTGCTGCTGCTAAGTCATGTCAGTCGTGTCCGACTCTGTGCGATCCCATAGACGGCAGCCCACCAGGCTCCCGTCCCTGGGATTCTCCAGGCAATAATACTGGAGTGGGTTGCCATTTCCTTCTCCAGTGCATGAAAGTGAAAAGTGAAAGTGAAGTCGCTCAGTCGTGTCCGACTCTCAGTGACCCCATGGACTGTAGCCTACCAGGCTCCTCTGTCCATGGGATTTCCCAGGCAAGCATACTGGAGTGGGTTGCCATTGCCTTCTCTGACTTGGCTTGCATCAGATCAGATCAGTCGCTCAGTCGTGTCCGACTCTTTGCGACCCCATGAACTGCAGCACGACAGGCCTCCCTATCCATCACCAGCTCTCGGAGGTCACTCAGACTCACATTCATCAAGTCAGTGATGCCATCCAGCCATCTCATCCTCTGTCGTCCCCTTCTCCTCCTGCCCCCAATCCCTCCCAGTATCAGAGTCTTCTCCAATGAGTCAACTCTTCACATTAGGTGGCCAAAATACCGGAGTTTCAGCTTTAGCATCCTTCCTTCCAAAGAAATCCCAGGGCTGATCTCCTTCAGAATGGACTGGTTGGATCTCCTTGCAGTCCAAGGGACTCTCAAGAGTCTTCTCCAACACCACAGTTCAAAAGCATCAATTTTTCGGCGCTCAGCCTTCTTCACAGTCCAGCTCTCACATCTATACATGACCACAGGAAAGACCATAGCCTTGACTAGGCGAACCTTTGTTGGCAAAGTGATGTCTCTGCTTTTGAATATGCTATCTAGGTTGGTCATAACTTTCCTTCCAAGGAGTAAGCGTCTTTTAATTTCATGGCTGCAGTCACCATCTGCAGTGATTTTGGAGCCCAGAAAAATAAAGTCTGACACTGTTTCCACTGTTTCTCCATCTATTTCCCATGTAGTGTTGGGACCAGATGCCATGATCTTCGTTTTCTGAATGTTGAGCTTTAAGCCAACCTTTTCACTCTCCACTTTCACTCTCATCAAGAGGCTTTTTTAGTTCCTCTTCACTTTCTGCCATAAGGGTGGTGTCATCTGCATATCTGAGGTTATTGATATTTCTCCCAGCAATCTTGACTCCAGCTTGTGTTTCTTCCAGTCCAGCATTTCTCATGATGTACTCTGCATATAAGTTAAATAAACATGGTGACAATATACAGCCTTGGCGTACTCCTTTTCCTATTTGGAACCAGTCTGTTGTTCCATGACCAGTTCTAACTGTTGCTTCCTGACCTGCATACAGATTTCTCAAGAGGCAGATCAGGTGGTCTGGTATTCCCATCTCTCTCAGAATTTTCCACAGTTTATTGTGATCCACACAGTCAAAGGCTTTGGCATAGTCAATAAAGCAGAAATAGATGTTTTTCTGGAACTCTCTTGCTTTTTCCATGATCCAGCGGATGTTGGCAATTTGATCTCTGGTTCCTCTGCCTTTTCTAAAACCAGCTTGAACATCAGGAAGTTCACGGTTCACATATTGCTGAAGCCTGGCTTGGAGGATTTTGAGCATTACTTTACTAGTGTGTGAGATGAGTGCAATTGTGCGGTAGTTTGAGCACTCTTTGGCATTGCCTTTCTTTGGGATTGGAATGAAAACTGACCTTTTCCAATCTTGTGGCCACTGCTGAGTTTTCCAAATTTGCTGGCATATTGAGTGCAGCACTTTCACAGCATCATCTTTCAGGATTTGGAATAGCTCCACTGGAATTCCATCACCTCCACTAGCTTTGTTCCTAGTGATGCTTTCTAAGGCCCACTTGACTTCACATTCCAGGATGTCTGGCTCTAGGTCAGTGATCACATCATCATGATTATCTGGGTCGTGAAGCTCTTTTTTGTACAGTTCTTCTGTGTATTCTTGCCACCTCTTCTTAATATCTTCTGCTTCCGTTAGGTCCATACCATTTCTGTCCTTTATCGAGCCCATTTTTGCATGAAATGTTCCTTTGGTATCTCTGATTTTCTTGAATAGATCCCTAGTCTTTTCCATTCTGTTGTTTTCCTCTGTTTCTTTGCCTTGATCACTGAAGAAGGCTTTCTTATCTCTTCTTGCTATTCTTTGGAACTCTGCATTCAGATGTTTATATCTTTGCTTTTCTCCTTTGCTTTTCGCTTCTCTTCTTTTCGCAGCTATTTGCAAGGCCTCCCCAGACAGCCATTTTGCTTTTTTGCATTTCTTTTCCATGGGGATGGTCTTGATCCCTGTCTCCTGTACAATGTCACGAACCTCATTCCATAGTTCATCAGGCACTCTGTCTATCAGATCTAGGCCCTCCAATCTATTTCTCACTTCCACTGTATAAGGTCAAACAATTTTCAGAGTGGTTGTACCAACTTAACATTCTGAGTGTTGGTGGTAGGAGAATGCTTGTTGCCAAAACTTGATGTTGACCATGCCAAGTCTTTTTAGTTTGGGGCTTTCAGTGATATTGCCTTCGGGCAATAAATAAATTTTAAATATTGGTGATTTATATGGCTGTGCCAGGTCTTAACTGTGGTCTGCGTGAACTTCACTGCGTCATGCAGGATCTTTTGTTATGCTGCCCACACTCCGCAGTTGCAGCACGTGGGCTCAGCAGTTGTGCACGGCCCTAGTTGCTCCACGGCATGCGGGATCTTAGTTCCCCAGCTGGGGTTTGAACTCGCGTCCCCTGCGTTGCAAGGCGGATTCTTAACGCCGGACCCCTGGAGAAGTCTGGATTTAATTTCGTCATTCCTAATGGCCAGTGCAGTTAACGCCTTGTCCTATGCTTTTGGGCCATTTATTGTTCTACTTTTCTGAAGAGACCAGTCAGGTCTTTTGTGCATTTACTTTTCTTTTGGATCGTTACCACGTTAGGAAGTTTTGGTGAGAGATTTTCTCACAATTGAAGAGAATAGCTTATCAATATCTGAAAACCTTAAGAATAAAAGATGAAGGTCCTTTAGTAAAAACGATGATTAAATAGTTTTAGAAATCTAAAGATGAGGACATTGTCCCCTGTTTTAAAAATAATTAATGTGAAAGTCTGTTCTTTACTAATCTTGACTAACCTTTTTTTTGTTTTTTTTTTGAAAGTTTGGAAGCAAATTTCTTACAGTAGAAGCAGGAAGCATGAGCCCCAGTGTTAAGGCTGTAAATGATCTACTGAAGATGATGCTGTGTTAGTACTTTCATGGATGTTAAAAGGCTCTACTTACATTGATTTTTGAGTGGTCTGGCTTCATCTAATTTTCCCAGAAACCTTGTTATTTTTATGAGCTAATTTGTGCAGTGCAAAGTTGTATAATGTGGTTTAGCAGAAACACTTACATTTCATTTGAAATTGAAGATGTTTATATATGAACTACTGATTTAAGTTTTTATCTAAATTATAACTGGAACTTTGAGTAACTTTTCAGCTTAATGAAATTTAAGTTAGATTCTGAGAGTACTCCACAGAAAGAAAATAGGTATTAGATCAATCTAATAGATAATATAGAAGAGAATAAATTAAATGAGAAAACAACATTTTGGTATTTCCTGGCTTCTTTTTTTCCTATTGTTAGAGCCATGCATTCAACACTAGAAATGTCTAAAGATAATTTTTACATCAACCCAGAATAGCAACAATATGGACAACCCTTTTGAATTGTCTCAGCCAAGTTTTTAAAGAAATTATATTTCTCTAATTTTCTGAAATGAATTTTCTGTCTGCAGTATAAACTCACTTCTTTTCCACTCCCCCTATGCCAGAAATCCTCACCATGCTTCGAAGTCCAGACCACTTTACTTGTACCTTTGTCTAAGCACTGGTTTCTTTTTGCTTTTTATTTTACTTAGCAGTGTACCTACACTATTGGTATACCTATTATTTATTAATGTACCTCCTGACCATAGTAAAAGCTTCTTGAGGATAAGGGTTTTATTTTATTTATAAATTGATTTTATCTATATAATGCTTTATTTATATATTATATATCAGATCAGATCAGATCAGATCAGATCAGTCGCTCAGTCGTGTCCGACTCTTTGCGACCCCATGAACTGCAGCACGACAGGCCTCCCTATCCATCACCAGCTCTCGGAGGTCACTCAGACTCACATTCATCAAGTCAGTGATGCCATCCAGCCATCTCATCCTCTGTCGTCCCCTTCTCCTCCTGCCCTCAATCCCTCCCAGCATCAGAGTCTTCTCCAATGAGTCAACTCTTCGCATGAGGTGGCCAAAATACTGGAGTTTCAGCTTTAGCATCATTCCTTCCAAAGAAATCCCAGGGCTGATCTCCTTCAAAATGAACCGGTTGGATCTCCTTGCAGTCCAAGGGACTCTCAAGAGTCTTCTCCAACACCACAGTTCAAAAGCATCAATTCTTCGGTGCTTAGCCTTCTTCACAGTCCAGCTTTATAAATATATATTATACAATTATATTATAAATTATATATAATTTATATATCATATAAATTACATATAATTTATATATCATATAAATTACATAGTATATAAATATATATTTATATAAATATATAAATTTATACATTTTATAATTTTATTTAAAATTATAAAAATATATTATATATAAATATATTTATACATTTATTGTAATATATTATATTATAAATATTATATTTTATATTATATATAATATGAAATATAATATATAAATGTAATATGTATTATAAATATATTTTATATATTATAAAATTATAAAATAATAATTTTATAAATTAAAAATATATGATATATAAATTATATATTATATAAACACATATATTTATATATAATATATAATTTATATATTATATATAATATATTTATATAAATACATATATAAATAAAGCATTGTATAGATAAAATTATATATTATAAATATATATAAATAATATACATTTATACATATTTATAATATATAATATAATATATTTATAAATATAAATATTGTATATAAACATAAATGTATATATTATATATTCCAATATATATATCGTTGGAAGGACTGATGATGAAGCTGAAACTCCAATACTTTGGCCACTTGATGCAAAGAACTGACTCACTGGGAAAGACCCTGATGCTGGGAAAGACTGAAGGACGGAGGAGAAGGGGATGACAGACAATGAGATGCTTGGATGGCATCACTGACTCGATGGACATGAGTTTGAGCAAGCTCCAGAAGCTGGTGATGGATGAGAAGCTTGGAGTGCTACAGTCCATGGGGTTGCAAAGAGTCAGACATGACTGAGTGACTGAACTGAATTGATTCAATGTTTAATATAGGCCTCATAGCATAAGCTCATATTACATACTGAAGGAATTCATGAATAGACTATTCAGTAACTTTCATTAAAAATAAAGAAAAATTTAACTATTGTCTAAGAGAAATAATCATTTCCAAAAATATCACTTGTCTCTTCCACATTGTAATTATTTTTTATATTCAGAAATTTAAAATTTTTAATAGGGCAAAAATCTTCTTTATTTTAATGTTTTGCTTGACTAAAACTTTATATCTGCATCTAAAAGCTCTGCTTAAAACATTTACCTAATTTGGTCATTTTGAAAATGTAGAAGTCTGGTCTTTAGTAGTTTTTATTCTTGCATTTGCTTAATGAATTTATTTTTATCATTCATTGGTAGGTTCTTGTTAGATGATTTGCCTTGTTTACAAGGTGGTTAAACTCTGACCTTTTTGAAAGTTAACTCAATAAGATAAGTAAACGATCTGCTTTCCATTTATTTTCTTGGATTGGAATGATGATGGAGCCAAGTTTATTTATTTGTTCAAAATGTACTTTTAGAATACCTAATATGTATTTGGCACTTCTGTGAACACCATGCATTACAGTAGTGAATGATACAGTCTTTGCCTACAGGAAAATTGCATTCTTTGGGGAGATAGGTTATAAATAAAAAGATAATACAAGTGAAAAGATAACATGACATAAGGGAAGAAAAGCATAAGGCTAGAGTGACCTGGCCTCTCTTTTATATAGATTTGTCTGAGAAAACTGCTTATCACTGGAGAGATAACCCAGTGACATAGACTCAGATAAAGGCTGGAAGAAACCATGCTAACATTTGGAGGAAATGATATCGGGCAAAAGGCTTCACAGGGGGCAGTCCTGGTAAAGAACCTGCCTGCCAGTGCAGGAGATGCAAGAGACATGGATTTGATCCCTGAGTCGGCAAGATCCCCCGCAGGAGGGCATGGCAGCCCACTCCAGTATTCTTGCCTGGAAAATCCCATGGATGGAGGAGCCTGGTAGGCTGCAGTCCATGGGTCACTAAGAGTCAGACACGACTGAGCGACTTCACTTTCACTTTTTACTTTCATGCATTGGAGAAGGCAATGGCAACCCACTCCAGTGTTCTTGCCTGGAGAATCCCAGGGACAGAGGAGCCTGGTGGGCTGCGGTCCACAGCAGTGGCACCCCACCCCAGTACTCTTGCCTGGAAAATCCCATGGATGGAGGAGCCTGGTAGGCTGCAGTCCATGGGTCACTAAGAGTCAGACACGACTGAGCGACTTCACTTTCACTTTTTACTTTCATGCATTGGAGAAGGCAATGGCAACCCACTCCAGTGTTCTTGCCTGGAGAATCCCAGGGACAGAGGAGCCTGGTGGGCTGCCATCCATGGGGTCACACAGAGTCGGACACAACTGAAGCGAATTAGCAGCAGCAGCAGCAGTGACTTAGTACGTGCACAACAAATACCAGATTTTGATATATAAATAATTGTAACCTGTTAATGTTATAATCGAGTACTCCAGTACTCTTGCCTGGGAAATCCCATGGGCAGAGGAGCCTGGTAGGCTGCAGTCCATGGGGTTGCTAAGAGTCGGACATGACTGAGCAACTTCACTTTCACTTTTCACTTTCACGCATTGGAGAAGGTAATGGCAATCCACTCGAGTATTCTTGCCTGGAGAATTCCAGCGACAGGGGAGCCTGGTGGGCTGCCGTCTATGGGGTCGCACAGAGTCGGACATGACTGAAGCGACTTAGCAGCAGCAGCATTCTTCTGTTGACTAGCACCTGCACCTGTTGTATTGTCAGCGACTTTAGGACAGCTGAGCTTGTCATCAGCTTTCAGCTTCTGACCTTTAATAATAAATGTTTGAAGCTACGAAATTATTTGACCTGATACAATTTTCAAAGCAAGTTGAGGATAAAGCTAATTAATATAATGGAAGACATTGATTGGCTTAAGTGATGCAAATAAAGATATGAGGATAGAATCATATTTCAAGTGCATGAAATGAAATATTTTGTTAGGCTTTTTGAAATCAATAAAGATCTACACATGGGAAATGATGCTATTAACTTTAGTTTAATTCAACAGTTTTATACTCATATTTTTGACATTTGTACTAGTTAAGTAAAATAAATGTTAATAAATCAATGCATGTTGCATTCAGTAGAGTTATTGTGAAGACTGGAGATCATGGGGGAATTGATTGTTTATTTTTTCATGCTATACTTGATTGGAGATAATTTTGTTTTCATTATAAAGCTAAATTATATTAACTTTATCATATATAGTTTTTATGGGAAATTTTATCTATTTATGGGTATTTATGATATATTCTTGGCATTTGTGATGATCTGCATTGCTTTATTAGCTACTCTGCATGCATCCATGCTCAGTTGCGTCTGACTCTTTGTGACCCCCTGAATTGTAGCCCACCTAGCTCCTCTGTCCATAGAATTTTCCAGGTAAGAATACTGGAGTGGATTGCCATTTCATTCTTCAGGGGAGCTTCCTGACTCAGGGATTAAACCCGTGCCCCTGTGTCTCCTGCATTGGCAGGCAGATTTTTTTAACACTGAGCTACTGGGAAGCCCTTATTAGCTACTAATGTGTGCATTATATTTATGAATTTTTCATTTTTTAAAGATATATGTGCCTCTTTTTAGTGAGTGCTATTAATGCTATTGGGAACAGACCCAACTACTGCAATGATCTTGTGTCCTTGTACAACTCCTGGGATATTTAGCAACTTCTCTGTGAGCCATTTGTATATATTCATTGACTTCTAGATTGTATTGACCAATGAAATCATAAAGGTTAACAGGAACACAGGCAAATTCTGGGAAGTATGATTGGTGTGCCCGGAGTAGTTGTCATGTTTATGTACTGTCTATAAAAATGCTGAGGGTGTTTGTTTAATTAAAGCTTTGATTAAATAATCAGTGTAGAATCGATCTAAATGATGCAAGGTTCCTGTTGACATCTCTTGCCATCTCTTGCTGCTTTTATATTTGTCTTTCTGTATGAGAAAAAAGATCAATGAAGCAATTTTTTTCTTCTTAAAAGTGGAGACATACGAATGCTTCATAAAGGAAAAGCATTCTTACGTACTTTTTGTATTGACACAAATTATTTTTTTAATGTGCAATTAAAACTAGGTTTTAATGTTTTTTCTTTATAGCTCAATAGACACATAAAGCCATCTATAATTTATAAGCCAGGATAAAAACAAATCTACAAAGTCAACCAAGCTCAGATTGACAAAATTAATTTCATATAGTGAGTAATGTTGAGGTAGAACTGAACATCTAATTGCAAGATGCTTATGGCTTGCGTGCTGCGGCCCTGGGTCCTTGGAGTTTTGGCAACCTGTTCTCTGTGATGCCTCAAATCTTCTGTCACGTGTGTGTGTGTGTGTGTGTGTGTGTGTGTGTGTGTTAGTTGCTTAGTCATGTCCAACTCTTTGCAACCCCACAGACTGCAACCCACCAGGCCCCCCTGTCTATGGGCCTCTCCAGGCAAGAACACTGGAGTGGGCTGCCATTTTCTTCTCCAAAAGGAACTATAGAAAGAAAGAAAGTGAAGTCTCATAGTAGTGTTTAAACTGTCATAAAGCCTTTTATTTTACAATTTTATTATAAAAAATCATTACATCACCTGGCTTTTACTTAATATGCATGAATTATAAAAAAATTGCAAATAAATACAGTGAAATTGCATGAGTGCTCATAAATCTAGAATATGCTTTGCATTATTAATTAAAAAAAATTGTCATCAAAATCAAAACACCAGGTTTAAAAATTCTCATAGAGAATTCATGGGTGACCATGAGAATGTCTCCATAAACCCCAGGTTAAGAAACACAATGGTAAACAATTTATTAGACTGAGAAAAAGGAATACAGTTTTAATTCACTTCAGATCAGATCAGATCAGATCAGTCGCTCAGTCGTGTCCGACTCTTTGCGACCCCATGAACCGCAGCACGCCAGGCCTCCCTGTCCATCACCAGCTCCCGGAGGTCACTCAGACTCGCATCCATCGAGTCAGTGATGCCATCCAGCCATCTCATCCTCTGTCGTCCCCTTCTCCTCCTGCCCTCAATCCCTCCCAGCATCAGAGTCTTCTCCAATGAGTCAACTCTTCGCATGAGGTGGCCAAAATACTGGAGTTTCAGCTTTAGCATCATTCCTTCTAAAGAAATTCCAGGATTGATCTCCTTCAGAATGGACTGGTTGGATCTCCTTGCAGTCCAAGGGACTCTCAAGAGTCTTCTCCAACACCACAGTTCAAAAGCATCAATTCTTCGGCGCTCAGCCTTCTTCACAGTCCAGCTCTCACATCCATACATGACCACAGGAAAGACCATAGCCTTGACTAGGCGAACCTTTGTTGGTAAAGTAATGTCTTTGCTTTTGAATATGCTATCTAGGTTGGTCATAACTTTCCTTCCAAGGAGCAAGCGTCTTTTAATTTCATGGCTGCAGTCACCATCTGCAGTGATTTTGGAGCCCAGAAAAATTTCCTTTTCCCCCCTTACTCTAAAAGGGTGTAAAAATTAAACCTTTTCTTTCTTTTTCCCTTTTCTTTCCCCAGTGGGGGGGGGGGGGAGAGCACAATCTTTTTTTTTTATATTTTGATTTTTTAGCAAACCTTTTCTCTCCTCTTTTTCTTTTCTCAAAAGGGGTTTTAGCCCCTCTTCACTTTCTGCCATAAGAGTGGTGTCATCTGCATATCGGAGGTTATTGATATTTCTCCCGGCAATCTTGATTCCAACTTGTGTTTCTTCCAGTCCAGCATTTCTCATGATGTACTCTGCATATAAGTTAAATAAACATGGTGACAATATGCAGCCTTGACGTACTCCTTTTCCTATTTGGAACCAGTCTGTTGTTCCATGACCAGTTCTAACTGTTGCTTCCTGACCTGCATACAGACTTTTTAAGAGGCAGATCAGGTGGTCTGGTATTCCCATCTCTTTCAGAATTTTCCACAGTTTATTGTGATCCACACAGTCAAAGGCTTTGGCATAGTCAATAAAGCAGAAATAGATGTTTTTCTGGAACTCTCTTGCTTTTTCCATGATCCAGCGGATGTTGGCAATTTGATCTCTGGTTCCTCTGCCTTTTCTAAAACCAGCTTGAACATCAGGAAGTTCACGGTTCACATATTGCTGAAGCCTGGCTTGGAGAATTTTGAGCATTACTTTACTAGCGTGTGAGATGAGTGCAATTGTTCGGTAGTTTGAGCACTCCTTGGCATTGCCTTTCTTTGGGATTGGGATGAAAACTGACCTTTTCCAATCTTGTGGCCACTGCTGAGTTTTCCAAATTTGCTGGCATATTGAGTGTAGCACTTTCACAGCATCATCTTTCAGGACTTGGAATAGCTCCACTGGAATTCCATCACCTCCACTAGCTTTGTTCGTAGTGATGCTTTCTAAGGCCCATTTGACTTCACATTCCAAGATGTCTGGCTCTAGGTCAGTGATCACATCATCATGATTATCTGGGTCTTGAAGCTCTTTTTTGTACAGTTCTTCTGTGTATTCTTGCCACCTCTTCTTAATATCTTCTGCTTCTGTTAGGTCCACACCATCTCTGTCCTTTATCGTGCCCATCTTAGCATGAAATGTTCCTTTGGTATCTCTGATTTTCTTGAAGAGATCCCTAGTCTTTCCCATTCTGTTGTTTTCCTATATTTCTTCGCATTGATCACTGAAGAAGGCTTTCTTATCTCTTCTTGCTATTCTTTGGAACTCTGCATTTAAATGTTTATATCTTTCCTTTTCTCCTTTGCTTTTCGCTTCTCTTCTTTTCACAGCTATTTGTAAGGACTCCCCAGACAGCCATTTTGCTTTTTTGCATTTCTTTTCCATGGGGATGGTCTTGATCCCTGTCTCCTGTACAATGTCACGAACCTCATTCCATAGTTCATCAGGCACTCTATCTATCAGATCTAGGCCCTTAAATCTATTTCTCACTTCCACTGTATAATCATAAGGGATTTGATTTAGGTCATACGTGAATGGTCTAGTAGTTTTCTCTACTTTCTTCAATTTCAGTCTGAATTTGGCAATAAGGAGCTCATGGTCCGAGCCACAGTCAGCTCCTGGTCTTGTTTTTGCTGATTGTATAGAGCTTCTCCATCTTTGGCTGCAAAGAATATAATCGATCTGATTTCGGTGTTGACCATCTGGTGATGTCCATGTATAGAGTCTTCTCTTGTGTTGTTGGAAGAGGGTATTTGCTATGACCAGTGCATTTTCTTGGCAAAACTCTATTAGTCTTTGCCCTGCTTCATTCCGTATTCCAAGGCCAAATTTGCCTGTTACTCCAGGTGTTTCTTGACTTCCTACTTTTGCATTCCAGTCCCCTATAATGAAAAGGACATCTTTTTTGGGTGTTAGTTCTAAAAGGTCTTGTAGGTCTTCATAGAACCTTTTAACTTCAGCTTCTTCGGCGTTACTGGTTGGGGCATAGACTTGGATTACTGTGACATTGAATGGTTTGCCTTGGAAACGAACAGAGATCATTCTATCGTTTTTGAGATTGCATCCAAGTACTGCATTTCGGACTCTTTTGTTGACCATGATGGCCACTCCATTTCTTCTGAGGGATTCCTGCCCACAGTAGTAGATATAATGGTCATCCGAGTTAAATTCACCCATTCCAGTCCATTTTAGTTCGCTAATTCCTAGAATGTCGACATTCACTCTTGCCATCTCTTGTTTGACCACTTCCAATTTGCCTTGATTCATGGACCTGACATTCCAGGTTCCTATGCAATACTGCTCTTTACAGCATCAGACTTTGCTTCTATCACCAGACACATCCACAGCTGGGTATTCTTTTTGTTTTGGCTCCATCCTTTCATTCTTTCTGGAGTTATTTCTCCACTGATCTCCAGTAGCATATTGGGCCCTTACTGACCTGGGGAGTTTCTCTTTCAGTATCCTATCATTTTGTCTTTTCATACTGTTCATGGGGTTCTCAAGGCAAGAATACTGAAGTGGTTTGCCATTCCCTTCTCCAGCGGACCACACCCTGTCATATCTCTCCACCATGACCCGCCCATCCCAGGTTGCCCCTCGGGCATGGCTTAATCTCATTGAGTTAGACAAGGGTGTGGTCCTTGTGTGATTAGATTGACTAGTTATCTGTGAGAATGGTTTTAGTGTATTTGCCCTCTGATGCCCTCTTTCAAGACCTACTGTCTTACTTGGGTTTCTCTTACCTTGGGCGTGGGGTATCTCATCCCGGCTGTTCCTGGCTGCTCCCAGCCAGCGAAGCACAGCCATCGCACCTTACCTTGGACGAGGGGTCTCTCCTCACCGCTGCCCTTCCTGACCTCGGTGGTGGGGTAGCTCCTCTCGGCCGCGCTCTTAGTGCGCGACGCAGCCGGCGGGGCGCTCTTAGTGCGCGACGCAGCCGGCGGGGCGCTCTTAAATGGCGCGCCGGTCGCTGGCAGGCGAGGTCGCTCTTAAATGGCGCGCCGGTCGCGGGCAGGCGAGGTCGCTCTTAAATGGCGCGCCGGTCGCGGGCAGGCGAGGTCTCTCTTAAATGGCGCGCCGGTCGCGGGCAGGCGAGGTCGCTCTTTAATTCACTTAGTGCTACTTAAAAAAATATTTTCCATTGGTCTTTTAACATGGTGTTTATAGCAGTCACACGGTAATTTCTTTTTAAATATTAACTTTGTTTTACATTTTGCTTGTTTACTACTATATACACAAATATGTAAGGCAGTGATTTTTTGGCTCAGAGGTTAAAGTGTCTGCCTGCAATGCAGGAGACCTAAGTTCGATCCCTGGGTTGGGAAGATCCCCTGGAGAAGGAAATGGCAACCCACTCCAGAACTTTTGCCTGGAGAATCCCATGGATGGAGGAGCCTGGTAGGCTATAGTCCACGGGGTCGCAAAGAGTCGGACATGACTGAGCAACTTCACATTCACTTTCAGTAATTTTTTATCATGGTCTTTATGTTCATTGAAGAATATAGCCATATGCAGATGACTTACATGAATTTATATTTAATTGAATGTTCTTTATTAATAGAGCATAGTAGATTCTGTACCTTTTAAACATATAATACGTTTGGAAAAATGTGTACATTAACTACATTATACTGTAGTTTTTCTAGAATATCTCTGTAAAGATATGAGAGTGTAAAATTATGAAGAGTGACTTCTCTAATAGTTGAATTCTGTTTCATTGTAGTCCAAGTGTGTTATATTGTAAAAAATGTAATAAAACTTGCTTTAGGACTTGGAATATTTCCCTTAGAAACGCTCTAGAAAGCATACAGAAAGTAATCAACTTTGACTTGAGCTATGGTTTAAAAATTCATTTGAGAAGTCTTTAATTGGAATCTGTATAATATTTCTCCATGTGTCTCTGAATGGTGCTTTTCTGCGTGGTGCTCTGGTTCCAGGCTGGCTACCATACTGTTTAACACATAATTTAGCTGGACATAATTTAGTGCATTAGCAGTGACAAATAATACAGTCAATATGCTTGCAATACTTGTAATTCAGGGATTAAGGGAGGAAAATAAAATGAATGAGAATTTATCTCTCAGCCACCCTGCTTAGACTCTTTAACAACGCAGCCCTCTCGCTAATGTCCTCACCTGTCTTACCTGTTCTTGTTCTATCTCATGATGGAACTGCAGACCTTCATCAGCCTAGTTCTTTGCCATCTCCATTTCTGTATCTTAATGTGTTGAATGCATGCTGTGTGTGCTAAGTCACTTCAGTTGTGTCTGATTCTGTGCAACCCCATGGACCGTAGCCTGCCAGGTTCCTCTGTCCATGTGATTCTCCAGGCAAGAATACTGGAGTGGGTAGCCATTCCCTTCTGCAGAGAATCTTCCTGACCCAGAGATTGAACCCACATCTCTTATGTCTCCTGCATTGGCAGGCAGTTTCTTTCCCACTGGCGCCACCTAGGAAGCCCACCTCGCTTGAAAACTGTTGAAGAAAAATGTCCTAACTGCAAATAGGGGTTTACTACAAATCCACCATCCCCAGTATCCATTGGGATTTCAGTGCTATATCTTTTTTCCTTTAGCATTTCTTTGATAAGGTTTGTCTTCTGCCCTCCAAAGCCTATTTTAAACCTTTGACTGTCCCATTTCCATGCCTCAAGCTTAACAGGGAACTTTGATTCAAGCCTGGCAACCAATTTTGTGGATGAAATCATTTGCCAACCAGTTCTTGGAACCCAAATCTGAACCCGTTCTTTCTTTCCTACCATTACTTCTTGCATCCTTCAACCATCATTTTCTATATGGTCTAGACAAATTAATTCTCAAATCACATCATTTATTTTTATCACCACTATCACATCCCTAGATCTTGCAAAAATAATTGCATTGTAAGGATAAGGACAGTGCCTACAGAGATCTTAACCTGAATATAAATCTAACTTAACAAAGCTTAGCAAGGTTCTAAAAGATACATGGTACTGAATCTTTATAAGTTTCCAAGTCATCTCACAACATTCTTCACCCTGAATTCTTGCTCTCTCTATTCTGAACTGCTTTACTTTCTCAGACAAATGCCTAATCAAAATAGCAAATTTCCTGAGGATTAGGAATTTTGGCAGAAACTATCAAGTGAGTAAAAGCAGGAGGAAGTCATTATTACTCAACCATTAATGCCCTGAGTGAAAAGATGTTAAAATGGTAAAAAAGTGGAAGCAATCCTTAATTATTCTTTTCTATATAGTTTCTTTCCTTTTAATTATACATACAGTAGTCATGTCATGAGTAAATGGTAGGCATCAATTACATTTTCTATTCTCTTAGACTTTGGACTTCTCCTTTATGGAGGATTATTTTCTCTGTCAACAATGGCCTGACTGAAATAGAAGTACTATTTTAAAATGAACAAGATGTCCTTTTAAAGATGTGATAAATTTTGATGATCTACTTGTAAATCACAGCATATTAACATTAAAGAAATGGAGAACATATTCCTTATCAAGTATCTGAGCAACATGCATGGGAAAGGGTAGGATTGAACTAATTTTCTGTGAAATACAGACTGAAAATAAATCACATTAGTCTTGAAAGTACACAGATTATTGAAATTGTGGTTATTTTGAGCATGAACTAAATAGATTAAACAATTCTCCATTTCATTCTGCTTGCAAATACACAGCCTTAAAATGACTAAATATTGATTGAAACCCACTTGTGAAGAAAGTTGGGAATGAGAAAAATGATTACTCTCAGGAATGATATTTATTCCTTCATTTGGGGAAAACTGAGAAGAAATGTGTTAGTATATATTTCTAGTTCATTATCAGATCGATTATATTCTTTGCAGCCAAAGATGGAGAAGCTCTATACAATCAGCAAAAACAAGACCAGGAGCTGACTGTGGCTCAGATCATGAACTTCTTATTGCCAAATTCAGACTGAAATTGAAGAAAGTAGGGAAAACCACTAGACCATTCAGGTATGACCTAAATCAAATCCCTTATGATTATACAGTGGAAGTGAGAAATAGATTTAAGGGCCTAGATCTGATAGATAGAGTGCCTGATGAACTATGGAATGAGGTTCGTGACATTGTACAGGAGACAGGGATCAAGATCATCCCCATGGAAAAGAAATGCAAAAAAGCAAAATGGCTGTCTGGGGAGGCCTTGCAAATAGCTGTGAAAAGAAGAGAGAGCGAAAAGCAAAGGAGAAAAGGAAAGATATAAACATCTGAACGCAGAGTTCCAAAGAATAGCAAGAAGAAAGAAAGCCTTCTTCAGCGATCAATGCAAAGAAATAGAGGAAAATAACAGAATGGGAAAGACTAGGGATTTCTTCAAGAAAATCAGAGATACCAAAGGAACATTTCATGCAAAGATGGGCTCGATAAAGGACAGAGATGGTATGGACTTAACAGAAGCAGAAGATATTCAGAAGAGGTGGCAAGAATACACAGAAGAACTGTACAAAAAAGAGCTTCATGACCCAGATAATCATGATGGTGTGATCACCGACCTAGAGCCAGACATCCTAGAATGTGAAGTCAAATGGGCCTTAGAAAGCATCACTACGAACAAAGCTAGTGGAGGTGATGGAATTCCAGTGGAGCTATTCCAAATCCTGAAAGATGATGCTGTGAAAGTGCTACACTCAATATGCCAGCAAATTTGGAAAACTCAGCAGTGGCCACAAGATTGGAAAAAGTCAGTTTTCATCCCAATCCCAAAGAAAGGCAATGCCAAAGAGTGCTCAAACTACCGCACAATTGCACTCATCTCACACGCTAGTAAAGTAATGCTCAAAATTCTCCAAGCCAGGCTTCAGCAATATGTGAACCGTGAACTTCCTGATGTTCAAGCTGGTTTTCGAAAAGGCAGAGGAACCAGAGATCAAATTGCCAACATCCGCTGGATCATGGAAAAAGCAAGAGAGTTCCAGAAAAACATCTATTTCTGCTTTATTGACTATGCCAAAGCCTTTGACTGTGTAGATCACAAGAAACTGTGGAAAATTCTGAAAGAGATGGGAATACCAGACCAGCTGATCTGCCTCTTGAGAAATCTGTATGCAGGTCAGGAAGCAACAGTTAGAACTGGTCATGGAATAACAGACTGGTTCCCAATAGGAAAAGGAGTATGTCAAGGCTGTATATTGTCACCATGTTTATTTAACTTATATGCAGAGTACATCATGAGAAATGCTGGACTGGAAGAAACACAAGTTGGAATCAAGATTGCTGGGAGAAATATCAATAACCTCAGATATGCAGATGACACCACCCTTATGGCAGAAAGTGAAGAGGAACTAAAAAGCCTCTTGATGAGAGTGAAAGTGGAGAGTGAAAAGGTTGGCTTAAAGCTCAACATTCAGAAAATGAAGATCATGGCATCTGGTCCCATCACTACATGGGAAATAGATGGAGAAACAGTGGAAACAGTGTCAGACTTTCTTTTTCTGGGCTCCAAAATCACTGCAGATGGTGACTGCAGCCATGAAATTAAAAGACGCTTACTCCTTGGAAGGAAAATTATGACCAACCTAGATAGCATATTCAAAAGCAGAGACGTCACTTTGCCAACAAAGGTTCGCCTAGTCAAGGCTATGGTCTTTCCTGTGGTCATGTATGGATGTGAGAGCTGGACTGTGAAGAAGGCTGAGCGCCGAAGAATTGATGCTTTTGAACTGTGGTGTTGGAGAAGACTCTTGAGAGTCCCTTGGACTGCAAGGAGATCCAACCAGTCCATTCTGAAGATCAGCCCTGGAATTTCTTTGGAAGGAATGATGCTAAAGCTGAAACTCCAGTATTTTGGCCACCTCATGCGAAGAGTTGACTCATTGGAGAAGACTCTGATGCTGGGAGGGATTGAGGGCAGGAGGAGAAGGGGACGACAGAGGATGAGATGGCTGGATGGCATCACTGACTTGATGGATGCGAGTCTGAGTGACTTCCGGGAGTTGGTGATGGACAGGGAGGCCTGGCGTGCTGCAGTTCATGGGGTCACAAAGAGTCGGACACGACTGAGTGACTGATCTGATCTGATCTGATCTGATCAGATAACTGTTTTGAACATAAGATACTACTTTATATTCTTTTCTAAAACTCAATAGAATTCCATTTTAAAATATAAACACATATTGTTTTAGATAGTAATAATACATTTTACTCTTGAATATAAATGGTATAGTTTTATCTTTTGAGGAAAGGTTGATTTCTCTTCTTTTAATTAACATCACATCAGCTCTACCTTCTTTCTATTGAAAGGCATAGCTCACAATTGAATGGACTTAATATAACATCATATTTAAAAGAGAATTATCTTAATGTCGTATCCAATAAGTAGTCACTGTCTTAAAAAGTTACATTTGTAGAAACTTCTTATGTTAGATGAAAATATTTGCATTCCTGAAAGGTTCCTTTCAAATAGTTTTAGTGTTATTTCACATCTTAATCAGTTTTGATATAATTTATTCTTTTCACAGATACTTATTTACCTGGATGCATGGTTGGTGCATGACCAAAAGAAGAAACAATTCATTAGAGATAAATTTTTACCTTCTTGGTGGGTCTCTATGCATGTACAAGTAAAGAAAATGCAAAAACATGTCTTTATGATGTGTGGGTACAAAATATGTGATTAATTTATATGTTTCAAAGTAAAATATAGGTACTTAACTCTTTCTATGGGAATTTAAGTATAGTCTGCAGAGCAGGTCATTCATATCCAACTTTAGTAAACTGTTTCCTCAGATATTATAATTAATATTTTTTTGGTAAAGAGCTACTTTTTAAATAATAATTTTATTTATTCATTTTGGTTGTGTGTGGTCTTTGTTGGTGCGTGGGCTTTTCTCTAGTTGGGACTTCTCCTGAGTTGTGGTCCACAGGCTTCCCTTGCAGTGGCTTCTCCTTGCAGAGCACAAGCTCAGGGCACACAGGCTTCAGTGGTTGCGGCCCCGGGCTCTAGAGCCCAGAATCAGTAGTTGTGGTGCACGGGCTTAGCTGCTCTGCAGCATGTTGGATCTTCCCAGATCAGGGTTGAATCCATGTCTCCTGTATTGGCAGGCAGATTCACCACTGAGCCGCCAGGGGCACCCCTATAATTTATTTTTAAGCTACTTACATTTTCTGATATTGATTCAAGTAGGGTTTGCAGAGTAATATCGTTGCTATTTAGAAATATGCTTTCTCTTCTCTTCTCTTTCATATAATTTTCTTTGACATGGCCCTAAGATTGCCTCTCACTGTTATCTTTTTACTATAATTTGGACAACAATGCTCTCTTTGTTTTACAAACTGATTTTCCTTAGATGGACACACTGGCGGTTTGTGAAGCAAGTGCTAATTTACTCTATGGAATATAATCTTTGATCAGTTTTGACTAATGTTTATATTTGTGTTGTGGAAATATTTTTTAATGAAACATTCTCAAATGCTTTCATATTAATAAATCCCATTTTTTATGAGCTAATATTTTATTTTTCATGAGTGTATTTATTAAAAATATTGAAACCTATTTCCCCATTCATTTTCAAATTTATAAAAATATATTAATTATATTCATTTTATAATTTATAAGTAACGGTGGAAAATTTTGCTGGAGTAACATTTAGTCCCAAAAAGTACTAAATAAGGTGTTTTCTCTATTGATCATATAAAATGTGTGTTTTCCTAGCAACTCAAGTGTGATTTAGTATAGCATCTAAACACTGAGGAGTAGCTGCCTGGAGGGAGGGTAACAAGGCCAAATGTGCACCATCTAGTGGTGACATAGCCATAGTGCAGCTTAATTTGACAAAATCGTCTTCCAGGGCTGTGGTTAACAACTCAGATGCCTGCAGAGGCCCGGCAGGTAGTATATATGGGAGAAATGGATGGAAGAAAAATCAGTTATCCATCAGTTATCATATCTCTGTGGGCTTCTCTGGTGACCCAGTGGTAAAGAATCCGCCTGCCACTGCAGGATACGTGGGTACAATTCCTAGGTTGGGGAAGATCCCCTGGAGAAGGAAATGACAACCCACTCCAGTATTCTTGCCTGGGAAATCCCATGGACAGAGGAGCCTGGCAGACTATGGTGCCCGGGGGTCGCAAAGCGTCAGACACGCCTTAGTGACTAAGCGACAACAAAACTCACATCTCTTTAATTATGGAACTGTGGTGTAAGCACATGACAAAATAAACAGGATGCAGAAGAATATATTTTAAACTGAGAAGGAAAGAACAATGCAAGCTCTGTTATGAATAACCCTAGGGAATGGCAAGTTCATGGCAAACCCAGCAGCTGATCTTTGGGTTCAGTTGATTGTCATTCAAGAATACAGAGCCACTGTTACTAGACCTTCCAGTTTTTTAAGAGAAGCTAGAAATCTGAATTTGCATATGAAATCTTCTGATTTTAGTATGTTGGCTCTTTGTCTTTTTTAGGTGTGACATGACCTCACCTTAAATACATCTTGGGGCTACATTTAGCCATTGTGAGATCTTTTTTTTTTTTTTTTTTTAATAGTGAAGTGAGACTGGATTTTAAAGTTACTGAATCACTGCTGGATTGGGTTTTGGTTGAAAATTCTTTTTATTCAACACTATTTAAGATGCGAAGACTATGGCTGTGAATAGGACAAACTCTTCTCGTTGGTCTCTCCCAGTGCTCCACCTTAAATGGAACACCCAGTAATGCAACCCCAGAGCGTGGCCACTTTCTGCAGGGTTTACAGTGAAATGTTTGGATATCGCTTTTGGTGTTATCTTGATTCTTAAACTCCATTAGGAATTTAAGTTCATGATTGATGTTACTTTGATTTATTTTTCTTATAACTTCCTACTGGGCAACTTGGGGTTCTTAAAAAATAGCACAAGATTAGAGTTCGCAATACAGGGCAGGATGAAACTCTGAGATAGTTTTTTGTTCCTTTCTGTGTTTCCCCAGAGCCCTTAACCGTGACCACATCTTTTGCCATCTGCACAGAGGAAATGAATAGAGAGAAAAAGGAAGAATGATCAGGATTCTGAATCCTTTGAACTTGTTCAAAAAGTAGGAGAGGCAGAGTGAAATGAAAGAAACCACTAATAGCGGTGTGGCCTAATTCCTTCTCCCAGGCCTCCTCTGTTCACTCTCTTAAACATCACATTTAAAGGCAAGCATAGTCCTTCCATTTGCTCAACGGATCCCTACCACCCCTTAAGTTCTCTGACCTTATATGTGACTACTTTCTCATTTGATCTTTCTGTTCCACAATCACGTCACATATGATCCCTTTTACTCCACCGAACTGCTGTCCTGTCTGCCTGAAATGGTATACTCACAGATAGCCACTTATTCTTGACCTCCTGCATGTCGTTGCTCAAGTGTTACTTTCTTATGTCTGTCCTGACAGTCCCGTTGAGAATTATATCCCCTGTATCCCAGTCCCCTCTGGTTTGCTCTACTTCCCTCATCAAATAGCACTCAGTACCTTTTAACATAATATATGATTATTATGTTTATTTCATGTCCTCTGTTAAACATGAGTACTCTGGGGGTAGAGATCTTTGTCTTGTTTGTTTACTGATGTGTCAGAAAACAATGTGTGTGATGTATGGAAACTCGATGAAAGAATGTTGAAGTTCTTGTTCACTTAAATCTGTGCATACTTCCTGCAGTCTGCTGCAGTGGAAAAGTTTCTTACAACAAACTATGTCATGTGTAGGCTTATGATCTATTTTGTCTTTGGACTTGGACTTGTGTGTGTGCTCCGTCGTGTCCAGCTCTTTGCGACCTCATGGACTTTAGCCCGCCAGCCACCTCTGTCCATGGAATTTTCCAGGCAAGAATATAGGAGTGGGTTGCCATTTTCTTCTCCAGGGGATCTTCCCTACCCAGGGATCGAACCTGTGTCCCTTTATGTCTCCTGCATTGGCTGATGGGCTCTTTACCAGCTGAGCCACCAGGAAAAACCCATTTTTGTCTTTAGTACTAGAAATACATGTTAAGATGAAAGAAATATTTGTTTGATTCCTAAATGCATGTTAGAAGTAAAAAAAAAGTTGGAATGTATGCTCTTAATATAGAGGGCAGTCACTTTGTATAGGTAATTAGTATTAAAAACTGCAAAGAAAAAATACTTGGTTTTAAGGCAACAGAAAGAACCAAGAATATGAGGTCAAAAGGCCTGTAATGGATCCTGGTTACACCTAAGGTTAGCTATTTATTATTTCTGAGTGTCAGTTGCCTTTTCTTTAAAATAGGAATAATAATAATAATAGAATCTATCTTATTTACCTTATAAATGTTTGATAATATGTTTTCCCTGTTAATCCATGCTTGTTTCCTTCAACAATTAACCCAAAATATATCTGAATTTGAGACTGGTTTATTTATCTGTCCACTTGACAGATCACCCTGTAACATACAAGCTCCACAGGGAAAAGCCTGTGTCTTTGTTTCTTTTTGGTGTTGTTCTCCCAACCTTAAACACAATGGCATATGATAGTTTTTCAGTAAAAATATTGTTGAGTGAATAATTAAGCAAATTTAAGCCATGAAATTCACTTGGCATAATAATAGTAAATCGGCTTGTAGTCAAGTGAAGTAAAGTGAAAGTCGCTCAGTTGTGTCCGACTCTGTGACCCCATTGACTGTATTGTCCATGGAACTCTCTAGGCCAGAGTACTGGAGTGGGTAGCTTTTGCCTTCTCCAGGGGATCATCCCAACCCAGGGATCGAACCCAGGTCTCCCACATTGCAGGCAGATTCTTTACCAGCTGAGCCACAAGGGAAACCCAAGAATACTGGAGTGGGTGGCCTATCCCTTCTCCAGCGGATCTTCCTAACCCAGGAATCGAACCAGAGTCTCCTGCATGGCAGGCAGATTCTTTACCAACTGAACTATCAGGAAAGCCCTGTAGTCTATTACAATAGCCCAAATGTCTGTTGTTATTGTCACCATCTAAGCTCTCATCATCATCATCAATATGTATTACTCAGGCTTCTATAATCCACTACCAATGGGGTGAGTGTCTTCTAGGGTAACTCCTATAACTTACAAGTTTAGTGAATTAATACAGAGAACACTTTGCTGATCTGATGATGTTGTTACAGGTCTCTAAGCTGGCTGGTGTTTTGGTCAAACATGGTGTCAAGAAGGGTGACACCGTGGTTATCTACATGCCCATGATCCCACAGGCGATGTATGCCATGCTGGCGTGTGCCAGGATAGGAGCCATCCACAGTCTCATATTTGGGGGATTTGCATCCAAAGAACTAAGCACTCGCATTGATCATGCAAAGGTAAGTGCTTTGTTTGGAGAAATCAAACAATAACCACATATAGTACAGCTGTGTTCATCTGCAGATGAACCATGCAAGAGTGGTTGTGTTTACTAGATCCTCTTACCAAATGAGATAAAGTTGACTTTTTGCTTGGCATACACTATTAACCAAAATTTTATTTTTGAGTAGGTCCTGTGTGAAAGATATCATTCTAAATACTGTGAAGAGTATGACATATAAGGTGCAAATCTTTCAAGTTAACTTGCCATTTACATTTGGATATATAAGACAAAATGGCATTGAAACATGTATAATATCATATAAGAAATGAATCGCCAGTCCAGGTTCGATGCAGGATACAGTATGCTTGCGGCTGGTGCACTGGGATGACCCAGAGGGATGGTACAGGAAGGAAAGTGGGAGAGGGGTTCAGGATGGGGAACTCATGTACACCCGTGGCGGACGCATGTTGAAGTATGGCAAAACCAATACAATATTGTAAAGTAATTAGCCTCTAATTAAAATAAATAAATTTAAAATTTTAAAAAAGAAAGATAATAACTAATACACTCATTCAGCATATATTTATCAAGCTTCCACTCTATGTCTGATACTCTCCTTGGAACTGGTTAATAAATGATACGTATCACATGGATGGGGCACATGACTAGTTTTATAACCTATATATTTCCACGAATGGTGGTATATAGCATAGTGGTTAAGAGGGAGTGTCAGGGACGAGTGAAGTTATACATTTAGATGGGGTACTGACATCACAAACTTGAAAGGCTGTTGTGAAATATCATTGAGATACTGAATTTAAAACACTTAACATGGTGTCTGGCATATAGTACCCATTAAAAAAAGATTAGCTGTTATTATTCTGTCAATTTAGAGCAGGGATTAGCAAACTTTTTTCTGTAAGTTACCGGGTAGTAAGTATTTTAGGCATTGTGGGTCACATGTGAGCTTCTGTTGAAACTACGGAGCTGTGTGGTTGTAGCAGTTAAGTATTGCAGAAGCGAAGGGCATGCAGTGTCCCAACAACACTTTAAAGAATGTAATTTGGGCAGGATTGGGCTCTGAATCAGTTTTCAGACCCCTGATTTAGAGACAGGAATGATATCTCTTGGTTGGGGTGGCTGAAGAAGGCTTCCCGAAGGAGGTGAGATTTGAGTTATATAATATCTTGGTTATGATTCAGCTAGTTGAAAAGAATGATGTAGTCAGATCCAAAAGGTGAGAACAAGAATTAGAAGCTAGCACTAGAGGCAGGAGAGGGTAAAACCCTTTTGAAGGACAGCAAATAGATCAATGTGATTGAAGAGGAAGAGAAGGTGAGCTTGCAAAGGCAGTTTTTGTCTTGAGTTGCATCCTGTAGATGCTGACCAGTCAAGTTTTGAGCAGGTGACTCTCATGTTTTGAGCAATGTTAAGAGGAGGCAAGTCTGGCAATATGGTATGAATGGGAGAAAGGCTGGAATGAGAACCTTTGGTTGCTGGTCTCTGTGAATCAGTGGCCAGTGAACAATGTGCAGGAGAGGAATAGCAGTGGGAAGGTTAAAGAAGGACTGTCATTATGGGAGTAGGAGATGATTGATCTGGAGAGTTTTACAAGCCCAGGATGAGACATTCTTAACAAAAAAGGGAACTAATATATACTGAGGGTCCCCTGAGTGCTAGGCAGGGAGTGAGGTTTTACATATGTGACTTCATCTGGTAATAAATAGATCAGTTATTAGAACTAGGAAGCTGGTTTGCACACAAATTGGCTGGTTCTTTTTTTTTCCCCTCTCTCCTTTTAAAAACATGTTGAGTTAGTCCTTTGACTTCCCTGGTGGTACAGATGGTAAGGCATCCGCCTACAATATGGGAGTCCCGGGTTCAATCCCTGGGTCAGGGAAGATCCCCTGGAGAAGGAAATGGCAACCCACTCTAGTACTCTTGCCTGGGAAATCCCATGGACGGAGGATCCTGGTAGGCTACAGTCCATGGGGTCGCAAAGCATCGGACACGACTGAGCGACTTCACTTTCACTTTCTTTAGTCCTTTGAAGGCAAGTCTAGGGGGAAATGTGTCACTGATCTGCAAATCAAGGCAGTTGGAGACTTCTCTAGTTTTTTAACTACAGAAATTCTTAAACAGCATTTGGGCATTTGGATTGGAAAGATCTCCTGGAGAAAGGAATGGCTACCCTCTCCAATATTCTTGCCTGAAGAATTCCATGGACAGAGGAGCCTTGCAGATTACAGATCATGGGATCAAAAGAGTCAGACACAGCTGTGCAACTAACACATGAGATACATTGTTTTTTATAAAAAGCTTTTATATGACATGGGGAAAAACCATACACACACACACACACGTAATAAGAATTTGTAAAACTTATGCTGCATCACTGGCATTTTTCATTCATAACAACACACACACACACACATACGTACCCTAATCTTGTTAAGGAGTTTAGGCAATAAGTGTGTGTTCTTACCCTTATGGCAGAAAGTGAAGAGGGGCTAAAAAGCCTCTTGATGAAAGTGAAAGTGGAGAGTGAAAAGGTTGGCTTAAAGCTCAACATTCAGAAAACGAAGATCATGGCATCTGGTCCCATCACTGCATGGGAAATAGATGGGGAAACAGTGGAAACAGTGTCAGACTTTGTTTTTCTGGGCTCCAAAATCACTGCAGATGGTGACTGCAGCCATGAAATTAAAAGACGCTTACTCTTTGGAAGGAAAATTATGACCAACCTAGATAGCATATTCAAAAGCAGAGACATCACTTTACCAACAAAGGTTCGCCTAGTCAAGGCTATGGTCTTTCCTGTGGTCATGTATGGATGTGAGAGCTGGACTGTGAAGAAGGCTGAGCGCCGAAGAATTGATGCTTTTGAACTGTGGTGTTGGAGAAGACTCTTGAGAGTCCCTTGGACTGCAAGAAGATCCAACCAGTCCATTCTGAAGGAGATCAATCCTGGAATTTCTTTAGAAGGAATGATGCTAAAGCTGAAACTCCAGTATTTTGGCCACCTCATGCGAAGAGTTGACTCATTGGAGAAGACTCTGATGCTGGGAGGGATTGAGGGCAGGAGAAGAAGGGGACGACAGAGGATGAGATGGCTGGATGGCATCACTGACTCGATGGATGCGAGTCTGAGTGACCTCCGGGAGCTGGTGATGGACAGGGAGGCCTGGCGTGCTGCGGTTCATGGGGTCGCAAAGAGTCGGACACGACTGAGCGACTGATCTGATCTGATCTGTGTGTTCTTACGGACGAGACTTTTGAGCAGGTCAAATTAATGATGAGAAGATGGAGACAGCAATACATACCTGAGATATTTGAAAATAGTTAATATTTGAAACCAGGAATGATTTTGATGTCATGATTTTCAACTAAATAGCTTGACAAGAGTTTTATTTTAATAGATGAACATGGGAAGAATGTATTCTGATTGAGATGGAATAAAACCTGCAATAAAAGGCTGTTAATAGAAATGCGAAAAGAATGATTTTTAGAGGAAGAATCTAATTTCGACTTTATTAACTTACTCAACTTTTGATATATTCTATACATGTTTTTAATTTAATGTGTAACTTCATTTATTCAGAATTCTAATTGTAGGGAGTGTTATCTAGAGTTATTTTTGTACATATTACAGATGTTAATGTGTGAATTATTTTCAAACATCTGACCTTTAAAAATATAATAAAAGGATACCTGATTTACTTTTTCATTTCTTTCCTTTTTTTTTTTTTTGCTTTTAAATTGCAGCTTGAAATAGTGGAAAGAGGAACATTTTGAAATCAGTCAGAACTGGCCCTCTTTCTGATTCCACCACTTATAAGCTGGGGCTCAGTATGCCACTGGCACTGGGCCTCAGTTCCACGAATATTGAATGATACTGAAAACTAGAAAGTGCTATATATGCATATATTTGGCATAATATAAACCTTCCCTAGAGGAAATATATTGTAACCAGAAATCAAAATTCAGGAATGGATGCACCTTCTGGGATTGAGTTTTCTGTCTCCTGAATAATTTGTCTCCTTTGCTTTGGATTTCTCTGTGAAGAAGCAGTGTACTTAAAAGAACAAAGGCATGTTTGTTTTGTAAATTACTGAGAATTTTGGTTCCATGCCACAGGTATTTTGTTGAGAGCTTATGTTACGACAAACGACAAACGTTGTACCAGGCATAGGAGACAGGGAGGTACTGGGGCCCAGATTTGTCCGTGGAGAGCTCCCTGTGCAGAGGTGGGGACGAAGGAGCACCTTGACTCTACATGGATATCTGAGGCCTGCTCAGAATCTACCAAGGAGGAAAGACGGACCTTGAATCTTTTGGCTACACCTGCACATATCTTGAAGAATGACTAGCCAATTGTCGGGCAAAGAAAGTGCCGATGGTAACAATAACCCTGTATACGAGATAGCAAAAGAGACACTGATGTATAGAACAGTCTTTTGGACTCTGTGGGAGAGGGAGAGGGTGGGATGATTTGGGAGAATGGCATTGAAACATGTATAATATGATATATTAAATGAGTCGCCAATTCAGGTTCGATATACGATACTGGATGCTTGGGGCTGGTGCACTGGGACTACCCAGAGGGATGGTATGGGGAGGGAGGAGGGAGGAGGGTTCAGGATGGGGAACACATGTATACCTGTGGCAGATTCATTTTGATATATGGCAAAACCAATACAATATTGTAAAGTTAAATAAATAAAATTAAAAAAAAAATAAATAGAGCATCCAGTCTAAACCAAAAAAAAAAAAAAAAAAAAAATGACAAGAGCAGACTCAGACCCTGTAGGACTTGAAACTTAAATCATTTGAGGGCCCTTTTAAGAAACATAGGACAAATTTGCAATATAATATTTCGTGAAAATGAGTATGCATTTGAAATGAGAAAGAATCATAAAAAAGCATTAGAGATTCCAGGTTCTTCCTTCTGAGGTCACTTTAGGTGTTTAAGCAAAGACGCTTACATGAAAAACCTTAGAAATGCTTCTTGATAGCAGTCAGGGTGAGTCTCTCCCCTCTAAGAAATGCCTCAACTTCAGTAACAACCAGCTGTTATGTGGGCGTATGCAAGTGAGGGGACTCTAAGCTTCCATTTCACTGGTTCATGGCAAATTTACATCTACCTGGCTTAATGAATTCTTTGGAAAGTATTTTTTTAACAGCTCCTGTTTGTTGGCCAAAAGCATCATTGAATGTGGAATTCTGAACAGGTAAGGCAGATGTATATGGAAGCGGTTAGGGCTATAACGTTTAAAACTGGTTTCTTGGTTTTCAGGCCATTTATTCAAGAGAGAACAGAATCATTCAAGCATTTCTTTAGAAATGTTGAATTGTCAGCCTACACCTGAAATATTGTGATTACCTTACCTAGGATGGTTCAGCTTTGTTGTTTGTTTTTCACTGTAGCCCAAGCTGGTTATTACAGCATCATTTGGCATTGAACCTGGAAGGAAGGTGGAATACATACCACTCGTAGAAGAAGCGCTGAGAATAGGACAACACAAGCCAGATAAAGTTCTCATCTATAATCGCCCACATACGGTAATCTGAATACTGAATTTGGTTCTTGCTTATGGTGGTGTGCTAAGGATGACTCTTGTTGACTATTTGACGGGAGCACTTGATTTATAAACTCTTAAGTATCTTTTCTGAAGGAGATCAATCCTGGAATTTCTTTAGAAGGAATGATGCTAAAGCTGAAACTCCAGTATTTTGGCCACCTCATGCGAAGAGTTGACTCATTGGAGAAGACTCTGATGCTGGGAGGGATTGAGGGCAGGAGGAGAAGGGGACAACAGAGGATGAGATGGCTGGATGGCATCACTGACTCGATGGATGTGAGTCTGAGTGACCTCCGGGAGTTGGTGATGGACAGGGAGGCCTGGCGTGCTGCGGTTCATGGGGTCGCAAAGAGTCGGACACGACTGAGCAACTGATCTGATCTGAAGTATCTTTTATGAACGTCACTATTTGGGGCAAAAAACAATGACGTTTTCTGTCTTTATAAAAAACTAACTTAAAAAGATTGAAACATAGAAATATCTGTAATATTAATGAATTGGATCCAATTAATAGTCTATTGTGGTGTCCTTTATTAATTTACCCTATAACTTTAATAATAATACAGTTAACCCAATGCAGGGTTTAAGGACATCAGCCCCCCGGACAGTTGAAAATCTGTTTATAACTTTTGGCTCTCCCATGAGTTTAACAAATAGCCTGTTGTTGAAAGTAGGCTAGAGAAAATAACTGTATTTGCCTGAATTATATTTATCCATATTGTGAGTTTATGTCTGTTTATAAGATGAATTGTCTATCAGTACCTGCATCAATATTGTCTTATATGATACAAAGTACTGCAGACGTACTACATATTACAACACTAGACATCAGAAATGAAAAGATAATGTGAAAAAGAAATTCATATTTAGTTACAGATGTAATGATTCATGCATTCATAGCAAAGAAGCAACAATACAATTGCTTCATGATAGCCCGGCCTATACACTAATGGATGAAATATACAGTTTTTATGGCATATGGCATGGCCTTATAGTCATAGTCATACTACAATATTGGAAACATTGTTAAATTAAAAAAAATCACTTCCCTGTGATGATAGGCTGATACTCAGTTTCTCTAAGTACCAGAGAAAGAAGTATACTGTACAGTAAGGTAATTCTGTTAGGAAACAGTAGGGAAACTACCACATTATTAATATTATATTAAATATCACAGTCCAGGTTCGATGCAGGATACAGGGTGCTTGGGGCTGGTGCACTGGGATGGCCCAGAGGGGTGGTATGGGGAGGGAGGGGGGACGGGGGTTCAGGATGGGGAACATGTGTACACCCGTGCATGTTGATGTATGGCAAAACCAATACAATATTGTAAAGTAAAAATAATAATAATAATAAAAAATAAAAAAATAAAAATCACTTACTTTATGCCTATATAAAGACAAACTAGTATCTCCCCATATGTATTCATGACATCACTTTTTCTTAACTTTTTTGATATTTCTAAGTAGTATGGTTTATCTGAGAGTTTTTCAAATTGCTATAAATCTTCAAAAATTTTTCCAACATATTCACTGAAAAAAATCTACATGTAAGTGGACCCTTGCTTTTCAAACCTGTATTGTTCAAGGTTCAACTGTACTAGAAACATTTACTGACAGCTTACTGTATAATTTTTAAGACACTCCATTCATGGGTAATTTTTTTTAAAACTTCCTGATAATTTTATGAGCTTGGCATTATTCCTATTTTAAAGAAGAGGAGTCCAGGAAAAAAGAGAGATAAAGTAATGTGTCCAGCTAACATCAGGGTCATGATCTGAATGCATGCATTCTGACAGTATGCTTAATCTCTCAGCTACCTAGTCCTGTGGTGAGGTGTGATTAATTTCTTTTTAAAATGTCTTTTAAAAACGTTAGAAAAAGTAATCAGTCTGGAAATAAAAACTATATTCAGGAAAACAAAATATGAATATTCTAAACAGATAAATTATCTGTGATCCATAAAGGAAGAAAAAGCAGTATAATACATAAATGACTGTATTTTACAATGCTTTTTCCTCATAAATTTGCCCAAATAATCAGCTTATTTCTACATCCCAAGCTAGGTCTCCAGCTATTTATAGTTAGACTGACTTGGGTTTCTAGCAGATTAAAATTTTTTACAGAAGGGAAATTGCAAGTGTGCAAAGAATCATGCATAATTTGTAGAACTCTTGAGAGGTTATCTGTGGAAAATGCTTAAATGACAATATAAGAACAGAGAGCATTAGAGCTCTCTCACTTTGACTACCACCTAGGAAGTCCCATCACCACATTACATCCCAGTGTAGTTTGAGTAGTCGGTGGTTCCTCAGGAAAGGCTGCACTCAGTGATTTTAATATGTTCAATGTCTTGAAGGAGAATTTTAAATTTCTTTCAGATGACCTCCAGCGTGTTTTTAAAAAAAGCTTGTTGCTGTTGAGTCAGGGAGTGTAAAGTCAGTAATATAGAAGGCTTTGAGTATGAAAATGTTAGGGGAAGGGTAGGTACACAATATCACAAGTGTTCAATGTGTACATATCCTCTTCACACATGTATGAATTCATGTAGAATTTACAAAGAACTTAAGGCTAGACCCAAAGTCCTTTCAGATATTCTTTATTCAATTCTTACATTCTTATAAACCAGTAAAGTAGATGTTATTACTGGCCCAGTTTTACAGATGAACAAACTGAGTCATGGACAGGTCACACCACAGAGTCACAGCCAATAAGTGATAGAGCCAAGATTTAAACTCAGTTTAATGACTTTTAACCGATGAGATATATGCTGTTTTCTTTTGCTTTATAAATGCTGTGGATATGGATATGTTTGCAATCAGATTTTTCTCAAGCAAATATCATCTTTTACCTTTTTTATTATTAGTATTTGCATACATCTCTATTTAACATTCACATCTTAATACAATATTATGCATATTGTAGGCACTCAGATTATTATAATTTTGATTTTTGAGATATAATTTAACACATTAAGATAGATCATAAGAGTACACTTTGATGCATTTTCAAAATTGCACACACCTGTATAACTCCATCCAAATCAAGATAGATAATTTTTCCATATTTGTTTCTTTTTCCAGTCAACAATTCCTCATTTCTAGAGGCACATGCTTTCTGATTTGTACTGTCATAGACTTTTTGTTGTTGTTGTTTCATTCCCAGGATTCAAATAGATGGAATCATACCATGCATAGACTTTTATATCTCCCTTCTTTTGTTCAATATAATGTTCTTAAGATACACTTCTTGTGTGTCATGTATCAATAGTTCATTGTTTTTCACTTTTGAGTAGTATTTCATAGCATGAATATATAAAAAATTGTTTTTCTGTCCTTCTATTTATGGAAATTTGGGTTATTTCCATTTTGGAGCTATTATGACTAGAGCTGCTATGAACATTCTTAATCAGGGCTGTATGGATCATGTGTTTCTGTTTCTCTTAAGTAAATATCTGGAGCTAGTATTGCTGATTCATATAGTAGATGTATATTTGGCTTTACTAAGAACTTTGACACTTTTACATAGTGGACATAATCATTTTACTATTCCAGCAGAAAATTATGAGAGTTCTAGTTGCTTGTTTTATCGTTTGATATTTTATCAAAATCTACTTTGATATATAACTGTTTATAATCTTCTACTTTCTGTTGCATGATGTAACATTTTCCCATGTCTTTCTTTTTAACAGTAATGTGTATTTTTTAAAAAAATGTGTATTTTTTTAAAAAAAACTCTCATAGATAACATTTTGGGATCTTAATTTTTTCATCCAGTCTGACCGTCTCTGCCTTTTAAATAAAGTATTAATACTAAATCCATGTACATTTGATTAAAAAAGATGATAGCCTTCTCTTTCCTCTAAAAGGTAGAGATCCACTGTCACTGTCCCCCCTCCCATAACTAGCTCCCTTTCTCCCTCTCCTTATTTTTCCTGAGACCTTTCCTCTGTTTTGACTTACCTTTATTTCAGTTGGATGTCTTTTGTCCTTCATATCTGACCTTCTGTTGAGGCAGTAATTAAGCCCAGTGGATTGGCTTTGCTTTGAGTTTAGAAAAGATACAAATTATGAGGCTCGGTGATGCATCTCATAACTAGGATTGCTCTTTTGCCAGAGGAGATAAAAACCTGGCTGCCACTCCTAGGCCTCAGGGAGGCTGTGAGGGCTCCATTGGCAGGTCACATCAGTCACCTGTTGTGCTCCCCCAGGGCTGCCTTTTAAGAGTGGTAACAACTAGGAGGGATATGTCTATAGAAGTAAATGCACGTATGAAAAGGCTAACGTTTTGATTTTCCCCCTGTCTTCCTCTCATTAGATCTTCTTTAAACATGCCTGCATTTCTTAGCCTGAAGAATAACCCTTCATTCAAATCCTCATTTTGTTTGAACTGCAGTTATTTTTGTGATTACTCAATTGACATTTTTTTATTACACAGTGTGATGATTTTTTTATAGGCCTATAACTGTGATGCCCTAGGCTTGATAATTTGAATTGAGTTGTGTTTATCTGATGCATAAAAATAAATGGAAATGGAAAGTTTGATCACAGTTAATTATATTTATTTATCTAAATGATGCCTCCAGGACACATCCATGGTGGGGCTGGAAAAATCAGTTGGGGCTAAAACTTCCCCTTCTTGAAGGTCAATTCCAATTATTGTTTATCAATGTGCTTATTCATATAAACATTATATTTGTGATACTATTAATATATTGAAGTATCAGTTTGTAATTTTAATATATGACCATTTTTTTTTTTACAATCCCAATCAATAAATTAAGGAACCAGAGAAGTGGAAATGACCTAGCTTTTAAAAATCTGTCAGTGTCTCTGAATTTAGTTGAGGGATTACCTGGATGAAGTGTAATAATTACATATGCTCTCTAGGTGGTGAACTTATTTTCAGTGAGGACTGTGTAGTCTTGCTTTGCGCCTTTACTAACAGGTTCAGCAACTGTAAATTTGCTGTTTTGTCATCTTGAGATTAGTCAACAATTCCGAAAATAACTAGACATGTACTGGATCATAACTCTAATTAAATAGCTATAACTCTCCGCTACAGTAATTTTTCTGTAAGCCACTTTTTTCTTCTTCACTGGCTTGTTTCATTGGCACCTTTTAAAGACACCTGTCTAACTTTAAGATGTGTCTGTCCAATTCATGGCTCTATTATCATAAGTTTACAACACAGAGCTTGTCTCTAGGAACACAAAAGAAAACACGCATTTCTACCATATTAGTCAGTATCATTGGTGGAGAAAACCTTGGGTAGCTTTGTATACATGTCTCATACTCTCATTAATTTCAGAACTGATTTTTGTCCTTAAAAAAATGAAAGTAGATTAACCCTCCTCCCCTGAAAGTGATTTAATATTCTCCTGTTTGGAAAAATGGCCACAGTATTACCCTTAAATGGCCCTTGTGTAAAGAGAAACTTTAGTAGGTTAGTTGAGATTTCATTGTGAAGACAGTAGTTCTAAAGTAAAAAGAAATTGATTATGATAAATAGAAGTTAGTTTTTAAAGTTGATAATGTATATACAGTTGTAGAAACATAAACCTCTGTTAGTTAAGCTCTTACTGTTGATGAAATCATGCCTGCATCACATTTAATTTCTTTAATATATCTCTAGGTTTAAATAAAACATTTTCTGTGATAAGTTCAGTTGAAGTCAACATCACACTGTTGAATTTCTTATGAACATTTATCCAAACTCATGACCCTGAGATATTGAGTTACAGGTCTGACATTTAGCTGTATAGGCCTAGATTTCAATCAGACACTCTGACTAATGTGGATTTCATTATTCTCCAGTGTTTTCCTGATGTAATCTCCTTTGTTCAGTGCGTATTCCTGTGTTTTTGTTCTGTAGGATATGGTTCCCTTGGCTCCAGGTTGTTATCTTGATTGGGATGAAGAGCTCACAAAAGCACAGTCACATGATTGTGTTCCGGTTCTTTCTGAACATCCACTGTATATCCTTTACACATCTGGAACGACAGGGTTGCCAAAGGTATGCTCTCTTGTTGCGTTCTTCAGTCACTCAGTCGTGTCTGACCCTTTGTGACCCCACGGACTGCAGCACGCCAGGTTTCTCTGTCCTTTGCTATCTCCTGGAGTTTGCTCAAACTCATGTCCATTGAGTTGATGATGCCATCCAACCATCTCATCTTATGTCTCCCCCTTCTCCTCCTACCCTCAGTCTTTCCCAGCATCAGGGTCTTTTCCAGTGGGTCAGCTCTTCCCATCAGGTGGCCGAAGTAGGTACTCTCTTAAGGATAATTATAGTGACAGATTTTTTTGCACCAAGCATATTTGATTGAAAATGTTTGCAAACTTTATCTTGAGGTTTAGGCTTAAGTAGTTTATATCTTAAAGAAATACTGTGTCTAAATATATAGAACTCTTCATTATATTTAATGCCAAATGCTTTGTCCTTATGTCATTAAAAATATTCACAATATCAGCAATATTCAATTGCTTTAGTAAGCTATTAAAATTAATATATATTTGATTGAATATCAGTTGGCTTAATACAATTTTATAAAATATATTTTAAGTGAAATTTTTATTTTTTGAACTCAGGTACAACTTTCATACAGTATGAAATTGATTTTTTATTTAGAGGAATTCACTTTATCATTATAAATGCAACTTGGAAAACTGGCCTAGACAGTTTGACCAACAGGTAATTTATCCAGAGTATTGAGCTATTTGATTTGCAGCACTGAAGATAATCAAGGATTTTTAAGTCTTTTTACCCTGAAAGATGTTTTCACAAAGCAAAGTTAAAAATGTCAATATTCTTGAATGTGTCAGATACCAAACCATTACCACTTTTGCCTGGTATCTCCAAATAACACTGTTTCTTTATGTAACTTCGTAAAGATTTGTGCAATCATCTTTCATCTTTATTAGGGAGTTCAATATTCATTGAATCACAGAATGTTAGTGGGCAAAGGGATTTTTCACAGTCACTCAAATCCTATATGACATTGGCCTCTATTAATATTGGAACTCTATAGCATCAGAATTCTGAACCATACCCTGTTAATATTCTCAAAATCATGATTCTGTTAGTTTAGATTTAAATAAAGGAAGATCAAGACTTAAAACATTTTATATGAAATTCACTTGCTTGTGAAAAAGAAAACATTTGGTAGAAGGGTATATTCTCTCTGACTACAGACACAATGTTTTGTTACATTTTGGTCTACCATCCTGTTCTGTATGTAGTTGGTACCCACACTTTTGTTGTGTGAATAAATAAATTATGCATATGCATAAAAATATTTGTGTCATTGTAGAATCAAAGCCCTGTGCTTTTTTAAGAACTCTGGTCATCTGAAAAATAAAATTTTCTTATATTGCAGATTTGTCTGTTTAAGCAGTCCAAATGATTACTGGATGCAGTCTGTCCCTTCCACTTTTTCAGTTAAGCCACAAAGAATCCAAATAAACATTTGGCTGCAAAATAAAAGGGACTCAGCAAGTTATAATCTAATATAAAAGTATCAACGTGAGAGGCAACCACTGACCCTGAAAACTGAGTAGAGCCTAACCAAAAAATAAAAATCACTTTAGCTCCTTAAAAGCCTGAAGGAATCTTACAAAAACTTTTGGTGCTACCTTAAGACTTTTAATCACTGAAATTCACTATTGCCTGGATGGGGATCTATATGAGAGGGCAGAAGAAGAGTTTGCCATCAGTTTAAAATTGACTCAGCTAGTGTAGTGGAAATAAAATAAAAGTAATATATAGGGCATTCAATCTGAAAAGTGATGATTCCAAATAAGGAAGAAACCTAGATATCCCATGTTTTCTTTGCGTCAAGAAGTACTTTGTGGAATTCCTAGATGCCCAAACTGAAGATTGTTTGATGTTTTTATCATCTTCATTTTTTGATTACATTACTAGTACCATCCTGAAGATAAATCTATTTCTATAGATTGGAGAAAGCTTTAATTGTTTGAAGATTTCTATTCACGTTGAATTTAGTTCATGGATGTTCATTAGGTTCTAAAAGAGATAAAAAATTAGTAAACCACAGTCCCTTCAGCATAGTGGGGTTGCAATATATATCAACACAGATAATGTAAGATAGACTGTGATCTTTGCCTAAGAGGAAAAAACCCTACTTCGGTCTCTTGAAGAAAAGATGAGTTTGAATGGCATCTGAAGAATTAAATTCCATTAGTTCAACAAATATTACTGAGCACCCAAATACATATCTGACCATCTTTTTAGAGTTCTGTGGCTGGATACAGGGACCGAACAAAGAGCTATGTAATAGGTGATGTGTTATGAGGAAAAATAAAACAGAGTAAGGGTGATGGGAGAGTGAGAGTGCTCTTTTATCAGGGAGATGTCAGGGAAAGCACTCGATGGTATGACATTTGAAGGATGAGTAGAAATTTTTCATCAGGTGACCTCATGGGGAGGAGGGCATTCCAGGTTGATTGGGTCAATATAAATAAAGACAGGAGCGTGTAAGGTTCCAGGATGGCTACTGCAGTTGGTGCAAAAAAAAGTAGAGAAATGGCCAGATTTATAGGCAGATGCCAATTGTTTAAAATTTACCCAAGAAGTTTAGGTTATATGCTGCCTGTAAGGAATGGAGAGCACTGATGTTTCTTAAGAAAGAGACAGAAATATGAAGGAAGGTAACCCTTGCACCATTACACAATGGAAGCAAGGAGATTGGATTTCAAGCTGTGCTTAGTGGACCATTTATTAGGGAGCAATCAAGGATAAGAGTAAGACAGAGGAAGAGTACAAGATTTTGAACCTGAGAACATAGGAAAATGGTTTTGTTTATTTAACTAAACTAGAAACAAAAGAGAATGGTTTGGGGCTGGGAAAACTGGGAGGTTTTGTATATACTGAGTGTGATGTCTCTTTGGGACATTAACATGGAAATGCCCAGCCAGTAGTTGGAAATGAAGGTCTGGGTCCAAGAGTACATCTGGATTTGGACATAGACCCTTGGAATATCATCAGCTGTAGAGGACTAATGTTTAATTCATGGGGTTGAGTAGGCTTTACAGAGCAGGACATGCAGAATGGCAAGACAAAGTAGTCAATTTTTAAGGTCTTTCAGAAATATTTCTCTTATCCCTTCAGTGGACTTTAGAATTTCAATTGCATTGAAAGTATATGTTGCCAACAAATACTTTTGCCACTTACTTTATTCTACTTTTGAAATATATTACTTTTCATTTACTTATCTTTATAACATTGCATATTCTCTAACAGTGTAGAATATATTTCATATACCTTTGAATCTACTATGGCACTAACCTTAGAACTGGGCCATAGCAGATCCAAAATATTTAATAATCTACTTTTCCAGTTAGCTCCAGATTCCTCTAATTTTTTAAATTGAAATATAGTTGATTTATAATATTGTGTTAATTTCAGGTATACAGCAAAGTGATTCAATAATATATGAATATATATGTTAAAATCAATTCATAATTTAAGAATAACTACATGAACCAAAAATCCCATATATACATAAATATATATTCTTTTTAAATATTATTTTCCATTATAGATTATCACAAAATACTGAGTATCCCAATGCCTCTTTTTTCATAAGATTCTCATTTCATTTTTGGTAGGTATAATCAGGATTAATAGGATCTGAATTTTTAATATTGAGATTCCAGAAATAGAAATACAGGAAAGATGAGCATAAATGAATTTATGAAACATTTAAATATAAATTTCATGTCATAATTTAGTTTGTTTTCTTGATCTTGATGAGGAAAAATAGTGTTGTGAACCCATAAAAATACTCTACTTAAAACTGCTCATTTCCCATAGGTGCATATAAGACACACACAATTCTTTCTGTTCTTTGGCTGGAATTTGTAGATATATTTAGGGCATATTTGCATTTCTGCATCTGCCAACTCTGGATTTGTCAGATTGTCGTATGACAGGTTGATCTGCTAGCTGCTGCACATATTCTAGCATTTTCTACAACTGAGCTGCTTTGCATACATTTCTGTATTGTTATGCGTGTTTATTCTGTTCGGTTTGGTTGACTATATTCAAGTTACTTCAAGGAACTACACAATAGAAGAATACCTCATCTGGATTGGGTGTCATTCTGGGAATGGGAGATTTAGTGATGGTCATATTTACCTTCTTTCCGCTTGCTGTCATGGAGGTATGGTGATAAGCAAAAAAATAAAAAGCACCATGGGAGCACGGGGGAAAGAATTAGAAAGGAAGACGTAACAGGAAGGTGGTAGACAAGGCCTTTGTTCTGATGTGAGTTTTCTATCACTTACATCAACTTTTATTCCTACGTGTTAGGTGACTTATTTATATTCTAGACCATAGAGAAAAATAAGAGAAAGTTAAATAAAAAAACCTGTGAAAAAAATTGTTTAATCTGTAGTACAATTTTTGTAGCTTCCCTTGTGGCTCAGCTTGTCAAGAATCTGCCTACAATGCGGGAGACCTGGGTTTGATCCCTGGGTTGGGAAGATCCCCTGGAGAAGGGTAAGACTACCCACTCCAGTATTCTGACCCAGAGAATTCCATGGACTATACAGTCCATGGGGTCGCAAAGAGTCAGACATGACTGAGCGACTTTCACTTTCACAATTCTTGCAACTAAAGGCTGAACTCACTACACATTTGCTCGTGATCTCACAGTTGCTCAGATCCATAAAAAATTATACTGCTGCTGAAGTATCATCCATAGAGGTGTCTTCAGAGTCATCAGAAAGCCCGCAGCAAGAGATTTTATGTTTGAAGAAATAAACAAAATGAAATCATTCGATTTCTACTAATATGGCATTAGGTTCTGTAAATTTCAAGGATTTCTCTTGAACAAAGAATAATATTTTTTAAATTATTGTTTTCATATATTGCTTATTCATTTAATTGTTCACTTTTTATATCAGTTGACTTATGTATTAATTATCTATTCTACGCAGAGGATACAAAGGTGTTCTTATGGTGCCGAGAGTGGAGGAGGAAACTGAGCAGTGGGTGGATGTTGTTAGTGCCCAGAGGCTCAGCGAAGTTTGTAGGACTTGTGGCCATGAAAAAGGAGGAAGAGGGTTTTAACACAAGCAGTGGGTTTGGATGGCTTCCAGAAGAGGCAGCACTTTCACAATGTTGTTAGGTACCCCTGTGATGAAGTAGGAGGTAACCAGGTGCAGAAAAGGGGTAAGGGTTCACTTTAGGAAGAGAGGATATCATCTATAAAACTACTATAAGAACAAGAATATTGTTGGTTGGTGGATTTTTTAAGGAAGCAGAGCAATAACCTCATACTTTTCAACTCATTGACGCCAATGGTCCCATGGTGGTGGATTTCTTTTTTTCAGGTAATATTTTTGTTTCCCCTTTCTTCTTATTTTGTTTCTACTTAATTTGCCAGACTGAATGGAAATGTATGTATAAGCACGCATACATATAAAGCATATGCATGTGTGTGTACATATAGACATATGCATATGTATTTACATATGTATGTGTGAAAGGATATATATTGTATGTATGTATATTTGTGTGTTTGTCTCGTACAAGTCTTTATTACTTCCCTGAAGGCTCAGCAGGTAAAGAATCTGCCTGCAATGCAGAAGACATAGGAGATGTGGGTTCGATCCCTGGGTCAGGAATATCCTTTAGAGGAGGGCATGGGAACCCACTGCAGTATTCCTGCCTGGAAAATCTCATGGACGGAGGAGCCTGGCGGGCTACAGTCCACAGGGTCTCAAAGAGTCAGACACCAGTGAGTGACTAAACTCATAGCACAAGTGAATAGTGGGGCTTAACTGAGGAAGAATGGTTTGTTGGTTACTCTATGTAGACTTCTCCTACCTGGGTATTTTGAGATTGGCATTCAAATTTTAGATCTATTATAAAACATTTTTCAGATAAGACTCCCAAACTCTTAATCTTACCACATATCTCAATCTTCCTTTCTTTTTGTACTGCTGCTGCTGCTAAGTTGCTTCAGTCGTGTCCGACTGTGTGACCCCATAGACGGCAGCCCACCAGGCTCTCCCGTCCCTGGGATTCTCCAGGCAAGAACACTGGAGTGGGTTGCCATTTCCTTCTCCAATGCAAGAAAGTGAAAAGTAAAAGGGAAGTTGCTCAGTCGTGTCCGACTCTTAGCTACAACTGATGTTATTCCCACTGCTTTCTTCTTAAATTGTAGCACACAAACAGTACACACTTGATATAAACAAGTTTTCTGTTTTACAGTAATTGACCCATTTATGATATTTTGTGGCTTTCTTTGTTCAAAGGAAGCTCATTAAACTGGAAACCATAAAGAGCCATCTGTGATTAACTGTTGTCTCATTCCTGGGGGATAAATAATTAGCCTTTAGTTTCACTTGTGTGGATTGAATTTTTTTGAATATCTGTGTACATTAAAAGTGTTTTGTGTTGTTTAAAGAACACTTTCACATTGTCTAGTTTTGTACTGAGATGGAATTCACTTTTGTGTCTTTATTTGGGGCACAGAGTTTTATTCCCACCTAAATGTTTTTAAGTTTTCTAGAAGAATTAAGTATTATGCTGATCCTACAAAACCAAAGCAGTGTATTGGGAGGCTATAGGGCTTTTCTGAAAATATATTAGGTCATCGAATGTCTTTACTTTTAAGGAAGGTAGGATATAAGTGCATAAAGTAACAGATTCAAAAGAGTGAAATGCAGCATGCTTGTATTGTAGGGGGGAAGTGATGGTCAACAGTATTTTTACCTCATACTCAAATAGACCTCAGAATGCCAGTTTTTGTTTCTGGTTAATTTTGCATACTGGAATATAATGATTTGTTTTTTTTTTTTTTTTTTTTTTTTTCCTTGAGCATGGTTTATGTATTTTCAGAGGTTGAACAGAGTTTATCTGTTGCATTTTAATTATCATTACCTGGAAAATATGATTAGAAACAAAAATGCATTATCATATTAATTTTAACCACATGTTAGTATTATAAGAAACTATCTTTTTAAAACTAATCTTTCAGTGTTTTTACTCTTGAACTTCGTGTGAAAGATCTACATGGAGAGTATGATATTATGCACTTTTTTCCTACACTGTACTAAATAACCAGAAAATTGAAAACTGTCATCTGAATATGTTAGAGGCAAGACCAAATTTCATATTGAGAATCTAGATCAATGAATAGAGAAATGATGACAGATGAAAATTTTATACTCATTGTTAAAAAATTAAAAGTAAGTGGATATTAAAGATCAGTGATAAACAGACATGGCTTTTCTGTCTCTGTTAACTCTGTTTCATTGTTTTTAATGAGAATCTTTGATAACAACCTCTAATTTTTTGACATTTCTGTCTTTTGTGTGAGGAAAAATAAAAAACAGTAATTGCTAGAATTAAGGAAATTTGCTAGTAAGACGTTACATTATTGACTGTATAATTTTAAGTTTTTTCATGCAAATTTTCATTTTTAAGTCTAACTGTTTTTGGGTTCAAATGGATTTAAGTAGCCACCATTATATAGACAAAGCAACACTGGTAAATAACCTTTAAAGAAGGGTTCACTTGAGAGGTAAGCGGAAATTTGACAACCTGTCCTTTAAATTATCTTCTAAGTTTTACAAATGAATTACTACTCATTTATGTTCTTAGCCTTTTATTCCTTTCTATCACTTCCAGTTGATTACTCTCACTCTCTATCATTTAATATAAAAAATATACCCTTTTGTAATGATATTTAGAGTTATTAATTAAAAATGACCTCTAAATGCAGGGACAACAGACAGGTGAAGAGAAATTCTGAAACATGTTAAGTGAAATCATGCCTGACATTAAATTTCACAGAATATTGATAGCATATTGTCTATGAAAAAAACCTCCTATTTTATCCTTTACCAAATGAATAAAACTTTTTAGAAAAGAGTGTTTGCAAGTTGATTCGTGTCAAATTCATCAAGATTTTGAACTGTAGGAAAAGATCTTCTCAGTAAGACAAAAAAATTAGCAAAGTACCTGAAAGACATGTACGGTATATACCCGTTGAAGACCTGCTCAGTTTACATGGGAAAATGCATGTGTGAAAATTATTGGCAGGAGCTTAGGGTTTCTAACTCTCCCAAGATGATCAAAAGGGCCAGCTGCATGCTACCCATGTCATACAAGCTAGAAAGCATACCTGTCAAATGCCAGAAAAGCTCCCTGTGATATTTGCCAAGAGACCAGGTGTTGCTGCTGGTAGATAGAATGTATTCCACAGCTTGATACCTATGTATTATTAGTGGTACCTGAGGAAAGCAGCAATTTTAGTAACAAACAGAAAGTCAACTTCCTTTTTATTCTCCTGATTCATGTATGTGTGTTATAGTTACAGAGCTGTGCCAAAATAGTTCAACCAGTAGCACGTTCATTAATTATAGCCATGTGTGCCCTTTCAGGTAAAATAATTATTTCCTTCACTCAGTGGTTATAGTTGCTCTCCTAAGAGATGTTTGAAAATACTTGTGAGTGAACTATAACATATTTCTTAGCAAGCATTCACTTTCTCGTTCTGAATATTCACATCATTAAGTCATGGTGAGCCAATAATGACTAATGTTTATAATGAAGCAATAAATGAAAGTAGTTATTAAATTTGCTGTCAGTTCTTATCTGTGATGACTCTTGCACTTAGTTTTCAAATATTACTAATAAATATTACTAATAAATTAGTAATAAATATTACTAATAAAACACTTGTATTAATGTTGAATACATTCACTCTCAAGAATATTTGCTCACAAACTGATTCGTGAACGCTACAGTGCTATGTTGTAACAATCAAATCTGTCAGCCTTAGATCTAACACATCAGGAGTTAGATCTAAAGAACTGCTCAGCTCTACTACTGTGATAGCAGGGTCCTTCAGGTTAGCATTTTAATAAGATTCCAGTTAGAATATGACTGTTTCCTCTAGGCATCCTATTATTATTTAATACTATTAAGGAATAAATATCCTTATGGTGGTCTGTATCTTAGGCACACAGCTATCTTTGACGTTTCTGTGGACTTAATTTTGAAAGTTTTCATTTTTGTTCTGGAAATATGTGTTAAAATGCTGTGCTGATAATTGATGTTACCCCTGGAAATTTTTCTTTTTACTGCATGTGATTCTGTGAAATCATGTTTTCTTTAGAAAGTCCAGAATGGTCTGTGAGAATGAATTCTACAAATGGACTGGTATGAATAAATTATTCTGTGTTTGTTATTGGAGGTGTCAAAGAAATGGTGATTCAGATACAATTAATACATGAAAGCCCAAGTTATTTATAGCTTTAGAATATGAAATACTTTAAACAGGAGCTTTTCTTAAGTGGGTAGTATGAAGAAAGAGCATCTTTTAACACATTGTCTATTGATTTTAACTTCATCTCTTCTTTCCTTTAGGGTGTGGTGAGGCCCACTGGAGGATACGCTGTAATGCTTAACTGGTCAATGTCTTCCATATATGGACTTAAACCTGGAGAGGTAATCATGGTTTTAAATTCATATTATATGACATTTATCTGATTAAGATATATGCTTTTTATTTTCTTCTTGTTGTTTAGGTGTGGTGGGCAGCTTCTGACTTAGGCTGGGTTGTCGGACATTCCTATATCTGTTATGGACCTCTTCTACATGGAAATACTACGGTTTTATATGAGGTAATAAAATTCATACCACATATACATAGTGTTAATTTCACTGAACGTTTCTGAGAAGTAGTCTAGGTAGGAACAAAAAAAATTGAATGGGGACAGGGAACATTTTTATGTCTTCTTCCAATTTAAAAATATGATTTCATAAGACAGAGAAACACATAGAAAAAAATACACAGCTATTTAAATTGTGTTGAACAAAGCCATAAAATTATATTCTGAAAAATATACACTAAAAAACTTTATGTCTATCCCTTTCTAGAAAATATCATTGGACTGATCCTGATTTAGAACCTTAGAAAACAGTCATCACAAAACAGAGATTCACCTTTTTGTGTTTTTAGAGAATTAATGGATTTCAACTGTATGGTTTCTTGATCTTAGATATTTTTGGTAGTTTCTGATGATTGTTATATGTATAAGGGAGAGGCTTCTAGACTGATCAGATTGAATCTTCATAGCTTTAAGATTCAGTTGCATGGATTAATGTTAACCAGGAATGATATTTTTGTGTGTATACTAGAAAATTCTGCTCTTATGCCTATTCTATTTAATTTTAGTAAATGCCTTGTATAAATACTTAAAACACAAGTCCATCAGATTTGTAGGTTATCAGAAGTTGAGAGGAACAGTAAAATGGTAGTTTGCTAAATCAGTACACAAAATAATCTTGGACTTTTGGGATAAAACACACAAGATGAGAGAATATGGAAATACTTTTATAATTATATTAAAATATAATTGCAAAAATGAAGTTGGGGAAATTTGAGTTGGTTACAATTTATGTGGTTAAATACCTGTGATTATGATTGTCTGTAGTTCAAACATCAGTGGTTGATAGGATGACTTTAAAAAATAGTCACCATATGCAATTCAGTTCAGTTCAGTTGCTCAGTCGTGTCCGAGTCTTTGCCACCCCATGAATCGCAGCACGCCAGGCCTCTCTGTCCATCACCAACTCCCAGAGTTCACTCAAACTCACGTCCATCGAGTCAGTGATGCCATCCAGCCATCTCATCCTCTGTCGTCCCCTTCTCCTCCTGCCCCCAATCCCTCCCAGCATCAGAGTCTTCTCCAATGAGTCAACTCTTCATAAGAGGTGGCCAAAGTACTGGAGTTTCAGCTTTAGCATTATTCCTTCCAAAGAACACCCAGGACTGATCTCCTTTAGAATGGACTGGGTTGGATAAATGGGACGCGCAAGAGTCTTCTCCAACACCACAGTTCAAAAGCATCAATTCTTCAGTGCTCAGCTTTCTTCACAGTCCAAATCTCACATCCATCCATGACCACAGGAAAGACCATAGCCTTGACTAGATGGACCTTTGTTGTCAAAGTAATGTCTCTGCTTTGAATATGCTATCTAAGTTGGTCATAACGTTCCTTCCAAGGAGTAAGCGTCTTTTAATTTCATGGCTGCTGTCACCACTAAATACTTACAATAAATTGTGGAATTGCTAATATAAAGTGACAAAGCCAAAGATGCCATTATATTGATAAGTATTTATTAAGTATTAGTTTGCCTTTAGGACTATAGTACATGTAATTTTTGTACATTTACCATTGGCCTTTTTTTATTTTTTAAGCTTATTTAAAGCATAATTGTCACACCATTAAAAGGGCTCTATTTGTCTTTATCCTGAAATGATGAGCTCAAGAACAGTGTAGATGCTCTATTTGTATTTGTTGTACAAAAGGGTAATTTTCTTTTTTTAATCTTTTAAATCTTATATGTGCACTCGGGTTTCTTTCCTGCTGCTGCTGCTGCTAAGTCACTTCAGTCGTGTCCGACTCCGCGTGACCCCATAGACGTCAGCCCACCAGGCTCTCCTGCCCCTGGGATTCTCCAGGCAAGAAAACTGGAGTGGGTTGCCATTTCCTTCTCTAATGCATGAAAGCGAAAGTGTGAAAGTGAAGTCGCTCAGTCGTGTCCGACTCTTAGCGACCCCATGGACTGCAGCCCACCAGGCTCCTCCATCCATGGGATTTTCCAGGCAAGAGTACTGGAGTGGGGTGCCATTGCCTTCTCTGATAAACATCCTCAATTCTCCCTTATCATAAAACAAAGCCTTTTAGACTTCTGCACATTTCTAGCTATCCCATCTTTATATTCTTCTCCACTGAGTCCTTGGAAAAAATACCCTTCCTATATTGTCTAGATTACAATAAACTGTGGAAAATTCTGAAAGAGATGGGAATAACAGACCACCTGATCTGCCTCTTGAGAAATTTGTATGCAGATCACGAAGCAACAGTTAGAACTAGACACGGAACAACAGACTGGTTCCGAAGAGGAAAAGGAGTACGTCAAGGCTGTATATTGTCACCATGTTTATTTAACTTATATGCAGAGTACATCGTGAGAAATGCTGGACTGGAAGAAACACAAGTTGGAATCAAGATTGCTGGGAGAAATATCAATAACCTCAGATATGCAGATGACACCACCCTTATGGCAGAAAGTGAAGAGGAACTCAAAAGCCTCTTGATGAGAGTGAAAGTGGAGAGTGAAAAGGTTGGCTTAAAGCTCAACATTCAGAAAACGAAGATCATGGCATCTGGTCCCATCACTACATGGGAAATAGATGGAGAAACAGTGGAAACAGTGTCAGACTTTCTTTTTCTGGGCTCCAAAATCACTGCAGATGGTGACTGCAGCCATGAAATTAAAAGACGCTTACTCCTTGGAAGGAAAGTTATGACCAACCTAGATAGCATATTCAAAAGCAGAGACATTACTTTGCTAACAAAGGTTCGTCTAGTCAAGGCTATGGTCTTTCCTGTGGTCATGTATGGATGTGAGAGCTGGACTGTGAAGAAGGCTGAGTGCCGAAGAATTGATGCTTTTGAACTGTGGTGTTGGAGAAGACTCTTGAGAGTCCCTTGGACTGCAAGGAGATCCAACCAGTCCATTCTGAAGGAGATCAGCCCTGGAATTTCTTTGGAAGGAATGATGCTAAAGCTGAAACTCCAGTATTTTGGCCACCTCATGCGGAGAGTTGACTCATTGGAGAAGACTCTGATGCTGGGAGGGATTGGGGGCAGAAGGAGAAGGGGACGACAGAGGATGTGATGGCTGGATGGCATCACTGACTTGATAGATGTGAGTCTGAGTGACCTCCGGGAGTTGGTGATGGACAGGGAGGCCTGGCGTGCTGCGGTTCATGGGGTCGCAGAGTCGGACACGACTGAGTGACTGATCTGATCTGATCTGATATTGTCTGAACTTTATATTCTTCCAATTATTCTCCAACCTAGTGAAGTCCAGTTTCTCTCCACATTGTTTCATAAAGCTACTGTATCAGAGGTCAGTGGTGGCTTAGTAAGGGACAAAGTCAAGGATTTTCTTTAGTTTGATTTTATTTTTTCTCTCAATGGCATCAGTCCTGGTGCCTGTGTTTGGTGATGGTAATTCTCTCTGCCCTCTTGAGTCCCCTGTATCCTTTTGCTGTTGTTTAGGCTGTTTCTTTTGCTTTACATGACTTTTCCTCTGTCTTTCCTTGTCTGGTTCATTCCAGCTATCTTGTAGACTCTGATTAGGTGTAATCATCGCTTGGAAAATTTCCTCAGTCTTTGACTGCTCAGTTCCCCTTTCTGTGGTTCCACTGCCCCTTGAACATATGTCTGTTAGTTACCTGACCACACTATTCTGAAATTACATCTAGTAAAGTGTGAGGGCCTCACAAGGCAGTCTCAGCGTAGTAGACAATACACACTACACATGCAGTAAGTGCTTATGGAACTAAATCAGATGCTCCTGCTCTGTTCTCATTCTGCCTCTCTGACATCCTGTCTTCCTCTCTTGGTTTCTTTTACTTTGATCCTCAACACTGGGTGATAGTAGAGTCTTGTTCTTAGCCCTCTTTTCTCAGTCTGCTTATATTTCCTGGATAATCTCCATGCAATTGGATTTGAGTATTACTAATTAAATCCAGGCTCCTAACTCTTCCTATCTATATCTAACCTTCCTGCTAAGCACCAGCTTATTATTAGGGATTTTCAGATGGCCCAGGCATCCGTTATGGTCAAGGTGCTATAAAATGAACTCACAATCTCTACTTTTCCCTCCAAAGACATTTCTTTCCGTGTACTCTGCGCTGTTGTTAACGTTACCTGCTTTTACTCAGTCAGCTAAACTAAGAATCAAGAAGTGATTCTAACTTCATTCTCCTTACATATCATATTCTGTTGCTCACTACAGCTTGTTGATTTACATTTTTTGTTGTTGTTGTTCATTTGCTCAGTCATGTCTGACTCTTTGTGACCCCATGGACTGCACACGCCAGGCTTCCCTGTTCTTCACTGTCTCCTGGAGTTTGCTCATGTCCATTGAATCCATGATGTCATCTAACTGTCTCATTTTCTGTCACCTCCTTCTCCCTCTTCCCTCAATCTTTCCTAGAATCAGTGTCTTTTCCAATGAGTCGGCTCTTCGCATCGGGTAGCCGAAGTATTGGAGTTTCAGTCTCAGTCCTTCCAATGAATATTCAGAGTTTATTTCCTTTAGGATTGACTGATTTGATCTTCTTGCTGTAGGATGTGAAATGACAGGGTAGAACATATTTGAGGAACTTTCAATGAATCCTTGTGTTGGTTACCATAACATGCTATTTAAGAGGAGTCCAGCTGCCTATAAGAAGTCTGGCCAGATTTTGGAGCCCAAGAAAATAAAGTCTGTTACTATTTCCATTTTTCCTTGTCTATTTGCCATGAAGTAATGGGGCTGGATGTGATGATCTTCATTTTTTAAATGTTGAGCTTTAAGCCACCTTTTTCACTCTCCTCTTTCACTTTCATCAAGATTTCCTCTTTGCTTTCTGCCATTAGGATGGTGTCATTTGCATATCTGAGGTTATTGACATTTCTGCCAGCAGTCTTGATTCCAGCTTGTGATTCATCTAGCCAGGCATTTCACGTGATGTATCCTTACAGCCCTGATGTACTCCTTTCCCAATTTTGAACCAGTCGGTTGTTCCATGAACAGTTCTAACTGTTGCTTCTTGACCTGCAAATTGATTTCTCAGGAGGCAGGTAAGGTGGTCTGGTATTCCTGTATTTTAGCACCTGTCAAAAGTGTCCTCTTGTTTCCATGCCTCCTGCCATGTAGTCGAGGCTGTGACAGTTTAGTAAGCATGTTGTTGATTGGTGTGCATTCTGTGTTTGGCCTCTGATCTCACTTGTGCCCGTGCTTTCCAGTTGTGTATTTCAGACAGCCAGTCTAGACCATGTTCTAATAAGTACAGCTTTCAGATGTCTTTCCAGGCCATCTATGCCCAAACTCTAATTTCTGAGCTCTCCTCACTGTCCATCTAAAACACAAAGATGAATGTAGAACTTCGTTGCTTAAATTTTTTAAAAGGGTTGAGTTCTGCCTCCAGGAAGTTAGAGATGGCATACTTTTCTCTATTCCTCCCACTAAGTAGAACTGAACATTTTAGGCATTATGTCTAAAACAAATGTAAGACTAAAAGATGGATATAAGAAGGAAAACTGACTTTAGGGACTTTTCAATTTGAGAAACAACTTAGTGAGGAGACCTTGGCTTTATTTTTCCCTCATATGTCTTAGATTTGTGTCTAAAGAAGCTGACAACCTATAAGTGCCAACAACTACAGACAAAGCAAATCACAACAAAACTAAACCCTCTGAAAAGGAAAACAACAGTAACAAAAAACAAGCCTGACCTCTCAAGCCAAAGGTTTAGGAAGGAGCTGCCTAAGACATGAAACTTTTAGATGGCTCCACTCCAGACAGATGACACAGAGAGATCCATGGTCCCAACCTCACTGCCAACAGCAAAGGCTGAGTGGGAAGTTTAGACTTCTACAATTGTTAGGCTTTAGGAGGAGCTTAATTCTAACCCTCTTTCCACAGGGTGATGTCAGAGGAATTTGAATGGGAAGCCAAGATTTTCCTTCCTGTCAGATTATAATGAGGACCTATTGAACAAGCAGTCACAGTAGACACCAAATAAGGAGCCTGGGCTTATCCCCCTAACCTACCAGGAATGAGATACCCCTTCCATTCTCCACTGGGATAGAGTCAGTGGAAGCCTAGTAGAGGGTCAGGATTTTGGGGATTTTTCAATAACAAGACCATCTGTCTCTTCCCTGTGATATCAGTGGAGGCCTTGTTGGGAGCAGTAACAGGGAGCTCTTACTTTGTCCAGGCAGGGAGGTGCCTTTAGAAGGCTACAAATAGAACGGGAACCAACCCTGAGTCATGAGGAGCATTCTCCAAAGCTATTCTCTTCTCCAGGGGATCTTTCCCATCTAGGAATCAAACCCAGATTTCCTGCATTACAGACAGATTCTTTACCATTTGAGCCACCAGGGTACCCAGTTGGGTATCAATGGAGGTCAAATGAGGAACCTGGATTTTTACCCCTATGTCTTCCTTCTTTGCTTGAGTAAAATCTAAATAAGCTGCCTGAAACAAGATTTAAATATGAGTCTGTCTCATAATGTAATACCAAGAAACTGTCCAGGATTTGATGACGTCATACCAAGAACTAAAAAGATCTCAAGCTGAATGAGAAAAGACAGTTGATAGGTGCCAGAACTGAGATGACAGAGATGTTAGAATTATCTGACAAAGATTTTAAAGCAACTGTGGTAAAAATGCTTCAACAAGTGATGATGAACATTCTTTAAACATTCTATTTTTTTAAGGTCAAAAAATAGTTACAGTTAAGAAATAAAAAGTTCCAGCAAATATGGAGAGGGTGTGGAGAAAAGGGAACCCTCTTACACTGTTGGTGGGATGCAAACTCGTACAGCCACTATAGAGAACAGTGTGGAGATTCCTTAAAAAACTGGGAATAGAACTGCCATACGACCTAGCAATCCCACTACTGGGCATACACACTGAGGAAACCAGAATTGAAAGAGACACGTGTACCCCAATGTTCATCACAACACTGTTTATAATAGCCAGGACACGGAAGCAACCTAGATGTCCATCAGCAGATGAATGGATAAGAAAGCTGTGGTACATATACACAATGGAGTATTACCCAGCCATTAAAAAGAATACATGTGAATCAGTTCTAATGAGGTGGATGAAACTGGAGCCTATTATACAGAGTGAAGTAAGCCAGAAAGAAAAACACCAATACAGTATACTAACGCATATATATGGAATTTAGAAAGATGGTAACGATAACCCTGTATGCGAGACAGCAAAAGAGACACTGATGTATAGAACAGTCTTTTGGACTCTCTGAGGGAGGGTGAGGGTGGGATGATATGGGAGAATGGCATTGAAACATGTATATTATCATATGTGAAATGGATCGCCAGTCCAGGTTCGATGCATGAGACAGGGTGCTCAGGGCTGGTGCACTGGGATGACCCAGAGGGATGGTATGGGAGGAAGGTGGGAGGGGGGTTCAGGATGGGGAGCATGTGTACACCCGTGGCAGATTCATGTCGATATATGGCAAAATCAATACAATATTATAAAGTAATTAGTCTCCTCTTAAATAAATCCATGTTAAAAAAAATAATAAATAAAAATACCTTAAAAAAAAGTTCCAGCAAAGATATAGATGCTATAAAGAATAATCATAGGGAAATTTTAGAGTTGAAAAATGTAATAGCAAAGATAAAAACTCAGTGGATGGGCTCAATACCAGAATGGAGGGGACAGAGGAAACAATTAATGAACTGGAAGAAGAAGCAATAGAAACTACCCAATCTAAAATAAACAACAGAAAGAAAGACTGAAAAGAAACAACTAACAGAGCCTCAGGGATATGTGGAATGATAACAAAAAATATTTGTGATTTCAGTCATGGAAGGCAAGGAGAAAGAGAGCAGGCCTGAAAAAAATACTGGAAAACTTCTGAAAACTTCTCATCTTCTCAGATTTGGCCAATGATATATATATATACATGTTCAAGACTGATATATATATATATATATATATAAATGTTCAAGACCGAATAAACCCTCAAACAACATTACTATAAAGAAATCCACATACACAAAAAAACCTTAATCAAACTTCTGAAAATTGAAGGCAAAAAAAATAATCTTGAAAGTAGTGAGAGAGAAAAGATTTCTCATCTGTACGGGTAAAACCCTTTGAATGGTAGGGTTTTTTAGAAACTAGGGAGGTCAGAGGAAAGTGACAGAATGTTTTTCAAGTGTGAGAAGAAGGAACTGTCAATCCAGAATTCTGTATTTATGCAAATATATTTTGAAGATAAAGGAGAAATAAAGACATTCTCAAGGGAAAGAAAAATTTGGAACATTTGTTACCACTTTCTTATTGTTTAGTCGTGAAATCGTGTCTGACCCTTTCACAACACTATGGAGTGTGAAGCCTGCCAGGCTTCTCTGTCCATGGGATTTCCCAGGCAAGAATACTGGTGTGGGGTGCAATTTCCTATGTCAGGGGATCTTCCTGACCCAGGGATCGAACCCGCGTCTCCTGCATTGTGGGTGGATTCTTCACTGCTGAGCGCCTGGAGAATGAACCCCTGGAGAAGCCATAAGCCTCTCTAAAAGGGACAGCTAATGGCCAGTAGTTAATAATGAAACACCAAGTATTTCTTATGTTTGAGAACAAAGCAAGGATGTTCACTCTCACCTCTTTATTCAATATACTTCTGAAAGTCCTAGTTAATTTGATAAGGCAATATATGAAAACAAAAAGAGAAACATATCAGAAAGGAAGAAATAAAATTGTCTCTATTTGCAAATGGCATGATTGTCTAGGAAATTATAAAACATATTTAAAAACCTGTAATTAATAAGTGAGTTCAGCCAGGTCTCAGGATACAAGATAAACATGCAAACATCAGTTGTTTTCCTACATACTGCAGCAAACACCTTTGGCTACAAAAAGGCAACATCTCCTTGTAGAGATGGAACTGTTCTTTATCTTGATTATATCGTGTCCTAATTGTGATAGTAAGCTATAGTTTTGCAAGATGTTACTGATTGGGAAAGCTGTTAAGGGTGCACGACATATTTCTGTATTGTTTCTTACAGTTCTCTGTGCATCTACAATTATCTCTTATAAAAAACTTTATTCAGTCAGTTCAGTTCAGTCGCTCAGTTGTGTCTGACTCTTTGTGACCCCACGAATCGCAGCACGCCAGGCCTCCCTGTCCATCACCAACTCCCAGAATTCACTCAAACTCACGTCCATCGAGTTGGTGATGGCGTCCAGCCATCTCATCCTCTGTCGTCCCAATTTTCCTCCTGCCCCCAATCCCTCCCAGCATCAGAGTCTTTTCCAATGAGTCAACTCTTCGTGTGAGATGGCCAAAGTACTGGAGTTTCAGCTTTAGCATCATTCCTTCCAAAGAACACCCAGGGCTGATCTCCTTTAGAAAAATTACTAAAAAAGATGTCAAAGAACAAAATTCAAACTTATTTGCATGATATGAATGATCTGTAGTCATCTGCTCTTTGCCCACCTTTAACATCTGTCTCTTGTTCTGACCTCTAATTCCGCTTCCTACTCAGCAACCCAGTCATTATTAGCACTTACATGAACAGAAAAAAGTGAAAGTCGCTCAGTCATGTCCAACTCTGTGCCACCCCATGGACTATACAGTCCATGAAAATCTCCAGGCCGGAATACTGGAGCGGGTAGTCTTTCCCTTCTCCAGGGGATCTTCCCAACCCAGGATTGAACTGCCAGTGATTAAGTTGTCTCCTCTACTGAAATTCCACTTTTAAGTTTTCTCCTCTACTGAAATTCCACTTTTGTTCTGACCACATAGCAGAGTGGTTCTTTTTCTTAAGGGATCAACTTGGATTTCATCTTCTCTCTGATATTTTCGTGCTTTCCTCTGGCTGATTGAAGTTCTTTATAATTGGATTATACCACCTAGATTCCTTTGGTCTTGTGAATACAGGCCTGTGATACTGTAAACTGTTTGAGGATGAGGATGTTTGTCATTTCTGTACCCGCAGTGTCCAGCACAGTGCCTTTCAGGAGACACAGAAAATTCATTGTGTAAGTGATTTTCTAAGAGGGTTAATTGACAACTGGAGCATGCAGAACACAGGACGAAAACTTGCCTGATTAATTAAAGCAAAACTAAAGTATAATGGAGTCCTGACTCGTCACTAGGCCAGCAAATGAAAAAAGTCTTTATTAACTTCCACAAAATAATTGTCCCACTTGTGCTCCAATTTTAGTTGGATTGCTAAATTGGCATTGTTTTAGTGTTATTATTATTTTTAATTTAGGAAGCAAAAATTGTCCATTACATAATATAAATGCATTCTTTGTATAGTGAACAGAATAATTTAGTAGATCATTCATGTCTTCATAGGATTATCTTTTCTGAATAGAAATAAACTCATAAATTTCATTGATCAAAGATTTATTTTTATTCTTAATGAATTATAGCATATTAATACTATAGTCGGAGAAGGCAATGGCACCCCACTCCAGTACTTTTGCCTAGAAAATCCCATGGACGGAGGAGCCTGGTAGGCTGCAGTCCATGGGGTCGCTAGGAGTCAGACACGACTGAGCGACTTCACTTTCCCTTTTCACTTTCATGCATTGGAGAAGGAAATGGCAACCCACTCCAGTGTTCTTGCCTGGAGAATCCCAGGGACGGGGAAGCCTGGTGGGCTGCCGTCTATGGGGTCACACAGAGTCGGACACGACTGAAGTGACTTAGCTAGCAGTAGCAGTAGCAATACTATAGTATGAGGTAGACAGTGAATTGGTATCTGTGATGATATTTTTCCCTAGTGATGCATTTTAATTTAACAAAAATTGATGTTCTGAAGTATTAGGAGATTTGCAGCTTACTCTGTGCCAAATCATCTAGAGTACAAAAATCAGCTCATGAAACATTTCTCTTTTATTGAGTACAAATGGTTTATGATATTATGAATGATTACATTAGCTGAAAAAATTAAAAATGGTTATAATTAAGTTGGATATTCAGTGAAACTTCCAAGTACAGAAGAGTTGCCCACTTGAAGCAATCTGTTTCACCATAAAACTTACAATGGATATTTAAATAAGATTTTCTTTTTTGCCACAGAGAAGCAGTCCCCAACCTTTTTGTCACTAGGGACCAGTTTCGTGGAAGACAGTTTTCCTCAGACTGGAGTTGGAGGATGGTTTCAAGTGATTCAAGCACATTATACTTATTGGGCACTTTATCTTTATTATTATTATTATATCAGCTTCAGTTCAGATCATCAGGCATTAGATCCTGGAAGTTGGGAAGTCCTGCCATACAAGCCATTTAGGCCTACATTTTCCTGGTTGTCTGCTTTGATTTTAGCTTCCTGATAATTGTCAAATTTTCAACACATTTCCTGTTTCTTTCAGTAAAACAAACAAACAGCAGCAGAAATTGTTGATTCCCTGTCCCCATGCAGTTACAGCTTTCTTCATCTTTGAAGGCTCTTGCCTATACCCAATAGCTCCACTTTCTAACCTAGAACTTAACTCCACAATCCTCTCAAACTGACATCTGTCATCTTCATTTCATAGTAACAGCTTTTGATAATTTCTTTAGTGACTGGAAAAGTCAGTTTTCATTCCAATCCCAAAGAAAGGCAGTACCAAAGAATATTCAGATTACCATACAGTGGCACTCATTTCACATGCTAACAAGGTAATGCTCAAAATTCTCCAAGCCAGGCTTCAGCAGTACGTGAACCGAGAACTTCAGATGTATAGGCTGGATTTAGAAAAGGCAGAGGAACCAGAGATAAAATTGCCAACATCCTCTAGATCATAGAAAAAGCAAGGGAATTTCAGAAAGACATCTACTTCTGCTTCACTGACTGTGCTAAAGCTTTTGACTGTGTGGATCACAACAAACTGTAAAATTCTTAAAGAGATGAGAATATCAGACCACCTTACTTGTCTCCTGAGAAACCTGAATGGAAGACAAGAAGCATCAGTTAGAACTGGACATGGAATGATGGACTGGTTCTAAATTGAGAAAGGAGTACATCAAGTCTGTATATTGTCACCCAGCTTATTTAACTTATATGCAGAGTATATTATATGAAATGCTGGGCTGGATGACTCACAAGCTGGAATCAAGATTGCCAGGAGAAATATCAACAACCTCAAATATGCAGATGATACCATTTTAATGGCAGGAAGCAAAGAGGAACTAAAGAGCTTCTTGATAAAGGTTAAAGAGGAGAGGGGAAAAAGCTGGCTTAAAACTCAACATTCAAAAAACAAAGATGGTAGTATCTGGCCCATCACTTTATGGCAAATAGATTGGGAAAAAGTGGAAACAGTGACAGATTTTATTTTCCTGGTCAAAATCACTGCATATGGTGACTGCAGCCATGAAATTAATAGATGCTTTATCCTTGGAAGAAAAGCTATGACAAAGCTAGACAGTGTATTGAAAAGCAGAGCCATCACTTTGCCAACAAAGCTCTGTATAGTAAAAGCTATGATTTTTCCAGTAGTCATGTATGGATGTGAGAGTTGGACCATAAAGAAGGCTGAGTGCTGAGGAATTGGTGCTTTCAAATTGGTGCTTGAGAGTTTCATGGACTGCATGGAGATCAAATCAGTCAATCCTAAAGGAAATCAGTCCTGAATATTCATTGGAAGGACTGATGCTGAAGTTGAAGCTCCAATACTTTGACCACCTGATGCAAAGAGCCAGCTGTTTGGGAAAGACACTAATGCTGGGAAAGATTAAGGGCAGGAGGAGAAGGCGGAGACAGGATGAGATGGTTGGATGGATCACTGATGTAATGGACATGAGTCTGAGGCAACTCAGGGAGAGAGTGAAGGACAGGGAAGCCTGGCATGCTGCAGTTCATGGGTCGCAAGGAGTTGGACAGGACTTAGTGACTGAACAACAGCAACTAGTAATTATATTTTTCGTATACCAGTGGGCATTTTCAGTCCTCTTCATATTTGACGCTTCAGTGTTTAAAAGTTTTGACTTTTGTCTGTCTTAGTTACTTTCTTCCCTTCTGAGGAAAACATGCTTCTATTTTTCTGACATTCTTATGCTCATATCTGCTACAGTAATTTTCTGACTCGTTGCCTGAAATATATTCCTCTTATCCTTTACAGCACAGCCAAGTGTCACTTCCTGAGAGAAGCCTTCCTTGACCTATCTGACTAGGGCAAATCTACGTAGTCTTTCTTAAGCACTTGGGGGTTTTCCTTTTTGGCTTATGTCACTGTTGCCATTTCACTTTAATTTTTATGCTCCTCTGATTTATCTACCTCTCTCTGCTCTATACTCTGTGAGGGAAGGAATCATGTTAGTGTTTGCTCACCATCAAGTCTCAGCTTCTTGCCTTGTTCTGGACAGATTTTCAGTTCTCAATAAATATCTGTTAATAAATGCCTGAATGAAGATATCAGAAAAAAAAAAAAACTTGATTTGTAAGTAAAGACTTTTTTCCCCTGAGAAATGAAAAACTAATTCTAATTTTCTCTTTAGTAGAGAACTTCATGAACAAATTAAGTAATCCATTGTATCTTTTTCAAGAAACAAAGATTTATTTTTGTTAACTGACGTGTACATATTTAATATATGCAATTCTGGAAGCCACATTGGACTGCCCAATTAAAATATGCAAACTAATTCTGAATAATTCAACCCTTTATTTCTCATCTATAAATATTACTATTAATAGTACCTTTCTTATATGACATTAAATTGGTCAATCCATTGAAATACCTTAGGATAGTTGCCAGAATATAATTGTGCCATAAATGCTAGATATTATAAGCTAGTGTTATTCAAAGCTATGAATATTTTCTTTCCCAGAATAAAATTCTACAATATAAACACCAGGCATTCATTCCCATGCAGTCCAGCCATTGTAATGCTCGAATTTTCACATATTCCATGTTTCTTCTTTCAAAGTGTTTGTCCTCCCAACTCTGAAGTGGTCATCAGCACATTAGAGTCTGCTCCCTTTGGAGCCCATTAATTCTCTTCTGAGAACCAATCAAAGGAATCAGCACACGGGGATGTGTTGATCCTGCTCCTACCATCTTTGAAGAATGGGCAGCAGATGTGGAAAATAACCCCGTGGTCTCTCCCCTCAAGAATCTGTCCTTTCAGAGTAGAACTCATGATTGAAATGAGAGTGGCCTGGAAGTCTTTCATCTGCAAATAGTACAGAACATTTCATGGTTCATTATTATCCAAACATATATAACCATTCACTTCTACTTTTTGATGGGCTTTATCATTACAAGCTTTTAAACTGCCTGTATATCTTTGAAAACTTCAGGGTATTCAGCTTGATCGTCTCTTTCTGAATGTTCTTTTCCTGATTTCATGGGAGGAAGGAAAAGTTTAGATAGCCCTATTTTTTTTTTTTTCTCTTTACAGTATGATTAGTGTAGAAATGAACTCTGCACTCTCCTTTATTTGTGTAAAAATTTAGTAAAATAATGTATGTGAAATCAATGTGAAAGCTTCAAAGAAGTATTATGATATGGATATGTATCTATAAAATATATACAAAATATTGCATGTACAATATCAATTTATATGAAATAGTGACATTATCATCACCATATATACCTGGATCAAAACGTTAAAACATTTTGCAATATGAAAGTCTCATGTTGTAGAATATTGAGGATACTTCTTTGAACTACTTTCAAGTTATTTTAGTATTGAACACTCTTGTTAGGTCATCCCCAGTGTTTGTAATCTCTGTGAAGACATCCCATTTATTTTCCACATGTGGATGTTCTGAATTCTCGGTGCCTCCCAGGCTTCATTTTAACAGTGTAATTGTTACTTGCATGTATACAGTTATAATCTTTTTGCAAGAAATTTGCACTTCCATCTATTTTAACCTGTTTTCTTTGTTGATTATCCCCTTTTCAAGGATAGAGATTTGCTCCTTTCAAGTATGAAGTCTGTTACTTTTTTTTTAACCACTCATTGCCATAATATTATACACTCTATAGCCATACACCAAAGATTTTCTTTTTCCTCATATAATAGAAATTTATTTCTTTCTTTTAAATCTAGTATAACAGCAATGTATTTTTTGTGTTTGTATGAAATAAGAAAAATGATGACTCAGTTATTACTTTGATTCAGGCTATATAATTTCAGTATCTCAATTGGAACCAATTGTAAACTTGATGCTAGCATCTTTTAGGTTTCTTACAAGACTAGTTGTTGAAAGATTCCTTTTTTTGAGTATTTTTCTGTGTGTGTCTGTGTTTTATGATAGAACAAGCAAGTGCAACTATTGTTGTAGCTCCAACAACAATATTTATTGGGTACCTGTTGTGAGCGTAGCATCTTGCTAGGATTGATAGAGAAACAGAGAAACTATCAGATGCCCTCCTTGCAATAAAAGCACTGACAATATAGTCAAAGAGTTAAGAGTAGTGTCAAGGACAGAAAGCAAACAAATTGAAGATACCACCTAAGAAACATATTACAGTGTGTAGAAAATGTGAAAAAATTTCCAGAAGCTACATTGAACCATTAATACTCTACATTAGACGCTTGCACCTAGTTTGGTGCAGTTTTCTGATGACAGAACTAAATGAAGATCAAAGAAATTAAATAAGTTGCCTTAGGTCACATACCTTGTAAATGATTATATCCTGGCTCAAAAATCTTTCTATTAGTCCCTTAAGAGAAGTTTAGGACTAGAGTAGACAGTAAAGGTTTGTGGATGATATAGTACAAGTAATAACAGCAGCTACTATGGATGAGTGTTGGGTGATAAGAACTCCTCTAAGCAGTTTATATGGTTTTAATTAATTCTGTCTCCAAACTCATGGGATAAATATTTTGCCTACCTGTTTACAGTTGTACAAACTTAGTTTCGGAGACATTAAATAACTTTGCCAATAGCATAAGAGTGATGGAGCTGGGATTTGAAGCAAGTTTTTCTGGCTCCAAAGTCTCTATCCTTGGGTTCATAATTTTGAGATGAACAGCTAGGAAACTTGAGTAGTGCAGACTAGTTTGCCCTACTATATGCCAGAACCAGAGTATCAGTGATCGGAACATAAAGGAGAAGGCAGGATGTTAGAGTGTCAGGTGGATATTGTAAGACAAAGGTAAAAAAGGAAATTGAAAATAGTTTAGATGTCTTCAGCTAGGACAGCTGCTATAGTGGCAGTTGTCAACTGAAATACTATAGTAGGAGCAACAGCTATTGTGGAGGAGAGAACGGTATTTTTAGTTTTGGTAATGTTGAGTTTAAAGGAGCTACTCAGACATTTGTGTGGTGTTGGGAAGTGAGGTTTGAAACTCAGAAGAACTTTCAGAATTAGAAATGTGAAAGAGTTAATAATTCAGGTACCTAAAGTGATCAAGTTATGCAGAGAGGTAAAGTCTGAGAAAGGAAAGCAATATAAATTGAGAGTGAGAAAGCGAAAAGTGATAAAGGAAAGCAGTGTCCTAAAAACCAGTGGAGGGGAGGTTTCCCAGAAGATGAGGGATCAGCAAGCTAAGTGCTATGGAGAGAGGGTTGGTAGGACAAAACTGAAGAGAGCTTTGGCAATTTGGGTGTGTGAGGACACTGTCCTAGGAAAGTTTGTGTGTTCATTTTATTTTTAACATGGAGAAACATGAGCATGCTGAAGTTTGTATTTGGTAAATTATGGAACGGTGTGGAAGAGTTAGCCTTTGTGCAGCCTCAGGTTGAATTGCAGTATACATATTAAACAGTTACACTTTATTTTCTGGGCGGAAATCTGTTGGTGTAATAATGCAAGAGGCCATTTAATTTCTCTAACAGTGAATTCTCACTCCTTGCTATGAGTAAAAAGAGCCTGAATTTGCTCCTTCATTACAGGATATAGCAGAGTGATTGCTCATCAGCATGGAGGAATTCAGAGGGGAAAGCAGTCCTGCTTTTATCTAGCACTGAACTACCAGCTATCCTAGTGATAAATGTTCTCTGATTGCTGAGAGTGGTACATATGTCAGAGTCCCTAATTAGCTCAGCACCGGGTCTGTGGAATTACCAATTACTGTGCTCTGCTTCATTTACTTGGTATTAATAACTTTGAAAGTAAGCATCTTTTTAATATGTTTATTACCTAGGTGAAAGAAATGGTTTATCCCATTGAGGGTAAGATGGTCAAAAGTGTCAGTATGGTCAACTCTCAGAGTTGGGAAAAGGCAGGGGAAGAAAACAAACCAAAAGGGACAGACCTATTTTTGATTGTTTAAAACTCTATTGAGGTCTAATTGGCGAATAAAATTTAGGCTGTTTGATACATGTGTACATCATAAAGGGCTTCCCAGGTGGCTCAGTGGTAAAGAGTCCACCTGCCAGTACAGGAGGTACAAGAGACGCAAGTTGGATCCCTGGGTCAGAAAGACTCCCCGGAGGAGGAAATGGTAACCCACTCTGGTATTCTATCTGGAGAATCCCATGCACAGAGGACCCTAGCCGGTTATAGTCCATGGGGTCGCAGACAGTCAGACATGACAGCTGAGCGTGCATGCCTGCATGTACATTATGAAAGGATTTCTCCCATTTGCTTAACTAAAATATCTCACATATTAATCGTTCTTTTCCTGTTGAGAATGTTTAAATTCTACTCTCTTAACAAATTTCAGTGATAAAGTATTGTTAACTGTTAGTCACTATATTATATATTAGATCCTCAGATGCTATTCACCTTATAACTGAAAGTTTGTACAAAAGGGATAGATCTAGATGAGGTTATAGATCAACATATGCAGCCTGAATGTAGTCATGGAAAAGTCTTACCTTTTCAGGCTGGAAGCTAGAGCCTATCCTTCTTAAGAAAGGCAAGGACTCAAACCTGAGGAATTGGAACTCTGTGATATCTACCGCAGGAGACAGTGAAGAGGGATTGTCAAAATAGCAAATGTATTGAAAGCATTAATTTGAATCACATGAAACTGCTGATATTTGACTGGCTTTGATTTACAAAAACGGCAAATTCTTGTAATCAATGGGGGGATAAAGAAGACAGTTTGGTTGGGGACCTCAGACAGGACACTAAATTTGGATTTGAGACTATTTGCAGCCCTTTGATAAAAGTGGATTAAAAGGGTAGCAATAAGGAGGCTTATCCACCCTGTAGGGGGGAAATGAACTGAGTTATGATCATCTGCCCTCTAGCTTCATCAAGCTGTTTCTCAGAGTGAAACAAAATCTTAAAGAGATTTTACCTAGAAACCTAGGGATATATGTAGAAATCTTTTGGTTATGAAGGATTTCAGAAACTGATAAAAGCAATTGACTTCCTTCCCTAGGAAAAAGAGCATATACACATTAAAAAAACATCAGAATATTTATGAATCCCTCTGAAATTCAGATCAGAAACCCTTTATTTAAAGATAAAGGTATATTGCTTTCAAGCAGTAATAAAACCAAAGTAAAACCCCAAACTAAAACTTAATTTTCAAAGGTCTCTGGACAACACATTAACCCCTGCTGAGCAGGGGTTAATCGTTTCATCTTTGTGGATAAGGCAGTTTTACACAGGGTGCTAAGTCTACAAATCATGATATATAGATATAGGTATCTCCAGTCTGGAATCTGTTTTAGGGATCAAGGCATAAGTAATTGGGGGAATAAGGCATTTCTCTTCGATTGTTTTCTCAGTATATGACCTCCTATTATCAGATTTCACTTATATCAATATATTCTTTTTATCAATACTTAGATTGGCTCATTTACTGATAACATATGGAAAAAAGCAGCAAAATTTAGTGTAAAATTCTAGGCTCATCTACCGGGATAACCAGGTAGGTAGATATTGAAAAAATAGCCTAGCCTTAGGTAATGTGTTCAATTGTTTCAGTCATGTCTGACTCTTTTGCGACCCCATGGACTGTACCCTGCCAGGCTCCTCTGTTCATGGGATTCTCCAGCAAAAATACTGGAGTGGGTTGCTATGTCCTCCTCCAAGGGATCTTCCTGACCCAGGGATCAAACCTGCGTCTCCTGTAACTCCTGTATTGGCAGGCGAATTCTTTACCACTGGGCCACCAGAGAAGCCTTAGGTAATGCTTAGGATCTAAAGACTAGGCATTGGTTTCTCGATCCTGGCTGTGTATTATATTAATAATTACTTTGGGACACATAAAACATAACAATGTCCAACCCCATATCAAAGCTGATTAGATCAGACTCTCAAGGAGTGGGGATCAGGCACTGGTACCTTTCAAAGGAATTCTGAGACATTCTAATGTATATTTAGGTGTGGCAATCATTGGTTTAGAATCGATTTAGATGGTGGTATGGATACAGTGGGGCTTCCCTGGTGGCTCAGTGGTGAAGAATCTTCCTGCAGTGCAGGAGACCCGGGTTCAGTCCCTTGGTCGGGAAGATCCCCTGAAGGAGGGCATGGCAACGCACTCTAACACTCTTAGAGAATCCCATGGACAGAGGAGCCTGGCAAGCTGCAGTCCTTAGGGTCGCACAGAGTCGGAGACGACTGGAGTGACTAAGCAGCCACAGCAGCAGCATGGGTACAATGAAGGAAAGCAAGATAAAAGCGTGTTCTCACAGGTGAGGCCCATGGACTGGTGAAAAATCTCTAGCAAATAGAGTCAGTTGATATAATTTTTTAGTTATTAAATTGTCTTTATAGGTATATTTACTCCCTGGGTCAGGAAGATCCTCTGGAGAAGGAAATGGCAACCCACTCCAGTACTCCTGCTTGGAAAATCTCATGGACGGAGGAGCATGGTAGGCTACAGTCCATGGGGTCGCAAAGAGTTGGACATGACTGAGTGACTTCACTAGTCACTAGTTACTCCTTTAAAGGGAGTCTGCTATAAGAACACAAAGTCTTAGGGCTGAGCATCTTAAAGCATAGGGCAGCCATCCCATCTGGCTTTAAAGCAGTGGTAATATATTTTCAAAATCAGAACAAGATAATATGAGTTATCAAGCGAAGAACTGTAGGGAAGAAAAAGCTCATCTTTAGAAGAGGTTATGCACTCATGTGGGCTTCTCTGGTGGCTTAGTGGTAAAGAATCTATCTGCCATGCAAGAGATACAGGTTTGATCCCTGGGTCGGGATGATCCCCTGGAGAAGAAAACGGCAGTCTACTCTAGCATTCTTGCCTGGGAAATCCCATGGACAGAGGAGCCTGGCAGGCTACAGCCCATGGGGTTGTAGAAGTCAGACATGACTTAGCGCCTAAACTATAACAAAGCATATAGTCACTTGGCACATATTTCAGAGCTGACAAAAGGGTAAAGAGCATGTATCTCCCTGTTCTCTGTGCTCAGCTATCCAATTTCTCTTACTTGGAAGCAGTCAATCTCTTGTTTACAGTAGTTCATTCATGTATAAACCGTGTCTTTTCTTTTTGTCTACAAACAGCCTTGTACAAATGGTATGCACACTATTCTGTGTTTGGCTTTTGCACTAAATAGTATACCCTGGAGAATTGCTTATGTGTTGACAAGTCTCCAGTTTAGATGTTGCATGCCCAAACTCGTATCCCTTGATAAAGGCACCAGGCATGTTGTAGGAACTCAACAAATGCTGTTGCCAATTTCATCATTCTCCCAAAATAAATAAGCCGACACTGCTGCACCTGTCTCCTGAAATGAAATTCAGGAGTAGTCCATAAGGGGTTTTTGCTGTCTTCACTTCCAAACTGCAGTAAAAAAATGCCTTCGATGACATTCTCAGAAGTAGTGTTCAAAAAGAGACCAAATGTATTTCAAATCCTGCCACAAAAAGAGGCAAAAACTGTAGTTGACTCAAAAATGTTATGTCAGAGTCTAAGAAATCATACATACTCTTGACCCCCAAGCCTTGAATAAAATGAAATCATAGGATTAGTAATTAAGTCAATTAATTTTTTTGATCAAAAATTTAATATTTAAGTATACCTTTGTTTTAAGTTGTTGTATTCCATACTCTTCTGTGTTGAAAAATTAAGCTATTGGAAACTGTGTGAGAAGTCTAGATATTACCTGTTTTCTGACTCTGAACTTACACTTGTGGTGCATTAATATTAACAACTTGAAGCAGTAAGGCCTAGATGGTTTGTAAGTGAAGCTTAATTTTATGATATTTGGTGTCTAAGAAAACTATCACATTCTCCATGCTTTGTACCATTGCTAACCACAATGTAAATATAAGCAGTTGATATTTTATAAATCTCCGATGTTAAAAATTCATGATTTGTAACAGCTGAAAGCTCATAATCTCTGCTTTGCCATTTAGCGATTGCTTCCTGCCTTTGTTTTCTGGGTAGCAACCAAAACACTGTAGACTTCAGAGGAAGGAAATCAAAGCAAATGGTAATGACATTGACTGAATTTTAAAGAGATTTTCAATTATTACTACCTTTTAGCTGTATTACTGCTTTGGATGTGTGTGTTTGTTGAAAATTCCTATAATCTTAGACTCTTCTTATTTTAAAATTGAATGGGTTTGGGACTATTGCCCCTTATTGAATATGCAAGTTCTGGAGTCAGTGTCTCCAAGCAACTCAGCATGCTTAGTGTATTAATGGTTAATTTTTAAAAGCATTGTAAAGGAGTTGTATTACTTATGTGTGCATGCATATCTGTATGTACACATGAGCCAACCATGTGCAGGAGGGGAGGAGCGGGGAGTATTCCATCAAATCAATAAGCTGTTTGATTATTTTTAAGTCATTTTCATTTAGAGTTTGTGGTTAAGGAGGCTTACTAGCTTTGCTTCAGTTTTCTGAAGCTACTAGTACTAAAGACATATGGGTCCTATGTTTATTATGATGGTCTTTTCCATTTATTAGACACAAAATAGGTTACAGCACCTACTATGTAATTTTTAATAGTATTACTACATGAAATTGAAGATGTTAGTCACTCAGTCATGTCTGACTCTTTGCAGCCTCATGGACTGAAGCCTGCCAGCCTGTCCAGGCTCCTCTGTGTACTGAAGTGGGTAGACATCCTCTTCTCCAGGGGATCTTCCCAACCCAGGGACTTAGCAGCAGCAGCAGTCCTGCATGGCAGGTGGATTCCTTACCATCTGAGCCACCATGTCCTCCCTGCTGCTGCTGCTAAGTCGCTTCAGTCGTGTCCGACTCTGTGCGACCCCACAGACAGAAGCCCACCAGGCTCCCCTGTCCCTGGGATTCTCCAGGCAAGAATACTGGAGTGGGTTGCCATTTCCTTCTCCAACGTATGAAAATGAAAAGTGAAAGTGAAGTCGCTCAGTCGTGTCCCACTCTTAGCGACCCCATGGACTGGAGTCTACCAGGCTCCTCCATCCATGGGATTTTCCAGGCAAAAGTACTGGGGTGGGGTGCCATGTCCTCCCTAACCCCCCATAATTACTAGAGTATAAGTTCCTTTAGAGCAGGACCTTTCCTGGCTTGTTCAAAAAATTATTCCTAGGATTTTGAAGAGTATCTAGCCCATAGTAGATGACCAATAAATATTTATTAAATTAATGAATATGTTAGCATGGTCTAATATATTATGATTGTGTGAAACAATGGTTTCTGATGACAGATCTTATTTTTTGCTGTCTTGTATTTGCTGAGCTGTTATATCATTCAGAACCTAATGTTTATGTTAATCAGCAGGCTGTTTTGGGAAACAATAATTTCTTTGATATAACATATTTATATCAAGATTTGAGATTGAATAGAAGTTTTAAGAAAGTAAATAAATTCATAAATATTAAAGTAATTCTGAAATAAGGAATTCATGATCATGAACTCCTTAATGCAAAATTCAGACTTAAATGGAAGAAAGTAGGGAAAACCACTAGACCATTCAGGTATGACCTAAATCAAATCCCTTACGATTATACAATGGAAGTGACAAATAGATTTAAGGGATTAGATCTGATAGAGTGCCTAAAGAACTATGGATGGAGGTTCGTGACATTGTACAGGAGGCAGGGATCAAGATCATCCCCAAGAGAAAGAAATGCAAAAAGGCAAAATGATTATCTAAGGAGTATAACCTTACAAATAGCTGAGAAAAAAAGAGAAGCTAAAGGCAAAGGTGACTGCAGCCATGAAATAAAAAGATGCTTACTCCTTGGAAGAAAAGGTATAACCAACCTAGACAGCATATTAAAAAGCAGAGACATTACTTTGCCAACAAGGTCCGTCTAGTCAAGGCTATGGTTTTTCCAGTCATGTATGGATGTGAGAGTTGGACTATAAAGAAAGCTGAGTGCCGAAGAACTGATGCTTTTGAACTGTGGTATTAGAGAAGACTTTTGAGAGTCCCTTGGACTGCAAGGAGATCCAACCAGTCCATCCTAAAGGAAATCAGTCCTGGGTGTTCATTGGAAGGGCTGATTTTGAAGCTGAGACTCCAGTTATTGGCCACTTGATGCAAAGAGCTGATGCATTTGAAAAGACCCTGTTGCTGGGAAAGATTGAAGGTGGGAGGAGAAGGGGCTGACAGAGGATGAGAGGGTTAGATGGCATCACGGACTCAATGGACATGAGTTTGAGTAAACTCCGGGAGCTGGTGATGGACAGGGAAGCCTGGCGTGCTGCAGTCCATGGGGTCGCAAAGTCAGACACGACTGAGTGACTGAAGTGATATTGATACTGAAAGGCAAAGGAGAAAAGGAAAGTTATACACATTTGAATGCAGAGTTCCAAGGAAGAGCAAGGAGAGATAAGAAAGCTTTCCTCAGTGATCAATGCAAAGAAATAGAGGAAAACAACAGAATGGGAAAGAGATCTCTAGATCTCTTCAAGAAAATGAGAGACACAAAGAGAACATTTCATGCAAAGATGGGCACAGTAAAGGACAGAAATGGTAGGGACCTAACAGAAGCAGAATATAATAAGGAGAGGTGGCAAGAATACACAGAACTATATAAAAAAAGATCTTCATGACCCAGATAAACACGATGGTGTGATCACTCATCTAGTCCCTGGCATCCTGGAGTGTGAAGTCAAGTAGGCCTTAGAAAGCATCACTATGAACAAAGCTAGTGGAGGTGATAGAATTCCAGTTGAGCTATTTCAAATCCTGAAAGATGATGCTGTGAAAGTGCTGCACTCAATATGCCAGCAAATTTGGAAAACTCAGAAGTGGCCACAGGACTGGAAAAGTTCAGTTTTCATTCTATTCCAATCCCAAAGAAAGGCAATGACAAAGAATGCTCAAACTACTGAACAGTTGCACTCATCTCACATGCTAGCAAAGTAATGCTCAAAATTCTCCAAGTCAGGCTTCAATAGTATGTGAACCATGAACTTCCAGATGTTCAAGCTGGTTTTAGAAAATGCAGAGGAACCAGAGATCAAGTTGCCAACATCCGCTGGATCATTGAAAAAGCAAGAGAGTTTGAGAAAAACATCTACTTTATTGACTATGCCAAAGCCTTTGACTGCGTAGATCACAACAAACTATGCAAAATTCTTAAAGAGATGGGATACTAGACCACCTTGCCTGCCTCTTGAGAAATCTGTATGCAGATCAAGAAGCAACAGTTGAAACTGTACATGGAACAACAGACTGGTTTCAAATATGGAAAGGAGTACGTCAAGGCTGTATGTTGTCACCCTGCTTATTTAGCTTATATGCAAAGTACATCATGCAAAATGCCAGGCTGGATGAAGCACAAGCTGAAATCAAGATTGCTGGGAGAAATAGAAATAACATCAGATATGCAGACAACACCACCCTTATGGCAGAAAGCGAAGAAGAACTAAAGAGCCTCTTGATGAAAGTGAAAGCGGAGAGTGAAGAAGCTGGCTTAAAACTCAGCATTCAGAAAACTAAGGTCATGGCATCCGGTCCCATCTCTTCATGGCATATAGATGGGGAAACAATGGAAACAATAAGAGACTTTTTTGAGGGAGGGGCTCCAAAATCACTGCAGATGTTGACTGCAGCTATGAAGTTAAAAGATGCTTGCTCCTTGAAAGAAAATCTATGACCAACCTATCAGATCAGATCAGATCAGTCACTCAGTCATGTCAGACTCTTTGCAACCCCATGAATCGCAGCACACCAGGCCTCCCTGTCCATCACCAACTCCCGGAGTTCACTCAGACTCATGTCCATTGAGTCAGTGATGCCATCCAGCCATCTCATCCTCTGTCGTCCCCTTCTCCTCTTGCCCCCAATCCCTCCCAGCATCAGAGTCTTCTCCAATGAGTCAACTCTTTGCATGAGGTGGCCAAAGTACTGGAGTTTCAGCTTTAGCATCATTCCTTCCAAAGAAATCCCAGGGCTGATCTCCTTCAGAATGGACTGGTTGGATCTCCTTGCAGTCCAAGGGACTCTAAAGAGTACAGCATACTAAAATGCAGAGTCATTACTTTGCCAACAAAGGTCTGTCTAGTCAAAGCTGTGGTTTTTCCAGTAGTCATGTGTGGATGTGACAGTTGGACTATAAAGAAAGCTGATTGCTGAAGAATGGATGCTTTTGAACTGTGGTGTTGGAGAAGACTCTTGAGAGTTCTTGGACTGCAAGATCCAACCAATCCATCCTAAGGAAATCAGTCCTGAATATTCATTGGAAGGACTGATGATGAAGCTGAAACTCCAGTACTTTGGCCACCTGATGCAAATAACGGACTCATTTGAAAAGACCCTGATGCTGGGAAAGATTGAAGGCAGGAGGAGAAGGGAATGACAGAGGATGAGATGGTTGGATGGCATCACCATCTCAGTGGACATGAGTTTGAGAAAGCTCCGGGAGTGAGTGATGAACAGGGAAGCCTGGTGTGTTGCAGTCCATGAGGTTGCAAAGAGCTGGACACGACTGAGAGGCTGAACGAACTTGAATTCCATAATAAAAAAATATCACTTACTGCCTCATGTTCTTCTGAGGAATAGACAATCTAATGCAAGATAACTGAACCTTTTGTAGTTCAACTAACTTAGAAAAAAGTGTGAGCTTTTATTCATCACTTCCAGTAGTATCCTAATTGTAATGACATGTTATCATCATTTTTTATGCTTAATAAATATAATATTAATGGAATTTTGCTTGATGCAGGGTCAGAATTTATTATCTATAAAAATACGGTACAATTTTAAACTATTATTTCTAATAAACTATTGTTTCATTATCCTTAGATGTAATTAATTTGAAGGTGCTGTAAAATGCAACAAATAGTGTCCTGTGCGTAGGTTGGCACTGTGGTGTGGCATTTTCTTTGTGACCAATGTCACTCTTCTGTGAGTATATTATCATTGTCTCGTGACACTGGCACTGTAGTCGAATTCAACTCAAATTGGCTATAAAATAACCTTCTTCAGTAGAGGTCAAACCACTTTAAAATATTATCTCAGTGCTTTTAGCTTATCAAAGACTTATTGGAAAAGCGATTTATTCTTATTTAGCAGACAAAAAAAAAATGGCAGCATTGGCAGGGCAAGTCAATTGTGTAAGGTCAGTTGAAAAATCATTTAATGGGGGTTAGGTGAAGTTTCCAAGGTTACAGTCTACCTCCCCTGGTGATCAGTGCCTAAGACAGACTGAAGAAATAAAAGTCAAATCTTTACCTGCCTTGGTTAGAAATAATAAAGTTAATGCTGATATGCTCATGCCTTCAAAATGTATAAGTTAAATTACATACATGAGTTGCCAGAATGTATTTGGCAGCTTTTTCTACTACATCAATGTGTTGACCTGCGAGGGTAATGAAGTCCTACGATGGTAGTCAAATAAATTAAAATCAAGTTTTCAGGGTAGTTGTGATAATAAAAATGAATTTCTAATTGCAAGAAGTGTCTTTGGTATTTAAAGAACTAAAGGAAAAGTAACAATATAATAAAGAGGTAATTAAAAAAAGGAAAATATAACTATATTAAAGAATATTGAGAGTAACTTTAAAAAATATGTAAAAACTAGTATCCTAGGAGAGATCCAATTAGAAGTGGATAGTGAATCAAAATTATTAAATGGCTATCATATTTATGATATGATAAATGTCATATCATCACTCCTTTATTAGTTGTTTGGGGGAAACCTCTAAGTTGGCTTCTAGCAAATTCTTTCCTTCCTCCCTACCTCCCTCCTTCTTTCTTTTTCTCTTCTTTTCTTTGCTTACCATAGCTCAGTGTTTCCCAAGTGTGTTTTCCAGGATATAAGGTCCATAGGATGCTCATATGCTCTTCAGTTTTCAAGAAATGGTCCAAAATAGGAAACCTATTTATCTCAACCACTTCCAAAAGGATTTGACTGTGAAATATACATTATATACATATAAACTTTCCAGGACCTGACTTGAGAAACAAAGGAAGAAGTATCAGTAATGAGAATGGGTTGAGGAATGAGGGAATATAGTTGGGCCAACAAAGATTTTATGGGATACTTCGATTTTTTACAGAATTACTGATTCATTTATGACATGCTCATTTTCAGTTAAAAATGTTTTGTGTCCTTTTGCATTGCATAGTCCATAAAGATTGTTAAGTTTTTGTGAGTGGATTATCTGTTGAACATGCATAATGTCATTTTGAGATATCTTAACTAGATTTTTTTTAATTCTTATAAATTGGTTTTCTTGAAGTGAGACATTTAATTGAAAAGGTCAGTGCTGAGAAATCACTGTGATTCCAGGTTTTTCTGCCTTCTCATATATTTTGAGACTTGCTATTGTCATTTTTAATGGAGATCATGAAAAATGCATAATGTTAGAAATTCATAGTAACCACATTTCTCATTTAGTCTGCCAGACAAAACAATATATTTAATTGCTTGGAAAATAGAAGACTGTCTTATTGATTTGAATTATATATATATATATATATATATATTTTTTTTTTTTTTTTAATAGTCCTTTATGTTCTAAAACTTAAGAAAGGAAAAGTTGCTATTTGAAAAGCTTTTAGGATACAGTATTGGAGCAAATTGCTTGATCTGATGCCTGAGCATTTTGTTTATTTATGATAGAACATGGGAACATATTAAAACTGAGATATGTTGAGAACCCCATTTTATTAATATTGCCGTGTTAAATGTGTAAGTATTGAACAGTCAATGAAATAGGAGACATTTTATCTGGTGACGTTTTGAATGAATCTCATTGTAGGGGAAGCCTGTGGGAACACCAGATGCTGGCGCCTATTTCCGTGTGCTCGCGGAGCATGGAGTGGCTGCCTTGTTTACAGCGCCGACTGCAATTAGAGCCATCCGTCAACAGGACCCTGGGGCAGCCTTGGGGAAGCAGTACTCTCTGACAAGGTGAACTTGGGATGCACAGGGCAAATTACATTAAAAACTGCAATCACACTGAATAACTGAACACTGTATATTTTTTCTAGCATGGCAGTACCGTTACGGAAAATGTCAGAGGTTCTGAATGTTAAGAATGGCTGTTCTACATGTATTTTTGAAAGAGTTGGAAATTTAGCTATACTGTGAATATTTTTTAATACCATGTCCTATTTATTTCTGTTCAAATTTTCTCAAAATAGTTCTCTTTTTAAAACTACTCTGCTTATATTTTCCTTAAAGCAGAAGGCTAACTGTGATTTATACATATATGTATATGTATGTGTGTTTGTAATCTAGTTTTTTTACCACCAGCACCACCTGGGAAGCCCCACTCTCTCTGGTAGTAAAGAACCCACCTGTCAATGCAGGAAACATAAGAGACGCAGGTTTGATCCCGGTGTCAGGAAGATCCCCTGGAGGAGGTCTTGGCAACCCACTCTAGTAATCTTGCCTGGAGAATCCCATGCACAGAGGAGCCTGGCGGGCTACAATCCATAGGGTAACAAAAGGTCAGACAGACTGAAGCGACTTAGCATGCACATGTACATATATATAAATATATATGTATATATGTAATATCTACCTTTTGAAAATAGACTAATAGTCTAAATAGAGGGGAAAACACTTGATTTTACTTATAAAGATAAAATGTGCAAATTATAGTCCAAATTACCTATGTTGAAAGAGTGAAGGAAATTATTTTCCTGTTGTTTTGTAATAATGTGCTCAGAATAGATACTTTTGTGCTGGTTTATTGCCATTCATTTTAGCTTAATGATAGTACATTCAGAGATAATTATAGCAATTTGTATCTTCAAGGCAGTTTCCAGCATCAGTTCTCATTGAACCTTTCTGAAATAGGTCACTGCTATCATAAACTAAAAGGATTTTGTAGTTTCTTCAAGTCAAAATTGGTTTTAAATTAAGTCAGTTTGAAATTTGTAAATTAAATTCCAGATGTTATGAATTTTATGCTGCTATGACCCAAAGAAGGGGTTAAAACAGATACCGTACAGCAATTGCAGATGTAAGCAAGATTTCAATTTGGGCAGGGTCAGTGATTTGGTTCATTTGTTTCTTTTTTGAAAAAAAAAAAAAAAAGAGATCTGGATTTACATAAAATGTTCATAAAATGAGCATACAATGTGTTCATAAAATACTCTTATATTTCTATTCACTTTATTTACTAAATTGTGATTTTGTTTACTCCATTTCAGTAAAAGAAGAGAAACATAGGTTTTGGTAAAAACATCTGAGGCTGAGTATAGTCTCCATGTCTTGACACAATTCCAGGGGTTTTGAAGAAATAGTGCCCTTGTTCTTGCAGTGTCCCTTTTCTGACAAATGCATTCTGATTACAGGGCATGTAGGTGTGTGATGATCAAGCTAAAATCTGTTGTTTGCTACATCATCTTTTCCCATTTGTTACACGGGTTTCAGATGATATCCTTTACTGTAAAGGCAAGAAGCCATTTCTAATTTGCCTGAAGTATAAAGCGTCAAATAATACCAAATGAATGCCTATTAAATCACCAATAAATGAACACCTATTAAATACTGGATTTAATAGGTATTCATTTGGTATTGAATGAATTTCAATACCAAAATACCAACTCTTTCAAACTAATAGTTATAGACATAGAGTATCAGATTTTAGTCCATGAGATTTTAATGTAAGAGAAATTGCAGTAAACTCCCCTGATCATGTCCCTTTGTCTTTAGGCATTTAAGTTATTCATGATGATGTGAACGTATGTTTTAAGTATCTATTTAGGAATGCAGACTCTAAAACAGCCTCAATTATTCAAATGACTACTATTAATAAATGCAAACACTTGTGGATCACCTACTATGTTCTAGGCATAAGCAGTCATAGTTGGTTGTCTCACTGGTTAGCACAATAAGTAGGAATTGTGATTATTCTCATCTTACAGGTAAGGGAGGTTAGGGCCAGAAGTTAAGTGACTTCTTAGGAAGAAACTAAGTCAGGTGATCTAACTAGAGCCTACACACGTAACTAAATACCATGAACATAACACTTCGTATGAAAAGTAAGTTAGGAGACTAACTTGACCTAGGGATTTTTGACATTCATGGGATAAATGCAGCTCAGCTTTTCCTTTTCATATATTTATAGTCTATATGAATAGTGCCTTCACTGACCTACTTTGATAGATTCTGACTTGTGGACTAAGAGAATGCTAGAAGAGACCTCCAAAATCCAACTGTCTTACTGTAGGCAACCGAGGTTCAAAAAAAGCTAAGTTCCGATTAGAGGCAGAATGAAAGCCAGAACCCAAGTCTTCTGATACAACTATACCTTCAAGTTTATATTTAGGTTCAAGACAATTTCATGCTGACTTACTGAGTGGACATTTCTTAGATATTATAATCACAGCCCCGTGATTCATTTGCAGTTTGCTTCTCTCTCCTTTTACAGAATGTTTTGTGATGGTATTTTCTTTTTAAATGTTACATAGCTCATCAAAAGTTCTTTTAAAATAAATTTAAAGATATTCCCCTAAATTTAAGAAGGTACTCTGAAATAGGTAACTAACCATAACTATAAGTTATTTTATCAGACAACTGGAGTTTGGAAAAATAGGTAAGACATCGTCTAGTGAAATCATTTCATTTCACAGTAGAGAAAACTTTGCCACAAAGAGGTAAAATAACATCCCAGGATTACAAAGCTACTATAGGGCAAAAGCTGGGCTAGGCAGTACTGCATGGTAATTTGGATTCTGACTATGGAGTTAGACTCCCTGGGTTCAAATCTACCGTTTATTGACTGTGTGACCTTCAGAAAGTTATGTAGTCTCTCTGTTCTTTTTTTGTGTATGTGAGCTAGTGCAAGAATATGGAGAAGGCAATGGCACCCCACTCCAGTACTCTTGCCTGGAAAAATCCCACGGACGGAGGAGCCTGGTAGGCTGCAGTCCATGGGGTCGCTAGGAGTCGGACATGACTGAGCGACTTCACTTTCACTTTTCACTTTCATGCATTGGAGAAGGAAATGGCAACCAACTCCAGTGTTCTTGCCTGGAGAATCCCAGGGATGGGGGAGCCTGGTGGGCTGCCGTCTCTGGGGTCACACAGAGTCGGTCGGACACGACTGAAGTGACTTAGCAGCAGTAGCAGCAGCAGCAGTGCAAGAATATAATGAAAATAGAAGGTACATAATTCATGCAGAGCACTTGAAACTGTTCTTAACATAGACTGTCTTAGCTATTATTATCATCTGCTTTCTAATTTACTGCTCTTTTTCATACATCATAGTGATTTTTTTCCCCCCATGATCTAGTTCAATTTTAGTAAAGTTAGAAAAATAATCTGTGCTGGGATTTCCATTCAAGATAGCACAGTACCTCATACTTTGATGTAGCCTTTCTTTTCCAATTACATAGCAATGAGAGTTAATATGAAAAAGAAGAAGCAGAGCATAGCGCTGAGCTGAAAAATAAACTTTTCTGTGAACTATAAATGGATTAGAGTGGCAAAATGGCAAGGGTGGCTGAGGCCTGAGGCTTGCTACGTGTACAGGCAGGTGTTGGCAGAGTAATAGAGCCCCGGTGTTGCCTTGTACTCCCTGGAGTCAGAGTTTGCTCAGTGGTTGAGGATGGGCTGGGGTGTTAACACACCACTCAGAAAAGGCGGCTGATAATAATGACAATTGTTTTCTGGGACTGTGACTTATAGCAGACGTTGGTCCAGGGGTCTGAATCAGACAAAGGACAGTCCAGCAATCAGAGACTGAACCAAACTGCCCATCTGTCATCCTGGAATAGGATCTGTGATATCCCAAGTATCACTGTGGATTAATAATTCTGAACCATCATTATGGCATTAGATGTCACAAACCTATTGAACAGAGAAGGTGAGCATAGAAAAGAGAGAGAGAGAGAGATACAAATGACAACACAGAACTTCTATTTTGAAAAGATTATGGGAAATAAAATTCTAAATGCATGAAGAACTCTAAAGCTATTTAAATCAACAGAATATGGATTCATTCCAATTGACCTTATTTTTGTAATATAGTCAAATTAAACTTGAAAATAAGTATTTTGAGGATAATCAGTCATAAACGAATAACTTATGTAAAATTATTAAACTTGGATATGAAACAATAAAAAAGTACAGTGGATAGGGTAAACTAAATAAATACATGGACACAATGAAAGACTGTTAAAATAATAGCATATTACTGAGGAAATTACTCAGAATGCAGAACAGAGAGACAAAATAAAAAATCTGAAAGGACAGTTAAGAGACTTGGAGGGAAGAATCAGTTCTGTTTGAACAGAAGCCAAAATAACAGTAATAAAATGGTGGAAAGTTTTTTTCAAAAGGATATTTGAATTTTCTAGTGGGGAGAAAATAGAATGAAGGAAAAAGATGGAGATAACCACTGGGACATTGATGTAAAAAATAATGATGTTCTGTTGTGTGAACTAGAAGTTGATGAGGCATTACTGAAATGACATATTTTATTTAACCTATGTTTGCACAAGAGCAGTTTTCTCTTGTTTGGTAGTTTATGGACCTTGAAAGAAAATATTCATTTTAGTTTTCTTCTGCTTATACTTTATTACCAAAAATTCTTCACCATAATTTGGCTTTGGCTTTTTATCCATTACTATGCAGCTTCCTATGTATTTTGGAATAAAATTAATTTAACAACAATACCATTTTACTGTTTCCCTTATTACTTAATTTTCAACTTCATTTGAGCATTGAATTGTGGTTGATTTTATATAGAAATGAGGAAAGATGTATAGGTCTCATTCCCATTCATCTCTCTCTCCATTTTTTTCTCCTCTAGATACTGTATATTGTCATTTTGTTTATCCTTTTAGTGTTACACATTTGGAAGTAGGTTCATCTTTCCATGTGTTGCCATCACAGAGTGTCTCTCATACACTGAATTACTCAATACAATCTAGGGCAGCTGCTGCTGCTGCTGCTAAGTCGCTTCAGTCGTGTCCGACTCTGTGCGACCCCATAGACGGCAGCCCATCAGGCTCCCCCGTCCCTGGGATTCTCCAGGCAAGAACACTGGAGTGGGTTGCCATTTCCTTCTCCAATGCATAAAAGTGAAAAGTGAAAGTGAAGTCGCTCAGTCATGTCCGACTCTTAGCGACCCCATGGACTGCAGCCCACCAGGCTCCTCCATCCATGGGATTTTCCAGGCAAGAGTACTGGGGTGGGGTGTCATTGCCTTCCCCTGGTATCTATAGCATAGTAACTACTAGCAACATGTCACTACTGAACTCTTGACAAAGGGTTACTACTGTGAAGAAATTGATATTTTTAATTTTTTTCAATTTTAACTACATTTTAAATAGCCAGAGATAGTAGCTACCATATTGTACAGTGCAGACACAGGATGTATATAATGAATATGAGTAAATTTTCTCTCCAGAGAGTCCAAATAACTGTGAAAAGATGGCTAATTTTCACTTTTATAAATTTTTAAATAAAAATATATTTTTGAATTTTTAAAATGGGGCATTCATCTGTTTGTGAAATTAATAAAACAGTGGCAAAGTCATTAATGAGAAATTTCACTGTTGGAAAAATGTTCAGTTCAGTTCAGTCGCTCAGTCGTGTCCGACTCTTTGTGACCCCATGAATCGCAGCACGCCAGGCCTCCCTGTCCATCACCAACTCGCGGAGTTCACTCAAACTCATGTCCAAAATGTTAGTATTCCTTTTTTGCAAACCTAAAGAACTAAATGTCCTTTAAAAAATAAGAATACAACTCTTGCTCTTAGGCTTGAGTTTATCTTTAAATCATAATTTGTCTTTCCATTATAGATATATACTAAGTAATCATTTGGTTTTAAAAATATAAAATTATGTGGTATGATTTTGTTTATTGTGAGAAATTAGGAGTTAAATAATACTGGATTAAATATTTATTAAAAGATTTTAGATTGTTCTGTCAGTTGTGTCTTATTCTTGAATGTTATCTTTGTTTAGAGTGTGTTTATACTCATTATATAATTTGAAGTTGGTAATTGATAAAAATAGTAACTTTGGGGCAGTTTTAGGAATTTTAATACAAATATAGATAGATAGTTTCTAGCGTATTTAGGGAGAAGAGATCATCTATGCTATCTGATGTTAGGCAGGAAATACTGGAGTAGCTTGCCATTCCCTTCTCCACGGGATTCTTCCAACCCAGGGATGGAACCCAGGTCTCCTGCATTGCAAGCAGACTCTTTACCATCTGAACCACCAAGGAAGTCCCTAAATTACCAGTGAGCCCCAAATTTTACCTCTGCTTCTGGTAAATACTAAGGTGGTTTTAATGAAAATGGAGGGGATTTTTCTGACTTGCAGAGAAGGCAAACACCACTTTTACTATTGTTTGTTGAATATCCTACCTTTCCATTTTGCTTATTAGTACCATTATGAAGATTACCATCATGATGATACTAATGTATAATTAAAAGATAAAAAGACAATAGAATTATAATATGAAACCATAATATTAAATAAGTTTAAAGATACATAAGGCTGAAATTTATAATAAAATAAGGAATCAATGCTATGCATGATTTTTTTATTATAATCAATTAATTAGGTTAGTTGAAGTTTACTTGGCTAGGGAAAAAAAGCCAAAAAATTAATTAAAAGTTAAAAAAAATGATGGTAATATTAAGGTATTAGTTGCCCCTTGATTAGCAAAAGATTATTTTGTATTGTGTGATAACATTTTTAAGTGACTGTATTTTACATTACATTTTCATTACTAAATACTGTTGAAATACTAGTTCTTAAGTTTCATATATCAACCAAAAACATGATTATCTGGATTTATAGAGCTTTTTGAAGAAATCTATGGCTTGATAGATGATGCAAATGTCGCCTCTGATGCCCATAAAGCACTTCCTTTTTGTTGTTCTTTGCTTATAGTATTAGACTCAGCCAAACATATTTATTTTATAAATTTTAATACAAATTATCTAAATGCATATTATTCTTTTTTTTTCAAACATCAGACAGTTGGATATTTACTTCTGCTCTTAAAGAAAAATTTGAGAGTAATAAATTCTGTTACATGTGTTATTACAAAGAAAGAAGGTAGAAAAGTACAATATGCTCTAGAATATGATTACATTTTCAGTGAAATACAAAAAATAACTCCTCTGTTGATTAGTAAGAAAACCATGCTTGAAACCTCCTATAGTCATAAATGGCAAAAATACAACAGAAATCCTAGTATGTACATATACCTGTATGTGTTCTTTCTGTTCTTCAAATTTCCTGTAATATTATACAACAGCAAAATGATTCTGTAAAGTTAATCTAAATTGTGAAGCAAGTATCCATGATCAGTCCTTAAAGGTGTCTGTTTATAAGTATGGTTTGAAAGGAAAGGAAAGTGAAATCACTCAGTCGTGTCCAACTCTTTGCGACCCCATGGACTGTAGCCTACCAGGCTCCTCAGTCCCTGGGATTTTCCAGGCAAGAATACTGAAGTGGGGTGCCATTGCCTTCTTCAGGGGATCTTCCCGACCCAGGGATCAAACCTGGGTCTCCCGGATTGTAGGCAGATGCTTTACTGTCTGAGCTACGAGGGTTTGAGGCAGCCCCCAAACAGTGAATAGTAGACCTTTTCATTCAGTCTTTTTTGCTTCTATGATTCATCATGGATACCTGTCTTTTCCTTCTAATCCTGTTTTCTTGAATTTTACTTTGATTTAGGATCAGGTATTTTAAAGTTTGGGTTTGGCGTTTGTTTATGTATTGGTTTTTCTTCTTCCAACAACATACAAATATTTCTAAAAGGCTTTTCAAGGAAACGGGAGTTGTCAGTGGTGATGAGTCCTGTTGCTCAGGTTTCTCAGATAATCCGCCCACCTCCATCTTTCCCCCCGGGGCTGCCTGGGTTCAGGTCTCACTGCTTCTCTGTGATGATAATAGCCTCCCAAACCCGGGGCCCTGGGCTGCTGCCCTGACCTTCTTTCCATCCTCCCCACTCCTGCCAGTGGTGTCTTCCTAAACCAAAAATCTTATTGTGCCACTCTCCTGCTGAAAATCTTTCAGTTCAATCGCTCAGTCGTGTCCGACTGTTTGCAACCCCATGAATCGCAGCATGCCAGGCTTCCCTGTCCATCCCTAACTCCCGGCGTTCACTCAAACTCATGTCCATCGAGTCAGTGATGCCATCCAGCCAACTCATCCTCTGTCGTCCCCTTCTCCTCCTGCCCCAAATCCCTCCCAGCATCAGGGTCTTTTCCAATGAGTCAATTCTTCGCATGAGGTGGCCGAAGTATTGGAGTTTCAGCTTTAGCATCATTCCTTCCAATGACCACCCAGGACTGGTCTCCTTTAGGATGGACTGGTTGGATCTCCTTGCAGTCCAAGGGACTCTCAAGAGGCTTCTCCAACACCACAGTTCAAAAGCATCAATTCTTTGGCACTCAGCTATTTCACAGTCCAACTCTCACATCCATACATAACAACAGGAAAAACCATAGCCTTGACTAGACAGACCTTTTTGGCAAAGTAATGTCTCTGCTTTTGAATATGCTATCTAGGTTGGTCATAACTTTCCTTCCGAGGAGTAAGCGTCTTTTCATTTCATGGCTGCAATCACCATCTGCAGTGATTTGGGAGCCAAAAAATAATAATAATAATAATAAAGTCTGACACTGTTTCTGCTGTTTCCCCATCTATTTCCCATGAAGTGATGGGACCAGATGCCATGATCTTCGTTTTCTGAATGTTGAGCTTTAAGGCAACTTTTTCACTCTCCACTTTCACTCTCATCAAGAGGCTTTTTAGTTCCTCTTCACTTTCTGCCATAAGGATGGTGTCATCTGCATATCTGAGGTTATTGATATTTTTCCCAACAATCTTGATTCCAGCTTGTGTTTCTTCCAGCCCAGCATTTCTCATGATGTACTCTGCATCTAAGTTAAATAAGCAGGGTGACAATATACAGCCTTGATGTACTCCTTTTCCTATGTGGAGCCAGTCTGTTGTTCCATGTCCAGTTCTAACTGTTGCTTCCTGACCTGCATACAGGTTTCTCAAGAGGCAGGTCAGGTGGTCTGGTATTCCCATCTCTTTCAGAATTTTCCACAGTTCATTGTGATCCACACAGTCAAAGGCTTTGGCATAGTCAATAAAGCAGAAATAGATGTTTTTCTGGAACTCTCTTGCTTTTTCCATGATCCAGTGGATGTTGGCAATTTGATCTCTGGTTCCTCTGCCTTTTCTAAAACCAGCCTGAACATCAGGAAGTTCACGGTTCACGTATTATTGAAGCCTGGCTTGGAGAATTTTGAGCATTACTTTACTAGCGTGTGAGATGAGTGCAATTGTGTGGTAGTTTGAGCATTCTTTGTCATTGCCTTTCTTTGGGATTGGAATGAAAACTGACCTTTTCCAGTCCTGTGGCCACTGCTGAGTTTTCCAAATTTGCTGGCATATTGAGTGCAGCACTTTCACAGCATCATCTTTCAGGATTTGGAATAGCTCCACTGGAATTCCATCACCTCCACTAGCTTTGTTCGTAGTGATGCTTTCTAAGGCCCACTTGACTTCACATTCCAGGATGTCTGGCTCTAGGTCAGTGGTTACACCTCTCACCACCTTCAGAATGAAATCCAAATTCTTTAGAAAATTCTATAAGCTCCTTTGTGACAAGGCCCAAGTCTGGCTCTCCAGATGGCTTCATTTGCTCCTCATTTACCCTAGAAACGTATAATATACTTAATCACAGAAGTTTAAAGAAATAGTTTTGATAGTTTGAATAAGATACAATTAAAACAGGTTCATGTTTTTCAGTCATAAGATTATCAGCAGTGTGGCATTTATATCCTTATTTTGTCTTGTTTTTATATAGTATCTAAAATCATAGATATATCAACCTTATTTTAAACTTTAAAACTTTAGTCTTTGTTATATTTTAGCCTACTTTAATAGCTCAATGTATTTCATCCTGCTATAACATTTCTGTCTGATGAGGTCATAATTGATAATCCAGATTTTAATTTCAAGCAAGTTATAAGTGAATACATATTTGATTACCTAAATTTTAGGTAATTTTAGGTAATATATTTGCTTTAATTGCAAATATATATGTAGTTTGTGTAAAGTTTAAGTATCTAAAAATCTCAGATATTTTGATTGGTATTGATGTCATAAAGATGAATGATCCTAAAGAGCTGTGAGAAATATGCAAGAAGCAAGTAATTATAGAATGAGATACATGTTTGTGGCAGAGGCAGCATAGAGGCTCCATGGTTGTGGAGCATAGTGTGGGAATATTTGAATCTTCATGAGATTTTTATGAAATAAGTTAAGGGAATGATAAATCTTCTCTGGCTATACTACATTGTACAGGATGGGTAGGCAGGTTTTTACATTTGATTTGTATTTATTTATGTTTTTATGGCATCTGGTCCCATCACTTCATGGGAAGTAGATGGAGAAACAGTGGAAACAGTGTCAGACTTTATTTTTGGGGGATCCAAAATCACTACAGATGGTGACTGCAGCCATGAAATTAAAAGACACTTACTCCTTGGAAGGAAAGTTATGACCAACCTAGACAGCATATTGAAAAGCAGAGACATTACTTTGCCAACAAAGGTCCGTCTAGTCAAGGCTATGGTTTTTCCTGTGGTCATGTATGGATGTGAGAGTTGGACTGTGAAGAAGGCTGAGCACCGAAGAATTGATGCTTTTGAACTGTGGTATTGGAGAAGACTCTTGAGAGTCCCTTGGACTGCAAGGAGATCCAACGAGTCCATTCTGAAGGAGATCAGCCCTGGGATTTCTTTAGAAGGAATGATGCTAAAGCTGAAACTCCAGTATTGTGGCCACCTCATGCGAAGAGTTGACTCACTGGAAAAAACTCTATGCTGGGAGGGATTTGGGGCAGGAGGAGAAGGAAACGATGGTATCACTGACTCGATGGACGTGAGTCTGAGTGAACTCTGGGAGTTGGTGATGGACAGGGAGGCCTGGCATGTTGCGATTCATGGGGTCGCAAAGAGTTGGACATGACTGAGCGACTGAACTGATGTTTTTATTTTAATGATAGTGAATTAGGTTTTCATACACACCTTCTTTGTTTTGATAGATAGGCCATTGGGGCGTTGAGAATGGAACAAAAAAAATAGTTTTTCTCTCAGTGAACCATCAATGGTGTCAAGCCAATTCTGTTTTTTTTTTCTATTTCATCCTTTATACACTGTGGCATAGTGTTCCCTGCAAAGGATTGTTCATCTCTTAGTAGTCATTTATTCCTTTTGATAAGAGCCTTTTTATCCTGGAAGGCCACAATGCCATTTCTTTTTAAATCACCTACCTTTCACCTACCTTTCTTATATGTCCTTGAAATAGGAGCAATATATGTTGAAATCAGAGTAATGTTTATTGAAGGAACTCATGAGAAGGAGCAAGTGCATCATATCTATGAGCACATTTGTTGCCTTAGCTGATACTCTGTATTTTTGTGCATGGACTTAAATAGAATACAGCAATCAAATTTGGAGCTTAAATTAGCAGAGGTAAGGTCAAGGAGGAAAAGACTTTTCATTTTTTGATTGTTAAATGAATATGATGGATATATTACAAAGATCAACTCAGTTGCTTTTCTCAAAACTGGAAAACTATAACTGTGAATTCTGCTTCTGAAGCATTTCTGTCCAGTGCTGTGATATGTATTTAGTTATACTGCGGCCTTCCTGGGTGATAAAGAGCCCACCTACCAATGCAGGAGTCTTGGGTTCAAGCCCTGGGTCATAAAGATCCCCTGGCAGGAGTGCATGGGAACTCACTCCAATATTCTTCCTGGAGAATCCCATGGACAGAGGAACCTGGCGGGCTACTGTCCACAGTCGCAAAGAGGCAGACATGACTGAAATGAATTAGCACTGCATAGCATGCTGGGTCCAAACAAATGATGCCTGCTTTCTACAACCTTTCTACAGTGTTTGCCTCTGAGAATTAATGTGATTAGATTCTACCGTGTTTAAAAGAAGCAAAAACTGAAATTATTTCAGTTTAGCTTCAAGGAATAATTTCAATTCACTCTCCCTCTAATACTCAGGTTCAAAACACTGTTTGTGGCTGGAGAACGATGTGATGTGGAGACACTGGAATGGTCCAAAAAGGTCTTCAGAGTACCTGTGCTAGACCACTGGTGGCAAACTGGTGAGAATTTTTCCAAACATGTCCATAAATATTGCAGAAATGCTGAGAAACATTGCAGGGATGGGAGGAAATTCTGAATTGTGACCATCAGACACAATCTCAGCAATCAGGTGATTCTGGCTTCAGTAGAAGTAAGCAATTATTTGATTATCCTTTTGTTAAAAAATCTTCTTAAATTACATTGATACTTCTTGACCTTGGATATAAAGCCCTGCGACCTCGTTTGCTTTCTCATCCTGCTTGTTTCATATATCTGGTGAGTCACTAAATCTCAGGTTTTCCTTTGAATTCATCCCACCTTCAGCGCTTCGATTGCTTTTGAGCTGCAGCCGCCATAGTGTCATCGACCCTTACTGAAATTATTGTCATCACTCATCTCTGTTCTCTTTGCTTTCCTGTAACCTAGCTTTCCTATAACTGCTCCAAGAGTACTTTTTTAAAGCTCTGATTCTTTTATAGAATTTCCTGTGCTTCTCTAATCTTTTCTTAGGATCAAATCTCTTCTGCTTAGCACTTGACAGACAAATGTATTTTTCTCCCACACTTATCATTATATGTGTAATTTATTTATTTACTTATTTATTCTCTATTTTCCTCCCACTGAGTGATCCTTGGGAAACAACTTGTCATATTAAGTGGATAGAATAAAACTTTGTAACTTCTTTTGAGGGATGATTGTGTACATATGTGCAAGTAAGTAGTTCATCTGGAATTTCTTTTCGCTGTCACCGAAGGTAGTGATTTTGCTGGCTTTGCCATTTGGCTCACTGAAAGTGGCTATGAGTTATGAGAGCCTTGTAGCCTTCATATGGATATATTTCAGTTCAATCCTACTTAGTTCAACTAATTAGATCAACAGTTGTATATGAGTGTTTTCAGAATTTACATCTTCTGAACATTTTAGGCAGGGCATCAAATTTGAATTAAAATAATAAAATTTCTTAGTAAAAGTTAGGTCTCATTTTAAAATGACTCAGTCTAGAAGATTGAGAGACTAAAACTGAAGTTTGGTGTTTAATATTTTGGAACTCTTTGATTCTGATAATTTATACTTTTTGCATTATCTTCTTGGATGTTGCTTTTTTGGAAAAAATGTGTTTTCTATATTCTTTGTAACTTGAAATATAAAATGAATGATCAGAGAAGAATACACATTCTTTAAATAAGATGAAAATTAGAAAGAAATGTTCTATTCTGTCTAATTTGGTTTGCTAAGGAAGAAATTTCTTATCTAAATTCAGATTTGTAACTATTTGGGAAATAAAAAAGATAAGATTGAATGTGGATAAAGCAATGCTCTGTGTAAAATACATATAGAAAACAAGTGAGGAATTACTGTTCTGTATGGAAGAGTGTCTATAGACTTGATGCATCGCTTATTCACCAGGAAAATTCCAACAGTTATTTTCCTGGGCATAAAGAGGAAAATATTTGATTACCTTTAAGATTGCTTTCCATGATGGTTTTCCTTTCCTGGTCAACATACAGTTTGTTTCCAATATACAAGTGACCTTACACAAATACTTGCAGAAGAGTTCTGGCCCCCACCCCTGGCTCCATTAAAGGTGACTATGCTGAAGATTGTTGAAGGAAACCAGTGCGTTAATAAATAAAATTATGATTCCTTTACTTTTTCTTATTGATATTTGCACATAATAGCCTGTGCAGATGTATGCAGTTAGTGAATCCAGGCTTACAGAAAAGCTCACTGGAGCCTGAGAAACAAGCGTAAGAGGTCTCTGGTGAGTACTGAGTTCCTTGTGAGTTTGCAGTTTTTCTTTTAATGTATCGTTAAGAGGGAATTAATCACCACATTATGTCAGTGTTCGGTCACCTTAATCAGCTTTTAATGGCTGCTCATTACTGTGGAAAACATAGTGAATTTCTACTAACAATAACTGATTCCTTCCATCCACCACATTTATTTTTACAGCGTTTGATACTGTATCCAATTGAGTACACAAATACATACTTAGGGATAGGTATGTAGGTGGGTAAGTATCTAGCTGCGCTTCCCTGGTGGCTTGCTGCTGCTGCTGCTGCTAAGTCGCTTCAGTCGTGTCCGACTCTGTGCGACCCCGTGGACAGCAGCCCACCAGGCTCCTCCATCCCTGGGATTCTCCAGACAAGAACACTGGAGCGGGCTGCCATGTCCTTCTCCAATGCATGAGAGTGAAAAGTGAAAGTGAAGTCACTCAGTCGTGTCCGACTCTTTGCGACCCCATGAACTACAGCCTACTAGGCTCCTCCGTCTGTGGGATTTTCCAGGCAAGAGTACAGGAGTGGGATGCCATTGCCTTCTCCACCCTGGTGGCTTAGATGGTAGGTAAAGAATCTGCCTGCATTAGCCTCCAAGTTTATACCTGTGGTGGATTCATGTTGATGTATGGCAAAACCAATACAATGTTGTAAAGTTAAAAAATACAATAAAATAAATATATTAAAAATAAAATAAAATAAATAAATTAAAAAAAACACCAAGTTGGAAATGGTCCTAGAATAAAGGCTTACATATTTTGATTTTGAAAAAAAAAAAAAAGATTCTGCCTGCAATGCAGAAGATCTGGGTTCAATCCTTTGGTCGGGAAGGTCCTCTGAAGAAGGGAATGATAGCCCACTCCAATATTCTTGCTTGGAGAATTCCAGGGGCAGAGCAGCCTGGCAAGCTACAGTCCAGGGGGTTGCAAAAAGTCAGACAGACTGAGCAACCCACACTTTCACTTTTCGCTTTCAGAGAACTAGCTATTTTAGTGGTTTTGATCGTTATTAAAAAAAAAAAATTCATCCTAGGTGGTGCAGGTGTCTGCAACTAACAGAAAATTTAGTTAGAATCTTTATTCACTGGCATAAAAGAAATTAGTTCACTATTTTCAATGATATATGTTGTGGTAAATAATTGAAAAATGAAGTTTAAAGTTTGCAACTGTTCACCTTTCGTAAGATATCAGATTACTAGGGGAAAAGGTAAACACTTTATGGGTTATTGCTAACTCAGAAAGAGGAGAAGGTTTGATATTTCTAGCTCGTTTATGAGTTTCCTAATATTTTGCATATCAAATAGATGGCGTGTACTTCTCCAAGAGGTATGTCACTAAAACCTGATAACATTTCAAGGAAGGTTAATCTTTCACCAAAGGAATATTTTTCTTTATTTAAAACTTCAAATTTTCTACAAGGCTGTCCTTACTTTTTAGTGACTTAGAAATTGATATTTTATACAATCATACACTTTTATGAGCCTCAGATACAATGCATAATTTATGAATTTGCTATCTGATTACATTAATATATTTATACAAATGAGCTGTTAAGAAACCGTGATGTATAATTTGGTATTAGTAAGGGATATGTTAAGTAACTAAAACGTATGAGTGGAAATTGATTAGTTCCTGTGACTTGAGTTCTAAGAAGGCATTCTGCAGTCAATCCAGTTATATTACGACATTGTTTTTGTTGGGCTTCCCAGGTGGCACTGGTGGTAAAGAATCTGCCTGCCCGTGCAGGAGATGGAAGGGATGCAGTTTCCATCACTGGGTTGGGAGGGTCCCATAGAGTAGGAAATGGCAACCCACTCCAGCATTGTTAACTGGAAAAGTCCATGGACAGAGGACCCTGATGGGGTGGAGTCAAAAAGAGTTGGACATGACTGAGCATCTCAGCAGCAGCAGCATTTTTTTTGTTACTCAAATGAAATTTTTATTAGCAACAACAGATTTCTAGTGACTCTTTTGATCTGTTAATATGACTCTCTGATGTCTGATTTAAATAACACCTAAGATTCTAAACTGCAAACTAGTCTGTAAAAAAAAATCCAGGAACAGATCAACTCCTTGTAGGGGCATTTAATAAAGAATTGTCACTGTTCAACACCACTGAAGCATTAAACCCTTGTTTTGGATTGTAATAATGTAAACATGAAATGTTTTCATGAAGGAAATTGGTCTTGCTAGTTTATATAGGAGAGTTGTAGCTACATGATTCATAATTCTGGGTAATAGATGAATTGTCATTTACCCAGGTGCTTTATCTTCACATTAATTTATCCATAAAATGATTGAAAGCATCTGGATTATTGACTGAATTTTTCTTTCTTCTTTTTTTTTACATGGAGTTTGAGAAACAGAAGTGTCGCAGTTATAATCTGAGAAGGGGAAATTAAGAGAATTGATGATTGTTCCTTTAAGATATGATAATTTGTGCACAAAAATATAAACAGCCAGAACTTCATTATCCTCAGTTGTACAGTCACTAATAAAACACTACTGTTGCAGATCATTTTTAGTCCTAAGATGAGCTTTTCCAGTAATCAAACAGCACAAAGAAAGAACTCTCAGTGCAGTGCATTGTGTCTCTGGCAAGAATTTTTTTTTTTTCCTGACTTAAGATGACTATGAAGGAAATGTTTTCCTTATGAGTGAATCACCTAGTGTAAGCAACTAACTACTAAACCCCAAAACATAGTAGACCTTACTCCTTTTTGAAGTTTCCTCCTTCCTTTTCCCCTTGTTTCCTTCTTGCCTCCCCTTCTAGTCCCTCTTTCTTTCCTTCTTTCTCTCCTTCCTCCCTTTTTACTCTAAGATGTGGCACAGTCACTTCCAGACCTGGCCATGTGTACTCAGTCGCTTCAGTCATGGCAAAGAATGGGACATGACTGAGGTGCCTGAGCACTGGTTTGGAAATGATTGTAACAAAAAAGCTGGGCATCCTGCTTTGTTATGTTACTTAATTTTAAGTAGAAATAACTATTCTTTCATTTGCTATCAGTTAAAGGTATTGATGGCAAAGGTCGAATACTGGAGTTCCACAATTGCTATTATAAGAGGCAACTTGGTGAAGGGCTTAGATCAAAAGAATCCATGATTCTTTCCACCTGCTAGCAACACACATCTCTGTGGTTTGCATCAGAAGATACAAAGCTTCTGTTGAAAGTGTTTTAACTGATGCCCCGGTAGTGATGAAGTAATTGAAATTAGGTAATGACCACCAACTTGAGTAGCATTGGGTGATTTTGTTGTTTGTTGTTTTGTTTCCATCACTTTAATGGAGGAGTAAACTTCTTCCTAGAACTTTTAAAGCCTCTAGGAGGGATTTCAATGAGAAAATGGTAGTCTCCTAATGGACTGAGACATTGGTGGCGATTGAAGTTATTGATCTTACTTTAGCTGCCTTGAGCCATCTTTGCTGAGTTCTTATATTTTAAAGTAATCACAGTGTTTCTCTCCCTGTTTGAACTGCTGCAGTTTTAATTGCAATTGCTACTTCTGAAGTAAATATATTCTCTATATAGCCTAAATCCTTCTCCTTTGAGGAGGAATCTGATAATTCTAGATTTTATTAAAGTAGACCCACAGGCTCCAGCAAACTTTAATCAAGCTGGTTCTTAAATCAAAATCATTGATCCTAAAGGCACATACATCCTAATACCATATTATTAAAATATGTCAAGGCTGCTTGATCCAGTAATCCTTATTTATGTAGTATTCAGTAGGTTATACTTCCTGAGGGCCACGAAGATTGGTTAGGTTGACCAGATTCAGTCGGTATCATTAGGTGTATCTGGAGAATATCCATCAGCCCAGGATTTTTTTAAAGGCAGCAATCCTTTTTATTTGCAAGAATCAAAACCACAAAATGGAATAGTTCATTGTAGTTTAACAACAGTTATCCTAAGCAGAGAGCTCTATAAGAAATGATACAGACTCAAATATAGTACTGTCTCCTTCCTCCTAGTAGACGCATTATGACTTGATACTTGATAGGCAGAATGTCAGTTTGTCGTGCCTTTTTTTTTTTTTTTCTGAATCATCCTTTTCCTTTGTTACCTTTGTGTTTTCACACATTCCACCTTCAGGCATCTGGATTGATGGACTTGTTGCAGAGGAATTTCTATCTGTCAGTGTGTAGTCCTGAGTTTAGTACGTGATAGGGGATTTTCTTTATCCCTGGAAGTCTCCATTGGGAATTTTATGAGTCTGGTTATTGTGCCTTTGAAAAAGCCATGTTACAACTATGTGCTGGATGTGTGACTTTCTTCCATCTTAATATACCTAGCTTGGCCCCATGCAAAATCCTGTATATTTTCCTGCAAAATGGCTTCCTAGGGCTAAGAGATAAAAAGCTCTGTATGGCTAACAGTACAGCGAGGAAAAGTATCTTCCTGGTAATTTGATCTTGATGACACTATCTTTAATTATTCAAAAATCTGTTTTCTGTGGTTTGGGTGCCTATCAGATCAGATCAGATAAGATCAGTCGCTCAGTCATGTCCGACTCTTTGTGACCCCATGAACTGCAGCTCGCCAGGCCTCCCTGTCCATCACCAACTCCCAGAGTTCACTCAGACTCACATCCATAGAGTCAGTGATGCCATCCAGCCATCTCATCCTCTGTCATCCCCTTCTCCTCCTGCCCCCAATCCCTCCCAGCATCAGAGTCTTCTCCAATGAGTCAACTCTTCGTATGAGGTGGCCACAATACTGGAGTTTCAGCTTTAGCATCATTCCTTCCAAAGAAATCCCAGGGCTGATCTTCAGAATGGACTGGTTGGATCTCCTTGCAGTCCAAGGGACTCTCAAGAGTCTTCTCCAACACCACAGTTCGAAAGCATCAATTCTTCAGTGCTCAGCCTTCTTCACAGTCCAGCTCTCACATCCATACATGACCACAGGAAAGACCATAGCCTTGACTAGGCGAACCTTTGTTGGCAAAGTGATGTCTCTGCTTTTGAATATGCTATCTAGGTTGGTCATAACTTTCCTTCCAAGGAGTAAGCGTCTTTTAATTTCATGGCTGCAGTCACCATCTGCAGTGATTTTGGAGCCCAGAAAAATATATAGTCTCTAGCAAACATTCCTTTTGTTGCAGATCTTGACGTAAAAGATTTCTATATACAACCAAATGCTGCCTTCCTAGATTTTAATACTTGTAAACTGTCATCCCCTGCTTTCTGGGTTTTCCTTAATATTTTCTGAGCCCATCAAATTTGGGCTGTGGTTGTAGAGTTTGGTTAAAGTATAGGCCTACATTTTTAAAGACAATAGATTGCACTAGACTTCTGAAATACACATTATGGAACTCAGAGAGCTGGGTCAGACTGAACAGACAAGGCCACTGCCCCATGAACTGGTTTGTCCAAAATATACCCTATGATTTACAGTGTGAAGAGTCTTTAGTAATATGAATGAATCAGTACTGTCTGATGCATTTTTGTTTTTCTCAACATAACCATCGAAAACAAATTCATCTCTTTTTTTATTCATTCATGGGAAAGAAATTGTAGATAGTTTGGCATGAGAAGTTGTTATTGGGAAGAACCGTCATATAGACACAGAGTCATCTCAGCAACGTTCAGCTAGTGATGCTGTGATAGTGTTCTTCTGGTGAGAGGGAAAAGATTTGTCTTGATGGTGTTTTTGTTGCCTGGCAACCGGATTTTTTTCTCATTTAGAGCAAGACTTCATTAGTCTAAAGTAGATAATGTTTACTGATAATTTGAGAAGATGAGCTTAAAGGTAAGCTACATGAATTTGGTTTGTGGAAGGAATAATCTTTTGTCAAATGTTAGGCATGATGAGGCTTTCTCTTTTTGAAATGAGTTAACTGTGTACAGATTGTTAATCCACCTGCTAATGAATATCCCAAGTCAAACAGCAGCCACTGAATCAGACATTTTCATGTCAATAGCATTATAATGTGGGAAGAACTCCGTGTTGTTATTTTTTCAGGTATGATTACTGTACATGAAGCTGTTCAGATATGTATACTTGCTTTTTAGAATCTGTATTTATGCCCATTATTATATCAGTGATAATCTTTTTGGATCATTTTTAAAGTCTTTGGTGAATTTGTTACAATATTGCTTCTGTGTGTGTTTGTTTGTTTTGTTTTTAATTTTGACCATGAGGCATGTGGGATATTAACTCCCTGACAGGGAATCAAACCCATACCCCCTTTATTCGAAGTCTTAGCCACTAGACTGCCAGGGAAGTCCCTTAGTGACTAAACACTGAGAAATTAAGAAGGTAAAATTGATTTGGTCCTAGAAATATCATCTATTTTAATTGTCCTACCCTTGGCAAGAATCACATTTAATCCATTCTAGAAGGGTGATAATATGTAATGATTTTGTAGATCTTTATAAGGAAAAGAGTTCCTAAACCCTCCCTTGATAAACCTTATTGTCTGGAAATTTTATTTTCCCTTCCTGCATGTAATTCTCTGCACTGTGGGCCCACTGGCCCCATGAAGTAGTAGTTCCCGATTCCTCTTTTGTTGTCAGTTCTAATTAGGAAACAAAAGTGGCTATTCTCCTGAGCAAGCAACACAGGTAGTAAAAAGTGACACCGAATCCCATTATTGGGATTTAAATATCGGGACTGTTTAAATCCCGGTTTAGCCACTTACTGTGTAGCCACTGGCAAGTCCTTAATCTCTAGGGCACGTCTGTTTGCTCAAAGGTTTGTAGAAATCCTGAAATGAAGTGAAATATGTATGAACAATGCAGCAAGTTTCTGGCTTTTACTAACACTCAATGAATGTTTTTCTTTCCCTTTCATTTCTATGAATAATAACCTTTCATGAATATAAAGGCCATCTTTTAGCATTCTGGTCTGTAGGTAGTTCAGACCCAAGAAAACTTAGAACATAAGAGCTTAATTCATAAAAGAAAATATTAATCATAGAGAATTTAATTTCTTAGAGTCAACTAGTTAAGATTAGGACCAGTGTCTCATTGTTCTGTGTTGATTAGAGCCCTTTCTTTGTATGTTTTATCTTATGCCTTCATTAATTCAGCATTTCTTATCTAATTCAGCTGCAGGTTATTTATGAAAGTCTCTAAGGTGAGAGGCAGCTTGCTGGTAAGAGAGTAGGATAAGACCAGTGTCTCACAGCTTGAATTAATGATCTACTCCCAGTACCAAAAGTTAGACTGCTTTGAGTTAAGTATTTTAAACTGTGATCGTCCTATCTCATGAACACAAAAGATTAAATTGATTTTCTTTCACTGCAGTACATCTCACTGTTTCTGCTTTCTTTCTGCTACCACCATTCAAGTTATTTATAGCTCACAGTATAGATTTAGAGGTGTAGAGAACGGTTTCTTTACAAATTGCTTCTGTGCCCATCATGATGCTGTGATTAATATGACTCAAGGGCCCTGGGCCACTGAATTGGTTTATTTCCAGGACTTTAACTCTCTGCATGGGCCACCAACTTCTAAAATCCATATTGCTTAAATGTAGTGTTGCTAGAGCCTCAGTGGGAGCACAGGGGCAACTTCCAGATATAGCAGCAGCGCTTATTTATAGATCTAAACCTGCATAACGTTCTTCCTCTTAGCCCTCACTCACATCTGCTCTTCTTTCTATGTTGTCTTTCATCTGTAAACCAAAACCCTGAAGCTCGTCCGGGATTTCTCCCTCTTTTCCTGTCTCTGTATCCAAACCATCAGCAAGGCCTTTTAATGCTGACTGTAGCTCCAAGTTGGTCTCGTCATCTACTGCCGCTGCCTCAGACCACCACCATCTGATTGATTTCTTGCTCTGGGTTGGGATTCTCATTTTAGTGCTCCAGTTTGCAATTGAAAAGCTTTTTCTAAAATGCAGTTCTGAACAAATCCCTGAGTCCCCCAGTGTTCCCAGAATAATAGACAAACTTCTTAACATGGCACGGAAGGCACTCCGTGGCCCTCCTTTGCCCCATCTCTCATTTTGGTCCTTATTATCTCTCTTACTTCACCTCTTCTTCTCACACTCGACCCCCCACCCCCAACTCCCGCAAAGTTTGCTCTGCTAAATAGCTTGAAGTCAGTCCCTTGGTGGTTGGTCTAACTTCTCAACTTTGCACGTCCTTCTATTTCTGGCATGTCTTTCTGCCTTTAACACTCCTTTTTCCCCAAAAGAAATGCATTAAGTAACTCTGATATATTTAATAAATATTTATTGAAGGACTGACTTTTGAATATCATTCTTAGAATAAGAACAAGATTGTAACAGAATCATAACAGTAATGTACAGCTTTTTTTTTTTTTTTTCCTTCCTCGCTTACCTGAGTCTTTCTTTGTCTTGCTCCCTTATCCATTTTGGGATTGCATTGTGTGATTTGCTGCTTATTTTTTTAAGAACCCTGATTTTATTATTGGGAGCCCAAGCCTAGGTTATGTAAGTATGTATTTACTAGTCAGAAAACATTTCCCGAGCACAAAATGTCAGGGATTACACTTTGGTCCTACTGATACAAATGATTCTCAAAGCATCCAAGAAGCATCTGATTTCAGCTGCAGGCTAGGAGAGTGTTTTCGTATAATTATGTGCACAATTCTTTTCTGAAAGATTTTGTCACATTCATAATGGCAAGTGTTCCAAGTGCAAAAAATACTTAAAACCTAATGGCTTATTACAGCCACCCTAATTCATGATTTTATGGATCAAAGATATGAGTTGAGCTCAATTAGGGATTTTGTACGATTGATTGAGACAACCCAGAGAAAATTGTGTGAGGAATGAGCTGGTCCAGAGGGTCCAAGATGGCATCCCACTCATGCCTGGGATAGGCTGGAAGGCTGGACTCAGATAGGAATGTTTCTGGAAAGCTTGCAAGTGGCATTTTTAACTTGGAGGAGTTGGAGTAGCGGACCGCCTTACATGGTAATTCACTCTTGAGACAGTATTCTGAATTTTTTAAGGTCTGTGCTTAGAAACTGACAAAGCATCACTTTCACTCTTTTCTGTTACTCAAAGCCATCAAAAGCCCAAAGTAAATTGCATCCACCTTTAATCCACCAGCATGGAGAGATTTCAGAGTTGTAAATGTAGCCTTAGGACTCTTCAGTGTAATTTCCCCTTTGCTCATCATTCATAAGTGGTGTTCAGAGATTCTGTTAATACTTGAATGTGTACCTTGCCAAAATATATTTTTTTCCCCAATGTATAGTATTTATAAAAACTTAAATCATAGTATTTATTGTTTTACATCTTTTATCTAAACAGTGGTTGCTGAGAATTATTTCCTGTCACTAGACATTTTCCTAAGGTATTTGAATGATTTTGTGTTACTCCTTAATATGGAATAATTCATATTTTTTGGATAATCTTTTAAACTCTAATATAAACATTTACATGTGATAAACATCCTTGGTGCTTAATGTTTATGAGCTCTTTCAAATATCTCCTTGTGTATATCCTGTAAAGTGGAACAGCTGCGTTAAAGGCTATGATCAGTCTTTAAGAGTTTTTATAAGAATTGCCATATTGCCTCTCAGAAATGCTGCATGGACAGAGGGGCCTGGTGGGCTACAGTCCATGGGGTCGCAAAGACTCAGACATGACTGAAGTGGCCTACCACTCACGCACATATTGGTGACAGTGGTAAAGAATTTGCCTGCCAGTGAAGGAGATGAAGGAAACGTGGGTTCGATCTCCAGTCAGGAAGATCCGCTGGAGGAGGAAATGGCAACCCACTCCAGTATTCTTGCCTGGAACATCCTGTGGCCAAGGAGCCTGGCGGGCTGCAGTCCATGAGGTCACAGAGTTGGACACGACTGAGCATACACACACGAACAACACTTATATAACAAAAATGACTGTCTTTGGCTTGTCTGGGCAGTCTGTCTCCTGTCTACCACCTAACCGGGCTCTAGTCTTTTTGTCATTTTTTTGAATTGGTTCTTGATGTTCAGGAAGCCACAGGAATCTCTATCATTAACCAACCATCCTAAAACAGCTCCCATCTGTCCATTTTGTCCCATATATCCCTCTCAAAACCCCAGATAGAATAAACCTGATCATAGAACCCGTATGATGCTCAAATATTTAAGTACATTCTATTTGCATTGGTGTTGTTGTTCAGTTGCTAAATCATGTCTGATTTTTTGCAACACATGGACTGTAGCCTGCCAGGCTTCTCTGTCCTCTACTATTTCCCAGAGTTTGCTTAAATTCATGTCCCTTGATTCGGTGGTGCTATCTAACCATTTCATCCTCTGCCATCCCCTTCTCCTTTTGCCTTCAGTCTTTCCCAGCTTGCGTTGCTGTGATTCATTAACTTCTTTGTTTGAAAGTCTTCATTAGCTTGCAACATTCAGTTCAGTTCAGTCACATAGTCATGTCTGATTCTTTGTGACCCCATTGACTGGAGCTTGTCAGGCTTCCCTGTCCATCACCAGTTCCCTGAGCTTACTCAAACACACGTCCATTGAGTAGGTGATGCCATCTAACCATCTCATCTTTTGTCATCCCCATCTCCTCTTGCCTTCAATCTTTCTCAGCATCAGGGTCTTTTCTAATGAGTCAGTTCTTCAATCGAGTGACCAAAGCATTGGAACTTCAGCTTCAGTATCAGTCCTTCCAATGAATATTCAGGACTGATTTCCTTTAGGATATACTAGTTGGATCTCCTTGCAGTCCAAGGGACTCTCAAGAGTCTTCTCCAACACCACAGTTCAAAAGCATCAGTTCTTCAGCGCTCGGCTTTCTTTATGACCCAACTCTCACATCCATACATGACTGGAAAAACCATAGCTTTGGCTATACGGACATTTGTTGAAAAGTAATGTCTCTGCGTTTTCATATGCTCTTTAGGTTGGTCATAGCTTTTCTTCCAAGGAGCAAATGTCTTTTAATTGCATGGCTACAGCCACCATCTGCAGAGATTTTGGAGCCAAGAAAATCAAGTCTGTCACTGTTTCCATTGCTTTCCCATCTATTTGCTATAAAGTGATGGGACCAGATGCCATTATCTTAGTTTCTTGAATGTTGAATTTTTAAACCAGAGTTTTCACTCTCTTCTTTCACCTTCATCAAGAGGCTCTATACTTCCTCTTCACTTTTTGCCATAAGGGTAGTATCATCTGCATATCTGAGATGGCAACATTACTTCAGACTAAAAATTTAAGGTCTTGTGTTAGTTTTCTGTGATTGTGGTTTTCATTCTGTCTGCCCTTTGATGGAGGCTTATGGAAGCTTCCTGATGGGAGAGACTGACTGAGGGGAAAGCTGGGTCTTGTTCTGATGGGCAGGGCCACGCTCACACTGCTATACTCAGTGCCCCTGACCCTGCAGCAGGTCACTGCCAACCCACGCCTCCACTGGAGACTCCTAGACACTCAGGGCAAGGCTGGGTCAGTATCCTGTGGGGTCACCGCTCCTTTCTCCTAGGTCCTGGTGCACACAGGGTTCTGTTTGTGCCCTCCAAGAGTCTGTTTCCGCCCTCCAAGAGTCTGTTTCCCCAGTCCTATGTAAATTCTGGTGGCTCTATGATGGGGTTAATGGTGACCTCCTCCAAGAGGGCTTATGCCATATCCAGGTCTGCCGCACCCAGAGCCCCTGCCATGCAGCAGTCCACTGCTGACCCGTACCTCCTCAGGAGACACCCAAACACAGTTCTGACTCAGTCTCTGGGGTCCCTGGGTCCTGGTATGCACAAGGTTTGTTTGAACCCTCTGAGCGTCTCTGGCAGGTAAGGGGTTTGATTCTAAATGCTATTTTACCCCTCCTACCATCTTGCTGGGGCTTCTCCTTTGCCCTTGGAGGTGGGGTATCTCTTTTTGGTGAGATCCAACATTTTCTAATCGATGGTTGTTCAGCAGCAAGTTGTAGTTTTGGAGCTCTCATAAGAGATGAGTGCAGGTCTTTCTACCCTGCCATCTTACACCACAAGTGTTCCCTTGGTATCTCTAATTTTCTTGAAGAGATCTCTAGTCTTTCCCATTCTATTGTTTTCCTCTATTTCTTTGCACTCATCACTAAGGAAGGCTTTCTTATCTCTCCTTGCTATTCTTTGGAACTCTGCATTCAAATGGGTATATCTTTCCTTTTATCCTTTGCCTTTAGCTTCTCTTCTTTTCTCAGCTGTTTGAACTGTGGTGTTGGAGAGGACTCTTGAGAGTCCCTTGGACTGCAAGGAGATCCAACCAGTCAATCCTAAAGGAAATCAACTGTGAGTATTCATTGGAAGGACTGATGTTGAAGGTGAAACTCCAATACTTTGGCTACCTGATGTGAAGAACTGACTTTTGAAAAGACCCTGATGCTTGGAAAGATTGAAGGCACGACAAGAAGGGGACAACAGAGGATGAGATGGTTAGATGGCATCAGTGACTCAATGGACATGAGTTTGAGTAAGCTGTGGGAGTTGGTGATGAACAGGGAAGCCTGGCGTGCTACAGTCCATGGGGTCACAAAGAGTCCAACACGACTGAGTGACTGAACTGAACTGATGAGAACTTTGAAGTAGTTGTACTGCCTCTTCACTCTCTCTCTTACCTTATTTCCGGTTAATACTTTCCTCATTTGTTCTGCTTCAGTCACACTGGCTGCCTCACTGTTCCTCAAATACTCTAGGAAGACATCTACCTCCGGGACCTTTGCACTTGCAGTTCCTTCTTCCTGGACTCTTTGTCCCTAGATCCAAGGCACATGTCCTCTCTTCTTTCAGGTCTTCGCTCAAAGGTCACTTCTCTGGGAGTTTATTTTCTGGCTACCCAGTTCAAAATTGCAGTCTCTTCCCATCACATCTCATCTCATATCCTGTCTATACTGTCTTTATTTTCTTAGTAATTATTTCTTCAATGGCACGCCACTCCAGTACTCTTGCCTGGAAAATCCCATGGACAGAGGAGCCTGGTAGGCTGCAGTCCATGGGGTCGCTGAGTCAGACATGACTGAGCGACTTCACTTTCACTTTTCACTTTTATGCACTGGAGAAGGAAATGGCAACCCACTCCAGTGTTCTTGCCTGGAGAATCCCAGGGACGGGGGAGCCTGGTGGGCTGCCATCTATGGAGTCACACAGAGTCGGACACGACTGAAGCGACTTAGCAGCAGCAGCATGCTATATATTGTACTTTTATCTGTTATTATTGTTTGTTTCTCCAAATAAACTATGAACTCCATAAAGATAGAGATTTTGGTCACTTTTATTTATTGCTCTATCCCCAGTTCTAATGACAGCACCTAGCTCATAATAGCTGCTCAATAAATATTTGCTAGTAAGTGATATGTACCCCCGTTAACTTCCATTTGCAAATATGAGGGACTGGACTCACTCCCTGTCAGAAAGGATTTTCTTCCTCTGCTGTTATGTAGTCTGGATGAGCTCTCTTTTCTTCTCATCGTCTGTGTTCTATGTGAGAGCCTTCCAAGTAGAACACTTGTCTGTTCCATTCTGCTCTTTCTCTGAAAGAACTATGCAGACTAGGGTAATGGTTTAAATTTTCTAGGTTAGGCTTCAATACTTTAAATCTGTTAAAATGACATTTCCTTTTCTATCAGCTTATAGTTGAATTCAATGCAATAATACAAACAAAAAGCACTTACACATGGTCAGATCAGATCAGATCAGTCACTCAGTCGTGTCCGACTCTGCAACCCCATGAATCGCAGCACGCCAGGCCTCCCTGTCCATCACCAGCTCCCAGAGTTCACTCAGACTCACGTCCATCGAGTCAGTGATACCATCCAGCCATCTCATCCTCTGTCATCCCCTTCTCCTCTTACCCTCAATCCCTCCCAGCATCAGAGTCTTCTCCAATGAGTCAACTCTTTGCATGAGGTGGCCAAAAGTACTGGAGTTTCAGCTTTAGCATCATTCCTTCCAAAGATCCCAGGGCTGATCTCCTTCAGAATGGACTGGTTGGATCTCCTTGCAGTCCAAGGGACTCTCAAGAGTCTTCTCCAACACCACAGTTCAAAAGCATCAATTCTTTGGCGCTCAGCCTTCTTCACAGTCCATCCATACATGACCACAGGAAAAACCATAGCCTTGACTAGGTGAACCTTTGTTGGCATAGTAATGTCTCTGCTTTTGAATATGTGATCTAGGTTGGTCATAACTTTTTTTTCCAAGGAGTAAGCATCTTTTAATTTCATGGCTGCAGTCACCATCTGCAGTGATTTTGGAGCCCAGAAAAATAAAGTCTGACACTGTTTCCAGTGTTTCCCCATCTATTTCCCATGAAGTGATGGGACCAGATGCCATGATCTTCGTTTTCTGAATGTTGAGCTTTAAGCCAACTTTTTCACTCTCCTCTTTCACTTTGATCAAGAAGCTTTTTAGTTCCTCTCCACTTTCTTACACATGGTACACAGCATAATTCATATTTGAGAAAATTACGTTTTCTTGTTCTCTTTCCTTTTCCTACTTTAGAGGTTTTAAGGAAACTTCATGGGGGTAATAGCTCACTGATGCAATAAGGTGGAGTGAGTCAGTAAAAATGCTGAAATAATAGTGAATTGTCTGTATTAGCTTCTAAGGCAGTATGGATATAAACACACCCAGGTGACTTATTCTTCACAACTTTCAATTTCTTTAGATAAGAGACCGATCTTCTTCCTGATGGTCTCTTATCTAAAGAAATTGTGCTCGTGAGTTGCTGAGCATTGTACCTTTCTAAGGTTCGATGTGTTTGGAAAATTCTCCAAATGAAATGTTCAGTTGTTTTCTTCAAAGAGAATGTTGTGGTTTCTTTATTGTAGCTATTTTCCAGTCCACATGTTACATCTGGATTTCCTGTCAGCTTAGATTACTGTGAGCCAGTTAATTACAGCCTGCACAATATGAAGCAGATGTGTTTAGCACATCTTTGAAATGGGGCTTTGGGAGTCCTTTGGGGTTTAAGGACTGCAGAATTCCTGGAGGCTTTCCCCAGCTGGAAGCCTATTCTGTATATGGACCCAGTGGGCAGCCAGGATGGTTATACAATGAGTGGATGTGCAGGAATGTGTGAGCACACACCTGTGTGCCTCCAGTGATGTTGAATCAGTTCTTGGGTCTCAGGATGCTCAGAGGTATAAAGAGAGAAAGCAAAGTCTCTAACAACCAGTCTTGGGTCTTTTGCATCCCATTTTTGTCCTGACTGTGGCTTCTTATTAGACTTCGAGTCCTAGGATCTGTCATTTTGTCTGTGCCCTTTGTATGTCACTACGAACAGTTCTTTTTAATCCCCAAAATGAATACCCAAATAAAGTCAATGAGAGCTCTCTCTGGTAGCACATACACTAATATTGGAAAATCTAGAGAAGATGAGCGTGGCCCCTGCACAAAATAAAAATCAAAAAGGTACTGAAATTACCAATTTTCAATGTATAAACTTATGTTATCTACTTGAAGTAACTGAATGCATAATCCTTTCCCTTGCCCTTAAAAGTCAGTCAAAATGATCATACAGAAGAAAAGAATATACTTTAAAAATTTTTATTTATTTTTTAATTGAAGGATAATTGCTTTACAGAATTTTGTTGTTTTCTATCAAACCTCAACATGAATCAGCCATAGGTATGCATCTGTCCTCTCCGTCTTGAACCTCCCTCCTACTTCTGTCCACATCCCACCCCTCTAGATTGTTACAGAGCCCCTATTTGAGTTCCCTGAGTCATATAGCACATGCCCACTGGCTGTCTGTTTTACATATGGTATTATTGTAAGTTTCTACTTTTCATAGTTGTTTTATATTCATAAACAAGACAGTTGAAGGTTGAAGATTATGAATATGTAATCACTAAGAGACGATGGTTAAGAATCTTGGGAAGGATGTATAATGTCAGCTTTGTTGCTGTTTAGTTGCTGAGTCCTGTCCGACTCTTTGTGACCCCATGGATTGTTTCCCCCAGGCTCCTCTGTCCATGGGATTCCCCAGGCAAGAATACTGGAGTGGGTTGCCATTTCCTTCTGCAAGGAGTCTTCCCTACTCAGAGATCAAACCCGCATCTCCTGCTTGGCAGGCAGACTCTTTACCACTGAGCCACCTGGAAAGCCCCAGAGTGTCAGCTTCTGACAGTGCTCCGGTTTCTTGTGTCTTTGTTTCAGAGTGGGGTTTCTTACCTCTCCTTCCCATCCTCCTTACTCCCAGTGTTATCGGAAGAACAGAGAGCCTGCGTCCTTTATAAAAATCCACACTGAGATGAGGTGAAGCAGGGTGCAGCTAAGAGTTTGGTCGTGGTAGTTTGTTTGCTTTTCTTGTAGGCAGCCGATTCTAGAAGCGTCGATAGGCATTAGAGCCCCTGGAAAGGACGTTTGTAGGTTCCGGAGCCGTCCACTGATAAGTTGCTGAGAGGCCTCGTGGTGTTGAGAAGTGTGGAGAATTTGAACTTCAGATGACTGGAGTGGCCCTACTCATCAACTCAACTTGACATGATATGCTTCAGAAATAACAGATTGACTTCAGTAGCTGCTTCTCTCCAGGGTGGGAGGAGCAGCAGCATCTCAAAGGGGACATCTTTCCTACTGTGTCTTAGTAGCTTCTGTTCCTCTTGTCACTTTGTTCTGAGTGCCTGCCTTTAAGCACCTCATTCTGCAGGGCTGCTTCCTGTCATCACCATGGCTCTTGTCTCCCTGCTTTTCAAGGGTAGCTGAGATGACATGAATACTCAGATATTTTCCAAAAGGCAAAGGGAAAATGCTGCTAAATTTCCAAACCTGTGGATCTCCTCCCATGCTTTGATTGTGCTGTGGGGACAATGCTCATAGCTGATAGAATGCCATGTCATAAAACACCTCCTGATTTTTTGTCATCATATGAAACTATTTGAGACTTCTTTGTTAAACATCAGCAATGTCTTCTCTGGTTACTCACTGTTTCTGCTCAGCGGTGACCATCTGGCTTAGCATCTTAAGCACTGGACTGTGACTCAGGAACTGGGTTTTAATGTTTGAGAGGTCTTCCTCTGTGACTGATACCAGCTGAGCTGCCATCAAAATGTGAATAATAAACTGAACTACTCTAGAAGATAAAGAACAGTAATAGATGTATTCTAAAGTGACACAAATATGTGATAAATCATAGTGAAAGAAACACATTCTGGGTCCTTAAGAAGATAGATGTTATTAATATTTTAGATTACTTTGTATCTCATTATTTTGACAGTCAATCCCTTGCGTGTATGTAGGTGTACATTTATGTATGTAAAATCATTCTGAAACTTTTTAGTATCAATACCCACTTGCCCCTCACAGAGACAAATCTCATATTCAGAATATTCTGGTAACTTCAAACTTGCATTTGCCAATAATAACAAATGCATTGCTTTATAAAAAATTATAAAAAATTTCAGAACTTATGATTATCATGTATTAATAATAGCTGCTATTATTCTGTTATAACTTGAGACAGAGAAGACAAATTTAAAAGTTTCTGATAATCAATGCAGGCTAAGTGTAAGTCTCTGGTCTTGAGGAAATAATCAGCATAACATAAATATCTTCCTCCCTAGGTTTTGGGCCTTCAGAAGTCCAGGAGCAGCAGATCAAGAGGAATTTGATAAAACATTGATGAATTTAGTTTTCGAAGCAAGTTTCTAGGCAAAAGTAGTTTCTTAAAAAATTAGAATATGATACTGCTCATATATATTTTAAAAAATCTTGGTGTTACCTATTCCAGAGACTAAGTTATAAATTACAGAAATATTTTTCCTATCGCTGTTACTTACCCTGATAAAATAACTTTAGATGAATTAAAAGAAAGCATCTTTACCAGAGATTTTTCAGTTTTTACTGTGTTTTGTAAAACTGTCACAGTCACATAATTCTCCATTCTTCATGCCTGCTGATTCACAACTGAGAACACTAAAGAGGCCTTTCTTTAAAAGGAGCAGTACTATGCATATGATTCTAAATTTGTATCCTTAAGTTTTAAAAATGTCAATATGATATAAATTACTGGATTTGTTTCATTTTTAAAAATAGGCTTGCCCTATTTATTCCTCATGCAATGAAATTCTGTGGAGGGAGAGGGGCGGTGCAAGCACTGAAGAAACATTATGATCTCAAGTTGAAATTGTAAATCATAAATATTACTTGTTTCTCCAGAGACTGGATCCCCAATTACAGCATCTTGCATTGGATTAGGTAATTCTAAAACACCTCCTCCAGGGCAAGCAGGAAAAAGTGTTCCAGGATACAATGGTGAGAAATTAACCTTGATTACTTGAAATATTTAATGTTAATAAATATGGTATTTTTCTGTGTTTAGTGTGAATCATATTGATTGAAACGTAGTAGGTGCTTAATAAGTATTTGATTGAGTTAATGCCTTGTATTAAAAACATCTAACTTTTTGTGATAAATTTTGTTATTGGCCAATTTTATCAGAAGTGTATTGTAGACTTCTAAGGGCATGTTGTAAATGACTGTCAAAATATAAGGCAAGTTAAGGACCTATGGGCTTCCTAGGTGGCACTAGTGGTAAAGAATCCCCTGCCAGTGCAGGAGACATAAGAGATACGAGTCCAATCCCTGGCTTGGGAAGGTTCCCTGGAGGAGGGCATGGCAACCCACTCCAGTGTTCTTGCCTAGAGAATCCCTTGAACAGAGGAGCCTGGTGGGCTATTGTCCACCTGGTCGCAAAGAGTCAGACACGACTGAAGCGACTTAGCATGCGTGCAAGGACCTATGTGAGAGATTAATACTTATGAACTATATGCTAGGTGCTGAGTACTTTGCATACATTATTTCAGTTAATGATGAGTTTATTTAATTTTGTGATATTATTCCCATTTTAGCGATGAGTTAGCTGGTGCCCAGAGAGACTAAATAACTTTACTAAAGTAATTCAGCTGGTTAGGTCCTGAAGACAGTGCAGACCATTATATTTTATTTTGTTTGTTTCTATATTAAAAGCTGCAGTTGTTCCCATTTAATATATTATCTTTATTTTAGGGGTGATAATAAAGTTTTTGAAACTTGTTGGCTAGAAGATGAATATGAAGAGTAACGATTCTAAAAAGAAAAAACAGTTTCATCCTTTTTGGCAGTATGTGACAATGAGATACGCTATCTTTTCCATCTAAGTTTTTTTAAGTCATCAGTGGTGATTATGATAGTTCAATAATTTCCTCTGGATTTCACCTCTTAGTTGTATATGTTATATAAAGTGACTTGTGTAAGTTATGCTTTATTGTACAAGTCAAACATTCAATTTCCTTATTTCTAACAGGAAAAATAATTCAGTATGCTTCGTAGGGTTGTTTTTTGTGATGGAATACAATGAAGCACTAGCATAATGCCTGCTGATAGGAAAACTGAACGAAGTCTTAGCTGGTAGGGTCATTAATATTTCAGAGAAGCCAGAGGGACTGACTTGTTTTAGATGTACACATTCATTTTACAGACAAGAAAAATGAGATACAGAAGTTATGCTATTTGCATAAGGTCACACATTTAGCTTAAACCCAGCATCTGGAAAGAGAATAATTCCTGCATACAGTTTGTATTTGCATGAAAATTACAAAGTTTAGAGATTTGTCTTTTATTTCTCTAATATAAAAATATTATTTTCTTTCTAGTACAATGACTGGTTAAGGATTATTTAGTTTAGCCCAGCAGATATATTTATAAAAAGACACAAGTATTTTTTTTTTTAAGTGTAAAAATAGATACTTTGTGAAGTCAGTGACTTCTCCAGGCATGGAAGGGTGAACCCAACTTCAGTGAAATCCTCCCTTTGAACAGTTCTGTCGTCTCTACTCCTTTTATCAGAAAAAATGCTTTTGTGTTGGGCCATTTTTAGGGGCTGATGACTGTGGGAGATGTTGACTCCATTTCCCTTTCAGTGTTTCAGTACCATTTTTATATCCAGTTATAAGAAAGAGTTAAAGCTTTGATGCCTCATGGAATTTCAGTACAGACACTTCTCATTGTCTGAAAGTCATTGGCTTACAGACAGCCCAGCTTAAGCACTAGAACTAAAGTATAACCAAGGAAATAAAGATTTTATGACTCATGATTTTTAGGCTTTGTGGTTATTCAGAGATTCAAAAGTATAATGTAACATTTAATATTATAATGAAAAAAGCCATATCCTTTTGGGAAAGGAAAGAAGACCATTTTGTGTAAAAAATATGCAATGTAATATAATACTTAATCTCTCACTCAGTTAGTACATTATGCAAGATTGTCACTGAGTTTTCTTTTCAAGTGATCACTGTACAACACTGTGAGAAGGGAATTATTTCCAGTTTTTAGACAGAGAAATTGGAGGGGTAATAGAATGAGAATATGTTCCGGGGCACATAATAAATTGGCAACTGTGCTGAGATTTGGGGAAAGAAAGATGAATTATCATGCATCATGGCCTCACCTTTAATGAGCTCACATCTAGGGAGAGACAGGTAATAACTGTCAGAATAGAATTGTGTTCTGGGAACACAGAGATGGGAGCGATTAACTTTTTCTGGAAGTAATGCTTTTCTTTTCTGATCGCTTTTTTGAGTAGAATAACTTGGATGGATGAAGCCACAAAAAGGATCTATTGAAGCTTAAAGCATAATGATATGTCCTTATTTCTAGTTGGTACTAGGTTACTGCTATGGGTACAAGCTTTGATTTCCTAAAATCCTTCAGGGTTTTAGCAGGATAGCACAGAACACACTGGGATAATATTTGGGAAGGTTAAATTGACCTTTAAAGCTCGTAAGTGGATATTAAGCCTTAAATCAGAAAAAAGAGTTTCCCAGGCTTTTAAATTCTTTATTTTTATTGTTCAAAATATGTTTTGGTTGTATTTTAAAACTTTGTATCCTTTAATTTTGAAAAGCTGTACATATTTTTAATATTTTTGGCAGAATGAAAGGTTATGTTTGAATGAGTATAAATGTAGATTTTAATATTACCAGCATGTTTAAAATAGTGTCCTTATTTAAGGAAGGCTCTGAAGAAAATGAATTATCTAATTAAAAATCAAAGACATGTACACTTTAAATTTTCTCTGAGACATTTTAGCTTATTTATATATGTTTGTGACCTCATAGGAGTTAAAGGATGCCTTTTTAAAGCTAGAGTTGGGAGATTAAATATGAAAACTTTCATGCTTTAAGGTCATTTGTTTTTATTTGTTTATCTATATTTTACTTTGCAGTTATGATTTTGGATGACAACATGCAAAAACTGAAGGCTCGGTGTTTAGGAAACATTGTGGTAAAGTAAGCAAAATTTGCCATCTATTATTTAAAAGAGCAAGAATTGATATATAAGATTAAGAAAAAATAGAGTGGTTGCAATGGTATTACTAGTGAAAACGTTGCAGAAGAAGCTTGTGTATTGTTTGAGAATACTCATTGCCTGGTCTTGTAATTTAAACATGGAAGCCCCATGAAGTGGAACCAATTTAGATATGATTTTTAAAAAGATAAATCTTGCATCTTTTAAAAAATGCTTATGATTATATGAGTAATGCACAGATGATAAAATTAATATGAATACCAAAAATATAAAGAAGTATATAGTTTTTATCCTGTGCTGCTGCTGCTGCTGAGTTGCTTCAGTCGTGTCCGACTCTGTGCGATCCCATAGACGGCAGCCCACCAGGCTCCTCTGTCCCTGGGATTCTCCAGGCAAGAACACTGGAGTGGGTTGCCATTTCCTTCTCCAATGCATGAAAGTGAAAAGTGAAAGCGAAGTCGCCCAGTCGTGTCCGACTCTTAGCGACCCCATGGACTGGAGCCCACCAGGCTCCTCCGTCCATGGGATTCTCCAGGCAAGAGTACCGGGGTGGGGTGCCATTGCCTATCCAGTAACCCTTCAGTAATACAGTGTTAATTTTGTAATACATAAGTATATATGACATTTTTTTGATAAGCATTTTAGATAATTGAAATTAGTTTATTCTCATGTATTCCTGTTTTTACTTAATGCTATCTCACAGCATTTTAAATTTTATCTACCTCTTAAAAATGTTTATCCACTTTCTAGGGCTCTTAGTCTTTTTTGAATATTATGATTATAAATAATGCTGTATTGAATATCCTTTGTGTGTTGTCTTTTCTTTTCTGATCATTACAATGGTACTGAATAAATTTCTAAATGTGTAATTAGTAGCATGGGTCATGTAATTCCTGACTCTTCAGGTACCACAGTTCCTTGCTAACAGTTTTCATCATTGTTCATTTGACAGATAACGTGTTAGAATTTATCATAAAAATATTCAAATTTACTTTGGTTGAATCAATACTTTGAAATTATTAAGCTTGGAGCAGCTGAAATGGAAGTTAAGTTAGAGACACACAATATGTGACATTTTAATAACTGATACAGGTAGCTTTAGTGCCTCTGATTAACACGATGTTGGCATCTTTACTGACATGTGTTAAAGAGTAGAATTTGCCAGAATGAGCCGTTATAAGTAAAGAACATTGCATGTGTGTTTTTAAGTTTTATTTTCTATTTATTTAAAAGAACTCTTATTACTTGGCATTCTCAGATTGGTATAAAGTTTTTCTCAGGTTAATGAACATTTTAAATTCTTTAAAGACTAAATGATAGGTAGTAATTTTTAAAAGCATGTGTTTTTTCCAGGGAGAGATGCTGTAACCTTACAAAAATCTGTAGAGGAGATTCACCTTATGATACAGTTCTTAGATTCCTATTGTAATCAGTAAACACGAAAACACTTTATCACTATTTTAATTTAAATTTTAAGACATGTGTTGGCACAGGAAAAATTAATTCTAAATATGCCATTGTATTCATATTTTTCTGAATAGGAATCCGTATTAACATAGAATTGATTGAAATCTTTCAGTTGATTGAAATTGAAAGGGGAAAAGTGTTGGGGACAAGGGGAGGGCTTGCTAAATAATAAATCTGAACAAAATTGTGGGTGAATGTCTAGCTCGCTTTGGGAAGTACATCGTTTGTGAGAATTTTTAAAAGCACTCCAGCAGCTTACATTTTTATATCATCCTAACTCTAAGTGAGTCATCTGTTTCATAAAGCAGTGCTTGCAAGATCCCAGAGGTAGTATTTGATGCCATCGCAGTTTTAATCCCTCATGCATCCTGTGACTCTGATCACTGGTGGCTTCACCCCACAACCATTCCAAAATAATAAAGCAAATAAACTATAATTTTTTTCTCATACCCATTAGTGTTACTTCAAGTACTTGAAAATGACACAACTATTGTCTTAAAATATTCTGTGCTTTAGATTGTTTCTAGTTCAGAATGATGTTTTTCCTCCTCTGTGTTCATAAACAGGGAATTTTATTGTACAGATTCGGGATTCTGAGATTTCATTATAAATTATTTGATGATACAGAATACTATGACATGCAGTGTACTTGGATTCCTCCCTTAGGTTAATAGTGAAACTAGGTGTTTGTAAGTATTTTATATATATATATAATTATATTCAAAAAATATATATAATTGTTTTCAAAAACTATGGTAGAAATAATGGAAAAAAAAAAAAACACCCCCAAAACAGTTACCACCAAGAGCTCTCTTTTTTTAAAAAATCTCAGATTCTTGAAACCTTATTTCAGGAGGAACTCATTTTTACCTGTGATAGTAAGGATTTCATTTTGAAACTCTCATCTGCAGTAGCCATTCCATTCTGACTCATTGACCTGAAAATTATTCACGCATCCCAATAGTTGCTTGCAGTATGCATAGGGTATTTCATATTTAATGTCCATCAAGACTTGTGTGTATTCATCTAGACCTATTCTATGTGCCTTGAGGGGACATATCATTCATCCAGAATGGAAAATGCCCAATGAATGGTTTTTAAGAGCACACAATAGATACATGTTTAGTTGAATTAAGGGAAAAGCACACCTTCTTTACTTAAAAACATTACCATGGCTTAAAAAAACGGTGTAGTTTGAGACGAGAATCATTTTCTAGGTAAACCATATTCTAAAGTAGCTACCTGGGTCCCCAGAAGCACTTGGTGGCTGTGGGTTTCCCTTGTGGCTCAGATGGTAAAGAATCTGCCTGCAATGCAGGACACCTGGGTTCAGTCCCTTGGTCGGGAAAATCCCCTGGGGAAGGGAATGGCAACCCACTCCAAAATTCTTGCCCAGAGAATTCCGTGGACAGAGAAACCTAGTGGGCTACAGCCAGTGGGGCTGCACAGACAGGACTGAAGCGACTCATACGTTCACTTTAAAAGGTTTTTGGTTAAGGATTGTATATGATATTTAAGGTTCACAAAATATCTGAGCTTCTAATCTTTAAGAAATGTATTGACTCAATACATTGTATTTCTGAACTGTATTGAGAAATTAAAAATTTATAACATTTGACATCATAACAACTTCATTGTCAATATAGTCTTCATAAATGTTTCATTTTATTTGCAAACATGCAGGTTGTATTTTCTTCCCATCATTGCTGAATCTGTACAGTGATTATTAAGAAATGATAATGAATGGTAAACTATAGGTATGTCCACTTGCTGTATGATTTCAAAAGCAAAAATATAACCTTTTCTTTTTCAGAAAATGTTCTAGTTTGTATGGTGTATTGCTGTGTTTTATTATCTTTGCATGGATATAAAGTAAGGCCACCAATAATAAGAATGACTCAGTCCATGAGGGACTTAAAACTGATCTGGCTTTAAAAGCCATTGTGGGCGGTGACTGCCAGTCAGAGTTAGGTGTCATTCTTCTCTGTTATTCCTACTTACACTTTGCGTTAGTACTTATATAATAATTAAGAGGAATACTCTTTAAAAGAACAATATTCTTTAATGCTGTTCATGTTCACTAATTATACTTGTAGTGATGAGAAAGAATAGAGAGAAAAATCTGCATGGAATATTTGAAATGTATGGGGCTCAAACTACATTAACGTAATTCAGTAAAAATATATATATTATGTCTCACTGTTTTAATCCCAAATTTGTTTGCTTTTTGTAAATACAGCTGTAACTTCTTGTTGCACTGTAAAATCTGTCATGACTAGTGTAAATGATATTTGAAATTATCTTTCTCCTGCAGTTTCTTTAAAATCTGAAGCTATAATCATATGTCCAAGTTTTACAAGGTGCTAGCTTAGCACCATTATATGATTCATTTTATCATGTTATGACGACTCATCCCCAAATCAGAAATAATAATATGTGGTAATTTTGAAGGAAAACCCTCTTGATCCACTTTTGCTCTTTTACCTTCCTTTGTGAAGGCTTTCTGAAAATCTCTGCTTTTCTCTTGAGGATCCCTAACAAGAAGGTAGACATTTTAGTGATTCCTAAACTACTGTAGATCCTATGATGTAATAAACATGAATCTTACAGTTCTTGTAGATTTCTTGCTTTCAAAGAATTTATCTTTCTATAAGAAGAGAAAATGACATGCCTGCATGGAGGTAGAAAATTCTTTTGATTTGGAAACTTACTCCAGGCAGTTAATTTTGTGGGTAAGTTATGATATCTGAATTGCTATGAATACAGAATGTTCATGAATTTTAGAAGGTTTTTCTGTAATTGCATCCAGAGCTCCAAAGTACAGAAATAAAACTGTGAGTCAGTAATTTCCAGGCAACACCATGCAGGGCATGAAAGAAAAGTTGAACTGCAGTTGCTTTCCTCAGTGCCACAGTGCTCACTGTTATTAAAGCCATAGGTCTCTGACTCTTCCTGACTCATGGACACACATTTTTCTTTGACTGGACATGGTTGTTGCTCTCGGAAGCGCAGCTTGTCTGCCTCCTGCTGTGTGTCCCGCTGGCCTGTGCCCTGCAGGCAGTAATGGGGTGCCAGGGAGTTAGATAGCCTCATCTGAGGGGCTTTTACTCTGGTGCCTGCCGGTTTCTCAGCCTCTGGATATTGAACATGGTCCTTAATGATGTCTGTTCGTGTCTTTACAGTTTGCTAAGAGTGACTTGGTCGCTCACTGGGCTGCCATCTCAGGAGAAGATCAGAATAGCTTTCATTCACCAGTGTATCCTGTGACTAAACCAGGGGTGGCATGGGGTTGTTAACCCATTCCTTCCTGCATCTCCTCTGCAGATTTTAGTATGATCTTTTATTAGCCTTAAAACACAACACTGTGAGTTCGGCAGTGGGACATATATTATCTCATTTTTTATCTAAAACATCATTAAAATGTAAACATCATTAGTAGTTATGCAGCTAGAACTCACATTTCTTAACCAGTTGTTTGTCTACCCAGAGAGAAAGAAATTGTGGCCTACTAAGTCAACATTCAGAAAACGAAGATCATGGCATCTGGTCCCATCACTTCATGAGAAATAGATGGGGAAACAGTGGAAACAGTGTCAGATTTTATTTTGGGGGCTCCAAAATCACTGCAGATGGTGACTGCAGCCATGAAATTAAGACGCTTACTCCTTGGAAAAAAGTTATGACCAACCTAGATAGCATATTCAAAAGCAGAGACATTACTTTGCCAACAAAGGTCCATCTAGTCAATGGTTTTTCCAGTGGTCATGTATGGATGTGAGAGTTGGACTGTGAAATAGCTGAGCACTGAAGAATTGATGCTTTTGAACTGTGGTGTTGGAGAAGACTCTTGAGAGTCCCTTGGACTGCAAGGAGACCCAACCAGTCCATTTTAAAGGAGACCAGTCCTGGGTGTTCATTGGAAGGACTGATGCTGAGGCTGAAACTCCAATACTTTGGCCACCTCATGCGAAGAGTTGACTCATTGGAAAAGACTCTGATGCTGGGAGGGATTGGGGGCAGGAGGAGAAGGGGACGACAGAGGATGAGGTGGCTGGATGGCATCACTGACTGGATGGATGTGAATCTGGGTGAACTCCGGGAGTTGGTGATGGACAGGGAGGCCTGGTGTGCTGTGATTCATGGGGTTGCAAAGAGTCGGACACGACTGAGCGACTGAACTAAACTGAACTGAAGTCACTTCTGGGGAGACGAAAAATAGCTTCATAGGAAAATGTCCAGTATAGCCTAAAGACCCCACAGGAAATTCTGAGAGTACAAAGTTGGGATCTGACTCTAGAGTTCTCTAGGGAACAAGAGTTTCGTCTTCAATTTATTTCTGATACAAATGGGCATTTCTTATGGAGTATTGAATATAGACCATCCTTTATGTGGGATTGGAGGCACCTAGGAGTTTTATTTTTCAGATTGATCAGAGATGTTTACCTTCTACAGTGATGAATCTTCTCTTCCTTCATTAGCTATTTAAGGTTTTCCTTGGGAAGAATGGGCTTCCCTGGTGGCTCAGATGGTAAAGAATCTGCCTTCAATGCAGGAGTCCTGGGTTTGATCCCTGGGTCAGGAAGATGCCCTGGAGAAGAGAATGGCAACCCAGTCCAGTATTCTTGCTGAAGAATTCCATGGACAGAGGAACCTGGCAGGCTACAGCCCATGGGGTTGCAAAAAAGTCAAACACACTGAGTAACTAACACTTGGAAAAAATATTCTTTAAGAGGAACTCCACATTCACAATTGGATGGGTTGTAACAGAACTCTCCTTTTCACTCTGGGAAGACTTAGGGAAGATATCACAGGGTGGTAGCATTTGACCTTATATTTGAAGGATGATAATCAATGCCTGAGATCTGGTAGACAGAGTGCCTGAAACACTATGGATGGAGATTCATAACATTGTGCAGAAGACTGTGACCAAAACCATCCCAAAGAAAAAGAAATGCAAGAAGGCAAAGTGGTTGTATGAAGAGGCCTTACAAATAGCTGAGAAAAGAGAAATAAAAGGCAAAGGAGAAGGGGAAAGATATACCCAACTGAATGCAGAGTTCCAGAGAATAGCAGGAAGAGAAAAGAAAGCCTTCTTAAGTGAACAATGCAAAAAATAGAAGAAAGCAATAGAATGGGAAAGACTAGAGAGCTATGAGAAAATTAGAGATCGCATGGGAACATTTCATGCAAAGATGGGCACAATCAAGGGCAGACGCGGCAAGGACCTAACAGAAACAGAAGATATTAAGAAGAGGTGGCAAGAATGCAAAGAATTGTACAAAAAAATCTTAATGACCCAGATAAACAGGATTGTGTAATCACTCACCTAGAGTCAGACATCTTGGAGTGTAAACTCAAGAGGGCCTTAGGAAGCATTACTATGAACAAAGTAGAGATGATGGAATTCCAGGTGAGCTATTTCAAATCATAAAAGATGATGCTGTTAAAGTGCTGCCATAAATATGCCAGCAGATTTGGAAAACTCAGCAGTGGCCACAGGACTGGAAACAGTCAGTTTTCATTCCAATCCCAAAGAAAGGCAATGCCAAAGAATGCTCAAACTACCATACACTTGTGCTCATTTCATATGCTAGCAAGGTAATGCTCAAAATCCTTCAAGCTAAGTCAACAGTATGTGAACTGAGAGCTTCCAGATATAACAACTGGATTTAAAAAAGGCAGAGGAACCAGAGATCAAAGTGCCAACATCTGCTGGATCATAGAAAAAACAAGGGAACTCCAGAAAAACATCTACTTTTGCTTCATTGACTAAAGCGTTTGACTGTGGATCATAACGAACTGTGAAAAATCTTAAAGGGGTGGGAATTCCAGACTGCCTTATGTACCTGGAATGTACGTGGGTCAAGAAAAAACAGATTCATATTGATGTATGGCAAAACCAATACAATATTGTAAAGTAATTAGCCTCCAATTAAAATAAATAAATTTATATTAAAAAAAAAAGAACTGGACATGGAAAAACAGATGTTCCAAATTGGGAAAGAAGTACATCAAGGCTGTATATTGTCACCCTGCTTATTTAATTTATATGTAGAGTACATCATGTGAAATACTGGCCTGGATGAATCACAACCTGGAATCAAGATTTCCAGGAGAAACAGCAACAACCGCAGATATGCAGATGACACCAATGACACCACTCTAAGGAAGTAAGAGCCTCTTGATGAGGGTTAAAGAGGAGAATAAAAAACTAGCTTGAAACTCAACATTCAAAAAACAAAGATCATGGCATTTAGTCCCATCACTTCATGGCAAATGGAAGAGGAGAAGTAGAAACAGTGACAGATTTTATTTCTTGGGCTCCAAAATCACTGAGGATGGTGATTGCAGCCAGAAAAAGAAAAGAATCTTCCTCCTTGGAAGAAAAGCTATGACAAACCTAGGCAGTGTATTAAGAAAGAGAGTAATCACTTTGCTGACAAGGATCTATGTCGTCCCAGCTGTCGTTTTTCCAGTAATCATGTGCAGATGTGAGAGTTGGACCATAAAGAAGTCTGAACACCAAATAGCTGATGATTTTGAATTGTGATGCTGGAGAAGACTCTTGAGAGTCCCTTGGATAGCAAAGAAATCAAACCAGTCAATCCTAAAGGAAAGTGAATGTTACTCAGTCAAGTCTGACTCTTTGCGACCCCATGGACTATACAGTCCATGAAATTCTCCAGGCCAGAATACTGGAATTGGTAGCCTTTCCTTTCTCTGGAGGATCTTCCCAAACCAGGGATCGAACCCAGGTCTCCACATTGCAGGTGGATTCTTTACCAGCTGAATCACAAGGGAAGCCTGTCTTAAAGGAAATCAACCCTAAATATTTATTGAATGGAATTATGCTGAAGCTGAAGCTCCAACACTTGGCCACCTGATGTGAAGAGCTGACTCACTGGAAAAGACTCTGATGCTGGGAAAGATTGAGGGCAGAAAGAGAAGGGGGCGACAGAGGGTGAAATGGTTGAATGGACATGAGTTTGAGCAAACTCTGAGAGATAGTGAAGGACAGAGAAGCTGGGGTACTACAGTCCATGGGGTCACAAAGAGTCAGGACTTCGTGACTGAACTTGCAAACAACAAGGCATTAACCAGCATGTTTCTTAGTATTTTCAGAAAATTTCCTTCTGTCTACCTTTCCAATGAGCTTTTATGTTATTGTAACTACAGAAAAAAAAGTATTCTTTTTCTAAGTAAAACCTGCATTTAATATGGAATAAGCATTAGGTTAGCAACAAGAAAAGTGGTACTTTTGAATACTGCAGAAAACAATTCTGCTCTAGTTCATATACACCTAACTTTTTTTCTGGAGACTATTGCTTTCACTTTTCACTTGAACGCGTTGGAGAAGGAAATGGCAACCCACTCCAATATTCTTGCCTGGAGAATCCCAGGGACAGGGGAGCCTGGTGGGCTGCCGTCTATGGGGTCACACGGAGTCGGACACTACTGAAGTGACTTAGCAGCAGCAGCAGTAGCATTGCTTCTCTTATAACATATTTTATACATATTCATGTGCAAAATCACTGATACTGCCAATTCTGGAACTCCCTCTTCTTCCCTGCTTTGCATTAGAACCATTAAGTGTTACCTTCCAAGGTTCCTTCTTTAGAGTCTCTAATAGTCAATTAACATTTGAATTTTTCAATTCACCAGACTTTATTAGTGAAGAATCCGTAGCATTCTCTTACTTTATCCTACTAATTATCAACTGCAACTTCATATCTTGCTTTCCTGCCTGTTCCTCAGTTAGATTTGGGGATAATAAAGAAGTTTCCTATGGGCATCTCAAAAATGACTCAGGACCAGACACATACGCCATTTGCCACAGATCCATACCTTGGCTGGTGATAAAAAAAGACTTCCCTTCCCAGAGTTCCTGATAATATAGGGTTTAACCATCTGCTGTAAAACTTGCCTGACAAATATCTTGAATATAAACACCCAAGATGTTTTGATGTTATGTCATTAATTTAATGGAATAGACATCATTCTTTACAGCCTTTCTCCCTACATGTATTCTGAAAAAATACTAAATTTCCCGTAATAAACAATATGCCAGAATCCCTGTTCATCTTTGAAAATAGTTTATATGTATTTACCATTCATGTCTAACACAGTGACTGAGGAATGCCAGACACTCCACAAATACTCGATTGAATGCAGAAAATAAATGCCTGAGTTAATGTGTGCCTGAATGAATAAATTAATTAAATGATCAAAGATTTCTTCTGGTGTTTTCTTCTTTAACTCTCAAATCTCCACCCTCTCTCCATTGGCTACTTCGGCTTAAGTATTTTAGGTCTTAAATCCGCCTGTCTCTTCATTAAACCCCGATTTGCTTCTCTCCTGGTCACCCACAAACTTTTAAAAAGTATAGTCTAAGCTCACTGTCTGCACTTTCCTGATTACTCCCTGATCACTGCAGTCATTTGAGCTCCCCTCTGCAGAAATGGGAATCCTGGGGGTGATTCACAATATCTTGGTCACTGAGTTGCAAGACTTCTGTTGTATCTACTTGGAAAATAATTTGCCCTTCACTTGACCTTGTTGAACACTCAGTATTACTAAAACTCTGCTTGGGAGGCTCTTCACATACTAGTGTCTCCTGGTTCTCATACAACTCTGATTTTCTTCTTTTTCTTCATGGTCTTTTTTTTTTTCTTTTTCTTGGTCCCGCTTTAAAACTCATATTTGACCTTGTATTTCTCCTTAATATTCTGTACTCCTCTCCATGGATCATACTCTCGCTGTGTTATACTTAATCCCAGGGTCTATAGGTGTATCCAAACAGGCAAACCTTTTTCACAGATGATATAAAAATTCCTGCTGTCCCTGTTCTTCAGAAAATGTGTGCAGATATTTAAAGTTTTGTGCAGTGGCTGAGAAAGCAAGTATCCTTAAAGCTTAATTTTTCTGAAGGAATTGCTATCTGTACTTGTAACCCTCTAGACTTTAATTAATTATAAGAATATAATCTATCTGTTGGGCTTCCCTGGGGGATCAGGTGGTAAAGAATATGCCTGCTATGCAGGAGACCCAGGTTGGATCTCTAGGTCAGGAAGATCCCCTGGAGAAGGGAATGGCAACCCACTCCAGTATTCTTGCCTGGAGAATTCCATGGACAGAGTACCCTGGCAGGCTACAGTCCATGGGGTTGCAGAGTCAGACACACTGGAGTGACTAACACATGCAATCTATATGTTACTAATTGCTAGTATCAAACTTTTTCCGGAAGTAAGAGAAAACAGATCATCAGGACGTCTTCTTTTAAGAACAGAGATTGCAAACTTAAAATCAACTTCCGGGAAGTGTAAGATTTCCTTTTCTCTCCAGGGGCACTCTTACCAGAAAATGCTAAACTCTTGGTCCTATGTGCACATACTGAACTAGGTATATTCTAGGCCACTAGGAAACACAGTCCATCTTAAAGGAAATCAGTCCGTAATATTCACGGGAAGGACTGATGCTGAAGCTGAAATTCCAATACTTTGGCCACCTGATGCCAAGAGCTGACTGTTGGAAAAGACCCTGATGCTGGGAAAGATTGAAGGTGGGAGGAGAAGGGGACGACAGAGGATGAGATGGTTGGATGGCGACCCCAACTTAATGGATGAGAGTTTGAGTAAGCTCCAGGAGTCTGTGGACAGGGAAGCCTGGCATGCTGCAATCCATGGGGTCGCAAAGAATTGGACATGACTGAGCTACTGAACTGAACTGAGGAAATGCAGCTCACATTCTGTACATGAAGTACTAACTCATTTGGATTATTATTGCAGACACTCAGAAGTCTCTATTTACTGGGAAGAGGCAGTGCATGGATGTTGGAAATCTTACGTTTGGGTTAGATACAATGGATGAGACACTGAACAGCATGTCCTTCTGTACGCATTGTTCTTCATATGCGCAATGTTATGTGTTTAAGAATTTGGATCAGCAGTTCTGTGTATCTCTGTATCAGGTGGAACTAAGTAAAAACTGCTCCCCCTCTACCCACTGTGTACATTCAAATGTACCTCAGACCCCACCCAGCTCCGCTGTCTCCAATACAGCTTAACATTGAAAAGTCAGGTAAAGGACCTGAAGGGATTGTATGCTTCAGCTTGCTGCCTTCCTGCAAATTAGTGATGAACAGTACAGCAGTAACAATACAGCAGCATCTCTGTGGTTTTTAATTTTTCAGGTTATAAAATGCTTTCCCGTGTTTTATGAAATGATACGAGGTCCAGAAACACTGGGGTCACAGTTTTCCTCCATCTTAAAAAAGTACAAAAAGGAGACTTAGCAAGGGAAGAGCTGTGGGCAGCCTAGACATGGTGGAAAAGGATGATCCTAGCTGGGTGGCTGATCCCACTGGGGACAGCATTTTCTCCTGACAGAATGTGAGAATACAATCCAGTGTCTCAGAAGTCTAGTACTGGGGTTGGAAGTGGGTGACGTTGCCTCATGTTGGCAGTCACTGTGTCTGCCTCATTTTCCATTTTCCCACATCAGCACTGTGAAATCACTGCTTCATTTGGTGTCTTTTGTGAGCACCAGAGGGTAGGGTTTTGAAAAATCTTTAAATTTTACAGTATCTAAATTTACAAACTATAAAGCATCTCAAAACTTTCTGTGTCCAGAAAATACACTGAGTGGTTATTTTTGATAGGTGATACTTCCTACAGGGAACTGATGTGAGAATTTACTTATTTATTCATGTAAAGATAGCTAGCTAGATATGGGCTTCGCAGGTGGTGCAATAGTAAAAAATCCACCTGCCAATGTACGAGGCACAAGAGACGCAGTTTTGATCCCTGGATCTGGAAGATCCTGTGGAGTGGGAAATGGCAACCCACTCCAGTATTCTTGCCTGGAAAACTCCGTGGACAGAGGAGCCTGGTGGGCTACTAAGCCCACAGGGTCACAAAGAATCAGACATGACTGAGCACACACGCATTCACAGATAGAGGTGAGCCCTAGTCGTATGTGTGTGCTTAATTGCTCAATCGTGTCTGGCTCTTTGTGACCCCATGGACTGTCTTCTCTGTCCATGGGGATTCTCCAGGCAAGAATACCGGAGTGGGTTGCCATGCCTTCCTGCAGAGGATCTTCCCAACCCAGGGATCGAACCCAGGTCTCCCGCTTTGGCGGCAGATTCTTTGCCATCTGAGCCACAAGGGATCTTCCCAACCCAGGAATCTAACTGGGGTCTCCCACATGGCAGGCGGATTCTTATGTATAATACCTGTTTAATACTATGGAAAAAAAGAAGGAAATTGAAGAGGAAATTGATTGCAAAAACAGATATATGCTATCTTCTATTTTATATGCTCACATGTCTTCCTGGGTTCACAGGGGTGAGAAATAACATAGGTCTGGATTGTCATGAAAAGGAAGAACAGGAGATGGAAAAGTGGGGAGGCACATTGATTGTGAAGATAAGACTATGCATGGGATGTTTCATGGGATCATCTCACTGCACAACGGGACCGGCAAAGGTGGCAGTTGGTACCTTGATACGTAAAAAAAAAAATTGATTGGCCTATGGTGGAAGGAAATTTCCCTTAAAAAGTAATATAGTGATGCATTTCTGCTTCCTTTTTGCAGATGTTATGCTTCTTACCAAAACAGTGATTGATGCTAATCACTATCTGAATGCCAAGATGGTGTGCCTTTGGTGACCTTCTCAGAAAATACAGTTACCCCTCTATGAATTTGCTACATCTTGGTCAGCTGCTTCACCCTCAGTTAGACATGATCTATCTATCAGGTTTAGGGGTTACAATTCAATGTGGGACTTGAATTGTTCTTACTCATCATGGTGGAAAATGATTACTTCTAATCAATCTGTCTTTATTACCACTTTCATCCTGATTCTCATGCTCTGTTTTTATATAAGGTTGCCATTACCACCTGGAGCTTTTTCAGGACTCTGGAAGAATCAAGAGGCATTCAAGCACTTATACTTTGAAAAATTTCCTGTAAGAATTTTATTATTCTTTTATTTTATTTTATTCTTTTTTTAAACTCACCTTACATACTTCTCACCTATTACATTGAGCAGCTTACTCTTAGAATCCTGGATCACAAAGCTACCCTTAAAGGTTATCTGGACCAGTTTCCAGACCTCAGAGGGAAAGAATGCCCAAAGCTCAAATGTCTAAATAAGTCATTTTAATATTTTTTTTATCAGTTTCTGGATATAGAAATATCTCAGTTTCTCTTTTTTTTTTCTGAAAGTTAACAGCCTCTCATTTTAGGAAAGGTTTTGTTAAACTAAAACTTTTGGAGACTTTCTATATGATTTCTTGCATTGGATTTCTCCTCATAGACTGATAACACTTGATCAGAACTGGACAGTTGTCTTTAGAACCTCATTAATGGTAAAGAACCCACCTGCCAGTACAGGAGACATAAGAGACATGGGTTGGATCTGTGGCTTGGGGAGATCCCTTGGAAGACGAATGGCAACCCACTCCAGGATTCTTGCCTGGAGAATCTCATGGACAGAGGAGCCTGGCGGGCTACAGTCCTTAGGGTTGCAAAGAGTCAAACACGACTGAAGCAACTTAGCATGCATGCACACCTCCTCTGTATGAGCAAAATTTGAGGAATATTTGTTCTGCTTGCCAGAAATTGTATTTTTTTAATCCCTTTGCCTATTATTGGCATTCATTCCCAAGCGCCCTCTGAGTTCTTTATTTTGAATTGCAAATACAGGATAAAAACAGTATACTCCACATCCAACTTTAGTGCTTTGGATAACAAAAAGTATCTTTTGGCATTCTGTTTTATCATTTTCCTGTTACTCTGTGGTTTATGTTTATAATAGTACGTAATTGATAATACCCAAAAGGGCCCCACTCTCATCTTGCTGCTGTCTTTTCACCTCTATTTCTTTCCCTTAGAGAAATACCTGGTCCTCATTATGCACTGGGTAAAAAAAGAATGAATGATTAGAATTGCATTAAAAAACAAAGGTGAGTCTAAGTACTTAGCATTCTATCCTTATTATTTGTGAGTGAAGGAAACCTAATCTAATCAACTAGACAATCGACAAGAATGAAAATAGCTTCCTTGAGAAAGACATCTCAGGGTTAAATGCTCTCAGTAGCCAAGGTTAAACATGCCCCAAGGGACTGTGGCCGAGAAGATTTGTCTAGAATTAACACCAATAAGCTCCATCTATCTGCCCGATGGGCCCCAGTCAAATCATCAGAGGACTGATGTGATTAATTACAGCCTGACAGTGACACCCGATATGCGAGTGTGGTTTTCAACATGAGCACCTTTAACAAAATTGAAAGCTCCTTCAAAGCCCCATGGACCGTAGTTTATGATTAAACTAGATACAGTGAATCTATACTCTGTCTTGTTACCTCAGCCCTGTCAACTGAACAGCTCAGAAGGGTTGAGTAACTTGTGCTCTGTTTAGAGTAACAGAGCTGACTTTTGGACCCATAATTTCTGGCTCCAGGGCCCATGTTCTTAACTGTATTCTAGATTGCCTTTCTTGTAGTAATTGCTGTAAGAGTTGCCAATTATTGAGGATTTATGATGTGTGTCAGTCTGCCCTCTTCATATGCTCCGTCTCATTTATGCTTCTCATAGCCTTATAAGGCATGGTCCATTACCCTATTTAATAGATGAGCATACTGAGTTTTTAGGAAGATTAAGAAACACAAATAGTGACTTGCCTGGATTTATCTGGAAGTCCAAGCTCATAATACAGGTATTAATGCAATTCTGAAGCATTAGAGGAAGGAATATTTCTTTCTTTCTAATTTATTCTTGATTTTTCATTCTGTTGTGACATCTAGACCAGTGAAACTGTGCTGCTACTCTGAGTTGACAGAAAATTAAGTTTTACTTACTATTTAACTATAATTTCAATGAAGCTCAAGTCCAATCCAAATCTATGTTAACAAATTAGTGGTCTATTTTGTAATTATTAATAGAGAGCTTTAACGCCTTTAGAAATTAACACAAGAAATCTATCAAAGAACTACTTTTGCAATACCAAAGCATACTGGAAATATTGAGCTATTACTTCTCCATTAAAAGAAGAAATTGGGTTTGTAAACTTTGAAACTTTCAGTCCAAATGCTTAGCTTCAACATATATAAGAACACTTTAATTTATTCCTGGATGTCAAGGGAGCATAGAGATTCTATTAATAGTAAGCTTTCAAAACCAGAAGTAATGGAATTCAATAGGCTAGTTGTGAGAAAGCCAAATGCAAACCTATTTTTATCCTATTTTATATTTTACCAAGATTAAAAATAATTACATTACCTAATACTAGATGCTAATCAGACATTCTTTATTCTTTATTTTCAGGGATACTATGATACTATGGATGCTGGGTACATGGATGAAGAAGGCTACGTTTATGTTATGTCTCGAGTTGATGATGTGATAAATGTTGCAGGTCACAGGATTTCTGCAGGTGCCATTGAGGAGGTATTGATGAATATTGGTCTTTTATTCTAGATGGTATTTAGGGACAGAATAAAGTTCTGAGGTTGTCATTTGACCTGAAAAATGATCAGGCCCTTCCTTTGAAGCATAGGCTTGGTGGTCACTCAGGTATTTCCCTCACCTTCCTTTCTCTCCTGTGGATTTTCCTATTCTCCATATTCCCCTGATTTCTGCCTGCCTAGTAGGGAGGAATTTTAAGCACTTACATATATTTGTAATTTATGGGAGAGTCTGTATACATTTGCACCTTGATCTTTGCTACTTGATTGCTTCTAGCATCTTGATTTGCTCTTGTTTGGTAACCAGGTTTGTATATAGTCTTTACTTGGTGTGATATTTAAACATTTTATTGTACTCTTAAATCCTGAGAATTTTCTTCCAATGTAAATTATACCAAGTCTCCAGAAGAGTGTTTTAAACTATTCTCTCTCTTTTTTTAAATTTATCTTAAAATAGAGTAAAATGCTCCTTTTTATTGTGTAATGCTTGTGCTAAGTTGCTCAGTTGTGTCTGACTCTTTGCAACCCCATGGAATGTAGCCCACCAGGCTCCTCTGTCCATGGGATTCTCCAGGTGAGAATGCTGGAGTGGGTTGCTGTTCTCTTCTCCAGGAGATCTTCCTGACCCAGGGATTGGACCCATGATTCCTGTGTCTCTCCTGCATTGAAAGTAGATTCTTTACTGCTGAGCTACCTGGGAAGCCCTTATTGTGTAATACTATGAGCCACCATCTCTGGTGGCTCAGACGGTAAAGTGTCTCTCTACACTGTGAGAGACCTGGGTTCAATCCCTGGGTTGGTAAGAGTCCCTGGAGAAGGAAATGGCAACCCACTCCAGTACTCTTGCCTTGCAAATCCCATGGACGGAGGAGCTTGGTACAGGCTACTATCCATGGGGTCGCAAAGATTCGGGCACGACTGAGCGACTTCAATTAAGAGCTTTTTACTTGAATAGATTCTGGTAACCATCACAAACAAACAGGATAAAGAAAAATTTCAGCACTGCCAAAGAGGTCCCCCCTTTATTCTGACTCTTCCCATGCGTAACCCCTGGGAACCACTAATTTTTTTCTGTTCCTATGTTGTTTTTGCCTCCTCTAGAATGTTGTATAAATGGAATAATGCAGTATGTAACCTTTGGAGATTGGGTTATTTTATTTGAGATCCATTCAAGTTGTTGTGTGTATCGATAATTAATCCTTTTATGTTTCTGTGCAGTGTTTCATTGTGTGGATGTACTAATCCATTTGTTTTTCCTTCACCATTAAAGAGTTTTTTTTGTGTTTTTTTTGTTTTTTTTAATGCTTCTCGGAGAAGGTAATGGCAACCCACTCCAGTACTCTTGCCTGGAAAATCCCATAGACGGAAGAACCTGGTGGGCTGCAGTCCATGAGGTTGCTAAGAGTCGGACACGACTGAGCAACTTCACTTTCCCTAAGTACTTCTAGTCTGAGGCAGTTGTAAATCATGCTGTTGTATACATTCAAGTTTCTGTGCAAAAATTAATTTTCATTTCTCTAGGTTAAATACTAATAGTGACTTTGCTAGGTTACACTGGTAAGTGTATGTTTAAGCTTCTAAGAAATTGCCAGATGGTTTTCTAGAGTGGCTGTGCCATTTTATATTCCCATGCCTAGAGTCTGAGTGCTCCTGTTTCATCTTTATTGGTACTTGGAATTGTCATTATTCCTAATTTTAATCATTCTAATAGATATGTAAAGGTATCTCATTGTGCTTTAAATTTGCTTGTCTGTAATGACTAATGGGGCTTGCCTGGTAGCTCAGTAGTAAAACATCCGCCTGCCAACACAGGAGACGTGGATTTTGATCCCTGGGTTGGGAAGATCCCTGGAGAAATAAATGGCAACCCGGTCCAGTATTCTTGCCTGGGAAATCCCATGGACAGAGGAGCCTGGTCCTGGATCACAAAGGAGGGAGACACGACTTAGTGACTAAACAACGGCAACAATGACTAGTGATGCTAGAAACCTTTTCTTGTGTTTATTTGCCATTCATATATCTTGGGTGAACTATCTGTTAAAATCTTCTGCCTATTTTTAAAAAATATATGAACTCCTGGGGATTTTATATATGTATATATCTATCTATTTATTTATTTATATATATGATGATGATGATGATGATCTAGTCACTAAGTTGTATCTGACTCTTGCAACCCCATGGACTGTAGCCTGTCAGGCTCCTATATATATATAAACTCTCAAAATTGAGCAATAAGAAAAAAACCCAATTTTTAAAAAACAGGCAAAAGATTTTAACAGATATTTCACCAAAGAAGATACATATATGTATATGTGTGTGTGTGTGTGTGTATCAGAGATCAGATCAGTCGCTCAGTCGTGTCCGACTCTTTGCGACTCGATGAACTGCAGCACGCCAGGCCTCCCTATCCATTACCAGCTCTCGGAGGTCACTCAGACTCACATTCATTGAGTCAGTGATGCCATCCAGCCATCTCATCCTCTGTCGTCCCCTTCTCCTCCTGCCCTCAATCCCTCCCACCATCAGAGTCTTCTCCAATGAGTCAACTCTTGGCATGAGGTGGCCAAAATACTGGAGTTTCAGCTTTAGCATCATTCCTTCCAAAGAAATCCCAGGGCTGATCTCCTTCAGAATGGACTGGTTGGATCTCCTTGCAGTCCAAGGGACTCTCAAGAGTCTTCTCCAACACCACAGTTCAAAAGCATCAATTCTTCGGTGCTCAGCCTTCTTCACAATCCAGCTCTCACATCCATACATGACCACAGGAAAGACCATAGCCTTGACTAGGCGAACCTTTGTTGGCAAAGTGATGTCTCTGCTTTTGAATATGCTATCTAGGTTGGTCATAACTTTCCTTCCAAGGAGTAAGTGTCTTTTAATTTCATGGCTGCAGTCACCATCTGCAGTGATTTTGGAGCCCAGAAAAATAAAGTCTGACACTGTTTCCACTGTTTCTCCATCTATTTCCCATGTAGTGGTGGGACCAGATGCCATGATCTTCATTTTCTGAATGTTGAGCTTTAAGCCAACCTTTTCACTCTCCACTGTCACTTTCATCAAGAGGCTTTTGAGTTCCTCTTCACTTTCTGCCATAAGGGTGGTATCATCTGCATATCTGAGATTATTGATATTTCTCCCGGCAATCTTGATTCCAGCTTGTGTTTCTTCCAGTCCAGCATTTCTCATGATGTACTCTGCATATAAGTTAAATAAACATGGTGACAATATACAGCCTTGACGTACTCCTTTTCCTATTTGGAACCAGTCTGTTGTTCCATGTCCAGTTCTAACTGTTGCTTCCTGACCTGCATACAGGTTTCTCAAGAGGTCTGGTATTCCCATCTCTCTCAGAATTTTCCACATTTTATTGTGATCTACACAGTCAAAGGCTTTGGCATAGTCAATAAAGCAGAAATAGATGTTTTTCTGGAACTCTCTTGCTTTTTCCATGATCCAGCGGATGTTGGCAATTTGATCTCTGGTTCCTCTGCCTTTTCTAAATCCAGCTTGAACAACAGGAAGTTCACGGTTCACATATTGCTGAAGCCTGGCTTGGAGAATTTTGAGCATTACTTTACTAGTGTGTGAGACGAGTGCAATTGTGCGGTAGTTTGAGCATTCTTTGGCATTGCCTTTCTTTGGGATTGGGATGAAAACTGACCTTTTCCAATCTTGTGGCCACTGCTGAGTTTTCCAAATTTGCTGGTATATTGAGTGCAGCACTTTCACAGCATCATCTTTCAGGATTTGGAATAGCTCCACTGGAATTCCATCACCTCCACTAGCTTTGTTCGTAGTGATGCTTTCTAAGGCCCACTTGACTTCACATTCCAGGATGTCTGGCTCTAGGTCAGTGATCACACCATCATGATTATCTAGGTCTTGAAGCTCTTTTTTGTACAGTTCTTCTGTGTATTCTTGCCACCTCTGCTTAATATCTTCTGCTTCTGTTAGGTCCATACCATTTCTGTCCTTTATCGAGCCCATTTTTGCATGAAATGTTCCTTTGGTATCTCTGATTTTCTTGAAGAGATCCCTAGTCTTTCCCATTCTGTTGTTTTCCTCTATTTCTTTGCATTGACTGCTGAAGAAGGCTTTCTTATCTCTTCTTGCTATTCTTTGGAACTCTGCATTCAGATGTTTATATCTTTCCTTTTCTCCTTTGCTTTTCGCTTCTCTCCTTTTCGCAGCTATTTGCAAGGCCTCCCCAGACAGCCATTTTGCTTTTTTGCATTTCTTTTCCATGGGGATGGTCTTGATCCCTGTCTCCTGTACAATGTCACGAACCTCATTCCATAGTTCATCAGGAATTCTATCTATCAGATCTAGGTCCTTAAATCTATTTCTCACTTCCACTGTATAATCATAAGGGATTTGATTTAGGTCATACCTGAATGGTCTAGTGGTTTTCCCTACTTTCTTCAATATAAGTCTGAATTTGGCAATAAGGAGTTCATGATCTGAGCCACAGTCAGCTCCTAGTCTTGTTTTTGCTGATTGTATAGAGCTTCTCCATCTTTGGCTGCAAAGAATATAATCGATCTGATTTCGGTGTTGACCATCTGGTGATGTCCATGTATAGAGTCTTCTCTTGTGTTGTTGGAAGAGGGTATTTGCTATGACCAGTGCATTTTCTTGGCAAAACTCTGTTAGTCTTTGCCCTGCTTATATATATATATCAGATCAGATCAGATCAGTCGCTCAGTCGTGTCCGACTCTTTGTGACCCCACGAACTGCAGCACACCAGGCCTCCCTGTCCATCACCAACTCCCGGAGGTCACTCAGACTCACATCCATCGAGTCAGTGATGCCATCCAGCCATCTCATCCTCTGTCATCCCCTTCTCCTCCTGCCCCCAATCCCTCCCAGCATCAGAGTCTTCTCCAATGAGTCAACTCTTTGCATGAGGTGGCCAAAATACTGGAGTTTCAGCTTTAACATCCTTCCTTCCAAAGAAATCCCAGGGCTGATCTCCTTCAGAATGGACTGGTTGGATCTCCTTGCAGTCCAAGGGACTCTCAAGAGTCTTCTCCAACACCACAGTTCAAAAGCATCCATTCTTCGGCACTCAGCCTTCTTCACAGTCCAGCTCTCACATCCATACATGACCACAGGAAAGACCATAGCCTTGACTAGATGAACCTTTGTTCGCAAAGTAACGTCTCTGCTTTTGAATATGCTATCTAGGTTGGTCATAACTTTCCTTCCAAGGAGTAAGCGTCTTTTAATTTCGTGGCTGCAGTCACCATCTGCAGTGATTTTGGAGCCCCCAAAATAAAGTCTGACATTGTTTCCACTGTTTCTCCATATATATATATATATGTATATATATTCTGGATACAATTCCTATATTTTCTAGTCTGTGACTGGTCTCTTTATTCTCTTAAAAGTGCTCTTAATAGCACTTTTAATAGAGAGCTTGCTCTCTCAGTCATGTCTGACTCTTTTGCAACTCCATGGAGTATAGCCTGCCTGGTTTCTCTGTACATGGAATTTTCTAGGCGAGAATACTGGAGTAGGTTGCCATTTCCTACTCCAGGGGATGTTCCTGACCCAAGGATCAAATGAACCTGCATCTTGTTTGTCTCCTGCACTGGCAGGTGAATTCTTACTGCTTAATGAAGTGAAGTGAAAGTCGCTCAGTCGTGTCTGACTCTTTGCGACCCCATGGACTGTATAGTCCATGGAATTCTCCAGGCCAGAGTGGATCTTTTTCCAGAGCATCTTCCATTTTTTTAATCTCTGTGTTTATCTTGTCACCAATACTTTTCTGTCTTGATATTATTGCATTGTATAATGTCTAAGAATTGAATAGTGTCCACAGTTTTCAAAATTGCTCCACTTTTTCAAAATTGTTGTGGATATTCTGTTCCTTTACTTTTCCATATATATTTTAGAGTGAGATTTTCTATGGTTAAAATTAATCCTGCATGGATGTTTAATTGCAATTATGTTATATCTATAGACTGATTTGAGAAAAATTGATATCTGGACTATAGTGAATTGTCTAATCCACGAATTTCATACATCTCTTCATTTATTTAATCTTTTTTTGATGTTTAATTAACATTTTATGTTTAAGTATGTAGGATATTTTCTTAATTTATACCTTAGTATTTAGTTTTTTTAGCTACTGTAAATAAAAGTTTAAAAAAAAAATTGGTTTCCAAATTTTCTTGGGCTTCGCTGGTAGCTCAGCTGGTAAAGAATCTGCCTGCAATGAAGGAGACCTAGGTTCAATCCTTAGATTGGGAAGATCTCCTGGAGGAAGGCATGGCAAGTCACTCCAGTATTCTTGCCTGGAGAATCCCCATGGACAGAGGAGCCTGGTGGGTTACAGTCCATGGGGTCATGAAACATGACTGAGGACTAAGGACAGCACAGCACAGTGGATATAAAAATACTGTTGACTTTTATGAACTGATATGTATCTTATGAGCTTGTTGCTGCTGCAGCTAAGTCGCTTCAGTCGTGTCCGACTCTGTGCGACCCCATAGACGGCAGCCCACTAGGCTCCCCCATCCCTGGGATTCTCCAGGCAAGAACACTGGAGTGGGTTGCCATTTCCTTCTCTAATGCATGAAAGTGAAAAGTGAAAGTGAAGTCGTTCAGTCATGTCCGACCCTCAGCGACCCCATGGACTGCAACCCACCAGGCTCCTCTGTCCATGGGACTCTCCAGGCAAGAGTACTGGAGGGGGGTGCCATTGCCTTCTCCAATGATCTTGTTAAATTTGCTTATTAATTCTAAAAATTGTGTGTGTGTGTATAGATTCCTTGGGATTTTTCTGTGTAGAGAATCACGTTGTCTCTCGTTAGAGACAGTTCTATTGCTTTCTTTCCAACCTGAACGTGTTTTCTTTCTTTCTCTTCCTTCTTGAACTGGCTCGAACCTCCAGTATACTATTGACAGTGATGGTGGCGATTACCCTTGTCTTTTTCCTGATTTTAAGCTGAAAGTGTTCAATCTTTTAGCATTAAGAGTGATGTCATCTGTAGGTGTTTCTAAAGATGAACTTTATCAAATGAGATTTCCTACTATTCCTGATTTGCTAGGTTTTTTTCTTATCTTGAATGAATGTTAAATCTTGTCAAATGCTTTTTCTACCTCTATTGCTTTGATTGTATGGGTTTTCTTTTTAAGCCTATTAATATGGTGAATCACATTAATTAATTTTAAACTGTTGAACCAATCTTGCACTGCTTGGGATAAGCTTTATTTACAGTATATTATTGTTTTAATATATTGATTTTTAAAAAATTATAGTAATTTTTCTTGATCTGAAGTCGACTACTGTGTAGTAAGCATTTTTTTAATAGTGTTAGTATTGTTTATCTTTGCATGAAATGTTCCCTTGGTATCTCTGATTTTCTTGAAGAGATCCCTAGTCTTTCCCATTCTGTTGTTTTCCTCTATTTCTTTGCATTGATTGCTGAAGAAGGCTTTCTTATCTCTTCTTGTTATTCTTTGGAACTCTGCATTCAGATGTTTATATCTTTCCTTTTCTCCTTTGCTTTTCGCTTCTCTTCTTTTCACAGCTATTTGTAAGGCCTCCCCAGACAGCCATTTTGCTTTTTTGCATTTCTTTTCCATGGGGATGGTCTTGATCCCTGTCTCCTGTACAATGTCACGAACCTCATTCCATAGTTCATCAGGCACTATATCTATCAGATCTAGGCCCTTAAATCTATTTCTCACTTCCACTGTATAATCATAAGGGATTTGATTTAGGTCATACCTGAATGGTCTAGTGGTTTTCCCTACTTTCTTCAATTTCAGTCTGAATTTGGCAATAAGGAGTTCATGATCTGAGCCACAGTCAGCTCCTGGTCTTGTTTTTGCTGATTGTATAGAGCTTCTCCATGTTTGGCTACAAAGAATATAATCGATCTGATTTCGGTGTTGACCATCTGGTGATGTCCATGTATAGAGTCTTCTCTTGTGTTGTTGGAAGAGGGTATTTGCTATGACTAGTGCATTTTCTTGGCAAAACTCTGTTAGATGGGCTCGATAAAGGACAGACATGGTATGGACCTAACAGAAGCAGAAGATATTAAGCAGAGGTGGCAAGAATACACAGAAGAACTGTACAAAAAAGAGCTTCACGACCCAGATAATCATGATGGTGTGATCACTGACCTAGAGCCAGACATCCTGGAATGTGAAGTCAAGTGGGCCTTAGAAAGCATCACTACGAACAAAGCTAGTGGAGGTGATGGAATTCCAGTGGAGCTATTCCAAATCCTGAAAGATGATGCTGTGAAAGTGCTACACTCAATATGCCAGCAAATTTGGAAAACTCAGCAGTGGCCACAAGATTGGAAAAGGTCAGTTTTCATCCCAATCCCAAAGAAAGGCAATGCCAAAGAGTGCTCAAACTACCGCACAATTGCACTCGTCTCACACACTAGTAAAGTAATGCTCAAAATTCTCCAAGCCAGGCTTCAGCAATATGTGAACCGTGAACTTCCTGATGTTCAAGCTGGATTTAGAAAAGGCAGAGGAACCAGAGATCAAATTGCCAACATCCGCTGGATCATGGAAAAAGCAAGAGAGTTCCAGAAAAACATCTATTTCTGCTTTATTGACTATGCCAAAGCCTTTGACTGTGTAGATCACAATAAACTATGGAAAATTCTGAGAGAGATGGGAATACCAGACCACCTGATCTGCCTCTTGAGAAATCTGTATGCAGCTCAGGAAGCAACAGTTAGAACTGGACATGGAACAACAGACTGGTTCCAAATAGGAAAAGGAGTACGTCAAGGCTGTATATTGTCACCATGTTTATTTAACTTATATGCAGAGTACATCATGAGAAATGCTGGACTGGAAGAAACACAAGTTGGAATCAAGATTGCTGGGAGAAATATCAATAACATCAGATATGCAGATGACACCACCCTTATGGCAGAAAGTGAAGAGGGGCTAAAAAGCCTCCTCTTGATGAGAGTGAAAGTGGAGAGTGAAAAGGTTGGCTTAAAGCTCAACATTCAGAAAACGAAGATCATGGCATCTGATCCCATCACTACATGGGAAATAGATGGAGAAACAGTGGAAACAGTGTCAGACTTTATTTTTCTGGGCTCCAAAATCACTGCAGATGGTGACTGCAGCCATGAAATTAAAAGACACTTACTCCTTGGAAGGAAAGTTATGACCAACCTAGATAGCATATTCAAAAGCAGAGACATTACTTTGCCAACAAAGGTTCGCCTAGTCAAGGCTATGGTGTTTCCTGTGGTCATGTATGGATATGAGAGCTGGACTGTCAAGAAGGCTGAGCGCCAAAGAATTGATGCTTTTGAACTGTGGTGTTGGAAAAGACTCTTGAGAGTCCCTTGGACTGCAAGGAGATCCAACCGGTCCATTCTGAAGGAGATCAGCCCTGGGATTTCTTTGGAAGGAATGATGCTAAAGCTGAAACTCCAGTATTTTGGCCACCTCATGCGAAGAGTTCACTCATTGGAGAAGACTCTGATGCTGGGAGGGATTGAGGGCAGAAGGAGAAGGGGACGACAGAGGATGAGATGGCTGGATGGCATCACTGACTTGATGGGTGTGAGTCTGGGTGACCTCCGAGAGCTGGTGATGGACAGGGAGGCCTGGCGTGCTGCAGTTCATGGGGTCGCAAAGAGTCGGACACGACTGAGCGACTGATCTGATCTGATCTGATTGTTTTATCTTTTCCGTTTTGATATATATGGATCATTATATTTCCTGTGACCTTCTTGTAGATAACATATAGTTGGGCCTAGTTTTTATTTTAATCCAGTTTTACAATTTATATCTCTTAACTGATGTTTCTAAGACCATTTACATTTAAATCAAGTATTGATATATTTATGTCTCCAGGTTTATTATTAGCTCCCTTGTTTCCTTTTCTCTTTTTATTTCCTTCACGTTATATTTTCTCCCTTTTTTTTTCCTGTTTTTTTTTTTTTTTTTTAGTTATTTTTGGCTGCACTGAGTTGTCTTTGCAGCACGCTGGCATTCTCTAATCGTGGTAAGCAGGGGCCACTCCTTGTTGGGCTGCATGGACTTCTCATTGTGGTGGCTTCTCCTGTTGCAGCGTACAGGCTCTAGGCACGCGGACTTAGGAGTCGTAGCACATGGACTCAGGAGATGTGGCACACAGCCTTGGTTGCTCTGCACATGTGGAATCTTCCCCAGACCAGCGATCGAGCCCATGTGCCCTGCATCCCAGGCACTGTACCACCAGGGAAATCCCTCTCCCTTCTTTTAAGTCATTTGGTTGTTTTTTTTGAACTTCCATTTCTTTGCTGAGAACGTCTCCATTCGTTCCAAGGGTGTTTGCCCATACTTTTGGGCCATGCTGCTCTAGGGTTTTTAATATTTATCTTTGTTAATTTTACCCTTAATGTGTAAATGTGATGTTCTGGGTCAAAAACAGATTTCTTAATGCTAAGGGCTCTCTTATTCTAGGTCTTATCTCTAGGTGACCCAACAAGAGCCAATGGGAAATTTACCTACATAAACACACCATAGATGACAGACAAGGAAAATAACTTAGTCCATGGGGTCGCTAAGAGTCGGACATGACTGAGTGACTTCACTTTCACTCTTCACTTTCACGCATTGGAGAAGGAAATGGCAACCCACTCCAGTGTTCTTGCTTGGAGAATCCCAGGGACAGAGGAGCCTGGTGGGCTGCCGTCTATGGGGTCGCACAGAGTCGGACACGACTGAAGCGACTTAGCAGCAGCTGCTCAATATGTATAAAGTGAAGAACTGAAGTGAAGTTGCTTCAGTCATGTCTGACTCTGTGCACCATAGCCAGCAGCCCACCAGGCTCCTCTGTCCCTGGGATTCTCCAGGCAAGAACACTGGAGTGGGTTGCCATTCCTTCTCCAATGCGTGAAAGTGAAGAGTGAAAGTGAAGTCACTCAGTCCTGTCCGACTCTTAGCGACCCCATAGACTGCAGCCTACCAGGCTCCTCCGTCCATGGAATTTTCCAGGCAACAGCAGCTGCTTATAAAGAGGCAGGAGGCAACTATGTTTCACTCTTCCTAAAGAGGTCTCCTTGGTAACAAAGAGCTGAAAGCTATAAACTCCAGCTCTTTGATATGTACATAACATCTCTCCAGGAGGCAGATAGCCCTGTGTGTCTCAACTTTTATAACCTAGAAATGTTTCCAACTTCTAAAACCGTCTTTTTTTGACATGTAAAACCCAGAAAGATAGTGAGCCAGTCTCCTCAGCACCTTCTGAGTTTAACCTGGGGATCTAGTCTGTGCTTGCATGCTAACTTGCTCAGTCTTGTCTGACTCCTTGCGACCTTATGGACTATTTCCCACGAGGCTCCTCTGTCTGTGGGATTCTCCTGTCAAAAAATATTGGAGTGAGTTGGCATTTCCTCCTCCAGGGGATCTTCCTGACCCAGGGGTAAACCAGCATCTCTTAAGTCTCCTGCATTGACAGATAGGTTCTTTACCACCAGTGCGACCTTGGAAGCCCCAGGGATCTCGTCTAGGCTGTAAGCATTTTGTAGCCCAGGAAAATTAGAAAATTTTATTATCCTGTCATATCAGAGCAATTAACTAACCAACAGGTGTTGATCAAATTCTCAAGGTATTTGAAGAGTCTCAGAAGGCTAGGTTTTTTATAGGAGCAATGAGAAATCTAGAAAAGTTTTATTTCCCTGCACTGGAGGGGTCCCCAGCCTCCAGGATCTAATGCCTGATGATCTGAGGTGGAGCTGATATAATAATAATAGAAATAAAGTACACAATAAATGCAATGTGTTTGAATCATCCTGAAACCATCCCCCTTTTCCCCCCAACCCCTGTACCATTGAAAAATTGTCTTCCATGACACCAGTAACTGGTGCCAAATGGTTGGGGAACATTGCCCTACAGATATAATAGCTACATTAAAATTTTTATCTGGTATTTCTAATACTTGGGTCATCTTGGATTTGGCATTTGTTGAGCATCTTTTTTAAAGAGATGTTTCAGTTCAGTTCAGTCTCTGAGTTGTGTCTGAGTCTTTGTGACCCCATGGGCTGCAGAATGTTAGGCCACCCTGTCCGTTATCAACTCCCGGAATTTACTTAAACTTATGTCTATTGAGTTGGTGATGCCATCCAACCATCTCCCTCTGTTGGCCCTATCTCCTCCTACCTTCAGTCTTTCTCAGCATCAGGGTCTTTCCAAATGAGTCAGTTCTTTGCATCAGGTGGCCAAAGTAATGGAGTTAAGGCTTCAGCATCAGTCCTTCCAGTGAATATTCAGGAACGATTTCCTTTAGGATGGACTGGTTGGATCTCCTTGCAGTCCAAGGGACTCTCAAGAGTCTTCTCTGACATCACAGTTCAAAAGCATTAATTCTTCAGTGTTCAGCTTTCTTTATAGTCCAGCTCTCATATCCATACATGACTACTGGAAAAACCATAGCCTTGACTAGATGGACCTTTTTTTGCAAAGTAACATCTCTGCTTTTTAATACATTGTCTAGGTTGGTCATAGCTTTTCTTCCAAGGAGCAAGTGTCTTTTACTTTCATGGCTGCAATCAACATCTGCAGTGATTTGGGAGCCCCCCAAAATAAAGTCTGACATTGTTTCCACTGTTTCCCCATCTATTTCCCATGAAGTGATGGGACCAGATGCCATGATCTTAGTTTCCTGAATGTTGAGCTTTAAGCCAACTTTTTCACTCACCTCTTTCACTTTCATCAAGAGGCTTTTTAGTTCCTCTTCACTTTCTGCCATAAGGGTGGTGTCATCTGCATATCTGAGGTTATTGATATTTCTCTTGGCATTCTTGATTCCAGCTTATGCTTCTTCCAGCCCAGCGTTTCTCATGATGGACTCTGCATATAAGTTAAATAAGCAGGGTGACAATATACAGCCTTGAAGTGCTCCTTTCCCGAGGTGTTTAGGTTTTCTGAAATCTTTTACATTTTGATTATACTTTTACATTATGATATTCTGGATCCTTTTAAAGTCATCTGGATTTATGTTCTTGTGATTGTTTCTTTTAGCAGATGGTCAGCCTAGTTAAGATCAGACCACATGTCCTTACTCACTTTCTGTGGATTGCGGTTCCAGTGTCAGTCTTGTTTTCAAAGCCTTTACAGTGCTATTCTGGTCCATCTTACTGTGTCTTTCTACCAGAGGCCAATCTGAAACTCAAATGCTCAGAATTTTTGTGGTGCTGATTCTGGTGGGATTCATGCATGCACAATTTTGGGGGTAGGCTCAGGACATCATACTTGGATTTAAAGTATCCCTTTTTTAGCTCCTTTCTCTCTGCGATCTTCTCCTTTTGATTCTCAGGGCTCTCCCTTACTGTTCTATTCAGTGTAAAGTCAGGGCTTCAGCCCCTGGCAGCCCTCCCAGGGTTCCGTCCTGCACAGTCTACCTGCATAGTGTCCCTGAGGGGAGGAAGGAACTCGTCTCTTTGCTAGCACTTGCCTCCCATAGGACAAAGGGAGTCAGTAGGGATTCACGCTCAGGGACTGGATGTTCACTAGTGGGGAGGGCAAGTGGCCTGGAATCTTCCCAGGCTCTATTGGTCTGGGATAGGGGAGTGGGCGGGGCTCCATCCCCAGGATCTGCTGCATAGTGATGGTGGAGAAGGGAAAGGACACAGCTTTGCGGCTGCGTTCACCTGGTGAAAGGTGTGGAGAGTCAACAAGGTCACTGCATCTCTATGGGAAGGAAGGGAGGGAACTGCTTCTTGGTTAGTGTCCATCGGGGTTGGAGTAGGGAGGATGAAACCAAAGGCTTCTGTTCCCCAGCGCCTTTGCTTCTTTTCCTGGACTTCTGGGTAGACCCTGCAAGCATCTCTAGGGCTTTTTCTGTCTGCATTTATCCTTATTTTGGACTGCTGTAGAACCCAAGGCAGAATACATAGGAGGCAAAACCAACAAACCATACCACAACAAAACCCAGAAGCTTCTGAGCAAACAGAAAACAGGGGACCCCACCACCGGGTTGCCTCTCAAGTTCTGATGGAGTCTTCTTATACAAATTATGGCCCAGAGTACTCCATCACAAGTAGTGGAAGTGATAGGGTGGAATGTATCTACTCTGGTTTTTTTTGGAGCCAAACCCATAATAGTTTTTGAATGAAATGGGGAATACTGGCATGTAGATAAAAGAAAATGCTTAAAATAGTATGATTGATAATGCAGTATGATCAGAGTATGCAGAAACATAGTTTAGTTCTCCTCTACTTAAAAGATGGTCACTTTCTCTAAAGGTTATACTTCAGCTCAGACTTACTGACTTACCACTACTTGTCGTGAAGGCCTTCTTTTCTCTAGTGACAGTCAGTGTGATATTATTTGAGTAAAAGGAAAGAATTTTATAAAATATTTTGGAACATGTGACTTTTACCTGCTATTATAATATTGTCGTGTTTTTAACCAACTGTGAATTTTGTGATAACCTGAAATTGAAATTTACGCTTCATGTATTTTGGCGTGTTGACAAATGCTGGTTCCAGGTGCATGAACTTTTAATTTCTTACTCATAGATTACCTCCAGTATTCACCTGCATTTCTGCCAGACTCAGCTGATCAAAATACAGAGCTTACATATGCATAACTCTTATCAGTTGAAATTCTTGGTTCTCTCTTTTATTTTTAGAAGGAAAATGCCAACTTATTCAAATATATATTGTGCTTTAATATGTTTCTACTGACATGCTTCTCACTGTATGTAACAGAAGAGTGAGGCAAGCAGAAGATAGGCAGTTAAAAATGGCAAAATTAAAAAATAAAAGGACAGGACCCATGGCATCTAGTAAGAATTTTGCCATTGGGTCTTAAGAGTTCTCATAGCACACAGCAGGACACCTCTCAGGGTTAAGCCTTCTTGAAGTTTATGTCTCTCTTCATATGAATGAAATGATTCTCTTTACTACATATTTATGTCTAATAAGGAAATTATTAATATCTTAATTCATATCAAGTTTGTCTTCTCCATATTAGAATCTGTTAGAGGGTTGTGAGCCAATATTTTTACTGGCTTTTTCCTAGCACCTAGAAAAATTGCTTAACAAATTGATAATATGTATATGAGACGTTTATATTGATGACATTACCAGCTTTTGCTACAGTGCCCCAAATTTTATCCTTAAATGCTTTTTCAGGATTCTCAGCAATGAATACTGGATTCTACTCTGATTTTTTTGAAATTGGACTTGAGTGTCTTAATCCACTGGGAGTATTATTTGTGGAAATAAAAATACTGTTGTTTTTATATACAGTGAAAACATCTAACCTTTTAAAATTTCCCATGGTAACATTTGACAGTTTATTACCTTATATAAGACTAAATCAAAGAGAAATTCTACTAAAATGAGTACATCAAAAATATATCAGGGAACTATTAATGTGTGGTTTTCTCTTCTCAACATTGTTGTTTAGTCGCTAAGTCATGTCCTACCCTTCCTGCAACTCCATGCACTGTAAGCCTGCCAGGGAGTCCATGGGATTTCCTAGACAGGAATACTGGAGTGGGGTGCCATTTCCTCCAGGAGATCGTCCTGACACAGGGATCAAACCTGCGTCTCCTGTATTACAGGCGAATTCTTTACCACTGAGCCACCAGGGAAGCTGCACCGTAAGAAAACAAATTCTAGGATGTCCGTGGGGTCGCTAAGAGTCGGACACGACTGAGCGACTTCACTTTGACTTTTCACTTTCATGCATTGGAGAAGGAAATGGCAACCCACTCCAGTGTTCTTACCTGGAGAATCCCAGGGGCAGCGGAGCCTGGTGAGCTTCCGTCTATGGGGTCGCACAGAGTCGGACACGACTGAAGCGACTTAGCAGCAGCAGCAGCAGCAGGATGGCTTTTAGAAGTTTAAGAGGACATTATTCTTGCAGATCTTAACACATGCCTTCTATAAATATTAGGTAATAACCAAATCTCTTTTGAACAGTTGATCTTTGAAAGCCTAGCATCTAGCTAGTTCAAGATATTCTTAAAAAAGTTTTGTCCTGAATCTCCTAGTTCAGGTCTTGTGAGCCCAGATTACTAGGAGTCAGTGTGGTCCTTCTGCTTAACTCTCTTTTACTTTTGAGAACAGATCTTTTCATGCAAAGACATCTGCAGGGAGCAAATTGGGCTCCCTGATTTCATTCTTTTGCTTGTAACTTAAGTTTTAGTTTGCTAAAGAATCCTAGGAGTATCCTTGGGAACTTGGAAATCTGGTATTAAAATACTGTATTTAAAGTCTAGGGCTTTCCTCGTGGCTCAGACCATAAAGAATCTGCCTGCAATTCAGGAGACCCAGGTTTGATCCTTGGGTCCAGAGGATCCCCTAGAGAAGGGAATAGCTACCGACTCCAGTATTCTTGCCTGGAGAATCCCATGGGCAGAGGAGCCTGGTGGGCTGTAGTCCATGGAATCACAGAGTTAGACACAACCCAGCAACTAACACTCACTTTCAAAGCCTAGGGGAGCGTTCACATAAAATTTGCCCTTTGTTCTGACCAAACTGTCACTGTTTGTTTTTCCAAGTTAGCTATTTGTTCACTATTTTAGGAATGATTTCTTCAAGATTGGATACATTTCTATAAAGGATGCATTCAACGAAAATGCCTTGCAATTTCATTTCCACCCAATATTAAACGAATATTGATTTAAAGAGTTGTGAAATTGCTGAGTATTTTTCTAGGCACTGATATGAATATTGATGAAGATATGGAAGCTGACAGTTTTCTAGATCACTCCACTATCAAAGAAAACAATATTCCTCCTCTTCCTACTGCAGAGACAATCTTCCACTGCAGAGTGGCTCCTTGCATCTTACTGCGGTGCTTAATTTAAACTAATTTTTCTAAAATTAAAGTATTTAAAGCATAATTGAGAAACCTGTGTAATTTAGCCAACTAAAATCCTAAAATTCATTAAAATTTATGCAAAAATGTCAGTACCCCAGAAACAAAGACAATTTGTTGCCATAGCATTTATGTGCTCACTTTGGGCGAAACAATCACCTTTAAGTTGTATCACATTTTGGGTTCTTGATTGCCAGTTCACTACAGATGCTTCATGGATTTTATATGGAGGGAATATATAAATGTGGCTTTTGATCCCCACCCCCGCCCATAGGACATTTGGTTGACTTCTGTCTCTTAAATGTTGCCAAGACATATTTTGATGCTTTTCTTTTTAACGAGTCAGTTGTTGAAATCATTATTTGGCATGCAAATACCATTTGTGGAGCCAACATAGAAAGCTGCCTCCTGCCTGTATGGCATCTTTTTAGCACTGATAGATTAATATAATGTTTTATCCACTATAATGAACTTTATTGACAGATGACGTGGAATTCTGGAAAACAACATGTTTTCCACAGATTTTTGAGAATTTGTCTTCAGTCTGCAAAAATGGGACACTTTGATACTACAATTGTGTTATATATTACTTCTGATTTTAAAATACTCACTGCCCTTATAGAAAAACCAGTTAGCATTTTCCCATCCTATTCTAAAAACACTGCAACTGAGGATGGAAATTAAAATAACCAGGTGAAATAATAGCACATTAGAAGTTTTTGTTGTTCAATTCAATTAGAATCATAGTCATACTGGTTAGATGACAAAATATCTGGATGTATGAATTTTTAAACAGTGATTAAAACTTTAAAAACTCAGGTATAGAAGCAGCAGTGAACACTTCAGTAAATGAGTTCTTGACAATTAAAACTCTGACTAGCTAGGTTAAATTATTTTTCTCTATCCACGAAGGGAGTGTTAAATTGGAATGAAAGGATTGAGTCTAGCAAGTCTATGTCCTCCCTGCTGTCGAGAGGTTATTGTCTCCTATGATTGGCGACTGTCCATACCAACTGCCCGAACAAAACTCTCTCAGTAAAATGTGTCTCTTCTCTTAACATATGGACTGAAAAGTAAATAAGACCTTAACAAATGGGAAAGCTGTAGGAAACATTTTGAGAGTTCATGCTCAATCAAGCAGTGAGAGAAGGTGGTATTTTATCATCTGCATAGTGTGTTTTGCAGAATTTTTTAAGTCTGTACCAACTGAAGGAGAGGGTGTGGACACATTTACCTCAGCAATGAAGTTAAGAAAACAATAGTATAAAAATCATTTATTTAACTCAGACTATCCAGAGCACCGCTTTTGAACTGTGGTGTTGGAGAAGACTCTTGGAAGTCCCTTGGACTGCAAGATCCAACCAGTCCATTCTGAAGGAGATCAGCCCTGGGATTTCTTTGGAAAGAATGATGCTAAAGCTGAAACTCCAGTACTTTGGCCACCTCATGCGAAGAGTTGACTCATTGGAGAAGACTCTGATGCTGGGAGGGATTGAGGGCAGGAGGAGAAGGGGACGACAGAGGATGAGGTGGCTGGATGGCATCACTGACTTGATGGACATGAGTCTGAGTGAACTCCGTGAGTTGGTGATGGACAGGGAGTCCTGGCGTGCTGTGATTCATGGGGTGGCAAAGAGTCAGACATGACTGAGCGACTGAACTGAACTGACTGACTGATCCAGAGCACTGTAGGAGTCAAAAACTATATGGATGGCAGGCCTCACAACTGAACATCTCACGACTGATGCTGATGATAGGATATGGGAAATGCTGACTTGCCTGCTTAATTAGGGGCAGTGTGTGACGGTCCACTGGGTTTGTACCAAACATTCTAGCAGTTCATCAAGGCTTCTAGGAGTTTGGAGAAGAGAAAGCTCATTTTCGGCTTGGACCAATTTTTAACTTTTTTCTGTGGAAAGTTAGGAATTTTTAGTGGCATGTCAAATTTTGTTGGTTCTTCTCTTCCCTCTCTGAATGTAACTTTTTTGTTGAGTTTTTCAGCTTTTCCTTCTTCATATGGTCATGAGATATCAGGATTCTTTAGGGCTTTTGCCGTTTATTTTTCCCCCCTGCTTTGTCCCCAAATAATTTCATCCATGTCCATAGCTTTCATGATCATTGCTGCTAAGTCGCTTCAGTCATGTCTGACTCTGTGTGATCCCATAGACGGCAGCTCACCAGGCTCCCCTGTCCCTGGGATTCTCCAGGCAAGAACTGGAGTGGGTTGCCATTTCCGTCATGATCATTGATTGCATTCAAATACATATTTTAAGGTAAAGACTCTCTTCAGATCCAACTGCCTCAACTTGGATATCTTTAAAAGTACTTCAAATGGAATATTTCCAAGACCTAATACATGATTTTTCCTCCCAAGCTTGGCCCTCCACTAGCCTTTTCTGGCTTAGAAAATGACACCAGCTATTCAGGCCAAAACCACAGAATCATTTTTAACCCCTTTGACTTCTTGCTTCATATCCCATTTATCATCAAATTTTGTTCATTTTACTTCTTAAAAAACTCTGGATCTTTTTATACCCCCTCCTATGACCTCAGTCTACTCTTACAGGCTCTCTAGGGTTTTCCTTGTATAAACTATGGCCCCTACATTCAACAACCTTTGTTTATTCTTCACAATGAAACCAAAGTAAGTCTGTGTTTCTCAGAATCCACAGTGAAGGGAAAGAAACCAATCAGTCAAGCCTACATATTGTACAGTTCCAAATGTATTAATGTTCTGGATAAGAACTTTGGAGGCAGTAAAAAAGATCAGTGGTTGCCAGGAGTTATTGAGAAGTGAGGGATGAAGAGGCAGAACACAGGGGATTTTAGAGCAGTGAATGTACTCAGTAAAATACTGTAATCATGGCTCTGTGGCATAAAACCCATAAAGTGTGCACCAACTCTGATGTCAGCTCTGGAGTGGGGTGATAGTGGTGTTCATGGTGGCTCCCCCGCTGTAACAACTGCCCTGCTCTGGTGAGGGATTTAGACGATGTGGAGGTTGTGTGTAAATGAGACAGGAGATACATGGGAACTCAGGACTTTCTACTCAGTTTTGCTATGAATCTAAAACTATTCTGAAAAAAATAAAGTCTTAAAAAATCCATTCTGATCTTGCATAGCCTCCTTACCTCCTGAAAGTGCTTTACCACCTTCCAGTGCTACTAAAAGGAAACCCCAGTGACTCAGGAAAGAATCCGCCTGCAGTGCAGGAGACTCGGGAGACAGGGCTTTGATCCCTAGGTCAAGAAGATCCCCTGGAAGAGGGCATGGCAACCCACTTAGTATTCTTGCCTGGGTAATCCCATGGACAGAGGAGCCTGGAGGGCTACTGTCCCAGGGGTTGCAAAGAGTCAGTGGTGAATGAACACAAACCATGCTACTACAATAAGAAAATTCTTCACAGGCAAAGCCCTTTTTCTGCCTCTGTAGCTTCATTTCCTCTTGCACCATTCTCACTTTTTCTCTAGGCTTTCCAGAGATCAAATTGTCAACATCTGTTGGATCATCAAAAAAGCTAGAGAATTCCAGAAAAACATCTACTTCTGCTTTATTGACAATGCCAAAGCCTTTGACTGTGTGGATCACAATCAACTGTGGAAAATTCTTAAAAAGATGGGAATACCAGACTACCTGACCTGCCTCTTGAGAAATCTGTATGAACGTCAGGAAGCAACAGTTAGAACTGGACATGGAACAACAGACTGGTTCCAAATAGGAAAAGGAGTATGTCAAGGCTGTATATTGTCGTCCTGCTTATTTAACTTCTGTGCAGAGTACATCATGAGAAACGCTGGGCTGGATGAAGCACAAGCTGGAATCAAGATTGCTGGGAGAAATATCAATAACCTCAGATATGCAGATGACACCACCCTTATGGCAGAAATGAAGAAGAACTAAAGAGCCTCTTGATGAAAGTGAAAGAGAAGAGTGAAAAAGTTGGCTTAAAGCTCAACATTCAGAAAACTAAGATCATGGCGTCTGGTCCCATCACTTCATGGCAAATAGATGGGGAAAAAAATGGAAACAGTGACAGACTTTAGTTTTCTGGGCTCCAAATCACTGCAGATGGTGACTGCAGCCATGAACTTGAAAGATATTTGCTCCTTGGAAGAAAAACTGTGACCAACCTAGACAGCATGTTAAAAAGCAGAGACATTACTTTGCTACCAAAGGTCTAGTCAAAGCCTTGGTTTTCCCAGTAGTCATGTATGGATGTGAGAGTTGGACTATATAGAAAGCTGAGTGCCAAAGAACTGATGCTTTTGAACTGTGGTGTCAGAGAAGATTCTTGAGAGTCCCTTGGACTGCAAGGAGATCCAACCAGTCCATCCTAAAGGAAATCAGTCCTGAATATTCACTGGAAGTACTGATGCTGAAGCTGAAACTCCAATACTTTGGCCACCTGATGCAAAGAACTGACTCATTTGAAAAGCCCCTGATGCTGGGAAAGATTGAGGGCAGGAGAAGGGGACAGCAGAGGATGAGATGGTTGGATGGCATCACCAACTCAGTGGACATTAGTTTGAGTGAACTCCGGGAGTTGGTGATGGACAGGGAGGCCTGGCGTGCTGCAGTCCATGGGGTCTCGAAGAGTCAGACATGACTGAGCAGCTGAACTGAACTTCCAGTCACACTGGTCTCCTTTTTATTTGAATGGTACATGCCTAGCCCTTCCCTTTGGCTTTAGCCCAGTCTTCCTCTTGGTCTAATCATTTCTCTGCCTGCTCAGTTGCTTGGTCTTGTCCAACTCTTTGTGATCCCATCGCAGTAGCCTCCAGGCTCCTCTGTCCATGGGATTCTCCACAAGAATACTGGAGTGGGTTCTCCAGGGGGTCTTCCTGACCCAGGGTTTGAACCCAGTTCTCCTTCTTCTGCATTGGCAAGGGGAGTTCTTTACCACTAGTGCCACCTGGGAAGCCTTTCTTTCTAAACTGCAAGTGCCATTAAGACAGTACCCATCCTATTATTGTTCACCACCAAGCCTTCTGCAATATAGGGGGTTGGAGGTTAGGAGGTATTCGTAAATGTTTGCTGAAGAAAGAATGGGGACTGCCACACTAGCCCTTGGTTACAAGTTTGCTTACTATTTTTTCCAGCCATTAAGGGTTTGGAGTCACTGAAATGTATATCACACAAATGTATAACTCATCTAGGAGAGAAGCCCTATAAATGTAGTAGTGAGTGTGGGAAAGCCTTCCTTGAAAACTCAGCCTTCGATGGGCACCAGCTGCTTCCCACAGGGGAGAAGTCGTAAGAAGTGTATATTAATCTCATGGAAAATAAATTTTTGAACATTCATTTTTAAAAGTCCCATCACAGCAGAATGTTTTTTTAAATCCTAAGCTTCTGGCTTCTGTATTTCATGTGATTATTCTGTGGGTTCTCATGATTGCAGATAGAAATTGCTTTGCTCTTTAAGGCATTTAGAGCCTGTGCTGTGGCTGTGTTTTGCCGCTCAGTTGAGTCCGACTCTTTGCAACACTATGGACTATAGCCCGCCAGGCTCTTCTGTCCATGGGGGTTCTTCAGGCAAGAATACTGGAGTGGGTTGCCATGCCCTCCTCCAGGGGATCTTCGCAACCCAGGGATCTAAGCCAGGTCTTCCCCACTGCAGGCAGATTCTTTACAGTCTGAGTCACCAAGGAAGCCCATTTTCTAGAGCTTAGGGTGAACAATATGAAAATGGGTGCTCAACAGTGGTGATTATCTCATGTCAGGGCTTTACTTTCTGTCCAACTTCTTTCTCCACTTCTTGGAAAATCCTCTCTGAATAGGTGGGCACTCAAGAAGAGAAATAAAATCACTGTTTATTCATGATTTGGGGTTCTTCTGGTAGCCAGCACTGAAGTCAAATAGCCATGAGGCCATCTGTTTTCCAAGGCCCATTGCAATTTGTTCCCAAGTGGTATCCATTGCATAGTTTCCCTGACTTCGTTAATAAACAACTGAGATGAAGAAGTCATTCCCTTACTTTCCAGGTAAGCTAAGCAATTTGTCTTAATTACTGCCAGTCTTTAGTGACTTTGGGGATCTTAACCATTTACCTCAGTCATAAAGATATGAATAGTGAATTGATAGTCATTTTCACAGAGGCAGCTCTGGGTTTTTAAGTTCTCTGTCACGTAGTTTTTTTCCCAGTTGAAATTATATACACTGCATATATATGTGTATGGATATCTAAATGAATGCTTTTTTAAATTACAGTCTATCCTTTCCCTTGGCATTGTGGCAGACTGTGCTGTTGTTGGGAAGGAAGATTCTTTGAAAGGTCATATCCCATTAGCCCTCTGCGTGTTGAAAAAAGGTAAGCGGTCTTTGTCCTCCTTGACTGTTTGGGCCCTGAAAGATTAAGGTTAATTCAGAGCTTACCATCTGAACTTTCTCCCTAGATATAAATACAACAGAGGAACAAGTTTTAGAAGAAATTGTGAAACACGTTAGACAGACCATTGGCCCCGTGGCTGCTTTTCGGAAAGCGGTGTTTGTCAAACAGTTACCCAAAACCAGATCTGGAAAAATTCCCCGCTCGGCTCTGTCTGCCCTTGTCAACGGCAAGCCATATAAGGTAAATTATCAAGGCTGTTTAGTGCTTAGTTCTGAAATGTTTTCCACCATTTCTTTGGTGTCAACAAAACTCTTTAAATGGTTCTCAATCATGAATTATACTCCTAAAAAATACATAATAGTACTTCTATTTTTTTTTAATGTTAAGGAGCAGATTGCATAGTCATTCTTTCTGTAGGAATGAGGGTTTTGGAGGAAACATTAAGATCATATTCTTTGATTATAAGAACCAGTATGTGAAATAATTTATTTTTTAATTTAAACATTTTTTATTTTTTAAATAAAAATATTTTAAATATTTAATTTATTTATCACTATTATTTAATAAAATATTAGTGAGTATGTCAGTTAATTTCAAACAAATTGTGGAAACTCAGTCTTATTAAGGATAAATTTTGCTTCATTGCAGTCAATAGCGACTGTTAGTGAGAAAGCAAATGCTTGAGACTGGCTACAAGATATTTTAACAGTTCTAATTTGATATATATGCTCATTATCTTTCCTGCTTTGAGTGAAAATTATTTTAGGGTATTTAAGCTGATTCACACATATGCGTTCTTTTAATTTGTGTGCACATTATATATGCATAGTTATACATATTTTTAATCATAAAAATCTTATAAAAAGTGATACAGCAATAAAGAGTGGTTGTATGGGCAAAGCAAAACAAAACAAAAAATCTTTCTTTGGAGGTTCATTGAAAGACCGATAAAAAAAATTCCGTTTAGGACTGACAACAGACGTGGCTGAGCCACAAAGTGCAGCGCATCTAGGACTGATGGTTTTGCTAACTGAACCATTTATTTTACTGGTAACATGTTAATCGCTCAGTCATGTCGACTCCTTACCACTGCATGGGTTGTAGCCCACCAGGCTCTTATGTCCATGGGATTCTCCAGGCAAGGATACTGGAGTGGGTTACCATTCCCTTCTTCAGGGGATCTTCCTGACCCAGGGATCAAACCCAGGTCTTCTGCTTTGCAGGCAGATTCTTTACTGTCTAAGCCACCATTTTAAAATATTAAGTTCAAGTTTGCTATTTTTGAACCTTTCCATATGTATATGATAGTAGGGAATACAAAATCGCATTGAACTGCTTAATTGCATTGGAGAAGGAAATGGCAACCCACTCCAGTGTTCTTGCCTGGAGAATCCAAGGGATGGGGGAGCCTGGTGGGCTACTGTCTATGGGGTCACAGAGTCTGACACGACTGAAGTGACTTAGCAGCAGCAGCAGCTTAATTGTGTAGAGAGTGGAAGGGGTTCATGAAAGCACCTTCATCGGACTCTAATCTTCTTTCCAGGTGTCTCCTACAATTGAAGATCCTGGAATTTTTGAGCACATAGAAGACATGCTGAAGCAGGCATCATGATTTTTTTCTTCTTTTTTGAGTCACTTTTCTAATTGGAGTAAGTTTTTAGAATTACTTCCCAGAAATAAATATGAAATAATATGCCAACTGAAATGTAAATTGTAGGGCTTAGTCTAAAAGACTGTACTTGAAGACTAATAAGACCTGTGCGTTCTGTTTGATTAGCCCAATTAGCACTGTTACCAGTTACCTGTATCATGCTATTATATAGATTTTCCAGAACTTGCATTTAAGAAAAATATATCTAATGTGTGATTTTTATAAATTGTAACCCCTACCCCCACCAAAAAAATGACACTAATATCGAGCCACTTCCTGAAATGAGGACTCTGCAGCTTTGATTCAAGACCTAAAATTCAAGTTGAAGTCAGAAAAGTTATTATTTTCTTATAGAAGTTCTGAATATCTTTGAATATTCTTGAGATGCTCACAGGCTTGGTTATTTTAAATGAAATGAGTGAAATGGGAAGTTTCAGATAATCATTGAGACATGATTTTCTAGGTAGGAGAATTTGTCTCCTCACACATCCTGAGGGAATGCTGGGTACAAAGGTACAGCTCTCTTCAGTCCTGTGTCTCTTAGTCAAGGGAGGTAGAGAACACAGAGGTCAGTTAATCCAGTCTCTCTGTCATGCAGATGAGGCCTCTTTGCAGCCCCTCTTACTGTTTCAGGTTCAGAGTTGACTGTATGCTTTGTAATGATCTCAACTTCTTTTGGAAAAAAGGAAATGATACAGAAATGGATAAACTGTCAAGGAAAGCTCTTAAGGAAGAAATGTAATAATTTTTACATTTTACATATGCTAAAGACCAGGAGGAGTTTTAAGAGAAACCAAAATTCCAGATTTTATGTGAAATCTCTAATTTTAAAATAACTCACTGAAAAAAAGTTGTCACATCCAAAGCACATCTTTCTATTTAAACTTTTGTAAAATTATTGAGCATTAACAAATAACTAGAAATGAGTCTTTGTGCCAGTTAACCAGAATATATACATATAATTAAACATTTGGTTTACTTAGGGTTCTACATGGTATCAGTTATTAAAGAATACATTCAAACTAAAAAAAAAAATAATGCCATACCTATCGAGTCTTTGATGGTTCTCAAAGTATTCCTCAATCTTTCAGTCCATCAGTAATGTTATTTTAAGAGCAATTGTCCTAACATAAAAGTCCAGTAACATGTGAAGAAATATATATGAGAGATAATAGATGAGCTTATTGTTTGTTCCATAAAAATTGCTTACATACAGTTTGTATGAAGACATTCTGAAAATTTTGGGATTCTTTGGATCGTAGACTATAAAACAGATGGCTTCTCAAAGTAAATTGTTATTTGCTAAAATTGACTTTTTGATTGTTACACCTGAAAAAATATATTCATCTAATTGTTCCCTTTATTTTAGAAGCCTGAGTTAAACTGATTAGATATTCAATTTATAATTTGAAGCTGTTAGGTTCCTTAAACTCTCTCTTCTCTTTGGTACATTTTATCTATTATCACAACTGTAATCTTAACAAATAATACACTTTTTAATATCTTAGCATTAAGATGTATTGCCGTGTTTTTCATATAAAATTCAGTTAATTTGAAACAGCACATTCTTTAGCAGTTCATTTGTGAGATATAAGCTCAGGCAGATCCAAGAATTGCATACAGATTGTCTTTGATCCTCTTGCACATTTTTCCTGGAGAAGACACTTCAGCAAGCAGGCTTGAGCTATTTTCCCGATGAGTGGGATTGGGAAACAGTGCACAAGACCGGGCAAGTAATGTTTTCTTGTATCTGGTTGAGGAAATTGATCTCCTTTGCAGGGTCAGAGAAGGTACTGTTATTCTCACAAGACTGAATGTGGGGCAGGAAAGATACAGTCAAGTCATCAGACTGCTTAAATTTTGAAGGAAAAAAAGGAATTTCCTATCTTAATACTGACTATAAGGTACTTTCACTCGATGGTATTTAAAATACTTTGAATTAAACGTCTTGAAAACTAACACTAATAATGTTACTAAAAAATGTAATTTGCTGAAATAAATTCTGTATGATCTTTTGTCATTTCATAGAATTTTTTTACTGTAAAGTATTAGAAAAATTAAAATGTAAATATTTTAAAATCTATAGAAAAGTGTTTGCCAATTAATGAAGCTAGTTTGCTTTTTAAAATGTACTAAGTATATATAAATGAGAACTGTTTTACATTTAAGAAGCAGTTTTATTTATAGGAAATTATACTTGTAAAAGTTCTGATTATTAAAAATATAAAAATTCATGATAATGATAGTTAAAAGCAAGAAAACCAAGGTTCTAAGCTTAATCAATTAATTGGGTTTTAGAATCTGACACAAATGATCTTATACACTGAAGAATATTTTATGGGTTTTGAGGTAAGTAACTGGACCTCTTACATCTCTGTATGTTACAGTCTATTCTAAATGATTAATATGTCTTGCTAGGTGATCTCTAAAGGGGAAAAACTATACACAATTAAGTCATGCATAACAGTAGATACAAATCTAGTTTGTTATTATGATACCATAATTTCTATGTTATACTTCATTTCTGTAAGTCAAGATCCCCATATTCAGATGAACCTAAAAAGCTCTTCCCATTGTTTCCAATCAAGCAGCAGTTTTAGAAAATTTAAAATCACTTTCATAAGCAAGTTTAGTGCACCCTCTTGTGGCAGCCTCACTTTTGTAGATAAATATTAGATTGAGAATCACTAAAAAGAATGATTTTCATTATAGTTTGAGTAAAATCTTTATATGTGACTAGAAAATAAAGCTTAAACAGAGAACTGGAAGTATTTTTTTTTTTTTATTGACAATGGAGAGGTTTTCTGTTACCATTACCTTTTGACTGAGTCTGTTAAACAAAAATCGACATCCAAACAAATGTAATGTACGTGCAAACATAGCAAATTAAATACAAAAAAAAAAAAAAAAAAAATTACTAATGACAGGTCTTGCTCTTAATAAGATCAAGCAGCAGAAAATCAGCAGTTAGATAAATGATATTATTAAATAGATTTTACTTTGAAATCTCCCATATAAACAAAGAATAAACAACAGTTAACACCACCAAATAAAGCCACAGGGAAGAGATTACTCTTCTATACTTTTATACACTATATATGTTAATCATTCTGTCTTTCAGTTATTTCCTCTGATAAGACTGACTTCAGGGAAGTCCCAACAAGGCCTTCTGGGCTAAAAGCTTCTAACATTAGACATGAGTCTGGCTAATGCCCTGTTCCATTGACAGAAAGGAGGGGTTTCTGGGGATTTCTGTGTTTTCCAGTGGAGATGACCTCAGACTCTGCAGTGGTTGACAGTCACTGAATAGTGCTGCTGCTGGCTGGCCGGGCAGGGTATTTGGATGAACGTGGGGTTCTTAGTAAAGAAGTTTTTTGTTCCTTGGTCCACAGATAACAAGAGAAGATAATGTTTTTTCTTTATAAATGTTTTTTTTTTTTTTTTTTTTTTAAATAATTGCTTTGACTCTTGTAAACAGTTTGGCTTTGTTTTGTATTGAAAAGGAGATCGAGCCATCACAGTGCTATTTCTAAAGATATAGGACATCCCTGATTGCCTTTAAAGGTCTATTTTTGGCTCCAGTTCCAGGTTAAATCATTCTTTTTTACATGATCAGAGGCAGGTTTTCAGCTTTAAGGATTGACAGACTTGAAGGAGAACCATGTGGAAGCATGAAGCACGCTTCCAGGAAACATACCGATTTGACTGTTACAATTCAAAAACTGTAAAAATGGTGGAATGGTAAAATACAAACAGTACTTGGAATTGTCAAATGTTTGCGCTCAAGACTCCATGAACCATATATTTTATTTTTTAAAAAATCATATTTATATCCATTTACATAAGACTTACACATTTAAAAAGAAATACATACACAGTAATACATAAAGGCCTAGTATATTACAATAAAACATGAAAAAACAAGTGGCTCCATTTCATAAAAGCATCTGTTGTACAGAATTTATGGTGTGGATGATGCTTATTATTCAAACGACTTAAGCATTTTCTTACAATTGTAGTAAACTAATCAAACTTAATATCTGACTCCCCCAAAAATCACATTTTCAGTTGGTGAAGCATTACTTGTGGTTATTTCCTTAGGATTCAGTCTTCACAAAGGTTTTCACTGCTTGTCTTCTTAGATGGTAGTGCACTTCAGGTAGAGTAGACTGAAAAGACGACGTCTGAAATGTGTAATGGACAGCGTTAGTTTACTGCAAGATCCCAGACTGGAAACTCTCCCTCCGCTATTCTTGGTGCACGTCCATGCATCTTGCCCACTTTTGTCCTAAGAGGTAGCGAGTAGGAGATTATCTTGGGGCTAACTGATAGCTGTATGTAATTAACATTTGCTCCTCTCTAATTTTGTGCAGGCAAGCTTCAAAAATAAGATTTGCTCAACTTCATGGAAAGTATGGCTGTAATACAAACAAAGGTATTCAGAGAAAATGTCAGCAGTCCTTTCTGAAAAATGTACGGCTTGCTCATTAATACACTGAGCTGACCTTTTCCATGGAGTAGATCTGTATTCTAACTTCTATATGCTCTTCAAAAGATACCGTTGTTTAATAGTGACAAAAACATAGTGATAATCGGTAACATAAAGAATCTGGGTCAGTGATGTGTCATCACAGATTCTTTCCAGTCATAATAAGGAAAAGATCACAATTACTATCCCAACACAAGAAAAATATTAACATTGGATTGGCCAAAAAGTTCATTCAGGTTTTTTCCATGCAAAAGGTTTTATGGGGGCTTCCTGGGTGGCGCTAGTGATAAGGAACACACCTGCCAATGTGGGCTTGATCCCTGGGTCACTAAAATTCCCCTGGAGGAGGGGAAAATGACAGCCTGCTCCAGTATCCTTGCCTGGAAAATTCCATGGACAGAGGAGCCTGGAAGGTTACGGTCTATGGGACCACAAAGAGTTGGACCTGACTGAGTGCGTGCAGACATACATATGCATATATAAGATCTTATGGAAGAAGCAGAATGAACTTTTTGGCCAACCCAATATGTGCTGAATTACGTTAATGACAAACGTGCTAATAGTTCCTCAAAATAGAAATTGGCTGTCCCAGATTAATTTACTGGAAATAAATACGTTTATCCCATTTAATGGTAAAAGCTAGGAAATATGAACTAGAATGCCATGCACAAAATACAGACTGCAAATAGTTAAAGAGTAGTTCTACCCATCAGTTAAGAGCTAAGAAGCAAGCAGTACTCAGTATATTAAATATTCATTTGTGAATTAGTGATGTATTCAGCTCCTGGTAAATTGTTCTGTGTAGAAACTATTAAAAATGGTATTTTGGAAAACCTCTCATTTAACCAAATTATTAATTGGATACTGTCATTAAATTTTTGATGTTAGGGTTTTACATTCTGAAATTATATCTCTTATCTGAAAGCTTTTGTTTTATCATCAGCAGCTTCAAATAGTGACCCAAATAAGGCAGCGTACCAGCTCCTATATTAGGCCGCAAAGACCATCAGTAAACTGCGTGGAGCTTTTAGTTGAAGGCAATGAATAAACAGCACAAGATGAGCTGTTCCTCTCCCCATCCCTGTGCACACATTTGTTTCTAAATATTGCCCTAAAAAACATTTTTCCAAAACATCGACCCATTGTCCATGGTAGACTATTTTAGTAGAGTTGTAGATTAAAAAAATGTCCTTGACATTTATATTCTAGGAAAACTTAGTTTTGCTAAAAACTGTTCTTTAATAAAACTTTGGAAGTAGGTTCCATCAACTAGTATTTCTCCAAGTACAAATACCTTATATCTTAATGATTATACAGCATGGTTTTCTATTCTGTCCACCATCGTTATAAAGTTATTTCACTCTGTTCCTATGCTGTACATCTGAGATACTTAAAATTCCTATGTATATCAACAGATGTAAATCATATTGATGAAAAACAATATACCAGATGTTCAATTTTTCTCAGTTATATTTTTGTTTTTATAATATGAAATCACCTCCAAGTCATTTGCCTGTCTCTGCTACTATTTTGACTCTGGACACCTATAGGAGTAACTGTTTGCCTACTTCAGTTTCCCCTATATAAAGTACTCACTTAATAGTGTCTTATTCTATAAATGCCAGACTCTCATCAATCAAATGCTATGTGCATCAATATAAAATGCTCCTAAAAAGTAGAAGCCAGGGTGGTAGCAATGCAATGATGTGAAATAAGATAGTGACAGGCCTCCAACAGACAGACCTTAAACCATAGCAGACAGACAGTGATAGAAAATTCTAGATGAAGAGTTACATTATGAAGAGGCCTTTGTACTCTCTAGAAATTCAAAGGGGTTATTATTTTCACTTCTGTACTGCTAGGCCATACCAAAGAGTATCGTGTATATATTCACTAGTCTATGTAGGTTCCATTTTTCTTTTTTGGCGGTTTGGTTTTTTTTTTTGTCAGCCAACGAAAACTACTCACAGCAAGTCAGTGCTGCCTCCTTTGAGTGGCTTGTCAACATGAGTATGTGCGAACAGTGGAGTTGTCTAACCTCTGCAGTCTTGATGAAGCAACTGCAAACGGAGAAAAGGGCTTTAGAGGGACTCAGGTGATGGAGTACAAAATTTCAGATGAGAAAGGTTTGCTTTCCCTGCATAAAGGGATCTGGACATATTAATAGATCTTCTTTCTCTCAGACAGAAGCCACTCATATTCCTTTCCTTAAGACCAAGCTACTAATGAAAATGTATTCCAGTGTGATTCAACTAAGCTTTCAAGTTGTGTATTCCTCCTAAGATGAAGTCTGTTAATAGGAACAGTTCCCCTGGGTGCTCCTGTTTTTGCAGCAAAGATTGCTCTTGGAGAATTCAGTATGATGGATTTTCTTCCCCTCCAACAGTGAAAAGCTTCTACACTCATTTTGATCATCTTAACTTCCTCATGAATTTTGATAGTGTATCCATAAGAGTAACACGTTGGAAGAAATGTAGACCAAACTCACAGCTTACACTAGAACTAATTTTAAGGGCCATGATAGCTCCCACCTTAAAAAGAAATAGTGATTCATAGGTGGTTTTCTCAGTAAAAGAGAGGGGGACTCTTTTTGTTCAGTGCCTACCAAACAGACAAAACCTGGTGACTACAATTTCAGGGCTGTGTCTCTCCTCCAGAATGGCTGTTTTCCTTTGTGAAATATATAACACAAGTCTAATGTCCACAGAAGGAAATACTAATTGGGAAATTACTGTTGGTTTTGTGTTTGTTTAATTCTCTTCTCATGGTTGTGCTTGTTTATTTAAGGCCTTCTGCCTTGGTCAGAGATGAAAATATCTGATGAGTCCGTTTTTAAGATGAAATATAAAACTTTGCAATATTCAAGCATGTAGGGCAACAGTGGAGTTAATTTCCATTTATTAAGGACAGTGAGTCCAAATCCAAACTCTAAACAAATTATGTACTTGGTGAATAGAAGAGTAAAGAAACACAAATCATGCAGATGTTTTTCTTCCTAGATGTGGACATTAGCCAAAATTGTCCTTTTTAGGATTTAATTTTAAATTATTTTTTAAATGTGAATAAAGTGCTGTGAGTTCATGCATTAGCAATTTACAAAAGAGAATAATCTGATGAAAGCAAAGCAAACTTCAAGCAAAGCAAACCAACTTAAGGAAAGAGTCAATTTCATAAAGCTGTGCAAGGTCAGAGAATGACAGCGTTTGCTACCCAAGCATTTTACTTTATAAGCACAAAGGCAGAACTACTGTACCGTCCGTTGCCATTTTCCTCGACTGCCCAGACGTTGTGGTTAACCTGAATCCAGCCGGCAGTGTTTCTGAGGACCCGGGCATCATGCTGATTCCATGTACTTCACGGGGAGGGAACTGCCTTCTCCAGGTTGACCCACGCCTGAAATTCTTGTCCTCACTCTGCCAGCACAGAGTTATAATTTGATGTAATGAAAACAAGTAAACTAGTCCAAGTGCTTAAAACTGCGTTCTTAGAAACATGTAACCGAAAGTTAATGAGAATAAGCAACATCACAGGAAAAGGTTTCCATGAGAGGATATTAAAAGATACACTCTCTAATCTCAGTTGAGGATACGCTCTCAGTGGCATCTACAGAAGCCCATGGGATTATTTCAGTGGGATATGAATAATCAGCTTCTCTCAGAAACAAGTCTGTTCTGGCTCTAGCTAAGTCGTTTAGATATTTTTGTTCATATTCAAAGAACAAAACCAAAATCAAGCACAGCAACAAACAAAACACTAAAACAAGAGACTCAAGGGTTTCAGTGATAAAGTCATGTGCTGCTCTTAATAATAAGAAAAAGAGGCAGCAGATTTTAAAGGCAGATAGTCATGTTCCATGTAGGCTTTTCAGCTGGTCCATTATTTTCAAGAAGCAACACTAGAATCCACAGAGACATGTACCTCAGCCTAGACCTCTGCTTCAGGTCCGTCTGTGGTTTAGAATCTAACACTATGACAGATCTTTAACAATTTTTATTAAAATTCCTTTTCTACCTTTTAAGTAAGGATAACTGTATTTAAAAGTGTGTATGGGTCTGGGATTTCTTTGGAAGGAATGATGCTAAAGCTGAAACTCCAGTACTTTGGCCACCTGATGCGAAGAGTTGACTCATTGGAGAAGACTCTGATGCTGGGAGGGATTGGGGGCAGGAGGAGAAGGGGACGACAGAGGATGAGATGGCTGGATGGCATCACTGACTCGATGGATGTGAGTCTGAGTGACCTCCGGGAGTTGGTGATGGACAGGGAGGCCTGGCGTGCTGCAGTTCATGGGGTCGCAAAGAGTCGGACACGACTGAGCGACTGATCTGATCTGATCTGATGGGTTTATGTAGACTATCTTTCTGTTGCAACAATTAAGAATAAAGATTAAAAGCAGATACAAACTATTTTGTACAAAATATATGAACAGCAAAGTCCTACTATATAGCACAGGAAACTATGTACAATAATAATATATCCTATAATAAACCATAATGGAAAATAATATGAAAAGAATAGATATAGAACTGAATCACTTTATTGCACACTGGAAACCACAACATTGTAGATTAGCTATACTTAAATTTTTTTAAAAAGGAATAAGGATTGAAAAGATTATCCAACAAATTATAAAATTAAGGTCAATTAAATATCAACTGGTTTTTACAAATAGTAAATATTATCCTAACTGGACAGGAGTAAGAATTTTAGGAAGCTAGCTGAGGTTCAGACCATAGAACTTATCTACCTCTACCCTCCTCCACAAAGGACAAGCTTGAGTTTTATAAAACCAAGATCATGTTCCCTGCCCATTTGAATGTGGTATTACTGTGCTATTTTAAGAATTGTTGGGTTCACTCACAAAACTATTGTAATCAGCTTTTCTTGACAGGTTAGAAACACCTGCATTTTGCAACACATAATTATGAAAGATCTTTGAAAACCTTAAAAGGACTATTAAAATCCATAGTTCATCAGTGCACAGAGTGTGATAAAGTCCCTTGTATTCCTTCATCTCAGGAGGCTACTTACCTGTTTACTATTTCCAAATCATTTAAACATGCATATATGATGCGTAGAATTTCTCATACTCAATATAGCTTTCAATTCCTATGACTGTTAAAATGTTACACATATGTTTTTAAGGAAAACACAATAATGATATCTAAAATAAAGCTTCCCATTTATTGAAAGCAAGTTTTCTGTTTCTTTAAATATTCTAAAATTTCCTGTGAAGATAAACTGGTATTTAGAAATAAGCAAATGCCTTACTAAAAAGCTGAATTTATCAAGACTAGTGTTACCATTACTTATAATTTAAAAAATGTTGCTCAACAGTATTTTGCTTTAACAACTCATGAAAAATGCCTGATTCTGAATTATTTCTTACTGTATCTAACTGCTGATATAATAATATGAGTTCATAAAGTTCTTTTCCAAATCAAATGAATAACAAATATCTAAGCGGAGGAAATTCTAGACTCTGTCTGTACAAGCATCTGGATAACTTGAGCAGTGGTCCTTGAAAGCCACTTTGCTTGCACTAAGGCCCCTTTTGAGTGACAGACAAGGACTTACTTCGTCCAGGCGCCGTTCGGTTCCCAGAGCCAGGAGGTTATTGTATTCCCTTTCGAGAATCTGCCTTGCCTGTTGACATCCAATTACAGTTACCATCACTGAAGTCACATTTTATTTGAAAAAAATCATAGCGATTATATTTACCTCCAAAAATATCCTAATACCCTGTTGTATTTATAAGGGTCTTTTTTTTTTTTTTTGTCCTCCATATATAAGCCATTGTAAATTTAAACTATAAACACAGGGAAGGACAATTTTCTTTAGTGTGGACAGCGGACATATAGCCTCACCTAAATATCTGAGGTAAAGGGGTTTGACCTCACTTATTACTTTTTCTAATTGAGTCCTTGATGTAAACTTTGAAATATGTAAAAATGAATTGGAAAGTAAAGTTAGACTGCTGTACTTTTATCAAATCTATGCAGACAGTTCTCAAATCTGACCAAGGATCATCATTCAGGGAAACTAGATAATTAGGATTTCTGTGTCCTCTCTCTTGATATCTGATTTCTTAGGCCTGTGATGTAGATTGCAGATTTTCTTTTAAATTTTTAAGGAGCTCCCGTGATTCAAATAATTACCCAGACTTGGGAATCAATGGCAAAAAAGCAAAGCCACTTGTCTAATTCAGACATGTGAATAGAAATGACTGGACCACAGACAGGCAGAGACTAAAGGCCATCTGTCAGGGACATTGCTTGGGGGAATCTGGCATTCAGGTGGGAGGGTGGACCACATAACTTCTAAATCCTGTGCTGCTTCATTTTATGATTTCGTTTTGGCTACAAATCCAGTAGCTTAAAATTAAAGCCCCAATGACATATTTCAAAGGTTGAGCCCATTAAGAATCATGAATACACAGCCAACTTTTTTTTTTTTTTTTTCGTAAAAGTTTACTTTGTCCTTATATACAGCTTCTGTGGTGGCTCAGCTGGTTAAGAATCCACCTGCAATGTGGGAGACTTGGGTTCGATCCCTGGGTCGGGAAGATCCCCCAGAGAAGGGAACGGCTGCCCACTCCAGTATTCTGGCCTGGAGAGTTCCATGGACTGTATAGTCCATGGGGTCGCAAAGAGCTGGATATGGTGGAGTGACATTCACTCTCACTTATATAAGCTAGGACATGGCACAACCACAGCACAGAGGGGCTTGCCTGGGTGTTCTGTGTTGGAATCTGTAGTAATAAAGCTAAGCTGCTGTAGTCAAAGTTCTCATCCAGGGCTATCAGTGAGCCGTGCACACCACTTTCAAGAATATTATTTGCATATTCTCGAAGTCCAATTGCTTGTATCCAGCGAATAACACGATCATTGCTCCACACCAACACATCTAGGAAAAGAAGTGCATTATTTTAGGCTTCGGTATTTTGCATAATAAATAAAAAACTGCTAACTAAAATAAGCCAAGGGTGTCTGGCCAGATCATCATTTATGCTGACTTCTTTATCTACTTCCTAAGGCACCTGGCACCCTTGTGTTACACATATTTACTGTTTGAATAACTATACTTTTAGCCTAGAAAAATTTTGTCATTTTAAGAGTGCTTATTACTGAAATGAGAGCATTTCCATCACATGGAGCATAATGTCTCAAAGCCTTTCTTGTTTTCATTCTCTAGGGGTCTGTATGAAGTTCAGTGCTTTTACCACCAGATGGAGACATTTCTTGATCATCTGAATTAAATTCGCCCATTCCAGTCCACTTTAGTTCACTGATTCCTAAAATGTTGATGTTCATTCTTGCCATCTCCTGTTTGACCACTCCAATTTACCTTGATTCATGGACATAACATTCCAGGTTCCTAGGCAATAGCAGTTACATCCACAACTGGGTGTTATTTTTGCTTGGGCTCTCTTGATTCTTTCTGGAGTTATTTCTCCACTGATCTCCAGTAGCATACTGGGCACCTACCGACCTGGAGAGTTCATCTTTCAGTGTCCTATCTTTTTGTCTTTTCATGCTGTTCATGGGGTTCTCAAGGCAAGAATACTGAAGTGGTTTGCCATTCCCTTCTCCAGTGGACCACATTTTGTCAGAACTCTCCACCATGACCCATCCGCTTGGGTGGCCCTACACAGCATGGCTCATAGTTTCATTGAGTTAGACAAGGCTGTGGTCCATGTGATCAGATTGGTTAGTTTTCCGTGATTGTGGTTTTCAGTATCTCTGCTCTCTGATGGAGAAGAATAAGAGGCTTATGGAATCTTCCTGATGGGAGAGACTGACTGAAGGGGAAACTGGCTCTTGTTCTGATGGGCAGTAAATCTTTAATCCAATTTTCTGTAGATGGGTGGGGCTGTGTTTCCTCCCTGTTGTTTGACCTGAGGCCAAACTATGGTGGAGGTAGTGAAGATAATGGCCACCTCCTTCCAAAGGTCCCATACACACACTGCTACATTCATTATTAAGAAGAGGTGGCAAGAATACACAGAACTATACAAAAAGATCTTCATGACCCAGAACACCATAACAGTGTGATCACTCACCTAGAGCCAGACATCCTGGATTGCAAAGTCAAGTGGGCCTTAGGAAACATCACTATGAACATAGCTAGTGGAGGTGATAGAATTCCAGTTGAGCTATTTCAAGTCCTAAAAGATGAGTCTGTGAAAGTGCTGCACTCAATATGGCAGCAAATTTGGAAAACTGAGCATTGACTCAAGACTGGAAAAGGTCAATTTTCATCCCAATCCCAAAGAAAGGCAATGCCAAAGAATTCAAACTACTGCACAATTGCACTCATCTCATACCCTAGCAAAGTAATGCTCAAAATTCTCCAAGTCAGACTTCAACAGCGCATGAACTGTGAACTTCCAGATGTTCAAGCTGGATTTAGAAAAGGCGGAGGAACCAGAAATCAAATTGCCAACATCCACCGGATCATCAAAAAAGCAAGAGAATTCCAGAAAAACATCTACTTCTGCTTTATTGACTATGCCAAAGACTTTGACTGTGTGGATCACAACAAACTGTGGACAATTCTTCAAGAGATTCTTCTTGAGAAATCTGTATGCAGGTCAGGAAGCAACAGTTAGAACTGGACATGGAACAACAGAGTGGTTCCAAATGGAGAAAGAAGTACACCAAGGCTGCATATTGTAACTCTACTTATTTAACTTTTATGCAGAGTACATCATGAGAAATGCCAGGCTGGATGAACCACAAGCTGGGATCAAGATTGCCAGGAGAAATATCAATAACCTCAGATATGCAGATGACACCACCCTTATGGCAGAAATGAAGAAGAACTAAAGAGCCTCTTGATGAGAGTGAAAGAGGAGAGTGGAAAAAGTTGGATTAAAACTCAACATTCAAAAAACAGATCATGGCATCTGGTCCCATCACTTCATGGCAAATAGATGGGGAAACAATGGAAACAGTGACAGACTTTATTTTGGGGGGCTCCAAAATCACTGCAGATGGTGACTGCAGCCATGAACTTAAAAGACCCTTGCTCCTTGGAAGGAAAACTGTGACCAACCTGGACAGCCAACAAAGGTCAACAAAGTCAAAGCTGTGGTTTTTCAAATAGTCATGTATGGATGTGAGAGTTGGACTATAAAGAAAGCTGAGCACCAAAAATTGATGCTTTTGAATTGTGGTGTTGGAGAAGACTCTTGAGATTCCCTTGGACTGCAAGGAGATCCAGTCTATCCTAAAGGAAATCAGTCCTGAATGTTCACTGGAAGGACTGGTGCTAAAGCTGAAACTCTAACTGACTCACTAGAAAAGACCTTGATGCTGGGAAAGATTGAAGGCAGGAGGAGAAGGGGACGACAGAGGATGAGATGGTTGGATGGCATCATTGACTTGATGGACAAGACTCTGAGTAAGCTCCAGGAGTTGGTGATGGACAGGGAAGCCTGGCGTGCTGCAGTCCAGCAGGTCACAAAGAATCGGACACGACTGAGTGACTGAATTTACTGAACTGGGACATTTCTTATTTGTGTCGATATACAGCTCTTCTGTCAAGAGAGCAAGATGAGAGTTTAATATGGTTCTTCATCAGAGTGGTTTTCAAACTACTACCTAATTATTACTTATATACTAGAAGAAACTCTTTTTTCATCTGAAGCAGTAAGTCAGAATAAGATAGAACAGACACTGAATAGTTTAATACTTACCCTACTATTTTGTCAACCCACTATTTCTCAATTACATATTAATCCAAAAATCAATGACTCTCAAGTCATAATTTTTTTTTTCCTTTTAGGCTGAAAAGCAGTATTTTACTGAGGTACAAAATACTTTGAATTTTATTTTCTAAAACTAAAACCTTTAGAGAAAAATATTAGATACACTTTTATTTGGACCAAAACATATCAAAGTATCAAAAGTATCAAAACATGTCAAAAGTTTTAGCACTTTTTCCTCATTTTCTTTCATTATGAGTGACAGAAATACATCAAAATAGAAGTCCCAGAATGTTTCATTAAAAAGAAAGATATTTTAAGAACTTAGGGGAAATGAGGAGAACAAAAAAAGTTTTTCTCAATCCTGTAGAAAGGGAAATGAAGCCCATAGTTTACTGCTGCTGCTGCTGTGTCGCTTCAGTCATGTCCGACTCTGTGCGACCCCATAGACGGAAGCTCACCAGACTCCCCCGTCCTAGTACAGTAAAAATAATAAGTTTTCCTTGCTTTTATTTTTTTTTTTCTTTCCGAGTGAAATTTATACCTTCATACCAATGTATGAAGAATACATTGAGAAACATTCTTCAACTGCTTATTTCCCAAATTATCTGCAAAAATCTTAATATTATTTCCTTCTTAATGTGTGTGTGGTATTTATACATTAATTTCAAAAACATTATACTAATTTGTACAATACATTAATTAATGACCAATTTAGGATTTCTTGTATAATATTAAAGCAGTAAAGTGATACCTCAGCACCACGCCTTCATGTCCTTTCTCAGTCTCTATCCTCACTCCAACGGTACAAATATTCTGACTATTCTTACCACAGATTAGACTTGTCTGATTTCTTAGCATTTTATAAATGAAATCATGCAACGTGTATTTTTGTGTCTGTGTCTTTCACTCAGTAGCTCACCCATGCTGTGGTCATTTTCATTGCTATTTAATATTCCATTGTATGATCATGCCACGATGGATGCACTCTACTGTGGATGGAAATGTGGATTCTGCTGTGGATTAAGAATAGTGCTGCCTTGAACACTCTTATTTATGTACTTTGGTGTATATTGTGAATATATATTTATAGCTATTGATTAGCAAATGATAGAATTGATGTCATGTTATATACATACATTTAATGTTAGCAGATATTGCTAAATAAATACCCACTCTCACAATTTAAAACACCCAGTGCTACAGGCTTACCTCTCAACACATTTCTCTTTTTCTCAAGATCATGGCCTCTCAAGGCTTGGGTGTCTTAGTGGCTTTCTGCTGCCTTCAAACAGCTATTGATTGATTGACCTAGTTTTTCTACTTGTTCTGGTTAAAGATTGATCTGATTGAATGTATTCCATTTATAGTCAGAAGTAGAAATTCCTCAGATTCATTTGTATTCTTTTTGTCTCTGCCAATCCACGGTGAAGGTAAAGTATTTGCATATGAATCTGGAAGGCATATCTACTTCACATACCTCTGCTTAACTCCTGTTGTGGCTTGAACAATCTTCAAGCAAACAATCTTCAAAGCAAAGCCCCTAAGAGTCTCTTGGATTTGGTTTAATGAGAAACATGTGAGGAAAGACTCAAAATGCCCACTTTTCAGAATCACTTTACTATATCTTGCTCCAGCCCAGGCAGAATGACTTTCTTCAGGAAGTAGGATGTTTATTGTCTCAGAATTCTAGCTCTTTCTTTCCCCATGTCTTCAGCAAAGCAAAGGACTCCAGTAATAATCTTTACTATCTAAGGACATTTTATATTATGTATATTCACTGGGTCTCCCTGGGTCAGTCCTAAAGTATATGTGTTCCTCTGTGTTCATTAACTTTTTCCATTGAGGTGTTAGACCTCAGAAAACAGGATGTAAGTTGGTGGTATTATATTTTGGTTACATTTAATCAGTTACTATAGTTCTATCTACTGATTATACCACACTGTACTTCAAAAGTTGGGTAGGTATGTATGGTTGGCAGTAACAGTTCTGTAATTATTTTTACTAATGGCACAATAGTTCAACAAAAATGTCAAGTTCTTTTTATGCTAAACAAATTTGTAAATAGAAAGCATTCTTTTCTAGAGCTGGGTTTATGTTTTGTTAGTCTATGACATATATAGTTACCATATTTCTATAAATATATGTCTATCAAAAATTCCATTAACATACCTATAGCTGTTTATGAAATAATAAATATAAAATAATCAATTTCTTTACAGGCTGAAGGTAAATAAGATACTAATCCCAAATTCTCTTCTTCAGAACATCATAGTTTTTTTTCTTTTTCATTTTGTAAATTAGATCCCATTCTATAAATCTGTTTTGTAGCAAAACTTATGCTCTGACTTTAAAACTTTGTAAGGATCCTCTTGACCTAAACAATAAATGGCTAGAGATCAGTGTTGACGGTTTCCTAGCAACAAATTAAATGCTTGTAGATCCTTGATATGCACATGGACTCTTCACTTCAGAAAGCTGTTTATTAAGGTCAAGGTTAATTAATACTTCAGATAATAACAGAGACCCCTAGTCACAGTCAAGAGTTATTCCTGTAAATGTCATCAAATCAGTCATAGGAAATGGGCTATTTTTATGATCTCACTCACAGCTACATCACACATGGAGTTGCCTGTGTATAATCATGGTGAATCATGGCAGGTTTTTCTCAGAGTTATGCTTACAATTGCCAAGTACTAATATAATATTTGATGTAGTGCCAAAAACATCTATATCTGAAGCATTCCGTGGTGAAACCAAGCATAATAAAATCTAATTGGAAAAAAGTACTTCAAAAAGAAAATCAGAAAGGCATGTCCCATGGTAAAGCCTATTTGTGTGCTAAAGCATCTTTTGTTAGGTTAAGCACAGACTTCCTTTTGGGGTCTTTCTTGGCCAATTAATACCCGAATTTCAATTCAACTGAACAGCAGTGATCTAAAGATAGGTTGCAATTTCCTGGGTCCCCAAAACAAAGTGAAATCAAACAACTCACTTTTGATAATGGAAAAACACTTTCTTGCTCCTAAGCAGTGAGTCAAATGAAGTGTTACAAGAAATCCATTGTGTCTGTCTAGTCTCCAATGAACCATTTATCGAAAAATATTTTTAATCAATCACCTTCACAGGCATTCAGACCCATTCTACTATAACTAATGTACCGTCCAAGAACTGCCAAAGGTAAAAGTAATTTCTGACAATGCTTATCACAAATGAAAACTACAGAAGTCTAACATCTTAAAGAATAAAACAGTGCTAAACTTTAATATGGGGAAGATAGATAACATGTAATACATACTGTTTTCATATCTAAAGTAAGCCCTAAAGGCAGTGAAAATAACAACAAACTCATGCCTAACTTTGAACAATTAATTACAAACAGTTACTGAATTCAATGAAATGCTTCTAAATATAAACTCCCAGGAAATAGCAAACAAATAATAACTTATACGGAGTTCATTTTGCTTATACTCAAAAATTTTTTCAAAAACTTTGAGCCTTTTTTCCCTTAAAAACAGACATAAAAGGACATGATTCCCCCCCCAAAAGTCCTATAGATAATTTATATCTTACATCAAGTCATTAAATTTCCCTTCAACAACAACAATAATAAAAATAACAAGTGTAAGACCTAACATGTTGTTCGTTTTAAACAGTTTTTTCCTCTGTATTCTAAGGTATATCTCAATGTTTAAAGGTCAATTACTAAATACAGTACTTTTCTAATAAGTCTGTTACAGGGAATGTCTTTTCTTATAATTCAAATCAAATATTTTCATACAAATATTTGTTGCAGCAGCCAGTAATCTTTCTAAAATCATTTCTAGTTAAATTATTAGTGAACTAGTCTCATTGGGGAAAAATTCCTCTGTAACTTCTATATAAAAATTCCTATATAATTTATATGTCTTACAGAAAAATCTCTGGGCACTGAAATAAAATCAAATGATACAAGTCAAAGATGAACTGCTATAAATAAATTATATACTATGTTTCTCTGAATCATAATGAGAAGGTTCTATTAAAAGTTTGACAAAAATAGCTATGTGGAGGCATCTGTAGGATAAACAGAATGTATAATTAATAGGTTCAGAGGAATAGACCTCAATTCAGAAAATCAAGAATATGCCCCCAATGGGATATCTATCTTATATAGTGATGATATTCCTTTCTGAGTTTTAATCAGAAAAGTTATGAAAAAGAAATAATGATGATACTTCTAGTCAAATATTTATGTTATTTAATGACAATTGTAATGCATACAACACTTTATGTTCATAAAAATGAAAACTAAAAATCCCACCCCAAAGAAAGACTTATGATTTGGTATGAAAGAAAGACACAGTACCTTTTATTTCATGTTGGCTTGCTTCTCGTCTTCTTTCTAGTTCTTTTCTGTCATAATTCAACCTTTTCAAGCACATAATTCCATATTGTAAACTTGTTCTGTTATTTTTTAAAAAAAGGAGAAAACAGTGAGTTTACTCAGTAGATGATTAAGCGTAGTCAACCCTATGTCTTACTTCTTCAACGATACGTTAATGTTATATCTGTAATTAAATTATTTAGGATTATAGGGAAATAAAACTATTGTTATTTTAAGCACTCAGTGTTTCTAAAGTGTAAAGAAAGTAGTTTTGGAATAAATTAAGCATAGTCTTAAAATAATCTTGGAGAAGGCAATGGCACACAGAGTCGGACACGACTGAAGTGACTTAGCATAGCATAAAATAATCTTGGATTTTGTTGTTCATCTACATTTTTGTTTTCCGTTAAGCTATTTTAGCATTGTTTGAAGACCAATGAACATCTTATTTGAAAATAACTTAAAGAGAGTCACTATTATGGAGTCAAGAAGGAATTTATAGGAAATGGTTACCCTCCTTTTCATGATGAGAAAAATAATATAAAAATACGAGCAAGTAAAGTATTAACATATAGAAGCAAATAAAATAAATAGCCACCAACTCTAAGTGATAGAGAAGTGTGTGAAAGAAAAAAGTCAACAAACAGTGGAACTCCCTATGGAAAAGATATTGTGGATGAACAAAAAACTGATCCTTAAAGATCAAGCAGAGAAAGATTACAGGGGCACCATGACACAGGATTGCTGATGAAATGTCCAATATGTGGTGGTAGTGAGACCCACTGTCCAGAGTTGAGAATCCATGTCAGGAAATAAGGAGGAATGTGATTTCACATGGAGAATGGGGTTACATTAAGAAAAGTGTGCATTCAGAATAATGTGGGACATATCAAGGTGACAGAAAATTACTGGACAATTTTCAAAGGAGAAAAACATGAACGGTTTTGATTTAAGAAAGAATGAATCTGATAGCAAAACAGGAGTTGGGAGAAATAGGTAATTCTAGGTAACTGGGAAATGAGTTGAGGAATCAATGCCGTCAAAATAATGGTCATGATAAAGACAATGAAAAGCATGAAAAGAAAATCCAAAACCCAGGTATGTTTGAAGAGAAGAAAGAATACTTAGTGATACTATATAAAAAGCAAAATGGCTGTCTGGGGAGGCCTTACAAATAGCTGTGAAAAGAAGAGAAGCAAAAAGCAAAGGAGAAAAGGAAAGATATAAACATCTGAATGCAGAGTTCCAAAGAATAGCAAGAAGAGATAAAAAAGCCTTCTTCAGCGATCAATGCAAAGAAATAGAGGAAACAAAAGAATGGGAAAGACTAGGGATCTCTTCAAGAAAATCAGAGATACCAAAGGAACATTTCATGCAAAGATGGGCTCGATAAAGGACAGAAATGGTATGGACCTAACAGAAGCAGAAGATATTAAGAAGAGGTGGCAAGAATACACAGAACTGTACAAAAAAGATCTTCATGACCCAGATAATCATGATGGTGTGATCACTGACCTAGAGCCAGACATCCTAGAATGTGAAGTCAAGTGGGCCTTAGGAAGCGTCACTATGAACAAAGCTAGTGGAGGTGATGGAATTCCAGTGGAGCTATTCCAAATCCTGAAAGATGATGCTGTGAAAGTGCTGCACTCAATATGCCAGCAAATTTGGAAAACTCAGCAGTGGCCACAAGATCGGAACAGGTCAGTTTTCATCCCAATCCCAAAGAAAGGCAATGCCAAAGAATGTTCAAACTACCGCACAATTGCACTCATCTCACACGCTAGTAAAGTAATGCTCAAAATTCTCCAAGCCAGGCTTCAGCAATATGTGAACCGTGAACTTCCTGATGTTCAAGCTGGATTTAGAAAAGGCAGAGGAACCAGAGATCAAATTGCCAACATCCGCTGGATCATGGAAAAAGCAAGAGAGTTCCAGAAAAACGTCTATTTCTGCTTTATTGACTATGCCAAAGCCTTTGACTGTGTAGATCACAATAAACTGTGGAAAATTCTGAAAGAGATGGGAATACCAGACCACCTGATCTGCCTCTTGAGAAATTTTTATGCAGGTCAGGAAGCAACAGTTAGAACTGGTCATGGAACAATAGACTGGTTCCAAATAGGAAAAGGAGTACGTCAAGGCTGTATATTGTCACCCTGTTTATTTAACTTATATGCAGTGTACATCATGAGAAACGCTGGACTGGAAGAAACACAAATTGGAATCAAGATTGCCAGGAGAAATATCAATAACCTCAGATATGCAGATGATACCACCCTTATGGCAGAAAGTGAAGAGGAACTAAAAGCCTCTTGATGAAAGTGAAAAGTGGAGAGTGAAAAGGTTGGCTTAAAGCTCAACATTCAGAAAACGAAGATCATGGCATCTGGTCCCATCACTACATGGGAAATAGATGGGGAAACAGTGGAAACAGTGTCAGACTTTCTTTTTCTGGGCTCCAAAATCACTGCAGATGGTGACTGCAGCCATGAAATTAAAAGACGCTTAGTCCTTGGAAGGAAAGTTATGACCAACCTAGATAGCATATTCAAAAGCAGAGACATTACTTTGCCAACAAAGGTTCGCCTAGTCAAGGCTATGGTCTTTCCTGTGGTCATGTATGGAAGTGAGAGCTGGACTGTGAAGAAGGCTGAGCACCGAAGAATTGATGCTTTTGAACTGTGGTGTTGGAGAAGACTCGAGAGTCCCTTGGACTGCAAGGAGATCCAACCGGTCCATTCTGAAGGAGATCAGCCCTGGGATTTCTTTGAAAGGAATGATGCTAAAGCTGAAACTCCAGTATTTTGGCCACCTCATGTGAAGAGTTGACTCATTGGAGAAGACTCTGATGCTGGGAGGGATTGGGGCAGGAGGAGAAGGGGACGACAGAGGATGAGATGGCTGGATGGCATCACCGACTCGATGGATGTGAGTCTGAGTGACCTCCGGGAGTTGGTGATGGACAGGGAGGCCTGGCGTTTTGCAATTCATGGGGTCGCAAAAAGTCGGACACGACTGAGTGACTAATCTGATCTGATATATAAAGGTTATGAAAGAGTATAATAGGTAGAAAGAATCTCTAGGCCCCAGGAATGAAGAACACTGATTATTAGTGATTTCTTAAATGTTTAGAATTATAGACAAAGACATACACTGGAGAAGGAAACGCAACCCACTCTAGAATTCTTGTCTGGGAAATCCCATGGACAGAGGAGCCTGGTGGGCTGTAGTCCATGGGGTCACAAACAGTTGGACATGACTAGTGACTTTCACCTCACTTCACTTAGACACAACACACTGGCCAGGCTACTCTTACGTGCTGGATGCACTTCTAAGCTCTGCATTTTTCGTAAAACAATGCTGAGTTCAAATAATTCAGAATCAGAGGAAAATGAAAAAAAAATCTACATTAATTGCTAGTATTGGATGAATTGTATTCCCCCAAATTGTTGTGTTGAAGCCCTAACACACCCTACTTCAGAATGTGACTGTAATTGTAGATCGGGTCTTAAGAGAGGTAATTAAGATAAAATAAGGACATCAGGGTAGGCCTTAATCCAGTATGACCAGTGTCCTTACAGAAGAGAAAATGTGGAACACGGAGAAAACTGGGCAGTATTCCCGCACAGGGAAGACCATGTGTTCACACACTGAGAAAGCAGCTATCTGCAAGTCAAGGTGAGGAAACCTGAAATGCTGACACTTTGTCTTCTAGATTCCAGAACTTTAAGAAAGTAAATTTCTGTTGTTTAAGCCACCTGTCTGTGGTATTTGGTTATGTTAGCCCAATTAAACTAATTCAGTGGATACCAGATAATACTGATGCGAAAACCATCATAGACATTAGCCAGCTTAAGGTTAAACCAGTGGCTCTTTGCCTAATTTCTGCCAAACTTTTACATGTGATGTAAAATTGTGCTGTAAAGGGGATATACATATTGTTATAACAATGTCTGACAGATGGCGAACTGAGCTATAAAGACTGCTTGTCATATGCAGTCAAGTACTACCTGCTTTAAGTCAGAGCTCAGGACCAACAAGAACTCTGCCATTTGAGTAATTTTGATTTCTTTGAAATATTTTTTAATACCCCAGACATTTTTTATTGGGCTATGGCCAATTAACAATGTTTATTTAAAAAAAACCCTGATCAATGGATTAACCATTTCTATTATAATAATAATCACTAAATTTGATCTACTGAAGAATACAAAACAGGCATAAATGTGTCATCAAAAATTCTAGTTTTCAAAAATCTATTGCAACTACACAAAATTTGAGGGCCTAAACATTCAATGACAGAGAACTCACTACCTCACAATGTATGCTATAGAGCAATAGTAATACAAAGGTTTTTTTCTATTGGACATAAATCACTCACTCTATAATCTACACCTATTTGAAATAGGAAAATGTATGTTCAAGAGATGGAGAAGGTGATGGCACCCCACTCCAGTACTCTTGCCTGGAAAACCCCATGGACGAAGGAGCCTGGTGGGCTGCAGTCCATGGGGTCACTAGGAGTCGGACACGACTGAGCGACTTCACTTTCACTTTTCACTTTCATGCATTGGAGAAGGAAATGCCAACCACTCCAGTGTTCTTGCCTGGAGAATCCCAGGGATGGGGGAGCCTGGTGGGCTGCCATCTCTGGGGTCGCACAGAGTCAGACACGACTGAAGCGACTTAGCAGCAGCAGCAGCATGTTCAAGAGAGCAAATGTTATTCTTCTGTCACATATGTTAAAACATAAGTAAATTTATCTGAATTCTTCCCTATCCAAGCTATGTTTAATTCCTTCCTTTCCCCTAGACTTCTACCACTCTATCACAGTTTAATATCCGTAAATGAATACAGTTTCTTATCGTCATCTCACCACGTAGTAGGACTCTTATTGTGCCTGCCAATAAACACAGTCTCAGTGCTGGTTAATGGCTTGATAGGTGTCACAAAAGTTAACTACAGATAACATATATTTCTCACTTGAACTGCTTTTAAATAATGAATTCCCAATCCAGCATTTTAATGGTTTTTGAAAATGGTATTATATTTGTTTCTACTAAATTTAATCAAATAGTGTCAACAACTCTTAAAATTCAAAAGATTTTGATAAATTTGACTGAAGAATCTCAATTATTATCTCTTTATCCTAACTGTATGTCATTAACATAAATGATTTTTATACCATTTTAATTTCAGTCATTAATTAAATATTGGACAGGATGTGAGCAAATAGTTTGCCAAATTGTCTAGATTTATATTTATTAATTTACTATAATTAACTATACATAAAATGATCATAATACAACTGACAGTTTTGCAGATAACTTACAAGGAGATCAGGCTATAATATAACATCTATGACATGGTATTATAAGAAGTGTTTTTCTACCCCCTGGATAATAAACAACTTGAAAAAAGAATTTTCATATTTTTAATCACAGCAATTTACTGCTCTGTTTTCCTCCCACTGTCTCATGTCCTACTCAGTGGTTTTTCCCTGAAAATTAATGCACGAATACGCAAAAGCACTGAAAGATTTATATAAAAACAAAAATGTTTTTCAGAGAATTCCTTCTCAAAATTTCTTCTAGCATATCCCTAAGTTATTTAATTTATAACTACATATATCTATAGTTGAAACTGAGGAATTTATTCTTAATAAATATTTTTCTACAATCAACACATAGATTCAAATTGCAAACATGAAATTTCCTAAATATATAGGCGGGAGAAAAGATCCACACTGTATGAGAATTTAGTACTGTCTAATTCTGTAAATTTGGGGCATGTAATATGCACCCAGCTCTACATTAGACAATGCCTGCAGTTTATTGCATGAAGATATTTTTGCCAAGTAGATGTACACAGATGTTTCAAAGAGCACATACTCTGTATTTCTTAAATATCTCTTTATGTTCTAGTAATATATACATTAATTACTTTTTCACTTAAATTATTTCAGAAAAAAATCTAAAACCTACCGATGGAAACTATCCACCATTTTTAAATGGACGCGGAGATCTTTTTTTGTTAGGTGATCGAGCATTCTTGCATCTACCAAGCATTCCATAAAATAACTTCTGTACTGAGGTAACCCCAGGCTGGGAAGCCATTCGTTTCCAATCCACTCATGGTTCATATCTCCATATGCCAGAGTCTGTAGAAAAACCGGACACTAGAATTGTTTTATAGCAGTCAAGTTTCTTGACCAATAAAATGAGATGGTAATTGGAGGATATGGGCTATCATTTTAATTGATATTTAATTCTTTTATATATTGAAATGAAGCAGAAATAATATTTAGCCTCTAAATTTGATGTATTTTGTACAAAGTGGAAGTCTGGGTCCTTGTCTACAGCAAATGATTATGCTCACTCTGGTTTCTCAAAAGGAATTACATTTTATACAAAATACATTTTAAATTCAAAAGTTAAAATGAATGATATAAACAAATGCTGAGCTGAAAGATCCTTACTGTGTATAGATGGATTTATTTAATTCAACTTATTTTATCTGTCAGTCAATATGCCACCATTTCCTTCTCTTCAGTGCCACTATTATATTGCTGTGGTGTAATGGCAAATCTTGATGTGAAAACAGAAACCTCAGTAAATAAAGAGAAAGGGGCCACAAGGCTAGAGGGCAGAATGCTGATGCTTTGTGTGGCCTCTGCTGCTAACCTAGTGAAGCATGCAACCAGTACTCTATAAAAACTGATGCAATCTTTTATAGATATCAGTCAATACAGACTTTGTATTTAAAGAATCAGAGCATGACCAAAAAGGTAAATCTAATTCTTTAATATAACAATATAAACTGATCTTACCAAACACTGTCCGTAAAAGTCTAAAACTCAAATCAACCATCACCACTAAACCAATTTTTAAAAAGAAATATTACTCTCTATTCATTTGACAATATTTTCCATTCAGATCCTTATCAAAGTCACAATTAGAACATGTATTTCTCATTAAAATTGAGGTGTTCCTCTTATTTTGTATGTTCCTAAAAAATGGAATGCTTACCAAAATAAAAACCGAATGCAACCCTAATTTAATAAATGTAGGTCCTAGTAGTATCTGGGGTTCCCTGGTGGCTCAGTGGTAAAGAATGGGCCTGCAGTGCAAGAGACAAAGGAGACATGGGTTCTATCCCTGGGTCAGGCAGATGCCCTGGAGAAGAAAATGGCAACCCGTTCCAATATTCTTGCCTGGGAAATCCCATGAACAGAGGAGCCTGGCCAGCTACAGTCCATGAGGGTACACAAAGTTGGACATGACTGAGCAACCAAACAACAGCAGCAAGGTCCTAGTAATAACTACCAAAATTTCTCATACAGTCACAGTTTGAATCACATAACCTATAACACATTACTTCTTTTAGTTTAGTAGTATAGTGAGGAAATGTTGAAAAAGGAATAACTTCTCTACAAACATATATGTATTTTCACATTACAGATGTTTGGCTCATAACGCCATCTCAGTAAATGGGAGTGACTTCTGATGTGCAGTTGCAAAGCTAACCCATGTCCCTCCAACTCCACTTCTCACACACTTTTCATTATACTATAAAGCTCGTGTGTGCTCAGTCATTCAGTCATGTCCTACTGTGTGTGACCCCATGGACCATAGCCTTCCAGGCTCCTCTTCCATGGGATTTCTCAAGAATACTGGGGTGGGTTGCCATTTCCTCCTCGAAGGGATCTTCCTGATCCAGGGATTGAACCCATGTCTCCTGCATCTCCTGCATTGGCTTGCCACCTAAAGAATAGGTGATTCCAAACAATTTTTTTGAAATCTTTCCTCTTCCCCTTACATCCAACATAAATGATTCCTGATTAAATATATTCAGAGGGTGATTTCCAAGAAGTTTAATTTGTAGTTCTTTTAAAGGAGAAAGGAAATTTTCCTTTCAAAAGAGGCCAGGTGTAAAATGACAATCATCTTCTTGATTGCAAAATATGGTGATTTAAAAAGACTTATATAGTATTAAACATAATAAAGTTGAATACGCGATTAAGCTAATCTTAAGCTAAGTGAAGCTTTATAATATTATGACATACAGTTTTCTTACTTTATATATTCATAGCCTACTAAATGATACTGTTTTAAAGCATATGAATTTCCTACCTGGGCCCAGCTTCCTTCCTCAGATTCTTTCTGTGTTAGCAGCAGGAAATGATTAATAAAGCAGATAAATATAAATTAATCTCAAAATTGATACAGTAAATTTTTTTCTAGTAGAAGTAAAATTGTTTTGCTAATAAAATGTTAATTAGGACACAGGCAAATAATACACAATCCTTATTGAGATCCACAGCAATCAACTGAGGAGTTCAAGGGTGATTACAAGGGCATCTATGTAATTTCTAATTTAGGCTAATTAAATACACACATGTGACATGTGGACTTTTCATGATACATTTGATCTGGTCATTCCAAACCTTTTTGATTCTTAAAACTGTGGGATTTTTCATAATAAATTATAATAAAAAATTCTGATTATATATATACAAATATACAATGCACAAATGTGTATATATACATATGATGGAGAAATCCTGTGCAAAGTAAATTAATGGAGTGGACAAAGGAACAGCATCCTTCCAACTAAGCTTTGTGGTAATGAAATGGGTCTCAACAACAAGCAGCAACAAACAAAACTCAATAAGAAAAGACCAAGTACAACAAGCTAAAGTAAAAATGTAATTAGTAAACAATATTGGCATTTTTATTCATCATAAGCTAAATAATCAATTTCAAATGAATAAAATGAAAAGGACATCAAATTAAAAATAAGTTGCTCATTATAAAATGCATGGCATGCCCAACTTTGCAACTTTAAATGAGAAATGACTATACATAATATTGTATTTTTAAAAGATGACAATTATGAGTCACCATGAATTTCTTTAAGCATGTACTTTTAATAATTTTAAAAAATGAACACTTTTCATGGAGATGATGGGGGTGAAGCTCTGTATCTGAGATTGGGAAAGTACAAGAAGCTAAATGATTGCATTTAAAAAGGATATTCAATCTATACATTCTATTATAAATTTAATTGGGTTTGGTAACATGCATTACCTGGGAATATGCTAAGTTTTAAGTGATATTTGCTATAAAACATTTCCAGTGTTGTGAAATAAATATTATTAAATTCTTGATTACTTGTTTGCATGTTACAAACTCTTATATTAACCACATTATGACAATCTAGTACGGCTTTACTTAAAAATGTCTAAGTGCAGTGAAATTAGACCATAATCATTGCATATCACTGTGTAAACATACCCATTACTCTGATCCTATGGTATAAACAAAATAGCTTTTCCATCCAAATAGCAAAATAATGTTTTAGCATGTTCAACAAAACTGTAAAGACTAACCGTTTTTGCTGGAGCCGCGAGATTTTCCATTTCTTCGTGGGTCACCCAAACGTTGCCTGAAGGCTAGTGAGGAGGCCCAGAGGGAAGCAGTGGGATCCATGGGAGGAAGCAGTGGTAAAGAAGAAAGGCAGCGCCACTGTGAGTTAACGGAACCACAGCAACCACCGTGCTCTTGCTTCTACAGCATGTGCAAGAGACAGCATTGCTGGCTTCTCACAGCTCCCTTTTGCTTCTACTTCAAAAGATTAAATAGAAAGAGGCATGCTGTGAAGCTCACATGGGATAGATTTAAAATGATACTTCTGTAATTATTAATCAGGAAAAAAGGCTTAATCAAAATTTGCATTTCAAAGGTATGTGGCTATTGGATCCATCTTTTTGTAATCATGGAGAACTGAATACATTTGATCTGTAGAAGAATAGTTTTTTCTTCAGTAAACAAAGACACATGTGTTTTGTCACGTTATTACCAATATTTCCTTCACAGAGTTTTGATTCTTCAATGTCCTTGGAAAGAGAAAATTGGTTGTCAATATAAAGCTGAAAGTACTATCATAACCTGTCTGGAAATCAATATCAGTTTTTCCCAAGTGACCTTTTCCTTTCACAGTTCAGTAAATATGTTGTTTTCCTATATTCTTAAAAAAAAAAAAAAAAAAGAAATGCTATTTTGGATGTAATAAAAGTTATTTTTTTTCAGTAAATATTGTCAGAAGTCACAAAACTTGGGTTATCTGGTTTTTCAGCAGTATCCTACACCATTATAGAGAACATATTGTAAAAGGGAAGTTTCTCTCCAGCAGGCACTATTCTATTATGAAGTCTCTCTCATTTTCCTTTTAATAAAAACAACCCATGATATTTCTTTTATATACTGAGTTACGTACAATTTCTAAATCAAAGTCCATTTAGTAACACACAGATCACTGGGAACCATTTCCCATCAAATTCCACTATTTAACTGGGATATCATTATGAACATTTCAACATTGTCTAAGTACAGCAATTCTATAGTTACAGTGACATTTATACCCTATGTATTACTTGTTACTTATTTTGGAAGGGGTCTCGTTTTAAAGAACTGGCGGTAGCAAAATTGACACCCCAATATGTCATTACGATAATTTTATCTGGCCTTTTCTACCGATACAGTGCCATGTTAACTTAGCTTCTATTACAGATGATGCAATTTAATATAATTTAAAAAATAACTGCATAGAAACTAAATCGATGAGTATAATTCAACATAGGGTAAATCTCATGTATAAGAGAATTACTCATGATTGAGCAATGAAACACAGTAAGTATTCATTATTATAACTAAATCATATAGGCATAAAGATCTCAAAGGATAAGTATCATTTATACATATAGAATTCTCATTTTCCTACCATTTTGGAATTCTGAGTATAAATGAATTTTTTTCTTAAAAGATAAAACTGCACAACTGTAAAATATACTTGGAATACAGCAGCCTCCCATGCCATTAAAAGCCCCTCCCTCTATCCCCAGCTTCTAGAAATGGTGCTCATTATAAACAGAAAGTTGCATATGAATATATGATTATTAAATCACTTGGCAGAAACTGCTTTCACTGCCTTTTTGAGGAGTGTACTATGCTAAAGAGAGTTTTTACACTCATCTGTCATGTTCCCTTTACACTCAATGATGACACTGCTTTGCCTGAATGGCTGTACTGTCTCTTCATCACGAGCTTCAATGAAGGTTACTTGAGAGGAAATTCATTTAAGCCAGCTTGTTTTACATTGATGTCTATAGATTCCACCTTGTTTGTGAATCCAAGAAATGAAGATCGCCCTCCTTCTGTAAGAAACTTGACCAGTATTATTTCATACTGAAATGCAGACATGTACGATCTCTTTCCTTGTGGCTCAGCTAGTGAAGAATCCACCTGCAATGCGGGAGACCTGGGTTCAGTCCCTTGGTTGGGAAGGTCCTCTGGAGAAGGGAACGGCTACCCACTCCAGATTCTGGCCTGGACAATTCCATGGACTCTATAGTTCATGGGGTCACAGAGTTCGACACGACTGAGTGACTTTCACTTCACACAATCTCTTTCACAGGTTATTTAAAGTCTGTATCTGCCAGTCTATCACAATATTCTGGAGTGAGTAGGAGTCAAGGAGCTGACTTAATCTGTATCTTTACATGCAAAATGAATATATATCCAGGACAATTTCTAAAGTATGGTTGGCAAACTTCCCGAAGTTGTAAGTTGGTTGTTCACCTGTGCTCTGCAGTTTTACTTGTGAGGAGCACTGCCTGCTCTAGAGTCTTGAAAATAACTCATAAAATGACTCCTATACGACCCAACCACTTAGGCATTAGTTGAGGTTTTCAACAAGTTTATTTTATAAGCAAGCCTACGGGTAGTAAGCCAATTATTTAGATTTGTTTCTTTTTATCACCAGTTTCAAGGATGGAACTTTCATCTGGGTAAGTCATAAAAAGGGTGCTTTAGAGCAGGAGCATTTCAGCAAAGAGCACATCTTAGAGAATAGCTAGAGTTGGGACGCTTCAAGAAGCAAAGGACATAGGACACTGGTGCCTTGAGTCCAGGGATAAAGCCTGCAAAAAGTGGCCTGGAAAAGCATAAAGGACAAGCATCATATCACTTGGCTGTGGCTTTCTGAGAGCCACTGAAAATCATTTACTCACTGCCCTTGGTAGTCAATGCGGCAACCCCCGATAAATGAACTGGAGGATGCAAACCAGTAAATGATTTTTTGTGTGTGTATGGCAAATACCATTTAGCCCAGAAAATGATTTCTAAAATTTTAGTTATCTAGAAATATACTAAATTAGAATCAAGAGGTTTGAGTTCTAGCAGTGCCACTTCCCAGTAACTAGGGCATTTCCTAAGCTTCTCTAGATTCTACATCTGTCAAGTAGGCTAAAACTACATACTCATACTGTAAAAGACCCTAATCATTTTAAATTATGATGCAATATATTCTGATCCAGGGCTGGGACTAGGATGAGGTAGGTGAGGTGTCAAGGGGGCTCCGTTTAAGGAAGCATTCACTCTCAAGGTCGTGCACGTGCAAGGTAAGCATTGACAGTGAGACAGTCATTCAGTTTCGTTGGAGGTGCCTTGCTAGCCTGACCTTAGCCCAGATGCAGTATTATCAGTTGAAATCTAGAAGGAAAGTTCCTAAAGGAGGTTAAGAATTAAAGCACTTACCTAATTAAATCATTCAGGAGAGATTTATGATATAAAAATAAATATTAAAATGAGTTTAAGGGATAACTTATGAAAACTAATTGAGGGAAAATAATTCTCTTCTGTCAGAAATACAAAATAAATAAAGCAGCCAGACCTCAGAACAACCCTGAACCTTATCTAGCTGTCACTGCTGTAATGACTTACATCATTTTGAAGCAGTTTTTACTTTATAACTGAATGTCAAAGTAAATTAATTTGAAATCTACCTTCCACATTTAAAATGGCCTGTATCCACATTTCTCCCTCATCTGACTTGATGATTCTCTACCATAAAAGGAAAAATATTTCTCATTATAATAAGACTAGTTTAACACAACTGTATGTCACCTTATTTACTTAAAGGTTGAGGCTTAGGAGGTTAATAATTATGTAAAGGGGAACCAAAGTAGACTGAAAGAATGTTGTGAAAAATAAACAAAACTGGTAGAGTGCAGGAAGCAGGAAAGTACACTTGTTAGGAGCACAGACTATGGGGCAAAACCACCTGGGGTGTGACCTTAGGACAAGTCACTTAACCTCTCTGTTCATCAATTCCTCCCATGTGTAAAATAGGTATCATGAAAGTACCCATCTCATAGCGTCCTCAGACTCAAATCAGTTACTGCATGTAGAACACTTAGACCAGGGCCTGACCTTAGAATACTTAGACCAGGGCCTGACCTTGGAACACTTAGACCAGGGCCTGACCTTGGAACACTTAGACCAGGGCCTGACCTTGGAACACTTAGACCAGGGCCTGACCTTGGAACACTTAGACCAGGGCCTGACCTTGGAACACTTAGACCAGGGCCTGTTCTCCACTGATGTTGGCCGTTACTACAATTTTACTAGGATTCTCATTAAACAATCTCTACCCAAGCAAATCTTTAGTTTAATAAATGCTCTTTATTTCCCCTGTACATTGTGTTGAAACTTATGCCTTCCATGTCTGCTCAAAATTGCTAAATTATATGTTTACCAAAGATCACTTGTTTTTGTTTCCAAACCTTTTTACTTTCACAGCACTTAAAAGAAAAATCAGGCAATTTAATTAAATATTATATAAAGCCAAAAATTAAACTTGGCTCATGTCTGAACACTAAGCTGAATTATTTGGAAAGACTAGATAAGGGCAAATATTAAAAGACATTATCAATGAGAAATAGAACTTAAGCAAAGTCTAGGGAAGAATTTGTAAATTTCCAGGAGGATTCTACACTCACATAGCTTTTTGAGTATCTTAGTTATCACTTTAAAAAGAAACTCAAACTTAAAAAGTTGAAAATGTTTAAAGGATGAAGCTATCAAATAAACATAATATGAAACTCCAGGCACTGGAATTATACTAAAACAAAAGTCCTTAGGGTTTCATCTAAATTTGCAAGTGCCTGAATATTTACATATTTTTACTTAAGATGAAATATTTAAAGAATTTATGTATTCTTTATGATATACCTCTTAAACCAAATATTTTAATTATCTGATATCTCCATCTCTATTCTATTATATAGGAGGCCTTCTATAGTAACTATAATAACAGCTTAGGAAAAAGAAACAGAAAGCTGGAAGATTAGTGCTGGCCCAGAGAAATAGTAATTGTAAATAATAATAATGAATAAAAACATTAGATTTTTCTATTCATCCATTTCATCTAAACACAAAAGGAGACAGAGTTCTGTTCAGTTTTGTTTTTTTTTTTTAATCTAAGTATCTTGTTTTTTTCTCTTAGAACTTGAGTGAATGAGTAAGGTACATCTTTCTCAGGAGCCCAAACCTAAACACACGGAATATCTTGTAAGATCAGAACTGTTGGCAGTGTTCCAGAAGACATGATAACATTTCTTGAAAAAAAAAAAAAAAGTCAACTCCTTTTAAAATTTCAAAGAGTGAATCCTAGTATATAATTTTAGGTGATGACTTTAAAATGTTTTCATCTTCACTTTATGTAGTGGATTAATTACTAAAAATTCACATGTAATTTTTTTGCAAAGCAAATCATATTTGAAATATATTAAAAATAAGTACTTTCATGTAGATAGAGTTAAAGAAGTATTTACAAAAAGCACTCAGTAGATTATTTTTAAAGCAAATAGAGACAACTTCTGTCTTGTGTAACTTGTATCAATATTTAGCTAAGGGCATATGTCTCCTGCGAATAAAGAGCTTTTACACATTAGCAAAAAAAAGAGAATATTCCTATATTCTGACAGAAAAATGAAAAAAGCTATGAATAGGAAATTCATTTAAATGCTAAAATAAATAAATATATGAAAATACTGTAACTTTACTAGTAACTTTTAAAATGTAAACTTAAACAATGTCAAAGTCATTAAATTTTACAAAGGGGGAGAAAAGACTACACAATACAATCTGGCAGGTGAGGTTCAAAAGTAAGAGAAATAGAAATGCCCTATATACTAATATTGCTGTGGAAATAGCCATAATTAATGTAATAACTACATTCACACTCACTATTGTTTTATAAGTACAATGAAAATTGCTAAATAAGCAAAATGTCCAATATTAGGGAGTTGGTTAAATAAATTAAAGGAGGTATGCAGCAATTAACAACAATACTATTACATATTTAATATTAATAAAATGGGGGAAATATGCATGTCATATTACTGAGTTTTAAAAGTACAAAGTAATGTACTATGTGAAACTATTTTTATAAAATGAGAAAGAAAGTAGAATGAAAAGGTCTCTATCAAAAAGTTAATAGTGAAAATATTAATGATTTTGATAATTAGCAATATATTACCTGTCTTTCAAATGTTAATTTCTCTTTGAGCTTTAATCAGAAGTGACTTTTCCCTCATTGGAATGCCAGAGCAGTCTGCTTCTATGTCTTCCTTTTCTTAGCATGATTGACCTCTCTGTAATCAGGGCACAAATATTTCATATCCTGTGTAGTGGTGGGTAGTATGACTTATAAAATCATCATTTTAAGGTGCATATTTATTGACTATTTACAATCTGCCAGGCACTGAGTTAAGGCCCGGGGATACGGAAAACCTGATAATACACTTGCTCTAGTGTGGGATGAATCAAGGATAGAAAATTATGTAGTCATTTCTTATAAGTATACAGAGCGATGACTCGGGAAGGGAAGCAAGCCCAGATTTTGGAGCTTGGTGAAAACTTTTAGAGGAAGGACATTCAGGGGTCATCACTGGAGGACAGTGACCCTGGAGTGGAAAGAATGTTCCAGGCAGACAGAAGAATGACTGAAAAAGCTAATGATCAACCCAAATCATAAAAGTTTAGGAAACTGAAATCAGGTCTGTGTTCCTGGGATCCTGATCCGAGGAAATAAAGCATTTGAGGTGAACGGAGAATAGATGAAGAAGGGTCTCATACGCTCTCTTCCCATTTGACTGTTCTTTGAACAACTGAGTATGCTCTTACCTTTAACAGCTTGTGATTTAAGTTCCTTCAGTTGGCTTAGACATTTTTAGAAAACCAGTGCTTAATTATTCAATTTTCCTTTAAGAAATAGGATGCTAAATATAAATAAATTATATTCTACTCTTCATATTTAAGTTAGGACTTCTGTTGCTTTTATTTTTGCAAGATTAGAAATTTTAAATATTTTTGTTCAAATTTGCTCTTGGGAGGAGAATGTTAACATAAACCAGTCATGATACTTCTCTCTCAGTTGGAAGTTACTCAGGAAACTCATCATCAGATCTGAATTCTATAGTAACTATTTTAATGGCCTCAGCTTTTATTTTAAATATATTCTGAATTACTTTTTTAGCTTCAGTAATACTTCAGCTATAGTATATAACATTTATATACATTCTAATATGCTATCAGTTCAGTTCTGTTGCTCCGTCGTGTCTGACTATGTGTGGTCCCATGGACTGCAGCACACCAGGCCTCCCTGCCCATCACCAACTCCCGGAGTTTACTCAAACTCATGACCATTAAGTCGGTGATGCCGTACAACCATCTCATCCTCTGTCGTCCCCTTCTCCTCCTGCCCTCAATCTTTCCCAGCATCAGGGTCTTTTCCAGTGAGTCAACTCTTCACATCAGGTGGCCAAAGTATTGGAGTTTCAGCTTCAATATCAATCCTTCCAATGAATATTCAGGACTGATTTCCTTTAGGATAGACTAGTTGGATCTCCTTGCAGTCCAAGGGACTCTCAAGTGTTTTCAACACCACAGTTCAAAAGCATCAATTCTTCGGCAATGCTGTAAAGAGTTGGACTGTAAAGAGTTGTAAAGTCCAACTCTCACATCCATACATGAACACTGGAAAAACCATAGCATTGACTAGGCGGACCTTGGTTGGCAAAGTAATGTCTCTGCTTCTCAGTAAGCTGTCTAGGTTGGTCATAACTTTTTTTCCAAGGAGCAAGCATCTTTTAATTTCATGGCTGCAGTCACCAACTACAGTGATTTTGGAGCCCCCCAAATAAAGTCTGTCACTGTTTCCACTGTTTCTCCATCTATTTGCCATGAAGTGATGGGACCAGATGCCATGATCTTAGTTTTCTGAATGTTGAATTTTTACTCAACTTTTACTCTCCTCTTTCACTTTCAACAAGTCATATATAAGAGTTTGTTAAAGTATATATTTTCTCCTAAATATATCTTAGGAAAAAGTTAAAATGGAAATATATAAGAAAGATAAACAATTAAATTTTGACTTTGTGTTTCTAGCACTGGAATCTAGTACACTGGGAAGGAATATAAGAATATATATAATAAAATGAAGCCAATTCTCCAATTTACGGTGATGTTTAAGATCATATAAAAAAAGGTATACTCAAGTTAGCTGTGTGCCTGAAAACTGAAATAATTTTGCTTTCCTATCTTTTGCTTACTATTTGAACTTACCTCATTTTTCCTTTTTTTGTATAAGACATGGGATCAGAAAAATCCAATTAACATCAGAAATTACATCCTTTATCAGAAAATGATATAATTTGGAGAAGGACTAAGAAAAGAATGAATGTTATTTGCAAGTTTCTCTCAATGTTTGAATTTGTCATCTGGCATTCCTTTTTAAAATATTTTGTTCTTTTCTAATATTAAGACAGGGACAAAATTATGAGAGAAATAGGGATTTATAAATAAAAAGCAAACAAGTTTTGAGGGCAGGTAATTCACATGGTATTTATAAAACATTAAATATCAAGGTACTTTCATTTATGAAAACTGCTTAAGAGGTAGTGAGTTTAGTTAGCATTACATCTTCAAAAAGTACTGCTGCCTAGAGTTCATCTCTTGAGATGCTGGATTACATTAAAAAGGAAAAATCTCTCGAAAGAATAAACTCTTGGTCTTGCTTGGGAGAAAAATCTAAACTTTAGAGGCTAGCTCAAAAGTCTATTTTGGTTGCAGCCTTCAAGTCTGATAGGAATCACAGCTCTTCAATTGAAAACCTATTAAAAGTAGCAGCAAGGTTAATGAAGAGCAAGCTAGATCTCCTGAGAATAATGCGTGCTGACACTGACATTCTTGCTGCCACAGTTCTGCTCTGTGGGCCTGGGGAGCCTGCTGTCCGCCCAGCCCTGGGAGAAGCAAGGAGCACAAAGGGACTCACAGTTCTGGATGTCGGCGGAGCTGAAGGACTGGTTAGGGAAACCATCTCCTGGATTGCTAATCGGAGCTTTAAGCGATGCAGAGGGTTGCTGATCCCAATCTCTCTCTGGATCTCAGTGTCCGATAAAGCAGACATAATGGCACCGCTCTTCACATTGGCTCTGCAGGCTGCCACGTACCAAGCAGGCATTCCCAACCAGAGCTGTTGGATTGGGGGAAAAACATAACCAGATTATAATCATAGTTAACCGTTAACGCTATGTGCTAGATCGTATTCTAATTACCTGACCTGTATGAACTCATTTATTACCACAACCCCCATGAAAGAGATACTATTCTTATTTCCCCCAGGAGAGAGAGAGAGAGAGAGGCATAAAGACATTAAGTAATTTATTCAAAGAACCAGTTAGGCAGTAATGGAAATAAAGATTGGAAAGGTAGCCTTCAGGGTCTGCAATTTAACAACAAATTTATGAGGGATAAATACAATAGCTGCACCTCACCAAACCTCCTCTAGTGTTTAAGGACAAGAATGGCTACAAGCTGCATTTGGTAAAGGCTCAATTAACACATTTGTTTAATAAATGACTTCAATTTATAATTCTCCTTTGGAATTCTGAGTGCTTTTGATCAAAGGCTTTAATGTGGCTAAGCGACATTTCCAACCTACCTGCCTATGCTATGTGCTAATTTGTATGTGCTCAATTAGATGCTAAATAGGAAAATACTTTTTGGAGAATGAAATGTGGGCTAATGGAAGAGGCTAACGGTATAAGCACCTGTAAAACATTAATTAAAGAGAGTTACGGAACGAATAATGTTCTAGAAATTATGGATTCTGATTTTTCAACTTTGCTGTGAGGCTCTGGAAAGACAGTTGAATTGGTAGTGCCATGAACACAGCATAATGCCCAGCACACATCAAGCCCAGAGTGGATACACGGAGCTGTAGCCACAGAATTACACATGCTTAATAAGGAATATTCTTGCCATTCCTCTCCCCGCTCCCCTCGTCGTTAGCTATGAGGAAGAAGCGGGGCACATGCTGGTGAGTTTAAATCTTTAAAAAGCTAAAGTACTATTTTGGGGGGAGGGGTATTTTATTTGTTGGTATGAACAAATTGAGCAAAAGGAGAGTGAGAGCAAGTGAAGGAACGAGAGAAGAACAACCATAAATCAGCAATATATAGCGTCAAGACCTCTAGAATCAGAAGGTTCGGACCTTCTCTGTCATCAGTGAGTTGTACAAGTCCTCTGTACCTCAGCCCGATTTCCCTCCTTTGTAAAACGGAAGGGATTTGGCTTTATTATTTCTAAAGCTTTGTTTTAGGTCACTTCTAAAGTGAAGTCGCTCAGTCGTGTCTGACTCTTTTCGACCCCATGGACTGTAGCCTACCAGGTCCTCCCTCCATGGGATTCTCCAGGCAAGAGTACTGGAGTGGGTTGCCATTTCCTTCTCCAGGGGATCTTGCTGACCCAGGGATCGAACCCGGGTCTGCCGCATTCCAGGCAGACGCTTTAACCTCTGAGCCACCAGGGTAGGCAGCTTCTAAGATGGTTCCAAATAATCTCACTTCCTGATATTCCTGCACTCGTATAATCGTCTTCCTCCAAGTTGGGGCTGGACCTGGAGACTTACTGTAATGAAAAGACTGTGATGAAAGTGACTGGCTCTGGTGGTGAAGAACCCACCTGCCAACACAAGGGGTGCCAGAGATCCAGGTTCGATCCCTGAGAAGATCTCTTAAAGGAGGGCATGGCACCCCACTCCAGTATTCTTGCCTGGAGAACCCCATGGACAGAGGAGCCTGACAGGCTACAGTCCATAGGATTGCCCAGAGTCAGACACGACTGAAGCAACCAAGCACACATGCAAACGTGATGGGACGTGACTTTCCAGGTTAGGTTACGAACAGACAGGCTTCATTCCAGCTGGTCCTCTCTGCCTCTATTCTCTGAGCTCTTGCTCTGGGGGAAGCCAGCTGTCGAGCTGCAAGCAGTCCTGTGAGATGCTCACGTGGAAAGGAACAGATGTGTCTGGCCAACAGCTAGCAAGGAACGGAGTCAGCTCAGAATTGGATTTTCCCCCAAGTCGAGTCTTGACACAACTGGGGCCCTGGGCTGACACTCTGCCTGCAGTCTTGTGAGAGGCTCTGGATAGAGGCCATAGGTAAACCATGTCCAGATTCCTGACTCACAGAAGTCATGAGGAAAAGAAATGCTACGTGTTGGGATAATTTGCTACATGATAATAAATAACTAATACTGATTTTTTTTTTAATTTTAAAAATTCTTCTATGTTAAGGGGTTGCTTTGCTTCTGTAGAGGAATTAAAAAGTCAAATCATTCATCCAACGTGGCCCGGGCTGTGACTGAGATGAGATAGGAGACAGGTGCCATGCATGACTGACGATAGCATCTCCTACATGTTAGGCACAGGAATTGACCTTGCCTTGACAGATAATGATTATATACGAGAAAAGACGGGATTTGAATTCATAGTTTGTAAGCTGAAGTTCAAAATAACTAAACATCTAAATATACCTTCACTGGACCTGAATAATTTTCGCTTCTTTTCACCTCTATACTAAGATATTTGGACTTCCTTACTGGTTAACATTACCAATACATGGTTGCCAATACCTGGTTACCAAGGTCATTCCTGATTGTACTGTATGCTAAGTCGCTTCAGTCATGTCCGACTCTGTGTGACCCTATGGACTATAGCCTGTTGGGCTCCTCTGTTCATGATATTCTCCAGGCAAGAATACTGGAGTGGCTTGCCATGCCCTTCTCCAGGGGATCTTCCAGACCCAGAGATGGAACCCACGACTCTTAACATCTCCTACTGGCAGGCAGGTTCTTTACCACTAGTGCTACCTGGAAAGCCCCCATCCCTGATTAGACTTTCACAAAGTTCTTGGTGTCTATAAATGGTGTATGAAGCATCAGACTTATTTGTACCCACCTCTCAGTGGGCTGTGCAGTCAAGGAGGTACTAAAGGAGGTGACAGTTAAGAGCTCTCATTCATTGGATCACTCACCTCATTCATCGTGTTTATTCCATATTATAATTTCAGTCACTTTAGGGAGCACACTAGGAGCAATTTCTGTGTGCTCAGGATAGTTTTAATTAGCAGAAATGTCACTGCCTGTCATTTCCTAGGCCCTTAATGTCAGTAAATCTTTTTTTAATAAAGGTTCTGTTCATCACTTGCCAAAATAGAAGCTAACTCTGTGAAACTGTAGCTCATTTTGCTGGAGAGAAACTGCACAGTGAGTTGCTCTCAGTTTTGTGGTGGCCTTTCTTAAACATTTTGTCTTATAAATTGATTTTTAAAATATAGTAATTTTAAAGACATATTTGGAAAAACAGCTCTGATCACTAATAAGCTAAAAAATTTCCTTACTGATGTGAAAGAATAAAGCAAGACACAGGCTTCTTTCACTCAGTCCAAGAAAAAATGCAAAGCATGTTTTTATATTTATCTGTGTAAGATAATTTTTTAAACTTAAATGTTTTGTTGTCCCTCATTGATTAATTCGTTAGCTCTGGATTTGATATAATAATGAAGGTGAATGATTTTAGAATCCTGAACCTTTTAAAACAATGGTTTCTAATTGCCTTTGCCAAGCAACAAAAGTTCATATAGTCAGTCCCTCGGTGTTCTTGGGCTATTGGTTCTAGGACGTCGCAGACCAAAATCTGCAGATGCTAGAGTCCCTGTCGGGCCTGACTATCCAGGGCTTATCATCCATGGATTTGTTTCAGATTTAACGTGTTTGGTTGAATCCACAGACGGGGAACCCATGGATATGGTGGACTGACTATACTCTGCTTCATTTGACATCAGCATCTCCTAGCAGCTACCAACAGCCCACATTAGAGAACTGAATGGAAGGGGTGGTGAAACTATTGATAAGTGGTATGAAAGGGCCCTTTGTGGTCAAATATGTATTTCCTTCACCATCCTCGTCTGCTTCTGCTGATCAGGTATTGATTCATTTATCCAGGCCCTTGTGTTGTGCAGGATATGCTAAATGTAGTTCTCATTTCATTAAAAACATTCAGTCTAGACACAGAAGGGAATGAGGGTTTGTGTATTCTCCTGCAAAATTCCAAATGTCTAAATCTAGCTGGCTCCTTCATGTTCAGCAAAGGAATGGCTGCAAATGTCTTGGATCACACAGAAGTGTTAAAAATACGGAGATGGCTCTTTTCTGTTAACCTGCTGATGAGGAAGGGCTCTGGACTAATGTACTGGACAGATGCTTCCTAGCAACAACACAGCGAAAGTGTTAGTCGCTCAGTTGTGTCTGACTCTTTGTGACCCCATGGGCTGTAGCCCCCCAGGCTCCTCCCTCCATGGGATTCTCCAGGCAAGAGTACTGGAGTGGGGTGCCATTTTCTTCTCCAGGGGATCTTCCTGACCCAGGGATCAAATCTGAGTCTCCTACATTGCAGGCAGATTCTTTACTGTCCGAGGAGTGTCACTCAAGAATTGCTTCTTGATTTACTCTAGATATAAAGGGCACGGAATTTACTAAAACTTTCTTTCATCTCACTGCCTGCTGCTTCTGCCATGGTCACAAGAAAGCATCAGAGTAAAAGCACAGCTATGACTGTGGGTCCCTAGATAAAGCAAACATTCTCTTTATAAGCTATTCCAGACTACCGGAAAAATGAAGATGTCAGGAACCTGGCTCTACTTGTCTCTAAACATTGGATTGGATGAGAGTCTTCTGATTTAATTCTCTTACCTCTAGCCATGCGACTACAGTGGGCCCATCCCACTGGGCAAAAGGTAATCCCTTTCTCCGAGCTTCTTCTAGAAGTTCGTGCCTGAAGATATACAGCAAGGATTATTAGTCACATAATATGGGAAAAGATGGCTGTGATTATTTTTAATGACAATATTTTTTAAAAGCCCAACAATCCTTTATAAGCTTTTAATGAGTTAATACAGAATAACAGAATTCTTTCTTTCTTTGAATAATACATGCAAATCATCCATTGATTTTATTAGAAATGAAACATTGATATCTAAAAATAATTTTCCTAAACACTGATTCTCTGAAATTCAAACATTTAATGTTAATGGACTAAGAAACTGAATTATATTATCAGCAAATATCTTTATCCCTTAAACAAGAAAGTGGCCCACATATACATATTCCTGCATGCATTACAGGATCTAAATGAAGTTTCTTCCATCTGTCTTGTCTGCTTCTCTTTATTATTTCAATAGTAGAAAAAAATGCCTGTTTATAGAGGCAGAAGATCAAGTCAGTAATTTTAGCCCCATTCAAATGATACACTTGATTTTAGTATGCTTTCTGGGTCCAGGTGGCTATCTTAGGAGTTAGTTTTTTGTATAGACTACAACATTACTTCTCATTTGAAGGGAACTCCGAGGTACATTGACTTCCATCTCTAAAAACAACGTACGGTATAAAATTCAATAGTACACTTATTTTCATTTACAATCACTACTGGTTTTAATAAAAGCAAAGCATCTCAATGACAACAAATGGTTGTTTCTGATAACAAAAATATGTATAGAGCCTAGACAAATGCATCTTTAATCACTATCCCTACTACTGACCCCTGACATCCATTTACAAAACAAATTTCAGCTCGTTCATGATTGAAATAACAAGTTTGTGTTTCTTTGAAACTCAAACTGATACATCCCTGGCCAGGACTATATTGGAAAATATATTCTCTATTCCTTAGATACATTGATCTTACACACACATTTTATACATATTGTTTTATTTTGAATGTGTGTCTTTCATGCTTAGGAACTCCGAAATGAAGCATTTGATTATTTCCTGCTATCAACTGATTAATTGCTTATTGAGGTGAACTATATATAACATGTTAGAATATATAATAAAGATGTCTTCTAACACAAAAGCTTTCCATATCTGCGATAGATGCTACCACAAAATGCAGTGCAACGAAGAAATAAGAAGGCAAAACAAAGTAGTTAATAGCTAAAGAGACACATAAATCAACTGCTTTTTCACTTCACGGGGTAGTAAAGAAAACGTGCGTAAGCTATTCAGCACCTGGGAAGGGGAACAGCGACACTGGCGCTCTGACTCCAAAGTGAAACCAGAGCAGGTCCCGCACCTGGCTGGCTCTCCTCCCCGCCATTCCCTCAGGCTTTCCAATGACATTCCTGCACTGGGAACTGGGCTTTTTGAATAGCCTAGTCTCACTGTGATAGATATATTGAATAGATTTGAGATGAAGGGTTAAACGACAAAGCGTCACGTAATTATTGAGCACGTATTATGAGCTGAGACCTGAGACTCACACAGACAAGCACCCAGTTTTACAGGAGATCCCTGGTTAAACAGAAAAAGCAAATACATGAAACTGTTTAAAAACATAGTACAATTCACAAATAGATGCTAACCTCGATGAAGCACATTCTGAGTGGGATGTTTTGGACAAGGGGTTAATATTCGTAGCAACGGAAATGAGCAGTGGAGACCGTAGAGCAACTGAACTGGCTTTGAAGGGCTCGTGGAAAGGAGTTAGGGATGACATTCCAAGCACTATGAGCAGTAAGGGTGGAGGGGCAGAGGCAGGACTGAACACAGGACACATGCAAGAAAATTCAGAGTAGGTTTCCACAGAGCCCAGGAGCATTATCAAGAGTTGCAATGTTATATCCATTGGGGGGAAACACTTCAGTTATGTGACAGGTGAGTAGCATTAAAGGGGAAAAAACAAATACAGATTTACACCTGGTTTTTGCTACATTTAGCAAAAAAAGCAAGTCAATATGCACTCATCACCTAGAAAGCACGTGACATTTTAACAAGAAAATTACATAAATCGAACATAAGCCATTTTTGAAAAGTTGAACATTTCAATTGTGAAACTTCTAATGAGTTCCCTAATTTAAAAAGCACATCACAGGAACTGGAGTGACCCTGTTAAAAGCTGAGCCAGATAATGTAACTTCTCTGCTCATAACTTTCCAATTTTGCCTCACTGAGAATAAAAGCTAAAGCAGCTGTTAGGATCCACTCTACCCTCTGTTCTCTGACTCAGCCCCCATCTCAGCAAGCAACACTGGTTTCCTCGTTGTTCCCTGGACATCAGATCAGATCAGTCGCTCAGTTGTGTCCGACTCTTTGTGACCCCATGAACTGCAGCACACCAGGCCTCTCTGTCTATCACCAGCTCTCGGAGGTCACTCAGACTCATATCCCTGGACATAGCCCAGATCCTTTTTCTGCCTCAGGACCTTTGCATCTGCTGTTGCCTAATTTTGAACGCTTGTCTTCTCTATCTTCACATGCCTTTGTATGTGAAAGCACTCTTTGTATACTTTTAAATCTTTATTCAAATGTCACTTTCTCTCTGAATGTCTCCTCCCCTCTTTCCCATAATACCAAGCAGACATTCCTTATCCCCATTCCTTGCCTTATTTTTTCCCACATCACTTATCTTCTAACATAACGTATCATTTATGTCTCGACTTGTCATCTCATGAAAGAAAATACGCTCAAGGGGGACCAATGCTTCAAGTACATACTCTGTTCAGAGGTGCATCTGAAGCGTCCAGAACAAAGTCAGGCACCAAAGAGGTGTTCTGTAAACAGTAGTGAATGTTGAACATGTCAGCTACTATTTATCTACATTTCGTTGCTTCTTGTTTCAATAAATTACATCTCATAATATATTTTTAGTATATATTTTCCAGTCACTTTATGAGAACAGCACCCATTCCAGATAATTCTAAGAGTTCGATCTGGTTTGCGACCCCTGATAGGAATCTGATTAAGAGGCAATCCAATGAGCTCAAATAACCCTATTCTTTTGAACAGAAATTTATCATACAATTGTCTGAGAAATCATTGGACATTATATCCCATGGAAAATTTTTCTTTGTGCTTTGTTATGTTTAAATCACAAACACTCATAGCACAACAGCTTTAGTAAGAATATGCAAATGTCATGGGGAGCGTGTAATTTCCTTGGTTCTGTCTCACCGCAAACATTTGAAACAGCAGACCAGTGTCACAGCTCGATTACAGTTCAGTTTTATTTGGCAAGCAAAGGAACATATACCCTCGAGGCATGAGGGCAGGCTGACCCTAAAGGAAAGGTGAAGAGAAGAGAGGCCAGAGGCCCAATTTTGGCTCTTTTTAAATGTTTTTCTCTCCCCCCTGAGACTGCCCTATATAAATTGGGCTAGTCGGGAGGGCTGTTTGTTTCACCTGAGGTTCTCTCTCCAGTCCTCGGACCTTCCTTGGTTCTATTTTCAAGGGCTTTTCCCTACTTTGTCTTTGAGCCACTGCCATTCTGGACTCCTTTTTCCTATTCTAACTACCTAACACAAAGATAATGAGGTAAGGGTCCAGGGGATTCTGCCCTTTGGCCCTTAGCTGGCAGGGCTAAATCCCAAATAGAGGCCTCTGAACTGATACACTTGAAACTGTGAGAAACAGGCCAGACTGGAGTGGATGACTGGCTTTTACTCTAGGACTGTGTGTTGCATGATATTAATCCAGATCTGCTTTTCCTTAACCCAAGGGTGGTATTAATTATGTAAAGCAATGCACTGAAATTCTCAAAGCAATATTTCATGGAATTTTTCTCTATTAAAAAAAAATCTGCATCATATGGAAATTATTTAAGTGACATATATCTGGACACACTGGCTTGGGAGAGAGGCATGGTTAGGAAAATGAAGCAATATGGTTACTGCTGAAATTCTTGGGAATCACTGAGTTTAATACATGGTGATCTCATGAGAGATTATTAAGGGTGAGTCTAGCATTAATTGCATGAAGGCATGCTTGTGGTCATCAGATATTTTGAAGATACTTTCAGAGAAGTAGTGACCTGCACTATTAGGACATACTAAATTAAAAAAAGTGACTTGGGATAAATAGGCACTTTGGATACACCAGTGTTCTCTGCTTTTGTCCTCCTTCCTCCTTCCTTCTTTCCTTGCTCCCTCCCTTCCTTCTCTCTCTCTCTCCCTCTGTTCCTTTGTTTCTTTCTTTCTCCCTTCCTTCTTCCTTTCTCACTTTTAGATAATCTAATATCTAGCCATCCTTTCCTTTCAAATCACTTACATTTATCCATAACTATAAACATGGGCACCCATGAAGTGAAGTGAAGTGGCTCAGTCGTGCCCGACTCTTTGAGACCCCAGGGACTGTAGCCCACCAGGCTCCTCCGTCCATGGGATTCTCCAGGCAAGAGTACTGGAGTGGGTTGCTATTTCCTCCTCCAGGAGATCTTCCCCACCCAGGGATCCCTGGGTCTCCTGCATTGTAGGCAGATGCTTTACCGTCTGAGGCACCAGGGAATATGGGCAGCCTCATTTGTTTTAAATTTTAGAACAGATTTTAGAGGACAGTCAGTAGCACTTCCTTCTACAGGAAGTTTCAGGTACAAGAATGTCATTTCCTGTGTGGAAACAAAGTACTAATTGTAAAGGAAAGTCAGTTTTGAATCAGAAAAACTTCTGAGTCACCGAGTCTTTTCAGCAAACACATTCTTGTCTGCAATAAAGAATGCCATTAGATTTCCCCAACGGCCTTAGACTCTCTTGAGAACGGTGTCAGTGAGTTACTGTCAATGGAATGCGGCACGTTGAGAAGGCCCAGCACGTGGGGAACACTCAGATGTGTGAATAATTGACAAGTTCACAGGGAAACGTGCAGAGGGCAGCCTGCACTTGCCACACCTGATCCGAAGACAGGTGCAAAGCGTGGGCACCCTACTGATATCTACCACCAAGGACATCTAGATAAAGGGCTGGAAACGTCTAAAAAATGTAAATCCATCAACAGCATTTTCTGAGCTTGTAGTTCCTAAATCCTAATCCAGACTAATCTAAGCAAGTATGGCTTTGCTTGAATGATTCCATCCAAATAGAAACATCTGGTTCCTCCTTTATAGGTTTTATATCTTCAACTGTTTCAGTCGTGACCTCACAAGTAGAGTATGCTTGCATTTCTTAGCTTTGTGTCTTTCGTAGTAAATGATATCCATATGCTTTCCTGTCTTGTCTTCCCACCGTGTCTTATTTTTCAAGACACAACAAAAACGCTTTCTCTCTGAAACCATCCTACCCTGGACCTGGAGGCAATATTTAGTACTTACGTTTTTAGGCCCTCAGTACCAAGCAATTTCCCCTAGAATATCTTTAACATTTTGCTGAGTCAGAAATTTTGTTAGTTTTATTTTTTGTTTTGAGGTCAAAAACTCGGCGCATAGTAGGTCTATAAGAATCTCCTGACTGCCTGCCGACCCTAGTCCCAGGGCATCCACAGTCCCTGATCTCATGCTCTTATAGTTTGGGAGAACAACTTGTAAATCAACAAATTCACTAAGATGTTAAATGCTGAGAAATGAAATTCATTATTCAAAAATTCACAACCCTGGGGGCAGTGAGGTCTCCTTCTCCACATTTTTCCCAATGTGGATGGTTCATTGCTGTCAATGAAAAGAGACTTTATTCTCGGACCACTTGGCCTAGGAGGCTATTTTGGAACTGCCAGTTTGCAGTATGACTGTCTAAATACCACATGGTACCGTTTCCTCTGTCACTCAGGCTGGCCGTTTCAGTCACCTTCTATTTAAGGCCTGACTGTTTCCATTCTTCCTTCCTATTTTGTCTTCTTTTCCTTTCTGTTTTCACTGCCACTGTTCTTTTTCTCAGTCTTGTAAATGCCTTACTCTCCAGGCTTCTTACCCTTGCAGTACATTGCCATGAAAAATAAATCTGTAAGAGCAGATCAGGTAATAAATACAATGAGCTCTGAGGTGGCAATGCTTGGGCTGGGTTCCTGGGGCCCTCCTTCTTAGCTGTGCATCCACAGACAAGTCACTTTACCTTTTTGTAGCTCAGCTTCCTCATGTGTAAGATGAAGTTGATAACAGTACCTATCTCAGAGGGTTGGTATGAGAGTTAAATAAGTAAATATATTTAATGTGATGACAACTATAACGTGTACAAAAGAAACAGCCAATAAATGTAAGCTGTTTATTATTGAACTGTCCTCTGAAAATCCTTCAATAGTTCCTCAAATGCCTACAACACAATCATCAACTTGGATTACAAAGACTAAATCTGTTTTAGTCTTGATCTTCCTTTCTAATAATCTTCCCTGACTTCTAATTAGACCTTGAAACTTACTTTGCCAAATAATTTGAACAAGAATAATTCCATCTTTGCAAGTACCATTGTCCAGCGATAGTAAGTTGTTTCTCGTCTTTGATGATCAAAATCTCGAGTGCTCGCTAAGTTGCTTCACTCATGTCTCACTCTTTGTGACTGTATCCCACCAGGCTCCTCTGTCCATGGGATTCTCCAGGCAAGAATACTGGAGTGGGTTGCCATTTCCTTCTCCAGGGGATCTTCCCGACCCAGGGATCGAATCTAGGTCTCATGCCTCAGAGGCAGATTCTCTACCATCTGAGCTATCAGAGAAGCTCTGGGACACCTAAATCATAAAAAAATCCTCTTATTTTTGATTATCCCAGATTCCATAATGACTCTTTTATCTTTCAAAATCTGGAAATTCATAGTGTGAGCATCACTCATAAAGACTTTCCTTCCTGCCTGCATGTGAGTTCAGTCATGTCTGACTCTTTGTGACCCCATGGACTCTAGCCTGGCAGGCCACTCTGTCCATGGAATTTCCCATGCAAGAACACTGGAATGGGTTGCCATTTCCTACTCCAAGGGATCTTCCTGACGCAGGGACTCAACTGTGTTTCTTGCGTCTCCTTCATTGACAGGCAGATTTTTTACCGCTGTGCTACTTAGGATGCCCATTAATGGCACCAAATGCATGAGCTTCATCTCTCTCCCAAGACTAACATTCAGAAGTAAGAGTTTACTCTTCTACTGCACCATGCATCTTTGCTTGATTTAGCCAAGAATATCTTTTGAGAGATTGCTATCTCATAATCCATGAAATTCTCAGTGTTGACAACCATCCAGGATCCTTGATCAAAGGTTGACTTTTAAGTATTCTGTTTTTGTTAAGATTCAACTACTTATTACATCTTAATAAGAAGAATTTTGCTTATCAGTTACACAGATTGGCTGCAGAAAGAGATTACAATGTCCTCTCTAAAATTAAATATGGAATTTTGTAAATTGATTGGCTGCTACCAAAGCTTTTGTTCAAACTCATTTGTAGATCATGACAGTGAATTCCCAGTCTGCCTCTCCAGTGGTATTCCCTACTTCTCATCCTTGTTCCAACTTCCAGAAAGACCTTTCTAAACACAAATATTTTTGTAAGGGTTGCCGGCTTTAAAAACTTCAAATGGGGAGGGAAGTTTTTAAAGCAGGCAACTGAAAATAAACTTCCCACATGGCACAGTGGTAAAGAATCCACCTGCCAGTGCAGGAGATATAAGAGATGCAGGTTCGATCCCTGCTTCAGGAAGATCCCCTGGAGGAGGAAATGACAACCCATGCCAGTATTCTTGCCTGGAGAATCCCTTGGACAGAGGAGTCTGGTGGGCTACAGCCCTTGGGGTCACTAAGAGTTGGGCATGACTGAGCACACACACAGAACTGAAAATAAAGGTCATATATCTTGGCACAACTAAAAAGACCCTTGGTGAAATGACCCTTGGATTTCTTCCAGCTTCTTTTGCTCAACCAATACTGCAGTGCTTGCCATGTCCCAAATACCTCACTCTATTTTTTTACCCTCCATGACTTTGTATATGCCTTTATCTTCTGCCTGGGACATCCTTCTTTGCATCATATCTGTGGCAAACTCACACTTATCTTTCTGACTCAGTTTAAACTTTATCCTTCCTGTCAAGATGCCAAGACCTTTCCCAGGCAGAATTCATTTTCTCTTCTACGCAAATATTACAACTTGCATACATTCTAGTTATTGCATTTGCTATATTTCTCATTTATGATTTAATATTGTATTTAAATATAATTAAAATGTATTACAATTGACTACAGTGAGTAATTGAATCTGTTGTACTTTCTTGTTTATATGAACCACTTCATATTCTGAGATAAAATATCATGGTTTGAAAAATTAAAGTTTCTGTATGCAGACGAATTAGGCTTTGGATCTTGGATAATAATTGCTGACATGCATTTACCACTTACTCTGTGATACTGAGTGACAGTGTGAAGCACTGTCCTTAGTGCTTTATACATATAAGTCAAGAATCTTCACAGCCATCTAACAAGATACACACTGATACACATTTGCAGATTAGGACACTGAAGATGAGACCACTTGGAACACAGAGTCAGCAAGACAGAGCCAGAATTTGAGTGCCAACAACCTGGTTAGAGTCAGCCTCTTACCCACTACATTATCCTTTAGCTAACTAACCTCTCTGAACTTTTCACAATCATGAAAGGAGGAGGGGAGTAACCACATCTTTGTTAAAATGAAAGGCAAGGATGCTCCCCCACCTTTATTTCTCCTCTCATTGTTCATTCACGTGTAGACTCACATTAATTTGACTTGTGGTAATATAGTCTTTACCACCTTCACCATCACACACTTCAGTCTCCAACACTATAAGACAAAAAAGGAACCTTCCTTTTCTTGCTGTTTCCTATTAAAAACAGGTTCTGAATCTTGGCCAGAGGAAGGAAGTTAGCCCCATTTATATAATCAGGATGGAAAAGCTGAATTTGTAATTTGTTTCCATTTAATTTTGCATTATTGTAATACAAAGTAATTATCTGGTTGAAAATTTATCTTTAGGGTTTATTTATTTACTGTGGCACACAGCAAGTACTTACTTATTGATATAAACAGGAGAAATAAATGACTTGATAAGAACCAAGAATGAAATGTAAGTCAAAATAATTTGACAGTTGAACCTACTTCTTAACAGTATAGTACAGAGAATAAATCTTCTATACATAGTTCTAAAAGCAAACTTAACATAACTTTGTACTATTATTAATTATAAAATGTATCCTATTCCTCTAAACTTCAACAGTGAAGAGGGTAAATAAAACATGATCCTTTTGAATTTCAACCAGACAGTGGGTTATAATGCCATTTTTCAGAAATCTATATCTATTGACCAAATCTATTGACCAATTCTGTGAGAATCAAAAGTACAAAAAACTGTTTCAAATTCTGGTCAGTAAATATGAAGGAAATATAGCACCATGTCAATTTTTTTAAACATATGTAAGTTGAAAATATATATATTAATTAACGTAATTATTCTGAACAGAAATATATTACAAATCCCAATCAACTGCTTCAGACATTGATTACCTAAATATACACATTTAGCTCCATAAAATTAAGAGTTTCAAATCCCACATTAACAAGGTTGCCTTGATTTTGAAAGCGCAGCATGCTAAGATTCTGTACGTGGGTAAGTGCAAGTGTACGTGTAGATATATCCTATTACAGCACATTTTCACATGTAGTACATATAAAAGTCCATTGCACATTTAAGTAGTGCTTTATTTAGATCCTCAGATACATGCTACTTTGCTTGAAACTGAAATTATTTGAATACATAAATCCTAAGTTCATTCATATTGAAACCTTTTTTTTTTTTTCCTGCAAAAATGGAGGGCATAGCCTCAGGAAAGAAATATATTTGTGAATTTGAGTTGGGATTTACATAATTTCACTCCTCATTTTATTTTGAATTTAATTACTTTCAAAACCATTAAAGAGGTGTAAACACACACATACATGCACAAATGTGATGGAGCAATGCAATTACTCATGCTGTTATTGAAAGCTAGCGGGGCTTGTATTTCTTTCCAGTAAACAATTTCACTTTTGCAATACACTGTGGTCTCTTCTCCCCAGTCCCTTCCTTATTGTTAAATAGGAACTTACTGGAGAGACACTGGTAAGTTTTCAGGTTTATTTGGAGGCCATTTAGACTAGATTGCTTTGGTGCTTCATTAATTTTGAGTCCTCTTTAAATCAGATTTGAAGTTTATAGTTCTAAGCTTCTGAGATTATTTTTTTCTCATACACTTGTGAGTATTAGGAAGTTGGCACAAAGTACAGATATTATAAGTCATTCACTCAAAGGTATGAAGAAAACACATAGAGCTTAAAGTCTTGTCTTCTGTTCCTAATTCAGTATTCTTTCCACCCAAATCTTCCCACGTCTATGCTATGTTCGTACTGTCTTCTCCTGACATTTAACTTCCCAAGCTTCCTTTAGTAATTGGACCAAAAAATGATTTTGGGGTCTTAAAATGTTTAAATTCTAGGAGCATGTGCAAGACAAGAAATTAAATTTTAGAATTAAGGTAATTATATCAGTTTCTTAAAGTCCACAGACATTGATGTATTATGAATTTATTATTTTTCAATATTTCATTCAAAAAGAAAAGGGAGAATAAAGTTTTATTTCTTGGCATTATTTTCCTCGTGAAACTTAAAATCATTAGAAAAGAGAAGGCCACTATTACATGGTGACATGTAAATAATTCTTTAAAATCCAGTGACAAAGTATTGAATATTTTTAAAAAGTAAGGTCTTACAACTTGCATTTGGCCAATGTAGTTGAATAGTACTTCAATCACAGCTTGCCTTGCATTTTCAAGAACACTTCCTAGAGCTTTCTTTAATATCATATATTATCCTAACTTGAGAAAACACTGCACTGTTAAATAATTAGTAGTTTTAATTATATCTTAGAGTAGGAAAAATATAACAAATGTAAACCAAACTAATAAACAAAGCACATGATCTTGTATTGGTATCCAAAATATCCATATTGCCCATTAGTGACACTTTCCATAGCTTCCTGAAAAATTGCATCTCACTAGAGCTGGTTTATTTGCTCCCTCAAAATGTTTTGCTTAAAGTGTAAAAATCAATACCTCTCTCTATCTAAAGTGTATTATAGCTCATCATGTTGTCCATGTGGGTATTTATAGAAACGTAATAGTTTATATTATGCATAAACTGAAGCCTACTTGGCTTTAGAAATAAATAAGATTCTAAATTTAGTTCAAAAAGCAGGATTTGAAATTTGGACCAGTAATCTTAGCAATACACCTTTCAAAGCTTTAAGAATTAACTAATAGTACAGGAAACAGGGGAAAGAACACAGGACCAGAGGGTTCAGCCAAAACCAAGGATTACGTATAAGTTCTACTGGGGGAGATTCAACATTTAACCCTCTTCATCGAAGGGCAGTTCTAGTAACTGACAAATAAATTTATCTCTTGAATATAATGCTAGTGGAGAACCATGAAGCACTTTGAAACACACAGGCAGAGTCAGCCATGCAGCACAGTCAAAAATACCCAAGTGACCTGCAGCTATTACTGAAGCCTCTCTGAATGTCACACTCACCCCTAGAGAGTGACTTAAGAACTAGGGGAAATGTCATCTGGATTGTCTTTTGATGTGTGTCTAGTAGAACCGAAGAAACTGAAGCGCCTGAAAGGCCAACATGATTCATTTAAATGTGAACATTTCTCTGAACCAATGATTCCTTTTTATGGTAAGAAAACGAATACACTTCACAATTTTCATTTTAGGTCAGAGGCCGTGCAGCTTGTGTTACAACTGAAAGGAGAAATACTAAATACAAAAGAAAAAGAGGATGGTGCTGAAAATAAACATGTTCAGCAGCCATTGTGATTCAACTTACCCTGATGTGCTTTTCATGAGATGGAGGAGGACAGATGAAAAAGAAAAGCACACAAATGTTAATGGATACATTTCAATCCAAAGAAAGCCATGGAATAAAACAAGAGCATCATTTCAGATGTGCTGAAGCTCAGATACGAGAAAGACATGGTGTTCTGTTTTGTTTTGTTTTTTAAATTTCACCATGACACAGATACTCACTGCATCCAAAAGCGTAATCAGGCTGAGGCAGTTCTAATAGTTGACCAGTAGTCTGTCTCTTGAAAATGAGCCACTCTGAAACATGCATGACCACATTTTCCCAGCCTATAGTAAACCCCGGGAGGAAGTCAGGCAGCTTGTTAAAGAAAATTCTTCACCTTGGGCCACTCAGGTTATTTTACAAATAGAAGTAGTAACCTATTAAGTGGTGCTTGGGATTTCAAACAGATTTATAAGTTTAGAGCTTAAGAAAAATATAGCAGATTTCTGGAAAGGCAGTGATTCAAAGAAAGCACTGGTTTAAGGGTGGGTCTATTTGGATCCTAGTTCACATACATAGTTTGATCAAAATCACTGGTAAGGTTCTGATGTTCAATCTCCCGAACTTAATTTGAGGCAAGAAGAAATTTTCACATCCTAGATCCATAATTTTATTATGATATTACACACATGGTATAACAATAGTAATAATTATGTGCCAGTAATCAGGTCATGAAAAAGTTCTAAAAAATTCTATCAGTCTTCTCCCGTTGCCACAGTAATTCCTCCTCCTCTATTTGAGCTGGCAACTGGGTGTCTTTAAGTAGACACATTTATTTATTTGGACAGATGTTGGTAAACATTGCTCTGAGGGGGAAAATGAACTAGATTAGTTCACCAATGTTACCAGATGTCATCACAAAAATGTTGATTTCATTGTGATGTTTGAAGTAGCCCACTTGTTCCCTGGGGAGAGTAGAGGCACTGGGAAAATATGGAATTTAAATAACCCAATAAAAAGCCATGAGAATATTATTTTAAATTTTTTTATAAAAGCATACTAGACCAATTCTTAGAAAAATAAAATTTTACTACATAAAATATAGTCAATGTAACTAAATATGAAGCAGAGATTCCCATCTAAGAAATGAGGCAAGTTAGAAAGCTCCCTTTTTAAATTACACAATCATTATAAAGAAAAGCTGGAAGTGCAATGAACACTCTGCACGTGCCTCCTCCAAATGCATTCATTCAGAGAAACTGTGTATTCTTTCACTAAATGTGCATTTTGGAGAAATGCATGTTCTTTGACCTTAGCTTCAGAACAGCTGTGACAAGTTTTTAAATTTTTCACATAAACAAAAACATAGCGGTCCATACAAATTGGCATCGCAATGTCCTAAGAAATTTAAGGCATCTTTTTTGCATCATATATGCAACAGAAAGAAAATTAAAACCCAAAGAAATACATTCTAGGTGGTTAGAATGATTTTCCTGTCAACATACCTGTGAACTCTTTGATGAGTTCTGAGAAAAAAGCAATTTCTGAGCTCTCCATGAAAACGATTTTTTATGAAGTATTTGGGGCCAGTTATTACCATGGACAAAATAATCTTCCTCAGCCTACAAGCTACCTAGGCACTGCTCTCCAATAAAGTTGAATAAATCTGCACACAGTGGAATATTAATATTTTTCACATATTTATCATTTTTAAAATAGGAAATCTGTACCTATAGAAATACCCTAAATATAAAACATAAGAGAAATTGTGAAAATAAACAGGAAATGCAAACATATGACTCAAAAAGTATTGCTTAAAGTTCTAATATATTTATCAGTGTGTGTAAGTTATCTGACTTCTCATAGTTTTTACTAACTTTCTTCTCCTCCACAGCCAATTAATTTAAGAGCAATCTTGACTAGCTATTTCATTTTAGAATTAAGTATTTCAGCTCACAACTTTCAAAAAGACATGTTCTGCAAAGGACAAAAAGCTGTAATTATAAATGACTCAGAGTTTGTGATAATATATTATAAATTCATATCAGAGGTAATATAATTTGCAGTGCTTTTGGTCTAGACAAAGATAGTTTTCTTCTTATAAAAATTGATATTCTTTTCTACATGTAATTATTTATAGGAACATATAACTTATTTTTTTTCTTTCTACTCCAGATTGTCAAAATTATGAGACTACCAAGAGAGATTCTGTCAAAAATTAATCTTCTTTATTTAAAGACCACTGTAGTATATAATAAATAACAATATTTCACTGACCTAGAAAAAATAGGTTTTAAGTTACCCTCTAGCCAATAAGAACAAGTCAATTATCGGCACAATATTTTCCTTAGGAACATCAGCATACATCCAGACACAAACAAGAAGATATTATCAACTAACATATATCTTATATTTTAAAACAGGATTCTTAAATGTTTAATTGCCTCACTTTAGTCTTCTAGATCCTCCACTGAATGAATGGGCCTTCTATTTATAAACTAGTTAACTTTGAATGTAAAATTTCACATTAGAAATATTTATTAAATGAACTTCATATGTGGAATGTAGTTGCCTTTTGCTTCTTAAAGTTCAAGTTGATGACTCAGAAATTTTAAAAATCAATTAACAATTGAGATTGTTAACAATTGTTAATAATTGAGATTGAGGAGTGAACAGGTAGTGACTGAAGTGAAAAAGTAGAATGAAGAAATTTCTTTTAATAGGTGAAACTTGAGAATGTTTAAATGCTGATGGCCACAATCCAGAAGAGAGGAGAATTTGAAGTACAAGTGGGAAATTGGCACAATCAGACAGACAAAATAAGCAGGGATGGTCTTAATTGAGAAGAAATTAACCTAGTTTGCTGTGTTAAAGCAGGATGGGGGCAAGAGTTAGTGTGAATTCAGCAGCAAATAATTCAGAGGACTGAGGTGGTCTCCTTATCTCTCCCTCTAGAGTAGAATGTGAACGCACCTGCAGAAGACACAGGTTTGAGGACAGTGGAGGTCTCTGACAAAAGTTGCAGAGAGTAGAAAGATGACGGGAAACAGAAAAATATTGAGATTACTTGGCAGTGTTGAATCAGCATGAAGCTGATTCAAATTCCCTTGCATTAATTTTCTCTTGTAGCACTCAGGTAACCCAAACGTAGCCATGGAGAAAGAAAATTCATTGGTGACTCTAGTTATGATACGGACATAACCAAATGAAAAAAAATGATGGGTTTGGAATTTTTGAGCATGGTGAAATTAAGGTCATGGAATTCAAGTGAAAAAGGGAGAGAGAAGAGGACTGGATGCAGCTGATGTGCTAAAAAGTGGTAGAAGTTTTTAAAAAGATGATAGTAGAAGAAGTTGATAAAACAAGCTGAAAGGAGGAGATAGGAAGGAATGATATGCATGAATTAGGAACTTCTGAGTAGGGGTGATCTGGGGGCGACAACAAGATTCAGAATATAACATAGGATGTGTCTGACCTGGAAGAGAGAATGACATTGAAAGTAATGAAGCCATGAACTTAGGTTAAGTTGCAAACAGCTGATTTATGTGGATATAAGAGCACCCAGGGGTGATAGCAGAAATTGCTTTATATACAGTGATGGGATACAAATAAAAATAAATAGCCAAGCACATTTCTAGTGATCCTTATAAATTAAAGAAAATGATTCAGAAGTGTTGCTGCTGCTAAGTCGCTTCAGTCATGTCCGACTCTTTGAGACCCCATAGATGGCAGCCCACCAGGCTCTGCCATCCCTGGGATTCTCCAGGCAAGAACACTGGAGTGCGTTGCCATTTCCTTCTCCAATGCATGAAAGTGAAAGGTGAAAGTGAAGTCACTCAGTCATGTCCGACTCTTAGCAACCCCATGGACTGCAGCCTACCAGGCTCCTCTGTCCTCGGGATTTTCCAAGCAAGAGCACTGGAGAGGGGTGCCATTGCCTTCTCAGAAGTGTTAAGTATGGTTTATTATACTTCTACAGAAATAGTTTTTCTTTAAAGTCAATATTGGATCCAAATAATTGAAGTATTTAAGACTTTTTAAAAGAGGCTGAGAAATCTTTATTTTTTCAAGAATTTTGTTATTATTTTGCCTGTGATTATATCCCAGTCAAGCCCCAATTAAAAAAAGTAAGTATGTAGAATCTGAAATAAATATATTTAATTGTATGCTGTATGTATATGTAATATGGATGTGAAAGCTGGACTGTGAAGAAGGCTGAGCGCCGAAGAATTGATGCTTTTGAACTGTGGTGTTGGAGAAGACTCTTGAGAGTCCCTTGGACTGCAAGGAGATCCAACCAGTCCATTCTGAAGGAGATCAGCCCTGGGATTTCTTTGGAAGGAATGATGCTAAAGCTGAAACTCCAGTATTTTGGCCACCTCATGCGAAGAGTTGACTCATTGGAGAAGACTCTGATGCTGGGAGGGATTGAGGGCAGGAGGAGAAGGGGACGACAGAGGATGAGATGGCTGGATGGCATCACTGACTCGATGAATGTGAGTCTGAGTGACCTCTGAGAGCTGGTGATGGATAGGGAGGCCTGGCGTGCTGCAGTTCATGGGGTCGCAAAGAGTTGGACACGACTGAGCGACTGATCTGATCTGATCTGATCTGATATATACATTATATATACATTATATATTATAATATATATTATATATTATATAATATATTACATATACATACAGCATACAGTCAGTTCAAGGTATCAATCAGTTCAGTCGCTCAGTCGTGTCCGACTCTTTGTGACCCCATAGACTGCAGCACGCAGGCTTCCCTGCCCATCACCAACTCCCAGAGCTTACTCAAACTCATGTCCATCCCGTCGGTGATGCCATCCAACCATCTCACCCTCTGTTGTCCTCTTCTCCTCCTGCCTTCAATCTTTCCCAGCATCAGGGTCTTTTCCAAGGAGTCAGTTCTTCACATCAGGTGGCCAAAGTATTAGAGCTTCAGCTTCAGTCCTTCCAGCAAATATTCAGGACTGATTTTCTTTAGAATTGACTAGTTTGACCTCCTTGTAGTCCAGGGGACTCTCGAGTCTTCTCCAACACCACAGTTCAAAAGCATCGTTTCTTCAGCACTCGACTTTCTTTATAGTCCAACTCTCACACCCATACATGACTACTGGAAAAACCATAGCCTTGACTAGATGGACCTTTGTTGGTAATATCTCTGCTTTTTTAATATGCTGCCTAGATATATATGTCTGTGTATGTGTTCAGTCGCTAAGTCATGTTCAACTCTTTGTGACCCCATCGACTGCAGCATGCCAGGCTTCCGTGTCCTTCACTATCTCCCAGAGTTTGCTCAAGTTCACGTCCATTGAGTCAGTGATGCCATCCAACCATGTCACCTCTGCTGGCCCCTTCTCCTTCTGCCTTCAGCCCTTCCCAGTATCAGTTTTATATATATATATATACACATATATATATATACATATACATATGTGATATATATGCATGCACACATATATTTTTTGAATGAAAAGTCTCTTGTTATCTGTTTTTTTTTATAAAACCCTGTCAATAGGATATAGATAATCACTGACCTTAGAAATGTGGGAACAAGGCAGAGAAGCTTGCTTCTGAAGGGCTAACTTTAAATAACTATGGGGAAAAAGCACATCTTCAAAGACCTTATAAAAATACCATACAGAGCTAATATAAGCTTCTATATTATGGAAACAAATATAGAGGACACCTTTTAGATTAAGATGTCAGTGAGCATTATATTTGAATGTATCTTAATTAGCCACTTTTTTCTTTTAATGAAAGAACTTAATTATCCTTACTGTTAGACACTGACTTTGAAAGTTTTATTGGGACAAATAGTGTTAGATTGATTCAAGCAGACATTTACATTTCTTATATAACTTATTAGTAATCACTACTATACTTATATCAAACTTTGGTGATAGTATGTGTGGTTAATTACATAAGAAAAGAATCAACTTTATAAAGTAACTACACTACTTTGAAATTACCTCCATTTCTCATTCTTAAATAAGTGTTTGATTTGAATACATTTGTTGCTAATTTGGAAGGATGGGATGGCGTCAGATAAGAAACTAATTATTCCCTATGGAAAAAACTATGCTTCTCTTTTCAGAGTATAAAGAGAGAGATACTTTTTTGACTCCCCATGGAGACTATTTAAAATTAGATGGGGTATTTAAGATCCAGCTGAAACTTTGGACTACATAGTCTTTAAATTGCAGCCTTATCCTGAGATTCTAAATAATTCAGAGAAAATAGGGTTCCGGAGGTCTGCACCTCTGTATACCACAGTGCTTAGAAAGCTGTGTTTTTTCATGTGTGGAAGCAACAGCATTTCTACCTCAAAGGCTTTGTGAAAACTAAAAACAAAAATGCGTGTTAATGTATAGACAGTGCCTGGCATACTGCAAATACTCAATGTGGTTATTAAATATTTATTACATATAAAGAAGATCATTATTATCATTACCACAAAAAGGATGAGGAGGAACACAGAACAGGATATACACACACAAGCAGACAGAGTAGTCATAAAAAAGACATAGATGTTAAGTATATTAAGAACAGAACGTGCAAGATGGGAAGTAGAGACAAAGGAATAGATAGGAACCAGATAATGTGGGGATTTAGGGACGATATGAAGGCATTTGAGGTTTATCCTAGGGATGCTAGGAAATGATTGAGGGATTTTAGGCAAGTTTAGAAATAATGATTTAGATTTCTTTAGCTGAGGTGTGAAGAATGAGTTCGAAGAAGGCAAGACTAGAAGACACTCTTTTAGTAGGATGGCCTGAGCAAGAAAAGAAGAAAATCAGCAAGCTTGAGAGATTTTAAAGAGCTATTATCTAGATCACCTTGTGTGGAGGCGCACAGAGGGAAGAGCAAGGACAAAGCAGGATGAGGGCAGAGATGAAGCCCTGGTTTCCGGTTCGGTTAGCTTGTGGAAGTCACTGCCCTAGTTCCTGTCCCATATGCTTAGGTTTTTGTTCTTTTTCCACCAGATGCTATTTATGTGTTCAGTTATGCAGAATGCATGTCTTGAGTATCTACACTATGCCAGGCACTGCACTTGTTTAAAAAAGCGGAGGTTCTCTGAGTCCAGCTCTTTGAATTATGTAGAGAAACACAGAATCCAGGGCAGGGGCAATTTGAAGAACATGTAATTCAATTTCTCAACTGAAATCTGAATCCCTCATATAATAATCTAGCCACATTCATACACTTGTCAGGTCTATGTTGGACTTAATCACAAGAAATAGCTCTCTTTCTAGGGGGTCAATTCTTTCTTCTCAAATCTGTGATTGTTAGCAGTCCTCACTTATATGCAGTTCACATCTTCCTATGTGTCATCTTGCTATGCTGATCATGTTCTTCCGAATATATGCTTGTTTGAATCTATCTGCTTCAAGCATATTTCCCAGAAATTAACATAATATCCAGCTATGTTCTGGTCAGTACATAGAATTTTGGCCTTATCAACTGCTTTTTGGGTACTGAAAATCATTAATATCTTTATCAGGCATTGGCAATTTGTCTTTTTTTGTAGAAACATTTTTCTCAGGAGCTGCAGTTAAATTATACATATTCCCCTATACACAAGCATTCAGCATATATGAAGTTGGATGCAGATTTATTAACATATAAATGACCCTGTTAAACTTCATCTTCTTAGATTTGCATCTTTCTTCAAAGGTTTCCCTTAAACAAAATTCTGTATCTAAACTTAACTATGCCTTCTAGCTTCGTGCTTTCACAAATATCAGATTCATATTTAAGTCAAATATTAAAGTGCTGAGTCCGCCAACTTTCATTTCATTCAGTCATCATGAATTCACTTATCCAGCCCCTATGATTACAAGGATTCCACCAGTTATATTTTCATGGTTTTAGTCTCATTCCAATCTTATGTTCATTTAGAAAGTAATCAAAACACTTTGCTGAGCTCAATATGTGGTGTTTCTACAGCCGTTTTCTCATCTACATGTATAGAAAATGTCTGAAAGGTATAAAGACACGGTTTATTCTTAAGGAATTCCATTTATTCTCGGTGATTGAAAATCCCTTTCTTATTGTTCAGAAATAACCTATTGGATGTTTTATGTTTATTTTGAAAAGCTAACCAGTCTAAGCAGGGTGTCAGTATTCAGCCTTAACTTGGAGAACATCCTTTAAATAAGAACATTAAGTGGTTTTAGGCATATGGCACTCTTTTCGTTCTGCTCAAAGGCCAAAGATTTAGAGAAAGGATCATGGACACTGAAAGACTAAAGTGCAATAATTTGTTTTCATGACTGTCTCTCTACAAGCTCTTTGAAGAGTAGGACTGTATAATTCAAATATCAATCGTTTCTCACACAGTTCCTGGAAAAAAATAGGCACTAAGTAAATGACTGAAAAGTTATCATTTGCATGTTTCATTAATCCAGGATTTACTTCAGTCAAGACAAACAATATGGATCTTTTTATAGAAGGAGGTCATTTTTCTGGTACATGTAACTATCTGAGTTTCCACTTACTATTATTCTTTGTGTTGTTGTTGTTGTTTTGTTATTTATTTATTTTTTACTTTACAATATTGTATTGGTTTTGCCATACATCAACATGAATCTGTCACGGTGTATTCTTTTCATTTTTCATGGGCAGAAAATACAGAGACTATACAGGGATTCTGATTCTATTGATACTTACTCTGCAATCTACAAACACTGCACCATAGGTTCATAACAATATTCCTATTTCTTCCATGTTTTTTTCCTTCCTCCAAGAGGGCACATTGGTTTTCCTTAGATTCATTTTTTCCCTAACAAATTTCAGTAGATTTTGGCCTTTAGCCTTTGTCTATTATTATTTTTTAGGTTCAGGGAAGTCTTAGAATTGTTTGTGGCAGGAGCTTGGCAGGACATGCATGATCAGATGGTAAGGCAATGATAGCTCTAACTCAGTGCAGGCAGAGCGGGCAAATTTCTGGAATTCAAAGCTGGAAACTGAGATATATTTTCCCAGATAAACACTGAGAACACTGGGTTTAGATTCTGAAATATTCTACTTTATTAGCTCTTTTTGAGTTGATTACCCAAAAGTGTTTCCTTTAACCATGTCTGTACTAAAGGAACACTTGACTATAACTAATTGATTCAAGTACAAATATCTCTTCCGTATTAGGCCAACCAGATTCTTTCACCCAGGAGCTTAAAAATGTGAAATGGAAAAGATAAGTTATTAACAACACTCTAGAGAAACATTTCATAATCTGTCATGGTTGAAGTTTTAGAGTGGTCCTGGCTCTGCTGTTTCTGCAATTTCTGAGACATTCTAATATCCTACAAGTGAATTCCTTTTTTTGGATTTATTCAGCCAAATTTAGTTTCTATAACATTCTTCAAAACATATTTTTGTGGAGGGAAGCAAAGACATTTACCTTCCATGTATATGACCTTACTTAGATGGAAAAATGTATTCAAAGCTTATAACACAAGTCTTTCAGATTAACCTCTGGAATACAACTCTTTTATAAGTTTAACTTGGCACCCAGGTACTTAATAAATATTCATTGAATGAAAGAATGCTGTGGAGATTCTGTGATACCTTTAGTTATTAATATTTTCAGTGACATTTATTTTGCTTAGAGATATGCAAGCTCTGAAACTTCCAAATGCTAAAGATTAAAAATGCCAAGTCTCAAAACACATTAATGTTTATGCACTGAAGGAGACCCTTAGGATTGCAATAGAAATAAATTAACTAAATCTATAGAGCTTCACTTTTATGTCTTTGATGTTCTAACATAAAGATTCATTGGTAGTGATTAACTATGACTGTTATGCTCCAAGGATAAAACTGCTTCTCTGGAGGATGCTGCTGATTGCCAAGTTGGAATGTTAATTTCATTTTAATGATGTTGAAAAATTGATTTCAAATACAGAATCCATATTCACTTCGTAGTGGTATCCATTCAGGAGAGCATAACAAATCTAACATATAATAATATATTACCTATACTATAACTAAATATTAAAAATGATAAATTAGTATATTAATAGTCATACAGTATCTTCCAATTTGGTCTCAAAATACCGATTTCAACATGCATATATGTTTTAATAAAAAATTATACCGTGTTAAAAATGCAAGAAGAAAACATTAGCAAATAAAAAACATACACAAATTTAGGATTTATATTTCTGGAGCTATTCACTGGGTAACTGTAGATTTTAATATGCTTACTGACTATCAAGAACTGTCATGAGTGTTCGACAAGTGTATTACTACTGAAACAGACAACTGCCCTTTAATCTCATCAGTCTGTGTAAAAATAAGCTTCTTAGAATCGAAGTGAAGCCTAGAAATAAAAATTTTTTAAGTCGATATATGAAAGGCAGTCTAATCTAACAAGTCTTTAGATTGAAAGTATAAAGTAGCAAAATGAAACATAGAAATTATTTGAATATAAATGTATTATGACATTTCTGAACCTCAGGATTAAGTGAGAAATCAAGCTTTCAGGGAAAGAGAATCAGGAAACAATGACAATCATCTGACATTAGACGTAAGTGGAAACCAAAAGAGTAGTATGTTTAAAGCTTTGAGGGGAAATTATTTTAAACTAATACTTTTACAATTTTCCATTAATTTAGGTCTAAAATATATTTACAGATCTCTAAGCATATAAGACGGGGAAGGCAATGGCACCCCACCCCAGTACTTTTGCCTGGAAAATCCCATGGACGGAGGATCCTGTCCCATCCTCCAGTCCATGGGGTCGCTAAGAGTCGGACACGACTGAGAGACTTCACTTTCACTTTTCACTTTCATGCATTGGAGAAGGAGATGGCAACCCACTCCAGTATTCTTGCCTGGAGAATCCCAGGGACGGGGGAGCCTGGTGAGCTTCCGTCTATGGGGTCGCACAGAGTCAGACACGACTGAAGCGACTTAGCAGCAGCAGCAGCAGCAGCAGCAAGCATATAATAAGTTTGTCATAAACCTTACCAACACATTTATGGAGATGGTGATATGGGAAATTAGCAGCTAAATATGTTCCAGGAGGAAAAAAAAAAAGGGTAAGAAATCTGAAGAGGTATTAATACATATAATGGATACTCCTAAAGCTCTTTTTAGGCAAAGATGCTAAGGACAGAATTTCATTTATTTTTTGTGAGTTCATAGTTATTGATTCTAGAGTAACATATTTATGGAATCATAATGATGCAAATGCTATTTTTAAGAAGAAAATCCCATGGACGTAGGTCCAAGGAGTCACAAAGAGCTGGACATGACTGAGCGACTTCAGTACACTACATATACCTTACTCTTGTACATCCTGGAAATGTGTGACTAGCATTTCTTTCTGTGCTGAGTGACTTTAACTTGGTGGTTCAGTTTTAGGAACCTCCTTTTATTTCCATATACCTGGGCAATGGCACCCCACTCCAGTACTCTTGCCTGGAAAATCCCATGGATGGAGGAGCCTGGTGGGCTGCAGTCCATGGGGTCGCTAAGAGTCGGACACGACTGAGAGACTTCACTTTCACTTTTTCGCTTTCATGCATTGGAGAAGGAAATGGCAACCCACTCCAGTTTTCTTGCCTTGAGAATCCCAGGGGCAGGAGAGCCTGGTGGGCTGACGTCTATGGTGTCACGCAGAGTCGGACACGACTGAAGTGACTTAGCAGCAGCAGCAAGCTGTGTTCTAACAGCTGCATCAGTAACAAAGCTGACATTTTGATCTCTTATTGTCTGACTCCTCTGTTTAGCAGCAGATAAATTCTAAACTGTGGCAAAGAACAGAGTTTCTATTCACTGGGTACTAAAATATTAATACCAACATCCAGAGTCTAAGAGAAGTTCAGGGAGTTAGGGAGTCAAAGAATATTTATAAACTGAGGTTTTTGGTGAGCTAGGCCATGTACATTTTGGATCTTGCAGTAGCTTCTTTAATAAGGTGCAGTTATTTTATAGAGTTGTGTGGTTGACTAACTGGCCATCCTGAGAAAGAAGATTTAGGGCTTAGTCTAAAACATTTGCTGGAGAGTTAAGATAGGGAAATAAGTTCCTGAAGATCAGGACGGAAGGTATAAAAGGGAAGAAGTGAAGTTCTCAGGTCTACTCTTAGGAATAGCAAAGATATCCAATTGCTGTTAAATTAGAAAAGATGCTTGCCATCTGATGAAATCAAACAAAGGATGATGAAAAAGACCTCACATAGTACTGACACATTAAGAGAACTCTGGAGAATCACAATTTTAATACGGAGACATATTGAAAATAATAAATGATTCAATCCTTTGAGAGTTGGAGAACTATACCACAAGGCTACAGAAACACTGGCCCAATTTTAAAAAGGAGGACTAGACAAATTAATGTGAAGTTCCCTGGTGGCTCAGAGGTTAAAGCATCTGCCCGCAATGAGGGAGATCTGAGTTCGATCCCTGGGTGGGGAAGATCCCCTGGAGAAGGAAATGGCAACCCACTCCAGTATTCTTGTCTGGAGAATCCCACAGATGGAGGAGCCTGCTGGGCTACAGACCACGGGGTCGCAAAGAATCGGACACAACTGAGTGACTTCACTCACTTTTCACTTACCCTGAGTATTAATTGGAAGGAGTGATGGTGAAGCTGAAGTTTCAAAACTTTGGCCACCTAATGTGAAGAGCTGACTCATTGGAAAAGACCCTGATCTTGGGAAAGATTGAGGGCAGGAGGATAAGGGGGCGACAGAGGATGAGATGGTTGGATGGCATCATGGATTCAACAGACATGAGTTTAAGCAAACTCTGGGAGATAGTGAAGGATAGGGAAGCCTCGCGTGCGGCAGTCCATGGGGTTGCAAAGAGTCAGACACATCTTAGCTACTAAACAACAACAACTCAAAGAATTTCAAGATGAGTTTCAGTTTGACATAATTATCATAGGTATTAACTGTATTCCATATAAGCCTGCTGAAGAAATTTATAGAATTGAAGCTTTTAAGGAAAGTATAACAAAGATAAAATGTAATAAAAATGAACCAGGCAGAACAGCAATAGGTTGACTTTAGACCTTCAGGTTAGATGTTGTTCTCAGGGAAGAATAGCACCTGTGTGATAATATACAAGTCAGGAAGATAATACTCAAGAAGTTTTAAAACAGTGGATGCTTTAACAGATCTGGTATTCTTGATTTCCTATTTCTAATCATAGGACAGTAGCTAGAAATAGAAGAAAAACAAATGTCTGCACCAGGAAGGAAAGCAAAAGCAGAACAAAGTAGGAACACAGACCTAGTAAGATATTTTAATCTATCTGTCTTTAGTCGCTGGATGGTAAGTATACCTCAAATTAGACCTTTGTCTGGGACTGCCAACGTTGTAAATTTCTGAAATTTGCAAGCATTTGGAATATCTTGAATGCTGCTCTCTGATTTCTCTCACATATGGTTTTTCAAAATGTGTCATAAGTAACTTATTTAAAGATTTCAATCAATTAAATTTAAATTCACAGATTGTCAATCAGAGATACCTGATATCTTAGTAAAGTTAAAAATAAGATTTTCCAGCTGTGCTATTTCCACAGGGAGACTAATGAAATGAATCTCTGATATGAACTTTGGTACAGTGATCATAAGTGTAAGTACTGTGTCCTGGACACATCATTTGGCTTGGTCATTGGATAGAATGTAGAAGAACAACTGGTGGGAAGCCACAGTCATTGCCACCATGTATGTACAAACCATAGTGTTTAAAGAGTTGAAATTGTTTTCTCCATTTTTGTGTGTGTGCATTTTTTAAAAAAATGTACTTGAATTTCTTTTTCATCTTGAAAGTAGATATACGAAATTTGAACACAGAAAAGAGTATGATTCATTGAAGCACATTTAAAGAGGATATAGTGTCTTTAAAAAAAATAAAGAGGATATAGTGTCTTTTAAACAAAGAGCATGAGAATTGAATAAAATTTTAAATGTTTCAGAAAATTTGAGAACATGACCAATGTTTAATCATGTAATAAGAAATTTGATAGCAGTAAAGTTCGAAACTATATCATTTAAAAATAATTTACCTTGCTTATCTGGTAAAACCCATTAGATGAGGACATGTGACTTTTTAGTAACCCAGAAACCCAGGCACAGTGCCATAGAAGGCATGGATGAGTGTTGACACTTCCTTATATATCTTACAAATATAGGTTGAATATCTATGCTTATCGATCTTTTGCTATGAGATGGTCAATAATAAGAGAGATGCTTCGGTATTTTCACTAATTAGCAGCAATACTTTGCCTTGTTGTATCCATTTAAACTCAAATAATATTATTCTATAGGAAATAGTTGTGCTAAGGAATGTTAGCCTTTGTTGTATTATGGTTTTTTCTTAATATTCTTCTTGATATTCAAGACAAGGACTCTATGTACTACATTTTAAAATTATATTTTGCCAAAATATATTTCAAAATGAAGTAATGAAGTCAAGCACAGGAAGATCTTTAAACCAAGTTCAGAACTTAAAATCATTTTCTTACTGTGAGAATACTTCGGGTTTAAGGAATAATTCCATAAGGTTAATATCAAATCAATCTAACAGTGTATACTTAACAATTAAGTTAACAATTCCTAAACCTTAATTCTAAATTTATGATTTTGTTAAGTCATGGTATAATTGGAATTTTTAAATTCAGTAGCTGTTGAAATTGACATTTAACTTGGTCTCAAACTACAAACAAATTATGTGAGGCATTGCCTCCATACTGCCTTATATGTAAGATGAAAACTGGCCAGATTGCCATTATTTTTAACTATTTCATTGTGGGAAAAATGAGAATTAACTTTTAAGGGAAATAAACTAAGTGCATTAGCCAGGCTAGGGTTTGATTATTATTACTACTTTAGAATTAAAGCAATCTCAACTAAATACATTGAAAATCCTTTAGACTTCAAATAAATTTAATATTTATATACATATACTTTGAGTGACCACTAGATAAAATGGTAATATTTATTAGTATGGAATGTGATCGAGCATTTAATTGTATTCAAGAGAGAATGCTCCCAAGGTCACTTCTTTTTTCTGTATAGCATTTCTACTAAATTTGGATATATAATTAATTTTAGTAAGTAGAAAGTTAATGCAACAGTTATACCAGTGGATTCTTCTACAACTTTTAAATACATATTTTTTTTCATTATTAGCAAACATCTGCAAAGCAAGTGAGAAGGGAAAATATGAGGTAAATTAATTAGCATAGTATAGCCACTTGCATGTCAATAATAATGATGACTAGAGCAATGAACATACTTTCATAGGAAAGAGGGTAAATAGGAAAACTACAAGCCTAACATAATAAATATTTGAGAGGGAAGAAAAGGAATAACCAACCAATAGATCCTGGAATAGAGAGAAACTCTCTTTGGATTTTAAAGAACATGGTCTAAAGGTGCTATTTCATCACTGAAAATGTTACTATGCATTTAAAAAATATGTTACATATAGGCCCACTTGTGTCTAACAGCTGCTCAGACTCCAAAATTGCCAATTTTGCAAGTTCATTTAAATGTTCCATATTATATGTGAATGAAAAAATATACTATCAGTTTCCTGACAGATGCAAAACAATCTGCTGTGATTCTAAAATAAGTTTACATTCAATCAGAGAAACGGTCTCCTTTTAAATACTCCATTTTAAGAGGAGGTTCTTTAATTGTCATGAGAGGAAATACAAAGTTGGATGGTATAATCTCCATTTTATCATGCCAGTTCAGTACTGAATTCAACTTCAAATGGAATATTACATTATTTGTAAGGCTACATTTAAATATTTTAAATATATTTGAGTTTTGAAATAAAAGCTTTGATCTCTTTAAAAAAAAAAAAACTGTTTCTTTATACTAGGGACCAAAATCTTTTAATAATTGGATGATTTTAACCGTAACACTGGAGCACCAAATAGTTTCAGGGAATACCGGGATAACACTGGCCTCCGGCTATTGTTTTCTTTCCAATTACTCTGTTTTTAATTCCCCACAAACAATGATACAAATTAAGTAAAAGTTAGAAAGAGAAGGGAAAAAAAATCTCCAAACCTACTTTTTCTTCAGTCTTCTGTCCTTCTCAGCTTGAGTCCCCAGTTTGCCTAACCCCAGGGACTCCTGAGCTGCAGCTTCCGTCTCCATAAAGCCTCCTGTGAAGAAGTAACCATTCATGTTAGGTTGGATACACTGTGTCAGTTCTGGAATTACATTTTTTGGAAGTTTATTTGAGCAACTGCTTAGTATCACATTTTTTTTTGTTTGTTTGTTCTTTGGCTGGTCTTTGTATTTCCAACTCAATATGCATTCAATGGCATGGGTATACACATAAACACGAGAATGGGGGGAAAAAAGCACCTTTAAAAAAAAAAGGTAGACCATTTAATCACACCTAGTAGTAGCAACTAATACATGTGGCCTATACACTGAAAAACACTTAAATATATAGTCTGCAAGCTTTGAGGTTTGTTTTTCTACTTTTCTTACAAAAAATGAAAAGAACTGTGCCGTGTGTAAGGTTTATTCACTGTTTGAAATATTTCAAATTTTTCATGTCTGATGGAATAAATGATAGCCCAACGCACAGAAACTCAAGTGTATGTCTTCTCTTCCAAACTGAGAGAATGGAGAGATATTTGCTGACTTAAAACTTTTTGTCTTTTGCTCTAGAACCCTTCTCTGCTCACCTAGCTGACTCCTATATCCTTCAGTACAAACCTGACTTTCAGAGCTTACTATGTTCTGGAAGGCTTTGCTTTGTTTCATAATTTTAATCAAATACCTGAAAAAAATTCCAAATCTTTCTTCAAAAGACCCTGCTAAGAATTGTTTTTACCAAGCAGTTCATAAACTATTTGATGCAGCGTCAGTTTCATTTGGCTTTGGGATATATATGATATATTTATATAACCTTGGAGTAAGAGGAGAATCTAAGTGTGTTGGGTGTTGAACAATTTTACAGAGCAATTATTTAGCATCTCTAACATATCATTGTTCATAAATTATCAGTTGTAATTGAAAAATGAAAACTTAAACCTGGGCTCTGTTTTCTCTCTGCTATTTACTGTGTGGAAAACATTAAGTTAAGGTAAATGAAAAATGCTCATTATTTTTAAGTACGTTAAGGTATACATAGCTTTTAATTAAAAGAGATTTAAATTCCATCTAAGCTCAAGATTAGGTAGATTTAAGCTAATCCTCTTACAAAGACTACACAAAAACATTCACCAATATATCAGTAGGTATGTACTATTAAAGATAATTTTGTTGTAATTGTTTTTTCATAATTTATTTTAGAGAATAATTTAACTACTCAATACTATTAGTTTGGGAACACTGTCATAAATAAGTCAATCTCATAGCCCAGTTATTCTGTTACTGAACTGAATAATTACAAGAAAGTCATCTTCAACTGAAAACATATCGATTGCTATCTAGATCTTACTCAGGGATTCAGAGTTTGAGGAATGAAATTTACTGTATTTAGTTATGCACATAAGCAATTAAAACTTAAAGAACTTCATATTGTGAATGATTTTCATTATTGGTATCATCAGGGAAGTCATCTACTAGTTGACTAAAGTACTCGGGGAATATTTTTAAATGTGGAAATTTCCACTAAGCAGAATGAGTGAATATTTTCATTTTATTTTTCTCATTGGTATCTTTGCCCTGGAGAAGGAAATGGCAACCTACTCCAGTGTTCTTGCCTGGAGAAGCCCAGGGACTGGGGAGCCTGGTGGGCTGCCGTCTCTGGGGTCGCACAGAGTCGGACACGACTGAAGCGACTTAGAAGCATCTTTGCACTACTGTAGATCTATAAATTACTATTCACCATATGCAATTAACAATAAAACTGCTCTCTGGAAATATAAATGGAAATGAAAAGTGATTCACTTAAAAGTCACAAAACTCTTTATCAGTCCAGATGGGGACACAGAGATTAATGAGTAGACCTACTTCATAAACAATGAGATATTCTCAACCACTACATGGTTGGATAAATCCGGCTTTTTATTCTTCTGAGGAAAGAACATATAAATTATGATTTAAATTTTTACATTTTAATTAGAGAAAAGAACATTTTAAAAAGTTTAGTGCTCTGGAAGAGAAACAAAGAGAGCTCTAGAGGAATTCTGTGAGTCCAAACTAGATCCATAAAAAAATAGTAGACTTTCCTTCTCACAAATACAGTTCTAAAAGTAAAAGGCATGAGGGGCTTGGAAATACTCTGATCACTTCAAAGTCTAATATCCTTTAAAGAAATCTGATAAAGAATTGTTGCTACATCGTGTTTGAAAATGCCAATAGAAAATGACACATAAGTCACAGTAGGCAAAATTAGTTTTAAGTGGCATGGGCTGTACCATTAAGCAGGAAAAAAATCTAATTATGTGCACTTTTAAGTCCAAATAAAACATTTATAGATGAGAAAACATTCTTTCATAGCACTGATTCAGGAGCCCCATAAATCTCAGGTTCATCTCTCCAACCATCTGACCAGCTAACCGTAGGGTAACCTTAGCCAAACCTTCTAATGAACTCATTTACTCTATGAGTGATTATATAAATCTGGTGAGAGTCTCTTTCAGTTTTTCCTGGGCCTCAGTGGACTCCCATGGCTGTGTGGACTTTAGGAATATCTATTCATCTAGATCCATGTTTTATTCATTTACCACATACAGCTATTGAATACTTGAAATATGGCTGGTCCATATTAAGAGCTCTGATTATAAATTAAGTACAAGATTTTGAAAACATAGTGCAAAAAAGAAAATAATATATCTTCTTAATCATTTTATATTGATGTCTAGTCAAGGCTATGGTTTTTCCAGTGGTCAGGTATAGATGTGAGAGTTGGACTATAAAGAAAGCTGAGCACCAAAGAATTGATATTTTTGAACTGTGGTGTTGGAGAAGACTCTTGAGAGTCCCTTGGACTGCAAGGAGATCCAACCAGTCCATCCTAAAGGAGATCAGTCCTGGGTGTTCATTGGAAGGACTAATGCTGAAGCTGAAACTCCAATACTTTGGCTACCTGATGTGAAGAGTTGACTCACTGGAAAAGACCCTGATGCTGGAAAAGACTGAAGGCAGGAGGAGAAGGGGATGACAGAGGATGAGATGGTTGAATGGCATCACCAACTCAATGGACATGGGTTTGGGTGGACTCTGGGAGTTGGTGATGGACAGGGAGTCCTGGAGGTCACAAAGGGTCACTAAGAGTTGGATACAACTGAGCGACTGAACTGAACATGTTGAAATAATTTTTCTATATTGGTTTAAATAAAAACATTATTAAAATCTCACCTGTCTATTTTTACTAACCCTCTTAATATGGCTACTAGAAAATTGAAAGTTACCTATGTGACTCATATTTGCAGCTTGTATCACATCTCCATTGTATTGGTTCTATACAGGAGACAATACCAATTTTCAGAGGGAGTGTAAATATTTGCATATGTTGGTGGGGGAAAGGAGGCAAATTTTTATATGTTACAATGATTGCAAAGTACAACAGAGATACATTAGATAGGAGTCAAGAATTCTAAACACCCTTCAGTAAGTAGAAAATTCTTTAGTTTACCCATTTTGAAATTGCAAGAGTGTGCCCAGTGAGAAACACTCATTCTCCAGACCTCTTAGTAATATGGAGTGTGTACATACCAAGTCGCTTCAGTTGCGTCTGACTCTGTAATGCTATGGACTGTAGACAGCCAGGATCCTCTGTCCATGAGTTTCTCCAGGAAAGAATACTGGAGTGGGTTGCCATACCCTCCTCCAGGGGGATCTTCCTGGCCCAGGGATCAAATTCATACCTCTTATGTCTCCTACATGGCAGGTGGGTTCTCTACCACTAGCGCCACCAGGGAGTGAACGTCGCTCAGTTGTTCTGACTCTGTGACCCCTCTGTACAGTCTATGGAATTCTCCAGGGCAGAATACTGGAGTGGGGAGCCTTTCCCTTCTCCAGAGGATCTTCCCAACCTAGGGACTGAACCCAGGTCTCCTGCATTGCAGGCAGATTCTTTACCAGCTGAGCCACAAGGGAAGCCCAGTGCCACCTGGGAAGCGCCTAGTGATACGGCGAGAGCATCATTAACTACACCCCATCTCACGGCATAAGGTGTTTAGGCATAGAAGGCTTGAGTCCCATGATTCAGTGGATACTCAGGTAATATACTGCTTATCACCTTGTCAGTGGCCCCCTAGAGGTGGCACATGCAAAAGCCCAAGACAAAATCCATACCCTCTATGAAGTTCTCCGGGCCATCAGGCACTCCACAGACTCTTTTTTTTTTTTTTTTTTTTGATCAAGAATCTCTTTTATTGATTATCAGAAACATTACAAACATCTAGTATGAACAAATTGTAACATGATAGTGTTTAGTTTGAACAATTAATACATTTCAGATATAATATTATACATATTTCAATGCTATTCTCCCCAATCATCTCACCCTCTCCCGGTCCCAGAGTCCAAAAGTCTGGTCTATACATCAGTGTCTCTTTTGTTGTCTCGTAAATAGGGTTATTTTTTACCATCTTTCTAAATTCCATATATATGCGTTAGTATACTGTATTTGTGTTTTTGTTTCTGGCTTACTTCACTCTGTATAATAGGCTCCAGTTCCATCCACCTCCTTAGAACTGATTCAAATGTATTCTTTTTAATGGCTGAGTAATACTCCATTGTGTATATGTACCACAGCTTGGTTTTCAAGGACTTTGAAGTGTTTGAGACAGGATCACTTTTAGGGTGTGAGGGGCCTAGTCCAATATTTCTTTCAGACCCCTTTCTATACAAATATTTTGAGTAACCCAAAATTAGTGGAACAACAATCTATTGTGATCCAGTCTCACATGATACCATCCAGATAGCAGGAGTGATTCAATTATTAGGCCATCCTTCTGGAATCAAGGTCAGGCGACAAGGTCAGGCTGTTCGGGCCCAAAGCAACCCTATAGGTAAAGTCTCTAGACTCCCCCAGGAATCTGGGGAACACAAGATACAGTTCAGAGAATTAGGGAAAAACAGGGAGCCAGGCGCACATGGTTTGGTTGAATTAGGCATCATGCCCAGATGGCACTGCCTTCCTGTCTGGTTCCATCTGAAAGGTGACAAAAAATATGAAGGCTTCTAGAGACTTGACCCAGGGCTTCCCTGGTGGCTCAGTGGTAAAGAATCTGCCTGGAATGCAGGAGTCTCAGGTTCATTCCCTGGGTTGGGAAAATCCCCTGGAGAAGGGCATGGCAACCCACTCTAGTACCCTTGCCTAGAGAATCCCATGGACAGAGGAGCCTGGTGGGCTGCAGTTCATTGGGTCACGCAGAGTTGGACTCAACTGAAGTGACTCAGCAGCAGCAGAGACTCGACCTACACAGGTACAGGTCTGGGAAAAGGGTGTGCTTCCGGGATAGCATTGCCAGTCCCCAAGCTCTCCCAGGCACCAGAGGAAGGTCTTGGAGAAATTTCAGGAGAGGCGCTACAAAGCGTAAGATTTCCTAAGATCCAGGCTGAGAAATTTACGAAAGGACGTGCATAGGCCTAGATCTATGGATGGCTTTGTTACTGTTCAGTCGGTAAACTGTGTCTGACTCTTTGCCACCCCATGAACTGTAGCCTGCCAGGCTCCTCTGTCCATGGGGTATTCCAGGCAAGAACACTGGAGAGGATTGACATTTTCTTCCCCAGGGGTACTAGATAGAGAGATCTGTTCATTGGGATTGTGAAGGCAAATATCTCTATGTTGCCTGGCCTTAGACTCTATTGAGTATAATTTATTTCCTGTTGGCACTTGAGGTAAGAATCTGTAGGAAATTCAGGCCAAGACCCACATGGCAAGGCTCCATTTGTCTAGCAGAGTTCCTTGCTATCATATTAAAAGAAAATCTAATCTCAGAGAGATTAAGACTATAATCTGCAGCTGATCAGTATTTCCATCTTTCATCTACTTGACCTCTCTTCAGAATGAATCCATATTACTCATTTTGATTTTAAACACACTTGAATTTATAAATGATGACTTGTCTGATGACTCAGTCTATTAGTTCTCTGGAGGAGGCACCTAGGCACTGTGCTTGGCTCCTAAATGGCATGTAATAAATGCATTCATAATTGAACCTAAACACTGCTTCCTTCAGAAGAAGACCTTTTCATTATGTAGAGCATGACTCATCTCTAATTGATGCTTTGAGAATTTATATTGTATTTACTACTTTCATAACATCTAGGAACAATCTGAATTTTGAGGTAAAGGCTAGCACAGCAACCCAGATTTTATGTGTAGAAACATGCTTGCTAAACAATGTTGCTCTGATGTTGATGTTGCTTCTGCCCATTATTTTCTTATGCTGATTATAATAAATAATAGAAATCAAACCATTATGATATAATACAATCTGACAGACAACAATGAAGACAATTGCAATTTAGCAGGCATAAATGTGTCTTTGAAATGTATTGCTTCTCGTATGCATTTAAGGGGAACTTGCAAGAGTAGTTTTTACTTAGTTTTTTACTCAATAATATACACATTTTATGTATCTTTAATTAGGAATACTGCCTGTATGATTTATACATATTTTTCTGCTTTTAGCATTTTCCCACCTGCTAGGGTAATCATGTGTGCTCTGTTCATTTTTGTTTACGGTCATTATTATTAGGACTCTGAAGACCTGGGTGGGTCTTCTACCTGGGTGTTTCCCAGGTAGCAAATGTGTTAAAATCATGTGGAACAGATGACCTACCAGAGGTAATAAATGCATTTAGCATCACTACGTCTTCACACTCTGTTGCCATCTTCCTCACTGCCCCTGAAGCACAGCATGGTGTGCGATGGTTCCGACTCCTCCCTCTCACTTGTGCCCGGATACTTGATCCTGGGACCCAGGTCATTTTCTTTGCATGCTGTGCCTCCTTTGGGTGGCTGCCTCCTAATCTATGCATTTCCAGTCTCTCCACAACTAGGCAACTTGATCCTCAATCCTTATCACTTCTTTGGCTTGATAATTTGGTTTCACACTTCACGCCCCAGCCTGGCATCCACTTCCTAATTAACCATATAAAGACCCAGGTCCCTTTCCATCACATTTCCCATGGAGTTATCTTTTCATGTAGGTTCAGTACTTTTTTTAAAGAGATAAGTCTTATTTGAAACTCAAGTTTTATACCTTTTCAATTCTAAAGGAAAACTGCACTTTGTTCAGTAGAGTCAAACATATCCAGGGAGGGAAAAAAATTAATAATTTGAACACTTTACTGACCTTATGTCTATATGTTCTATAAGAAAGTTTATAATATATTATGTGATGTTTTTACTATTGTCTTGAATTGTTCTTTACTTTTTATGCATTTATGTGTAATACCTTCAAGAAATTATAAAATTTTTGAAGACAAAAGTTTAATTTCATTAAGTTTTCAAACATGTTCCATGAGACTATGAGCTCACTGAAGTTCTTTTTGATGGAAACAGTCCTAAGAGTATATTGTCTGGAGCACTCGCCGAGGAAGTGAGAGCTGGGAAGCACTGCCAACCTTCCTACCAGTGGCTGCTTTGCCTGGATGATTGTTAAAATCATCTGTTTCTGTATAGTATAGAGTGTGGGTCATTACATGGCCTTTAGATATCTTCTAACTCTAAAAGTCTGTAATTTGAAAAATAAAATGCATTTTCATAGTGCAAAACTCATGTTACGTATTTTATAGAAAGAAGAGCTGCTGGGTCTAAGGCTTAAATGTTAGAGCTTCATAGATTCAGAACTACTAGGTTTGAAATAGGTCTTAAAGATCATCTGTCCAACTGCCCTTCCAATTCTTGGACCCCTTTCTACAACAGTTCTTCCTACTATTTACCTAGCTTCTGCTTGATGATATCCAGTGACTAATAACTCAGTTCACAAGCCAGTTTGTTTGTATGTAACTCTGACTTCGCAGTGTTCTCTTTCTTATTGAGATGAAGTTAGTCTTTTAACACTTTGGCTAGAGTTTTGCAGCCTTACTAAACAATGAAAAGACCAAAGATTCTGCATATAACAAGCTTTTCAAATATTCACAATCAGCCATCCAGACAGGTCAGTAAAGGGAATAGACATGCCCTTCTACTTACTTACTCCTCACATAATTTCAATTCTCCTTATCAGTTTAATATTTCCCTCCAAACTTCCTTCAAAGTTATGATATGCCTCTGAAAGTGTAGTTATCAGAGGTGGGTTCTATTCCCCGGCTCATGTTTTACAATAGAAGAACAGGATGAAAAGGTCTTCTTTTATCTCAATACTGTATGTCTATAAATGTGTCCTAAATTCTCTGACTTATTACCTTTAAAGTTACATGAATATCCAAATTTTTCTTGCAAAAAAATGCCTCCAAGAGTTACACTTTTAAAAATAGGATATTTTGGACCTTTCATGTCTCAGGTTTTCGAGGTAATCCTAAAGGAAAAACACTTATTTTTCTTTCATTTGTGATTTCTTTCCGTATCACCAATCCATAAATAAGATCACTGTGCTATTGAAATATTCATGTTCAAGAGATTGTGGGATGTGTTGATCAAAAACAGTGAATCGTCATCAAGCCATTAGAAACCTGGATTCAGGGTGTCATCACTCTACTCATCATCACTATTAAAGGAGAATTATTCACCTGGTTGCAAATTCCACCTATTTTTTCCATCACTTAGGCTCCATTTTAACATCTTGTGTACAGGGCCGCCATGAATCACAGCTCACCCAAATGCCTTTCCTGTTCTATTACTGAGTAACTTTGTCAGAGAAACGAACAGGCTTCATCTGACATGGCTGTTTTTAACACAATTTAATTTGCTTTGCTTTGAAACAGGTTTATGCCTTTGGATAAAATTAAAAGTCAAGCCAATCAACATTCTGATAATTGATGTGTAATTGTGGATCTTGAGATTTAGAACCTCTGTTCCTGATTGTCTTGAGTTCAGAGAATGTAGCAGGTAAAGCTCTTTTGGGCCCGAAACAGTATGTTTCAGTATGAAGTGTGTTTTTGTTTGTTTTTTAAATGGAAGGTTGTCTATGCTTATATACCATCCACGTTGCTAAATTCAGTGTTCTTTGATGTCAGTGCCACGCTTTCACCATTTTCCTAAAGTCCACGGTCAGTACTCTATACTTCACATTGGCTCATCATATGCTATTAGTTTGAAATAGGAGTAAATAAATGATTTTGGATGATCAACATTCTCCCTGCCCCCACCCATCAAGATATCAATTCTCTTGGGCTTCAATGTCCTCTTGTTAACGCCTCTTTTCTGGTTGAAGTTTTGCTTTTCAAGTCAGGAGACAGAGGCAAAAGTGTTTTGGAATAGTTGCACTTATTTGCATATTTTGTTCAAATACATTGTCTTTATTTTATTCATTTTCTTTAAACTTTAAAATAAACAAAAATAATAAACAAAACAGAAATAATAAAAAATAAGAATTTTATAATTCCCCTTTTGATCTGGGCAGTTTTTTCAGTTATCACTTTATTTTGGTTGGTGCCTTTTTGGATACTGTTCTTATTATCTATGACATTCAACTATATCTGTCATTCACATAGATACAACTTATGTAAAAAGTCTTTTAGAATTTGTTTTTAGGAAGAGGTCACCTATTTTAGATATACTGCTTAAGTTTATATCATCATAAATATAATTGTGAGTTTGTTACAATCCTCAAATTTCTTTGATAATATCTAGCTTTGATGTCCTAACCAGTCTTCCAGGCCAACCTGAACTTGTGTCTAGAATTTTATGTGTGGAAGTCAGCATATGGTAGGTTGTAATGTGACCGACAGATGAGGAAGAAAAAACTCACTTAAGCTTGGATGATATGGGTAGGGAAAAATAAGTCAATATTTAGGGAAGATGGCACGATCAAGTAATGACTTTTAAAATGAAGGTTAGATATGAGCATGTTTAAACATTTATGGAAACAACAGAGATGCTTTGCATCTGGATGCATAAATCAGGGGGGCTAAACCATGGTCACGGGGGCTGTTACGTCTTCTATGACCTGCTATATAGCCCAGGAAACTCTACTCAATACTCTGTATTGATCTATATGGGAGAAGAATCTAAAACTGAGGTGATAGATGTATACATTTAACTGATTCTCTTTGCTGTAGAGCAGAAACTAACACAACATTATAAATCAACTATACCTCTAATAAAAGCTAATCTAAAAAAATGTATGTTATTACATCCTGAATCTATTCTAGATTCTAGGAGTAAGCAGAGATATTTATTGACCTGCTTTTTCCATGTCTCTCAATGAGATTATTAAAACTTTTCTTTTTTTTTTCTTTTGTAGGGGTTTGTAATATAGAAAGAAAGTGAGAGAAAATCAAAGAAGAAAAAAAGAGAGAGAGAAACTAAAACCAGACCCCCAAGTCTGCTAAAACAATATTCCCTCTGTCAGAACACTCTCCCCAAATTCAACTGTGACCTTCAAGGAGACAAGGCTCATAAATATGGTTTATCATTTTAAATCCTTTATCTGTGAAGTATTTTTAGCTTTATTCAAATGCTTTTCAATGTGTTGCTTCCTTTGAGTTTTGGAGTTTCCACATTTATACTGCCTCTGATAGCAACATATTCGTAAAAAATAGATCTGCTGCGGCTGCTGCTAAGTCACTTCAGTCGTGTCCGACTCTGTGCGACCCCATAGACGGCAGCCCACCAGGCTGCCCCATCCCTGGGATTCTGCAGGCAAGAACACTGGAGTGGGTTGCCATTGCCTTCTCCAATAAACAATAGATCTATGTATACTGAATTTGATGCTCCATGGTTAGCAGTTATCAACGAGGTCACATTGACTGATCCATCACATCTGACGTTCACTTTATTACCTTAGCTTTTCAGACTGTATATAACAATCTATAAGGTGAATAACACCCCCTTTGCAAATATTCTATTCTGTGAATTACTAAGAATTTCTCCTTTGTTGTTTGTCAAACCTGACAGAATTGAGTGAAGATTTTCACAGTTTTATTTAGAAAGTTTCCTTCCTCTGCACCACATTTCATTTAAATGCATCTAGCGTAGCTATTGTCCAGAGAAGGCAGTGGCACCCCACTCCAGGACTCTTGTCTGGAAAATCCCACGGACTGAGGAGCCTGGTGGGCTGCAGTCCACGGGGTCGTGAAGAGTCGGGCACGACTGAGCTACTTCACTTTCATGCATTGGAAAAGGAAATGGCAACCCACTCCGGTGTTCTTGCCTGGAGAATCCCAGGGACGGGGGAGCCTGGTGGGCTGCCGTCTATGGAGTTGCACAGAATCGGACATGACTGACATGACTTAGCAGCAGCAGCAGCATCAGATCAGATCAGATCAATCGCTCAGTCGTGTCCGACTCTTTGCGACCCCATGAACTGCAGCACGCCAGGCCTCCCTGTCCATCACCAACTCCCGGAGGTCACTCAGACTCACATCCATTGAGTCAGTGATGCCATCCAGCCATCTCATCCTCTGTCGTCCCCTTCTCCTCCTGCCCTCAATCCCTCCCAGCATCAGAGTCTTCTCCAATGAGTCAACTCTTCGCATGAGGTGGCCAAAATACTGGAGTTTCAGCTTTAGCATCATTCCTTCCAAAGAAATCCCAGGGCTGATCTCCTTCAGAATGGACTGGTTGGATAGCTATTGTCAAGTTAACTTAGGTTTCTTTGCCTTTATGAGCTAAACTCTTCAAGAGTTCTAAGACCTGGGACACAGTCCTGAACCTCAAATTTGGTGCTTTGACACCATCAGCCCTCTACCATGTTACTTTCCATGGCATCATCTTCTATCTTCTATCTCTCTTTTCATTGATGAAAGAAAGAATATTGGCACAGTGTTCCCATGTCTGAATTTTCTAGATCAAGTTATTAAAATCATGATCCTCAGAGATGTTTCCCTAATTCCTTCTAATGTGTGCATCAGCAGCACCAAGTGGCAACCCCTGGACTTGGTTAAGCTTCCACGGTCTTCCCCTCACAACGTGGAAGCCCATTTTTCAGGACAGATGTGAACATGAGTCTATATTCCTCAACCAAAGCACTAGTGGCACCAGATACCATTTCTTCAGGAAAACAAAACAAAACACATCAAAACATGATGTACTGAAGCTTACTTGTGCCTGTATTTCCTTATTTTCTCAAGTATTATATCCAATAAAGACCTTTATTTTTGGTTTCTACAGGAACTTTGTTCCACCCACAATGTAGCTTTTCTGTAGCTCCTGAAGTACAGATTTGTGTCTTTGTCTTCCTCATCAGCATTGTACTTCTGACTCTGCTATGGTCACTAGCTTGGTTTATACTCTATTGTTCTATAGAGCAGAACAAAATTGCTCAGAACTTAGAAATCTTCTCAGGTCTACAATGTGATCTTGAAATACTATTGCTATTTTCTGATTTGGATGGAGTTGATAAGAACATAATTGTAATTAATTCTCTTCTCCTCTCATCTGTTCTAACATAGAGACACACGGTCACTGAAAACGAGTAAAAAGGCTAAGTTTCGAGAAGCTGTTATATTTTTGAAGGCTTGAAATTATATCCTAGATATTTTGATTCTGACAATAAATAGTTGTCAAGTGAAACAGATTTAAAATAATGTCTTGGTGTGTATATTTTATATCCCCCAAATAACCACCTTCTTTTAGCATAAAAGGGTCCTTTCCTGAGAAAGAGAAGCCCAAGGAACATTTTGTTCTTCTGTTGAGTAACAGTCACAGAGCTGACTGCCCATGTGTTACAGAGATGGGTTTCCTGTGGCTTCTGATGTTTTTTATGGTTTTCACACTGTGGAACTTGGGGAAGGTATTTTTGAATAATACTACAGTTGTAAATCTGCAAATATGAACACTATTCTCAGAAATTCTTGTAGTCCCAGGGCAATAAACTAATTCTGGGGGGGGGGGAGGAAATTATTTGTGAATAATCATTTCTTTATTTGAGAACTCAAAATGAGTATTAAGGGAGTGCCGCATTCTGTTCATCACTTACCATCAGAAGCAGGAGCTAAATTTTTTTCTAAATCTTTTTCTCTGTAATTTAACTCTAGTTCTGAACTCAACAGAATGAGAAGAGCAGGGGAAAAGTAAAGGTAAACATAAATAAGCAAGATGATAAAAAGGATTTAAGGAGAAAAATTCAATATGTAAAATGACATCAAAGGAAAAAAAAAAGCGCCAAGAGTACATATCATCATTTAGAAAATACAATTCACATATTCTTTTTGTTTCAGACTATATCTATTTATTTATCTACCTATCTATCCATCCATCTATCTATTTATCAACCTATCTATATCTGTATATATTTACCTAGGGTCATTTCAGATGTATTGATCTATATTTTATTCAATTAGTCACTGACAATAATTCTAATGCAACTCCTATTGCCCTTTCCTCTGTCTCCCCATCTATATGCTATAGAGTTTGTTAATACAAAGTTGTGATACTTTAAAACAAAGAAACCTTACCCTTTACATCTAGGCCTTTTAAATACTTTATTTTGACCTAAAAAGAGTTATTTTGGCTTTTTGGTAGGTTTCTTAATTTTTTCAACAGAAAAACTTTTAAAATTCACACAGCTAGTTTTTATATACATCTATGCAGCATGCTCAGTGGTTTCAAGCTGGTTTTGAAACATGGCCTTGGAGGAATATTTCAGTTTAGCAAATTATTAATACATTGCTTACTCATCAAAAAACAAGGATGACACTAGTAACCCCTGTCTTGAGAGTCCTTGTGTCTATCACAATGTTAAAATTACCTATATGCTAGCTATTATTATTAACAGAGAAATCACAAGGATTGGAAGTTTTAATTATAAAACTTATCTTCCTTTGAAACTTTTACCAAGCATTATTCAGCTAAATCGGTTACAAGATGATTAAACTAGAAAGTTTATCAGGTAGGGGAAATAAGATGAAAGATAGATGGGTATTAAGAAGTAAGGAAAATGAGTGGCAGCGGAAAGTCAAACATGCATACTTACGGAGTTGCCCAAGACGAGCTTTTTCTTTTTTACCAAACAAACGTCCTATTGAAGACTTGATTCCTTTCTTCTTGGGGGCTTTGTGAAGAGAGTCTTGGCTGCTGTTGGCACTGCCAAGCCCAAGGCTTTCGGGCTCAAGGGAGGCAGATAAACTACTGCAAACACAAAAGAGGGAAAACTGCTTGCTTTGGTGCAACATTCAACAGGCACACAAGACAGTGTACCTTGTCACAAGACAATTCTGCAACATCCACAAGGTGCGTGCGTGCTAAATCACTTCAGTCATGTCTGACTCTTTGCAAGCCCATGGACTTCAGCCCGCCAGGCTCCTCTGTCCATGGGATTCTCCAGGCAAGAATACTGGAGTGGGGTGCCATTCCCTCCAGGGGATCTTCCACAAGGTACATAGGACCTAATTCCTTGATACAGGCACAAAAGGAGGAACAAGTAAACTTGAACGTTACTTTCTCCTTTGCTTCCCATGTTTCATCTTAAGCATATTAAAGTATGATTTCCTCAGCCTTAGGACCCTAAGCCTCCAAATTTTCCCTCGAAAATATTTTTCCTAGTATTTTTTCCTTATTTTTCATACAATATCAAACCAATCAGTGAACATAGATTGGTTTATTAAGTTCATGTGAAGTGACCTTCTATAATTTAGTCCTTGACCCTTTACATATTTCTTTCTTGCAGTTTATTTTTTTAGATCTTTAACATAATGACCTATGACAAGAAATTTAAATGTAACTAATGAAGTTTATGCTCATATTCTAGCCTGTGGCTTAACTGGATTTTCCTCTTGGTATCTTTCTCAGTTTTTGTGCTTAATTTGTTGAATTTTAAATCATCTGGGTGAGATTTTGAAGTAACAAATCATATACCTTAGTGATCATTGTATATTTTCCTTACAGTTCTCAGGTCTTGTAGGTACATGATAAGCTGAAATGATTTCCAAGCAAGCTGATCTAGGTTCCATTCCTGGTCAATGTATTTAACGCTTTTAATAGGATAGGTTCGATGATACTGTTATCATTTTTATAGATATTAATTTGACAGTATCATGATTAATTATTTAACTGTACTTATTCATCTTAATTAATCTGAGTTCAGTAAGACAGTAAGGAATCTGCCTGCAATGCAGGAGACCCCGGTTCAATCCCTGGGTCAGGAAGATCTACTGGAGAAGGGAACAGTAACCCATTCCAGTATTCTTTCCTGGAGAATTCCATGGACAAAGGATCCTGGCAGGCTACTGTCCACGGGATTGCAAAGAGTCAGACACGACTGAGTGACTAACACACACAACACATTAAGTATACATTTTGAACCTGGAATAACTTTTCACATTAGGAAATAAAAATAAAACAAAGAAAAAATGTTTGATATCACAAAAAAGTTTTTTCAAAAATGTTTATTGTAAAACACATTATTTAGACGATAGATTCTTACTTAAATCATTATATTCAGTTACATGTTCAGAGATGCTATAAATGATGACGGTGAAAGAACATACATTTAAGATTTAAATTGTATGCTTAGATTTATTTATTTATGGCATTAGTTATTATAGAAATCTGCTTCAGTTTTTAGGCAGGTGGAAAGGACAGTATGAAGAGTTGCTATGACAAATAGGGTATTTTCCCATGTAAACTTATCTCTTCTTTTAATATTTCATTTTTTTTTTCCTTTTCAAAGAAGGAGCTTTACAGCACCCATAGGGTGCTGTCTGTTAAAAGTAGCTGGGGTACAATGATGGATTTTAAGATCTTTATTATCTTTACACTAGAAACCAAGCTTATAGTCTTGCCTTGGAATCTCTTTAGTTTCTGGTAACTAGTCCTGACCAGTACTTCCTATACTTTGACTCCATTTTAACAGAGAAAGGCTATTCTCAAAATATTGACAAGTAACAAGATTAAAAATGTACAGTTAATTCTAAAAGTGAAAATTTGATCTCAGAATGAAAATTCGGCTTTTTCACAAGTGATATTGTGAAGAGGGAGCAGGAGAATTACAGCTCAAATAAAAAACTTTATATAAATTTTAAACAGTCTGATAATACTAAAAGGAAGACTATTTGGGGGAGGAGAACATACAAGGGCAGTGTGCTGGGAAGATCATACCTTCGGGCATCATTATGGTAGGAAGAAGGGAGGGTGTGAGTCATCCTGACGGCTCTAGGGGTAGGGGGAGGAGAAGTTTCACATTTAATGGTTGCTTTATCCTCCCGACCATCTTCTTCTACCACTGCAATCTGGAAGCAAAAAAAATACACCAGATTCACTTTTTCTAAATTTTAACTGAAACTGATGAAAACAGAGACTCATTAAAGCAAGGCTATTTGAGTAATTCTAATATAAAAGCAAAATAAGAAATTTAGGGCATATAAGTCTTACACATATCAACTCACATTATTAAAGAGTAGGAATTTCATAACTATTTAAAAGTTAAGACACTCCAGTTAAAACAGACATACACACACATGAATGGACTTACTACATAAAAATATTAGTTAAGTGTAAATAAACACCATACATCAATATCCAGGGACTATGGAAAAGCTATCTTGGAATCCATTAAATATATCAGAATGTAAAAGCTTTACAAAGTTATTGAACACATATTTGAACTAATTCACTAAAAATATGCATAGTCAGGTTATCATACCATGGACATCTTTTCAGTGGGAGACTGTTGAAGTGAGAATTTGACAAAATAAAATGTTATCAGATAGGGTGTTTTAAATCAGGCTAATTAAATGTGTTCCCAGATATTAAAAAAAAAAAAGCTGCAGTTTATAACAAAAAAAACTTTCTTTTTAAAGTGAGAATAATAAAAGGTAAGAATGGAATTTTTGCAAACTGTTTAATTTCACTACTTCTCATGGGAAAATTGAGAAAGGCATACAGATCACCGTAAGCAGATGGGATGAAAGGGATTTCTTTAAAGAATTTAGTTCCAAGTCCAGAACAATTCAAGATACCATAAATTTTGCCAGAGATGGATATACGGAACTGTATTAAAATAAGACTTTTCAACAACCAACTGAATTGTAGGATAAAGATTTTTAAAAACAATGTGGCATTTTTCATAGTACCACTGTGCATTAAACCATATATATATGGAGAGAGAGAGAGAGAAAGATTGTGGAAAGTGTAGCTAAAAGATGTATGGTTCTAGAAGTTCTGATGAAGAAATGTCTCAATAGGGCTATAACAAAAGTTTAAAACTAAAGACTGTTCTCGTCTTCTGTCTATAAATGTCTCGTTAGTTTCTTTACATTAAGCTATTATATATAAGTGCGTTTATATGTGATACTTCATGTATTAGAGAAACAATAAAAGTGTCTGTCTGGGCTCTTGTCATTCAAACCTAGGTTACTTTTACCAGCATAGTGCATGTGTTCTCAGTCGATTCAGTTGTGTCGGACTCTTTGCAACACTATGGGCTGTAGCCCGCCAGGCTCCTCTGTTCATGGTGTTGTCCAGGCAAAAATACTGGAGTGGGCTGTCATCTGTTGTTCCAGGGGCTCTTCCTGACCTGGGATCAAACATTCATCCATCTCCTTCTCCTGCATTGCAGGCAGATTCTTTACCACTGAGCCACCTGAGAAGCCCTTAACTGGATAAGAGATCTTAATAAGATCTCTTTTCTCCATTTCAATGAATATAGTGCTACTAGAAGAATCTTTTTCAAGAACTGCTTTCAGGATAATGTTGATATTATAGAAAACCCTTTCTAAACTCACATCTCATCTAAACTTGTAAAGTGTTATTTCCAAACTCTTCCTAACACATATTTATGTTTTCACAGTTCCATTATTTTACCAAGATTGTTTTACACAATTGTTTCTGGGAAGCCTGATTATTTCTGTTTCCAGACTTTTTCTCTGAAACACCCTCATAAAACACCTTCTTCTCTCCAGATGGCAGGTCAAACTAGGCCAACTTTCAAAATATCAGCTCTTAAAAACATTATACACAAACCCGTTCACTGAATAATACTTAAATTTCATGCTATATGAGTAAAGTGGAGGAAAAGGACTTCAGAACCAGAGATGGATTTGAATCTTGACTTCTCTTATTTATTGAGTGACATGTACTAATTACTTATTTACTCTAAGATTAAATTTCCTTATCAATAAAATAGAAGTGAATATACTCAGTTTAATTTCTTTTGAAGTACAAATTAAATCATGCATATAACTCCTTACCCTGATATACAATAAACGTTAGAGTTTGTGGTTTTCTTTCTATAACCTTTCTTTCTTTTTTTTTTTAATTCCACAACTTGAATGACATGACATGTGGAAGAAGGCAAAAAAAAAAAAAAAAAAATCACCTCGGTTTTTCAGCTCTTTGGAGAGATCTGGGGCAAAGGAATCAGAATTCAACAGTAGGATTTTCTCAGCTGATCTAAGGATAGAGACTATGGTAGGGAGTCAACTCCCTGGCTGACTGGTCTTTGGGGCAAATAAGGAAAATGCCCTCTATAGCCAAAGGGTGATAAGAACCTTTTAGGGCGGATGGACTTAAGGTTCTGCACAGACATTAACTTCATTTGGGATGTGGACAACTCCCCCGGGTTTCTGCTCTCGGACACTGAGTTGATTATGCTTCTTAAATACTTGATGAATTCCATCCTGATCTCTGCCGGATAGTCCTCAAGATTTGAGTGCACCAGCTTCAGCTTGTTCAAGGGTGGTGCCAGAGCTGGGTTTTCTTTGTCACTTCCGGAGCCTGGTTTGTGGTGTAAATTAACAGACATGGAGTATTCTGTAAGAATTGCTGCTGGACAAAACAGGAATCAGATCAGATCAGTCGCTCAGTCGTGTCCGGCTCTTTGCGACCCCATGAACCGCAGCACGCCAGGCCTCCCTGTCCATCACCAACTCCCGGAGGTCACTCAGACTCACATCCATTGAGTCAGTGATGCCATCCACCCATCTCATCCTCTGTCGTCCCCTTCTCCTCCTGCCCCCAATCCCTCCCAGCATCAGAGTCTTCTCCAATGAGTCAACTCTTTGCATGAGGTGGCCAAAATACTGGAGTTTCAGCGTTAGCATCATTCCTTCCAAAGAAATCCCAGGGCTGATCTCCTTCAGAATGGACTGGTTGGATCTCCTTGCAGTCCAAGGGACTCTCAAGTCTTCTCCAACACCACAGTTCAAAAGCATCAATTCTTCGGCGCTCAGCCTTCTTCACAGTCCAGCTCTCACATCCATACATGACCACAGGAAAGACCATAGCCTTGACTAGGTGAACCTTTGTTGGCAAAGTAATGTCTCTGCTTTTCAATATGCTATCTAGGTTGGTCATAACTTTCCTTCCAAGGAGTAAGCATCTTTTAATTTCATGGCTGCAGTCACTCTCTGCAGTGATTTTGGAGCCCAGAAAAATAAAGTCTGACACTGTTTCCCCATCTATTTCCCACGCATGACAATTTCCTTCAGGTGATTTAGGATGCTGGCATTGAAGAAGATCACCACCCCATGAGAGTCCTTCATCAGGGCTGGCCAGTAAGACTCGAACTCTGGATCACCGCCAAAATCCCAGAGCTCAAATTCACATCCCGCGCCTGTGTTGTTTGCTGGTAACACGTGGATTCTCAAATTCCAGGATCCTCACTCCTTGGGTTAGGTTGTATTCAGTGATGTCAGAAGCTTCTGTCAGAAAGTTGGTCAAAATGGTTTTTCCACTCTCGCAGGGCTCCCTAAGGAAGACTTTGGCCTTCAGCAAATTGGTCCCGGGCCCATGTAGGCGCCGCTTGAGTCCGTGCCACAGTCTGCGCGGAGCGGAAGTCACTGCACTATAACCTCCCTTTCTTACCCATCATCTCTCTGTATTCCTTAAATTCCCTGAGGCTTTATTTCTGCACAAGATCTTCCTTTACATTTTTTCCCCTCTTACACACACTGAAATTATCTCACATATCATATATTCAGATTTCTTCTTGTATTTCCAGTATAATCCTTTTAAGTGGTGAAAGAAGTCAATCAAAGACAAATGGTAATAACATTATGCGTGATAAATTTGGCAGTTGAGAACTAATTGATAGTGTCAAGGAGAAGATACTAAAAGAAGATAGATGATAGACAATAAAAAGAAAATTCAATCAATTTAGGTCATGTAAGCATAATATGGATTCCCTTAATTAAAAAAAAAGTTCCCTAGTTGTAGAAGTATTTGGGCATAGGCTGACTATCACATCTTGAGGATGCTGAAAAATAGATTCATTTATGCATTGGATAGTAGGTCGAATCTTTAAAATTTGTCCCATCTGATTTCCTGAATCTGAGCTCTGCCACTCTCAGTTATCTAATACAATGTTACTTTGTGAATCTGAACTTTATTCCATTTTGTTTCTAATACAGGAATCAAACCCAGGTCTCCTGCATTGTGGGCAGATTCTTTATAAGCTGAGCTACAAGGGAAGCTTGTTTCCTATACCCAAGATTTATTCTCTTGACTTCATTCTAAACAGGAAAGTAGTGTCTGGAGCCATGCTGAGAATGCTCCTCCCTGGGCTAGCTAATTCCTAGATATAGAAAACTATGTTCCTGGAGTATGCCTTCCATATGCAGACCTAACACTCTAGACCAGTATCCCAAATCATCTTTTCTATCTGGCTCTTGCACTGATTGTGGTTCAGTCACTAAATTGTGTCTGACTCTTGCAAACCCCTGGACTGTAGCCCACCAAGCTCCTCTGTCCATGGGATTTCTCAGGCAAGAATACTGGAGTGGGTTGCCATTCCCTTCTCCAAGGGATCTTCCTGACCCAGGGATGGAACCCAGGTCTCCTGAACTGCAGGCAGATCCTTTACCAACTGAGCTATGAGGGAAGCCCTTACCCTCTAGAAGGCACTATTCCTCTGCCTTAATCATCACAGGCCAGGTGTCAGACAACTAGAGATAGACCCTAGACCCTATGACCCACTGAAATGATTCAAACGAGTCAATCCTAAGCCTGCTTACCTTACCTTCACAATACACATTCCTGCCCATGATTTCTTCTCACACTTTCTGAGTCTTGACCTGGTGCTTCCAGGCATAGCATGGCATGCCCGGGCTCTTGGGAAGTATGAGTGAGAAGCTATCTTTTACTGGTAATTGTTTCTTGATTTGCTTGTCTTATGTAACTAAGTAAACTCTGGGAGATAGTGAAGGACAGTGAAGCCTGGTGTGCTGCAGTTCTTGAGGTCACAAAGAATCAGACATGACTTAGTGATTGAACAACAGTGTTAAAACCTACATTTTAAAACAAGCATCACTGTTCTGGTATCAACAGTGTACTATCTAATTATTCCAAAAGAGGTCTAAAAATTCTGTGGAAAATCAGGAAAATTTAGTCCCCACAGTCTAAACATTTCCCTAGAAAGTATAAACAATTTTATCTTTAGACATTTGCTCTTATGATTGCATTTAAGCAATTCAAAAGCACTTAAATACTTTTAATATTTTTTATGTTAATAAAATGCTTCAAATATAAGAAAGATAATTTTAAATCTTTCATAGAAAAAACAACATTCAATTAGTAATCAAATCAAAGAAATGTACAGTACCTTTCTCCGATGTTTCCTTAGATCACTTGGCTGTGATTGGCAGTAATAAAAACAACACAAAACAGAACCAGTTAATGATTATCATTTGACCAGGTCACAAATTTAAATAGTAGCTATAATTTAACTTTCTTTTTTTAAACTTTCATTCCATTCTTTTCAAAATAAATGTCTTTTAATCACTATAAGAGCATTCCTCCAGGGAGCTATTTTCAAGAGGAAACTTCCTAGATGGCATGGTAAAGGGGCAGGTCTTCATGAGGGGATCATGTGTACGTGCCTGAAACATGAGCTGTGAGACACAGACCTTAGGGAATATGAAACATACATGAAGTGACTAGCCAGAAGTAAACAAGGGACTATATCCTCCCAAGGAAATATAGATGGGAGTGAAGAAGATTATGTGTAAAGGGAGAGCCAACGCACACACAAATAGTTTATAAACGTTCCCTTTTATCTTGCCTATGCAGGGCCTTGGACCTCCTTTGGGCAGTTTTGCTACTCCTACGTGATCTCAAACTTTCTGACATCTGAAATACTGAAAGCTTCTGCTTTCTCAGATGCTATTTCCCAAGTACCGAAAACTCTGGCTTCAGTAAGTACAGCATATATCTGGGGCTTCTGTTTTCTTCATAGTGCTCTCTTACAGAATTAAACAAAATAAAAAAGTTATTTCTTTATGACCTCAGATAACACTTATTCACTTAATATTTGTTAATTTTTCTTATGTAAGGAAAACACTTGTTAAACTATTTCACTATACATTTCTGTTGCTATTGAAAATTGGGTTGATTTACCTCATTCAATATTCTAAATAACTAGATATCACTAACGTTACGTATGCCTCTGGATTTGTGGTGAGGTAAAGGTAGATATCGGGAGAAGGCAATGGCACCCCACTCCAGTACTGTTGCCTAGGAAATCCCATGGACGGAGGAGCCTGGTAGGCTGCAGTCCATGGGGTCACACAGAGTCGGACATGACTGAAGCGACTTAGCAGCAGCAGCAGCAAAGGTAGATATCAATAGGTTTTATTACCAGGACAAATACCTATGTTTGCTAAATATGTAAATATAAACAATATGAGTGAATACAATGTCTTTTAATTCTCTGCTTGTCTGTCCCTAAAATTTCAAATTTTGCTTTGATTTCAAATTTATATTCAAACATGAATTACATCCAACAAAATTATTTTTTCCTCCAATATTTTCTACAGGTAAAGGAAAACCTGTCTTTCACTGTAACAATAATGAATTTGATGACAAAGTTCTACTAGGTGATAAGGACCTCCTGGATTTTATTTTTTGTTTTATTGAGTCAGATATTAAACATTTTCAATGTTTAATTTTTGTTTACCTTTTTGCTTTTTATCCTCAGGAAATTCTCTAAATAGCTTTTAAGTACTCTAATTATAGTATACTACTGTTCATTTACCATTGTTTTATTTATAACTGCTCAAGAAAATGCATGAGAGCAGTGGCATCCTATTCATACACAACCAAACATTATGTCTAAATGGATACAAATATATTATTTTGTTATTATAAAAATAACAACACTGTCAAGGGTTATAATGCTAATATATAATGAAAATACTTAAAAGGTCAAAATAATAGGTTGAAAAAGTGTTGAAAATAATAGCAATACAGAAATAACCAAAGTTCTCTTGGCTGGAATGCTAAGTAAATTATACCCTTGTGGGCCAATATTCTTACTACAGCTTTGATGACAAGTAGGTCATCAATATACATAGCATAAATTACACATGCAGAAACTAAGCCAAATACAATATCATTTTTAATGACTCTAATCAGATGGATGGTTCCCAGATTTTAGAGGGGAGGGCATACCCCACGGCCTGTGGGATTTCAGTTCCCTGAGGATCAAAACTGTGTTCCGTTTAGTGGATGTGTGGAATCTTAACCACTGGACCACCAAGGAAGTTCAGTTCCTAGATTTCTAAAATAAGGAGATCATAATTTGGTCATAGATCAAAATATAGCTCAGTATATTGGGTTAGTTTATCTTAGTACATTGGCTGAAAGGTTGTGTTATATCAGCTGGGATCCGCTTTGATTAGTTGGTCTTTATTTGGATCTTCCATCTGGAAATAAGCAAGGAATAGGACACAACTGAAGCGACTTAGCAGCAGCAGCAGCAGGATAGTCAATGGTTGAAGGAGGTATTTCCTTTTTAATTTTTTTTCATCATTTCTCTTTTATATAGATTTTATTGTCTGGAAGTTTCATAACTGTAAAGACTTTGGATATAGGAAATACTGCCTCATAAATAGCCTTCTGTTCCAATTTTCAGTTGCAAAATTAAAGAAAAACATACCTAAACTGATATACATAGTAGAAATTTTATGAAGATAAAATCTAAAAATCATTTACTTACAAGGTAGTTTTCCCCTTGGGGTGAGGATATTATATATATATACACACACACACATGGACATACATATATGCACACATGTGTGCATTTATATATATTAATTCTAATGCCATTTTTTACCACAATACACATTATTGCAACATATTTTTTAAAGATTTATTTAACGATCATTTAGAAATTGAATTAAACTTCATTGTTCATGTATTATACACACGTACACAGATGCAGGCATTGTGACACTTTTTATAGAGGCTTCACAGACTTCTGACCAGAAATACTATATACACTTATATTCATATTCTTCTGTCCTATTATTAATTTCTCCTCCATTTGTTATACTTGTACTAGATTTTTGCAGTATATCATCTATTATTTGATCTATTTGCATTTTAATTAATCTCCATCTCCAAACGTTTATTTTTAATTTAAATTTTATTGTTTTAATATAGTTCTAATATTCATGACAAAACATAGATTTTCCCCTCATAAAGAGTTCAGACAATTTACATCTTCATTATTGTTGTCCTTTCAACATATTTCCCAGGTAATCACAGAAAATATATTGAAATATATTTCCCTCCTAATCACCGAAAACAACAAAGATAAAATAGTATATGCTTTTGACTTAGCAAATTTGAAGAAAAATTCAGCTCCTCTTTACTAGCTGTGTTGAACAAGGACATTTATCCATACTCTCAACATTTCAATTACTTATGGTCAAGATAACGCCCTTAGATTTTCAAATGTTGTCATGAGAATAAAGTGACTAAACATCAGGACAGTCAGCAGTCATTCTACCTACATTATTTTTGGCAAGGGGTATTTTAATTTATCTTTCATATGCTAAGAGTACTTCATAATTTAGATTTCTGACTTTTAATCTTTTTTAAATTTTATTTTTATTTAAGTTTACAATATTGTCTTGGTTTTGCCATGTATCAAAATGAATCTGCCACAGGTATACATGTGTTTCCCATCCTGAACCCTCCCCCCTCCTCCCTCCCCATACCATCCCTCTGGGTCATCCCAGTGCACCAGCCCCAAGCATCCAGTATCAGGCATCGAACCTGGACTGGCGACTCGTTTCATATATGATATTATACTTATTTCAATGCCATTCTATCAAATCTTCCCACCCTCTCCCTCTCCCAGAGTCCAATGAAGATACATGAAATAAAAAAATTAAAGGATAAAGAAGGGTGAAACTATTGACATGGAATTATAAAGCTCAGGAAATTGTTGCTATTGTTTTAGAATTTAAGCTCTTCTTTTAGAATTATAATTTTACATTATAAAATTATAACATTCTATGTTGGTGTATTGAAGCACTTATAATAAATAATTTTGAAACTTACTGTGTTAAAAAAAATAACACCCAGTCTCAATGTACTTCATCAAGATATCATCAGTAAAAATGAACCTAATGGTTTATTCAGATTTCTGATGTGATATTTAGATTTCTGCTCTTCCATTTACTAATATGTGACCTTGGGAAATTATAGCTGTGTAGGCTTCATTTCCTTATTTTATAGTTGGATTAATATTTGTACTTATCGCAAAGGTTTTTATTAGGCTTCGTTTCCTCATTTCATAGTTGGATTAATATTTGTACTTAATATATAGGCTTATTAGGAAAAAAAGAAAAATGATAAAACACACAGAAAGCTTTTAGATAAGAAGAAATATCCAGTAAATTTTAGCTAATGCATCAGTAATTCTAATGGAAGCAAAGGTTCTCTGCACACATCATACCAGTGTCATGACTCCCATCCGATCCATTTCCCGGGCAGGACTTCGAGGTGTGAGCTTTGGTGTTGAGTGTCCACTAGGGGGAGACGAGCTGGCCAGCGAAGAGGCTGTGACCGAGGCAGTGATGGAGGTACCTGGGTGGACCCTTGCTAAATTCAGGCCTTCCAGACTCACACTAGCCACTCTGTTCTCAATTTCTTCAGCACGTAATTCTGTGGATTCTTTTTCTTCTTGAATTAGTCTGAAAGATAATAGTTTAATTTTTATACATTACATGTTGTTATAAAGTTATTAATATTTGGAATTCATCAAATAAATAAATGAATAAATAACTGTGAATATTTTTATACCAAATCTAACGTTTTAATTTTTCCCTAGACAATATAACTTTCAATAAATTCCAGGGACTTCTTGGCTGAGAACTAGAAAATCTTTCTTTTCAAATGACATATTATACCTTGGGCTTACAGTTTAATACCTTTTCTATACTGCTGCTGCTGCTGCTAAGTTGCTTCAATAGTGTCCGACTCTGTGCGACTCCATAGACGGCAGCCAACCAGGCTCCCCCAGGCCTGGGATTCTCCAGGCAAGAACACTGGAGTGGGTTGCCATTTCCTTTTCAAACGCATGAAAGTGAAAAGTGAAAGTGAAGTCGCTCAGTCGTGTCTGACGCTTCGTGACCCCATGGACTGCAGCCCACCAGGCTCCTCTATCCATGGGATTTTCCAGGCAAGAGTACTAGAATGGGGTGCCATTGCCTTCTCCATTTTCTATACTACTACCTGTTAAAACTGTTTTAAAACTTTGAGTGTCTAGTTAATTACTGCCTCTAATCTTAATCTTACATTTGTACTTAGGAACTAATATGTGAGACTTTTAAGAACTCAAGTCTCAACAAGGTCATTGACTCTTACCTCCTATCCAGTGAAAAAGTATGATTGATAGACTCCTCAAAAAATGGTCATTCATAATTATAATTTGACCAATAAAACCCTGACTTAGCCAACTTGCTTTTACATAAGCACTAAGCAAATTAAATAATGTATATATGCTAGATAGTTAAATGCTTTAAGAAAAACTGTTGCTGTAAACACTTCTGAGAAGACAAATCAGTATTAATTTTTTTCTTTAATCAGGGAGAAACTTCAAGAATATACATAAATTATTTATTACAAAGACACAAAGAATAAAGAACTTTAGTGGGGTTGCGGCAAAGATCCTATTTAAGCTGAATCTATACACAATTTGCATATTGTTATAATAAAACTGGGTACCCATATAGTTTATTTGAAAAATGGGGGTTGGAAACATCTCTCCTGAGATCAGTTCAGTTCAGTTGCTCAGTTGTTTCCAACTCTTTGCAACCCCATGAACTGCAGCATGCCAGGCCTTCCTGTCCATCACCAACTCCTGGAGTTCACCCAAATTCATGTGCATCGAGTCAGTGATGCCATCCAGCCATCTCATCCTCTGTTGTCCCCTTCTCCTCCTGCATTCGATCTTTCCCAGCATCACAGTCTTTTCCAATGAGTCAGCTCTTTGCATCAGGTGGCCAAAGTATTGCAATTTCAGCCTCAGCATCAGTCCTTCCAATGAACATCCAGGACTGGTCTCTTTAGGATGGACTGGTTGGATCGCCTCGCAGTCCAAGGGACTCACGAGAGTCTTCTCCAACACCACAGCTCAAAAGCATCAGTTCTTCAGTGTTCAGCTTTATTCACAGTCCAACTCTCACATCCATACATGACCACTGGAAAAACCATAGCCTTGACTAGACGGACCTTTGTTGGCAAAGTAAAATCTCTGCTTTTTAATATGCTCTCTAGGTTGGTCATAACTTTCTTTCCAGGGAGTAAGTGTCTTTTAATTTCATGGCTGCAGTCACCATCTGCAGTGATTTTGGTGGCCCCAAAAATAAAGTCTGACACTGTTTCCACTGTTTCCCCATCTATTTCCCATGAAGTGATGGGACCAGATGCCATGACCTTCGTTTTCTGAATGTTGAGCTTTAAGCCAACTTTTTTACTCTCCTCTTTCACTTTCATCAAGAGGCTTTTTAATTCCTCTTCACTTTCTGCCATAAGAGTGGTGTCATCTGCATATCTGAGCTTATTGATATTTCTCCCGGCAATCTTGATTCCAGCTTGTGCTTCTTCCAGTCCAGTGTTTCTCATGATGTATTCTGCATGTAAGTTAAATAAGCAGGGTGACAATATACAGCCTTGACATACTCCTTTTCCTGTTTGGAACCAGTCTGTTGTTCCATGTCCAGTTCTAACTGTTGCTTCCTGACCTGCATATAGGTTTCTCAAGAGGCAGGTCAGGTGGTCTGGTATTCCCATTTCTTTCAGAATTTTCCACAGTTTATTGTGATTCACACAGTCAAAGGCTTTGGCATAGTCAATAAAGCAGAAATAGATGTTTTTCTGGAACTCTCTTGCTTTTTCCATGATCCAGCAGATGTTGGTAATTTGATCCATCCTGAGATATCTTCCTCTTAAGTATAAATGGATTATTGTGATTTCCAATGATATATAATCTTTAATTTCAAGGTAATGATCACCACAAAGTTTTCTTTTTACATATTTACTTTGGAAAAGTTTGGCAATTTCTTACAAAACTAAACATACTTTTAATATTTAATTCAGTAATTGTGTTCCTTGATATTTACCCAAAGAATATGAAAGCTGAGGTCCACACAAAAACCTGCACATAGACGTTTAGAACAATTTTATCCATGATTGTCCAAACTTGGAAACAACTAAGATATCCTCAGTAGGTGAATGGATACATAAACTGGTACATTTATACAATGGAATAACATTCAGTGCTAAAATGAAATGAGCTAGCAAGCCATGAAGAGACATGGGGGAACAATAAATGCAAATGATTAAATGAAATAAACCAATCTGAAGAGGCTACATATTGTATGAGTCCAAATATATGACACTCTGGAAAAGGCAACCATGGATACAAAAAAAAAGATTAGTGATTTCCAGGGGTTGGGATGGGGAGAGGGATGAATAGACAGAGCACTGAATTTTTAGGACAGTAAAAATATTGTCTGTATGATATCATGATATTGGGTATATACATCATCATAAATTTTCCAGACAACCAACAGTGAACCAAAATGTGCAAATACTGTTTGATTCCTCTGATAGGAGGTATTTAGAACAGTCAAATTCATAGCATCAGAAAGTACATTGGTAGATGCCAGGAACCAGGAAGTGGGGGTAGGGCGGGGCGGGTGAATGAGGAGTTATTGTTTAATGGGGACAGAGTTTCAGTCCAGGAAGGTAAAAATTCAGAAGATGGGTGATGTTAAGAGTTGCAGAACAATGTGAATGTACTTCATATTACTGAACTATACAGATAAACATGATTAAAATTATTGTTATTCAATTGCTCAGTCATGTCTGACTCTTTGAGACCCCGTGGACTGAAATACGCCAGGCTTCACTGTCCTTCTCCATCTCCTGGAGTTTGCTCAAACTCATGTTCATTGAGTCAGTGATGCCATCCAACCATCTCGGCCTCTGTCATGCCCTTCTCCTCCTGCCTTCAATCTTTCCCAGTATGAGGGTCTTTTCTAATAAGTTGGTTCTTCATATCAGCTGGCCAATGTATGGGAGCTTCAGCTCCAGCATCTGTCCCTCCAACCAATATTCAGGACTGATTTTCTTTAGGATTGACTAGTTTGATCTGCTTGCAGTCCAAGAGACTCTCAATAGTCATCTCCAACACCACAGTTCAAAATTATCAATTCTTAGGTGCTCAGCCTTCTTTATGGTCCAGCTCTCACACCCACACATTACTACTGGAAAAACCATAGCTTTGATTATATAGACCTTTGTTGGCAAAGAAATGTCTCTGCTTTTTAATATGCTGTCTAGGTTGGTCATAACTTTTCTTCCAAGGAGCAAGTGTTTTTTAATTTAATGGCTGCAGTCACCATCTTCAGTGATTTTGGAACCTAAGAAAATAAAGTCGGCCATTGTTTCCACTGTTTCCCCATCTATTTGACATGAAGTGATGGGACCAGATGTTATGATCTTTGTTTTTTGAATATTGAGTTTTAAGTCAGCTTTTTCACTCCTCTTTCACCTTCATCAGGAGACTCTTTAGTTTCTCTTTGCTTTCTGACATAAGGATGGTGTCATCTGCATATCTGAGATTATTGATATTTCTCCTGGAAATCTTGATTCCAGCTTGTGCTTCATCCAGCCCAGCATTTCACATGATGTGCTCCTCATATAAGTTAAATAAGCAGGGTGACAATATATAGCTTTGACATACTCCTTTCCCAATTCGGAACCAATCCATTGTTCCATGTCTGATTCTACCTACTGCTTCTTGACCTGCATACAGATTTCTCAGGAGGCAGGTTAGGTGATTTGGTATTCCCATCTCTTTCAGAAGTTTCCATAGTTTATGGAGATCCACATAGTCAAAAGCTTTGGCATAGTCAATAAAGCAGAAATAGATGTTTTTCTGGGACTCTCTTGCTTTTTCAATGATCCAATGGATTTGACAATTTGATCTCTGGTTCCTCTGCCTTTTCTAAATCCAGTTTGAACATCTGGAAGTTCTCAGTTCACATGCTGTTTTAGCCCAGTTTGAAGGATTTTGAGCATTACCTTGTTAGCATGTGAAATGAGTGCAACTGTGTGGTAGTTTGAACATTCTTTGGCATTGCCTTTCTTTGGGATTGGAATTAAAACTGACCTTTTCCAGTCCTGTGGCCACTGCTGAGTTTTCTGAATTTGCTGGTATATTGAGTACAGCACTTTAAAGCATCATCTCTTAGGATTTAAAATAGATCAGCTGGAATTCCATCACCTCCACTAGCTTTGTTCATAGTGACGTTTCCTAAGGCCCACTTGACTTCATAGTCCAGGATGTCTGGCTCTAGGTGAGTGATACACCATCACAGTTATCTGGGTCACTAAGATCTTTTTTGTATAGACCTTCTGTGTATTCTTGCCACCTCTTCTTAACATCTCTTGTTTCTCTTAGATCCATACCATTTCTGTCCTTTTTTGTGCCAGTTTTTGCATGAAATGGTTGAAATAGTATGTTCTATATGACATGAGTTTTACTACAATAGTGTTAGTCACTCAGTCATGTTCAACTCTTTGTGACCCCACAGACTGTAGCCTGCCAGGCTCCTCTGTCCATGGAATTTCTCAGGCAAGAATACTAGATTGGGTAGCCATTGTCTTCTTCAGGGGATCTTCCCAATTTACAGATCAAATCCAGGTCTCCTGGATTGCAGGAAGATCCTTTACTGTCTGAGACACGAGGGAAGCCTCTTTACCACAATAAAATGACATTAAAAAAAAAGGGTGAACCATAATGTAAATTATGGATTTGAAAAATATGCTGCATCAATGTAAGTTCATCAGTTGTAACAAAACCACTCTTATTAAGGATGTTGACAATAGGGGAGCATATGCATGTTTGAGGCCAGGAGGTATATGGGAACTCACTCCACTTTTCTCTCAATTTTGCTCTGAATCTTAGACTTCTCTAAGAAATGACATTATTAAAAATTCTAATATAATTACTCTTAATTATAATATTTCACTTCCACAAAGAATATGAATTCTGTTAGTCTGAAGTTTATTATCATGATGCCTTTTAACTTCACCCAAAGATCAGAATCCCAAAGCAAGTTTTAATAACGTAACATAGTACAACATTAATAATGTTTAAACACATTCCAATGGAAAAACTGCCTCCTCTTCAAAAAAAAGAAATTTTGTACTTTAAAATGATTGGCCATACATGACTCCAGAAAAACCTGGTGAGAGGTGACATGGTTTTGCTAAATAAAAAAATACAGTTTTAAACTCTAGGCATTCTATTAATTGTAAAGGAAAATCAAATTAGAGGAACTAGTTGAGTAAGAGATAGGTTGGAGTTTAATCAAACTAAAGATCCAGTGCTACTCAGATATTCAATTCATTTGGAATATTCATCAAAGATTTCACCTTGACCTCATTCATGTATATTGCTCTAATATCATTGACTGCAAGGAAATCCAACCAGCCCATTCTAAAGGAGGTCAGTCCTGGGTGTTCTTTGGAAGGAATGATGCTAAAGCTGAAACTCCAGTACTTCGGCCACCTCATGCGAAGAGTTGACTCATTGGAAAAGACTCTGATGCTGGGAGGGATTGGGGGCAGGAGGAGAAGGGGACGACAGAGGATGAGATGGCTGGATGGCATCACTGACTCGATGGACGTGAGTCTGAGTGAACTCCAGGAGTTGGTGATGGACAGGGAGGCCTGGCGTGCTGCGATTCATGGGTTCGCAAAGGGTCGGACACGACTGAGCGACTGAACTGAACTGAATATCATTAATCTGCATTTTTCACATATGTTTTTTTATAAAAGCTGTCCTAAGTGAATCCTGGGAAACTGTGAAACTGCACATTATAATTCGGTAGGTGCAGGGTGAGGTCTGAGTATCTGGATGCCAGTGCTTCTGATTTGATGATCACAATTTTAGAATCAAGGTCTTCCAATCCCTTGAGACCATCAGAAATCACTGAACTCACCTGATTTCTTTGTTGATCGCATCCAGTTGTTCCTGAAGCATCATGGCCAGTGTCTGGGCATCAGAATGACCACTTGGAGAGAGAAGATCCATTGAGCTGAAAATTGTTTCTCTATCGTCATCATCTATGTCAGACATCTCTGTGTCACTTTCAAAAGGGTGGCTGCTTAGCACTCCCATTTGTTGAGTTCTATTCCACTCATGATCTCCAAGAGATTTCACCTGGAAGGTAAAGGAAAAATTACAGTATATTTCATCTTGCTCATTTTCAAAGCACTATTTTGAAAATAAAAACCAAAAACACACATGCTTTTATAGCTTCCTTGGCAAAAGCAGAATTGATTATTAACATTTTATTTATCATGTCAATAACATAGTTCCTTGATACTTAAGTAATGGAAGGTACTAATTTCAGCATAAATATCAATATTTTAATAGGAATAAAAATGTTAAACTTCTGCATGATTTTTAGTCCAACCTCAAATCAAGGTAGTACTTATTTTAAAGCATCTATGTTTCCATTGTTTTCACGTTTTGTAAATGTAACAATCCCTATTCACTTGTACTTAAGCATTTCCATTTCTTATAGTATTACTAATTAGCCTGAGGGTACAAATATTATCACACAATAAATTACACAGGAATTCTTTCTCCTGTATTCTAACAAAGTAGCAAAAACATTGCAAAGATTTAATTTAATCTCCACTGCTCTGGTTGCTTAAATGCCTCATTGATTTTTTTAAGCCCAAGGCACATCAATTTACATGACAATGTTTTTAAAATTAATACAATAAATCCTCCATATGAGTAACAGTCTTAAGTAACCAAGAGACCAGTGCTTTTCAGACTATGACCTGAAGGCAGGAGATGGCTGAAAGAAAGAGAGCAGTCCTAGATTTCCTGCTATTTGCAAGTGGGTTTTCATTTTTGCGATGATGTAAAATGATTTTGGGGGGACCACAAAAGTGATATTGCCCCAAAAGCCATTTTTGGCCACATGGCATAATTTGAAATCACTCAAATACAGACACAAGTCTAGACTCTTATCACTTGACTGATTATGCAAGGTAGGACACATAAACTTCCTGAGCTTCAATTTTTTTCATACATGAAATTAGTATAAAATAGTACTCAATTTTGGAGAAGGCAATGGCACCCCACTCCAGTACTCTTGCCTGGGAAAATCCCATGGATGGAGGAGCCTGGTGGGCTGCAGTCCATGGGGTTGCTAAGAGTCGGACACGACTGAGCGACTTCACTTTGACTTTTCACTTTCATGCATTGGAAGAGGAAATGGCAACCCACTCCAGTGTTATTGCCTGGAGAATCCCATGGACAGAGGAGCTTAGTGGGCTGCCGTCTATGGAGTTGCACAGAGTCGGACACAATTGAAGCGATTAGCAGCAGCAGTAGCAGCAGCAGTACTCAATTTATAAGGTTACATGAATAAATACTTGACACAGGCTTAGTTCAACTTTTGGTACCTAGTAGGTGTTTTACGTTGGACTTCCCAGGTGGCGCTAGTGGTAAAGAACCTGCCTGTCAAAGCAGGAGATGTAAGTGATGCGCATTCAATCCCCCGGTCGAGAAGATCCCCCTGGAGAAGGGGGCTCTTGCCTGGAGAGTCCCACCAACAGAAGAGCCTGGTGGGCTATAGTCCATAGGCTCATAAAGAGTCAGACATAACTAAAGTAACTTAGCACATGCACAGGGGTTTTATGTTAACTATAGTTAAAAAAAAATATGTCATATATCACACCTGAAACTAATAAAAATGAATGCTTTCAGTATAAAAATACTATCCAAAATGGAAGAGTGTATTTACTTAAACCATCAAAGACTTGAAATCAAAAGCTTAACCTTTGTCTCATCTCTCCGCACACCCATGCGGCCTCTCCTTGGTCTTCTTATTACTTTAGTTGTTCTGTAATCAGACTGGCTGTCCACGAGGGATCCAACAGAATACCGCAGCTCGGCTGAGGTGTCTAGATGAGTTCTGGAAATGAGGAAAAGTTATTAGCAAATCACCATCCACCACTTAATTGGCAACAAAACTCAAACCCTCAAGGGGCAAGAAAATATGTTATGAATCTTAGAGGTCTCTTCAGAGGCTTACGTCATAAATTCCAGACTCAGGTTCATTCTGAAGATCAGGTTCATTTTAGAATATTAAAAAGCCTTTCTGTTCATTCATTATCATTTTCAAACTCCCTAGTCGACTGAAACATATTAAGATTGACAACCAAAATCCATTGGCTTACATTCTGACAACTCTGTTTTATTTTGAGCTATTTAGTGGATAATCCAATACATTTTATTTATCACTGTTTGTTTTAAATATTTTTCATTAACCTAAGAGAAAAATGAGTAAACTTTTTGAGTTATTGCATTATCTATTTTCCACTGTTTTATTTTTCAATTTAGGAAATTAACAAAATACTTAAAATCAGATTGACTCAGTGGAAACAGTGTCAGACTTTATTTTTCTGGGCTCCAAAATCACTACAGATGGTGACTGCAGCCATGAAATTAAAAAGACGCTGACTCCTTGGAAGGAAAGTTATGACCAACCTAGATAGCATATTCAAAAGCAGAGACATTGCTTTGCCAACAAAGGTTCGCCTAGTCAAGGCTATGGTCTTTCCTGTGGTCATGTATGGATGTGAGAGCTGGACTGTGAAGAAGGCTGAGCGCCGAAGAATTGATGCTTTTGAACTGTGGTGTTGGAGAAGACTCTTGAGAGTCCCTTGGACTGCAAGGAGATCCAAGCAGTCCATTCTGAAGGAGATCAGCCCTGGGATTTCTTTGGAAGGAATGATGCTAACGCTGAAACTCCAGTATTTTGGCCACCTCATGCAAAGAGTTGACTCATTGGAGAAGACTGTGATGCTGGGAGGGATTGAGGGCAGGAGGAGAAGGGGACAACAGAGGATGAGATGGGTGGATGGCATCACTGACTCGATGGATGTGAGTCCGAGTGACCTCCGGGAGTTGGTGATGGACAGGGAGGCCTGGTGTGCTGCGATTCATGGGGTCACAAAGAGTTGGACACGACTGAGCGACTGATCTGATCTGAAGGTTAATAAATTTTTTTTTTTTTGGAAAATAAAATAGGATAGTCCACCAGAACAGTTTTTCAGGTTTGGATAAGACATTGTTCCAAAAATATTAAGGAAGAATCTTTTAATAAGTACATTCAATTCTGAAATCTGCTTAGAGATAAAACACTTTGAAAATTCTAATTGGAAAATATCATCAGACTAGTTTTCAATAAACATGAAAATAAAGTACATTGTAATTGAAGTGCACTAAAGGTTTCTCCAAGTATATTATTTATATATGGATTTATATAAAATTAAGTTTGCAGCTATAGTAATGATGACAATAACAAATGCAACATGCTGTCATATAAAATGATCCATCATCAGTAGGAAATATTCTTAAAGCTGTTTTCTCTTGAACTTGGGGCTTATGTCGATCTACTCTGTTCTTACTCTCAGTTCTCTTTGCAGACAAAAACAAACATCTCCCAATACTTGGCAAGACTAAAAAAGGTTAGGTGAGTTCTGGGTTTTTGAAGAAGACATTTCAAAAAGTGGTTTTTTAAGACACTCACTTAATTGATGCAGGTTCTTGTTTAGCCCAATCGGATGTTAAAACAGATGAACTAAGGAATCATTCTCCAAATAGATGACAGCTATTGTTTTTATAGCAGCAAACTTGAGGCTTAATCAGGCAAAATAGCTTTATTGTGAATTAGTTATATATTAAAAACTAGCCAATCAGGCCATAGCCATTAAATGGCACAATTGTCAGTCTTTATTCATAGCAGAGGATATAAATTTTATCAAGACAAAGATCAGATTTTAGTCACCACTGTGTGTTCAAGGAGATATTCCTAGAATATAATAAGAACTTGATAAATATCTGGTAAGACAAGAAATGAATGCAATTGATTATATTAATAATATAGTCCAAACTGTCCAGGTCAGCATATTCCCTGTCTAAGGACCTTTATTAGTCTGTGGCTGCTTAGAGTAATGTCTCTTTGGGCACTAGAGTTTCTAAAATTATAACTCATCATGCTAGGAGTATTGTTTTCATGTTGTTTTATCTCTCAATTCCAGGTCATCAATAAAAACATTACACAAACACAGATCTGGTCCCATTGATGCCCTCCTCAAAACTCTTCATTGTTCTTACAAAGCCCTCTACCTGGGCTTCTGCATCCCAGTTTTATTTCCATTTTCTCTCAAAGTCATACTTTTTTTTGCTTCAAGCCTTTGAACATGCTATTCTTTCTGTCTCTTCACACATTTATGTGATTACTATTTCTTAAGTTTCTATTTAAGCTGAGGCTTAAAAGTCTCAACGTCATATACTACTCTAGCTCCTGGTATTCCCTGTATGAATGTGAATTCCCTGTGTGAATGTGAATGTGTTAGTCGCTCAGTTGTGTCCAACTCACAGAGAGTCCATGGACTGTAGCCTGCCAGGTTCCTCTGTTCATGAAATTTTCCAGGTAAGAATACTGGAGTGGGTAGCCATTCCCTTCTCCAGGGGATCTTCCTGATCAGGTCTCCTGCATTGCAGGCAGACTCTTTATTGTCTGAGCCAACAGGGAAGCCCTATAATCCTCTAATTTGTATTTGTGCATTTTCCATCTGGAACACGTATTCTTCACTACCATCACCACTATATCTCCAATGTCACAGCATCTCACAAGTAGGAAGCACTTAAGTTATCTTGAAAGAACAAGACTTGAAGCAACACTAATTGTAGGAAAGCATTGCTTATACTTTATTGGAAGCAGTTACTCCTCACCTCTCTCCTTGTATTCAACTCTGATCTGTCAGAGGCAGTATTTCCATATATTTAAATTTTTAAATTATTTTTGGTGTACAATATTTTGAGAGGCATTGGCAGATGTAAGTTACAACATAGTCTCTGGTTCCCTTAAACAAGGAACCATGTGGTTTCCCCTCCAGGATCTCCTGGGACTCTTGAATACAATCTCATAAAGGAACTTGCACAGATAAGTAGACACGAATTTTCTTGGAGAAAACCTGTTGCTCATTTCTCTGCTTCCTGGGATGTCCTTTCTTGTCCTCTGCAATTATCCAGATCCTAACCTTTCTCCAGAGATGAGCCCAATGAGGCCTTTTTCCAGTCACTTTGGAACTCATTTTTCTTTCTTATCATCACTGTCACCATATATATCACTGAATTAATAACTTCAGTTCAGATATATAAATTATAATAAAACATTAGAAAAATTAACAGTATTTTCAAAACACTATATTAGTAGAGGATATTAGTCACTGTCTCACTCACTCAAGCTCATTTCTTCTACTTCCCCACCTATAAGATCAAAAACTAGTAGATGAACTTCTCATGTACTTCGTTTTATTTCTTTTTCAATTGTGTGCACTCAGAATACGATTGTTCAAGAAATAATTTGTTTAATAAAGTTTCAGTTGTCTCAACTTATTATAAATTAGCTGTCTTAATAATTCCTATAATACTTTATATTTGTGAGTTGATTTATTGTTTACAAAAAACCCTTTTCTCACTTGTCTCATCTGCAAAGTAAACTTGTCATAAAATGTTATTGAACTGTGGTGTTGGAGAAGACTCTTGAGAGTCCCTTGGACTGCAAGAAGATCCAACCAGTCCATTCTGAAGATCAGCCCTGGAATTTCTTGGGAAGGAATGATGCTAAAGCTGAAACTCCAGTATTTTGGCCACCTCATGCGAAGAGTTGACTCATTGGAGAAGACTCTGATGCTGGGAGGGATTGAGGGCAAGAGGAGAAGGGGACGACAGAGGATGAGATGGCTGGATGGCATCACTGACTCGATGGATGCGAGTCTGAGTGACCTCTGGGAGCTGGTGATGGACAGGGAGGCCTGGCGTGCTGCAGTTCATGGGGTCACAAAGAGTCGGACACGACTGAGCGACTGATCTGATCTGAATGTAAATATATATATATATTTAATTTTAATTTATTAAGGAAAAAGGGTTTTCCAAAATCAAACAGTTATTTTGTTATTATATGCCTAAGACCTAGGAATGTCAACTTAGTTATTTTTAGTCTAGTGTTTCCACTACAACCTGTTGTACCAAAGAATAGTTTTTCCCTATGTAGTTCTCCGGAGAGGGCAACGGCACCCCACTCCAGTACTCTTGCCTGGAAAATCCCATGGACAGAGGAGTCTGGTAGGCTTCAGTCCATGGGGTCACTAAGATTTGGACACGACTAAGAGACTTCACTTTCCCTTTTCACTTCCACGCATTGGAGAAGGAAATGGCAACCCACTCCAGTGTTCTTGCCTGGAGAATCCCAGGGACGGGGGAGCCTGGTGGGCTGCTGTCTATGGGGTTGCACAGAGTCGGAAACGACTGAAGCGACTTAGCAGCAACAGCAGCAGAATGTAGGTCCCAGGCTTCCCTACTGATTCTTCATTGTCAATAAATGTCACATTGTTAGGCTGCCATGATGACTCACTACAGTGATAAACTTTTAGACAGCACTTTTACAACTCTGCATTTCTGAGACTGAAGGTACAATGAAATGGCCATTTGGTCCTAATAAAATATACATTTGTTGATTGAATAATGCTAGTTCTGTGTTTTTACTCTGTTGGCATTTTCTTTCATCTTTACCATTATTATCATCATCATCACCATGTATATCACTGAATCAATAACAAGTTCAGATACACAAATCATAATCAGATCAGATCAGATCAGATCAGTTGCTCAGTCGTGTCTGACTCTTTGCGACCCCATGAACTGCAGCACGCCAGGCCACCCTATCCATCACCAGCTCTCGGAGGTCACTCAGTCTCACATCCATTGAGTCAGTGATGCCATCCAGCCATCTCATCCTCTGTCGTCCCCTTCTCCTCCTGACCCCAATCCCTCCCAGCATCACAGTCTTCTTCAATGAGTCAACTCTTCGCATGAGGTGGCCAAAATACTGGAGTTTCAGCTTTAACGTCATTCCTTCCAAAGAAATCCCAGGGCTGATCTCCTTCAGAATGGACCGGTTGGATCTCCTTGCAGTCCAAGGGACTCTCAAGAGTCTTCTCCAACACCACAGTTCAAAAGCATCAATTCTTCGGTGCTCAGCCTTCTTCACAGTCCAGCTCTCACATCCATAAAACATTAGAAAGATAAACATTATTTTCAAAATCAAAGATCTACATATCTAAAAGTTCCTCGGGTGTATTTACACTTGTAGAACTGTGTTTCTTATATTAAACTGAATTCAAAATTCTGAATTTTGTTTTTATTAATATTCACATTGAAGAGAATATAAGTACTTTTAGGACTTTTTAAAATTTGGATTTTTCACCTGCATACTTGAAAAATGCTTTACTAGATATGCATTTCTTCAACAATATCTATTGAGAGTCTAATATATATATTTTTTGGAGGTGCTGAAATTATAGTACTCAAAACAGGCAAAAAACTCCAACCCTTGTGGAGCTAACATTCTTAGGATAAGCTTAAGACCAAAAAAAATGCACTTTTACAATAGAAGTCTGTGGTGGTCAAAAGTTTCAAATAGCTGATACTGTGTTGTTTAACAAATAAATGCTTGTTATCAACTTAGATATGTATCTATCTACATAGTAAATAAGCATCTCTTTGCTTTTTTTTTAAAAGATGAGGTATTGACTCAAAGCAGCTGAGTACAAATAAATGTACTTGAAATTTTTTAATGTAGTTCTCCTTCCTTCTTTTGCCTCGACAAAAACAGATCATTACCAATGATGAGTAAATATAAGTAATCATAACCAATGATGCTTCTTCAGTAACAAGCAACACTGAAAGCATTTCTGCATGTAGAGAAAACGACCGATGCCTCTTCCTAGAAAAACATGTAATCCTTTTATCTATAGCTCCACTTCTTAATGTATGGTTATAATATATAAGAAGACATATATTTCTATATATATTAAATGAAGAATACAAAAGGTAATGATTTATATTTTATTGCATGTTTGAGGAAATAATTACTAAATTAGAGAATTATTTTGGAGCATAGAAACTATAAGTCAGTAAGGAATCAAAATAGGGCAATGCCTGCTGACCAACAGAAGGCATTTAGTTATTTTATTTGAGGTGATACAAAACCCATAAGAAAATTCACATTGATTTTTGGTGAACTATAGATAAGCTTTTAATTTAATATTACCTTGGTATTGTGGGTTCAATTAAAGAGCCAGTTCTCATTTTCAACTGGTCAAGTTCGGATCTCAGCTTTTCAATTTCTTCTGCTAACCTTTCCTAAAAATCAAAGAGTTGTTACTCGGATGATAGGCATATACCAATAATACCAACATTCAATTATGATAAACCAACTACTAAGCTTAATAACTTTCTAATAATTGAAAAATAATTAATATATTTTTATTAAGTATTGTTAGATATGACAGCAAAAAGTGCCTGACTTTCCCCTTGAGATGAAAATGTGACAGAAGAAATTAATACAATTTTACCCACATTCTCTAGTACTCACTAATCCTAAATCTTTCTAAACATATGGGAAAACTAAGGTCATGACTAGCTATATATACATCACTTCAAAATCAGAGTAGAAAGCATAGCAGTTTAAAAAATCAAGAAAAGGTTAAGAAAAGGATGATAAAAAGTCATCACCTGATATGAGCTAAAATTATTAGCTTGATATTGGTACAATAACTTGTGCATCTGAGAATTTCCTAAAATTAGCATTATCAGTTTTAGTCTGTAAATTTATGTAAATTTCAGTCTGTAAATCACAAGGGTGATCTTATAGCCCTTAATTAAATGCTCATGTAAGCACTCAATTTTGTTTTTGTGATTATAAATTCTATACCATTATAAATGTTTAAATGTGTCCTTCTGTATTTTCCATTGCTGCTATTTCTCCCCCTCGCAGGGCCAATGATGGCCATGTTACTGGACTCACACTTCTTTTCTCACCATGACCTTTTGTCAGTGCGGCTTTTGCAATGTTTATCGTATCTGTTCTTTTTATTCTTTCTACTGCCATCCTATATTACACATATTTTTTTTACCCTTTTCCTGAATTATTTTACCAACTTCCACAGAGGTACTGTTCCCTTTCCAAATCTTGCCCACACATTCCTCTGCTGGCTGTATCATTTTTAAAGACATGTATGATCAAATAAAACTCTTGCTTATAGTTATCTGATACATTCTTATTATATTTATTAACTCATTGATTCGTTATTTCCACAAATATACAATGAGCACCTCTTGTGTGGTAGGCTTTAAGATACAGCATGCATGCCACAGCAATGAACTGTCAAATTTCCTGCCCTCATGTAATTTACAATCTAGCAGAAAAGACAATAAACAATTTGGGTTTATAGGATGTTGATAGGAAGTTGAAAATAGGAGAGTAAAGGAAGGCTGTGAATTAAGTGATACTTCAGCAAAGACTGACAGAAAGGGAGGGAGATTAAAAAATACCTTCAGGAAAGGAATGGCAAGTAGAAGGAATGGTGGGTGCAAAGGCCTCTTTGGGGGACTACATTTGGTGAGCGAGAGGGCAAGGAGGCTTTTGCGTCTGGACTGGAAAAGTTAAGGAGAAAGGCAAGTGGTAATGAGTTTAGGAAATCATGCTAACAGGATTTGGTAAGGGTAGGCCTGAAAGCTCTGTAAACCATCTTAAAGTGTCTGGCTTTTACTCTGAGTGAGATAGGGAATGACTTGGGGATTTTTGAGTAGAGACGTGACCTGATGATTTTGATGGCTGTGAGGTGAACTGATGAATGGGACTGGAAGGCAGGGAAGAAATAAAATTATTACTGCTCTTCCAAAAACAGGCCAAGAGGATTGTGGCTTGGACAACCATGGTGTCAGAAGAGAATGGCAAGGATACTGGTTGCATTCTGAAGATAGAACTGAGAGAATTTGCTATTGAACTGGCTAAGGGGTGTGGATAAAGAAAGAGGTCAAGAATAGCTCCAAGATTTTTAACCTGAGTAATTAAGGGGAAGAAGTTGTGATCTACTGACATGACTGCTGGGTGTTGATTAGGTTAGTTGGTAGTGGTGTTTTGGGAGTTGAGGGGATTACTTGTTAAGATTGAGATGACCATGAGTCCAAATAGAGATACTGAGTTGGCTCTTGAATAAATGAACTCCTTCAGGAACGAGGACCCAGTAGGTGATCTAAATTTGTAAGTACTCAATTACAAATGGTATTTAAAATCCATGAACTCACCAAGGACTGAACATACAGAAGATATCCAAGGATGGTCCTAGGAACTTTAGAGATCAAGATAATGACGAGAAACATGAAGAAAAGGAGTATACGAAGGATTTTACTCATAATGGACTTTGCTACTGCTGCTAAGTCGCATCAGTTGTGTCTGACTCTGTGCGACCCCATAGACAGCAGCCCACCAGGCTCCCCTGTCCCTGGGATTCTCCAGGCAAGAACACTTGAGTGGGTTGCCATTTTCTCCTCCAATGCATGAAAGTGAAAAGTGAAAGTGAAGACGCTCAGTCGTGTATGACTCTCAGCGACCCCATGGACTGCAGCCTACCAGGCTCCTCTGTCCATGGGATTTTCCAGGCAAAATAGTACTGGAGTGGGGTGCCATTGTCTTCTCCATAATGGACTTTGAGTTATAGATAACTGAGTGGAAATTTGAGAAGTTATAAGAGATGTGGTTAGATTAGGAAATGTGTTCAGCTGTATGGAATGGCATTCAGAAATGACGTATGACCTGGGATTTGCTTCCTCTAGATACTGACATGAACAGGGATGTAAAGCATGGAATGATTTGTACTGCTGATTGCCTGGGCAGATTGTTGGAGTTATAAGGTTCAGGTAGGTGGCTGGGGTGTGGGTTCTGGGGATCTTGCCAGAAGCTTTGCCAGAAGCTTTGAATAACATAACATTCCAGAATAGGATCGAGTCCAAAACTCACAATCTGGTAACACTCTAGTCTTTTAAATACATACAAGTCACAACAAACTTCTGGTGATTCGCAAATCAACCATCTTTGTTTTTTCTCCATGCTATTATATAGGTATGCCCTCTTCCCTACGCTTCTCTGTTGGTTAACATCATATGTGCCTTCAAGAGCTGGATGAAATGTCATCTTCTTCATGGAGACATTCTGAAGTACTCCAGAGAGAATTAGATGCTATCTTCTAGGCACCATACTGAATTGTTCTAATACATCTGTCTTTCAGGGGATCAGAGTATGTGCATCCTGACTGTGGGACAAAATAGCTATTTTTAAATTAATATCATAATATGTAGCATTCAATATGGTTAGATGTACAATTGTTCCTTCTCTTTATTCTCTCATCTTTTCCAATACCTTCCAAATGTCATATGTTGGCAGATCTTCCGTCCCTTCCTTCCCCCTCTGCTTTTCTCCCTCTATCCCTTCATTCCTTTCTTCCTTCCCTCAATTACTCCCTCTTTCCCTCCCTCTCGCCCATCTCTATTTCCATTCCTTTCATCTTTTGTTGAGCACACATTTAATAAGTCACTTATTAAGACAGTGATTTGGTATTATTTCATTTACCTATGCTGAACAAAATAAGACAAAATTGCTAAGAATTTTACATGCTAAGGAAGGAGGAAAAGACATTATCAATTACAGCTTTTAACGTTTCATAATCTGGTTCTTATCTGTCTAGTCTATCATGTATTCTACAATAAGAAGAACTGATTCCAGTAAAACTGTTAAGCCCATTATTATTTAAGATGTCAAACCTAACTACTCATCCTCTCCCCACTCTAAGCACCTGCAATCAGGGCACAGGGACTGTATCTGAAAGACTTGCACCACAGTCTTATGTTACCTTAGAGTTTTCTGAAACCTTCTTTAGAGCATCAGTGTATGGTGATCTCTCTTACCTGTAGTTCTTCTTGTCTATTTCCCTCATTTGGCACTTGGCATCTGCTATTCTACAATTCATTGCTTTATGCTTTTTCTCCTGAGACTTTTTCAGATATTTTAGTACTAAGATTGTGTTCGCAAAGATGTAACTTATCACAACTGTTATGCACAATAGTTATTTAATACCTTTCAGCTAAAATAGTCTCAAACCAGACACAAATCAGTGCATACATTTTTATATAAAGTCCAAAAAGTCAAAATAATTTTTCTTTTTCTGTTAGCAGTCAAGATAGTGATTATCCTTTAGGATAAAAGTAGCGATTATAGGCTAACAACGGGGGGCTTCCAGGATGTTGATTTTTAGTGTGTTGGCTTGTAAAAATTTATCAGGCTCTCTTTCTATATGTATACTTTTCTGTTTGTATTATATAAAATTTAAACTATTTTAAAAGATAACATCCTAAAATTATTATCAAATTTATTTTACAAAAAATCATTCACCACGGTGAAATAGAAAGTGAACAAAATGTAAGGTTCCATAATACCTTATCATGTAAAGATTCTTCCAGATTCTTTCTGAAAGTTTCTGATTCTTGAATTAAAACATTCTACAGAAAAGGAAAGAAGAACAGATAAATAATTAATAAAATATTATAAAGAGAACATCACTCAATGTGTAGATTAATTTTCTATGACTCAAGAATTTTCTTTGATTCTTTCCTTGGCACCATTTATTTTTTGGTTTCCATGGAAACTGAGTTTCAATGGAATCTTTAAACGAGACACTTGAACATTTTTAGAAATACATAATTAAAATGGGAAGTGTCATTTTGTAATAGTTGGATTGACAAATAAGATAATTATTAACTTTTAAACTTCTTTTGTTGACCTCTTCTTAGTATTTTTAAAATTTGAAATAATCAGTTTACTCCTTAAACGAGAAAAAGTGAATAAAAAGCAAAATATTAGCCAAAGCTGTCACAGAGAATTCAGATGAACTCATTTTTATTACTTGAAGAAAGAAAAATTTAAGATCATATATTTTAAAGATTCGATTTCTGAACCTTTATTTCATATACAGAATGAACAATTTCTAATAATGATTAAATTATTAAATAAAAATAAAATTTAGCTATTTAAAAATTAATGTTACATGACATGATGTATAAATAACTTGCATGACAGATTAAAAAAAAATCCTTGCCATATAAGTATTACTATTTTTAAAATCTTTATATTTTTCTTATAGTATTACAAAGCATGATTTATAATAATGCATTCTTTTTAAATTTATAGAGTAAAATTAAGAGTTTGGTAACTGGCATGCACTTGGAACTGAATAGGAAGAAGGTATGCCTTATGACTTGATGGGTAAACTGATCAAATTTCTTTAACATTTTCTTGAAACATTTTCCCTGTTTTGGTTTACTGTATGGAGCAGGGGGAAACATCTAGTTTAAGTAGTGACTGGCATTCAATCTAAATTTCCAAAATGATTTCTCCACCTGCGTTTTATCCCTACCTTTTTTATACCATGGAACTGGCAACCAGCTGACATAACTTTTGTTGATCTGGTATTTGCCAACTATTAATGAGACATATCAGAGAAGGCAATGGCAACCCACTCCAATACTCTTGTCTGGAAAATCCCATTGACGGAGGGGCCTGGTGGGCTGCAGTCCATGGGGTCGCTAGGAGTTGGACACGACTGAGCAACTTCACTTTCACTTTTTGCTTTCATGCATTGGAGAAGGAAATGGCAACCCACTCCAGTATTCTTGCCTGGAGAATCCCGGGGCCAGGATTCCCAGGGCCAGGTGGGCTGCCGTCTATGGGGTCACACAGAGTCGGACACGACTGAAGCGACTTAGCAGCAGCAGCAGCAGAATGAGACATATAAATTGTGAGTGAAAATGCAGATTGTACAAAAGCCCGTTTTTGGAGATAATATGGCTGAAAGTATTGTATTTCTAAATTCTGTGGTGAGATTGACACTGGTTTTATTGGTGATATAAACTCACTCACATTTTGGCTTTTAGATTAGTAGCAGATTCAGATACTTGAAACATTTGAATGGTTCATATCCAAAATACTATTTTTTGTCGTAATCTTTTTTGCATAGCGGATGAGAAATAAATGAAACACTTTCATCGCAAAAGCATACCACATTTCAATACATTTGTCTATATGATCATGCTACACATATTATATAACATGTAACTTTTTTTATTCACTTAAAAATTGATCTTACATATTTTTATAGAAGCCGTTTGTTCACTTTTAAGATGTATCAGGCTCCTTTCAAATTAAAGTAAATGGATCCTCTGACCAATACTATGATTGCAGCAGAGCAGAAAACAAGCATGATCATAAGAATATAGCTAATAATCATGTGATTCTACTGTTGGTCACTTTACCTTCTCTTCTAGAGCAGCCATCCGTTCCTTTAAATGTAGCTGTAAGCGTTCATTGGATTCTGTCAGAAGTCTGTCCACAGTATCAGATAATCTTTTGTTGTGCTCCTCATTCATTTTCTCTCTTTGCCTAGCCTTATATCCAAATAAATAAGTTTAACATAAGAATCGTTTAAAAATTATTTGGGTTTGTTTTTATATTTTTTCTAGTTTAAATATTGGATTTAATTTTATGTCTGTTTTGATTAAATTGGCAGAAGCTCTTTTTTAATGCACAGGGCATATCCATATGATTTTTAAATATAACCCATAATCAAGAAAGGCATTCATTTCTTATATGTAGAATATAAATCCATAAACTGAGGCTTGAGAGGGATGGCTCTTAAAATACATACTCTTTGAAGTTCTTGATTTTTCTCTTCTAGTTGACCTTCGAGATGCCTCATCCGTTCTTCAATGTTTCCATGTCTTTCTTCAGCCTGTTAAGAAATATGAGGAATGCACCTGACACGTAAGATGTGGTTAAGACTTTTCCTCTAAATAAACTGAAATAAAATGTAAAGCAAGCTACTACCAACTGCAAATGTAGTTTTCAAAAAATAAACTTTCTTTCAACAGGCAGCTGAACAGCATTGCTTGAAATGTGTCAGCTACAAAGGCCTGTCACATCCAAGCATCAGCAAAACATTGGAGTTATTTATGAGCAATGAGATCAGCCAAATGTAACATGCAGACTGTGCATGGTTTGAACACAAACCTGCCATTGTCCAATCTTAAGCTCCTGAAGCACTCAACTGCACAGATGGTCGATTATCAATAAATAAAAAGTAACAAAATGTTTAGAAATGAAAAGAAAAAATTAGATGAATTCTATTTAGCAATAGAAAGTAAAGTCCAGTAGGACTACCTTCCTACGTATGGAGATCATTTCTTGTAGTTTAGCTTCCATAACATATTGATAATCATCAGATGAGGTAGAAGAGGTTGGATCAGACTAACAAGTCAAGGAAAAGGAGAGGGACAAAATTGAAAAATCAGAACTAAAGACACCGACACTGAACAGAACATAGCACAGAATGCTTAAAAGAAAAGTGTGACGGCAAATTTAATACTTTAATAGACAGAATTTTATGTGGAAAGAACTACACTGATATTTGGTGAACATGATGCAGTTGATGGTTGTAAGTGAAAAACAATGATATGCTCAAATAAAAAGCTACCGACCTAAGGTATGAAAGGTTAGTGATGGCTGGCGATGAAAGATTACTACAGAACGAATTTAAGCAACTCTGAGAGTCATGTAATAGTTGGAATTATGGGAAACCAAACACTAGAATATGTTTCTGATACACTGTCAAAAAAGTTTTGTGTTTGGTTTGTTATATTACTTAAAAATCATGGAAACAGTGTACCTCAATGTTGAGGAGGAGGCCTAGGCAATGATCTCAGGTGAAATAGATTTGGAATAGTATTTATTATAAACCCAACTCTAAAAATCAGAGAAGAAGCTAAGCTATGGATTTAATTATTATGGGGTTAATTAATAATTGGAGTATTCTACAATTCAAGCAGGATTGAGTATCCTCAGCAACAGTGGCAAACTTACAAAATGACTTCTGGTCTCCGAATGCACACTATGGTTGTAGGTGTAAAACCTTAGCATCTACTCTTAGACATAGCCTTAATTTGACATTTTAAATGAAAATGATTAAAAGTCCTCAAATTACCAAAGTGACGGGTAGTGCTGTGAGGACAAGAATACTTATGGTGAACTTTCCCGAATGACACAAGGGGCCACTCCAAAACTGATTCTGCATTGATTTGTTGCTACGGAAACTAAAGAGAGCCCTAAAGTGAAAAGGCCACACAGTGCCTTTGTGATCTAATGTTTGCCCAGTCATAAGGTTAGTTACATGTCTTGGAGGTGAATGTCAGGTAACCACAGATGCAGAGTGTTCAACACATGACATTGCTGATAGCTGAATTATATTAGTATGTTATGCACAGATTACATGTAAAGTTACATCAACATTTTAATCATAATTACAAGTTAAATAATCACAACAGCCAAAGTACCTTATGTCAGTATAAACAATATTTAACTCCAGAGCAATATTCTATTACATTTTATAAGTTTATTCTAAAACAGAGAAACTTACTTTATGTAAATATGAGACTATATATAAATATTTCATGCAGTACCTGAAAAGAAATAGTAACCTATTCATGTATTGGTTCATATGCATATGTACTATTTTATGCAACAAATTTCAGCTTAATCTATAAAATGAACATTTAACTGATGGCTTATGTGAATTATAACTCAACACTGACATTTTGTAAGATTTTCCTTTGGATATTCTTATTTCATAAATTGGCAAAGTAATGAATAAAAAAGAAATAAACAATTTCTCTCCCCAAATCTCCAACCAGAAGCAATACAGAATGTTACCATAGTCTTCAAATGCTACAAAACAATTTTATAATAATATTTAAAATTTATAATTCAATTATTAATAACTGTATATAGGTCAAAATATTGCTGAAATGATATACTTTAAATTCTTAAACAGATCTGTAATCTCTCAAAATTAAATTTTAACAAGTAATGTTATGATAGTTAGGTGATTGATTCAAGGTAGTCAGAGCATGAACATTTCTATTTGCAAAACTGTTCACTCCAATATCCAAGTAGAGTTAGTATATTTTTTCAAAGGTCCTTAAAACTGCTAGCTATTTACATCTTAACTACTGAAAACACATCAAACATTGTGAAACTTCACTTCAGAGATTAAAGAGATTAAACAAGAATTCTGTCATGTTCAAATCACTATGTTTTGTTAATATTTTTTATTGGTACTAAAAATGGATGAAATACTTTATGAAATTCAAGATGAATTATGTCCTTGCTGAGGGAATATGCATTTTAATTAAAGAAGTAAATATCATAAATCAAAAGCTTGGGAGCCCAAAATGCTTATTAGTTGTGTATTCACTCACCGAAGCCAAATTTTTCATTTTATCCCTAGCCACCAGCATTCAAATCTTTTGACTTTCTGAAAGCCTTAAATGAGCTTTAGCTACCTATTTTTACACATACGCACACACATACATACATACATACATACATACACACCACCAGCAGAAGAAAAGATTGTCTTATCAACCAAACGGTAAATTCAGACATCATCTCTAAACAAGCACTGGATAGATGTGCAAGCACTACTGATTCATGTTCGTCTTAACCTGAGGAAGACTGCAGTTTAAGGAAATGATGTAAATACTAGGGTCATGCAAAAACAATCTGCAATTTTATGACTCCTTGATGGGATATAGGGCTTATCTTGGTTTCACTCTCTAATGTGACAAGACAACTTTCAAATGAGCTAAAGTTTTAGAAAATATTATAGGAAGAAATGGTTTTGAGAAGAAGGTGAATATATTTGGACATGGAGAAGGAATTAAAATCAAAGAGAGGAGGGCCAAAGAGAAGAAAAAAATACATAGCAGATAATAAAAGAAGAAATACATATAGACCAAATAAAATGCATGAAAGGTTGTTAATAAAATCATTCAAAACTGATTTTATTTTATTCAAAATAAAATCATAGGATAGGGAGTCTAGATTTAAATTAAGCATACATCATAAATTAGTGAGAAGTCAAAAATATTATGAAGTAGAAAAAGACTACAGAGATCAATAATAAGGTATTGAAAACAAACGGGTATGGAAACAATGAGCAACTAGAGCTGGTTTTAGAGACATTCCCTTTAGGTCTCGAGAACAGAAGATAAGAAAATGCTTAAAAATTATTGTAGCGATCAAATATGGGAGAGCAAATGAAAGACTGATCTTTAAATGTTATAAAAGGGTTACAAGCAGAGGGAGTACATTGAAAATAAAATCTCAGGACCAGAGGAGCATGAATAATGAATTAAATATGGCCATCTGAAAAAATGTGTTGATATACAGCCAGTCAGTAGAGAAAACAGCAAAAAGGACAAGCAGAGTGAATTCTAGCAGCTTCACACATTTTAACAGATAAAACTGCTCAAAAGGGAGGGAATCAAAAGGTCTCGATAAAGTAGAATTTTAGTAATGTATTATTGGTGGCGTTCTGGGTGAAGTCGCTCAGTCATGTCTGACACTTTGCGACCCTATGGACTGCAGCCCACCAGGCTCCTCCGTGGGATTCTCCAGGCAAGAATACTGGAGCAGGTTGCCATTTCCTTCTCTAGGGGATCTTCCCGACCCAGGCATCGAACCCAGGTCTCCCGCATTGCCGGCAGATGCTTTAACCTCTGAGCCATCTGGGAAGCCCAATGTATTACTAGGTAGGAGTAAACTGAGGAAATACTTTGGGTGCATAAATGAATATAGATATCAAATATGATTCTAATACAATTAAATGGAGGGCAAGACAGATGAGATACCTACTTTAAGTTATTTTTAAATTCTAAATTAAGTATTCTTCAGATCAGATCAGATCAGATCAGATCAGTCGCTCAGTCTTGTCCGACTCTTTGCGACCCCATGAACTGCAGCACGCCAGGCCTCCCTGTCCATCACCAGCTCTCGGAGGTCACCCAGACTCACATCCATCGAGTCAGTGATGCCATCCAGCCATCTCATCCTCTGTCGTCCCCTTCTCCTCCTGCCCTCAATCCCTCCCAGCATCAGAGTCTTCTCCAATGAGTCAACTCTTCCCATGAGGTGGCCAAAATACTGGAGTTTCAGCTTTAGCATCATTCCTTCCAAAGAAATCCCAGGGCTGATCTCCTTCAGGGATATTTAATTAAAGCCTCATTTGTCAAGTATTATGTTTTAAATTATGCTTTATTCTCAATCAATCAGAGGTTAATTTGGGGGCAAATTTGCTGAATTTTAAATTGTGCTTTGGGGAGAGAGATTCCAGATTTTCTTGTATTTTACTCACACAATATTGATGACTATTTAATACTAAAATATCACAAAAGTTACTTTTATTATTTAACCACTTGCCTAACTCCTTCTAAAATATTTCAATTCAATAAGATAACTATAAAAATCCTTTATATTCCTCAGGTGAAAAGGCTAAGTATGCATATCTTAATCCATATTACAGTAATTTAAAATGTGCTTCCAAAAAATAGAATACTTCTAGTCTGTACTTTTTATATAATTTCAAGAATATTTCTCAAATTAAGTAAGTTTATATTTATTTTAGAAAGCATACATTTCTGAAACTGCCATAATGGTTTATGGTACTCAGCTCTGTGACTATAGCAGCATCCACATTGTATCACCCTAATCAGAAAAAAGTTCTATTCAGCTAGTTAGTCCAGCAACTCTACTGACACCCAACTATTCCAATACTTTCTACTTTGTCAACTGTTTTTCCTTTCACTATCTGATTAACTACCCTATTATAATGAACAGGCATCAGTTTACTGTGTCTTTCTAATCATTTGTTTTTTCTGAAAGCAACAATGTGTGCCTACATTTACTTCGCTGCATCAGTTGTTTTGGATAATCCCTAATATCAGAGTTTATCATTTGCAGTTCATATATCTATCTGAGCCATTTATTACAATGGCGTGAAAAAAAGCTTCCATGACCTAGGAGCCTGGCAGGCTCCAGTCCATGGGGTTGCAAAGAGTCAAGACATGACTGAGTGACTAACACTTTCACTTTTCACCAACAATGTTTAAACATCTAAAACGTGTGTACATTTTTTGATTGAAATTAAAATTCAAACATGCTTTTAGTGACAAAATCTGGACCTTTATTCTAGTGACATGCACATACACTTTGAAGCAATTGCCATTTCCATTTAACTGTGAAAGGTAAGAGCAGTCATTTGGGATTCCTGGTGGCTCAGCTGGTAAAGAATCCACCTGCAATGCAGGAGACCTGGGTTCAATCCCTGGTTTGGGAAGATCCCCTGGAGAAGGGAAAGGCTACCCACTCCAGTATTCTGGCCTGGAGAATTCCATGGACTATTCCATGGGGTTGCAAAGAGTCAGACATGACAGAGCAACTTTCTCTTTCACTTTACAACATTATAATGATTGCTAAGTTTTAAAATAAGCAAATAATTGCAGAATTTAATGTCCATAATGGAGCAGTTAATTCTGAACATTCTTCAGAATATTATTGATTTTATTGGTTCAGAAGAAATTTCAACTATTAAAATTATTTTTTGTATTTAATACCTTTAGATTTTACGGCTCTACAAATTTAATTTTCAACTTCTAACAAATTTTTTTCATACTGTAATCAGAAAGAAATCAATTGCTTATGATACTTCCTGCATTTTTAAAACTGTACAATTTATATTAAGCTTACTAAATTATTATGTCTCATGTACATCCATGTTAAAATCATCATTATGTTTTTATATTTGGTGATTATTCTTATGTACAAATATTACCATGGAAAATTAGCTATAAGAACATGAAACTTTGTTTTTGCTAATGTTTAAATAGGCAAAGAAATAATTACATTCATTTATCAATCATTCATTTCAACATAAATAAGATATACATAATATAAAAAGTCATCCAGACAACAGACCAATATAATATAAACTCCATAAAGCCTAAAGAAAATCTTTATAGATTCCCTCTTGATTACTGGTCATTTCTATCAGTATTAATATATCTAGATTGACCAATTGTTTTATTGTGGTACCTTTGTCAGGGCTGCGATTCTCTGAGCCAGTTCAGCCTCTACTTCCGGTAAGGTCTCAGCTTTTCTCATAGTTTGCTGCAACTTTTGCTCAGCCAGCTCAAGACGCTCTTGTAACTGTCTATTCTTCTCTTCCATCTGAACCAGGGATGAAAAAAGAGACACTTGAATTGTCACAGTTAGGAGAGCAAACACCAGTCACTAGGGGCTGTGGGCTTCAGCCTTTATCCTAGAGTTAAAATCAGCTACTACTACCACATGTTTTCATATATTGCTTATCAATATTCCCTAATAAATTTAGCACATAAAAAATGAAAACCTTTTTACCAACAACAGCAAAAAGGAATGTAGTTAATAGCGAGGATTAACTTGGACAAATGAGACACAACTTAGTACTTAAACCTCAAATGCACCATAAGAGCTATTGACTGAAAATCTTAACATTAGCTAGAGTAGAAGAGGGAATGGATCATAGTGATTGAGAGTTCAGGCTCTAGAGATGAAGTTGGCTAACGTTTTCTGCTAAGGACCAGATAGTAAATACTTTAGGCTCTGTGTATCACAAAGTCTCTGATCCAACTATTCAATTCTACTATTGTAGCACAAAAGCAGTCAGAGATGATGATTAAATGAATGGGTATGGATATGTTTTGATAAAACTATACTTGTAAAACAGAGCCATAGATTTGGCATGTGGGCTATAGTTTGCCTATTCCTTCTCTGCAATTATTGTATGTGTGACCCTGGGAAAGCAGTCATGTTCTCTGAACCCGAGTTTCCTCAGTATAGTAAACGTACTTACTTTACTCTCAGTAAAATAATTGTATAATAATTATTATACTTTACACTATAATAATTGTACTTATAGGTGGTGGTTGGATTTAAGTGAGGTTATATATATATATATATATATACATATATATATTGATTAGCACAGTTTCTGGTTCATGTCCAGATCCAAAGTAAATATTAATCATTATGTTTATTATTTTTAAGACAAATTTCTAGATTATATACTGAAAGTCACATCTATTTAGTTAGCTTGATTCTAAATTGCAGAGAATCATTGATTGCTAAGGAATACCATAGTTAATGTACTCCATGTTTTGTAAGCATGGTGAGAACACATACAGACCAGAAGGAAACCAAGGTGGAGATACTGAACCTGCCGTAGGATGGCCTCCTTATTTGCTAACTCATTTTCGAGTTTGTCGTTCATGTCATGTATGGAGGTAGATTCTCTCTGAGCACTGAGGTAACGCTTCTCAAGGGTCGTGATTCTTTCTTCCATGTCTTCCTTCTGTGCCATAGCCTAAAATGAAAATAATTTAAAAATCAAATCAGATTATCAGTTTGTGTATTGTCTTATTATCATTTAAATAAAATAGTAAGATATTAAAAAAAAAGCTAATGCTTTCTTGAGGTAAATTTTATTCTTTTCTTTTCAGAAAAGGGATGCAGGATTTCATGTGTTTTCTCAGCTTATCTGTCAGAATTCTTACACCTTGGGTTAGCAAAAGGCATTGTCTCTTTGAGAATGCAACAAAATACATTTTAAATCTCATTACTGCACAACTGGTATTCTTAGAAAAGAAGTGGCAGAAAAATTAGCTCGTTATATAGTAGAGATAAGTACAAATATGGATAGCGTTACAAACCATAAAATTGGCACAGTGGTACATGTAGTTACAAATTGCATAGGAATTTTCAAATGAAGATAATAAATATCATCAGTATCCTTATCTTCACGTATAAGTAAGAATAACTCAGTGGTTAAAAGAGAAGGCAAAAATGAAATAAAAAGTAAACGAGTCACACTCACAAATGAATTGACAAATTTACTTTGGAACTTAACCATTTCCCTTGTTTAATTGGAATATGATACTTTTCAATTAAAAAAGAATTTAGAGACTTCAACGAACACAGATCTCTAGAGGAAAAATCAACTATTGGTGCAAAAGGAGCAATAATTTTAAACACTATATTATAAATATAATATTAAATATTACATGAAGCAACAATTTTAAACCATATACTTCACAGAACATGGACATAATTTTATCTTCCAAAGAGCCTAGATGAGAATTTATTAATAGGCAGATAACCTACTTCTTTGAGCTACTGGAGAAAATCAGCTAAAGAAATGAACACCTTGGGCTTGGTGTGGTTTTCTGATAATTGGGAAAACGCTTTAACATGTTGGTGGTTTAGTCTCTAAGTTGTGTCTGACCCTTGTGACCCTATGGACTGTAGCCTGTCAGGCTCCTCTGTCCATGGAATTCTCTAGACAAGAAAGCTGCAGTGGGTTGCCATTTCCTTCTCCATTTTTGTATAAGAAGCCTAAAACTGAGGAGATGGCGGTAGCTTCCATATATTACCATCAAGATCTCTTTAATCACTTGTTCCTAACCAGTCTCTGTTACTCTCCTACAGGCAGAATCAATCCTGCCACACCCACAGAATAGATAAATTCTCTTCCTATTTTCCAAAAGAAATAGCATCACTTAAATGGACAGCCTTTCAGCATCCTGAACTTCCCTCACCAGCATCTGGAAATTTAACCACATCCACACATCCTTAACTTCTACCTTTCACTTTAGAACAGGTGCTCTGCCTTCCCTCAAAGTTTACTCATTATATGTATTCTGGCTATGCTTTTTCTACTGTAGAGATCTCGATCACTTTTTTCTCCTGAATATTCGAGCTGATGGTAGAGGTAAATCTCAAAACAATAGCTGAAAGAATGAAACAGGCTTATAAAAGTTTTGATATACATTAAAGGTAGAGGGCAAAGGAAAAAGAGATGATTCAAAGAAAATAAAAATAAAAAAGATAAATCATTTGCTTGACCACTGTCCATAACTGAATTGAAACTATGAAATCAAACTGGTTGGAGAGGGTGGGAAGATTCACCATAGCTTTAAAATTAAGTAAGCAAATTAATTTATCAAGTAGTTAATAAAATCCTAGAGAAACAGAAAGCTGTTTAAAAGAAAATATTATTATTGAAAACCACTCCTTGGATCATTTGTTGAAACTATTTACCTAGTCATATGGACATCACCAGATGGTCAACACAGAAATCAGATTGATTATATTCTTTGCAGCCAAAGATGGAGAAGCTCTATACAATCAGCAAAAACAAGACCAGGAGCTGACTGTGGCTTGGACCATGAACTCCTTATTGCCAAATTCAGACTGAAATTGAAGAAAGTAGGGAAAACCACTAGACCATTCAGGTATGACCTAAATCAAATCCCTTATGATTATACAGTGGAAGTGAGAAATAGATTTAAGGGCCTAGATCTGATAGATAGAGTGCCTGATGAACTATGGAATGAGGTTCCTGACATTGTACAGGAGACAGGGATCAAGACCATTCCCATGGAAAAGAAATGCAAAAAAGCAAAATGGCTGTCTGGGGAGGCCTTGCAAATAGCTGCGAAAAGAAGAGAAGCGAAAAGCAAAGGAGAAAAGGAAAGATATAAACATCTGAATGCAGAGTTCCAAAGAATAGCAAGAAGAGATAAGAAAGCCTTCTTCAGCGATCAATGCAAAGAAATAGAGGAAAACAACAGAATGGGAAAGACTAAGGATCTATTCGAGAAAATCAGAGATACCAAAGGAACATTTCATGCAAAAATGGGCTCGATAAAGGACAGAAACGGTATGGATCTAACGGAAACAGAAGATATTAAGAAGAGGTGGCAAGAATACACAGAAGAACTACACAAAAAAGAGCTTCACGACCAGATAATCATGATGGTGTGATCTCTGACCTAGAGCCAGACATCCTGGAATGTGAAGTCAAGTGGGCCTTAGAAAGCATCACTACGAACAAAGCTAGTGGAGGTGATGGAATTCCAGTGGAGCTATTCCAAATCCTGAAGGATGATGCTGTGAAAGTGCTGCACCCAATATGCCAGCAAATGTGGAAAACTCAGCAATGGCCACAAGATTGGAAAAGGTCAGTTTTCATCCCAATCCCAAAGAAAGGCAATGCCAAGGAGTGCTCAAACTACCGCACAATTGCACTCATCTCACACGCTAGTAAAGTAATGCTCAAAATTCTCCAAGCCAGGCTTCAGCAATATGTGAACCGTGAACTTCCTGATGTTCAAGCTGGTTTTAGAAAAGGCAGAGGAACCAGAGATCAAATTGCCAACATCCGCTGGATCATGGAAAAAGCAAGAGAGTTCCAGAAAAACATCTATTTCTGCTTTATTGACTATGCCAAAGCCTTTGACTGTGTACATCACAATAAACTGTGGAAAATTCTGAGAGAGATGGGAATACCAGACCACCTGAGCTGCCTCTTGAGAAATCTGTATGCAGGTCAGGAAGCAACAGTTAGAACTGGTCATGGAACAACAGACTGGTTCCAAATAGGAAAAGGAGTACGTCAAGGCTGCATATTGTCACCATGTTTATTTAACTTATATGCAGAGTACATCATGAGAAATGCTGGACTGGAAGAAACACAAGTTGGAATCAAGATTGCAGGGAGAAATATCAATAACCTCAGATATGCAGATGACACCACCCTTATGGCAGAAAGTGAAGAGGAACTAAAAAGCCTCTTGATGAGAGTGAAAGTGGAGAGTGAAAAGGTTGGCTTAAAGCTCAACATTCAGAAAACGAAGATCATGGCATCTGGTCCCATCACTACATGGGAAATAGATGGAGAAACAGTGGAAACAGTGTCAGACTTTATTTTTCTGGGCTCCAAAATCACTGTAGATGGTGACTGCAGCCATGAAATTAAAAGACGCTTCCTCCTTGGAAGGAAAGTTATGACCAACCTAGATAGCATATTCAAAAGCAGAGACATTACTTTGCCAACAAAGGTTCGCCTAGTCAAGGCTATGGTCTTTCCTGTGGTCATGTATGGATGTGAGAGCTGGACTGTGAAGAAGGCTGAGCACCGAAGAATTGATGCTTTTGAACTGTGGTGTTGGAGAAGACTCTTGAGAGTCCCTTGGGCTGCAAGGAGATCCAACCAGTCCATTCTGAAGGAGATCAGCCCTGGGATTTCTTTGGAAGGAATGATGCTAAAGCTGAAACTCCAGTATTTTGGCCACCTCATGCGAAGAGTTGACTCATTGGAGAAGACTGTGATGCTGGGAGGGATTGGGGGCAGGAGGAGAAGGGGACGACAGAGGATGAGATGGCTGGATGGCATCACTGACTCGATGGATGTGAGTCTGAGTGACCTCCGAGAGCTGGTGATGGATAGGGTGACCTGGCGTGCTGCAGTTCATGGGATCGCAAAGAGTCGGACACGACTGAGCGACTGATCTGATCTGATCTGAATAATGATGAACATAATAAAGAGTCAGACATGACTGAGCACACACACACATTCACACAATAATAACGCTGAATGTGTTATATGCAGAGTACATCATGAGAAACGCTGGACTGGAAGAAACACAAGTTGGAATCAAGATTGCCAGGAGAAATATCAATAACCTCAGATATGCAGATGACACCACCCTTATGGCAGAAAGTGAAGAGGAACTAAAAAGCCTCTTGATGAAAGTGAAAGTGGAGAGTGAAAAGGTTGGCTTAAAGCTCAACATTCAGAAAACGAAGATCATGGCATTTGATCCCATCACTTCATGGGAAATAGATGGGGAAACAGTGGAAACAGTGTCAGACTTTTATTTTTCTGGGCTCCAAAATCACTGCAGATGGTGACTGCAGCCATGAAATTAAAAGACACTTACTCCTTGGAAGGACCAACCTAGATAGCATATTCAAAAGCAGAGACATTACTTTGCCAACAAAGGTTCGCCTAGTCAAGGCTATGGTCTTTCCTGTGGTCATGTATGGGTGTGAGAGCTGGACTGTGAAGAAGGCTGAGCACCGAAGAATTGATGCTTTTGAACTGTGGTGTTGGAGAGGACTCTTGAGAGTCCCTTGGACTGCAAGGAGATCCAACCAGTCCATTCTGAAGGAGATCAGCCCTGGGATTTCTTTGGAAGGAATGATGCTAAAGCTGAAACTCCAGTATTTTGGCCCCCTCATGCAAAGAGTTGACTCATTGGAGAAGACTCTGATGCTGGGAGGGATTGGGGTCAGGAGGAGAAGGGGACGCCAGAGGATGAGATGGCTGTATGGCATCACTGACTCGATGGATGTGAGTCTGAGTGACCTCCGGGAGCTGGTGATGGACAGGCAGGCCTGGCGTGCTGCGATTCATGGGGTTGCAAAGAGTCGGACAAGACTGAGCGACTGATCTGATCTGATAGTGGCAGGATGGATGGAAGAGAAAGGAAGTTAGAGAACAAACAGATGAAATCCTCATATTATATAGACATAGTCAGAGTGAAAGTTGGTCAGTCGTGTCCAACTCATTGTGACCCCATGGACTACAGAGTTCATGGAATTCTCCAGACCTGAATACTGGAAAGGATAGCCTTTCTCTTCCCCAGGGGATCTTTCCAACTCAGGGTTTGAATCCAGGTCTTCTGCATTACCGGTGGATTCTGTACCAGCTGAGCCACAAGGGAACCCCAAGAACACTGGTGGGGGTAGTCTCTCTTCTCCAGCGGATCTTCCCAACCCAGGAATCAAACCAGGGTCTCCTGCTTTGCAGGCAGATTCTTTACCAACTGAGCTATGAGGGAAGCTCATACACATTTCTTAAATCATATCAATTTATACACAGAAGGTTTTATTTTATTAAGTAAAAGTTTTAGTTTTATAATTAAAGTTGTTGAAATGAATTGTTTTATTGTTAAAGTATACAACTCTTCTGCTAAGTTGCTTCAGTCGTGTCTGACTCTGTGCGACCCCAGAGATGGCAGGCCACCAGGCTCCCCCATCCCTGGGATTCTCCAGGCAAGAACACTGGAGTGGGTTGCCATTTCCTTCTCCAATGCATGAAAGTGAAAGTGAAGTCACTCAGTCGTGTCCGACTCTTCACAGCCCCATGGACTGCAGCCTACCAGGCTCCTCTATCCATGGGATTTTCCAGGCAAGAGTACTGGAGTGGGGTGCCATCGCCTTCTCCAAGACCTCACAAAAAACATAAGCCAAACTGTTGGCATTTTTTTTAAACAAATTAACACAAATGTAACCATGTGAATAATACTTCAACATCAGTTGCTATTTCTAAGTAACAAACATAGTTTTAGAGAAATAAATTTATTGATATGGCTCTTTTTTACAAGCATGCTTTCATGATATATAAAAACATGTTTTTTAATTTTATTTTCAATAAAATGTCAGTTCTTTTGGGAATTCTTTTAGTAATAGCAAAATCCTCAACCCTATCACCCACTAGTCCAAATAATTTTTAAGCTTATCAAAAAGCAATACAATTGTTTACTAAAACTACCTATGTTAAAAATACCCTTCACATCCAAAGTCAAATTTATTTAAGCCAGCATCTCATATTGGAAAATTACACTTTATCACACTAAACTGGCATAAAGGAAGTTATTCCTGACATACTAATAGGGCTTTTTAAGTTCACCGAAAAAAAAAAAAGTCAGTGAAAGTTTCCTTTCAGAAAGTTGGTTCTTTTTAAAGTAAAGAACTTTTAAATTGTAAGAACTGGTTTTATGATCATATCAAAATGTTTTCTATACCTGTTTTAAGTTAATAGGATTTTGACCTACTCTAGTTTAGAAATTACATGCCTCAAATATAAAATATAGCTCTTCAGTACTGTTTTCAATAAATATCACGTACACAGGCGCAGTTATATAAGACTAGAAGCAGTTCTAGAGGACAGCGGCAGTCCTCTGAAAACTTGTCTGCCTGTGGAAGCTATAAAGCTGCAATAGAATCTCAGACCCCAACTTCACTCCTAGAGAATGCACACACCCAGAACGAAGGAACGAAAGGTAAGCGATCACAACCATATCCAAAGCAGAAGTGCAATAGCATGTCTTCCTTCCTGTAGAATACGGCAAAATGATCTTTTGTTTTGTTTTGAAATCAAAAAGCACTTAAAGGTTTCTGTTAGATGTCCTTTCTTTCATTGCTACTACTACTACTAGTAATACTTCTTTTTAAAATGCAACGTTTGAAGGGCATGAACCAGGTCTCAAAGTACTTTAAATACTTCTCACAGAAGCCTTTAAGACTTGACGAAATGTCAAACAACAATTAATATAAAGGTAACATTTTTTTGGCTCAGAAAGTCTCAGAGCATTTCAGTCTTTAAAACCACAGCTGATAATTTTCTTAGACATCTAGGTTAAGTTTAAATAAGAGAGAAATATCAAAAGTAACGGCTAAAAGGATTGAAATTAGGCTTTGTTGCCTTCTTTGACTACTTTAATCCTGCTAAACTTCAAGACCAAATTAACACCTACTTGGTTATTTATGTTTATACTAATGTTCAAAAGTGTGAAACTCAATTAATCCATCAATTTGGCAAAAATTATCCAAATTATTTTTTTCAACAGTATATACATTTCCCTAGATCATAGCAGAAGATCATAGATCCAAACAGAAGCTACTATTAAAAAAACTTTTTCTTAAAATTTAGACTTACTCTATTTTCTATATTTTAGTCCAATGATGGTAGGGGTTTTCGGAGTATTCCTTCAGAGTGCCTACAATTGTTAATCGTACTGTTATATATCGTAGTGTTAATTTCATTTTCATTCAGAACTCTGGGAATGTTATGTCAATTTTGTAGCCCAAGAAAAAAATTCTAAACCTAGTTTATATATATAAATGTCTTGCAAAATTCAGTTAAAGGTATACATGTGCTTCTTCAGAATGTGACTATGAAGTAGCACATACTTGCTTTTAATCCTAGTTTTTGATGCTTATTAGCTTTGTTCTAGGTAAGCATTGCTTAATTTTTCTATGTGTCATCTTCTTTTTCTTAAAATTTGGACTTTGGCTGGGATATTAATACCTACTACGTAACACTGTCATGACATAATATTGTAAGTGCTTTGCATGATGTCCTATATATAACACACATTCAGTAAATGCTAGCTTCTTTATTATCATGTACAATACCCACTCAATAAATAATAGCTTTGTATTATTATTTATGTATTATTTTTTATTACTATTATACCTACAATTATTAATAGCTGATCTGACTATGACATATGTTATGTGTAAGAGTCATTGGATGGGACTTTGGTATTTCACTTTTAATTCAATGATTCATATAGGAGATTCAATTTATAACTGCAGGATGTGTTGCCAAAAGTAAATTTTGAATTTACAAGTTGGAGAAATATCTTTTCCCTGTGCATTACTAAGAAATTCTAAGCAAGAAAGCTTTTCCTAGTTCCTGGAAACTTCAGCCTAAAAAAGGGAGAAAAACTGCATAATTAATTTTCTCTTGACTTGAAGGTTATAAAATATATTTTATTATAACAAATAAATGTAATTCTATAATAACTTAGAGTTATTATATGTGAAATAATAACTTAAAGTGAAAATATATAAGTGAAAACATATAACTTAAAGTGAAAATATATAACTTAAAGTGTAAAAATATAACTCCATGTTTCAGATAACAGAAAAGATTAAATTATATGTACTCATTCATACAATCACTTAGTGAACATTCAAAGAGCTCTTAAGAAGTTAGAGTGATGAGCTGTTTTTATTCACAAAACAAAATGTAACTGAGATACTTCACAGAAAACTTTAACTCTTTACTTATCAATATGTTTAATGAGATATTACTATTACTCATTAAATACCTAACTAGTAGCCTTTTTTAAAGAGTGGAGAGGTAATTCAGTCTCCGTCATGAGACACACGTATTTTCTAGTGTGAGTCCTGTGCAAAGCTTCAACCAAGCCCCTACTCTAACAGGCCACAGTCAATTTAAGGAGCACTTAAGATGAAACTTAAAAATAAATTCTGAATAGATTTATTTCTTGACAAAGAATATTTGCTAAAATATAGTCTGAAACCATTAATGAAAGATAAGCACACAATTTGTTTCAGATATATTTGACTCTGCATATGCACAGCAACTGCATTGAAGTTTTTAATTTTATGGTCAATTTTTCCTATTCTCTATTTTTTTTCTTAATTAGACAAATATTAATTGCATATATCATATATAAATGATACTGTGCTGGAAGCACTATAGAGATAGCAAGGAGAATCACCTTATTTTGTTTTCTACTTAAAAATCTTGCAAGCTAGTAGTCTTTGTAGCTTGCAAGCTAGTAGACAAGGATACAAAGCAAAGTCTGAAAATTTTAATGTTTATATGATACCTTTTGAAAGTACATGATTTTCATACTTTCTTGCTTATAGAAAAGGTAAAAGGCTTGATAATATAGGAAGTAGTTATAGTGAGCTGCATTCTTTTTGATGGCTACTATCTCTGAATCAATCATTGCATCTTGCTGATTTGGAAGCTACCCCTAATGGAAGAAGCACAGATTCTGAAGCTGGAATAGTCTTGCATTCTTTATGGTGCTGGGAAATGGGGAAGTGGTATGTTGGGAGAACAGTGGGTAGGCCTTGGACAAGTTATTTACATAACCTAAGAAAAATAGCACAATTAGAAGTATCTTCCCTATAGGACAGGAGAAATGAAAGAAATTAAACATAATGCATCTGAAATAGATTCCAAGGTTGCTTCTCAAGTGATTTCTAGCAGCAAACCAGAGCCCCAGAGCCTGTGACCTGGATCTTATGGGAAATAATTTATTTGGCCTTCACAGTGTCCTTAATACACACACACACACACACACGCACGCACGCACGCACGCACGCACGCACACACACACACACACACACACACACAATGCATCCAAAAGACAGGTAGAATATAGGTTCCTTGTCCAGATCTCATTAACCGTATCACTTTCTACTCTATGTAGCTCCTCATCATACAGTTACATTGTTTGCCTGGGCTCTGGAAGCATTTGTGTTTGCACTGCTGCTGCTGCTGCTGCTAAGTCGCTTCAGTCGTGTCCGACTCTGTGCGACCCCACAGACGGCAGCCTGCCAGGCTCCCCCGTCCCTGGGATTCTCCAGGCAAGAACACGGGAGTGGGTTGCCATTTCCTTCTCCAATGCATGAATGTGAAAGGTGAAAGTGAAGTCACTCAGTCGTGTCCGACTCTTAGCAACCCCATGGACTGCAGCCCACCAGGCACCTCCATCCATGGGATTCTCCAAGCAAGAGTACTGGAGTGGGATGCCATTGCCTACCCTCCCTCAAATGTGAATGATGAGAAATATTCTTTTCTCAGGAAACCTTTCTAAATTATAACTACATAGAAATTATAGAGCTGATAAGAATAGTTCTCTTTTTAAAGAATTCCTTCTGAAAGCAGAACACACCTTAGCTATTGAAAGGAATTCCTAATTTGAACAAAAATATCTGGCATCAGATATGCGACTGATATTTTAAATCTGACTCAACTTTTTGTCACCTACATCCAAACTATTTAGAATCAAAGTTTTATTTTTACATAGATCATAAGAAATGGGTAGCTGGGGATACTGGGCTCTATCTGCGAGTGACACTGGGTTCAGTTCAGTTCAGTCGCTTAGTCATGTCTGACTCTTGACCGCAGCACACCAGGCTTCCCTGTCCGTCACCAGCTCCCAGAGTTTACCCAAACTCATGTCCATCGAGTCGGTGATGCCATCCAACCATCTAATCCTCTGTCATCCCCTTCTCCTCCTGCCCTCAATCTTTCCCAGCATCAGGGTCTTTTCAAATAAATCAGCTCTTCGCATCAGGTGGCCAAGGCATTGGAGTTTCAGCTTCAACATCAGTCCTTCCAGTGAACACTCAGGACTGGTTGGATCTCTTTGCAGTCCAAGGGACTCTCAAGGGTCTTTTCCAACATCACAGTTCAAAAGCATCAGTTCTTCAGTGCTCAGCTTTCTTTATAGTCCAGCTCTCACATCCATGCATGACCACTGGAAAAACCATAGCCTTGACTAGAAGGACCTCTGCTGACAAAGTAATGTCTCTGCTTTTTAAAATGCTGTCTAGGTTGATTATATGCTGTCTAGGTTGACACTGGATTAAACAAGTGTAACTAGAACAGGTGAGTGTTAAGTGAAAACAAAACAAAACACTGCTAATTCTGTGGGACTAAGAGATGAAGAAATAGAAAATGATTAAAAGTTCAAGAAATGGCCCTGGTGGTTTACTGCTCAAAAATCTTAGCATTCCATGACAGTAATATAGAAGAGAGGTTACACTTTACCTACTTTATAAATTCTCTGAGTTTGAATGGTAGAAGGAGTGAAGATGAGAAATGCATTTGTGAACTGTTAATTCATACAAAGGTGGGCATGCATGCTAAGTCGCTTCAGTCATGTCTTGCTCTATGTGACCCCATGGACCATAGCCTGCCAGGCTCCTCTGTCCATGGGATTCTCCAAGCAAGAACACTGGAGTGGGTTGCCATTTCCTTTTCCAATATAAAGGCATAGAGAGCAGAAAATCATTATCTAAGCAGTGGCAGATTGGTCTCTCACTTCATGGATCATCTATCTTACTCTGAGATAGTAGGCATTGTTTGCAGACATATTCTGATTTCATCCATGCCTTTCGATGTTTACACCAAACACTCATAAATATCCATTCTTTCAACAAAGAGCTTTTGAGTGCCTCTTATATGCTCAATAGTTGTATATTTGATTAAAATAGAGCAATGAACAAAACTAGGCAAAACACAAAATCCCAGCTCCTATGAATATTTATGTACACTGGAGAGGAAGGCATATGACAAACAAGTAAATCAGTAAAGTATATGCTGTTGTCAGATGGCAGCAATTCTGTGAGATTTTTAAAAAATGAAAGAAGGAGAGTGTATATTTATAAACACTAGGTTTAGAGAACGCTCCACTGAGAAGACATTTGAGTAAAAAGCAGAAGGAAAAAAAAAATGCAACAGAATAGATCTGGCTTGTTTAAGAGGCCACAGTAACTGAATTGAATGGATTAAAGGAAAAGAGTAGAGTTCCAAGAGGTCAGAGGGTGGCAGTGGAGATGGTATGATTGTAGATCACTGCAAGGACCTTGCTTTTACTCTAAGTAGAATAGGTAGGCATTGAAGAGCTTCAAGGAGAAAGTGACTTGAGCTGACTTATGCGGTAACAGGTTACTCAGGCTGTAGTGCTGAGTACCGACTATTAAGATGCTCTAATGAGAGATGACTGCTGTGTGTAAGAAAGAAATAAGAAAGAGCCATGAAGACTGTGGCAAGAGGTCATGTAACAGACACATTTTGAAGTTGGAAGTAATAACCTTTGTGGATGTATCAAATACAGTGTGAGTGAGAGGTACCAAGGACAGTTCCAAGGTTTTGGGTCTGAACACCAGTAGTAGTATTGCCATCAGCTGAGATAAGTAAGGCTGCAAGTAAGTCTGACTTCTTAGGGGGACTATCAATAAACCAGTCTTGAGGATGTTAATTTTGAGACACCCATTAGAGATCTGGATTCAGGCATCTGGAAATCAGGACAGATGGATAAGCTGCAGATATAAATTGGGAATCATAAGGCCATGGGTAGTTTTTGGAGCTCTGAAACAGCATGGATTTACCAGGGGAGTTAAGGCTGATTGAGGAGAGAAGGCATTCCACAGTTGGGGATGAGAAGCAGAGTCAGTAAAGGAGCCTGAGACAGGGGTAGCAAGAAAAATGCAGGAAAATCAGGAGGAGCGTAGTGTGCTGTTAGCGGGATGAAAAAGGACTTCAGGAATTAGATCACGTGCTTCAAAGGACTGAGAAGTGGCTCCTGGATTTAGCAACATGGAAGTTTAAATAAGAACTGTTCTGACGGGACTGTGGAAGCAAAAGAATGACAGGTAAAAGGGCCTCAAAGGAGAACGGGAAGAAAAGAACTGGATACACAGGATCAACTCCAATAATAGCTAATTAATGAAACACAAAAGATAAAAACATTAAAAATATGATTTAAAAGAACATGTAAAATGTGAAAATCATAAAAAATTCATAAATGTAGGTAATTTTTATTTTTAATTAAATAGAGTGATAAAATGAAGATTCTAAACTTTGCACTTTAGTTGCTAAGATGATCCCGCAATGTCACAAATAAGACATCTCCTTGTAACTTTTGTCATAAAGTTCTCTTTTTCAAATAGATGAAGTGATGTTAAGTTTAGGAAGAACTGAATATATAGAAAAAGAAAGGTTTCCACTGTCACACATGTACATTCACATTCATAGATACAAAACCAAAATAAGAGAGAAATTTTTAAAGTAATGTCTGTGGGTATTCCCATCTGCTAAGAGTATAGCAATTCATTATTCATACCCAAATCTAGGGTTATTTAAAATTAACAGCTTAAACTTTTAAAAATTCATTAAAAAAACTATAGTTTTTATTACTTCTGAGACTTGCTACCAACATTTTCTTTCTGTACATATTTAGAGGAGTGATGAAATAAACTATTTTTGCCTTAGTGAGTGAGTTATACATTATAACGAACATAATGTATTCCAATTTATGATCTTTTGGGAAAATATATGAGTATTTGCCATTAGTGGAAATTATGGAAAAATATCTCAGAGGCAGCATTTAGGAAGCAGAGACTGAGTGTTATGAATCACTTACCTCCCTAATGTCCCTCTGATACTTAGTGTTCATTTCTTCTGTTTTAATGAGATCCTTTCTTGCTGTCTCAGCTTCCTGTTCCACCTCTCCCACTCGGGAAGAAAGGGCTGCTAAACGTTCTTTCATTTGGGCCATTTCATAGTTTTGTTTTTCAAGCAGTTCTTGTAGTTCGACTATTTGACTTGTTTCATCAGTTGAGTCTATAGAACCGTTGGACAATCGCTGTGGGAAAAGAGAAAGAAAGGACACTTAGAATTATCTACCTCTTTAATTTGAAATCCATGAACTTAAAGATCTAAGACTGATAAACATTTCATACTGAACAGTAAGAACTCTAATAGAAACTTTGGAGGAAAACTAAGCTTCGGAGAAAACTCCTAGTTGACAGTAAAATATAAAAGTTGACCAGTAATTTTCAAATAGCTTAAAAGGCACATTTGAACTGGAAGCTACTATATATACATTACACAGTTTGGCACAAAACACAGGTAAACCCTAAACATTCAGTAAGTGGCAGCTATTTTTAATCAATTACATATGAAATTTATTATAAAATAATGTTATATTTATGTAACACAGCCTATCATTTGTAAGAAACTATGTAATATTTTCTATTTTTATGCAAGATTCTTTATGAATTTGCAATTAATTTCAATGACACTCAGTAAAAGAGCTTACACACATTTTTCTTTTAAATAAGATTATTCCTATTGTGAATCTGACCTCGTTGGAACAAAGGTATGGCATAGAAAAGTCTTGTTTTTTATATTGCTATCAACATGAAAGTCATGAGTGTGTACAATCCACAGGAAAGAGGCTGAAAGAGTTTAAATAATTTGAGACTGATTTTTTCTCTTTTTGAAGGGGCTGCCTGGAAACCAGGGTGATCCCTCTCTTCAGAATGATGCCCTACAGCCAAGCTGCGCTGGAGTTTTGTGGTGAAGACAGTGCAGGAACTGGGGAGAAATAAGTGCTAAAAGAAAAAGATCACAATCGAGCAGGAATAGGAAAGAATGGAGAGAGAGCAAGCAAAGTATTATCAATTCTGCTAGAATGCCTGTTTGAGAAATGTGAATTTGTTCTAGCATGATAAATACATTAAGGAACAATTTGAACATAATGTAATTTGTGCTTTCTTATGTACAATCTCATTCTTGAGAATCACTGGCCGAACGCAGAAAAACAGACCTTGCTGAATCAATCAGTGTAGGAATATATTAATCAAAATGCCACACATGCTCATTTCTCAAGCATCGAACACCAACCTCACACTTCAGGGAGCAGTTCAGGTTAACCCATCCATATCTGTTACATCTGTCCGATTTTACTTACCCCTCCCTCAACCACTTCACAACAGCTCACAGTTAATACCCCTTCAGACACCCACTTTAATAAGCAAACTTCACATCTTTTTCAAGGTAAAGACTTAAATTTATCATAGCAGTTATGAATTCTTAACCATTTAACATGGGTAAAACTGTGCTACCAGTTTTACTAGTATTCTATTTCTTTTCAATGTCACTAAGCTGTGCCACAAACCCATTTCCCCCATGAGCTCTATGTTTTTTATTTTGCGATTTTGCATAACTCATGACACTTGGGAATGCAAAGTCACATTAGACAAAAGGTGGTGCTAGTGGTAAAGAATTTGCCTGCCAATGCAGGAGACAAAAAGAGACTCAGGTTCAATCCCTGGGTTGAGAAGATTCCCTGGATGAGGGCATGGCAATCCACTCCAGTATTCTTGCCTGGAGAATACCATGGACAGAGGAGCCTGGTGGGCTACAGTCCAAAGGGTGGCAAAGAGTCAGACACAACTGAAGTGATTTAGCACATGCGCCCATAGGAGAAAAGGAGGACTATCGACTGCATCACAAAAGATAAGTGAGAAAGATAAAACAGAGAGAACGGGAAAGCAAACAAATGGAAAGGCATGTTGATAAGTCCAGTTACCTAACATGTGGAGAAACAGCTGGACACATCAAATTAAAAGGCCAGAGAAAGACAGTCTTAGACAGCATCTTAAGATACCAGCTGGATCTGCAGTTAGTACTTCAAAAATATTACTAAATGTCTGTATTGCACGTGCCAAACTTCTAATTACTTAGTAAAATGGGTAAGAGATGTTACAATTAGGTAGGGATTTTGAAGAGGAACCACAGATCAGTCGACCAGATGCCCCTTCAGTCTTGATTCCCTTAGCTGCTGGGACTGATGCTCACTGAGGGATCAGAGCTGAGAACATGCCTAGGAATTGCTGTTGGTGGAAGGGAACTGCCTTTCCAGAGTTAAAGTCCTTCCTGGGGTATGCATTACCACATACAATGCAGACCAGTATTGTGTTTGTGCTCAGTCATTTAGTTGTGTCCAACTCTGTTTGCAATACTATGGACTGTAGCCCGCCAGGCTCCTCGTTCCATGAGATTTTTTTCCAGGCAAGAATACTGGAGACGGATGCCATTTCCTACTCCAGGGGATCTTCTTGACCCAGGTTGATCTTCTTCAACTTGCATCTCTTGTGTCTCCTGTATTGGCAGGTGAATTCTTGACCACATAGATCAGTAATATTATGAAGCTAATAAAAATCCAACATTCTAGACAGTTTTTAGGAACACAAAACTGAAAAACATTGATTGTGACCTTTATATATGACATTCATGGGCAAGTCTGGATCAGTCTCTTTTGGGGTCACTACACGAGTGTCCAGCAGTCTTCGGCAGAGGCGTGGGTCAGCAGTGGTCTGCTACAGGGTTGGGGGCACTCAGTGCAGCATATTAAAAAGCAGAAACATTACTTTGCCAACAAAGGTCCATCTAGTCAAAGCTATGGTTTTTCCAGTAGTCATGTATAGATGTGAGAGCTCGACTATAAAAAAACCTGAGTGCCGAAGAACTGATACTTTCGAACTGTGGTGTTGGAGAAGACTCTTGAGAATCCCTTGGACTGCAAGGAGATCCAGTCAGTCAATGCTAAAGGAAATCAATCAGTCCTGAATATTCATTGGAAGGACTGATGCTGAAGCTGAAACTCCAATACTTTGGCCACCTGATGCAAAGAACTGACTCTAGTGTGGGAAAGAATGAAAGTGGGAGGAGAAGGGGACGACAGAGGATGAGATGGTTGGATGGCATCACTGACTCAACGGACATGAGTTTGAGTAAGCTCTGGGAGTTGGTGATGGATGGGGAAGCCCTGCATGCTGCAGTCCATGGGGTCACAAAGAGTCGGACACAACTGAGCAACTGAACTGGTCTAAAATATGACATAATTATCTATACGTTGAACTGGGAAGAGCCAATTTACATTCATTAGACAGCAACTGAGAACTGATTTAGGAAGAAAGGCTAGAGCCAATTGCCAGTCAGTTATGTCCAAATTTGGGATCACTCGGGTATTATATTACTGAATTTCTATAATAACAGCAAATTTTTTTGAACTCTATATACAACCTATAAGTAAGGAGGAAACCTTGAGCTTTAACAGAATTTCTACCTCTTCACATTGAGAATTTTCTCTAGCCAACTAGAAAAAAGGAAAGTTTTAGAAACTATGAAAATTAGAAAATAAATTTTTTTATTTGAAAAATGTTTTATGTTATTGAAATATTACATTCAAGATTGGAGTCCTTAAGAACTTTGGATAAACTGAGACTTAGGTAATTGCACAAAGCTGACTTGAATTAAAATGCAAAACTTTTAATTCACAGTTCATTTCACCTATACTTTATTATTTTTAATTAGGACATATAATCTAAAGGATAAATAACACATGTTGGATGGTATTGACAAGTACCAAGAATACAGCTGTGTGTGTGTATATAGCTATATGAACCTACATAAAACAGCACACATACACGTACACAACCACACACATATGTATATAAATTCTGCAAATATTTGTTCAGTGCAATTGATTGATCTTAATTTTCTAATTAGAAAAATGATTATTCCAATTTTGTGCACCTGAAGTCCATTAAAATCTTATCTAAAAATTGCATAGTTTTAATGGGCTCAAGGTGAGAGAAATTTAAGTAAATATAAACAGCAATCAGACAACAAAAGTAAAACACTTTCATAATTTTAACCTTTTCCATTTCTTTAAGTTCCATTAAGTAACAGATGTGTGTTACAAAGTCTTTATGCTCCTTTGGAATTTTGGACTATCCGTGGAAAATTTTTGAACTCTCATTTTTATCTTCTGAAGTACATGAAAGTGAAAGTTGCTCAGTCGTGTCCGACTCTTTGTGACACATGGACTGTAATTTATGCCAGGCTCCTCTGTCCATGGAATTCTTCAGGCAAGAATACTACGGCATTATCTGTTTAAAAAATATTTATATTTCATCTATTCAAATCATCTTAAATATATTCTGTGCTGAGTTTAATATATGCTTTCCTAATTTCAGAGTAGAAAGGTCATTTTAAACCTGTGATTTATGTCTTGAAAAAAGAATATATAGCTTTTTTTCCAAATCGTTATTCTCTTGATCTGATACCCTTGCAAGTATTTCCTTTTATTCCAAAAGATCATTGTACTCCTCATTTTACTTTAAATTTTCAAATTTGGATTTGCCTCCAAACCCAAACTAAGACTGCATTTTCACTAGAATGATGAAAATTATAGCTTCCTGGTTACATATATCCCACTCCCTCCTGGCCTTCCATTCCACCTCCACCTCCCCTCCCATCCCAACCATCCGGGTCACCACAGAACACAGTGGTGAGCTCCCAGTGCTCTACTGGAGGCCCCCACTAGCTATCTGACTTACATATGGCAGTGCATATACATCAATCTCAATCTCCCAGTTTATCCCACACCTTATCCCTAACCCAGCATCCACAAATCCATTCTCTATATCAACATCTCTATTCATGCCCTGAAAATATGTACATCTGTGCCATTTTTCCAGATTCTACATACATGTTAATATACTTGTTTTTCTCTTTCTGACTGACTTTATATGACAAACTCTAGGTCCATAACAAAGTATTGGATACAGTAAAGGAAATTGAAGCACAGAGTGTAAATATTTTAGGGTCAAATTACTGAAACATCATAAGATTAAGATTTGAATGAAGGCATTCAAGTTTCTGATTTCTAGGAGTCTACTCCTGTCACTCTTATTTCTTTTGTTGATTTTCTCTCTCTTTCTATGTCTTTGTTCATTCTCTTTTATTCATTTATTGTATCATTTAACCATTCATTAAACCTACTTGTTGTTTCATTTACTCATTCATTCAATCACCAAGACTCTATTTCCTTTGCTTTGCTTCTACCATATGCCAGACACTAGGTTGAATGTGCTGTGAAACAGGAATATGGAGATTCCTGCCTAAATACAACATAATGTGGGAAAAAATAATAAATCAAATAAAGCAACCAATTAATAAATGACACCACCCTAATGACAGAAAGCAGAGAACTAAAGAGCCTCTTGATGAAGGTGAAAGAGGAGAGTGAAAAAGGTGGCTTAAAACTCAACATTTGAAAAATGAAGATCATAGTATCCAGTCCCATCACTTCATGGCAAACAGATGGGTAAAAATGGAAACAGTGATGGACTTTATTTTCTAGGCCTCCAAAATCACTGTGGATAGTGACTGCAACCAGGAAATTAAAAGACACTTGATTCTTGGAAGGAAAGCTATGATGACCTAGACAGTATATTAAAAAGCAAAGATACCACTTTGCTGACAAAGGTCCATATATTCAAAGTTATTATTTTTCCAACAGTCCTATATGGATGTGAGAGTTGGACCATAAAGAAAGCTGAGAACCAAAGAATTGATGCTTTTGAACTGTGGTGCTGGAGAAGACTCTTGAGTCTCTTGGATTGCAAGGGGATCAGTCAATCCTAAAGGAAATCAGTCCTGAATATTCATTGGAAGGACTGATGCTGAAACTGATGCTGAAGCTTTAATACCTTGGCGACCTGATGTAAAGAGCCAACTAATTGGAAAAGTCACCTGATGCTGGGAAAGGTTGAGGGCAGAAGTGGGTGACAGATGATGAGGCAGTTGGATGGCATCATCGACTCAATGGACATGAGTTTGAGCAAACTCTAGGAGATAGTGAAGGACAGGGAAGCCTGGCAGGCTGCAACCCATGGGATAGCAAAGAGTCAGACACAACTAACTGAACAACAAAATAAAATTCATAAGGACCAGATAGCACTTAAGCAATGTGGTTTCCTAATGCTTCAAGGTCATTGCTTTTGGGCATCTTAGCCTGCCTAGACTGGTTTTTGTTTTTGTTTTGTTTTATTTTTATCTCCAGCACACATATTGCTTTTTAGCGCTCAAAAAATCAGACTTGACCTCAGATTTCAAATATTATTCGACAAATAACATTTTGTCTTTGATTTGAAATTCTCCAGTACAGATTTCACATCTGTTATTTTCAATTCCACAGTGACTCTTTAATCCTGTTTTACTATATATAAATCATCTATTTACAATCCCTACAAACCTAGAGCCCAGAATAAAGCACTAATATTTGTACTACATATCAGTTATTCTCAACTATGACCACACATCAAAATCCTTGGAAGAACTGAATAAAAATATAGACTGGAAATCACTCTATGTTCCATCCAATGGTGGGGGTCCAGACATATAATTGTTTTTAAATCTTCCCAAGTAATTGCAATGTTTAGTTGAGGTTAAGAACCACAGACCTGTATTACACGCAGAAAGTGAAGAGGAACTAAAAAGCCTCTTGATGAAAGTGAAAGAGAAGAGTGAAAAAGTTGGCTTAAAACTCAACATTCAGAAAACGAAGATCATGGCATTCAGTCTCATCACTTCATGGGAAATAGATGGGGAAACAGTGGAAACAGTGTCAGATTTCATTTTGGGCTCCAAAAATCACTGCAGATGGTAACTGCAGCCATGAAATTAAAAGATGCTTATTCCTTGAAAGAAAAGTTATGACCAACCTAGATAGCATATTTAAAAGCAGAGACATTACTTTGCCAACAAAGGTCTGGCTAGTCAAGGCTATGGTTTTTCCAGTGGTCATGTATGGATGTGACAGTTGGACTGTGAAGAAAGCTGAGCACCGAAGAATTGATGCTTTTGAACTGTGGTATTGGAGAAGACTCTTGAGAGTCCCTTGGACTGCAAGGAGATCCAACCAGTCCATTCTGAAGGAGATCAGCCCTGGGATTTCTTTGGAAGGAATGATGCTAAAGCTGAAACTCCAGTACTTTGGCCACCTCATGTGAAGAGTTGACTCATTGGAAAACACTGATGCTGGGAGGGATTGGGGGAAGGAGGAGAAGGGGACGACAGAGGATGAGAATGCTGGATGGCATCACTGACTCGATGGACGTGAGTCTGAGTGAACTCCAGGAGTTGGTGATGGACAGAGAGGCCTGGCGTGCTGCGATTCATGGGGTCGCAGAGTCAGACATGACTGAGTGACTGAACTTAACTGAATTGATATCCAATTTATTTATTAAACCTAAACAAACTCTCTGGCCCAAAGAGGAAAGCTTCAAAATAATAAAAGGATAAAATTTGATGAAATGAATTTTAATAAAAGATCTGATAATAGACCCAAGAAATTAGTATTTTTAGCCTAGTATCAACTAGTTATTTTTAATGTACTATTTCAGATGGAATGACTTGACTTTATCTCTTATTCATGAAAGATGAGAAGAAAAACCTCTATAATAGAGTTGGCTAAATGTTGCTTTTCTTGGAAGGTTCTAGACCAGATAATTTCTTATATTAATAGTTCTCCATTAACAATTTTTTGTTCAAAACTGAGATCTGCAAACTCATTATGATATATTAAATTCCTTATTCAATCCAAATACCCAGCAAGAGGCCTTTGTCAGTTCTTAGTTTAATGTGATCAACAGCGTTTATTAATAAGTATAAAATAGATTTATTATTTTTACAGAAATTCTAAGCCATTTAAATGTCCACAAAATTTAAAAGAAGGATCGTTTCATCAGAGGAAACTCAGTTATTCTGAAGTTCCAGTGCTCTCATTATGTTTAAATTAGAATACAAATCATTCACTCTCTGATGTATGTGGCTTAATAGAAATACATTTCTTTTTTATAGTCTTAAGTCTAAATAAAATATCAAGAAATTTCTAGTCCATGTTCCTATGATCAAGATTAATAACACTCATAAATGAGAAAAGTATCTGTTTCCCATCAGATCAGATCAGATCAGATCAGTCGCTCAGTCATGTCCGGCTCTCTGCGACCCCATATTACAACATAAAATACAAATATTAAAATATTAATATGGAAAAACCGTCCTCTAAAATTCTTAAATAATCTATATAAATAGAAGATATAAGGAGATAAAGAGATAAAGATTTTTTAGTCTGATTTTGTTTTTTATTTTTGTTTTTAATTAAAGTCTTTTTGTGTTTCTTTGTTCAGCTATAGGACAAAGAAGTAAGAGTGACGAGGATCTTTCCAGCTATAAGAATTACTTAGCAGTCCGTTTAGATATGTAAATATAAAAAGTATACACCCTGTGCTAGAGGAATAATATTTAGTGGAGCCTTGATAAATTATTTCTTCCACTATGTCTTAATGAGAGGAGGGGCATTTGCATAATTACAATGAAATCTCCAAAGGGACAAGGCAAACCAGAGTTTCAATTACTCACCATTTAATTGTGAAGTTTAATGTTATTCCAAATTCTCCTACAGACTAAGTCAATTGACTGGATCAGAAAAGTCTCTAAGGATTAACAGGGAGACCCTGTCATGAGGGAAGTAAGAGTATAACCCTCCTGGCTCAGTCATCTTGATGCATTTGGGAACTTAAGTGTGAAACTAAGCCTCAATCCAGCATAATTTGTAGAGAGCGCAAGTTCTCTGAAGAACCTCTCTGTTAGGGACTGACACTACAGCTGGCAAAACTTCAAAACCAGAGCAGTAATTAGGATGGAATGGTTTCATTTAGCTTGTATGTCAGTGGGTTATTGCAATAGTACATGGATGGCATCTGATTTTGAGGGGCCACTGATTTTCAAAAGTGAAACTTTGAAGACTATAAAATTAAGCATGACACTCTGATCCATGCTATTCACACTGTATTAGACCAGTATATAAGAAGTAAAATGAAAATTGAGAAGGAAGAGAGTAAAACTCCTTATTTAATTAACTACTTAAAAGTTCAAGAGAATAGCCCTTAGAACTACTAACAGGTTAACAAGTTTGCTAGATGTCATACTACTGTTTAGAAATCAACTGTACCTTTATGTGCCTTTATTAATTTATTAGAAAAAAATTAAAAGGAACTAACAATCACAATAGCAACAAAACTGTAAGTTCAGTTCAGTTCAGTTGCTCAGTCGTGTCCGACTCTTTGCGACCCCATGAATTGCAGCACGCCAGGCCTCCTTGTCCATCACCAATTCCTGGAGTTTATCCAAACCCATGTCCATTGAGTCAGTGATGACATCCAGCCATCTCATCCTCTGTCGTCCCCTTCTCCTCCTGCCCTCAATCCCTCCCAGCATCAGAGTCTTCTCCAATGAGTCAACTCTTCGCATGAGGTGGCCAAAGTACTGGAGTTTCAGCTTCAACATCAGTCCTTCCAGTGAACACCCAGGACTGATCTCCTTTACAATGGACTGGTTGGATCTCCTTGCAGTCCAAGGGACTCTCAAGAGTCTTCTCCAACACCACAGTTCAAAAGCATCAATTCTTCGGCACTCAGCTTTCTTCACAGTCCAACTCTCACATCCATACATGACCACTGGAAAAACCACAGCCTTGACTATACAGACCTTTGTTGGCAAAATAATGTCTCTGCTTTTGAATATGCTGTCTAGGTTGGTCATAACTTTCCTTCCAAGGAGTAAGCGTCTTTTAATTTCATGGTTGCAATCACCATCTGCAGTGATTTTGGAGCCGCCCAAAATAAAGTCTGACACTGTTTCCACTGTTTCCCCATCTATTTCCCAAACTGTAAGTACCTAGACATAAATCCAACAATCTTTAAAACCACCATGTGAAAAGCGAAACAACTGTATTGAAGAACATAAAATAGTACACAAATAAATGGGTATTCCAACCATATTACAAATGGCAAGACAATGTATCATAGAGGTGACTATTCTCCCAAAATTCACTTATTTACTTAAGCAATTCCAATGGAAATATGATAGGGTTTTAAAATGGGACTTCATAAACTGTCATTATAATTAAGCTCTAATAATCAGGATTTAGGTAATACTAGTTAAAATAGTGTGGCATTTAATTATTTAACATATTCTTATTGGGCTTCCCTGGTGGCTAAGATGGTAAAGAATCTGCCTGCAATGCAAGAGACCCAGGTTCCATCCCTAGGTCATGAAGACTCCCTGGAGAAGGGAATGGTTACCCACTCCAGCATTCTTGCCTGAAGAAGTCCAAGGACAGAGGAATCTTGTGAGCTACAGTCCATGGGGTTGCAAAGAATTGGACACAACTCAGGGACTAACACTTTCTCACCTTCACTTTCAGAGCTTACCACGTGCCAGGAGCTGTTCTAGGTACTTAAGCCTGATCAGAAATAAAACAGAAACTTTAAACCTCATGGAGTTTATTCTTAGCTAGAGCAACAGACTATAAATTATAGGTATTATAAATAAATGAATTATACTCTATATTAGAATACATTAATGGCACTTGAATAAAGGCTTGATGTAAGAGAGGGAAATAGCTCCACAGATATCTGGGATAAGAGCATTCTAGACAGAAGGGAGATCAAGTCATAAGTCAACAGGAAAATGCTACTGGTGAAGCTATTTGTAAGGCAGGAATAGAGATGCAGACATAGAGAACAGATTTGTGGACACAGTGAAGGAAGGAGAGGATGGGACAAATTGGGAGAGTAGCACTGAAACATACATTATCATATGTAAATGTCCACTGGAAGGACTGATGCTGAAGCTGAAACTCCAATACTTTGACCACCTGATGCGAAGAACTGACTCATTTGAAAAGACCTTGATGCTGGGAATGATTGAAGGCAGGAGGAGAAGGGGATGACAAGAATGAGGGGGCTGGATGGCATCACCGACTCAATGGACATGGGTTTGAGTGAACTCTGGCAGTTTGTGATGGACAGGGGGGTCTGGAGTGCTTCAGTCCATGGGGTCGCAAAGAGTCGGACATGACTTAGTGACTGAACTGAACTGAATTGAAAATACATAGCCAGTGGGAAATTGCTGTATAACAGAGGAAGCTCAACCTAGAGGGGTAGGATGTGGTGGGGGGGATGGGAGGGAGGCTCAGGAGAGAAGACATATGTATATTTATGGCTGATTCACAATGTGGTATGGCAGATACCAACTGCCATAAAGAAGTCAACAGTAGGCCAGTGTAGCTGGGGTGAGGGAAGAGACGAAGTCAGAGGATAAGGAAGTCACATCATGTAGTGGGCATGCTTCGTTGCTCAGTCTGTTTCTACTCTTTGCCATCCCATGGAGTGCAGCCCGCCAGGCTCCTCTGTCCATGGAATTCTCCAGGCAAGAATACTGGAGTGGGTTGCCATTTCCTACCCCAGGGATCTTCCCAAACCAGGGATTGAACCCACGTCTCCTGCAGCTCCTGTTACTACTGTGCCACCTGGGAATCCCCATAAATCATGTAGAGTCTTGCGGTAAATAGGAAATGTTTGCAGTTTTGAGCATATGATTGACATGTTCAGATTTAGGTTTTAAAAATCACTGATTCGTACTATGTTAAAAAATAGACAGTAAGAGCCCGTGAGAAAAGCAGAGAGCCTTGGAAGGAGTCTGACTACAATAATCCAGGTGAGAGATGATAGTGGTTTAGAGCAGTGCTAACTGGAGGTGGTGAGAAGTGGCAGATTTTAGACATATTTTGAAAGTAGAATTTCTTTACAGTTTGATGTGCAGTATGAGACATAGGTGGCTCAGCTGGTAAAGAATCCGCCTGCAACACGGGAGACCTGGGTTTGATCCCTGGGTTGGGAAGATCCCCTGGAGAAGGGAACAGCTACCCACTCCAGTATTCTGGCCTGGAGAATTCCATGGACTGTATAGTCCATGGGGTCACAAAGAGTTGGATATGACTGAGTGACTTTCACTTTTGCTTTCATGAGACATAGGGAAGACCTGAGAGTAACTGCAAATTCTTTAGATTGAGCAACTGGAAATCTGAGATTTGCATCATCTGAGATAGAGCAGATGCAGGGAATTTTGGAGGGGAATTTCAAAAGATAAGTGTTTTTGACGTTTTAAGGTTCAATGTCTTTTAGATATATTAATGGAGATAGATGTTCAATAGGCAGGTGAATATATATGCTTGGTTGTAGGGTCTGAACTAGAAGTAAAGACTTATAAGTCATTCGCATACAGATAGCATTTATGGTATACGCCTGATTGAAACCTCTGAGAGATAAGATGGGACTAAACCCTGGATTATCCCAACATTAAGAAATCAAGAAGAAAACAGGAAGTAACTCTAAATAGAGTATAATCTATAAAAAACACTGAACTACTATGCTGTACATCTGAAACTAATATTGACATAATATTTGCATCAACTTTACTTCAAAAATTAAAAGATGCTTACTCCTTGAAAGGAAAGTTATGACCAACCTAGATAGCATATTTAAAAGCAGAGACATTACTTTGCCAACAAAGGTTCGTCTAGTCAAGGCTATGGTCTTTCCTGTGGTCATGTATGGATGTGAGAGCTGGACTGTGAAGAAGGCTGAGCGCCGAAGAATTGATGCTTTTGAACTGTGGTGTTGGAGAAGACTCTTGAGAGTCCCTTGGACTGCAAGGAGATCCAACCAGTCCATTCTGAAGGAGATCAGCCCTGGGATTTCTTTGGAAGGAATGATGCTCAAGCTGAAACTCCAGTATTTTGGCCACCTCATGCGAAGAGTTGACTCATTGGAAAAGACTCTGACGCTGGGAGGGATTGGGGGCAGGAGGAGAAGGGGATGACAGAGGATGAGATGGCTGGATGGCATCACTGACTCGATGGATGTGAGTCTGAGTGACCTGTGGGAATTGGTAATGGACAGGGAGGCCTGGCGTGCTGCGATTCATGGGGTGGCAAAGAGTCGGACACGACTGAGCGACTGATTTGATCTGATATTTCAATAAATAAATAAATATTAGAGCAAGGTCTGACCATGAGAATGTAATCTTTATGGAATCTGAAGAAGTCTTGGAAAATATATTGGAGTTTCCACTTTATGGGAATAGGAGTTTAAAGCAAATTTAATGTAACTCTCAGGATAAAATACTCTCATTGAACATGAATATCTAGATGCTTTAAAAAAAAAATTAAGAATAATATGATCCAGGAAAGGAGACTGAAACAGAATAACTGGTGGGGTAACAGAAAAACAGACAGTCTACTTTCCTATACTGCAAATGAAAAATAAAAATGAATCTAGAAGGAATGAGTAAATTAAGCTCTGCATGCACGCATGTACGCTCAGTTGCTCAGTCATGTCTGACTCTTTGTGACTCCATGGACTGTAGCCCACCAGGGTGCTCTATCCATGGGATAGTCCAGGTAAGAACACAGGAGTAGGTTGCCATTTCCTCCTCCAGGGGATCTACCCAAGGATCAAACCCTCATCTCCCATGTCTCCTGCATCAACAGGTGTATTTTTTACCACTCAGCTACCTAGGGAGCCCCAAACAACTATGACGTTAATTCAAAAAGGGCTGAGCATTGGTCACTTTATTTAGCAATATAAAATCAGAGATGATGGTAACAGGAGATGTTCCTATGCAGTGATGGAGCAAAGACCTTCCTGGGGTAGGTTCATAAAGAAGGCAATTGTGGACAGTGAGTAGACCACTATTTTGAAGAACTTTGCTACACAGGGGAGTAAAAACTGAAGCAATAGCTGATTGTATAAGTAGGATCAAAAAAGAATTTCTTTTAAGTTGAAGAACTTAGTGTGTTACAACAATGGGATATATGAAGAAAAAAAATTGAAGACAAAGGAAAGCACAGTAAGAATTGCTGGAGGACAGGTGACTAAGGGGACTTTGCTGATGGCTCAACACTAAAGAATCCACTTGCAGAGGAGGAGACACAAGAGATGTGGGTTCAACCCCTTGTGTAGAGGAGCCTTTGGAGGAGAAAATGGCAACCCACTCCAGTACTCTTGTCTAAAAAAATCCCGTGGACAGGGGAGCCTGTCACACTGCAGGCCAAAGGGTCACAGAGAGTTGGACCCAGCTGAACATGAGCACGCACACCTGACCAGATGACTGGGAAACATTGACATGGGTGTAACAAAGTTTTCTTTATCCGAGGTCTTTTTTAAAAAGTTCTTAAAGGCTTATGCTTCTGTCTAAAAAGCTCTTTCATGCTTCTAGGTACCCGGCCAGATTTCAGACTTCAGAAATAGTCATATATTTCAAAATTCATGAAATCATGTAGTTTTCCGTGATACCTTTTTCACCCATGTTCACTTTTAATATTTATATACTTGTTACACTATTTATCTTGGCTCCTCCTTCTCACAAGCTATGTGACTTTAAAGCCAATAATCCTTGCTCTGTAAATCTTACAGGGTTATTACAGAGATCAAGTAAAACAACTATATAAAAGCACTTTTGGAAACTGTAAAGGGCTTTAGAGAAGTTATTTATCTTGTTCTCATTGGCATGTAGCCCTTTTGTTAATGAGGTTTACAGACAACTTTGAAGAACAGTCTGCCTATCTTTACAAGTCTAGAGCCACCATTAGGGAATATTTTTCAGAATATTCATCTTGGTATGTGCAATTCTCCTGAGGATTAATAAGATTTTGGTCACACAAATTTAGGAAACACTGAATAGTATTAGCATGTAGTACTGGGGAATTTGAATAAATACTACAGTAAAGATAACAGTTCAAAATTGTATAGCATAATATATCTTAATATTCTCATCCCCCAAAAATCTCTTTTTTGGGGGAAATGGGTTCTATAAAACACTCATTAAATTTCTGGAGACTATTGCTTTATGAGAAACATTAAGATGGATAAACCCTACCAAAATGAAAAATAAAACTAGGTCAATTGCAGAACATCTGAAAGACTTAAAAATTCTCCCAAATTGGCTTAAAGATCAGACAAAACAACACTGAGGGAAGGAAAAGTACTTGTTCTTCTTTATATCCCTGTATGAAAGCAGAGTCCTTGGTGCAAAATAGATACTCAAATTATACCAATAGGACAGAGGTAGATGAACAAATTTTCTGTCAAACTTTTGTGAATCAGTTAACCTTTTAAAGTCTGAAATTATCCTGCTTCAGCAAAGATGTGTTTATACTGCTTCCCCTGGATCTGGGCTAATGATACAAATGATACTAAATCTGTTATTAAAGAGATCAGAGAGCAGATCAGAGCAGTTGCTCAGTAGTGTCCGACTCTTTGCGACCCCACGAATCGCAGCACGCCAGGCCTCCCTGTCCATCACCAACTCCTGGAGGTCACTCAGACTCACATCCATCAAGTCAGTGATGCCATCCAGCCATCTCATCCTCTGTCGTCCCCTTCTCCTCCTGCCCCCAATCCCTCCCAGCATCAGAGTCTTCTCCAATGAGTCAACTCTTTGCATGAGGTGGCCAAAATACTGGAGTTTCAGCTTTAGCACCAGGGCTGATCTCCTTCAGAATGGACTGGTTGGATCTCCTTGCAGTCCAAGGGACTCTCAAGAGTCTTCTCCAACACCACAGTTCAAAAGCATCAATTCTTCGGCGCTCAGCCTTCTTCACAGTCCAGCTCTCACATCCATACACGACCACAGGAAAGACCATAGCCTTGACTAGGCGAACCTTTGTTGGCAAAGAGATGTCTCTGCTTTTGAATATGCTATCTAGGTTGGTCATAACTTTCCTCCCAAGGAGTAAGTGTCTTTTAATTTCATGGCTGCAGTCACCATCTGTAGTGATTTTGGAGCCCAGAAAAACAAAGTCTGACACTGTTTCCACTGTTTCTCCATCTATTTCCCATGAAGTGATGGGACTGGATGCCATGATCTTCGTTTTCTGAATGTTGAGCTTTAAGCCAACTTTTTCACTCTCTGCTTTCACTTTCATCAAGAGCCTTTTTAGTTCTTCTTCACTTTCTGCTATAAGGGTGGTGTCGTCTGCATATCTGAGGTGATTGATATTTCTCCCGGCAATCTGGATTCCAGCTTGTGTTTCTTCCAGTCCAGTGTTTCTCATGATGTACTCTGCATATAAGTTAAATAGACAGGGTGACAATATACAGCCTTGACGTACTCCTTTTCCTATTTGGAACCAGTCTGTTGTTCCATGTTCAGTTCGAACTGTTGCTTCCTGACCTGCATACAGATTTCTCAAGAGGCAGATCAGGTGGTCTGGTATTCCCATCTCTTGAAGAATTTTCCACAGTGCTTTGTGATCCACACAGTCAAAGGCTTTGGCATAGTCAATAAAGCAGAAATAGATGTTTTTCTGGAACTCTCTTGCTTTTTCCATGATCCAGCGAATGTTGGCAATTTGATCTCTGGTTCCTCTGCCTTTTCTAAAACCAGCTTGAACATCAGGAAGTTCACGGTTCACATATTGCTGAAGCCTGGCTTGGAGAATTTTGAGCATGACTTTACTAGCGTGTGAGATGAGTGCAACTGTGCAGTAGTTTGAGTATTCTTTGGCATTGCCTTTCTTTGGGATTGGGATGAAAACTGACCTTTTCCAATCTTGTGGCCACTGCTGAGTTTTCCAGATTTGCTGACATATTGAGTGCAGCACTTTCACAGCATCCTCTTTCAGGATTTGGAATAGCTCAACTGGAATCCCATCACCTCCACTAGCTTTGTTTGTAGTCATGCTTCCTAAGGCCCACTTGACTTCACATTCCAGAATGTCTGGCTCTAGGTCAGTGATCACACCATCGTGATTATCTGGGTCTGAAGATCTTTTATGTACAGTTCTTCTGTGTATTCTTGCCACCTCTTCTTAATATCTTCTGCTTCTGTTAGGTCCATACCATTTCTGTCCTTTATTGAGCCCATCTTTGCATGAAATGTTCCTTTGGTATCTCTGATTTTCTTGAAGAGATCCCTAGTCTTTCCCATTCTGTTGTTTTCCTCTATTCTTTGCATTGATTGCTAAAGAAGGCTTTCTTATCTCTTCTTGCTATTCTTTGGAACTCTGTATTCAGATGCTTATATCTTTCCTTTTCTCCTTTGCTTTTCACTTCTCTTCTTTTCACAGCTATTTGTAAGGCCTCCCCAGACAGCCATTTTGCTTTTTTGCATTTCTTTTCCATGGGGATGGTCTTGGTCCATGTCTCCTGTACAATGTCATGAATCTCATTCCATAGTTCATCAGGCACTCTATCTATCAGATCTAGGCCCTTAAATCTATTTCTCAGTTCCACTGTATAATCATAAGGGATTTGATTTAGGTCATACCTGAATGGTCTAGTGGTTTTCCCTACTGTCTTCAATTTCAGTCTGAATTTGGCAATAAGGAGTTCATGGTCTGAGCCACAGTCAGCTCCTGGTCTTGTTTTTGCTGACTGTATAGAGCTTCTACATCTTTGGCTGCAAAGAACATAATCAATCTGATTTCAGTGTTGACCATCTGGTGATGTCCATGTGTAGAGTCTTCTCTTGTTTTGTTGGAAGCGGGTATTTGCTATGACCAGTGCATTTTCTTGGCAAAACTCTGTTAGTCTTTGCCCTGCTTCATTCCATATTCCAAGGCCAAATTTGCCTGTTGCTCCAGGTGTTTCTTGACTTCCTACTTTTGCATTCCAGGCCCCTATAGTGAAAAGGACATCTTTTTTGGGTGTTAGTTCTAAAAGGTCTTGTAGGTCTTCATAGAACCGTTCAACTTCAGCTTCTTCAGCATTACTGGTAAGTCAATTTCACTTCCCATCTATTAAAAGTATAGTGAAATATAAAAACCCAGTCACTGGATTCAAAGGGTTTGTTTTGAACTTACTAAGTTCTCATACAACATTAGAAGTCTTCCCTCATAGCTCAGTTGGTCAAGAATCCACCTGCAATGCAGGAGACCCTGGTTCAATTCCTGGGTTGGGAAGATCTACTGGAGAAGGGATGGGCTACCCACTCTAGTATTCTTGGGCTTCCCAGTGGCTCAGCTGGTAAAGAATCCACCTGCGATGTGAGAGATCTGGATTCAATCCCTGGGTTGGGAAGATCCTCTGGAGAAGGGAAAGGCTACCCACTCTAGTATTCTGGCCTAAGAATTCCATGTACTATGCTTCCCTTGTAGCTCAGTCAGTAAAGAATCTGCCTGCAGGGCAGCAGACCCAGGTTCCATCCTTGGGTTGGGAAGATCCCCTGGAGAAGGAAATGGCAACACACTCCAGTAGCCTTGCCAGGAAAATCTCATGGACACAGGAGCCTGGTGGGCTGCAGTCCATGGGATCGCAAATATTCAGGCACGACTGAACGACTTTCACTCACAACATTAGAAGATTTATGCTTCTTATTTTTGCCATTGTTTATAAAAGATGGCTTTTGGTTATAATCTTCCTCTCCAACTCAGCTCCTATAAAGTTGATATAGGGTAACTTCCTGTGCATATGGATGAACCATGAAACAGCCTAACTTTGCCTCTTCTGGGCCAATCATAGACTTCTAGGCCACTCCAGACTTACATATGTAAGCCTATACTTGGACCCTCTATTTTCTGGGAGGTGCACCAATCCCCAAACAGCAAATTCATAAATCTCATCCTTTTGTTTGGCTCCAATGCTTAAAAATTCAATTGATGGATAACAGGGAATTGCATACTTTATTATAATGTTATTATGAGGAATTACATCACTGCATAGAGGATCAACACACAGAAGAAACTATTCTGTTAGGGCTGCACCTTTTCTGGCTCAGTCATTTCTGACTCTTTGTGACCCCATGGACTGTGGTCCACCAGGCTCCTCTGTCCATGGGGGTTCACAGCAAGAATACTGGGGTGGGTTGCCATTTCCTCCTCCAGGGAATCTTTCCCACCCAGGGATCAAATCGCGGTCTGGAGTCTCCTGCATTGGCAGCTGAATTCTTTACCACTGAGCCACCTGGGAAGCCTGATTAAGAGGTAAAAAAAATTCCAAGGATAATTACCTTTGAAACAGAAGAAAGTGGAGCTTAACAATTACTAAAATAAGCCACAATTACTAAAGAACTGAAGTTTTTGATGAATAGTTACTGAAAGTAGTTGACAAGGGGTGAGGAAAGCATTTAAAAATTGGCAAAATACAATTAATTACTGGAGATATCCCTATGGATGAGAGATTTCAGCTGTAACATAGTAGTGATCTTTAAAAGAATGTCATTTGTGTTAATGGTCTTTTATAGTATTTTTAAACTAGATATGTAGTATATTCATAAGCCAAATATTTAAATGTATAGCTAATAGGTTTGTGTGAGACTATGTAGAATCTGCATATTATAGTATTTCATAATACAGTGCAATGGTATGAGGAAATAAAGCCCTTTTGTCACCACTGAGGCGCACATTGCTCACAAAGCTATATTAACTTTTTCTAAGTGCCCATTTTTGTTATTGGTGGTTCAGTCTAAAACAGTCTTGCATCACTAAAAATCCACAAAACCCTTAATTTTTGTAAAGGCACATTCCATATTTAATCTTTTATAAAACTTCAGTGTCCTTTATGCACAGAACGCAACCATTAGACACTTAATTGCTAGATTTTTTGATCTGAGTATTACTCTTGCCACCGATCCTTCATTTTGTTTTACATATTTTTGGCCAAAGCTCTTCTGCCTTCCTGGCAGGAATTAAAAAACTGAAAAAAATGCAAACAAAAATCTGTTTCTGATTTTATATTGACTCAGCGTGCACATTTACATTGACTGTTACCCAATTATTTTGTTGCATTGTATTAAAGAACAGTCACGAATTAATGTCAAATTCTAAGAGGAATGAATAATGGGAGCAGCGCTGTTGGAAAGGGAAGCACCAGCTTGGTTCACTAAGAGTACCTAAGTACAAAGTGGGGAGACAAGCAGAGAAGCTTGAGGGGTGAGAAGAAGTCAGCCAGTTGGGAAAGGATCTCCTAGGACGTACCAAGGATGCATTGTGTGATCACTTGAAAGATCAGCCACCCACTTCACCCTGAGCTCTGAGAAGAAACACAGTAATCTCTTAGTCACTAATGAACAATAAACATCAAAATGTATTGTGTCAAGTGTAACTACTGGTTTGTGAGACTTCAGTTTCACACACACACACACATATATATATATATATATATATATATATATATACATACACACACATGAACATAAAAATGCATAGTAAAATGTTGCAACTGAATTACATTTTTTACAGTGGGTAGCAGACAGGTGGGTCCTTAGTGTTTGTGGATCCCAAGGCAAAAGAACAAAGAGGCTTACATGCCATAAATCCAAATATGACAGTCAAATTAAAAAAATCATCCTACTATCTTCTTTGAAATACCTTTCACACTGACTTTTAGGCTAAATTCTAATGAATAATTCTAATGAAGTTCCACAGCACAATGTAGTTACCCAGATATGCCCTAGACTGTAGCCTACTTCTCTTCCCAGCCTCAGCTCCTTCCAGAATCCCGGTCTGCTTTATCTGCATAAACAGTGCTTCTAAAAATACGTGTCCCTTAGCCTCTTCTGAGGTCCACTGGGGTGTGGGTAGAGACAGATGTTGTTCCTAGGAAGAAACTCACAAAGGCTCTGGAGGGTAAGATCTGTTTGATCTGAAAGTCTGGGCTGCTAGGAACTTGGCAGGTTGTCAGGAAGGGGTGCCGCTGTGACTCACACCTGTGCAACTTCTCCCTGTGCCCATCCTCAGTGAGGGGCACGAGGGGCCAGAGGAAGACCCTGCTCAACTGTGGACCCCTCTTAACTAGGTTTAAAAACCATATTCATAGCAATCAAAATTTGTAAATGCCACTGTCTTCAAGCACCTGTTCAGAGTAAAAAGGAATATAACTGGGAGATTTGGGGGAAGAAAAAATTGAAGAAATTTTTAAAAAGCATACTCTTAAATAGACTAAAATAATTCTAGAAAACAAGGACATATGTATAATTATGAAAGACTAAAAGTTCAGAAAAAAATAATATTGGATTAGAATGACTTTTCAGAAACCAATAAAAACACCTAGAGAAAGCATCCTGGCATGAAGGAACATGAGAGCACAAAGGAGGTGAGAAGACCCAAGTTCTGGTCCTACTCTGGACAGATAAGTCACTCAGTCTAAGCAGACCTTAATTTCATTGGCTATAAAATTAAGAAAAGGGAAAAAAATCTGTAACTGGTTCAGAAGTCTGATATGAGAAAAAATGATAAATGGATATAAAGATGTAGTACAAACAATTTGTTAAAAAATATCTAATCAAGATACTTCCACGTTTAAAATCCTTCCCATTGCTCTGAAAATAAAACTGAACTTCTTACGGCAGCCAGCATGACTGATCATCAATGGTCTGACACACACATTGCCCCTGTGTGCCATGTCCCCTGCTTCTCCCTCTCCTGACAACTAGGCTCCAGTTACACGGCCTTCCTTCCTTCCCAAGAAGTTCTTTCCCACTGTTAGAGCACGTGCACTTCGCATTGCCTTTATTTCAAGAACTCTTGACACTTTTCCATGGACTCCCTGTGTTCTTTCAGGTTCCAGTTCAAAAACCACCTCCTGAGAAACCATTCAGTGCCCTGTCTACTTAGCAACCTTCACATAGACTTTGCACCTGCCCCGTGATCACATTCATTTCCCTTTATGTATATGTGCTTATTTTACTTACCTCTGCCCTGTTCATTAGCATTCCAACCACCCAGAACAGAACCTATTTCTCAGCACTTTAGTAAGTTCACCACTAAAAATTTACTGAAAAATGAATGACCATGAGAACACGGTATTAACAAATATAATGACCGTAGTGCTTATCTATTGCTTGTATTCTTTACAACGAAGTTACAAGCAAGGCATGACTGCTGCTGCTGCTGCTGCTAAGTTGCTTCAGTCGTGTCGGATTCTGTGCGACCCCATAGACGGCAGCCCATCAGGCTCCCCCGTCCCTGGGATTCTCCTGGCAAGAACACTGGAGGGGGTTGCCATTTCCTTCTCCAGTGCATGAAAGTGAAAAGTGAAAGTAAAGTCGCTCAGTCGTGTCCAACTTTTAGCGACCCCATGGACTGCAGCCTACCAGGCTCCTCTGTCCACAGGATTTTCTAGGCAAAAGTACTGGAGTGAGGTACCATTGCCTTCTCCGAAGACATGACTAGTGGGAGGTTGCAGCATTAAGACAACCAGCTACTATTTAAATGGCACAGATGGGATTTGAATCCAGGTTTAGTGACTTCAGTTAAATTACTATTTCACGCTGCCTCACTGACACCTCCTATCACAACTAATGCATCTCTCCTTTAAAATCTATTATCATTTTTGACGTCACTTTATTCATTACGTTTTGCAATATTAATTTGGGCAGATTATTTTCACTCCTGCAAAATTTAGTGACTATGTCTTCTGAATCTCAATCACTGTCTAACATTCTACTTAGCAAACATTTTCAGCTGAAAAAAATAATTGCAAGTAGAATTATAAGTCAGGAGCATTATTACCTCCTTTTCCAGAGCAGTGTGTTTACTAAATTTTTTCCACACATTAACTCCCCTGTGGAAAGCAACAGGAAAAAACTTATTGGTCCTAGTCTGAACTTTTAATGAGGCAAAATTTAGTGTTCTGAAAAATTGTTATTATCCTGTGGATATTTATGTTCTTCTAGAACAATTGATTAAATGTGTGGCATAAGGAAACAGACCGGTTTCAGTTAAACTTATTTTTTCTTTTCATCTTTATTTTTTAAATGTTGGTAATAATTACACAACTTTTCTATGAGTAATAGGCCTGTTTCAGAGTGTGCTTTGTAAGACTATTTTTATCAACTATTTTGTCAACAGAATGTTCAAGCCACTGACGTAAAACATCTCCTCTTGGCTAATAACCCACTCTGACCATGTAATTTAAATAACTTTACTGCCCTAAACAAAGAGTAATCCTTGTGAGTAGGATTTACCAGTCGCTTTCTGACAGTTCCACAGCATCTAGTAATAGTTTTGTGTTTTCCTCCCCAACAACCACTTTGCAATTTATACACGAATACTACAGTCATCCTACACTGATAACCTTCATTGCACAGACACTCCCCAAAATAATACTCTCCTTTCCTTTGCTCTAACATACTTTCTAAGTACTCCTTATAGAAAAATTAAGTGTAAGGACTTAATTTACAACCTTATAATACTTGTTATTCAATGGTATTAACACACTTTAAATAATCCTATTGGAAGGGATACTTTTGAAAAGATTTATAATGTTCATGTATATAATTTAAGTGTTTATATAAGGATGATAAAATAATACATAGGATATTACATTATCTTTTATCAAAAAATGTAGGGAGCTAGAAGATGAATAAGTTCTGGGGATCTAATGTATAAATTGGTGACTATAGATTATACTGTAACTATACTTGAGAATCACTAGGGGAGTAAATCCTAAAGCTTTCCATGACACACACTCACACACATAGAGACATGGTGATGAATGTGTTAACTAATCTTATCATGGTAATCATTTTACATAATTATACAAAATAATCACACTGCATACCTTACGCTCATATAATCTGTACACCAAACCACCATAGTGCACACCTGAAAATTACATAATCTTATATGTCAATTATATCTCAATAAAGTTGAAAACAAAAGAAATGTCAGGCAGAGAAATGTGATAAAAATCAAAATTTAAAGTACTTTCTTCAATAATCTCAAGAGTAATATGAATTAAAGCACAGTTAACTTATTTTTAAAATTAAAAAATACACATGACATATATTTTAGGATTATGTTTCAGAATAGGTACATGATATTTTGAAATACCCTAGTATATCTTTACTCTGAGCATTTGGAAATCACTCTTCCTACAATTCAGGGAAATTGAAAAATAGAATACTGTTAATTACAATATTTAAAAATCTTTAATCCATTTACATCCATTCTTTACACCCACTTAAAAAGAGTGAGTTAGCAATGGCACAGAATTTCTCTTCTGCACTGGCTGAAATTCCTTCACCCAGAACTGGAAGGCAAAGATAGTTAAAAACAAATTCTTTGGGTTTTAAAATGCTCAGAATCCTCCACATATACACCACTATCTTTTGACTCCAATAGAGACAAATATCATTTATTTGTAGGTTCTCATTCTAATTCTGTAATTAGGTAATTAATCTGACATCAATTGTCTTACATTCTATAATGCCTGAATATTTAGGGGTTATATTTCAAAGAAATAAATTTGAAAACAAAATACATGTATGAGTACTGCTCACTCCCCAGAAGTACTAGAGAAATGCTAAGCACAAAATGGTTTGTTAGCAAATAGATACAGTCTTAAACATTTTATACCTTTGAAAGCATATTTCTTTAATTTTAGTTTGGATTAGCATAATGTGGCATCGTTATATTTTGAAGATTTCTAAGAAAAAGACGGAATGACCATAAAGTTCATTTTCACATTCAAAACAGTGTGATTATGTAATTCTCTGAGAAAAGGTGTATCACTGTATCACTGATGACATAATTAAACCGAAACGGTAATAGAAAAACGACACGCTAGTTTCCTAAACTGAATATTTCGTGTAGATGCCTTATTCTTAAGAGTTTGGTGGTTTATTTACTGAGTTAATGTCAGTTATCTAAAGAAAAGAGAAATAAGTTTTACTCAAATTTGAAATATAGTTCATGAAATCTGGCTGTCAGATTGTAGCTTATTTTTAATACCTAGCTTAAGATTTCTATAAAATACATGGATAAAGGCTAAAATACTAAGGCCTTTAATGAAGAGTTGTTTGCTTCTCAGCCACCAGAATTGATGGCGTTCCCGGTAAATTAGTTTGATTTACTTGACTTCTTTTGCTTTAACACTTAAAGGAGGAAACGTAAGAAGCCCCTTCACTTGTTTCAGTTGGACAAATGAGGAAATGTGCAATTTATTTTATGGCAACAGTTAGAACTGGTCATGGAACAACAGACTGGTTCCAAATAGGAAAAGGAGTACGTCAAGGCTGTATATTGTCACCATGTTTATTTAACTTATATGCAGAGTACATCATGAGAAATGCTGGACTGGAAGAAACACAAGTTGGAATCAAGATTGCTGGGAGAAATATCAATAACCTCAGATATGCAGATGACACCACCCTCATGGCAGAAAGTGAAGAGGAACTCAAAAGCCTCTTGATGACAGTGAAAGTGGAGAGTGAAAAGGTTGGCTTAAAGCTCAACATTCAGAAAACGAAGATCATGGCATCTGGTCCCATCACTACATGGGAAATAGATGGAGAAATAGTGGAAACAGTGTCAGACTTTATTTTTCTGGGCTCCAAAATCACTGCAGATGGTGACTGCAGCCATGAAATTAAAAGACGCTTACTCCTTGGTAGGAAAGTTATGACCAACCTAGATAGCATGTTCAAAAGCAGAGACATCACTTTGCCAACAAAGGTTCGTCTAGTCAAGGCTATGGTCTTTCCTGTGGTCATGTATGGATGTGAAAGCTGGACTGTGAAGAAGGCTGAGCGCCGAAGAATTGATGCTTTTGAACTGTGGTGTTGGAGAAGACTCTTGAGAGTCCCTTGGACTGCAAGGAGATCCAACCAGTCCATTCTGAAGGAGATCAGCCCTGGGATTTCTTTGGAAGGAATGATGCTAAAGCTGAAACTCCAGTACTTTGGCCACCTCATGCGAAAAGTTGACTCATTGGAGAAGACTCTGATGCTGGGAGGGATTGAGGGCAAGAGGAGAAGGGGATGACAGAGGATGAGATGGCTGGATGGCATCACTGACTCGATGGATGTGAGTCTGAGTGACCTCCGGGAGTTGGTGATGGACAGGGAGGCCTGGCGTGCTGCGATTCATGGGGTCGCAAAGAGTCGGACACGACTGAGCGACTGATCTGATCTGAAGAAGTCTAGGGCTTCCCTGGTGGCTCAGCAGTAAAGAATCCACCTGCAATGTAGGAGATGCAGAGAAGCAAGCTTGATCCCTGGGTTGGGAAGATCCCTTGGAAAAGGATATGGCAACTCACTCCAGTATTCTTGCCTGGAAAAATACCATGGACGGGAGCCTGCCGGTCTACAGTCCATTAAGTCTCAATGAGTTGGACACGACTTAGTGACTAAATAACACAGGTCTAGTACTATTTGTATTGTGGTCCAGTCACTTACAGTTTAGATACCTGCTTCATGAGCTCTTGATGATTAAGCAGCTCAGCCACCCAAAGCTATAACTTGCAAACACCCAGGAGACGGTCCAAACCTCATGCGCAGGATGTATAAATAACTATATTAAATATTCATGTGATTCCAGATCTACCAGCATCTGACCTTTTTTTTTTTGTGCTAGGAACAAGTGGTTCAGCACAGAAAAGTGCAGAAAGGCGCCAGAAGAGACTGTTGGTTTCCTTGACCTTGGTCTATGCCCCACCCACAAGGAAAATCAATGCCTTCTTAAAAAATAGCAAAAGTTGGATGACTTCAGATATCCTTTCATGTAATTTCTCATTAACAGAGGTACTGCTAGAGTACCTCTAGCATCAAACACATGGAAAATGAAAAGTCAAATAAGATATTATCGACATTTTTTGCAGTGATAGGCCACAGATAAGTCACCAACTATACATAGAACCACTTATAAATCAAACTTACTTTACTTTAAACAGTCCTGGATATATATTACTAATATATATATACACAGACATATTTATTCAATTATAGATCTGTTTAGTCAGATATACAATTAAATTCTTAAGAGAATCAAGTTAATAACAAGTATATTTGAATTATATATATGTGCATAAATCCACACACATAATATTTTTGAGAAAATCATCTTATGAGCAATTAATGATAAGGGAAATCATAAGGCACTTTTGACCAAGTCAAAACACAGTGTTTATTACAAGAATTACTCAGATATTTCATATTCCTGTCAAAGGGTATAGCAAGTACACATTTCCATATAAGAGCATGTCATATGCATGATACCTTTTCATGGACTTTCTGGCCAGGTTCCATCCCTTCAAGATGTTCAGATTCTGTGGATCCCTCACTTGATACCATTTTTCTTTGTATATGAACATTTTGTTCACGCAAGGCAACAATCTGCAAAATAAAAACATTGTGCCTTTAAAATCTAAAATACCAACATGAAGCATAAAAAAATTGAGCTTACTTGAATGTGGTTAAGAACTAGTGAATACAAACAAATAACTATAAAATAACCATTAAATTTTACTCATTGTTTCATAAATATTTCTAAAATTTAGATTAGCATTTTAAAAAATATTTATAATATTTATGGAATGTAAAATTTACTTAAAATGTTTTCTAGTTGGAAAATGTATCTATCAAGTTTGAAATGTTTCTAAAGTGGTAGGATCCATGAGTTTTTAACTCAAAAATTACTTTTTAGTTTATGAGATGCAATAAAATTTGTATTAGTCTGAATCCTTATAGTATAAAAAAAAATAAAGACTGAATATTGAAGGCCAATTATGAGCACATTCATCTTCCCTAAGAGACAGTACATCTGCAGTTTTAAAACAAGCAAATAAATAAGCTGGACTTAATTTTGTACCACTACCATAAGCACTTAGAGTTAAATTGATCTCACTGTCATTATTTTAATAGTCATTATCTTAGTAGTTCTAGTCCAAATATAGTTAATTTACAAAAAGAATTCTCAGAAGGCAATTAATTCTTGTAAAATCTTAGCTCAGTTTGATACACATGATACTTTGAACTAAGAAACAGATTCTCAGATAGTTGTAGTTTAAGTGATCTTAATAATGTACAGAGTGGAAGATCATATTCTAGCATTTTAAAATGGAGTTTCAAAATATATTTGCTATTTATGCATATTATTTCAAAAGTATTTTACATTATATCAATACCACAAATTATTCATTTCTTAGCAAGTTTTATTATAATGTCAACTCAGATATTGAGTCAGTATTGGTTCTAGGGGAAATTAATGTCCATAGTATTCAGTACACAATAAATATGGAATCATATTAAACTTAATATGTTGAAATTATAAGATGAACATGTCACATAGACAAATAATTATCCAATAAACAAAAGACATCAAGAGACTGGTTATTTGTCCTACTGTCTGCCACTGCTGCTTGTATGCCAGGGGTGTATTCTTGAGAAACAGTGATTTTGCACATGACCTCCAGCAGTTCAACACACATTTCTTAAGGGCATATCAACATAATGAAGAACAACTCTGAAAAGGTGCATCTCTCTTGCAGTACTGCGATCACCAAATAATTGGTTCCCTAAAATACCATTCTTGCCTACCTATAATCTATCCTCCACAAAGCAGCCAGATTCATCTTCTAAATTTAAGCTATGTTGTGTCTCTCTTTAGCTTTCCAAACAACCTCTCTGTTTTTCCCTATTTAGCATAATTTTAAACTTCTTGACCTTCAGGATCCTTTTGACTACAATGGCTTCCTTTCAGTCCCTCAAACAGACTGGACTCTTTCTCACTTAGAAATGAGGAACTTGCTCATCTTCCCATCTGAAGCATTCTTCCCCAGCTCAGATTACACCTGACACAGTCATATTTCAAAACTCAGCAGAAAAACACGCTCCTCCAAGAAAGTGTACCTAATCATTATATGTTTTATAATATATCTGTGTTTATTTCCGTGTACATCTTACTCATTAAAATTTAATATTTTATTCCTTTATTTACTTACTCACTTTCCTTGTTTATTTAGCTAGCAGAAGTCCTAATGACATCTCATGGGAAAATAATTATCAAAGGAATACCTTATTGAAAACATTTTCAAATGAAGCAGCACATCACATTAGTATGTTCAAGGATTCAATATAAATGTTGAATTAAAAAATGAATGGGTATGGGAAACCAAAGAATATAGGTCTAACTTATTCAGAAATAACCATAGATAAAGATTTAGAGTACTTGAGAATCTTCAGGGACATTCCTCTCATGTTGGCATAGAAATGAATTACATCAAAGGAAAAACAGGAGTGAAATAGTCTCTGAATATAACATTTTTATATTACATTCTTAACATTTTGTCTCTTGCAGAAAGCAATAATACTATACTACTATCAGTACATAATAAAACTTTATTATGAATTTTTAAAAATTAAAGAATTGTAAATTGAGATCTAAGACAACATCTAACACCAGTGTTAGTTGCTCAGTTGTATGCGACTCTTTACAACTCCATGGACTGTAGACCACCAGGTTCCTCTGTCCATGGAACTGTCCAAGAAAGAATACTGGAGTGGGTAGCATTCCTTTCTCCAGGGGATCTTCCTGACTCAGGGATCGAACTAGAGTCTCCTGCATTGCAGGCAGATTATTTATCATCTCAGCTACCAGGGAATCCCAGATAACATTCATGACTTAACAAATAATGTTAAGGCAAAGGTAACAATACATTTAAAAATTCTTTGCATTTTCTTCCATTATTTAATTTACTTAGAAGTGAAGAGAGGCCTTTTAAAAGAATTTCTCACTTTATAGAATATCAGATCAGATCAGATCAGTCGCTCAGTCATGTCCGACTCTTTGCGACCCCATGAACCGCAACACACCAGGCCTCCCTGTCCATCACCAGCTCCCGGAGGTCACTCAGACTCGCATCCATCGAATGCGATGCCATCCAGCCATCTCATCCTCTGTCGTCCCCTTCTCCTCCTGCCCTCAATCCCTCCCAGCATCAGAGGCTTCTCCAATGAGTCAACTCTTCCCATGAGGTGGCCAAAATACTGGAGTTTCAGCTTTAGCATCATTCCTTCCAAAGAAATCCCAGGGCTGATCTCCTTCAGAATGGACCAGTTGGATCTCCTTGCAGTCCAAGGGACTCTCAAGAGTCTTCTCCAACGCCACAGTTCAAAAGCATCAATTCTTCGGCGCTCAGCCTTCTTCACAGTCCAGCTCTCACATCCATACATGACCACAGGAAAGACCATAGCCTTGACTAGGCGAACCTTTGTTGGCAAAGTAATGTCTCTGCTTTTGAATATGCTATCTAGGTTGGTCATAACTTTCCTTCCAAGGAGGAAGCGTCTTTTAATTTCATGGCTGCAGTCACCATCTGCAGTGATTTTGGAGCCCAGAAAAATAAAGTCTGACACTGTTTCCACTGTTTCTCCATCTATTTCCCATGTAGTGATGGGACCAGATGCCATGATCTTCGTTTTCTGAATGTTGAGCTTTAAGCCAACCTTTTCACTCTCCACTTTCACTTTCATCAAGAGCCTTTTTAGTTCTTCTTCACTTTCTGCCATAAGGGTGGTGTCATCCGCATATCTGAGGTTATTGATATTTCTCCCAGCAATCTTGATTCCAACTTGTGTTTCTTCCAGTCCAGCATTTCTCATGATGTACTCTGCATATAAGTTAAATAAACATGGTGACAATATAGAGCCTTGACGTACTCCTTTTCCTATTTGGAACCAGTCTGTTGTTCCATGACCAGTTCTAACTGTTGCTTCCTGATCTGCATACAGATTTCTCAAAAGGCAGATCAGGTGGTCTGGTATTCCCATCTCCTTCAGAATTTTCCACAGTTTATTGTGATCTACACAGTCAAAGGCTTTGGCATAGTCAAGAGAGCAGAAATAGATGTTTTTCTGGAACTCTCTTGCTTTTTCCATGATCCAGCGGATGTTGGCAATTTGATCTCTGGCTCCTCTGCCTTTTCTAAAACCAGCTTGAACATCAGGAAGTTCACGGTTCACATATTGCTGAAGCCTGGCTTGGAGAATTTTGAGCATTACTTTATTGGCATGTGAGATGAGTGCAATTGTGCAGTAGTTTGAGCACTCTTTGGCATTGCCTTTCTTTGGGATTGGGATGAAAACTGACCTTTTCCAATCTTGTGGCCACTGCTGAGTTTTCCAAATTTGCTGGCATATTGAGTACAGCACTTTCACAGCATCCTCTTTCAGGATTTGGAATAGCTCCACTGGAATTCCATCACCTCCACTAGCTTTGTTCGTAGTGATGCTTTCTAAGGCCCACTTGACTTCACATTCCAGGATGTCTGGCTCTAGGTCAGTGTTCACACCATCATGATTATCTGGGTCATGAAGCTCTTTTTTGTGTAGTTCTTCTGTGTATTCTTGCCACCTCTTCTTAATATCTTCTGCGTCTGTTAGGTCCATACCATTTCTGTCCTTTATCGAGCCCATCTTTGCATGAAATGTTCCTTTGGTATCTCTGATTTTCTTGAAGAGATCCCTAGTCTTTCCCATTCTGTTGTTTTCCTCTATTCTTTGCATTGATCGTTGAAGAAGGCTTTCTTATCTCTTCTTGCTATTCTTTGGAACTTCCATTTATATAGTAATTCAGATAAATATCAAATATACCCTAGTGCCTAAAATAAAGTGGTCATCTGTAAAGATTTACTGAAATGACTCAATGAAAGGATTAATTAATGGCCTTAACTAAATAAGTCAGAATGTCAAATTCATATAGAAAATTTATGCCAATATAGTTGTGCCACTATGTTAAAAATTGCAAACTTCCAGTTTTTCATAACATATACCCATGATAATTCAAAGAAAGATAAACTTTTCAGCCCCTACTGTGCAAACTCTGCTTTTTCTAAAAAAAATCAGTCTCACAAATTAGATTTCTGAAACTGGAGAACTGATGCAAAATCCTCTATATTCTCTATCATTCTAATATGGTTATATTCTGTTCTATTTTTGCCCAACAACAAATTATCCTGAGTAGTTCTGAAGGCAAAGCTCCAGTCTCTGATTTAATTGTAGGTGTTAATAAGCTTGATTCTTCCTTTCACACTGGGGAAAGTGAGAGGTTCTCTCCTGTGAATACTACTTTGGGGGTAGGGCTCGCTCTTCTGAATGTGTTCAATGGGGCAGAGAAGGTCACTAGAAATCTGTAGCTGAAGGTAGCACAGACCTCTTTAGGAAACTCTCCCGGCTGGCTTCACAAACGAATGCAGAAGGTGGCTTGGGAAGTAGTTCACAAATAGCAAGTGGAATGAAAGCGACTGCTTCAGGCGCAAGTGACTGGTCTGGAATACCAAAGTAGGACTGAATCCCTCATTGCTAAACTGCTAAGCCTACTGCAAATAGGGTGGTGTGGTGGGCAAGAGGAATCATTTCTGGGGAGTCTCTGTTGCTTACTCAGTTGCTTTGTAACTGCAAGAATGTACTGGCAACCCACCATATTAAACTATTTTCATCTGCAAGTTAGGTCTTATGATCCACATTTAGCAAGTGATTAAATTGAGACAAAGAGAACTTCATGAGAACTAAGGAATCAAATAAAAGTCCTTATCTTTAGGTTTTCTACTCTCTCACATTGTCTTGCATGGCTTTGCATTTGGGCTCTGATAAGTCAGGGGAAGTTAACAGTGGGTGAGGGTGGGTAGCAAACATTTCTTTTCCAAGTACTCTTGTCTGCCCACCCTGGGCTTCCCTGTACTTCATTGAAGTTACGGACCCCTCCCTGGAGAGAGGCACCAGTAGGCAGAACTCTGCATGCTTTTTTTTTTTTTTTAGCAGGATCCTCCATGACCCACCTCCCAGAATATCGGAAATAAAATAAAAAATGAACAAATGGGACCTAATCAAACTTAAAAGCTTCTGCACAACAAAGGAAACTATAAGCAAGGTGAAAAGACAGCCTTCAGAATGGGAGAAAATAATAGCAAATGAAGCAACTGACAAACAACTAATCTCAAAAATATACAAGCAACTTCTACAGCTCAATTCCAGAAAAATAAATGACCCAATCAAAAAATGGGCCAAAGAACTAAATAGACATTTCTCCAAAGAAGACATACAGATGGCTAACAAACACATGAAAAGATGCTCAACATCACTCATTATCAGAGAAATGCAAATCAAAACCACTATGAGATACCATTTCATGCCAATCAGAATGGCTGCTATCCAAAAGTCCACAAGCAATAAATGCTGGAGAGGGTGCGGAGAGAAGGGAACCCTCTTGCACTGTTGGTGGGAATGCAAACTGGTACAGCCACTATGGAGAACAGTCTGGAGATTCCTCAAAAAACTGGGAATAGAACTGCCTTATGATCCAGCAATCCCACTGCTGGGCATATACACTGAGAAAACCAGAATTGAAAGAGACACGTGTACCCCAATGTTCATAGCAGCACTGTTTGCAATAGCCAGAACGTGGAAGCAACCTAGATGTCCATCCACAGATGAATGGATAAGCAAGCTGTGGTACATATACACAATGGAGTATTACTCAGCCATTAAAAAGAATACATTTGAATCAGTTCTAAGGAGGTGGATGGAACTGGAGCCTATTATACAGAGTGAAGTAAGCCAGAAACAAAAACACAAATACAGTATACTAACGCATATATATGGAATTTAGAAAGATGGTAAAAATAACCCTATTTACGAGACAGCAAAAGAGACACTGATGTATAGACCAGACTTTTGGACTCTGGGACCGGGAGAGGGTGGGATGATTGGGGAGAATAACATTGAAATATGTATAATATTATATCTGAAATGTATTAATTGTTCAAACTAAATACTGTCATGTTACAATTTGTTCATATTAGATGTTTGTAATGTTTCTGATAATCATCAATCCACTGAAGGCCCATACACTCTGGTCAAGAGTCTTTCCACAATGATTTTAACTGATAAACCATGATTTGTCAAGTGTTTGTTGACATTTGTTTTTAAATGTCCAGAATTCATTCATATTTCTCTTGGTGAAGACACCTTACATTTTCACTGGGGAATTTTCCTTCTCTGCCCTCATCCTGGACTTCCCAGGCAGTGCTGGAGGTAAAGAACCTGCCTATTGACGCAGGAGACGTGAGAGATGCTTGTTGGATACCTGGATTGAGAAGATCCCCTGAAGGAGGGCCTGGCAACCCACTCCAGCATTCTTGCCCAGAGAATACCATGGACAGAGGTGTCTGGTGGGCTACAGTTCATAGGGTTGCAAAGAGTTGGGCTTGACTGAAGCAACTTAGCACGCACTCTAATCCTAGAGACACTGTCATTCTGGCAGCCGGAGCCCACGGAAGATGGGTGAGCATGTGGTCTAAGTCAGCAGCTTCCTTGAGAGAAGCTTCTGGAAGAACTATAGGGTAAGAGCCTCCTTCTAGTACGGAAGGTAGGCTAGTGGGATATGATCAGAGTACTGTTTGCCACCAGTTCCTCCTCATAGAGAAGCAGGCAGAAAAGATGGAGCCCTGATGAATGACTTCTACTGCTGGTTTTAGCCATTCTTAAATCAATTCTATCCCTGACATCTCCATAAAATGAGCCCCCAATTTTGTCTTTGTGCTTAAACTTTGTATTGATTTTCTGTCACTTGCAACTAAAAGTGTTCTTGCAAATATAACATGGAAGGCAACACAGCACATTCAATATCTAAGTGGGGATTTGGAAAAATGACCAAGAGTTTATGAGAGAGACAGGAGAAGACAACTTTTCAGTAGTCAGGAGAGCATGAGCTCTTTGTGTTCCGAGTACTGCAGGCTGTTTAATATTCCTGTGGGAAACATATCTGGAAGAAGATAAAAGAATGACAGGCGACTCAGAAAGCTAAAGTATTTCAACTAAAACTCAGGCATCTGTGTGATTCTTTCTCTTCAGCTTAGTGGTTTGCCTTGACCCTTCTTTGTGTTTCTTGATAGGTTATTAAGCTTCCAACAGCCTGACTCTGCTTCTAGGCACTCCCAAACCCATTCTATTTCCAAGGCAACCTTCCAAGTTGTTGTTTTTTCTTTTAACCTTTGCCTTTGTCAGGTTGCTTCTGGCCCTTATCAATCTCTGATAAGCTCTGATCTCACACAGTGGACTACGGCTGGTCTTCGTGGCCTGTCTTCGGGTCAGGAAAATTCCCCAGTCCCCATTCCTTTATTTCTATCAGACTATTTCAAGGATCCTAGCCTGCTTTACAACAGATTTCTCTTCTATCCTCTTTCTTTGAAAAACAGTTTTCCTTGATGGCCTGGAGACATTCATTTACTGCACAAACATTCTTTGATAATTCCCTGAAGATGTATCAGGTATTAGGGAAATTATTAGGGGGAAAAGGCAGAAACACTTTAATTCATTCTTGTTGGCTGAGAGAAACTGTAAACAAAAATAAATGGAATACATTTTTAAATGGTGATAATTGTAAAGGGAAAATTAAAGCAAGGGAGGGATGCAATGAGGCACAGCTTAATTAGGAATTAGGTGCTTTCTGAGTATAAATCTGAATGAGAGAGAGGAAGCAATGTGGATATCTGGGAGAAAACTTTTCAGGCAGAGGGTTCAGAAAATGAAAATCATTATTGAAAACAAAACTCTGAGATTCATAAAAATGTTTTAGTGAGTTCTTCATATGATGTAAGATGTCTTCAAAAGACAGCTGAAAGTTGACATCTTGAAAACTGATACCTTCAAAAGATCACTGAAAACTGATGTCTTGGAAACTTCAGGTGTCAGAAACGTGATTCTTAAGGCAAAGGTGATTTGGAAGAAAATAATAGAGTCTATTTCATATCTCTATATTCTCACATTTGGGGATTTCTCAAGTGTTGGAACTATATTAATTCATCCACTGAACAAATATTTATTGATCATTGTTCTAAGCATGAGACTTCATTGGGAAAAAAGTCCTTCTCTCAAGAAGCTTCAGTTCAGTTCAGCTGATCAGTTGTGTCCGACTCTTTGCAACCCCATGAATTGCAGCACGCTAGGCCTCCCTGTCCATCACCAACTCCCGGAGTTCACTGAGACTCACATCCATCGAGTCAGTGATGCCACCAAGCCATCTCATCCTCTGGCATCCCCTTCTCTTCCTGTGCCCAATCCCTCCCAGCATCAGAGTCTTTCCCAATGAGTCAACTCTTTGCATGAGGTGGCCAAAGTACTGGAGTTTCAGCTTCAGCATCATTCCCTCCAAAGAAATTCCAGGGCTGATCTCCTTCAGAATGGACTGGTTGGATTTCCTTGCAGTCCAAGGGACTCTCAAGTGTCTTCTCCAACACCACAGTTCAAAAGCATCAATTCTTCGGCGCTCAGCCTTCTTCACAGTCCAACTCTCACATCCATACATGACCACAGGAAAACCACAGCCTTGACTAGACAGACCTTTGTTGGCAAAGTAATGTCTCTGCTTTTAAATATGCTATCTAGGTTGGTCATAACTTTCCTTCCAAGGAGTAAGCATCTTTTAATTTCATGGCTGCAGTCACCATCTGCAGTGATTTTGGAGCCCAGAAAAATAAAGTCTGACACTGTTTCCACTGTTTCCCCATCTATTTCCCATGAAGTGATGGGACTGGATGCCATGATCTTTGTTTTCTGAATGTTGAGCTTTAAGCCAACTTTTTCACTCTCCACTTTCATCAAGAGGCTTTGGAGTTCCTCTTCACTTTCTGCCATAAGGGTGGTGTCATCTGCATATCTGAGGTTATTGATATTTCTCCCAGCAACCTTGATTCCAGCTTCTGTTTCTTCCAGTCCAGCGTTTCTCATGATGTGCTCTGCATAGAAGTTAAATAAACATGGTGACAATATACAGCCTTGACGTACTCCTTTTCCTATTTGTAACCAGTCTGTTGTTCCATGTCCAGTTTGAACTCTTGCTTCCTGACCTGCATACATATTTCTTAAGAGGCAGGTCAGGTGGTCTGGTATTCCTGTCTCTTTCAGAATTTTCCACAGTGTTTTTTGATCCACATAGTCAAAGGCTTTGGCATAGTCAATAAAGCAGAAATAGATGTTTTTCTGGAACTCTCTTGCTTTTTAGATGATACACAAGATGTTAGCAATTTGATTTCTGGTTCCTCTGCCTTCTCTAAAACCAGCTTGAACATCAGGAAATTCACAGTTCACATATTGCTGAAGCCTGGCTTGGAGAATTTTGAGCATTACTTTACTAGCGTGTGAGATGAGTGCAATTGTGCGGTAGTTTGAGCACTCTTTGGCATTGCCTTTCTTTGGGATTGGGATGAAAACTGACCTTTTCTAATCTTGTGGCCACTGCTGAGTTTTCCAAATTTGCTGGCATATTGAGTGCAGCACTTTCACAGCATCATCTTTCAGGATTTGGAATAGCTCCACTGGAATTCCATCACCTCCACTAGCTTTGTTCGTAGTGATGCTTTCTAAGGCCCACTTGACTTCACATTCCAGGATGTCTGGCTCTAGATGAGTGATCACACCATCGTGATTATCTGGGTCATGAAGATCTTTTTTGTACAGTTCTTCTGTGTATTCTTGCCACCTTTTCTTAATATCTTCTGCTTCCGTTAGGTCCATACCATTTCTGTCCTTTATCGAGCCCATCTTTGCATGAAATGTTCCCTTGGTATCTCTAATTTTCTTGAAGAGATCTCTAGTCTTTCCCATTCTGTTGTTTTCCTCTATTTCTTTGCATTGATTGCTGAGGAAGGCTTTCTTATCTCTTCTTGCTATTCTTTGGAACTTCTGCATTCAGATGCTTATATCTTTCCTTTTCTCCTTTGCTTCTCGCTTCTCTTCTTTTCACAGCTATTTGTAAGGCCTCCCCAGACAGCCATTTTGCTTTTTCGCATTTCTTTTCCATGGGGTTGGTCTTGATCCCTGTCTCCTGTACAATGTTATGAACCTCAGTCCATAGTTCATCAGACACTCTATCTATCAGATCTAGGTGCTTAAATCTATTTCTCACTTCCACTGTAAATCATAAGGGATTTGATTCAGGTCATACCTCAATGGTCTAGTAGTTTTCCCTTACATTCTAGCAAAGCAAAGAAACAGAAAGGAACAGTAAGACAGCAGCAACAAACACCAACAATCTAATGAACTCTTAAACTGTGCCAAAATCTGGGCTTAAAACATTATATAAATGTGCTTCTTTACATCATCTTTTCATCTAGAGTATCTTTTCTTTCCAAGTTCAAGATTTCTTGAAAGCAGACCCTAAGACAAATAATTGCACACAAGTAGTTTATTTGGGAGGTGATTCCCTGAGACATAGCACTCTTTTTTTTTTTTTTTTTTTTTTGGACTCAATGTATACGTTTGCCTTGGCTATATAATAGTATGAGGCATAAAAAATTTATTTCCCTTAGTTTATTTTATTTTATTTTTTTGGGGGGAGGGTTTCTTTCTTTTCTTTTTTTTTTTTTAATTTTTATAAATGGTTATATTGAAAGAGAATCCATGTAGACTGGAGAATGTCACAACAACATCAATACCTCTTATTTGTTTTTGTTTTTTTTTTTTGCTTAACTTTACAATATTGTATTGCTTTTACTATACATCGAGATGGATCCGCCACCAGAATACACGTGTTCCCCATCCTGAACCCTCCTCCCTCCCCCTTCCCACACCATCCCTCCAGGTCATCCCAGTGCTCCAGTCCCAGGCATCTGTTATAGGGCATCGTACCTGGACTGACTCGTTTCAGATATGATATTATACATATTTCAATGCTATTCTCCCCAATCATCCCACCCTCTCCCGGTCCCAAGAATCTCTTTTATTGATTATCAGAAACATTACAAACATCTAATATGAACAAATTGTAACATGACAGTGTTTAGTTTGAACAATTAATACATTTCAGATATAATATTATACATATTTCAATGTTATTCTCCCCAATCATCCCACCCTCTCCCGGTCTCAGAGTCCAAAGTCTGGTCTATACATCAGTGTCTCTTTTGCTGTCTCGTAAATAGGGTTATTTTTACCATCTTTCTAAATTCCATATATATGCATTAGTATACTGTATTTGTGTTTTTGTTTCTGGCTTACTTCACTCTGTATAATAGGCTCCAGTTCCATCCACCTCCTTAGAACTGATTCAAATGTATTCTTTTTAATGGCTGAGTAATACTCCATTGTGTATATGTACCACAGCTTGCTTATCCATTCATCTGTGGACATCTAGGTTGCTTCCACGTTCTGGCTATTGCAAACAGTGCTGCTATGAACATTGGGGTACACGTGTCTCTTTCAATTCTGGTTTTCTCAGTGTATATGCCCAGCAGTGGGATTGCTGGATCATAAGGCAGTTCTATTCCCAGTTTTTTGAGGAATCTCCAGACTGTTCTCCATAGTGGCTGTACCAGTTTGCATTCCCACCAACAGTGCAAGAGGGTTCCCTTCTCTCCGCACCCTCTCCAGCATTTATTGCTTGTGGACTTTTGGATAGCAGCCATTCTGATTGGCGTGAAATGGTATCTCATAGTGGTTTTGATTTGCATTTCTCTGATAATGAGTGATGTTGAGCATCTTTTCATGTGTTTGTTAGCCATCTGTATGTCTTCTTTGGAGAAATGTCTATTTAGTTCTTTGGCCCATTTTTTGATTGGGTCATTTATTTTTCTGGAATTGAGCTGTAGAAGTTGCTTGTATATTTTTGAGATTAGTTGTTTGTCAGTTGCTTCATTTGCTATTATTTTCTCCCATTCTGAAGGCTGTCTTTTCACCATGCTTATAGTTTCCTTTGTTGTGCAGAAGCTTTTTAAGTTTGATTAGGTCCCATTTGTTCATTTTTTATTTTATTTCCGATATTCTGGGAGGTGGGTCATGGAGGATCCTGCTGTGATGTAAGTCAGAGAGTGTTTTGCCTATGTTTTCCTCTAGGAGTTTTATGGTTTCTGGTCTTACATTTAGCTCTTTAATCCATTTTGAGTTTATTTTTGTGTATGGTGTTAGAAAGTGTTCTAGTTTCATTCTTTTACAAGTGTTTGACCAGTTTTCCCAGCACCACTTGTTAAAGAGATTGTCTTTAATCCATTGTATATTCTTGCCTCCTTTGTCAAAGATAAGGTGACCATATGTGCGTGGATTTATCTCTGGGCTTTCTATTTTGTTCCATTGATCTATATTTCTGTCCTTGTGCCAGTATCATACTGTCTTGATGACTGTGGCTTTGTAGTAGAGCCTGAAGTCAGGCAGGTAGATTCCTCCAGTTCCATTCTTCTTTCTCAAGATAGCTTTGGCTATTCGAGGTTTTTTGTATTTCCATACAAATTGAGAAATTATTTGTTCTAGCTCTGTGAAGAATACCGTTGGTAGCTTGATGGGGATTGCATTGAATCTATAAATTGCTTTGGGTAGTATACTCATTTTCACTATATTGATTCTACCAATAGCATTCTTAAATATTCTTAAAAGGCCTAGGAGGAATCCTGGCCCTTCTAGTTGTTACTGGTTTCTGATTGTATTTTTTTTTTTTTTCATTTTTAATTTACTTTTAATTGGGGTAAAAGGTTGTCTGACTTTGTAAAAGTTTCTTAACCTCAAGATCATGTTCCTCTGCTAGAAAATGAGGGATAATAATAGCTATGTTTTAGTGTGTTTATAAAGTTCTTAGTCAAATATGATGTACATTAAGTGTTTATTATGTCAATATTCATAATGTAATAATGAGGATCATCTTTATCTTCTTATTCATACTTCATGTTCTAGCTGATGAAGGAGTTGTAGTCATACATACTCAAAATGCCACCTTAACTGTATGCTTTTATATTCATTTGGAATGCTCACACATAGAGACCCTAAAACTCTTGTAAATTCCTCAGTGATAACAGTACTCATTCAGAGCATCTTTTCTTCTAATGGGGGATTCTGGGTGGGCTGCTGGATGGAGGCTCATCACCAGAAGGATCAAGTCATTATTACAAGCCTGGAACTTTTAGCTCCACCCACCATTCTCCAGATAGGGAACAGGGAAATGAATCAGTGATTAATTACTCATTCAATAAATGATTGATCATACCTATGTAATGGAGCTTTCATAAAATTCCCAAAAGTACACGGATTGGGGAACTTCCAGGTTGGTGCACATATCCACTTGCCAGGAAGTGATGCATCCCAACCCCACAGGGACAGAAGCTCCTGAACTCAGGACCCTCCCAGACCTTATTCATTATGTATCCTTTCATTTGGTTGTTAATCTGTATCCTTTATTACTATGTTGTTGTTCAGTTGCTAAGTCGTGTCTGACTCTTTGCAACCCCATGGACTGCAGCACTCCAGGCTCTCCCATCCTTGACAAGCTCCCAGAGTTTGCTCAGATTCACATCCACTGAATCAGTGCTCCTATCTAACCATTTCATCCTCTGCTGCCCACTTCTCCTTTTACCGTCAATCTTTCCCAGCATCTAGGTCTTTTCCAATGAGCTGGTTCTTTGCATCAGGTGGCCATAAATGTAGGTAAATGTTTTCCTGAGTTCCATGAACTGTCCAACAAATTAATCGAACCCAAGGAGGGGTTAGTGGGAGTCTCTGATTTGTACCCAATTAGTCAGAAGCACAAATGACAGATTGGACTTGCAACTGGCATCTGAAGGAGGCTGGGTGTGGTCTAGTGGAACTGAGCCCTTGACCTGTAGGATCTGACTACCTCCAGTGTCAGAACTGTTGGTAGTGTCACAACTGAGTTAAACTCTAGGACATCCTGCTGGTGTTGCAGTGAATTGCTTGGTAGGGGAAGTGTTGCTGTCAGAAGTATTGGTGAGTATGATAGTAATGTGAGAGTAAAGGAGAATCATAGGAGGAAGAAGAGAGTTTTTCTTACATACCTTTCCTCCTTAACTGCCTCTCATCATCTTTTATGACTTAGCTATTATAGTCAACAAGAGAATCTAAAATTCAGTACTTGGGTGCAATCTCAAAAATGACAGAATGATCTCTGTTTGTTTCCAAGGCAACCCATTCAATATCACAGTAATCCAAGCTTACGCCCCAGCCAGTAACGCTGAAGAAGCTGAAGTTGAATGGTTCTGTGAAGACCTACAAGACCTCCTAAACTAACACCCCAAAAAGATGTCCTTTCTATTATAGAGGACTGGAATGCAAAAGTAGGAAGTCAAGAAATACCTGGAGTAAAAGGAAAATTTGGGCTTGGAGTACAAAATGAAGCAGGGCAAAGGCTAATAGAGTTTTACCAAGAGAACATACTGGTCATAGCAAACACCCTCTTCCAACAACACAAGAGAAGACTCTACACATGGACATCACCAGATGGTCAACACCGGAATCAGATTGATTGTATTCTTTGCAGCCAAAGATGGAGAAGCTCTATACAGTCAGCAAAAACAAGACCAGGAGCTGACTGTGGCTCAGATCATGAACTCCTTATTGCCAAATTCAGACTTAAATTGAAGAAAGTAGGAAAACCCCTAGATCATTAAGGATGACCTAAATCAAATCCCTTATGATTATACAGTGGAAGTGAGAAATAGATTTAAGGGATTAGATTGCGTAGACAGAGTGCCAGAAGAACTATGGATGGAGGTTCATGACACTGTACAGGAGACAGGGATCAAGACCATCCCCATGGAAAAGAAATGCAAAAAAGCAAAATGGTTCCTTGAGGAGGCCTTACAAATAGCTGTAAAAAGAAGAGAAGCTAAAGGCAAAGGAGAAAAGGAAAGATATACCCATTTTAATGCAGAGTGTCAAAGGAGACCAAGGAGAGATAGGAAAGCCTTCCTCACTGATCAATGCAAAAAATAAAGGAAAACAATAGAATGGGAAAGACTAGAGATCTCTTCAAGAAAATTAGAGATACCAAGGGAACTTTTCAAAGATGGGCACAATAAAGAATTGAAATGGTATGAACGTAACAGAAGCAGAAGATAGCAAGAAGAAGTGGCAAGAATACATAGAAGAACTATACAAAACAGATCTTCACAACCCAGATAATCACGATGGTGTGATCACTCACCTAGAGCCAGACATCCTGGAATGTGAAGTCAAGTGGGCTTTAGAAAGCATCACTACAAACAAAGCTAGTGGAGGTGATGGAATTGCAGTTGAGCAGTTTCAAATCCTGAAAGGTGATGCTGTGAAAGTGCTGCACTCAATATGCCAGCAAATTTGGAAAACTCAGCAGTGGCCACAGGACTAGAAAAGGTCAGTTTTCATTCCAATCCCAAAGAAAGGCAAAGAATGCTCAAACTACTGAACAACTGCACTCATCTCAAATGATAGCAAAGTAATGCTCAAAATTTTCCATGCCAGGCTTCAACAGTATGTGAACCATGAACTTGCAGATGTTCGAGCTGGAGTTAGAAAAGGCAGAGGAACCAGAGATCAAATTGCCAACATCTTGTGTATCATCAAAAAAGCAAGAGAGTTCCAGAAAAATATTTACTTCTTCTTAATTGACTATGCCATAGCCTTTGACTGTGTGGATCACAACATACTGTGGAAAATTCTTCAAGAGATGGGAATACCAGACCACCTGACCTGCCTCCTAAGAAATCTGTATGCAGGTCAGGAAGCAACAGTTAGAATTACATATGGAACAACAGACTGGTTCCAAATCAGGATAGGAGTACGTCAAGGCTGTACATTGTCACCCTTCTTATTTAACTTATATGCAGAGTACATCATGCAAAATGCTGGGCTGGATGAATCACAAGCTGGAATTAAGATTGCCAGAAGAAACATCAATAACTTCAGATATTCAAGGAACCTCAGTTCAAAGGGAGAGTGTCTTATGAGTCCTAGGTTTAAGGCAGATGACACTACCCTTATGGCAGAAAGCAAAGAAGAACTAAAGAGCCTCTTAATGAAAGTGAAAGAGGAGAGTGAAAAAGTTAGCTTAAAGTTCAACATTCAGAAAACTAAGAGCATGGCATTTGGTTCCATCACTTCATGGCAAACAGATGGGGAAACAATGGAAACAGTGACAGAGTTTATTTTTGGGGCTCCAAAATCACTACAGATGGTGACTGCAGCCATGAAATTAAAAGACGCTTACTCCTTGGAAGAAAAGTTACAACCAACCTAGACAGCATATTAAAATGCAAAGATATTACTTTGCGAACAAAGCCCATCTAGTCAAGGCTACGGTTTTTCCAGTAGTCATGAATGGATATGAGGGTTGGACTATAAAGAAAGCTGAGCACCAAAGAATTGATTCTTTTGAACTGTGGTGTTGAAGAAGACTCTTGAGAATCCTTTCGATTGCTAGGAGATCCAACCAGTCCATCCTAAAGGAAATCAGTCCTGAATATTCATTGGAAGGACTGACGTTCAAGCTGAAACCCCAATACTTTGGCTACCTGCTGTAAAGAGCTGAGTCATTTGAAAAGGCTCTGATTCTGGGAAAGATTGAAGGTGGGAGGAGAAGGGGACGACAGAGGATGAGATGGTTGGTGGCATCACCAACTCTATGGACATGAGTTTGGGTAAACTCTGGTAGTTGGTTGATGGACAGGGAGGCCTGGCATGCTGCAGTACATGGGGTCACAAAGAGTCAGACACGACTGAACTGAGCAGACTGAACTATTATGACACTCATTTTGGGATGGGTGGCACCCCAGTTATTAACTTACAGAATTCCTTAGCATTCTCCAGTAACTCATATCATACAAATTATCACGCCGTTTTTTCTCTGACTGCCCATTCTGACATTGAGTTTCTTGAAACCAGAAACTATATCTGATTGATTATTCCCAGTTCTTAGTAACTTGTTGACAAGTAGAGAGCACTCTAGAAATATTTATGGAATGTTGAATGACAGCAGACTCTATGAATGGAAAAGACCTATGGGGAGTCGGAAAAATACTCGAGAATGTATATATGGAGAAGAAAATTAGTTATCCACATTAAAGACCATATGAACTTGAAGTCTTTCCTAATGTTCATATTACATGATTCAAGGTTAAAAAAGGCACCCTGGGCATGGAAGAGCTCACTGGGTAAATAAAGAAAGAAAAGAACAAGAAATATTGCCATAGTCTTGTAGGGTATTCACAAGTCTCGGTGTGAGGAGGCAGACAAAGTAGACAACTCAGGCAAGTGCACAGGAGGGTTGGAATAGGATCATTGAAGGGCAGCTAAAGGAACGTTTATAAGAAATATTACATAAATACAAAGTAATAGGAAATGTCACTGTGTCTTAAAACATTAAAAAACATTCACAGTTGTAACCTAGGTAATTTAACTCAGGTGCATTAAAGCACGCACTGTGCCTAAATGCTTTAGATTTAGAAGAGACTTACATCAGATGCAATGTGGAATTCCAAGGGTATCTAGGAATTTATTCGTGCCAAAAAATTCTTAAATTGGACACAGAAAAGCAATGTAAATTAACTGTCACTTCCCCCCTTTTCCCTCATATTTTTGAAAATGTTAATGCACAGGATGTTTCCCTGAGGTTGAATGAGGAAGGAAGACAATAAGAAATAGGAGTTTAGAAATTAAATTTCTAATTAAGAACTGCTAACAATAATAACAGTTGCTGAATGTTGAAAATTAATCATATGCCACATATCCCTGGTGGCTCAGAAGGTAAAGCGTCTGCCTGCAATGCGGGAGACCTGGGTTTGGTCCCTGGGTCAGGAAGATCCCCTGGAGAAGGAAATGGCAACTCACTCCAGTACTCTTGCCTGGAAAATCCCATGGATGGAGGAGCCTGGTATGTTATAGTCTGTGGGGTTGCAAAGAGTTGGACACGACTGAGCAACTTCACTTTCACTTTTCATATGCAAAGCAATTCATATACTTTTACATTATTTCATTTAATCTTCCCAGTAATCTTATATATTTGGTATTATTTTTATTTTACAAATTAGGAAATTAACATAAGGGGAATAAGTAATATATTCAAAGTCTGTAGAAAAGGATATGATAGAGACAGGATTTCAATCCAGGGATGGTTTTTAAGTATTATGTTATAATGCCTTTTGAAAATTAATGAAATCATTTACTGTATACATAATACAAATATTTATCTAGGTCAGGACTACAGTTCTGTGGTATGATGGCAGGGGAATTTACCTGACCTGATTTGGCAAACAATTTAGACACAAAATATGTCTTCAATTATTTTTTTGGAATAAAAATCATGCTGTTTACATTATTTATCATTTTTATTTATAACTCTGCTGTGGCACAGGTATGTCATTTTATGTTGAAAACTTTCCCAACTGTTTAAATAAATCACGTCTACCACCTTCATGCTAATTCTCTAGGGATTTTCATTCTGATGCTTTTAAATTCATATTTGCCTTTACCTATTCAACAACAACTTCCAGACAGTGCCCACATCTAATTAGCAAGATTCTTTTCATCTATTTTTACTCCAAACTCAATTAACAATTCCAAGAGTGAGACTTAGAGAAGTCTCACTACACCAACACATAATTTGGCTTCTGCACAAATAACTTATTCTAATTTAGGTGAATTTTCTGCTTAGATTACACTGATGTTGCAACAACAAAAAACAAAGACAAGAAACTAGTAGAGCAGTAGGGATTCATAATTTACATTTAAGCAATTCTCCGGACACCACAGTTTGGATTTGTGTTGTTATCTATTAATTGGGAAATCAAAAAGATTGAGACACTTATTCAAAATAGAACTAAGGACACTATTGCTGCTGCTGCTGCTAAGTCGCTTCAGTTGTGTCCAATTCTGTGCGACCCCATAGACGGCAGCCCACCAGGATTCCCCGTCCCTGGGATTGTCCAGGCAAGAACACTGGAGTGGGTTGCCATCGCCTTCTCCGAAGGACACTAAGACGATAGCAATTTCACTTTCCAACTCTGGCTTTTGGACATGAGATTTAAAAGCATTACTGAAGCTTATTAAAACCAGTGTAAAGTAACTTTATATAATTCAATGCAGTTTGATCAGTTCAGATCAGATCAGATCAGTCGCTCAGTCGTGTCCGACTCTTTGCGACCCCATGAACCGCAGCACGCCAGGCCTCCCTGTCCATCACCAGCTCCCGGAGGTCACTCAGACCCGCATCCATCGAGTTAGTAATGCCATCCAGCCATCTCATCCTCTGTCGTCCCCTTCTCCTCCTGCCCTCAATCCTTCCCAGCATCAGAGTCCTCTCCAATGAGTCAACTCTTCGCATGAGGTGGCCAAAATACTGGAGTTTCAGCTTTAGCATCATTCCTTCCAAAGAAATTCCAGGATTGATCTCCTTCAGAATGGACTGGTTGGATCTCCTTGCAGTCCAAGGGACTCTCAAGAGTCTTCTCCAACACCACAGTTCAAAAGCATCAATTCTTCGGCGCTCAGCCTTCTTCACAGTCCAGCTCTCACATCCATACATGACCACAGGAAAGACCATAGCCTTGACTAGGCGAACCTTTGTTGGTAAAGTAATGTCTCTGCTTTTGAATATGCTATCTACGTTGGTCATAACTTTCCTCCCAAGGAGTAAGCGTCTTTTAATTTCATGGCTGCAGTCACCATCTGCAGTGATTTTGGAGCCCAGAAAAACAAAGTCTGACACTGTTTCCACTGTTTCCCCATCTATTTCCCATGAAGTGATGGGACCAGATGCCATGATCTTCGTTTTCTGAATGTTGAGCTTTAAGCCAACCTTTTCACTCTCCACTTTCACTTTCATCAAGAGGCTTTTTAGCCCCTCTTCACTTTCTGCCATAAGAGTGGTGTCATCTGCATATCTGAGGTTATTGATATTTCTCCCGGCAATCTTGATTCCAATTTGTGTTTCTTCCAGTCCAGCATTTCTCATGATGTACTCTGCACATAAGTTAAATAAACATAGTGACAATATGCAGCCTTGACGTACTCCTTTTCCTATTTGGAACCAGTCTGTTGTTCCATGACCAGTTCTAACTGTTGCTTCCTGACCTGCATACAGATTTCTCAAGAGGCAGATCAGGTGGTCTGGTATTCCCATCTCTTTGAGAATTTTCCATAGTTTATTGTGATCCACACAGTCAAAGGCTTTGGCATAGTCAATAAAGCAGAAATAGATGTTTTTCTGGAATTCTCTTGCTTTTTCCATGATCCAGCGGATGTTGGCAATTTGATCTCTGGTTCCTCTGCCTTTTCTAAAACCAGCTTGAACATCAGGAAGTTCACGGTTCACATATTGCTGAAGCCTGGCTTGGAGAATTTTGAGCATTACTTTACTAGCGTGTGAGATGAGTGCAATTGTTCGGTAGTTTGAGCACTCCTTGGCATTGCCTTTCTTTGGGATTGGGATGAAAACTGACCTTTTCCAATCTTGTGGCCACTGCTGAGTTTTCCAAATTTGCTGGCATATTGAGTGTAGCACTTTCACAGCATCATCATTCAGGACTTGGAATAGCTCCACTGGAATTCCATCACCTCCACTAGCTTTGTTCGTAGTGATGCTTTCTAAGGCCCATTTGACTTCACATTCCAAGATGTCTGGCTCTAGGTCAGTGATCACATCATCATGATTATCTAGGTCTTGAAGCTCTTTTTTGTACAGTTCTTCTGTGTATTCTTGCCACCTCTTCTTAATATCTTCTGCTTCTTTTAGGTCCACACCATCTCTGTCCTTTATCGTGCCCATCTTTGCATGAAATGTTCCTTTGGTATCTCTGATTTTCTTGAAGAGATCCCTAGTCTTTCCCATTCTGTTGTTTTCCTCTATTTCTTTGCATTGATCACTGAAGAAGGCTTTCTTATCTCTTCTTGCTATTCTTTGGAACTCTGCATTTAGATGTTTATATCTTTCCTTTTCTCCTTTGCTTTTCACTTCTCTTCTTTTCACAGCTATTTGTAAGGCCTCCCCAGACAACCATTTTGCTTTTTTGCATTTCTTTTCCATGGGGATGGTCTTGATCCCTGTCTCCTGTACAATGTCACGAACCTCATTCCATAGTTCATCAGGCACTCTATCAGATCTAGGCCCTTAAATCTATTTCTCACTTCCACTGTATAATCATAAGGGATTTGATTTAGGTCATACCTGAATGGTCTAGTAGTTTTCTCTACTTTCTTCAATTTCAGTCTGAATTTGGCAATAAGGAGTTCATGGTCCGAGCCACAGTCAGCTCCTGGTCTTGTTTTTGCTGACTGTATAGAGCTTCTCCATCTTTGGCTGCAAAGAATATAATCAATCTGATTTCGGTGTTGACCATCTGGTGATGTCCATGTATAGAGTCTTCTCTTGTGTTGTTGGAAGAGGGTATTTGCTATGACCAGTGCATTTTCTTGGCAAAACTCTATTAGTCTTTGCCCTGTTTCATTCCGTATTCCAAGGCCAAATTTGCCTGTTACTCCAGGTGTTTCTTGACTTCCTACTTTTGCATTCCAGTCCCCTATAATGAAAAGGACATCTTTTTTGGGTGTTAGTTCTCAAAGGTCTTGTAGGTCTTCATAGAACCTTTCAACTTCAGCTTCTTCGGCGTTACTGGTTGGGGCATAGATTTGGATTACTGTGACATTGAATGGTTTGCCTTGGAAACGAACAGAAATCAATGATCAGAACAAACAGAAATCAACAGAATGATCAGTTCATGTGTAATATTAATTTTCAACATTTGTCAGTGAGAATGGATAGACTAAAAACCTGTATAACAGAACTGGTCCATTGAATGATCAAATTGTTTTGAGATGAGAATCAGAGGTTTACATTGTGAGGATTCACCTCTTGTCAAGTTCAAAAAATAGTTCAGTCCAGTCGCTCAGTCGTGTCCGACTCTTTGCGACCCCAGGAATTGCAGCACGCCAGGCCTTCCTGTCCATCACCAACTCCCCGAGTTCACCCAGACTCAACGTCTGTCCATCGAGTCAGTGATGCCATCCAGCCATCTCATCCTCTGTCGTCCCCTTCTCCTCCTGCCCCCAATCCCTCCCAGCATCAGAGTCTTTTCCAATAGTTACTTAATTAACAATTTAATGAGTGAATCCATTTTTTCTAATGAATGACTGAATAGCTTGGAAGTGGGAAGTACAGTTTAAGTTGGTGGTTGCTTAGAATTTTTACCACTGCTCTATCTCTGTTCGGTCAACAAATGTTTATTGAATGAATGAGAACACACTATACATCTTTTTTTTTCTTTTTTAAATTCCTCCATTTTGACTGACGAACCTCCCCAATTCCCATTAGATGAATTGACTAGGAACTATAATTTTGGTCAGTTGTGTCTGACTCTTCATTACCCTATGGACTATACAGTCCATGGAATTCTCTAGGCCAGAATATTGGACTGGGTAGCCTATCCCTTCTCCATTAATTTATATGCACATCACCTTAAATTTCTGGTGATCTTTTGATGAAAAATATAGTATACGAACAGTGCATGAATTTTGACTGCTTCCAAATTTTATATCTGAACTGATTTGGCTTATCTCTAAAAACAAGGATACTCTGTCTGACCATGGAATCTAAGCTTATGTAGTTCTTAATGATGAAAGAATTCTTTTAAAAATAATATTAAACATTTTAAGACTGATTCTTAGAATAACAGGCCTGAAAAACTGTTATTTTTAATTTTAAGTTTAAGACAACAGTAGCAATAGCAATAAAACTTCTATTGTTTGCTTAGATAGATTTGCTTTTATGGTGGATGATTATAATCTCTATCTCCAACATTAACTATAGCATTCAAAAAAGCTATGTTTTTAATATAGTGATTGATATGTAATTCTAATATAAATTCAACTCCTTATCAAATGAATCTCTATTCTGTTCATCTAATCGGTATTTGAGTCATTATATTTTTTGATACTTGGTTACTCTTTATTTTTATTTATTTCCATTATTCAAATTGTTGTCTGATATTTAAAATGACAATAAAATCAAATGCCAGCATTTTCATTAGCAGCATATAAATGGCTTCAGAAAATACAAGCCACTTAAATTGGACAGAATTAGTGGATATTGTTAAGGCACTATACAGATATTGTAGATTAGCAGCTAAGAATGGGAAAAGATAAAAGAATATGAATAAAAATGACCGAGGAAACTGCTAGTGTGATAAAGTACAAGAATTAGGCCAGAGAACAAAAGCAAAAATTAAGTCCTAAAAGAGTTTTCTAAAAGTATCAGTAAATAGGAAAACACACATTGGAAAAAAAAATATTTTTCACTGAAAGCAGGCAAGCCTCCATTGAAAATATAAATAAGCAAATAAATAAATGAGGACAGGTGGAAAATATTCATTGAAGTACACAAAAGACGCTGAGAAGTGCAACACCACATGTAAGAGCCAAAATCTGGTGTTGAATGCTGAGAACGTTGGCAGCCACTTAGCTGAAGGTTTTGAATGTCATGGAAAAAATATATTACAATCTCTATCACCCAGGAAGATGCCATTGCTTACAACTTTCCCTGCCCAAAGAGGACAGCAGAATTCTATTTAAAAATAAACTGGTATCTGTTTAATTAGAAAAGGAGATCAGTAAGTTGAGGTGGCTTTAATGCCAGGGTAACCTATAGAAGTAAACCAAAATTTAAGCCTGTAATGCCTCAAGGTTGCAAAATTGAAATGCTTAGGATAACCAACCATGGACAGCCAATCAGGCTTTATTTTTTAAGCTATCATCAATTGAATACTGTAATTTCTCTTGTTTCTGCACTGTATCTGAGGTTCTCCCTTGGCTCCTGTGGTGGAGCACTCCTGATCATGCATTCCTGGTTTGACATTGCTTGATTTGAGTTGATTTGTTTTCAAATAAACTCCTACAAATTTTTAATTTGCCTCAGTTTATCTTTCAACTCTTGAGTCACAATGAAAAAAAGCAAATGGGACTTACTAAAGGTGTGTCTGTTTTTTTTTAAAGGTGTTGATTACGATAAAATATCAATACTTCTTGACAGAGAACAAGGCTTCCTTCTTCATACTCGCCACAGTCACTTCCCCTAAGTACCATTATTCTGTAACATCAGAAGTATCAAAATATGCTAATTTAGTTTGGGTTTCAGCCAAAAGCAGAGGAATGACTGAAGTAATTATCCTTCCTCCTCCAAAGAAATAAAAAAGAGGGCAAAATAAGGAGACCAAGTTATGCTGAGAAGAAGAAGGTCACAGGAACCTGAATAGTCCAATGATTCCCTCCCTGCTGCTGCTGCTGCGTCACTTCAGTCATGTCCGACTTTGTGCGACCCCATAGACGGCGGCCCACCAGGCTCCCCCGTCCCTGGGATTCTCCAGGCAAGAACACTGGAGTGGGTCCAATGACTTCCTACATGATGCATTTATGCAGTAGCAAGTACACTCTGAGACTTATGAATCTCTGTCTTCCAAATCCTCAATATTTTTTATGAATTATGCTGACATGAATAAAAGCATCTTTACTTATTTCATGTATATTAAGCAGTATTAAAATTCATCAAGCAAATACTGATTATTAAATTAATCAAGGTAAGTCTACATAATATTAATCACATCTCTGTCATCTGTTTATTCAAGTGTAGCCCATCCGTTGTTAGGAAATTTGGGGTGTTTTAGAATGAACATTATGTTTTAGTAATCCAAACATGCTGTATTTCCATCAACAAATATTGGAAAAGACTGCATTAAAATTCATCCCTGCGATCTGAGTACTAACCAGGCTTGGATTCTGCTTCAGAGGTCAGACAAAATATTGGGACCTTCTGGGGTTTGGGGGTAGAGGAGAATGGGAAGTTGCTGCTTGATAGGCACGACGTTTCAGTTATGCAAGATGAATCATTTCTAGAGATCCACTGCACTATACAGGGTTACAGTCAACGCTATGATATTGTGCACTTTAAAATATGTTAGGCATTGGAATAACTCCCTAAGTCCAACATGAAGCCACATCAGCATACCAGAATTTGGGTAACTTTTGTGTCCTTGTAAATGTTTTGCTGGACCAGAAAAGCAGCATGTCTGGTCAGCCAATGCCAAATGTCAAGCCAACCCTGGGTCTTTTCACTCCTATCAAGGTGACAAATGCCACCCCAGCCAATCAGATGTTTTCTATTACTTGTTCTTTACTCTTTATCTTATAAAACCTTCTTGCCTTTCATCTCATTTTGAAGTTCTCTAAAAAGAGACTATTTCATGGGGTGTTAAATAAAGCTGGTCTGTATCAGCTTGTTTCCTTCACAATTTTTTTAATGGAGGATAGATCTCATCTAAGTGTTCTTATGACAAAAGCAAAAATAAAAACAAAACAAAAGCAAAAAGAGAACCGAGGGGGGTTTTTGGAGGTTGATATATAAGTTGAGTACCTTGATTGTGGTGATGCTATCATGAGTGTATGCATATGTCCAAACTCATCAAGATGCATACTTTAAAGTGTACTTTTTATATATCAGCTATACCTCAATAATGCTTAAAAAATCAAAATGGCCAATAAGCATATGAAAAAAATAAAATAAATCTCTTTGGAGATGGACTATACTATCCTTTCAGTACCATGAGAAACGACCTTTTCACTTTTTTTCAGCCAGGCAAGGCTAACACTATAAGAACACAGTTGATTTTTTTCCCTCCAATCAGGGCAGAAGTGACAAAATTATAGGGTATGTCTTGCAACAATTCCTTTTAGCTCCGTTATGCTAAGGGAAGGAGTCTTAAGGCAAAGAAAAGTATTTCAAGGTGCTTGAAAGTACTTGAAAAACTGTAGAAGGCAGAAACCATATTCATTAGTATTTCTTGCATATAAAAAAGCAAGCCAGGGTAATAAAAAGGATTCATCCATTTAGTTCCTTCCTTGGACATCACAAAGGAAGTATACTAAACCCACTATTTTCAACTATCCCTTTTAAAACAATCCATTTAATTGGGTTCTAACAGTAAAAAATCTTGTGTTATATTCATTTGCATGCATTTTAATATTGTATTTATATGACTTTAAAATGTGTACATATTATAAAATGTCAAAATGGGAAGTGTCCAGAACTTATGTAGTCTTTACACCTTTTGTTAATGGATGAAGAAAGTGATATCTACAGAGAGTAAACGATAAACCATGTCCCATACTCGATAACTGCCAGCTGGTCAGTTCTACTGTGGACACACTCCACCTCTACAGATCTCAATTCAATCGTCTTATTAAACAGAGGTCCAACAGTATCATGGCTGAAAAGATCAAAGTCAACATCAATAGCAATAAGATTTACTGAAAAATATTATGTGCCCAGCACAGTTTTAAGCATTCTATATGTCACCCACAAATTGGCGCTTGCCATTGCCACTTGCAGTCTGCAAGGTATGAGCTCCAGAAGGTGGCTTCAACATCTCCTGAAAAGAGTTCAGGGTGGGCATCAGGACTGAGGCACTCTGAAAAAAACTGGCAGAACTGGTCTTCAGGTGGTTTGATATTTTCAGGAGAAGATTTTATGAGCCCAATTCTCACATTTCCTCATATCTAGAAAGGCACTAAAATCCTTCATGACTAGCAATAACCTTCTGCAAAAAATAAGTGCTGGATTGCATGGACTCCCCCTTCACAAAAATTGCCTATTTTCTGACTTTGCCCTTGACTCTTTGGAGCTGTTTCTCAGAGCTACCTGAAATGCTATTTCCCAAGCTATAGACTTCATTTTGCCCCCAATAAAACTTAACTCACAACTCTCACATTCTGCATTAATTTTTAGTCAAAAATGTATTAACTCATTTAAACCTCTTGACAACCTGATGAGGAATATTCTATTAGAATTGAGGTATTGGGCTTCCCAGTTAGGGCTAGTAGTAAAGAATCCTCCTGCTAATGCAGGAGATATACGAGATGGAGGTGGGCATGGTGACACACTCCAGTATTCTTGCCTGGAGAATCCTATGGACAGAGGGGCCTGGCAGGCTATAGTCTGCATGGTCACAAAGAGTTGGACACAACTGAAACGACTTAGCACGCATGCAATTGCGGGAAACAGGTTATAAGGAAATTGCCTGTAGTCAAGAGCTAGCAAAGAACAGAACTATTCCGGGGGAAAGTAAATTCCCCCGGGGGAGATTACATCCTGTTTAGAGTGTGCTCAGGCCTTTTTTGTCATTGTACAGGGCAGAATATATGCACAGCACTCAGCTGAATAATCTATATAGAAGGATGGTTTTGTACAACACTTGCTACTTTCTCTCCACTTGCCAATACTAACTTCTAACTGCTCTTTACTACTCACTTTTCATAGAACATTTCATACTTTTGTCTCTTCTTTATTGTGATATATATCTCACTGTGTTGCAACTTGCAGTTTATAGGTTTTATGTCCTATATTTATGTTATATTTAGATCAAGATTCTTAGCAGTTCAATATCACGTCATGCTTCTTTAACTATTTTTCTAGATTCCACATATACAGCTTAGTATATGATACCTGAACTCTATTTAATGCACTGTGGTATCCTAAATGGGAGGGAAATGCAAAATGAAGGGGATATATGTATATGTATGGCTGATTCATTTTGCTGTCCAGTAGAAGCTAACACGACGTTGTGAAGCAACTATCCTGCAATAAAAATGAGTTAATAAAAAATAAATAACTCACTGTAAAACAAATAAATGAATTAAATGCAGAACCCATTTTAATGAATCTGCATTTTTTAATATTCTTTCAGTGGGTTTTATTATTTTAATATTAATATAAAATTAACAAAATTAATATTTTAATATTCTAACAGGGGTGACTGTTATACACCCCTTTGTTTGAGGACCAATGCATATGAGGTCTTCAGGTGCAGAGGGTTTCTTTCCTGTCTATTACTGTATGGCGGGCAGAGGCAGCAGCCCAGTGAAAGATCACTGAAGGCTGTGACAGTAAGTCTCAGGACATGACCTAAGTGATCATGTATTGTTGGGGGGGCCAACTACAGCCTTCAGGCTGCCTATTTTTGTCAGGCCTGCAAGCCAAAAATGGTTTTCACATATTTGAATGGCTAAAAAATATCAAAAGAAGGATAATACTTTGTGATACATAAAAATAAAAAGAAATTCAATTTCTACTGTCCATAAATACATTTTTATTGGAATAGGGCCAAGCTTATTATTCACATAATTGTCTGATTGCTTTTGCTCTGTAATGATAAAGAAGTTGTGATAAAGAGCTTCCAGCCCACAGAACCTAAAATATTTACAAGCTGGTCCTTAATGAGAAGTCCGCTGATCCTTGGTGTAGCGGCTCATGTCCAACTCTTTCTTTAAAAACGATTCAAGTGGACTTAGGGAAGATCAGAATTATAACTCTGCTTCCTGATTTTTAGGCTTATGTTTTCTATTCACTTTCACACATTATTTCTAATTTCATTTAAATCAGTAGAAACACAGAATAAATTATCCCTTAAAAGGAATTATTTGATGAAGTAGAGTTTTTTCCCACATACTCTTTGCTAACTTGTGTCTAAATAGGAATATTTTAGATGACATTGGTTAACATTACAAATGTAAGAACTGAGAGAATGTATAAAAAAAACTAAAAATAAGTGTAGATTATATTTGCAGTGCTTTCTATTCACACTTTGTGTAATTTGCCTTATAGAATCTTTCTCTATCTGAACTCAATTTTAGATTTATAAGTTTCTAACATAAGCTCTTTGAGAGCAGGCAGTTAGTTACTTCTTACTTAGTCACTGGTATGTCCTCAAGACACAAAACAGTACTTGACAGCTATCCAGTAGATTCTGCAGAGCACTTATTAAGATCATGATCTATGAAGCAGAATTCTGGTTCTACCACTTTCTCACAATATGACCTTATTTACCTTCTCTGAGACTCTCCTTTTCTATTAAGTGATAATATTTGTAAAAGCCACATAGTTTTTTCATTGGCAGACTAAGTCAATTAGACAGACCTATGTCTGTCTGCTATAGTTTTTCTCTACTATATCCCTACTCTAGTTCTCAAATCAGAATTAAGCTATATAATTTTTAAGTGCAGATAATCAGGCTTCATGCTAACCGTGAATCAGAATTTCTGGATGTGCTTATATTTTTCAAAAACTCTACAGGTGAAGCTGGTGTTCAGTCAAGATTGAGAACTAGTGCCCCAAGGTGGACAACCTTTCCATTCTTCCTCTGTATGAAAGGCTTCTCTGTGTTAGAAAGAATATTTTTAAAAAGATATCAGTAGCTTTCTCTTTTTCTAATATTGAAATAGTAACTTATTTTCCTCACCTTGTCACTTTGTTCTTGATACAACAGAAATAGCAGCAAGGGTGCAAACCCATCTAATGCCTTGGATAGAAAATAGCTATTCCTTTGGGAATCAGTGGGAATTAATCACTACCTTATGAAAAGTTTTAAAAGGTAGAGATGTGAAGAAGTGACTAGACTCAAAGAAAGAACAGATGCTCAAATGTTTACTAGCTTTGTATTTGAGGTGAGTTACTTTATGCTTTAGAACCATGTTTTCTGTGTCTTTAAAATTGTGACACCACATTCTGCCTTATAAAGTGATGAGGCATTAGCAGGATCTCAATAAATTCTCACTGTTAATAGCAGGATTTATCTAATAATGTGGAATTCCATAAAGGTGAGGAGGGTAAATCAGTGAAATATCCTGGAAGTGCGTTAAAACGCAGAGCACTTAAGTGCTTGACCCCATCCACTGCTCCCAAATAGTAGGCTCCCCTAAAATATTGCTGATACTATAACTGTATTGCAATTTTATCTGAAGAAAATTATATTTTCTTTCTCCCACTTCTTTCCAGGCTTTTCTCCCCCTGCCCACCCCCACTCTCTGTCCCTCTCAGTTTCTTGTTAATTAGTTTTATAAAACTTTCTCAACACATATTCTGATTCTACTTTCAGGTTTTTTTCTCCCTCCTTATCTCCCAATCTCAGTATTTTCTGAGTAGAAAATAACATATTGGCTTTATGAGCATGTTATTAAATAAGGAGATATTATCAACACTAATCATTCATTAAAAAATCTTCAGTTAGGATAGACAGTTAAGATGATCTCTAGCATTGTAGTGAAGAATTTGGCTCTGCCTGAAGAGAGATCAGGCCTCTGCCTATAGCTTTTGGAGGTAATCTGCATCAAACATGATAGGAATGTCTTCATTTAGAATGAGATCTAATTATCTAATTACAGAGGATCATAGGATGGGGTTGGTCACACTTAATAGTCTTATTTTGGGACTGATAATGTCAGAAAGACCAACCATATGATTTAGGAGGGCTTGTGTCTTGACCTAAAGGTTGAGATCAACCACATGGACAATCAAACTATCAGTTATGTTTATGTAGTAAGTAAAATAAAACTCAATAAAAACTCTGGAGAGTCAAAGCTTGAGTGAACTTCCCAGCTTGGAGAATTATCTCACATCAGTTCTGGGAGGGTAATGTATCCTGGGGACAATGGAAATTTAGCATTTGAAACCCTCCCAGACTCTGCCCTATACATTTCTTTCCTTAGTTAATTTTGAGCTGTATCATTTCCCTGTAATAAGCCATAATGGTAAATGTAATAGCATCCAGTGAGTTCTGTGAGTCTTCCTAGTGAACCCCATAAATTCGGAGTTGGTGTCAAAACTGAGGCCAGTCTTATGAATGACTGTGTCCCTGGACTTTGAAGTTTGGCTAAATGCTGGTAATGGTGTTAATGGATTGAAGACTTATGTGCCCCCTCCGCCAAATCCATATCTTGAATCCAAACCCCAATGTGATGGTTATAAGAGGTGAAGCCTCTGGGAGATGATTAAGCCATGAGGGTGGAGTCCACATTAGTGGGATTTAGTGCCCTTACAAAAGAGACTCTGGAGGTCCCTCTCATTCATTCTGCGCACCATCGACAAACCAGGAAGCAAATTCTTATCAGACACCAAATATACCAGGTCCTGATCTTTGATTAGGTAGCATCAAGAACTGTGAGAAATAAACAGTTGTTTAAGCACCCAGTCTATAGTAGTTTGTTTTAGTAGCCCTAAAGGCTAAGAGTCCGTCATGACTTAGTGACTCAACCACCACCACCAAAGGCTAAGACAAACAAATAGGATATGGCAAATATAAGTTGATCGCACTTGTGATGTTTTCTGCTACCAAGGTTTTAAAAAGTAAAATTATGAGCAGTCAAATTAATAATTACACACACATTGACATACACACACAAAGCGGATTAAAGAAATCCATGCAAACTTTCTGTCCATATATTTCCTTTTAGTATCACCATAGTTTACCTATTTGGAACTTTCAAATTTCTCAACATTTGAGATCCATTGTCCTTCCCTGACAAAGTGAAATGGGAATAGAGAAGTGCTACAGAAATCCTCTGCTTTTGTTTAGCAAAAGTGAGGTCTCAAATTTTCTACACTGAAAATTTAGGGACCAATACAACACTCTCAAATTCAAGTTCAAAGTAATGCTCAAAATTCTCCAAGCTAGGCTTCAATAGTACAAGAACCAAGGACTTCCAGATGTTCAAGCTGTATTTAGAAAAGGCAGAGGAACCAGAGATCAAATTGCCATCTGTTGGATCATTAAAAAAGCAAGAGAGTTCCAGAAAAACATCTGCTTGATTGACTATGCTAAAGTCTTTGACTTTGTGGATCACAACAAATTGTGGAAAATTCTTAGAGAGATGGAATACCAGACCACCTTACCTGCCTCCTGAGAAATCAAGAAGCAACAGTTAGAACTGGACATGGAACAATGGACTGGTTCCAAACTGGGAAATGAGTACGTCAAGGTGCATATTGTCAATTTATTTAACTTATATGCACAATACATCATGCGAAATGCTGGGCTGGATGAAGCACAAGCTGGAGTCAAGATTGCTGGGAAAGGTAACAATAACCTCAGATATGCAGATAACACCACCATTATGGCAGAAAGCCAAGAGGAATAAAGAAGACTCTGCTGCTGCTAAGTCGCTTCAGTCGTGTCCGACTCTGTACGACCCCATAGACGGCAGCCCACCAGGCTCCCCCATCCCTGGGATTCTCCAGGCAAGAACACTGGAGTGGGTTGCCATTTCCTTCTCCAATGCATGAAAGTGAAAAGTGAAAGTGAAGTCGCTCAGTTGTGTCCGACCCTTAGCGACCCCATGGACTGCAGCCTTCCAGGCTCCTCCGCCCATGGGATTCTCCAGGCAAGAGTACTGGAGAGGGGTGCCATTGCCTTCTCCAAAAGAAGACTCTAGATGAAGGTGAAAAAGAAAATTGAAAAACCTGGCTTAAAAATCAACGTTGAAAAAATGAAGATCATAGAATCTGGTCCCATCACTTCATGGCAAATAGATGGGGAAACGATGGAAACAATGACAGACCTTATTTTCTTGGGCTCCAAAATCACTGCCAATGCTGACTGCAGCCATGAAATTAGAAGACACATGCTCCTTGGAAGAAAAGCTATGACCAACCCAGACAGCGCAGTAAAAAGCAGAGACACTACTTTGCCAACAAAAGTCCATCTAGTCGAAGACATGGCTTTTCCAGTAGTCATGTATGGATGTGAGAGATGGACCATAAAGAAGGCTGAGTGCTAAAGAACTGATGGTTTTGAACTGTGGTGTTAGGGAAGACTCTTGAGAGTCCCTTGGACTGCAAGGAGATCAAACCAATCCATCCTAAAGGAAATCAGTCCTGAATATTCATTGGAGGGACTGAGGCTGAGGCTGAAGCTCCAATACTTTGGCCACCTGATATGAAGGGCCAACTTACTGGAAAAAGACCCTGATGCTGGGAAAGACTGCAGGCAGGAGAAGAAGATGAGATGCAGAGGATGAGATGGTTGGATGGCATCACTGACTCAATGGACATGAGTTTGAGCAAGCTCTGGGAAATGGTCAAGGACAGGGAAGCCTGGCATGCTTCAGTCCAGTTCTGTTCAGTTCAGTTGCTCAGTTGTTTCTGACTCTTTACGACCCCATGAAGCACAGCATGCCAGGCCTCCCTGTCCATCACCCACTTCCGGAATTCACCTAGACAGCTGCAGTCCAAGGGGTCACAAAGAACTGGACACAACCGAGTGACTGAAAACAACAACCATGATGCTCTCATGGTGTTTCCTTCAGGATTCCAGGCAGAGTTATACTGTAATTTACACCAAGGGAAAACATTTAGATGCAAGGTCCAAAATCTAGTAATCAAATTTATCCAAATAATTACAAATAGCATCTAGATGTTTTAATGTGCTTTTTTTTCTATACAGTGAAATGTTTAATTTCAACACAATATAAAGCAGTTCAAATGCACATTAATTTAACTAATTGATTTGTTTGTGTATGTGTGTTCAGTTGCTGAACATCAAACACTGTGTCTGACTCTTTGTGATCCCATGGACTACAGTCCTCTGAGCTCCTCTGTCCTTGGTAGTTTCCAGGCAAGAATACTACAATGGGTTGCCAATTCCTACTTCTGGCAATCTTCTGGACCCATTGATCAAACCCACATCTCTTGCATCTCCTGCATTGACAGGAAGATTCTTTACCGCTGCGCCACCCAGGAAAGCCCAATTGATTTAATGCATGTCATTAATTAATGCCTGTTGCATCTTTCTGTCAATACAATGAAGCCACGATCCTTGAAGTAATCCATAGAAACACAACAAATGTAAAGACGTCATGATGAATTTAAGTAACAACTAGGAAGTAAACTGTTGATTTAGAAACAGTTTTCATATATAAAGGAATTTTGTTATTAAGAGAAAGGCCAGGTAGTCTTGTGGCTACTGTTTAACACTAAAATCTGAAGTCTTCTGACATCCTGGCTTTGGATCCCTGCTGAGTAGTGACAACATGCTAAACATGCTAAACAATTCACTTATTTCCTTGAAGTTTCAGTTTCAAAATGCAAGTAATAACTACACTTTCTCATAGGTTGTAATGATTAACTGAAAAATATGTCTGTGTGTGTCCATGTCTAATGGGGAGTAGGTACAGTGCCTAGCATAATGCCAGGCACACAATAATCTCCCTCAAATTTGCAGGTGCTATTATTTTTACAAACTGCATAAATGAGTGAATTGAAAAGTCACATATAACATTCATGTAGTGTTACAGAATCATCCTATGAAGGAATGTATTTTGTTCTGAGTTTAAATAAAGCATTGCTATTATATCATCAAGTTTGCACTATCAACAGAAGAGAGTTTTCATCTATTTAACCAATTAGCTAATATTCACTTTTTAAACCTATAAAAGTAATACAACTTAAGTACTTCAAGTTTACAAAATGTTTCCTTGTATACTATTTTATCTAAATATCATGACTCCCTTGAAAGATCAGATCAGATCAGTCGCTTAGTTGTGTCCGACTCTTTGCGACCCCATGAACTGCAGCACGCCAGGCCTCCCTGTCCATCACCAGCTCTTGGAGGTCACCCAGACTCACATTCATCGAGTCAGTGATGCCATCCAGCCATCTCATCCTCTGTCGTCCCCTTCTCCTCCTGCCCTCAATCCCTCCCAGCATCAGAGTCTTCTCCAATGAGTCAACTCTTCGCATGAGGTGGCCAAAATACTGGAGTTTCAGCTTTAGCATCATTCCTTCCAAAGAAATCCCAGGGCTGATCTCCTTCAGAATGGACTGGTTGGATCTCCTTGTAGTCCAAGGGACTCTCAAGAGTCTTCTCCAACGCCACAGTTCAAAAGCATCAATTCTTCGGCGCTCAGCCTTCTTCACAGTCCAGCTTTCACATCCATACATGACCACAGGAAAGACCATAGCCTTGACTAGGCGAACCTTTGTTGGCAAAGTGATGTCTCTGCTTTTGAATATGCTATCTAGGTTGGTCATAACTTTCCTTCCAAGGAGTAAGCGTCTTTTCATTTCATGGCTGCAGTCACCATCTGCAGTGATTTTGGAGCCCAGAAAAATAAAGTCTGACACTGTTTCTCCATCTATTTCCCATGTAGTGATGGGACCAGATGCCATGATCTTCGTTTTCTGAGTGTTGAGCTTAGACCATTCAGGTATGACCTAAATCAAACCCCTTATGATTATACCGTGGAAGTGAGAAATAGATTTAAGGGCCTAGATCTGATAGATAGAGTGCCTGATGAACTATGGAATGAGGTTCGTGACATTGTACAGGAGACAGGGATCAAGACCATCCCCATGGAAAAGAAATGCAAAAAAGCAAAATGGCTGTCTGGGGAGGCCTTACAAATAGCTGTGAAAAGAAGAGAAGTGAAAAGCAAAGGAGAAAAGGAAAGATATAAACATCTGAATGCAGAGTTCCAAAGAATAGCAAGAAGAGATAAGAAAGCCTTCTTCAGTGATCAATGCAAAGAAATAGAGGAAAACAACAGAATGGGAAAGACTAAGGATCTATTCAAGAAAATCAGAGATACCAAAGGAACATTTCATGCAAAAATGGGCTTGATAAAGGACAGAAATGGTATGGACCTAACGGAAGCAGAAGATATTAAGAAGAGGTGGCAAGAATACACAGAAGAACTGTACAAAAAAGAGCTTCAAGAACCAGATAATCACAATGGTGTGATCACTGACCTACAGCCAGACATCCAGGAATGTGAAGTCAAGTGGACCTTAGAAAGCATCACTAGGAACAAAGCTAGTGGAGGTGATGGAATTCCAGTGGAGCTATTCCAAATCCTGAAAGATGATGCTGTGAAAGTGCTGCACTCAATATGCCAGCAAATTTGGAAAACTCAGCAGTGGCCACAAGATTGGAAAAGGTCAGTTTTCATCCCAATTCCAAAGAAAGGCAATGCCAAAGAGTGCTCAAACTACCGCACAATTGCACTCATCTCACACGCTAGTAAAGTAATGCTCAAAATTCTCCAAGCCAGGCTTCAGCAATATGTGAACTGTGAAGTTCCTGATGTTCAAGCTGGATTTAGAAAAGGCAGAGGAACCAGAGATCAAATTGCCAACATCCGCTGGATCATAGAAAAAGCAAGAGAGTTCCAGAAAAACATCTATTTCTGCTTTCTTGACTATGCCAAAGCCTTTGACTGTGTAGATCACAATAAACTGTGGAAAATTCTGAGAGAGATGGGGATACCAGACCACTTGATCTGCCTCTTGGGAAATCTGTATGCAGGTCAGGAAGCAACAGTTAGAACTGGTCATGGAACAACAGACTGGTTCCAAATAGGAAAAGGAGTACATCAAGGCTGTATATTGTCACCATGTTTATTTAACTTATATGCAGAGTACATCATGAGAAATGCTGGACTGGAGGAAACACAAGCTGGAATCAAGATTGCCGGGAGAAATATCAATAACCTCAGATATGCAGATGATACCACCCTTATGGCAGAAAGTGAAGAGGAACTCAAAAGCCTCTTGATGAAAGTGAAGGTGGAGAGTGAAAAGGTTGGCTTAAAGCTCAACATTCAGAAAACGAAGATCATGGCATCTGGTCCCTTGAAAGATAGGCTAGCCCAAAATTTATTATTTATTATTATTCCATTTCACAGATGAAAAGGCTGAGGTGCAGAGGTTAAATAAATTATCATGGGTTATAGAATCAATAAGTGATAGATACAGGAGTCAACTGAAACTGAAATCTTTTGACTTGAATTCAATATACTTTATTAATTTTTACTTTGTACCTTATTGCTACTGCTAAGTCGCTTCAGTCATGTCTGACTCTGTGCAACCCTTGTCTTTTACTAAATTCAGTACTGCACTTAAAAGGATAAGTAATCTTGCTCAGCTTTTTAGCTTTAGAGTTAATAATAATATGCTAATAAACACATGGTAAAGTAATATCCATCAATTTATGATGTTTATGACCAAAGTATTAATATTAATATCAAGCATGATTTTGCTAATAGAAAAAAATAATTCATGATCTCCATATGCAAATATAAAACAACCAAGTCTGCTATCACAAGAAAAACAAACTTCATATTTTCATCAAAGAAAAGATTCTAACCAAAACAGAGATTTTAAAAGCCTTGAAGACAGACTTCAAACGTCTTATAAACAACAGGAGATAATTTTAAACTATATTTTAAACAATTGCTTCACACTGGTCTTGAAAATAGTAAAAATATTGGAAGTAGCAAATAGCAGTTTCTTTAGCTCTCTTTTCTCTGCTGAGATTTAACATACATTGTTGTAAGATGTCTTGAATCCTTTCTATTTGGGAAATATTCTTTGTACTGGAACAGTACAATTATCAACAACAAAGAAGATATTTTCTATTGATGATAATAATTTGGGTAATTTACAGTCTATACTTATGTTCATAATGCAGTATCATCACAAAGGAACATCTAGAGGTGTCATAGGGAATTGTAAGCCTTTGTAAACAACTATAAGTTTGACAATGCTGAAACTTTGAGTTGATCGATATCAAGCAAAAAAGGACATCCTTCATGATGATTAAACGCTACCATTAAATAAAATCAATTAACAATTACACAGTTTTCTAACTCCAAATGATACAACTCTGACAGGAAGAGTAGGTTCCCAGTAAGTGGCTTTATGGAAACTCATAACAGTTTGCAGGCAATCGAAAAAGACCATGTCAGAGGGTTTTTCATTACCTTCAAGGGATCTAAGTTTGCAGCTGCAAGGATGGCATTATCTTATGCAAACACTGTCATTTAAAAAGTTTTGCTGATGAACCTATTTGCAGAGAAGCAATGGAGACACAGACATGGAGAACAGACTTACAGACGCAGCTGGCAGGGGGTGGGCAAGGAGAGGGTGGGATGTATGGAGAGAGTAACATGGAAACATACATTAGCATATGTAAAATAGACAGTCAATGGGAATTTGCTGTATGACTCTGGGAATTCAAACCAGGGCTCCTAACAACCTAGAGGGGTGAGATGGGGAGGGAGGTGGGAGGAAGGTTGAAGTGGGAGGGAACATGGGTAAACCTATGGCTGATTCATGTTGATGGTAGAAACAAACACAATACTGTAATGCAGTTGTCCTTCAATTAAAAATAAATTAAAAAAAAATCCAAATAAACATCTAGAGAAAAAAAACTGAGCCATGATGACTCAAATGCTAATAAGACATGAAACTTACATTAGACTTTCTGTTGGACTGAGAATTCAAGTTGATCAAGGAACTTACTGATAATGAAAAGTTTCATTTACTAATGATGAAAATAAACCAACCAGTTGAATTAGGATATGTTGTGTACATAAACATGCAGGAAATCAGAAAGCTGTTTTAAGATTAATCATTTTAATAAAGGCAGTGAGAGGCATAAAATATTAAATCTGCTTTTATCTCATAGAACTGGTAAAGAGATAATGAAGTGAACCAAAAAAATGAGTAATTGGTAAAAGGTCTATCAACATAAATAATTACCAATTTTAGGATTATGAAATAATTTAACTCAAGAACTTTTTCAGTGGTGTCCTTTTCTATATCTGGAGTTTTGCACTAACAGAAATGGCAGGTTTAATTTAAAGAGAAAAGTTACTTGGTCATTTCATTAATTCTGCAAATAAGTGATCCTACAAATTTCTATATGTATTGCTATCAGCTCCCCCAAGGCAAATTTTTCTAATAAGCACTGCTCAACCACTTTTCCACTTCCCCCCTGGTTCTTCTGTTTTATCTTTAACAAATTTCTTTGTAATTATTTAAATATTGAGTTGCTCATGAATTTCAGAAGCTTCCTGAATTTTACTCCTATCAAGTTTTAGGGCAACATTTTACCTCTGAAGCAAAGTCACATGAGACAATTTTAGTTTCATATTTGTATCTCTTTCTTTCAAATTATGATGAATAACAGAACAGAACTACAAGATTTAGATACGGAAATACCGTGATGAATCTATGTTGTTTCAGTTCATAAGTGCTGTGGCTGCTGTTGCTGCTGCTAAGTCGCTTCAGTCGTGTCCGACTCTGTGCAACCCCATAGACGGCAGCCCACCAGGCTCCCCCGTCCCTGGGATTCTCCAGGCAAGAACACTGGAGTGGGTTGCCATTTCCTTCTCCAATGCATGAAAGTGAAAAGTGAAAGTGAAGTCGCTCAGTCGTGTCCGACTCTTAGCGACCCCGTGGACTGCAGCCTACCAAGCTCCTCCGTCCATGAGATTTTCTAGGCAAGAGTCCTGCAGTGGGGTGCCATTGCCTTCTTCGAAGTACTGTGGAAACTGGCTTTATTTAATTTGCCAGGGTAACTTAATGAGAGCTTCCTCTTAGTCTACCACCGCAGCCCAAATTGTCCTTGCTTAGTCTTGACTCTTTGCCATATTCTATTATTCTCAAGCTTTTTAAACTCACAAAAGTAACTCTGTTTCCACCTCCCTTAGCAGATAATCCATTTCCTTGGGATGACCCACTGATAAAATTCCTGTCTTCTTTCCTCTCCCGATCAAAATCTTCATTCATGTCTCTTCTACACATTCCATTTTCCTTCCCACAATTCTCAAAGGAAGGAGTGCTACTACTTTTCATTGCTCTCCAAATCACTCTGATCCTCTTCCCTGTGTCCATCAATAACCCCTTCTTTGTCCTTTTTTGTAGTGGCTGTAAGCATCTTCAACAGGCTGTCCCTGAATACTGCCTACTTATTTAGCTTTCACCCTCCTCTCTCCTTCAATGCCAAACTTCTCCGATGAGTATTCCTCACTGTCTCCCATTTTTAGACTTCTAATTTACTCAAATTCTTTTCATCACAGCTATTCCATTATAGTGCCATTATAGTTTCCTTCCATTATAGTTTACTATAATGTCTTTGCACACATTTTCAGAGACTTTCTAATTGCAAATCGAATAACCTCATATTAGACATGATCTCACAGCTTTCTATGAAACATTTGATGCTGCTGACACATCTAATCTCCACTTAAAACTCTTGTCTCTCTCTCCCTCTTTCTATCATTTATTTTTGCTTCAAGGACTCTTGACTACTTTTTGGCGTAGGTTTCACCTTTGCCTCTACCTATTTATCTTTTCCACATCCATGGATTCAATACAGTACTGGTTCTTAACTCGAAAGACTGTAGCGATGATTCAAAGTGCAATGTACTTAAAACAATGGCCATATTCCAAGGTTCCATAAACTCCTCAAATGTGAACTTGTTGTCTCTAGCCCCTCTCATGATCTTGACCCAGTTTTCTGAATGTGAATGATACTTGGTTTGCCCATAAAGTTCTTTAATTTTTCCTTAGGAAATAAGACTTTAGGAATAAGGCTGGTTGTAGATGAAGTAACATGAAATGCTAATTTCCTTAAGATAATTCTTATTGAAAGTTGAAAGATTCAGTGGCCGGAATAAAATGAAAACACAGAATAAAAGCAACATAAAAATACAGTCTACAACTAAATGTGCCAGTTCTTTTTAGATATAATACAATCATGTAGAAAAGCTTTTAAAGTAAGTACAGCTGTGTACTCAGTGAAATTAGTCTGTCAATTGAACTTTTACTGTAGCTTCTGAATAATCCATTTTGTGTGGCTTAATTAAATAATTAAAAAAGCATATGGGCTTCTGCTAAAAGAGAACACATTGTTAGAATGTAATCTATTTATTCCTCTGCACTTCCTTTTATTATACTTTTTTTTTTTTTTTGTAGTTTTCCAGTTTTAAGCAGTAACAAAAGTACTCTTCAAGAAATAAAGACTTGATTGCATTTTCTCTGTCTAAAGAATCTGGACTCACTTTTTTAGGACAATGGCCTGGAAGATGTATTCAATGTTAACAATAGTCTGCCCTTGTGGGGCTATTCAAAAAGGCATAAAACAACAGCAAATTTTCATTATGTATATGTATTTATTTACAATGTTGCTTTGATTCTTTCATTTATTAGTATTTTCCATTAGTAAAAGAACTTAAGAAATGCCAGATTGTTCAAGTTCTCTGTTTAACTTCTGTACTTTGCAACAGGAGTCCTCTTTCTTTCAAGAAGCAGTAGTGATTTTTATCTGAACTATAGACATAGAATATTGACTCAGACATATATTTTTTAGTTGTAACTCTTGTATGCTAGTCTGCAACATTAAAAATCTGATTATATTTATTCCCTTTAAAAAAACTTGTTGCTGATTCACCATTGTCTACAAGATGAAGCCAGGCTCTGGGCATCCCAGACTCAGGTCTGCCTTTCTCTGCAGCCTCATCCCCATCTCTAATACTGCCTGCTGCTCTTTTCTTCCTCCAGCTTCATCTGACAAGCTCTTTGTAGTCACCCTCAAAATTCTAGGTGAATATGTTTCCCTAGGAATATTTAACATTTTTTTCCAGCTTTATGGATATATAACTGATGAAAAATATTTATAAGTTTAAGGTATACAATGTGAATATTTGATATATGTATACATTATGAAAGATTACCACAATAAGGTTAACTAACTGGAGTGGGTAGCCCTTCCCCTCTTCAGGAGATCTTCCCAACCCAGTGACTGAATCCAGGTCTCCCACATTGCAGGCAGATTCTTTACCAGCTGAGCCACAAGGGAATCCCAAGAATACTAGAGTGAGTAGCCTATCCCTTCTCCTGTGGATCTTCCGGATCCAGGAATTGAACCAGGGTCTCCTGCATTGCAGGCAGATTCTTTATCAACTAAGCTATCAGGGAAGCCCTAACTAACATATCTAATACTTCACATGTGTGTGTGTGTGTGTGTGTGTGTGTTGAGAACATTTATGACCTACTCTTAGTAAATTTAAGGTATATTACATGAGTTTGAGCAAGCTCCAGGAGTGGTGATGGACAGGGAAGCCTGGAGTGCTGCAGTCCGTGGGTCATAAAGATTTGGACATGACTGAGTGACTGAACTGAACTGATAAGTGTTGTGAACTATAGTCACCATTCTGTATATCAGATCTCCTAATCTTAATCATCATATAAGAGAAAGTTATATTCTTTGACAAATATCTCCCCTTTTTACCCAAACTCTAGCCTTTAGCAACACCAATCTAGTCCTTTCTGTGTGTTTGACATTTTTAGAATCTGTATATAAATGAGATCATATAGTATTTGTCTTTCTTTGTCTAACTTATTTCATTTAGCATAATGCCCTCAAAGTTCATCCTTATCCATGTTGTTGTAAATGGCAGGATATCTCTAGGAAGTTTTTTGTAATACCATCTGCTTTTCCTCATTCATGTCCATACAATTAATTACTACTAAAGCTTGAGGTTTCATTTTCACTTTAGTATTATTGTATTATAATTACTTTTCATTGTGATAAATAGTATATAGAATCTGCCATTTAAAACATTTTAGGTGTACAGCTAAGTGGCAATACATAGATTCACATTGTTATATAACCATCAACACCATTCAACTTCAAAAATTTTCTTATCTTCTCAAACTGAGATTCTGGACACTTAAATATTAACTTCTAACTATAGTTAGTTTTTACTGTGTCTATTTTCCCTAACAGATTTGAAAAAAACTGTTGCTTTATTAATATCTGAGTTTATCAATATATTTATACCCAGTACTTAATATAATGGCTGGTAAACATAAATGCTCAATAAATGTCTGTTGAATTGATGTATCATGCTCAAAATCACATTTCATTATGTCAGCTAGCCATATCAGATTGTCAATTTTCCAGCTCTACTCCACCCTAACCCCACAGTTTATAAAAGAGAAAAAGAAAACACATTTTCATTGGATTTCATTTTACCAACACAAAAACCAAAACCAAAAATAGAACACTACAAAACAAATACAAAACTACACCTCAGTGCTTTTTAATTTCATAAAGAGTAAATTCCACATTCTGAGCATGACTTCAGGGTTTTCTAGAATCTGAGTCCTATTATCCTCTCTTCCCTCCTCTTCCACACTTTTTCATACTTAGATTCTTACCAGTACAATATCATCCATTATTTCTGAAACAGGCAATTTCAGGTTTCCTTAATCATACTGTTTGCTCAGCTTAAAATGTTTCCCCACAGCTTTGAAGCCAAATCATAGTTTTCCTTCAAGGGTGAAACTTTCTCTGATAATTTGGTTCAAAACAAATACCCTTCATCTCTCTGCTCTTTTGCACTTTGTGTGAGTCTCTACTTTATATTTATTTAGTTTTGTACTGAATTACATTTTACTTATATGTTTATATGTTTGTCTTCTTCACTGGAGGACAAATTATATAAACATTTTGTAGTTGTTGCTTAGTCACTAAGTCATGTCCAACTCTTTGAGACCCCATGGACTGTAGCCTGTCAGGCGCCTCTGTCCATGGAATTTCCCAGGCAAGAATCCTGGAGTGGGTTGCCATTTCCTTCTCCAGGAGATCTTTCCAATCCAGAGATTAAACCTGAGTGAGACTCCTGCACTGGCAGGCTGATTCTTTACCACTGAGCCACCAGGGAAGTCCATATAAACATTTGCATAATGCTTATTTATCCTTTCATTTTTTTCTATTTCTACCATCAGAGACTCAAGAATTTTCTGTACATAGTAGTTACTCAATAATTATATTTTGAAAAGACAAACATCCTTATTTTATAGACATGATCAAAATAGTGCTGTTTATTGAGCATCACGAAGGTTGTTCCAATTACTTAATTAAGGAAATACCCAAGGAACAATATGCTATGCTATGCTAAGTCACTTCAGTCGTGTCTGACTCTGTGTGACCCCATAGACGGCAGCCCACCAGGCTCCCCCGTCCCTGGGATACTCCAGGCAAGAACACTGGAGTGGGTTGCCATTTCCTTCTCCAATGCATGAAAGTGAAAAGAGAAAGTGAAGTTGCTCAGTCATGTCCGATTCTTAGCGACCCCATGGACTGCAGCCTATCAGGCTCCTCCATCCGTGGGATTTTCCAGGCAAGAGTACTGGAGTGGGGTGCCATTGCCTTCTCCACAAGGAACAATATGAAAACACCAAATAGAAGGAACTCTATACAATGCAAGCTGACAAATATATATTGATCACAAAGTTGATATCACTGTACTGAGTGAAATAAGCACAAAAAAGCAAGACATAGCTCACTTTCTCAGGGAACTAAGAACCTAGACTTAGACAGGTATATAATAAACTCTAATACTTGCTTAACAGTCAAGACAAATGCTGAAGCAATGAGATTAAGCAATTTAAACTAAGAAGCAATGATTATTGGATAGAAATCATAAAAGATTTCATTATAAAGGTGATGTCTGAACTTGAGTTTAAATGGGGAAGTACGATTTCAATGGGTGAACTGGGGTTGTGGACACATTCCAAGAGAGACATTAACGTAAGTAAGATTTAGAATCAGGAAAAATGCTGGCTGCTTTCAAAAACAATGAATACTATAATTTAACAACATGTTAGAATAACTCAGAAAATTGGGCTAATAAGAGTTATTAGCCCTAGTAGTAGAGATCATTATATTATTAACATTCATAAATATGCAAATTTTTGAAAAAGCAAGAGAGTTCCAGAAAAAAACATCTATTTCTGCATTATTGACTTTGCCAAAGCCTTTGACTGTGTGGATCACAACAAACTGTGGAAAATTCTGAAAGAGATGGTAATGCCAGACCACCTGACCTGCCTCTTAAGAGGTCAGGAAGCAACAGTTAGAGTTGGACATGGAAAAATAGACTGGTTCCAAATAGGGAAAGGAGTACATCAAGGCTGTATATTGTCACCCTGCTTATTTAATTTATATGCAGAGTATATCATGAGAAACGCTGGGTTAGAAAAAGCACAAGCTGGAATCAAGATTGCTGGGAGAAATATCAATAAGCTCAGATATGCAGATGACAGCACCCTTATGGCAGAAAGTGAAGAAGAACTAAACAGCCTTTTGATGAAAGTGAAAGAGGACAGTGAAAAAGTTGGCTTAAAGCTCAACATTCATAAAACGAAGATCATGGCATCTGGTCCCATCACTTCATGGCAAATAGATGGGGAAACAGTAGGAGACTTTATTTTGGGGGGCTCCAAAATCACTGCAGATGGTGACTGCAGCCATGAAATTAAAAGATGCTTACTCCTTGGAAGGAAAGTTATGACCTACCTAGACAGTATATTAAAAAGCAGAGACATTACTTTGCCAACAAAGGTTCATCCAGTCAAAGCTATGGTTTTTCTAGTAGTCATGTATGGATGTGAGAGTTGGACTATAAAAAAAGCTGAGCGCCGAAGAACTGATGCTTTTGAATTGTGGTGTTGAAGAAGATTCTTGAGAGTCCCTTGGACTGCAAGGAGATCCAATCAGTCCATCCTTAAGGAAATCAGTCCTGAATATTCATTGGAAGGATGGATATTGAAGGTGAAACTCCAATACTTTGGCCACCTGATGTGAAGAACTGCCTCATTTGAAGAGACCCTGATGCTGGGAAAGATTGAGGGTGGGAGGAGAAGGGGACAACAGATGGCATCACTGACTTAATGGACTTGAGTTTGAACAAACTCCAGGAGTTGGTGATGGACAGGGAGGCCTGGTGTGCTAGAGTCCATGGGGTCACAAAGAGTCAGACACGACTGAGCAACTGAATTAAACTGAAGATGTACATTATATCATTATGTTAGTCATATATTAATATGGCATAGATTACATTATATATCAGAAAATATGATAATAATCAGTATGAATGCAGCTTTGTTTAGTATATTTAACCTTGAAGAATTATACAGCAGAAACCCTACTGTAATATCCCAGTTGATAATAAAGAAGATCTGAACTATGGTGGTTTTGATGTATATGGAAAAATGAGAACAAATGAGTGTCGGATAGAGTGTGGGTAAGGTTAAATGTATGCATCGAAACCCCGTGAATGCACAGAGCTAAGATAAATTCGAAGACAATCACGCTTTCAAGTAAGAGAGAATAGTGGTACATTAGCAGAAATAATCTCTCTGGGTTCACTTGTAAAATAATACTAGTAAGCCTGGCATGCTGCAGTCTATGGAGTCACAAAGAGTCAGACATGACTAAGTGACTGAACTGAACTGAACTTCCAGTATTATTCTGCTCATATATGTGTATCTAGCGTAAAGCACTCAATAATATTAGCTATTGCTATCCCTGGTGGCTCAGACGGTAAAGTGTCTGCTTGCAATGAGGGAGACCCTGGTTCAATCCCTGGGTCGGGAAGATCCCCTGGAGAAGGAAATGGCAACCCACTCGAGTACTCTTGCCTAGAAAATTCCATGGATGGAGGAGCCTGGTGGGCTACAGTCCATGGGGTCGCAAAGAGTCAGACATGACTGAGCGACTTCACTTTACTTTACTTTATTATTAACATACCAATAGAATAATCTAATATAGAAAATGGCGTCTGCCTTTAAAATGTTTATTATTTCATTTATTTATAAGTATAATGAAAAGTTATTAAAAAATCAAAGACTATAGCAATATATAGTACATGTTTGCAAATAGCAAAGACAACTAACGGTAACAGTTTGGTAACAGTTTGGCTAGTTTTTTTTTTCTAGTCCTATAATAATGCATTATTTTCTTAATTAATTAATTTTTTAAATTGCATTACTATTATTTGTAGTTGTGCAAAATTGGGAGCATTCTGTGCAACTTCTTCCTTTTTCCATAACAGAATGCTTTGGAGCTTTCAGAACAGAACGTATAGTTATCTCATATTCTTTTTAATAAGACTGCTGATTTGACTTCATTAACGTGCTACAGAGAATCTAGGGGACACTAGGGAAACCTAGGGAGGCCCGTCAGCACACATGGTAACTTCCTGTTAACTAGATAAATGGGTGCCTATACGTGTTTACAGTCCCTTTAGTGTATGTCTTCATTATTAAATCCTAAAATGGTTTAATCCTTGATTAATGCTTGCTGGATACCTGTGGCAGAGAACAACCTATACAAACATTAGCAGAGCCCTTGAAGATGCCAAACCAATTTTTAAAACCTTCAATGGAGCTCAGAAAAGAGCATGAACGCTGAGTTATAGATTTGGTTTCTTTTTCACAGGAGTCATGGTTGAAATCTTGGATGAAGGAGATACGGATGAAGTCTCCGAAGAACAGATTACATAAAGAAAAGTGTTAAAGAGTGCTAACTCCAAAATTATCTCTGAGAATGGGAAATGCATTATTTCTGAAGTTTAAATTGTTACACCTAGAGCAAACAAAAGCCTATAGAAGCTCATTTCATTAGCTTAGCTAATTTTAAAAAACCAAGGCAGTTTGTACCAGACAAGATTTTTAGCATGGTTGTAAATACATACTTGTTTGTACGTGAAATGTAAATGTATTATTTTGTTAAGAATCTCTTGGTAAACCTATAATTAGGGACACTGACCTCCCACTTGCTTAAGTATTTAAAAGTAGGAAGATTTTGCTAAATTGTTTAGTAATAATAATACCTGTATTTACATTCCTGGAATAGACGTCTGAAAAAAGGTAGCCTTGTAAATAATTATTAATAATTATCAGATAAAAGGAGAGAGACAGAGAGAGATGGGGCTATTTTAGTGGCCTGAATACATTTAATTTAGATCCATCTTTCTATCTATCACTCATCTATATCTTATCCAATGACTCAAGTTCATTGGTAGACAAACAACCAAGGAAATAAAATATTCTAAAGGAAAACCAACTCTGTAAATCTCATGGATGGTTATAAAATACTTTCTTAATGTCATGAATGAGAGCAAAAGAGTGGATTCAATGATGCCACTAAACATGGGCACGATGCTTCATTTGTAACAGTTTCCTAATTTAACAGATATTTGACATGTGTTCCAGTTTTGGAGCTGTGTTTTACTTCTTAAAAGGACTGGCATTCTGACTGCAGTCTTTCTAAATCCCCATCTTGGTAGCTCTCATCTCTCTAGCTCTTGATAATTTTCCTTTCGTCTCTTAGTGACAGATCTGAATCACCAGAAATCAGAAAACATAATTCTGGCAGCTAGTTTGGACAGGCCTTGTTCAGTGGCATATACAGAATGTAATTTATTTTTTGTGACAGTTTTAATAAACGTGACGTGAAACACAAGGGATATAATGTTATCGATATTGCACCTCGAAAGAGGAGAAAGTTTGGTATGTTACCTCCTGATTAGCAGCAGCTAGTTCTTCTTCCAGTGCAGAGACTCTTTCTAAAGAAACCCTCAGTCGCTCCCTTACCTAGAAGAAAAACCAAAATATGTGCAGTAATGTACATCCCATACATATTGAACTGTGCTGAATCCATTAATATTACCAGAGACAGTCACATTTGGCAAACTGTTCAACTATTTATATCCTTAAGTGCTCAGGAATACTATGACTATGTGGTCACTTTACAATATGACTGTATCAAGGGATTTTTCTTGTAAGCAAGTCCTTCTAGTGTTTCAGTTAAGATCAACTCCTCTTGTACTGAATTCTGATACATAGTAAGTGGAGGCAAAGTTCAAAAGTTTATTATGAATTCATCTGAAAAACAGTCACGGATTAAGCATAAGATACAGGCAAAAACCTTTTACTGGTTTAAAAAATAAGTTTTTTCCTTTGATGTTTAGTACAAAATAATTTGTCGAAAAGCAAAGGATTCTTAGAACCTGAAAATTGTTGCCCATCGCTCACAAAATTAATTTTGTATTAGTTAGAGGTCTACATCGTTATTAAGGGATTGGAAAGTATGTAATTACTCTGGAATTCCTAACTACTTTTCAGATACCAAAGGTTAAACCATTATATTTTACAGAACCAAAGAATGCACATTCAGTTTGAAAGTAATGGTTTCCAAATGTTTCATATACAAATGAAACTCAGAGAAAAGTTTCTTTGATCTTTGTTTTCTTAGAACTTCTAAAATTGTTTTAGTTATCTTATGTTCAGATTTACAGATATGCTTCATATTAAATGCATCAAAAGTAGAGAAGCTCAGAGAAAGAAGGTTGGCTAAACTAGAATAAATGACTACAGCAGTTTAATTTTCCTTAAAAACATCAACAAAATTTATAGATTTAATTTAACACAGAATTCATGGTGAGTTTTAGATTATTTATGATTAACATTGATTTTCCATGGGAATATAACAGTAAGCATTTTAATATGTAATTATATAAATAAATTATATAATAAAATTTAATTTTATTAATTTATTAATGGTATAGTTTAATTAACACTTTTTCTTTTTTAAAGTAAGATTTAACTGGGGATATAAGTTAAATACACAGAATATCTAGAAACCTATATATATAATAATTTTAAAATTGAGTACATTTTCTAGTTAGCAGACATAAAAAACAAGTGATAGGTTATGAATCTAGACTCTAATTAGATTTAAAAAAATCTCAATTATTTTAATACAGCATAATGAAACTGAAATTATTCAGGTGACTGGGTGTACTTAACTCTTGAAATACATCTTAAATAAGAAAGAATTAATGCCCGAGTGGAGTTTTAATATTAATTTCATTGATATTTTCATTATATTTCATTATGTTTAAAATCTGAAAATTAATAATACATGCATAAGTGGATATTTGATATCAAATGTAATTACACAAGATCCATCATGATATTTAAGTATGCCAGATTGGCTGCCAGGTACCAATGCTGCTAGACAAATATCCAACTGTTCATAAAAATGCATGAAACTTATGTTGATTAATAACTGAACAAGAGTAACTTAGAAGGAAATCTTTGATGATTTGACTTGGGAAATAGTTTTTTCTATGAGTGCTTGGAAAGATGCAAACAAACCAAATATTCCAAAGGAATGAAAATGAGGAGGACTGCTGATATGCTGAATGCAGATATCAACAGAAATCTTAGTAGATGTTCTTGATATTTAAGAGAGATGATTGTAAAGTTTTAGGTACCATTTCCTAAAATACTAGATATAAAATATGGGTATTCTGATAAAAATCTAAGAATCTTGGTTAATGAGAAGAGCAATATGAAATAGTCAAAATGTAAATTAATCTCAACATATGCAACACTAATCAGACCACATTTAGACTGAAATAAAGAGGTTAGAGTACTATATTTAAAAGACATACATTTTTCATTTCCTCTAGCCCAGAAAATTGGTAAACATATTGGAGAAGTATGTCAAAATCACTGCTGGTCTTAGCTACCTGGTGTGTATTGTACCCTACAGCTCCGTGAATATATAAATGAGGACATTAATAATGAAGGCTGCCAGTCATTGCAATTGTCCAGAGCTATGCTCCGTCTTTGTATTTTATTTAGCTCTTCTTGTGTTCTAAACCTTCTGTGGCAAAGTTTTTAATTACATTTCTTCTGATCTTTCATATATTGCTTTATGCTAATAACCATAGCACTTAAAATAGAATATTGTAAGTACTTGTTTATATGGGTCTCTCCTCACCTCTCCTGATCTCCACAAGAAGCTGTGAGCTATTCTTAGTTTATTTATTCTTAGGAAAATTGTTTATGATGGTGCTTAGGCACATGTCAACCCCTCAATAATTAAATGAAATGCTAATTTAAATAAGCATGTGAATCAACGGTGATACTAATATCTTTACGTAGTTTGTAATTTCTGTCAAGTGCTGAAACTTATCATTAACAGTAACATTCATTAACATTTACTGCGCATTTGTCATTTACTAAGTACTGGCTGGGAGCTTTACATGTCAGACAACTCTACTAGTAGGGTAGGTATGATTATTCTCTTCATTCAAAAGAAGAGAAAACAGATTAGAGAACTTAGGACACTTGTCTAATTCAGTCTAACTCCAAAGTCCAAGCTCATAATACTTCTCCTTTAGGCTATTTGTTATTACTTAGTTGATAATCAGTTCAGTTGCCCCTGAACTTAGCAACATCCTGGGTACTTCTGGTGAGTTACTAAACCCTATTACAGTTCCTATGGTCACAGTATGAAATAGCTCACCAAACTTTAATATGTACTAAATTACTTTTAGATCCTAAGTTGTACAACAACCATTTTCTTCTTAAGTGTACTCATATTTGTACGAAGTGCTGTTTTTGTCTATTGCCTTCTATTCATTTTTTTTCATAAGAGCATCCCACACTTAAGTGATGTGGGACATCTGGGGAACAGCCAAAACTATTCACTCTCTAGACCCTCATTCAAGTCACTCAAAATTGTTAGATTTTCTCCGAATAGGCCATGCTCTTTTCAAAGCTCTTGGTTAGTTCACATATTGAGCATATTGCTTAGAGATCTTTACTTCTCTGCCTAACAACCCTTACACATTTTAATACCCAGATCAAATGTCACCCCCTCAATGAAGACATTCTTAACGTTCTTATTACTTCTTCAGGCACAATTAGTTGCAACTTTTCCCGTGACTCCATATCACATTGTATATATTTTTGCTTCACATAGCCTGTTATTGACATGTGAACTCCAGCACTACGAACTCCTTACTTGTAAAGAAAGTGTGCCAAATATATGCCAAGGAGTCTAACACATAATAGCTATTGTATAAATGTACAGTCTTGCTAATCCTTATTAATGCAGTTTTATAATAAGAAAAGAAATATAATAAGAAAGTAAACATTAAATATATTAAATTACTATTTGATATTAGTTGATATTATAGATAGAGATTTTTATATAATATCCATTTGTGTTTTATTCAAAATTATTTATAAACTAGTTGCTTCTTATACTAAAATTAAGATACAGTTTCTTATTAATAATCTTGAAGACAGAATTGTAGTTATCCTTATACATGCACAAAATCCCCTGCTCTAAGAACATCTGAAAGACTGATGATAAAAATATGTATGGATATAAATATTAAATAGAGCAAAAGTATCTGTATGCTCAAAATCTATATATAACTGAGTAATAATCCCTAGTTTGGATTTTAGTGCTCAGAACTTGTCAGATACTTTACAGTGAAGTGCCCCAATTCCCACTCTAGAAAATCCTAAAGCCTTATTAATTTTAAAAATTTCATCTTTGAAATTTAACAAAATTGAAATCATGTCATAAGCCTTACTAATCTCCAAAGAATATTATCATCATATTGGCTTATTAATGTCCATAGAACTTATTTGAGTAACAGTTACGAGAACTTAGTTACTTTAAAAAAGACCTAAAGCAGATTTTGCTACTAACACCTTATGCTGCCCCATGTGGAGACTCTTAAAAATGTGTGTTCAGTACTAAGCTATTAGAAATTCCCCAAATAAAACCATAAACTTCTAATATGAATCTCTAAAGGTTAAAGAACATCCAGTTTACATCTCAAGATGTTTTACTGTCAGCTAGTAGTCTTCTATATCGCGACACACTTCAGAGAGGCAGGGAGGAGAGAGACTGTGGGGTGGGGAGAGAATAAGAGAGAGAAAGGAACAAAGAAAGAAAGGCCAGATGACAGTGTTAGATTTCAAATGGCCATCTGGACTAGGACTATAGCATGCCAAAACAGGAGTCTTACTAAGCCAGAGATTCAGTGGTATCAAAAAAAGGATGTGGTTATGAATATTAATAATATACATGAAATAGTGCAGTTGCATTTTTTGAGTGATTTTTTTCCTGTAACTCAAATATGTTCCTCTGAACTGACTGACTACAGGAGTGAACTGAGTCGTGGATGAAGACAAAGAGCTTGACAGTGATGTCAAAAGCAGAGTTAAGCTTGAAATCTTTTGGCCATACTATACCTTTTTTCCAGTAGTTTGATTTTTAATTTCAGCTTTATTGAAGTTATAATTGACATATCAAACTGTAACAGTCCTTTCCCAGTACTATACCTTTTCATCCAAGGCCTTGTGGTGCTCAAATAAAGATTTCAGCGCCTTGAGAACCTCCACTTCGCTGGACACTCCCGAGGGTGACTGAGCTTGTCGCTTTACCACCGTCATTCTTAGTGACCTTTCATGTCGTGACACAAGGCACTCCAAATGCTCCAGTAATAGCTATTGGGTTTAACAGAAAATGCAATTGCCTTATGAATGCAGGTCACTAATGCGCAGAGATGACTTCTGTATTAGCAGACTGCAGATTTATATAGTATCTAATGATAACACCAGATTATCCTACAGGTAGCATCAATGAAACACAAACCTGAGTTCATAAACCAGGGTTCAAAAAATATACTAAAAGTAAATTGCATTTCTATCACATAACAATTTATTAAATTTAAAATATAATGTGAATTATATGCATTCTTTTATAAGATTTAATAATTTCAGTTTAAGTTGAGGAGAACTATTTTCTAGTTCTCCTATTTTCTAGTTTCACCATATGTGAAAATGAAAGTCGCTTAGCTGAGTCCGACTTTTTGCGAACCCATGGAAGAACCCACAAAGAGTCCATGGAATTCTCCAGGCCAGAATACTGGAATGGGTAGCCTTTCCCTTCTCCAGGGGATCTTCCCAACCTAGGGATTGAACCCAGATCTCCCGCTTTGAAGGTGGATTCTTTACCAGCTGAGCCACAGGGGAAGATCCAATAAATAGGGTAACTATTGAAAAATGTTACACAATGATGACTTTGTTAGAAAATAGAATTCAAAGTCAAAATTAATTTCACTTATATCTGATAATTTAAATTTTTTAAGTTGAAGGAAATGAGCATAAACTTCATGTTGCTTTAAACTTGATTATAATGACAATCACATGTTCCTATAGTAATTAATGTGGTAACCTAATGATTTTATTCACAATTACATTCTTGGATTACATAATAGAAAAATATATGCAGCCAACTGGAATATAGTAATTGAGACCAGCAGTAGTCATTTTGGCAAAATAGATTAAAGGACATAATTATTAAACTGTCTACTCTGGAATGTACATTCACCCAGAGTAGTCTCTGGTGCCACGATAGAGATCAGGGGCAAGTCCAGTGAACAATGTTTCATTCTGTCACAGATTTTACTTTTAAATGTTTTGTGAATTGGAGCTTCACCTTTATTTTATAAGGCAGTTCTGCAACTAAAAGCAAAGATATATGAAAAAAAGAAAAAACTGTTATCAGTTATTAAAATTTTGCTAGTGAAGAACTGTGCGGTTGGAGAAGACTTGAGAGTACCTTGGACTGCAAGGAGATCCAATCAGTCTATCCTAAAGGAAATTAGTCCTGAATATTCATTGGAAGGACTGGTGCTGAAGCTGAAACTCCAATACTTTGGCCACCTGATGCGAAGAGCTGACTCATTTGAAAAGACCCTGATGCTGGGAAAGATTGAAGGCAGAAGGAGAAGGGGACGACAGAGGATGAGATGCAGATGGCATCACTGACTCAATGGACATGAGTTAGAGTAAACTCCGGGGGTTGGTGATGGACAGGGAGGCCTGGCGTGCTGCAGTTCATGATGTCGCAAAGAGTCGGACACACTGAGAAACTGAATTGAACTCAACAACATATGACTAGTAAGGAGAAAAGATTTTCAGAAGGCTACTGAAAGCATAGGCTAACAAATGGTGTATAAGCAAAACAAGCAGGATTACTGGAGCAATAAAGGAAAAAGCAGATATAAGACACTGAGTTGGAAAGATGTAAAGAAAAACTATTATCTTTCAAGAGTTTTCCTAAAGCTCATACTATAGTGAAAATTTAGTTTTCCCACAAAACTACTATTAATTTCAGTGTCACATATTAGTGTCCTGTTTTTGAGTTCTTAATAAGTTAATTTTTCTGTATTCACTGTCATTAATTATGGTTCAGTATGTTAGAAAACTTTGTCTATTATTACTGGAAAAGGTCAGTTTTCATTTCAATCTCAAAGAAAGGCAATGCCAAAGAATGCTCAAAAACTACTGCACAATTGCACTCATCTCACACGCTAGTAAAGTAATGCTCAAAATTCTCCAAGCCAGGCTTCAGCAATACATGAACCGTGAACTTCCAGATGTTCAAGTCAGTTTTAGAAAAGGCAGAGGAACCAGAGATCAAATTGCCAAAATCTGCTGGATCATGGGAAAAGCAAGAGAGTTCCAGAAAAACATCTATCTCTGCTTGATTGACTATGCCAAAGCCTTTGACTGTGCAGATCACAATAAACTGTGGAAAATTCTGAAAGAGATGGGAATACCAGATCACCTGATCTGCCTCTTGAGAAATTTTTATGCAGGTCAGGAAGCAATAGTTAGAACTGGACATGAAACAGCAGACTGGTTGCAAATAGGAAAAGGAGTATGTCAAGGCTGTGTATTGTCACCCTGTCTATTTAACTTATATGCAGAATACATCATGAGAGACTCTGGGCTGGAAGAAGCACAAGCTGGAATCAAGATTGCTGGGAGAAATATCAATAAGCTCAGATATGCAGATGACACCACCCTTATGGCAGAAAGTGAAGAGGAACTAAAAAGCCTCTTGGTGAAAGTGAAAGAGGAGAGTGAAAAAGTTGGCTTAAAGCTCAACATTCAGAAAACGAAGATCATGGCATCTGGTCTCATCACTTCATGGGAAATAGATGGGGAAACAGTGGAAACAGTGTCAGACTTTATTTTTCTGGGGTCCAAAATCACTGCAGATGGTGACTGCAGCCATGAAATTAAAAGATGCTTACTCCTTGGAAGGAAAGTTATGACCAACCTAGATAGCATATTTAAAAGCAGAGACATTACTTTGCCAACAAAGGTCCATCTAGTCAAGGCTATGGTTTTTCCAGTGGTCATGTATGGATGCGAGAGTTGGACTGTGAAGAAGGCTGAGTGCTGAAGAATTGATGCTTTTGAACTGTGGTGTTGGAGAAGACTCTTGAGAGTCCCTAGGACTGCAAGGAGATCCAACCAGTCCATTCTAAAGGAGATCAGTCCTGGGTGTTCTTTGGAAGGACTGATGCTAAAGCTGAAACTCCAGTACTTTGGCTACCTCATGCGAAGAGTTGACTCATTGGAAAAGACTCTGATGCTGGGAGGGATTGGGGGCAGGAGGAAAAAGGGGATGATAGAGGATGAGATGGTTGTATGGCATCACTGACTTGATGGATGTGAGTTTGAGTGAACTCTGGGAGTTGGTGATGGACAGGGAGGCCTGGTGTGGTGCAATTCATGGGGTCGCAAAGAGTTGGACACGACTGAGCGACTGAACTGAACACAAAAAAATCGGAGATCCTAAATGTATAGATCAGGCAGTAGAAATCATATTTAAGCATGAAAATAATATTTAAAGTTCTTCAGTATGAAGATAATACAATCAATATTTTCAAAGAGCTTTTATTCACCATCCTCTTATTATAATCATGGTATTCTACTCCCCTGAATTACATAGATTCTATAGACACCTCTATAGATGTGTGCACTGCTTAAATCCAAGCTGTTTCACGTAAGTTTTAGAGTTCTGCCTATTTCTCCAACTTTATCTGATATTAGTTTTCCCTTCTCGGCATATGTCTATATCTAATTCACCATTTATTTTACACATTCACCTTGTTTAAGTCTGTCTCTCAAAAAACAATGTAAGGTCCATGAGGAAAGGAAGTATTTTTATTTATTAATATTTTCCCTATTTTGTCCATTGCCATATCCCTTAGTGCCTAGAAGACTGGCACATAATAGATGTGCAGAAATTTTTGTTGAATGAATAAATGAACCCTGAATAAAATAGTAGTTTGTAAGAGTTATGTCTATAAGTAACAACTCCTCAGACAAGTGGGAATTTGGGATATCTGACCCAGATAGATTTGACAAATCAATAATCAGATTAACATCAAAAGAAGGACCATTATCTTCTATGATTCATGGATAGTTAAATGACCACCTGAGTTATCCTGAAATGAGGTGTCTCTAAAAGTAAGGCTTTGATGGACTGAGTCATAAGGACAACAGACCATTTTGAAGGGCAGGAAGAATATAAGGACAATGAGGTGAGCTGGCTGCTTTGAATTGCACTGAAGAGTTAAAAGAAATAAAATATGACTAGCATAAGGTTTTAAAATTTAGGTCAAAGCTCAGAGAACTCAGAAGTTGCTGTGGTTGCTCAGAAGAGCCTCTTATTGAGGTCCCAAGACAAAACAGAAAAAAAGAAAAAGAGCCTGATCTAGGAGAGGTCACTGAATTACAATGTATGATGAATTCAGAGCCTTACCAGATATCTTATTTGGAAAACTTGGAACTACTCTGAAAATAAAAAGGCACCCCCAAAAACTAGAAAAAGGAAATTTAGAAAATACTCTTATCCCTCAAACTCCAACGAGCTGCCACGCTTTACTGATAAGTTACATCTCATTTGTCTTGATGACCATGCATGACTTAGAGCAGTTACCTTGTGAAACAAAGCCTATGTTCCCCCTCTTGAATCTGTGGAGGCCTGTGACTGTTCTGACCAACCTGTGCTGTACAGTGAAAGTTACAATTTGTGACTTTTCAGTCTAGGTCCTAAGAGGCAATGCGGTTTCCAGCTAGTTCACTGGAACACTTGCTCTTAGGTCCTGGAGCCACTGCATAAAAACTCACTACTCTGAGACCACTGTGCCATAGAGTTCATATGGAGGTTCTTACATGTAAGGTCCCAATTAAACCTGTCTGTCTTTCAGTCACTCCAGCCTAGGTGCCAGACATAAGAGCAAATAAGTCATCTCACAAGTAGACCTTTCAATCCCCAGATATTTGAGTCACCACCTGAAGACCATAGGCTAAAGTTGGCCCATACCATCTTATGGTAAAGGATAATTTTCAGAAATCTTGTGAGCTTGTGGTTAAACACAATTAGTTAAAGCTTAAATTATGTAAACTTACTCCAGGAGATACTGAAGGACAGGAAGGCCTGGCGTGCTGCAGTTCATGGGGTCTCAAAAATTAGGCGTGACTTAGAGACTGAACAATAACAAATAATTAAATATTTTTTAAAAATAGTAACTATTCAAAATATATCACTTCTTAATTATCTTACTATATTTTACTATTACCAATGTCCACGGGGTTGTTTACTTCAGTTTATTTGAATGATAGAAATACTATATAATGGTTCACTACTGTGCATTTTTCCCAACTCTGCATTCAGTGACAGCATGTTGGTAGTTTGAAATCAGCAACAGTGGGAGTATTTCCACCATGGAAAATGACTAACACTATATATTTTTTTCTTTTTCAGATTAAAAAAAAAAAATCGTTTGCCAGTCACTGTGTGGGTGCTCAATCGTGTCCAACTCTTAACAATCCCATGGGCTGTAGCCTGCCAGGCTTCTCTATCCATGGGGTTTCCTAGGTAAGAATACGGGAGTGGGTTGTCATTTCCTTCTCCAGGGCATCTTTCAGATTCAGGGACTGAAACTGTGTCTCCTGCATCTCTTGCATCATTCTTTATGATGCGAGAATCGCTCAGTGGCAGATTCTTTACCACTGAGCCACCTGGGAAGCCCACTAGACCTCAAGTCATCCCAGCTGAGAGCCCAAAACTTATGGAGCAGAAAAGGGCTGTCATACCCGTGCCCTTTCTGAATCTCTGACCCACAGAACTGTGAGTGTAGTAAAATATTGCTTGTGTCATGACATTTTGGGATGGTCTCTTTTGAAGCAATAGATAATCAGAAAATCTCCCCTACGGAAAAGAGAATGCAAACATTTCTTTGGATATTAGCTCTAAGCTAACACTACATTTTTGGTGCTCACTGGTGTAAAGCTTTTCAATAATCTGGTAGATATAATGATTCATCCTGTGGACATTGGCCTATTTGTTTGACCACCACAGCATTTGCTCAGTGGGCATAAGATAGTGACAATGGTTTCAGGGATAGGACTTATTCACTGGCCTGACAAAATGGGCTTCTCATCATTAAGGTTGATAGGATACTACTCAAGACCAATAGCCAAGTTATTTGCTGTAGCATCAACCTTGAACTTCTGAATACAATATAATTGGAAACCAACTATTCATCTTGAAGCAAGCAGATTAAGTCAAATCCTCCCATCAAAAAAGCAGCTGTTTTTTTGTTACTGTAATAAACCCTTTTTCTGAATATAGATTTGCCTGCTCTAATGGCTATGCTTCCACCAGTAACACCATCTTATTAGATTTTTGTTAACAATCCTGTTATCATACACAACACTACTTTAACACCACCTCCTAAAAAAAAAAAAAAAACATACAGTGAAAGGGATAATGCAATGAACTGATGCTCTCAGCCCTGGTTTTACCATGCCAACACATCGTTTAGAAGCTGCTAATCCTAAAGAATGGTTAAGTCATCCAAGGAAGAATCTATGTTGATTTAAGCTGAGAGACAGCACATTGCTAGGCTGGGATGCTCTCTTTCTGTAGTAAGTATACACTCAGAATTAGTGATGAAAGCAAGGTTCAATTTTTCTCAGGATATGTATGGGTCTATACACATAGGTCCAGGAATTAAGGTTTAGAATTGGAATTTATATTTGCTAATAGGACTTTGTGACCAGTTGGAGAAAACAAGATCTTTCTACTTTATTGTATAATATACACAGCATATATTAACTTATTTTCCCATTTTCCTGTTATGTTTTTACTTTTTATTCTATTTTACATTCATCAAAAAAGCAAGAGAGTTCCAGAAAAACATCTATTTCTGCTTTATTGACTATTCCAAAGCCTTTGACTGTGTGGATTGCAATAAACTGTGGAAAATTCTGAAAGAGATGGGAATACCAGACCATCTGACCCACCTCTTGAGAAATCTGTATGCAGGTCAGGAAGCAACAGTTAGACTGGACATGGAACAGCAGATTGGTTCCAAATAGGAAAAGGAGTATGTCAAGGCTGTTTATCGTTACCCTGCTTATTTAACTTATATGCAGAGTACATCATGAGAAACACTGGGCTGGAAGAAGCACAAGCTGGAATTAAGACTGCTGAGAGAAAATATCAATAACCTCAGATATGTAGATGACACCACCCTTATGGCAGAAAGCAAAGAAGATCTAAAGGGCCTCTTGATGAAAGTGAAAACAGAAGAGTGAAAAAGTTGGCTTAAAGCTCAACATTCAGAAAGCGAAGATCATGGCATCTGGTCTCATCACTTCATGGCAAATAGATGAAGAAACAGTGGAAATAGTGGCAGAGTTTATTTTTTGGGCTCTAAAATCACTGCAGATGGTGATTGCAGCCATGAAATTAAAAGATATTTACTCCTTGGAAGAAAAGTTATGACCAACCTAGACAGCATATTAAAAAGCAGAGACATTACTTTGCCAACAAAGGCCCATCTAGTCAAAGCTATGGTTTTTCCAGTGGTTATGTATGGATATGAGAGTTGGACTATAAAGAAAGATGAGTACTGAAGAATTGATGCTTTTGAACTGTGATGTTGGAGAAGACTCTTGAGAGTCCCTTGGATTGCAAGGAGATCCAACCAGTCCATCCTAAAGGAAATCAGTCCTGAATATTCACTGGAAGGACTGATGTTGAAGCTGAAACTCTAATACTTTGGCCACCTGATGCACAGAACTGACTCATTGGAAAAACTCTGATGCTGGGAAAGATTGAGGGCAGGAAGAGAAGGGGATGACAGAGGATGAGATGGTTGGATGGCATCACCGACTCAATGGACATGGGTTTGAGTAAGCTGTGGGTGATGGACAAGGAGGCCTGGCGTGCTGCAATTCATGGGGTCACAAAGAGTAGGACACAACTGAGCGACTGAACTGAACTGATGCTGATTCTGATGAATACCTAAGTAGTCCAGAGGTTACAAAGTATTAGGTTAATATATATTTATATTTAATGAGACCATAACTGTGCACTGAATACTCATATGCATGTGGCTGAATACAGTAACGAGATATTATGAATCTTCTTTTTTGTGAATAGGAGATTTTATTTTTGTCTAAGAAGTCTATTTGTATTGTTAGGTAGATACATATCAGTATTGCTGCTTTTGGGAATTTTAATACAAAAACAAGTATGCTAAAATCTGGGTGGTAATGCAGACTGACATCTCAGGTTGCCCCCAATCTTTTGAATGTATCTTCCATGTTTGATAGGCCCCCGCATTCTGAATGCCATCATTCCAATGGACAATCCAAGGAACACTTCTCAGGCATGTTCACCACCAGGTGGCAGACGTGTAATTTAAGAGCTGGCCCGGTGCACAGGAGAGATTCTGAGGGGAGTCGGGTGAGGACATGAGCTGGGCAGGAGGTATCCATCTTGCTGGCACAGGTATTAGCAGAGGCTGTGTGTCTCTGGGACTTTGGATGGAAGAAAAACACAAAGCTAAGAAATGTGGTCCTAGAAAATTGTGCACGTAAGCTCAGTTTAGACATTTCTCATAGGCTTTAATTAAAGCTTTCTTGATTAAAACAGCAAACTGTACTGTTTTGTGCAGTTGGGAACTCTCGTCCATGTAATAAAAAAAACAGTTGTGTTTTTAGTGATATAAACCAGACTCTTTAAGGGTTTGACAGTTTAAATATTCTGAACACTCTTTGATGCCTGTAAAAATATTCTCTATAATAGAGGCTTAATACTTGTTGAACTGAAGTAATAATGCATGTAAATTATCTATCTTGGAGAATGTGGCCAGAAAATGTTCTAATCTAGAAGGTATCTATGGCTTTTAAGCTTTAAATGAAAACCTATTACAAATAAAAAGGAACTTACCTAAGATGCCACTAACAGTCTACTAATTTGTACACCTTTGATAGAAACAAAACTTTAATGTTTAATGAATCTTGCAGAAGGCACCTTTTAGTATACACTTAAAGGACTGGAGGGACTATGTGCTGCTGCTGCCGCTGCTAAGTCGCTTCAGTCGTGTCCGACTCTGTGCGACCCCATAGACGGAAGCTCAGGGGTGGGGTGCCATTGCCTTCCCCGAGGGACTATGTGAGTGGCCATTAATTTATGTTGGAATTCACTTTAAATAACCACAGCCTGGATATGTATCACATAAACATATCAAATCCTATATCCATAGACACATATTGCCTCACTGAGAATTTTTAAACTAAATTTCTAACACTGTAAGTCTTTCTAAAACATCACCTTGTGTGCAATTATCTTCAATCACATGCAGTATTCGAATAGAAATGTGTATTCTGCCCTGTAAACTAATTTGGCCTCTGTAATACGGTCAAATAACACGGTAGCAGCATCGGAAAATGAAAACGTTCAAATCGATTGCTTTCTTAATCAGTCCACTTAGTATCCTTTACTCTCAAATATGGCTTAGATACCCTACAGGATCTTGTTTTCTTTTCACATTAAGAAAAGAGTTCCTTGGAGAAGGAAATGGCAACCCACTCCAGTATTCTTGCCTGGGAAATTCCATGAACAGAGGAGTCCAGTGGGCTATGATCCACAGGGTCGCAAAAGGGTTGGACATGAACTAGTGACTAAATGACAATGTGTTTTAGCATGTTTGAGTCCCACATTGAACAGATGTAGGGAGAACATATGTTGTACCTTATTCACTCTTGTATTTGTCATATCCTATTGTAGCACTTTATAAAAAATATACATGAACCCAAACACACACATATTTTACCTGCTTTTAACTACTTGGGTCTTCCTTTTCTCAACTGGATTGTACTTTCTACTCCTCAAGAAAATAACCTTAGAGGGATTTTAACTTTACAGACAGGCTTATCAAGAATGGGAAGCTTTTCTTTAGTGTCTGATTGTATTTGAACATTCATTTAATATAATTCTTTTGGCTCAAAACAAAAGTAAGGGCATAGTAAGGAATGTTTCAAACTCAGTCTTTAATTTAAACTAAGGATAATTGTCTTTTTTTTTAGTTTATGACCTGTGAAATGAAATTATAGTGTCATTATTCATGACTAACATTAAGACTAACATTCATGACTAACATTAACTAGTTCTTGAAACCCTAACTTCTCTTTCCAAGTCACACAATAACTGCATTCTAAAACATTGTTAATAAGTCATCTCTGAGCTCTTCAGGTACCAGAGCAGGTGAAACAACAAACAGCAAAAGTGAAACAACAACAAAACTTTTCTACTCTTATATTAAGAAATAATAACTGTATAAATATTTGTATTTTTCCCTCACCCTTTCATTAATTCAAATAATTCTGCAAAAATATGGTAATTTTCAGCAGCTGATTTCAATATGTTGAAATAATGGCAGGAACGCTGTTTTCTACAAATACAACTTGCATGGGTATGGTTAGAAAAGTTTTAGGAATAACAAATTTTGTTTCATCATTTTTTTCTACATTCTTTTTAGTGTGGAAATATTTAACAATAAAGATTGTTGAATGTTTCTGTAAATATGCATTACAATTTTTGAAGTTTTTATTTTTGTATAATCATGAATAACATTAATATGACTTTATTTGGATATTCTCAATTTAATTACTTGAGGCAGTTGGGTTTAAGAGCAACTCTAGTGATTACTTTGATTTTTTTTTTCTTGTACGCTTTTATTTTGGGGGCAAGGATCAGGTTTATCTGTGGTGACAAAATGATAAATGGCCACAGCTTTTACCTGTGACATCAGAATAAATACCTAGCACATTACTTTCCACACAACTGATAGAAAGTAGATTACTAAACATCTCGGGACTGAGTTACAAGAAAGTGAACAAACTCTGCTCCTTCCTAGAGATAATCCCTTAGGTCACACATCACTTGTGAGTCACAGGAATATGCTTTTTAAAATATACAACCATTGATTAAGCCACAGAGTGCACTCTCTGGGTGTGTCACTTACAAGCTGTGTGTCTTGGGGCAAGATGCTGTGTTAGTTTTCTCATCAGTTAAATGGGGACAATCGGGTTGCTGTGAGGATAATGTGAGTGAAACACGTAAAACACTGAGAGAGACATTTCACCTTTAATCAATATGTCACTATATTATTACCATTATTATTGTGCGATACACAAGATAAAATTTATTCATTCATCTTCCTCTAAAAATTCTATTTTCTATTTGAGAACAGATATAATTCACTCAAATATCCTACCTTTAGATCTACTGTTTTTGCTGATACTCAAAATAAACAACAAAACCTCCATCCACTTATGAGTTCTCTTTATGAACTGTGTTTTCTGTGTTACATATTTAAATTTGTGAGCATATGTTAACCTTTCAATGTGGAAAGAGAGAGTCACAAGCTCATCAGGTCCCTAGAAGTTGAGACACTCAATTCTACTCAAACTTTCCCACAATCTAATAAAAAATTATGTTTGGGTGTGAGATCACACTCCTTGGTTACTTTCTCTCCATGACCAGTAAGTGGGTGTTTATAGCAAGAAGAAAAATACACCATACAGAAGGAGAAACTATAACGTAAATCCATTTAAAAATGTTATATTTAGCAACATTTAATAGGGCATTGAAACTTCAGTACTTTGGCCACCTCATGCGAAGAGTTGACTCATTGGAAAAGACCCTGATGCTGGGAGGGATTGGTGGCAGGAGGAGAAGGGGATGACAGAGGATGAGATGGCTGGATGGCATCACCGACTCGATGGATGTGAGTCTGAGTGAACTCCGGGAGTTGGTGATGGACAGGGAGGCCTGGCGTGCTGCAGTTCATGGAGTCGCAAAGAGTCGGACACGACTGAGCGACTGAACTGAACTGAACTGAATAGGGCATCACTGGGGAAGAGAAAAGATTTTCTGATTTTCAGACTTGGATGTTTTTGAGGTGGTGGGGGAGGTGATTATGTAACTAAGTTGTTATATATAAATCAATGGTTTGCACAAGGAAGGCTTCATAAATCTATTTCCCTTGATGTAATCAACAACAAAATCCTCCACATCATTGTTTTTAGAAAGGTAGAAAAAATGTTTTCCAGCTTTATTCATGTTTTGTCTTACAATATTGAGTTGTCATTTTTATATTACTATCTAAGACCAAGCATACAATTAATACACAATTAACATACCTTACTCTCTCAGTATTAATCTGCCAGAACTCTTAACACTTCAAATATTTTCACTTACTTCATATTGAAATTGAACTACAGTCACACCAAAGTGGTTTTACTTTATTTTACTAGAAAAACTTCTCTCATTGATGAGTAATATGACAGTTTACACAGTCTGAAATTTAGTAAATTTTTCTTCTGAAGTAGAAAATAAGGTACCTCTGACGATAGCAAGTCATGTGATTAAGCAAATACATGGGTTTTCAAGAGCAGAATAAGGTAATTTCCATCAGGTTCATGAAATAAAAATATCATAACTGGAAGTCTCCTTCATGAGCTTCTAAAATAGAAAAGGTATGCCTCTTTTAACTAGGAGAGTCCTCTTTCAGTGATTTTACATTTTTAACATCTTTTTAAAAAATTATTATTTTTCTGGGGGTGAGGTGAGGATGAACGTCAGGCTATCCCCTCATAGTACCCAGAAGGCAAAATCATGCTCCCCTTTCAAACTATGACCCTACCATCTTACCCACTCCCAGTGTCTGAAGCATGACCCACCTACTCCATTGCAAAACAGCCTGGAACTCACTATGGAAATGCCACTTTTCCTTTTAAAGTCAAAAAAACAAAGGTCAGAAGAAACACTAACATTTTTTAAGGCAACACCGTGATTTAGTAGGCAAGGCTGTAATTTAGGTTTCTGGTCTTCCTGTTCTGAGTTTTGTAGTATATTCTCTTTTACTCTAAGTAACAGACAATGAGTTGGTGTCTGCTTGAAGTCTTCCTGAAGTTTTTAAAGGCTTCTACTTTTATGAATATATTAGAGATAAGACACTGAACTATGGAATTACTTCCAAGCAGAGGCAGTTTTATACTTACTCTTGTGTTGTTTCTTTCAGCTTTAAGTTCAGAAATTTCTTCTTCCTTTTCCAAAAGTTGTTCCCTGCAAGCATTTAATTCTTTTGTCAGAGCAGCAAATTCCTGAAAGGGGAATAAAAAATTTTTTTGAAGACATACACCAGATTTTTTTAAAATGTATTCCAGCAGGAAGGAAAAAAAAACATCAAAATATAAACTTCTGAGTGTAAAGAATAGAAAAAAAAAATGGCCTAGTTGACTATACACTGCTGTTATGTATACATACATTGCTGTCATTAAATCAACCTCATTCCAACATTGAACAAATGCTAGTCCATGAAACTTAACATACACATATTATTATAATACACTGTTCAGATGAGAGCATAAAATATATTTCAGAATGTATCAGATACAGTGTATTGAATTTAACATTAGTATGATAACATATTGATAATACGGAATAATTTAAACTTTGCTAATTTGGTGAACAACTCTGAAGATCTTACACTCCCACTCCATATCACAAAGTTTAGACTGGGTGTACTACATCATAAGGAAAAAACAGCCACCCTCAACACCAAGCTAAAATTCTTAAATATACTATTTAGAGATTAAGAAGTATATATGGCAAAACCAATACAATATTGTAAAGTTACATAAAATTAAATTAAATTAAAAAATCAAATCACATAATAAATCAAAAAAAAAAAAAAAAAGAAGTATACTTATTAAATAGGATGAAGAAAGAGAATACACCTGTATGGTACAAAATAAGAAATTCATCTAAGACTTGATAACATTATCTGAGATTCTCCTATTAATTTATGTATTGCTGTTTTTCATTCTGAAAGGCAAGCTCCATGTGAACTGGGACTTCACTGACTTCACTGACTTCACTGCTAAATTCCTAGTGTCTAAGACATAGTGGGTGCTCAATTAGTATTTATTTTTAATAAAAGAACACAGGTAATATATTCTGGAGGACTTCCCAGGTGACTGACTCAGTGGTAAAGAATCTGCCTGCCAAGCAGGAGATGGGGGTTCAACCCCTGGATCGGGAACATGCCTGGGAGAAGGAAATGGCAACCCAAGCCAGTAATCTTGCCTGGGGAATCCCTAGAAAGAGGAGTCTGGCGGGGTATAGTGTATGGGGTCACAAAAGAGTTGGACACGCCTTAACAACTAAACAACATATTCTGGAGTAATCCTTTCTCCATTACAAATGACACTTTGAGTAAACGTCAATGGCTTCCTTCCCCAAAATGGGATCAGAGATTAAATAATGTGGGCATTTCTACCATTAGGTAGTGTGTTTAGACACAATAAAGAATGCTTAAAAAGAAGGCAGAAACACCTATTGAACTATTCTGTTACTCCAATTTACAAATAAATATTTTTAAGTAATTTTAACATATCTCTATTATAAAATTATTCACAGTGGTTCTTTAATAAAATTGATGGCTGTCAAATGTGTTAAGTATTTGGGAAAATTTGGGACTAGACTTTGAAAGCACTGTCAGACTATCAAAAAGAAAAAACAAAAATGGAGAGACAGGTTTGGTTAACCTAACCCTCACAAAGGCCAATTTAGTAAAAAGTAAATGAATATGATAATTATGCAAAGCTGGGAAACGATTAGGGTTTATATTTTTGCCTGCTTCAACCACTTATTTTGCTGGTTCTCTGAGTGGCTTCAAACCAGCTGGATACTTCAAAAACCTCGGAGCAGACACTTAGAGTTTAGAATCAAGATGAAAGAGTTCATTGTTTCATTTGGCTGGCATTACAGATAAATGTTTTCTCCTCTGATTGCTGCCTGCTTAAATGTTGATATTATCTGAGTAAATTATTCAAGTGGAGAATGGAAATAAGCAAAAAGTAGAAAACAAAAAACACTTGCATAGAAAACAAAATTTTCTTCATATAAACTGCATAGTTTTGATTGTGAAAAGAAGAGAGTAACAAAGAACCTGCACTGCTTTTTAAAATTAATCCTATATTCACAAATAGGACTTCCCAGATGGCGCTAGTGGTAAAGAACTCGTTGGCCAATACAGGAGAGAGAAGAGATGTGAGTTTGATGCCTGGGTCAGGAAGATTCCCTTGAGGAGGGCAAGGCAACCCACTCCAGTATTCTTGTCTGGAGAATCCCATGGACAGAGAAGCCTGGAGGGCTATAGACCAGAGGGTTGCAAAGAGTCGGGCATGACTGAAAGGACTTAGCATGAATACATGCATACTTACAAATATTGAAAGACAAAATATTAATCAAATCTGTAAATTTAGTATCATACCATTTTTAAAGTGAAACATATATCTGGATTTTCTTTCTGGGATTTCTTTGGAAGGAATGATGCTAAAGCTGAAACTCCAATACTCTGGCCACCTCATGTGAAGAGTTGACTCATTGGAAAAAACTCTGATGCTGGGAGGGATTGGGGACAGGAGGAGAAGGGAACGACAGAGGATGAGATGGCTGGATGGCATAACTGACTTGATGGACGTGAGTTTGAGTGAACTCCGGGAGTTGGTGATGGACAGGGAGGCCTGGTGTGCTGCGATATATGGGGTCGCAAAGAGTCAGACACAACTGAGCGACTGAACTGAACTGAACTTACTATCTTCAGAAAGAAAAAAGGTCAGAAGAAAATAATTTCTAATTTTAACATTTCTTATCTCCAGATGGTAAAATTATAAGTGAATTTTGTTTTTTTGGCTTTCTGCTATATATTTTGTTATCAAAGCTCTCTAGAATAAATACGCTTTTATGCCTAGTGAATAAAAGAAAATGTGAATCTATAAATTCACTGAAACAATCATGTGTTCATAACCAATGACAGATATTAGTCAAGATGTTCCTGGTGACAGATGACTTGGCATTTTTAATTTACTCTCATGGCGCTGACTCTGAACAAGCTATTTAGTGACTCCATGTATTAAGATTAGTCTTACATTTATTAACTTTCTCTCAAACTCCGGGCACTATTTTCACATTCATTATCCTATTTTACTCTTTCAGTAACTAGTGGGGGAGTCTCATTTCTATTTCATGGCTGAGGAAACTGAATTACCAAGATAAAAGTTCAAGTTCACAAAGCTCATAACCCATAGTGAGGTATACTGTGAATACAGCTCTCCAGACTGGACTTCCAGTGCTTTTCCACTATACCATTTTGACCTGACATGTATGTATGGTTCAGATTTGGAGTACATTCAGCAATCCTCTTCTTTATCTGGAGATTTACATAACCATTACTTATAATTACCTGATATGATCCTTCTTAATTAGTCCAAAGGGAATGTGGGGATCTAGGAAGTGGTGTATTTCTTCCATGCAGGGTTACAAGTGTGAGACAAGGATGTCCTGAAAATCTAGGACTGAAGTAGATGCAACTGTCTTATACGGAGTTAATCATCAAATGTTTTTACACTTTTTCTCTGACACTTCTCTATTCTGTACCAACTTCTGCATCCATACTGTCACATGAGCTGAGTTTTTAAATCAACTTTTCCTAGATAACATTAATAACAGAAGAGGTAATTAACATTGAGTGAGCCCTTACCATATGCCAGGTACTCTGCCAAGCAATTTATATTGATTATCTCATTAATCCTAGTGAAATTCTATAAGGTGATACTAAAATCTCGCTAAACAAAGCTAAATGCTTACCATACAATTCAGCAAATCTCACTCCATGGTATCTTATTCCAAAGAAATCTCACTCCAAAGAAGTTGAAAACTATGTCCACACAAAACCCTGCATACACCATTTATAGCAGCTTCATGCATAAGCGCTAAGACTTGGAAACAATCAAGATGCCTTTCAATAGGTGAAGGGATAAATAAACAGTAGCACCATTAGGCAAGGGAGTATTATCTAGTGCTAAAAAGAAATGAGCTATCAAACCAGGAAAAAACATGGAGAGACCTTCAATGTATATTAGTAAATGAAAGAAGCCAATCTGAAATTGCTACTATTGTATGATTCCAACCATATAACATTCTTTAAAAAATAAGATTATGGGAATAGTAAAAAGATGAATGGTTGCCACAGGGGTTGCAGGTGTGGAAGGGATGAATAGACAGAGGACAGAGGATTTTTAGGGAAATGAAAAAGCTTTGTGCAGTATTTGATGACCTATACATGTAATTAAACATTGTCCAAACCTCTAAACATACAACACCCAAACTATGGACCAGCAGTAATAAAGATGTGTCAATGTCGGTTCATCATGGTAGCAGATGTACCACTCTGATGTGTGATGTAATTAATGGTGGAGATCACACATATGTGGGGATAGAGGGTACATGGGAAACCGCTGCACCTTCCTTTAAATTGTGCTATGACCCTAAACTACTCTATGAATATAAAATTAAAAAAAAAAAAAAAAAAAAAAACACTGAGGCCTAGATAAGTGAATAAAATTTGCAAAGTTGGATATTTAGTCATGGTAGCTGGGTTCTGAAATCAGACAAGCTGTTTCACACTGGAAGACTACAATAGACTGTTTTTCTTTTTTTCCCCTCTCCTGACCACATTCTTTCCCCTTCTAATTTGCCCTTCCTTAGTCTTTGAAAAGTTATACTTTACTCAAGCTCACAAAAATTTTCAGAGCTTCCTACTTTTAAGCACATTAAATTTAAATATATTTTTAACTTTTAAAATCCAAACCATCCAAAACATAACCCTTTCTCAGTTAATTAGCTTTCTTCTTCATTGAAAAATAGAAACTACCATTTTGAGCAAGAGCCACTTCATGCTGAACTTAGTATTTTATATGAATTACTTCATTTCTTTCCTATTTTTCAGATGAGAATATTGAAGCTTAGCATGGATGAATAATTTGCTCAAGGTCACACAGCTAAAAATAATGCACCTTGTTACAAAATTCTAGTTTCTGCAACACTGTCTCTTTCTCACTGAAAATGAAAAATAATCAAATTTTTCAATAGTAATGATTGATATAAACATATCATCCCTCTAACTCTCCATCCACACATATAACATTTATTGTGCACCTAGACAAGAGAGTTCCAGAAAAGCATCTATTTCTGCTTTATTGACTATGCCAAAGCCTTTGACTGTGTGGATCACCACAAACTGTGGAAAATTCTGAAAGAAATGGGAATACCAGACCACCTGATCTGTCTCTTGAGAAATCTATATGCAGGTCAGGAAGCAAGAGTTAGACGGGACATGGAACAACAAACTGGCTCCAAATAGGAAAAGGAGTACGTCAAGGCTGTATATTGTCACCCTGCTTATTTAACTTCTATGCAGAGTACATCATGAGAAACACTGGACTGGAAGAAGCACAAGCTGGAATCAAGATTGCCGGGAGAAATATCAATAACCTAAGATATGCAGATGACATCATCTTTATGGCAGAAAGTGAAGAGGAACTAAAAAGCCTCTTGATGAAAGTGAAAGAGGAGAGTGAAAAAGTTGGCTTAAAGCTCAACATTCAGAAAACGAAGATCATGGCATCTGGTCCCATCACTTCATGGGAAATAGATGGGGAAACAGTAGAAACAGTGTCAGACTTTATTTTTGGGGCCTCCAAAATCACTGCAGATGATTGCAGCCATGAAATTAAAAGATGCTTACTCTTTGGAAGGAAAGTTATGACCAATCTAGACAGTGTATTAAAAAGCAGAGACATCACTTTGCCAACAAAGGTCCATCTAGTCAAGGCTATGGTTTTTCCAGTGGTCATGAATGGATGTGAGAGTGGAACTGTGAAGAAAGCTGAGAGCTGAAGAATTGATGCTTTTGAACTGTGGTGTAGGAGAAGACTCTTGAGAGTCCCAAGAGACTCAACCAGCAAGGAGATCCAACCAGTCCATCCTAAAGGAAATCAGTCCTGGGTGTTCACTGAAAGGACTGATGCTAAAGCTGAAACTCCAGTACTTTGGCCACCTCATGCGAAGAGTTGACTCATTGGAAAAGACTCTGATGTTGGGAGGTATTGGGGGCCGGAGGAGAAGGGGACAACAGAGGATGAGATGGCTGGATGGCATCACTGACTCTATGGACATGAGTTTGAGTGAACTCCGGGAGTTGGTGATAGACAGGGAGGCCTGGCGTGCTGCGATTCATGGGGTCACAAAGAGTTGGACACAACTGAGCGACTGAACTAAACTGAACTGAAACATGTGTAGATGTGAGAGTTGGACCATAAAGAAAGCAGAATGACGAAGAATTAATGCTTTTGAACTGTGGCGTTGGAGAAGACTCTTGAGAGTCCCTTGGACTGCAAGGAGATCCAACCTGTCAATCCTAAAGGAAATCAGTCTTGAATATTCATTGGAAGGACTGATGCTGAAGCTGAAACTCTAATACTTTGGCCACCTGATGTGAAGAGCTGACTCATTTGAAAAGACCCTGATGCTGGGAAAGAATGAAGGCAGGAGAAGAAGGAGAGGACAGAGGATGAGATGGTTGGATGGCATCACTGAGTCAATGGACATGAGTTTGAGCAAGCTTCGGGAGTTGCTGATGGACAGGGAAGCAGCTGCAGTCCACGGGGTCGCAAAGAGTCGGACATGACTGAGCGACTGAACTGAACTACACATATCAGACCCTGTGTTAGGGGCTGAAGATACGGAAATAACTTAGGCATAGTTGTTGCACTTGACCTCATAGATCTTTTGGAATTCACATTTCAGGCATATCAAGAGCTTTCATCACTGACAAGCATTGAAAACCCATCTCCAAAGTGCCACACAGGAGGTAATACTGGTTTATGTACTTAGAGGCATTGTTGACTAACAGGTTAACTCTTGCTCTAGTACCTTCCTCTTAGCAGGTCTATCTTCTGCCTCTACAAAAGATTTATTCCTGTTTCTATATCTATTTTTAGGTTTTCATATCTCTCTTATTTTCTACTTCTTTCACATACTATTTCCTTTACCAAGACTGCTTTTCCCTATCCTCTCTGACTGACATATTCGTAAAGTACCTGCTTGACTTGTTAATGATCTATTATAGCTTGTTCAAGATCTAGCAATGCAGTTACTGTATTTTTCATAATAATTGACTTATTCGTTCATCTCCTTCAAATCAACAGCATGATCCTTTAAAACAATGTTGTTACCTTGTTTATTTTTATAGCTTTAGAACTTAGCAGAGTTTTGGACAAATTGCAGATATTCTGTAAATCCTTGTAACAATAAGTGAATAGTTCATTTCCTAAATGCTGGCTTTTAATACTAAAAACACTTTTTTAAAAAGTGTAAATAATTAAGAGTCATTTCTTTTTTCTGAGATTGTTAGAACTTGATCATTTATAACATGCCACTTGATGCGAAGAACTGATTCATTTGAAAAGACCCTGATGCTGGGAAAGATTGAAGGCAGGAGGAAAAGGAGATGACAGAGGATGAGATGGTTGGATGGCATCACTGACTCAATGGACATGAGTTTGAGTAGGCTGCAGGAGTCGGTGATGGACAGGGAGGTCTGGAGTGCTGCAGTCCATGGGGTCGCAGAGAGTTGGACATGACTGAGTGACTAAACTGAACTGAACATGCCCAATATTCTTTTTGCTTCATTTCTATTGTTTTCTCCAATATTTTAAACTATACTGTTCTGCTGTTTTATAGTCTACATAGCAATGGTTTTACTGTCTGCTATATTTTATTGAATGTATATGAAGTAATACTATTGTTCCTATCAAATCACACATTCATATTTATCATTTGTTCATTGGACATGCTATTTCAGTCTTATTCCTTCCCAAAATAAAAATGCATATTCTGGGCTCCAAAATCACTGCAGATGGTGACTGTAGCCATGAAATTAAAAGACGCTTACTCCTTGGAAGGAAAGTTATGACCAACCTAAATAGCATATTCAAAAGCAGAGATATTACTTTGCCAACAAAGGTTTGTCTAGTTAAGGCTATGGTTTTTCCAGTGGTCATGGATGGATGTGAGAGTTGGACTGTGAAGAAGGCTGAGTGCTGAAGAATTGATGCTTTTGAACTGTGGTGTTGGAGAAGAGTCCCTTGACAGTCCCTTGGACTGCAAGGAGATACAACCAATCCATTCTAAAGGAGATCAGCCCTGGGATTTCTTTGGAAGGAATGATGCTAAAGCTGAAACTCCAGTACTTTGGCCACCTCATGTGAAGAGTTGACTCATTGGAAAAGACTCTGATGCTGGGAGGGACTGGGGGCAAGAGGAGAAGGGGACGACAGAGGATGAGATGGCTGGATGGCATCACTGACTCGATGGACGTGAGTCTGAGTGAACTCCGGGAGTTGGTGATGGACAGCAAGGCCTGGCGTGCTGTGATTCCTGGGGTCGCAAAGAATCGGACACGACTGAGCGACTGATCTGATCTGGTCTGAACTCATATGTTACTTCTCTAATCTATATTCCATAGAACAGTATTTCCACAAGTTTTCTAGCCAAAAGAAAAGGCCAAATAGATTTGAGAAATGATTTATGGTATATATTTTGCTCTTGAAAATGTACTATAGACATCAGCACATAAGAGATTATGACGAAAGCTGGTTTTGTGGCCAAGAAATGGAAACAATCTAGATTTCTATCTATAGGAAAATGGATGAATCAAATATAGTAAATGTACATGTGTAAAAGGCAGAACAAGTTGGCTAGAGCTTTATATAATATCACATGAAGGTTTCAAAAATACAATCTTGCATGAAAAGAGGTAAGTTACAGAACATAATGTATAACACAGAGCACTGTCAGAAGCTAAAGGCAGTGAAGGGTAAATTTTAGATGAAAACTTCATTTCTGCCTCCACATCTATAGTCAAAGGAGATTGCTTTGAGTCACTGAGACAGAATTAGTAGGTCAGTTGCCAATCACAAACCATATTCAACAACTTTTCAGACTAGTCATTTTGTTACCCAAACTTAGCCTGCCAAAATTCTTACTTTTCCCAAGAACCAAAATGACTTTCCCTAGTCTGCACTTTTTTCTTGAAATTATTTTAAGAGTGGTCAGGACATAGAGTGCCACAGAAATGCCCCCAGACAGAAGGGAGTGTCTTGTTTCTTTTTTAGCATGTATTCATGCACACCACACACGCATATGTGTGCGCATGCGTGCACACACACACACACACACACACACACACACACACACACACACTTCACATGACCACTCCCTCTATGCTAGGTAGATGACAGTGAAAGAAGCAAGTTAAAGTCCCTACTCTCAAAATGTTTATACCCTTTCAGGCACTTAGCACTCAAAATACTTTTATTCAGAGCAAATCATTTCTAGTTATGTCAATCCCCTCAATACAAATTCAACTCATGATATAGAGCATTAGTTCCTTTAGAAAGAAAGCAAAATAAAACACATTTCTTAAAAAAATTGAAGGTATAATTTCTTTTTGCCTTCTTTTTTTTCCTACTTTCCTTTTTTTAAATCAGATTATAGTTGATTTACAATATTGGGTTAGTTTCAGTTGTACAACAGAAGAAGGTATCGCTTCTTAGAAATCAGCACAAGTTATCTAATTTCTGCACCCTCTTAATTCTAAGTTACAAGTTTCAGAAATTGCATGAAATTTAGTTTCTTTATTGTCGATTTTTAACACTAACTTCTTGATATTACCTCTTTTCTCTCCTGCCCACCTCATCCTTTTTATAAGCTATTGTTTCTTGAGCACTTATTAAAGGTTAGAGATAGTGTTAGGATCTTTACATTTGTTATATCATTTATTCATGATGACAGCTTTATTCTTTCTGGATGAGAAAACCTGAATGAAAGAGACTAAATAGCTCTAGCAAGGCTCATGCTGATACACAACAATATCCGTGCTGGTATCAACATCCCTCAAGCTTGTCAGCTCCCCAGAGAGAGCTAACCTGCCTTTGTATCTTAACAGTGGTTTTGCTGGTGCATGCTGGCAAGTGAGCTAAGGAGGGTCATCAGGATATTATGCCTGAGCTGCTAATACTTCAATTAACATCCCTTAGGTTAGTGGGGTGTTCTCAGTTTAGTGCAGAGAAACTTCTCCTGTTTTGGTCCCTCCATGTATATTTTCAAAGGAAAAGATACATCAGCAAAGTATAGATTGACTCAGATCCTGTGCCTACTTACCCTCTATAGAGGCAATGTGGTCAGGTGAAAAGTGTATAGATTCAGAGCTTCCTCAGGCCATCCTTCCTCTTCTCTTCTCCTCATGTCTCTTTCTACCTTGTCAATCACCACAGATTACAGGCTGCCAGCTTCACACAGATACGGAACAGTATGCATGTTCATCTTCAAATGCATTTTTTGATAGCTAATACTAAAGATGGAAGGATGGAAAGAGACTACTGACTTCTTTGCCTCATTTCAGGATGGTGTGCTTACTTGAGATTTATTTGAAGAAAAAATGATATATTTTCTCACTAACTAAATGTCCGAAAGGTCTTGACTTAATAGATGAGTCCTCATCTCCTAAAAGCAGGTCAGGAGAAGCTTCATGACAGGAGGGGAATTCAGCCTTGTAATTTCATGTCATTGACACCAGGCAGCAGTCTCCAGAGTAATCTATGACAATCCGTTCATCATAATTACAATTTTAACACTCTTTATCTTTCAATTAAACCTGCATTCTGTGGGCTACTTAATTAATGAACTGACAGTGGCCTTATTTCTGCAACCATATATGAGTAAGCACTGGCTGAAAAATCATGAGCGCAAATCAGACAGAGAAGAGAAAACATAAAGGATGAGCTAAAATGCAGCTTTCTGACATACCACCAACACCCTCCCTAACCACAGAAAGCATTTTTAAAATTTATTCTCCAAGCATCTAACATTTGTGGAATTCAAAAATAGCTCTGAGGAAAGCATATGGCATGAAAGCATGATAACTTGACCATCTAGCATTTAAATTAGACAAATTAACTACTTCAACATGTTTTTATAATGACTTCCTTAGGCTGTGCCCCCAACTTAGTATATTTTGGTTTCTCCTCTTTTGAAAATTGAAAATTCTTCAAGCAATTCTATTTGTAATACTTGGTGGAAAGCTCTGGATTTTAACCCTACATTTAGCTGAATATAACTTGTCATAAGTTTACAGGTATAAAGATATACATCTCCATACCATACATCCTGGAATTAATAACAGAAGTATTACACTAGAAAGGTGAAAATAAATCAGCTAAAATAATTGATATTGTCCCTAAATTTTATATCTGTACAAATCTCAGAATATTAGTTGCTATAAATTCACAAGAGTCTTTATAAATTTAGTTTGGAAACAAACAAAAAAACACATTTATTTCCTAGGAATCCCTATCTCTTCTTCTCTACATATATTGTTTCCTATTTTATTATGTTATGTAATCAAATGTGGTGTTAATGACTTCTGGTCTTATAATTGCCTCCTAGACTTGCATGAGTCCAGGGAAAGCTGTCATCCAAAATTACTGTGTGAAACAGCCACGTTTCACAGGCAGCCCTGGGCTAGACAGCTCGAAGGTAGAGTTGCCTGTATAACTAACACAATTTGACAGGCACAACTGGACTTCTAGAGTCTTCACAGAAATTGTTGAGTAAGCTTGCTCAATTTAAAAGGAAAATTAGATTCAAACTTTATGCAAATACTATTTTGTATCCCTTTGATTTGTATGTATGCCTGTTTCAATAAGACACTTTTGTCTTTTTGCTAAAACTGCATAATAGAAGATTATGCTAATGTAAGAAGATTCTGTTAATAATGACCTGAGAGATGCAGGTGTCTTTAAAATCAAACATGCTTACAAATGACGCTTCATGGTAGATGTGGACATGGGTACTGAGTGATTTTGTTTTTAAAAATCTTCCAATCAAGGTAATTGTCATTATACAAAAGTGGATGTTTGTTGAGTCAGATACAGTGCTGTCAGGCTGCTTCAGGCTCTCTGACCATCAAGTCATGTTCCTATCATGCCTCACTTACTCACTCCCACTGAAATGTGCCTATCTTATATATTACCCCTGCTGATTTTGCAGACTTTAACTTGTCAGTATGTGTATAGAGCTGCCCCGGGTATTGGGTGCTCTTTAACAGCATCATTTGACATGATTCAGCTTTGTAGTTAAATTCTAGAAAGCAGGCAATGTATATATTGGAAACAACCAACAATGTCCTTCAATAGGTACAAAGATAAATAAACTTTTAAAAAGAGAAATGGTATATCCATACAATGGAATATTATTCAGTACTAAGGAGAAATGAACTACCAAACTATAAAAGGACATAGAGAAACCTGAAATGTACTTTACTAAGTGAAAGAAGCCATCTAAAAATACTACATACTGTATTAGTTCAATTCTGTGACATTCTGAAAAAGTTAAAACTGTGAAGACAGTCACTTTTATCACCAGTTGTTACCAGGGTTTGAATTGGAGTGGGCTGTGATGGATAGACAAAATACAGAGGACTTTTAGGGCAGTGAAAATGCTCTGTTACAATACTGTGATGACTAATACATATCTTTATACATTTTCAAACCCCAGAATGTACAATATCAAAAGTAAACTATAATGTAAACTGTAGACTTCTAAATGATAATGCGTCCAAGTATCATCTGGTGGTGGCTATAGGGATAAGAGGGAAGCTATCCATGTGAGGGGACAGGAGTATATGGCAAGTCTACGTACTTTCCTCTCAATTTTGTTATGAATTTAATATTGCTCTAAAAAATACAGTCTTAAGCATAAAAAAAAATGAGACATTAGTGGAAATGTGAATAGCATAGGTCCTCATTATAATAGATGTTCATAAGTGATATATACTAGTAGTTTTTGAGCTAAATGTAGTTATTGGACAGTTAATATTTTTATTCTAAGACAAAATTTTCCATGTTAGGATGGGACATTTCATTAGGTGCTTCAGGAAATTAAAGAAAATGTATTTTTTTTTCCTTTATGGTAACTGAAATTACATGAGTCTCACTGTTAATTATCTATCTGCTGTTTTTGAGGAAGATCCTGATATCACTTTTAATAATAAATCAGGGAGAGAAAGATTGTTCTCAAGAGTAAGTATAAAGAAGAGAGGGCTTCACTCTATCGATAGTGGACTAGAATGATAAAAAAGTATCCAAAACAATGTGACACAGAAAACTCAGCACATTTTTGTAAGAGAAAGACTTGCTTAACCCCCCTGTTCCTTTGCACTTAGTAACCTACTGCTGACCAGTTAATCAGGTTATTATTATGCAACACACAAACTAAGCCATAATATTAACAGCTGTAAAGATAGAAACTATGAGAAAAATCACTGAACATCACAGAATTGTTCTTTAAAGTTTCTTAGAAAATATGTCTCTGACCTTATCTGCTATTATTCTCTCCGCATTTTTTTTGATTGTATCTATTACCATTATCCTGCGGTTTACACAACTCTCAAGATACTGTCTGATGTCAGATGTGAAATGACAGAGTAAAACATATTTGAGGAGCTTTCAATGAATCCTTGTGTTGGCTTTGATAAGATCCTATTTCAGAGAAGTGTGGCTGCCTATAAGTCTGGCCAGAATTCACGGCTATAATGTAAAACCTTTTATAGATTTCCTGACCCAAGAGATGAGGACGAACAATGTTTAATGAAGAGCTCTCCTGCTTGGGCTCGGTCTCTAAGCTTGAGTCGCTTCTCTGACTCCCACATCCTGCCCTCTGCCTAGTATTACAAATTAGAATGAGAAAGACAAACTCAAAGGCCTAGAATCAAGATTAAAGTTACCCATTTCACAAATCCTTTCCCTTTAACCTCCTCCAGCTCCCAGTGTACTTTTTTTTAGTCGAAAAGATAAAGCCTTTGGGCCTGATCTTAATGTATCAGATGTATTGAAGTAGAGAGAAGGAGATCACCAGAGAGAAATCCTCACAAAGGAACCAAGGCTTCTAGTTCTATAACCCAGTTAATGATCTTGTCTTTGATTTAGACTCATCTTCATGGAAAGGGGGAAATGATATTTTATCTCCACCAATATTCAAAATATATCTGATTATTTGGTGCTTGAAAAATCTGGACACTTATTAAAACTCAACATTTTGGATATATTAGTAAAATCACCTGGCCCAGCAAGCACTGTAGCTAAAGCATGTCAGGCTTAGTCACTGCCAGCCAAAAACCCTGTTGGCAGGAAAAGCCAATTTTCAACAGCTCTGACAGTGTAAAGCAGGAGGCATGTTTGACAAGATGCTGTGTATTAATTTAAAAGGCTTTAGCATCTGGTTAGGTAACACCTGCTGTGGCGAGCACCCCCAGGCACATAAAATAGCATTCAAGCTGAATATTTAAATCTCCCAACATAGCCCAACAAAGCTCTAACTCTAAATAAAACAAAACTAAATCATGTCTCTCTAGAAATCAACAAGAGTTATAATTATATAGCCAAAAATATTTGCTCTATGACATTGCATAGTGGTAAAGAATCTGCCTGCCATTGCAGGAGACGCAAGAGAGGTGGGTTTGATCCCTGGGTGGGGAAGATCCCTTGGAGTAGGAAATGGCAACCTACTCCAGTATTCTTGCCTGGAAAATTCCACGGACAGAGAAGCCTGGCAGGCCGTAGTCCACAGGGTCATAAGAAGGACACAAACGAATGATTGAGCACGTGCACACACAAATTAAAATGCTGCAGGAAGTGATATAGAAGTTTTAAAATATATTAAAATGCACTGTCCTATGATGGAGAATTCTACTGTGTGCAGTATTTAGAAGAGGATCAAGGCCCAGAGAAAAACACTGTGTTCTATTATGTTGTATTGGTATATAACTAAAGCAGACATTGTCACTAAAAAAGGGGAGATGATGGCACCAAATAGCAAAGAAACACAGGCCATAGGACAGGAAGAGCTTGCAGGGCTCTTCTAGGTACTCTGTCTTTGAAAGGGAGTCAAAGCTCAAGGATTAGAGTCATCAGGGAGAGGAGAGAGAGAAGTGGAGTTCCATCCAGAAGTCTAGAACTGTCAGGACACACTACACGACTTAGTACCATTAAAATTTCAGTAACATGTGTATGCAGAGTACATCATGAGAAATGCTGGGCTGGAAGAAGCACAAGGTGGAATCAAGATTGCTGGGAGAAATATCAATAACCTCAGATGTGCAGATGACACCACCCTTATGGCAGAAAGCGAAGAAGAACTAAAAAGCCTCTTGATGAAAGTGAAAGAGAAGAGTGAAAAAGCTCTCAATATTGAGCTTAAAGCTCAACATTCAAAAAACAAAGATCATGGCATCTGGTCTCATCACTTTATGGCAAATAGATGGGGAAACAATGGAAACAGTGAGATATTTTATTTTGGGGGGCTCCAAAATCACTGCAGAGGGTGACTGCAGCCATGAAATGAAAAGATGCTTACTCCTTGGAAGGAAAGTTATGACCAACCTAGATAGCATATTCAAAAGCAGAGACATCACTTTGCCAACAAAGGTCTGTCTAGTCAAGGCTATGGTCTTTCCTGTGGTCATGTATGGATGTGAGAGCTGGACTGTGAAGAAGGCTGAGCGCCGAAGAATTGATGCTTTTGAACTGTGGTGTTGGAGAAGACTCTTGAGAGTCCCTTGGACTGCAAGGAGATCCAACCAGTCCATCATTGGAAGTACTGATACTGAAGCTGAAACTCCAATACTTTGGCCACCTGATGCAAAGAACAGACTCCTTTGAAAAGACCCTGTTGCTGAGAAAGATCGAAGGCAGGAGGAGAAGGGTATGGCAGAGGATGAGATGGTTGGATGGCATCTCCGACGCTATGGACATGAGTTTGAGTAAACTCCAGGAGTTGATGACGGACGGGGAAGCCTGGCATGCTGCAGTTCATGGGGTTGCAAAGAGTTGGACACAACTGAGTGACTGAACTGAACTGAACATGTTCTGAGCCTATGGATACCAAGAAGTATTCTTAGAATAATTGAATGTTCTGTGTAGTTTCCTATAGTGAAGAGATCTGGCAGCCCAGTTTGGATACCAGATTATTTGACAATTCTTTTTCACTGTAAATGAATAAACTGATATTTTGAAAATTCCTTTATTCGCTCCACAAAATATTATTGACTGCCCAATATGTAGGGGATTCTGCAATTTTTTCAGATTTTGCAATGTGAACAATGGTGAAAAAGACATAATAAACCATGTTAAGTGAAGCAATTACAATATAATATGAGAAACACCATGGTAGAGCTATAACCAGGGTATTCAGCATATGCAGGCATGTTTCAACTAACCCCTGGAGTGGGTATGGGTATGGAGGGAGCATGTAACACAACGTGTCAAAAATAAGTAAGAGTTAGTTAGCCAGGTAAAGTATCTGTTGAGTAAAAATTTTTCCAGATCAAAGGAGCAGCACAAACAACTCCCTCCCCACCCCACACCAAAAAAAACCCCTTAAAACATTAAAATTATAACACTTCTAGAAAAAGCCAGAAGGGTAAATTAGAATCTTGGACTAGGCGATGGCTTCTTTGAGATGACACTGAAAGCTCAAGCAACACATGAAAAAATAGATCAATTGTACACCATCTGCTGTGGCCTGAAATGTGTTCACCCAGTTCACATGTTTAAGCCCCGACCCCCAGTGTGATGGTATCTGGAGATGGGGCCTTTGGGAGATGATTCAATTTAGATGAGGTCATGGCAGTGGGATTATTGGCCTTTATAAGAAAACAAAGAGGCAGTAAATAGAGATTTCTCTCTCTGCCATTTGAGAAAAAGCCAGAAAACAGCCATATGTAAGCCAGGAAGAGGACGAGGCCATGCTGGTATCATGAACTCAGATTTTCAGTCCCCAGAACTGTGAGGAAATAAATGTTTAAGCCACCACATCTATGGTATTTGGTTATGGCAGTCCAAGCTGACTAATACACTATCAAAACTAATAAATTTTGCACTTCAAATGAAATCATCCAGAAAAGGCAGCCCATACAATGAAAGAACATTTTTGAAAATCATCTACCTTATTATAAGTACTTGTTTCTGCTGCTGCTGCTGCTAAGTCACCTCAGTCGTATCCGATTCTGTGTGACCCCATAGACGGCAGCCCACCAGGTTCCCCCATCCCTGGGATTCTCCAGGCAAGAACACTGGAGTGGGTTGCCATTTCCTTCTCCAATGCATGAAAGTGAAAAGTGAAAGTGAAGTCGCTCAGTAGTATCCGACTCCTAGCGACCCCATGAACTGCAGCCTACCAGGCCCCTCCATCCATAGGATTTTCCAGGTGAGAGTACTGGAGTAGGGTGCCATCGCCTTCTCCAAAGTACTTGTTTCTAGAATGTATGAATAACTGTTACAAGTCAAGAATAAAAACACAAATAGCCCAATTTAAAAATGAGCAAAGAATCTGAATAGACAGTCCTCCAAAGATGTACAAATGGCCAATAAGCAAAAGCAAAGATGTTCAACATCATTAACCATCAGAGAAACGCAAATCAAAACCATAATGAGATACCACTTCACATGTACTAGAATGGATATCATCAGAGATAAATGATAAAGGTTAGCAAAGATGTTAGCCAAGAGAAACTTCATCCACTGTTGATGGAAGTGTAAAATGGCACAGCTGCTTTGAAAATCAGTCAGGTCATATCTCAAATGGTAAAAGAGATATTATATGATCCAACAATTCCACTACTAGGAATATACCCAAGAAAACGGCAAACATACATCCACACAGAAACTTGGAGATGAATGTTCACAGTAGCATTATTCATGATAGCTAAAAAATGAAAACAAACTAAGTGTTCAACAATTGAAGGACTGATGAAAAGGGTAGTATATATATAAAATGGAAACTATGCAGAAATAAAAGAAACAAAAGTCCTAATATTTACCCTATCATTCATGAACCTTAACAATCTTGTGCTAAGCTAATGAAGCCAGTCACAAAGGATGGTATATTTTATAATTAGATTCATATCAAATGTCCAGTATAGACAAACATATAGAAACAGGAAGGCTCCGCCATCCCTGGGATTCTCCAGGCAAGAACACTGGAGTGGGTTGCCATTTCCTTCTCCAAAATACTAGGGGAGATGGGAAAGTTGGAGGAGGTGATATTTGGGGGTAATAAACTGTTCTAAAATTGACCGTGGTGATGGATGAACAGCACCATGATTCCTGAAAGCCAATGGATTGTATTTTAAGTGGGTAAATTAGATGGCATGTGAATGATGTGTCAATAAAACTGTTTGACGAAGACAGTTCAGCATGGATTCAGTGTCGTGTGGATGTGCGCTCAGTTGTGTCTGACTCTGCAACTCCATGGACTGTAGCCCCCAGGCTTCTCTGTCTTTGGAATTTTCCAGGCAAGAATACTGGAGTGGGTTTCCATTTCGTACTCCAGGTGATCTTCCAAATCCAGGGTTCGAACTTGCGTCTCCTGCATCTCCTGAATTGGCAGGCGGATTCTTTACCACTGAGCCACCTGGGAAGCCCTTCAGTGTAGTGTAAGATAATGCTAAATATTTCAAACTTTGGTAAAGGGCAATGGCAGCTATGGGAGAGATTTAAGCAGGAGAATGACATTATTAATTTTATCTTCCTTCTTATGAGTTCAGCAACTACTCAGAGATAGTAAAACAATGAAATTCTGGACTTGCCAAGCTAAAGGAAGGATTCTGGGTCTTACTAAACATATCAAGGTAACAATACGCTGGCATATTCCTTTTAATAACCATTCAGTTTTCTTACAGACATCCAATTCTTTTAATTTCAATAACGTTCAGTGATTGTTGTCATTAGAAATTTTTCCATTCCTGTTTTTTGGACCATCTTGATATCCTTTCTCCAGGAACAAAAGATATTAGAACAACACTTTACATAAGAAATATGCCACTTTCACTTCTTCTTCGAGGAAACGTCCCCTAACATCTGAGTATATTTCTGGTCAGTAGATGCAGGAAGAAACTCAGGAGGCTACTTTCTCGGGAAGTACTCCCGAGAAAGAAATTTTTCAAGAAGAAGATATGTGGAAAATATCTCACATATATTCTTAACCTCTTCAACTATCTCACATATATTCTTAACCTCTTCAATTGCTCATAAGAAATCTACAAAGACTTAGCCAAAGCTAGGAAAAATTTTGAGTTCCCTCTACCCTATAGATATTTATTTATAAAACAAATCTTATCAACACTGAATTGCCGCACAAACATATATATGCATAAAATTACATATAGAGTATAATGTATAATGCTGTATATAATACATAGATTTTTTTACTATCTTATAAGGCCTTTCTACGACTTCATGAAATAAATCACATGTGCATTGGCACCATATCTTCCCTTGCCTGAGACAACATGAAATAATCACTTATTTATTGAAGCAGTCTTGTAATATTCCTTGATGCTGAACTTTAAGTAGCAACTACTTAGTTACCCAAACTGGCAGAGGAGATGAACCCTATTTGCCATCCTGTTTTCTTGCCTGGAGAATTCTATGGACAGAACGAGCCTGGCAGGCGGCAGTCCATGGGGTTGCAAAGAGTTGGACACAACTCAATGACTTTCATTTTACTTTTCATTTTTGAAAAGTGGACCAAAAATTGTACATTTTTTTCATGTCTTCTTAAAAAAATAAAGTATTGCAAATAGTCCAACCCATAACTTCTATAGACAATTTTTTTCAACTGTGGAATCATATCTTAGATTATCTTTTCTGTGTAGACAAAAGATATTAGAATGATTCAAAAGAATTAGAATGATTGACTCTTGTCCACATTATGCAGATAAGGCAATGCTGGAAAGTCTCTTTATTGACTGAAAGTCCATAGCACTCCTTAATTTACTTAAGCTAATGTTTCTTGGGAGAATGGAAAATAGCTATGAGTCAAAGTAAATATTCAGATGTTCCTTTTTCCCAATTTTATTTTTCAATGTGGAAATGGTTTAATATTAGTTTGCTTAATTTGTTTAATATTAGCTTTCAATGTGGAATTAGTTTGTTTAATATTCCTCAAAAAGAAGATTATATTTTATGAGTAAGAATTTTATACAGCGAAAAGTAAAAGGAGATTATTTTTTTCAGGGAAGAAAACATTTTCCACACTTCCTTCATGCTGAGTTTTTACATTTTCATTTAACAGCCCCACACTTGTGAATACACACTAGCACCCAGACTCACTATAATAGCATTAATTACTCTGAAATATATTATTGTCTTTGGCTTAACTGTGTTTTTAAAAAATCTTGTATTTATACTTCACAAGTAAGCAAAAATCAAATTAGCTGTTCTATTTATCTGCTTTTAATGCATTAAAGAAAATTTAGTCTTATTTGGCCTCTCCAATGCCTGAAAGTGAAAAGTGAAAAGTGAAAGTGAAGTCGCTCAGTCATGTCCGATTCTTAGTGACCCCATGGACTGCAGCCCACCAGGCTCCTCCGTCCATGGGATTGCCTTCTCTGCTTATTCAGCCATGAGTTTGCTCATGTTGAAAAAATTACTCTTAGAATTATTTAAGTGGTGAAGTCAATGGTACAGGCAAAAGGAGGCCCCAGATTGGTTGCAGAATCTTCAGAGATGTTAAATATAAACTGTTTAGAGCATAAAGATACATATAACATTAAAAAAAAATGTTCTTTTAAAGTTAATGAGATTTTCTTTAGGTGGCTTATTTCATTTAAATTAGTCATGCCACTCCTCCTTGAATTTTTGTTACTCAAGGGTAGTAACTCTTCAGATCCCAGTAAGACAGCAGACTAGAAGTTTTCATTCTAATCCAATATAATAAATAACTCTGCATTTAGGTGGTAACTTCTGTGAGGGACAGATCTAAGGTTTTCTTCCCTCTGTTAGAGTGCCAATTCTTCACTCTGGGTCTGTCAAAGAAGTACATTTGTTAAATAAAGACAGTGTTAAACTGCTCACATTTAGTAATGAAAACTTTAATGCAGATGAATTAGCATCAGAAAAAAACACAACTAAAATATTATTCTGATAAAGCTACTGAGGTATGAATTTTAAAAATGCCATACCAGGTTTATTCTTTTAAAAGTGCTATTCCTTAAACATTTTGAACACATGTTACATTCTTTATAATGCTAATATTTTATATCCTTGAGAATAGAAACTGTTTTTTCTGTTATTTGCATAGGGCAACTTAGTTCTTGGGATTTAAAATAGTGATTGTAGGCTCATGTTTGGTTCTTTTAATGTGTGGGAATTCTGTGAGGTCTGGCTGAAAGAACTTCTTTCAGAGAGAATATATTTTTCCTTCTGGTAGGTACTGTGAAGCAGGGGCTAGTAATTTAAAATTCTGAGTCCAAAGACAGCACTGTGGTAATCACTGTTTTTTCCTAAGCCTTAACTCAGGTTCATAGTGACAGTCTGAACATCTTTTTGCTGATGATATAGTCTTCTTCTAGGCTATCCTGACTTTGAGGGTCTAGACCATCAGTGCTTCTGGATTTATACAGGGGTTTTAACTTTTTTCTTCCTAGATTCAAGGCCCTGCTCCCAGCGTACCGCACTGACAACAAGCCCTGAGTTTTTAGCTCCTGGGATCAGCAAAGGTCATCAGGATGCTTAAGTCTTCAGAAAACACTGCATTAGTTTTTCAACAGCCTGTTATTTTTTATCCAGGCTTTTGTACTATAAAGGTCCTTGAGGCTTTCCTATTTGCCATATTAGCAGAAAGTAGAAGTTGAACATGATAAAATATTCATAGATGCTTATTTCCCATACTGAATTAACATTAAACATAATTCAAGCCATCAGGGAATTATCGTTGGGAAATTTTTTTTTTCTCTGCTGGTTACCTAGTTTGTGAGACATATGATCAAATGTGACATAAAAAATTAATGAGTTCATAAAAGAAAACACAAGGAATCTAGGTTTATATAACATAAAATATGATCTGTATTTAAAATAATTCAGTCAACTAAAATATTCATATTTCCTTAATGAAAGTGCTTTCTGTTAGGATGTTTGGTCTGAAGAAGAAAAACAAAACCTCAAGACTGAGAGAAGAGGGGATGGGAGCTACCTTCAATTATTTGAAAAAAATCAAAATGGAAAATGACTTTCATAGAAGACTGCTGCTAAGTCACTTGAGTCGTGTCCGACTTTGTGCGACCCCATAGATGGCAGCCCACCAGGCTCCCCCGTCCCTGGGATTCTCCAGGCAAGAACACTGGAGTGGGTTGCCATTTCTTTCTCCAATGCATGAAAGTGAAAAGTGAAAGTGAAGTCGCTCAGTAGTGTCCAACCCTCAGCGACCCCATGGACTGCAGCCTACCAGGCTCCTCTGTCCATGGGATTTTCCAGGCAAGAGTACTGCAGTGGGGTGCCATTGCCTTCTCCTCATAGAAGACTGTCTATGGGATTTTCTAGGCAAGAGTACTGGAGTGGGTTGCCATTTCCTTCTCCATCATAGAAAACAGTTTCCCCAATTTTTGAAATCTATTATTTTCAATTCTGTAGGATATAGTGAAAGTAGTGTCAGTCACTCAGTCATGTCACGCCCTGTGACCCCATGGACTGTGGCCATGGGGCCTTTGAAGGGCTTTTGGGGTAGGGATCACTTTTAAAACACCGTACTCCTTCATCTGCAGTCTTATATTCTTAAAAGACACTGAAAAAAATTAAATGTTGGATTGCCTGGGCAAAGGTCATTTCCTTATTAAACACTCCATTATATTCTAATAATTTTAGTTTCATTTTACTGCCCTATTAAGACCAAATAAATGGCTGAAAGTGCCACCAGGGTAAGAATCAAATACTTGTGAGGTAGGTATCGGAGAAAGCAATGGCACCCCACTCCAGTACTCTTGCCTGGAAAATCCCATGGATGGAGGAGCCTGGTGGGCTGCAGTCCATGAGGTCGCTAGGAGTCGCACACGACTGAGCGACTTCACTTTCACTTTTCACTTTCATGCTTTGGAGAAGGAAATGGCAATAAGGCACACATTTAAAAAAATTAGTCCACATTGTTTTATGCCTGACTCTGCTAGACATTTTTGAATAAGATGTAGTTTCAACCACATTGATTCTGATTATCTACTGGGAAAAACAAAGCAGATAGCTATATACTTGGGATAGGGCCTTTTGGTTGAGTCTGCCATTAGTTTATTTACATGAGAGAGAAAGGTGACTTCTGGGAAGGTAAATTAGGAAACTGATTAAAATCTCCAACTCTGGAGGCAATCATTTTTGTTAGAATCCCAGCCCCATCCCTTTAACAGCTGCTTGGAAATTTACCTTTTATATTTCATACTGTATCATCTATAATTTAGAGATGAATCACAGAACTAATCTCACATCTCATTGGGTTGCTGTGAGAAATTACTACTAGTAATTACTACTTTATTCATGTAAAGTGCTTAGAAGTATAAGTACTTGCTGATTATACTATTATTATTATTAATTGTTTTTATTATTGCTAGAACAAACTCAGACCCTGTATCTTTAAGGAGAGAAGCTCATGTCACAGGTGATTATAGGAGTAAACTTTATATTCCTAAGCCCCACGTATCAATAGGGACTGATATTGTCACATTAATCACCAGCTTGCATGGATGATATTTCACATCCATGCTCTCAAGTCCCTCCTCAGAATTCTATGATAGTCAATTTCAGTTAATTCTGTTATAGAGAGAAAAAATGGTGGCATTTGGGTCGAATATCATAAAAATATGATGTTCGATGGTCAACCTGATGTTTAAAGGATCTGAACAGAACTGGACAAAAAAAATAATTAATATAAATGTCCACAGATATAAAAGGTAAAAAATATATCATACTAACAAACAAGCTAGAATGTGTGTGAGGATAATGGAGTCTCATAATCTGATATTTTGATTAGCATTTCCATTTAAATTTTTATTTATTTTCATATTTAAATTCGTGATTTAAAATACATTAACATTGTTAAATGCTTTGTGACTACATTAATTATTGCTGAGAATTCTAGCACTTATCCAAAGAAAAGTTCTTTTAGGTCATAATACTACACAAAATAAATTACAGAGTTGATAGTTTCTCTTTCAAGTTTATCTTTCACTGTCTCTTCATGTTATTTTATTATTCCAAGTTTTTAAAATATTTGCATTTGGAGAATAGGATGGGACAAATGTGAAACATTTGTCACATACAGAGGGTATGGCCATATTGAACCAGAATCCACTCCAATTTTCATGAGCGAATTAGTAAAAGGCACTACTTTGTCATCTGTTTCCTCCTACCAGCACTACTGATAATTTGCATCACCTGCCATTATGACATTTCAGGATTTTTAAATTAAGGTATGATTAACATATAACATTATATTAATTTCAGGTATACAACATGATTCAATATTTATATATATTGTGAAATAATCACAAGAAGTCTAGTCTGGTGTAATGCCTCAGCAACTCTCAAATATATGCAACAGAGTATTGCAAACTGTTGTTACCATGCTGTACATGATACCCCCATGCACTTCTTTTACAACTGTAAGTTTGTACCTTTTCATCATCTGCATCCACTGGCCTATCCCTCACCCCGACTCCGGCAACCCCCAATCTGTTCTCTGAATCTATGCTATGCTATGCTATGCTAAGTCACTTCAGTCGTGTCCGACTCTGTGCGACCCCATAGACAGCAGCCCACCAGGCTCCCCCGTCCCTGGGATTCTCCAGGCAAGAACACTGGAGTGGGTTGTCATTTCCTTCTCCAAAGCATGAAAGTGAAAAGTGAAAGTGAAGTCGCTCAGTAGTGTCTGACTCTTAGTGACCCCATGGACTGCAGCCCACCAGGCTCCTCCATCCATGGGATTTTCCAGGTAAGAGTACTGGAGTGGGTTGCCATTTCCTTCTCCAAAGCATGAAAGTGAAAAGTGAAAGTGAAGTCGCTCAGTAGTGTCTGACTCTTAGCGATCCCATGGACTGCAGCCTAACAGGCTTCTCCGTCCATGGGATTTTCCAAGCAAGAGTACTGGAGTGGGGTGCCATTGCCTTCTCCGTCTGAATCTATAAGAGCCTTTTTTTTTTTTTTTCAGAGTCCCTCTATAATTGAGATCATACACCATTTGTCTTTGTCTGATTTATTTCACTTAGCATAGAGAAAATCAGTTTCAATTTCCATCTATGTTGTTACAAATGGCAAGGTTTCCTTCTTCCTTTTGGCTGAATAACAGTCCACTGTGTGTATATATATGTATATACATATACACATATATATATGAAAGTGAAAAGTGTTAGTCGTTCAGTCATGCCTGACTCTTTGCAATCCTGTGGACTGTGGCCCTCCAGGCTCCTCTGTCCATGGAATTCTCCAGGCAGGAATACTGGAGTGGGTAGTCATTCCCTTCTCCAGGGGATCTTCCTGACCCAGGGATCGAGTCCAGGTCCGCTGCATCACAGGCAGTTTCTTTAGTGTCTGAATCATATGCTAGTTCAATTTTTAGCTTTTGGAGGCCCCTCCATAATCCTTTCCATACATAGTAACTGCACTAATTTACAATTCCACAGCAATGTATAATAGTTCCCTTTTCTCCACATCCTCACTAACTTTTGTTACTTTTAAACGTTTTCATAACCATTTTGATAGGTATGATGTGGTATATCATTGTGGGTTTTGCATTGCTCTGATGATGAGAGATGCTGAGGTTTTTTTTCCCCATGCACCTGAGGGTAATTTGCACATCTTCTTTGGCAAAATGTCTATTTAGTCTTCTGTCCAATTTTAATTGAGTTCCTTGTTATTTAAATATTGAGTTTTTTGAGCTACTTATAAATTTTGACTATTAACCCCTGACTGAGCATATCATTTGCAAATATTCTCTCCCATTAGTAGGTTATCTTTTTGTTTTGTCTGTAGTTTCCTCTGCTGTACAAAAACTTTCACACGAACTAGTCCATTTTATGTCGTGGAGTGTTCTGCCTATGTCCTCCTCTAGGAGTTTCATGATTTGAGATGTTATACTTAGGTCTTTAATCCATGTTGAGTTTGTTTTAGTTTACAGGGTGAGGAAATCTTCTAATATCATTGTTCTCTATTTAGATGTTCAGTTTTCCTAGCACCACTTTTTTTTTTTTTTTTTTTGTCTGTACCATGGGGTTTGTGGGATATTAGTTCCCCAGTGAGGGACTAAACCCAGGCTCTAGGCAACAAAGGTGCTGAGTCTGAACCACGGACCACCAGGGAACTTCCTAGAACCACTTACTGAAGAGACTGTCTTTCCTCAAAAATATATACTATTTCCTGCTTTGTTGTAGGTTAATCAATCATAAATAAGAACATGGGTTTATTTATGCAAAATTTCCTATTGATATAGTATCCATCTTTCAAGGCTCATTTTGTATTCTACCACTATAGAGAGGCCTATCCTCTCAAATATCCTCCTAGTTAGAAATAAGTGGTACTTATATTTCTCTTTCATTATTGCAGTCTTTCTTTTGTATATATGTCCAGTTTCCCCATTACAAGATCTTTTCTGTTATAAGACTTAACATTCATTTTGGTATTACGATAAACAAACATTAGCAGTGTTGAGCATGTGGTAGATGACTAATAAATTCATATGGTAATTAAACTGATTAATTAGTTTGGAAATACAAATCTCAAACTTGTGACATTTGCTGACTTATACTTGGGTCTACCCAGGGAATTTTAGGAGCTGTACGGTCACATTGCAGAAAATTCTGATTTTTTGTCTATGTTGCTAATTTTACCCTGGGCATATAGCTTTGTAGCATATTTCCATCATAGAAATGCAACCCACTGAAAATTGCAAATGAAAATATTAGAAACTCAGCATAAACATAAATACCTGCCTCAGTGGAAGCTCATAATTGTCAGAGAGAGAAAAGTGTATCTGGGTATCAACATCTTTCTTTTCCATTGTTCTATCACCATTTTGCAACCAATAATGTTTCTAAATAAGCAACATATTCTTTCTTCTAAATTGGATGCTTATGTTTAAGAAAATGCAAAAATAAGAGAACTAAATACAATTAGAGGTTAAATTAAATTTGTATATTTAGATACTATAGGAATTGTGTGTGTCATATTCATATCAGATAAAAGTAATTTTTGCTACATAGCTCTATGCAAGGGAAAAAGCAACAAAAATTTCTTCAGACTTCTTAGCCTTCCAAACCCTCAGATTCTTTATCACAGAACTCTCCCTTACTTTTCCAATATGCATTTTCCTCCAGTCTCACTAGATTTTTTCCTGCTTTCTTCTTTTGAAACTTAGGCATTTGCTTAAACATGTTCCATTGGCTTCACTCATGTTCACCCTCAATTCATTCTTTCTTTGACATAAAGTCCTCTGCTAAGAATCTTTCAATGCAAGGAAACGACCGCCCAACTTGTCAACTGTAAGTGATTTTTTGACTTGATTTTTTCAAGGCCTCTGACAATTTCTGGCCTCATCTGCTGCCATTTCTCACTTGAGCATAATGCTACTTTTACCCATTCCTCTGTTACATCAGCCTCTTGCCTAAAGATGGGCTTCCCATTTGCTTTTTTTTAAGCCTGGAATGCTCTTCTGTCTTCAACGTGATCTTCTGAGAGAGGGCTTCTTTTTCACCCACTCTAAGTTAGGTTTCTGCAACCTCTCCATAAGAGTTTCTCTTTATTCTTTCATGCTTTTGGAAAATTACCTCCTGATATTTTCTTTGAATTTAGCTTTTTTTATTTACTTTTTTGCTTTATTCCCACTCTACTAAAATAATTGCCAATCTGGATTTTCTGCCTTCAATCTTTCTTATGTTTAATTCATCTTACAGTTAGAATGCAGTGATCCCAACACTTGTTTAACCATCTCATTCTTCCACTCTCCTACTAAAATATAATAAATATTTGATAAATACCCCATTCCTAGAGGATAAAAGTAAAAGTCCTTAGTCCTTTGTTCAAAGTCACCATGTAGAGCCTCTATCGATAGCCCTAAAACATAACTTGTTGTTTAGTTGCTAAGTTATGTCCAACTGTTTTGCAATCCCATGAACTGTATCCTTCCCCAGGCTTCCCTTCCCATGAGATTTCCCAGGCAAGAATACTGGAGTGGGTTGCCCTTTCCTTCTGTAGGGAATCTTCCCAACCCAGGATTGAACCCGAGTCTCCTGCATTGGAGGCAGATTCTTTACCACTGAGCCACCAGGAAAACCTCAAACTACAACTTTTATTAGTCCTTTAAAAGAAATGCTCTGCCTAAGGGAATAAAAAATCATGCTAACATACATTCTTGCCTGTTCAGTTCAGTTTCACATCATTTCTATTGCCTCATTCACTCATCTACATTTCTAAATCTTTGTTCTTTATTTTACTAACACTTCAATGAACACTTCTCCAACTGTTCCAGAATTTAACGATCATTCCCTTTTTCTTTATACTTCCTCAGATCTAAGCAGAAAGATTTTTGTGTTCCTAAATATTAAGACAATTTAAAATAGTCATAAATTGTTGTATGAAAGAATCATTATGTGGTTTGTATTTGATAAAGTTGTAAAATAATAAAAAAAACTCTGTTATCATTTTTTTTTATAAAATCATCACATTCACCCAAAAACACTGATAGGCTTCCTAGTTGAGGATCCAGCAATCTGTCAGAAAATGGAAATAGAGCAGCACACCATATTCAGTCAAAACAGACAAAAATCGTTGGGCTTAGGGAGCTTCATTCTTGAATAGATGGTGGTAGGGGCTAAGAAGACAGAGAATAAAGAAGACAAACAGGCAAATATAGAGAACAGTAGATGGTGGTGAGTGCTAAGAGTCTCTGACTCTTTGCGACCCCATGGACTATACAGTCCACCGAATTCTCCAAGCCAGAATACTGCAGTGGGTTGCCATGCCCTTCTCCAGGGGATCTTTGCCACCCAGTGAATGAACCCAGGTCTCCCACAATGCAGGCAGATTCTTTACCCTCTGAGTCACCAGGGAAGCCCTGGTGAGTGCTAAGGAGTATAACAAAACAGGGAGGGAGGGGGTTGCAACATAGATAAGAAGCACACAAAGCACTCAGGGAGAGTGTGACATTTGAGGAAAGGCCAGAGATGATGAGGGAGTTAGACATGAATATCTAAGGGGCGGGTGAAGTGCTTCTGGTATGATGGAAGGGCAGATATAAAGGATGGAGTATTCTGAGCAATACTGGTGGCTCAGCGGTAAAGAATCAGCCTGCAAGGCAGGAGCCAGAGGAGATATGGTTTTGATTCCTGGTTTGGGAGATCTCTTGGAGGAGGGCATGACAACCCACTCCAGTATTGTCATCTGGTCCCAGGTACAGAGGAGCCTGGCAGCCTACAGACTATAGGGTTGCCAAGAGTTGGACACAACTGAAGTGACTTAGCATGGATGTATATTCTGAGCAAACGGAGCAAGAAAGAGAAGGTGACCAAGTCCCAGAGGTAACTTGGGGCTCAAGCATGTAGAATTTTGTAGGCCAGTGTGAGGACTTGGCTTTAGGGAAGCATTTGGAAGTGACATGATGGGATTTCTGTGTTAATGGAATCCTTTGAGTAGCTGCTTGAGAGAGAACAATTTAAGAGCAGCAAGAAAAGAAGTAGGGAGACCAGTGAAAGGGCTCTTGCAAAAATCCAGAGAAAGGCAATGGTGACTTCCAGACTGAGGCAGCCAGTTTCAGGAACCAGTGTACAATATGAATATACTTTAAGGATAAAGCAAATAGGATATGTTGTAAAATTATATCTGGGTGTGAGATAAAGAGGAAAGTCAAGGATGATGGATGATGATTTGGATAATTTGGGCATCTGAAAAACAGAATAGAGATCTGGAAAATTATGAGAAGTGCAGGTTTGGAGCAAGGGTAGGGAATTAGGAAGTGAGCTTTTGATGTCTTAAATGCAGATGTCATTTAGAAAACTAAGGTGGATTTTTTCAAAGTCTGGAGTTTTGCAGAGGAATACACGTTGGCAACACTAATGTGAGAATCATTACATATAAAATGGTACTTAAATCTGTAATTTAGCCAAGATTAGCAAAGGGATGAGATAAAATGAATAAAATGTGAAGAGGTTCACAGACTGAGTCTGGGGCATGTCTCAGTGTTTGGATGGGGGAGATGAGGAAGGAGTCAATAAAAGAAACTAAGAGAGTCTAAGAGGCAGCAGAAGAAAAAAAACATAGAAATGTTATTACTAGAAGGCTGGAAGATGTTGCAAGGTGAGAGTAATCAAGTCTGCCAAATACCCCTGAAGACTAGAAACTCTAATCACTGGATTTGGCAACACTGAGATCACTAATGTTCTTAATATTATCAGTTTCACTGGAGAGCTGGTGGCAAGAGCCTGAGAGAATTAGAAGAAATTGGAGACAATGAGCATTCACAATTTTCTGAGTCCCTTTGTTGTACAGGAAATGAGAGAGACTGGGGTGGGGAGTAATTAAAACCACAAGTGGAGTCAAGAGAACTTATACAAATGTGATTATTACTAATGGAAAGTAACAGAGTTTTGAACATTGATGGAAAAGAAAAGGAGAGAGAGAGAGGAAGAATACAGAAATTGTCTCTGAGTAGGCAAGAGGGGATTGGAGAAGGCAATGGCACCCCACTCCAGTACTCTTGCCTGGAAAATCCCATGGATGGAGGAGCCTGGTGGGCTGCAGTCCATGGGGTTGGGAAAAGTTGGACACGACTAAGCAACGTCACTTTCACTTTTCATTTTCATGCATTGGATAAGGAAATGGCAACCTACTCCAGTGTTCTTGCCTGGAGAATCCCAGGGAGGGAGGAACCTGGTGGGCTGCCGTCTATGGGGTCACACAGAGTCAGACATGACTGAAGTGACTTAGCAGCAGCAGTAGTAGCAGGCAAGACGGGATGGTGATTGCAGCCATCAAATTAAAAGACGCTTACTCCTTGGAAGGAAAGTTATGACCAACCTAGACAACATGTTAAAAAGCAGAGACATTCCTTTGCCAACAAAAGTCCGTCTAGTCAAGGCTATGGTTTTTTCAGTAGTCATGTATGGATGTGACAGTTGGACTGTGAAGAAACCTGAGCACCGAAGAATTGATGCTTTTGAACTGTGGCTGTTGGATTAGACTCTTGAGAGTCCCTTGGACTACAGGGAGATCCAACCAGTCCATTCTAAAGGAGATCAGTCCTGGGTGTTCTTCGGAAGGACTGATGCTGAAGCTGAAACTCCAATACTTTGGCCACCTCATGTGAACAGTTGATTCATTGGAAAAGACCCTGATGCTGGGAGGGATTGGGGGCAGGAGGAGAAAGGGACAACAGAGGATGAGATAGTTGGATGGCATCACTGACTCGATGGACATGAGTTTGAGTGAACTCCGGGAGTTGGTGATGGACAGGGAGGCCTGGCGTGCTGCAGTTCATGGGGTCGCAAAGAGTCGGACACGACTGAGCAACTGAACTGAACTGAACTGATGCTAAGGTTTTTAGGGTTGGGTTGAGGCACAATGTAATTTGCCACTTAATTTATAATGTTTCAGATAAAAAGTCAGATAAAGAAACAAGTGAAGTAAATGTGCAAAATATCATAAATGTAGGTGAAGGGAAAACTTGATAAGAATAAACTTTTGACTCTATGTTTTGTCAGCTTTAATACACACGGTCAGAGTTCAGTGTTTCTATTAACAGCACCCAACCTGCTATATAGTACGGGATAATTCAACACCCAGCAATGAAACAGAAGGGATGCGCCAAGTATTAATATATGTGTGTCACAGGATGCTGATGATGTTATGTTTATATGAGTAAGACTAGATGGATGGTTTAGTACAATAGAAAAGGAGATAGATTTGAGGCATAAAAATAAACTTGAGAAGCTGGTATATTATGCAAGGTGCCACAACTTGCTCTTCTTGACTGTAACATGCCTCAGAGCAAATGGAGCTACCTTAATATTAAAATGGCTTTAGTCCTACTGGCGCACTGTCTCCCTGGAGAGTGAGGGTACAGACTGTTTTCTAAAATGCAACAGTCAGTAATGAAAATCTGCCATAACGAATACTCCAAAATCATAAAGGTCAAAATATCCGTTCTCACCCATGCTTAGTTTCTCATGCACATGAGCTGTTTGGCAACAGCCCCACTTCCCTAGAGACAACCAAATGCTTTATTCGCCAATGACAGTTGTGACTACAGAAATAATCCTCTTACAGATTGTTCTTCGTGATTAATAGCAATGAAAACAGAAACCATTGTGCTGAGGCCACATTTTCAGGTCATTTCATGATTATATTTGGTTCAACAATATTGAAAATTAAGGATTAAAAAAATGAGATGTCTTTGAATTCCTAAGATGAGACTGGTGACTTGAGATCTTTTCTTACTGAGATTATTTGTAAATTAATCTTTACACCACAAATGTAGTGTGAACTAATTCTAAATTTATAGAAGAGTTACAAATATAGTACAGAGTTCCCATATATCCTGTACCCAAGTTCACCTATTGTTAACATCTTGTATAAGCATGGAATATTTACCAAAGCTAAGAAATTAATGCTGGTACAAAATTGTCAACTAAACTCTGCAGGTTTCCCACATTTCTCCACTAATAATCTTACTCTGTCCTAGATCCAATCCCAAGACATCATGCTGTATTTAGTCATTGGGTCTTCTTAGCCTCCTCTAATCTGTGACAATTTCTCAGTCTTTCTGTGTCTTCCCTGATCTTGACATTTCTAAAAAGGACTGGCCACATGTTTTGTAGAATGACCTTCGATTTGGGTTTATCTGATATTTCCTCATGATTACATGGAGATGATGAATTTTTATGCCCCTCTTATTGCATCCTCAGGGCACACAGTTATAGAGATTTAGAAATACATGTTTCCCCTTGGGAAAGAAAAGCATAATGCATGAAGCAATGGAAGAAAAAAGTTATTATGATACTCTTTCCCTGCTGGCATTTTTGGCCTGCTCCCATAAGGCAACACTAGAAGTCAGCACGTAGGGTGCTGAAGGACTCCGGTACCTCTACCACATTCATCTTTGCAGGCCCTACTGCCCCTGCAGTGAATGCATGGAACATTCTCCCTGCCAGGGCACACATCCTGAGTGGGCACCATGACTGCAATGCCTCTTCAAAGGGTGCACCATTGCACAGCTGCTCTCCACCTTCTATTGTCAACAATTACAACAATAAAGGAGTCCCTGACTGTTATTTGTTGTTGTTGTTGTTTAAGCTAAGAAAATTGCTGATAACTTCAAAAAAATGGCTATTAACTTTTATCCTCTCTTTCATTTTCTCAATCGTCTCTTTTAATCTACATCAGGGCAGAGAGACACAGTCAACAGCTGTGCCCCAGGGGAGTCCACACTCTTCCCTAAGTTAATTCTCACCTTGGAGATAGTGGCTCAGCTAATAATAATTATTTTGCTGAAAAACAAAAGGGGAGGAAGGGAAGATGAGTCATGATGGATGTACCATGCTCAGCACTTTCCATCAGATCCCATTTAAATCTGAGAACCTATGAGGTGAATATTATTTTGCCTGTTTTACAGATGAGGAGAGAAGAGTTCAGTAGGATTAAAAAAAATTCTTCAAAGACAGTCAGGTAGTAAGGGGTGAAGACAAAGGTCCTTCCCTTTCTCACTGGAGAGACAGATCATGCACACTCTCTGAGTTTAAGGTTAAAAGGCATACATTTTCATGCTGCTGCTGCTGCTGCTGCTAAGTCGCTTCAGTCGTGTCCGACTCTGTGCGACCCCATAGACGGAAGCTCATCAGGTTCCCCTGTCCCCGGGATTCTCCAGGCAAGAACACTGGAGTGGGTTGCCATTTCCTTCTCCAATGCATGAAAGTGAAAAGTGAAAGTGAAGTTGCTCAGTCGTGTCAGACTCTTAGCGACCCCATGGACTGGAGCCTACCAGGTTCCTCCATCCATGGGATTTTCCAGGCAAAAGTACTGGGGTGGGGTGCCATTGCCTTCCCCGACATTTTCATGCTATCGCCAATCAAATCCAATCCTGATACCACTCTCCTAGAGGGTGAGTACTCAGATAATCACCCTGAGATAATCAGTAAAGGCTATTTCTATAACTCTGATTCCTTTTAAAAGGAAGAGATGGATGTAAACAATAATATCCATAGCACAAAGGGTTCCACAAAGCTCTTATTCAATTCTGTTTGATTGTATATGGATTGGGCCCTGTTAGAGGTCTGAGAAGGATTTCGTTCATCTCCCTAAGAGTTCAGTGCCTCTCCTTTCACATGCCTAGTCCTACTCTAATACAAAAAAGTACAAACAAAAACGTTTTTTCCCTGTTTCTGATGGTTCCCTGTGTCATATACAACTATAACTAAGAATTCCTTGTAGGAACGTGGCAAAATAAGAAACTAAAGACAAAGATTCTGACCTTAACTCTTGGCTTTATTTATCTGTAAAGATCTTAAATTTAAAGAACAAATTTCTTCATGCTCAAGGCCTTAAAGTGATAAAGTGAAAGTGTTGGTCACTCAGTCGTGTCCAGCTCTTTGCAAACCCAAGGACTATAGCCTGCCAGGCTCTTCTGTCCAAGGAATTCTCCAGGCAAGAATACTGGAGTGGTTTGCCATTTCCTTCTCCAGGGGATCTTCCCTATCCAGGGATCAAACCTGGATCTCCTGCATAGCAGACAGATTCTTTACTAGTCAAGGTCTTAGTGCTCCCTATTTCTCATGGTAGCATGGGCAGTTCCAGCACTTTCAGAAAACTTAATTTCTTAAGAGATTCCATGTCTGGGTCTCCGATTATTCTTACGCCTAAGTGCTTACATTATACTCTCTCCAGAACACTACCCTTGCAATATTATGCACTGTGATTTTGAGCCCTTACCAGGAAACTTCACTTACTGGGCTTCTCTAGTGGGTGGCTCAGCATAAAGAATCTGCCTGCAATCAATGCAGGAGATGCAGGCCAATCACTGGGCCAGGAAAATTCCCTGGAAAATAAATGAGATGGCAACCCAATCCAACATTCTTGCGGAAATCCCATGGACAGAGGAGCCTGGAGGGCCATAGTCCATGAGTCACAATTTAGCAACTAAACCACCATCCCCAGGAAACCTTACATCTAAGGACATGATCCTCCTGATCTGACTTACTTCAGCCAGTGCAACTCTGATCAGCCCCTCAAGGAAGCCATCTGTGGATGTCTTTAGGGATGCTTACAAATGTCCCAGGTCTTGCCCTCTTTTGGGCACATAGCAACACACACTTCCCTTCCCTCTTTGAAGTTAGCTGTGGTTACCTTCAAATCCTAATTCTTCCCTTTGCTAGTAACCTGGACAAGATAGTTAACATCCCCAAACCTTAGTTTCATCTGTGACATGAGGAACACATACTTGATTCATAGGTTTGTTGTAAGGGTTAAGAGAGTATGTAAAGCATCAAGAATGGATATTGCAGGATTTTCTTTTCATTTTCTTTTTCTCATTACTGCAAACAGATTAAAAGGTTACCTTGTTGCCACTCCACTCTCAGGGCATATAACTTACAGGCAGATTTAGGAAACACACATTCACATAGTTTAACAGTTGATATTTTACAAGTTCTTTTTCTCATCATAGTGGAAAAGGGTGGGCAAAGATTATTTCTTATAAAGGTTTGCATTTTCAGTTCCAGTACAGTTTTAGGATATAGCATACACATGCTAGTTAGTTAGTTAAGTCGCTCAGTCATGCCCGACTCCCTGCAACCCCATGAACTGTATGTAGCCCATCAGGCTCATCCATCCATGGGATTCTCCAGGCAAGAATACTGGAGTGGGTTGCCATCTCCTTGCGTGTTAATTAAATGACTGAAAATGAATGAATGATGACCTCCACCTGGAAACTCAAATGCATTCTTCAAAATTCAGCTTATTGGCTCCCTCCTGACATCTTTCTTGATTCTGCCAGACACTTTTAGATAACTTTCTTGCAATTACATTGAGCCATCTATCTCTATATACTACCCAATCTATTTTATAACACATAACACTGTGAAATGTAGAGTTTGCTATCATAACTGGTAAACTCTTAAACTCAGACAAAAAGAAGCAACAGAGCAATTAGCACCATTAACTGAGTTGCTGTGATGTGCTGAACTCTTTAAGTACTTTATATAGTTATGTAATCTTCCATCAGCCCTAAAACAAAGCTCCATTTACACTTGAGGAACTCAGTGTCATAAAACTACCCAGTAGGTGTGCTGAAGTTCTAGTCTCTATGGCTGAAAACCTGACTTCAGAACCACTGCAGTAAACATGCTCTACCCTGTTCCTGTGGTCATGTATGGATGTGAGAGCTGGACTGTGAAGAAGGCTGAGCGCCGAAGAATTGATGCTTTTGAACTGTGGTGTTGGAGAAGACTCTTGAGAGTCCCTTGGACTGCAAGGAGATCCAACCAGTCCATTCTGAAGGAGATCAATCCTGGAATTTCTTTGGAAGGAATGATGCTAAAGCTGAAACTCCAGTATTTTGGCCACCTCATGTGAAGAGCTGACTCATTGGAGAAGACTCTGATGCTGGGAGGGATTGAGGGCAGGAGGAGAAGGGGATGACAGAGGATGAGATGGCTGGATGGCATCACTGACTTGATGGGTGTGAGTCTGGGTGACCTCGGGGAGCTGGTGATGGACAGGGAGGCCTGGCGTGCTGCGGTTCATGGGGTCACGAAGAGTCAGACACAACTGAGCGACTGATCTGATCTGATCTGACCCTGTGCATGCTTGCAACATCCAGCCCTGCCCAGCCCCTTCTTGTAAGATCCTTGGAACACAATGAGCATTCCACCACTTTGATAATTGCCACAAGCTTTCATTTTGAGTTCATTTTTTTGGTTCATTTTTCATTTCGAGTTCATTTATAATTTTACCCCAAATTTTAGCCACTTCAGGTTGGAAAGCTTCCAGATCAAAGAACACACTCCACATACAACACTACTTTTGGCAAACAGCATCCAACATCTTGTCATGATAAAAACCTGCCGCCACTGATACACAGTAGAAGCTGCTCACTTTCTATTTTCAAAAAATACAGTAAATTATTTGTTTTAAAAATCTAACAACATAATTCACATATTTGTCTTACTTGGGTATCATGTTACATTAAATAGCATTAAAGATGCTATTTACTGAAAGTAACATTTAGGGTGTCACATAATAACTCATTCATTTGTGCTAATAATGTTCAAATCCTGACCTGCTATGTGACCCATATCTTTGACTGTGGGCTTTTCTGAATTTTATCTGTTAATCTGAGCCTGATTTCTCAAGTGCTGTTTCAGTTTGTCCATGGACTTAACTTTTGTACTCCTGATTTCTGCTACTCATAATCAGATTAATTCAGATAAAGCTGCATCAGGGAAGAGGTCAAAACCATTGCCAATAATAGTAGTTGCCCTACTTCAGTCTATTTTCAACACTAGCTGGGAGATTCTGTTCACACCAAAGTGAGCTCAGCACCTCCACCCACTGCTCACAATCTTTGAGGGGCCTCTTTCTTCACTCACAGTAGAAGACAAAGGCACTGCTATCGCCTACAATGTCCTATATGATCTGCACACCTCTCCTCTGATTTTATCACTGATTACTTTTCCCCTAATTTATTCTTTTATAGCAGAATTGTCCTTTTTTGCTCAAGCATTCCAGGAATGCTTTCACCACAAAGACTTTCCACTTGCTATTCCCCTTGCCTTTCCCAGATAGTTTCTCCCTCATGTCATCAAGGCATTCTGTCACCTTATTAAAATTTCTAATACATCTTCTTTGCTTTATTTTCAATAAGGATATTTATCACTATCCAACATACTATATATTTGCTCAGATTGTTGTGTTTATTGTCTAGTCCTCCTGAACACTGTAAACTCCATGATAAAGGCATGTTTCTGTATTTTGACTACTGTTATATTGTGGAGCCTAGAGAAATACCTGGCACCTAACAGATGCTTGAAACATATTTATCAAGTGACTGAATAAATAAATGGACATGTCATTATCAACTTTTGCAAATGTTTGTGGCATGGATTAGTTTTACTAAATAAGAGGAGCTAGTTCTTAGAAGCTGATATGTGGTCTTACTGCACTAAATCTTTATACTTAAAAATTAGTATTTTTATTTTTTAATGAAAATTTTAAAATAATGTGCTAAAGGCAGTATTATTTCCAAGATGAAGATGGTCTCTTAAGTATATTTAGTGCTTCTAATATTCCCATTGTCAATTTGCTGCTAAGGTAGATCAAAGAAGAAGAAGCTGAAAGTCAAGGGCGCCCAGAGCTAGAGACGTTAGTGTGGCTTTGAAGAGAGAGATCTGAGCACTGGCACGGAGAAGAGGTTACATAATAAGGAACATTTTTCTCTCAGAAAAAGGGATGTGCATTTGGGGGGCACTTCTTTGTTTCCCAGTGGAATACCGTATTTTTGTGGAATCCATGCCTTGACCTGATTTACAATTTTAAGAAAATAGATAAAATTACCTTTTCTTATTATAAGGAAACCTTTCAGTCCTTCTTAGTTTCAGCCTTAGATAATCGGAACTCAAGCTAATCTACAGTTTTTTTCATCATTAATCTAAATAATATCTAAGACTAGTAAACGTAGGTCACTGTCTCTTATTTAATAACACTTATACTTTTCCTTTATTTGGTAAGTCCTCCAGGAAAAAGCTCAGCCTCCATCACAAGCTACCTGCCTTCAGAAACTTCAAAAGAGTAGAGACAGATACCGGGAGATAGAGAGAGACAGACAGAGAACATTTACTTTAAGAACAAACAAGAACACTTCAATCATTTTGAAACCCTGTGTGTGACTTTTATTCTCAGACCGAACGTCTCCATCTCCTATAACCACTGCTCTCTAGTGCATCCTTTTCTCTCATTCTCTCCTTACTGCCATAGCCCTGGTCCAGATTGGTTCTTCTGGCAAGGGTTATGGTAACAGCCTTCTAACTAGTTTCCTTTCTAGAATCTTTGCATTCCAGATAACCCTTCACATCTCCAAAAGATATCCTTGAAACTCAGATCTTTTCATCACACTGTTAAAAAAAAAAAAAAAAGAACTCCAACAAATTTCCATTGTTCATATGATAAAGTTCAGAGATTAAGAGGTTTGGCATGATGTGCAAAGTTTTCCATAACTTTGATCAAATTTTCTGCTGCAACTCTAGCTAGCCAAGTCTAGATAGACAGAATTATTCACTCCTTTGTTGTTTTGTAAAAAGAAAACCTTTACTAACTGAAAAAACAAAACAAAAAGATGCAAATGTTTTCAATGCATTTTTGATAGCCTTTCGGTAAAATATGAACTGAAATCTCAATCTTCGTATAGAAATTTATTTTCCTGGGTCCCTGGTAAGTTGAGAAGATTGTTCATTTTTTTCCTATCTATCTTACATTTTAAAAATTGACCTCAAAGGTCAAGTAGTCATGCCAAAGCTCATGAGTAAACATACAAAAAAGTTATTTTAATCTGAATCTACAATGTATAGGAAACTGGGTCAGACTTCTAAGTAATACTTGGTATAAAACTTGTTAAAAAGCAATAAAAACTTCATTTTTTTTGTTATAGCACCCCAAAGAACTGAACAGATCCCATATATTTTTATAACTTTTATATACTTTGCTCCTGGGTGGCCTTCTCTTAGAATAATTTTTCTTTCTTGTCTTGCTAGCAAATTCCAAGGTGTTTTGTTTTGTTGTTGCTTTTTTTTTTTTTTAACAGCTCAGGTCAAATGCCTACTGTGTATAGAACTTTTCCTATTTCACCACCAGAACTAACTTACATTTGGATACCACTTAGCTTATAGCTCTCCCTTAATATTGCCACATAGCATTATATTTTTATGTATATTTTCTCTATTTAGATATTAGTTGATTGACATTGACAACATGCATTGCGGCTCATTCTTTACTCCAAACAAAATACAGTACTGTTATATCCTAAAGATACTATTTGTTGATAAATTGATATTAGGTTTACTATGCCTATACTGTTCTGTTCATCTTTATCTCAAAACTAATGTTTACTGATGTCTTTTGTGATAAATGTGACATAATATTTAGATATTATATAACCAGAAAGGTCTACAGTCGGACTATTATTTTCATTGATCCAGACTACCAGTTGGATGGTAAAGGGCGAGGTAGAAAATATTTTCAGACTTGCAGACCATACACTCTCTTTCCCACCACTCAACTCTACTATTGCAACACAAAAGCAGCATGGATATGATGTAAATGAGTGGGTGTGGCTGTTCCAATAAACGTTTATTTACAAAAACAGGGGACCAGACATATGTGGCTCTCCTCTAGAGCAGTCTTCCTCAATCATGATTACACACAAAATAAGGCATTTTAAAGAACAGAGACAAGACCCCCTCACTGGGGTCTGAACGAAAGCAGAGCTAAATGTCCATTAATCCTCAGTGAAGTATGGATGTACAGATGGTGGAAGTCTGGGTGGTGCCCCTCCACAGTGGTTCTCAGACTTCAGATATTACACAGAAATTGGAAAATAGTAAGGGAAAAAAGATTTTTAACATTAGCCCTCCTGCTGATGAGAGAAGTCCTTCAAATTATATTACTAGTGCACCTGTTCTATCATCTTCTTCTCTTACCTTTGGTCTGAGATCATACATCAAGGCCAAATCCAAAATATAATGCCAAGGTGAACAAGCTTTTATTTACAGTGATTTATTTAAAGTCCTCTCTGTCCTAGGGGTCTTGGGACTCTTGATATGCCCCTGAACCATGTCCTCTTGCTTCAGGGAGCATTTCCAGGCCTTACTCTCTGAACCTGCTTACTCTACCCAACCCCAAATAAGAACCCTTCACTTCAAGTTTAGTTCTTGATTTTTTAAAAAATTTAAACATAATCTTGAACTTTTAATTTTGTATTGGGGTAAAGACGATTAACAATATTGTGATGACTTTAGGTGAACAGCAAAGGGACTCAGCCATATGTATACATGGCTCCATTTTCTCGTTAAACCTGAAATTGTATAATTGCCTTCTTGTGTGAAATCCAGTCTTTGGCTTCTCTCTGCCCTAAGTTCAAAGCTCTAGGTCACCTCTGCTCATTCCCCTATCAAATGTGGCTCCTTTCAATCCAGGACAGGTCAGGTTCTGAAAACGGAGCTTGAACAAAAGAGAAAGCCAGACACCACCTTTAAAGAAAATATTCTCTCTTTTTCTCTGATAACAAAGAACTCAAGATCTTTTCTGTAAGAACTCAACTTTGTGTTTCTTCATCAGAAGTAATGTGAACATTTTTAAAAGTTCAGAACCATTATACTCTATCTATTAGATGGTATGGAAGACTAGAAGAGGAAAAAAGAAAGGTACATATTCCACAAATATACAGCAATCTAACTGTTCTAACTACCTGATTGCCTATGCCTTATAATTTGGTTTCTTCACTTGGCACATTGCAAATTATCTTAACACATATTCCAAATCTCAGCTAAACCCCCTGAAGTTGAATATTTTTCAAACAGCTATTTTATATATATTCCCATAATAATATATATACAAATAGACACATAAGAGATGCATTTGTGTGTATGTGTACATATTATAAGCATAATAACTTTCCTCAGAAATATACCATTCTCAGGTAATTTGAATCTCAAATGTCTATATGTTAGTTTTTCCAATTTTTACATATAAATCCACATTTATTTTTAAGTTTGAATTTGATCCTTATGTAACTTTATCAGTACAGCCATAATAAAAGCATTGACTACTGAACAGAATTTTAAAAGCAAAATATAGAATCCTATATCTAACATGATTTACCACCTGTTAGATACAAGGTAGTATTCAGAGCTCTTTACAAATTTTAATGTGTTTAATTCTGAAAACAGTGCTATGAGATAAGTTTCATTACACCAATTTTATACCAATTTCAGTTAAAACAAAGGAAGTACAGAAAGTTACAAATATGTATGGAAAGGCAGGGATTTAAACACAGGCTATGACCCAGAGTTTTCATTCAAAACTACTTCTGCTTTTATTTTTTTCCAAATCAATGTTATGGTACCCTAATTTTGTACAGTTATCATAAAAGAAGGGTCTTCAAAAAAATTGCTATTGCAAACAAAATATTCATGACAAGGAAAAATAAAAAGAGCCAAGTCTGAACACATATCCACCCATGCAAAACTAACCGAGCTTTAGCTAGTGAAGTTTATGCACTTTTTAAAGTCCTCTAATTAGATCTCTTCTTTTTCCCTTTGTTTTCCATCTTCATTTCTTCCATAGTCTTCAGAAGGAAGTGGGATGGATGTATAGTTGTTAAATTCACAATAATTTACTAGTAAAAGGAAAAGCCACATACTGTAAGATTTTCATTGCAGAATATATGACAGATTTTCTGAAAGTAATAGCAATAGAAAATTCTGAAAAAAATTCAAATAAAAAGCAGAAAACTCTGGCATACAAAGAAGATTCTGTAAAATTCTAGTTCAGTCGTGTGACCACTTCTGACCCATCTTTGAATATTTCCCAACAATATGTCAAGAGAAAATATTTACATTTTAAAAATCATTTTACAAAAAACCGTCTCATCATTGCTACTGAACACTTTGTGGGAGGTGTTAACTGGTAACTACTGCTGCTGCTAAGACGCTTCAGTTGTGTCCAACTCTGTGTGACCCCATAGAGGTTCTCCTACCAGGCTCCCCCATCCCTGGAATTCTCCGGGCAAGAACACTGGAGTGGGTTGCCATTTCCTTCTCTAATGCATGAAAGTGAAAAGTGAAAGTGAAGTCACTCAGTAGTGTCCGTCTCTTAGTGACCTCATGGACTGCAGCCTACCAGGCTCCTTCATCCATGGGATTTTCCAGGCAAGAGTACTGTAGTGGGGTGCCATTGCCTTCTCCAGTTAACTGGTATAGTATCCTGCAAAGTTAATTTTTTAAACAAATAATATACCCTAAAGGGAATCACCATAAGAATAATCAGAAATGCAAATCAAATTTTATATATGAATATATCTATAAATAAAATTGACTAAAATACAACTTATAATCATTCAAATTTAAATGGTTTAAAAAATATTCCTAAATAGTACTGTTTATAAAGCACTGGACAATAATATGTATTTGTATATATAAAATTTTATTTCAAATACATAACAATACACTGAAAGCTGCATAAAGCTCCCCTCTATACTGGAGAGTCTTTGGGGGAAAAATTGTGCTGTTCACTTTCTTGCTCAGACATGTAATTCACATAAGTACTGCTCAATGCAGAGTACATCATGAGAAACGCTGGCCTGGAGGAAGCACAAGCCAGAATCAAGATTGCTGGGAGAAATATCAATAACCTCAGATATGCAGATGACAGCATCCTTATGGCAGAAAGTGAAGAAGAACTAAAGAGCTTCTTGATGAAAGTGAAAGAGGAGAGTGAAAAAGTTGGCTTAAAGCTCAACAGTCAGAAAACTAAGATCATGGCATCCAGTCCCATCACTTCATGGCAAATAGATGGGGAAACAGTGGCTGACTTTATTTTGGGGGGCTCCAAAATCATTGCAGATGGTGACTGCAACCATAAAAGTAAAAGACGCTTAGTCCTTGGAAGCAAAGTTATGACCAACCTAGACAGTGTATTAAAAAGGTGGGACTATTTGGGAGAATGGCATTGAAATATGTATAATATCACATATGAAACGAGTGCAGTCCAGGTTCAATGCACGATACTGGATGCTTGGGGCTGGTGCACTGGGATGACCCAGAGGGATGGTATGGGGAGGGAGGAGGGAAGAGGGTTCTGGATGGGGAACACATGTATACCTGTGGCAGATTCATTTTGATATATGGCAAAACCAATACAATATTGTAAAATTAAATAAAAAATTAAAATAAATAAATAAATATATAAAAAATAAGATTAAAAAATAAAAAGCAGAGACATTATTTTGCCAACAAAGGTTGGTCTAGTCAAGGCTATGGTTTTTTCAGTAGTCATGTATGGATGTGAGAACTGGACTATAAAGAAAGCTGAGCCCTGAAGAATTGATGCTTTTGAACTGTGGTGTTGGAGAAGACTCTTGAGAGTCCCTTGGACTGCAAGGAGATCCAACCAGTCCATCCTAAAGGAGATCACTCTTGAGTGTTCCTTGGAAGGACTGATGTTGCAGCTGAAGCTCCAATACTTTGGCCACCTCATGCGAAGAGCTGACTCATTGGAAAAGACCCTGATGCTGGGAAAGATTGAGGGCAGGAGGAGCAGGGGACGATACAGGATGAGATGGTTGGATGGGATCACTGACTCAATGGATATGGGTTTGGGTAAACTCCGGCAGTTGGTGATGGACAGGGAGGCCTGGCATGCTGCGGTTCATGGGGTTGCAAAGAGTCGGACACAACTGAGTGACTGAACTGAATGCTCAACACACAAAAATAAAATTAATAACCGAATGAATGTTTATAGTTGGATATCTGATAAGGGGGCTTCCCTCATAGCTCAGTTGGTAAGGATCTGCCTACAATTCAGGAGACCCGGGTTGGGTTCGATTCCTGGGTTGGGAAGATCCACTGCATAGGGATAGGCTACCCACTCTGGTATTCTTGGGCTTCCCTTGTGAATCAGCTGATAAAGAATCTGCCAGCAATGTGGGAGACCAGGGAGACCTGGCTTCAATCCCTGGGTTGGGAAGATCCCCTGGAGAAGGGAAAGGCTACACACTCCAATATTCTGGCCTGGAGAATTCCATGGACTTTACAGTCCATGGGGTCGCAAAGAGTCAGATATGACTGAGCAACTTTCACTTCACTTCATCTGGTAGGAAGTTCTTTAAAGATCTTACCATTTCCAACTCCTGAACTGATTATTTATCTCAAAAGACCAAGCACATCTACACAAGCAGATATTCTTGCATTCTCTTTCAGCATTGCAAAATTAAGTTCCTGTTGTTTAGCTGCTAAATCCTGTCTCACTCTTTTGCAAAGTCAAGTAGTAAAGTGTTTTTATTTGCTCATGAAAAATAAAAGATAATATCCTAGTTACAATCTATAGAATTTTTGTGCAATTTAGATGACACAGGGCACGGAAAGCATTTTACACATAAAAATATAGCATGAAAGAAATAAGTGCTGCAGTTACTATAGTACAGTTGTCTCTTGGCATCTGAGGGTAATCCATTCCAGCACCCCACAGATATCAAAATCTGAGGATACTCAAGTCCCTCATATAAAATGGACTAGTATTTGAATATAACCTAGGCACATCCTCCTATATACTTAAAGCATTTCTAGATGATTTATAATCCCTAATAACAAATAAATATTATGTAAATACAGTGTAAATCATTTCCAGCCTGTGGCAAATTGAAGTTTTACTTTATAGAACTTTCCTGATTTTCTTTTTTTTAGTATTTTTGACCTGCCCTAAGTTGAATCCTAGGAAGCAGAACCTGGGGATACAAAGTGCTGACTGCAAATTGAAGCCCTTCGGGCCTACTGAGATGCAATGTTTCCTGCCTACTTTCAGTTCTATTTTCTATAGTGTCCATCGATGTTAGCATGTTAGCTCACAGTGTATTCAATACTTAGTAGAAATTGCCTTACCATCCTTCATTTAATATCCCACAATATCTCCCCAATGTTTGTGTGACAAAGTCTCAACTCCTCATGCTGACACAAGACACCCTGGATGGCCTGGCACCTCCCGACCTGTCCTGTCCCATCTGCCATGACCAGGTGCCCGGTCAAACCACATTACTTATATTCCCTGACTTCTCTCCTCTGTGGACTTTGCCATGCTGTACCCCAGCTTAGAATACACTTTTCTGTTGGCCTGATTTCCAATCTTTCTTTAAAATTTAAAACTGCCACCTTTTCTTTTAGCTGGACTTGTGGTCTTTCTTCTATATTTGCATGTTTGCGTGCTAAGTCACTTCAGTCCTGTCCGATTCTTTGTGACCCAATGGACCATAGACCGCTAGGTTCCTCTGTCCATGGGATTTTCCAAGCAAAAATACTGGAGTGGCTTGTCATGCCCTTCTCCAGGGGATCTTCCCAACCCAGGGATCAAACCAGTGTCTTAAATTTCCTACACTGGCAGGTGGGTTCTTTACCACTAGCAAAACTGGGAAGCCCATCAGATCAGATCAGATCAGTCGCTCAGTCGTGTCCGACTCTTTGCGACCCCGTGAACCGCAGCACGCCAGGCCTCCCTGTCCATCACCAGCTCCCGGAGGCCACCCAGACCCATACCCATCGAGTCAGGAAGCCCATATGTGCCCCCAATATCACTGCAGCTTTTCTTGACTGTCCTCCCCCTAAACTGGCACACGTTCAAAGTCAAGTACTGTGTTATACTCTCTTTTCCAGTGCCCAAAACAAAGCTTAGCCCCAGACAGAGATTTATGACATTATTTCATTGATGTGCTGCTATACTAAATTAGTTTTAAAATTACAGTATTTTCAGAACCAAAAAAGGCTTAAATTTTCAGAGAACTTTTAATTCTTTAAGGCAGGTTTACCAAAGAGACAAGTTAAACCTAACAGCACTCTCAACGTGGATCTAGCTTTCCAAGGTACTCTGCAAATTAGAAATGAAATACTTATATTCATGAGCATCTCAATGGCATGCCTCTTTTCCTAACACAGTACTTTATCATTACAGGCTTTGATCCTCTGCCTTTTTTCCATCATAAGTATATGTGTAACCTTGTGTGTGATAAAGTCATTTATCATATTTCAAATACCATTAAGACTTCTTTCCTAAAATAGTCTAACAGCTAATGGGAAGGCCTTAATACTTTCTAATAAAACTAAAAAGGTGATATTTGAGAGTACATGTAACTTACTCCCTAATGTCTTCCAAGAGGAGACTTGGGAAAATATAAAATAAGGAAACCAAGAAGTTAATACTCTCGTTCATTTTTTTATTGGGATGTGTGAATAGTGTTAATATTTAAATACATACATAAAACCCATCGTAGAGTTATTGGCAAACAGTGTCAGTGGCTGTCAGTGAAAAACAAGGGCTTGGTAAGATTAACTCAAAACAATCAAAATTTAGAGATAAATTTTAAAACATGAATACCTTGCATTTTTAAAAAACTAAACCAACTTGTTTTGTAAAATTGGGTAAAAGGCAGAAAAAGAGGCTTTATCAACTAATACAACAGGCCAGTAAACAGAAAAAATAAACATCCATAAGACTATATATACATTTTCCTCATTTATAAAAGGAAGCTAGTGTTTCCTCATAGTATAGTTGTCACATATAAGATCATAAAAGTCAGAAATATCATTTATAAGGTGATTTAGGCAGAGGAGGCATGCATTCAACTAGTAAAGCATAAGTCACACATTTCTTTGGAAAACAACTTAGTAATATTTATCAAAGTTGAAAATGCAGGTACACTTTAATTCTGCTTCTAAAAACTTATCCTACCATATAATTCTAAAAAAGAGGGCATGGCAACCCAATCCATTGTTCTTGCCTGGAAAATGGACAGAGGAGACTGGCAGGCTATTGTCCATGGGTCTTAAAGAGTCAGACATGACTGAAGTGACTGGGCATGCACGCATATACTATTAAAAGTATTTAAAAGGTATGTACATGGAAGATTACTGCACTACTTTTTCTGTCAGCAAAAAACTGGAAACAACTCAACAGCATCATTCACGTATGATTACATGCAGTACTATATATCCATACAATACAATACTATACAGTCATTAAAAGAAGTAGATTGTGTGTTTTAGTTTTTACTGAGTTTTCTTTTATAACTTTAGTTTTTTTTTTTAAAAAAACAACATTTACTCTCTTAACTGTTTATTACAAAATACTTTTATATTTATAGGAGACCTCTTTCCATCAACATGAAATATTTCTTCATTGATTTATTTATTTGATTTCATTCATCAGTTTTGTATTTTTTGTTATATTGATCTTGTATATATTTTATTTCATTAATACCTAAGCATTTGCATTTCATTTGCTGGGATCTAATGTGAATGATGCTAAAGCTGAAACTCCAGTATTTTGGCCACCTCATGCGAAGAGTTGACTCATTGGAGAAGACTCTGATGCTGGGAGGGATTGAGGGCAGGAGGAGAAGGGGACGACAGAGGATGAGATGGCTGGATGGCATCACTGACTTGATGAATGTGAGTCTGGGTGACCTCCGAGAGCTGGTGATGGATAGGGAGGCCTGGCGTGCTGCAGTTCATGGGGTCGCAAAGAGTCGGACACGACTGAGCGACTGATCTGATCTGATCTGAATGAATGTTATACTTTTAATCTCAAATTTCACTTGTTCATTGTTGGTATATAGGAAAGCAATTGACTTTAGTGTGCTTCTGGACCTTGTTTATTAGGTCCAGAAGTTTTTGTTAGGATTCTTTTTGATTTTATCCAGAGACTATTATGTCATCTTTGAGCAAAGACAGTTTATATTCTTTTCAAAGAGCTCTAAATATATAGTTTCCATATACTCTTCATCCTAATGTTCTTAATATCAACATCTTATATAATGCTGATATATTTATCAAAGAAACTAACACTCACTTTAAAAAATTATTTATGTATTTTTAAAAAGCTATATCGTTTGAAATAACACATAATAAATGTAGGCTAACCAAGCATAGATAGGTAGACTGATCTCAAGATCAGTTTTCTAATAGCAATTGATCGGACAAATCTAGATTTACTTCTCATTTGTGACATTTAAATAGCAATAAATTAGCAGCCCATCTTATATATGATTTTCCCTTCTGTGACACATTTAAACCATACTGCTCTATAAAAATAAACAAATGAAACAATAAAAATAAAATAAGTGTGATATGCAAGAAACTATGTTTCATCTTCTCACTTATTTATATGATTATTTCTTAAAGACATCCTGAATCAGTACTACATGAGCAGACTGAGTTGGAATTGTGAGGATACACAGAAAATCTTTTTAAGTTCTGTTTCAATAGAATTCTTAGAAGGATCTAAGTTAAAACTATATTTGTTAATTGGTCTTGCCCTTTTCTGTCTCAGCCCAGATTCCTCCCCTGAACCCTTGGACACAAACTAAATACACAGAGTCAGTCTAATAAGCTGATCTGCTCAGAAAATTTCTTCTTTTCTTTAAGCCCTACCCACAGGTACAATCCTATTGATGCTATCATTCAGCATCCAGCACCTTCTTTTTACCCTGGGGGAAGACTAATTTACAAGCAAAACAAAGGCCTTGACTTTTACATCCTACGACAGTAATTCACATACTGAATTGCCAAATAATAAAGGCCTGTAACCTATCTTTTGCAATCATCTGAGAAAATGAATTAATTGTAAGTGAGGATACTTTATTTTAACTCTTTTAGAAGTATCTTTTTAAATGAGCATTTTCATCCAAAGTTAGGATCTTTATGGAGACACGCACTTTCTCATAGGGCTTCCCAGGTGGCGCTTAGTGGTAAAGAACTCACCTGCCAGTGCAGGAGAGGTAAGAGACCTCTGGGTTCAATCCCTAGGTTTGGAAGATCCCCTGGGAAATGGCAACCCATTGCAGTCTTCTTGCCTGGAGAATCCTCATGGACAGAAGAGCCTGGTAGGCTACAGTCCATGGGGTTGTAAAGAGTTGGACACGACTGAAGTGACTTAGGACGCACGCAGGCACTTTCTTATAACTTATTCACATATCAATAAACACTTTATTGAGGCCAGAAAATTAGAGGGAAAAACATCTTTAAGGAGGTATCATAGTATTCTGAAGCAACTAAACAATACATTATTGACAAAGTTGGAAATTGAAAATAATCACTTTTATACAATAACAAAAAATTTGATTTCTACTGCTTATAGTAAACACACTAAACTATGCTGCATGGTTTAGTTTTTTCCTTTTTTGCAATCCTTTTCCTTTCCTTGATAACAGATTGTGGAAATAAATTAACTCATTTGTTATTCTATGTCATTCTAGTATTTAAGCTGTCACCAATGCTTTTATTATAAAGAAGAATCACTTGTGGACTCTGTGTTTTCCTTCTTATGTATTTTTTTGGCATTCCTTCAGTGTTCTTTCCTGCTATTAACTTTAATCTGTGAGAAGATACACGTGGAAACTAAAAGGGATTCAACGAGAGAAAAAGTATAATATTTTCCTATTATTGACATCTCCATGATTTTTATAACATTCATTTACTTTTAAGTATTTTTAAATCACTATAAAAGTGGACTGACAAGTAATGTTATACTTTATGTGTAATGAGCAGTATCTGACACTTGAAAAATAACAGATAATGCTAACTCAACAGTAATGTAATCTACAACAATGCTACTTGTCTCTTTCCTACCCCCTTGATGTGCTGGATCATTGGCAAAGGGTAAATCAAAGGGAAACTTACATGGAGGACAAAACCTGTTGTTTCTTAGAAATCTGGAGTATCAACTAATGTGCATAAATATGCTTTAATGACTATAAATCATACACAAATCCAAAAGGATATTCTTTATGTTGATCAACATACTTTGCTTACTTAATAAAAAAGGAAATGGCAAAACATTCTCAACACTGTGCCACAACTATGTCAGCTTCATCATCTATTTTTCTGATTTCTGACTCATATATGAAATTGTATGCTTTTCAACATTTACTCTGATGTTCAGTCCAGGCCTCCAAAGACTATCACCAGCTTCTTCCATCGACTCAAATTCTCATATTTGAACTTAGTGCACATCACCTGAATGTTTCAGTCCCCTCAAACTCAATGTCCTCAAAACTTACTTTCTCTGCATCTTCTCTTTTTTATATATATACATGAATGCTTTTATGACTGAGACAGAAAAGAAAGAAAGTGAAGTCATTCAGTCATGTCCAACTCTTTGCGACCCACTGGACTGTAGCCTATCAAGATCCTCCATCCATGGAATTTTCCAGGCAAGAGTACTGGAGTGGGTTGCCATTTCCTTCTCCAGGGGATCTCCCCAACCCATGGATGGAACTTGGGTCTCCCACATTGCAGGCAGACGCTTTACCATCTGGACCACCAGAGAAGTTTGCGACTGAACTTTTTTCAAATCAGAAACTTGGGAGTCATTCAAAACTTTTTTTTTCCTCATTGTTATACATCCAATAACTCATCAAGACTTATAAACGTTACACGAGATACATTTACAGGATCTTATTTGTCTCTGCTGCTGCTGCTGCTAAGTCGCTTCAGTCGTGTCCAACTCTGTGCGACCCCATAGATGGCAGCCCACTAAGCTCCTCTGTCCCTCGGATTCTCCAGGCAAGAATACTGGAGTGGGTTGCCATTTCCTTCTCCAATGCATGAAAGTGAAAAGTGAAAGTGAAGTTGCTCTGTCGTGCCCGACTCTTAGCGACCCCATGGACTGGAGCCTACCAGGCTGCTCCGTCCATGGGATTTTCCAGGCAAAGAGTCCTGGAGTGGGGTGCCATTGCCTTCTCCTTATTCGTCTCTCCCTCCCCACAATCATCACCTCTTACCAAAACTATTACCAGAGTTTCCACACAGTAGTATCACATACCTGGAAGGACCTTAAATTCTCAGCATATCAAATTTTCTGTTCCTCATTCTTGAAACTTCCCTGCATGGACTTCCCTGGTGGCTCAGACAGTAAAGTGTCTGCCTACAATGTCGGAGACCCGGGTTCAATCCCTGGGCCGGGAAGATCCTCTGGAGAAGGAAATGGCAATCCACTCCAGTACTCTTGCCTGGAAAATCCCGTGGATGAAAGAGCCTGATTGTCTACAATCCACGGGGTCGCAAAGAGTTGGACACGACTGAGCAACTAAACTTAAACTCATGCTTGAAATAGTTCTCACAACGTTATTTTTTCCCCGAATACTGTGAAAATCAAGGAAATATGCTTTCTACAGTAGACTTATAATTCTTGTATAGATTTATATTTGGGGAGAACAGTGTAGAAGAGTAGAAAAGTGAACTGGATTTGTTTCAAATAGACTAATTTTAGAACTTTAGAGTTCAAATAGTTTTTTTTTTTTGTTTTTAAATTTGGCTAAATATTGCAAATACCCAGAATGTCAACATCCTATATAATCTTGGTACACTTATCAAATTAAGAAAGAATATCCTGACAGTCTAGTCATTAATAAAATAAGGATGATATTTTCTGACAGAGTTCTTATGGAGATTAGTGAATTAGATATATAGTCTTGTCTCTTTATCAACTCTACTATACATTTCCTTTTCAGTTGCCAGACATTTACATTTTTACTAGGTTTTTGTTATGGGATGAATTGTGTTCCCCCAAAAGATACTAAAGTACTAATACTTAGTACCTATAAATGTGGCCTTATTTGGAAATAAGATCTTTGCAGATGATCACACTAAGATAAGGTCATTTGGTTGGATCCTAATCCAATATGCTTGTGTCCTTATAAGTAGGGGGGAAATTTGGGTAGATGGACACTTGCAGAGGAATGACAAGGTGAAGAAACAGGTAAAACGATATCTAAAGCCATGGAATCCCTGAGGCAATAAGAAGCATGGATCAGATTCTCCTATATAACTCTCAGAAGAAATTAATTCTGCCAATAGCTTGATTTCAGACTTTGAGCATCTAAAACTATTAGACAATAAATTTCTACTTTCTAAGCCACCCAGTTTGTAATACCTTGTAAAAGAAAATCCATCAAAGTAAAGCAGTAGTTTTGTTTCATGTAAATGTGTCCATTCTTGGGTTAACCATTTTAGGTTAGGTAAGAAAAAAGACACACCTGAATATGTAGACTACGTGTCACTTAGTACACAGGTAACTAGATAATTCAAGATATTTATAATGCCACACATGAAATTCTATAAAGCTCAGAGGGAAACATGTCAAAATAATTACATTTACATTCTACCAAGCCAAAGGGAAGCCTTCATGATCAAGAGAAGCTGAACAAAGTCATTCGTGTAACATATTCCTTAACTCCTCTCTGTATGACTACCATTGAAATTCTATGTAGTTTCTCTAACTGCTGGATTATTGTGCTAGTAAAGAGGCTTCGATTTAATAGCTAGAGAAGGCAATGGCACCCCACTCCAGTACTCTTGCCTGGAAAATCCTATGGACGGAGGAGCCTGGTAGGCTGCAGTGCATGGGGTCAATAGAGTCGGACACGACTAAGCGACTTCACTTTCACTTTTCACTTTCATGCATTGGAGAAGGAAATGGCAACCCACTCCAGTGTTCTTGCCTGGAGAATCCCAGGGACGGGGAAGCCTAGTGGGCTGGCGTCTATGGGGTCGCACAGAGTTGAACACTACTGAAGCGACTTAGCAGCAAAGAGGCTTCTATTAGAAAGACCATAGTTTAAGTGAATCACTGAAAGGGCTAAATAAACAGACTTTAGATTAAACATTTAGTAACTAACCCTAAAGCAAACCCAGAGAACAGGGATCCAGGGGACCTGCTCTCTTTTCCCAGTCAGGAAGTCTCCAGCTTTCAGACAACACACAGTGATTAGGAAAACAGCAGCGGCAGCAGCTCCAGAAGCCCAGCCTCCTTGCTAGAGCCAGCACCAGTGAGACCTGTGCCATGCGTCCTGCCTCTCAGCATCCACAAAGTGCCCAACAGGATGCTGAGACCTTTGCTAACTCCGCCACAGAAGTCCTACATTCCTCTCTGCTGTGCACTTCAGCTGATAGGACAGAAGCCACAGATAGAGATATGACATTGACAGAACCTGAATCAAATCACATTAGGAGCTCTGACCGCAAGAGAATCCTGAAAATGTAGGTTGTAGCTGTCTGCCTTCTGCTAGTCATCAAGCCCCATTAGAAGCAGGATGGTGTTAAGCACCAACCTACCATACCACCAGATAAACTAGCAATGTCGGTTTGATATGGGGGCAACTTAGGCTCACGATGAACTCTCTTGTATAGCAGTTCTTACTTTTCATTGCTGCTTGCAGACTGTTTCCTTCCTAAAAGCCTCCAGTTTTGAAATCCAACTCTTAGGCTACACTGCCAGCCACACTTCTTTGTGTAGTAATTTAAAGATGTGATTTAATTACTTTCTTTCATACCTTAAATATTTTAACATCTGGGTCAAAATCATTTTTTTCCAATCAGAATTTTTGATGCATACAAAAGAATCTTGACCTATTTTTCAATGATGTGATCCTCAATTGTACCTTAGTCACCCATTTTTGATCATAGAAAAAGTATTAGAATTCCAAAAAACATCTACTTCTGCTTCATTGACTACACCAAGGCCTTTGACTGTCTGGATCACAACAAATTGTGGAATATACTTAAAGAGAAGGTAACACCAGACCACCTTACTTGCATTCTAAGAAACTTGTATGCAGGACAAGAAGCAATATTTAGAACTGGACACAGAACAAATGACTTGTTCAAAATTGGGAGAGTAGTACGTCTAGGCTGTATATTGTCACCCTGCTTATTTAACTTATATGCAGAGCACATCATGCAAAATGCTGGGCTTCATGAAATGCAAGCTGGAATCAAAATTGCCAGGTGAAATATCAGTAACCTCTGATATGTAGAAGAACCACTTTAATGGCAGAAAGTGAAGAGGAACTAAATTGCCTCTTGATGAAGGTAAAAGAGGAGACTGAAAAAGTTGGCTTAAAGCTCAACATTCAGAAAACTAAGATCATGGCATCCGGTCCCATCACTTCATGTCAAATAGATGAGGAAAAAATAGAAATAGTGACAGATTTCATTTTCTTGATCTCCAAATCATTGTAGACAGTGACTAAAGCCATGAAATTGAAAGACATTTGCTCCCTGGAAGAAAACCTATGATAAACCTAGACAGCATATTAAAACCAGAGACATTACTTTGCCATTGAAGGTCCACGTAGTCAAAGCTATGTTTTTTTCCAGTAATCATGTATGGATGTGAGAGTTGGAGCATAAAGAAGGCTGAGCACCAAAGAATTGATGCTTTCAAACTGTGGTGCTGGAGAAGTCCCTTGGACTGCAAGGAGATCAAATCAGTCAGTCCTAAAGGAAATTAACTCTGAATATTCATTGTGAGGTCTGGTGATGAAACTGAAGCTTCAATACTTTGGCCACATGATGCCAAGAACTGAATCATTGGGAAAAAAACCCCCTAATGCTAGGAAAGACTTAGGGCAAGAGGAGAAGGGGGCAACAGAGGATGAGATGGTTGAATGGCATCACTAACAATGGACATGAGTTTGAACAAACTCAGGGAGATAGTGAAGGACATGGAAGCCTGGTGTGCTGCAGTTCACGGGGCTGCAGAGTTGGACAGGACTTAGCAACTAAACAACACTACCACCCGCTTTCAAGGTCATGCTTTGTCTTGCTAACATCAATAAGTTAGTGAAAGTCACTCAGTCATGTCCAACTCTTTGTGAACCCGTGTACTGTCCTTGGAATTTTCCAAGCCAAAATACTGGAGTGGGTAGCTTTTCCCTTCTCCAGGGGATCTTCTCAACCCAGGGATTGAAACTAGGTCTCCCACATTGCAGGCAGATTCTTTACCAACTGGGCTATCAGGGAAGCCCACTGCTAACATCAATAGCTATACCCTAATATCATAATCTAAATTCTAAATACCTCATTTCTATTTACCATCTTATAGATTTCTAACTATTCCCTTAAATACCCAAGACTCAGTAATTCTCCACAGTGAGAAGGACCTGAATCCACTGCGTATCATCTCTTCATTCTATCTCAAGTGCTTACATCCCTAGACATCCATCTTAGATACTGTAATTCATAATTAAAATTGTGCAGACATCTACACCTTTCCAAGCATCTCCTTTTCTCCAGCACTTTCTAAATCACTTTTCCTGACATATAATTTTCCCTAACACCTGTGTAGCCATCTATCTATCTGCTTCTTTTTTCACTTGACTGCAATTGCCATGAGGCCAAAGACTGTTTTATTCACTGCTGCTGCTCCAAATTGTACAGTAATGTCTGGAATGTAATAAGAACTCAAATAATATTTTCTGAGTAAATAAATGACTTAGTTATCTTATAATAATTCATTAATTTAATTAACTAGAACAGTGGCTGTCAGATTGTAGGTGCTCAAATACTTTTTTGAATAAATAAGTCATAAAGAATTACAATTCTAAGATGAAGCAAGCCCTTACAATTCTATTTGGTAGATCCACTAAAGGTAACTGGAAAAGACCATTTTGTAAAGTCAATAATACTTAAGAAATACAAAGTTATCTTGATTTTTTTATATTTTATGAAATTCAAAATTTCATATAAAATTAAAATTTTCAAAATATAAAATTTTTCCTCTTTTATTTTCCCTTATAAAATTTCCCAACTTTTTAATGATAATTACTCCAACCAAAGTAACAATGGGCTTGCCTGGTAGCTCAGCTGGTAAAGAACACGCCTGTAATACTGAAGACCCTGGTTCGATTTCTGGGTTGGGAAGGATAGGGATAGGCTACTCATTCCAGTATTCACGGGCTTACCTGGTGGCTCAGATGGTAAAGAATCTTCCTGCAATGCAGGAGACCTGGGTTCAGTCCCAGAGTTGGGAAGATCCCCTGGAGGAGGGCATAGCAACCCAGTCCAGTATTCTTAGATTGAGGAACCTAGCAGGCTACAGTCCATGGGGTCACAAAGAGCTGGGCACAACTGAGTGAGTAAGCATACAAAGTAACAATATAATTTCTAAAGATTAAAAATATGTGAGATAACTGAATGAATGAATTCTCAGATTGGTCAATTAATATAACTATAGTTATATTAATGTTGTACTGAAACTCTTATTCTTTTCAAATCGATTCTACTTTCTTCAATTTGTCTTTAAGAAAGGAAATTAAATAGCTTGAAAATATTTAAAGATTCATTTTAATGATGCCTTTCAGCAGTCATAATGTAGTTCCCAAGCTATTAATTACATCAGGTAAGTCAACCATGACAATCTGTTAATAGGAAATGAAGAAGAAAATTAAATTAGAGGAAACTACTTAAACTGATTACCTAATTATAGAGGCTCACATTACATAAGCATGCAAAAGGAGAGCCTATATTTGTACACTTACATGCACCTAACTTTGATTGCTGACAGTGATGTTGCTTTCATTACTCTAGTGAACCTTCCAGAGATCTATAGTATGTCAAATTGCATGAAGTAGTCTATTAAAAAAAAAATGTTTCAAGTCCTTTTGTAATTAACATGTTCCTAAAACCTACACAATCTTTAGCTGTAGAAGCATATCACAACAAAATGCTATTTAGAGATTATCATAATAACATTTCTGATGGGTTATTTAAAGAATGGAATTATCTGATTTTATTTATTTTGTCACCTCTCGCAATACAAAAGGCAACTGCTGCTTTCTTCCCCTTTTCCTTTCTGATTTCTTTCTTTCCTTCCTTCCACGAATAATTTTTGGTTACCTGCTACATGCCAGGTACTTTGACAAGTTTGGCAGGATAACACATAGCAAGACAGAAAAAAGTGTCTGAGATCTGAAAGATAAGAAGCAGTCAGTTAAGAAAACAGCTGTGAGGAAGGAGGTCAGGATGCTTTCCTGTTTTTCTGGTGGGAAAAGCAAAGCATATTCTAAGAGTTAGTGTGTTGGGACAGAAGGGATGACAGTGAGCGTATGAAAGGATGGGAGATAGTAGGTGGTCAGCATTCACACCGCAGTGTCTGGTGGCCCAGAGTGGGAATCTGCATTCTATTGTATGCACAATGGGAAGCCAGTAAAGTGCTTTTGGGTCTTTCCCCTGTGGCAGTGGCTGAGTGGTAAAAGAATCCCCTGCAGTGTAGGAGACAGATGCAGGAGCTGCGAGTTCAATCCCTGGGTCAGGAAGATCCCCTGGAGAAGGACATGGCAACCACTGCAGTATTCTTGCCTGGAAAATCCCATGAACAGAAAAACCTGGCAGGCTACACAGTTCATGGGGCCACAAAGAGTCAGGCAGGACTAAGGCGACTGAGCAGAGCACACAGTGCTTTTCAGGAGGGAGCCCAGATGGGTTGGTGTCAAATTATCTAAGTATCATAAAAGATAATAGCAGAAACTTCTTTTTATTATATGATGCCCTACTTTGTGTTTAATGTTAGAGAATGACATAAATCCAAAATCTATAGTATATATATTTTTAAAATAAGGATGGTGCTAAATATTCATAGATGGATTGCTAGAGTATAACTAAATGATTAGTTAATGCAAAACAATGTATTGTTGACCCTTACAAATTTAAGGAGTCACATGAAGGAAAATGTGGCCTAATGATCATTAACAAAAGATCAAAGTGAGTTTTGAGACTTCTGCACAACCTAGATAACAGTACTTACTAAATACTGCTTAATGCAGTAACTATGGTGAGTGGTAATTTGAGATATTAATCATCTAGTTGCGTGAATGGAGGTTTATTTTAATCTTTACTAATCATGAATTCTTAGAAAAGAACCAATATATTGCAAGCTTCTGCAAGAGCAATGTATGTATCAGTAAGCACTCAATATGGCTATTTTATTAACTGATGTATTTTAAGTAGTGACGAGACATCCAAATGAAAAAACTCAACACTGGAGTGGGTTGCCATTTCCTTCTCCAATGCATGAAAGTTAAAAGTGAAAGTGAAGTTGCTCAGTCGTGTCTGACCCTCAGCGATTCCATGGACTGCAGCCCACCAGGCTCCTCCATCCGTGGGATTCTCCAGGCAGAAGTACTGGAGTGGGGTGCCACTGCCCTCTCTGTTTAATGTTAATGGATGTTGTTAAAACTTTCACATTTTATATATTTATCAATTTTTTATCTTATGAAGAAGATAAATTATATCCAGGACTGTTTGATTTTGTAACATAAAATTAACACTATAGGTTGTTATTAATATGTAAAGAAAACAGCAAGAATTGATTTTTTCAGTGGTTCTTATTCCAACCAAACATAATCAGAGAATACATCTGTCTAAGGGAATAACTGTCATGCACTAAGGAAAACACCAAAAATATAGCTTCTTTCAGATATTTGATCCACCATGACTTTTTGAAAATATTAAATATGTAGATTTGAATATATAAGAAATGTGAACTGGGCTGCAAGCATCCATTATTCAAGATATTTAAAGCTAGCTATTTCACCGATTCAAAATAATCTACTGCAGGTTATATTTTTCCTTTGATTCTACAGCCTACACCTCCCTCCAAAATGGACATGTATTGTCATAGGTATACATTTAACTTCATCCAAGAAATATGCATTGACTCTCTACTGTGGATTCTATACATAAAACACAATATAGGCAAAATTTGATGTAACTCTATGTGTCTTTATGTTCAGAAGGTATGATACATTAAAATTGACTATCATTCCTATCTGAAGATCGCATGCCTGTTAAGTCGCTCATTTGTGTCTGACTCTTTGTGATCCTATGGACTGTAGCTGCCAGGTTCCTCTGCCCATGGGATTCTCCAGGCAAGAATAGCCCAGTGAGTTGCTATTTCCTCCTCCAGGGGAGCTTCCCGACCCAGGAACTGAACCTACATCTTTACCACTAACCCACTTGGGAAGCCATCTGAAGATTAGCTCTCTAAAAAAATGTTTTAACAATTCTCATACAGAAATCTTTAGATATAAAAACTTGAGGCAACCATTCTACATCTGTCTCAGCAGATGTAGAAATACATCTGTATTTCTGTTTGTACAGTGTCAGAAATACATAGAAATACATCTGTATTTCTATTTGTACAATGTCAGAAATACACAGAAGTATTTCTGACTCAGAAATCACACAAGCTTTCTGCCTCCAAGCTCCTGCTAGTTCAGTAGTACAGTCCTTCCTATACATTACTGTAAAAGCTACATCAGTTCTTTATTTCATCCCACTTTATTTCCCTCCCATCCAAATTTTTCCTTAGAAGCCCTTTTCCACAATAATAACTCTCTTCTTTGCTTTCCTTACAAAATACTTTTCCAATTGCCTGCCCTTACTGAAACCAAGCTTTCTTTAGAAGGCATCACTCTCCTATTCCCTTATTTGTGGGGATAGTATTCCATATCAGTTAAGGGAATGGTAGCTTCCATAACAGTCAGTTCAGTCACTCAGTCGTGTCTGACTCTTTGTGACCCCGTGGACGGCAGCATGCCAGGCTTCCCTTTCTGGAGCACAGAAAATCTTAAATCTCAATAGAAGTATTTTCTAATTAGTAGGCTGGGAATTTCGCTCCACGTCCTCTATCAAGGACCCAGGGTGATGGAGGTTCTGCGGTTTTTAACATGTTGCTTCTAGTTTGCTTGGGGAATCAACACCCACCTGTCAGAAGATTACATGGGATTTTATAGGCCAGAAACTGGGGCTTGCTTTTGTGGCCACTAATTCATTGACCATAAATCTGTCAGTTGGCTGCTCTTAAGAACAAGGGAAGAAGGGACATATACTACAGCCAAGTGCCTGAAAGGAAAGGAAACCAGTTCTGCTAAATAACTAAGCAGTCTCTCAGTATCCTATGCTTCACGTACAACAGGCACATGTTGCTGGCATTTTCTATTTATAAAACAGTTCTTTATTCATTGAGACTTGCATAGGAATCACATCTTAGAACTGATTACCTTCTATATTTTCATCAACGTGAGAAGTTTTAGTCTTTATGTGGTAAACCCATTCCAAAACCTAGCTTCCAGATTTTTTAAAAAATTTATTTCAACGTAAGTAATTGTTCTTTACCTTTCATCTCTTCTGCCACCCATATTCACAGACACTTGTGTGAATTGCTTTACACGTTCTTGTCATTTGGATATTTGAACTATTGCAGTTCTTGAATTCTGCATCCTTTTTCTCATCGGCATCCCTCTTGCAACTGTTATTAAGCTCTATTCACAGGGGATTCTTTCCTGGCCTTTCCTTCTACTGTCTGAAGATGGATCTGTACTCTGTGTTATCTAAGAAACTAGAACTTAACTCTATAATGTGAAGGATTTTGAAAAATGAAAAATTTCTAATAACTTCAGCAAATTAGTCTGAATTTTCCCACCCTAAATCTCTTGTCTTGCCAAACCCATATTGACCCATCAATAGCTGTTAAACCATGGCCCCAGTGAGATTCTCTCTATATCCAGTTTTAAGTTGCTATGTTTGTGGTAATGTATTATTCAACACGGAGGAATACTTAACATACTGTAAGTATGGCATATTTATGCCTTTCTTCATGCTGAGACTCTAAGTTCCTTGAAGGTGGGAAGCACAGTTCATCTATAAAACTTAATAAATCAGGAAATATTTTCTTGCAGAACTAAATAACATACTTACATGTTTAAGAAATCTAGTCATTAGTAAAAGAGATAAAATTTAAAAATCAAGACATTCTAATAAAATCTAGGTCTCAGTAGTGGACATTGCTGTGTCCTTTTCTTCTTTCTAAATATCTAGATTTGAGAACAGTTATTTCTCCCTCCTACAGGCATCCCAGGTAGCCTGGGAAAAGCTAATCCTAATTTCAGAGTACGTTTTTGACTTGAGAGAACCAGCATTTTCTTTTCTTTGTTCTTGGACACTGTCCTAGGGATGTACCCTTAGTGAATCTCTTACTTGGAATCCTGGAAACAGAAAATGTTTTGTCTTCTACTAGATGTGAATCAATATTCATGTGGTCCTGCTTGCTAATGGAAGATAACTTCTGGCTCTGAGTTTTGCCTGTTTGGGGATGGTGATGACAATTCTGGAGGGCTGAGCAGAGAAACATGAAACTGTGTTCTTAATGACATAGTTGAAGCACTGTACCACTTAGTGCTGAATCCTACCTTATATTTGGATGAGTTACTGGTAAATCTCTTCACGGTTTAAAACTGGTCTTAGATGGGATTTTGTTGCTTTACCATATTTACAGTTTCTTAAATGATATTCTTAGGACTTGATATAAACATTTAGTCATTTGACTAGTTGTTTATGGAATGTCAAATAAATGGACTGATAATTTTGACATGTTAATACAGTCCTCAAATGATAATGTAAACAGAAAATAATGCATTTCTTACCTTCATGTTGCTATATAACTAGAAATAATATGATACTTTAAAATATTTAATATGCTTAATTTCTTAACAGTGTTTAGCTCCTCATACTCAAGTGGTTCTGCATAAGTTTAGGCTACATATGATTTATATCTGTTATAAATGAAAGTTATTCATATTTTTGAATTCCAATAATAAAATTATACTTATGCTTCTAGATGGGAGTATGACTTAATGGTTAAACCAAGGAATTTCCACGAGAATTTAAATTAGCCTTTGATTAAAGAATGCTCAAACTACCGCACAATTGCACTCATCTCACACGCTAGTAAAGTAACGCTCAAAATTCTCCAAGCCAGGCTTCAGCAATATGTGAACCGTGAACTTCCTGATGTTCAAGCTGCTTTTAGAAAAGGCAGAGGAACCAGAGATCAAATTGCCAACATCCGCTGGATCATGGAAAAAGCAAGAGAGTTCCAGAGAAACATCTATTTCTGCTTTATTGAATATGCCAAAGCCTTTGACTGTGTAGATCACAATAAACTGTGGAAAATTCTGAAAGAGATGGGAATACCAGACCACCTGATCTGCCTCTTGAGAAATCTGTATGCAGGTCAGGAAGCAACAGTTAGAACTGGAATGGAACAACAGACTGGTTCCAAATGGGAAAAGGAGTACGTCAAGGCTGTATATTGTCACCATGTTTATTTAACTTATATGCAGAGTACATCATGAGAAATGCTGGACTGGAAGAAACACAAGTTGGAATCAAGATTGCTGGGAGGAAATATCAATAATCTCAGATATGCAGATGACACGACTCTTATGGCAGAAAGTGAAGAGGGGCTAAAAAGCCTCTTGATGAAAGTGAAAGTGGAGAGTGAAAAGGTTGGCTTAAAGCTCAACATTCAGAAAACGAAGATCATGGCATCTGGTCCCATCACTACATGGGAAATAGATGGGGAAACAGTGGACACAGTGTCAGACTTTATTTTTCTGGGCTCCAAAATCACTGCAGATGGTGACTGCAGCCATGAAATTAAAAGACGCTTACTCCTTGGAAGGAAAGTTATGAGCAACCTAGATAGCATATTCAAAAGCAGAGACATTACTTTGCCAACAAAGGTTCGCCTAGTTAAGGCTATGGTCTTTCCTGTGGTCATGTATGGATGTGAGAGCTGGACTGTGAAGAAGGCTGAGCGCCGAAGAATTGATGCTTTTGAACTGTGGTGTTGGAAAAGACTCTTGAGAGTCCCTTGGACTGCAAGGAGATCCAACCAGTCCATTCTGAAGGAGATCAGCCCTGGGATTTCTTTGGAAGGAATGATGCTAAAGCTGAAACTCCAGTATTTTGGCCACCTCATGCGAAGAGTTGACTCATTGGAGAAGACTCTGATGCTGGGAGGGATTGAGGGCAGGAGGAGAAGGGGATGACAGAGGATGAGATGGCTGGATGGCATCACTGACTCGATGGATGTGAGTCTGGGTGACCTCCGGGAGTTGGTGATGGACAGGGAGGCCTGGCGTGTTGCAGTTCATGGGGTCGCAAAGAGTCGGACACGACTGAGCGACTGATCTGATCTCTGATCTGATCTTTGATTAAAACCAAGGCATTGATCTAATAGCAAAACTGATGGGAAATTCTGCTAGCTTTATAAGAAAATGCATGCAAATTATATGGTCAAAGTGTTTGAGTCTTGATCTATTTTTTAACCATCATATAGGAACTGGGATAATCAACATTTAAACTTAATAGGTGTCAGTACTACATGAAAACAGACTAATTATCCAGAATTACGCATCTAACGCATCATTACTTTCCTCTTTTCACTGGATAATTTTCATCCTAAAAGATGCTTTGTTTATCCTTCTGTCTCTTCCTACCTACTCCTACCATTTTTCTACTTTCCTTTAGAATAAAATTCTTTTAAAAAAGTGTCTCTACTTGTGGTATTTACCTACACTCATGCTATTCCCTCTTAAATCCTCTTGACCAAAACTTATTTTTGAAAAGGTACACAGTGACACCACACACACACTCACTCTCAAATATCTGCACCGTACCTTCCTCACCTCATTTGAGTTCATGTCCAAATGTAACATTCTTAGATTAGCCTTACCTAAACCTCCAGGACCCCTGCTTTACCATTCTCTTTAGTGCTTAATGATCATCTGATATTCTCTATATTTTATTTATATATTTGTCATCATCACCAGTAACTCTCACTAGAATGTAGGCTCCACAAAGGAGGCTTCTATTGTTTTTTCATTTCAGTATTACGGGTCCTAGAACAATGCCTGGCCATTTGTAGACACACAATAATTTTTGTTGAATAAATGAGAGAGAACCATTGATCAAGCAAGCAAGAATTAGGGAAGCCACTATTGGTAGACAGAGGATGTCAGGGTACAGTCTAAAACACACAGGCTGATTGAAAAGGATTAAGAAGTCAAAAAATGGTATAGGTAACAGGAATTCAGATTCTACAAAAGACTAGGTAAAATGAAAGATCAGAACTAGATAAAACATAGCTTTCTACTGAAAATACTTTTCATACATATTTCACATATTCTAGAGCCAGAACTTATTTTAAACAGAGCTTTTTTTATAAGTGGAAGCAGGCAAATATAACTTCTGTGGGGTGAAATAAAAATGAGTTCCTGACAATGAGAGGGAATCTACATTCCATTCAAATTACTGGGTACTTATGTGTTCAGCCCTAAGCAGTAGTGACTTATAACTGTCTATGCCCATGAAATACAATTTAAGTTCACAAATTTGCAAATAAGCAGAAACATTATACAGCAACACAGCTACCAAAAGCATGATTAAAAGTACTTCCAGAGCAACATCAGAATAATTATCTCTATAATCAGCAGCAGAGGAAATGCACTAAAGCCAAGTTTTATTTTTCTCAGATTCATGGGACTGTGGAGCTTACCCACACAACAGAATCAGTAGCATGAAATTATATTTTACACATAAACCAGCCATTGTGCACTCTAAAATCATATAGAAACCAATGAGTGTAAAAAACATACTTTATAACAATAGCTTTGAAAAGAAACAATAGTGGTAGTTTTCAACATCAGTAAAATGGATCATATTCCAATTTTGTATTATTTCTAAAATTAAAGCATTGCATCAAGAGTTCCAGTTTTAAAAGAAGACATGCAAGAAATCATTTTCATTTAGAACTCATTCGGGAAACTATTTTCTTCTCAGCACAAAGAACAACTCATCAGAAACAAGGAAGGCAGAGACTAGTAGAGTCAATGTGTCAGAGAAATAAAAAACAAAAACAACAAAAACACCACCAAAATGAGAATTATTTTCATTTTAATGAACATCACTAACAAAGAAAACATTTCTGTATATTAAATAAAGATTTAAGAAACAAAATATAAAAATGAGGTTGTTATAGATTTCTCCAGTCAGTCAAAGAAGACTTCTGAGCCTAATGCTAATATCTTATTTTCCTTTCCAGGATCAAGTGATGAGCTAACATCTTAATTTCTTCAAAATTATATTTTCCTATTTTCAATATAATATTCTTAATGTTTTATTTTACAATTCTAAAATAATGAGTAAGGCATTAAAAAACAAAAAACAAAGGTGGGGGGGAAGGAGACAAAAAAAAAATGGGAGGTCAAATGAGAGCACTAAATCCCAATCCAATAGGCCACCAAGAAGGACTAACCTCTAGGAAGGAGATAATCTGTATATTTATTCCAGTTATAGGTGTATGGATGGAGATGAGAGAGGGAGAGGGAGATAGAAATAGAAACAGAGAGACAGAGAGAAATTATCTATGTAACAAGATTGTTCTAGCTACAACGGTGCCCAAGGTTATTTCCAATTCTATGTCAGTTAGAATTGTTATTTTAAGTAACATTAAGTTTGCAATATTAAAATAAATAAGGAAATTTAGACTTCCACATATTATACTTATTAAAGTGTAATTTAAGCAATTTATAATGTTATCTTTCAAGCCATTTAAACCGTTAAAGGGAAATTAAGGTATGCACTGTAGAAACGCAAACCGAAATATAAAAAGGTACTAAGTTTGTAAATGACAACATATAAATTTAACAAAGCTCTGCAAATGTTAAAATTTGCTAGAATTAATCCCTTATGAGTATACAGTGGAAGTGAGAAATAGATTTAAGGGCCTAGATCTGATAAATAGAGTGCCTGATGAACTATGGAATGAGGTTCGTGACATTGTACAGGAGACAGGGATCAAGACCATCCCCATGGAAAAGAAATGCAAAAAAGCAAAATGGCTGTCTGGGGAGGACTTACAAATAGCTGTGAAAAGAAGAGAAGCGAAAAGCAAAGGAGAAAAGGAAAGATATAAACATTTAAATGCAGAGTTCCAAAGAATAGCAAGAAGAGATAAGAAAGCCTTCTTCAGTGATCAATGCAAAGAAATAGAGGAAAACAACAGAATGGTAAAGACTAGGGATCTCTTCAAGAAAATCAGAGATACCAAAGGAACATTTCATGCAAAGATGGGCACGATAAAGGACAGAGATGGTGTGGACCTAACAGAAGCAGAAGATATTAAGAAGAGGTGGCAAGAATACACAGAAGAACTGTACAAAAAAGAGCTTCAAGACCTAGATAATCATGATGATGTGATCACTGTCCTAGAGCCAGACATCTTGGAATGTGAAGTCAAATGGGCCTTAGAAAGCATCACTACGAACAAAGCTAGTGGAGGTGATGGAATTCCAGTGGAGCTATTCCAAGTCCTGAATGATGATGCTGTGAAAGTGCTACAGTCAATATGCCAGCAAATTTGGAAAACTCAGCAGTGGCCACAAGATGGGAAAAGGTCAGTTTTCATCCCAATCCCAAAGAAAGGCAATGCCAAGGAGTGCTCAAACTACCGAACAATTGCACTCATCTCACACGCTAGTAAAGTAATGCTCAAAATTCTCCAAGCCAGGCTTCAGCAATATGGGAACCGTGAACTTCCTGATGTTCAAGCTGGTTTTAGAAAAGGCAGAGGAACCAGAGATCAAATTGCCAACATCCGCTGGATCATGGAAAAAGCAAGAGAGTTCCAGAAAAACATCTATTTCTGCTTTATTGACTATGCCAAAGCCTTTGACTGTGTGGATCACAATAAACTATGGAAAATTCTGAAAGAGATGGGAATACCAGACCACCTGATCTGCCTCTTAAGAAATCTGTATGCAGGTCAGGAAGCAACAGTTAGAACTGGTCATGGAACAACAGACTGGTTCCAAATAGGAAAAGGAGTACGTCAAGGCTGCATATTGTCACCATGTTTATTTAACTTATATGCAGAGTACATCATGAGAAATGCTGGACTGGAAGAAACACAAGTTGGAATCAAGATTGCTGGGAGAAATATCAATAACCTCAGATATGCAGATGACACCACTCTTATGGCAGAAAGTGAAGAGGGGCTAAAAAGCCTCTTGATGAAAGTGAAAGTGGAGAGTGAAAAGGTTGGCTTAAAGCTCAACATTCAGAAAACGAAGATCATGGCATCTGGTCCCATCACTGCATGGGAAATAGATGGGGAAACAGTGGAAACAGTGTCAGACTTTATTTTTCTAGGCTCCAAAATCACTGCAGATGGTGACTGCAGCCATGAAATTAAAAGACGCTTACTCCTTGGAAGGAAAATTATGACCAACCTAGATAGCATATTCAAAAGCAGAGACATTACTTTGCCAACAAAGGTTCGCCTAGTCAAGGCTATGGTCTTCCCTGTGGTCATGTATGGATGTGAGAGCTGGACTGTGAAGAAGGCTGAGCGCCGAAGAATTGATGCTTTTGAACTGTGGTGTTGGAGAAGACTCTTGAGAGTCCCTTGGACTGCAAGAAGATCCAGACAGTCCATTCTGAAGGAGATCAATCCTGGAATTTCTTTAGAAGGAATGATGCTGAGGCTGAAACTCCAGTATTTTGGCCACCTCATGCGAAGAGTTGACTCATTGGAGAAGGCTCTGATGCTGGGAGGGATTCAGGGCAGGAGGAGAAGGGGACAACAGAGGATGAGATGGCTGGATGGCATCACTGACTCGATGGATGCGAGTCTGAGTGACCTCCGGGAGCTGGTGATGGACAGGGAGGCCTGGCGTGCTGCGGTTCATGGGGTCGCAAAGAGTCGGACACGACTGAGCGACTGATCTGATCTGATCTGATGAGCAGAAAAATATGACTGCCAATTAAAATCTAAGGTTTAAAAATGAGAGATATAACTTTAAACCAATGAATACTAATTCTTAAAATTAAAATAATCATTTAATAAATATTTTCTACATGTCTCTCTAGATATTTTTGAAGGGTGCGAATGAAACAGAAAAAACAATAATCATGCATATCATTTTACATAGTAATGTATATTAAAAGAAAGTGGATCACAGTATGATGAGAGAAACATGAATTGTACTCTTGACCAGGGAACCCAGTGGTAAGGAAGTGCCATTTAAGAGGCAGTCAAAAATCTGGGGGCAGAGCACTCCGACCATGCATGAGCATAGGAGGGGAGGACTATGCAGGCCAGAGTCAGGATGTAAAGAATTCTTTTTACCAGGTACACTGGAAAACCCTGGAGGGCTTAAGTATGGAAGACAGGAGACTTGATATGTATTTTAAGAGACCACCTTGGTTGCTATGGTGGGGAGACGAAATGGAAGCATGGAAAGCCTGCTGAAAGGCTATTTGATTTCACTTAAGAGGTGACATTGTCTTACGCTGGAAGGGAATTAGAGTATTTGGATGTATGACATCAGGTAAAGTTCACAGAATGTGCTGATTTTCACTGAGAATTGGCAGATGAGGTATACAAAAGCAAAAGGGTGAGATCAAGAATGCATCCTAAAAAGGAAAAAACAAAGCCTAGAGTTTTGGGAATATCTGAAAGAAACAATGTTATTTACTGAAATGGAGATAGCTAGAGGTACACAAGGCTTGAGGGAGGAAAATCCTCCTTTGAGGATGTCTGAGGTATATATTTAGACATCTCAGTAGAGATGTGAAGTATGTGGCTGGATATATATGTTATGTACGGCTAGGAAGTCAGGGCAGCAGAGAAATACACTTGAGACTTAAACCTGTTTATTGGTTCTCTGTTTTAATATGCTTCAAATCCATTTGTATCAGTTTGGTCATAAGCCTAGAGTGTAATTCTCAAACATAACTTTGAATTCAGTTCAGTTTAGTTCAGTCACTCAGTTGTGTCTGACCTTTTGTGACCCCATGGACTGCAGCACGCCAGGCCTCCCCGTCCAGCACCAACTCCCGGAGTTTACTCAAACTCAAGTCCATTGAGTCAGTGATGCCATCCAACCATCTCATCCTCTGTCATCCCCTTTTCCTCCCACCTTCAATCTTTCCCAGCATCAGAGTCTTTTCAAATGAGTCAGTTCTTGGCATCAGGTGGCCAAAGTATTGGAGTTTCAGACTCAGCATCAGTCCTTCCAATGAATATTCAGGACTGATTTCTGTTAGGATGGACTGGTTGGATCTCCTTGCAGTCCAGGGGACTCTCAAGAGTCTTTTCCAGCACCACAGCTCAAAAGCATTAATTCTTTGGTGCTCAGCTTTCTTTATAGTCCAACCCTCACATCCATACATGACTGCTGGAAAAAACATAGCTTGACTAGATGGACCTTTGTTGACAAAGTAATGTCTCTGCTTTTTAATATGCTGTCTAGGTTGGTCATAACTTTTCTTCCAAGGAGGAAGCATCTTTTAATTTCATGGCTGCAGTCACCATTTGCAGTAATTTTGGACCCCCAAAATAAAGTCTGTCACTGTTTTCACTGTTTCCCCATCTATTTGCCATAAGTGATGGGACCAGATGCCATGATCTTAGTTCTCTGAATGTTGAGTTTTAAGCCAACTTTTTCACTCTCCTCTTTCACTTTCATCAAGAAGCTTTATAGTTCTTCTTTGCTTTCTGCCATAAGGGTGGTGTCCTCTGCATAACTGAGGTTATTGATTTTTCTCCCAGCAATCTTGATTCCAGCTTGTGCTTTATACAGCCCAGTGTTTCCCATGATGTACTCTGCATATAAGTTAAATAAGCTTAAATAAGTTATATATAAGTTACATAAGTTAGAAGAAATGAAGTAGCCATCAAGGTCAACAAAAGATTCCAAAATGCAGTACTTGGATGCAATCTCAAAAATGACAGAATGGTTTCTGTTCGTTTCCAAGACAAACCATTCAATATTATGGTAATCCAAGTCTATGCCCCAACCAGTAACACTGAGGAAGCGGAATGGTTCTATGAAGACCTACAAGACCTTCTAGAACTAACACCCCAAAAAGATGTCCTTTGCATTATAGGGGACTGGAATGCAAAAGTAGGAAGTGAAGAAATACCTGGAGTAACAGGAAAATTTGGCCTTGGAGTACAGAATGAAGCAGGGCAAAGGCTAATAGTTTTTGCCAAGAGAACACACTGGTCATAGTAAACACTCTCTTCCAACAACACAAGAAAAGACTCTACACATGAACATCACCAGATGGCCAATATCGAAATCAGATTGATTATATTCTTTGCAGCCGAAGATGGAGAAGTTCTATACATTCAGAAAAAACAAGACCACGAGCTGACTGTGGCTCAGATCATGAACTCCTTACTGCCAAATTCAGACTTAAATTGAATAAAGTAGGGAAAACCACTAGACCATTCAGGTATGACCTAAATCAAATCCCTTATGATTATACAGTGGATGTGAGAAATAGATTGAGGGGTTCAGATCTGATAGGCAGAGTGCCTGAAGAACTATGGACAGAGGTTTGTGACATTGTACAGGAGGCAGGAATCAAGCCCATCCCCAAGAAAAAGAAATGCAAAATGTTTGTCTGAAGAGGTCTTATAAATAGCTGTGAAAAGAAGAGAAGCAAAAGGCAAAGGAGAAAAGGAAAGATATACCCATTTGAATGCAGAGTTCCAAAAAGAAGCAAGGAGAGCTAAGAAAGCCTTCCTCAGTGATCAATGCAAAAAAATTGAGGAAAACAACAGAATGGGAAAGACTAGGGATCTCTTCAAGAAAATTAGAGATAGCAAGGGAACTTTGATTTACCATAGCCATTATTGTGATTTAAAAAAAAAAAAAAAACACTGATGTTAGTACTAAGCCTTAAAAACGTAGTATTTTTCTATAATGGCAATGTTTTAGTGCTGAAAACTTACTAGAGATCATTGATTCCTTGTTCTTTATTTTATTGGTGAGAAATCTAAGGTGCAAAAAGTTATAATTCTTTGGAAATAAAAATATAAAATAGAATGTTATTATTCTACTCTATCATTCACCTTTCTCAAGAGAAAATTTTCATTTTTCTAATATCTAGGAAATGGAAACCATGCTAGCAAATCACACTGGCGTAAATAGTATGATAGCATTTATTCATTAAAAAATGCCTGTTGAGTAATTAAGTAATTATTTAATATGTGCCTGGGATTCAACAAGGCTCTCAGTTCAGTTCAGTTGCTCAGTTATATCCAACTCTTTGTGACCCCCATGGACTGCAGCAGGCCAGACTTCCCTGTCATCACTAACTCCCAGAACCTACTCAAACTCATGTCCATTGCATCAGTGATGCCATCCAACCATCTCATCCTCTGTCATCCCCTTCTCCTCCTGTCTTCAATCTTTCCCGGCATCCGGGTCTTTTCCAATGAGTTAATGCTTTGCATCAGGTGGCCAAAGAATTGGAGTTTCAGCTTCAGCATCAGTCCTTCTAATGAATATCCGGAACTGATTTCCTTTAGGATGAACTGGTTGGATGTCCTTGCAGTCCAAGACACTCTCAAGAGTCTTCTCCAATACCACAGTTCAAAAGCATCAATTCTTCAGCATTCAGCATTCTTTATAGTCCAGCTCTCACAAAGATAAAAGATAATAAAACTAGAGAAAAAATATGATGATAGAGTACGTAGGATATACCATGACATCACAGAAAAGGGGAAAAAAATGCAACATCAAAGAATCAGAGACTTTCACAATGAGTGAATGTTTGGATGGAGTTCTGAATAACAAGTTACGTAGGTTATGACTCGATCAGTCAAACTGCAGAAAAACAAAAACCAAAGAAATGATGAAGAAGATAATAATTGGCAACCAGCAAGTGATCAGATGACTGATATACTGGAATATGAGGATATGGGAAGATATGAGATAGGAAGGAAGAGGTCTTCATTCCCACATATCTTTTAGGATATGAAGGGGAAGATTTCTTCCGAAGGGTGCTGGGGAGTTTTGAAGGGCTTTTTTTTGGTTTTTGTTTTGTTTTTTTAAAGAGAATGACACAGGAGGAGTAAGACTGAAATGGACCAATACTGGAGGCAAGGAGGTGATTTTAAGGGCTATGATAATAACTAATTTGGTAAGAAATAATGAGAACAACAAAATTGAAAATTAGAAAGAAACTCAGAGATCAACTTCCAGGTTTATGATATCACTTCTGGGAATAACAGATTTATGGATGTTAATTAAGAAAATAAACGTAATAGACATATTTCCTAGGAACTGTGTTGCTCGGTTTTCAAAATGGTCAGCATTATCTTTAATGTCTCCCCAACCACAACCTTTGGTCGCAGTTAATTGGATAAAAATAGTCTTCTGAAATAAATGCAGCCAGGACATTGGCTGGACAGACTTTATGACCTGGGTGGTCTGGCTTTAACAGATGAGTTAATCCAATCACATTAGAGATTGAGAGATTGTTACTAGTGAGCTGTAGACTTTATAGCTGGAAGACTTTGTATCCTTAGGTTCTGGGGTGGATATATTCAGACTTGTGCAAACTGATGACTAAGCCAGCTTGTAGAGAAAGGAGGATAGAGCAGACATAAAAAAGAAAGTGAAATAATATTCATGCAGTCCCAGAGAGACTGCGAATGCAGCTCAGCTCCCAGCCTGAACTGGCTCATTCTGCTGGCTCTGAGTCAGCTAATCCTTTCACTCCTATCCTTGGATTTTGTGAGGTCCTTTAACACTTTATAATTAATGTTCTCTGTTATTTGATCTAGTTCACATGCATTTGTTGCTTGCAACTAAAAGAACACTGGGGGAAAAATGCAAGAAATCAATAATCAAACACACAAGATGCTATGTAGTTAGGATTTTCTTTTATGTACAAAAGAAAATCCAGCTTCTTTGTGAATATCTAGTTAATAGAAGTATATCTTTTTTGGATACACTATTTTATTTTTAGAATTTTAGGTGTCAATTATTATCAGTTTCTTGATATTATGATGAAATTATCAAAGCATGAACTATGTCTATTGCTTGCTTTTTTCCCTCATCCCCAAACCTCCTATCTTTAGCAGTATGCCTTAGAAAGTTTTTAAGTTTGTTATTTGAATCTTCCTCTCTTTCAACATATTAATAGATGTAGCTTCTCACTAAGAGAAGCAAAAGCCCCTTCAATTAAGTTGTCTTCATTTATCAAATATCACTTAATAATTTTCTATTAATAGTGTATGTCTCATGTATCTGGTTTTGGCCAAAATGTAGCTGACATTTCAATTTTGTATCATAACATTGGTATGAAATGCTGTGAAGGGGCACTTAGCTTTCTGAGCAAAGTAGAGTTCAGTTTCATATTCAATGTCACCAATGCCTCAGCTGAAGAAAGGGATGAATGAAATGCAGTGGGTAACCAGATGGAAGGGTCACTGGTCAAAATGTTTCAAATGTTTGTATGTATTCAATTTGGTACTGTTATAAATATTGCTGCAACATTTGATGTAAAAGCGTATTCTATAAAGGTACTAATCACCTACAAAGTTCATATATAAATCTAGGGTCTATCAAATATATACATATATTCTTTAAATGGTGTGTGTCCCTTTTTATCCTATTCTTTAGGTACAATTTATTTTAAAACAAACAAAAAATACAATTGAGCAGACCTCAAAATCCATAGTATAAGGGCTTATAGATTATACTCAGTTATAGACTTTCCACAGTGATTTTCACTACTTTAAAATTTTTACTACTTTAACTACTTTTTAATTTTAAAATTTGTAAAAATTTTGAGTGGGAATGAACTTGGGTGAAAAATTTTTGACTTAGAATAGTACTATGGTGACAAATGTGTGAAATATGAACTACAGCTTATCAATATTACAACAAAGATCCTCTTCAATTACAATGGTTCCTAAAATCACATTTCCTTGCTTCAAATCATCGTTCTATCCTAATGTCTTATCCTGGTTCTCAATGACCTTGAAAAATGTCATGTTTATCTTTCAATCATCACTTTCTAGCTGGATATTTCACCAAATAAGAGTGCAACTAAGAAGGCCCAAAGTTTTGAAATATTTTCAATGCATTTTCGCTTCTTGGAAATTAAATTACTTTCTTGTTGCTTTTCATTCTTTAAGAATTATTTTAGGGAAGACCATGAGGGAACCTCTAGGACTAAAAGTTCATTGCTGAACTTGGAACTTCAAACTGAACTACAAAAATCATAGTTAAGCAGACTTTTGAAAGATTAAAAGTTTTCTCTTGAAGCAATCAAAGGAGAATTTATATCTATCAAGAAACAAAGTTTAGATGATAGACCATGATGTCAGAACAAAGAGCAGATAAAGTAACTGACATACAAATAGATTTAAGTATATTGAATCAACTTAGGTTGATTACAGAAACTGATCATCTTGGGGAAATTTCATGCTTTCTCCTGTGTAGTCTTGGCAAGCCACAATGCCTTCAGAGAAACCCCAGTGTTACCAGGTGCTACGGTCCCCACAACACAACACCATAATCAATGACTGGAGAGGCTGTCTAGACGAATAAACATGAGAGCATCCTCAGCAGATCTGGCGCAGTCCAGTCTGAAATACGACATATGTACTCAAAATTGGTGTCCAGGACAATGGACACCAATGGCTACATATATACACACACACACATTATTTGACATGGAACAACAGAATGGTTCCTAATAGGAAAAGGAGTATGTCAAGGCTATATATTGTCACTCTGCTTATTTAACTTATATGCAGAGTACATCATGAGAAATGCTGGGTTGGAAGAAGCAAAAGCTGGAATCAAGATTGCTGGGAGAAATACCAATAACCTCAGATATGCAGATGACACCACCCTTATGGCAGAAAGTGAAGAGGAACTAAAAAGCCTCTTGATGAAAGTGAAAGTGGAGAGTGAAAAAGGTTGGCTCAACATTCAGAAAACTAATATCATGGAATCCAGTCCCATCACTTTATGGGAAATAGATGGGGAAACAGTGGACACAGTGTTAGACTTTATTTTTTTTTAGGCTCCAAAATCACTGCAGGTGGTGACCGCAGCCATGAAATTAAAAGATACTTACTCCTTGGAAGGAAAGTTATGACCGACCTAGACAGCATGTTAAAAAGCAGAGATATTATTTTGCGAACAAAGGTCCATCTAGTCAAAGCTATGTTTTTTCCAGTGGTCATGTATGGACGTGAGAGTTGGACTATGAAGAAAGCTGAGCATGGAAGAATTGATGCTTTTGAACTGTGGTGTTGGAGAAGACTCTTGAGAGTCCCTTGGACTGCAAGGAGATCCAACCAGTCCATCCTAAAGGAGATCAGTCCTGGGTGTTCATTGGAAGGACTGATGCTGAAGCTGAAACTCCAGTACTTTGGCCACCTCATGCAAAGAGTTGATGATTCATTGGAAAAGACTCTGATGCTGAGAGGGATTGGGGGCAGGAGGAGAAGGGGATGACAGAAGATGAGATGGCTGGATGGCATCACCAACTTGATGGACATGAGTTTAGGTAAACTCCCGGAGTTGGTGATGGACAGGGAGGCCTGGCGTGCCACGATTCATAGGGTAGCAAAGAGTTGGACATGACTGAGTGACTGAACTGAACTGAACTGAAGTTCTATTATAAGACTCATAACTTGAAAAACTCACTCATGTGTTCTTTGTTGTAACTCAGTACAAATCTATCTTTTATATATGAAACCAGAATAAAAATATAAGGTAACAACTAAGAAAAAAAAAGCATTAGTAAACTGTGCTGTTTAGTCACGTCACTTAATTAGGCAAGTCATAGAAGACAAGCAAAGTCAGATTTTCAGATCTGTTCCTCAAATTCATTTTCATACATCATTAAAGCTAACTCTTCAGTGAAAATATGAGTATTATAAATATAGTAGGCATCTTAGCATGTGTAGAATACACTATAAGAATCAAATGTCAAAGCACTTAAAATTCATCAATTATCATGACAAAGGTAACAGCTATTACTTATTTCCACATGAGATTAGCTGAAGAAAAACATGAAACAAGACAAATGTATCATCCATTCTGAATTATCTATCCAGCAATCCTCACTGACTCAGCATAACTTCTAAATTTTAATCTAACATAGTCAGATATTTAATACACATAAGCTATAATTTTAAATCTCAGATTCTTATTGTACTTTACAATAGAGTTTAATTGTATATTCCAAACTACTCAAGTACCATATTAAAAATTACTTTTAGATATCAGCTAAAGAGACTTCTTGTATTTCCCTGAGTGACTTCATTAGAGAAAACTAAAAATAAATATTTTTAAAGGTCATGTATGGTTCCCTGCCAATGCCTGACAATATTATGTTTTTTTTATATCAGCAAATACTAATTTATCAATCATGCAGTATTTGTATGATTAAAACTTAGGTGAAAAGTAGAAGGAGAAAGAATTAAAAATAAGGATCTTCCAATAAAGCACTTAATGGCACCCCACTCCAGTACTCTTGCCTGGAAAATCCCATGGATGGAGAAGTCTGGTGGGCTGCAGTCCATGGGGTCGCTAAGAGTCGGATACGATTGAGCGACTTCCCTTTCACTTTTCACTTTCATGCATTGGAGAATGAAATGGCAACCCACTCCAGTGTTCTTGCCTGGAGAATCCCAGGGACGGCGGAGCCTGGTGAGCTGCCGTCTCTGGGGTTGCACAGAGTCGGACACGACTGAAAGACTTAGGAGCAGCAGTAGTAAGGTTTAAAAAAATCTCTGCTGGGATTAAGTCCTAGATGGGATTCAGCATCTAGACATTTGACTGACTTTTACCATTTTTTTCACAAATCCTTCCCACTGTCCATCCAGCCACTATCTCTAAATCCTTTACTCCCTAACTTACAAGAAAAAAGATAAGTTAAAGAAGTAAAGGAGGAGAGGGAGGGAGAGAGAGAACAGCACAGAGTGGCCCCAGCTAGAACTGAGGACATCTAAAAATATATCAGCTTTTCTCAGTCTGTCTCTTTGACCATGCAGAGGCCTGTAGCTAGATTCCATCTCCTGCTTTCAACCAACATTTTCTGGATAATTTACTCACCTAACCCAGATCCCTGAGGTGGCTTCCTGTACCTCCTGGTAAATGTAGATGCCCTTGGTAGAAAATTTATTCTACTGTCAACACACCTCTACTAGAGTGCAGAGCACAAAGTATTTTAAGAATCCCATCTTCTTAGTGAGTAAACTCTTTGTTTCACTAATGTTTTCCAAGGTCTGACACAGTGCATATATTAATGCTTTTACTTACTTTCATATTCCTTATTCTCTCATTTTCCATTTCTATTAGGCATAATTACTTGGAGCTAGTTTTATCTTCCCCAAATTTTATTAACTTCAATGTCTTTCTATTTAATCGGATTAAATCTGATTAAAGCAACTAAAGTTAACTAAAGCTTTATTTAACCAGGGATAAACATTCCAAAATAGGACCTCATTTACCCAAACGAATTCCCATAGTTGGAAGGAGGGCAGAGGGCCAGAGAAGTGATGAGTGAACCAGTAGAGGTTTGGGTAAAGGGCCGATTTTATACAGATTTTACACTTCTCATCAGCTACCACTCCTGCCTAACCAAAGCAAACAAACCAAATAAAATGGCAAATAGCAAGAGAATGAACACACAAATCAGGGAATAGATAACTGACAGACCTTTTGAAGTTCTCTCTAATGTTTAAGGAAGGTAGGATGATTTATTGTAAGAGTTAGCCAGTGAGAATGAAAAGAACTGTGTTGGATTCTAACTCAATGATGACTAATCTATGGAAAGAGATTTATCATCTCCGAACCTCCTCACGTTCAACAACAAATATGTATACAACTAGAAAGCTTTTCCTGCAAACCCACCATGAAGGCTGAGATGAATCTCTCGTGACAAAACCTTTCGCAAGCTAGGAACTCAGTAAAGGTTGCTGCTGCTGCTAAGTCGCGTCAGTCATGTCTGACGCTGTGCAACCCCATAGACAGCAGCCCACCAGGCTCCCCCATCCCTGGGATTCTCCAGGTAAGAACACTGGAGTGGGTTATTTCCTTCTCCAATGCATGAAAGTGATAAGTTAAAGTGAAGTCTCTCAGTCGCGTCCGACTCTTAGCGACCTCATGGATTACAGCCTGCCAGGCTCCTCCGTCCATGGGATTTTCCAGGCAAGCGTACTGGAGTGGGGTGCTATTGCCTTCTCTGCAGTAAAGGTTAAGTTGCTATTAAAATAGATGGAAGAAATTATCTCTCATAAAAAAAGGAAACTTTGACATGGGGAATTTACCAATCATTTAATATTAAATAAATATAGCTCTTTACAGCTTTAAAAATATTTTTAAGAGTATAAAGCATATGTCTATGTATTTATTTGTGCTATTATTGACAAAAACAGGGAGTGTTCAAAACAAAAAGTTACAAACTCAAATAAATATCCATATTTTAAAAATATTACATTTTAGAATTCTAAGACATTTTGTTCTATTTCAATGAAATTAACAGACAGAAAAGCACAGAAATAATATGACAGACAACCCATACATATCAAGACTTTAGAAATGCTTCATATTTCCATATTAACTATAGATCTCTCCTTAGGAAAAAGATTACATGTCAGACACACAATTAAAGCCTGTACCCCCGCAGCTCAATCGCCTTTATCTCTTTTTCCAGAGATATCCACTATCCTGAAGATGGAGCATACTATTCCCACAATGATTCTTGCATATTATACAATTATACATGTAATTATAAGCATCATATAGTATTGTGTCCAAAATTTGCATAAATAACTTAGTTTTTTTACTTAACATTACATTTTTGAAATTTATCACCATGGATACATGTAGCTGTCATCCATTTGTTTTCATTTGAAAACAGTCTTCTACTACAAGAACAAAACAGTTTATTCTTTCATAAAGAAATCAGGTCATTTCCCACTGTTTTTTCCTTCTTGCATTGCAAACAGCTCATTGGCAAGTGTTTTCTCTTTTTAATGAGTGCAATTCAAATAAACTCAGCTGTAGGAAACTTTCCATGGCACAGTCAAATCTGACAATCCTGACCATGAGCCCCACCTCAACAGCTGTCTATACGAATGTAAGATAATTTTATGTATAAATTAATGTTTCTGTAAGAAGTTTCCATGAAAAAAGTTGTCTTCTGTGGTGGGAAATCAAAGGCCAAAGGAAAACCATAATCTCCAAGAAGAAACATACAACACAGTAAATTTGTTTTGGTGGTTCTCCACGTGATGTTTACAGTATCAATGACAATTTGAAAAAGACTTCATTTTCTTTTGTGGAAAATGAAACAGACTTGTGAAAACAATGTTATTGCTCAACAAAATAGTTCCTTTTTTAAATATTAATCAGATTGATTACATCTTTAAAGTGATCAGTATACAAAAGGCTGGTATTTTCTTGAGTTCTTAGGATAACTATGATCAGACTTCTGACAAAAAAGCACGTTTTCTCGAGTTGACTTGCTCCAGAATTGACCTGCTCCAGGCTCTGACTTAACAGCTTTGAAACCACTGTAGACATATAATGGAATTGAACAATCAAGTAATGTTTGGCCAACGGGGGCAGCTAGTTTTCTCTCTTGGATCGATAGGTTATAGAGAAGCAAGGGAAGAAGACTAGAATGATCAATATGAAACTGAATTAGGGTTAGAGACATTAGTATGAATTCACGCTTAGTTTAATAGAGATAAAGAGGAGCACTGTAGTGCAATACTTGCGTGTGTCCTAAGTCACTTCAGTAGTGTCTGACACTTTGCGAGCCCGAGGACTGCAGCCCACCAGGCTCCTCTGTCCATGGGATTCTCTAGGCAAGAATACTGGAGCGGGTAGCCATTTCCTTCTCCAGGGGACCCAGGGATTGAACCCAAGGCTCCTGCCACGTCTCCTGCATTGGCAGGCAGATTCTTTACTGCTGAGCCCCTGGGGGGATACTTAATGAACCCGAAAAGGATACATTTGTCCTAATCCTTGGAACCTATTAATATTATTTTAGTTGGCAAAAGATGTAATTAAGTTAAGACTCTAGGTGTGGTTGTTTAGTCACTAAGTTGTGCCCAACTCCTTTGTAATCCATGGACATAGCCCGCCAGGCTCCTCTCTTCATGGGATTTTCCAGGCAAGAATACTGGAGTGGGCAGCCATTTCCTTCTCATGGGAGTCTTCACGACCCAGGGATTGAACTCAAGGCTCCTGCCACGTCTCCTGCATTAGTAGGTGGATTCTTTACCACTAAGCCACCTGGCAAGTCCCTAGCTTATTCTAGTTTATCTAGTCACATGTATCTGTACAAGAGAAAGCAGAGGAAGTTTTGAGACAAAAGAGGAGGAGGCAATGATACAACAGAAGCAAAGACTGGAGTGATGTGGCCAAAAGTCAAGGAATACCTGGACCCACAAAAACTGGAAGAGGCAAGGAATGAATTCTCCTCTAGAGTCCTGGAATAGAGCATGGCTCTGCCTCAGTTTCGGGGAAGGCAATGGCACCCCACCCCAGTACTTTTGCCTGGAAAATCCCATGGACGGAGGATCCTGGTAGGCTCCAGTCCATGGGGTCGCTAAGAGTCAGACCGACTAAGCGACTTCACTTTCACTTTTCACTTTCATTCATTGGAGAAGGAAATGGCAACCCAGTCCAGTATTCTTGCCTGGAGAATCCCAGGGACCGGGGAGCCTGGTGAGCTTCTGTCTATGGGGTCGCACAGAGTCAGACACGACTGAAGCGACTTAGCTGCAGCAGCAGCAGCTGCCTCAGTTTTGGGCTTCTAGCTTCCAGACTGTGAGAGAACATATTTCTGTTTTGATTTTTTTTTTCTTTTTGCTATTCAGTTTATAACAATTTATTATAGCAGTCTCCGGAAATGAATATAGATCTATATATCTATATTATCTATCTATCTAATTTATCTAGACAGATATCTAGATACATTTCTTTGTAGATAGACATTAATAGATAGATAGATTAGCATGCATATATTTAGTTACTCTTTCAAGTGAAAGGGCCTAGAAGTAATGATACCCCGATAGCAAAAGGAATACTGGCCAGACCCTATTTCCTATGAAAACATTTTGGAAAGCCTAACTACCAGTGACTCAAGTCACCCATATAACATATCTCATCAGTCATATGCACAGAGATTCTATACATAAGTAAACGCACCTTAAACATTCATTATGTCTGGACATGCCTGAACATGTACATATTAAAATATGTGCTATGTATTACTGCATTAACTTTCTTTTACATTTTTGGAGAAAGAAATGGCAACCCACTCTAGTACTCTTGCCTGGAAAATCCGTGGACAGAGGAACCTGGTGGGCTACAGTCCATGGGATCCCAAGAGTCAGACATGACTTAGCGATTAAACCACCACGATATTTCTTTTAAAGTTCAGTTAGGGTGTTACACTGACTTTTTAAAAATTTAGATGAATTCTATTTTGTATGATTTCACTTAAAGAGGTAAAAAAGAGCATCACAATGGAAAGCACTGGATTTATTATAAGTCAGGGTTGTAGGGTCTAGGAAGTCTGAACACCACTGGTTTGGGAGCTTCTGGTCCTTTTTTCCCTGCAGTACAGAGACAGCAAGCTGTGACTCCTCAGTGTCTCATCATGCCCTAAGCCTGGCAGTGATCAGTGTGGCAGATGCTGGGGGTGGGTGTGCTGGAAGGGAAAAGAAAATAATATTTTCCAGTATCTACATTTTGGTGTTGGCAGTAAAATTATTTGTCCACGATAATCTGCATTTATCTTCTGTGGAAACTGTGCTCAATTTATGGAACTATGCTCACTTCAACTACAAACCTAAGTTATATTGTATAAGTTTCACTGGTATTTCATTTTATTACCAAAAAATGTATTGATCAATAATATATTTTGAATGATTTCAAATCCAGGTATCAAAAGTCTACTTCTGAGTCTCAGTCCAAAACAAAGTTACACACTCTTCACTTTATGGTAACTGTTAACTTGCTGACTAATAAACGGATGTGATGTATTTAATGAGAGAGGCAACAAAATTAGAGAAAGAATGAAGAGAACAGCAAATTTGAGCTATATTTCACCATAATTTGTTCTGGAACAAATTTAAAATTCTTTGACAAATGATGTAAATTCCATGTGACTAATATTTTAATAATGAAAACAGGAATAATAAGTGATCTTTAATTAAAAGTATCTAGGAACAATGAAAGTATCTAGGAAAATGTAATAAGGAAATGAAGTGGAACTCTGTTGTGCTCTACCAGCTAAGGACTATTATTACTTTTTAAAAAGTGAGAGAGAATTAGAATATTTACTTTCCTTTAAACAATAACAATATTAATTCAGACTCCTGTAGCCTTAGTTAGTAATTATGAGGTTGGTCATTAAACTAATGTTACAATAGGTACTATGATTTATACACAAAGAGACTGCAGGTGCTTTTCATACAACCATAACCCTACATTTGCAAAGAAGATATTTCTGCCATTCCAAAGACTTAGTTGGTAAGCTTTTAATTAAGCAAAAAATATAAGGAAGCTTAGTTTCTCACAAGAGAAATAAATAGCAAAATTCAATGTCTTTGAGCCATAGCTTGCCTCCACACAAGTAGTGAATCATGCTCTCCCATCTGTCCCAACCCGACTGCATCCTTTAGAAACACATGCCTCTTTGGAAAGAGCATTGTCACATATATGTATTATTCCTCTCATTTATATAAGTTCTAGCTTTGCCACTATATTCTGAGAGCCTTCTGTCCTTTAATGATGTTGAGTAAGCTTTGTTGGAAAGATGCCAGTCACTACCATTCATAAATGGAGATAATATTTGAATTGACAAGTGAAATATTAATATAGTCTAAGAAAAAAAATAACTTTTAAGATATCTGATGATATATGTTAGATGCTAGAGAAACAAGAGATTTTAGCTTCTACAAAAATATGATCTAGATGTCAACTGAGGCCTTTTACATTTTGACATTTAAGTAATATCGATGGTTACTCCCATATCATGTCCAGTGGGAAGTATAACACATTCCTTGATGTTTTTAAAAATATGGGTATGCTCATTCTCATAATAGCCTCTTTATTTCAAAATTCTTGTGTCACTGAATTCTTGAATATGGCCCTTTCCCCCAAAGGGTCTCAGAGCATTATTTATATGACTTATTTGCATGTTTAATAATAGTAATAGGATAAATAATAGTTACACATAGTAACAACAGAATAAATAGTAGTAATCTATGTGATGGACAGGGAGGCCTGGCGTGCTGTGATTCATGGGGTCGCAAAGAGTCGGACACGACTGAGTGACTGATCTGATCTGATCTGATCTGATGAGTATGAGTCTTATTTTGAAATGCTATTTTAGCCACTTCTTCCCACATCACTATGAATTTGTTGCTGCCAAGCTGACCGGTTTTCGGTTGGGAGGTCTATTATTTTCTCTCCATATCCACAGATCCCAATTAACTTATTATGCAGAGCAATTAACTTGTCTCTGCCTATCCCAAATCCGCCTCAGATCATTTTATCTTAATTTAAGAAAATAAGTCATTAAGATACATTCTGAAGCAAAGACAGTAGCTTTCTTTTTGAGATGAGTTTGTGAACTTCTTGGTAAAACAGATAATTTAGTACAAAAACATTTAAAATTTTTAATCCCAAATAAATGGACCACTATACAATTAGCACTAGACACAGGAGATATAAATTTTGCTCTTTCAGAATTCACAGTCTAGGGGTTTCCCTGATGGTCAAGAAAAAGCCTTACAATGAAGGGGACACGGGTGTGATTCCTAGTTCAGGAGGATAAACCCCCACAAGCCTTGAGGCAACTAAGCCCACTCACTGGCCCCAATAGCTGAAGCCCACACACCTAGAGTCAGTGCTCTGCAGAAACAGAAGCTCATGGCCCACAGCTACAGAGCAGCCCCCTCTTGCTGCAACTAGAGGAGGACTGTGGGCAGCAATGAAGACCCAGCGCAGCCAAAAAGAAAGTTTTAAAAAAATTCACAGTCTAGCCAGGAAGAGGGAAAAGTGAAAAGAGTTATATATAATTAATTAAATGCTGTAAGAGGGTTGTACAGGGTGTTTAAGAAGCTGGGAAAATCCAGAGATTATCAAGCTCATGGCCGAAGGGGAGGATTCATGTACAGAAAACATCTGATCTGAGCTGTCTTCAGAGATGGATAAGAATGTGCTAGGCATTTAGAAAGTTATGGCATTCTAGATCTAGGAAAAAGCATTTGTAAAATCATGAAAGTAATTTATCTGGAAAAAATAATAATGGAATATTTTTGATAGGGTATATACAAAATGATATGATGCAATTAGCCAGAAGGTAGGAGGTTAAAGTGATATATTTAGATGATCTTGGTAAGGCAGAGAGCGGAAATAACTAGTACTTAGAGGATTTGGATCATAAACAAACTTCCTATTCAGAATCTGAGTTCAGTGGACTAAGAGGATTCTGGCTGAGGTCTCCACAGAGCAGTGTAAAAGAAATGATTAATGGAGCTTTGTATTTGCCATTTAAGTTGAACTAATATGCACACAGGATGATTCTTTAGTAGAACTAAACGTTAAAATAAACTCAAGATGCCTTTGCTGTGTCATTAGAACATAAGAAGGAGTGAAGGTAAATATGTGAGTAAAAATGTGAAGAAAGAAAATTTAAGTGAGAAGACTAGTAGACTAAGAAGTGAACTCTGGTGGAAATTGATATTTAATGGCTAAAGAGATGAAGACTGAGATAGGAAGAACTCTGAGAAGGAAATCTCTTTAAGTATAATAACTATAACTAAAGAACATTGACACTAATCCTTTTCATATCTTTCCCAAAAGGGATTGCACGTGTGCTAAGTCATTTCTGTCGTGTTGGACTCTTGGCCAACCCCATGGACTGTAGCTCACCAGGCTCCTCTGGCCGTGAGGATTCCCCAGGCAAGAATACTGGAGTCAGTTGCCATGCCCTTCTCCAGGGGATCTACCTGACTCAGAGATCCAACCAGCATCTCTTAAATCTCCCATTTTGGCAGGAGGGATCTTTATCACCTGGAAAGCCCAAAAGGGATTATGCCTCACTAATCTGAGATTCTTTGAATTGATAATGTAAATCTTAATAGGCATAATTTTCAAACAGTTACAGAATTAATGAAAGGAGAAAACAGTCTTTAGTCATGGGTTTCTGTTATTTAATCTTTTTGCTGATACTTTGGCAGAACACAAATCATTATAATCAATTCCATAAAAGGGCAAAAATAATATTTGAGCACAAATTAGCAAATCAGTAACTTGATAGAGTTGAGATAGTTTTCAAAATAAACAATAGAACTTTAATTGCAAATGAGAAACAAAAATATATCCAGAATCTCAATACATGTCTGAAGAACACAAAACTTAAGGTTCAGGGATACTTTAGTTACACTTCTGGGTGTTTAAATATGACACTGACAAATATTGTAACAGAACACAGTCAAATTCAGTGGCTCCTATACATTGCTGCCTGTCAGGATACTTCAAATAGTCTTTAGAAATAGAGACTTCCAGGGTTTCACCCTAAATTAAATAAACTGAATAACAAGTTGTTGGCATGGAACTAATAAACTCTTATATTCAGAAGCACCCTCGGTGATTCTTACACCCTCATCTATGACTAGCCATGACATAAGGAATCACTAGATTGGATGTACCTAGTTCACTTTCCAATGGTTTCCAAATACTTTAAATAACATACAATATATTGCTATACTTTCTAGTTATCATGACTTATTCATCATAATGAATGGGAGGCCTGGCGTGCTGCGATTCATGGGGTCGCAGAGTCGACTGATCTGATCTGATTCATCACAATGAAAGCTTACTGATTAGGCAAAATACTTTGCGGTGAAGACTGTCCAATAGAGAGCGGTCATAGCTCAGTCAGTACAGAATCTGCCTGCCATGCAAGAGACCTGGGTTTAATCTCTGGGTGGGGAAGATCCCCTGCAGAAGGAAATGGCAATGCACTCCAGGTTTTTTGCCTGGAAAATCCCATGGACAGAGGAGCCTGGTGGGCTATAGTCCATGGGGTCCCAAGAGCTAGACATGACTTTGTGACTAAACCACCACCATAGTCCAATAATTATTCATTTATAAATGTGTCATGGTTATTTTACCAAAATTAACCCAAGGAATAAACAAAAATCTATGGCTATCAGATGAATAATATATCTTACTATGAATAACAGAGTGGGTTTATTGACATTCTAATATTTTAAACAGGCTTCTTGTTGAACCTCATTCACTTTGCTTTTGTGACTATAGAATATTTTCACAAAAAAGAAATAGGATATATTTATTTATATAATTTCATGCATTTTAAAAGATGTAAAATTCTGTACTGTTTTAACCAACTAAATGTAAAATATGTTGATTGGGCATAATAGGTCATTCTATGAGTGAAAGCTTTTTGCTTAAGGTGAGATTAGGTAGGCAGTGAAACGGAAATGGGGAAATTTGAGCAAGCTTTTCATGAACGTTAGGCTGTTTTGGGAGAAGGCGATGGCACTCCACTCCAGTACTCTTGCCTGGGAAATCCCATGGACGGAGGAGCCTGGTAGGCTGCAGTCCATGGGGTCATGAAGAGATGGACATGACTGGACGACTTCACTTTTCACTTTCATGCACTGGAGAAGGAAATGGCAACCCACTCCAGTATTCTTGCCTGGAGAATCCCAGGGACGGGAGCCTGGTGAATTGCCATCTATGGGGTCGCACAGAGTTGGACATGACTGATGTGACTTAGCAGTAGCAGCGGCAGCAGGCTGTTTTGATTCAGTTTATCTACCCCCTCCACTAACTTTTGAGTCAAAAGGAATATAATTATGTTTACCTACGGAACCTTATTGTGTTCCCTCTACAAATGAAAGGAAGGACATTCTGACATATTTTTATAGAACTGGATTTTCTTCTGTGATCTACAGTTATATATTATTGTATTTAACTGATTACTGTCTGCCAGCAGGGCTGAAAGAAAGCTGCACGAATGAAGAGAGCAGGCCCACTACCTCCATTCACCAGGATATTCCCAGATCAAGACAGTTTCTTGCATAGGAGAGACTCTCAAAACACCTAATATACCAAAACCTTTAAGGAATATTTAAAACATTTTCTGCTGCAGATAAATAAAATCCCTTTGGTTAGAACTTTTGCTTTTTTTTTTTTCTCTGCTTACCTGAGCAGAGAAGGATCTTTAAAACTTATCAACTTTTAAAAGTTATATATTAGAGTTATGCTTTCTTATTCAAAGTTCTCATCACAAAGGCTATCAATTATTCTGGGAAGCAGCATTATTTCAGCAATTTCTACCAGCTATCATTAAAGTTAGTCTTTGAATAGGTGAATGGCTACAATAATTTCCTTTCTCTATTATTAGAGCTAATTGCTGAAAATACAGAAAGTCTAGGCTATTACTCAGTTAAATAATTTCAGATCATAACTGAGCCTTCTCAAATTAAACAGCATTCAGTTCACTAAGTGGGTAATTTACTTAAAAGTATTAATGGTTTGAGAAAATTAATACTTACGGTAAAATGCACTTATAAAGTTTCTGGCCATAAATTATGCCTCAAATATCATCAGAAGCTCAGGAAAGGAGTTCTAGAAAAGCCATGGTCTAATATGTATGAATGCTTATATGAATAATTAATAAATGTACTAAGCCTCACACACTTATATGTGACTAACATATTATGTTTCTCAAGAGCCAAATGAATTATCATAGAAAAAGTAACAAAGTCCTTCAAGTATGGTGGGTTTCCAGCTATAAGTATGTGCTGGGAGTCAGTGGCCCTGGATCATAATTTTACAATTACACAACAATCCTTTTCTAATTGCATTTATTTGGTTCATATTATATGTTTAGGCATAAAATATGGTGTTTTCCTTTACTTCTTCAGATAAGAAACATGTTAATGATACTGTTTAAAAATATGTTCAAATGATTCATTTATTTTTTAAGAATTTTGCATAACTAATACAAACAAAATGTAATGTTCATTGTGCTTTTCTATCTTATTAAGTAAAAAGTGGCAAAGAAATTTTCTGCCTTCACTTTCTAAAATCTGAAAGGTAGAAATATGGAATTGTACTGGGTCAAATTTTATGATAGCTGTTAACATAACTCTCAAAGAATTTGTTACATTAATACGTTCATATTGAATAATTCTTCTGGGCTCCAAAATCACTGCAGATGGTGATTGCAGCCATGAAATGAAAAGACGCTTACTCCTTGGAAGGAAAGTTATGACCAACCCAGACAGCATATTCAAAAGCAGAGACATCACTTTGCCCACAAAGGTTCGTCTAGTCAAGGCTATGGTTTTTCCTGTGGTCATGTATGGATGTGAGAGTTGGACTGTGAAGAAAGCTGAGCGCTGAAGAATTGGTGCTTTTGAACTGTGGTGTTGGAGAAGACTCTTGAGAGTCCCTTGGACTGCAAGGAGATGAAACCAGTCCATTCTGAAGGAGATCAGCCCTGGGATTTCTTTGGAAGGAATGATGCTAAAGCTGAAACTCCAGTACTTTGGCCACCTCATGCGAAGAGTTGATTCATTGGAAAAGACTCTGATGCAGGGAGGGATTGGGGGCAAGAGAAGAAGGGGACGACAGAGGATGAGATGGCTGGATGGCATCACTGACTCCATGTACGTGAGTCTCAGTGAACTCCGGGAGTTGGAGATGGACAGGAAGGCCTGGCGTGCTGAGATTCATGCGGTCCCAAAGAGTCAGGCACGACTGAGCAACTGATCTGATCTGATTGAATAATTCAATTTTGTTACAGTGTTAACATGCAGAAGTATAATACCACACATTTCATTTATTTTGAATAACAAATGATTTTTACTGGAGTAAGAAAATATACCAAATTTATCTAGATTTGCAAATATTGGTATTATAATAAAAATGATAGTGTACATTTTATTGACAGTATCCAATACAGAATGCAAATAATTAATATTTTAATATGAATCTATAATGCATTTTGAAAATAGTATAGAATAAGATATACATTTTCAAAGATATACATTGCAGAATGCAGAGAGAAAGCTATAACTGGAAAAAAATAGTTGTAAAAGCTAACTCACTCTCACTGACAAGAAATGTATATATTTTATTAAACTAAAGAATTTCTTAAATAAGTCATAGGATAGCACAACTATAGGGTTTCTCCTGGAACCAAGTGGTCTGGCTGAAATCTGCCAGTATAGGAGGAATAATAATAATAATGTTTAAAACATTTTTGAGTCATTATATTGTTATTCTTTTCATGGGGTTCAGGAGATGGAATTCCAGTTGAGCTATTTCAAATCTTAAAAGATGATGCTATGAAAGTGCTACACTCAATATGGCAGCAAATTTGGAAAACTCAGCAGTGGCCACAGGACTGGAAAAGGTCAGTTTTTATTCCAATCACAAAGAAAGGAAATGCCAAAGAATGCTCAAACACTCACAAAGTTGCACTTATCTCACAAACTAGCAATGTAATACCCAAAATTCTCCAAGCCAGACTTCAACAGTAAATGAACAGTGAAATTCCAGATGTTCAAGATGGATTTAGAAAAGGCAGAGGAACCAGAGGTCCAATTGCCAACATCCATTGGATCATCAGAAAAGCAAGAGAGTTCCAGAAAAACATCTACTTTTTTGCTTTATTGACTATGCCAAAGCTTTTGATTGTGTGGATCATAACAAACTGGAAAGTTCTTAAAGAGACGGGAATACCAGACCACCTTATCTGTCTCCTGAGAAAACTGTATGCAGGTCAAGAAACAACAGTTAGAACCAGACATGGAACAATAGACTGGTTCCAAATTGGGAAAGGAGTACATGAAGGCTGTATACTGTCACTCTGCTTATTTAACTTATATGCAGAATGTTAAATGTAAAATGCTGGGCTGGATGAAGTACAAGGTGGAATCAAGATTGCTGGGAGAAATATCAATAACGTCAGATATGCAGATGACACCACTCTTATGGCAGAAAGTGAAAAGGAACTAAAGAGCTTCTTGATGAAGGTGAAAGAGAAGAGTGAAAAAGCTGGCTTAAAACTCAACATTTGAAAAACAAATGGCGTACAGTCTCATAAATTCATGACAAATAGCTGGGGAAACAATGCAAACAGTGACAGACTTTATTTTCATGGGCTCTAAAATCACAGCGGATGGTGACTGCAGCCATGAAATTAAAAGATGCTTGCTCCTTGGAAGAAAAGCTCTGATCAACCTAGACAGTATTAAAAAGCAGAGACGTTTTTAAAAACAAAAAAACAAAGGTCCACACAGTCAAATCTATGGTTTTTCCAGTAGTCACCTTAGGATGTGAGTTGGACCATAAAGAAAGCTGAGTGCCGAAGAATTGATGCTTTTGAACTGTGGTGTTGGAGAAGACTCTTGAATTACTTGGACTGTAAGGAGATCAAACCAGTCAGTCCTAAAGGAAATCAACCCTGAATATTCATTGGAAGGACTGATGCTGAAGTTTCAATACTTTGGCCACCTGATGTGAAGAACTGACTCATTGGTAAAGACCCTGATGCTGGGAAAGATTGAAGGTGGGAGGAGAAGGGGATGACAGAGGATGAGATGGTTGGATGGCATCACAAACTCAATGGACATGAGTTAGAGCAAGCTTTGGGAGTTGGTGATGGACAGGGAAGTCTGGTGTGCTGCAGTCCATGGGGTTGCAAAGAGTCGGACATGACTGGGTGACTAAACTGATTGTTATTTAAAGATATCCTTTTAAACAAAATCACCCTAAAAGGTAATATTCTACTGTGTTTATCAATAGGTTCTTGAGATCCCAGATGTTGGCTCGTTTCTCAAAGGAGATATAGATGATTCACTCTATAGTAAGTAAGAAATGCTATTGTATCATGCCCGCTATTCACACAACTAAATTGAAATATATAGAAAATTAAATTCATGGTTTTCTAAATGTTCTCTAAAATTCTCAATTTCTGGAGTTTGGATTTCAACCAGTATTTAGAACAAATGGATGACTGATACATAATTAATATGATCTATATTTCTTTACCCAAATGTCAGTATATTTTCTTATCATTTATAACATGAGATAAGCTCACTGAAAAAAGTCAGGAAAACTAGGCAAGTGAAATACATGGAAATGCTTTCTCTGGACCACCCAGAGAAAGCATTGCCATGTTTCTTCATGGAACATGGCATAGTCCTGGAATATTGGTGATAGTGGAGACAAGACCATCTGAGTATAATCACAGAGCTATAGAGCAATGCACATTATAGAAGGCAGGACAGCCAGTGAAGGTAACATTAGCTCTACGAATTTATTTAGAACTCCTGAGATGTCTCAGGAGGCCTTTAAAATACTTAAAGATGTGGTTGGCCCTATGCTAAATATTTAAAGTCCTGCAATGGCAAAGGAGAGCATAGCCAGTGAATACATGTGTTGTTCGCTCAGTTGTGTCTGACTGATTGTGACCTCATGGACTGTATCCCTCCAGGCTCCTCTGTCCATGGGATTTCCCAGGCAAGAATATGGAGTGGGTTGCCATTTCCTTCTCCAGGGGATCTTCCCTGACCCAGGGATCAAACCCAGGTCTCCTGCATTGCAGGTAGATTCTTTACTGTTTGAGCCACTAGGGAAATATCGGTTACTACTTGCCAATTGGGGTTCCCATATGGCACTAGTGGTAAAGAACCCACCTGCCAATGCAGGAGATGTAAGAGATGCAAGTTTGATTCCCTAGGTCAGGAAGATCTCCTGGAAGAGGGCATTGCAACGTACTGCAGTATTCTTGCCTGGAGAATCCCATGGACAGAGAAGCCTGGCAGGCTAGAGTCATGCACACACTTGTCAGTTTAAACTCTGGCTGGAGTTACCTGGGGAAGTATGCACTGAAATGCCTGTTATGAACCACAAGCATGTTTCTATTCTATCTCACACCTATCTCAGGCATGTTTCCATTCCATCTCACATTCTATCTTCCAGTCTATCTCTCACAATGGATTTAGTGCCATTTCTAGATGAGAAGCTATGTATTAAAAAAGCTGAAATATAGTCCTTTTTGCATTAGAAACAGCATAAAACTTGCTTTATAAGTTCTTGAATTTCAGCAATGGGCTATTTGGCTAGCTAAATCTCTTATTTAAAACTTATCTCAGAATTAACACTCCTGAAAATTAAGAAATTTTGAACCTTTAAAAAGTGCTACATTTCATGAAACACTTTTAAAAACACTTTGAAAAACTTTTAAAACACAGGGAGAAAAGGTCATTTCCATTTCACCTAAGGAATCAAGAATTGCTTTGTGATACTTTAACTGGTACAAAATTCAGATAGTAACAGCTCTATTTCAAAAATAAGTGTTAAAGAGCCTTGTTTTTTTTTTTTTTTAAATGGAAGGTGAGTGAGATGACAGCAATGTGTGTATATATATGTGTGTGTGTGCATGTACATGTGTGGTGCACATATTTTAGGTAGTAGGACAATTAAAGGCCAAAAAAAGATGATCCAAGATTGGAATTTCATGGAGTTAAGTGGTATGGGATTCCATAGTTTTATTCATTTGAAAGGAAAATAATATTTATCCCAAAGTTAAACTATGGTTTTCCTGTTATATAACCAAACATATGATTTCAAGCTAAAAAAATTTTATAAATATATGGAAAAATATACACAAGATCCATTAAAAGACTCTTTGTTTGGGGCTCAGTAATTCTAGACTTAAGAATAAATTCATGTGTTACTATATCAAAGAGTTCACAAGAACATCAAAAGAAAAGATTTTCTTATTTAAATAGGATGTTCTCTTTAAACTTGCAAAGTAAAAATATTTATTAAATGATTTTACATTTTTCTCTTGTCCAATACTTTTTCCATAATGCTAAGTTCTATTGTAGTCTTTTGGCTCATTTATTTCCCCAGAGTGATGTTGACATACATCTGCTCAAATTAATTAACAGTGTATCTCGGTAGACTCATTTAGCCTGAATAAAAAGTTCAAATGCTAATTTGTGGGCCAGTGTACTATTCAACCAAAGTATAGCACCTTATATGCTTCACACCAACAGAGGCAGAAGAGCTGTACACCTTCTTTCTTGTTTTCGTCTTTTTAAATGACATTTTGGCTTGGACAGTAAAGAATCTGCCCGCAATACAGGAGACCCAGGCTCAATCCCTAGGTTGGGAAGATCCTCTGGAGAAGGGAATGGCTACCCACTCCAGTATTCTTGCCTGGAAAACTCCATGGACAGAAGAGCTTGGCAGGCTACAGTCTGTGGGCTGCAAATTATCAGACACGACTGAAGTGCGTATCACTTTCACTTATTGGGCTATACTTGTAGTCATGAGAAATACAGGTACCAGAGACTGAAAAAGTACCAGCATCTCTCTCTTTTTTTAAGAAACATAACTGTGCATGTGTGAGAGACAGAGAGACAGAGAGATAATTCTTTAGCATTGTATTAAGAATTATATGTGAAAAGCAATGTGTACTCATATATTAGTTACAAGTATTGCCATGACCTCACAATTTGATTGTTCTATAAAATATGAGCAGAGAATCTTATGTATTTTGAGAAGAACTAGAGTTATCCGATGAAGAAGGCAATGGCACCCCATTCCAGTACTCTTGCCTGGAAAATCCCATGGACGGAGGAGCCTGGTAGGCGGCAGTCCATTGGGTCACACAGAGTCTGACACGACTGAGCGATTTCACTTTCACTTTTCACTTTCATGCATTGGAGAAGGAAATGGCAACCCACTCCAGTGTTACTGCCTGGAGAATCTCAGGGACGGGGAAGCCTGGTGGGCTGCCATCTGTGGGGTCGCACAGAGTCGGACACAACTGAAGCAACTTAGCAGCAGCAGAGTTAGCCGAACACTTATTTATGCCTTAAATAAAAACTGAGCTGACTTATTTTTGTCAGGCAGAAAACTGGGCTCTCTCTCACAGAAGACTTTTTCAGATCTTAAATGTATAGCTCTAAATATTTTAACTTGACTTAAAAGTGTCAACATCTTGCCTTTACTATTTTTAAACATCATACAACCTTATATTTATAAGTAACAGAAAGCATAGGATAGGAGAAGGCAGCCATATTTGGACTCACAGAGACCTAGGTTAACTTTCCTCTCTAGTACAGGTGCCTCGGATTCTATCATTATAAAAATGATTTTGTGGTGACTGTAGAGATTAAAATTTATAAAAGTTAACACAATATTTCTGTCTAAAAACAGCTGATAAATTTAATTAATTAAGATTTCTGATCATGAAGAATATACATCCACAAACCATCTTTTATGCCAAAGACATTCTGCGCAAATTATAAAATATGAGTTTTGATTCTACAACTGAAAAGCTAATTGCTGATATCTATTCACATTTTACAAATATACAACTAAACTCATAATTTATTAAAACTTTCATATGAGGCTTACCTCAGGGATGAGACTGTGTATAGGAAAGATATACCTTTATAAAGTGTGGGTCAGGTGAAAATCAGTGTGTAGAGACATTGCTGTAGGCACTTCAGGGGTTCCTAAACCTATGTAGATAAAAGGTTTGGCTTCTACTGGTGATTAATTTTTGTATTCTCTGGAGAATTTACTCACAGTTTCAAAAACCACTTTGTCCTAATTACAACAGAGTTCTGACGGAATTAGTATCAGATGCAAGCCATTAACTTTTTTCTAGGCTGTGTGTGTGTATGTGTGTGTGTGTGTGTGTGTATGTGTTTCCTAGGCTGTGTGTGTATATATACACACACATATATAAATCAGATCAGATCAGATCAGATCAGTCGCTCAGTCGTGTCCGACTCTTTGCGACCCCATGAACTGCAGCACGCCAGGCCTCCCTGTCCATCACCAACTCCCGGAGGTCACTCAGACTCACATCCATCGAGTCAGTGATGCCATCCAGCCATCTCATCCTCTGTCGTCCCCTTCTCCTCCTGCCCCCAATCCCTCCCAGCATCAGAGTCTTCTCCAGTGAGTCAACTCTTCGCATGAGGTGGCCAAAATACTGGAGTTTCAGCTTTAGCATCATTCCTTCCAAAGAAATCCCAGGGCTCATCTCCTTCAGAATGGACTGGTTGGATCTCCTTGCAGTCCAAGGGACTCTCAAGAGTCTTCTCCAACACCACAGTTCAAAAGCATCAATTCTTTGGTGCTCAGCCTTCTTCACAGTCCAGCTCTCACATCCATACATGACCACAGGAAAGACCATAACCTTGACTAGGCGAACCTTTGTTGGCAAAGTGATGTCTCTGCTTTTGAATATGCTATCTAGACATATATATGAAACAGCACCTATTTTTGCTGCATGGTTCGGCTAAAGTCAAAATGTCTGTCTTTAGATACTTATTTACTTCATCAAAGGGAGAGTTTTTATATACTGAACACCGAATAACTATCTCTAAAGTTAACACAAACATGAAATTAGATGACATCTGTACAAGGATTGATATATTTTAGGTGCTTTGTCATTGTACAGATGTCATTTAGTTTCATGTTTGCATTAACTTTTGAGATAGCTATTAGGAGATAATATATGGAGTTCAAGGAAAAGAGAATAGTGTGGGGAGAAAATCAAGGATGATTCATGGAGGAAGTAAGACAAAACATATGTAGAGTTCGTCTTACAGACGATGTAAGGGAACCAGGGGCTTCCTGATACGGAGAAGCAACCCACAGAGTTTGGAATAGGCACTCATTGTGTTGAAAAGCAACACATCATCAGTCTGAAAAAGTTCCAGGTGGGTACTTTAAAATAACTAAAAAGAATAAATATGGTCATACATTAAAGTTTAAAGAAAACCAATTGTAAAAATATCTACTTTTCTTCCAATTGCATGCTTATAAGTTAAAAAGCAATAACTTTGATAAAAATAATTGCAACAATAATTCAGGAATAGTGAGTATAGCTTAGCATCTTTTATAAAAACAGATGTTATACATCTAGTGATAATAATTCAGGAATTGTGAGTATAGCTTAGCATCTTTTATAAAAAAAGATGTTATACATCTAGTGATAATAATTCAGGAATTGTGAGTTCAGTTCAACATCTTCTATAAAAAACTAGCTGTTATATATCTACAATCAAGAGGATATGAAAAGCATGAATGCATTTTAACATCAACAATTATCCAATTTAAAACTCTGCTCTCAGTATTACTCTAAAATACATGGTTAAAAGTTCAGATATATGCTTTGAAAAGCTTTTCAAGAAAAGGCCCCTAAAATCCAGAGAGTATTATAGTGTGAAAAGTTTAATATACCACACAGATATATAAACAGTGGTTAATTTCAGATATTTTCTGATCATAAAATTATAACTTAAGAGATGATTGTCAGCATATAAAATGACAATAATTCAAGAATTAGTGCACTCTTTAATGTCCATGGATAATTTTATTCTACAGATAATTGTACAAACAATACTATTAGAGAAAAAAATTTAAAACTCTTCTGTAGTTAGGACTAAAAGTGATAGCTGAAAATAATTCACTGAGGAATATTTCAAAATGAATAGCCAGGTTAGGGGCTTCCCTGGTGGCTCAGATGGTAAAGAATCTGCCTGCAATGCAGGAGACCTGGGTCCGATCCCTGGGTCAGGGAAGATCCCCTGGAGAAAGAAATGGCTGCCCACTCCAGGATTCTTGCCTGGAGAATCCATGGATAGAGGGGCCTGGTGGGCTACAGTCTGTAACCCCTGTGTCTGCAAAGTGTCGGACATGACTGGGCAACTAACACTTCACTTCATACTTTATAACCATTTCATAAGAGAGTTTGTGTTGACTGAACAACAGCCACTTACTCTGGAGAATTCCAATATGCTAATATAAATTCAGAGTATCAGGCAAAAAGAGAAATTCATATAAGTCACTGTTCATCGCAATGGACAATGAACATTGTCTACACAGAGAAGTCATGATCTCCATTTTTAGTCTTTTTTAGGTGTGAGTATCTTTATCTTATCCTCTTTTCTATGCATGTATTCATTTTACTTTTAAAGTTTCTTTAACAAAGAACCCGGTCATCTATTCCTTTCCACACATATCAATTGGCTTATGAGTTACTTTTATCTTCCTCTACCTCCTCTGAGGTGTTATACCTTGGGTACCTTCTTTTCCCAGGGTCTCCACTGGATCCTTCTGCATGATGACCTTCAAATATTATATATCATTAAAAACGCCTTTAGTATATTTACAACCTCTACTGCCTTAGATTTTTCCTTTTCATGTGCATGCTTCTTAAGTAGTCTAACTTCACTGCTTCTACTTGGTTTAATTTGTTCATTGCAATCTGGCTTCATTTCTAATGAATTAAATCTGATGATCCTTTTAGCCCACTTCTAATAATCTGTTGTTGATACAATTGATTGCTCCTTTCTTTAAAACTGTCTCCACTCTTGTCTTCTATAATAACACATTCTTCAGTCACTATTCATTAATTTTTTCCACTTAACAGATATTAAACCATTATCATTCGGCAGATATTATTGTAGATGCCAAAGTATAAACTTCAGTAAGGTGTGGTCCTTGTAACTTTGAGGGGAAAAAAAGCACACAAATAATTGTTATAAAATGTGATAAATGCTGTAGTAGAGATACTTACATTACAGTATCAGGGAAGAGGAATCATTTTAAAAAATTTTAATATAAATCATTGCTTCAATTCTACTATATAAAATCAACAAAAGTTACTCAATATAAAGCTCATCCTTTAAATAGAAATGGCTTCTAAAGAGTTCTGTGTGAGTGACATAAAAATTGCTCATTCATTTTGTAAAATAGACTTGTGCATGAAAAATGATTATTTTGAAGGATATTAATTCTGATTAACATTATAAACAGAAAAGGTTCATCTTCATTGAAAACTTATGAAATTAATCATTATTCAAATGGCACTTCAGAGGTGGTATATTTGAACTGAAAAAAAAAAAAAAAAAAAAAAAACCCAAACACAAAAATACAGTCTTTCAAAGCTAAAGGGATCTTAGAGACCATTTAGTCCCAGTCTATTATTTTATAGGATTTCCCTGGTGAGTCAGCATTAATCCACCTGCAATGTGTTACAGGCTCCATCTCTGGGTCAGAGAATATCCCCTGGAAAGAGAAATGACAACCTAGTTCAGTAGTCTTGCCTGGGATATCCCATGGACAGAGAAGCCTAGTGGGCTACAGTCCATGGAGTCACAAAAGAGTTAGACACAGCTTAGTGACTAAACCACCACCATTATTTTATAAAGAAAGAACTGATCTCTGGAAGGTACTTGATCCACATTACACAGATTTTAGGGGCATAAATGAATTAGAACTCAGGATGCTCTTTTCTAAATGATCTTTCTAAAAGAGGAAAATTGAGCACAATAGTAACTCTATATCATGAAATGCACACATCCCTTTTTGAAAGTATTTACGATAGTCTAAAATATTTTAATGAGTATCACATGTGTTTTTGAACCCCCTCCCCCTACAATTATAAAATGATAGACCAACTCCTAAACACAGTATTAAACTCCCAGGAATGATCAAATTGATGTTACTTAACATAACTGAAACTGTGTTGCCCTAAGAAACAAGAATGAGAAAATCAGATTCCTAAAAATGTCTTTCATATAAAAAATTATGAGCTGTGTCTCAAAAACTGTCACAGGCAATGCAACAAATATTTATTTTACCTGTCATCTGGTCACTGTATTTTAGGACAAATCTGAAACTATTTCCTCTTTTTTTTTTTTTTTAATTAGTTGCCTAAGGCTAACTTGTACATAGTGTCCTCAATCCTATCATATATATATATGTTTACAGGGAAATCACATCTTCTCTGGGGAGAGGGTTAGGATTTAAAGTCAGCTCATAAGGCAAAACTGAAGTGACTTAGCAGCAGCAGCAGCATAAGGCAAAAACCGATTTATTCAAAACCACTCTAGACAGTACCTGAGGGAAGCATCACACTGGAGATCAACATCCTACAATCTACTGAGTCTACTCCAGGCAGTTCCCCTCCCAACTTAGAACATATGACTCCCACTGGGGAAGAGCGCTGGATGGATGAGCTGCCGTGCTACAGGGTTTTGTGGGATGAAAAGTACAACGTGTACTTGTGATGGATGAGAAGTATCTTTTAAAACAGGGATTGAGTTCAGCCTCACAAGGTGCTCACACTATAAGAAGCACAGGAGCTCCTATAGAAATTGTTTAGGTCTCCCATATCACAGTCACTTGGGGATATGCTCATTGCATAGCATCTTCTGTAATATTTACATCTTTATTTGTCTCCCTTTCTGCTGTTGCAGTACATGAATATTTGAATTTACCTAAGATACATGTGCAAAAGGTGCCATCTCGAGTAAGACATACTTTGTTTATATATATGTCTGTGTACATACTCTGATATATATATTATATGGTGTATACTAGGCATGTATTATGTATATATATATTCTATGTATATGCATACCATTACTCAACTATATGCATGTATGTAGTACAAAAAATGTTTTAATGATTTGTTTCAGAAAGATGCTGAGTTTTGTTAAAATTCTAATAATAAAATTTCTAAAATATATAACTCTTACATAATAACAAATTTGGTCTTTAGTCCCACCCTCCTAAGAGGAAGCTTCTAAAATTTTGGAATGTGCTCAGTGATGAGTCTCTTTATTATTCTTTATTATTATGGTGGGTCCCAGGGAGCACCCCTGAATTTATGCTAATGAGGTGACTCAAGAGAGGCCCTCAGGTAGTTTCAGGGTCAGAGCAATCCAGAAAGATCAATCATGTGATTGATTAGAAGATTGGGACTTTGAACCAGCTGCTGTTAGCCTGACCTCCAATGAGCAGATGAGACTGTAGATCAGTTTCACTCTGCCAATGATTCAATTAATCATACCTGTGTTATAAAACCCCAGTAAAAATTCTGGACGTCTGAAGCCTTAAGAACTTCCTGATTGGTGATACACATCAGTGTGTTGAAAGGATGATGTATCCTCAGAACACAGAATATTTACAGCTGGGAACCTCCCAGGTTTCACCCTAGTGTCTCTACTTTTGGCTGGTCCTGATTTGTATCTTATGCAATGAAACTTAAGTTAAATAGAATTATAGTAGCTTCCTGAGTTCTTTGATGTGTTCTAGCAGATGGTGACTGCAGCCATGAAATTAAAAGACGCTTACTCCTTGGAAGGAAAGTTATGACCAACCTAGATGGCATATTCAAAAACAGAGACATTACTTTGCCAGCAAAGGTCCATCTAGTCAAGGCTATGGTTTTTCCAGTGGTCATGTATGGATGTGAGAGTTGGACTGTGAAGAAAGCTGAGCGCCAAAGAATTGATGCTTTTGAACTGTGGTGTTGGAGAAGACTCTTCAGAGTCCCTTGGACTGCAAGGAGATCCAACCAGTCCCTTCTAAGGGAGATCACTCCTAGGTGTTCTTTGGAAGGACTGATGCTAAAGCTGAAACTCCAGTACTTTGGCCACCTCATGTGAAGAGTTGACTCATTGGAAAAGGCTCTGATGCTGGGAGGGATTGGGGGCAGGAGGAAAAGGGGATGACAGAGGATGAGATGGCTGGATGGCATCACTGACTCGATGGACGTGAGTCTGAGTGAACTCCGGGAGTTGGTGATGGACAGGGAGGCCTGGTGTGCTGTGATTCATGGGGTCACAAAGAGTCGGACATGACTGAACTGAACTGAACTAAGTGAATTATTGAAACTGAAAGGGCAGAGGGGACCCTCAAATTTAGAGACAGTTGGTCTGATACGTGGGAGGATTGGGAACCCCAGAGCTCGTCACTAGTGTCTGAAGTATGAGACTCTTGTGGAGGTTTATGCCCTCAACTATGAGGTCTGCGCTAATGCTGGGTAGTTGGTGTCAGAACTGCACTACATTAACTTTGCCATAAATGTGACCAGCACCATGTCTGAAAGCAGAGTGAGTTGTCTGTTTATTATGTAATTCATCTAATTTTCCTCAATAAGCTACACACGTTGGGTGATAGATAAAAAGTGAACTTAATGCCGTCTGATAATTTAAACTGTCCCTAGTTGAGGGAATCTCATCTCAGAGTAACTAATAAGAAGTCCATTATGGTCAAAACATCCCTCTGCCTTATATGCCACTCTTTTACCTACCATATGTGGACTGCTCAATTCTTGTCTATCCTTCCTTTTATTTTCCCTCTGGTTAGACAGGGTCAGGCTTTATCTCATTCTCTGCATCATTACTCAGTGTCAGAGGTCAGAAGCTACCAATGAAACCAGGGCTTGATGGGAAAATAACTTTTTTCAAAACATTTTCATTAAATAAGGATAAAGATTTTTAATTATTTAAAATAATAAAATATGTGTAGCCAAAAATAGAGAACCACTGTTTAAAGTAAAACTGAATTAGCTATTTTTATACTTTTAATAATGATATTCAAATAGAATTATTTAAAACAAACCAATATTTGAAGTATTTACTTCAAACATGCATTTATGTTGAATGCATAACCAACATAAATTGCAGTCACCAACATGCATTTATGTTGAATCATGCCTTCTCATTAATACTACTAAAAATTTACTTACATGGTATGGAAAAAGCAAGAGAGTTCCAGAAAAACATCTATTTCTGCTTTATTGACTATGCCAAAGCCTTTGACTGTGTAGATCACAATAAACTGTGGAAAATTCTGAAAGAGATGGGAATACCAGACCACCTGACCTGCCTCTTGAGAAATCTGTATGCAGGTCAGGAAGCAACAGTTAGAACTGGTCATGGAACAACAGACTGGTTCCAAATAGGAAAAGGAGTACATCAAGGCTGTATATTGTCACCATGTTTATTTAACTTATATGCAGAGTACATCATGAGAAATGCTGGACTGGAAGAAACACAAGCTGGAATCAAGATTGCCGGGAGAAATATCAATAACCTTAGATATGCAGATGACACCACCCTTATGGCAGAAAGTGAAGAGGAACTCAAAAGCCTCTTGATGAAAGTGAAAGTGGAGAGTGAAAAGGTTGGCTTAAAGCTCAACATTCAGAAAACGAAGATCATGGCATCTGGTCCCATCACTACATGGGAAATAGATGGAGAAACAGTGGAAACAGTGTCAGACTTTATTTTTCTGGGCTCCAAAATCACTGCAGATGGTGACTGCAGCCATGAAATTAAAAGACGCTTACTCCTTGGAAGAAAAGTTATGACCAACCTAGATAGCATATTCAAAAGCAGAGACATCACTTTGCCAACAAAGCTTCGCCTAGTGAAGGCTATGGTCTTTCCTGTGGTCATGTATGGAAGTGAGAGCTGGACTGTGAAGAAGGCTGAGCGCCGAAGAATTGATGCTTTTGAACTGTGGTGTTGGAGAAGACTCTTGAGAGTCCGTTGGACTGCAAGGAGATGTAACCAGTCCATTCTGAAGGAGATCAGCCCTGGGATTTCTTTGGAAGGAATGATGCTAAAGCTGAAACTCCAGTATTTTGGCCACCTCATGTGAAGAGTTGACTCATTGGAAAAGGCTCTGATGCTGGGAGGGATTGGGGGCAGGAGGAGAAGGGGACGACAGAGGATGAGATGGCTGGATGGCATCACTGACTCGATGGATGTGAGTCTGAGTGACCTCCGGGAGTTGGTGATGGACAGGGAGGCCTGGTGTGCTGCGGTTCATGGGGTCACAAAGAGTCGGACACAACTGAGCGACTGATCTGATCTGATCTGATCACAATTTGCATAAATGATGTCATCTTTCTATGCTTCAGTTCTTCAGGTTTATTCAGGTCAGAGAGAAACAATAAACAAGCTCACAATAATATTATATAGACTAAAAGTATACACTGGTGACTATAGAGTTGTTATGTTCTTTTATCTTTAATAACCAAAATATATGATAAATATCTAGAAGGCTTCCTTGATTTGAGAGAACTTTGGACCTTATTTATTAACTATGTTGTACAAGTGAAAAATTACAAGGATGTTTTAAGATTAGCACTGTATGCAAATTTTATCTCTTCTAGTAAAAAAGTAAACTACATTTACTCTAAAACAAATTAAAAGTATAAATAAGCAAAAATAAAATAAAAATTATCTAAAATTTTTGCAAATCTTACCAAAAAATTCTTTAGCATTTTGAGACATGTAAAATCACTTAAAACCTTAGTGGTTTGGAAAGAAAGAAAATTGGTTGCAATATCTTTCAGAGCATACTTGCAGAATTTTTTAAATACAGTCACTCAAAAAATTTATAATAGGATTGCACTGTACATGGAACACTGTGCCCTACATGTTTAATTTAATATCAAATAATAAACATAAAATTACAATATTAAAAAAGTTCAGAACACTTTCATTATGGAATTAAGGAGTAATTAAATAACACCAATCAGTAGCTTTCACTAGCCCTCAATGAAAATGACAAAGGCACAAAAACTCTATATTTTAATTTACTTAATATGCAAACACTATATGAGCATTCTCATTTTTTCTTTTATTGATTTTTTTAAATAGTTTAGATGTGGTAAGTCAATTACTCAAGGTTACAGAACTGATAATAGTTTGTATAGGTTTTTGAAGTCATGTCTACCTGCAATCTAAAATACAAGTTTAAGTACAGTTTAGTTCAATTGCTCAGTTGTGTCTGACTCTTTGGGACCCCATGGACTGCAGCACGCCAGGCCTCCCTGTCCATCAGCAACTCCCGGAGTTAACCCAACTCATGTCCACTGAGTCAGTGATGCCATCCAACCACCTTATTCTCTGTCGTCCCCTTCTCCTCTCACCTTTAGCCTTTTCCAGCATCAGGGTCTTTTCAAATGAGTCAGTTCTTTGCATCAGGTGGCCAAAATATTGGAGTTTCAGCTTGCAGCATCAATCCTTCCAAAGAATATTCAGGACTGATTTCCTTTAGGATGGACTGGGTGGATCTCCTTGCAGTCCAAGGGACTCTTAAGTGTTTTCTCCAACACCACAGTTCAAAAGGATCAATTCTTCTACACTCAGTTTTTCTATATAGTCTAATTCTCACATCCATACATGACTACTGGAAAAACCATAGCCTTGACTAGATGGACCTTTGTTGGCAAAGTAATGTCTCTGCTTTTTAATATGCTACCTAGGCTGGTCATAACTTTTATTCCAAGGAGCAAGCGTCTTTTAATTTCATGGCTGCAGTCACAATCTGCAGTGATTTTAGAGCCCAAGAAAATAGGCTCTCTCACTGTTGCCATTACTTCCTCAACTATTTGACATGAAGTGATGGGACCAGATGCCATGATCTTAGTTTTCTGAATGTTGAGTTTTAAGCCAACTTTTTCACTGTCCTCTTTCACTTTCATTAAGAAGCTCTTTAGTTCTTCACTTTCTGCCATAAGGATGGTGTCATCTGCATATCTAACATTATTGATATTTCTTCCAGAAATCTTGATTCCAGCTTGTGCTTTATCCAGCCTGGCATTTTACATGATGTTCTCTGCATATAAGTTAAATAAGCAGGGTGACAATATACAGCTCTGACATACTCCTTTCTCAATTTGGGACCAGTCTGTTGTTCCATGTCCAGTTCTAACTGTTGCTTCTTGACCTTCATACAGATTTCTCAGGAGGCAGGTCAGGTGGTCTGATATTCCCATCTGTTTCAGAATTTTCTACAGTTTGTTGTGATCCACACAGTCACAGGTTTTGCTGTAGTCAATAAAGCAGAAGTAGATGTTTTTCTGGAACACTCTTGCTTCTTTGATGATCCAAGAGATGTTGGCAATTTGATCTCTGGTTCCTCTGCTTTTTCTAAATCCAGCTTGAAAATCTGGAAGTTCACGGTTCATGTAGTGTTGAAGCCTGGCTTGGAGAATTTTCAGCATTACTTTGCTAAGACCCAATGCAACCAAATAAATAAATATTTTTTAAAACTCTATTGGATTTATATATTTTAATGACAAACTATCAGAAAGACAAATTAAGAAAATAGTCCTATTTACAATTGCCTCAAAAAAAATATCTACTAATAAAATCAATGAAGGATCTGAAAGACTTGTACACTAAAAACTTAAGGACATTGATAAAAGAAATTAAGTAAGGTAAAAATAAAGGAAACATATTCCTTGTTCATTAATTAGGAGAATTAATATTACTAAAAGGCTTCCCAGGTGGCACTAGTGGTAAAGAATCCATCAGCCGATGCAAGAGACATAGAAATGCAAGTTCCATCTCAGAGTTGGGAAGATTCCCTAGGGGAGGAAATGGCAACCTACTCCAGTATTCTTACTGGGAGAATACCATGGACAGAGGAGCCTGGCGGGCCACAGTCCATAGGGTTGCAAAGAGTCCTACACAATGAGGGTGTGAGCACACATGTACAATATTGCTAAAACCCAAGCAATCTATAGATTCAATGCAATAAAAATTCCAATAGCATACTTCACAAAACAAATTTCTAAAATTTTAGTTTGAGACCACAATAGATCTGAATTGCCTAAACAATTCTGCAAAAGAAGGACATAGCTAGAGGTATCACACTCTTTGATTAGCTTCATAAGTGAAAAATAGATTCAAGGGATTAGATCTGATAGACAGTGTCTGAAGAACAAGAGATGGAGGTTCATGACACTGCACAGGATGCAGAGATCCAAGCCATCCCCAAGAAAAAGAATTGCAAAAAGGCAAAATGGCTATGTGAAGAGATCTTACAAGTAGCTTAGAAAAGAAAAGTGAAAGGCAAAGGAGGAAAAAAAAAAGATACATCCATCTGAATGCAGAGTTCCAAAGAATAGCAAGGAGAGAGAAGAAAGCCTTGCTAAGTGAAAAATGCGAAGAAATAGAGAAAAACAATAGAATGGGAAACACTAGAGATCTCTTCAAGAAAATTAGGGATACCAAGGGAACATTTATGTAAAGATGGGCACAATAAACGGCAGAAATGATATGAAGCAAACAGAAGCAGAAGATATTAAGTAGAGGTGGTTAGAATACACAGAGGAACCATAAAAAGAAAAATCATTATGACCCAGATACCACAATGGTGTGATCATTCACCTAGAGCCAGACATCTTGGAGTGTGAAGTTAAGTGGGCCTTAGGAAGGATCACTACGAATTAAAGCTGGTTGAGGTGATGGAATTCCAGTTACGCTATTTCAAATCCTGAAAGATGACACTGTGAAATTGCTGCATTCAATATGCCAGCAAACATGGAAAACCCAGAAATGGCCACAGGACTGGAAAAGGTCAATTTTCACTTCAATCTCAAAGAAAGGCAATGTCAAAGAATGTTCGAAATACTACACAATTGCATTCATCTCACATGTTAGCAAAGTTATGCACAAAATTCTCCAAGCTAGGCTTCAACAGTACATGAACCAAGAGCTTCCAGATGTTCAAGCTGGATTTAGAAAAGGCAGAGGAACCAGAGATCAAATTGCCAACATCCACTGGATCATACAAAAAGCAAGACAATTTCAGAAAAACATCTACTTCTGCTTCATTGACTATGCTAAAGCCTTTGACTGTGTGGATCACAACAAACTCTGGAAAATTATTAAAGAAATGGGAATATCAGACTTACCTGCCTCCTGAGAAACCTGCATGCAGGTCAAGAAGCAACAGTTAGAACCAGACATGGAACAATGGACTGGTTCCAAATTGGGAAAGCAATGTATCAAGGCTGTATATTGTCACCCTGCTTATTTAACTAATATGCTAAGTACATCATGCAAAAAGCTGGGCTGGATGAAGCACAAGCTGGAATCAAGATTGCTGGGAGAAATATCAATAACCTCAGATATACAGATGATACCATCTTTATGGCAGAAAGTGAAGAGGAACTAAAGAACCTCTTGAAAGAGGAGATTGAAGAAGTTGGCTTAAAATTCAACATTTAAAAAATGACAATCATGGCATCTGGTCCTATCACTTCATGTCAAACAGGTGAGGAAATAATGTAAACAGTTACAGACTTTAATTTTATTGGGCTCCAAAATCACTGCAGATAGTGACTGAAGTCATGAAAGTAAAAGACATTTACTCCTTGGAAGAAAAGCTATGACAAACCTAGATAGCACATTAAAAAGCAGAAACATTTCTTTGCTGACAAAGGTCCACACAATCCAAACTATGGTTTTTCCAGCAGCTGTGTATGGATGTGAGAACTGGACCATAAAGAAGGCTGAACTCCAAAAAATTGATGCTTTTGAACTGTGGTGTTGGAGAGAGTCCCTTGGACTGCAAGTTCAAATCCAGTCAATCCTAAAGAAAATCAGTCCTGAGTATTCATTAGAAGGACTGCTGCTGAAGCTGAAGCTCCAACACTTTGACTACCTGATGCACAAAAGTGACTCATTAGAAAAGGCCCTGATGCTGGGAATGATTGAAGGCAGGAGGAGAAGGGGATGTTAGAGGATGAGATGGTTGGCTGACATCACTGACTCAATGGACATGAGTTTAAGCAAGCTCTGGGAGATGTGGAAGGACAGGGAAGCCTGGCATGCTGCAATCCATGGGGTTGCAAAGAGTCAGACACCACTGAGCGACTGAACAACAACAACAATTACAAAGCTACAGTAGTTAAAACAATATGGTACTGGCACAAAAACAGACACATAGGAAAATGGAACAGAACTGAAGGTCCCCAAATAAGTGCATACATATATGAATAACAATTCATGACAAAGGATCAAAGAACATACAATGGAGAAAAGACAGTCTCTTCAATAAATGGTGTTGGGAAAACTGGACAACCACATACAAAGGAACGAAACTAGACCACTATGTTACACAATACACAAAAATTAACTCAAAAGTAATTTAAGACCTGAATATAAGACCTAAGCCATAAATTTGTTAGAATAAAGTGTAGATAGTGCTCACATTGACATTGGATTTAGGGATGTTTTGTGGATCTGATTCCAAATGAAAACATAGAACAAGGGGGACTACATCAGACTTAAAAGCTTCTGCATATCTAGAAAACCATAATCAAAATGAAAAAGCAACTTACTGAATGGAAAAGATATTTTAAAATCCTATATCCAAATTTTGTGAGGCAACTGAGTTGTCAACCTGCAATGAGGGATATCTGGGTTTGATCCTTGGGTTGGGAAGATCCCTTGGAGGAGGGCATGGCACCCACTCCAGTATTCTTGCCTGGAGAATTCCCATGGACAGAGGAGCCTGGTGGGCCACAGTTCATGGGGTTGCAAAGAGTTGTATAGGATTGAGCGACACAGCACAGGTGTAACTCCAGCTATATTGATTGTACTATGTCTAACATGATTCCTGTGCTATTTTACATGTGAGAAATTTCACCTATAAAATCTCTATCCATGTACACATACAAAATAAGAAAATTTCTATAGCATCAGTTCTTTAGTCTATTGGTAATTCAGACAAACTCTGAATTACCTCTGAATTAGGTAGAACTGTAGTTCATCCACAGTTAATAAGAGAAAGCCCTTCTTTACAGTGGTTTCCCAGCTAATAAATAGAAGAGAAAATATAAAGTTACTGTTTCATAACTGTCAAATGAAAACATGACCCTCAAGGACCATGGATCCTTGAATGCTAAAAAAGTTGGGTAACTATTCTAGAATAAAAGAGACTAAAAAGACAAGAATACAATGTGTCATGCTTGATTCTTCTTCAAAAGACAAAGTCATAAAGGATATTTGTGGAACAGCTGGAAAAATGTGAAATATGAACTGTGTATCAGGTGGTAGTGTTAATATTCTTACATGTGGTGTGATGGTGGTTATAGAAGAGAATATTTACTCTTAGGAGCTCATGCTGAATTGCAATGAATGTATACAACTCACTTTGAGATTGTTCAGAAAAAGGAAAAATAGACATAATATGACCAAATATTGCACAAAGAAATAATATTGAATCAAGATATGGTAATTCAAATCTTCATTATACTATTCTTTCAATTTCACTGTATTTTGAAATTTTTCATAACAAAAAGTTGAAATATAAGTGTCAAAACTTGAATGGCCTAAAATGGGCATAATGACAATACATAATATAATATTTATATTCAATTTTAAAATGTTAATAAAATTAATGGCTAACCTTTGTGGAATATAACACCATATTTGAGATTTCTCTATCTCGGCTCTAGTGACGTTTTGGATAGCTTTGTTGTGAGCAACAGTCCTGTGCATTGTAGAATGTTTAAAAATAGTTCAGCTTGTGTCCACTACATGCCTGGATATTGTCCTTTTACCCTTCACCCTGAAAAAAAAAATCCCTCAAAATGTCTATAAAAATTGTCATATGTTCCCTGGGGGAGCAAAATTTTCTCTGGTTGGGAAGCACTGCTTTACATGTTGATTTTTTAAAAAAATTTTTTGGCCGTTTCTCTAAATTGCTACTTTTCAGATATTTAGAAAATAAAAATTAATTCATTTTTAGTATAAAATTTGTTAAAATCTAACTCTTCCCATTAAACTCACTCAAAGTATATGTCTCTACTCTGATACTTGTGGATAAAAATGGTTGAATGGATTGCTAAAAAAGAGTATTTTTAAACATCCAATTTTAAAATGCTTTTATCATAAAGCCTCTGGCAAATTTTTAAAAATAAAATCTTGCCTTTTCCCACACCATTATTCTGAATAGAGATCAAACAAAAATTTTTTGGCCTGGTACCTTAAAGCTTGCCGCTTCTAGTAAGAGATATTACAATTATAATTTGATCCATGGCATATTTACTAGGAAAAAGATACAGGCATTTGGAACAAAAATTACCACCAGAACTGTGTATAAGAAGCTTTTAAAAGCTTGCATATCATTAATACATACAACTACTTGGATGAATCTCTATAGGTATTAGGTTGAAAGAAAGCAGGTATTCTCACAAGAGTAAATTATGTATGCTTCAATTTATATGACATTCCTGAAGGATAAAAGTAAAACTATAATGATGGAGACCAAATCAAATTGCCAGGGGACAGAGACGGAGGGAGAGTAGGATGACTTAGTGAGAGCAAGAGGGGTGTTTTCCCGGTGATGGAACAGTTCTGTACCTGAACTGCAGCGGTGGTTACATGAATCTATATACATGTTAAAATTCACAGAACTGTATACAAAAAGTCAGCTTTGCTGCTGTTATTTTATAGGAATAATAAGAGTTTTCTTATAATCTTAATTATAAAATAAGAATTTTCTTATAATCCTAATTATAATCACATAAAAAATTCAATGCTTAATAAAGCATTTTCTTTTTCTAGAAAAGCCTTTTAGTTGCTTAATAATAAGGGTGAGTTATTAACACATTATATGTAAAGAAAGTATTTGAGGAAAATTAACAAAAATTCCTAACCTAAAGTCAAAAATACTTATAGAATATATAATAGAAACTAATATAAACTGGTTGATATCATAATAAGGCATCAATAAGCTTGGTTAACTAATTTATTAATTAAATTAATGATCAGATCAGATCAGTCGCTCAGTCGTGTCCGACTCTTTGCAACCCCATGAATCGCAGCACGCCAGGCCTCCCTGTCCATCACCAACTTCCGGAGGTCACTCAGACTCACATCCATCGAGTCAGTGATGCCATCCAGCCATCTCATCCTCTGTCGTCCCCTTCTCCTCCTGCCCCCAATCCCTCCCAGCATCAGAGTCTTCTCCGATGAGTCAACTCTTCGCATGAGGTGGCCAAAATACTGGAGTTTCAGCTTTAGCATCATTCCTTCCAAAGAAATTCCAGGGCTCATCTCTTTCAGAATGGACTGGTTGGATCTCCTTGCAGTCCAAGGGACTCTCAAGAGTCTTCTCCAACACCACACTTCAAAAGCATCAATTCTTTGGTGCTCAGCCTTCTTCACAGTCCAGCTCTCACATCCATACATGACCACGGAAAGACCATAGCCTTGACTAGGCGAACCTTTGTTGGCAAAGTAATGTCTCTGCTTTTGAATATGCTATCTAGGTTGGTCATAACTTTCCTTCCAAGGAGTAAGCGTCTTTTAATTTCATGGCTGCAGTCACCATCTGCAGTGATTTTGGAGCCCAGAAAAATAAAGTCTGACACTGTTTCCACTGTTTCCCCATCTATTTCCCATGTAGTGATGGGACTGGATGCCATGATCTTCGTTTTCTGAATGTTGAGCTTTAAGCCAACCTTTTCCCTCTGCACTTTCAGTTTCCTCAAGAGGCTTTTGAGTTCCTCTTCACTTTTTGCCATAAGGGTGGTGTCATCTGCATATCTGAAGTTATTGAGATTTCTCCCGGCAATCTTGATTCCAACTTGTGTTTCTTCCAGTCCAGCATTTCCCATGATGTACTCTGCATATAAGTTAAATAAACAGGGTGACAATGTACAGCCTTGACGTACTCCGTTTCCTATTTGGAACCAGTCTGTTGGTCCATGTCCAGTTCTAATTAATGATAAGTTTAATTAAATACCATACTCCAAATGTCAAATATGAGTATCTTTAGATTATCAGATTGGGTTGCATATTGATGGGAAGAGACAGCATAGATGCTCTAGTGTTCTAGAGCTCGTGCTAAGTTGCTTTCAGTCGTATGTAACTCTCTGTGACCCCATGGACTATAGCCCGCCAGGCCCTTCTGTCCATGGAGTCCTCCAGGCAAGAATACTGGAGTGGGTTGCCATTGCCTTCTCCAAGGAATCTTCCTGACTCAGGGATCAAACCCGTATCTCACGTCTCCTGCAGGTTCTTTATCACTACTGCCATCTGGGAGGCTCATGCTTGGCCTGTAAGTTCCCAACTATAATAAATGGTGGCAGTCACTGACCTTATGAAAAGAATTGATTTGTCTTTTCCTTGTCAATTGACTCCCTAAGGGATGGATACACAACTGCTATCACATTCTCTACAGTTGTGAGGAAATGGCCAATTTCTTTCTAATAACAATAGAACAGTGTTCTATACTTAGACCTTACGTCATCATTCTGGAATGCCAACAATCTATGTGTGTCCATTTAAAAGATGTCTACAGACTCTGATTCTTCTGACTTGACCCACACTTGGCTTTAGCAAGACTATATTCTCAAAGGAGAAATAACACAGTTAATACTTGGATTTCACAAGCTGTCTCTACTTCTAGGCTCTTTTTGGTAAACTTGAATCCCCACATTCCATTCTGTCTCTAACATCAGAGCCTTAACCTGGTGATTTTGATCCTGGGTTTGGTCTGACAATCACAAACATTTTCTTCACTTTCCCAAGAATTTATAAGCCCCTAATGGAAGACAGAGAAAGAGTAGCATGGTTTCAATCACTGATGCTAGAAGGTTCTGAACTGTTAATCACAACGCTCCTGTGGAATAGCAATTCATTGTAGTCCTTAAATGTATTAAATTATTTTTAAAATGTATTGTTAAAGAAGTTTTAGTTGACCCCAAGATCCTAGAATGGTCAATATTTCTTTCTAACTTATCTTAACTGAAAGAAAAAATAAATCCAATCTGTATACTGTTCTAGGCTGGAAGCATTCTGAGCAGGAATTGTACCTCTAACTTTCACCCTATCATTAGAGCTTAACTTAATTTGCCTGATCTGTGATCATGATTTTGGCTTGCAATTAGACAGATGGCATTCAATTGCACATTTAATGTTACATCTTCTAATACTGCAATACAAAAATAGTTATCATGGGCTGCATATCCATTTTCTGTAGACACCCAGGAAAAATAACTTTCACATTTCCTCTTTTATCATCTACTTCTGTGCAGCCAGAAGGTTGCATGTCACGCCTTACCATCTGTTGGTGTATTGCTTATTAATATATTTTTGTTTTAAATCAGGGAATTAATAGAAAATTCTAGATAATAAAAGATTCTATTTAATAGCAATTTATTATCTTTTTTAAGAAATTAAAATATATCTAAGACTAAAACTTCATGAAGTATTATTGAGTCTTTTTTTGATGTTTCAGAAGGACCATCAGAATTTTAAGATTCCTTGTATTAAAAAAATCTTAGAGAAATCCCACTAAGTAGAAAACGGTAAGAATTAGAGGAGGATGATTCTTATTTTTATGCCACTGTGTTCAGCTTCCCAGACATAAATGTTTACATCCTTCTATTGAATGCAATGATAATAATTTGCAATTATCAACCTACCAATTACTTTTTTAGTAATATGAGCCTTAGAATAGCCTTCAACTTTCCAGTTCCCATCAACAAAATACAGATTCATTTCTACCTGTAGTTACCATGATACCTCTATAGACTTTGTTTTTCTTAGGGGAAAAAACCTCTATTCCCCTGAGAAGGCTTACATTTATGGCCAATTACAGAAACAAAGTCCTAATTTAATTTATTCTTTTGTGCTTCGCACTGCTCTTACATTTGCAAAACTTAAATTGCTTTGGTAAGGCTTTGTGTTCCTGAGCTTAGATGACAGGAAACCCAATTTCTTTTGATATTTTCCTGTTTTCATGGAACTGTATCAAAACTAATTTGAATGCTAAACAAACTAAAACCAAACTGTGGGGTCTTGGTTCTGAAAACTGACAGAATTCTTTTGAAGCAATGTATATATATATATGTGTATATATACACAAACACACACACACACACATATATATTTAAATTATCTTCAAAATATGTAGGAGATTAAAGAATATCCTCTAGATTTAAGTATGTAATGTTTGTGAGATCACTGATTTTAAAATCTACTTAAGAATGTTAAATTTCTCTCTTACTGTAGATTTGTAAACTTCCACTTAATAATTACTTTTTCAATATCCCCATCTCCAAATGGAAATAGTTCATGAAACTAAAGATAAATGTAATTAAGAACTGAGAACTTCATCAAAGTGATGAGGACACCAAAACAGAGAGTATTTCACACTACTTTTCTCATTAACTAGGTCTTATAACAAAGCAGATAGTTATAAATCCACCACTACTGCTGGACAGGCAACCGGTACAAACATGAGAATCTATGAGAAATTTAAATTTCCACTTAAGCTTGTCAATCTCAGATCATATATACTAACCGTCCTTATAGAATAGATATTTATGAAATATTGAGTTTGTGGTCAGCATCAAGATAGGCTTCAGTTAAGAAAAGTGAGCAAAAACACACACCGGCTCTGTTCTCTGGAGTTTTCAATTTAAAAAACCTAATACACATATACGTATAATAACGTACTGAGAAAACTAGCATCAAAAAAAAGAGTGTGGCACTTATAAAGCTGTAAAACAGAGGAACTTGACATTATCTAATGAGTTCAGATCAGATCAGATCAGTCGCTCAGTCGTGTCTGACTCTTGAGTTAGCAATAGCTGTTTTCCTAGTTAGGATAAGGTCCAGTTGACATAAAAATTACAAAAAAGGGACAGAAGCAAGAAAGAAGTTCACTGCTGTCTCATATAAAAGACTGATTGATGTATGCGGTCCAAGGCTAATTGTGGAAGTTCCAATAAGACAAAGACCCATATTCCTTCTCTTTTTTCCTCTCAATCTGAGCATGGGCTTTTCCTCATCATCAACTGCGTGAGCTCCAACAGTCAGCTTTGCATTCCAACTATCAATAAGGAGTAAAGTCGGGAATGGTGCCTTTCAACTCTTTAAAAGAGCTTCCTAGAAGTATTGCACAACTAGTCCTATTATATTAGTGGCTAAGAACTTGGTCATACAGTCATACCTAGCTTTGAGGAGGGATGATATAGTCACATAAGATATCACTAATTAAGAATTGAGCTACTTAAATAGAGAAGATAAAAATAATACATATTTGGAGGCAAGTAGCTGGAGAAGGAAATGGCAACCCACTCCAGTGTTCTTGCCTGGAGAGTCCCAGGGACGGTGGAGCCTGGTGGGCTGCTGGGACACGACTGAAGCGACTTAGCAGTAACAGCAGCAGTATTTACCATAACTTGCCTGGGAAAATGACTTTGAAAATGAGGTTTGCAGAATGCATAAATGTTAAACAAATGGTGGGAGGAAGGGGAAAGTGAAGTGTATTCCCGGCTGATGCACAATCCACATGACTACATCAGCCTCTAACGTGGCTGGACATAGACTACTTGTATTTAGTATCCTTTTTAGTAGGAAAGAAAAGAACTTCTCTCTTGTAGGCAATGCTATTTTCAGAATCTAGAGATATGCAATTCAGCTGAATCCTAACTGTAGCTAAAATAACAGCCTTTGTTAACCCCTTAGACAAGTTCCAGGTTCTTTATTTTACTATTTTGAGCCCGGCACATCATTAGTGGTTTTTGCTTTTTCACTAATTACATTAGGTTTATTCTTATGAGTTTACATAAGCTTCAAACATTATTACAGATACATAAGGAAATAAATCTAGTCAAGATCACATAAATGTCATCAGAATGAGTACATATATATACACACACACACACACACACACATATATACGTATACACACATACATAAACATTCTATAAAGGGATCTGCTTGAAATACTTTTTGTTGAGCTAGAGCAAAAATTTTGAAAATGTTTAGATAATAAAATCTCATATTTTAGGAAATATTTATCCAAAAACATATGCTAAAATAAGTCAGTTGAAGTGCATATGTTTTCTTCTGATATATACATTCTCCAAAAATATCCCCGCCAATATATTTTTTGAGGAGAGGGGATTAGAAATTTATCAAAAACAATTTCAAATACTTTTAGGCTAATCATTTGTTTGCTGACAAACCCAGAGGCAACAGGTATAGTTTTAAATTACAGCTGCCAATACCAAAATTTCACATAAACACTATCAAGCCCCAAATATGAGACTTCATGCTATTCAAATGTTGTTAGGATAATAAAATGTGTTACTAACCAGGCTATTTTAATCTGTATATTTACTTAATAGAGGTTCAATTTTTTCCATGCAAAATGCTATTTTATTCAAGGAAGATAAACAATATATCTTTTGTATCATAAAATAATTAACTATCCGGATTACAAAAATAAACATGCCTCCATTTAGGAAAAAAAAAAAAAACTAAAAATTAATCAAAATATTCCACTGTAAAAAAAAAATCCTATAGAAGGTTGCTTCTTTTTTCTTCCAAATTTCCTCTTTGGACTGGTTATCCACTGCCTGAAAAGCTTCTGTCCTATGTATAATCTTAGCAAGCAAACATGATCTTCAATTGCATGACTTTTTTACTAAGAAAAGTCATTGGTAAGTACCAGAGAGCATATATATATTTATTTAACTTCCATAATATGAGATTACACAGATGAGCTGCCAGAAGAGTACAAAAAAGAGAAGTTAAGGTAATTGCTGATAAGCAGTGTATACGTGTATTTTGTAAATATCTTAGAAAAGACTTTCTGAAAAAAAAAGCCAATGAAATAGTTTTCATGTGAAAGATATTGATGCTGTAAGACTGAAGTATTTATGAAGTAAAACAGGGAGGTTAGTGAAAAGCAAAGATAAATTAAGTGGAGAAAGAGCAAGTTGGTTTGGGCAGGAAAGCTCTGTGAGGGGTGATGAGATATACATAGATAGAATTGCTTACTACAAACTTGTTTAGAGATGACAAGGTTGCTTCGGCGGTTGTGCTAATCATCAAGTACTAATTTGAATCCTAAAATTTAGTGTCTTAAAACAATAGTGATTATTTATTATCTCATTATTTTGTGAGTCAGGAATTTGGGGATGGCTCAATTGGGAAGTTCTACCTTGGGGCCTCTCAGAAGGTTGCAGTCAGAGACTGATTTGGGCAGCAGCCGTTTAAAGGCTTGACTGCACTACCAGAGGGTCCACTGCCAAAGTATTTCAATTGCATGGCTGGCAAGTTAGTGCTGGCTCTTGGCTAGGGGCCTCAGTTCTGTGGGCATCGCTACAGGACTTCTGGAGCACCCTCATGGCATGGCAGCTGGCTTGTGAACAATTCCAAGAGAACAAGGTAAAAGCTGCAATGACTTCATAACCTTGTTTCAGAAGGCATATACTTTTACTTATGCCACATTTCATTCACATAAGGGCAGTTTTAATTTAATGAAGGAGAGGTCTACACAAAACACATGCATTTTAGAGGTGAGAATTTCTGGTGGTTATCCTCACAGTCAGAAACCAAATCAGGGATCAAAACATCGACCTCTGCTTTATTGATTATATCAAAGCCTTTGACTGTGTAATCACAACAAACTGTGGAAAATTTTTTGAGAGATGGGAATACCAGACCACCTTACCTGCCTCCTGAGAAATCTGTATGAAGGTCAAGAAGCAACACTGATAGCATGACATGGAACAGCAGACTGGTTCCAAATTGGGAAAGGAGTACATTAAGGCTGTATATTGTCACCCTGCTTATGTAACTTATATGCTGAGTACATGGTGAGAAATGCCTTGACTGGATGAAGCACAAGCTGGAATCAAGAGTGCTAGGAATAATATCAATAATCTCAGATATGCAGATGACATCGCCCTTATGGCAGAAAGTGAAGAGGAAATAAAGAGCCTCTTGATCAAAGTGAAAGAGGAGAGTGAAAAAGCTGGTTTAAAACTCAACATTCAGAAAACGAAGATCATGGCATCTGGTCCCATCACTTCATGGGAAATAGATGGGGAAGCAATTGGAAACAGTAAGAGATTTTATTTTCTTGGAATCCAAAATCACTGCAGATGGTGACTGCAGCCAGGAAATTAAAAGACACTTGCTCCTTGGAAGAAAAGCTATGACCAACCTAGTAGAGAAAATACTTTGCGAACAAAGGTCCATATAGTCCATATAGTCAAAGCTATGGTTTCCCAGTAGTTATGTACAGATATGAGAGTTGGACTATAAAGAAAGCTGAGTGCAGAAGAATTGATGTTTTTGAACTGTGGTGTTGGAGAAGACTCTTGAGAGTCCTTTGGACTGCAAGGAGATCCAACCAGTCCATCCTAAAGGAGATCAGTCCTGGGTGTTCATTGGAAGGACTGATGTTGAAGCTGAAACTCCAATACTTTGGCCACCTGATGTGAAGAGCTGACTCATTGGAAAAGACCCTGATGCTGAGAAAGATTGAAGGCAGGAGGAGAAATGGACAACGGAGGATGAGATGGTTGGATGGCATCACCAACTTGATGGATATGAGTTTGAGAAAGCTTTGGGAATTGGTGATGGACAGGGAGGACTGGTGTGCTGCAGTCCATGGGGTCACAGAGTTGGACACGATTGAGCTACTGAACTGAACTGAACTCCATGCTTGGTAGTTTACCCATTTTTAATCTGCATAAAATCCCTGAGAGATAGCTTTTACTGTGTTCATTTTATAGTGAGAGGACTAAAATTGAGTAGATAAAATAACTTGCCCAAAGTCACACAGGTAGTGGCAGGATATATGTTGATCTGATTTCCAATCTTACACTCCTTCATCCATGCCATGAAGTCTCATAAAATATTGTCCATTCTAGGATGATTCTGCTGGATGAAAAATGTCTGCATGGTGACTGCTGCACCTCTTAAATACAGTGTAAAGGGCACGAGACAGAGACATTAATAACCACAAATAATTCAGATATTTTTAAGGTGTTTGTTTTTAAAATATACTTGATGATGATACTTATTATATAATATTAGAATAAGATTGCTATTTTTTCACTGAACCAGAGATCAAATTGCCATCATTCACTGGATCATCGAAAAAGCAAGAGAGTTCCAGAAAAACATCTATTTCTGCTTATTGACTATGCTAAAGCCTTTGACTGTGTGGATCACAATAAACTGTGAAAAATAAAGAGAGGAATGCCAGACCACCTGACCTGCCTCTTGAGAAAGTTCTATGCAGGTCAGAAAGCAATAGTTAGAACTGGACATGGAACAACAGACTGGTTCCAACTAGGAAAAGGAGTACGTCAAGGCTGTATATTGTCACCCTGCTTATTTAACTTATATGCGGAGTACATCATGAGAAATGCTGGGCTGGAGGAACCACAAGCTGGAATCAAGATTGCAGGGAGAAATATCAATAACCTCAGATATGCAGATGATACCACCCTTATGGCAGAAAGTGAAGAAGAACAAAAGAGCCTCTTGATAAAAGTGAAAGAGGAGAGTGAAAAAGTTGGCTTAAAGCTCAACATTCAGAAAATGAAGATCATGGTATTCGGTCCCATCACTTCATGGGAAATAGATGGGGAAAGAGTGGAAAGAGTGGCTGACTTTATTTTTCTGGGCTGCAAAATCACTGCAGATGGTGACTGCAGCCATGAAATTAAAAGACGCTTACTCCTTGGAAGGACAATTATAACCAACCTAGACAGCATATTCAAAAGCAGATCATTACTTTGTCAACAAAGGTCCGTCTAGTCAAAGCTATGGTTTTTCCAGTGGTCATGTACAGATGTGAGAGTTGGACTGTGAAAAAAGCTGAGCACTGAAGAATTGATGCTTTTGAAATGTAGTATCAGAGAAGACACTTGAGAGTCCCTTGGACTTCAAGAAGATCCAACCAGTCCATCCTAAAGGAGATCAGTCCTGGGTGTTCATTGGAAGGACTGATGTTGAAGCTGAAACTCCAATACTTTGGCCACCTGATGTGAAGAGCTGACTCATTGGAAAAGATCCTGATGCTGGGAAAGATTTAGGGCCGGAGGAGAAGTGGACGACAGAGGATGAGATGGTTAGATGGCATCACTGACTCAGTGGACATGGGTTTGGGTGGACTCCAGGAGTTAGTGATGGCCAGGGAGGCCTGCAGTTCATGGAGTCGCAAAGAGTCGGCATGACTGAGCGACTGAACTGAATTGAACGGAAACCAAACACAAAATAGTACTTTCTTCATGACAGTTTAACATAATTTTCCTATGAACTTGTAACTTTGAACTTGCAAATATATCTTGACATAAGGGCAGATATTTTATGAAAGCGAAGTGATACTTCCTAGGCCTTATTACTGAAATTCAGCTGAAGGCATAAGAATAATTATCAAACACACAAGGGCTGTGTTCTTGGTATTCAAGAATTAGTTAGTCAATGAATAGCAATCATATAACACCACCTTTCTAATGAACATTTATTACTTTAATCAAGTTCTAATTTGATCTAAAAATTTTTTAAATAGAACTTATCACATTTACTATGGTAGATAATTTAAAGGTTTTATTTCATTTTAAACAGCTTCTGCGTTACAGATAAATCATTAACTACTAACAGATGAGTATCATTCTTGACACATCAATATATTAAGTCTGAGTTTGGAAAATTCCTTGACAAACACATGCCCTAAAGGAGAAGTAAGGTAAAGGTCATCATTATGGAGGACCAGTCCTTGATATAATTAGCTTATTTTAATGCAAAAAAAAAATGGTTTGGAATCTTCACAATTAGTATCTCAACTGAACTTATATATTGGTCCAGGAAGAAATAACTAAATGACTTTATCACAACAAATCAAAATCATGCCTTTCTAAAACAGAATAATAATTATTTATAACTAGAAGAAGGCCTTGTGGATATTTAACCTTCTACCTGCAGTTGTCTTTCAAATAGAAAGTACCATTTATAGTGCTGAAAGAACTCTATCTCCTCCTGTCCACTGTTTCTCAATGTGTGACATTTCTGCGCTGACATCAGCTGGAATTCTGTTTAAAAATGAAGATTCCTTGGCCCTTACCAGATTTTCTGAATCATCTCTGGGGGTGGTAATATGGTAGCTTGAATTTCTGGATAATTATGCATTCTAAAGTTTGACAACCCATATAACAGCTCTAAGTATTTTTATTATGATCCACAGTAGAAGAAGAATAAAATAAGCTGTAGTCAATAACATAAAATCTGAAAGCCCAATTTCCATTCCCAGAGAGAATTTGCATTGACAGTATGAAGTATTATTGCCTTGGAAAACAACTATTTGATACTTTAATAAGAATAATACTAAAAATTATGCTGTAAGTACTACTGTGTTGCATCTGTACTTGTTGAACCCCATGGTAAACAATTCACTTGACAACTCTTTGAGGACAATATTCCAACTTCATTTACAGATGAAACAACTGAAGTTAGACTATGTCACCTGTTTAGTAGGTGGCAGAGAATGATAAATACTTAGGTCTATCTGACTTCAAACTGCTATAATATAGCACTATAACTGGAGGGGCTTGCCATTTCCAACAGTCAGTAAAGAATCTGCCTGCAGTGCAGGAGACCCAGGTTTGATTCCTGGGTCAGGAAGATCCCTTGGAGAAGGAAATGGCAACCCACTCCAGTATTCTTGCCTGGAGAATCCCATGGACAGAGGAGCCTGGCAGGCTACAGTCCATGGGGTTGCAAAAGTCAGACACGACTTAGCGACTAAACCACCACCACTACTACTCAAGCCTGATAACTTTAGGAAAATATCAGATATTCAAAGAAAATTGAAGCTGATGCACAGCATGGTAATATAGAATATCAAACAGATTGAAATGGAACATCTAAGCGTTACATGCAGTTCACATGAAGTGCATTGATCCTGACATCATTTAGTAGACATTAAATAAGAAAGAATATCTTTATGTAAAATTTCAGAATGTTAAAAAGTTTTTTTCCAAAATTTTTACAAAAATTATTTTGTTAATTATATCTTCTCTCCACCAAAAAAAAAAACCCAAAGAAAACAACATCAAAAATAATATAAACATGTGCTCACATGCACATGTGCATATACACACACTTAGGCAACATAATGGGGTTAATCACCTATCTTCTCTTGGATAACTCATATTTTATAGTGACAATGTCAAGTTTAATTGACATAGTCTCAACAGAAAGCTTGGTATAAAAGGTAACTTGTAACTTCTGAGATAACGGCATGTATCCTTTATATAGTCAGATATCTATTAAGCACTCACAATTTGTTCACCTAATGAATATATATGGTGTCCTTAAGGAACTCATAGTATAATCGGGAAACAGACACACCTACTTAAATTTTGTGTGTGTGTGCTCAGTCTCTAAGTTGTGTCCAGCTCTTTGCAACTCCATGGACTGTACCCCACCAGGCTCCTATGTCCATCAGACTTCCCAGGCAAGAATACTGGAGTGAGTTGCCATTTCCACCTCAGGGAATCTTCTTGACCCAGGGATCGAATTTGTGTCTCCTGATGTTCCGTATTGGAAGTGGATTCTTTACCACTGAGCCACCTGGGAAGCCCCTACTTAGATTGGTGTTAAATAAGTAAGCGCAGCATTTTACAGGATCTCACTAAGGATGGTGGTGAACCTAACTGGGAATTGTGACACATTCATGAAAGACACATACTGTACTTGGTTTGAAAGAATGAGTGAGTTTGGAACAAACAAGTAGAAAAAGGGGAAAGAAAGTTTTAGGACCTCTGAGGAATATAGCAATGCAATTGCTAATTTTTTTGTCTTAAAGAAAGCCTAAAATCCGTTCGAGCACCACAGTCTTTCGATAGTATACCTTATTATAAGTGAAGTTGCTCAGTCATGTCCGACTCTTTGTGACCCTATGACTGCAGTCTGCCAGGCTCCTCCATCTATGGGATTTCCCAGGCAAGAATGCTAGAGTGGGGGCCAGTTCCTTCTCCAGGGGATCTTCCTGACATAGGGATTGAACTCAGGTCTCCCTCCCACATTGCAGGCAGACTCTTTATCGTCTGAGCCACCAGGGAATCCTAGTGGCAGAGATGATGTTTTTTTCCTCATTTCTTTCCCTGACTACATAACAACCACAATTTTTTCCACCTTTTCTTCAAAGATCTGTTTTTCAATAATAAATTATGTTGGCAGCATTCTGTATTAAAATTTATCTCTGTATTTAATTTAAAATGTTGTACCCTAACAGGCTATATATAATGAAATTACATTAATGTAATGTGAAAATTAAGAGTAATTTTCTGGATAATCTAGTTTGTGGCATTCCATGTATATAATTGTAATGCTGATCTTTCCCCACAGAGGCACAAACTCTCCTACATTTTCTTTAGCTTATAATAAGTTACTATTGTATCCTTATTACTTACAATGTTTTATTTGCTCCATTTAATCTTTAATATTACATACAGGCAAAATATTTAAATAAATATGAGAATTACCTAATGGTGCTAACTATACTAACTTTATTTCAGTTGTAATATTTCATGAGGTAAAAAACCCTTTTCTTAGCGATCCCATGGACTGCAGCCTACCAGGCTCCTCCATCCATGAGATTGTCCAGGCAAGAGTACTGGAGTGGGGTGCCATTACCTTCTCCGATTATTAAAGAACATCTATTCATTCTACTTATATTTTTGGAGAGCTCACTAAGTGCCAGGCATGACAGAATGCTCTGGGAATCACTGTTAAATAAAATATAATTTCTCAGAATTTACGTTTCTAACAGTATATTATAGAGACATTGAGCAAATGTCTCATGAAAACATGAAATTTCAATCAATTACTTCCTATGTTCACTAAGACTGAAGACTGACTCACACTCAGTCCCACCTTAATCTCATTAGCACTCTGACTGCTTGATTTTTTTGCCACATTTGCCAATATTTATTCCCATTCCAATTTCCATTTAGGGAGATTAAAAGAAACTCATTTATTAAGACTGATCCAAAACTATGCTTCCAATCCTGGCTCAATTCTCAGTTCTACTTGAGGTCTGTTATCTCAGGCTCAGCCATCTTCCTCTCTCTTGATCCATTTTCACTTTGTTCACCTTATTTCTCAGGAGATGAAGCCTTCTTCCTTCCAAGGCCAATGCTGCAGTTCTTCCTTTACCCTCACCCTTTTTGATTTCTCTAGTTTTCTCTACCCTCTGTGGATACATATGTACACGGTCAAAGGAAAGGCAGAGTTTCTTTCTTGTTTTGCAAAATAGTTTTTGCTTTAAAAAAGAGTAAAAGTTGAATGTTTAGGATATAGTAAAACAATAGTCATTGCTCTTTTCAGAATACCATGCTAGCTCAGGAATGAGACTATTTGTGAAAGTCTCTTAGAGGAAGTATTTTTTTCTTCATGATCACCATCATCATAAGGTTGTGCTGAATAAGCATGAAATTACCTAAATTATAATAGTAATATCTATATAAACAACCTCAGATATGTAGGTAATACCACTATAATGGCAGAAAGTGAAGAGGAACTAGTCTCTTGAGGAAGGTGAAAGTGGAGAATAAAATAGCTGACTTAAAACTTAACATTCAAAAAATGAAGATCATGGCATCCAGTCCTATCATGTCTGGCAAATAGATGAGGGAAAAGTGGAAACAGTAATAGATTTCCTTTTCTTGGGCTCCAAAATCACTGCAGATGGTGACTTCAACCACTAAATTAAAAGACGCTTGCTCCTTGGAACAAAAGCTATGACAAACCTAGACAGTTTATTAAAAAGCAGAGACATCACTTTCCTGACAAAGATCTGTACAGTCAAAGCTATGGTTTTTCCAGTAGTCATGTATGGATGTTCTTGAAAGTGAAAGTCACTCAATTGTGTTTGACTCTTTGTGACACCAGTGACAGCTAGACCATAAAGAAGTCTGAGTGCTGAAGAATTGATGCTTTTGAACTGTGGTACTCGAGAAGACTCTTGAGAGTTCCTTGGACTGCAAGATCAAACCAGCCAATCCTAAAGGATATCAACCCTGAATGTTATTGGAAGGACTGGTGCTGAAGCTGAAGCTCCAATACTTTGGCCACCTGATGAGAAGAGCTAATTCACTGGAAAAGACCTTGAAGCTGGGAAAGATTGAGGGCAAGAGGAGAAGTGGGCAACAGAGGATGAGTGGTTCCACGGCATCTCCAACTCAACAGACATGAGTTTGAGTAAACTCTGGGAAACATTGAAAGTGAGGGAAGCCTGGTGTGCTGCAGTTCATGGGGTTGCAAAGTCGGACATGACTTAGTGACTCAACAACAACATATAAACCCTTAACGTCAAAGTATTTTCAGAGAAAGAAACAATGTGCTATTATTTTTGGATAATTTTCCACAAGGCAACTCTATGAGTTTTGAGCATAGAAATCTGGTGTTTTGCTCATTATCACTAAAGTCTGGCATAATGGGGATGTAGAACAAGGTATATCAAATGATTTTACAAACTAATATAAGAGAATTAATTTTAGATACTCTTCAATTTACACACAAATTCATTCATTCAGAAAACACATACTGTCTATACGACAAGCATAGGCTAGGTGTCATAAACAAATATGAGTAGTTAAGTAAAATAAATTTTATGCTTTTCTGGAGTTCAGCAAAGACACACACAAAGAGGCAGGAGCATCTAAATTAGAGTCAGAGGTGATATTCAAGGAGAGGTAATTAGGAAAAAGCTTTCAAACTGTATTTGCAAAATAAACCAAGCACACACACTCCAAATGACAGTAATTCTGGGAAGTCAGTAGGTTCAAGGATTTCACACCCAGCCCCACCCTTCTACCCCATTCTCTTCATTCTCTGCCAAGGTCTTTTCATCCACTTCTAGTTTCCCCTACCCTGTAAACAGATGACTCCCATATTTACGTCAACGCTTCAGACAGACTTCGCTCCTGAGAGCCAAACCATATTTGCCACTGTCTACTCAATCTGCCCACAACCAAACTCAATACATTGTTTTTCAAAACTGCTCTTCCTCTATATTTCTCTCTCCCTCAATAGAAACTTCAGAGGTAATCTTGCCTTTTACTGTCTTGTCTCCTATATTCAGTATGTTAATGAATTTTTAAAATCTATCTCTTAATGACTTTTCCCTTACCCTTAACATCTCTTAGTTCATACCCTTGCCACCTCTAGTGTGTTTTGCAGACCCCACCTTCTGTTGTGTCTGCAGCTTATTGACCACTTACCCCATAGATGGCAGCCCATCAGGCTCCCCCGTCCCTGGGATTCTCCAGGCAGGAACACTGGAGTGGGTTGCCATTTCCTTCTCCAGTGCTCCCTGAATTAAATACTTTATCTTAGTGAAAGTGAAGTCGCTCAGTCATGTCCGAGTCTTAGCGACCCCATAGACTGCAGCCTACCAGGCTTCTCCGTCCATGGAATTTTCCAGGCAAGAATACTAGAGTGGGTTGCCATTGCCTTCTCCCTCAGTAGAGTACATATACACAAATAGAAACAGAGAAAATGAACCTAAATACATGTCTACCAAATAAAGAAGTCAGAGAGTGGAAAATGTGCTCCCAGCTAATTCTGTACCTTTCATGACCCACTATTCACCTTGATTTGAGCAATTCTGTCCTCTTGTAAGTCAGGGATAGGAAACATGGTACCTTGGCATTAGTTCAGTTCAGTTCAGTCGCTCAGTCGTATCCGACTCTTTGCGACCCCATGAATTGCAGCACACCAGGCCTCCCTGTCCATCACCAACTCCCGGAGTTCACCCAGACTCACGTCCATCGAGTCAGTGATGCCATCCAGCCATCTCATCCTCTGTGGTCCCCTTCTCCTCCTGCCCCCAATCCCTCTCAGCATCAGAGTCTTTTTCAATGAATCAACTCTTCTTAGAAAGTAAAGTGAAGTCTCTCAGTCGTGTCCAACTCTTTGCTACCCCATGGAGCAGCCGATCAGGCTCCTCTGTCCATGGGATTTTCCAGGCAAGAATACTGGAGTGGGTTGCCATTTCCTGACTGAAGGGGAAGGAAACTGGCAGTAGGGACATTAATTAGGGTGCTCAACTCTGTCCCTACTGCCAATTTCCTTCCCCTTTGGCCAATACTTGAAAACTTAAGTTATTGTAGTTAAGTATATAAGTGAAATACATTTGTGGACCTCACGCTGGGAATTTTACCACCATTTATATATTCCTATGGGGAAGTCATTCTAGATGAAGATACATTCTTTTCAGTCTATAATTCAATTCAACACCTATTTACTAATTATAGTTTTGTGCTGCACAATCTCTTGGTGTTAGTGATTTAACAATGAAAGAAAAAAAAAAGGAAAAAAAAAAGAGGACAGAAGGGCCTGTCCTCACAGAACAGATAGCCTGCTGCTGCTGCTGCTAAGTCGCTTCAGTCGTGTCCGACTCTGTGCGACCCCACAGACGGAAGCCCACCAGGCTCCCCTGTCCCTGGGATTCTCCAGGCAAGAATACTGGAGTGGGTTGCCATTTCCTTCTCCAATGCATGAAAGGGAAAAATGAAAGTGAAGTCGCTTAGTCGTGTCCGACTCCCAGCGACCCCATGGACTGGAGCCCACCAGGATCATCCGTCCATAGGATTATCCAGGCAAAAGTACTGGGGTGGGGTGCCACAGCCTAGCCAACATCTATTAAGCAGAAACCTCTACAGATGGAAGAGATATGATCTCCTATGGGGAGGCCAGGAGCTACTCATTGTTTTCTATGGTTGGTCTCACTAATGTAAAGAGCATTCTTGTGTAAACAAGGTGTGTATTAAGCAAATACTTTCCCCCTTGTTTTCCCTTTTTACCTTTCAGCACAATTTGATTGGCAATTTGATGACTATAAAAACATATTTCTAACTAGAAGAAAATTGTCAATAACGATTAAATGAGAAGATGTAACTAAACAAGAATCTCAAGTTTAAAAACTCAGTGAGTCTGCAAAAATGTTTTGAAGAAGTAGAGCTAAATTTCTATAAGTTTTTGAATTAATAGAGCAACAGAGGATTAGAAATTACATACCTTGAGATAATTTTGCTGATGTATTTAATCATCAACAATTTCAGCAGAAGAACATAGGGGAAAGAGTATAGAATTTTGGGTTCAATAACTCTGGATTCAGACGTATATCTTATATTATTAGCAACTACTTTAAGTATATTTTTGAGCATCAGTTTTTTTCTATCTTTAAAGCAGGGAAATCTTAATTCCTCTAGTTTTTTTTTACTTTGGAAAGCCACTGAATAGTTTTTGCTGTCCCATCAACCAGCCAAGGCACAATCCAGTATTCCAACTAAATGGTAAATTGAAGCCTATCATTTCTCATTGAAAACCCTTGAATCCTAAGTTCAAGTTCCTGAGGATCTGGACTTGACATTCAAACCTACCTTTATGTTCTTGTGTTTGGACATTGACTATTAGCCATTTCCTGTCTCCAGCTTATGTTTTAGTTATATTAAAGTCTGCCTTTCCCACACACCAAGAAGTTGTCAGTCTACTTGCTTGAAAGACTTCTTGCATTGTCTCTACCATTTATAATCATAATCATGATTGCATATAATTGGGTGACAGAGAAAAAGCTCGGTTCTCTCACTGAGCTGGGGAAGTCTGCCTATGTTACTCTATAACCCTAGAGCCAAAGGGTCTGTCTTATTTCTATTGGGCTACTTTGCTTTCATTTTTTTATTAAATACATAATATCTTCCAAGCATACTGATAGATATATTCAGTGCATTAAAAATATATCAATGGTAAGAAGTTAATATAATGTGCTTAAATAATATGAGTAACAGTGAATTCCCAGGTATTAAAAAAAAAGATAGAATATGAAAAAAATCTGTTTTTTCCCCTTGAAAAGCCAGAATTATCTCAACCTCATATGATCACAAAGATATGGTGCCCCATGCTAATCATCAGTAGTATCTTGTGAGTGAAATTCTTCATGCAATTGAGATTTCCAATCTGCCTATCAATCTTCTACATATTTAAGTAATAGTATCTGCTAAATGAAAAATTATACATTAAACAATTTTAAAGTTTTTTTTGATGAAGTATAAAAAGCCTCTATTACTAAGGAATTATAAATAGGTATAAAGAAAAAAATCTCAAAAATGTTTTGTCTAGCTGTAAAAGAAATCTATTACAAAAACAATGAAATTTTTAAAACTTTTCTGAGAACCATAATGTAACTCATTCATTTTGAAGAACCCAATGGTTGTACTCAAAGGCTTAGTTTTAAATATATTTACTTTTAAATATCTTGAGCTACTTCTCTAATAATATATATGTCTCAAGAAATGCTTATATAGTTTAAACAAAAAATAGTAGTTCTTGTGTTGAATTTTCAAATTTTAATCATTTACTTTTCAATAAGCCCCACTTATTATACAGGGATAATAACTATATCCATTTGCTAGGGATGCAGATTAATAAAATGTTCTCAGTGATTAAAACAAAGCATATTAAGTACTCCTGTAGTGATATAAACAGGCAAATGATCAAAGAAAATGTACTTAATACATCATGAATAAATCAGGTAAATGAGTGAAGGCTTCATGGGAAGGTAGCATTTAAAACGAGTCTTTAAATAAAAACAACTTTTCAATAGACAGGTGCAGTGAAGAGGCAAAGAACAGAAGCATACAGACAATTTTCTGGGAAAGCAAGTCAAGAAAGCAGTATGTTGCATGAGCTCCAGATCAGGAAGAGCTTCTTTATAACAAACTAAAGAAATGAATTTTACTCTTTAAAGACAGGGGGCACAAACTATTCTAAACATGGAAATGGCACATTAATATGTTTCCTTGCTTTGTGGCAAAGTGTCTTTCTCTTGTTTTCAGTGGGTGCCAGTGGGCAACAGAATCAAATACTTTCACACAGTCTTGGCAGTAAATGTTATTAATGCTACGATTAAATGGCAAAGAAATATATCCTGAGTAGAAATAATTGCTCTGTGGGTTCAACAGATCAAAACTGGTCCCCTCAGAAATTGACTCCTTTGGTTTGAGGAAGTGGTTTGCACACCACTTTTGCTTTGTTTTTGAATGGAGTATGCCATTTGTTACTTGCTGTTCCTGAAAGCTTGCATAGAGTTCCAATGAATTAAACAGGTAAGTGTAGGATGAGGAAGCATTAATAAGCTCAGAAGAATGTATTCTTCCTCCCTACTGTCTCTAGGAACTACTGACAAGCACCCCTCAAATCTTAGGATTCTGCAAACAGTGTGAAAACCTCTAGATGAAGATACTTAATTTCTAGGGTAGCTTGGTGGTCATCAATAGTTCTGGGAGAATTTACACCTTATGTCATGGTTAGCTTATCTAGAGATTTAGTGAAATAGTTTTACTTGCAGAAATAGAACTAAATATGAGATGATGTTAGGACATCATCTTTGATGGACATAAAATTAAAAAGAATTTATTGCATTCATATATGAAATTTAATTTTGTTTTAAAGTAGGTTTCCCATTTGTACATATTTGAGGACCATAAACTGACAGCTTTAATACATTCAAATATTATAATTAATTTTAATTTTTGTCAGTCAAAAATCATTCTAGACAACTATACTCTAGAATTGAATTTTTGGAGGCAAGTTACTTACTAAATATATAGAGCAAATTGGGTGTTGGCATCATTCAGGGTGCTGGGACCTCTGAATGAAAAATGCAGATTCAAGTATTTTCATAGTATATAGAAGTGAGATCTTAAGTGTTAGTCTATACAAGATAGTATTTGCACATGTGAATAGAAGTATAAATGTTTCTGACTAAATTAAAATGCAATGAAAAATATAGGCTTGTAATTAGAATATTCTTCAGCTTCTTATTTGTTGTCTTTTTATCTTTAAACAGTTCAGGTCAAATATGTTCTAAATCTTACTTTTAAAATTTGATATTATATAATTTCAGGAAAAAATGACAGGATAGTTTAAACATTTGATGAGAAGATGGAACTGAAACTCAATATTATTCATGCTAAGCTATCTTAAATGTTTTTGCATATGTTAACTCTTGTGCTAGGATTAATTTAAGAAGGTAAGCATTAAAATCTCAGTTCCTTGATGCAGAATCATTTCAGAAATGCATTTATGCCATTCCATAATGAGAACCACTTTCAAAAATTTAACTAATCATTTCCACAAGATACACTTTTGACAAATGGTCTGTTATCTTACAGCATCTCATTTCTCACGACAGTACTACAATCAAAAGTACATCACCTTAAAATAAGCTAATGTATGTATAAATAAGAAAGATAATCATGCATAATTCAGTCCCTTGAAGATAAAAGCAAAGAGTTAACTTTTATAAGCCAGTTTTCATGCTTTAAAAACCATCCTTCTCTTCCACCAAAAGCAAAAACAAACAATAGCAATAAAAAGTTAAACACACAATGTCTGTTACCACAAATGTCAGGATCAAATATCTTTTTGTGATTTTAAAAATGTAGCAAAATAGATCTCATATTTGTCAACATTGCTGTTTTATCTGAAATCTTAGTGCTTTTTACATGAATTGTTATAACATCAGCAAAAAAATAAAAAGAGTGGTTAAAAGTCATTCCAGTGTGTTTTCAAAGAAAATCACCTGTCAGTAAATGTGCCAGCAAGACCTGCTGAAAGAATTGTAAAACGCCTGTCATGACTGAGCATATGGAATTTACTGACCCTTAAACTTTAAGAGACTGAAGCAGAATACCCAATGTCAAAAACTGCCCCTAAGAGGCAGCTGCAGGATATTGTAAGGAGTGTTTATATCTCAGTGTACGGAGAAGAAAAAAGTAATAATTCTGTACAAGAGCTCCAGGGCAGTTGCATTTTGAATCACTGCCACAATAAGCTGATCGCCACTGGGAAGCAAAAATATTCTGTAACAGCACAGACTTGCACTATCAGTAGACATCAGTGTAAAGCAGGAGAGGCAACAAGATTAAAAATAGAAGTATAAGAAGGAGGAGAGAGAGAGAGTAATTATATCTACTGCTATAGTGTGCAAAAGCAAGAGATTTTAATAAATCATATGTGCATTTATTCAGAGCTTTTTTTAGAAGACATGTTACCTCTGCTATATTAATTCTCTAGGTCTTTGCATTTATTTTTTAGTACATTATAACTCTATAGCTAAAATAATTAAATGCTAGGCTGTTCATATTCCCATAGTGTAAAACATACAGAGAAGAGTTTCATACCCCCTTTTAATCTAATGATGATATGATTAAACTACAAAGTAAACCTTAGCACTGAAAAATGCAATTTGAGGATAAAAATGAGGTAGAATATGATTTACTTTAGGCGTAACCATTTTCTAGACTGATGAGTGATTTATTCAAAGGCAACTGAAAGTCGGTAACAGCTTTGTATCACACATTTACATTTATATTGTAAATCATTTTGACTTTTTGATAACACAAGAAATCTTCCATCTTAATGAATTTCTACTTTACCTCAAATAGCAAAAGCATAGTAAACATGACACTTAAGCTACTGTATTATTGATTAATTTTATATTGCACTCATAAAAGTAAATAACAAGAGTCATGTTAAGCTATGTGTAAGAAATACAAAATTTTTCTAAGCCTACAGAACATAGTTTGCAAAGTTCCATAAAATGTCTTTTAATTTTATCTTCTCTGTAATATATCAGGGAAGGAACTGAATAATTTTCACATTATATCCATAAAGAACAATTTCAGAAGACTTATCTTATAAACCTTGTAAATATGATAATATAGCAGATTTAAAAATACTTGTGAAAATTAGTTCACTATTATTTGGCTTGAATTCACAGAGAATCGTAATGCTATCTCATTTCCATATCAAAAAACCTGGATTAAAAGGACATGCACATTTTCTACATCTTACATCCTCTTTAATACTTTCCATTTTGCAGTTTTCCTTCCCTTATTTTTCTCTTTATTAAAAGTTGGACTATGGATTAACTCCCTAGGTAGTGAAGCCATTTAAAGCACACTTACTTGAAAAGTATAAAACCGGGTCCCATTAGGAGGATGCACTTTAGGGGAGCCAGAAACGGTGTTCATATCCGAGAAGATCATTTCTGATCAGAGAGACAATATAATCCACAAGGAGCTACAGATGCAGAGCAGAGAGCTTAGCGTACAGATAAATCCGTGCATGCATTGAGGGAGGCTAGCGTGTAAAATGAAACCTGCCCCATCCTTCTTAGATACACAGTGATAGCATTGTGAATCTTTCTTCTATGTTTGAAATCTAAGCTGAAAGGTCATCAGCTACTGACCTTTTGTGCAGCTAGTTCTTTAGAACATACAGTGTTAAAAAAAAAAAAATTAAAACACTGAAGGAAAAAAGCAAGAACCAACAATAAACGGAGCTTGTGCAGAATCTGGCAGTGCTGTGGACCTGCCCATCTGTTCTCAGTGATAATCACCTCCCTCCACCACAGTCTAGCAGAGTGATTATGCTAAATATCCTGGTTAACCAATAACATACAGTTTCAATTCAGGGAATCATGCATGGTGTAATTCTGAGGACCTCTCCTGACTAACCTGAAGCGTGTTTCCTACACCATTTAAAGATATATCTAGTAACAAAACATAGTTTCATCACGATTATTTCTGTACCTTTCTAAATCTCTTTGTTACTCCTGTATTTTGAACATTATTTTAAATTTTAAAGTCTTTAAAAACAAAAAACAAAACAGTTCTTTTTAAATTGTATAAATTGTAGAGATCAAATCATATTGTAGCTGGCTAAGACTTTCTGGGGCAAGGCATATAATTCAGTAATGCTATATAATCTAGGCATATTATCAAACAAAATGTATCAATTATTTTTAATTTTCTGCTTTTAAATAACATCATGAATATGACTGTATCATTGCTTTCTTATTTCCCTCATCTTAATTAAAAAAATGATTTCACAATAAATGCTTTACAAAGTACCATACATTTATTCTAAATAATTACAACTTTATCTCATACATGTAGAAAATAATTAATAAAACATACTTTAGATACATGAAAATTTTGAGCCAAACTCTCAAAATATTGATTATAAATATTTAGACTGTGTTGTGTTGCATGTCCATTTTTATATGTCTTTTTACATAAATTGTTCAGTCTGTCTAAAGGATCATATTTAGATGACTTTACACTTTTCAGAGGTAAAAATAAATGCTCCATTTACACATGGTTCAAAGGTGGAGACTTCAGGAGGACAGAGATTAAAAGCAACCAAAAAATGTGTCTTTGGGAATGTATCTAAGATGACAAAGTTATTCAGAACCAACAACCAGGAGCTAACTGTTCTGAACTTGAAGACTATAAAAGTAATACGCTGGTGATGAGCTCTTAAAACTTAAATTACTATTCCTTTTTACTTTTGAATTTCTAGTTATGATTCAAATTCATAATATCAAAAGGTAGAAAGTAGAAAGAAATTCTTAATTCCTAGAATTCCTGTATTCTGGCAAGTTATGTAAGTAGGTAACTGTTTACTTACCAAGCTACTAAACAAAGCAGAAGATAATGTGTTAAATTAATGCTTAATTGGGGGATAATTTTAGATTTACAAAGAGTTTTCATGTATCCCTCACCCAATTTCTCTGTCAACATCTTACATTACTATGGTATATTTTTTAAAACTAAGTAACCAATATAGAACATTGCTATTAATGAAACTTTAGACTTCGCTTGGATTTCACTAGTCTTTCCAATAGTGTCCCTTTTCTGATCTAGATGCCAGGGGCGGGTACCACAGTTATTTGGTTTCTTTGTTTTTTTCCATAGTTTCCTCTGGTTTGTGACAGCTTCTAAGCTTTTCTATATTTTTCAGGATCTTGAAGACTAGAAAGATTTCTGGTCAAGTATCATGTAGGGTATCTCCCAATGCTTGGTCTGATGTTTTCCTCAAGATTGGACTAGGTTTATGGGTTTTGGAGAAGAATACTAGAGGGCTGAAATGTCTGTCTTATCACATCATATTAATATTAGAGAAGCGACCTCACCACATCATATTAGGCATGAATGAGATCCACATTTTACTAGCGATGTTAACTTTAGTCATTTGGTTAAAGAAGTATTTGTCAGGTTTTTCAACTATAAAATTACTCTCTTTCTGTTTCCATATCCTATTCTTTGGAAGTTGTTCAACTCTATTCTTTGGAAGTTGCACACTCTCAAAGAAGAAATACGGAGAGGTGAAATTAAGCTTTACCTCCCTGAGGAGAGAGTATGTAGGTAGATTATACGGAATTCTTCTGTACAGAAGCCTTGCATCTCTCCTTCGATTATTTTTTCAATTATTTATTTATGTAGGCATGAACTCCGGTATGTTTATTTCGTACTTTGGTTTATAATACAATCTATTTGATGCTTAAATTGTCCTTGCATTGGTCACTGGGAAACCCTTCAGGTTGGATTCTGTTTCCCTTTGATATGTTCCTGTCTTTTTTTTTTTTTTTTTTTAGCACAAATGATTATTTTTTTTAATTTTTTTTCTGGGTGTAATTATTATTTGCTAAGATTACTTTTAGTCTCCTTAACCATAACTCTAATTACTACTGCAAGCTTGCTTGAAAAGTCATGTTTTCCTTTTCCATTTCTATGTTAAGTAGCCATATTATTTCATTCCTCAAATTAACTGTATTTCTCCTTCTGATTTCTTAGCCCACGTGGGATTTGTTCCATTGATCTCAAATAACTATACACATATACTAGTTGTGGTAATCAGTGGTGTGTGTGTGTGTGTGTATATATATATATATTTTTTTTTTTTTTTGGTTCTTCCCTTTTAAAGATAAATGTTGGGATCATATTTACTCTTAAGCATGGAGTCATGTAACTCATGCTCCCCAAGAGTTCTGAGTGGAAAAATGTCTCAAAAGAGATGAAGAGAAGGATGCATGTATGAAAAGGCACGAGATGGCATAGATGTAGAGTGACTGGGAAAGCATAGCTGAAAATATTGCAGGGCATAAGAAGTGACCCTGCTAGGTGGTTTTGGGGTTTTTTTTTTTTTCATATAGAAACATTTGCTCAAGTGAAATTAGTAAAGAGACTTAGTCAACACCCTTTTCCTATGAAATCCAGTGAAATTAGAACATACTTGTCTTTTAAAAATACAAGAAATATAGAGACATATTCTCTTACTTATAGTTAATTACTTTTCCAAATAGCTTTCCAGGATGATTGTGGCTTGTCAAGAAATTCCATACTTATCTTGACTGTTTTTGAATTAAATTAAGACTATGTTAAGTATTAACTTAAAAGTTTAAAAAGTACATTATTGTTCTGTAATATAAAATTTAATACACTGATGGTAGCAATCATCAGTTTCCAGGCAATATTAACCACAGGATGGGTAAATATGTCTGTTTCAATTACTACACACAGATCACTCCCTTAAATCTCTCGAGATCTAGCTTCCACAAAGAGAAGTAAATTAACAATATTAACTCTAGACGGCTTAATGCCAGAAATCTCCAGCGCTTGAATTTTTACAGAAAAAAAACCAAACTGAAAATAAAAAAGGATAAATAAATTACATTTTTTTTAAATGAGCAAAATAAAATCCTTCAAGCCAGACACTTGTTTTTAATAGACTTACAGAGATGATTCCCAGAAATCATATAATACACCCTTCTGCCTCTGGGAATAATTACCCTTAAGTCTTCTGAAATATAGGTTATCAGTTTGGTTTTATAAAAAGTTCAAGAATAGTTTAAAGCTACCATTTCATATCCTGTCAGGAAGATTAAGCACAAATATTTTTATATCCCTCAACACATTTTTTTCCAACAAATAACATATCCTGCTTCAAGACAAGCAATTCAATATAACTTGTCTTTCATTCACTTATATGCATTGGATAACACACTCAAACATTTGCTAGAATAAGAATTTGCAGAGTTAAAGGAGTACAATGAAAAGGGCTGATCATTTGCTGTTAGTTTCCAATAAATGCTCAGGGGGAAATGTCATACTGGATGAAGAATACGAGAGAGAGAGCAGAAGAAGGAAGAGTAAGATGAGGAGGAGGTGGAAGAGGAAAGGAGAGAGGAGAGATATCAATACAGTTTCCATCATTATAAGCATCATTATAAGCATTATAGCATTATAAGGTAACAAAGAATTTTGTAGCCAAGCATTCAGTTAGAAATCATGCCAGATGGAGTGAAATTTACAGCCCAGATGGGAAATACATCCTAGTGAATCCATATGGATGGCATATGGAAGAGAGTTTAGCATATATTGCTATCTATCTACCAAACATCTATTTATTTATCTAAATATATATTCATAATTATGCATCACTATCCATATCTGTGTTGTCTTTATATCATGAGCTGTTCAGGATGCAGCAAAGATGACCCTATACATATAGCCAAAACTCTAAGGTTACATCACATCCTGCTTCACATCCTGAGTTTTCTATTTTCTGACACTCACAGCATGTTCTTCATTCATTCACTTATTCATTGATTCAACAAATCTTTACTGAAGAGAGATTATGTGCCAGATACCCATTATAGTTACGACAGAAATGAAAGACAGGTGAACTGAGAGGAAATACTCATTTAGTAGCATGTCAATGAGATGACTGATCCAACAGTTGTCATCAAGTCTAGCAAGGAGAACTTGATTAAAGTATTTCAATTAAAAAAAAAAGTTTCTAATGTCTCAGAGACATTTTGCCAAGTTCAAGACTGTTTTTTAGCTAATTAATCATTCATTCATTGAGGTTGTCCCAAATAAATCAAGATAATCCTTGGTATCCTTCAAGATTTGTGACCATATAGACCAAGAAAAAAAAATGGGCATATTGAAATAAAATTTTACAACCTTCCATTTATAACAAAACAAAAATATTAAATTTTGCTTTAATCCACAACTTGATAATAGTATGCTGCATTTTCTTACATTATCTCATAAAGCTTTATATATGTCTGTACATATATGTGCATGTATATGCATATATGTGAATTATATACATATACACATGTCCATGCACACATGTGCATATATGCATATAGACACACATATATGCAAGTATATTGTCTTCAAAATTCAAATTAGAAAATTTTTAAATATTATCTTTTTATATTTTTTATTCTCTTTCACTTTAGTTTCTCTTTACCTGAACCACATCTTCCACAAATGTTTATCTGTATTATGATGATAGCCTATGAATACTTTTCTTAAATTACAAATATTAATTGTCTGAAATTCAGGATTCAATTTTGTTTTGTCTTTTAACAGAAAAAATATTAGTTGATTAGAACTCTAAATTTTACAAGTCCATAATTTTGTTACATTACGTTGTTTATGTTCTGAAATACATATCATCAATTTGATTTTATAAAAATCACATTAAAGTTTTATAACAGGATGTTATTTCCTACTCTACCACTCTGGATCTCAGATGCTCACATAGCTCAAGTTTTTATAATAATACTTAAAAAGATTTCAGAGCTCTGACTTTATACACATAAAAACAGTTAGCTGAGAAGCTGTGGGTCCATTCTATGGCATGATAACTCCATATATAGTATTATATGTTGAACCTGAAATTGGATATGCCCCACATGCTCTACTATATAGTACAGTTTTTGCACTAAATTTCACTCTTCCTTAAAAAACTGGTAAAATTCTTATCCATTCATGACCAAATACTTTCACTCTGGACAAATTTGTGTTCTCTTCTTCACTGCCCAGCTTCCATATATGTTCTCAGATACTATGCACTGAAGTTATTGCATCAAGATTCAGAGAATTCTCAGTTGCTCATAAATGATCTGAATTTTAGTCTTTTTTAATCAGGAAGTATAATGCCTTGTTAAAGTTTGAGATAAGAGAATCTTCCTTAGTGTGCAAAAGTTGTGACCTATATGGAACTGATCTTCTAGTCTGTCCCTAACAAGAGCCAGTGCCATGCAGGCATAGAGTTGTTTAGTCACCAAGTAGTGTCTGACTCTGTGACCCCACAGACTGTAGCCCGCCAGGCTCCTCTGTTCATAGGATTTCCCTGGCAAGAATACTGGAGTGGGTTGTCATTTCCTTCTCCAGGGGACCTTCACAATCCAGAGATCAAACTCAGGTCTCCTGCACTGGCAGGTGGATTCTTTACACCACTGAGCCACCTGGGAAGCCCATGCCACGGAACAGGTATGCAATAAATACTTGGGTAATGACTAAAACATTCTCCTTTGACTGGTTTGCTTCTCTCTTTTCAAAGATTACATTTTAATATTATCTCATTTTGACTTGTTGATTAGTCTGGACCATTAAAAAATCTGTTTCATTCTCAGATTCTTACAGCTAGTATGTGATATGTTTAATGTTCCAACTTTGGGCTGAGTGCACTGTTTGGTACATAATAGGCAAGACTTTGCTGAATGAATGAACAGAAATAAAAATTAACAAATATAGATATTCTATCGACTTATATTGTTTTTATTAAATAATGCTGTATAGTGGTTTAGAAAATACATTTAAAAATATATGTTGATACACTTCACTTTATACACTTATATGAATGCACTAACCCAAATGTACACATAGACAAATTCATCTCCATGCACACATTCACAGAGCTTTGAGAAAAATATCATATTTCTCTCAAATAAAATAAACATGTACTCCAAGCAAACAAGACAGATATTCTAATGCTTTTTTATGCAGTTTATTTTACATTTCAGTTCAGTCCAGTTGTTCAGTCATGTCCGACTTTTTGTGACTCCATGAATAGTAGCACGCCAGGCTTCCCGGTCCATCACCAACTCCCAGAGTCCACTCAAACCCATGTCCATCCAGTCAGTGAGGCCATCCAACCATCTCATCCTCTGTCGTCCCTTTCTCCTCCTGCCTTCAATCTTTCCCAGCATTAGGGTCTTTTCCAATGAGTCAGCTTTTTGCATCAGGTGGCCAAAGTACTGGAGTTTCAGCTTCAGCATCAGTTCTTCCAATGAACACCCAGGATTGATCTCTTTTAGGATGGAGTGGTTGGATGTCCTTGCAGTCCAAGGGACTCTCAAGAGTCTTCTCCAACACTAAAGTTCAAAAGCATCAATTCTTCGGCACTCAGCTTTTTTCACAGTCCAACTCTCACATCCATACATGACCACTGGAAAAACTGTCCTTGACTAGATGGACATCTGTTGGCAAAGTAATGTCTATGCTTTTGAATATGCTATCTAGGTTGGTCATAACTTTCCTTCTAAGGAGTAAGTGTCTTTTAATTTCATGGCTGCAGTCACCATCTGCAGTGATTTTGGAGCCCAGAAAAATAAAGTCTGACACTGTTTCCCCATCTATTCGCCATGAAGTGATGGGAAAGGATGCCATGATCTTCGTTTTCTGAATGTTGAGCTTTAAGCCAACTTCTTCACTCTACTCTTTCACTTTCATCAAGAGGCTCTTTAGTTCTTCTTCACTTTCTGCCATAAGGGTGGTGTCGTCTACATATCTGAAATTATTGATATTTCTCCTGGCAATCTTGATTCCAGCTTGTACTTCATCAAGCCCAGCGTTTCTCATGATGTACTCTGCATATAAGTTTACTTTACACCAAACATCTTGATTATATCATCCCAGGAGAAACAGATTTAACTGATAGGATTAGAGAAATCATGATGGTAACCAATTCTATGCAAAGACCTTCAGGATAGCATTATTACCATGGTTAGCTTGGAATAATGAGATAATTTAAAAAAACATTGATTTATATGGATGCACATGCTATTCATAATCCCATGTTAAATTAGAAGGACTGCGAGATTACAGGAATAAGGGAATTATTATGCAAAACTCTGGAGTAGATCATCCAAACTTTAGAATATCTTATTTCTAACTCTTTAAATTCTCTACTGCCACAGTTGCCAAGGTACCAAGTACATTATTTTCTTCTTAATTTTATTTTTTCCAAGAATTTTCCTTGAAAGCTAAAACCAATTATTGTATGGTTTTATTTTCTTTTAAGAGCAAGAATAATGGCTCAGTAGTTTCCATTTTGGAGAAGGCAATGGCACCCCATTTCCCTTGCCTGGAAAATCCCATGGATGGAGGAGCCTGGTAAGGCTGCAGTCTGTGGGGTTGCTCAGAGTCAGACAGCGACTTCACTTTCACTTTTCACCTTCATACATTGGAGAAGGAAATGGCAACCCAGTCCAGTGTTCTTGCCTGGAGAATCCCAGGGACGGCAGAGCCTGGTGGGTTGCCATCTATGGGGTCGCACAGAGTCGGACACGACTGAAGTGACTTAGCAGCAGCAGCAGCAGCAGTTTCCATTTATTTAACGATATTATATGTCAGTCATAGTGTTGCCTTTTTCAAAACCTGTTGAAGGAAGTATTTTATTTCTCACATATATAAGGAATCTGAATCTTAGAAAAATTATAACTTGTCTAAGGTCACACAGCAGGTATGTGAGAGAGTCACTTACTTTCAGGTTTATCTAATGGCAAAACCACACTATAACTCAAAATTATGCTGGCATTGCTTATCCACCACTGATTTTAATTCAGTACAGAAATATAAAAAAAGAAAAAAAAAACCCTGGATTGATTGAATGATTGATTTCGTACATCTAAGAATCTTTAGATGATGGACTATCTGATGAACTATTTATTTTAATGTTATTAGAGTGCTCAGATTTTCCTAATGGATCAGTTGTGGGTTGTGAAAGAAAAGAATCCACAACTTCAAGTCTTTTGACCTGAGCAATTTCTCAAGTGTTTGGTCTGATCCATGGAAGGGCCTTCCCTGATGGTTCAGATGGTAACGAATCTGCCTGCAACACACGAGACACAGGTTCGATTCCCTGGTTGGGAAGATATTTGGAGAAAGGAATGGCTACCCACTCAAGTATTCTTGCCTGGAGAATTCCATGGACAGAGAAGCCTGGCAGGCTACAGTCCATGTGGTTGCAAAGAGTTGGACAACTGAGCAACTAACACTTTCTCTGTGTGTGTGTGTGTGTTTTGGTCTTATCCATGGAAGAACAAAATAGCTACCAACTGAGATGAAGAAGACTGCCAGAGAAGCAGGTTTGGGGACAATTCAGTTGTTCAGTTTTGCACATGGTGAGCTTGAGGTTTCTACTAGGTATCTAAATAGGGATTTACAAGGCAGTTGAATATACAAATCTGGATGCCAAATAAGCATACAGATGAAAACCAGAAGACTGGAATGAATGCAAATAGAAAAGAAAAGAGGTCGGAGCCAAAGCCCTAGTGTACTCTATCTATAAGCATCTTGGGAGACCAGCAAAGGAGAATGAGCAGAATTAATCAGCAAAGCAGAGGGAAGACCAAAACAATGATGTGTTTGAAAAACCACTGATCAACCTGAATCCAAGAAGTGAGAGTGATCATCTGTATCAGATGCTGAGACCAAGTAAGATGAAGATTGGCTCTTGGAGTTATTAATAACAAAGCAGAGGTTGGCTTCAGTGGAGGGTTGGAAGAAAAGCTGATTAAAGTAAGCTTAAGATAAAATGGGAGGAGAGAGATTGGAAACTGTGCAGCAATTTAAAACATATTGCTGTAAAGGGAATTAAAGAAATGGCACATTGGCTGGCAAAAAGAGAGAAAGGAGAGAAATAAGAACACATTTGCTGAGGGATAGGCTCTAGGCAGATGATAAAAAACTGATGATGTAGAATGAAAAGAGGCAAATTTCTGCAGCAGATGAGAAGAGACAGAATCTATTAGAAAAGAGACTGGCTTTAGAGAGGAAGAGAACCCCATCTTTGATAATGCATGGAAGGTAGAGTCAGATCAGATCAGATCAGATCAGTAGCTCAGTTGTGTCCGACTCTTTGCGACCCCATGAATCGCAGCACGCCAGGCCTCCCTGTCCATCACCAACTCCCGGAGTTCACCCAGACTCATGTCCATCAAGTCAGTGATGCCATCCAGCCATCTCATCCTCTGTCGTCCCCTTCTCCTCCTGCCCCCAATCCCTCCCAGCATCAGAGTCTTCTCCAATGAGTTAACTCTTCGCATGAGGTGGCCAAAATACTGGAGTTTCAGCTTGAGCATCATTCCTTCCAAAGAAATCCCAGGGCTGATCTCCTTCAGAATGGACTGGTTGGATCTCCTTGCAGTCCAAGGGACTCTCAAGAGTCTTCTCCAACACCACAGCTCAAAAGCATCAATTCTTCGGTGCTCAGCCTTCTTCACAGTCCAGCTGTCACATCCATACATGACCACAGGAAAGACCATAGCCTTGACAGAGTACTGAATACCTATTCTGGTAACTGTGGTTGTGGGAGGTGGTACAAGTCTCTGGGGACTTAAGAAGAAAGTAGATTGAGTTGAGAGTAGATTGGGGAAGGCTGCTTTGAATGTTGGAGATGTGACAAAATGGTATAAATTAATCATGTAGGAGAGAGAGAATATTAAAATACATCCATATTAAAGAACACAGATTAGATATGTGAGCAAATTAGTAAAGGATTTAAAGTAAAGGCTTTGGCCATAGATGAGTGGGCTGAGAGAAGCTACAAAGTTTTCACTTGGCAAAAGGCAGTTTATTTATTTATTTTTTTTACCTTGTTTCTCTTTATTTATTTTTTTTTTTTTGCTTAACTTTACAATATTGTATTGCTTTTACTATACATCGAGATGGATCCGCCACCAGTATACACGTGTTCCCCATCCTGAACCCTCCTTCCTCTCCCCTCCCCACACCATCCCTCCAGGTCTTCCCAGTGCTCCAGCCCCAGGCATCTGTTATCGGGCATCGTACCTGGACTGACGATTCGTTTCAGATATAATATTATACATATTTCAATGCTATTCTCCCCAATCATCCCACCCTCTCCCAGTCCCAGAGTCCAAAAAGTCTGTTCTATACATCAGTGTCTCTTTTGCTGTCTCGTAAATAGGGTTATTTTTACCATCTTTCTAAATTCCATATATATGCGTTAGTTAGAATGGAGGCTCACTGGAGGCAGGCAGTTCGAGAGACTAATGAAGGGAGGGAAGAATAAAATAAGTCATGATTCCTGTTAATTCTCTCAGACTGGCTTACCCATGAAATCAGTTGTGCTTCAAAAAGTACAAGTTAGGCCAGAAGTGAGAAGGGAAAGGCTACCCACTCCAGTATTCTGGCCTAGAGAATTCCATGGACTGTATAGTCCATGGGGTTGCAAAGAGTCGGACATGACTGAGCACCTTTCATTTTCATTTCATTATTATAATGGTGTCCCTGCCGCACGGCGGGGGTTGGGGGCGGGGGCTTCCCTGGTGGCTCAGCAGGAAAGAATCTGTGTGCAATGCAGGAGGCAGGGGTTAATCCCTGGGTTGGGAAGATCCCCTGGAGAAGGAAATGACAACCCATGCTAGTGTTCTTGCCTGGAGAGTCCCATGGACAGAGAAGCCTGGCTGGAGTCCAGGCTTTGTGACTCTCTGGTTCAAAAAGAGTCAGACACAACTTCGAGACGGAGCACACATGCACACGGGGGCACACAATGTCTCATAAACTAGAAAGGACTTCCCAGAACAAATATTCCTCATTCTTTCATTCTCACATTCTAACTTGTTGGTGTTTGGTCCCCAAGTCGTGTCCAATTCTTTGTGACCTGCATGAACTGCAGCACGCCAGGCTTCTCCGTCCTTCACTATCTCCCTGAGTTTGCTCAAACTCATGTCCATTGACAGCGAAGCCACCCAACCATCTTGTCCTCTGTTGCTTTGTCCTCTTGCCCTCAATCCTTCCCAGCGTCAGGGTCTTTGCCAGTGAGTTGGCTCTTCACATCAGGTGGCCAGAGCAGTGGAGCTTCAGCTTCAGCACCAGTCCTTTCAATGAATATTCAGGGTTCATTTCCTTTAGGATGGATTGGTTTGATCTCCTTGCTGTCTAAAGGGATCTCAAGAGTCTGCTCCAACACCACAGTCCAAAAGCATCAATTTTTCGGCACTCAGCCTTCTTTATGGTCCAACTCTTACATCCATAGATGACTATTGGAAAAGCCATAGCTTTGACTATATGGACTTTTGTTGGCAAAGTCAAGTCTTTACTTTTTTAATACACTGTCTAGGTTTGTCATAGCTTTTCTTCCAAGGAGCAGGCATCTTTTAATTTTCATGGCTGCAGTCACCATCTTCAGTGATTTCAGAGTACAAGAAAATGGAATCTGTCACTATTTCCACTTTTCCCCTTTCTATTTGCCAAGAAGTGATGGAACCAGATGCCATGATCTTTGTTTTTGGAATGTTGAGTTTTAAGCCAGCTTGTTCACTCTCCTCTTTCACCTTCATCATGAGGCTCTTTAGCTCCTCTTCTCCCATTACAGTGGTATCATCAGCATATCTGAAGTTATTCTCCCAGCAATCTTGATTCGAGCTTGTGCTTCATCCAGCCCAGATAATTCACACCATGTACTCTGCATATAAGTTAAATAAGCAGGGTAACAATATACAGCCTTGACGTACTCCTTTCCCCATTTTGAACCAGTCTGTTCCATGTCTGGTTCTAACTGTTCTTCTTGACCTGCATACAGGTTTCTAAGGAGGCAGGTAAGGTGATTTGGTATTCCCAACTCTTTAACAATATTTCACAGTTTGTTATGATTCACTGTATTTTTTCCTGGACATATTAAAAATAGGAATCCTCTGGCTCAGTTTTCTCCTAATTTATAAGTTAACTTTTATTTCCATTCTCTCCATACCTAACCAGGAATCCATGATCTATTACGTCTTCCATTCTCTTGCTATTCTCATCCTATTTTCCTAATACATTTTTATTTGATTCATTCAGTAAATATTTTTTAATCCAATTGTCCCTTTTGTCTGCTACAGCCTGAGTGGATATGTGCTGTTGGGGTACATCACAGGACTGATGCATTTTCAAGCTGGCCATTCTCCACCTCAGCAGTGCCCCCTATGCTGCCTGCCCCTCCTTACCTCCCACTTGTCTCCTTTCACAGCACTTCCACAAACCTTCCTCTAATCTGTTTAAGGTCTTTCTCCACTGCTTGCTCACTCACTCTTCACAAATTTACAGCAGCTTTATACTGAAATCCCTTTCTTTGTACGCTTACCTACATTTGCACCCATGCTTATCTTTGTGTCTCACCTCATCTCAAAGTCTGAGACTGATCCTTCCACTCGATTTTGTCACAAGGAGAAAGAGAAGCTTCCTGGACATTTCAAGTCTACAAGGGGATCTTCCTAAGTTATCATTCTTTTATGGTATCTTTTATCCATATCTCTTTCATGGATTTTCCTTGATTGTCCCTTTAAAGCATCCAATTATTCATGGGCCTCCAAACTTAGCTTGCTATAGACTGTCTCCAAACATTATTTAAAGTTTCAGACAGTTAGAGACACAAAAGGCCCTAGCAATCATCCAGCACAGTAGAATCTTCCAACATTAGAATTCTCTAGGGTGCTTTAAAAAATACTAATATTTAGGCCTTACTTCTAGCCCTCTTGGTTTAATTAGTTTAAGGATGCCAGATTAGTATTTTTCTAAAGCTCCCCTTGGGGAAGGCAATGGCACCCCACCCCAGTACTTTTGCCTGGAAAATCCCATGGACAGAGGATTCTGGTAGGCTCCAGTCCATGGGGTCGCTAAGAGTTGGACACGACTGAGCAACTTCACTTTCACTTTCACTTTTCACTTTCATACATTGGAGAAGGAGATGGCAACCCACTCCGGTATTCTTGCCTGGAGAATCCCAGGGACGGGGGAGCCTGGTGAGCTTCTGTCTATGGGGTCGCACAGAGTCGGACACGACTGAAGCGACTTAGCAGCAGCAGCAAAGCTCCCCTGGTGTTTTTCAAAGTGCAGTCAACACTAAGGGATCATTGACATAGTACAATTCTTTTATTTTGCAGTCAAGCTGAACATAAGAGAGATAAAAATGTCCTGCTCTTCTTGGTCATACCATGAATCATTCTGAGCTAACTGGGGCAGAGCATCTCAACTAGTGTGCTGCAAATAGGTTACAGGTACGCTGCAACACCTGTCTCTCAGCTTCAGGGTGACTCCTCAAAGTCTCGACTTCCTAGGCTCCTGAGGTTGCTCAGTTCCAGGCTTGAGCGTCCCCCTCTGCCTGCATTAGTGTGACAGGGAAATACCATGATTTTCTCTTTGTGTCATTATGTGAACATGTCTGAGAAACTCTGATCTAGTACACACTTATCCTCAAAATTTACTGATGAATATTTCTTCTCTGAGAAGATTATCTTTCACCTTGTTCTCTATTAAATTCCATTGTTTTATGTCGATCTTCTTTTCTAAATCCAGATCATGTGACCAGTTTTGTGTTATTAGTACATTCTTCAGTCCAATAACTAAATAAGGAATGAATGGTTGACCACCACTAAGACAGGGAATGACCTCAAGAAAACTTTATTTTGAACATACTGACAGTGAATTATTATCCCAGAATCCAATTTCTTAGCTGGAAATGTGGACAGATAAATGAACGACTGTGATCAAGTCACAGTTTGGTAGCTTGTTGATTAGGAAGCTGTATAATCACAGAATTAAGAGTTTATTATTCCACGATAAATTGTGGGCATTTATTAATTCCTTCAATTTATCTGCTTTGTACTTGACATCCACCACACATAAATAAATGAAAGGAACATAAATATTAACTCTTCATAACAGAGGCAGAAATTTTTATTATAAATGTTTTGCTTTAATTATCAAAAGGGCACATAATCAGCAACATAATTTTAGTGTCTTGGGCAGCATTATATACACTGGCAACTCCAGTCATACAAAAAATGTTAATTTGACTGAACTGATTAAGTTCAAGGAATTGGATATTTCTTGGAATTATGATTATATTATCATTAAATGACTGACTCAGTACAAGGGCTCTCGGTCAAACAGGGAGAGCAAGCTAAGTCACTTCAGACATCTCTGACTCTTTCAGACCCTATAGACTGTAGCCCGCCAGGCTGCTCTGTCCATGGGAATTCTCCAGACAAGAATACTGGAGTAGGTTGCCATGCCCTCCTCCAGGGGATCTTCCCCAGTCAAGAGATCGAACCCGTGTCTCTTACATCTCCTGCATTGGCAGGCAGGTTTTTTACCACTAGTGCCACCTGGGGAGACCGGTGTCAAACAGACCCGATTTCAAATCCCCATGCTTCTACTTTCTTGACCAATAAAACTTTGAGTTAGCCTCTCTAAGACTCAGTTTTCTTTTTCTCCAAAGTGAGGACTAAAATAGGTTTGAACAATCGGTGGTGTTGTAAAAATCAAGTAAGATTATGTAGGTAAAGCTCTAAGTGTCATCACCACTCTCAATCAGAATCAAATCTACATTCTAAATTTCTTTTTTTTTTTATTTTATTTTGCTTAACTTTACAATATTGTATTGCTTTTGCCATTCATCAAAATGAATCTGTCACAAGTGTACATGTGTTCCCCATCCTGAACCCTCCTCCCTCCTCGGTCCCCATACCATCCCTCTGTGTCGTCCCAGTGCACCAGCCCCAGGCATCCGTTATGAGGCATCGTACCTGGACTGGCGACTCGTTTCATATATGATATTATACATATTTCAATGCCATTCTCCCAAATCATCCCACCCTCTCCCTCTCCCAGAGTCCAAAAGACTGTTCTATACATCAGTGTCTCTTTTGCTGTCTCGTATACAGGGTTATTGTTACCATCTTTCTATATTCCATATATATGCGTTAGTATACTGTATTTGTGTTTTTCTTTCTGGCTTACTTCACTCTGTATAATAGGCTCCAGTTCCATCCACCTCATTAGAACTGATTCAAATGTATTCTTTTTAATGGCTGAGTAATACTCCATTGTGTATATGTACCACTGCTTTCTTTATCCATTCATCTGCTGATGGACATCTAGGTTGCTTCCAAGTCCTGGCTATTGTAAACGGTGCTGCTATGAACATTGGGGTACACGTGTCTCTTTCAATTCTGGTTTTCTCAGTGTATATGCCCAGCAGTGGGATTGCTGGATCATAAGGCAGTTCTATTCCCAGTTTTTTGAGGAATCTCCATACTGTTCTCCATAGTGGCTGTACTAGTTTGCATTCCCACCAACAGTGTAAGAGGGTTCCCTTTTCTCCACACCCTCTCCAGCATTTATTGCTTGTGGACTTTTGGATCGCAGCCATTCTGACTGGCGTGAAATGGTACCTCATAGTGGTTTTGATTTGCATTTCTCTGATAATGAGTGATGTTGAGCATCTTTTCATGTGTTTGTTAGCCATCTGTATGTCTTCTTTGGAGAAATGCCTATTTAGTTCTTTGGCCCGTTTTTTGATTTGGTCATTTATTTTTCTGGAATTGAGCTGTAGGAGTTGCTTGTATATTTTTGAGATTAGTTGTTTGTCAGTTGCTTCATTTGCTATTATTTTCTCCCATTCTGAAGGCTGTCTTTTCACCTTGCTTATAGTTTCCTTTGTTGTGCAGAAGCTTTTAAGTTTAATTAGGTCCCATTTGTTTATTTTTGCTTTTATTTCCAATATTCTGGGAGGTGGGTCATAGAGGATCCTGCTGTGATGTATGTCAGAGAGTGTTTTGCCTATGTTCTCCTCTAGTTTTATGGTTTCTGGTCTTACATGTAGATCTTTAATCCATTTTGAGTTTATTTTTGTGTATGGTGTTAGAAAGTGTTCTAGTTTCATTCTTTTTTTTTTTTTTTATTGATTATGCCAAAGCTTTTGATTGTGTGGGTCACAACAAAATGTGGAAAATTCTTTTTTTTTTGCAGGGGAAAATGGACAAAGGAAAGGATCAATGAGGGTGGGAGGGAAATGGGAAGAAAGAAGGGGAGTGATGGTGGGGAGGAGTATATGTAATTTCTTAACCAATGGCTTTCTGTTTTTAATCACAAAGAACACTTAAAAAAAAATCATGTTGAATTCATCCTATATTAGGAGGTGTGTTCTCGAAATGGAAAGTTCAGGAAACAAAAAGTCCAGTTTGGGTGTCCTCATCTTTAGGCACATTTTGGTATTTTGTATTGGTAGGTCTATCTTTACCACAATATATTATTTAGGACAGGATCACATTTGTCACCTCTTCCTCCCTACTACCCAAAGTGGTACCAAACCCATAAAATAGTCAATAAACCTTTACAGAGTGAACAAATAAGTCTTTTTTTTTTTTTTTAACTCTCCTGAGTGAACTGAATTTTTTGAGGCTCATACGTAAATATGTTTTGCTCTTTACTTTGTCTATTACAGCCAGATTATATGAGTGGGGTATTAAAGTCTCCCACTATTATTGTATTGCTGCATATTTCTTCTATCATATTAAGTAATGTTTGTCTTAGATATATCAATGCTCCAATGTTGGGTGCATATATATTTATAATTGTTATAACTTCTTTTTGGATTGTTCCTTTAAGTCGTTATGTGTAACCTTCATTGTCTCCTTTTCAAGGTCTTTAAAGTCAATTTTATCTGATATAAGTATTGCTGCTCCTGTTTTCTTATGGTCCATGTTTGCATAGAAAATCTTTTTCCAGGCCTTCATTTTCAGTCAGTATATATCCCATATTTTAAGGTGGTTCTCTTGTAGACAACATATATAGGGGTCTAGTTTTTGTGTCCATTTGATCCATTTTAGTCTTTTGGTTGTCTCTTGTAGACAAGGTATGTAGGGGTCTTGTTTTTGTATCGATTCGGCCAGTCTTTGTCTGTTGATTAGGGCATTCAGCCCATAAACGTTTAAAGCAATTATTGATAAATAAGATTTACTTTATTGTTTTGGGTTCGAATTTATATACCCTTTTAGTGATTCCTGTCTAGAGAATGTCCTTTAGTTTTTGTTGGAGAAATGGTTTACTGGTGCAAAATTCTCTCAACTTTTGCTTATCTGTGAAGCTTTTGATTTCTCCTTCATATTTGAATGAGATCCTTGCTGGATACAATAATCTAGGCTGTAAGTTATTTTCTTTCATCACTTTAATTACGTCTTGCCATTCCCTCCTGGCTTGGAGAGTTTCTCTTGAAAGATCAGCTATTATCCTTATGGGAATTCCCTTGTGAGTTATTTGATGTTTTTCCCTTGCTGCTTTTAATATTTGTTCTTTATATTTAATCTTTGTTAATTTGATTAATATGTGTCTTGGGGTGTTTCGCCTTGGGTTTATCCTGTTAGGGACTCTCTGGATTTCTTGAACTTGAGTGGTAATTTCCTTCTCCATTTTAGGGAAGTTTTCAACTATTATCTCCTCAAGTATTTCCTCATGATCTTTCTTTTTATCTTCTTCTTCTGGAACTCCTATGATTCGAATGTTGTAGCGTTTGATGTTATCCTGGAGGTTTCTGAAATTGTCCTCATTTCTTTTGATACGTTTTTCTTTTTTCTCGTCTGATTCATTTATTTCTAGGATTCTATCTTCTAATACACTAATCCTATCTTCTGCCTCTGTTATTCTACTCTTTGTTGCCTCCAGGGTGTTTTGGATCTCATTTATTGCATTATTCATTATGTGTTGACTCTTTTTTATTTCTTCTAGGTCCTTGTTAAACCTTTCTTGCATCTTCTCAATCCTTGTCTCCAGACTCTTTAACTGTGATTCTATTTTGATTTCGAGATTTTGAATTAATTTCGCTATCATTATTTGGAATTCTTTATCAGGTAGATTCCCTATCTCTTCCTCTTTGGTTTCATTTGGTGGGCATCTATCCTGTTCCTTTAGCTGCTGGGTATTCTTTTGTCTCTTCATTTTGTTAAAATTGCCAAGTTTAGAGTATCCTTACTATATTCTGGAAGTTTGTTGAATTCTCTTTATTGAGGCGGTTTACAGGTCTTTTCAATATCTGATCTCTGCCTTGTTACAGAGGGGACGGAGATGAACACCCAAATCTAAACCGGCCAGGTTCAGGCACTCGGATAATCCTCAGAAGCACAGACTTGGTTGAGTCTGCGTTTTATGCCCTTCCCAGATCCGAGTAGCGCAGGTGATGAAATGTTCAGCAAGCGCAGCTGCTGCGACTTATCGCCTCTCCGCTGCTCAGTTTTCTGGGTATACAAACAGCGCACTTTCTCAGGCAGATCTTGACCATCCAGAGCCCCAAGAAGCGTGAGTCAGCACAGAAACCTACTCACAGTTCCGTTAGACAGTGTCTCTCTAGGGCTGTAATTGCCCGCCTCCGGCCCTGGCTGCCTGTCACTGGAGTGGGACGGCCTGCAGCCGGCCAACTCTGTGCAGCCCTTTGTTCCGTAGGTAGTCCTGGTGGTGTCTTAAGTTAGGGCTGGCTTTTGATGTAGTAGATAACCGACAGTCTGGTTATTTCGCTCAGATAGCGCCCGAGATAGCCAGGCCAAATCCTTTCTCAAAGCAATGCAGGCCTCGCGGCTCCTCCTAGCCCAGCCCCCGCTTGCCAATAGCAAATGCTGGTGTCCGCGCCACTTCTCCGCAAAAGGAGTTACCGCAGGGCTCGTTTTCTCATTTTGAAGACAATGAGTTGTCTTTCTAAGTGCCTGATGTCCTCTGCTGGCATTCAGAAGTTGTTTTATCGAATTTATTCAGCATTCAAATGTTCTTTAAGTGGATTTGTGGAGGAGAAAGTATTCTCCCCGTCTTACTCGTCCGCCATCTTAGCTCCTCCCTCCTCACTAAATTTCTGTATTCCACACTAGTGTTCCTCCTAGTTTCATTCTTTTACAAGTGTTTGACCAGTTTTCCCAGCACCACTTGTTAAAGAGATTGTCTTTAATCCATTGTATATTCTTGCCTCCTTTGTCAAAGATAAGGTGTCCATATGTGTGTGGATTTATCTCTGGGCTTTCTATTTTGTTCCATTGATCTATATTTCTGTCTTTGTGCCAGTACCATACTGTCTTGATGACTGTGGCTTTGTAGTAGAGCCTGAAGTCAGGCAGGTTGATTCCTCCAGTTCCATTCTTCTTTCTCAAGATAGCTTTGGCTATTCGAGGTTTTTTGTATTTCCATACAAATTGAGAAATTATTTGTTCTAGCTCTGTGAAGAATACCGTTGGTAGCTTGATGGGGATTGCATTGAATCTGTAAATTGCTTTGGGTAGTATACTCATTTTCACTATATTGATTCTACCAATCCATGAACATGGTATATTTCTCCATCTATTAGTGTCCTCTTTGATTTCTTTCACCAGTGTTTTATAGTTTTCTATATATAGGTCTTTAGTTTCTTTAGGAAGATATATTCCTAAATATTTTATTCTTTTCATTGCAATGGTGAATGGAATTGTTTCCTTAATTTCTCTTTATATTTTCTCATTATTAGTGTACAGGAATGTAAGGGATTTCTGTGTGTTGATTTTACATCCTGCAACTTTACTATATTCATTGATTAGTTCTAGTAATTTCCTGGTGGAGTCTTTAGGGTTTTCCACATAGAGGATCATGTCATCTGCAAACAGTGAGTGTTTTACTCCTTCTTTTCCAATTTGGATTCCTTTTATTTCTTTTTCTGCTGATTGCTGTGGCCAAAACTTCCAAAACTATGTTGAATAGTAATGGTGAAAGTGGAATTTCTTGTTCCTGACTTTAGAGGAAATGCTTTCAATTTTTCACCATTGAGGATAATGTTTGCTGTGGGTTTGTCATATATAGCTTTTATTATGTTGAGGTATGTTCCTTCTATTCCTGCTTTCTGGAGAGTTTTTATCATAAATGGATGTTGAACTTTGTCTAAGGCTTTCTCTGCATCTATTGATATAATCATATGGTTTTTATTTTTCAATTTGTTAATGTGGTGTATTACGTTGATTGATTTGCGGATATTGAAGAATCCTTGCATTCCTGGGATAAAGCCCACTTGGTCATGGTGTATGATCTTTTTAATGTGTTGTTGGATTCTGATTGCTATAATTTTGTTAAGGATTTTTGCATCTATGTTCATCAGTGATATTGGCCTGTAGTTTTCTTTTTTTGTGGCATCTTTGTCAGGTTTTGGTATTAGGGTGATGGTGGCCTCATAAAATGAGTTTGGAAGTTTGCCTTCCTCTGCAATTTTCTGGAACAGTTTGAGTAGGATAGGTGTTAGCTCTTCTCTAAATTTTTGGTAGAATTCAGCTGTGAAGCCGTCTGGGCCTGGGCTTTTGTTTGCTGGGAGATTTCTGATTACAGTTTCAATTTCCGTGCTTGTGATGGGTCTGTTAAGATTTTCTATTTCTTCCTGATCCAGTTTTGGAAAGTTGTACTTTTCTAAGAATTTGTCCATTTCTTCCACGTTGTCCATTTTATTGCCATATAATTGCTGATAGTAGTTTCTTATGATTCTTTGTATTTCTGTGCTGTCTGTTGTGATCTCTCCATTTTCATTTCTAATTTTATTGATTTGATTTTTCTCCCTTTGTTTCTTGATGAGTCTGGCTAGTGGTTTGTCAATTTTATTTACCCTTTCAAAGAACCAGCTTTTGGCTTTGTTGATTTTTGCTATGGTTTCTTTTGTTTCTTTTGCATTTATTTCTGCCCTAATATTTAAGATTTCTTTCCTTCTACTAACCTTGGGGTGCTTCATTTCTTCCTTTTCTAGTTGCTTTAGGTGTAGAGTTAGGTTATTTATTTCAATTTTTTCTTGTTTCTTGAGCTATGCCTGTATTGCTATGAACTTTCCCCTTAGGACTGCTTTTATAGTGTCCCACAGGTTTTGGGTTGTTGTGTTTTCATTTTCATTCGTTTCTATGCAGATTTTGATTTCTTTTTTGATTTCTTCTGTGATTTGTTGGTTATTCAGCAGCGTGTTGTTCAGCCTCCATATGTTGGAATTTTTAATAGTTTTTCTCCTGTTGTTCAGATCTAATTTTACTGCACTGTGGTCAGAAAAGATACTTGGAATGATTTCAATTTTTCTCAACTTGCCAAGGCTAGATTTATGGCCCAGGATGTGGTCTATCCTGGAGAAGGTTCCGTGTGTGCTTGAGAAAAAGGTGAAATTCATTGTTTTGGGATGAAATGTCCTATAGATATCAATTAGGTCTAACTGGTCTATTGTATCGTTTAAAGTTTGTGTTTCCTTGTTAATTTTCTATTTAGTTGATCTATCCATTGGTGTGAGTGGGGCATAAAAGTCTCCCACTATTATTGTGTTATTGTTGATTTCTCCTTTTATACTTGTTAGTATTTGTCTTACATATTGCGGTGCTCCTATGTTGGGTGCATATATAATTATTATATCTTCTTCTTGGATTGATCCTTTGATCATTATGTAGTGACCTTCTTTGTCTCTTTTCACAGCCTTTGTTTTAAAGTCTATTTTATCTGATATGAGTATTGCTACTCCTGCTTTCTTTTGGTCCCTATTTGCACGGAAAATCTTTGTCCAGCCCTTCACTTTCAGTCTGTATGTGTCCCCTGTTTTGAGGTGGGTCTCTTGTAGACAACATATGTAGGGGTCTTGTTTTTTATCCATTCGGCCAGTCTCTGTCTTTTGGTTGGGGCATTCAACCCATCTACATTTAAGGTAATTATTGATAATTTTGATCCCGTTGCCATTTACTTTATTGTTTTGGGTTCGAACTTATATACCCTTTTTGTGTTTCCTGTCTAGGGAATGTCCTTTAGTATTTGTTGGAGAGCTGGTTTGGTGGTGCTAAATTCTCTCAGCTTTTGATTGTCTGTAAAGCTTTTGATTTCTCCTTCATATTTGAATGAGATCTTTGCTGGGTACAATAATCTGGGCTGTAGGTTATTTTCTTTCATCACTTTAAGTATGTCTTGCCATTCCCTCCTGGCTTGGAGAGTTTCCTTTGAAAGATCAGCTGTTATCCTTATGGGAATTCCTTGTGTGTTATTTGTTGTTTTTCCCTTGCTGCTTTTAATATTTGTTCTTTGTGTTTGATCTTTGTTAATTTGATTAATATGTGTCTTGGGGTGTTTCGCCTTGGGTTTATTCTGTTTGGGACTCTCTGGGATTCTTGGACTTGAGTGATTATTTCCTTCCCCATTTTAGGGAAGTTTTCAACTATTATCTCCTCTAGTATTTTCTCATGGTCTTTCTTTTTGTCTTCTTCTTCTAGGACTCCTATGATTCAAATGTTGTAATGTTTAATATTGTCCTGGAGGTCTCTGAGATTGTCCTCATTCCTTTTAATTCGTTTTTCTTTTTTTCTCCTCTGATTCATTTATTTCTATCATTCTATCTTCTAATTCACTAATTCTATCTTCTGCCTCTGTTATTCTACTATTTGTTGCCTCCAGCATGCTTTGGATCTCATTTATTGCATTATTCATTACATATTGACTCTTTTTAATTTCTTCTAGGTCCTTGTTAAACCTTTTTTGCATCTTCTTAATGCTTTTCTCCAGGCTGTTTATCTGTGATTCCATTTTGATTTCAAGATTTTGGATTAATTTCACTATCATTATTTGGAATTCTTTATCAGGTAGATTTGCTATTTCTTCCTCTTTTGTTTGGTTTGGTGGGCATTTATCCTGTTCCTTTACCTGCTGGGAATTCTTCTGTCTCTTCATCTTGTTTAAATTGCTGAGTTTGGGGTGTCCTTACTGTATTCTGGCAGTTTACGGGGTTCTCTTTATTGTGGTGTTTCCTCACTGTGTGTGGGTTTGTACAGGTAGCTCGTCAAGGTTTCTTGGTTATGGAGGCTTGTGTAGGTGTTCTGGTGGGTGGAGCTGGATTTCTTCTCTCTGGAGTGCAATGGAGTGTCTAGTAATGAGTTATGAGATGTCTATGATTTTGGGGTGACTTTGGGTAGCCTGTATATTGGAGCTCAGGGCTGTGTTCCTGTGTTTCTGGAGAATTTGCTTGGTATGTCTTGCCATGGAACCTGTTGGCCCTTGTGTGATGCTTGGTTTCAGTGTAGGTATGGAGACATTTGATGAGCTCCTGTCAATTAATGGTCTGTGGAATCAGGGTGTGGACTTAAGCCTCCTGTTTCCATTTATCGGTCTTAGTTTTACAATAGTCTCAAAACTCCTTCTATACTGCACTCCACAACTGGACCGCTCAGAGATGTTCACAGAGTTACACAGAGAAGAGAAGAGGGAGGAAGGAGATAGAGGTGGTCAGGAGGATAAAAGGAGGGAATGAAAAGGAGAGAGACAGATCCAGTCAGTAATCAGTTCCCTAAGTGTTTTCCTTTATTTGGAACACTCAGAAATTCATAGAGTTGGATAGAGTAGAGAGGGGTTAGGGAGGAGACACAGGCGAACTGGTGGAGAAAAAGGAGAGTCCGGAGGTGGAGAGAACAGTCAAGCCAGTAATCTCGCTCCCTAGTAAAAAGTGGGTACTGAAGTTTAGGTTCTTAAAGGTACAGAATTGGTAACAAATACCTAAAAGCAAAAATTAAAAATCTAGAGTAGAGTTTGGAGTTTCAAAAATACAGTGTTAAAGAAAAGAAGAAGGAAAAGAAAGAGAGAAAAAGAAAAAAAAGTCACAAAAGTTATAAAGAAAATATAGGTACAAAATGATAACCAATATTAAAAAGCAAAAGTTAAAAATCTAGAGTAGTGTTTGGAGTTTCAAAAATACAATATTAAAGAAAAGAAGAAGAAAAAGAAAGATAGAAGGAAAAAAACGAAAGAAAGAAAGAAAATAAAAACAAAACCAAAAACAAAGTCACAAAAATTATAAAGAAGATACAGGCGCAAATTGATTACATATACCAGAAAGCATAAATTAAAGATCTAGATTAGAGTTTGGAATTTCAGGAATACAATGTCAAAGAAAAGATGAAGAGATAGAAAGAGGGGGGAAAAAAGTCACAAAAGTTATAAAAAAAAAATAGGTACAAAATTGATAACAATTACCAATAAGCTAAACTTATGAATCTAGAGCAGAGTTTGGAGTTTCAAAAATACAATGTTAAAGAAAAGAAAAAAAGAAAGAGAAAAAGAAAAAAAAAAAGGGTCGCAAAAGTTATAAAAAATATATATATGAAGTTTGGTTTTCTTGTTTGCTTTTTTTTAAAAAAAAGAAGGGTCTTTTATTTGTTTATTTATTTTTATTTATTTATTTATTTTACAAAGTAATAGTAGGTTCTAAAAGTGAAAATTAAAGGAGTACTAAAGGATAAAAAAAATTAAAAAAATTTTTCTTTCCTTTAAAAAAAAAAAAAAGAAAGAAAAAATAATGGTAAAAATAGTAAAAATATATATAAGACTTTCTCTGTTATTGATGTGGTTATTGTGGGTTCAGTTCACTTTTGGCTAGTTCCTTGCTCCGGCTTTAATTTCTCACTGTCTATAGGCCCCTTTCTATGTAGTTCGTACTAATCACGGGGTTTTAGTATATTGCCTGTCGCTTCCACCGCGGTTCCCTCTGTTATAGCTTCTTCTGTTTGCTGGTCTCTTCAGTGTCTGATTTCTGCCCAGATACAAAGGGGGCGGTGGTGGACACCCTTTTTTTTTTTTTTTTTTTTTTTAGGCTCACTTGTTCAGTCGCGCTGTGGGAAGGGAGGGACACTGCAAATAAATACCACTGGCGTGTGCTCGCAGTGGCTCAGCCACACTGGGTCTGCCCCCGCTCACAGCGCGTGTAGCCTCCCTGCCCACTCTGCTCAGGCTCTCTGTTTCCCCACCGGAACCATCCACAACCGGCCCTGGGCTGCTTGCCCCTCCCAGGTCTAAGCCACTCAAGTTCAGGCACTCGGGTAGTCCTCAGAGGCCCAGGCTCGGTTGGGCCTGCGTTTTGTGCCCTTTGCAGATTCCAGCAGAGCAGGTAATGAGGTGTTTAGCAAGCACGGCTTCTGCGACGTATTGCCTCCCTGTCACTCGGTTTTCTAGGTGTACAACCGGCGCACTTTCTTAGGCGGATGTTGGCGCCCCCGAAGTCTTGTTAGCGCCTCTGGTGCGACCAGAGCCCCAAGAAGTCTTAGTTAGCAAAGAAGCCTGCTTACAGTTTTGTGGATAATGTTTCTCTGGGGCTGCGATTGCCTCCCTCCAGCTCTGGCTGCCTGTCACCGGAGAGGAACTGTCTGCAGCCGACTATCTCTGTACAGTCCTTTGTTCTGTGTGCAGGCCTGGCGGTGTCTTAGGTTAGGGCTGGCTTTTCGTGTGGTAGGTATCCCACAGTCTGGTTTGCTAGCCCAAATTATTTCGCTCAGGTAGCACCTGGGATATTCAGGCCAATCCTTACTCTAGCAATGCAGCCCGCGATGCAGCCTGCTCCGCGCCTCTCTGCCCAGCCCCTGCTTGCTAATAGTGGATGCAGGCATTTGCACTGCTTCTCCGCTGGGGAAGTTATCGTAGGGCTCATAGTCTGTGGGTTTTAATTGTTTATTTATTTTCCTCCCTGTTATGTTGCCCTCCGTGCTTCCCAGGCTCAGCACAGACTCGGCAGTGAGAATGTTTCCTGGTGTTTGGAAACTTCTCTCTTTTTAAGACTCCCTTCCCTGGACAGAGGTCCATCCCTCCCTCTTTGTCTCTTTTTTGTCTTTTATATTTTTTCCTACCTCCTTTAGAAGGCAATGAGTTGCTTTTCTGGGTGTCTGATGTCCTCTGCCAGCTTTCAGAAGTTGTTTTGTGGAATTTACTCAGTTTTTAAATGTTCTTTTGATGAATTTGTGGAGGAGAAAGTGTTCTCCCGATCCTAGTCCTCCGCCATCTTAGCTCCTCCCCCTAATTTTCTTTTTTAAACCAATAGATTGTATTGCACTTATGCCTTTCTTGATTGCCTATTACCCAGAATTCTCTTTACTCCAGTGTCCATTTCCTATGAAGTCTCACCAGTCCAGAAACTTTATTTTCACACCACTAGTCTGTACTTCAGTTGTAGCCCTTACCAAGGCCTGCAATGGGTGAGCAATTAGCATACTGGTACACCTGTCCACTCAACTAGCTCCTAGAAAATATGAATTGCTTTCTTCATATAGACGTCTATAATATCTGTAAATATGTGAATTAGACCATGCTGTTCTCTTACTCTCATCTCTTTAGTACATTTCTATCACACTTCAGAGGAAATCCAAAGTCCTTTCCAAGCTTACAAAGCCATGAAATATTTGATCCTGGCCCTGCCTGTCCACTGCACTCCACCATGCCCTTGCACACTATCCAGAGGCCACACAGTCTCCTTCTCTGCCCCAGAATATAATATCAATTGATATAGTGGAGATCTACTGATCAGAAGCTATGAGGCAGATGCCATTTCAGGCATCTGGGGAACACTGGTGAATACAATAAACAAATACCCATCTTTGTAGAGCTTTCACTCCAGTGGGAAGAAGCGTGGAAATCAGCAATATAAGTAAATTATATTGTATTTCAAAAGGGATAAGTACAATAGAAAGAAGTGGAGCAGGGCAGGGGAAAGGGAGAAGAGCCAGGGAAGAAGGGATTAGTTGTGATTTCAAATCCATGCTAAGCATGTTCTCCCCCAGCACTGGCAACTGCTAATCCTTTTGCCTGGCTCTCCCTTTGCCAGCCCACCCAATATTCACATAGTTCCTTATATCCATTATTTAAGTGTCTCCCTAAATGTCAACATTTCTGAAAATCGTTATCTGAAGAGAGGGTAAAATGTATGCTCCCGCTCCCACACTGCAGCTCTTTACTCCCCTAATTAGCTTTATTTTCTTCACTGCATTATATATTTATTCATTTTACAACGAATATACATATATATATATATATAAACTGTTTTATTTCTAGTGCTTAGGACAGTATTTGCCATAGTTATAATAGATATCTATTAAATAAATATATGCAGGTAATAATTAGCTTCAGCTCATGGTTATTAAATGTATAAGGTAGAGCCAATAAAACTGAAATTTATTCAATAATATATTATTCCTTAATAATTTGGAAAACAATTTCTATTTAAAAATTCTTCTTTCTTTATGCCCATGGTGTTTTTTATAGAAAACAAGGACCTGCCAAACTTCTTTAAATGAGATCCTTCTTCATTAATTCAATTGTTGTTGAGTACTCATAACATTCTAAACTTTGTACTAAGCACAGAATACACACACATTCAGAAGATGGATATAATTATTTTTAAAATGGCATCTTTAATTATTAACATGGAGGGGGATAGTCAGAGCGGAACACGGAAACAGGCTAGAAGGCTGTTCAGGTGAACTCCGATGGTGGTTCGGGCCAAGGTGGTAGAGTGAAGCTGGTGAGACTTACCTGGGCTCTAAAATATTCTGAAGGTGGGTTTGGATGTGAGGAAAATAGGAGACCAAAGGAAAAAAACAAATCCAAGAATTTTACCTACATAAATGGAAGGATAGAATGACCGTAAACACAGATGGGAAGACTATGGTTGGAGCAGGTTTGGAAGGATGATCCAGAGTGCAGCTTTCAACAAGCCATGTTTTAGATATCTAGGAGACATTCATGGGGAGACGTCAAGTAGGCAGTTAGACGTATGAACTTGGATTTCAGTGGAGAGTTCTGGCAAGAACTATACATTTGGAAGTCTTCAGTGTATAGGAGCAAATTTAAGAAGAGAAGAGGGGAGTTTAACAACAGAATCTTCCACCCTGACATCACAGAATCCAGTGAAATGAGGAAGGGCTGAAAAAGTAGCTAAAGGGACCTAAAAGGGGGTGTCAGCAATCACAGTGCTGGGACTGGGGTTCCATAGGTGAAGCGGTCTACTCCTGAAGAAAGAGCCTCCTGTGTAGAGCAGACAGCTTTTTTTGTGCAAGCTGATAATTTGGACAAATAGCTAGGTGGACTGAAAAAGGAGGCTGTCTCTTTCCAGCCAACCAGGTCAGCCAAATCCACAGTAGTGACCAATAAAGTGACAAATTATCACATGATTATTATCCTATTCTGACTTTAATGGAAGGCAGGATGGAGATACATCAGTAAACAACATGTGCTTGCAATCTGATATACAGAGTGTGAGTGCTAAGTAGCTTCAGTCGTGTTCAACTTCTTGCGACCCTATGAACCGTAGCCCAGCAGGTTCGTCTGTCCAAGGGATTCCGCAGGCAAGAATACTGGAGTGGGTTGCTATGTCTTCCTCCAGGGGAGCTTCCCACCCCAAGGATCAAACCTGCATCTCTTATATTTCCTGCATCGGGAGATAGGTTCTTTCCCACTTGTACCACCTGGGAAGCCCATAGAGCTCAACACCAACACCAAAGTGATCTGGAGGGCCAGATGTCAGTGCTATGGGGTACATTATAGATTCTTTGATAAAATGTTGATATAGTCCAGTAACTAGTAATTTAGACTCTCCTAAACAGAAGAATGTATGTTAAATAAAATTAAACATGGAAACCCATGATATAGACATATAAAAGAGAGATTTCTTTGTTTGAAGCAGAGGTAGCAGAATCAGAGACATGCTTGTTCAGAGCTCCTACTGGACTGTTCTTGGGCATCTTGACATAGTCCTAGAGCCCTGGTAAACGTGGCTTAGGAACAGTGGCAGAGACTTAAACATAAAGCAGGTTGGACATGAAAAAATATTGCCATTTGAAGCTCTCAAGAAAGGTCTGGGAAAACAGGACCAGATAGACAGGTTGTCAATGTTTTGGATTTTTCTGCCTCCAGAATTGTGACATCTCAGTTGTAAAACTTCCAAACTAAGGAAAACATCTTGGAGATAACCAGAATCATCTAGCAATAGTGTTAAATAAACTATAATTTTAAGGAAGAGATAAAATGTATAGTCCAGAATAAAACTAAACTTTATGTGAATAAGAATATACATATCCATTTCATGAATACATTGACTCTCTAAGGTAAAGGGGTTAAAAAATGCATTTAAAAGTTTTTAAAAGCAAAAGGAAAACAAGACAGTGAAAATGGCTCTTCCACAACCACCTTGGGAAAGACAGAAGTTGTGATGGAGCACACTCGATAATGAACCTACAATTGCATCCAATATTAATCTATTTTAATCAAATGGGAAATTAGCCTTCCTGCCAGCACTAAGTAGAAGTGTGAATAAGAATGCAATCTTACAGAGTCCCTCAAGAGGAATATTCCAACTTATTTAGAGATGTGAGACTGTTAGGAGGTATTCAAAATAGAGAAAATAGAGACACTCAAAAGGCATGGACTATTTTAAAAGAGCAGATAAGATAGAATAAGAGTCATGAGAAATACAAACTAGTATTTATAAATGCTCACTTAAGTGATGAGGAACTTTGGCAACTTTAATAGCCTAAATGATACAATATTAACTTCGTCCATCTACTACATCGAAGTGGGACATTATTTCTTCTAAGGCTGAAAGATGTATCACTAGTTTATAAATGTGAACAGTGAAATGATCTGCCAAAATGTCATAGACTTTAGCCCACCAGGCTCCTCTGTCCATGGCATTCTCTGGGCAAGAATACTGGAGTGGGTAGTCATTCCCTTCTCTAGGGAATCTTCCCAACCCAGGGCTTGAAACTGGCCTTGCAGAGAAATTCTTTACCATCTGAGTCACCAGGGAAGCCCCAAAGATGAGTAACTTACATTAACAATACAAGATATCAGAATAAATAGCCTGTGTTATTGTGATACATGTAAGTTTAGAGAGCTTATGCAAGAAATCTTAAACAAGTAGAGTTCAAGTTACATGATTCAGGATGCCAAGAAATTTGTGTGTGAAAATGGAAATTATTATGTGCTAGCTAAAGATATCATGTTTTGAGTTTGGAGTCTATTTTGAATAGAGAAGTGTTATCCACATCATTTTCCACCTAAGATGTGATGAAAGTAAGACTGTGATATTGGGGTTAAAAAAGGTAAATTTTATTTAGTACTCTTTTATCTCCTGTAAACAAGTCAGCTAAATTTTGGGCACTACTTAAATAACTACATAAAAAGAAAAAGAACAGACACAGAACCAAAAACAATATTCCCTATTTCCTTGATCACAACATTATGCCAGTAATCCTTTATATAATCACATGTCATATTATTTTGTACTAATTGGTTATTGTGATCAATGTCTTCCTTTTACCAAAGGAAAAGATGCCATGTGAAATGGTACAAAGGAAGGAACAGGTTCAGTGGAAGACAGATATGCTGAAAAGTGGATCTTCATTTCTACAAGCACTAAAGGTTGAAATACACACTTTTTAGAGTAGTTAATAATCATATGTCAACTTGCAAATCCAAAAAACACACAGTAGATATGTGGCTGTTACTACTCTCTGTATACCCCAATTCTTAATTATTAATTTCTTAGGTTCAGAACCAGGCCAATCCTATAAATCATACATTGCTTAGCACTTACCTCAGGCCACGCTTTTATACATAATATCATGATAAGGATAATGATGCGATATCTTAAAGGTTTATCCCTAAAAATCTACCATTAGTTCAGTTCAGTTGCTCAGTCGTGTCCGACTCTTTGGGACCCCAGGAATCGCAGCACGCCAGGCCTCCCTGTCCATCACCAATTCCTGGAGTTCACTCAGACTCACATCCATCGAGTTAGTGATGCCATCCAGCCATCTCATCCTCTGTCGTCCCCTTCTCCTCCTGCCCTCAATGCCTCCAAGCATCAGAGTCTTTTCCAATGAGTCAACTCTTCGCATGAGGTGGCCAAAGTACTGGAGTTTCAGCTTTAGCATCATTCCTTCCAAAGAAATCCCAGGGCTGATCTCCTTCAGAATGGACCGGTTGGATCTCCTTGCAGTCCAAGGGACTCTCGAGTCTTCTCCAACACCACAGTTCAAAAGCATCAATTCTTCGGCGCTCAGCCTTCTTCACAGTCCAGCTCTCACATCCATACATGACCACAGGAAAGACCATAGCCTTGACTAGACGATCCTTTGTTGGCAAAGTAATGTCTCTGCTTTTGAATATGCTATCTAGGTTGGTCATAATTTTCCTTCCAAGGAGTAAGAGTCTTTTAATTTCATGGCTGCAGTCACCATCTGCAATAATTTTGGAGCCCAAATCTACTATGCTGCTGCTGCTGCTGCTAAGTCGCTTCAGTCGTGTCCGACTCTGTGCGACCCCATAGACGGCAGCCCACCAGGGTCCCCTGTCCCTGGGATTCTCCAGGCAAGAACACTTGAGTGAGTTGCCATTTCCTTCTCCAACGCATGAAAATGAAAAGTCAAAGTGAAGTCGCTCAGTTGTATCCGACTCTTAGCGACCCCATGGACTGCGGCCCACCAGGGTCCTCTGTCCATGGGATTTTCCAGGCAAGAGTACTGGAGTGGGGTGCCTTTGCCTTCTCCGAAATCTACCATAGACAACAAGAATTAAGATAATGACATACACTTTACTGGTTTTGGCCTTTGACAAAATTTTGATAGAAGTAATTACTTCCAAGTTACAGGTTGTATACATTTTAAAATCTTTCCATATGTTAAATATGATATCAACTTGCAAAAGTCAAGGAGGTTAGGCTATCTTGCAATGAAATACATTATTAACAAAACACTTAAAAGTAACTTAATTATCAATTAAATGTGAATAACTGAGCAAATTTCATGTAGAATGACATCAACTCAGTTTGTTAAAGCATAGAGGTTAATGACGGAATGATGCTGCTCACATAAACTCATCACTCTCTGCAGTGGGAGTGTCACTTCACACTCACCACTGTCTTACAAACAGTTGTCCTACACCATAGAGAAACTTGGCTCAAAACTACGTTCATTTAAATAAAAATTCATGACAGAATGGAACATGTCACTATTATGTGCTTACACAATTTAGGGTAACGGTTGGGGTCTAACCTTATCACTCTCTGTAACTGATATGTCGAGGTTGCCTGTGATATGTCTGATTTGCAAGGACATGCCCTAAGTAGTTGTTAGAGATGTGAATGAGGATTCAAAGCCTACGTTTACATCCTGAAACAAGAAATTTAACCAGAGAAATTATGCTTGCGCTCAGATTCATTACTGAAATGTGAACTCCCTTTGGAGGGCTCACCAACAAGGCAGGAAAACTCAGTGTGAAAGGAAAGAGCGGAAGGCTGTGTATCAAAATCCGCAGCTGGTATCACTGATATAGTAATGGCATGGCATGATCGTCTTTGGTTCCTTGGTCAGACTTAACAAAAATCTCTCAGCTTTAAAAACATAAAAAAGAGCCTGAGCCAAAGGCCCAAAGAGCTTTCAAAATTCAGCCAGAGTTGACATAGCTGTAATATCTGAGAGGAAGCCTTATCATGTTTGGGAGAGACACTGCTTATGCACAGACCAGAAGGGATGACGGCACGAGTGCAGAGCAGGGGTCAGGATGGACGCAACACAGGTGAGCAAGAGCATCTCTGTGGAGAAGGGGCTTCTGTCCATTAGGCCTTGGGCCCTCTCCGATACAGAGCCCCAAATTCTCCATCTCCAGTTCTGGCAAACTTTCCTCTCTTTTGCTCTTACTCTGCTTTTCCTCCTTTTACATTCTTTCTCAACCTTTTCTATCAGGCCAGGAAATTTGCTGATCTGTAGTGTTCTCATAATGTGCTGCTGCTGCTGCTGCTAAGTCACTTCAGTCGTGTCTGACTCTGTGTGACCCCATAGACGGCAGCCCACCAGGCTCCCCTGTCCCTGGGATTCTCCAGGCAAGAACACTGGAGTGGGTTGCTATTTCCTTCTCCAATGCATGAAAGTGAAAAGTGAAAGTGATGTCGCTCAGTCGTGACCAACTCTTAGCGACCCCACGGACTGCAGCCCACCTGCCTCCTCCATCCATGGGATTTTCCAGGCAAGAGTGCTGGAGTGGGGTGCCACTGCCTTCTCTATCTAGTGACTGTCATTAGAAACTTTCACAAGATGGGGGAAAAAAAAAAAAAAGATCACCCAACTTGGACTCAGAGGGCATGAATCTTGGCTCTGCTACTTTGTACAGTGGCTATTTTGTGTCCCTGGGCAAGATTCGTGACTTGCTTTGTTTTGATTCTTGACTTTGAAAGTCATGGTTTCTAAGGCTGTAATCTGGCTATAATAACACATATCTGACAGAGTTGATGCTAAAGCTGAAACTCCAGTATTTTGGCCACCTCATGCGAAGAGTTGACTCATTGGAGAAGACTCTGATGCTGGGAGGGATTGGGGGCAGGACGAGAAGGGGACGACAGAGGATGAGATGGCTGGATGGCATCACTGACTCGATGAATATGAGTCTGAGTGACCTCCGAGAGCTGGTGATGGATAGGGAGGCCTGGCGTGCTGCAGTTCATGGGGTCGCAAAGAGTCGGACACGACTGAGCGACTGATCTGATCTGATCTGATCTGACAGAGTTCTTGAGCAGATTATATTTTAACATCTTATTTGAAAATAATTATCATGATAGGTAGCAAACTCATTTCTGCTATTTCTATTTTTCTCCTGTATTTTCTAAGTCTTCTTGCCATTTCCTGACTTTTTCTCTCTTTTGTTTTTAGTCCCCATAATTATTTTGTGTGCTATAACTTAGCTGTTCGTGATAGAGAGAAATATGATTCGTAAGCCATAGAAAGAGGAGAGATCAATTCTCAACAGCAATCACTCTCAGATTTCATTAAAATCACTCTCTGAAGAGGTACTGTCACTCCATGCTCACCACTATCTTACAAACAGTTGTCCTGCGCCATAGCGAAACTTGGCTCAAAACTATGTTCATTTAATAGAGCCTTAATTGACAGAAATCTCTAGTTCCCATAGCAGAATATTTAAAACTAGTTTTTGTTACTCCTTTTCTAAATTAGATTATCAACTCATGCAAATAGCATTTATAGCAAGTTTGTAAATGTAATTTATATATCCTACCTATTTTAGGAATATTAAAGCCAGTGGAGAGGACTTATTCTAGGTCAAAAAAGACTCTAAAGTCGAAAGAATTCTTCTCTGTAAACTGAAAAAGAAGCTATTTTCAAGCTTTCTCCATTGCACGTCAAAGGGATGTTTTTCTACTAATATAGCCTATTTCAACTTACAAAATCTCAAATCTAAGGCTATATTATATGGTGTGAAGGACCATCAAAAATATAAATCCATAAACTATTTAATCTAGTATATTATTAAATCCTCATTACATTAAAAAATCATATCATCTTCAAAACTAAGGCATGTGATCAAATAGTCACAATGTTGGATATAAATAGGAATTCTCTCGAGCTATTTGAATCACCCTGCAGTATGTCTGGTAGAATGGGAAGAGTACTACAAACAATAATGAAATTAATACAACAGGAATTGTGTTTTGAACATTATGTTCTTGGCAAGAATTAAGGTGATGCTATCATAAAGGACACCTGCTTCCAGAAATTCAATTGGGAAAGGATTGCATTATTTCCCTGGGAACACAGCAAACATACATTTTGAATTACGTGCATTATTTTGGGGATTTGAGGTTAGCATGGACAGAGATTTTTGAAGTACTCAGTATATTAAATCTTTTTTTATCCTCTAAATACTTTTTCTTCTTTGCCCTAGAAAAAGTAATTATTTATGCTACATTACCTTGAGTCATGGGGATACAGACAATATTACGAATCAATCTCCTTTTAACTCTCAAAATAGATCTTAATTCATAAAGGATCTTTTTTTTCATCTTGGTCTTAGATGATGTGCTCAAAAGCAGATAACTACATACATCAGCAGTGATCAGACAAGGATCATCAATATCCATGACAGTCTTTAAAAATTAGAGTGATTTTGATCACTGAAAGACTGCCAGTCTCCTGGGAGAGTACTAGCTATTCATTACAACTATTTTTCTATGACATCCTTACAAGAAGGATGTACTCTTATTCTCGTATTATACATGGGATGATGTATCAATTGCATAACTGTGAATATCACAACCTAAAGGAAAAGATTGAGCTTAATTTGTCTTCATTTCCAAGTTAAATATTATGGAGCTTTATATTGTCAGAACTGACAATAATGTTAAATTCATGATCAAAGATAACTTACAACATCCTCACATTATACGCAGCTGAAATAATCCTTGGAATTTCAATTATTTTCTTCGATCGCCCCTCTTGTGGCCATATATATGCTGCTACTAACAACAAAATGAAAATGCTATATATGTTTTGTTTTGTTCTATCTAAAAGCCTTGAGGTTTTATGAACATCTGAAAATTCATTTTATAGTTAATGATAAACAACAATGCGTATTCTTCAATTTAAATTATAAGCAAAATCTTGGTTTCTAAAAATTCAGTATTGGCAGCAACAAAATTTTTCAAGAAATATAATCAGTAAAAGGTTTGCTTTGGTTATTTATTAGTTTTGAAACATGAACATGCATTGGTCCATAAAAGTAATATAATGATTTAATATCATAAAATAAGGCTTTAGTGCTATATATGATATAATTTTCAGGAAAAGGAAATTTTAGAATAGAATAGTAATATCTAATATTAGTACTAAGTACTGATATTGGTGCTAGAATTTCTTCTTAGTTCTCCAACATATTTACTAAAGCATGTTTATTCTCAAAGACACCGTAAAAATAATAACAATAGACAATCAGGTACACCAGGCACATAAGCTGTTGAAATGTATTGATCCTGGGCTACTATTAAAGCTTTCTAGGCCTCTGTTCGGAGAAGGCAATGGCACCCCACCCCCGTACTCTTGCATGGAAAATCCCATGGATGGAGGAGCCTGGTAGGCTGCAGTCCATGGGGTCGCTAAGAGTTGGACACGACTGAGCGACTTTACTTTCACTTTTCACTTTCATGCATTGGAGAAGGAAATGGCAACGCACTCTAGTGTTCTTGCCTGGAGAGTCCCAGGGACGGGGGAGCCTGGTGAGCTTCCGTCTATGGGATCGCACAGAGTCGGACACGACTGAAGCGACTTGGCAGCAGGCCTCGGTTTCCTCAGTGGTAAAGTAACAAATTTGAGCCAGGTGATCTTGACTAACACCTATTTTAGATCCGTCTATTAATATATCCCATTCATAAGAACTAACTAGCAATCAACAGCTCTGTTCTCGTTTTTCCTCTCTCTACCTGATTTCTAGAATGCAGGTCAAAACATCTACCGAGTTCTCATTTTTTTTTTTTAAGGCTGCTGCCTCCGGTTCACGTGTGCAGGCTTCAGAGATGGTTCTTTTCAGAACAAAGGAACTCAGTGACACACCATGTTTACAGTCTCCTGTTGTTTTCAGTGCTGGTTGGCAAGATGTGGCCCAGAGCCAAAAGAATGACACAGGACCACAGGCAGAGGGAGGCTGAGCAGGCCCCCGTGGGTAAATGAAATTAGTTGACCTTTTTACCTCCTCCAGAAGGGATATATGCCAAGAAGTAAGGTAAAATAAGCTCTGTGCTAACACTGGAATAAAAAAATGGACATAGATTAGATCACCTAAGCTTTGCAAATACTTATATAACAGATCTGAGAACATGTATCTATCTATAATATATATATTGATTTTACAATGTATTGATTATACCAATAAAATTTATATTGCATTGAATGAGCTTTGATAGTATGATTTAAGTAGACAGGAACACAAAACTTATGCATCATTAAAAAAAATTTTAGATGTAAAGACTTAAAAAAATCTAATTAATCTCTAACACATTTAAAACTCCTGGAAGAGAACATAGGCAGAACACTCTTTGATGTAAATCATAGCAATAATTTTTTGCATCTATCTCCTAAGACAAAAGAAACAGTCAAAATAAACAAATGGGTCCTAATTAAAGAAAAGGTTTTGCGCAGAAAAGGAAACCATGGACAATACAAAAAGATAACCTATTGAATGGGAGAAAATTTTGCAACTATTATGACCCATAAGGGGTTAACATCCAAAGTATATAAACAGCTCATACAATTCAACTGATATGGAAGCAACCAAGGTGTCCACCAATAGATGAATGGACTGGATAAAGAATATGCAGTGTGTGTGGAATAATCCTCTACCTCACCTAACCTAAAGGTCTGATACTGTGTTAAAATGACGGGAAAACAAAATGATAATGATAATGCTGCATAAAATTACAGAACTGTCATATGAAAATACAAACACAAAAGGCAAAACTAGGAATGGTCTTTCATTCTTTTTTAATATTTTTTTGGTGATAAATACATAACACCTAACTCATGAATTGCTGAATTTTAATTTGGAAGATAATCATCTCAGTTAAGTTACAACATAATTACCACAATGTCTAGTACTCAGTATTTATGTTTCTATAACACTGTCACAGAGGATGAGATGGTTGGATGGCATCACCAACCCAATGGACATGGGTGTGGGTGGACTCCGGGTGTTGGTGATGGACAGGGAGGCCTGGCGTGCTGCGGTTCATGGGGTTACAAAGAGTCGGACACGACTGAGCGACTGAACTGAACACTGTCATTCCAATATTGCATTACAATGGCTTCTAAACATTTAGGAAATATAGAACTGTGGTCTACAGCAAAGACTTCATTCCTGACGGACCTGATACCCAGTTTTGGCTCTCACCTAGTTCCAATAGCCCAACAACCCTCTTCACATGTCAAATGGTAGTCAACACAGTACTCATCTCATAAGTTAGAAACATGACTTAGTGACATAACGCCTTAGTGATTTGGTGCATTATCTAGTAGAGGATAACTACTCAGTATGTTTTAGTTATAAATACAGTAATGTTAAGCCAGGGATGAGTCAAATCTATATTGAGTAAATAACGGTTATGTCCATTATTAGGGACATATACCATGTTTATTTAGTCCATATGTTTCTACTGTAGTAAACCATTAAAATAAACAAGTAATAGGTGCTTTATAATACATTGCATTTTTCTCTTAGAAATACCTTTAATATATGTTCCTTTACATAATATACTGCATGCACCACAATCTGGTGAGCACATTTTTCTTCAATGAAATAAGCAGGAAAATAATTCTAATACAATGTGATACATGGTCACCTAGGAACTCAGCTAAGACATGGTTGTAGTCATGGTTAGGTTAGGATGGTTTTTCTTCTTCTTCATTTTTTTCTTTTTCTTGTAGGACAGCAAGAAAATACTTGCAAAGATTTCCCAGAGGTGACTTTTAAATTTGTTCTTGAAAGCTAAAACAGAGCTGGCGAATAGAGAAGAATAGGCTTCCCTGGTGACTCAGACAGTAAAGAATCTACCTGCAATGCGGAAGACCTGGGTTCAATCCCTGGGTTGGGAAGATCCCCTGGAGGAGGGCATAACAACCCATTCCAGTATTCTTGCCTGGAGAATCCCCATGGATAGAGGAGCCTGGTGGGTCACAGTCCACGGGGTCGCAAAAAAGTCGGACATAATTGAGTGCTGAGCAACTAAGTGCAATGTGGTAGATATAGCAATAAAGTATTCCAGGCAGGAGGAATTTTATGATTAAAGGAAAGAAGTCTAAATAAAGATCACACATTTATACAAATAAAAACTGTATAATTAAATATAAGAAGATAATAAGACTAAATGAAAAATATTAAACAAGATGATAAGAAAATGAAAGAAAGTCGCTCAGTCGTGTCTGACTCTTTGTGACCCCGTGGACTGTAGCCTACCAGGCTCTTCTGTCCATGGGATTTTCCAGGCAAGAATACTGGAGTGGGTTGCCATTTCCTTCTCCAGGGGATCTTCCCAACCCAGGGATTGAACCTGGGTCTCCTGCATTGTAGGCAGATGCTTTACCATCTGAGCCACCAGATCAGATCAGATCAGTCGCTCAGTCTTGTCCGACTCTTTGCGACCCCATGAACTGCAGCACGCCAGGGAAGTCCATTAAACAAGATAGGAGAATATAAAATGAGCCATAATCCCTTATTATGATGATATCTAAGGTAATTTTACTTTTATTTTGTGCTTGAGTGTTTGCGGGGGGTTATAGAGAAACTGTTTGTATTTTTATTAGGATCTCAGGAAAATTCACTCCAAAAATGAGAGAAAGTGAAAGTCGCTCAGTCATGTCCGACTCTTTGTGACCGCACGGACTATACAGTCCATGGAATTCTCCAGGAGTCCAGGAATTCTCCAGGCCAGAATACTGGAGTAGGTTAGCCTTTCCCTTCTCCAGGGGATCTTCCCAACACAGGGACTGAACCCAGGTCTCCGGATTGCAGGCAGATGTTTTGACAGCTAAGCCAAGGGAAGCCCCAAAATGAGAGAATCAAGTACTCAAAATTCTGCCGGACTCTTTGGCAAAGTTTGAAAGTCTACTTACAGGGACTCATTGTGGTAAGCTGGTATTCACTTTGGAATGACTTGGAATATACATAAAATACTACCATTTTTTGGTCAGTAAAGCAGTTTTTGTGCCCTTTCACACCAATATGAATGCAAACAGAAGTTGGAGCTTATTTCACTTTTAGAAATGTCTGTAATCTTTTTAATAGGTTTTGATCTCATGAACTGCTCTGTACATAAATTGTTAGTTTGAAGGTTGGCATCTTTCTGTGGCGTGAAATATGAACTCTATAGCTAAGGGTTAAAATTATGGATAAGGCAAGAAGTCTCCATTCTTTCTTTGAATGTTCTTGCTGCAACTAACTAACCTTAATTTTCATAGCCAGAATGAATTTCTGTAAGCTTATTTTGTGGAAAACATTTAAGCTTTCATTTTGTATTCCTCATAGCAAAGGGAATATTTCTGCTCTTTAGGTGACTTCATGAAGTGGTCCAATTCAACTGTAACTTTGCTGTTCCTCAAAGCAGGGAAGGCTGTTAATAACTTTCTGAAGCTGAGTCATTTTCTTGTCTTACACATTAATTCTCCACAGTTAAAACAAGTTCCTTCCCCTCAAGGCTCTTGCATTGCCCTCTTGTGGATAAAAGTGAAATATTTTTCCTTTAAGGAACATGCTGCACATTATAATACAATTTTCATAGATATTACCTGTCATCATAATTAGTTTTGAGAACCACATCAGAGTAATAATTTTACTCCAAACATCAAACATAATTTTGAATACTCAAGAGGAAAAGGAAAGTCTACATTTATGCCCCTTCCATGTTTTTTTTTCCTTATGTTCCAAGTTTCCTTCTTTTATTATTTCCTTTCTGTTTAGAGAATTTTCTTCAGACATTGTTTTTTAGAGGAAGCCTGTTGGTGCCAATTTTTCTTACTTTGCTCTCATCTGAGAATTTCTTGATTATCCATGTTTTAAAAGGATATTTTTATTGGATATAAGATTTTCTGTTGACAGATCTTTTATTTTCAGCATTTAAAAACATACTACACTACATTCTTAAACAGCTAAGGTTTCTGATGAAATTCCACTGTGATTTGAATTGGTTTTCCCCTATTGACAACATGTAATTTTTCTCTGGTTGCTTTCAAGATATCTTCTTTGTCTTGTTTTCAGAAATTTAGGTAGAAAGGGAAAATGGGAAAATGTCAGCTATTATTTCTTAGAAGACTTTTCCAGCCCACCCTCTTCTTCCTTTCTTTTTTGGATTGCATTGACATGAATGATAGAGATTTTGTTTCAGTTGCATATGTGTATGAGACTATTTATGTTGCTTTTCAGTTAATTTACACTTTTCTTTTCAGATTAGGTGATATCTATTTCTTTTTTAATCTTCAGATTCAGTAATGCTTTCCACTGCCTTCTCCATTCTGCTGTTGAATCCAGCCACTTGAGTTTTTATTTTTGTTATTGTACTACTCAGTTTGAAAATTTCCATTTGGTTCCATTTATATTTTCTATTGGAGAAAGAAAATCTCTCACCTGGAAAATCCCATGGACGGAGGAGCCTCGTGGGCTGCAGTCCACGGGGTCGCTAAGAGTCGAACAAGACTCAGCGACTTCACTTTCACTTTTCACTTTCATGCATTGGAGAAGGAACTGGCAACCCACTCCAGTGCTCTTGCCTGGAGAATCCCAGGGACGGGGGAGCCTGGTGGGCTACTGTCTATTGGGTAGCACAGAGTTGGACACAACTGAAGTGACTTAGCAGCAGCAGCAGCATATTCTCTATTAGGATTTCTCAGGTGGCTCAGTGGTAAAGAATCTGTCAAGCAGGAGACATGGGTTAGATCCTGGGTGGGGGCAGATCCCCTGGAGAAGGAAATGGCAACCCACTCCAGTATTTCTACATGGGCAATCCATGGACAGAGGAGCATGGCAGGCTATAGTCCAAGGTGTGGCAGTCTCCGTCAGACGTGACTTAGCGACTAAACAACAATATATTCTCTATTACTTTGCTGAAGCTTCATTATTTCTTTGAGACACTTTACTTTTTGTTTCAAACATGTTTATAGTTGCTCACTGAAGCATTTTAATGATGGCTGCTTTAAAAAACTTTACAAATAATTCTAACAATTGTGACATCTCAAGATTGATGTCTGTTGATTGTAATTTTCATCCAGTTTGAACTCTACCTGGTTCTTGCTATGCTAATAATTCCCTATTGAAACTTGGACATTTTGGGTATCATGGTATGAATTCCGAACCTTATTTTTAAAATTTATATGTAGCAAACCTCCATGGTCTGCTCTCCAGTGGTGAAAAGGTTGCTGTCTCATTAATTCCAGGTAGGAGTAGAAGTCCAGGTTCTCCATCTATTCCTACCGCCATCTTTAATAGCTTAAAAAATGAAAGGAAAGTCATTCAAAAGCCTCCTTTTTTAGTTTAGTTTTCTCAGTCTCTTCGCCTCCATTAGTTTGCCAGACACCCATACTCATATGGCAATACTTGATCTTTCATCACCAGTGACTGCCTGATCTAAAACCCAGCTTGAGGAATCTATCTGACGACCATCTCCTGTGCTCCTCACTGCTTCCAGTATTCCATTGCAACTGTGCTGTGATCAGATTTACATTTCATGCAGCAACTTAGTATAGAAGTTTGAGAAAATTTCAGAGAATGAAGCTGTGTGTAGGGAGCCTAATGAGAAGGCTATTGCAGAGGTCCGGTTAGGAGACAGCAATGATTGAGGCTAGGTTTTTAACAGCGGAAGGGATGTTTGGGTTTGAGATTTAAAGATTTAATTGATGAAGCTTGGAGAATACATTGATGCAAGTTGTGATGAAAGAGTAGTTCAGGAAAAAAAGATTCAAGAATATTTAAGTGCTTCAGTGAAACCACCCGACTTGGTGGTGGAACCATTTACTGAAATATAAAATCTAGGATCTTCCCCATGCATTAATCGAACCCCAGTCTCCTGCATTGCAGGCAGATTCTTTACTGTCTGAGCCACCAGAGAAGCCTAAGTAATAAATATTAAGTAACAACTAGCATATGTTGGGAGAAGGCAATGGCACCCTACTCCAGTACTTTGGCCTAGAAAATCCCATGGACAGAGAAGCCTGGTAGGCTGCAGTCCATGGGGTCACTAGAGTCGGACACGACTGAGCGACTTCACTTTCACTTTCCACTTTCATGCATTGGAGAAGGAAATGGCAACCCACTCCAGTGTTCTTGCCTGGAGAATCCCAAGGACGGGGGAGCCTGGTGGGCTGCCGTCTATGGGGTCGCACAGAGTCAGACATGACTGAAGCGACTTAGCAGCAGCAGCAGCAGCATATGTTGAGATAAATTTATCTTTATAATGATACATAATTTTTAAAACTATATTTGCAGTCACAGGTTTAGATGATTTATGGAGAGATGATAAGCAGAGATCTGAGGAGGGATCTTTGAGCAATATTTGTCTAACTGATTTCATCCACATATGTTCTATCTAGGATGATTATCATTTATGAATGTGTGGAGTCTCTATTCAAAGATTTCTTAGCGCTCCAAATATGGCATGGTAAGATGAAAACTGCAATTTCAATTTTTTCTTTACTTGCCTTAAATTTTCTTTCTCACTCCAATATATTTTGAAGTCTCCTTCCCACATTTTTTCTCTAGTTTCCTGTGGCTTTTCCCTTCTGTCCTTTGAAGGAAGTAATTGTTAGCAAGGGGACTGTCAAAACCCTTCTTATGTCAAATAGGAAAGCCAACAATCTTGTTCATCACTATCCATCTCCTGAGGAAACAAAATTACAGAAGCAGTCACAACTACCAGATGAGTAGTGTGGGAGGACGTTTGACTGGTATCAATTTTCCCCCTTTTTCTCTTAAAACATGTTCTTCTGGATCACATTTCCAAATACCACTTGAAACAAAAACAACATTCAGCAGATCTCTGACAAAAGAAAACAGAAACTACAATAGAACATTCACTCCCAAGTCTTGAAATATCTCCCAAAATATCAACACACCACCTACAGCCTAGAAAAATAAAATACAACCACCCACAACACCCTCCCACAGCCAACATGACTCAAACACATACTTTCCTTTTAACCTCAGTTACAGAGAATGTCTACTCAGTTGAATAATTAAATTTTCCTAAAGTCAGCAATAAAATATCACACATTATTCAGCCACAATAGGTTTTACCAATGCTGAAAGATATTTTTGGATTTAAACTAAGAAAGTTAAAGTACATGCATTTCACACAAAGGTTATAAATGTTTTCTTAATTGATAAACAAGAACATCCTTAACAAGATATAAGCTTAGTAAATGTCTATCCAAATAGAACCCAAACTGTCATATTTCACTAAAGAGTTCACACTTGTAATAACCAATAATGGAAAAGAATATGAAAAAAATATAAAAATAATATATATAATAGAAAAGAATCTGAAAATAATATATACATATAATACATATATGATTCAGTTAAAAATAACCGAATCACTCTGATGTAAACCTGAACTAGCACAAGATTATAAATCAACTAGACTTCAATTAAAAAAGAGCTCACACTAAGGTTGTAATAATTATACAGGAGTCCAAAATTGTTGACAAACTAGACATTGTCTAGTTCATTCAAAATGAATTAATGAATTCATTTTATTCATTAATAAAATGAATGTAAGGTTGTTTTTGAAAGAACCAGATGATTCCATGGTTTTCTATATCAATTCAATTAGTTACTACCATTTGTATCAGGTACTGTTATACTCAATTATGGGAATAACTATTTGTTTTTTTTTTAATAAATATTTGAGTTTTGAGTTTAGGGGAAGCTTAGCTATCTATGATTGATGTTCCTCAAATGTGAACATGATTATGTAAAAACATGTATGGTTAGATATGTTTAGATTGAATGTTTATGCAATATGAAGGATAATCGTAACATTTTTGGAACTTTATTTATATTATGAACCTTGCATCTTCTCTTTTAAAATTAATTAAAATATTACCTGAGCTATTGTTACTCACTACACTACACTTCAGGCTGAGATCATTAAGCATGGAAAGTTGGGGATGTATGAAATGTCACTACAGAGGGAAAGGATTCTAGCAGTTGACAATTCCAATAACTAGAAACATCATGAGCAAAAATATAGTGCCAGAAAAGCAAACAACACAATACGATCTTATTCTATGTATTTGATCAAGCTTGCCAAATTAATCATGATCTAATCTTCTAAAATCCTAAATATTTATTTTTGATTGCCTGCTCTTTTTCTTGTACAGATATTTGCTTTAAATTTACCTCACTGCCAAGGATTTTACTTTTATCTCCACATGGACACTTCTATCTGTGATTTCCATCTAAAATCCCAGTTTTAAACTTTCAATGCCCCAGCAATTATTTCCATTGACAGTCCAATCAAATCTTGTCCAACACAGATTACATTCAAGAAGAGTTTTCTTTCTGACATGTGTTTTTGTTGTAATCAGAACACTATTCATAATATTAAGGAAATTATTAATTCTATAAATAATATACTAATGGTATGTTCTGAGCACTTACTATATTAAGCATACAGTCATGCACTTGCATGATTTCTTTTAATCCAATCAATTACCTGATGAGGTAGCTATTATCATTTCCAGTGTTTTGCAAATAAACAAATTTGAGCTTACAGAAAATAAAGGACATGTCTAAGTTCAGTTTTTAGGAAAGGGAAGTCAGTGTTAAAATGAACAGACTTTTAATCCAGAGCAATCTTACTGTAAATCTTTAAACACACTTTGCTTCTCATTAACAAAGTCACTTAGGTCAATGATTTAACCTGACTTTTCCCACTTCTTCAATGTTTTCCCTGATATCAGGTACCATTGATTATTATCTCACAGGGTATATCATAATATTGTGAAATATATATATATACACATACATACATATATACACAGACACGTACATCGTCATTCAGATGACCAAAATATATTACTCACATACATTTGGTCTTTGTGTGGTTCTTGGCTCACATCTTCCAAAGCCGTTGTAATTTCCTAAGCCTGGAGAGTGATAAAGTTGTCTTTTGGTTAGCTCCTAAGAAAGTGGAGCCAACCAAACAATTAGAGGATTTGAATTTTCAGTCCCACTCACAGACCTCTGAGGAGGGTGATGGGCTAAACATTGAGTTTAGTCACCAATGGCCAAAAAGCTAAACAATCATGACTGTGTAATAAAGCTGCCATGAAAATCCAAAAGGACACAGTTTTGAGAGTTTCTGGATTGGTGAACGAGTGGAGATTTAGGGAAAGTGGTGCACCTGTGAAACTCCATACCTTTGCTTTATCTTTTGCCATATGCATCTCTTCTGTGTGGCTGTTCTTGAGTCAAAGCCTTTTATAAGAAATGGTTCAGTTCAGCCACTCAGTCGTGTCCAACTCTTTGTGTCACCATGCACACCAGGCCTCCCTGTCCATCACCAACTCCCGGAGCTTGCTCAAACTCATGTCTATTGACTCAGTGATGCCATCCAACCATCTCATCCTCTGTCCTCTCCTTCTTCTCCTGCCTTCATTCTTTCCCAGCATCAGGGTCTTTTCAAATGAGTCAGCTCTTCACATCAGGTGGCCAAAGTATTAGAGTTTCAACTTCAGCATCAGTCCTTCCAATGAATATTCTGGACTGATTTCCTTTAGGATTGACTGGTTTGATCTCCTTGCAGTCCAAGGGACTCCCAAGAGTCTTCTCCAATATCATGGTTCAAAAGCATCAGTTCTTCAGTGCTCAGCTTTCTTTAAGGTCCAACTCTCACATCCACATGTGAATACTGGAAAAACCATAGCTTTGACTAGACAGACCTTTTTTGGCAAAGTAATGTCTCTGCTTTTTAATATACTGTCTAGACTTGTCATAAGAAATGGTAATCCAGTGAGTAAACAGGTTTGCTGAGCTACACTGGCAAACTTATCAAAATAAAGGAGTGGGCCGTTGGAACCTCCAATTTGTAGCCTATTGGTCAGAAACCCAGGCAATGCCTAGGTTTACAACTGACTGGTATCTGAGTGTGTGTGTATGGGGTGGAAGTTGGGGGAATCTCAAGAGAATGAATCCTCAACCTATGGAGTCTGATTTATCTCTGGATAGACAGTGTCAGATCTGAGCTAAATGATCAGATTGCCCCCAATCCCTCTTCCCACACACACTGGAATTTGGTCCAGGAATACAAAAAAAGTACCAGTTCCATTTCCACTGCTACAAACCTGGTTGTAGTAGGTTACAAAAGTGGTCACAATTTTTTGCAGATATACCCACTAACAAGTGAAGTACAGTTTGCTGCTATTGTTTTAGTTGCTAAGTTGTCTCCAATTCTTTTGCACTCCATGGACTGTAGTCTATCAGGTTCCTTTTTCCATGGGATTGCCAGGCAAAAACACTGGAGTGGGTTGCCATTTCCTTCTCCAGGGAATCCTCCCAAACCTGGGACCAAACGCACAGCTCCTGCATTGGCAGGTAGATTTTCTACCCACTGAGCCACCAGGGAAGCTGGAGTATGGTTATCTACACCTTGAATCTGGGCTGGCATGTGATTTACTGAGGACCATAGAATGGTCCAGAAATGAGGTTGTATGAGTCCTGAATCAAAGTTTCAAGAGACTTCTCAAGCTCTCCTCTCCATCTTCAAACCTCTGCCACTGCTGGCTACTGGACACACCTGCCCTAGCTAAAAACCAAAAGAAAAACATCAAAGACCTCTCAGCTATTAAAACACCTTCATAGATTCCTGTCCTAAAGCTACCATGAATTACCCTATATAATGATGTCTGAAATCATGCAAAATCCAATAAATCTGTGACTAGTTCTTCAGAATCATACTTTAATTAGACATATCAATTATTAATGCAAGAAAAATGTTTATTTGAATTACAATTTTTATAAGAAAAGAAAGATAAATATTGCTATAGTGCAATAATCCTGGTGGGTATGATTATGTGAACTGAGGTTTTTAGAGAAAAGATAAGGCATGAATATGTGGACTACAAGTCACCTGAATGTTGGTTCCCAGAATAAGACTGAAGTTTTTTTAACTGACCCATTAATAGTTTTCCATTGCTGTATATGAAGACAGAGAGGCACCTTTACAATTTATGTTTATCACTCAAAGTTATAGAAATAAGGAACAAAGAACAGAAGCAAGACATATAAAGATTCTAACAAACTAGAAGGATGAAAGTCGCATTGATTAGACTCATTAGAAAAGTCACCCAAGTCAAACACGTTAGAATAGTGGTGAGGAAAACCTGGCCTAAGAAATTTTGATATTTAGGGGCTTTCCTGATAGTTCAGTCAGCAAAGAATCTGCCTGCAATGCAGGAAATCCGGGTTTGATTCCTGGGTCAGGAAGATCCCCTAGAGAAGGAAATGGCAACCCACTCCAGTATGCTTGTCTGGAGAATCCCATGTCCATAGAATTGCAAGAGTCAGACACGACTTAGCAACTAAACCACCAAACAATAAACCATTAAAAAACAAAAACCAGAATGGATTTTATTCTTCTACAGTTTCAACACAGAGGAGTAATATGACACATAAAACGCTGTAAGGTAATTTGAAATCCCAAAGCATGAGTACAATGTTTGAGTTTGCAAGATGATGAAACTCATGCTATTTTTATATTCATGAGGAGGAAATACTTTTCAGCTGTGGGCTCTCCATTGTATGAGGAATAGCTTCAAACTTTAGTTCAACCCTTCAAAGTAAATTGAGATGAAATAATGTCATACATGGAACCTTAAAAGAATCAGCATCAATATAATACATAAAAATAGTAAAGTTTTTTCAAGTTAAATTCCATGAAATACTAGATAAACTACTTGTTCTTAGAAAAACTGGGATAATGCACCAGAATCTAGAAAGATGCTAGAAAAGTATTATCTTCAAGTACACAATAGTATATGTGAGCATTGCTTTATGATTAAGATAACAAAATTCATTTTTGTTAAATAATCTAGTCCTCAGTAAAGGTCAATGAAGGATTCCCCAGTGCCGGTCAATGAACTATTACGGTATTCTAATATCTGACAATTGATCAAAAACGAGTCAGGCAGACAGGACTGATGTTTTCATGGCCATATTTAGCCCTCCATTGATTATATGTAACTTGATGAACACAATAAATTCACTCCCTCAATTTTGGTTTCCTTATTTTTAAAGTTAGGCTTTTTTTTTTGGATCGGGTCTTAATATTTTTTTTTATAATTTATTATTTTATGCTAAATATGAGTTCTAAAATAATGTTCATATAAAAGGAATCATTAGTATTATAATTTTACAGATGATTTTCATTGATTGACTAAACAAAAAAAGTTGATGTACAATAAAATTATTTTATATGGTTAAAATAAAATTTTTCTAATTTTATCTTTCCATTTTTAAATTTTCCTTAGGAAAAAGCATGAGGTTTTATTTCTATGCTAATAATTTAGTATAGTACAAATTACAAGCACTGTTTTTTAAATGAACTATTATTAATATTCCTGTCTTCCAGTACATATAAGCATATATTCCCACAAGGTGGTGCTCTTTATTTAAAAATTCCAATGGGAAGCAGTTTTTCTGTATTTGCATAGTGCTCAGAGACATAATACAGGCTTCACAGCATATTGTAAATGATCAAATGAGCAATTAAGTTGTGGTAGCAATTCAGTTATTGAAAATTTAGAGGTTTTTAAGAGTTAAGATCTGAATGGCAAAATGCATTCTATTCATAAGCAAAAACATGGCAGGAAAACATAGTAAGAACATAAGTTTGTATGTAACAGAAGTTCTTCTCTGGAAATAGAAGGAAGCTAGAGTCCAACATGGAAACGGTCTAGAAAATCTCCATTATTAAGTACAAAGAAGTCATACATTAAGCACATTTTATTAGCTAGACTTCAGCGACTGGGGAAGGGAGGGAGGGAAGCAAAGAGATCAGGAGAAAAAAAATAGAAAAAGTGAGAAAGAAATAAAGAAGAAATTGAATAATGACAGTGATTATTTTTATCCATCCATCTTTAATATGAGCTAAGAAGATTGAATTTTTGCTATTTCTTCAGCGCCCTTAGTTCCCTCAAGCCTCTCAGAATATTGTTACATTTCACCTGAGGCTCAAAATAATATTCAAAATTTTATATTATTTATTCACATCATTCATCAGTACAAGTCAGAGTTTATCCAGTAACCTCTACTTGATTCTTCCTCTCAAGGCCAGCTTCCAAGGTGATGAGTCAAAACTGTGTTCCTTTAATAGTGCTATTGAAGCCTACAAGAGGCTCAGAATCTTAATTAGTTACTAAAGGAACATGAAAAATCTTCACGTAACAGTGAAATGTGGGTTTAATTTTACAGATGAGAAAACCGATGCTCTGTGAGAGTAAGTAGCTGGTCTAAAATCCAAACACTTATTAAAGTGATAAAATTTGGGATTAAACCCTAGGGTCATTTCTTAAGACTTTATTCCTATCTTATATAATCACAGTATTTAATAAATATTCCCTCTCCAAAAGAGAGAATATTTAGTTTCCCTCAATGAAACTAAAATCTAATATGGCATTTTAAAGAAAGCATCCCCTTGAGATTAACTTCAAAGAAGAGTTTCCAGTTACAGTTTTGATCAGAAAAAAGAAAACCAGTGATCTTAGTTCCACTTCTGCCACTAACAAGATATGATCCCCATGGAAAGGTTGTCTTTCTGAATCCTGACACCCTTAATTGTAAAGTAAAGGTATATAGTTATATAGTCTGTGAGGTCAGTTCTAGTTCTACAGTATATAAACATAAAAATTGACTGTAAATTTTTTTTACAGTTCTACCATATAGATGATCCAAAGTTTGGATTGGGTATATGTTTGTACCCACTTTTTCTTCATTTGGATTTCATATATAAACAGTTTAAAGTTTACTATTTGAACTGGCTATGAAATTAATAGGGTACTACTGAAATCTGTTGCTCATAGAAGCTATCAAAAGCAATGTGAATTAGATTTGTGGATTTACAAAAATGTCATCGGCAATTTGTTTCAGAATTCCTTATCCCATCTTAAATAGTAAAAAGTAGCACAAGGACTAAAAACACAGAAGTGGCAGAGACTACTCTGACTGTATTACTAAGGAAAATTCTCGAGATGATAGGCAAACAGTCCTAAACGTTGAATCGTTTGACTCATGAATCCCTTGTTTATACACAAATAAATCTGTTATAGTCACTATAGCGGGGGATAGAACTTAGTTCCCTACTTACCTCTATTTCTATGACGTTCACAAACATTCATCAACTTTCCAGCAGGAAGCTTCTTATTTGAGGTTCTGTATTGCATATTTTGGGGTTTTCATGGTGACTTAGAGGGTAAAGAAGTGGCCTGCAGTGCAGGAGACCTGGATTCCATCCCTGGGTCAGGAAGATCCCCTGGAGAAGGGAATGGCTACCCACTCCAGTATTCTTGCCTGGAGAATTCCATGGAGAGAAGAGCCTGGTGGGTTATAGTCCATCGGGTCCCAAAGAGTTGGACACGACTGAGCAATGAACACACACACAAAGATTTGCATATTTTCATCTAATTTTTTTTCAGTTTTGGTTTGGAATTCTCTCTTTCAATACATTCTCTCTAAATGACCTTTAGCTATTCACGTGCCTTTCAATATTATTTACATACTGGAGTCCCTGAAATTTAAATCTCAATCCATACCAAAAAAAAACCTCACCTACGTCAAGCTAAAAATCATCCTTCTTTCTCACTCCTCCCCAATTTTTATCTCCCTCATGTTCTGTTTTGGTAAATTTCATGAACATGCATCCATTAGCTCAGCTCAAATCTTAGGAAGGCATTTCTCATTTCTACTGAACATGTAGTTACAATCCATCAATAAGTCATCAGTTCTAACTTCAAAATATATCTCAGCCTGCTTTACTTCTCTGTTGCCATGCATCTACACCAAATTCCCACCATCTCTAACATGGACTTCCATGGTATCCTATCCCCTTACCAGGTTCTTATTGCTTTAATTCTTATCCTGTTCTACTCAGTTTTTAAGAGCATCCACCATATTATTTTAGCACATAAGTTTTAAGTAATTTTCTCTCTGAGAGTTGGACCATAAAGAAGACTGAGTGCCGAAGAACTAATGCTTTTGAACCATGGTGCTGGAGAAGACTCTTGAGAGTCCATTGGGCTGCACCTTGACCTTCGGTCAATCCTAAAGGAAACCAGTCCTGAATATTCATTGGAAGGACTGATGCTGAAGCTGAAGCTCCAATACTTTGGACACCTGATGTGAAGCTAATTCATTGGAAAAGAGGCCTGATGCTGGGAAAGACTGAAGGTAAAAGGAGAAGGGGATGACAGAGGATGAGATGGTTGGATGGCATCACCGACTCAATGGACCTGAGTTTGAGCAAGCTCCAGGATTAGATAAAGGACGGGGAAGCCTGGAGTGCTGCAGTCCACTGGGTCTCAAAGAGTAGGATACGACTGAGTGACTGACCAACAGCGACTTCCTACATCACTTGAAATAAACTCCCGTTAGACCCAACATGACCATGCTATTGCCTCTTATTCCAATCAAATGCAATAACTCCAAGCAAATGTACTTTGTTGTTAACTTACTAAGCTTTTGTCACTCTTAATCCCTGTCTTAGTTTCCCAAGGGTGCTATAATAAATTACCAAAAGCTTGGTAGCTTCAAATGACAGAAAGGTATAGTTCTGGGTGCCGGAAGGCTGAAATCAAATTACTGGGCAGCTTTGGTTCTTTCTGGAAATTCTGAAGGAGAATTTAACTAGAGTCTCTCCTACTTGCTGGTGATTGTCAGCAATCCTTAGCAGTCTATGATTTATAGGTGTCAAATTCCAAACCCTGTCTCCATTTTTACAAGGCATTTTCCTTTGTGTCTTTCTATGTGCTCTCCTCTTCTCATACGGACACTAACGACTGGATTTAGAGCCCACTTTATATCCAGGAATTCCATCACCTCCACTAGCTTTGTTAGTAGTGATGCTTTCTAAGGCCCACTTGACTTCACATTCCAGGATGTCTGGCTCTAAGTCAGTGATCACACCATCATGATTATCTGGGTCGGGAAGATCTTTTTTGTACAGTTCTTCTGTGTATTCTTGCCATCTCTTCTTAATATCTTCTGCTTCTGTTAGGTCCATACCATTTCTGTCCTTTATTGAGCCCATCTTTGCATGAAATGTTCCTTTGGTATCTCTAATTTTCTTGAAGAGATTCCTAGTCTTTCCCATTCTGCTGTTTTCCTCTATTTCTTTGCGTTGATCACTGAAGAAGGCTTTCTTATCTCTTCTTGCTATTCTTTGGAACTCTGCATTCAGATGCTTATATCTTTCCTTTTCTCCTATGCTTTTCACTTCTCTTCTTTTCACAGCTATTTGTAAGGCCTCCCCAGACAGCCATTGTGCTTTTTTTGCATTTCTTTTCCATGGGGATGGTCTTGATCCCTGTCTCCTGTACAATGTCACGAACCTCATTCCATAGTTCATCAGGCACTCTATCTATCAGATCTAGGCCCTTAAATCTATTTCTCACTTCCACTGTATAATCATAAGGGATTTGATTTAGGCCATACCTGAATGGTCTAGTGGTTTTCCCTACTTTCTTCAATTTCAGTCTGAATTTGGCAATAAGGAGTTCATGATCTGAGCCACAGTCAGCTCCTGGTCTTGTTTTTGCTGACTGTATAGAGCTTCTCCATCTTTGGCTGCAAAGAATATAATCGATCTGATTTCGGTGTTGACCATCTGGTGATGTCCATGTATAGAGTCTTCTCTTGTGTTGTTGGAAGAGGGTGTTTTTTATGGTCAGTGTATTTTCTTGGCAAAACTCTATTAGTCTTTGCCCTGCTTCATTCCATATTCCAAGGCCAAATTTGCCTGTTACTCCAGGTGTTTCTTGACTTCCTACTTTTGCATTCCAGTCCCCTATAATGAAAACAACATCATCCTGAAAGATGATGCTGTGAAAGTGCTGCACTCAATATGCCAGCAAATTTGGAAAACTCAGCAGTGGCCACAAGATTGGAAAAGGTCAGTTTTCATTCCAATCCCAAAGAAAGGCAATACCAAAGAATGCTCAAACTACCGCACAATTGCACTCATCTCACACGCTAGTAAAGTAATGCTCAAAATTCTCCAATCCAGGCTTTAGCAATATGTGAACCATGAACTTCCTGATGTTCAAGCTGGTTTTAGAAAAGGCAGAGGAGCCAGAGATCAAATTGCCAACATCCGCTGGATCATGGAAAAAGCAAGAAAGTTGCAGAAAAACATATATTTCTGCTTTATGGACTATGCCAAAGTCTTTGACTGTGTGGATCACAATAAACTGTGGAAAATTCTATAAGAGATGGGAATACCAGACCATCTGATCTGCTTCTTAAGAAATCTGTATGCAGGTCAGGAAGCAACAGTTAGAACTGGTCATGGAACAACAGACTGGTTCCAAATAGGAAAAGGAGTACGTCAAGGCTGTATACTGTCACCCTGCTTATTTAACTTCTGGCAGTGGCACCCCACTCCAGTACTTTTGCCTGGAGAATCCCATGGATGGAGGAGCCTGGTAGGCTGCAGTCCATGGGGTCGCTAAGAGTCGGACATGACTGAGCGACTTCACTTTCTCTTTTCACTTTCATGCCTTGGAGAAGGAAATGGCAACCCACTCCAGTGTTCTTGCCTGGAGAGTCCCAGGGACGGGGAAGCCTGGTGGGCTGCCGTCTATGGGGTCACACAGAGTCGGACACGACTGAAGTGACTTAGCATAGCATAGCATGCAGAGTACATCATGAGAAACGCTGGACTGGAAGAAGCACAAGCTGGAATCCAGATTGCCGGGAGAAATATCAATAACCTCAGATATGCAGATGACACCACCCTTATGGCAGAAAGTGAAGAGGAAGTAAAAAGCCTCTTGATGAAGGTGAAAGTGGAGAATGAAAAAGTTGGCTTAAAGCTCAAATTCAGAAAATGAAGATCATGGCATCTGGTCCCATCACTACATGGGAAATAGAAGGGGAAACAGTGGAAACAGTGCCAGACTTTATTTTTTGGGCTCCAAAATCACTGCAGATGGTGACTGCAGCCATGAAATTAAAAGACGCTTACTCCTTGGAAGGAAAGTTATGACCAACCTAGATAGCATATTCAAAAGCAGAGACATTACTTTGCCAACAAAGGTTCGCCTAGTCAAGGCTATGGTTTTTCCTGTGGTCATGTATGGATGTGCGAGTTGGACTGTGAAGAAGGCTGAGCACCGAAGAATTGATGCTTTTGAACTGTGGTGTTGGAGAAGACTCTTGAGAGTCCCTTGGACCTCAAGGAGATCCAACCAGTCCATTCTGAAGGAGATCAGCCCTGGGATTTCCTTGGAAGGAATGACGCTAAAGCTGAAACTCCAATACTTTGGCCACCTCATGCGAAGAGTTGACTCATTGGAAAAGACTCTGATGCTGGGAGGGATTGGGGGTAGGAGGAGAAGAGGACGACAGAGGATGAGATGGCTGGATGGCATCACTGACTCAATGGACATGAGTCTGAGTGAACTCCGGGAGTTGATGACGGACAGGGAGGCCTGGTGTGTTGTGATTCAGGGGGTTGCAAAGAGTCAGACACGACTGACCGACTGAACTGAACTTATATCCAGGATGTTTTCATCTCAAAATTCTAAGCTATATCTATAAAGACTATACTTTCAAATAAGTTCACATTCCAAGATGTTTCATAAACATGAATTAGAAGGGGACGTTGTTTAACCCACTACACTCCTCAGGTTATTACATCTAAGTATTCAACTACTCTTTTTACTGAAGCCACTTCCTCAGAGAAAAAGTCCTTGACTCATCTTCCATTCTGTTGTTTCCTTCACCACACCAGCCAAACATCTATAATTTCAATACTATATTTAAATGTAGCATATAAAATACATATGTATATATGGACATACATATATATATATATATACACACACACTAAATGTATAAATGTAAGAGAAGACATACAGTAACATGTGTACATAAATGTGTACATAAATATTTAAAATTTGTCTTTCTGATATACCATGATATCATACCTTATGCATTGCTTCATTTAATTCACCAACATTTTAAGTTAATATATTATGTTTTGCTTCAAGCTTTTTTTGGCCTTATATCACAGACAGATCCAAAGCTGGCCTCCATGTTCATTCCTTCCATGAAACCCTCTTTTTGAGCAACTGCAGGGGGTTGACAAAAGGGATGAATATGGGGACCACCGTTGAGCATTACAGGGCCTGCTATTTGCTTCTAATTAAATAAAATATGGATATATATACATGTCTATATATGTGCGTGCACATGTACATACATGTACATATAATAATATCATTTAGCCCACAACTTGATTGCAACCAGTTAAAACCCTCAACAGAGGAGTCACCTAAGCTGTTCTCAGACTCCTGACCCACAAACTGAGATAAGATGTGTGGTGTTTTGAGCCTATTGTGTGTGTTTAGTTGCTAAGTCGTGTCCAGCTCTTTTGCTACCCCATGGACTGCAGCTTGCCAGGCTCCTCTGTCCATAGAATTCTACAGGCCAGAACTCTGGAAAGAGCTGCCATTTCTTCTCCAGGGGATCTTCCTGACAACAGGGATCAAACCCACACCTCCTGCATTGCCGGGTGGATTCTTTACCACTGAGCCACCAGGGAAGCCCCTTAAGGCAATGGCACCCCACTCCAGTACTCTTGCCTGGAAAATCCCATGGATGGAGGAGCCTGGTGGGCTGCAGTCCATGGGGTCATGAAGAGTCGGACACGACTGAGCGACTTCACTTTCACTTTTCACCTTCATGCATTAGAGAAGGAAATGGCAACTCACTCCAGTGTTCTTGCCTGGAGAATCCCAGGGACGGGGGAGCCTGGTGGGCTGCCGTCTATGGGGTCGCACAGAGTCGGCCACGACTAAAGCGACTTAATTCTATTAGATTGTATTAATTCGTTATACAGTAATGGGAAACTGATATACCTCATAAAACAACTTGAGAAGTGCTTCTCTTAGAACTTTAATAGTACAATTCCTTTCTTAAATGATTATATAATTCACAGGTGAAGCCATCTTGTCCTGGATTTCTCTTTGTGAGTTTTTTTTTAATTGAAGATTCCATTACTTTCATACAAAGTATTTGTACTTTTTTATTTCTTGGGTTAACATTGTTAAGATGTGCTTGCTTAGGAATTTTTTCATTTCATCTACAGTTTTAAATGCACCCACATAAACTGTTCAAACTTCCATTATTTTAAATTTTACCAACTCATCAGGGAATAATCAGTTAATTCTTTTTAAAAAAATGTTTTGCTTTGCTTATACTCTATATTAAATATTTCTACTTTATTAATTTTTGTTGCTAGCTTCATTTTTGCCTTCTTTCTCTATACCCTAGGTTTTATTTCTAGTTTCTTGAGATAATGCTTGGATCATTGGTTTTGGGCCTTAATCTTTTCTAATCTATATTAATGATATAAATATGTCTTTAAGTGGCACTAACTTCATCCTAAGATTTTTCAGTATGTAGTAGTGGTCCAATATCACTGAATTCAACATTTTTTTCTTATTTTTTATTTGAATTTTCTGACCATGAGTTAATTAGAAATATATAGCATACTTTCCCAAAACTTATGCACTTTCTGTTTATCACTTTTCATTTTTATATTAATTTCTAGTGGAATTCTGATATTATAAAAGAACATACTTTGTATGATTTCATGTCTTCAAAATTTTTTGACCTTTCTGTAAGACCCACATTTGTTCAGTCTGGGGAAATAAAATGCAAAATTCTTTATACATTACTGAGGAAAAGTTTATCACATTGCTCAAATTATCATTATCTTTACAGTTTTTATCTTCTGTTCAGTCAGGTATTGAAAGAATTATTAAAATGTTCCACCATGACAGAGGACATTTTTATTCTCCTTTTATTTCTGCTAATTTTTGTTTTCTATATAAGTGTTTGTTATAATGTACATAAAAATTTAAAATTTCTATCTTACTGGTATACCATTTTTTAATATTTAAGTTTCTCTTTTTATATTTAGTATTTCTTTATAAAGGACTCGGAGAAGGAAATAGCACCCCACTCCAGTACTCTTGCCTGGAAAATCCCATGGATGGAGGAGCCTGGTAGGCTGCAGTCCATGGGGTCGCTAAGAGTCGGACACGACTGAGTGACTTCACTTTCACTTTTCACTTTCCTGCATTGGAGAAGAAAATGGCAACCCACTCCAGTGTTCTTGCCTGAAGAATACCAGGGACGGGGGAGCCTGGTGGGCTGCCATCTATGGGGTCACACAAAGTCGGACACGACTAAAGTGACTTAGCATATAAAAGACTACACTTTCTGGTATTCGTGTAGTTATACCTGCTTTATTTTGTTACCTAATTTTCTATGGTATGCCTTTTCTATCATTTTGGTTTCAACCTTCATTTCCATATTTTAGAATTCTTTTACAAACTACATATAGTTTAAAAAATTTTTTCTGACAATCTTTATTTCAATTGACTATTTTTCACTTATATTTAATGTAATTACTTATATACATTTACTTAAAAGTTAGAATAATGATCTTGTTTGTAATGTCAAACTTTAATGAATTATCTGGCCTTTTAGAGAATGGTCATATGAATTTAATGAAACTTAGTGTTTCATATATGAATACTAAGATTTTTAATTCTTTTTTTTTTTTTTTTGCAAAAAGTGTTGTTCATATAATAAAAAATAGTCAGTTGTGGATTACTCATATTAATCTATGATGAAGAAAAGGAAAAATAGAAGAAAAATTAGCATTACCATAAAACTTTCCACCATACTCCAATAAGAATATAAAATATTCCTATGAGTGAAAAAAAAGAATATCTGGAGAATGAATTATGTAGACAAAAGATAATTTTGCAAATTTCAGGGAAGCTTGATGAATGTTTTTGGACAAATATTAAATTTTTAATATTATAACTCTTCTATTTTTCCTATGAAGTGAAAGTGAAAGTGGCTCAGTTGTGTCTGACTCTTTGTTAATCCAAGGACTATAAAAGTCCATGAAATTCTTCAGGCCAGAATACTGGAGTGGGTAGCCTTTCCCTTCCCCAGGGGATCTTCCCAACCCAGGGATGGAACCCAGGTCTCCCAAATTGTAGGCAGATTCTTTACCAGGTGAGCCACAAGGGAAGCCCAGAAATAGTGGAGTGGGTAACCTATCCCTTCTCCAGTGGACCTTCCTGACCCAGGAATCGAACTGGGGTCTCCTGAATTGCAGGAGGATTCATTACCAGTTGAGCTATCAGGGAAGTCCATTTCCCCCCCATAATACTTATAACTTTATAATTATATACCAATAACTTCATATATCTTTATAAAAACAATTTAATAGCCTATCATACATCTCTGAGGCAGCTTCCTATTATGTGGTGTTCTTAACACAACACAGATTTTATTTGAAAAGTAAGAATTCTGTATAATATTAACTTTATTATGAACATATAATCAGATTCCTTTTTAAAGTGCCTTTGGTGGTTACAACTAATGTTAAGTGAAAAATAAGCATATGCATGTAATTTCAGCATTTATATTTTGCTTACTCATGTTTCCGTGAGTGTTCATTTGAAAAAGATAATCTTTACTGGGAAGTAGCTAGAGTAAGTTGCTTTCCTTCCAGATGAATATTCTTTCACGTAGAGGCACAAGTTCCTAGACAGGACCAGAGGACAAGGAAGCTTTATGCTGCCTCCTCTGGAAGCCCAATAAGGAAAAAGGGGAATAAAAAAAAAAAAAGGAAAAAGGGGAGTCACAGAGATTGCAGTTTCTAACTCCGCTAAGTTTTGATTAATACTAATGGTAGAAATATTGTCACTCTGCTTATTTAACTTACGTACAGAGTACATAATGAGAAACGCTGGGCTGGAAGAAGCACAAGCTGGAATCAAGATTGCCAGGAGAAATATCAATAACCTCAGATATGCAGATGACATCACCCTTATGGCAGAAAGTGAAGAGGAACTAAAAAGTCTCTTGATGAAAGTGAAAGAGGAGAGTGAAAAAGTTGGCTTAAAGCTCAACATTCAGAAAATGAAGATCATGGAATCTGGTCCCATCACTTCATGGGAAATAGATGGGGACACAGTGGAAACAGTGTCAGACTTTATTTGTTTGGGCTCCAAAATCACTGCAGATGGTGACTGCAGCCATGGAATTAAAAGATGCTTACTCCTTGGAAGGAAAGTTATGATCAACCTAGACACCATATTCAAAAGCAGAGACATTACTTTGCCAACAAAGGTCTGTCTAGTCAAAGCTATGGTTTTCCTGTGGTCACGCATGAATGTTGAGAGTTGGACTGTGAAGAAAGCTGAGTGCCAAAGAATTGATGCTTTTGAACTGTGGGGTTGGAGAAGACTCTTGAGAGTCCCTTGGACTACAAGGAGATTCAACCAGTCCATTCTAAAGGAGACCAGTCCTGGTGTTCATTGGAAGGACTGATGCTAAAGCTGAAACTCCAATACTTTGCCCACCTCATGTGAAGAGTTGACTCATTGAAAAAGACTGATGCTGGGAGGGATTGGGGACAGGAGGAGAAGGGGACAACAGAGGATGAGATGGCTGGATGGCATCACCGACTCAATGGACATGAGTTTGAGTAAACTCCGGGAGTTGGTGACAGACAGGGAGGCCTGGCATGCTGCGATTCATGGGGTCGCAAAGAGTTGGACACGACTGAGTGACTGAACTGAACTGAATGGTAGAAAAGGGCAAATCCTCAGAAAATGAGCTCATTTCTCATTTTGCCAGAGGAGGTGGAGTATCACCTCATTGGGATCCCTGGGAGAGCAGCAGCAGCAGCAGTCCTAAATCTGTGCAAATCCTATTGTCTCAGGTTATATGAAATGGCCCATTAGACCTCCTTTTAAGAAAGCCAGCTGTGTGCAGTCATGGGCTTCCCTGATAGCTCAGTTGGTAAAGAATCCACATGTAATGCAGGAGACCCCAATTATTCCTGGGTCAGGAAGATCCCCTGGAGAAGGGAAAGGCTACCCACTCCAGTATTCTGGCCTGGAGAATTCCATGGACTACAGTCCATGAGGTCACAAAGAGTCAGACACCACCTATTGACTTTCACTTTCACTGTTTGCAGTCATGACTCTTCTATTAGAGAAGAGCTGAACAACCCTTGGTCCGAAGCCTAATCTCGTTGAGGCTGAACAGGTGTTTAGCCATTAAGCTGCACAGGCACATGGAGGGTGTCTGGGGTTTCCTAAAAAATAAAAACATATATACTTAAAAAATACCCCAGACCCCTTAAATCTTATATTCTAAGCTTCAGTAATTACATTTAAACTGATATACTGCATATAAGTCACAGTAGTCAGTTTTATGAGTTGCTGAAGTCTACAGAATTGAACTATTTTGGGATACAAGAGAAGGATAGACCCTTAATTCCTCCCATCCAAAATAAAGGTTTTAATTAAATGCAAATTAGATCTTCAAGATTTGGTTCAACATTCACCTCTCAAAATAAGTCTTACAAAAAGTAAAAATAAAATCCCCCCAAACACACTTACCATGGTTCTTTCCATTTAAAAGAAAAGCAATTATTTATCTATGTACCATTTTTACACTTATCAATCATGTTTTAAAAAGAAACAACTGCTAACCAGTTAAAGTACAAAAATCTATAGAGCTTAATTAGTATCTTTCATTTCTTCTCAAGTGCCGAGAATAGTATTGCACACATAATAGGCATTACAAATATGTTTCCTAAATAAAACTTTATTTTTATTTTATATTTTTCACATTTTAATGAGCAGTTACATGTATAAAGCTGTATTCATCCATCTGTCTTTTCAGATAAACATCCTAAATTATAAGCATCTTTGATCAAGAATAAAAATAGTTCCACTTTATTATGTTGGATAAGAACAGTCTAATTAGAAGCCAGCCCCTTGTTTAGTCAAGAAACTAAAATAAGATCCCATTTTTTGTAGGGTGAAATATATATTAATATATATATATGAATATGTATGTATATACACAGTTAAATGTGTGTATATATGCTTATATAAATATATACATATATAAATAAATTCATGTATAATAAAAATAAAGAGAAAGCAACTAGGAAAATAACATAATATATGTACAATATCTATAATTGAAATTATATTACTATTTTTGACAGAATTATAATATAGCTTTTAAGGAACAAAAATAAATAAATGAAAATGATTCATATTAAGCTTTATATGATCAGAAAACTCAGTATATATTAATATATAGTTCAATGTTTTATTATTAACAAAAATAATATATCTTTGCAATAATGCAAGTTCCAAATTTATTTTACTATGTCCTTTTTCATTAACATATTGCTTTTGCCTCATAAGTCACATTGCCCCCTTTTGCCTAAATTTCAAGTACTATATCTTTATTTTTATAGATTGATTAGAAATTAATAGTAAGTTACATGACCCTTATTTCTAATAAGTTGTTTTATTAGTCTCAGCTTTTCATATAACTTCACCTGTAATAGAAAAACCATTTCTAAAATGTCTCTTATCCTATTAAAACGCCAGTGAAGCAATATTCTGAGAGATCTCAAAAAAATGCCTCCACATTCAATGTTATTCTAATGCAACCTTTGGATGTTAGTCTATAATTCATATCTTTTTGCTCCCTTTCATATTTAAGATGATTCAAATTTTTGAATACAGGAAATCACGTTCAAAGGTATCCTTTAATTAATTAGTGTTGAAATACATATATTTAAATTGGTCTAATCAATAAAGCATTAATAAACAGGAAAATACCTAACGTGTAAGTCTTCTGGTATCATTTATACTAAGCATTACATTTCTCTCATGATAAAATCCCTGCATATAATCTTTCATCATTGTTGCTACATATTTATGACACTAATAGTTTAAGTACCTATTCTGACTAGTTAAAATATTAACAAATTAAATAATTAAAATGAAGTTATTGACTCCTTTCTTTCCTATCCCTTATCCATATTTGCATAGAGGACGCAAACAACTGATTCAGTTGTTATGTGTATCTCCAAACTCTAAGGAATACACATTAATTTCCCCCCCCTGCCTTATATCTCATGGAATTGCCTGCTGATGTAGCTGCTGAATAAATCTCCAAACAGAGATAGCACTGCTTTCTTCCACGAGTCATTGGTCTGGGTCCATTCTCATTTGGCTTAGGAGAAGCACACCCTTCTCTTTATCATGTGAGTTAAAACTCTGCACCAATTCTTACCAGCTGAAATTTTGCTAATAAGTCCCGTCTGGTCACCACTTAGAGAGTCTAAAGGTGGTGATTCACAGTGGCAGTACTGACATTACTGTAATTATTAATTAACAAGTCTATGGTGAGTATGGTCTTCCCTGGTGGCTCAGTGGTAAAGAAACTGCCTACAAAGCAGGAGACCGGGGTTACATCCTTGGGTCAGGAAGATCTGGAGAAAGAAACAACAACCTACTCCAGCATTCTTGCCTGGGAAATCCTATGGACAGAGGAGCCTGGTGGGCTAGTCTATGGGGTCACAAAGAGTCGGATACGACTTAGTGACTGAGCACGCACGCATGCTGAGTACGTCTAGCACTGCTCCATACAATGTGGAGATACTTACCACCAATGATACTATGCTCTGAGGCCCTAAGTGTAACTTTAAACCAACAATGAAAGTTCCATTTCTTTTCTTTTACTCTCTTATTTATTGAAATTTTTCAATACCTGATTCACATTAATTCTGTCTTAAGACCTACTAGATTCTTCTTCATTCATTTGTTCATTGAAGTGTATAGTTATAAACCAGACAGAAATTTCTGCTGTCAAAGGGATTATATTTAGTGATATTAAATGAGAGAAATAAGATATTCTGTATCCAAATGTATCCTTATGCTTTGGCATTGCCATTATGTTTCCCAATGGTCAATATTTGAAGTCACCCTTGAGTCCTAGTTCTTTTCCCACTGGAAGATTCTACTAATATTGCCTTTGTTAGGTTTTTATTCTCTACTATTTTAATTACTGCTACCACTAACATATTGTGAAGTACATTCATGCAATCTCATTCCAGAATTATTACAAAAGGCTCAACCCCTTTCACCATGCAGTATTCTGCTAGAGTTATGACATCAAGCACACAAATATGATCGTATATGTAATGTGTTTGAGTTTTGTTCTTATTCATTCAGCAAATATACATTGAGGGACTCATATGACCAGTATTATTCCAGATCTTTGCAATATAATAGTGAACAAATGAGACAGTCTCTAACTATATGGAGTTTTTATTATAATAGAAGAAAACAAGCACATAGGAGCAGAGAGAGGAATATTAGATGATCTCTCTGATAAAGTAGCTGTTGAACAGAGACCTAAAGAAAGTGAGGGAGTAGGTAGCAGGTATCTGTGGAAACATCACAGTAAGCAGAAGAAATAATGGCAGCAGTATGCTCTTGTAAAGGGCTAGAAAATTGTTAGTGCCGTCAAAGTGGAACAAACTATGGAAAGGAAGCTATGAGTTCCTAGAGACATCGTAAGGAGAGAAGTCATGAAGGGTCTTAGAAACCTCTCCATGGGCTTTGGGAATTTTATTCTGATGGGAAGCCAACAATGATTGAAGCCCTGTTGTGACACGAGTTGACATATTCTATGAAATTTATCCTGCTTGGTTCTCTGAGAAAAGATATATGAGAAAGTATGGTGATTCAGACCAGGGCAGTAATTTTGTAGGGGTGCTGAAAATTGGTTAAATTATGAATAAATTATGAAGACAAAACCTACAGGATGACTCTAAGATTTTGACTTTTGGAAACAGTGGTATGAAATAGACATTAATTTTTAGGGGTAAAATGCAGATTTGTGGAAACTGACAGAGAAGACCAGAAGTCCAGTTTTTAATCCATTATTCTTTAAATTTCTATTGGATATAAAAATAGGTATGTCAAATATTATGTTGGATTATACAAGTCTGAAGTTCAGGGAAGTGATCAGTCCAGAGATGTAAATTATTCAATTATCAGTGTTTAGATGGCACTTAAGCTGTAAAATATGTTAGGATTATCAAGGGAGTAAATACGGGTAAAAAAAGATTACCAGGGTCCACATAAATAATCCATCAAACTGGCTTCTCAGTTCCTTGATGTCATCAGTTCCAATGAACTTCATGCCCTCTATACTTCATCTATTTCCATGACCACAACCTGGATCTTACCAGCACCTGGGAATGTTTTGGTCTTTTAGTGCTTAAATCAAGCATCCTATTCTCTTGTAACATCTTCCTACACTCACTGTACCGGTTTTTCAACTTATTGAGACCCTTTCCTATATTCACTGTAATTTTTACTCAGCTTAGACTTTATGATATTCTTGCTAATGTTTTCAATTACCTTGCTTCATTGGTCTTGCATAGTAATTGCCTGTCAGAACAACAACCTGAAATCCAAATGACTGCAGGCATTCCCCTGTCCCATCCTTGAGCTACAAAGCACTGTTGAAGCAAAAGCAAACACAGCTTTATTTACATATTTATAACCAGTACAAATTCACTACGTACAACAAGCAGACCCTAGCACTTTCCATGAATCCATCTATGGTTTGCATGCTGCTAAGTCACTTCAGTCGTGTCCGACTCTGTGCAACCCCATAGATGGCAGCCCACCAGGCTCCCCCATCCTTGGGATTCTCCAGGCAAGAACACTGGAGTGGGTTGTCATTTCCTTCTCCATGCATGAAAGTGAAAAGCGAAAGTGAAGTCGACCAGTCCTGTCCAACTCTTAGCGACCGCATGGACTGCAGCCTACCAGGCTCCTCCGTCCATAGGATTTTCCAGGCAAGAGTACTGGAGCGAGGTGCCATTTCTTCTGCAATCCATAATGGCTAAATATATCTTCTCTACGTTCTTGAACTATCTTAACTCATCATCTCCCCACCACTGTCAGCTAATTAGCTCTTTTTTACAATGTGGGGAAAATAGAAGCCATTCATGGAAACTATCTCAGCTTTATAAGAGCACCCTCCAAAAATGTTTGCATCAGTTTCCATAATTTTTTCTACCCTTATTTCACATTTGAACTGATATTGCTCTTTCTATATAACATGCCCTGGAGTCCATCTTATTCTGCTTCATCCAGTGACCTATTAATTTCTCTTGTCTCAAAAATTCTTTTCCCTCTCTATGAGCTTTCCATAGGTTTCAACACAATCAAATTTTCTCTCCTTAAAACTATTTCTCAAGCTCATCTCAAATGTTGGCTATTATTTCTTTTCACTTCCTTCATAATTAAACTCTGCAATTATTTCTTTAACAGCAGAATCCAATTCTTATCTTTCTACTGTTCAGTTCAGTTCACTCGTTCAGTCGTGTCCAACTCTTTGTGACCTCATGAACTGCAGCACGCCAGGCCTCCCTGTCCATCACCAACTCCCAGAGTTCACCCAAACTCACGTGCATCAAATCAATGATGCCATCCAGCCATCTCATCCTCTGTCATCCCCTTCTCCTCCTGCCCTCAATATTCCCCAGCATCGGGGACTTCTCAAAAGAGTCAGCTCTTTGCATCAGAAGGCCAAAGTATTGGAGTTTAAGTTTCAACATCAGTCCTTCCAAAGAACATCCAGGGCTGATCTTCTTTAGAATGGACTGGGTTGGATCTCCTTGCAGTCCAAGGGACTCTCAAGAGTCTTCTCCAACACCACAGTTCAAAAGCATCAATACTTCTGTACTCAGCTTTCTTTATAGTCCAATTCTCACATTCATACATGACTACTGGAAAAACCATAGACTTGACTAGATGGACGTTTGTTGACAAGCTAATATTTCTGCTTTTTAATATGCTGTCTAGGTTGGAGAAGGCAATGGCAACCCACTCCAGTACTCTTGTCTGGAAAATCCCATGGATGGAGGAGCCTGGTAGGCTGCAGTCCGTGGGGTTGCTGGGAGTCGGACACGACTGAGCGACTTCACTTTCACTTTTCACTTTAATGCATTGGAGAAAGAAATGGCAATCCACTCCAGTGTTCTTGCCTGGAGAATCCCAGGGACAGGGGAACCTGGTGGGCTGCCGTCTATGGGGTCACACAGGGTCGGACACGACTGAAGCGACTTAGCAGGTTGGTCATAACTTTCCATCCAAGGAGTAAGCGTCTTTTAATTTCATGGCTGCAATCACCATCTGCAGTGACTTTGGAGCCCCCAAAATAAAGTCAGCCACTGTTTCCCCGTCTATTTGCCATGAAGTGATGGGACCGCATGCCATGATCTTAGTTTTCTGAATGTTGAGCTTTAAGCCAATTTTTTCTCTCCTCTTTCACTTTCATCAAGAGGTTTTTTAGCCCCTCTTCACTTTCTGCCATAAGGGTGGTGTCATCTGCATATCTGAGGTTATTGATATTTCTCCAGGCAATCTTGATCCCAGCTTGTGCTTCTTCCGGCCCATCATTTCTCATGATGTACTCTACATATAAGTTAAATAAGCAGGGTGACAGTATACAGCCTTGACGTACTCCTTTTTCCTATTTGGAACCAGTCTGTTGTTCTATCGGAGAAGGCAATGGCACTGAACACCAGTATTCTTGCCTGGAAAATCCCATGGATGGAGGAACCTGGTGGGCTGCAGTCCATGAGGTTGCTAAGAGTCAGACACGACTGAGTGACTTCACTTTCACTTTTCACTTTCATGCACTGGAGAGGGAAATGGCAACCCACTCCAGTGTTCTTGCCTGGAGAATCCCAGGGACAGAGGACCCTGGTAGGAGGCCATCTATGGGGTTGCACAGAGTCAGACACAATTGAAGCGACTTAGCAGTAGCAGCAACTGTTGTTTCATGTTCAGTTCTTTTTTTTTTTTTACTTTATAATATTGTATTGGTTTTGCCATACATGAACATGAATCCGCCACGGGTGCACATGTGTTCCCCCCACTCCCACCTCCCTCCCCAAATCATCTCTCAGGGTCATCCCAGTGCACCAGCCCCAAGCATCCTGTATCATGCATCAAACCTGGCCATGTCCAGTTCTAACTTTTGCTTCCTGACCTGCATACAGGCTTCTTAAGGGGCAGACTTGGTGGTCTGGTAATCCCATCTCTTTCAGAATTTTCCACAGTTTGTTGTGATCTACACAGTCAAAGGCTTTGGCATAGTCAATAATGCAGAAATAAATGTTTTTCTGGAACTCTCTTGCTTTTTCCATGATCTAGCGGATGTTGGCAATTTGATCTCTAGTTCCTCTGCCTTTTTAAAATCCAGCTTGAACATCTGGAAGTTCATGGTTCACGTACTGTTAAAGCCTGGCTTGGAGAATTTTGAGCATTACTTTACTAGCGTGTGAGATGAGTGCAGTTGTTTGGTAGTTTGCGCATTCTTTGGCATTGCCTTTCTTTGGAATTGGAATGAAAACTGACCTCTTCCAGTCCTGTGGCAACTGCTGACTGATTGTCAGACAAATTTTCTGGCATATTGAGGGCAGCATTTTCATAGCATCATCTTTTAGGATTTGAAATAGCTCAACTGGAATTTCATCACCTCCACTAGGTTTGTCCATAGTGATGCTTCCTAAGGCCCACTTGACTGCACATTCCAGGATGCCTGGCTCTAGGTGAGTGATCACACCATCATGATTATTTGGGTCATGAAGATCTTTTTTGTACAGTTCTTCTAAGTATTCTTGCCACCTCTTCTTAATATCTTCTGCTTCTGTTAGGTCCATACCATTTCTGTCCTTCATTGAGCCCATCTTTGCATGAAATATTCCTTTGGTATCTCTAATTTTCTTGAAGAGATCTCTAGTCTTTCCCATTCTATTGTTTTCCTCTATTTTTTTGCACTGATCACTGAGGAAGGCTTTCTTATCTCACCTTGCTATTCATTGGAACTCTGCATTGAGATGCTTATATCTTTCCTTTTCTCCTTTGCTTTTTGCTTCTCTTCTTTTCACAGCTATTTGTAAGGCCTCCTCAGACACCCATATTGCCTTTGCGCATTTCTTTTCCATGGGGATGGTCCTGATCCCTGCCTCCTATACAATGTCACGAACCTCCATCCATAGTTCATCAGGCACTCTATCGATCTAGTCCCTTAAATCTATTTCTCACTTCCACTGTATAATCATAAGGGATTTGATTTAGGTCATACCTGAATGGTCTAGTGGTTTTCCCTACTTTCCTCAATTTAGGTCTGAATTTGGCAATAAGGAGTTCATGATCTGAGCCACAGTCAGCTCCAGGTCTTGTTTTTGCTGACTGTATAGAGCTTCTCCATCTTTGGCTGCAAAGAATATAATCGATCTGATTTCGGTGTTGACCATCTGGTGATGTCCATATGTAGAGTCTTTTCTTGTGTTGTTGGAAGAGAGTGTTTGCTATGACCACTGCATTCTCTTAGCAAAACTCTATTAGCCTTTGCCCTGCTTCATTCTGTACTCCAAAACCAAATTTGCCTGTTCCTCTAGGTGTTTCTTGACTTCCTACTTTTGCATTTCAGTCCTCTATAATGAAAAGGATATCTTTTTTGGGTGTTAGTTCTTAAGTCTTGTAGGTCTTCATAGAACCGTTCAACTTCAGCATCTTCAGCGTTACTGGTCAGGGTATAGACTGGATTACCATGATATTGAATGGTTTGCCTCGGAAATGAACTGGATTCTATTTGATTTACTCCACTACAATTACTCTCACCTAGAACACCTTTTCGGAGAAGGCAATGGCAACCCACTCCAGTCCTCTTGCCTGGAAAATCCTATGGACAGAGGAGCCTGGTAGGCTGCAGTCCATGGGGTCGTGAAGAGTTGGACATGACTGACTTCACTTTCACTTTTCATTTTCATGCATTGGAGGAGGAATTGGCAACCCACTCCAGTGTTCTTGCCTGGAGAATCCCTGGGGCAGGGGAGCCTGATGGGCTGCCGTCTATGGGGTCCCACAGTCAGACACGACTGAAGTGACTTAGCAGCCGCCGAACACCTTTTGGGCTCCCCTGGGGTCTCAGTAATAAAGAATCCACCTGCCAATGCAGGAGAAAGTGATTTGTATCCTGGGTCAGAAAGATCCCCTAGAAAAGGATATGGCAACCCACTTTAGTATTCTTGCTTAGGAAATCATATGGACAGGGAGGCCTGGTGGCTACAGTCTATGGGGTTAGACAAGAAGAGAAGAATAGTTGGACAAGATTTAGCAACTACATTAGCAGACCACCCTTTATCCTCTTATTGCTAAATTTTAATGGGGCACTCTGTTCTTGAACTCTCAACATCATGAATCTGCTAAAAATCCTTTTCACTGGCCTCTTGTGACCTTGGCATGTATAACTGCACATTTTTCTGGTATTCTTTCCTTGTAATCATCTCTGTTTTTTCTTTTTTGAAGCGTATTCTTCCTCTTACCTTTACTTTTCCTCTGACCTCTAAATACTTTTCTTGCTCAGGGCTTTATTCTGATTTCTCTTATCTTCTCATTAAGAATACATTTTTTAAGTACTGATGAACCTATCTGCAAGGAAGAAATGATGATATACATGTAGAGAACATATTTGTGGACACAGTGGGGGAAAGAGACGGTTGGACTTGAGAAAGAAGTACATATATACACTACTATGTGGAAAACAGACAACTCTTGAGAAGGGGCTATATAACACAGGGAGGCCAGCCTGATACTCTGTAATGACCTAGAGGAGTGGGTCAGGGGGAAGGGAGGGAGGGTCGAGATGGAGGGGATAAATATATTATTATGACTGATTTGAATTGCTGTATGCTAGAAACACATTATTGTAAAGCAATTTTTCTCCAATTAAAAATAAATTTTAAAAAAGATGAATTTTGGTTATTAGTTTAAAAAAAAAAGCAGAATACATTTTTTGGAGAGATTTCATCAGCTCCAATAGTGTCAAGTATTTCATATGTTCTATTCAACTATTCTAACTATTCTACATGTTCAAATCAATGACATCTGACCTTTAAATTCTAAAATCATTCATATATTCCCAACTCTGACACCTCAATTTAATGTATCAAAAACTTAACTCAGTATCCCCTCTCCAGAAATGCTCCACCTGATAGGATTCTTGTCTCTACGTATGGTACCTTTATTCACTAAATTGCCAAATTAGAAAGTTCAAAATCTGCCTTAACGTTTCATTCTCGTTCAGTCTGAAGTTTTATTCTCCTCCCTCCAAACAACCACCTATTCCTGTGTGTTCATCAAGTCCTTAATAGCTCACGAATCAGTTTATTCCTCTCTATTCTCACTATCACTTGATAGGCTCAAACTAAAAATTTACTGTTTTAACAAAATAAAATGTTGAGTTTTCCCTGAGATATTGCCTCAATTAGTTTTATAATATACTGGGACAAGACCAAAAAAAAAGTCACCATGATGATTTTTATCATCTGTCCTTGGGATGATTGTAAGAGCCTCTTTCAATGGTTTTCTTGCTTCAGCTTTTCTCTAAATCTCTCTTCAGTAGAGCCAGAAAAAATGTTTCTAAAGGACAGAGCTGATTAAGTGACTCTCCTATTTACAGACGTTAACGGGTCCTCGTGTTCTTTAGTGCAGAGCTCAATGTTTTTCCATGGAATTGCTTCCTCTTGCCCTGTGTAATCTTTTATCTTCTATCTCATCACCACCCACCATCCTCCAGCTTATTTCATACACTAGCCACTCTATTTTCTAATTTTTCACTTACACATATAATATTTCCTTATTTAAAATTCCTTGCTCGACTTTTTTCAGTTGGCCAGCTTGAACTCATTCTACAAGTAGACATTGTTTTCTTTTATTTGCCTTCTTTGATCCTCCAGCCACCTCTTACTCCCAACTTGGATTACATGATCGTCTTACTTTCATTTCAACCTGTACTTACATTACATTGTAATTATTCTACCAACCTGTCTCTTTAGCTATAAGATGCTGAAAAAAGAAACTGTGAATTGCTGACCACAGTATTTCAAAAATCTAAGTAAATGTCTAGCACACAGCGTACACTCAAATATACATTGAATTCTGACTAAACAAACAGGACAATGAAAGTAAGTAATAAAGCAATAGAATGTTCAAGGTGAAAGAAATCACAATTCAAACCCGCAGTTTGCATTGCCTTATCTTTTGAAGCAAGTGATTAGAACATTGGTATTTTTTGAATAATCAAATTAAAATCAGTTTGGAGACTTTAAAATTTTAATGCTATATACAATTTGAAAAATATATAACCTGATCTAAACAGCACCCTCAGGAAAATGAATTGGTTTTAAGTTCTGTGGCGTGTTTACTCAAATTGCTAAGAACCATCAGGAAGACCATTAAAAAGAGAACAGAAAGTACAAAAACATGGAATGTACAATTCTGGTTCCACAGTGGGAAAAAAATTAATACAGATGGAGACTGTTCAGGACAGTGTGCATATCAAGCTAAGGATACAGATTAGATGGATAGTCACTCATTCACCATACTCTAGAAATAAAGAGAAGCAGTAGCATTTGAATAAAGGAAGCTTAGAAAAATTAAAACACTAAGTTGTGTAGGAAGCAAATTTGTAGATTTTATTACGCCAAGGTAACAAATAGAAAGAAACTAAGGGAGGAACTGAATAGCCCCAGCTGCACTGTTGTTGTAAGTCCTGGGTGAGGCAATGACGTGGACTTATTGAAACACTGATCATAGCACTCTGAACTATCAGGACAATTTGACATTTGACCAGTGTGCTCAGAAATTTGTTTCATATAGTCTATTTAGGGTTTCTCTCACATTATTCCTTATTAGATTTTGTCCATATTAACTCAAAAATAATCAAAAACAATACGAAAGTGAATAGCTGGTTTATATCAGCATATAAATAGTAAGAACATGTCTTACATCAAATGACAAAGAGAAACTCCTCTCATTGTGTACATTAGTCACCTTAGCTCTGTATCATTAACTTTTGTGGCCAAAGCTTAGCTACTAAATCCCCCCTGCAGACTTAGACGATCCTGGCTTTCGGGCCAACAGTTGGCCAAAACCTCTGCATCGTTGGCTCATGGGCTCAAAACAAGACAGAGATCTGTCACACTGCTGATTCCGCATGGTCCTGCCTAGCCACAGCTCTCCAGATACAAGGTTCAGCTAGTGTAGCAGGTGAACTGTTTATGCTTTGTATCTGCTTTTCAGCATCACAATCCCCTTGGCCATCAGAAACTGAGTTGTTTAGACCTTACCTTGGCCTTCCTATCTGCTGGCTTGAGGGCCTGACAACTTGATAATGTGAGACATCCCTGGCATCTAACATTTCACAAGTTTTTCACTTTTAATAATGCTAATATTTAAAATTTAAAACACTATGGTGAAATGGTGTATTTAAAAATCACTATTTAATTTAATAATGACATTTTAATGATCTATTTTTCTTCCCTTTATTTTATATGGGTGTGTCACTCAGTCATGTCTGACTGGGAGAAGGAAATGGCAACCCACTCCAGTATTCTTGCCTGGAGAACCCCAGGGACGGAGGAGCCTGGTGGGCTGCTGTCCATGGGGTCACACAGAGTCAGACACGACTAAAGCAATGTAGCAGCAGCAGCAGCAGCAACACATCTGACTCTTTGTAACCCCATGGACTGTGGCCTGCCAGGCTCCTCTATCCATGGAAATCTCCAGGCCAGAATACTGGAGTGGGTTGCCATTCCCTTCTCCAGGGGATCTTCCTGACCGAGGGGTTGAACTTGGGTCTCCTGCATTGCAGGCAGATTCTTTACCATCTGAGCTATAACGGAAGCTCCAAGAATCCGGGACTGGGTAGTCATTCCCTTCTTCAGGGGATCTTCCCGACCCAGGGATCAAACCTGGCTCTCCCGTGTTGCAGGCAGATTTTTTACTGTTAAGAAGTTTACTTATGTCTATATGTGAATATATGCAATGTGCTTACACTAGAGGTTTATCTGTGGTCTAATTTTTGTGAATGAAAAATATATCCAGAATATAAAATGTCTGATACAATTTTTCAAAGATAATTTTAAGTTAACATAATAGGCAATATTTTTCTCAATGATAGAAGACATTTTGTCTAAGATAATTGTGTGGTTTAGAAAAATCTGTAAGTTCTATATGAAGCAACAGTGGTTGTCCAGTTTATGAATTTAAAAACATACTTCCCAAAATTCTTTTCAGAAGAAAACCATTATAAACCATCTTGACTTCTCCCCTGAAAATAATGAATGAGCCAGTCTCCCTTTCATTATTAGAATTACAACTGAGACTATTGGGATTTTCAAAATACCTCCTTAACATTTAGAGTTAAAAATATCAATGCAAACTAAATTCTTAGAGTTATACAAATTTATTCTTACCAGATATGCAAATGTATAAACACATTTGCAAATTTGACAAAAATTTTTATATATGCTTGCTATATGAAAAAATGTAACATTCTCTTTTTTTAATGCTTCAGAAATAATATTTATATCCATTCACAGAAAATTTTTCAAGCTTTAAATACACTCATACTTAAAGATGGATCTGGTATTTCTATTACACTGGTAAAGCTATTACTCCACAGCTATGCATTCCTGTGAGAGATCATTCATTCAACATTTTATATTACTCTGTTCAATGAGCAAAAATTATAAGACCTTGAATTTCTTACCAATGAAAATTTCAACACAGAATGGCTTTAGTAATACACTGTAAACATTTGTTAAAAATACATAATTTTAGAAATGGATAATGAATAATACTATTTAGAATACCTATTATAAAGACCCTTTTTAAAGAAAGAAAAAAGTAATAGGAAACTTCAAATGCACTTAGGTTATGTATGATTTAATCTGACTTTCAGTTTTCTAATCTGGGTGCAAAAACAGTATCTCAATTCAAAGTCTTAAATGACTGAAGCAACTGTAGACATTATTACCATTTCACCTTCATATCTGGACTACTTTTATAAACTATATAGAATATTAAAAAGTGATTTTATTACATAGCTCTTGGTAATATGCTGTGGATATCTCTTTAACAATGGGAAACAGTAAATATATGTACACTGTTAACACCCTAGATTGTCTAAGCTCTTAAATACTCCGACATTTGTGTGATGAATTTCCACTCTACAAAATGTTAAAAAATAAACACATCTTCATGGTAGGAGATGCCAAGAGAGAACCTGTATCCTCATGATGTTATAAATTATGTCCAAAGAAAAGACAAACGTGTAGTATAAAGCACAGACACATATTCACTTCACTTTAGCTCTTAGAAATGAAGTTGGTTAAGTTTGCCTTCAGGTCATCAACTTTCCTTTCTGTGACCTTTAGGCTACACTGGCTTCTTTTAATAACAAGGCTTTAAGGCTGGCTCACTCTTCCAGGCTTTGAAATTTGCCTTCTTGAAAGCATGTGATTAACTTATTTTAACATGAAAATAGTGGGTAAGAGTTTTATGGCCACATGTAGAAGAGAGGTATTTTGTTTATTTTTGAACAGAAGACAAATTCTCTTAAAACCAACTTATCTCTAATTGCAGAATTCTTTCAGGAATCAGTGAACAGTGAGGGGAAGTATTTTAAAGGGAATGGACTTATTCTTCTAATAAAAGAGGAATGCTATGCACAAACATAATGCAAAGCAGCAGGGTGGAATTGCATCACAGAAGCAGGGACCTACATTACTTGCTCTGCTGCTTCTGCTGCTGCTAAGTCCACTCAGTCGTGTCCGACTCTGTGTGACTCCATAGAAGGCAGCCCACCAGGCTCCTCCGTCCCTGGGATTCTCCACACAAGAACACTGGAGCGGGTTGCCATTTCCTTCTCCAATGCCTGAGAGTGAAAAGTGAAAGTGAAGTCGCTCAGTCGTGTCCGACTCTCAGCGATCCCATGGACTGCAGCCGTCAAGGCTCCTCCATCCATGGGATTTTCCAGGCAAGAGTACTGGAATGGATTGCCATTGCCTTCTCCAGAAAATGAGCAGCGAAGTTAACAATCAAATTGGAAGTGGATCAGATCAGATCAGATGCCAAAAAGCCTGTCATAATATACTTGCTGGGCTGACTTACATTTCATCTTTTCTTATGCTTCAGTATAATAGGTTCAGGGACTAAATATAAGCAGCTATGTGAAGAAAATACATTTTTCTTTCTGCATCAATTCAGACAATGAAACTAAAAGGACAGGAATGGACTAAAATACGTTGTGTAGCCTACTTTAGGAGGAATCTGATAAAGATTAGACGGCATCAGGAGATACATGAGAGTAAGACAGGAGAGAAAAAGCTACAATTAGCTTTCTTTAACACTTCTGCTGCTGCTGCTAAGTCGCTTCAGTCGTGTCCGACTCTGTGCGACCCCATAGAAGGAAGCCCACCAGGCTCCCCCATCCCTGGGATTCTTTAACACTTCAGTGATGTCTAAATTTAATTATGGACTTCAGATAGATGCGTAGATGAAGTATAGCTAAAAATTGATAACACAGGATTCTGTTTTACATTAAACCTCACAGAGCTAAGAGAAAAGGAAGCAGTGATAAAAAAAAATTTTATACATTGGCTATCTGTTGAAATACACTGAATTTTATCACTTGAGATAGTGCCATGAACTTATGTTTGTGCCTGAAGCATGAAATCACAGGAATGTTACTTTACTGAATGTTTTCTGAGATCAGACATCACAGAAAAGACTACAGTGTCCCAATACCAGACTATTGATCTCTTGTTATTGTCTAAAAATAATACTCTTCTAAAATTTTCATGCATTTCCTGGGTAAAGTAGGAAAGAAACTGATATCAAGAATCAACACTGCGGAAAAAATGGCCTGAAAAAAGTTTTTTTTTTTTTTTTTCCATCAGTAACCAGAAAGTATATTGCAACCAAAAATCATACACTTATTTGAAACAATAAACTCTCAAGTTCCAAAATGTTTTAACTTTTGTTGTAGTGCATTAGTAGGATGCAAGGTGTTTATACATTCTGATGAAGCTTTCATTCTTATTTTTAGAGTCAAAATAGGGATGAATTTTATGAATTATTAAAACTTTTTTAAAAGACCAAATGATACCTCGATGCAAGTTCACATTTTTATATCAGTTATTGCAATAGCTATAAAGTTTGTAAAGAACCTATTCCAAAAAGTTACCTGTACAACTACTTGTATACAAGTAATCCTGATGATCTGGTATGTACATAATTCAATTTGTCAATAGTTAAATTTAATGAAGAATCTAACTTACCGGTGGATCAGCCCCCTTAGAACCAGTCAGCCCTCCTGTTAGGGATTCGATATCCTGAAAAGGGGAGAGGTGTTGATTGTAAAATGCTACTGAACAGCAAGGAGAATTTCCCAGTCCCACAGTGTAATATATTTTTTAGCTACAAAATGAGGGCACTCAATTACATTTTTGTTTTGTCTTGAGATAATTTTGCTTATGGTAAATCTATGCCAATTGTTGTTATCTAAAGATCTAGATATTTTCTGTACAATCTGTAAATAGAAAAAAAAATACAAACATTAATTATTCTTGAAATATGCAAAGAAAATGGCCCTAGGTTAGAAAGCAGATGTTTTATTCTCTAAGAAGCTGAAGTGAGGGTGGAACTGAATAAAGAAAATTGAATGAAATTGCAATCAATCACATTATTTGCAAGAATATTGAACCTATGGAAAAATGCTCAAACTACAAAAAAATTGAATTATCTACAGTTCACTCAATTACTATACGTGTTTAGTCGCTAAGTCGTGCCTGACTCTTGGCGACCCCAAGGACTACAGCTCACCAGGCTCCTCTGTCCATGTGATTTTTCCAGGCAAGAATACTGGAGTGGGTGGCCATTTCCTTCTCCAATTACTACATATAGAAGATGCAAATTTAAACAGATCTGGATAGATGAGCTATTCTTTCGCAAGGATTGATTTCTAATCTTAAATTGGTAGACACAGTAGATCATGACTAAGTAAAAATTACAGTTGACAAAGATATCACAAATGAAGAAATGGGTGATGCTGCGACAGACTAGAAAGCAAGTGCCCTGTTTTAGGGACAACTACAGCTCTTTCTTATCAGTTGTATGGCTTTGGTTCCAGGGTTACTAATCATGATCTTTTCAAAAGAAGCTAGAATTGTAGATTTTTAAGTAAAATGTCTCGGGAAGTTAACGTTTGCAGCTTTTAATTTTTAAACCAGCCCCCTCTCCTCCCAAATAAACAAAGAAAAAAGAAAACCGTCTGTTCAGAGGTAGCAGAAATAAGTTTAGGGTTACATAAACAAATCGCACTTTTTGCTAAAATGTTTTTTTCTTGAGACCCTGGTCACTTCTTATCTGTTTGTCTCTAGTTGAATGAATAAGTTTGAGGAATCTGGGGAAGTGTAGTTGCAGCTAGAAATCGGAGATGAAAGAAAGGCAACGGAGTAAAGACAGAAGGCAAAGAAATTTAAATATCTATGATCAGAGAATCAGCCAAACACCTGGATATTATTAAGAATGCTTCTAATTTTCACTGTCCTGAGAAAAATTAATCAACAAAAGAATTCTGAAGATGCATGGGAAAGGCATTGATATTCAAGATTTTTAACATGCTGAATGAAAGCAAATTATGAATTCATGGCTCTAAAGAGAATACAGATGTATTCTTTTGCTCTTCTAATTAAAAAACAATTTTTGAGCCTATATTCTACTTTGAGTGTAAGTTGAGACAGTGTCCTACTTGCACAGAAACCCAAGTTAAACACAGCTTACCCATCACTTGATGCAAAAAAAATTTTCAGTTGTGAACAACAAGAGAAGTATGCGTGAATGCATTTATCTTATAAAATTAATAGGTGAAATAAGCAAATCCCTTGAGGAACTGAAAATAGTTGAAAGTGGGTCAGTCTTTTACATGGTTGTTGAATATTTCATCTGCCAAATATAACTTAAATCTTTGATAAATGTGTCTATTTTGTTTTTACATGTCTTCATAAATACAAAACAAAAAGGGAGACATACACTAGAAAGTAAAGACATTAATTTCATAGATAGTTTTAAAATTTGCTATTGCAATAATGCTATTTGATTAAAACATTCAAATCAAACTTTGATTTTTTTTTAGGTTATGGAATTTAGATTTAATAGCTAATAAAATAATTACTACGTACTGAACATTTACTACATGCAGATACTCTTTAAATGCTTTGTATGCATTATAAACAGTCTTATGAAATATCTCTCACCCTAGTCCTGGCCTTTCTAGGGGTGTGGAAAGCTGACACAATGGTGACTGTGTTCATGCTGTATATGTAATGTACTCTTTCAGTCCCTTTGGACTCATTGTCTCCTCAGTCAAATCTATAGAAAAGTGGAAAGCTAACCTGGCACCTGCCATGTGCTGCTCGGGGTTGGCTTGCTGCTTAACATCAGCATGACATAGCCTCTTTTGTAATGGACTGTTATCTGCTGCTGCTGCTGCTAAGTCGCTTCAGTCATGTCTGACTCTGTGCAACCCCATAGATGGCAGCCCACCAGGCTCCCCTGTCCCTGGGATTCTCCAGGCAAGAATACTGGAGTGGGTTGCCAGCTATTTCCTTCTCCAATGCATGAAAGTGAAAAGTAAAACTGAAGTGGCTCAGTCGTGTCCAACCCTTAGCGACCCCATGGACTGCAGCCCACCAGGCTCTTGCATCCATGGGATTTTCTAGGCAAGAGTACTGGAGTGGGGTGCCATCACCTTCTCCGGTTATCATCTACACAGAACCAAATACACTAGGATTAATGAACTGCATGAATTATGTAATCAACTTTCTTAAAAGAAAATCCAGGTGATGAAAGTGTCACTTTCTTCTCCAAGGTGTCAAACACCTGAGTGAGGTTATTAGCCAGTATTTGATACAAGCTGTGTAGAGTCAGTCCCTTTTATAAGGGAAAACCCTGCTCCTGAGACAGAAGGTTAGTAATTCAAGGCTGATCCATGAATGAGAAATCTTGGGAAGGCTGAACTGCAAGTGGGATGGAGCAACCAGTGTCAGAGCTCTGAACACAGTGAGGTTTGGGGGCAGCCCTGTGAGGGCAGGTTTAAAATAAATTCCACTTTGTGCTACACTGATGCTCTTGGTTGCCTATCTGCACCCCCTTCCCATGATCAAAAAATTTATATATATTTTTTTCCCTTTGACACATAATTTGGTTTTTCATGCAAATCATTAAGATCAGATGTTGAAAATCCTGCTTCTTCTGTGTGGAGATGGGAAAAAGGAATACTTTGGGACTTGAGATTTTCCTCAGGGCAATTGATGGATCCTTATTTTTATCCCTGAAGAGCAGAATCAGCCAATTATGGTTAAGGAGAAGATGATAAGGTAATCTGGGTACTAAATATGCTAAAATGAAGAAAATAAAGTTTTAAACAGTCAACTGAATCTAACATTGCACATACCATCAGATTCAGAACATCTTAGAACCTAATAGCTACATTTAAAGTTAATATCAAGTATTCAAGTATTATTCTTCTAGTTATTTTATATAATATGAAAATACCTAAAGCAATACAGTATTGTTACCAGCTATGGGTATGTTAAAATTTGATTTATGCATATTTTTAACTTGTAATTATTTTAGAAATTCTTTAGAGGAAAGTGACCATATTTCAATATAAAGTACATTTTTATGCACAAAACTGTCTATGAAAAATGTATTAGTACAGTGAAACAAATATAAAATAGTAAAACATTAACCTTATTTATTGAATGATTACATATAAAAATTTGTTTCAAGGTCTTCAAAAATATGATGAGGTATCTTACGTTTGTAGAGAAGTTTACACAATTCACACATTAAAAAATATCAAAGTTCAGCATTTCTCTCATCTCTTTTATGGAAAACCTCCAAAATGTCCCTCATGTTCCATTTCCTCTCAATGCAGGCTTCTGTCCCCACTACATCATTGCTACCCCTCTTATCAAGGTTACTAATGACATCTAATTGGCTGAATCAATGGTCAGAGTTCCATCATCATTTTTCTTGATCTCTAAGCCACATTGATACAGTTAACCACTCCATCCTTCTTGAAATACTTTTTTTTCCCCTCCTTAGTTTATTTAGTACCATGGCTTTTATACTCAGAGGTTTACACTGCCTACTCCAATTTCCACTTGGGTATATTACAGTCATCTAACTCTTAACACTGCAAAATCAAACTTGATTTTCACCTCAACACCTCCCTCAAAGTAGGTTTTTGTTCCAGTGCTGTCCATCTTGACATCACCATTTATCAAATTTCTCAGGTCAAAATCCATCAGCAAATCTTGCCAATTCTATGTTTAAAATATGGCTAGGAGTAGACTCAGAGAAGGCAATGGCACCCCATTCCAGTACTCTTGCCTGGAAAATCCCATGGACAGAGGAGCCTGGAAGGCTGCAGTCCATGGGGTCGCGAAGAGTCAGACACAACTGAGCGACTTCACTTTCACTTTTCACTCTCAGGCATTGGAGAAGGAAATGTCAACCCACTCCAGTATTCTTGGCTGGAGAATCCCAGGGATGAGGGAGCCTGGTGGGCTGCCTTCTATGGGGTCACACAGAGTTGGACACAAGTGAAGCGACTTAGCAGCAGCAGCAGGAGTAGACTATTTTTTATTACCTCCATTGCTGTTGTTGTTAAATCTCTAAGTTATGTCTGACTCTTTGCAAGCCCATGGACTGTAGCATGCCAGGCTCCTCTCTCCATGGAATTCTGCAGGCAAGAATACTGGAGTGAGTTACCATTTCTTTCTCCGGGGGATCTCTCCAAACAAGGTATTGATCCCACATCTTCTGCAATGCAGGCTAATCACTGAGCCACTGAGGAAGCCCCACCACCTAACTGCCATCCTAACCCCTTGGACCGTATCAACAATATCCTTCCTTGGGCTAAAGAATTATTTTCCTAACTGTTGTCCATTCATGGGTCCTTCTTTCCCCATATATTCTCCACATGCAGTCAGAATTATCCATGTAAAATGAAGGTCAGGTCAGATTACTCCCATGATCCAAACCCCTCCATGGTTTCCCATTAATCTTAGAATAAAATTCAAACTTACTGCTATGGCACGCAGGCCCTCTGACGATCTGGCTTTGGCTGTCCCACTGATCTTGTCTTTTGCCATCATCCCTCTCTCTCATGCCACCCAGCCACACTGGCTCCACTGCTGTTTGAAAAACAACCCAAATACAATCGACTGTCTGAATCAGTGAAGGTGCCACCAAAAAGCAACAGGCAAACTCAAAAGCAAGATGCTTAATCCGAGGGTATTTTACAGAGATATGGATGGTTTAATGGATCCAGTGCAATGGTGAAGCATGGAGACTGGCAGGAAGCCGTAACCACTCCAAGCCCAAAGGAGTTTAGTGAAAGAACAGAGTTATCTGGAGTTCAGCAAGGGAGGATCACAACTCACCAGGCTCTGGAGCAGTGTGCCACACATTGGGAGCTCAAGAAGTACTTTGCAGATGAATCACTGAATGGATAAATCAGGTAATATAATTTATACTTAAAGAGATAAGTCTCAGAGGATGTAATTGAAGTGTTTCTCATTGTTGTATAAATGTATCACTTTGAAAGCATGGCTCAAGGCAATAGTGTCTGCATACCAAGTATTTTTAGTATGCCTGAATGAACAAATTAATGAATGACTTGTGCAAGAGCACATATCTGGTAAATGCTCCAAAGAACCTTTGAAATCCTGGGTGTTATAACTTCAAGCACAGTATACATTTTTTTTTTCCCATTATACATCACTAAAGAGATATCCTCCTTCAAAAAAGACACTCAACTCTATATTATCTTATCTTGAGGCAATACATTTCTCTATATCCATGGTTTCTACTTCAAAGAAGGAAAATATACAAAATGATTTAATAGAAAATAAGAGTTGGACACGACTAAGTGATTCAACTGAACTAAAACATTAAATTCATCTTCTGATGAAATACTGCCAATACTTCAAATTAAAGACCTGATCCCCTAATTATTGTACAATAAATAAATCAATGGTTGAAAACTTTATATAACATATGCACTGAATGATAATAAACAGTTTGAATATATTAAAGTAAAAATCAAAACTGTTGATTTTTATGTAACATTTTGGAGTGTAGGTACATAGTACTGGGTATGAGTAAAAGTCAGAAAACAAAATTTCCTTAAAAAAATCATTCAGTTTTTTACATAAGGCTTAATGGAAACAATCTTTCATCACAGAACACCAGCTCCTTGAGGCAAACATCCAAATAATGAATCTGAGTTTATTAATGAGGCATCTTTCCTCTTTTACCAGACTTAAGCTGTTAGTCTTTCCTTGGCAACTTTACAGGGTAAATTACTGGGAGGCAGAGAAGAAGCAAGAAACACACAACCAATTTCATAAATCGTCTTTCTTAAGAAGGTCAGAGAGAGTTCTACTTAGTACTTCTCTAAAATTTTTAATAGAGGAAAATAGCTACATTTTTACTTTGAACATAGTCTGGCCCAAATATGAATTTTCTCTGAGCCACAGAATTAATTCCTTAAAATGAGAATGACTGAACACCTGTTATGACTGAGGCACCGGGCTGGACACAGACAGCATGATGCTGAATAAGTCAAAGTCACAGCTGTCAAAGCGTCCAGAGTCTAGCTGGCCATCAGAAGGACAATGACAACTTAGTCAACAACATATCGCACACAAAATAGGCATAAGGCACCACACTGAATCTGATGGATGGAATCCAGAGACTATGGCATCCTCTCTGACTTCAAGGATCTTTCAGTATATCGACCTGAAGAACAACATGAGGAAGAATTCAGAGAAATAAGGTGTTAAATTCACAACACACAGGGGTTATAGGGGTAAATTTCATAGAGAGACAGTAAGTCTGAGTATTTCATGTTGCTGGAATTGTATTTATTTTTGAACGCATACCAGGTAAGTCTGCCCTAAGATCTTGGTTGAGTGGCATAATAATTAACATTTATTAAGCACCTATTGTACCAGATGCCGTGCTGAGAGCTCTACTGTCTCATTTAAAGCATCCCAGCTCATTAGCTGTTAATATTTTCATCATTTTTCGGATGATGAAACAATCTTCAAGACTTTAAACGATTTGACAATGGTTACATAACTAATAAGTGTTCAAATCTAGACAGGCAATGATTCAAATTCAGAGGCAATGATTTTTAACAATAAGGCTCTCTTGACTAACTGGAGGTGTGGCAAAACTATGGAGGACATCTTGGCACACCACACAGAGACTTAGGATAAAACATATTTATTTAATATTTGTATAAAGAATGATGGAGAAGGCAATGGCACCCCACTCCAGTACTCCTGTCTGGAAAAATCCCTTGGACGGAGGAGCCTGGTAGGCTGCAGTCCACGGGGTCGCTACGAGTGGGATATGACTGAGCGACTTCACTTTCATTTTTCACTTTCATGCATTGGCGAAGGAAATGGCAACCCACTGCAGTGTTCTTGCCTGGAGAATCCCAGGGACGGGGGAGGCTGGTGGGCTGCCATCTATGGGGTCACACAGAGTCGGACACAACTGAAGTGACTTAGCATAGCATAGCATAAGGAATGAATAAAATTGTGAGCAGAATTCTCTTGAAGTGAGGTGGATATTTTATGATGGGACAAAAAACATCCTTGTTTGACCTACAGATATGAGCGTTAACACCACTGGATTTAGCAAAAAAGTAAAATTACAAAGATTTTTGCTCTATATTTCTAAATTCAAAGTATCCTCCTCAAATAATTTAAACCAGGACAGGAACTCTACATAAATTAAAAACCTAATTGTGTCAGTGTTGCATGGAATAGGGTTTTCTGAAAAAAATGCTGAAGAGATTTAAGGTTCTGCCTTTTCTATGGAGGACCCTCTTGGAAGCACTTTCCACTATTTTTGTGTGTGTTACTTTTTTTCCTGTCTGTTCCCTTGCATATGACTGAGGTGATAAAGGGAAACTTGTGCTAAATCTTGACTCAGACTCAGCTCTGAGTCAAGATTTAGCACAAGTCAAGATTTTTGCCAGCGTTTACACACTGACGGGTCCTTGTTGTCTCACATTCAGTATAGCCAAATCAGACCTCCTCTCCTCTCCTCCTCTGTCATTACTCCAGCCAACTGTCTCCACCCGGTCTCTTCCCTCAGCATTTATCTCTGTTGGCATTTCCCAAAAAACAATCAAGATTTCTGGAGGTCAGTAGAGTATTCCCTCACTCTTGTATTCAAATAACAATGCCAGTCAATTTTTCCCTCTGGGTCTCCACTTAGTTCATTCTATTACCTCCTTTCATTATCCACTGTATTAGATGAGTTCAAAGCTTCATCTAATTTTCCCCCTATTCCTAGCTTTCTCCAAAATAGTGTCTTTCTTGAGTTCTTTTTTATCTACTCGGCTATGGTTTTTTTCTGTGGTCATGTATGGATGTGAGAGTTGGACTGTGAAGAAGGCTAAGCGCCAAAGAATTGATGCTTTTGTTTTTTTTTTTTTTTTTTTCCAAGGGAAGTTAACTTTTATTTTTATTTCTTTTTTTGTTGTTGTTGGAGAAGACTCTTTTTTTTTAATTTTTTTATTTTGTTTAACTTTACAATATTGTATTGCTTTTACTATACATCGAGATGAATCCGCCACCAGTATACACGTGTTCCCCATCCTGAACCCTCCTCCCTGCCCCCTCCCCACACCATCCCTCCAGGTCGTCCCAGTGCTCCAGCCCCAGGCATCTGTTATCGGGCATCATACCTGGACTGACGACTTGTTTCAGATATGATATTATACATATTACAATGCTATTCTCCCAAATCATCCTACCCTCTCCCGGTCCCAGAGTCCAAAAGTCTGTTCTATACATCAGTGTCTCTTTTGCTGTCTAGAAAATAGGGTTATTGTTACCATCTTTCTAAATTCCATATATATGCGTTAGTATACTGTATTTGTGTTTTTGTTTCTGGCTTACTTCACTCTGTATAATAGGCTCCAGTTCCATCCACCTCCTTAGAGTTGATTCAAATGTATTCTTTTTAATGGCTGAGTAATACTCCATTGTGTAAATGTACCACAGCTTTCTTATCCATTCATCTGTGGATGGACATCTAGGTTGCTTCCACGTTCTGGCTATTGTAAACAGTGCTGCTATGAACATTGGGGTACACGTGTCTCTTTCAATTCTGGTTTTCTCAATTGATGCTTTTGAACTGTGGTGTTGGAGAAGACTCTTGAGAGTGCCTTGGACTGCAAGGAGATCCAACCAGTCCATTCTGAAGGAGATCAGCCCTGGGATTTATTTGGAAGGAATGATGCTAAAGCTGAAACTCCAGTACTTTGGCCACCTCATGTGAAGAGTTGACTCATTGGAAAAGACTCTGATGCTGGGAGGGATTGGGGGCAGGAGGAGAAGGGGACGACAGAGGATGAGATGGCTGGATGGCATCACTGACTCGATGGATGTGAGTCTGAGTAAACTCTGGGAGTTGGTGATGGACAGGGAGGCCTGGCATGCTGTGATTCATAGGGTTGCAAAGAGTCGGACATGACTGAGTGACTGAACTGAACTGAATCCTTATATTAATATGGTCTTTTCTCCAGAGAAATACTTCTTGCAATGTGACCTGGACTAGGAGCATCAGTATCACCTGGAAACTTTAGACATGCATTTTCTTGGGCTTTACTCTAGTCCTGCTGAATCAGAAACTCTGTGTTTAATGCTTGTTTAGCCCTCTGCTGAGTTTTGATGCAGGGTAAAGTTTAAGAATCACTACTTCAGAATGATGTGTTTCAAATGCAAACATGTATACGTTAACTCCTATACTCTATCCTTGGAGAAGGCAATGGCAACTCACTCCAGTACGCTTGCCTGTTAAATCCCATGGACGGAGGAGCCTGGTGGGCTACAGTTCATGGGGTCATGCAGAGTCAGACACGACTGAACAACTTCACTTTCATTTTTCACTTTCCTGCATTGGAGAAGGAAATGGCAACCCACTCCAGTGTTCTTGCCTGGAGAATCCCAGCGACAGGGGAGCCTGGTGGGCTGTCGTCTATGGGGCCACCAGGGTCGGACACGACTAAAGCGACTTAGCGGCAGCAGCACACTCTACCATTAATAATAAGATCTTACTCTTCTTAGAAACATATCAAGTATCTTTATGCATGGTTTTTCGTTATATGGTTCTAGACTACTTTTCCTATTTCACTTTTTACTGCCTCCTCAAAAGAAACCATATTCTCCCATCATAATGAATCCTGTACTTCCTTTTGCGACAAGTGTTTTCTTACTTCCGTGCTTGTGTACCACAGATCCTTCTGCCTAGAAAGCCATCCTTCCCTCCTCTGGATAAATCTTACCCTTTGAAACTCCACCTAGGCACCACCTCTTCTCAGGAGACTTTCCTGAGTCCTGAGAGCTGGGGTAATGGTTCTGCTGCTACTTCCACAGCATCTTGCACTTAACTTACTCACAACTCTACCAAATCATTTTATAATTGTCATTCTCATCTGTTTTTGTCATTCAAAGGATAAATTAGCTCAGTGAGGCACTTGCCATCTTTGTATCTTCAATAGTTATTATGAAGCATGACCAATAAATGTTAAAGGAATAAATCTATGTTGAATTTAGCCTCCAGTAAACTCCTATAAAGGGAGGGCGAGCTGAATGGCTGACAGTGGTATTTGGGACCACTCTGAAATGTGCATTATCCTATATTAGTCCATTTTCATTATGGATATATATCTATTGGTTTCGTTAGTGTATACCAGCCATTGAGAACCTGAAAAATTTAAACTTCTAGATGAGAAAACTGATGATCAGATATCTTTGTTAACACAACAGAGGACCATCCCAAGAGAACCTTGCTGAGTAGCTAGCAGCCCTTTATTTCAACCTCACGCCTACAAAATGTAACAGACATGCAAGTAGAAATATCTTAGTGATCAAGAGAACAGGTTCAAGCCTAGTTTTACTACTTACTAGCTATGTTACCTTGGCCAAATTGCTTTATATGTCTCATATAAGTCAACTTAGGTCTTACTACTTTATCCTAGAAGGACCTTGGGTTATTAATTATAATAGTTCATAGAAAGTTATATTGATAAGCTATATAGTAAATTATCAATTAAAAGGAGCTTCATTATGCATGCACAGGTATAGATTAGATTATACATGTATAAAATAAAGATGGGCTATGGACACCTTACATATTGATATACATTGAAACATAAGCATTAGCAGGCATGTACATGAGATCCAGATACAAATTAATTCTAGGTATGAATCCCTATTAAATTTCTAGAATGTATTTTCCCTGAAAGGCAAGAGATCCTAAGTGTCATGTTCTACTTCCTCAACTATCCCTACAATTTTATGCATTTATACGGCTTCAGTTCTTATAAAATTTTCACCAGTATCTTTTTTTAAATGCATAATTTTTATTCTCTCTACTAAGTTTGAGCAATCTTTTTGCAGCAGAGTAAGAATGATTTTTTGTATAAAATTCACGAATGTATACACAATGTATTCCTCTTTCAGTGTTGAGTCATATGACATCATCACATATTTATATACCATAGTGGACAGCTCTAAGTCTGTTTGAAATGCACTATGGCAAGTGAGAGGAAGAATCCAACATTTAAAAGAGGGTATCAATGTTATGATCCTAGGTACACAAAATTCATGGAAATTTATCTTATTATCCTTCATTGGTTGAGACTCAATTTCTGTGATCTTAATTTACAATTAAACCTCCAATTATATGATGCATCAGCTTTTCCTATCTGATACAAACACAAGTAAATAACTAGAAAAAAATACAATACCCTACCTATCCTTTTTACAAATCAGATTTTATTTTTAACTCAGTAAATTACTGCTTAAAACTTTTACTGGGTTAAAAAAAAAACCTGAATATTATACTGAGGTGACTTTTTTAGAGAAAAGGGTAAACTATAACTCTTATCCAACTATTATCTGATTTAGTATCTCAAAGACATGTATCCTTTTGATTTACATCAGATATTTCTAACAATATCTCTCTGAATTTTATGTATTATTCCAACTAACACATAGAGTTTTTAAGGTAATCATGAGAAACTGGTGAGAATGCAGCTGAAACATTTTCAAATTCATTAAGTTCATGCTTCCAGAAAAGTCTGACACAGGATTTCAGCTAAATATTAAGTATGTATAGATAATACCTTAACTTTGGAAATAATAGTCATGAAAGAATCAGAGAAATGAAAAATAGATAGAGCAGTAATAAGTAGCATTACAGAAAATAATACATGCAAAATTTTCAGAAAGAAGTCTAATTTGAATCTAATGGGTATGCAGATGAGTTCTCTTCATAATGTTATTTTTAAGAGAAAAACATAAGTTCTAGACCACAAGAGGTAAATTTTACGTTCATTTCCTGTTTCTTCTGCTTTTGAAATAAAGAATGATGACTATAATGGTAATTAGAAATAGCAAGAGGATATATCATTTTTCTCCTTTTCTTATAGGCAGCTCTATTTCAATTGATGCTAACAAGATTCTGATACTAATCAATGTTCACAATATCAATGTCACATTTAAAAAATACGATTAAATAGAAGGGAATAAAGGAATAAAACTGATTGAAATCAGACCATGAATGCACTGATATTATGCTACTAAATACATTGACATTTTAGCATAGTATAAGTCTGAGTGACCTCCGAGAGCTGGTGATGGATAGGGAGGCCTGGCGTGCTGCAGTTCGTGGGGTCGCAAAGAGTCGGACACGACTGAGCGACTGATCTGATCTGATCTGATCTGAAGAGTCTTCAAACCTAGAGATTCAGAGGCAATGACAAAATGTTCTATAGTCAGTATATGTTCTATAGTCTTCTTTTCTTCTATTCAACCAAACAAGTTGCAAAAAAAAAAAAAAAATCAAAACCAAGTTTCAAAGTTTATAATAAATATGCTTTGATTTGTAAGACACAATAAATCACATAAAATTGGAATCTTTATCTCCCCTTTCTGTAATATTTCTGGAACTTACTTTTCCTTATTTATCATTCCTCTTAGATGTAAATGAGAGCAATTCAACTGAGCCACACAGCCAGAAACTCCAAAGTGAAAGTCTCTTGAGGTTAGCTCAGGGGCAAAGAAACTTGACTATTTCTCTTAAGTAAAGCCACCCAGGCAGAAAATGCAGACAGCTGACACTTTGCTCGATACAGTGTTAATCAAACCAGGTGAATATAAGAACCACACCGTTTTCAATGGCTCGGTCTGTGGCAGGTCAGCTGCTGTGTAAAGCAGGAGTACAGCACTTCTGTATTCAACATGCACTGGTTTCAGTTAACGTGGTGGCATGCAAAGTAAGAACTGTCTGCAGTTACTTTTTAATGGTAGATTAGTCTTTATTCCTTTGCCTCCAGCATCCCCAAAATTGGAATGTGAATCCTGAACACATAGTGCAATAGCTATATATAACCAATAGTAGAACTGGAATTGTTCTCAATTTTCAGTTCAGTTCAGTCGCTCAGTCGTGAGTCCTGGCTGAAAAGAGTCGTATCCGACTCTTTTCGACCCCATGAATTGCAGCACTCCAGGCCTCCCTGTCCATCACCAACTCCTGGAGTTCACCCAATCTCATGTGCATCGAGTCAGTGATGCCATCCAGCCATCTCATCCTCTGTCATCCTCTTCTCCTCCTGCCCCCAATCCCTTCCAGCATCAGGGTTTTTTCCAGTCAACTCTTCATATGAGGTGGACAAAGTATTGGAGTTTCAGCCTCAGCATCAGTCCTTCCAATGAACACCCAGGACTGGTCTCCTTTAGGATGGACTGGTTGGATCTCCTTGCAGTCCAAGGGACTCTCAAGAGTCTTCTCCAACACCACAGCTCAAAAGCATCAATTCTTTGGCACTCAGCCTTCTTCACAGTCCAACTCTCACATCCATACATGACCACAGGAAAAACCATAGACTTGACTAGACGGACCTTTGTTGGCAAAGTAATGTCTCTGCTTTTGAATATGTTATTTAGGTTGGTCATAATTACCTTCCAAGGAGTAAGCGTCTTTTAATTTCATGGCTGCAGTCACCGTCTGCTGTGATTTTGGAGCCCCCCAAAATAAAGTCTGACACTGTTTCCACTGTTTTCCCATCTATTTGCCATGAAGTGATGGGACCAGATGCCATGATCTTTGTTTTCTGAATGTTGAGCTTTAAGCCAACTTTTCACTCTCCACTTTCACTTTCATAAAGAGTCTTTTTAGTTCCTCTTCACTTTCTGCCATAAGGGTGATATCATCTGCATATCTGAGGTTATTGATATTTCTCCCAGCAATCTTGATTCCAGCTTGTGCTTCTTTCAGCCCAGCGTTTCTCATGATGTACTCTGCATAGAAGTTAAATAAGCAGGGTGACAATATACAGCTTTGATATACTCCTTTTCCTATTTGGAACCAGTCTGTTGTTCCATGTCCAGTTCTAACTGTTGCTTCCTGACCTGCATATAGGTTTCTCAAGAGGCAGGTCAGGTGGTCTGGTATTCTGTCTCTTTCAGAATTTTCCAGTTTATTGTGATCCACACAGTCAAAGACTTTGGCATAGTCAATAAAGCAGAAATAGATGTTTTTCTGGAACTCTCTTACTTTTTCCATGATCCAGCAGATGTTGGCAATTTGATCTCTGGTTCCTCTGCCTTTTCTAAAACCAGCTTGAACATCAGGAAGTTCACGGTTCAGGTATTGCTGAAGCCTGATTTGGAGAATTTTGAGCATTACTTTAACAGCGTGTGAGATGAGCGCAATTGTGCAGTAGTTTGAGCATTCTTTGGTATTGTCTTTCTTTGGGATTGGAATGAAAACTGACCTTTTCCAGTCCTGTGGCCACTGCTGAGTTTTCCAAATTTGCTGGCATATTGAGTGCAGCACTTTCACAGCATCATCTTTCAGGATTTGAAATAGCTCAACTGGAATTCCATCACCTCCACTAGATTTGTTCCTAGTGATGCTTTCTAAGGCCCACTTGACTTCACATTCCAGGATGTCTGGCTCTTGGTGAGTGATCATACTATCATGATTATCTGGGTTGTGAGGATCTTTTTTGTACAGTTCTTCTGAGTATTCTTAACACCTCTTCTTAATATCTTCCGCAAATGATAAGTCCATACCATTTCTGTCCTTAATTGAGCCCATCTTTGCATGAAATGTTCCCTTGGTATTTCTAATTTCCTTGAAGAGCTCTCTAGTCATTCCTATTCGGTTTTTTCCTCTATTTCTTTTCATTGATCACTGAGGAAGGCTTTCTTATCTCTCCTTGCTATTCTTTGGAATTCTGCATTCAAGTGGGAATATCTTTCCTTTTCTCCTTTGCTTTTCATTTCTCTTCTTTTCACAGATATTTGTAAGGTCTCCTCAGACAGCCATTTTGCTTTTTTGCATTTCTTCTCCATAGGGATGGTCTTGATCCCTGTCTCCTGTACAATGTCACGAACCTCCGTCCTTTTTAGGTTGGCCCAAAGGCCAAGAACAGTGCTACAGTAACAGGGATCCCCACATTCTCAAGTGAGGAGCTGCACCAGGTCTTCCTAAAATACTGTAAAGCAAAATTCTGCCAGAATTGAAAAGCATCTTCTCTTAATGTGGGCATTGTTAGCATTATTGAAAGGAAATATATATATACACATATATTTTTATATACCTTAAGCACATTTAAAATGGGTTCTATCCTCTTAACACAATTTCAAGTGCACAATGCAGCACTAGTAACTGTGGGCGCAATGTTGCACAGATCTCTAGAACGTACTCATTTTGTATAATGGACATTTTATACTTGTTGGTTGGCAACTTCTCACTTCCTCATCTCCATAGTCCCTGGAAACCACTACTCTCTCCTTCTATGACTTGAACTATTTTAGGTATTTCATATACGTGGAATTTATGCAGAGTTTGTTCTTCTAGGACAGGCTTATTTTACTGAGCATATCCTCAAGGTTTATTCATGCTCTTGCATTTAGCAGGATTTCCTTCTAAGTCTGTATAATATTCCATATACGTGTATATGTGTAAGTCTCTGTGTGTAAACATCACATTTTCTTTATCCATTCATCCATGTGGATCTTTTGCACATCTCAGCCTCTCTGAATAGTGTCACAGTGAAAAATATTTTTGAGATTATGATTTAAATACTTGTGTGTAAAGATCCAGAAATAAGATTTCTGGATCACATGGTACCTCATCTTTAATTTTTTGAGGAATCTGTTTTTCATAGTGGCTACACTATTCTGCATTTCCACCTACAGTGTACAAGGGTTCCAATTTCTCTATATCTTCACCAAAATTTGTTGCCTTTTTGTGTGTACAGTATGGTATCTTTGTTTTTCAGGATGTTTGACATCTTCAGACATGGGCACCAAACCCTGTCTTTCTTTCTCACTCCCTAACCTCTAAGCACGCATGCACACACATGACGCATGTGTGCACACACACTCATTCCTAAGACTAGCTGTTGGCTGCATAGGAAAAGTGCATCCTGAAATGTAGTAGACCCAAGAGGACTACCCAGAAGGACAGAGCAAACTAGCCCAGAGGTGGATAAAAAGAATGCCCAGGGGGAAGACGTTTATTAATTTTCTCTTGCTGCTTTAACAGATTACTACAAATTTGGTGACTTAAAACCAAACAAGTTTATTTTCTTACAGTTTTGGAGACCAGAAACCTGAAAAATCAAGGTGGCGGCAGGGCTGTGTTCCTTCTGGAGACTTCAGTGGAGAACCTACTTTCTTGTTTTTTTCCAGCTTCTAAAGGACACCTACATTCCTTGATTCATAGTCCCATTCTCCAACTTCATAGAACATCAGTTTGATTTCTGGTTGCACCTTCACATCCCCTTTGTCTGACTCTAACCTTCTGGCCTCCCTCTGAGAAGGACTCTTAAGATAACACTGAACCACCCAAGTAACATAGAACAATCTCCCCATCTCAAGATCCTTACACATAATCTACAAAGTCCCATTTACCATGTTAGGTAACATATTTTCAAGTTCTGGGACTTACGATGTGGACATCTTGGGGGGCCATTATTCAACCTACCAAAGGGGATATTAAAAATGCAAGCCAGAGCAGGCTTGGCCTGAATCACAGGATGTATGAGGACACGACAGGTTCAGAACAAACAACACTTTCTTGACCAGCCCAGCCAGGAGTTTGTTATGTTGTTTTTGTACCCTAAAATAAAAATGCCAAATATAATTTTCAAAAATTGCATCCACTGAATTTCTATTATATTTATGTATATATATATATATATATATATATATATAGCCCTATATTATCATTCTGTGTGTTTTCTTTCCATATAAACTCTAACTCTCTTAGCAGAGATTTATTTACCTCTCTATGTTGCGTGGATTCTCAAAAATATATTGATTCAAAAAACCCCAAAGTCATGGAAGGAGGCTTGGAGTTAACAGCTGATTGTATGGTTGTAGCAAGGCTTTCTTAAGGTCTCTGCCAAAAAGTAATCTCCTTCAGCAACTTATATTCTCCTATTATAAATTATTTTTCTATTCTAGGGCATAGAAAGATGACACATTATTGGAATTAGTCACTAACACTAAGTGAATCATTTCCACAGATTCTATCCAATCTCAAACATCTCAAGTGCAAACTCAATGGGAAGAAGTTGATCCTTTTTCATTGTCCACAATGCATTTGCCAAATGTCTTGCATATGAAACACTACTTCAACAAGTATCTACCAATGGATAATAGCTCAAAGCAAATTTTCATCAGTCATGGAAAGGAGGTGCATCATTTCAGACCAGAGGTAACATTCAGGGAGAGAATTCCATAAAGGAGAAAATTATCAAAAAGGGAAAAGGGAGAAAGGATACATCTCACTTATTTTGCAATCTTGTTTAATATATCTTTGGAAATTGGGGTATGGAGACTCTAAAATGAATCTCAATGATCCCATCTCCTAAATTCCATAGCTTTGTGTACTAGTCTCCCCTTGAATATCAGTTGGATCTGTTGTAAAAGTGTTAGGCTTTTTTAAAAGTGTAAAAGATTAGGCTGCAAAAATTGTGATCTCTCTCTGTGTCTCTGTCTTTCTCTCTCAACCCTTAGGGGAAGCTGCCCCTTACAAGTATCATTATAGGGATGTCCACGTGGCAAGAAACTAATGTCTCATGTCAACAAGCAGCCAGGACATAAAGCTTGTGAGCTCATGTAAGTGAACTCAGAAGCCACTGCTTCCCTGTGTGAGACTGACATGGCTACAGCCCTGGTGGATGCTTTGATTGCAGACTTGAGTCTGGGGAACCTGCTAAACCACCCCAAATCCCTACCAACAGGGGCCATAAGATAACAAATATTCTTGTTTTAAGTCAGCTAGTTTTGAGTTTTATAAAACTGCATAATTGTTTATGCAGGGATGGATAGTAGCTAAATAAGAATGGATAACTAATACAGCAACTAAAATTAGTATACATTTCTAATACTTTCTGCCACGTAAGGGCTCAATATAACATAGAAGTATTTCACAGAATTAAAACTTTTATACCAATGAGTAAATAAAAGAAATAACATTTTTCTTGTTCTGGTTTTTATGCATTTATACAACTCTACCTAAAAACAGTCTTTCTAAAAATATTCTAAAAGGAATGTTGGGGTATAAACAGTAAGTGATCAACCAGTTGCTTACATTGTTATTAACAACTCTCAGTATGAATCATGAAAGTATGCAAAACTCACAACACATCTTCTTCCATACACATTTCTGTTGTCTTAGCCATTTTTGAATATTTAAGAATTCTTAAATTTCTAAGAAAAACAATTTTTGCTGTGATTACTACTAGGTTGAATTTTGATACCTCAAAGCCATTTGTAACTATCAGCTATGACATGGAATTCTATTAAAAAAACAGCAATTTCTTTTCAACTATGTATGAATGACTCAAACTGACACAAAAGAATATTTAAAAAGCACCGTGATTTTTAGATGCTGAATATAACATCATGGCTGATGACTCATATGTTATTTTTAACCAGAGATATTTTATAACATAGATTAAAAATATCCCTCATTCAGTATCTGATCACGAATTAAAAATATGAACATACGCATCCAATTTATTTCTATCTAGTGCTTGAGTCGGAGAAAGCAATGGCACCCCACTCCAGTACTCTTGCCTGGAAAATCCCATGGATGGAGGAGCCTAATAGGCTGCAGTCCATGGGGTCACTAAGAGTTGGACAAGACTTCACTGTCACTTTTCACTCTCATGCATTGGAGGAGGAAATGGCACGCCACTCCAGTGTTCTTGCCTAAAGAATCCCGGGGATGAGGGAGCCTGGTATGCTGCCGTCTATGGGGTCACAGAGAGTCAGACACGGCTGAAGCGACTTAGCAGCAGCAGTGCTTGAGTGAAAAATAAGGTAATTAAAAAGCATCCATTCAAGAAGGCACAAGGAAGTATATGACAATCTTAAAACTCCATGTATAGAATCTCCCCCTCCATAGGAGCTTTTACAAATGGTCTAGCCTCACTCTGAACATACACATGCTAGTCAAAAAAAATATGTTTCCGTTAGAAAAATATATTCTCCTCCAATGACCACCTCTACACTTCGACTGATTTCTCCTTCTTTTAAATGGTTTTGCATTTTATATTCCTCAAATCTAATTTCCTTAGGCAGCTCCCTGACCTCATTCCTAATTCCCAGTGCTGTAACAGAATTGTCTGAACAAGCAGGACCCCTCAAAATGACAAAATTTATCCAGAATTTTGCAAGTGGAAATTCAACAAAGGTGATAATTAAATTTCAATATATTATGATTTTGTCATGTAGTTCATATTAGTGTTTTATTAATACATGGGTCTGTACAGCTTACTTAGAAACATGAGCTTTAGAGCCAGGATGAGTGAGTGAGTGAAGTCGCTCAGTTGTGTCTGACTCTGTGCGACCCCATGGACTGTAGCCTACCAGGCTCCTCCGTCCATGGGATTCTCCAGGCAAGAATATTGAAGTGGGTTGCCATTTCCTTCTCCAGGGGATCTTCCCGATGCAGGGATCAATCTGGGGTCTCCCGCATTGGAGGCAAACTCTTTAGCCTCTGACCCACCAGGGAAGCCAGGATCAGATCAGATCAGATCAGATCAGTCGCTCAGTCGTGTCCGACTCTTTGAGACCCCATGAACTGCAGCACGCCAGGCCTCCCTGTCCATCACCAACTCCCAGAGGTCACTCAGACTCGCATCCATCGGGTCAGTGATGCCATCCAGCCATCTCATCCTCTGTCGTCCCCTTCTCCTCCTGCCCTCAATCCCTCCCAGCATCAGAGTCTTCTCTAATGAGTCACCTCTTCGCATGAGGTGGCCAAAATACTGGAGTTTCAGCTTTAGCATCATTCCTTCCAAAGAAATCCCAGGGCTGATCTCCTTCAGAATGGACAGGTTGGATCTCCTTGCAGTCCAAGGGACCCTCAAGAGTCTTCTCCAACACCACAGTTCAAAAGCATCAATTCTTCGGTGCTCAGCCTTCTTCACAGTCCAGCTCTCACATCCATACATGACCACAGGAAAGACCATAGCCTTGACTAGGCGAAACTTTGTTGGCAAAGTGATGTCTCTGCTTTTGAATAAGCTATCTAGGCTGGTCATAACTTTCCTTCCAAGGAGTAAGCGTCTTTTAATTTCATGGCTGCAGTGACCATCTGCAGTGATTTTGGAGCCCAGAAAAATAAATTCTGACACTGTTTCCACTGTTTCCCCATCTATTTCCCATGAAGTGATGGGACCAGATGCCATGATCTTCGTTTTCTGAATGTTGAGCTTTAAGCCAACCTTTTCACTCTCCACTTTCACTCTCATCAAGAGGCTTTTGAGTTCCTCTTCACTTTCTGCCATAACGGTGGTGTCATCGGCATATCTGAGGTTATTGATATTTCTCCCAGCAATCTTGATTCCAGCTTGTATTTCTTCCAGTCCAGCATTTCTCATGATGTACTCTGCATATAAGTTAAATAAACATGGTGACAATATACAGCCTTGACGTACTCCTTTTCCTATTTGGAACCAGTCTGTTGTTCCATGTCCAGTTCTAACTGTTGCTTCCTGACTTGCATACAGATTTCTCAAGAGGCAGATCAGGTGATCTGGTATTCCCATCTCTCTCAGAATTTTCCACAGTTTATTGTGATCTACACAGTCAATGGCTTTGGCATAGTCAATAAAGCAGAAATAGATGTTTTTCTGGAACTCTCTTGCTTTTTCCATGATCCAGCGGATGTTGGCAATTTGATCTCTGGTTCCTCTGCCTTTTCTAAAACCAGCTTGAACGTCAGGAAGTTCATGGTTCACATATTGCTGAAGCCTGGCTTGGAGAATTTTGAGCATTACTTTACTAGCGTGTGAGATGAGTGCAATTGTGCGGTAGTTTGAGCACTCTTTGGCATTGCCTTTCTTTGGGATTGGGATGAAAACTGACCTTTTCCAATCTTGTGGCCACTGCTGAGTTTTCCAAATTTGCTGGCATATTGAGTGCAGCACTTTCACAGCATCATCTTTCAGGATTTGGAATAGCTCCACTGGAATTCCATCACCTCCACTAGCTTTGTTCGTAGTGATGCTTTCTAAGGCCCACTTGATTTCACATTCTAGGATGTCTGGCTCTAGGTCGGTGATCACACCATCATGATTATCTGGGTCGTGAAGCTCTTTTTTGTACAGTTCTTCTGTGTATTCTTGCCACCTCTTCTTAATATCTTCTGCTTCTGTTAGGTCCATACCATTTCTGTCCTTTATCGAGCCCATTTTTGCATGAAATGTTCCTTTGGTATCTTTGATTTTCTTGAAGAGATCCCTAGTCTTTCCCATTCTGTTGTTTTCCTCTATTTCTTTGCATTGATCATTGAAGAAGGCTTTCTTATCTCTTCTTGCTATTCTTTGGAACTCTGCATTCAGATGCTTATATCTTTCCTTTTCTCCTTTGCTTTTCGCTTCTCTTCTTTTCACAGCTATTTGTAAGGCCTCCCCAGACAGCCATTTTGCTTTTTTGCATTTCTTTTTCATGGGGATGGTCTTGATCCCTGTCTCCTGTACAATGTCACGAACCTCATTCCATAGTTCATCAGGCACTCTATCTATCAGATCTAGGCCCTTAAATCTATTTCTCACTTCCACTGTATAATCATAAGGGATTTGATTTAAGTCATACCTGAATGGTCTAGTGGTTTTCCCTACTTTCTTCAATTTCAGTCTGAATTTGGCAATAAGGAGTTCATGATCTGAGCCACAGTCAGCTCCTGGTCTTGTTTTTGCTGATTGTATAGAGCTTCTCCATCTTTGGCTGCAAAGAATATAATCGATCTGATTTCGGTGTTGACCATCTGGTGATGTCCATGTATAGAGTCTTCTCTTGTGTTGTTGGAAGAGGGTATTTGCTATGACCAGTGCATTTTCTTGGCAAAACTCTATTAGTCTTTGCCCTGCTTCATTCCGTATTCCAAGGCCAAATTTGCCTGCTACTCCAGGTGTTTCTTCACTTCCTACTTTTGCATTCCAGTCCCCTATAATGAAAAGGACATCGTTTTTGGGTATTAGTTCTAAAAAGGTCTTGTAGGTCTTCATAGAACCGTTCAACTTCAGCTTCTTCGGCGTTACTGGTTGGCGCATAGACTTGGATTACTGTGACATTGAATGGTTTGCCTTGGAAACGAACAGAGATCATTCTGTCATTTTTGAGATTGCATCCAAGTACTGCATTTCAGACTCTTTTGTTGACCATGATGGCCACTCCATTTCTTCTGAGGGATTCCTGCCCAGGATAGCTAGGTTCAAATCTTGACTTTGACACTGATTAGATATATAATCTTGGCTAGCTACTTCACATTTCTGTGCTTTAATGTCTCATATATGAAATTTCTCTAATAAGAGTAACTGTCTCACATGATTAACAAGGGGAGTAAATGACTGAACATAGCAAGTACAAATAAGGTTTAGTTGGTAGTAGCATAAGCAGCAGAGAAGGCAATGCCACCCCACTCCAGAACTCTTGCCTGGAAAATCCCATGGATGGAGGAGTCTGGTGGGCCGCAGTCCATGGGGTCGCTAAGAGTTGAAGAAGACTCAACGACTTCACTTTCATTTTTCACTTTCTTGCATTGGAGAAGGCAATGGCAACCCACTCTAGTGTTCTTGCCTGGAGAATCCCAGGGATGGGGGAGCCTGGTGGGCTGCTGTCTGTGGGGTCGCACAGAGTCGGACATGACTGAAGCAAATTAGCAGCAGCAGCAGCATAAGCAGCCATAGTAGAAACAACAGTGGTCACTGATGTGCTTTTTGTTGAATCACATATTGATGCTGTGCTGTGCCTAGTTGCTCAGTTGTGTAGGACTCTTTGCGAACCCATGGACTGTAGCCTGCCAGGCTCCTCTGTCCATAGGGATTCTCCAGGTAGGAATACTGGAGGGGTTTCCACACCCTCCTCCAGGGGATCTTCCCAATTTAAGGATCAAATCCAGGTCTCCCCCACTGCAGGCGGATTCTTTACCATCTGAGCCATCAGGGAAGCCCTTGAATACTGGAGTGGGTCCCCTATCCCTTCTCCAGGAGATCTTCCCAATCCAGGAAGGAATCTTTACCAGCTGAGCTACCAGGGAAGCCCCCACTTACTGGTAAGGGGAGAGAAAAAGCTGGTTTTTCCCCTTCTTCTACCAGGTATATAGCCTATAGGTTCCCCATTCTCATAATCCAGTCATAAAGAATGTGGCATCGTAATTTCATCAGGATACATTGTGACTGAGTCAAGTTTAAGGAAAAAGACAAAAAAATGTATGTTTTTACATTTAAACCTTTTATATTTGACTTACAAAACTATGAAGAAACCAGGTTTATCTAAAGAAGCACAGATACAAACGAAGGTGAGCAGATCTCATGATATTTTTGCAGATTTAATTGAGACTTATAATTAAGTATGGTCTCTTAAAGTCTTGATATGCAATGGCTTCAGCAAAACTTTTTATCTACATGTTACTGTATTTTCATTTCTTTGGAATTCATTATTGATCAAGAAATTTTTTAAGCCATATCATGAATTCTCCTCTCAGGGAAGGAATTAAAGTTTTTTTGGGACAGTGTTTTGAAAATACGCAATAAAAAAGTTAACCTATTAAAATGGGATCCAATTAGTTCTGACCTATTGGATCCCCTGCTGTTTTTCTCCACTAGATGAAAAGACAGTCTTTCATCCTTAAACCTCATACACTTAAAAGGATATAGAGTTCTGACTTTTGACCTTCATTTTTTCGCTTAAGAATCAAAAGACTTTTTTGCATGTGAAAGTAAATGATTTTAATCTCAAATCTCAGTTTATTATGAATATAGAATCATTTTTATTATTGAAATAAATCATAGATAGACATTACCTAATGGGAGAAGTGTCAGGCTTCCATATGTAATGTAGATTTTCCTCTGATTTCTAAATTTTATTTAATGAACATGTTTCTAATTGTGTAATGAATTAAATATTAAAAGGAAGATATCTTTCCTCCTCCCTCTCAATTGGGAGGTCTCACTGGAAGGTATATATTCCAAATGAGATAATTTATCAGTAAACAATTTTTAAGACCTTAAGGCTATGTTGTTCACTAAATGCTGTAGTATATAATAAACTATTTAAAACCAACTTACAAAATATTATTATTTACTGTAGTTACAATTTTATTCCCTTACAACAACTCTTAGCTCAGACTTAGGGAGATATATCCAAATAGTTTGAGGAAGAAAAGGAAAAGAAAAACAGAGAAATGAAATGTTATATTTGTAATTATGAAGAGTTTTATAGGCCACTTCAGCTGAAAAATCTATACATAATTATATCACACTATTGGATTTAGATTTACATTATTCAGAAGAGGGCACTTTACACTTTCTAGCAATAACATTGACCTAGAAACTGCAAGAGAACATAGGTTTTCTTTAGTAAAATTAAAATTGATCAATAAAAACTTCTAACATGTTACAAATGCTCTCAAGTTGGCTCTCTCCTTCACTATTCAGCATGTTTCCACAAGGCAAAGACTTTGTTTTGTTCACTGCTCAATTTCCAGAATCTGGATCAATGTGTACATAAGACAGGCCCTCAATAAATATGACTGAGTGCCTGGATGAATATACCATTTCAATTCAAGTCAGGCTAGAATGATCAATCAAGGAAATAACTGACATTAATTTTTTAAACAAATCTATATATAGTTTTTAAAAGTCTTCAATACAAGCAAATATAAGTAATGTGATAAGAATAGCTCTATTCAGATAAGTTTACTGAGGGATATTCTAAAATAAGTCACATAAAATATATATAAATTTCATCATGTATATTACTATTCCAGAAGAGAAACATAAAGGTGACAAAAATACTGATGTCATGTCTTATTCAGAGACTTTCTGATTTAGTAGAGCAAGAGTTGAAAATATTTGTTTCTAAGAAAAGAGATTTTTTTATGTAGGACTGCTGTGGGTAAAGAGTCAGAAGAAGGAGCATGAAGATATAGGCTCCTGAGGATAAAACATACTTTTTATCTAATTTGAGGCAAATCCTTTAATTTGTGTAACTTTTGACCATTTCCTGCACCTATGGAGGAGTGGTGCTCAGAAAGTGTGGCTTAGAGTTGCTATTAATTTAATCTACCTTATCCTTTTCATATACATGCACACACACACAAACAGACACACACAAACACCGTTATGGAAACAGATTGATTCCTTTTCTTCTTTAAAGCAGTGGTTTCGAGTAACCTGAATGCAAGTTATCTGTTGCATATTCCATGATAATTACCATGTACTGTGATAAAATACAGTGAAGCACAGGAGATTTTATAACAAATATTGTCTGAGCTAAGATATTTGCTGCTACTGCTGCTGCATCACTTCAGTCGTGTCTGACTCTGTGTGACCCCATAGACGGCAGCCCACCAGGCTCCCCCGTCCCTGGGATTTTCCAGGCAAGAACACTGGAGTGGGTTGCCATTTCCTCCTCCAATGCCTGAAAATGAAAAGTGAAAGTGAAGTTGCTCAGTCGCGTCCAAGTCTTAGCGACCGCATGGACTGCCCCACCAGGCTCCTCTGTTCATGGGATTTTCCAGGCAAGAGTACTGGAGTGGGTTGCCATTGCCTTCTCCGAAGATATTTGCTAGCTCTTAGTAACTGTGGAAAGAAAGTGAAGTCGCTCAGTCGTGTCTGACTCTTTGTGACCCCATGGACTGAAGCCTACCAGGTTCCACCGTCCATGGGATTTTCCAGGCAAAAATACTGGAGTGGGTTGCCATTTCCTTCTCCAAACTATGGAAAGCAGAGTTATTTTTTTCTAACTCAGAAAAGCCTTTAGATCAGATATTCTACCATCAAAGGATATGCAAAATCAAAACCTCAGAAGTAAAACATTATAGGATTCAAGAAATTATAAAGTTACTAAAGGTGGTACATAGTGTATAAACCTTTTTTAATGGGAAGATTTATCCTCAAAGATAAAACCAGATCAATTGACTACTGATTTGAATTTGATTTGTTTCAATAGCAGTTTAAAAATGTGAAAGGGTTGAATAGACCCTACTCTGCTATATATTGCAAGCTTTTTATTCTTAATAATATTGTGTTGGCCAAAAAATTCGTTTGGGTTTTGCTGTATGATGTTATAGAAAAACACAAATGAATCTTTTGGTCAACTCAATACATAAAATTATTGAAAATTTTTTATGATATTATAATTGGGTAAATATGACTTTTTGCAGAGATATTTTCTTCTTGATTTATTTTTTTCAGTTTATGTGAATATTTGATGTAAAAAATTGTGTAGTGGTAAAATTACTTTATTCACATTAGCAATATAAGCTTTTGTTGAGAATATAGAAATTAAAAATTATGAAACATACTCTAAAACAAAAGTGAGTTTCTCCCTTGATTATTAAGAGTTTAGGCATAACTCTTACAGATTATAAGAGGTTAGTTGAGTACAGTCATAAGGAAAGGAAAGCAAACGATTGGATTCTGGATAGTTCTATAAATACAAAAGTTTGCTTTCAGTGGATTTTATCACCATGATGATTCTCCATCTTATAATATTGGAATAATATTATTTATTGTCTCTGAACATATGAATCATCCCCAAGTATCTCCCTATCTCTCTTTCTGGTTCATCCTCTAGATGTAGTATAAATTTTTATCTCTCCATATCTTTACTAATCATTCAATCCCAAACCTGTTTCTGCCTCCACAATTGTACAGAATGTTTTTCTTTTCAAAGGCACAATGATATGCTGTGCCTTTATGCTGCTAAATAAAATTCTTACTGGATGGCAGTACTACTATAACATGGGTGAATCTCCGCTATTTAAAATTTTAATCCATGAAACTTTTCTTCCATAAAATATTGGACTTCTACTCTTAACCCCAACCCCATGATTACTTCTTCACCTGAGTGCCCCTGAAACTGGTATCCCACAGAATTCTATCCTTGACCGATCTTTCTTGCGCTGTGATTCCCTGGGATGATCTCATTCATTCATAGAGTCATAACCACTAGTAGTAATATATACTGATGGTTTCTAAATTGTTACCTGTCCTGGTGCTTAATGTCATCAAGAAATCTCAAATACATTGTATCCAAACTGAAGTCTTCATCCTTTCAACTGTCCTTCATGCCTCAATTAATATCACCATTCATTACCTACAGCAAACTTTGAAGAACCCCTGGATTTAAGCAGCTCTGTTGTATTTAATTACTCAGTCCTGCTACTTTTATCTTGTAGGTCAGTGTCAAATTTCAGTGCACAGAGAGTAAGCTGATAAAAAGACATATCCCACACTCTCACCCAAAAGTTTTTGATCCAGAGGTTCTGGGGATGAAAATCTATATTTCTAGTACAGGAAGTTTGTTTTTTAGGATGGGTAAGATCTGAACACGCTTACAGGCTGCAGACTGGCTGTGGATAAGGAGACACCAAAGAAGAACAGAAGGAATTAATAATGTTATTAGGCATGTAGGCAGCCCTTTGTTGTGAAATCAGTCCTGTAACATTTGGTAACGCACAACACTTGGAAAGTAGTGGAGGCATGGGGGAGGTATTAAGGTACCTTGTCTTTTCTTGGCCGTATAAGCCAGTAAGATACCCTTTTCTGCTTCTTTTTCAAATTTTATTCTTCTATTTTGTACTGCATTAGAAAAGACTATTCTTTATTTAAAACAAGAAGCCAAAAATGGAGTGGTTTATACTAAGCACATCACCAAACAGCGCTGGCTTTCCCAGAAACAGCATCAGAAACACCAGTCAGCAATCAGTCACCAGATCAGAGCTAGTTAAGTAATCTGCCTGACGACCCCTGCCATCCCTTAAAAGAAAGTAACTGCTATAACCAACGCGCTTTTTGGCCTGTTTTCCTTGTTCCTGCTCCCTTCTGCATTTTCAACGTGGAGCCCCTTTCTATTTGTTATGGTGGATGCTGCCCGACTGAATTGACTTTTGCTCCTATAAACTTTTAAATTTTTTAACACGCCTCAGTTTATCTTTTGAAAGCTCTTAGTGTGAGAACCGAAGCAGACGCCCACGGCCCCAGGAGCCACTAGCAATCAGCCGCGGTATCTGCAAGAGTGCTGAGCGCGCATCCTTCCCGCCCCCTCGCCTCCCGAGGTGCTGGGTCCTTCCCTCTCAATGTCTCCCGGGCTTCTTCAGACTCTGCGCGGAAATGTTCGGAAGTCGGACTGGGTCCAACATAGAAAAGGACCAAACTAGGGCTCTGACTGCGGTCCGACTCAGAAACGGACCGGGTTTGGGGCTGGACCTCGGACAAGTTAGAGACGAGACTGGTTCCGGGTCAGTGTGGGTCTGCCTGAAGCTGGACTGGGCCCGGCGTGAAGCATCAGCTGAATTCTATTATGTTTTGAGGCCGAAAAAGCGGGTTAACCTTATCCAGGATAATCCTGAGTTACGGCGGCCAACGCGAGAACTGGATAAACTTTTCCATTTACTAGGTGCTTTAGTGAAAAAAAAAAAAAAGGCTAACACTCAGTAACAAGAGTAGACTCAAAACTATTTTTCCACCTCCTCATGAGCTCCTGGCGACCAGGAGAACGCCAGCTGGGATATCCTACTCGCTCCAGAGCCTGCGGAATCCTGGGAGAAACTGGCAGAAGACAGCCAAGGGTAAGAATGCTTATCAAAGTCAGCTTTACTATATTTCTATCAGCGGCGCTTGGTGGAGAGAGGAAAGTAAAATTTCAGGTGGTCATTTCATTCCCAAATTCATAGTGGCAGGCAGAAAGCCCTAGTAAGGTCTTTGAACTGACTTGTGAATTTGCTTTTGGAGGTCGATTGGTTGTTGATTCTTTCGCAGGAAAGCTATTGCCTTCTTGATTGTCTTGTTGGCTTCCTAACAGTCAGGCTGGCGAGGGGAGGTGGGGGTCTCCCCAAAACATAGCTGGACAGAAATGTGGGTTGCACTCTCCAGCTAAGGATCCTACTGACTGTTGGGAATTGTCTGAATCCTTTCTTGTTGTCTTTAGGAGTGGCACTGGATTTGGAAGGGTAGTATTTTTTCATTCTCTTTGGGGACACCTCTTGGATCCAGAGGGTTGTTCCCTACTGTGAGTGATGTCCCTGAGTAAGGACCAAAATGACAAAAAAAAAAAAAAAAAAGAAAAGCAGAGTGTTCTATCTTTGCCATCTAGGTATTTCTGGGCTTGCTTGTTTATAACATTATCTGGCTCTCTGAGGCTACACTCTGCAGACCAAAACAGCCTTTGAAAAGCAAAGATAAACCTATGTAACTGTAAGAGTGATAACAAAGATTATTGTACTTGATGTGTGAATGAAAATGTTTTGAAACATTATAGTTTTTCATCAAAGGCAAAGTTTTACTATGTCTATAGCTTTCAAATTTTTTAAAAAAAGTTATAATTCCTGTTCTTAGGCTTTTTAAAGCTGTTTTCTTCTGCCGAATATAAAACTTGTCATAGCTTGTGAAAAAAAACGATGAGCTTATTCTTATAAGGAATAAAGATTCTTATTCTTCATAGGAATAAAACATAGAACCTGATAATTTCTCTGTCTAAAGTTTTGTTTTGTTTTATTCACATTCCAAAGCATATGGTTCTAGAACATGTGTTTCAAAACAGTTTTATATCACTATATAAAAGATTACTAGTTCCACTTCTGGCATTATGCATTATGTTTGAATTTACATTTCAAATGTATACAGTGTTGAGAACGATATAAAAAGTAAAGTGATGGCTAAAAATTACTACAGAAATATTTCACAGGACAATTAGCAGTAAAGGCAGCAGGGAAGAAGAAAACAAACAAACATAAAGTCCAAATAGTTGACTATTAAATTTGAGTAAAAGGAAACATCCTGAATGGAAATAAGCTTCACTGAGAATGCTCAAAGTATGGACTTTCTTTTTTTTTTTTATATTGTCACCCTGTTTATTTAACTTATTTTTTTTAAACTATGCATAAACATTTTATTCTACCCCACATATATTTTCTCATGATATTTAATGACTTCTTTTTTTTCTTCCTTTTTGCATTTTTATTATTAT